>CM066333.1:42815489-45406739 GCA_033807585.1 Hydrophis major | reverse complement strand
GATACAAAAAGAGCCCCCCCCCAAAAAAAAACAGACAGAAGATACTAGTAGCAGAACACAGCAAACTCCAAGACCAATAAACACAGACCAAGACTCTCAACCAATCAGGAGGAAGAAAAAACCATTCTGACACAGCAATAGGCTGCCCCAAATTTAAATCTGAAACCACTGTAAAAGTCTGACTCACAAACACCATACAGAAGCCTGATGATGGCAGATGAGATTCTGCTGAAACGTTGCTACAACTTTAAAAGCACCACGTGGGAAAATACCCGAACAAAGCTGAATGCAGACATGTAAGTACCCGCGAAAACTTAAGAAAACAAATATCAAACCTCTACGGGGAGGAAATAAACAACCAGATCAAAACCTACGAGAAACTGGAAATTAAAAGAGCAGTAATACTATGTGACCTCCAATTCCTACGCAGCTGCAGAGACAACAATACTACACCAACCTGCTTCAAATTAACATTTCATCAAAGCACAGCAGCCACTAAACGTATCCTGAAAAGAACTGAAATGGCTCTACTAAGGAACGAGCTCCACAGCAAGAGATTCCAATTAGATCAGTTAAACAAAGATTTGCTAGCACTACACCTGGAATTGAGCAGCAAAATCCACCCTCTACTTTGGGACAATATAAAACAACTTACAACTTGGAGAGCTGAATCTGCAAACATTTACAAACAGGAAAAGCTCTTGAAAAAATTAAAGAAATTAGAACATGACAAGAAAACCCTCAACAACTCACAACAACACCTGAAACAATTAGTGTACAATGTTTCCAACAGAGAACTCACCAAAACAGAAACAGAAGTCCTAACCAAAGGATTCAATTATGCTATAGCACCCCAAAAAATCCCCACAGAATCCATCATATGTGCAGTAGAATCCAGCCTAACTAAATTAAATACAGATGAAGCTGATAAAATAAGACACCAAGTTACCAACATTCTATGCACAAGCAAACCACCCAAAAGCAACTTACAGCAAAATGAAATTAAAGCGCTACAAACCCTGAAAAGAGACAGCAGCATAATCATCCTCCCAGCAGATAAAGGGAATGCCACTGTAGTAATGGACAGAAAAGACTATGAAACTAAGTTGACAGACCTACTCCAAGACTCCACATACAAACCCATAAACACAGACCCAACCACATATCTGGAAAAATTAACCAAGAAGAAAATTATAACCAGCCACATAAGCAAAGAGATCCAACACACGATCATACCCAGAGAGAAATCTTCCAGATGCCCCAAACTATACGGCCTCCCAAAAATACACAAAGAAGGCATACCTCTCAGACCCATAGTCAGCTCCAGAGGAGCACCACTACAAAACCTGGCTAAACACCTAGCAAAAGAGCTACAGCCCCATGCTGAAACAGCAGCTTCTCATGTACAAAACGCATACCACTTCTTGGAAATGATCAAAGATCTACACGTGGAGCAAGAAGATCTGCTTGTAAGTTTTGACGTGGTTTCACTATTCACTCAAGTCCCGATAAAAGAGACCCTCGAAATCATCAAAAATAAATACCAACCAGCTAAACACCTCATGGAACTAACAGAACACTGCTTAACCAACACATATTTCATATACAAAGGACAAAGATACAAACAAATTGAAGGAGCCCCCATGGGATCACCACTGTCACCTGTCATTGCAAACCTGTTCATGGAAGAATTCGAATCCAGAGCCCTGGCTAATGCCATACTCAAACCCAAACTATGGTTAAGATATATAGATGACACATTTGTGATTTGGCCCCATGGACAAGAAAACCTAAACAACTTCCTAACACACCTAAACAGCGCACACCCCAAAATCAAGTTCACCATGGAAACAGAAACAAACAAACAACTACCATTCCTAGATGTACTAATCTACAAGAAAACAGATGGCACACTAGGACACACCATATACCAGAAGAAAACACACACCAACCGCTACCTCAATGCCCAATCCCACCACCACCCAGCACAGATAAACTCCGTGGCTAAAACACTAATTACTAGAACCAAACGCCTGGCAGACAAGACACACATTAAGACTGAACTATGCACCCTGACTAAAATATTGACAGCCAACGGCTTCCACAAAAGCAAAATCACCAACTTGATCCACAAAAGCACACTGAGACATAATAGAGACCCAGAAGATGAACAGACCCATGGAACAGCTGTCCTGCCCTACATAAGAGGCACTACAGACAAAATTAGTAAGATTCTATACAGACACCACATCAAGACTGCCTTCAAAACAGACAGAATAATAGCAGCCATCCTCAGGAACCCCAAAGACAAAATTGACCTGGAAAACCAAGGCATATATGAAGTCCCCTGTGCATCATGCCCGGCCACATACATTGGACAGACCAATAGAAGAATAAGCAACCGCCTGGATGAACACAAAAATGCAGTCAAAAAGCTGGAACACACTTCCTCACTTGTCCAACACATGGAAGCCACAGGTCATAACATCAACTTCAATGGCACCAAAACCCTAGCCATCATAGAAAATCCCAGCCACAGAATCATCAGAGAAGCCATAGAGATTGAAAAAAGACCAGAAAGCATGAACAGAAGAGATGATTCCACCAGGCTGTCAATCATTTGGAAGCCTGCACTCACAAACAAAAAAATCTCCACACCACAAGCCAGGCAAACACCTGGGCACAAACAGATCCCCCCTGATACCTCCAGCTCAAACACACCCCAACCAGGCACCCAGATGAAACCCAGCTTCCTAAGTAATGATAGCCGTCCATTTACCCGAAGCCAAGCTGCACTAAAGGCCTCCAATAAAGTAACACAATGTTGCCAGCCAATCAAGATACAAAAAGAGCCCCCCCCAAAAAAACAGACAGAAGATATTAGTAGCAGAACACAGCACACTCCAAGACCAATAAACACAGACCAAGACTCTCAACCAATCAGGAGGAAGAAAAAACCATTCTGACACAGCAATAGGCTGCCCCAAATTTAAATCTGAAACCACTGTAAAAGTCTGACTCAAGACAAACACCATACAGAAGCCTGATGATGGCAGATGAGATTCTGCTGAAACGTTGCTACAACTTTAAAAGCACCACGTGGGAAAATACCCGAACAAAGCTGAATGCCAGACATGTAAGTACCCGCGAAAACTTAAGAAAACATATATATATATATATATATATATATATATATATATATATATATATATATATATATATATATATATATATATATATATATATATATAAGAAAATAACCAAAGGGCGCCTCTGTCCTAAAAGAAAATTAAAAAAATAAAAAGGAGCATAAGAAGTAAATATATATATAAGAGAAAATTCAGTCCGGTTAAGTACAAAATCACACTAAAGTCCAGTAAAAAAAAAGTAAGAGAAAGAAAAAAAATCCAAGCCTCAATTTGACGTCCCTTTAAAAAACGCCGCTCATACAGTTTTGTCAAAAAATCTCACAGGTTTCTTCTCATATTCAGTGTTCTTTCAAATCTCAGCAAGTTATCAAAAAAAAGAAATTTCTCACCCAGCCGACACACTTTCACTTTCAGCCTCTTCCTTTCCGGAGCTGTCCCGACTTCAGTAGCTATGGAGGCTGCCTCTCCGCCGCCGGCAAAAGGACTTCTCCCGGAACAACCAGGAACTTTGTGATGTCCCTGGGATCCACAGAGTGTGCCCTTCACGGTCACCATCTCTATGGGATGGTTTAGGTCCATTGGGACCGACCAGGGGTGAAAATATCAGTTGCGATCTCAGAGCCCCGAGATTGCAGCTGTATCACCGTGATGAAGCTCCGCCTTACTTTAATGAATCTAAAGGCCTGGTCACACTGCAAGAACTTTGCTATAGCGGTCCTTGAACGGTAGGAAGAGGGGGACAAATTTTGACACCGCTCGTCACCGCGCACAAAATTGGAAAAAAATTTGAAAACACAGGTGTTGCCTTAGCGGTGCACCGCTGAAGCCGGCGTTGCTTTAGCGTTGGTTTAACGGTAGGGAACGTTGGTTTAGCGGTGATGCGAGCATTGATAAAGCGTTGTTCTGCGCATGCGTGCGTTGGCTCGGCGGGGGTTTGAAGTAATTGCGACATGCCGCTTTGGACTACCGTAACAGAGCTGTACGGAAGTTCGCAAAGAGTTTTGATAGAAGTTCATCATGGGACGTGGACAAAAGAAGAGGAAGGCTGGAGGAGGAAAGGCAGCAACCTCCAAGAAGATGCAGGCAGCAGTGGAGTCAGGTAAATATATGTGGCCCATTGGTTGCGTCAAGAAAAATTTGAAACCTCAATCATTCTCTTTAATTTATTATTCCATTGTTATATTTTGCAGAGACCAGTCAGGCCACACCAGAAGCCACTGCTAGCACAGCCACTGCTAACACAGCCACAACCACTGCTACCATCGCCCAGGCAGGGGCAGCTGCTGATGAAGGTAATCACCAATGAAAATGTATGAAATTTAATATAATTATGATGATAATAATAATAATAACCATAATATTTCTTTCACGTTAATTGTCATTGCTCATTTATTATTCATGTTGTATATTTTGCAGACTCTGATGATGAGCCCCAGGAGGCCCTGACACAGGACAAGCCTGATGGTGAGGAGCTACCCCCTGGTGATGACCAACCTGAGGAGGGCCGTGCTGCTGCTGAAGGTAATTATAGTGTGATGAATGCAATGAAAAACTAGACTTTCAATAGAGGAGTTTTGTAATCTAGTCAAATTTATTCATGTTTACCCCAAGACAAAATATGTATTCACCTGTCAAAAGACAACCACATCACAATAGTTAGAAGGTGAATTGCATACATTAGTGTTGCCAAGTCGGACAAACATTGTAGCTTGTCCGACCTAGCAACAAGGACTGCGGGTGACGATAATTCCATCCATTACAATGTTTGAATATTATTGTTTGTTATCAGGAGAACAACTATTTTCTCATTGAAAATTTAACAAAGATGTGTGCATAAAATGTGACTACATTACGAAACCCCTCTATTCGTCAAGTCGGACGAATTAGGTGATCCGAAGGATATTCGATTATGTAATCAATACAAGTTGATCTAAATAATATATGTTTAATTTATTTATTTATTAATATTATTTTTATTCAATTGCTATATTTTTCAGACTCTGACTCTCAGCACCCATACTTGGAGAAGAATGATGAACAGCATCAGCCTCAGAAGAAGTCTCGCCGCAAGGCCCTCCTGCTCGACGATGACACTCAGGAGCAACTCATCGAGTGGATCCGGGAGCACGAATATATTTGGAGGAAGGGGGCCACCGACTACAAGGATACAAAGAAGAAGACGGAGCTTTGGACCAGGAAGGCAAGAGAGCTGGACATTGAGGAGGGAGCTGAAGCTCTCAGGACATGGTGGAAGTCAGTCCGGGACCTCTACACTAAGCTTCTCACCAAGAAGTCTGGCCAGGCTGCAGCGAACTTGACGGACAGAGAACTGTTCATCCAGAGGAACTGTGCCTTCCTGCACAAGGAGGTGAAGCCCAGGAAAGGTCAGCCACTTAGAAGCATACTCCTCACACCGGAACCTGTAGCCAGCCAGCCTCCAGCAGCCCAGCCCTCGGCGTTGGCCACCACCTCTCGCCAGCCTTCCCATGACATCGAGGAACAGGAAGGGAATGAGGGCTCACTCTCGCTCATTGAAATGCAAGCGGCAGTCTCGAGGTCCATGGGCAACCCCTCACCAGCTCACGCCTCCACCACCACCAGACAACGCCGTGGCGCCACCAAAGGCGAGCCTGAAAACTCCCCTGCAATGCTGGAGATGAGAGATTGTATGAAGGCCACCAACGCCCTCATGGAGAGACTGGTCCAAGCCCAAGAGATCAGCCATGCAAGGCAGCCCTTCATCACGTACATGTCCCAGTCTCTCCAACGGCTACCTGAGGCCCAGTACCAGCTCACAGTTGAGAGGATGACGGCCATCCTCCACGAGACGCAGTGACCCATGTCCCACCCCATTCCTCCAGCTCCACCACGTCCAGCATTCGCACTTTCACCCACACACACATTCTACCAGCAGCAGCAGCCGCATTACTTCCAGCCTCAGCATCACGGCTTCCAACAGGAGCCTTTCCACTTTCGGCAACAGTCTCAGCATCAGCATCAGCATCAGCTCTTCCAGCAATTGCAGACACCCGGAGTCAGCCAGCCATCCTCCACCCCAAGGAGCTCCAACGAAGGCCTCAAGTTGTCAGACATGCCGAACCTTTCCTCCAGTAACCACACCAACATGAGCACCATCAGCGAGGGGGGTATTCTCCAGGACCTCCAGAGGCAGGAGATGAACGCTCCACCCTTATCAATCACCACCTCATTTCAAAGGACTGCTGATGTACTTGCAGAGATAAGGGCCACCACCGAGGAGAATTGAGACTGTTTGAAATGTGTTGAAGGGACTGCTCAGATATTTCATGTGATTTTTGTTTAAAGGTTGAGCTGGTCAGCTGTTTTGATGTTTGTTGTTTATTGTTGTGCACTTTTGTGTTTGGGTGGTCTCAAAAGCTTTGATCTTTAATAAACAGCATTTTTATTAAACTATTCTTGACTACTTTACTTAATAACGAAAAAAAACCTTTGTAGTTGTAGAATTCTGAGCCAGAGTTAGGAGGAGCTTTATATGCCACGTGCTTGCCATCAATGGCACCAACTGTGTGGGGAAAGTTCCATCGCTGGTATCATTGTTCAGCCAGGTCTCTCCATCCTTGTTCAGTTGTTGGGCAAAACAAGAGTTCATCTGTGTACTCCTCAATGATGGCCTTTACCACTTCTTTGACTACCACACTGATGGTGTTGTGATGTTGTTGGTGTTGTGACTCAAGGCCTATTCCAAAAGGGCTACTGGTCCATTTCTCCCCGTATTTATAGGCAAATTCTGGTTCCGCTCCAACACCTCCATACCAATGCCAAACCAAAGTTCATCACTGCAATGGATCACTGCTTCAACGCCTGACACCGTTCCAGGAATCCCGTGTCCGCTCGTAAAACGCTTACAACCGCTCCACCAAAGTTAGTGCAACGTTGAATCACCGGCCGGGCAAAGCTTCCAAAACAGCGGTGGTCCAGCGTTGAAGATTTCTGCGTTGGCCTAGCGGACCCAAGTGTCCACGAACTTGCGTCTAGCGGCACCAAACTTTGACCGGGCGTTGTTGGAGCGGTGGTGAACTTTGCCGGAGCGGAAAATTGTGCGCTCCTCACCGCTCGCAATATTTTGTGCAGCTCAAAACTTTCGGAGCGGTAGGAGGAACCATCAGCGGAGGCCGAGCGTATATGGCGTTGCCTTAACGGAGGCCAACTTCTGTTAAACGGTGGTGAACGGTTACGAGCGGTGATGATTTTTTTTCACCGCTCCAGGACCGCTATAGCAAAGTTCTTGCAGTGTGACCAGGCCTTTAACAGTAAGATTTAGAATTAAATATGTCAGAGATTTAGTATAGATATAGTTAATATTCAGAAATATTTCAGTAAGTGAATGATTGTAATAAGTGTTTTATCACTGCATCCTTAAAATATGACACATTCGAATGCTATGCTTGGCATTTCCACACAGAAATCAATCCTAACTCAATCAAGTGCAATAAATGTGTTTAAAACTGTAGAGTGATCAAAATTGTTCTTCACAATTATTTGTTTTTATTGAACAATATAATATATTTCTGTTTTTATTCCATTTTCTGAAATACACCCTGACTACCTGAACCCACTTAACTTAGTTACTTAGCCCACTGTAAGGTTGAACAATGTCATATAATTAGAGTAAAGCAGTCATAAGTTAAAACATAATTGCTGAACCTAGCTAGAACCCATTCAAAGTCCAGCAAGTCTTTTTCATCACATTACCAATTGAAGTCATGATTATTAATTCACGCAGGTACATGAATGTGTATGACAAGTTATTATGGACTTTACTGAGTCAGGTCTCAGAAAAATAAACTAGTAGAACTTTGCTTTCATTTTGATGTTTCTCCTTCCAACTTTAGCTACTTTGTAAGATAGTCTGATTTATAGCCGGTTCCCAATTGTGTCAGCCAGCACTAGTTATCTGGAAGAGGAAAATGACCAAATAAAAATATAACATTATTCCTGTTCATTTTACCTCTGAGCTGCTTAACGGTAGACTATAAAGCAACTTACTCTGGCTCTGAAGATACCAGTCATAGTTGCAAGAAAATTGTAAGAAGACAAAAAAAAACTAGACCACATTAGCATTATTGTTAAACACCATCCATGTATATCCTGATTACTCCAATTGGTTTGTCTCTACAAAAGTGAAATGGTAAAAGCAACTTAAAGAAAAGTGTGTGTGTGTGTGTGTGTGTGTGTCTATGAGTCTGTGTTTGTATATGTTCATTGGAGTGTGTTATCACTACTAGTCTTTTATTTAGGTATAGGGTCTTCTGCTTTAGCAGGCGGCTGAACTAGAAGATCTTCGAAGTCCCTTCCAATCTTATTATTCTATATTGTATAAATACTTAACAGTGATTTCAACTTTAGAAAGTAGAATTTTCCTTAGAGATGAATTGTTATATTTATTATATTAATAGATCTTTGGAAACACATAATACTACAAGTGTATAAATATAAAATCCAAAGATATGTTCTCCCACGTCAGCAAGTTGAGTCTCAAGTTGCAAGTTTATATCAAGTTGCTTCTTAACCACCATTAAAAGTACCTGCAATTGCCTTTAGAATATTTACAAGCAACCTATACCTTTTGAGAGCCTTCTCATTAATGAGCTGGGACAGAAAGCTCTCCTTTATCTTTGTGCTCTACTATAAACTAAAATACATGAAATATAAACACATCATTTACAGAAATTACCATTGCTTCTTCCTCATCCATGCAATTGCTTTGTCATACTTTCTTCCTGAACCAAAATTTCTTGGGATTCTGACAAGAACTTGTTCTTAAATTGGAACCTGGATCTCTGCCAACTTAAATTACATCAAATAAGGTTAAACCTTGGGATTTTATGTTTACAAAACATTTCTTAGATTCTGCCATACATAGTTAAAATAGTAACATTATACTTATATTATGTTCTTTGGAGCACATAGTATTTGGACTATTATTTTGGTATATGGTTTTTATTCAAGGGAAACAATAGTGTGGGGTCCTTGGTGATCTTTGAGATTGGTTTTCTTACAAACCTTTCATTACCAAAATAGGTAACAACATCTGTGCATATTGACTTCTATCAGAAACAATAGTAATAACATTATCTTTTGGCATAAATGTAAATATTTTTGCACAACCTGTTCATTTTACATTCTCATGCCTGATTAATGAATATCTCTGCTCATGGAAATTACTAGATTAATATGCTTAGGAGAATGATTACTCCCCCTTTCATTCACTAGTACTATTCATTTATAGTACTACAAAATTTATTCTTGATATGTGTTTTTATGCTTTGCTGAGTCTGATAAACAGATATGAAGTGACTGGGCATCTACAACAGGTAGATTGACAAATTATTTCAATAAAAGTGCTACATTTCAATTGTTAAATGTAGTAACGCTCCAGTTAACTGAAGAAATCAACAACAACAACAACACATTTGGTACAGAACTATAGAAAAAGGATAACCAGTGTTTATGCTACAATATTTTTGTAACTCACAACAGAATTAGCACTAGCTACAAGATTAAGGACTAGAGAGCACCATAAGAGCTTAACAAACTATCCTGGGGTCAAAAGAAAGTCATATATTATTAAACCATAATAACAAGTATACATGATATTCCCTTCTGAATTTCTCTGCACTAAGAACTACATTTATTAACACATTCTGTTTATGCTGGCTGCCTGACGTGGCCTATAAGGAATAATAGAATACTTGTAGGAGTTATCCATTGAGTCTTAACCCTTTAGATGCAATCACATAAGATGTAGTTTAATACTGCTTCGATATATCAGGAAAATCTTTTTCATAAACCCTTTATATTTCACAATATGTTAATTAGAGTAGATCAAAATTGCTTTAGGCTGGAATGCAATTTGCTTGATTTCTAATACATACAAAATCCTCTTGATATCTCAAGTAACAAAATCTAATTAATTAGCTATAAATAAGTTTTAAAAATGTTAAAAGTATGACACACACACACACACACACACACACACAAATCCTTGACATTTATTTGAAAATTTCCAATAGGAAAAACGAATGTAAGTAATTAAATAATATTTTTTTATTAAAATGGGTGTTAAAATTGCTCATTTGGGAATATTTATAATCAGAATCTCCAGAACAAAGCTATGATTTTTGCAAAAAGAAAATGCATTATTTGTTCTAAAAATTATAGTTCATATAATGAATATTGTGTTTGTTCAAGAAAACATTTATAACACTAATTAACTGTGTCACAAAGAGGAAATGATCTTGTGATCAACACTTGCATTTAATTACCAAGTAAAAAATTTTATTTTCACATCAGTATGATTCTGTGCTAAATAATGTGAGATATCTTCTCATATTATTATGGTTTCCTTGAGAACATGAAGCACCTTTTCATGATATACAAAACCATGCAGTTAATGCTCAATATATTCTTAAACAAAAAATTAAGTTTAAAATTATGTTCAATAATTTTGAAAATATGAGAATTTTAACATCAAGCTGAATGTTAGAATCTTCATTATTTTATTTAGAATACAAAAGAAATTATAAGGGAGATGATGAGTGGAAGTGGGAATGAGGAGCAGTGGTAAGAGAAGGAGGGACAGGGAATAAAAAATATAGATAAATATTAGTTTCTAACTTTCTCCTTTTTGTACTTCAACTGGACAAAACATTTATAGACATTTAACTTTCAAATCTTTAGTCAGTTTTTTCTTCCTAAAAACCATGTTCTACATTGTAGGTGTCAAACTCGCAGCATCACGTTGTTGTCATGTGATGTATCATGGGGGTTTTTCCTTTTACAGCTGGGTGGACGTGGCTTGCACATGACTTATCCAGCCAGTGGCCACCAGATTGACACTCCTGCTCTACATACTATATTTGTCTTGTTGCATAATGTGTAGTAAATAATATGTATGAAAAACGTTCTTGCTTAAATTTAGTTAAACCTTTATTGTGAATATTGATTGTTATTTTTGTCATTATTAGATATTATCCAAATTTATATCCTCACTGACATCATTGGTGACATATTGCCTGTGCAAAATTGATCCTTGTGTCTGTAAACATATATTTTAGTAAATTGTAGTTTTTTTAATGAATACGTTTTAGAATTATCATAATAAGAATGTTGATTCCATTTCAACTGTTATTTCTAAAATATTCTGAGCAGTGCTGTTTTTCTTTCCAGTATTTATCTTTTAAAATTCTTTTATATATCAACTACATATGGTAAAATGTTCCTTCTGTCTCATGCTATTTCCAATATGTATAACTATTTGAGTTGTCTATCTTGCATAATTGTACACCATCTACAAAGCATTTTATACCAGTTTTCTCTGATTTTATACCAGTTTTATACCAGTTCTTTTTACCTTGGGGTAAAATGTATAGATTATTCCTATTGTTGTATTGCCTCTTAACTGTATTGTCTCTTAAAATTTTGCATCTATTTTATCATGAATTTTTTTTATTTCTTCTGTTTTTATGTCTTTTCTGAGTAACAGTTTGTGTGTGTGTGTGTGTGTGTTTATGTATGCATGCCCTAATAGGTGGTCTTAATTCTGTATGAGCCTTTGAAAAAAAAATTCTTAAAATCCTAAGAAAATACCTAATTTTTTAAGGTCAGTTTTTATTCTTCCATTGGTTTGTAGATACATCAATCAAGTACCGTAGTTCTTGATCTAGGTAGTTTATTCATAGAGTTACTGCATTTTCCTGAAAGATTCATTACAGTCTCAGGTCTAGTGTTAATCTCCACTAGAATAATTCTTTTTAAAAATGATTTCATGCATAATGCATGGTAGTGAGGATTGTAATGCCATGGGAAAAGTTAAAGTATCGGGATATCTATAAATTCATGAGGAAGGTTGTGGAAAATATTATATCAATAAAATATATTTTGTTCCTTATACTATCTCCATTTTCCTTTAAACATTAAAAATTCCATGATGGACTGAAAGTCAGTGTCTCTGCTAGATAATTAACAGTCAAGCTGAAGCTAATTTAATCAAGTAAAAATAGAAAACAAGGGACAAACTTTTACTCAAATCTCCTTAAATCCCCAAATAAGTTGCCCAGACCTAATCCAAATAGGAATGGAGAAGGTCTGTAAACACAAATAGAGTTAATTAAAACAGTCTCACAATGGAACTGCATGTTCACAAGAATAAATATCATAGATGACATGTACCTACACCCATACCCACACCTCTCAAGGATCACCATAGAAACAGCACATACACATTTCATATCCAGGACAAGCTTTTCTATTAAACAATACCTCTGTACCCCATTTCCTCTGCAGCTGGCCCCAAAGGCATACCTTTTTGCTTTGGGGAATAAATAATTCCCCTTTCCTCACAGCTGCCTAGGTTTCATTTTTATTTATTCTTGTGCAACCCCAGCTTGAGTTGGAACCCCAAATTATTCTTCTAACAAGGTCTTTAAAATAATAATAATAATAATGGACTGCAGTGAACAATATTTAATATAGCCAAAGGGGCCTACAGAACATTTGTGCATGAATACAGCTTTCATATTAGAAAAATAAAATACTGTACAATGGGTCAGCATAGTTACTTGGATTGTAGACATCCAGACAATTACTAGATGGAAGTAAAGAGTAATATATCTCTCTTTGCCTACTGTGAATGCTGTTATTTTATAAAGAAAACAAATATGCTCAAAAGTTGTGTGTCTTTTGGCAGTACAGAAACAACTTAGCAGGTTTATGTGGTTTGCAACCCCACTAAAAATTATGAAGACAGGCAATATGATGTTATCTGAAGCCTGAACTTAAGAAAGCAAATAATGAGAATGGTTGAACATTTTTTTTTATCATACCATAGGACCACCAAAAGAGATTTTACACTGAAGACAAGAAATATATATCATAAAAATATTTTGCCTGTTAGCAATATATGTATTTTCTACAGTACATTTATAAGAGGAATGCACTTATGTCTCAGTGCGGTATCTGCCATCCCGCATCTGATGGGCGGCTCATGATAGGGAGCGAAGGGAAGAGAAACGACAGGAAGCGAGGTTTCCTCTTGATGAGCGCGCCCCGAATGTCTTGGCACACGCTCTTTTATTGTGCTTTTTTACAAGAAAATGATTTAATCAAAGCTCAAGTCAAACATGGTAATCTCATCACGATGTGCATGTTTACAAAGCTGCATACCAGACAGATTATTTACAATGTGGATAAGCTTATTAACAACCGTCTAGCTCCTTGTCCCTTGTACATGCCTTGCAAAGGTCAGAAGTTAATGAAGAGACAGAAGTTAATGATTACACGTGAATGATACAATGTTGCAAACACATGAATGATACATAGTTGCAATGATACATAGTTGCAAACACATGAATAATACATAGTTACAACATCTCTGTTTTTATTATTTATGACGAGTCTTCCTCATCCAAGAAGACAGGAACCATTTTTCTGAAATGTTCGCCGTCCCCGTCATCTAGGCAAGAGTGCGACCCATCAGTGTCAAGGTTGTCCAAGGAGCGGTAACTCAGCAATGACATTTTTTCGTCCGGTGTTGAGGATATAACATGAGCTTACAATAGCACATTAACATCAGCAGAGGATAATTGATTTTTAAAAAATTGCAATATTCTATTAAAACAACAAGGTCCTATAATACATATCAATATAATTATTAATGATCCTGCCAATGCAGTTAAAAAGGTTGTAAACCATGGCAAAATAGAAAACAAACCCCCCTGCTATCGGCATAAAGACAACATTCTTCTTTAAGCAAAGCACACAATCCCCCTTGTTTTAAAAAATAACAGATCTAAATCTTTACGATTTTGCAAAAAGAGGGGTATTCCATGGGTACCTGTAGGGATATAAAATCATCAGAGTTATACACACAAGCTATACTTGAATGCAAAATGATTTGGATTTAACACTTTCATCCCCATGGACACATGCCATGAAACCGGTGGAACAAGTCCAAACAAAATTATTGCCAGGGATAAAATACATTCCTTTCAGGCGTGATGTTAAAGTTCCTCCTGAAGTGGTGTAGATTGCAGGATATCCCCTGGTTGTGTGGGTGCATCTGCCAAATCGAATTGAAGTGGTGGGTAGAAGTCTTCTATGCGAGAAAAATTGGTTGTAGAACTTAAACGAACGCCTTGAAAGTCAGTTATAGTCCAAGCAATATTATCTCTTCTATGAGGCTTCTGCGGATCGTCATGGACAGTTCTTTTGAAGCGTCGTTTGTTGACAGGATCAGAGTTCGGGTATATAAAAACATCACAAGCAGGAGAGAGGCTTATGGACAAGTTAGTTGTAGAACATTTGCGAAATGAGGAGGGAATGCAATTAGTAGAAAAAGGATAATAATTACAATAATGACAATAAAGATTAATTTGGTAATTCATCAAGGATGTTAGTTGGGGTGGGGAAACCCATAATACAATATAAGGACATTTAGGTCCCCCTATGTTTTAGATTGAATAGAGGAAAAGATTTTAAGGTTCTTTTCCATAGGAAGAGTAAAGAAGGAACAAAAGAGCGAGTGGTAGAGTGTTCTTTAAATAAAACAGAAGTGACAGAGTGAAAACTACGGGAAGCATTTTCATGACGTACCCACATGGAGCAAGTATAATAGCCTTCTGTTAATGAAATGGTTTTAACACGAATAGTCTTTTGACAGGAAGCATAGGTTTTGTTGAAGTAAGGTAGAAATTGCAAAGAAGGTATAGGTAAGAATATCAGGAAGAGTTTTAAGATACAGATGTAGCGGAGGAATTCCCATGATAGGGTCTAACCGCCCTACCAGGGATCCAGCAAGTGGTTTTGTCTGGTAGTAAAATCGTAGCGTAGCCTCGTCCCCAAGTGAGAAGCTCAGCGGGACCCTGCCAGGCGGGATCTGGCAATCTGCGATAATATACCAGAGGTCTGTTAGGCGGGGGTGAGGGGGAGGAAAAATGACGTGAAGCAGCAGAAGTGGGAGGAATGCCAGTCAGATTAAGAAAGTTTAAAGTGTAAAGACAAATATTAAGAGAATTTTGCAATGCTGGGAGGTTCGGGGTTTTTTCCCGCAACGAATATCAATCAAGAGCACGTTTCAGAGACAAGTGTGCCTGTTCCACAATAGCCTGCCCCTGGCTGTTGTGGGGAATCCCAAACTTGTGGGTTACATCCCATCTGTTACAGAAGTCCTGGAAAGCAGAACTTGTATAGGCAGGTCCATTGTCTGTTTTTATTTCTTTTGGACATCCCAGCGAGGCAAAGGTACGAATTGAATGATTGATGACATGTTTTACAGTTTCTCCCCTTTGAGGAGTAGCCAGAATAAACCCTGAATATGTATCGATGGAAACGTGCAAATATTTCCAAGGGGCAAAAGGTGGATACTGAGTTACATCCATTTGCCAAATTTCACAAGCTTTTAATCCTCTAGGATTTACTCCTATGGGAATGGAATGTCCTTGCTTACTACATGTGGGGCATTGTTGAATAATGGCAGCAGCTTCTGCCTGAGTTAGAGCAAATTGAAAAGTTATCATAACTTGGCGGGGGAGATTCAAACACACTCCCTGCTTCTATTTTATAATGGACTTTTAAAGCCTCCATAATTTTCCTCCAAGTGACCAAAATGCCAATAGGTGCACGAGGAGGACTATGGAGATGTTCACCAATTTTTTGCCAAGTGGAAATTTTTAAGGACCCTTCCTCTGAATAATTAGGACAATGTTGCCACACATAAGCCAATAATGTAGCAATAGGTTTCATTTTTACAGGTGAGCCCTTTAAATTAGCAGAATATTTCGAAGAAGAAGCGACTAACTCCCTCAATTCCTTCAGATGCTGCGTCTGTTGTTGAGAAAAGTTTCCACCCATACTTACGAAAGTCGAGACCGTGTTTCAGATCCGATGATGTGCAATTCGCTTCAGCCTGGCGATGCACAGCTCCCATCGAGCTGATAAGATATGGGCACGTCGCTACGTATCCCCCTTAGGGAATCACGTCGGGATCACCAGAATGCGGTATCTGCCATCCCGCATCTGATGGGCGACTCATGATAGGGAGTGAAGGGAAGAGAAACGACAGGAAGCGAGGGTTCCTCTTGATGAGCGCGCCCCGAATGTCTTGGCACATGCTCTTCTTTTGTGCTTTTTTACAAGAAAATGATTTAATCAAAGCTCAAGTCAAACATGGTAATCTCATCAGGATGTGCATGTTTACAAAGCTGCATACCGGACAGATTATTTACAATGTGGATAAGCTTATTAACAACCGTCTAGCTCCTTGTCCCTTGTACGTGCCTTGCAAAGGTCACTGAAGAGACAGAAGTTAATGATTACACGTGAATGATACAATGTTGCAAACACATGAATGATACATAGTTGCAATGATACATAGTTGCAAACACATAAATGATACATAGTTACAACATCTCAGCTCTTTAAAAAGTTTTGAATGTTTTCTGAAGGTACTTAGAAGTGCTATTTTTATATATTGCCTAGCGAAGTTAAGCTATATTTTCTGTTCTTCTGAATCCTGAAATTCTGAAGAATTACAGTCTGTCACTTTTTGTATGATAGGGACAAGCTATTAAATAAAAACAGTTTGGAGCTATAGAAAGAATACTAGTTGTCAACTTTGGAAGGAATGAACTTTGATTAGAATTTTATTACATAAGTAAAGTCAATCTATAATTCACAAAAAGGACAAATAAATAAAATAAAAATTAACAAAACTTTGTGAGCTATAAAATGGTATGATACAAGGATGTCACTTGTCACTGTTATTATGTTCATCTTAGCTCTGGAAGTATTGGATAGACACATAAGATAAGACAAAAAATGCTGGAGTGAAGGGAGACATAAAATATGGGCATTTTCCAATGAATAGGTGATAATTCAGGAGAATCATTGAAAGAAATAGAAATATTAATGGAAAAATTAAAGGATTTGATGAATTCAGTGTATTTAGATTGAAAATGAATAATGACAGAACAATTTTAATAAAAATATGAAGATGAAAGAGCAAAGAGATCTGTTGGTGAAAATACTAGATTGAGAGAAAAATGAAATATTTGGATATTAATATGACTGATGCTAATTGTATGTTATTTCAGAACAATTACGTTAAAACTTAAAGTTAAATTAAGAAAATTGGAGAAAATTGGAGAAATTACAGTTGTCATTGTTGAATCTCTGTGATAAAAATGAACGTATGGTTTTGTTCAAACAATATCTGTTTTGACAACTGATGTATCATTCAAACAATTGCAAAAAGATATATCTCATTTTGAATGACAGTAGAAAAGGTCAAGGGTTAAATATAAAATCCTCCAAGATGTAAAGGTATGAGGGACATTGAGACCAACTGATCTGAAATTGAATCTTGAAGCCTGAAAATAAGAGAAAAAGTGAATTTTAGAACTTGGAGAGCATGACCTAAGGTTTGGATGACAGGGCCTTTTATGATGTAATAAAGTAACGGTTAATGTAGCTTGTAATTGCTAAAATGTATAAACTTTTTTTGAAATGAAAGAACAAATGGAAAAGTATATGATAAAATGGGATAAAAACTTTGGATGGGAGGACAATCTGGCTGCAATTTCTTTCGCTCTTTTGATCACCAAGCTGGGTTTATCTGATTTAGATGGCTAAGCAGGTGTCCTCTTTTTCTTCCCCTATGTACATCCCTCTTGAAGCTGCATACTAGGTAGAAAAGGAAGACCATTCTGAATAGAGGGAGTGCACCAATCTTGGATGATGAATCAATATACTGATGGAACAAAGAAAAACATGTGGCTAAAAATGATTGAAATTTACATTATGTTAAGTATGGAGCATGGGTGCGAATAATGGAGATGAGCTGGTGGAAACAGTGAACTTCAAACTCTTTATTTACATGGTGTGACAGCTCAAACTGGATGGCTGTATAGCCTTCCTTATATAGGCAACTTATTAACTATTCAACCAACAGCAACCTAGGAGCGCTAGCTCCGTTAACCAATGACAACGGCCTGTTAATGGCCAATCAGATTCTCCTGAAATGGACCAATCCGATCTTGCCATTAAACAGCCAATCAGAAGTGCAGGGCCAGAACCCTGCACTTGACTTCAAGCTCAAGATAACTTTATTTGATATTTATTCATTCACAACACATTATATTAGGCAAAGAGCCTTCTACTATTTTATCTACCTCCCTCAAACATGAGACAAACTAAGAAAGTCATGCTGGGTCAGATATTGCTTGGATTAGATCAGATGTTGAAGAACTAAGACAATTTAACAATAGTGTGCTACTGTAACTAACCATATTGGAATGGGACAAGAGATTGGAACTGGTAAAACGCTTAATGCAGTGAAACTCTAGTGAAAGGGGATATATGAAAATGTATGAGTAACTATGGATAGATAGAAGATTTGCATCTACATTGAGAACAATTAGTTGTCCAGCACTTCAGAAATAAAGAGAGAGCTGCTCTCATGCAACTTGATATGCACAAATACATACCAGACTTAAGAAGACTTTAAACAAAAACCAAATGTACAGCCAACACTTGAAGCTGGTATGTCACTACGAATACCAGCATTACAGAGCACAACAGTTGATAAGAGGTGTAAGATCACGGATAAATTAGATACAATGAATTCTTCAGGTTAGTTATCAAGGATTAATGGAGATGTATCAACAGATAGCATGGTATAAAATTCTAATAGAGTCTTCTTGACAATCCTTACTACCACCATAACAGTGAACTGATATATGCTACAACTGCTGAAGATACTTAACTACACAATCAAGAAGAACAGCAGAAGGTAAAGATCAAGACAACTTGGGAGAGGTTAGTCAGCTGGTGTAATTATAGAAGATTGTGTGTGAAGATTAAGGATTAAGGATAAAACTTTGTTACTGAAAAATATGAAGGCTGAAAGCCTATAGCCTCCTAAACAAATACTTACAGAAATTACTACTAAGATATACACTAGAGCACAGGTGTCAAATGCACCACATCATGTTGCCATCAAATGATATTTTATGACATTTGTTCCCTTTGTGGAGCTGGGGTGGGAGTGGCCTGTGCGTGATGCATCCAGCTCAAGGGCTCCAGTTTGATACCCCTGCACTAGAGAAGCAGTACACCTTCTTAGAAGTCAAGAAGACAAATGCATGATCTCCAAAGAACCATCTTTTATGTAGTCCCAGCTACAGTACAACAGCACAGTAACAGTGGAGCCATTGACACCAAAAGCTGAACAATATTGGAAGCACATATGGGAGAAAAAGAGGACACACACCACCACCATACATGGATGACATCAAGCTGTATGCTAAGAAATTATATTCTATTAAAGATTCTGACCACTTGATTATTTTACATTTCTTTTTTTTTTTTGAAACAAATTTTATTAATTTTGAAGACAAACAACACATCATTAACCATTAAGTACATAAAACCTCTTAACATTATAAATTTTTACAAGTCGAATAAAACATTATTTTTATACAACATAATTCTAATTTATCCCATTTCCATATGGACACATAAATATCTTTCAGCAAATTTCTCATTATTTCTCTTTACTCTTATTCAATTTCATTTCTTTTCTATATTTATCCATTTTATAATCATCATATTCATTTCTTTCTGGCTTGTTTACAATTATTCTCATCTAACATTCCTCCAAGGTTTTATTGATTCTTTTTTTTTTTTTTTTATAAAAAACAAATTTTATTAGTTTTACAAAAAACACAATACACAAACATACAAAACACAAAACATAAACAAAACTAAAAGATCTTTTCTGAAGGTTGTCTGTTCCTGGGTTAAAACTCTTCACACAGACACAAATTCAAACATCATATTCATCCCATATATCCTTCCATATCTTATTATCATTTTCTTTTTTATATATATATATAAAAACCATTTTTATCAGTTTTATAAAAACAATGCACAAAGAATCAAGGCATAACAGCTTATAAATTCTTTTCTAGGAAAAAATAATAATAAAAGACCAATAAAGCATAACAATTCCAAATTATAATATCAATACTTCATATGGTATTAACTTCATATCTTATCCCTACTTCTCCTTTTCATCCAAATTATTTCTTATTAATTAAAATTTTATTGCCTTTTATCAATATACAAAATCCAAAAACAAACAAACATATATATCCTTCCATATCTTATTACCATTTTCAACAACATTCTTTGTCTGTTCTATTTCCCATTATCCATTCATCTTTTTTCTTTTACTATACTTCTCCTATACACCAATTGGAGTAACGTCTATAACTCATTACCCTAACTTAAAAATACTTCGTATAGCAATTTTTCTTGGGATTCTGTTTAAAAGATTCTAAGATTACATAATGAATTTTATACTCTAAATACACATATAAAAACACAATCTTATGTACCCTCCAGAATCCCTCTTTTATCCTAAATTAAATTCACCCATTGTCTCTAAATAAACTTTTTTTCTTTAGGTCTTGCTTCCCCCCATTAAGGCTTCTCCTCCCCCCCTTTCTCTCTTGCTTATTCTTCTCCTTGCCCTTTTTACCCCTTTGTTTTTTCTCCTTGCTTTTCTTGCTCCTTTTCCTTTGCTTTCTAACCTTGCCTCCACTTTTTCGCTCATTTTTCTCTCTTTTGGTTGTTTTTATAATTCTTAAAATCCCCTTTTTCTTATCCTTTTTCTCCTCCTCTCCGGAAGGGACCCATTGTTCATCAAAGATGGCTTCTTCTTCCTCTTCTTCCTTGTCCCAGTCCTTCTGCTGCGTAATCAACTTTTCATAAGTACATAACGCCATTTCTAAGAATTGAAACAAAGTGCCCAAAGTATCTTCTTTTTTTTATTTTTGATATTCAATCTCTAGTTCATCCACAAACGATGCCATTATGAAAAGGGAAACTTTTTCCAAAACAACCACAAGTATTTTTAATCAAAGACAATCAAAAACAATTTAAAAAAAGTTCCAAAAGTTAATACTTTTCTTCCTTCTTCTCTTTCTCTTTCTGGGGTAATTTTTAATCAAAGAGGTCCAATTACCATATATCTTCCTTTGGGATTCTAGGCAATCTCCTCCTTTTTCAGCTTCTGCTCCAATTTTTTTTTCCTCTCCCTTCCCACTTGCAATGTCAATTTTAAATAATCAGAAATCCATACCTCCAACAAAGATTTTCCAATTTCTTAAATTTTTCAATGTCCAAGAATCCTTTTGTCTCTTAGCTTCAACTCTCAAAGCAATTCACTTTCAATGTCCAATATATCCAAATATTTCTGCTGTTTCCATGGGGTGGGAGAGTAAAGAAAAAAAAAAGTTCCCTTTAACAGCTTCTCCGCCGCTTTCGCTCTTCTTAGGGATACAATGTATCCTCCAGCAATTCAAACAGCTCAATTCCAGGCAATTTAAAAGATGTTACTTGACCCGGCTCAGACAAAACTTTCACTCTTCACACTTCCTCCAGCACAATCTTACCCGGTTGCTGGCTTCTTCGTGGCGGCCATTGCTGACCGCCGCTGCACCGCCTTGGGAAAAAGGGTTTTTTCCGGAGAAGGGGGGGGTCTGCGGCACCCCCACCCCCCTATCCGACTCCCCTCTCTCTTCAGCTGTCCCTACAGGGCAGCCATATCCCCCTGACCCATCTGGATCGGGGGTACCTCGACGGCTAGCACAGCAGGAATCGCGAGCTGTCGCGAATTCCTGCTGCCCCGAAGCCACGCGGAACCGATTATTTTACATTTCTTTATAGTACAAATAATGTTATAAAGTACTTTGTCTTTCCATAGCAATGTTATTTTCGATATTGCAAATGTGAAATCTACATTTAATCATATCAGCAGATGCTATTATATATCATGTATAAATATAATAATAGTTCTTATTTAGGTTTACTTAGTTTGTATCAATTATAATCAGAATTACAGATTTGATCAGATTAAGGTCTTTTGGGTTGTGGTTGATTGATTGTTTCTACTTTTTTAACAAACATTTTTATATGTTATCTTTATATGCATGTATGTTATATTCATATATAATTTGGCTCCTAGACTCTAGAATAGGTGTGGACAAAATATATTGGGCTTTCTCTATATTGTTAATATATGTTCTTAATATGCATCAGAAATTAGTATTGGAGCTTTGTCATGATCATCACAGCATACAACCAATATGGGCAGATGGATGAGGGTAGAGATGGGATGAAAGAATAAATAAAAGTGATTTGGTGATACTGATACCCAATAATGAGGCAGAGTGTTGTTTATTTGGTGAATACCTTTGTAGAAATAGATATGTTTCATTAAAATAATTGGTTTAAGCATAACTTATTAAAGATTATTATTTATCTAAGTGCTAGAGCCCACTGTAACTATAGCCAAAAAGGCATTAAGAGTTGTTAACCTAATCCTGCATAAGTTTTTCTCTGGTAATATCACACTACTAACTAGAGCATACAAAACATTTGCTAGACTTATACTTGAATACAGCTCATCAATTTGGAACCCATATCATGTATTTGATATTAACACAGTTGAGAAAGTCCAGAAATATTTCACAAGTAGAGTTCACCACTCCTCTATGCATTGCAGAGTACCTTATGCTACCAGACTTGAAACTCTAGACCTAGAAAACCTAGAACTATGCCACCTTCGGTCCGATCTAAATATAATATATAAAATCATATATTGCAATGTCCTACCTGAAAATGATTACTTCAGCTTCAACCATAACAATACAAGAGCACATAACAGATACAAACTCAAGGTTAACCACACCAAACTTGATTGCAGGAAATACGACTTCAGCAACAGAGTGAGCAATGTTTGGAATAATCTACCTGACTCTGTGGTTTCTTGCGGAAACCCCAAAAACTTTAACCTTAGATTGTCTACTATTGACTTCACCCCTTCCCTAAGAGGCCTGTAGGGGGTATGCATAATCGCTCCAATCATACCTACCGTCCCTGTCCTATTGTTTCTTTTTATATTTCTTATACATATCCATCTCATGTATTCATAACTATGTTTATACTTATACCTGTCATGGTGTAAGTGATTGACAAATCCAATAAATAAATGACATAGTTCACTCGCACATGGCAAAGGAAGGAATCCAAAAGATGAAAGCTGATATAAAAATATTTTTTCTATGAATGAGTCAGAGATAAGTCTCTGAAAAGAGAGTCCAGAATGCCATTTTCTGACAATGAGAGAGCAATATCCACATTCTGACTAGATAACTGGCATACCAAGATTAAAGAGGGCACACAAAGCCTTTGGACAAATGACTGTAATTACTGGAAAAATAAACAAAAGTGGTAGCTTGTAAATCAGTGTTGTACAAGGCAATTTGACCAAGCAATTGGCTGATTATAAAGGATCCAAACAAAGGATCTCAGCAGTCTTTCTACCCAGATAAAGAACTTCAACCCGTCCGCCCCTCAACAATTAGAATGGATGTTCAGCCAGTTTGGATTGCTTAGGTAAGTGAATGGATGATGGTTTCAAGAGTTGAAATGTGAGCAATACATGTTCTTACACAATAAAGCCTAGCTGTGCTTGTAATTGTGTGTGTTTATAGTTTGCTAATAGTTCTTAGCTGCTTTTTTAATTATCTGCAAATTACAAAGAAAAAAAATAGAAAAATAAGTCTGAGTGTTGTATGCTTCTTTTTTCTAAGTACAACAAGCCTCTCCCTTTGCCAGTTGTGCAAGATTAGTGAAATAATAGTGAAGCGAGCACAACAACAACTGCATTTTCTGTGTCGTTTGAGAAGAGAACATCTTCCTTCCCCTGTCCTTACTACTTTCTGTTGAGGGACAATTGAAAGCATCCTGTCGTATTGTACTACTTTAGTTTAGAAATATTACTGCTTTGAACAGAAAGGCTATGTAGAGAGAGGTGAGGATGGCAGAAAAGATTATTGGAAGTTCACTTCCTTCTGTTCAGAACTTGGCATATAAGCACTGCTTGACCAAGGTCCATAATATTGTCAGGGACATTACATATTTTCCCCATGACTGGTTGTCATTGTTGCCTTTGGAAAGAAGGTTTTGTGGTTTTCAAAGCAGAACAACAAAGTTATGTAACAGCTTTGTTCCTATGGTGTCAACTTTATTAACTCTCAGGACTCTTTTTTCCGCTATGTATTCAAAGTGAACTGTGATTAATATATGTTTCGGTGTCATTTTTGTATAGCTCAGCATTTTTGGAGCTGCTGCTATTATTATTCTTGGGAGGGTGACATTATTTTCTGGGTGACAATAAAGTTATCTTATCTTTACCACAATTGTGCAAGATTAGCTTATTGTAGATGGTTAATCAGAGCCATGTTCTATCTCTACTGTAACTTCCTGATCTGTATATGGGTTTCAAATGATGACAATGAGATATTCTGGAATTCCTATTTTTTTTCTAAGCGTATTCCAAAGCCTGCTGTGTTCAACACAATTAAAGGCCTTTCTATAATTAATGAAATACATAGTTAATTCTTGTTTGTATTCTTTGGCTTTCCTAATTATACAGCATGCATCAGCAACATCTCTTGTGTTCCTTGGTGTTTTTTAAATACTGTCTGAACATTGGACATCCTTTATTTCCATGTAGGATTCCAACCTGCATTGAATTATCTAAGATAGCATTCTAGCATGTGAAATTAAGGATTTTATACTGTGTGCATACTTTGATAATCTCCTTCTTGGTATTGAGTTTAGAATGAGCCCCTCCAATTTGTTGGCCCCTGTAAAATTCTCCAGATTTGCCAGTGTTTGGTTAGAATATTAACTGCTTCTTCTTCTGTTGTTATAAATTCTGACTTTATAGCAATTTAACTTCATCTTGTAATAGCAGAGATTCTTGTGAGTAGGACATATCTTCTAAGAATCTTGGTTATTGATATCTGTACTGTATAGAATTTAAGTATATTGCTTCCAATGTATGATTTTCTTAAAATACATTACTACCTTTTCATTGGCATCCTTTAGTTACCACTTTGAGACTGGAAATCCTTTTGAATTTAAAAATATTTTAAAATGCTTTCCTTGTTTTTCCATGCCTGTTTCTATCTTAAATGTTTTTACAGATGTAACACTGTTTCTTGTCTTTTTTAACAAGTCTCTGAAATTGTTTTTTTTTTTTAATTTTATTGGTTTTTAGAACAAACATAAACAAACAAAACATAAAAACATCAAATCATCTTCCATATATGTACATACAGTGTGTCGGTTGGTTTACAAATTGTTTTGTGCTTCCATTTCATAGTCTTCAATTATAATTACATTATATATAATCTCGTATTTTCAATCAATATATTAAATACATTAATATCATTTTTAATCAATCATTTGACAATACTTTTATTCATTCATGTTTTCCAAAATAATCATATTTTACTTAATTTATTTTATAACAATTTGTATCATCGTCCCTGATCTATCCTAGAATCATTTTGTAGATATAATTAGAAAAGAATACACCTTTATATATTTATTATTTTCTAAAAGCCTATATATTTCATTACTATATTTTATTGTCTAACCATTGATAGAATAGATCCCAAATTTTTAAAAAAATTTTAAAATTGTCTTGTTCTCTAATTTCAAATGTCATTTTACTCATTTCAGCACATTCCAATATTTTCTTAATGATTTCCTCCTGTGATTTTCTCATTTTTCCAGTTTTTAGCAAATACAATCCTAGCCGCTGTTAATATATTTACAATCAGGTATTTCAAGTCTTTACTATATATTTCAGGTAAAATTCCCAATAAAAATATTTCTGGTTTCGAATCTATATGCTTTTTTGTCATTTTTTCCAAACATGTATGGATTTTAGTCCAGTATTTTTTAGCATCTGCACAAGTCCACCACATATGGTAATATGAGCCAGGTATCTGATGACATTTCCAACATTTTTCGGATTTATTCTTGAACATTCTTGCTATTCATGTCAGGGGAAAGTGCCACCTGTAAAAACATCCTATACAAATATTCTTTATATGCTGTTGACATTGTCATTTTATAATTTTGAGACCACAATTTTTGCCATTTCTCTAGATCAATCCCATATCCAAAATTCTTCCCCCAAACAATCATAGTTTCTTTAATTTGTTCTTCTTCTAGTTTAATTTCTAGTAAATATCCATACAATTTTTAATCACCTTTTCATCAGTACCTGTCAAAATCTTATCTAAGTCAGTCAGTTTATCATCGAAACCTTCTGTTTTAGAATCTTTATCATCAATCTTTATCAATCTTTATCTTTATCACCTTGAATGTATTTGTGCATATGAAAACCAATTCATCTTTATACCTTGTTCCTCTAGTTTTTGTATAGATTTAAGTTCACCCTTTTCATTCAATATTTCACCATATCTAACTGTTTGTTCCTTTTTGTATATTATAGGACAAGAAAAAGCTTCAATAATTGATAGCCACACTGGAATTTTCAAATAACATTGTCTTTCAATCTTCTCCCAATTTAATCACAGAGACTCCCGTATATAATGTCTTCTAAAATACCCCTGTGTTTTAGTTCCTTTATACCATAAAAAAGCATGCCACCCCAACAACAGGTCATGTCCTTCTAATGTCAGCAATCTAGTATTTCTTAATGTTATCCATTCCTTAACCCACATCAAATTTGTAGCTTGGTAATACAACTCCCAATTAGGCAAACCAAATCCTCCTCTTATTCTAGCATCTTGCAAAAGTTTTAACTTTATTCTCGCTTTCTTACCTTGCCATATATATTTCAACACAATTTTATTTAAATCTTCAAAGTCGTCTTTTCCAAGCCTAATTGGAATTGTTTGAAACAAATATAAAATTCTGGGTAATATATTCATCATGATTGTTGATATTCTCCCTATTAATGACAGTTGTAAATTTTCCCATTTCGCCAAATCTAGCACTATCTGCTGTTTAAGTTTAATATAATTATTCTCTTTTGGTGTACTGCATCTTGTTGTCAAGTATATCCCCAAGTACTTGATCTTATTTGTGACCTGAATTTTCAATAGGTCTGCCAATTCTTCCTTTTGTCTTGATAGCATATTCTTTGTCAAGATCTTTGTCTTATCTTTATTTCTTTTCAAACCAGCCACCTTTCCATATGTCTCTATCTTTTCTATCAATTTTGATGCTGTTTCTAGTGGGTCTTCTAAGATAAAAGCCAGATCATCTGCAAATGTTCGCAACTTAAATTATTCCTTTTTAATTTTCATCCCTTTTATATTCTTTTCATCTCTAATATTTCTGTTTAGCACTTCCAAAGTTAACACAAACAACAGAGGTGATAGTGGGCACCCTTGTCTTGTTCCTTTTCTTATATTGATAGATTCTGTCAGTTCTCCCTCTATCATTACCATTGCTGTCTGCTTATAATATATAGCTTCTATTGCTTGAATAAACTTTCTAGCAAAGCCCGTCTGTTCCAGCAGTAATAACATGAATCGCCAATTCACATTATCAAATGCCTTCTGTGCATCTAGAAATATCAAAGCCATTTGTTTTTCGGGATGTGCCTCATAGTATTCCAAAGTGTCCAAGATTACTCTCATATTGTCTTTGATTTGTCTCTTTGGCAGAAATCCATTTTGGTCAAGATGAATAAAATTATTTAAATATTTTTTAAGTCTTTCTGCCAATATTGAAGAAAAGGTTTTATAATCTGCGTTTAGTAGGGAGATAGGTCTATAGTTCTTGATTTGTAATGGATCAGCTCCTCTTTTGGAACAAGTGTGATATAAGCTTCTGACCATGATTTAGGTATCCTCTTCTTTAACATAACTTCATTCATAACTTCTAGCAATAGAAAATTCAATGATTCTTGTAATGTTTTGTAAAATTCTGCTGGAAGTCCATCTGGGCCTGGTGCCTTTCCATTATTTTGTTTCTTGAGTGCTTCAGTTAACTCCATCATTGTTATTTTGCTTTCTTATATTGTTTCAATCTCTTTAGGTATCTGGGGTAAATTAGCATTCTGTAAATACTATTTAACTCTTTCCTCATTAATATTCTCTTGTGTGTATAGTTTCCCATAATAGTCTTGAATGATTTCCTTCTTCTCTTTACTACCATAGCAAACTTGGCATCTATTAATTGCAATATTTTCCTTGATTCTTTCTCCTTTCTCAATTTATATGCTAACCATGTACCTGGTTTATTTGCATCTTCAAAATAGTTCTGTTTGGTACCTCTAATTTTTTGTGCTAATTCTTCTTTTTCTATTAGACCCATTTTATGTTTGGTTATATCCATTTTTAGCTTAAAGTTCTTTCTCTGTGGCATTTTCTGTAGCTCTCTTTCAAGTCCTTTATACTCATTTTCTAATGCCTTAGAGGCTAATCTTTTCATGGTATTTCTTTTCCTTGTATAGTCTTTTATCAAGCCTCTGGCATATGCCTTCATTGTATCCCATACATTCTGGATTGATGTTTTGTTTTTTTTTTCAAAGAAAAAAACCAATTCTTTCTCCATCCACTGTGTGAAGTCTTTTCCCTTTAAAATAGTATTATTTAACATCCATCTAGATCTTCTTCTTTGTCCTTTCCATTTAATTGTCATTGGATTGTGATCTGCCCAAGTACTTGTTTCAATATTTATTTCTTGAATATTAGTTAACAATTCTGGTCCCTATCATATTTATTCTGGACCATGATAAGTGTCTATTTGAGTAGAAGGTGTATTGTTTAGTTTTAGCATTTCTTTCTCTCCATGTATCTTTTAAGTTTATTTCATCTACCATTAAAAAAAAAAGATTTAGGGAGAGTCTTTCTATTTTGCTTTATTGTTTTCTGTGCTGTGTAGTCCAGTTTATTGTCTACAATTCTATTAAAATCTCCCATCATAACTATATTAACATAGTCCAGTTCAACTATTTTCATATGTAATTTTTTATAGAATTCTTCTTGATTGTCATTAGGGGCATAGGTTGCAATCAGGAGTGTTTTCGTATTATTGTCCATTATTTCCAGCATTAGTATTCTTCCGTCGTCATCAGTATAAATTAATTTTGCTGAGATGGTCCCTTTAATATATAAAATCACTCCTCTTTTCTTACATTGTGTTTTTTCCTAATATTGGCTGTATCAACAATTGTTCATATTGTTTTTTAATATGTACTTCTTGTAGGCAGATTATATCAAATTTTAATTTCTCTAATTTATGAAAGATTTTCCTTCTTTTAATGGCTGAGTTAAGTCCATTTATATTAATTGTAATCAATTTTTTCTTTTCCATAGTTATATTTTGTAATTAGGTTTGGCAGCTCTCGTGGATCTTGGTTCACGTTGTTCTTTGGCTTCCTCCTTTCTACCTACTGCACCTTCTTCTTTTCAGTCATCATTGGGAGTCTTCTTGGAATTCAGTTAGTGAAATTTCTTTTTCTGCCTCTTCCTCCCCTCTGAAAAATTCTGTGTAAAATGATTCAGCTTTCTCAATTGAATCAATTCTATATCTCTGTTCTTGCCATGTAAACATTAAACCTTCTGGAATCAGCCATCTATAATTCACCTCTTTTTTAAGTAACAATTTGGTCAAGAATCGGTATTCTCTTCTCATCTCTCTCACTCTTCTGGGTACTTGTTTCAAGACCACAATCTCCTTATCTTTGTATTTCAATGTTTTCTCTCTTGCCACTTGCAATATTTGCATTTTAATGGCTTTCTTTATAAATCTGATGTGAACTTCTCTTGGTAAGCTATTTCTCATCACATATCTTGTGAAGACTCAATAAACCTCAACTATTCCATCCATCATCTTCTCTTCAGTTATTTCCAAAGCTTCAGCCAATATTTCTATCATTATCTCGGCTAGATTTTGTCCTTTTTCTTCCTCTATGTTTTGGAATCTAAGATAAAAATCTGATCTGTCCATCTCCTATCTCAGCATATCACTTTTATCTTGTTCAACCACAGTTAATCTGTTATCAATGTCTCCAATCTTCTTGTCTCTTTGTTTATCTTCTTCTTCAATTTTTTTGAGTCTCTCATCATACTTCATCATCATTTGTTGGATGTTCTCCACTTTTACATTGTTTTTCCCTGTTCTTTGTTCAATATTCTCTGTTCTTTTTTCAATGTTCTATTAAATTCTATTCTGTGTTCAATGTTCTCTGATCTTGTTTGAATATTTTGAATTCCTTGCATAATCATCTGTAGGGTCACTTTTTCTTGTTCTTTTTCTTGCCTTAACATTGTCTGTATTGAACATTGTCCTCCAGATGGTGGAGGAGGAAGAAGTAGAAGTTGAGGGACCAGGAGCTGTTAATTTCCTACTTATTTTGAGCAATTCAAAATCTTCAGCTTCTTCTAGACCTTTATCCAATTGTGAAATAACCAATTGCAGTTCCAAATAAAAATAGTAGGAAAAAAGAAGCCAAATAGTCATAATAATTTTTAAAAAAGAAAAAAATTCTTCAGGTTCTTGCATGCCTTATTCCAATCGGTTGGTTAGATAACAATAAAAGTTCAAAAATGAATTTTTGGAGGAAAAGACCATAAACACACACAATAAAGAAAAAGTTATAAAATCCTAAAAAAGGCAAAAAAGTGAAGAATAAAAAGCTAAAAAAAGAAAGGAAAAATTCTTCAGGTTCTTCAACACCTTAATCCAGTTAAGAGGTCTCAAATATAAAAGGATGCATAAAAATAAACCAAAAAGAAAAAAAAGAAAAAATCAATATGGAAGGTAGATGGAAAGACAAAAATACCAGAAAGGGAGAGAGAGAAAAAAGCTACTCCCTTAAAAAGAAAAAGAAGGAAAACATTAATACTAAAACTTTTCCTTTAAAATAAAAAGCAAGTGTAGAAATTTATTTTCCAAAGACAAGAAAAAAAACCAAGACAAGTTCTAAAGAGCCAAAAATCCAAATAGCTATTACAAAAAAAAGTAAACTGATGAGGAGGGGTAGCACAGCTTAGAAAAATTGAAAAGAGCACACTGCACTTTGTTGAATTATCCAAGGCTCTTGTTATAACTCTCTTCTCCAGAGACTTATCACCTTTTCTTTTCCTATAAGCTTCCATACCAGATTCCAGCTGTTGATAGAAATCCAGAAGTGCACCTGCAATAATACTCTCCCATGCTCTTCCCTCTATCTTATGAAACAGGCAATGTCCTTGAAAAGAAGTCTCAGTTCTTTCTCAGCTTTGGTCAAAAGAGAGATAGAATATTTCCAAGCCTCTAGTTAGGAGTGTTACAAAGTTTCTTTAGCTTTCACTTTCCCCCTCCTTTTCCAAGTAAAATATAATAAGAATTAATTAAAAAAAGAAAAATTAAAAAAAAAATAACTAAAAGGGAGCCCCTAGCCTAAAATATTATAAAATCAAAAAGGAGAAAAAGAATAGATGAAAGAAGAGAACAAAACCAGTTCAGTTTCAAAATATAAGATCATGTATAGAAAATCCAGCAATGAGGAAAAAAAAAATATTACTTTGACATTCCTGTTTAAAATCGCCGCTTAATCAATTATGTCAAAACTTTTTACAGATTCTTTCTTTTCCTTAGGGTGTCCTTTCAAATCTTAAAATAAAGAAAAAGTTCTCACCAAACCGAATTATTAATTTCCTTCCTAAGTGTTTGCCTATCTTGGCTTTGGCTTTTCTTTTCTTGGAAATTTCTACAATGTACTCTAATATCCTCTTTTTTTCCCCCTGTTTCTTATTTTTTGACAGTTTGTTTTCACATTCATCTTTAACAACTTTTTAATTTCATCTCATAGTTCCTTCAGTTCCCTTTTTACTGAGGTTCTGGACTTCAAAGAGATTCCTGATGTTTTACTTGAAAATTAAGCCTATATGCTCAATTGCATATTGTGGAAAATGGTTATGTATCTTCTTCTTTATCTTAAATTGGACTTGCACATGAGCAATTTGTATCTGTTCAGTTTATTTATTTATTCAAATTTTATAGTTGCTTATCTCACCAAATGGCTCTGTACAGCTCATAATTCAGAAACATATATTACAATTAAAATCTTATGCTATAACTAAGCTCCTCTACCTCCTTTTAGTAATTATATAGTCAATTTAATTTCGATGTGTTCCAACCGGTGACATCCATGTGTACAGACATCTGTTTTAGATGTTTGAAGATAATGTTAGCTAAGAAGAAATCATTGGGGTGGCAGACATTGATAAGTCAGTCTCCTGATTCAATTTTGTATTCTAATTGATACAACCCAACTAATTTTTCCCTTTAATATTTTCAACATTGACACACTCCTAATCATAAGTGACACATCTTGCTTGTGGTTCTGTGAATTTGAAATTGAACTTAGCATAAAATCTATAATGATTTTATATAATCTTTTGCATACAGAGAAAATAGATCTACAGAGGATGCTGTAGCCATCAGTCTTCACACTTCTCTGACTCATCTAGAACAGCGGGAGGGCTACGTGAGGATGCTTTTTGTGGATTTTGGTTCTGCGTTTAACACAATTCTTCCACATAGACTAGTGTCTAACTTTTGGACCTTGGGCTTTCTAATTCAATCTGCCTTTGGATTATGGATTTCCTGTCTGGCCTCTAACAGAGGGTCAGATTAGGTAATCATACCTCTTCAGCCCTTATTCTTAACACTGGTACACCACAGGGTTGCGTGTTGAGTCCCTTACTCTATACTCTTTATGTACATGACTGCATTCCCATTCACACTTATAATACTATTGCTAAATTTGCAGATGATACAACAGTAGTAGGACTTATCTCCAGGGGCAATGAGTCTGCCTACCAAGATGAGGTCGACTGGTTGCTTTCGTGGTGTGGAGATAATAACCTCAACAATAAGACCAAGGAGCTTATAGTGGATTATAGAAGGAACGGATCAAACATCCAGCCCTTGCTTATAAATGGAGACCGAGTGGAGCAAGTGGCCAGTTTTAAGTTTCTGGGTGTTACCCTAAAAGAGGACTTGACCTGGGGTGCCCACATTGTAGCCCTGGTCAAAAGGGCCTCACAGAGATTATATTACCTGAGACTTCTCAGAAAACAACAACTGAATGAAAAAAGGCCTCACAGAGATTATATTACCTGAGACTTCTCAGAAAACAACAACTGAATGAAAAACTGCTGGTGACCTTCTAAGGCTGCACCGTAGAGAGCATTTTAACATACTGCATCTCTGTATGGTTTGCCAATTGCACAGTGGCAGATAGGAAAGCACTCAAGAGGGTTAATGTCATTGCCCAGAAGATCATTGGCTGCCCTCTCCCTTTTTTGGAAGAACTTTATAGTTCCCGTTGCCTTACGAAAGTTCAAAGCATTCTCAAAGATCTATCTCATCCTGGGAATCCTTTTTTTGAACTATTACCATCTGGCAGATGGTGCAGAATAATAAAAACAAGGACAAATAGGCTGAAAAACAGCTTCTATCCCAGGGCAGTAGCTCTTTTGAATTCTGCTATAGCGCAGTGTTGGTGTGGTGTCGGGGGTTTCCGGTTCAATGTGTGAAAGGTGAAGGGTGTGTATTTGTGTTTATTTTCATGGTCATGGTCATGATGTGCACTGAAGATGGTGTTTGATTTTGTTGTATAAGGTACAATGACAATAAACTAAACTAAACTATAATAGTCCTATTCTTCTGGATAATTGGTTTATTAATTGGTCATCCATTGTCTAATTGATACTATTTGGCCATTGACTGTATTGTAGCAAGCATGATCCACGTTATACCTTTCCTATCTATAAAAGTAACATCCTTCTTCCTTGCTTTTCACATTCTTTGTAGTAAAAAGCTTCTGGTTGAACATGTCCAACCTCAATCCTTCTCAATTTGCTGATGCCTAAAATGTCAATTTGTTGTCGTTAATCATTTATTGTACTGAGTTTATCATGTTCATGCTTCTAACACTTCCTATTTCCAGTGGGATTTGTCTTTGGAGATTTGGATTTTTATTTCCTTTATCACAACATAAGAAAAAGACATTCTGAAGGATTCAAGGAAGCCATATCATAAGGACCATTAGCATTTCAAAAGATCTTTAATTCTGTCTCAATAAAATGTTGAGTGTAATTTGACCTGAAAGATCCAGCACATCATACTTGTGTCAGAAACACCGTGGCACTTTCAGGTTGAAAGCATTAACCGGTGATATCATTGTTACCTACGGGGGCTCCTTTCATGTTTCCAGCAAGAGCTGGAACAAAGGACAAGAGCTTATCCCGTTCATCTTTGCCCTTATCACTGTAGTGAAATCTGTTTGTTCTGAAAGCAGAATAAATAGTAAGATTGAGAAATTAATAGTATAAAATTTAATAAGATCAAACAGAGAATGATGAGAATATTAAGAACAAAAAGCAATATATGAATGAGCTTTTGAACATTATGGAAATAGTGCTTTGCCAGAATAGAAGGAACGAATTACTTAAATTACCTTTTCTATTCTTTTCTATTCTTCATCTAATTTATTTTACACATTGATTCTGCATTTTGCTTTGTAGTACTATGTTGCTTATCACAAATGTGAGTAGTGGTTTCTCTCTCTGTGTGTGTCTGTGTCTGTATATGTAGAGAGAGAGAGAGATAGAAAGAGAAAAAAAGAGATAGATCCTTATGTCCAAGTCTTCACCATTCTAGCACATGGTTTGACAATTTTATGATCTGAAAATTTTATCCAGAAAAACCATCAAACAGTGTTATTCATAAATGTTTCTAATTATACAACTGCACAGTAAAACAATATTTTCACACTAATCAAGTAATGGCCTAAAAACAAACTCATCAGTTGAACATTATTAGTTTTAAAACTGAGAAAATTAGTTCAACTTCACACTCGTAAATTAAAATTGGCTTGAATAGTTAACCCTGAATACTTTTATCATATGCAAACAATAAAAATGCATGACATTATAATTATTCTTATTAAAAATCAATTAGAGATTTTAAAAGCACTTTAAAAATTATAATCTGGAGAACTTATGATGTCCAAATATCTTAATAGTACACAGAATATGGCATAGAACATTAGCCTGAGTTAAAGGTTTTCTTATGTACCCCTTATTAATGACATTATTAATGACATTTTACATTTTCTATTCTACAAATATGCCTGTGTTCAAAACAGTACAGTCTCAGGAAACAATTTTGATGGAAAAATGTTATTAAATACCATTTAGTTCAAATTATAATGTCTTAGCTAAAAGAGCTGTCATCACTTTGTATATTTGCTAGGTTATCAAGAGACTATAGTCCTGATTTGTAGGTCACTAATTACAAGGCAAACTTTGATCTATTTGTCTAATGGTTTATTATCTGCTTTGAAAGCACAGCCAAATGAGTCTTTGAAAGTCCTATACTGTTTTGCAGGATATATTAATGGAAGAGAAATGTATGAACTACAACTGAAGTACATAAAAATCTTTTCATAGTCATATTCCAGAATGTAGTAACTCAAATTCTAAGATACCATTTTAAACTGAGAAAATAGCATATTAAGAGAGAAATCCAGAGACAGTCCGATGGGAAGCATATTATAATAGCATACTATGAGTGGCTACAGACAGCGTCTTCTGTTCCAGAAGTAATTGCACCTGGAGTATCAACCAGCTGGGCAAATAGTGACTATAGCTGCAAGTAAGCTACTAGCCATGTTATATACTATCATTTGAGGTGGGGGGGTATTTAAATTAAAATGTATTCTGGTCTGAAGCTAGCCCTTAGCTAATATTCTTTATTTAAGAATATTATTACTTGGACAAAATAGAATGACTGGTACACAGTATAATATGGCTGAAAACTAAATACGTAGAGACTCCAATAGCTTGTAACAGTTTGAATTTGTGAGCCTTTTCAGAAAATATATTCATACATTTTGCTAAGTAATTGAAATAACTACTTTACCAACATGGTGCTTTACAGCTTCAAATGACTCCTACAGAATCAAGAGGATAAATTGACTAAGCTGCAGCTTAGACATATGCTTCTACAATAATGTAATTAGGCCATATGTTATTATGAGATATTGACTGCTTGTCACCATCATTAACCTTCATGTTTAAATAAAATCATAGTGTAGAAATAATTGTAATGTACACTTTTTGTAATGTACATTTTGTATACTTTTAATAAATCCATCACTTGTTTTATTTAAATAATTTCCGTTAATTTGTCATCAATAACTTGGGTCATAACACTACCTGAATAAAAAATAATGAAAAAAATTATCTCTTTTTTTAATCTCAAAAAGCATAGTTTATGTCAGGAGCTGGACATCAGGTAGAAGAAAAAGACTTCCAAATTAGGTTTTCAGCTTGAAAAGATTAAAGAATAAAAAAGAACTTTTTCCAGAAAAGTTTTGGGAGGAACAGATAGCCATGAAAGTACAGAAAATACAGAAATGAGATACAATTTTTCATCAACGCTATAGTTTTTTATCAATTATAGAAAGACAAATATGGAACAGCCTGTAAGCAAAGAAATCAGAGGTCACAATAAAAACCTCAAAGCACAAGTTTTTACCATATTAAGGGTCATGATAGGAACATCTCTTTTCCACCAATTAAAATTATATTTAACTTGAACAGGAAATAATCTATTTTTTAAATCAAATCAATAAGCTTGGTTCCATTAATTTTCTTTTCTAAAGAAAACTCTTGTCAGAAATACATTTTTTTTCTCTCTTGACACCTATGGTTGATTAAAATGCTTTCTCTCTCTCTCTCTTTTTTTTTTTTTAAAATTGAAAACAGCAATGTAATCAGATTCTGACTCTATTGCTGTAAGGGCAACCATCCATCAGTCTTCCTGCTATTTTGCTGACAGATGTGAATGTTGGCAATGTTCATAACATTTTATTGTATATTTAAAAAGCTAGAACAGTTTCATTACGTTTTTGTTTTTAAATGGTTCATGGATTATTCATAGATTCAGTGATACCACCCACTGTTCTATTTAGAATCAAAGTAAAACAATTTCAACAATTAAAACACTAACTGTTACGTTTTGAGCATGGGCGAGAAAGAATGGAGACAAACCTCTGAATGGTGAACTTCAGCTTTTTATTTACATCATGACTTTCTCAATTTAACAGCAGTAAAACCCGCCTTATATAGGCAAACCTTGTAACTTTTAACCAACAACGAGCTAGGAACGCTAGATCTTATAACCAATAAGAACTCTCTGTTAAGGGCCAATCGGATTCCCCGGAACGGGCCAATCTGGTCCGGCTGCTTAACAGCCAACCAGAAGTGCAGGGCCAGAACCCTGCACTTACTCCAAGCTCACACTTTATTAATCTTATTGCATATACAACACCCCTTCCCCCTGGCTTCTTATTTCAGGGTGCAGTTACATAGTCCCTTAAATAGGACGGTTGTTTTTTTAGTCTCTTTGATTTTCGTTGTATCGGCTGGTTGCAATCCTGCTGAGGTAGATCATTGTTTGGCAGTGGGGCTGCCTCTGGTTCAGAGTTCACTTCTACGTCGTTGCCCACATTTTCTGCAATTCCCTGAGGTGCAAACATTTCTCCCTCCGGCTCCGCTTCCTGAGTATTAAATCGTCGTTTCCTTCGAACAGGTTTCCTAGGACTTCATCTTCTTCCATATCTCCCCCCCTCAGTTTGGTCATAGGGGAGTTGCGGAATGGCCGCTGCAAGTCGCGACCGTAATTGGTCGATATGCCGTTTCCAAAGTTTATCGTCAAGGCATTGCACAAGGTAGGATCTGGGGCCGGTTACACGTACTACTGTCGCTTCTACCCACAACGGGTCACCCGATAGGTTTTTTGCATAAACCAGGTCTCCTACCTGGAAGGTGCGACAGCGGCCGCTGGATCCTAGTGGTTTCTCTGGTTCATAAGCCGGGTGCAACCGGTCGAGGTGGGAGCGGAGCTTTCGTCCCATTAGCAGTTCAGTGGGAGTTTTGTTGGTGACGCTATGTGGGGTGATGTGTTGCAAGAAGAGGATTTGATTGACCTTGTTGTCAATGTTGTCGTCGTCTACCTTTTGCAAGGTTTTCTTCACAAATTGGACCATGTGTTCTGCTCGGCCATTGGTCGCAGGGTGGGCAGGCGAGGTGAGCACATGGTGGATGCCATGGTCAGCGAGATATTGCTCGAACGCTAGTGCAGTAAATTGTGGGCCGTTATCGGATATCAGGACGTCTGGTAATCCGTGGGTTGCAAAGAGTCTGTTTAAAATCTTAATAACCGCCTCGGAGGTTGTAGTCGTCATGCGATGAATTTCGAGCCAATTGGAGTAGGCATCGATGGTAAGCAGGAAGGTGTGGCCCTTGGTTGGCCCCGCGAAGTCCAGGTGAATTCGGGACCAAGGTCCATGTGGTGTCTCCCATTCAGTAGGCATGGCTTTTGGTGGGGCGTTGCTGATTTCTTGATATTTGGGACAAGCTTTAACCCACTGTTCGATTTGCTTGTCAATGCCCAGCCACCATGCGTAGCTTCGTGCAAGAGCTTTCATTCGCACGATGCCAGGGTGGCCATCGTGCAAAGTTCTCAGCAGTGCTTTTCGGAGCCGTTCTGGGATAATGACTCTATCGCCCCAGATGACACAGCCTTTCTGGGAGAAGAGCTCGGTCTGTCGAGACTTGAATGGTGTGAAGTCATCTGATAATTGGTCCAATGGCCATCCGCGTTCTACCCAGCCTAGGACTCGTGCTAGGGTGTGGTTGCGTTTGGTTTCTCTCGCGATGTCTCAAGTCGTCAGTGGCGGTGAGTTGAGTGCCTCGATTTGCAACGTGCTTACCGTTGGTGCCAGATCATCAAGAGTCTCTGGAAGCGGTGCTCAGCTCAATGCATCGGCATGGGGAATGGCTTTCCCCATGTGCTATTGCAACCGATAGTTATAAGCAGCTAAGAATTCTGACCATCCTAGGGGATAATATGTAGGGAGTCGGCTTATCTCCAGCTATTTCTGACCATCCTAGGGGATAATATGTAGGGAGTCGGCTTATCTCCAGCTATTATCCCTAGCAATGGTTTGTGGTCAGTCACAATAGTAAAAACCCTGCCATACACGTATTCGTGAAATCTTTTCACAGCTGAGACAATTGCGAGGGCTTTTTTATCAATTTGTCCATAGTTCCGCTCCGTTTTTGAAAGAGTCTTTGAAAAATATGCAACAGGGGCTTTGTTCCCATTAGGCAGTATGTGGCTCAAAATGGCACCCACCCCGAAAGGCGATGCATCACAGGTTATAACTAACGGCAAAGTCTCGTTATACTGCATGAGTACAGAGTCAGAAGTGAGCAGTTTTTTAACATTTCGGAACGCCTGTTCTTCACGGTAACCCCATAACCACATTGCTTTTTTATCTAACAATCGGTGTAAAGGTTCAGCGACAGGTGCTTTGTGTGGTAAAAATACATTATAAAAATTGATGAGGCCTAGGAACACCTGGAGATCGGCCTTGTTTCGTGGCCTGGGAGCGTTTTTGATCGCTTTTAATTTACTTTCGGTAGGGTGAATGCCCTGGCTATCAATCAGGTACCCTAAAAACTCAACACTGTCAGTACACAATTTACATTTGTTTTTTTTAACCTTAAGACCGGCTTCTTGGAATTTTTTTAGGATTAATTTTAACCAGTACTGTAAGATTTTTTTTGTAGGGGCTGCAATTAATACATCATCAAAATAGGGGACCACGCCCTTAATTCCTTGCAATAACCTTTCCATAAGGCTCTGAAAGATACCCGGGGCTACACTAACTCCAAATTGCAGCTGGGTACATTTAAAGGAACCTCGGTGCGTCACAATAGTTTGGGCCTGTGCCGTTTTTTCATCCACTGGTAATTGTTGATATGCTTGAGCTAAATCCAATTTAGCGAAAACTTTCCCTCTCCCCAGGGAATGGAGGAGGTGCTGCACCACCGGAACTGGATACACGTTCTGCTGCAGGGCGTGGTTCAAGGTGGCCCGGTAGTCCCCACAAATTCGGATTGACCCATCTGGCTTAATGGGTGTCACAATAGGGGTTTCCCACAGGGAGTGATCGATGGGCTCCAACACCCCCTGAGCTATCAGTTTGTCGAGTTGTTCGTCGATTTTCAATTTTAAGGCAAACGGAACTCGATGGGGCTTCAAGCGAATGGGAGCTACTTTTGGATTTAGGCTGAATGAGATCAGGGTCCCCTTATACTCACCTAAGCTGTCCGCGAAGACATCCCTGAACTCAGAGATAAGGTCTTCCTCCCAGTCACAGCCACCGACTCAGTTTACGCTGGCCACTTCAATGCCGAGTGGCATGAACCATTGGAGGCCCAGTAGGCTAGGCCTATCTCTATCGATGACCGTTAAAGGTAAGTATGCTGTGTGCTTCTTGAAGGAGACTCGGACTCGGCAGGACCCGACGACGGGGATTCGATTCCCCTGGTAGTCCTTGATGATGAGGCATTGGAAACGGAGATCTTGGCGTTGAATTGTGGGGATGAGTTGCTTGAGTGCCTTCCAAGACACCATCGAGAGGGATGATCCAGAGTCGACCTCCATGTGGCAAGGCTGGTTCTCGATGGCTACCGTGACTCAGATTTTCTTAGTGTCCAAGGCTGAGGCGTGACCGATAGTGATAGTATGGTGAGCCTCTTCTCTTTGCAAAGCTCGATTTCTGTAGGAGTGGTTTACTGGCTCTTGCCTTACAGAACGGTTTCCTGTCAATTGGCGATAGTTAGCCTCTTTTGAGGCCTGGCTGGGTCTTGGCAAGCTGCGGCAGACCCATCCAATGTGGCCTCATTTCCCGCACTCATGGCAGTGTGCGTCACGGAATTTGCATTCGGACCTGACATGGTTGGCTCCACAGCCAGTGCAAGGGCATAAGGGCTTCGGGTTAGGGTCCCGGTCGGACCGCAGTTGATGGACCCCTTCTTTGTCGCTGTCTGACGACGAAGAGAGGTCCTCGTGGTGCGTTGTCGCGAGCTGCCCTTCTGAACTAGGTGAGTTCTCGCTGGCCGGTGGTGGTACCGGAGTGTGGTTTCGGCGTAGTTGTGCAGCCGACTTCTTGGTTGCTTCCGCTGCGGTAGCATCGGCGATGGCGTCGGCAAGGCTCATGTCGCCTTTCGCCATCAGCTTGCTTTGGACGCCTGGCGCATCTAATCCCAGAACTATGCGATCTCTTAGTGCTTCTTCTAGATAGGTGAATCCGCAGAGGCCTCCCAGATTTCGGAGGTCTGCTATGAAGTCGGCCACGCTTTCTCCTTTTCGCTGGCTTCTTTGATAAAACTCGTAGCGTCTCACAAGCATAGGCACAGTCGGAGTGTAGTGGTCTCGCAGGATAGGTTTGAGTTCGTCCCAATCCATGGCCTTCACTTCTCAGGGTTTGGCTAGTGCTTCAGCCATCTTAAATAGGGTTGGACCGCAATGCATTAGGAACACTGCCCGTTTCTTTCCTGGTGTGGCGTCCTTTAAGTTGTTCGTCTCTAGGAACATTTGGAAGTGATCCATGTAGGACTCCCAGTCCTCTTGGGTTGGATCGAACGGAGCGGGTGGTACGATGCCGCCGGACATGGTTCCATTGTTGGCGTCGTCTGTCACGTGCTCGGTGTTCTTCGAAGTTTCGTTGGTTCAGATATCTCCAAATCCCACCTTCGTCGCCAGTGTTACGTTTTGAGCATGGGTGAGAAAGAATGGAGACAAACCTCTGAATGGTGAACTTCAGCTTTTCATTTACATCGTGACTTTCTCAATTTAACAGCAGTAAAACCCGCCTTATATAGGCAAACCTTGTAACTTTTAACCAATAACAAGCTAGGAACGCTAGCTCTTATAACCAATAAGAACTCTCTGTTAAGGGCCAATCGGATTCCCCGGAACGGGCCAATCCGGTCCGGCCGCTTAACAGCCAATCAGAAGTGCAGGGCCAGAACCCTGCACTTACTCCAAGCTCACACTTTATTAATCTTATTGCATACACAACACTAACAATTGGCTGTAAAACTAGCCAAGGAAAGCAAATGTATGAAGCTGCCAGGCTGGCAACTTTTGGGGCTGTGGGAACAAAGTTTACCTTCTTTGAACCCTCAGAGGACTGCATATAAGTAGTGACATAGTCTATTGATGGAGGAATGAAGCACAGACACTTATCTATTTGCTCATACAGCCATGCACATCACAAGACTGTTTAGAACCCCCCTTCCATTTCTTTTCGTATCTACAAAAATGTCATCCTTTAATCTAGGGGTCCCCAACCACCGGGCCCCGGACCTGTACCGGTCCATGGATCATTTTCTACCAGGCCGCCAGTTTGTTGGGCTCCACCATCTTGTCTGGACAAGAAAGTGCTTCCAGGTGAGCGTTTCCGGTTGGAAAGTGGCGTTTGGGTCCTGAAGGAATCCTCGCGCCTTAGTTTCATCGAAGAGGGGGGGCCGCTTCAAATGAAGAGCCATCCCGATGGCGGAGGAGATTAAGAAAGCACAAAAAAGGTACAAAGGAGGAGTTAAAAGTGGTGGGGAGAAGCGGGGGACGGCTGGCTGGCCAGTTGCTTGGCTCACCTTGCCTTGTCATGCGTTGTCATGCCGGTACTGGGCTGTGGATCATTTTGTGATGCCGGTACCGGGCCATGGCACAAAAAAGGTTGGGGGCCACTGCTTTAACCTATTGAGAAGTTAGACAAAGGAACTAGATTTACATCTATTCTGACTGATGCAGTCACCTTTCAAACCTAATTAATCTAATCTTAATTTTTAAGCTATTAGTTATTTTATTTTAGTTGCTTCTGTTCTTTTCTGTCTAAGCCAATTGCTACCCTCTATGTAGATTAGTTTCTTTTATGTGTTTTCAGGGTGTTTATTCATATTTCCTTCTACCAAATCCAACTAAACTGTGTTTGCCAATTTAATTTATAAACTTCATTTTAACTCTCATTCCAGAGCCAATGAAAAGAAGCATATTTTTCACTATACATTTCTGTTTCCACTGTGTGTGTTAGAAACTCCTCTTAATTCTTAGTTCCCTGGAATTTATTTGAAAAAATAGCCTTAAACTAATACCAAATGTAATATAATCATGAAGGCAGAACAATATGTCAGAACATTTACATCCCTCCACTACTTCTTAAAATTCACAACGTAAATATAGGAGCATATGAAGCTGTAGTTTGGAGTAACTGAAGCCTACTTTTCAGGGAGGTGAATCTCTGCCTGGGTTATTAATGTGAATATGTTAAAAGATGGCAAAGTTGCAAAGTAAACAGTATCTGGTGATAGCAAAGCTGAACTAATAATTAATAAAATGCTTAGCAAATGGTTCAACACTGAGCAGGAATTAAGACAAGGTTATGTAAAATCTGTTCTTTTAATATATTTATGGATATGTGGATCATGAATGCTTCCACCTATAGAGGTGTTTTGAGGATGAACATGATATGCATTTTGTAGGCAATTATGTTATTACATAACATAACTAAAACATACAGCGAATTATGTGCAGCAAATATTTGCTATATTATATGATGCCACCAGAAATGTGAAAATTAGTGTATCAAGAACCAAAATAATTATGTTTGACATGGAAAATGGGGCTATACACAGAAAAACTAGAGCAAATAGATTAATTTGTCCACTTGCTAAAAATGGAGAAATCAACTTGAATAATTTGAACACATCCAAATGCTGGTAGAAGAGTAGAAGACAATACTGCATATAGTTCATTGCAAGTAGTAAATATTCATTGAAAGAAATGAAAATATCTGTATATGAAAGCATGGTTCTGCCCAATTTAGTACAGGACATAAGTGATCGATACATCAAGAGAAATCATCAATATGTTAAATGTAATAGGAATAGGGTACTTAAAAATAAATGTGTAAACATGCTGAGATAGGTTGAACAATGAATGGATGATAAGTGAATGTGGTCAAAATATGCAATTAATACAGAATATGAAAAATACATTAAGCTGGTTGAGTCATATGAAGAAAATGATCGACAAAGATTGAAAGAGTCAAGGGGAAATGGGGAAAAATTATTGAAAAAAAGAAGCAAAATAAAGGAAAAGGAAATGTTTTAGATTTATGAAGTGATGGAACCAAAGATAGTTGCCAGGATGGAAAGCTTTTCTGTTTTCTTTTTTATTGCCATCATCTCATACTTTTAGTTTTCTTTTTGTACTATTTGTGTCAGAAAAAAAATGAAAATCTATTTGAGTACTAAGGATATACTTGAACAGAACTGAGACTGGAAGAGGTCAGTAGCAGAAGTTGGGCTAGCAGTTTGGCCAACATGAATAGAGAATAAGTTGGCATTAAAGAAGAAAAATGCCCAGTAGACTAGAGAAGGCTAAAGAGTAGACAACCAAGGAAGAGAGAGAAGGGTTGCATTCAGACAGCCATTTGGGATGGAGGCCAATCAAGAAAGTGCAGTTAAGTAGCTTTCAAGGGGGAAAAATGAGGAAACCGCTGCCTGAGATAGCTGCTACTGTGGATAGTTTTTCAAGAGAGAGCCAGAGTTGGATTGTTGAAAGGCATATTGTGTCTTAGATATGCATTGTATTTTTAAGAGACTGATCAATCTGTTGAATGTGAACTTCAAGTTCTGAGCCTTTCTGCATAATATAGGAATACTTTACTATTAGCTTGTTTGTTGGTTTCCTGACTGGGGTATTATTTTTGATTGTTGGTATGATGTTAATCTTGGTGTTAATCTATGCTTATCTGAGTGTTGATTGCTGGTGGGGAGATATTTTGGGGTTTTGTTCCCTTTTGTGTTTCTGGGTTTTCTGTTTTGCACAAATAAGTAGATGTTGTTTATGTCTATATGACTACTCCTGGCCTATATTTCAGAGGGCCAGGCTTCCAGAATTCTCTATTGATTTTGATTTTGGCTTGAACTAGGATGGTCACTGTGAGAAAGACTAAGTAAGCCAAAACTACTGGAAGCCTAGCATTCTTTTTTTTTATGTACACTGAGAGCACATGCACCAAGATAAATTCCTTGTGTGTCTAATCATACTTGGCCAATAAAGAAGTCATTCATTCATTCATTCATTCATACATTCATTCATTCATTCATTCTGACAAATCAGCCATCAATAGACACATGGACATAAACAACATCTACATACTGTTCCCTGCGAGCAATCAACATTCAGGTAAGCATACTTTAACACTAAGACCAACACTCAAAAGGTAAACAATACTCAAATCAAGAACTGCCTATCAAGCTAACAGTAAAACAACCCAACCAAAGAACCACCAAGATTACTCCCACCAACAATGACAAAGCAAGGCATTAGAATATAAATTAAAAGCAAACCCCATTCCCTATTAGCACTGATAATGTTACCTAGTTTGGGTAATGGAACATGTGCAACAAAATAACCAAACTTAGATGGCACCAAGTCTCCTTAAAAATAAAATAAAGAAATAAAATAGATTTCGTTATATTTTTTTAAAAAATATATTCTATATTCATACCAGTATATCCAAGCATAGATCAATTGTTTTGAGACTGATAATGCAGGAGATGACATTGTATCCTATCCCATTACTATTTTTACAAAGTGGTATCTGAAACGCACAAGTAAATGTTATTGAGAAAGCTTTATTCAATGCTTACTTATCCCAAGCAAAGCAGGATAGATCACAGAACCATTGTCCACATATTATTTATTAAATAAATGACTTCAGTTAAGCACCCTCACCCCCATCCCCAAACGGTTCTTGATATATGCTGCTCGTTAATGGCTTAAAATCTGGACTAAATTATCTAGGATGTTTTCACATATGCACATATAGTATACATGAAAGCAAGACCTGGCTCCTTTTTTTACCCCCCTTTGGCACCCAATAAAAAAAAGCATTTTTCAATCATGACTATTACCTATTCTGCAGAAAATTCATAGTGCTGATTGTAGCAATAATTTTAGCTCACCAGTGGAATTTAGGCATATACTGAAGCCAACCTTCTTTTCCATATAAAACTTACACATTTTACCATAGAAAGCCTGAATTAGACCATATGGACTGTAGCAAGATATAATAAAGGAGATGGCTGAATCAAATATTCACTTATGCACTTATAAAAGATCTTTACAAAGCTGCATAAGCACAATGCATGGCACAACTCCAAGTTACATGTACTTGGATATAATCACAATACTTTTTAAAAAAGTTCTTTGAGTCATTTTTTTTCAAGAACTGTAATATTCTATCAGTACTATCTCCCAGTAACACCTGACTGATCTAGGGGGAGAATTATGTATTCATAGTAGATTTTTAAATTACTAAAGACAATTCAAGAATACAATTTTTAGGTTTTTAAGAGTAGATGGGGTTTTTTTTTCTTGGTATTATAGCATTTTGCTTATTTGCAACCATTGCAACTGTAACAATTTGGGATTTTTTTAGTATCTTAGTTTATGAGAAAAATGCAGGCTGTATCTGATAAATGGAATAATAACTAAATAGAACTTCAATAAATTTTACTTTTACTTTTTCTAGCACTACTCACATTTTTAAAGAACATTTCTTTAAATAAATATTTTAAAAAATATTGTCATTCATATTTTATATCACATAGATAAACATTGATTTGGCTTAATGATCTTGGAATTAGTTTAATCTGTGTCATTTTGCATCATCTGTGCCATATTATGCATCATTTTTAGCAATAAGATGGAATTGAAGATCCTCTATTACCAGGGATTTTATTATTCATGTTTTATTACTTAGTTAACTTCAGATTGAATGTTCAAATTATAACTGGCCAATTAAAAGCAAAACTTCATTTCTTAATTCATTAAAAGTCTATTATACTATACCTACACCTTCAGTTTAATGTTACTTATACTGTTTCCAGGAACATGTAATTTATATAACTGATTGGCAATTCATTGCATTTATTCTTTCTTCTGTTGCCAGTCTCCCATGGTCATCAATTCCATAGCTTGAAGCCTATATGACTGAAGAAGCTTTTGATTAGCATTGGCATACAAACAGACCTGAAGAGGCAATAAAGGTCCTTATCGTGTTTTTCTATAGATGACAATTGATTATAGAAGCTCTACACTAGGAATGTTAGATCATAACTGGACCTCAGATAAGTAACAAAGACAATTTTGTTTTTCACCCTTGATTAAAAAATGGTGCTAATATGTGTGTAGGGTGATAGTGGTGAGAGCTTTAGTCCAAAATAAGTTTATAATAATTTGAAATTTAAGTGAGCTTTAATTGTATACCATCTTGAACACTTCTTGTACATATATTGGGGAAAGGAATGAGACACGCAGTCATATTTTTTGAAATCCAGTTTGGAAGAATGCCGTTACACATCTTCATCAGTTAACTGATACATAATTTTCTGTCTGGGCTCTTTTCTGTGGAAAGTCTCTATGATAGATTAAACATCACACATTTATAGGAACACATATATGTGCACATTACAGTTAAAAAATGTATGTATTACTTGTTCTCAGGGAAAGTTTCCAATTAACCAGCATGTTTGGATGACATTGAGCAAATGTAGTCCTGTTTTATCACAGAAAAATAGTATTATTTTCCATGGTTTATATTATTTTGCACTATGACAACCACCTGTGGTTTGTGCCTAGCACTCTTTTTTTTCCCTGAAGCCTAAACTAATAAAGCCTGATGGAACCTGCTGTTGCAGTGAACATACACATCTGTTGAGGGCTTTACTGTGTCTTGGACAGGCTTAATAATGTTTACTTTGTCGTTATCATAGTTATGCTTTAACTGTTGATTTTCTGAGAAAAAAAACTATTATTTTTGGAATATGGCAATCTATGTGCCCCGACTGATACACTCTGGAAGCCTATTTATATCAATAATTTATCTTAAACATGGTAAATTCCCTGAATTGTAAGTGGAAAGCAATAACAACAATAGCATTTTTCTCCTCTATATTAAGTATCACAAAAGCATTTGTACAAATTCAGACTATAATACTGTAAAGGAGTACATAAAGGTTCCATAGTTTTAATATAAATTAGGTAACATTCAAGCAGTAACAACATTTGAGTCATAATTTGAAGGGCTCATTGATTGGTAGAATTTGTTTCAATTTTGTTTAATAAGGACTACAGGTAGTTCTTGGCTTACAATGAATTGTTTGGTGATCATTTGATGTTACAACTGACTCCTGAAAAACTACTTGTAATCCAGTTTCAAAGTTATAGCCACTGCAGTAAACTTGTGATCATGTAAAAAAAACTTGTGTATTTTCAATTTGCTCATCCTTATTGCAAAATATGTATGCATATGACTGCAGGGAATGTTGCAGCAGTTGCCCATGTCCTCTGTGCTTGTTCCGGCTGGCCTTTGGCCTGCTTTCCTGGCTTACCATTTCCGTCAGGCCTTGGGCCTGCTTCCCACCCTGCTGGGTCCATCTTCCCCCATCACTTATGGGCCACTTACCATTTATTGTTGCGCTGCCCTCAGGTTCCCTATAGGCCACCTGGCTCCATCCCCAAAGTGGGTGACACTTCAAAGTAGTCACAATTCATTGCACCCACACCCATATCTGGAATGCAAGTTACCAATTGGTGACAAATGTGTGGAGCATGGGTGGGACCCAGTGGGGTGTGAAGCAGGCCCAAGTCCTGCAGGGATCCAGAGACCTGGGAAGCAGAGCATGGAGTCCCTCAGGGTTACTGGAGACCTTGAGAGATCCAGGGCAGGTAGGTATTATTGACAATCTATTGGCAGTCATATGCATACATATTTTGCATATGCATAAATTGATTCTATTTGTTTGAAGACAGTATGTTTCATTTAATTCTCAGAAGCCAACTGAGTAATCTACTGTAGATATTGATTTTCTCTCAAACTTTCCATTTTTTCTGTTCCCTAACTACTACTCTGCAAGGACATCTTAATTTTTTTTTAACGGATCATAAGGCCCCAGGATAGAAATTCATCTAAAAAAAATAAGCCAGTCCTAAACATATCTACCATAATGGATTAAAAAGTTACATTTTTAAAAGCAATGGCTGGCAATCATATGGTCTTCCAGTTGTAATTGAATTAAAATTCTTAACATTTCTCACTATTAGTAATGCTGGCTGGGTTTGTTTTGAAGTTAGTAATATTGGTAGGCTATATATATTGCACTATGTTGGTTCATATCTATGTATACTTCCAGAAATTCTTCCTTACCTATCCTTTTATACCAGATCATCTCTATCACCTATCCATGCTAATATATGAAATAATAATTGTAATTCAAGCTTTCTTTTGTTTGGCCAGTCTAGAGAAAAGAAAAGAAAGACTAGTGGTGATATGTTAGGAGTATTCCAGTATTTGAGAAGCTGCCACAAAGAAGAGGGGGTCAGCTTATTTTCCAAAGCTCCAGAAGGCAAGACAAAAAACAATAGATGGAAACTAATCAAGGAGAGAAGCTACCTGGAATTAAGGAGAAATTTCCTTACAGCGAGGACAATTAATCAGTAGAACAGCTTGCCTTCAGTTGTAGGGACTTTATCATTGGGGTTTTTAAAGAAAAGATTGGGCAGCCATTTATCTGAAATGGTATAGGGTCTTCTACTTGAGTAGTGGGCTAGTCTAGAAGACCTCCAAGGTCCCTTACACTTTATTCAGATTGATTCTTTAAATAATTCTGAGCTGATGATACCATTGCTTTAAAACTGCTTTCACATCTTGCATTCATTCTACTAAACTTTGCACAGCCTTGGAATAATTAATTTAGACACCTGGGAGCTCTCATATTCCTCTTTGTTCTCAAAAGTTCATGAAAATTTCAAAACACTTTCAGGAAATAAAACTTGCATTGTCTGGCTCATTTGTCACAGCAGCCTTTTTATACAGCACAGTGTTAAAGAATGGGAGTTGTAGATAGGCTATCTATCAAAGCCATATTTTCAGCTGAGATTCTGTATGTGTTGAATTACATAGTGTGCCTAAAAGTGTGTTTAAAAAAGGAAATAAAGATTGTACATGTATGGAATTACATTTATATTTATTTCTTTATAGTATAAAGAAAGCATTTATATTTGCATGATTAATTCATATATAAAGGGTAAGTAGGAAGAACACAAGGTAAGCATGGCCCCATTCCACTCCAATGAATTGCTTTCTGTAACAATATGTTCCTTCAAGGGTTTTCTTTCCCAGAATATGGCTGAAAAATCAATCATTTCTAGTGTTTCCAGGTTCTGAAGTTAGTGAATATTTGCTAACAGGCAGCACAGTAACGGGACTGTTTCCGTGTTAGAGCAACAAGTATGGATTTACTTTGCTTGCTGTTAGATATCATAATTCATTGCTTATTCCTGTCTTCACTCTAGTGCATGGATGTCAAACTTGATTGCGTCACGTGATGTATTGTGAGGTATCTCGACATTTTTGCTTTTGCAGAGGTGAGGTGGCCTGCACATGATGCATGCAGCTTGTGGGCTGCCAATTTGACAGGCTTGCACTAGTGCTTTGTTGCAATAATGTTTAAGAACTAGGCAGCATTGAAGAAATGGAGTAGTAGGAACTTCATCATTGACGCTGGACACTTCTGCAAAGCACAAGCTTGAAATTTCAGAAAAATCCTAACATACACACAAGGCCCAAGGTAGAAAATGAAATATTCAGAGAACCTTCAGTTGACACAGCAAAGCTCAACAGTAGCAGTATACACATAGTAAACCTGGGTGATCTAACAATTCTATAACAAGATGATTGAATCCTAAAAACAGATAAGGAGGAATTATATATTCCTTCTCTCCTACAAAGATCAGAAGGTTCTAAATTTCTGAAGGTGTAAACGACATCTATCAAGAGTGTGTGAGATATTACAAGCTAACTCTATCTGTCAGGCCGAAGTGTAGAGATGACAAAACAAAATCCAATCAAGTTCAACCTTTTATTTGCTAATAGACAAATTCTTACCAAATGAAAGGTATAAATTTCTAATCTACCAGAGATTCTGAGAGATTCTAGGGTGTGGCTTCCCTTTCACCACCACCCCCTTCCAGCATGGGACTGCACAGTCTCTTAATCCAGGCCTCTCTCTGAGAATGCTTTATGTTGCCAAAATCTTTCTCCACTGCTCCTGCTGGTGCACATTTCATCATACTACCCCTTGTGCGTTTGTTTCAACGTTATATGCGTGTTGACAAGAGGTTGGGTTTCCATTGCAATCTGTGCACCATATTGTTGATATTTATTATTATTCTGGTTTGTCACATAGTCAGTCAGATATTAAGACTAGGTTTGGCATTTTTATCTACCTATCAAATCTTTTCCAAACACCTGGCATTATGATGATGAAGAAAATGATGATGATGATTACTTCTAGCAACTAATATTGGACAGCACCAGCTATTTTTATATGCACATGTGTGCACACTCTTACATATAATACACCATACATATCTATACTATACATTCAGTAAAGAGGAAATTTTATTTCCAGAACAGAAATATACTTTCAACTGTAATTCTATAAAAACTACTTAGGAAAACTACAAAGTCTTCATTAGATGAATCAAATCTTAGGCTCTAAGAGTAAAAAAAGGAACCCTACATCCCATTTCTGCTTATTGTAACTTTATTGTAACATATTCTATAAATGCAAATCATTTTTTGATAATACTCAAATACTCCTTTTTAGATGTGGACTAATTAAACATGTGGAACTGGAAGGGACTGTACCCACTATCATTAAATAAATATACAGACAACGATTGTGAAGAAATATCAGCTTGAGAGATGCTGTTTCTTATGATATGTAAAGAAAAAAAGGAAAGCAAGTAAATGGTTGGTCCACTAATTGCAGAAATGGGAAGAAGTTAATGGGTAGCAGGAAGAATTGGAACTGCTTAATTCCTTTTTTGCATTTATCTTTATGCAAAAAGAAAAAAACAATGTATCAAAAACAATACTGGAAAAAGAATACAGCTCTAAATAAGTAAGGAATTGGTAAGAAAACACCTAACTCCTTTGAATGAGTTCAAGTGCCCTGGATCAGGTGGATTAGATCCCAGGGTACTGAAGGAACTGATGGTTGTGATTTCAGAACCACTGAATAAAATCTTTCAGAGGTCCTAGAGTAGCAGTGTCAAACTTGCGTCATCATGGCATCATCACATGATGTATTGAGACTTTTTCCCACTCCACTAAACTGAGTGTGGGTGTGGGTGTGGCCAGTGTGTGACGCATCCAGCCTATGGGCTGCGAGTTTGACAGCCCTGTCCTAGAGCATAGAAGAACTGCCAAAGGAATGAAAAAAAGAGGTGATGTTATTCCAATCTTCAAAAAGAGAAGACCAAGTGGATCTAGGAAACTATAAACAAATTAGCTTGATAGCAATATTCAGGAAAATCCTGGAAAAGGTAATCAAGCATTGAATTTGTGAGTACTAAGAAAAGAACAAGGCAATTAATAGAACCCAGTATGGATTTGCTAAAAATATGTCATACTTAACAAAGAGAAGACCGAGGAGAGATATGATAGCAGTCTTCCAATATTTGAAGGGCTATTCCAGGAAAGAGGGAATTGATTCTCCTTGGCAGCTAATAAGAGGACAAGAAGCAATGGGTGAAAGTCATCACAAGGAGATCCAGCCTGGAAATAAGAAGGATTAAAAACTTCAGGTAGTCTTCAATTTACAAAGTCCATTTAGTGACTGATCAAAGTTACAATGACATTTATCACCATTTTTCACACTTACAACCATTGCAGAATTCCCATGTTTGCATGATAACACTTGGCCGCTGGTTCATATTTATGATGGGTGAAGATGTACCAGGGTCATATGGTCATTTTTGTAACCTTTTGACAAGCAAATTCAATGCGGAAGCCAGATTCCCATAATAATCATGTGCTAACTTAACAACTGCAGTGATTCACTTAACAACTGTAGCAAAAAAGTCATAAACTGGGGCAAAACTTACTTAACAAATGTTTCACTTAGCAACAGACTTTTTGGCCCTACCTGAATTAAGCAACAGATCAACCCAGCCCCAAGAGTTGTGGTTACTCTATTCATGGAGGTTTTCAAGAAAAGATTAGACAACCACTTGAGATGGTACAAAATTTCTTGCAGCATTATGATTCTATAATTTTGATTAAAGAATTCTTGATGTGATGAAATAGCTCAGAGTCATTTATAGCATAGCTAAAAATGGCAAGAAAATACAGGAAAAGAAAAAAAAGAGAAGAGAAGAAGAAGAAAATTAACTATAGGAAAACTTTATACAGACCCTTTAAAAATAATTATAATCCCTAAAGTTCTGTTTAGTTTCAATCTTACTTGCAAGGTATTTTCCCAACTGAAAATTCCTGTCCACTGTTGTTTTCTCAGTCTTCTGACAGTTTTGATTTATGAGGAGTGTCTGAACTAGATCTGATATTAACATCACCTTGAGGAATGTGAATAAAACATTGGTTCTCAGCCAGTGGAGCTATTCTACTGTCTTGGAACAATTTCTTGTACTAAGAAGTTATACTGGTATTGATGTTATTACATTTTGATCCTAGTAATATGTCACCCGCTTTTAAAGTAATTATGTAGTTCATCTACACAGTTCATCAGGATAAAGATGGTGATGGCAGAAGATAATGATTTCTTTAGACCTCTTTCAAGATCTACTGCATATCCAATAATTATCCCCCTATTCCAGATGTGTAATGTTAAGTCTTCATGCTTTGTTGTATGTGATGCTTTATGGTCCCAGGTCTCAGGAAACTGTTTATTGCTTAAAAAGTCTGTTGCAGTGGTTTTTCTTTCAGGAAGAACTATTGTAGTATCTCACTGCTGATGTAACAGATGTCAAATGTAGCTGAATCCAATTTTGTTTTCTCATATAGGTCATCGCTTGATGAATACTTTAATTTACTACAAGATCTATAATGCAGGGGAGTAATTCAAAATAAAAGCACTGTCTTTAGAATCTCTTAAGAATGCTTATTGAGTCAACATTGACCCAGATAGTCGTCAAGGCATTCTTTCCAAATTCAGTATGCTGTCTCCTAATTTAAGCAACAACTATAACAATATTTAAAAAGGAAGATTAGTAGATTTTTGTAGTACTATGCTGCCCTTGGGAACATGCCTCTCTGGCAAACTCAGTTTTAAATGAAACTGCAGAATTACTCCAAGCAATCTAAATATTTTAATGTCACCAGGGATAAAATTGCAAAATAAATGTTTGCTGATGAGTTTGGAATTAAAAATTCATGACAAAAACTATTAGTAGAAATGTGTTTGTTTGTTTTTTTACAACAAGCTTCCTATACATATTTGTGATTGTAATCCTGTGGTGCTGCTATTTTTCACATACTATTTTCACTGTCTATTTCAAAACAATACATTTGAAATTAAAAATTTAATAAAAGAAATGTTTTAAAAAATATCCTAAACCATTTATATTACAGAATTCTACATCATGAAGCAAGACACTATTGAGTACAAGAGTTTTTATTAACAGAGTACTTGTGTGTATGTGTGTGTTTATATACATACACTTATACATGCTTAAACTCATACTGCAGGTACCACACAACACACACTATTATGCTTAAGAAAACTGGAATTTATACAAGAAATATTTTTCAGATTTTTATATATATATATAGTATAGTATAGTATAGTATAGTATAGTATAGTATAGTATAGTATAGTATAGTATAGTATTTAGTATATATATCTAAAATCCAGCTCTGCCGTAAACAAGACCTCTTTATTCAGATTTGTATATAATTCATTGTCTGATAGTATTTCCATGTCACTGCATATTGTGTAAAAGTAATTATAAATGCATGATATATGAATATCTGTTATAAAAAGGCTTAAGATTCTTAAGTATATCTGCATACCATTACTTATTGTGTCAAAATATCTCTAGCACAAGTTCTGTGTCTAATCTGTGGGGACTATATTATTCTTAGATTAATAAAATAGGAATGACAAGGTGATTTGCTTAACTAAGCCCTACAGAGGTTAGACATAGATTCTAATTAGACAAGTTCCTCATGTGGTTTAGTAATTGTAAGTCCCATATTACTAATTAAGATTAATATAACAAAATTAAAAATAATATATTTATTAATTGCCAGTGTAGGTTGTCCTCAATTTACAGCCATTTATTTAGTGACTGTTAAGTTACAAGACCACTGAAAGAAGAGAAATATTACTATTTTTCATAGTTACAACCATTCAGCATCCTTGTGGTCACATGATCAAATTGAGACATTTGGCAACTGGCATGTATTTTTGATGGTTGCAGTGTCCTGGGTTCGTGTGATCACTTTTTGCCACTTTCTAACAAGCAAAGTCAATGGGAAAACCAGTTTCATTCAACAACAAGTGTGACATTGCTTTGGATACCGCCAGCTCGCCAAGGTCCACCAGGTCATTCCATCATTTGCAATGATTGCATTACCGGTAACTGAATTATTAAAGACAAAGCAGTTAAAACAGGCAAGCGTAAGCCAGGAAGTCCGATCGAGTGGTCAGACAAATGTCAATGGGATTTTAACAATTTGAAACAGCTGTTCCTCCAAGAACCGGTCTTGAAGCACCTTAACCCTGACCTTATTTTGTGATTAAAGCAGATGCCAGTGATGTGACAGTGGGGGCTGTATTGTTACAAAGAAATGAGCAGAGGGTCTTGCAACCATGTGTTTACACCTCTAGAAAACTCAGTCCCACTGAAATAAATTGGGCCATTTGGGAGAAGGAGGCATTTGCAGTTCATTGGGCATTAACATCCTGGAGGCATTTGTTGGAGGGGGCCCAATTCTTCTTTGAGGTGTGGATTGACCACAGGAATCTTTAGTCACTGCAACCACCAAGGAAACTATCCCTAAACAAGTATGTTGGACATTATATTTCCATCAATTTAACTTTGTGTTGAAGTATATGACCGCTGGAAAGAACTTTATGGCAGATGTACTCTTATGGTTGCTGCAATATAACAGCCGGAGAGATAAGATAGTACAACCTCTTATCCCAGGATGGGATTTCATGTATTCATTGCACTCCCAATTGACAACAGAACTTCATGAAGCAATACAAAATGATCAATTGTTGAAGGATAATCCTACCCTATGTGAAATTTGGAAAGGAATTGCATGGCAGGGTACAAAGCTGTATACCTCCAAAATTATGAGGCCTGGTCCTAGAATTGTGTCATGATGCTAAACCGGCTGGCCACTATGGATTTTTGAAGATGTTAATCTGATGATATGTCAATTTTGATGGCCAGCTATGACAGCAGAGATAGAGACTTATATTAAAGATTTTCCTGTTTCTGCTATAGCGAAAATGAGGCCAGGAAAGCCAGCCTTGAATCCTCACTGCCCATGGCAAGATATAGGTATGGACTTTATTGTAGACCTGCATGTAGCTGGGGTTATAATAATAATATCCAAGCAGGTGCATTTTATCCCCTGTATTAGCCTCCTGTCAGCACGATGATTAGCTGGTATGTTTATTAAGCATATTTATCGCTTACATAGGGTACCGTGATGTATTATATCCTATAGGGGGATGCAGTTCACCGCTACATTTTGGAGAGAGTTTTTATACCTAATCAGTTCATCTCAAGGACTAAGTATGGCATACCATCCCAGCACCAAAGGAAGTGCAGAGAGAGCTAATGCAGTACTAGAGTGGTATTTATGCTGCTATGTGTCATACCAACAAATGGGTTACGCTAATATTCTTCACTGAGGTAGCATATAATAATGCAGTGCACAGCAGCACAGGACATTCCCCTTTTAACATTGTTTATGGAAGGGATTTCAAGACTCAAGGACTGGCTGAGACCATATTACTCACTTAACAGCTGCAATGATTTATTCAACAACTGTGACAAGAAAGGCCATAAAGTGGGAGAAGATTAACTTAACAATTGTTTTGCTTAGCAGTCAACATTTTGGGCTGTGTTCATTGTGGTCATAAACTGAGAACTACTTGTCATCTGTTTTATGCATACTTGGAGCCTGATGACATAAGAATTTTCTTGTCTTGAAAAATTCTAGTGCAAGAAATATTAAACATTTTCTTTTATCATTTCTACATTCAGTAATTAAATGCTCAGTGTTTATCTTGTCAAGAATTATAGATATAAGAGTTTGAATGGGACACCTTTGTTTCTATTTTCCTTTATATTTACTTTACCATATTTAATGTTAATGTAATAGCAATTTTATTGTTACCATATCTAATGTATAGGTTAGAATGAATATTTAGGTGTTTGCAATGCCCATTGACAGTCGATTAACAGCCAAAATAAATACAAATCACGTGTCTGCCAAGGAAATGCAAACTATTCCAATTTGTAGACATTGCTGAGTTGCTTAAGTTGTCGGGCTTTGAATCTGATATTTGCATTATATTTGACAGTTAAATGTATTAATCAAGAACTCTCTAATGAAACTATTACATGGGCTACATTTAATCTGTTAGGGGTCAGAAATATTACAAAAGAATCAAGTATAGAAAATTATAAACTGAAAGAATCTTCTCCCTTTTGCAAAAAATCATTTCTTTCACAATTCAAACTATGCTATACAGCTGTGAGTAAATTTTAAAATAACTCCAGATTACATTTCATATAGATATCGCCATGTCATATAATTTGCTTAGAATCAAGTCATACTTTATCTATTTGTATTTCATCATGGTTAAAGACACATTTTGCTGAAAGTAAAGTGTATGTTACTCTATTATACACTCCAAGGCTTCAGTTGAAGCAAAGTGCTTTCAGCTGCATATCTCTTAAAAAAAAAAAAATATTAAGACTTATCCATGAAAAGAATAAATAATGCAAACCATGAAAAATATAAATAGAAAAATACAAAAGAAAAAATCAGATATTAAAAAAGGAAAAAGAAAAAAGAAAAATGGATTCCACTTTCAACCTAGCAAGTAAAAACAATTTTAGTACTTTATCATCACTATCTCTAAATAAAACATCTCTTTTCCCCATCTCTTAGATAAGGAAAACAAAGTCCAAATGTTATGTCAAGCAATCTTTGTCAGCAAAATCTATTAAGGGAAACAATTTTTCTTTTTATATTTCATATTTTTCAACTATATTGGTTCTTGCCTTGTTATCTGGGAGCGGTTTGAGCCTGTTGCTTCTGAGAAAGTGGACAGGATCCTAGGGAGTATGCATGGAAATACCTGTGTTTTAGACCCATGTCCCTCCTGGCTTGTGAAAGCTTCCCAGGAGGTGGTAAGCGGGTGGACTCTGGCAGCGATTAATACTTCCCTACAGGAGGGAATAGTGCCCCAGCACTTTAAGGAGGCTGTGGTTCATCTTCTTCTTAAGAAGCCATTGCTAGATTCTACCCGGTGGGATAATTTCCAACCTGTCTCCAATTTACCCTTTTTAGGGAAAGTTGTTGAGAAGGTGGTCATGCAGCAGCTCTAGAGGTTTCTGGATGAAATGGATTATCTTGACCTTTACCAGTCAGGATTCAGGGATGGATTTGGGACAGAAACAGTATTGGTCACCCTTTTGGATGATCTCTGGTTTGGAGCAAGATGGGGGTAGTAAATCCATCCTTGCTCTACTTGACTTCTCAGTGGCTTTCAATACCACTGACCATGGGATTCTCCTGGAGCAGCAGAGATGAGAGGCCTTGCGCTGTCCTGCTTCACTTTCTTCTTCTGCAGCCACTCTCAGTCACTGTTGATAGGAGGGGAGAGATCCAGCCTTTACCCACTGCTTTATGGGGATCCTCAGGGCTTGGTACACTCCTGTTCAACATTTATATGAGCTGCTGGGTGAGATCATTCATCACCATGGACTGAAGTATCACCAATATGCTGATGATACTCAGCTGTATGTCTCAGCCCATGGTGAGTTAAGTGTTGCTGTGTTCTCCCTCTCGCAATGCCTGGAGGCTGTTAGGGCTGGATGGGAAGCAACGGTTTGAAACTAAATCCTTGCAAGACCAAGTGAGTCTGGGTTTGGGGTTTGTTGACTCAGGGAGAATTGCCATCTTTGGTTGTGCATAATCTAGGGATTTTCAGGGACTCACAACTCCTGCTCAAAGAGCAGGTGGAGGTTGTGGCCTGGAGGGCCTTTGTACAACTGTGGGTTGTGCACCAGTTGCACCCTTTCCTGGACCAGTGGTCGCTGCTCACAGTCACTCATGCCCTAGTCACTTCTCATCTTGATTATTGCAATGTGCTCTACATGGGACTGCCCTTGAAGAACATCCGGAAGCTCCAGTTGGTGCAAAATGCAGCAGCTCACATGGTTTGGTGAAGACCCTGATTTACACATGTTTCACCTCTCTTGCAGGAGTTGCATTGGTTGCTGATTTATTTCCAGTGCAATTCAACATGCTGGTTGTAACCTTAAATCCCTTCATGGCTTGGGACCAGGTTATTTGAAGTAATGTCGCTTACCAATTCCATCTACTTGACCTATTAAAATGGGGAGGCAGAGAGGCTGTGGATCCCATCCCTGGGGGAGATACACCTGGGATCCAGAAGGGCCTTCTCCATGTTGGCTCCCTTTCTCTGGAACATTCCTCCAGAGATTAAAATGCCCCCCTCTCAGAAGGCACTGAAGACCTGGTTCTGCCAGTGGGCCTGGGGAACCCAGAGTGGGATGGAGCCTGTTAGGGATACACACCCTAGCAGAACATGCAACGGCAGTCTAGCAGGCAGGCAAATGATTTGAGATAAATGTTGTTGTAGTTTACACTCAGTAAGACAGATACACTGTGCCAGTTAAATAGTTTTTTATTCCAGCAAGAGTTATAGCATAGTCAAAAACAGTCCATATGTTATACACTAGTTCAGTCCATCCAGGGATTAATCAGTTGCAAAGTCCAGTGTTGAAAATAGAGGTCAGTAAACTTACAAATAATCAGTCCAGCAGTATGTCTCTTTTGCAGTCAGAGATATGAAGAAAATCAAACCCCTTTTCTTCTCTCAGCAACAGCAGGGAAAAACACGCAGTTATCACCATCAATCCAACATTGTCAGCTACTACAGTAAAAGCCAGCTAACAGTGAGCTCTCTTGCTCCCTCTTATGGTGATTTTACAACCACACCCAAAATACATATTTTGCAGTTAAAGTGATACATACACTTAAACTCACTAACATAGTTTATATATTATTTTTACCCAAACTAAGTTAGGTAACCAATGTTATCCCTAACATAGCCCATCAAATGGCTCATGTGATCTGCTGTCATTGGGGTGGGGTGGGTGGGAATTGAGGGTGATTTTTAATTTTTTAAATTTATTTTGTCCAGATTTTGTTCTATTGTACTTTATTAATTTATTTGATTCTTTTTATTACTTCTTATTGGTTTTTTTTTAATTTTAAAAATGGTTTTACATTCTGTAAGCCACCTTGAGTTACCATGGGCAAATAGTTAGCAATATAAATTCAATAAATAAAATAAATAAATAAATATTTCCTTCTTTTAATCTTGGTTGAACAAGCCAATCTTACAAATCTTCCCTAATATTTTAAAATTATTTTTAACCCCTTTAAAATAAGATCCAGGTATAGTTTGTTTCTCATTTATGTTCCAAAGTGAAAATCCTTCAGGACTTTAATGTCTTTATTAACTTTATTTTGTATCAATAAGTAAAATTTATCTTTGTTTGACACTTCTAAAAAAATTTCCTTCTAAATCTTATCAGAGCTATTTTGTCTGTGCAGAAGAAAAACATTATCTTGATCAGTTTCTTGGTTTAATATCAGTTCATCTTCATATTTCTTGAACCACATTAAAGTATCTGGGCAATCCTTTTGTTTGGACTATTGCAATGTGTTTTACATGGGGTTGTTCATGTCACTTGGAAGTGACAGCTGGTCCAGAATGCAACAGCACATTAACACTTCTGTTAAGAAAGCTGTACTGGTTACTAATGAATTTCTGGGTACAATTTACCTATTTACCTTTTGTTGTGAATGCATAATACTAATATCATTGAGCTTGAAGTCTAGTGCAGGGTTCTGCCCCTGCACTTCTGATTGGCTGTTAATGGCAGGATCGGATTGGCCCATTCAGGAGCATCCGATTGGCCATTAACAGGCCATTCCCATTGGTTAACAGAGCTAGCGCTCCAGGTTTACTATTGGTTAAATAGTAAATGAGTTGCCTATATAAGGAAGGCTATAGCAGCCATTGAGCTGAGCTGTCACAATATGTAAATAAAGAGTTTGAAGTTCACTGTTTCTACCGGCTCATCTCCATCATTCGCACCCATGCTCCAAACTTGACACTGGCGACGAAGGTGGGATTGGATGACATCAGAGCCAACTAAGCACGTGACTGAAGCGCACAACAGCGAAACCATGTCCGGCGGCATAATACCACCCGCTCCATTCGATCCAGCTCAAGAGGACTGGGAGTCTTACATGGATCGTTTCCAAATGTTTTTGGAAACGAATAATCTAAAGGATGCCACGGCCGGAAGAAACGGGCAGTATTCCTGACACACTGCGGGCTAACAGTATTCAAGATGGCTAAGGCATTAGCAAAACCGGCTGAAGTGAAGGCCATGGACTGGGACGTCCTTGAACTGCTGCTAAGGGCCCACTATGCACCCACCGTTCCAACACTCATAAGATGACATGAGTTCTATCAACAGAACCAGCAGAAAGGAGAAAGCGTTGCCGATTTCGTTGCAGACCTCCGGAACTTGGGAGGTCTTTGTGAATTCACCGACCTGGAAGAGGCCTTGAGAGACAGAGTATTCCTCGGGCTAGACGCCCTAAATGTACAGAGCAAAATAATGGCAAAGGGCGACATCACCCTTAAAGACGCCATAGCTGAAGCTACAGCAGCGGAGGCAACCAAGAAGTCGGTTGCCCAATTACGCCGAAATCGCACTCCAACACACCAGCCAGCCGGCGAAATTTCACCTAACGCAGAAGGGCAGCTCTCCACGGCCCACCATGAGGACCTCTCTTCATCATCAGACAGCGATGAAGAAGAGGTCCATCACCTGAGGTCCGATCGGGAACGACACCCGAAATCCCAGCAATCGTGCGCGGGCTGCGGGGCCAACCATTTTCACTCTGATTGCAAATTCCGTGACGCACTCTGCCACGAGTGCGGGAAATGAGGCCACATCAGACGGGTCTGCAGAAGCCTCCTCGGACCCAGCCAGACCTCGAAAGGAACCAATCTCCGCCAATCGACAGGGAATCGCCCTGTAAGGCGAGAACCAGTAAACCACTCCTACAGAAACTGACCCATGAATCGTCTAGCAAGATGAGAAGAGGTTCACTAAACACTCATTATTGGCCATGCCTCTTCATTAGACGCTCAGAAAATTCGGGTCAACGTGAACATTGAAAATCGGCCCTGCCAGATGGAAGTAGACTCGGGATCATCTCTTTCAATGGTCTCATGGAAGACCCTTAAAAAACTCATCCCCACTATCTGGTGCCAAGACCTTCAATTCCAACGGCTCATGCTAAAAGACTACCAGGGCAACCAAATTCCAGTTGTAGGATCCAGTCGAGTCTGGGTTACATTCAAGAACCGCATGGCATACTTACCCCTGATGGTGATCAATAAGGACCAGCCTAGCCTGTTGGGCCTATAGTGGTTTGCACCACTCAGCATCGAAGTGGCAGGCATTAATCGAATCGGCGGCAGCGACTGGGAGGAAGACCTCGCTCACGAATTCAAGGATGTCTTCGAGGAAAAGCTAGGCGAGTATAAGGGGACCCCGATATCCTTTAGCCTTAATCCAAAGATAGCTCCCATCCGCCTTAAGCCTCGTCGAGTTCTGTTCACTCTAAAACCGAAAATCGACGAGCAGCTCGATAAGTTGATTGCCCAGGGAGTTTTAAAGCCAACGGATCACTCCCCTTGGGAAACGCCGATTGTGACACCCCTTAAGCTGGACGGCTCCATTAGAATTTGCGGGGACTACTGAGCCACCCTAAACCACGCCCTGCAACAGAACCCATATGGTACAACACCCTAAACCACACCCTGCAACAGAACCCATATGGTACAGCACCTCCTCCATTCCCTGGGGGGCGGAAAAGTTTTCGCTAAACTAGACTTAGCTCAGGCTTATCAGCAATTGCCGGTTGATGAAAAAACAGCACAGGCACAGACTATCGTAACACACCGAGGTGCTTTTAAGTGTACGCGGCTTCAATTCGGAGTCAGTGTAGCCCCAGGGATCTTTCAGAGCCTAATGGAGAGACTAATGCAAGGAATCAAGGGCATTGTCCCCTATTTTGATGATGTGGTTATTGCTGCCCCCATTCAAAAAATCTTGTGGGAGCATTTAAGATTGGTATTACGAAAATTTCAGGAAGCAGGCCTGAAAGTCAAAAAAAATAAATGCAAAATGTGTACCGATCGTGTTGAATTCTTAGGGTACCTAATTGACAGTCAGGGTATTCACCCTACTGATAGTAAATTAAGAGCAATAAAGAACACTCCCAGGCCCCAGAACAAGACCGACCTCCAGGCGTTCCTAGTCCTCATCAATTTCTATAATGTATTCTTGCTGCACATGGCGACTGTCACTGAACCGTTACATCGTCTTTTAGATAAAAAAAGCAATCTGGGCATGGGGTCACAAAGAAGAACAGGCATTCCGTAATGTAAAAAAACTATTGACTTCGGACGCCGTGCTGATGCAGTACAATGAGACTTTGCCAATAAACATAACCTGTGATGCATCGCCTTTTGTAGTGGGCGCCATTTTGAGCCATGTGTTACCTTATGGTAACGAAGCCCCTGTTGCTTACTTCTCAAAGACGCTCTCGAAAACCGAGCGAAATTACAGCCAAATCGATAAGGAAGCCCTGGCGATTGTATCAGCAGTTAAAAGATTTCATGAGTACATGTACGGCTGGGTTTTCACCATTATAACTGACCACAAACCATTGCTGGGGATCATCGCTGGGGACAACTCCCTACATACTTTCCCCCAGAATGACCAGCTGGTCAGAATTCTTGGCTGCCTACAATTATCGGCTACAATATCATCCCGGTAAAGCCATTCCCCACGCCGACACGCTGAGCCGTACACCACTCCTTAGCACGAGTCCTCACATGGGTGGAACGTGGATGGCCATTGGACCAAGTACCAGACGACTTCGCACCATTCAAAAGTCATCAAACAGAGTTGTTCTCGCAGAAGGTCTGTGTCATCTGGGGCGATAGAGTCGTTATCCCAGAATGACTCCAACAGACACTGCTAAGAACCTTGCACAATGGCCACCCTGGTATCGTGCGCATGAAGGGCCTCGCATGAAGCTACGCATGGTGTCCAGGCATCGATAGACAAATCGAATCATGGGTTAAAACTTGCAAGAGATGCCAAGAAGTAAGCAACGCTCCACCAAAGGCAACCCCAACCGAATGGAAGACGCCGTGGGGACCCTGGTACCGCATCCATCTGGACTTTGCTGGGCCGACCAAAGGCCACACGTTTCTGCTAACCGTTGATGCCTACTCGAATTGGCTCGAGATTCACCGAATGAGCAGCACAACCACTGACGCGGTCATCAAAAGGCTGGAAAGACTTTTTGCAACCCACAGATTACCAGACGTTCTGGTATTCAACAATGGGCCCCAACTACCTTTTGAGCAGTACTTGGCTGACCGTGGTATTCGACATGCGCTCACTTCACCTGTGCACCCTGCTGCCAATGGTAGGGCTGAGCACATGGTTCAATTCATCAAAAAGACTCTCCAAAAGATCGACTACAACAACATCGACGAAAAAAATCAACCGGATCCTTTTCCTGCAGCACATCACACCTCACAGTCACCAACAAAACTCCTGCCGAACTGCTAATGGGACGGAAGCTCCGCTCCCACCTCGATCGGTTACACCCAGCCTACGAACCTGAAAAGCCACTCGGATCCAGCAGCCGATGCCGTACCTTCCAGGTAGGTGATCTAGTATTCGCTAAAAACTTATTGGGCGATCCGTTGTGGGTAGAGGCGACCATAATCCGTGAAACCGGCCCAAGATCATACCTCATTCATTGTCCTGACGATAGACTTTGGAAGTGTCACATAGATCAGCTACGATTGCGGCTGCCACCTCGCACTTCCGAACTCCCTTTTGACCAAACTGAGGGGGGGGGGAAATACAGAGGAAAGCGAATTACTATTAGAGGGAAACCCTTTCGAAGAGACTGATAATAGAACTGAAATGCAGGAACAGAAACCAGGGACCGGAGTGAATGCACCTCAGGAAATGGCCAGTGATATTGATGACAACGAGAACGCGAACTCAGAACCAGAGGCACCCTTGCCGCTAAACAACGATCTACCTCAGCAAGAGTACAGCCAACCGCCAGGCACTTTGTGAAAATCGAAAAGACTAGTAAAACAACCGTCCTACCTTTAGGACTATGTAACCGTGCTCCGTCGGCAGAAGCCAGGGGAAAGGGGTGTTGTGAATGCATAATACCAATAAAGTTATCATTGAGCTTGAAGTCTAGTGCAGGGTTCTGGCCCTGCACTTCTGATTGGCTGTTAATGGCAGGATCGGATTGGTCCGTTCAGGAGCATCCGATTGGCCATTAACAGGCCATTCCCATTGGTTAACGGAGCTAGCGCTCCAGGTTTACTATTGGTTAAATAGTTAATGAGTTGCCTATATAAGTAAGGCTATAGCAGCCATTGAGCTGAGCTGTCACAATATGTAAATAAAGAGTTTGAAGTTCACTGTTTCTACCGGCTCATCTCCATCATTCGCACCCATGCTCCAAACTTGACACCTTTCACATCATGTCTACCAATCCTGTAAGAGTAAACAGAATGGGCTTGCTTTATATGCTGTCTGTCAAGCACTGACATCTGATGAATGTGGAAGCATGCCTTCTTCACTATGGCATCTGCCCTCTAGAATATTTTGGACATTCATACAATCTAAATCCTACAATCCTTAAATTAGGGTTTGAAAAATTGTCTTTTTTTCCAAGCATGGGATAGATTGGGAGATGGGGGGTAAGGGTTCTTCTGAGTGCTGAAGTTGACTTTGTTTATAGTGATGTTTGTTTTCCCTGTTGCATTTTTTACTCTTTTAGGTTCAATATACTGTGGTTTTGTTTGTACAGTGTCAGAGTCACTGTTGATTTTAGACATCTAGAAACTAAATGTAAACCAGAGGTGGTATTCAGCAGGTTCTGACTAGTTCTGGAGAACTGGTAGCAGAAATTTTGAGTAGTCGGAGAACTGGCAAATACCACCTCTGACTGTCCCCGCTCCCATCTATTCTCTGCCTCCCGAGTCCTAGCTGATCAGCTGGGTCTTCTTTTGTTGCCCTGCACAGGAGAAAAGAGCTGGAAAGCAGGTTAGTGGGGTGGGGAGGGAATTGGATTTTACAGTAACCTTACAGATACAGATACAGATAATCAGAGTTGGAAGGGACCTTGTAGGTCATCTAGTCCAACCCCCGCCCAAGCGGAAGTCCCTACACCATTTCTGACAAATGGCAGTCCAATCTCTTCTTGAAAGTCTCAACTGATGGCACTCCCACAACTTCCGAGGGCAAGCTGTTCTATTGGTTGATTGTTCTCATTGTCAGAAAGTTTCTCCTTATTTCCAAGTTAAATTTCACCTTGTTCAATTTCCATCCATTATTCCTTGTCTGGCCTACAGGAGCTTTAGAAAATAGCTTGACCCCTTCCTCCCTGTGGCAGCCCCTCAAATATTGGAAGACTGCTATCATGTCTCCCCTGGTCCTTCTCTTTACTAGACTAGCCAAGCCCAGTTCCTGCAACCGTTTGTTGTATGTTTTAGCTTCCAGTTCCCTGATCATCCTGGTTGCTCTTCTCTGTACTTTTTCTAGAGTCTCAACATCTTTTTTATAATGTGGTGACCAAAACTGGATGCAATACTCTAGGTGTGGTCTTACTAAGGCTTTATAGAGTGATATTAGTACTTCCCTTGATCTTGACTGTATCCCTCTGTTAATGCAATTTAGGATTTTATTAGTATTTTTGGCGGCTGCTGCACATTGCTGGCTCATATTTAGCTGGTTGTCCACTGAGGCTCCAAGATCCCTCACACAGTTACTGCTATTGAGCCTGGTTTCACCCAGTCTATATATGTACTTTTGGTTTTTCTTGCCTAAGTGTAGGACTTTACTTTTCTCTATATTGAATTTCATTTTATTAGATATGGCCCAGTGTTCTAGTCTGTCTCCTTCCCGCAGGAGTGGGGAGGAAATGGGGATTTTACAGTATCCTTCCCCTGGAGTGAGGAGGGAATGGAGATTTTACAGCGTCCTTTCCCTGCCATGCCCACCAAGCCCACAGAACCAGTAGTAAAAAAAATTGAATCCCACCACTGATGTAAACACATACATATATATGTTCAGCAGGAACAGAACTTGACTCCAATGAGACTTGACTGTGTCTAGTCTATATTATGCCATGTAAAAATATTAGATTTTTTTTATCCCGTTTTATTTTTATAAAGAACTCAAGGCTAAATTCTGGCATTTCGATAGCAATATGGATCAGGATCCTGTTGATGGCAATCCCATACTACTCTCTGTACCTATATATTGAAATGATAAACATAATCAATTTATTGAATCCAAATAATGTTATGACCATGTTTGACTAAGTAAAGGTCAGTTTCTGATGTAATTAAACTTACATTTATACAGAGTGTCTTCATTCTGTACACTTTGCAAGCTTCCCTCCATAGCCTGGTTACCAAAAGTTTGAAAAAGCAAAATAAACTTTTGTAGCTTTTCATTAAATTTTGCTGTACATAATGTTCATTGGATAAAAAATATCATTCTACCCACAACTGAAGAGTTTTTGCAAAGGATTTGCAAAGGATACTTTCTAAGTGCATAGTTTTTAAAATATTTGGTTTGTCTGCTTTTTTTACTTTTTTTTTTTTTTAAAGTCAGAGTTATTTTTATTAGTTTTATAATGCTTGGACTTTTTAAAAAAGAAAAAGAAAATGTTTTTTCAATTATGAACAGGCTACTTAATGATTGGGGTTATTTCAAATACTAGTTCTATATATGTAGATAGATACTATTAGAATATAGATCAGAATAGACAGTATGCTGATATTTCTAAAAATATCTTTAAAGTAAAAAAATCATATTTAAGAGAGTTAGTAAATATTATTCTAAAATTATATTAGACATTTTCCCTGCTTATGTCAGCATGTATGTATTGTAGATCTTTTGGTTGGACTGTTTTATTGCAGGACAAAAAATGTTTTTGAACTGTAATCTATTTCCAAATTGGAGAGTATTGTAAAAACACAAAGTGGTATTTGGTAATTATAATGGATTTGAAAGTGCCAAACTTGTTAGACTGCTTCATTTTGAATCTGGAAAATATTTACAGATAGTTAAAATAAGAAAAGTGTGATTATATATGTAAATACATCCAACTAGTCTCTATGAAAAGGTTAGACACTGCAATAATTCTTCAGAAAATGGCAAACATATTATAGTTGATGTACTTATAGATTGGGTAAGCAATAAACTCTGACATTAAAAACTATGGGAAAAATATTAAGAAAAACAACAGAATTAGAAAAATCAATACAAAACCAAAGTGGCAGAATCAAGAGCCCTACTCAGATGCACATTTTTATTGTGCATTTGCTGCTTACATACATACAGACACATATTTTGCTCCATTCTTTATTAATAATTCAAATTTAAAGATTCTTTTTTAATTGTAATCTTAATTTTCTTCTTCTTTCCTCTAGTATTCAGTGTCCAAAGCTCCATTCTATCATAATTTTTCCCCAAAGAATTCAAACTACCACAATTTTCTACAGTAAGATTTTTTATAATTAATTTTAAATTTCTATTTTAAGTCCATTTGGACTCTTAGATCATTTTTAATTTTCCAAAAGCACCACTCTAAACACCCATTTACTGTTTTTATTTTTCAAAGACCTTGAAGTTGTAATTAAAACTTCCTCTATGGAGAAGGAAATGCAATAAATGCATTAACAGGAATGCAATAAAATTTTTATTCCAGGCGGGTCTTAATATTCCTAAAGCAATAAAAAATAATTCCAGAGCTGATTAAAAAAATCAAGCTTGGTCAAGTCTTTTGTCCATAAAAGGCTAAATTAAGGCTAAGAGCTTAGATTGAAAACCTCAGCTCCCAGTCATTAGCTGACCACAAAATCTTGGTTCCTGTGGTCTACTCATAAACACCACCATACATGTGGGATATCTCACAATCTCTCCTTTCTCAGGAGATAGTTCCCTTGCCGGGATCAGAATCTAACTGCTGATCTTTACTGTAAACAGCGTTCACTTCAACAGGGATATCTAGCTCGATCCAAAAGTCCACTTAAAACTTCTGGGGGGGAAAGCAACTTGTCAAATTAACATCTGCTAAAATGCAGGACATATGAATGGTTACCTTCCAGTGCAAATACCTGATTTCATCCTGAACATTTGAAAGTTTGATTCAAAATATTTCTCTCTCTCTCTTTCTCTTTTTGTCTTGCATGCATGTATGACCAATTAATTTTTAAGCTTTCAGCAGGCTGCTTTCAAATATTTCAAGATATTTTAAACAAAAGGGTCTCAGTGTTGTGAAGTAAACCACAGGAGCAGACACCTCAGAACAGTATATTTTTTTCTCAAAATATTCCATCAAGCATTGGCAGACATCTAAACCTATATCACGGCCAAACATTTTTTTCCTGTAAAAAAAATTGGCTAATTGTTTTTCTCATGTTTTTTTAAAATACTTTTTGAAAACTTTCTGGGGGAAACAGAAAATCACAATCATAAAAAAAAATGTGCATGCTGCAAAACTTATTATATTTCTTTCTTTCTTTTTTTCTTTTCATTTCCTTTTAATAATAAGTCAGACCAACATTATGGCAATGAGCTGCTGTACAATCCATACTAGACTCTGAACTACAAACAGTTGCAAAAAGTAATGTACTTATAGATTGAGAGATATTGAAACCTTGATCAAAGCAGCATTTCAACATATATTGGCTTAATTTGAGTCTGCTGCACAGTATTAAGACTGTCCAGATTCTTCTTACTGGACAATTGTCAGATTCACCAAGGAACCCTTAAATTTGTGTCTTCAAATCTAGTTTGAACACTGTCAGTGCCAGGATTCCTTCCCACTTTAATATCTGTGTTGTGAATCAATAAATACTTAATAAAGATCATTAAGAGCTTGAAGCAAAGTGCAGGGTTCTGGCCCTACACTTCTGATTGGCCGATAATAGCAACATCGGATTGGTCCGTTCAGGAGAATCTGATTGGCTATTAACGAGCCTCTTCCATTGGTTAATGGAGCTACCGCTCCCTGTGTTTTCATTTGTTAAATAAGTTAAGAGTTGCCTATATAAAGGGTCCCATCATGGCCATTGAGCTGAGCTGTTTTCACATGTAAATAAAGAGTTGAAGTTCACTGTTTCACTGACTCGTCTCCATCCTTCCACCCATGCACAGAACTTAACACTGGCAATGAGGATGGGATGTGGAGACATCAGAGCTTACTGAACAACGAAGAACCATAACCGAGCACGTGGCTGAATGCACCAACGGCGGAACCATGTCCGGCAGCGTCATACCACCCGCTCCATTTGACCCAGCATAAGAAGACTGGGATTCATATATGGATCGCTTCCAGATGTTTCTGGAAACCAACAATTTGAAGGATGCCACTACCTAAAAGAAATGAGCGGTATTCCTAACTCATTGCGGGCCAACCGTATTCAAAATGGCCAAGGCACTAGCAAAACTGGCAGAAGTAAAGTCTATGGATTGGGACGTCCTTGAACCACTGCTGAGGACTCACTACACACCGACCGTGCCAACGCTCATGAGAAGGCATGAATTCTATCAGAGAAGTCAGCGGAAGGGCGAAAGTGTTGCTGATTTCATCGCGGATCTCCGGAATCTGGGAGGCCTATGCGAGTTTACCGACTTAGAAGAAGCCCTAAGGGACCGAATTGTTCTGGGATTACATGCACCAGGCACGCAGAGTAAATTAATGGCGAAGGGCGACATCACCCTTAAAGACACCATAGCTGAAGCTGCTGCAGGAGAAGCAACCAGGAAATCGGCTGCCCAAATGCGCCACACACATGCACCGGTTTGCCAACGAGCCTGCAACATTTCACCTTAGTCAGAGGGACAGCTAGACACAGTCACCATGAGGACCTCGAATCGTTGTCAAAAAGCGACGAGGAAGAGGTCCATCGACTTCGGTCCGAACGGGACCAATGCCAGAAATCGCAGTACCAATGCGCCAGGTGTGGAGCAAGCCACCCCCCAGTCAGAATGCAAATTACTCGATGCGCTCTGCCATGTGTGAGGGAAAAGAGGCCATATAGGCCAGGTCTGTAGAAGCAAGCCAGGACCCAGCCAGCCCTCAAGGGAGGCTAACTATTGCCAACCGACGGGAAGTCATCCCGTGAAGTGAGAACCCGTGAACCACCAATGGAACAACCACTCCTACAGAAACAAAACCTTAAACCACCCAACGAAGCGAGAAGAGGCTCACCAAACGATCACAATCGGTCACGCCTCATCTCTGGATGCCAAAAAGATCCAAGTGAAAGTGGCCATCGAAAACCAGCCCTGCCTGATGGAAGTCGATTCAGGATCGTCCCTCTCGATGGTTTCATGGAAGACCCTCAAGCAGCTCATCCCCATTATCCGTAGGCAAGACCTCCAGTTCCAAAGGCTCATACTTAAGAACTATCAAGGAAATCGAATCCCGGTTGTTAGATCCAGCCGAGTACAGGTATCGTTTAAGAACCGTACAGCATTTCTACCCCTGACTGTAATCGACAAGGATAGGCCTAGTTTGTTAGGCCTCCAATGGTTCGCTCCACTCGGAATTGAAGTAGCCGGCATTCACCGAACCTGCAGCAGTGATTGGGAAGAAGACCTTGTCCACGAATTCCAGGATGTCTTTGCAGAAAAATTAGGCGAGTACAAGGGGACCCCGAGATCATTTAACCTCAATCCCGAAATAGCTCCCATCTGCCTTAAGCCTCGTCGAGTTCCATTTGCCCTTAAACCAAGCTGACGAGCAGCTTGATAAATTAATAGCTCAGGGTGTTAGAACCAACCGATCACTCTCCCTGGGAAACCCCAATCGTAACACCCATCAAGCTGGATGGATCAATAAGAATTTGTGGGGACTACCAAGCCACCCTGAACCACGCCCTTCAACAAAACGCTTACCCGGTACCAGTGGTGCAACACCTCCTCCATTCCCTGGGGGGACGGAAAAGTCTTTGCTAAACTAGACTTATCCCAGGCATACCAACAACTGCCTGTTGACAAAAAAAACGGCAGAGGCCCAAACAATCGTTACGCACAGAGATGCGTTTAAATGTAACCGACTCCAGTTCGGAGTAAGCGTAGCCCCGGGAATCTTTCAAAGCTTGATGGAGAGGCTATTACAAGGGATATAAGGTGTTGTTCCATATTTTGATGATGTGTTAATTGCAGCCCCAACTCAGAAAATATTAAAAGAATGCCTGAGGTTGGTTCTCCAGAGATTTAAAGACTCCAGTCTCAAAGTTAAAAAGAACAAGTGTTATTTATGTACGGATCGTGCAGAATTTTTGGGATATTTAATTAATAGTCAAGGCATTCACCCCACTGATAACAAACTCAGGGCCATCAAGAATGCCCCAAAACCCTGGAACAAGGCCGACCTCCAGGCTTTTCTGGGCCTTATCAATTTTTATAACGTTTTCCTGCCTCACAAAGCAACCATAGCTGAGCCCCTACATCGTTCATTGGACAAAAAAGCAACCAGGGTATGGGGACACAGAGAGGAACAGGCGTTTCAACATGTGAAAAATTTATTGACTTCTGATGCTTTTCTGATGCAGTATAACAAGACTTTGCCTTTAAGGATCACGTGTGATGCATCCCCATTCGGGGTGGGTGCCATTTTAAACCACATTTTGCCAAACGGTAATGAAGCCCCTGTTGCCTATTTCTCAAAGACGTTATCAAAAACAGAACGCAACTACAGTCAAATTGATAAGGAGGCCCTTGCTATAGTATCTGCGGTTAAGAGATTTCATGAATATGTGTATGGCCGAGCCTTTACCATAGTGACTGACCACAAACCTTTGCTGGGAATAATCGCGGGAGATAGGCCAACACTGTCTATATTATCTCCCAGAATGACCTGCTGGTCAGAATTCTTGGTGGCATACAATTACAAGTTGCAACATTGCCCGGGGAAGGACATTCCCCACCGACGCATTCAGCCGTGCACCTCTTCCAGAGACCATTGATGACCCCGCTCTGATGGTCACAACACTGCAGATCGAGACACTGTGAACACCGCCATTAACGGCCGGAGATATCTCAATGGAAACGAAATGCGACCCCATTTTAGCATGAGTCCTCAGTTGGGTTGAGCGGGGATGGCCGTTGGACCAAATACCTGACGACTACGCCCCATTCAAAAATCGGCAAACGGAACTATTTTCTCAAAAGGGCTGCATTATCTGGGGTGATAGAGTTGTCATCCCAGAGCGGTTGCGACCAGCGATACTAAGGACCCTGCACGATGGCCACCCCGGCATCGTGCGTATGAAAGCCCTCGCACGAAGCTACGCATGGTGGCCAGGTATTGACAAGCAGATAGAGACATGGGTAAAAGCCTGTCACAAATGCCAAGAAGTAAGCAACACCCCGCCGAAAGCAACCCCAACCAAATGAGAAACACCGAGGGGACCATGGTCCCGCATTCATCTGGACTTTGCGGGTCCTACCAAGGGACACACATTCTTACTAATGGTGGATGCCTACTCGAACTGGCTTGAAATCCATGAAATGAGGAATACAATGACCGAAGCAGTCATCAGGAAACTGGACAGACTCTTTGCGACACACGGATTGCCAGATGTTCTGGTATCCGACAACGGGCCTCAATTTACCGCGCTGTCCTTCGAACAGTACCTGGTGGACCACAGTATTCGACATGCGCTAACTTCGCTGGCACATCCTGCGGCCAACGGAAGGGCCGAGCACATGGTACAATTCGTCAAGAAAACCTTGCATAAGATGGACTATGGCGATATAGAAGACAAGATCAACCGGATACTCCTTTTGCAGCATATCACTCCGCACAGCATCACCAATAAAACTCCCGCCCAGTTATTAATGGGACAGAAGCTCCACTCCCACCTCAACCGTCTACATCCATCATTTGAATCTGAAAAACCACACGGTTCCAGCGGGAAATGTCGCAATTTCCAGGTAGGCGATTTGGTTTTCGCTAGGAACTTTTCGGGTGATCCGTTGTGGGTCGAGGCAGCTATAGTACAAGTAACCGGCTCTAGATCGTACCACATGAAATGTCGCGACAATAGAATTTGGAAGTACCATATTGATCAGCTGCATTCAAGGCTACAGTCGGGGATCTCCGAGCCCCCTGATTTCCAAACTGAGGGGGGAGGAGATAGAGAGGAAGCTGAATTCAAAGTGGCAGAAAGTTTAAGCGGTAATAATGATCGCTCAGAGGCAGCACGTGATGGACCTGGAATGGGGGTGGCCTTGCCTCAAAGAGATGTCGAGAGCAGTAGCGACAACGAAAATTTGAATGCGGAACGGGAGGCACCTTTTTCACCAGATAACGTCCTACCCCAACAAGACTGTAGCCAAATACCGGGAGGACAACGAAAATCTAATAGACAATCGAAACAACCTGCCTATCTCAAAGACTACGTGACCGCACCCCTTAAACGGAACCTGGGGGGAAGGGGTGTTGTGAATCAATAAATTCTTAATAAAGATCATTAAGAGCTTGAAGCAAAGTGCAGGGTTCTGGCCCTGTACTTCTGATTGGCCGATAATAGCAACATCGGATTGGTCCGTTCAGGAGAATCTGATTGGCTATTAACGAGCCTCTCCCATTGGTTAATGGAGCTACCGCTCCCTGTGTTTTCATTGGTTAAATAAGTTAAGAGTTGCCTATATAAAGGGGCCTATCATGGCCATTGAGCTGAACTGTTTTCACATGTAAATAAAGAGTTGAAGTTCACTGTTTCAGTGACTCGTCTCCATCCTTGTACCCATGCACAGTACTTAAGAATCTGTACTGTACCATTTGAGCAATACAAAGCTTATTAAATATAATTTAATAAAATTTTACAACACTTGGAAATTCTATGCTCAGGAAATCAATGACAACTGTCATTGCCAGTATGATCCTGCTTTTTAAAAAATGTGTAAAAGCCTTAATAATTAGCTTCTAGTATAAATTAGTTAGATGTATTGATGTATTTTTCCATTAAAAATGGTTTAGGGGGAGACAGAACAAACTGAATAAAAATTAACTATAGCTAACATTCTAACTGTGTTCTTCTCTAGACAGTGATAAACTGTAGCCAGTGGTTACTTATACTCTAAAAAATAGAGTGGTTTTGAAAATATGTAGATAATACCCCATGCTTTCTATAGTGGATAATCCATTTGTGGCTCAGTTAATCCTATAAAATCCTAGACGAGTTATATCCAGAAACCTTGAAGGAACTTTTTTACCATATTACTCTAAACAGACCTCTTTTGAAACCATCACATGGAAACTGAATTCCCAATGCCATTCTTATATCTAAATGATTTGTTCTTCAGCATTAGAAAGATAAATGTCTGGTCCCAGTTAGTTGGGGAATTCAAATCTTGACATTACTTGAATCTCATGAATGAGGCATAAGAGGTAGATTGTCATAAAATATGCCTGTTCTTTATTTAAGTGGTTGTGTAAAACTGTATAAACATACATGAATGTATGAAATCCCTCAATGTCCTTTGAAAACTGAGCAGCTCCATTAATTGCCTGTGGCAGATCAGTAAATAATCCACTCTCTCTGAAAGTTAGTGGCAACAATCAGCTCAATTGTAATCAGAAAATGATCTGATTATGACAAGGGAGATATGGTAATATATTGTTAGCCCCTTGAGGCAGACAAGAACAAGAAACAGGCAAGGCAAAGATTCCAAAGTATTCTTGACTGTATTATGATAGAATAACAAAGTTTTGAAATACTATCCAAGTTTGAATCTATCCCTGATACTAAACTCAATATTTTGAGTTTTTTTATTACACTCTCCTCTTTTTTGTGACCATATAATCTTTTCATAAAGTTTATCATAACACTTGTTCATTTCTTCCTATTGTCAAGGTTAGATCTACATTCCTCAACATATCCTACCCTAAGATCCGCCCTGAATAAAACAACACTAATATGTGGCCTCCTATGTTGATTTAGTCTGACCACTTCATTTTTGAAAATGCACCTTCGAAGGCTGCTCCATGTGTCTCTGTACTCTAGATATATGCCGATCTATGCTCAGGGTATCATGGTCCAAGTAGGATTACAGCTACTGCATAAGCCGTATCTGAATCAATAAGTCAAACAGCTAATAGTAATTTTATGCAGCATTGGTTTGTTTCTCTCTTCCTATTTATAAAATTGCTATTCTTTTCTGTAACTTTTCCCCTTTCTGTTATTTTTTTATGTTTACTGCAAAGAAAGAAATTCAGAAACAGAAAGAAAGATGATGTATAACAACAAAGACATAGCCAGGATAGGTAAGATAAGAAGTAGTATTCAGCAGGTTCTGACCAGTTCTGGAGAATCAGTAGAAGAAATTTTGAGTAGTTCGGAGAACCAGCAAATACCACCTCTGACTGGAAATTTTACAGTATCCTTCCCCTGCCATGCCCACCAAGCCATGCCCACAGAACTGGTAGTAAAAAAAATTGAATCCCATCACTGGGTAAGATATTGTTAAAGAACTGACAAATACTCAAACTTTAGAAGAAACATTGTTACTAAAGGACAAAGAATACCAGTATGTGCTTCATTGACTAAAGAAACATTTTCAATTTTGTTTATCATGTTAACTTGTGAAAAAATGAAAATTCCAAAACTTCTCATAATCTTCATATTGCCCATCTTTGGTTCTGGACAGAGTGTTGCTCGTCCACTCTGATAGAGTGGGTTTCAATGTAGGGATTGATCAATGGATAAATACATACAAATCAATGTTTTTTAACCTTGGCAATTTTAAACTTCAACTTCCCCAGCCAGCATATTTTAAAATTTCCTAGGTTGAGAAATGCAAAGTTATTGTAGCAATATTCTTAATCATATATAAAAAGGCAAGAAAAAATATTTTTAGGAATAGAAGAAAATGCTTAAACAGATTTGGTAAAATCAAATCAAATCAAATTTGATATTTGGTTGATTATGGCTTCTTTCACAATCAAGAGAAAAAAACCATTTCATTCTTCCCTACCTATTTTCTCATGACTATGTAGAGTAAATAACATAGGACATAATATATTGCTGAATGACATACATTGATGGACTAACAGTCATTTTTATAGAATAGTTTACATTTACAAGTAGAAATATCACAGAGGTCACAGCCCTGGTTCTTGTCATACAGCAACTGAGCAGAACTGAACACACACAGTGAGACTTAGGTGGCCAGCTGGCATGGAGGTAACTGCAAAGTATCATTTGCCCACCCAGGTTGAGAGGCCTTTAAAAATAACAACAGTAGTTTTGCAAGATGACCTGACTCCAAATAATTAACATGGTAGATAAGCCTGTGCATCAAGCAGAGACAGTCAAAATACTATCAATTTGTAATTGTTTAATAAACTTTGGCGTTCTTGGGAAATAGAACATTCTTCAACATAACCAACAAACCTGTTTACAAACAGTAATTTTCATATTAGGCAAAAGAATGAGTAAATGCTGGTTTGAACAGTCAGACTATTCTTTAATATTCAGAAAGTTTAGTCTGTTTCTAAATCTTGTTTTGGTAATTTATGCACTTAATGATGGACTCCATGATAATAATATGATTGAATTTATATGACCACTAGCAAGTTGTGCTGACATAGAATCATAGACCTTTTGTGTGGTCCATCACTTGCACATGAAACTGGGACTGATTAAAATGCCTGTCTGTTTGTCCACTTGCCCACCCTTCCTACCATTTGGCTAAAACACTGGTTCAAGTCCAGGTCATCTCATATTCACAATCTCAGCCTTTCCTTAATCTTTCATTGTTTCAGTTCAGTCCATTTCATTACCTCCAGCTCTTTACTGTGGAGATCATTCTTCTATCTTGCTATTTTGATCACATAATCCCTTTCCTAAAATCCTACCCAGGTCTGAACCTGGAACAGAATTTCACACTACTCCTGTATATGAAACATACAAATTGTTTAATCTTTAACTTATACCAAAAATGGTATATAATGTTATGCAAGTGGAGAAATTTGATTGAGGGAAAGTTCAAACTTATACTTTGCTTACACTTCGGTTTTCTGTGACCTAGAAGCTAGACAACTTAATCTGGATTTTATATGTTTGGGGGAGGGGAGTCAGAAATATATGTATTATATCTGTTTCTAATAGCTTAAATGTTTGTTCTGTAACATTTCCTTACATAGGCATTTTTTTAGCTACAGTTTCCCTTTAGTAAAATTCCTTGAGTATCAGAAATGAAAATAAATAGAGCATTTGGGGCAAGAGCAGAAAAATCTGATCAAAATATTGTTTAGATATTTGTTTTCTGGAGAACAGATGATACACTGAAGTGGACAATTTTGTTGTTATTCAGTCGCTAAGTCACAAACCCCATGAACCATCATACTCAATTGTCTACCAGGGTCTACCCAAACTCATGTCCACTGCATTGATAATACTATATATCCATTTCATTTAACGGCAACATTGCATTACCATGATACCATTATAAATTTTACCATTACTTTAAAATCAGTTCATCCATTTTGTATTTAGATCCTCAACAAAATCTATTATTTATTATTTCTCCCAATATAAATAGACTTTATAAACAATATTTATATACAATTTGTAACATTGCAATATTCTTAATATACATATCTACATGAATGCTATTTAATATACATTCATTTAACTTACATCTTCTGATATAATTTTAGCAGTCTTTTTTATTGCACTCTATTATATGTGTATGGAGATTTTCAGTCATCCAGGTCATGGTTGTTCCAAAGCTACTTTTTCAAGAGATAATTTCACTTTCTTATTTTACTTTGAAGATATTTCACTTCTCATCCAAGAAACTTCTTCAGTTCTGACTGGATGGTTGGGAATGATAGGATTTATATTCCTTGCCAACAGCTGGTCATTTGCATTCTTTTAGATCCTGAGAACACAGATAAGCTTCAACAACTTTCTAAAAGAATGCAAATGACTAGCTGTTGACAAGGAATATAAATCCTTCCATTCCCCACTATCCAAGCAGAACTAAAGAAGCTTCTTGGATAAGAAGTGAAATGTCTTCAAGGAAAAGAAAAAGAAAGTCCAGTTGCTTCTTGGTATTGCACTCTATATTTTATATAACTTCTTACATAACTTCCTACACATAATAGAAGAACTTATATATATATATAAAGTTTACGTGATAATTGGATCAACAACATCAAAAAACAAACCAACTCGCATCCAAACAACTGACAAGCCAATCACGCGATGATGCCCGTGCTGCCAATCCACAGAACGCTGACACCAACGATAAAAATAACGACCAAAGCTCCTTCCTGGACACATCTCCATCTAACAGTTCACTGAAGACGGACTTGAGATAACAAATCCGAAAATTCTGAACAAAAAATAAAAAACTTTCCCGAAGAGCAAATCTTTCTTTCCTTTGAATATATATATATATATATATATATTGTACATTTGCAAATTTTCTTCAACATAAGCTTCTTCAGGTGATTATTTTAAAAATACGTTTTGTCATCTGGATAGGTTTGTTTTTACTAAACAATGGTAGACATTAGCAAACTCCATTTATTAGAACTACAGTATACACCAATTTATTTTTTTCTATCTTTACATCAGCGATCACCAAAAATGCATCTGGCTCATTGACAAATCTCAATTCTGAATTCCGTTCAGATAAAACATGTAAGTTAATAAGTTTTAGAATCAACTGGGAATGATAAATGTTTGACTACTGAGTACAAAAATTACACAAATTCACATATAATACAGCTAGATACATATGGAATAGTGATAAAATCTGAAAAAGTACTTTCATTATGTGACTGTTGGGATTTCACATTTTTTTTTTCCTTTTATGATGATAATCCTTTGATTTCATTTCATTCTATTCTTTGTGTAATCCCCACCTGTTTACAGCTACAGTTTAAATTTGATGTTAACACAAATTAGGTGTAATCAATTTTTCTCTATGCCGCATCCAGAAATTTTCAATATAGCATGGCCACCTTTATTTACTTTGGAAATAATGCCTCTTTCTTCTCTATAGAGGATTACATAATGACAGAGTTGGAAGGAATTTTGGAGATCTTCAACCCTTGCCTGTCATGCCCTTGGTAGAGTCAGACTCTGAGGGAGAGGAGGAACAGCTGACAAGGAGTAGAGGTGTGGCTCTGGAGATTGTAGAGGAAGCTGGGGAAGGGCAGAGCCTGGCTGGGCAGTCAGAAGAAGAACCAGGCCCATACCCTCTGCATCCTAGGACAGGAAGGGAGGAACAGAAAAGGCAACAACTTGGCTTATGAGAGAGGAGGCGACCATGATTCTCCTCATTGGTTGCAGCTGGGGAGACTAGTATATAAGAGAGACGATTACAACACAGTGTTGCCAGAAGCAAAGTGTGTTTTATCTTGGTTGGCATCCTTCCAATAGAGTGTGCCTTGTTATCTTCTTGAATTTGGTAATTACTTATCCTGTTCCGTTGCGGAAATTTCTTTATTGTAGTTTGTTTCATTTTTTTATTTCACCTTTATCGGTTTATTAAGTTCAGATTGTATTGTTTTCTTTTGAAGACTATTTTTTAAGTACATTTTATCTCCAATTGAGAATTATTGAACATTGGGGCCAAGTTGGAGGCATTAAAGGACATTTATTTACATTTTGAATTTTGTTACGTTTGTGTTACACTCCTGGTCATCACATTGCCCAAGCAGGAAACCTTATACCATTTCAGAAAAATAGCTGTTCAATCTCTTCTTAAATATCCCCCATATTTGAGCACCTACAATACTGTAGGCAAGCTATTTCATTGTTGAAGTATTGTCACAATCAGAAAAAAATTTCTTAGTTCTATTCTGGATCTCTCTTTGATGAATTTCCATCTGTTACTCTTTGTCTTGCTCTCAGGTACTTTGGAGAATAGGTTGATATTGAAAGATTGCTATCATGTCACCCCTAGTCCTTCTCTTCATTAGAGATACCACTTCTTGTAATCATTCATTATATGTTTTAGCATAATTATCTTTATTGCTTTTCTCTGCACTCTAGAGTCTCAGCATGTTTTTAGCATCACAGTGGTCAGAACTGGGCACAATAGTCCAAGTGTGGTCTAACAAGGCAGTAAATAGCAGTAACTAATATTTCATATGATCTTGATATGATTTCTCTGTTGGATCAACCTTTATTGGCTTTCTATTTGTTATTGTTCTGTTGCTAAGACATGTCCAACTCCTTACAGCCTCATGGACCATGATATGGCAGGTTCCCCTATCCCCCAATTGCCCAGAGTTTGCCAAAAAATTCGTGTACATGCTATCAATGACACTATCTAATCATCTCATCCTCTGCTGTCCTCTCTTCCTTTTGTCTTTTCCAACATCAGGTTTTTTTCCAATGAGTTTTCTCATTAGGTGACCAAATTGGCTTTCTATACTTACAGTATATATATCATTATATAATAATATATTATAGTATTTTATAATATATTATTATATAATATATACTATATATTATAATACTTCTGTCTGTACTTGATGTAAATAAAAGGATTTGTGAAATAAAAAGCATATTATTAGTAAATATGTCCTATTATACATTTCCTGTATAAATGGCAAACAGCCTATTTTTTTAAAAAAAATAAGGACCTATACTCAAGCCAATATTTATCTCTAACAATGTCATTTTTAAATAAACAATGCACTGAGAGAAATGAACTGCAAAGCTATATGTTACCTATCAATATAATGTAAAGTTTACAAATAATAGTTTATCAATATTTCATGGAACATATGAATTAGATCTTAAAAGTTTTATTGAATATTCAATTATTTTAAAAATAGTCTTTAAACAAAGTTCATATTTACTCACAGATTTGATTATTCAATTTGTCTATTTAAATATTATAATTGGATTACTTTCAAACTAGAAGTATCTCAGAAAATACATAATGTAAAAACATTAAAAGATTTAAGAACTATTAAATATTTATATTGCACACGGGTATCATAGAAAATACAATGTTCTGGGGAGAAGGTGGAGCTTCGTTTCGGCGATACAGCTGCGATCTCGGGGCTCTGAGATCGCAGCCGATATTTTCACCCCGGTTGGTCCCAACAGACCTAAACTGTCCCATAGAGTTGGCAATCGTGAAGGGCAAGTCCCAGGATCCCAGAGATATCGCAAAATCTCTGGTTTGATCCGGGAGAAGCCCTTTTGCTGGCGGTGGAAAGGCAGCCTCCATAGCTGCTGAAGTCGGGACAGCTCCGGAAAGAAAGTGGCTGGAAGTGAAAGTGTGTCGGCTGGGTGAGAAACTTCTTTTTTGTTGTAAATTCGCTGAGATTTGAAAGGGCACCCTGAATACAGAAGAAACCTGTGAGATTTTTTTTTTTTGACAAAAACTGTATGAGCGGCGTTTTCTAAAGTGATGTCAAATTGAGGCTTGGATTTTTTTTTCTTTTTCTTACTTTTTTTGGGGGACTTTAGTGTGACTTTGTAGGTAACTGGATTGAATTTTCTCTTACATATATTTTTATGCTCCTTTTGATTATTTAATTTTCTTTTAGAATAGAGGCTCCCTTTGGCTATTTCTTTTTCTTTCTTTTTTTTGTATAAATTATCCTTTTTTTCTGGCTGGCGGGGGGAAGAGTATTAAGAAACTTTGTAACACTGCCAACTAGAGGCTTGAAAATATTCTATTTGAATTGGAGAGAACTGTAAGAAGACTCCTTCTCAAGGACATTTTAATGTGATAAGATAGAGGGAGAGCATAGCAAAATATTATTACAGGTGTTCTCCTGGACTCTTATCAATATTTCAACACTTGAGGCTTGGCTTTGAAGCTGGTGGAGAAGAGAGTCATAATAAGAGCCTTGGACAACTAAATAAAGTGCAGTGTGCTTATATATATATATATATATATATATATATATATATATATATATATATATATATATATATATATATATATTTTACTTGTGATACCCCTAATCACCAGCCACTTTGTAAATCTCAATTCCAGTAATATTCTTATTTTTGCTTTTTATTTCAAAGGGAAAGCCTCAGAGCTTGTTCTTTATTTTTCTTTTTTTTCTCCTTATTTTTACTGGGATCCTTTTGCTTTTTCTATTCATGTTTTTTGACCAGTCTCTTTTTTCTTTTTGATAATTGAGACTTCTCAATATTTTTGTTCTTTTTTTTCTTAATCAATATTATTATTTTTGGGGTTTTTTTTCTTTCTATTTTTCATTTTTTATGGTGGACTACTTCGCAATTGGATTAGGGTCTAGAAGAACCTGAAGATTTTTCTTCTTCATTTTCTCTTTTTTCTTCTTTGGTTTTGGCCCTTTTACTATTGGATTTTTCCATTTTGGATTATAATTGGCTACTCTACCAGTTGGATTAAAAGTCAAAAAGAATTTGAAGCTTTGGAAGCATTAAAATGAGCAGGAAACCAATATCAGCGGGCATTTCTACCTCTACCTCTGCCTCACCACCAGCTGGAGGACGTTTAATTCAGACAATGTTGAAGCAAGATAAAGAACAAGAAAAAGTAACTTTAAAGATGATTATGCAAGGAATCCAAGATCTCAAGACAAAATCAGACACCATTGAACAAAGAATAGAAAACATTGAACAAAGAACAGAGAAGACTGATGAAAAAGTGGAAAATATTAAACAAATGATGGTGAAGTATGAGGAGAGATTCCAAAAAATTGAGGAAGAAGGTAAACAAAGAGAGGAGAAGATTGGAAATATTGACAGTAGATTAACAGTGGTTGAACAAGAAAAAAGTGGGATGTTGAGGTGGGAGTTGGAAAGGTCAGAATTTTATCTCAGATTTCAAAATATAGAAGAAGAAAAAGGACAAAACTTGGCTGCGATAATGATAGAAATCTTGGCGGATGCTTTGGAAATTACAGAGGAAAAGATGATGGATGGAGTAGATGAGGTATATCGAGTTTATACAAGTTATGCGATGAGAAATAAATTACCAAAGGAAGTCCATATTAGATTTACCAAAAAATCCATTAAAACACAAATACTACAAGTGGTAAGAGAGAAGACATTGAAATACCAAGGCAAAGAGATTGTGGTTTTAAAACAAATACCCAGAAGAGTGAGAGAGATGAGAAGAGAATATCGATTTCTGACCAAAATGCTACTGGAAAACGATGTGAATTATAGATGGCTGATTCCAGAAGGATTAATGTTTACGTGCAAGAGCAGAGACATAGAATTGACTCAATTGAAAAAGCAGAACTTTTCCATGCAGAATTTTTGGAAGAAGAGAAGAGGAGGCAGAGAAAGAGGTCTCATTAATTGAGTTTCAAGAGGAACAACTGGAGATTGAAAAAGAGAAAGGTGCAGTAGGTGGACAGGTAGATAGTAAAGAACAGCGTGAAGTGAGATCCACAAGAGCTGTTAGACCTAAATATAAAGCATAATCATGGAAGAAAAAAAAACTGATTAAAATGAATATAAATGGACTCAATTCAGCTGTTAAAAGAAGGAAAACCTTTTATAAATTAGAGAAATTAAAATTTGATATAATTTGTCTACAAGAAGTTCATATTAAAAAACAACATGAACAATTGTTAGTACAGCCCAAACTAGGGAAAATATTTACTTCTTTGACTCAATGTAAGAAAAGAGGAGTGGTTCTATACATTAAAGAGGCTATCCCAGCAAAACTGATATACACGGATGAAGACGGAAAAGTATTAATGGTGGAAATAATAGACAATAATATAAAAATACTCTTGATTGCAATTTATGCTCCGAATGGTAAACAAGAAGAGTTCTATAAAAAACTACACATGAAAATAATTGGACTGGACTATGTTAATATAATTATGATGGGAGACTTGAATGGAATTGTGGACAACAAACTGGATAATATAGCAACAACAAAAAAGCAAAATAGAAAGACTCTCCCTAAATCCTTTTTTAAAATGACAGATGAATTAACTTTAAAAGATATTTGGAGAGAAAGAAATGTTAAAGCTAAACAATATACTTTTTATTCAAATAGACATTTATCATGGTCCAGATTGGATATGATTTGGATCTCAACAGAATTAATATCTAATATTCAAGAAACAAATATTGAAACAAGTACTTGGGCAGATCATGGCCCAATGACAATTAAATGGAAGGGACAAAAAAAAAGATCGAGATGGACATTAAATAATACTATCTTAAAGGAAAAAGATTTTATACAATGGGTGGAGAAGAAACTGCCTTTTTTCTTTAGAGAAAATAAAAAAGAAGATACTTCAATGCAGAATGTTTGGGATACAATGAAGGCATATGCTAGAGGTTTGATAATAGATTATACAAGAAAAAAAAATATTAGGAAAAGGCAAGCTTCTAAGGCCTTGGAAGATGAGTATAAAAGACTTGAAAAAGAATTACAGAAAATGCCACAGAAAAAAGATATTAAATTGAAGCTGGCTGTAATTAAACATAAAATGGAATTAATAGAGAAAGAAGAACTGGCACAGAAAATTAGAAATTCTAAACAGAATTACTTTGAAGATTCAAATAAACCAGGCAAATGGCTAGCATATAAATTGAGAAAGGAGAAGGAATCAAGAAAAATATTGAAGCTAATAGATGATCAAGGCCAAGTTTGTTATGGTAATAAGGAGAAAAAGGAAATTATTCAAGATTTTTATGGGCAACTATATAAACAAGAGAATATTGATGAGGAAAAAGTCAAACAGTATCTACAGAATGCTAACTTACCAAAGATACCTAAAGAGACTGAAGAAATGTTAGAAAGCAATATAACAATGATGGAATTAAATGAAGCACTTAAGAAACAAAATAATGGGAAAGCACCAGGTCCAGATGGGTTCCGGCAGAATTTTATAAAACATTTCAAGAATTATTGAGCATCCCTTTGTTAGAAGTTATGAATGAAGTTATGTCAAAGAAGATGATACCCAAAACATAGTCAGAGGCTTATATTACACTTATTCCAAAAGAAGAGGCTGACCCATTGCAAATTAAGAACTATAGACCTATTTCATTATTGAATGCAGACTATAAAATTTTTGCTTCAATTTTAGCAGAAAAACTTAAAAAATATTTAAATAATTTTATCCATCCAGATCAAAATGGATTTCTGCCAAAGAGACAAATTAGAGATAATATGAGAGTAATCTTGGATACTTTGGAATACTATGAGGCTCATCCTGAAAAGCATATGGCTTTGATATTCCTAGATGCTCAAAAGGCATTTGATAACATGAACTGGAGATTTATGTTATTATTATTGGAACAGATGGGTTTTGCCAGAAAATTTATTCAAGCAATAGAAGCCATATACAATAAACAGACAGCAAAGGTAATGATGGAAGGAGAATTCACAGACTTTGTAAGAAAAGGCACAAGACAAGGATGTCCCCTATCTCCTTTGCTATTTGTGTTGACTTTGGAAGTGTTGAATAGAAATATTAGGGATGATAAAAGCATAAAAGGAATGAAAATTAAAAAGGAAGAATTCAAACTACAAGCTTTTGCTGATGATTTAGCTTTTATTCTGGAAGATCCGCTAGAAACAGCTCCAAAGTTATTGGAAAAGATAGAGACATATGGTGAGATGCTGGTTTGAAAATAAATAAAGACAAAACAAAGATTTTGACAAAGAATATGCTATTGAGACAGAGAGAAGAATTGGCAGATCTTTTGAAAATCCAAGTTACAAATAAGGTTAAGTATCTGGGGATATATTTGACAGCAAGATGTAGCACATTAAAAGAGAATAATTATATTAAACTTAAACAACAGATAGCTACAGACTTGAAGAAATGGGAAAACTTGCAATTGTCATTAATAGGGAGAATTTCAACAATGAAGATGAATATTTTACCCAGAATTCTATTTCTATTTCAGACAATACCAATTAGGCTTGGAAAAGACTATTTTGAAGATTTAAATAAAATCATGTTGAAGTTTATATGGCAAGGTAAAAAAGTGAGAATAAAGCTAAAGCTTTTGCAAGACGCTAGAATTAGAGGAGGTTTTGGCCTGCCTAATTGGGAATTGTATTATCAAGCTGCAAGTTTAATGTGGGTCAAAGAATGGATAACATTAAGAAAGCATAGGTTGTTGACATTCGAAGGGCATGATTTGCTGTTGGGCTGGCATGTTTTTTTATGGTATAAGGGAACTAAAACACAGGGTTATTTTAGAAGACATTATATACGGGAGTCTTTGTGGTTAAACTGGGAGAAGATAAAAAAACAATATTATTTGAAAATTCCAATTTGGTTATCGACCATTGAAGCATTTTCCTATCCCATAATTTATAAGAAGGAACAAACAGTTAGATATGGGGAACTATTGGATGAAAAGGGTGAACTTAAATCAATTCAAAACTTAGAGGAACAAGGTATAAAGATGAATACATTCAAGGTATGATGAAGATTCTAAAACGGAGGGATTCTATGATAAACAGACTGATCTAGATAAGATCTTGATGGGTACTGATGAGAAGGTGATTAAAAATTTATATGGTTATTTACTGGGAATTAAATTAGAGGAAGAACAAGTTAAAGAAACTATGATTGTTTGGGGGAAGAATTTTGGATATGGGATTGATCTAGAGAAATGGCAAAAATTGTGGTCTCAAAATTATAAAATGACAATGTCAACAGCATATAAAGAAAACTTGTATAAGATGTTTTACAGGCGGCACTTTCCCCCGACAAGAATAGCAAGAATGTTTAAGAACAAATTATGAAAAATGCTGGAAATGTCATCAGATACCTGGCTCATATTACCATATGTGGTGGACTTGTGAGGACGCTAGAAAATATTGGACTAAAATTCGCATGTGGTTGGAAAAAATGACAAAGAAACACATAGACTTGAAACCAGAGATCTTTTTATTGGGAATCTTACCTGATACATATAGTTAAGATTTGAAACACCTGATTGTAAATATATTAACAGCGGCTAGGATTGTTTTTCTAAAAACTGGAAGAATGAGAAAATACCATTACAGGAAGAAATTATTAAGAAAATATTGGAATGTGCTGAGATGAGTAGATTGACATTTGAAATTAGAGAGCAAGAGAAGAAACAATTTTATGAAATTTGGGATCTTTTTTATCAATGACTAGATGATAAAATACAATAATAGAATATTTAGAATGTTAGCCACTATACTATATTTATAAAGTGTTTTTAGGATTGATTTGGTATGATTATATGATTTGTTACAGAATAAATTATTTAAAGTATTGTTATCTCATAAAGCATGAATGACTAAAAGTATAGTCAAAAGTTTGTTTGTTTTTTTTAATAGCGATATTAGGCTATATAAGTTTGGATTGACAATATGAGTTGTTATGTAACATAACTGTAATTGAGACTACAAAATGAATGCACAAAACTGATGAACCAACCGACACGCTGGATGTACATATGAGAGTTGATGTTTTAATGTTTTGTTTGTCTTGTTTGTCTGTAGAAAATCAATAAAATTCTTTAAAAAAAAATACAATGTTCTGGAAAACTTAAAATCATGAATTATAATATCCTGTATAGCATTAAAAATACAACAATTCTACTAATATTTCATAAGCATTTTCTATCTTTTGGACCTTAAAAATAGATAGGATTTAATGTTCATATAAAAGCTGAAAATGTATCCTACTGATTTAACTTGCAAGTTAAAATTGAACAAGCAAGGTTAAAAACACAATCCAATATAATTTGCAGCTCACAGTCAAAACTTTTTCCGCCACTAACTGTCTGTGTAGAGTAGAATGGCATACCATTAAGTAATTGATAAGTCCTTTTTTTGTCCACTTCATGCTGCGCGGTTCCAATGGCAATGAAATCTTCCCATTGCTTTTGGGATAGTAAGAATTACTGATGAATGAACCAAGGCAGAAAATGTTGAAATGCAACGAACCACAATATGCTGGGGATTTATAATAATAACATTATAAGGCTGGAAAAACTAAGCAAAAATATACTGCAATAAGTTAAAATTTGCATACAAGCAGAACATTCCTTATTGAACTGTTCTACATCTAAGTTAACATTAATGCAATAAAACTGAACATGGATAATCTGTTCATCATGAATAAAAAATCATTTATAGAAGGTTCAACAGCAATATGCTTAAATGGTCAGCAAGAATCATGAATTATTTGTGTCTGCTTATTAGATTGAATATTTCAAAGTCTTGTGAGTAGAGCAATTTGATGAAAAACAAGATGGCTCTTTTCTAATGATAATGCCTCTGAATCCAGCATCGCAACCAGCAACTTGATAAATATACACCACCACCATTGAGACTAATCCTCAATCTGATACCAGAAGATGCAATAAACAATCAGCCATTTTTATTTTTAAATAAAAGAAATGTGTTGAAGAACAAATTATGTGTTTCCTGTGTCCAACAGAGATGTTGACAAGGTGGTAAAACAGTAGCTTTATGTGATTGAATTATGTATATAAATGTGGATGTCACTACAAACAAAAATAAATGACATTTTGGTGTCACTCGACTAACCTAAAACTTTTGGTGACACTAATTTATCATAAAATCTACATCTTGGACAGCAAAATAGTATCTATTACAGCTGTCTTTTTAATTCTACATTTGATATGTTAGAAGCCTTCCAAAGTCTTTTTTAGAATGAGGGGCTATAATATTGGTAATACATTATGATTATGGTACAGCAGCACAATTATTTGCCAATTACAGAATGACACAAAGGCATATTTTATTATCATCAATAATAGACTGAAGAAGATTCTGCCTTAGAAAACTGACTGATAAACCGAATTTTAAAGGAATAAAACAGTCTTTTATAATAGTTTGAACTCTTATCCCAGTCTCATAGTAAACCTTGGTTTTTAAAAAACTGGAAAAAATTGTATAGTGTTGCAGTTGCTACTGCTGCATATACTCCAAACTATATTCTATTTAGAAAGCCAGGGTATTTATTCCCTGTTTGCATGGGATGTTTGACTGCTGTTGGAGAACCAGGCACCTGATGGTCAGATTTTTGGAAACTCCCAAAGAATCTTTCTAAAACTTTGTAGGAACAACTAGTGATTACTGTACTTTTACAAAAAATCAGAGAGCTCTGAAGAGGTACCGGATAGAAATCAGGCTCAGCTGGAACAGAAAGTCCATGGCAAATAACTAGATGTAATATTCCAATCCAGGTTAGAGTACAGCTACATGAAACAAAATATGTGTTGAGACAGAAATTACCTGGGACAAAATTTTCTGGTTACCATGAAGATCTGAATTCCCAGTCTTCTCCAATCAGCCTCCAGAGCTTAAGTCACTCCAAACCAAAAGACAAGGAGATTCCAACACAGTCCAAGACCAAGTTAGGATATAAATAACTGGGAGGCATGATAACCAGTACACTGAAAGAATTTGCAGTTTGTCCCTACAGCCCAATACAAGATAAATATGTTCACTTTGTCACTTTTATAAAAGGATCCTGATCACAACTAAAATGCCCATGAAGATCAAATTCAACAGCGTCTTGCCTGAACCACCAGAAATGCTGATTTCCAAGGTTTGCCCTGTCAAATCTGGTCTTCGTAAAACACACCAGGCTTGCCTGCTCATCCACAACTAAGTTATGATTAATTGTAATTTTATTGCAAACAGACCTGGTGTTTTCCAGCAGCAATTTGACAACAAGGTCACCATATAATTTCACCAAATACTGTAATGGTGCATGTACTGTTACACATTTGGAAAACATTGTCTCATGCCTGATTTTTTTAATGTTATTATTGTTTGAAAAGTTTGAAGGAAAGGTCATGCATTCTAAGCCAGTGACAAATTGCATTGAGTTACTAATTATACTTTAGTAATTTGTAAACATGTTATACATATACAGAATGATTTTCAGGTCTCAAATGGGTAAGTTAGGTTTTTCAAATATAGACTGAAAAACTCACATAGCTGCATATTTGCTTATTTCTGTAAAGATGAAAAAGCATACCTTTGAGACTAAAAAGTGAATTCTTAAAATTTTACAGTGTCATATTGATTTACATTTAATTTTTCTGACTGATAAAACATCCAAGCTTAATAGCACTTGTTAAGCCTGTGTTCCCCAATCAGGGTAAAGGAGACAAGCTAAACAGAATGTGCAGCATTAGTCAGATAGGCATACAGATAAATGTGTGAGATAAGTTTGTATGTTAGTTAACATACAGTAAAAATCACAGATACGCTTGTGTTGTCAAAAATATAGTTTATTCCATTCAGAGTTATAGCATAGTCAAAATAACAGTCCATTAGTCATGTATCGTTATTAATCAGTCCATTCAAGGATATTCAATTAGCAAAATCCGTGTAGAATATCCAATGTCAGTTCACTTACAATAAATCAATCCTCTCACAGTTGATAAATCAACAGTCCTTTCTCTCTCCCGTTCCAGTAGGGGAAAAAAATGCAGTCTTCAGTCTATCCAGTAATTAGGGATCATCAAGCCAGAGAGAGCAAGCTGCCATGCCTTGCTTCTTTTATGGTGCTTTTACAATCACTCCCTTAATTACATTCTTACAGTTACTTCTTTTATGGTGCTTTTACAATCACTCCCTTAATTACATTCTTACAGTTAAAGTTACAGACACTTTAACTAACAAACAATGATAACTTATTTATTATTTTACCTAAACCAGTTAGGATCAACAATGTTATCCCTAACATTCTCCCCTTTTAGGTAATAATAATACTATAACTATTTACATCTTTAAATCATATTTGTTATAACTCTCTTTAAACTTAATTACTCCTTGAGCTTTTGTAAATTGGTCTGCAATATTTTCTTCTGTCATGCAGTATTCCAATTTAATTAGCCCATTCTTTACAGATTCTCTAACATTTAAGTATCTTAAATCAGTATGCTTTGATCTAGTTTTTACAGCAATATTAGTAGCTAACTTTATGGCTGCTTGGTTGTCCTCGTACACAATAATGGAATCTTTAACAGTTATACCCATGTCTATTAATAACTGTTTGTACAAAATTAAGTCAGTGCATAGTAATGACAGACATGAAAATTCCGCTTCCATCGTGGGCAAGCTGATATGCTGTTGTCTGATTGACCTCCACCCTATTAGTGTCTTACCAAATAATATAGCCATCCCAGATGTTGATTTTCTAGTGTTTATGTCAGTTGCAAAACTTGCATCTGCATAGGCACTAAGACTCAAATCACCCTTTGGTTCTATATACAATGCATGGTTCATTGTTCCTTTAAGATATCTTAAAATTCTTTTTAATGATTGCCAATGACATTGATGTGGATCTGAATTAAAACGTGCCAGCTGATTAACACTATAAGCTATATCTGGCCTAGACCAATTGCTTATATATGATAAGCTACCAATCAAAGATTGATATATAGACTTATCAAATTTGGGACTTTTATCATTAGTTTGGCAAACCTCCTGACTCATTGGAGTCTTTGCCAGTTTACAAAGTTCCATTTTATATGTTTTAATTAATTGGCAAATTTTATCTTCTAGAGATATCTTAAATCCATTTTTTGTTTTGTTAATTGTCAATCCTAGATACTTTTTAATTTCACCTAAACGCTTTAATTTTATCTTTTTGGCTAATAATGATATAATCTCATTAGCTTCATTATTAGTCTTAGTTATCAAAGCAATATCATCTGTAAATAATAACAATAATGACACCGTTCCATTATTTTCTCTTTTAAACACACATGGATCTGCTAAACCAGATTTAAATCCTATATTGTTTAATTCTTTCACAATATATTGGTTCCACTCAAAGCCAGATTGTTTCAACCCGTAAAGACTCTTTTTGAGTTTCCAACAATCATTACTATATTGTCTTTTATAATAACTGGCTTTTTCAAATATATAGTGTGCTGCAATGGTGCGTGCAAATAAGCAGTTTCTACATCTAAATGGTTAATGACATAGTTTTTCTTAGCTGCCCACACTAATGCTGCTCTCAAAGTTGTTGCTTTAAGACTTGGTGTGAAAACTTCATCATAATCAGATGCAGTTTGATTAAATCCTTGAGCTACCAACCTAGCTTTATGGGAAAAAGTCCCATCATTTCCAGTTTTTACTTTAAATATCCATTTGCACCCAATGGATTTTTCTCCTGGAGGTAATTTAGCATCTTCACATACTTTCATTACCTTTAATGAATTTAGTTCTTTTTCCATTGCCTTTTGCCAATTCTCCTGATCCTTAGTAGGATACATCCTAAGTTCATCTACACTCGTTGGAACTTTAGTTACTTGGCAAACTATACTTGCTTGATACCTATCAGGTGGTCTAGTTACACGTGTAGTACGTCTAGGTATTACAGGACTTACAGGTGGACTTTCATTTATTAACTGTTCTTCATTATCTAACTCTTCCTGATCAATTGTTTCCTCTTGTTCTGGTCCTATTTGCTCTTCGTGGACTTCTTCTTTAATTGGACTCTTCTTATAACTAGTCTGATTGTTAAGTCCACGTGGAAGGAAGCCAGGAGTTGGTGACTTTGTATCAAGCTCTTATTATTGAAGTCAGGAACCGAACTGGATCTTAGAAAAACTTTGCGGCTTTTTATTCCCAAGCCGCGGCGGCCGCGGCCAATAGCACCACTTTGAATCTCCCACGATTCAAATCTACCAATCGTGGGAGATTCTCAGCGAGCCAATCGGCGCGGCTTGCTTAGCCAATCCGATTGCCCCGCGCTTTGGCCAATCAAAGCGCGGGGATCTCAAGAATTCAAATGAAGGTACAAAACACCCCTCCCCTCTTGGTTCAGTCCTACGTAGCGTAGTCCCGTAGGTAGGCGGGGCTCTGTCTTTGCCTACTGGACCTGCGCAGGTCAGTCGTAGGTTGGATCCCGGCCGGTTCGGTCGGGGTCTCTGTTTCTCTGGACTCCGTCGTGGGAACTGCCTGGTTTGTCTGGCCAGGCCACTCTCCGCAGCTCCCTCCTGGGCTACCCAGGTTGGCTGAGCTGCGGGTTTCGCCGCTCCCGCTCGGTCTTCCCGGGTTGGTTGAGCTGGCCTGGATGTCTCTTCCTGGCGAGGTTTCGTGCTGGCTGCTTGCAGGTGAGTATGGCTGGTTTCTTTTTTCTGGGTTTTGGTTCCGTCGAACACTTCTTGGAAGTCCCGGGCCAGTTGCTGTTCCCAGTCGGCTTCGGCGATGTGGTCGATGCCCGTGACTGCAATGCCTAGCGGTGCGAACCATTGAAGTCCCAGCAGGCTAGGTCAGTCTCGATCGACGATGGTCAAGGGAAGTCTTTCGGTGTGCCCCTTGTAGGTCACTGTGAACTGTCCTGTTCCGACTACAGGGATGCGGTTTCCCTGGTAGTCTTTGAGGATTAACCTCTGGTTTTCTAGTTCCCTTCTCTGGATGGTAGGCACCAAGTATTTAATTTCTTGCCATGCTACCATTGAAAGGTAGGACCCAGAGTCCACCTCCATTTTACAGGGTTCGTCTTCGATGCCTACCTCCACGTAGACCTTTCTGGCATCTGTGGTTGTTGCGTGGCCGATGGTGACCGTTTGATGTGTCTCTTCTCTCTGCCGGGTCTCGCCCCCTCGTTGGGCTCGTCCGTTCCATTCCAAACGGTTGTCTGGTGGGCGGTCTCTGGTCCTGGGGGGTGGGCTCTCTCATTTCCGCTCGCTCGGGTCCCATCGTCTGGGGCTCTGGGTTTTCTTGAGGCGGCAGACGCGGGCTATGTGGCCTTTTTTGTTGCAGTGCCGGCAAACGGAGTCGAAGAACTGGCATTCGGATCTGGGATGGTCTCCTCCGCAACCGGCACATGCAGTCCTTGACTTACGACTCCGCCGGCTGCGCTGGTCGCGGCCTGCCTGGAGACGGTGGATGTCTTCCTCCTCGTCTGACGTGCCCGAGATGGAGTGGAGTTCTCCCTAGTGGGTGGTAGTTTCAGGTTGGACCCCGATCAACCTTGCAGGGTTGTTGTTTGCAGTGCGGTCCCCGGCGTTCGGCCTCCGCATGTGGTCTGCTGATTGTCGGGTTGCTTCAGCTGCCGCGGCTTCAGAGATGGCATTGGTGAGAACAATGATGCCCTTAGGCATCAGCCGACTTTGGAGAACGGGGTCCCAAAGGCCGAGCACGATTCGGTCCCGCAGGGCCTTGTTCATATTGGAGAACTCGCATAGTCCTCCAAGGTGCCGCAGCTCTGCGACGAAATCACTGAAACTCTCACCCGACCGCTGGTCCCGCTGATAAAATTCGTGTCGTCGGATGAGGATGGGTACGGCTGGAGCGTAGTGTTTCCGGAGTAATGGCTCGAGGTCCGCCCAATCCATCGTGGTAACATCGGCAGGCTTGGCTAGCACTTTTGCCATCTTAAACACTGCGGGCCCGCAGTGCGTTAGGAAGATGGCTCATTTCTTCGGTCCCGTGGCATCCTTCAGGTCGTTGCATTCGAGGAACATGTGGAATCTGTCCGTGTAAGATTCCCAATCCTCGCTGGCAGGGTTGAAGGGGGTTGGTGGCGCGATGCTGGCCATCTCGTCGGTTGGCTGGCTTCCATCGGACACGTGCTTCGGTTCAGGATAAGAATCCCACCTTCGTCGCCAGTGTTAAGTCCACGTGGAAGGAAGCCAGGAGTCGGTGACTTTGTATCAAGCTCTTATTATTGAAGTCAGGAACCGAACTGGATCTTAGAAAAACTTTGCGACTTTTTATTTCCAAGCCGCGGCGGCCGCGGCCAATGGCACCATTTTGAATCTCCCACGATTCGAATCTACCAATCGTGGGAGATTCTCAGTGAGCCAATCGGCGCGGCTCGCCTAGCCAATCCGATTGCCCTGTGCTTTGGCCAATCAAAGCGCGGGGATCTCAAGAATTCAAATGAAGGTACAGAACACTGATCTTTTTGCCTTTTGTAGGATTCAATAATTACTTCATTATTTAAATCTTGCTCTAATCTATTCCATCCTACATGTTCTAGGAATTTAGCACTAGCACTGGTGTAAACTCTAGATGTACCTGGTTCCCAGAATCTATTAGATCTGTAATTAGATTCATATAATCTTTTAGCTCTATGCTGTCCTTTGTGTCTGAGTTGTGAAGGGATATGCACCCATGCTGGTGCTCCAAATGTGTGCATGTAACTTAAATCACGTTTTGTACCATGTCACAGTGTGAATGGTAATTCACCTGTTGTTGAATTAACAACATTATTTAATATATGATGACCACACATTATTGCTTCTCCCCATAAATTGTCAGGTAATCCTGAATCAGACAACATAGTTCGTGCCATTGATTGTAGTGCTTGGCCTTGTCTCTCTATAAAGGCATTATGTTGTGGCCTATATGGTGCAGACTTTTTATGTTGAATACCTAACATTCTAAGTCTATTCTGGAATTTATTATTTGTAAATTCCGCACCATTATCTGTTATAAGAGTTACTAGTTTCTTTTTAGTTTTTCTTTCTGCAAATTTAATCCAATTAAATAGATTTAGATACGTTTCAGTTTTGCTCTTCATTAAATAGCAAAACCCATGTCCAGAATAGTGGTCCATTATACTTAATATGTATCGAGCTCCTCCTACACTTGGTTTTTTCGGACCTGTTAAATCAGCAAATACAACCTCTAAAGGCTCTTTGGTAGTAAATCCATCAACTCTATTTGCCGGTATGACCTTGCTTTTGCTTTGATTACAAGCAAAACATTGCAAATACTTATTACAAGGTTTAAAACTTATTCCTTTAGATAGTTGAACAGTTCTCTTAAGCATTTTAAAATTTAAATGCCCTAGCCGTTGGTGTAACAAGTGAATACATTCATCATGAGGTTTCTTATTATCATAAACCGTGTTAGCCATCTCTAAACCATTATCATTTAAAACATATAATTCACCTCTTAAAGATTTTCTTATCTTCTTTTTCAATTATGCAGTTATCTCCTCTAAATGTAACTACATATCCTAGTTTAACCAAAATTCTAACTAAAATTAAATTAAACTTAAGTTGTGGTACATATAACATTTTTACATTCTCTTTTATGAAAGAACAATATGCTATATCCTGACCTTTAGCTTTCAGTTTCCAGCCATTGGCTAACGATATCTGCTGTGTACTCTGGGACATTTTAATAAAATTTTTGTTATCATTTGTTATACAGTGGGATGCTCCACTGTCAACTACCCATAAATTATTTTTTACAGCTCCGTTAATATACATGGCTAACTCTAAATTATTATTTTTTTGTTACTTTTAGTATTCTGGCCAGCGTTTTGGCGCTTTGCTTTTTTACAAAATCTTGCCAAATGTCCTCTTCCTCCACAATTAAAACACTTTTTAATTGCATATGCAGTAGGAGATTCAATATCTTCTTTTTGAGGTTTCTCCCTCCTTAACTGATCTCTTTCAAGTCTTCTTCTGGCCTCTTCAATCAATCTGCCAGTTATATCAGTTAAAGTTAAACTTTCCTTAGGCAAAATTTCAAGGGAAGTGACGTAGTTTTCATAACTTTCGTCTAGTGAAGATAGAATTATGTAGACTTGGTGTAGTTCAGAGAAAATAAGTTCTTGAAAAATGCTTTTTATAGTTTTCAAATGACTAAGCATATCACCATTCGTTTGGAGATGCGTCCTGAAAAGTTTTCGTGTTAGATTTTTGTGAGCACCAATGTTATCTCGGACATAAATCCTCTTCAGCTTCTGCCAACACCCAACAGCCGTTTGCTCTCCGCGGATATGAACAAGTTGCTGGTCAGATAGTGTTAGTCCTATTATGCAAAGAGCTTGTTCATTCTTCTGTTTAAAGTCTTCTATCTTTTGTCTATCTTCCTCAATCTCTGGATCCCATTCCTCTACGTTTGGTGGATTTTCAATTATGTTGCACAAACCTTCTCTTCATAGAAGTAGACTACATTTCATAGACCATGATACAGTTTGTTCCATCCAACTTGGATATAAGGGACAAACTTTGTAGATTGACTTATGCCATGTTTTCTTATATGGATATAAAACTATAATTAATAAAACACAGCTGTCTGTTTACTGTAATGTGTAACAACACAAACTCTCACTTTTTACATAAATCTGTTTTATCCTAGTTAAACTGACTTTGCAGCCTCTGGGCCCATAACCAGTGTTAAGTCTGTGTTCCACAAGCTAAACAGAATGTGCAGCGTTAGTCATATAGGCATACAGATAAATGTGTGAGATAAGTTTGTATATTCGTTAACATACAGTAAAAATAACAGATACGCTTGTGTTATCAAAAATATAGTTTATTCCATTCAGAGTTATAGTATAGTCAGAATAACAGTCCATTAGTCATGTATCATTTTTAGTCAGTCCATTCAAGGATATTCAATTAGCAAAATCCGTGTAGAATATCCAATGTCAGTTCACTTACAATAAATCAGTCCTCTCACAATTGATAAATCAACAGTCCTTTCTCTCTCCCGTTCCAGTAGGGGAAAAAAACGCAGTCTTCAGTCTATCCAGTAATTAGGGATCATCAAGACAGAGAGAGCAAGCTGCCGTGCCTTGCTTTTTTTATGGTGCTTTTACAACCACTCCCTTAATTACATGCTTACAGTTAAAGTTACAGATACTTTAACTAACAAACCATGATAACTTATTTATTATTTTACCTAAACCAGTTAGGGTAAATAATGTTATCCCTAACAGCACTGACTTCATGAAAGCGTGTGATATTGTTTTTATTTTTCACACATCTATATTCATTTTACATTAGATCTAAAAATAATAATTTATTTTCTTGCTATAGATAATTTGAGGTTACTAGTAAAATGAAAACAGGATCAAACAAGTGTTCCCACATGGAACACATGACATATAACACTATTTTCCTTTATGGTTGCAGATCACATGTCCTAACCCAGATGGAGGCCTGCTTAGAATAAACCAGAAACACAAATTTATCTTATTATTATTACCTTTTTTGTCAGAGTACAACATGAGTACAATGAGATTGGTAGAAGCCTCCCTTTGTGCACCCTTTGTAATGTATTTCTATCCGCAGCTGTCAAGCCAGCATACCACATCATAATGTAATATGTGAGGAAGCTTTCTATTGTGGACTGGTAAAAGGAGGTTATCAGTTGTTGCTCCACTTTATTCTGGAGTCACTGCTGGGCCTTAGGCCACCTAGGTTGTGTTGATTTTTGATCTTCACTGAGGTAGACTCCCAGGAATTTAAAGGAGGAAACTCTCTTCACACAGCCACCCTCGATGTAAATTGGGGTGGGTTCCTCTTTCTACTTCTTCTAAAAATCTAACAATCTCCTTTGTCTTGCTGATGTTTAGATGCAGGTTGTTTTCTAGGCACCATGAGCATAATTTTAGAACCTCCCCCCTGTACGCTGTTTTGTCTCCACCTGAGACAAATACTGTATGAGAGCTAATATGGTAGTATCATCTGTGAACTTAATGATCATAGTCGATTGGTCAGACAATACACAATCGTGTGTACAGTGAATACAGGTAGGGACTGAGCACACAGCCCTGTGCTAAGCTTCAGGGAGGTGGATGTGACAGACCCAGCCCTCATTGTTTGTGGTTGGTCCCTCAGAAAGTCTTTGATCTAGTTGCAGATGCAAGAGGGAAAATCCAAGTAAGTCAGCTTTTTGATAAGGATGCTCAGCAGGATAGTATTGAAGGCTGAGCTGGTGTCAATGAAAAACATCCTGACATAGTTTCTGGGTTTCTCCAGATGTAAGGCAGTAGCTATGGTGTCATCTGTTGATCTGTTCCCCCTATAGGCAAACTAATGTTTGTCAAAGTCTGGTGGGAGGCATGTCCCAAGGTGTTGGAGAACCAGTCTTTCAAAGCATTTCATCACTACTGACATTAAAGCGATAGGTCTGTAGTCATTTAGACAGTTAATTGATGTTTTCTGGGGGACTGGGACAAGTGGTTGTTTTCAAGCATGATAGAATGCAAGCTGTTTGCAGGGAGATGTTAAAGATCTTTGTCTGGACCCCTGCTCATTGATTGGCACAAGTCTTTACCCCTATCCCCAGCACCATCTGGACCTGCAGCTTTACTGGGATTCACAGCCTTCAGTGCATTTGTCACTTGATGTTCATATATGGAGAGTGGCCAGGAATCAGAAAGCTGGCAGGCAGAGGCTACGGGGTCTTGTCTTTTCATCTCATAGCGGGCAAAGAAGATGTTCAACTCTTCTACCAATAAGGCATTAGCATTGACCATGTTCCTTGTGTTGCCCTTATAGTTAGTTAGGTGCTGCAGTCCTTGCCACACTTGCTTCAAGTTGTTATTTGCTGGTGGTTCTCCACCTTATATTTGTAGGTGGTTCTCCACCTTATATTTGTATTGTTGTTTTGCCATCTTAATGCTTCTTCTAAGGTTTGCCCTGGACTCTCTCTATATATCCCTGTCCCCTAACTTAAAGGCAGAATCCTGGGCTCTCAGAAGTGTCTGAACCTTGGCAGTCATCCAGGTTTTACAATTCCCATAGACTCTGATGCACTTGTCCATTGTTACACTGTCAGTGGACACTTTGATGTTAGAGAGTAGGGCATCAGTGTATTCATGCAGGCCTTGATATTCAAATACACTCCACTAGTGGTTTCAAAACAGTCCAGCAGCTGACTGAGGGCACCCCCTGGCCATATTTTAACCATTTTCATGACTGGTTGAGTTCTTTTCCTGAGAGGGAAATACTTGACAGAAGTGAAAGATAGTCAGATGTATCAAGGTGGGGGAGGGGGATTACTCTATAGCCTGTTTCAGGTTAGAGTACACACAGTCTAAAGTGTTCTTACCTCTGGTTGAAAATTGCATATATTGCACAAACTTAGGGATAACTGTCTTTAAACAGGAATGATTGAAGTCCCCAGCCACAACAAGAGCACCCTCTGGATGAGTTTGCTGCTGCCTGGAGATGATGCCATATAACTTAGAAAGCGTCACGCTGACGTTAGCATCAGGTGGAATATAAACAGCTATAATAATTATCACATTTCTCTAGGCAGATAAAATGACCTACATGTGACAGTTATCAGTTCCACACCTGGGGAGCAATACACATAAAGTACTCTGCTGTTAACATATACCAGTCACTGTGTATATAGATAGAGTCCTCTTCCCTTGCTCTTACCAGTGTCTCCATTTCTTTCAGCACGATAAATGACTCAGCTTGTCAACTCCACTGCCACATCAGGTATAGCTGGGTCATCATCACAAAGCTTTATCAGAGAAGCCTGCTTGCTACCATCTTCAGCTCTAATTCATCAATTTTGTGGGGGAGGGATCTGGCATTGCTCAAAAAGACACTTGGCAGCGCTAGTTGAGGAGGCTGCTTTCAGAGCTAAGCCAACAGACCAGCTCTACAGTTGCACTTTTGTTTCTGCTCCTTTCACTTTTGCTCTCATTGGCACCTCCCCAACGACAATCCCTGGAGATCCTGGAAGCCTCGCTATGCAATTCGGTATATTGTGGGACTGCTGAAAATCGCTGGTAAATCCAGATTGGCTTGCGAGCCTGATGTTTAGCAGCTCTACACATGTGTAGGCAAATTTTGCTCCTTGTTCTACACTGTGCACACACATCACGACACACATCATTCCAAACACCACACACTAATACCGGGAGCCTGGGACTGCTGCGTGTGAATGTGCTGCCATCTTGGTGGCAGAAAGGCAGGATGAGGAATGAGCGGTGGGGGGGGAGGGAAGCAGCCTAACTGCCTGTTTGGTGGCAGAAAGGCAGGTTCAAGAATAATACCAGGTTTATGTTATTTAAAATTATTACATTACAATTTTAGAGTTGAAGCTATGAACTTTGATTGTTTGTGATGGTTCTTAATCCATGAAATAATGCAGCTGATGTTTTAGAATATTATTGATGTCTTGGATTTAGCTAACTTAGAGTTTAGCTAATGTGGAGTAAGCAGGATAGAAATATATTAGATAAGTAAAGCAAATAATAGAATATTTTAAGTGTAAAATGTGAGCTGTGCTCACATAATTTCTCATCCATTTTGCAATAGCCTTGTATGCTACCAATCTGTCATTAAATTAATTTGTTTTGTCACTGTGAATTGCAACTATCTTTAAAATACACATATGCGGTGTTTTCTTTGGATGGACATTCACATTGTCAAATAAATATAAACATTAACATGTAAGAAATTTATTTTAAATTATCTTTATCTAAAATTTTCATCTTAGTCAGTCTTGCTATAATGAGCACCCCCTTTACAAACATTTCTACCTGAATTAAAATTCTAAATAATCAACTAAGGTAAACTGAAAGCAGTAAATTTTTTCAGTATTTTATCAAGTGTAAAACTCCAGATGTAGCAGAATGTAATGTTATAAAATATAGTGAAAAAAATAATAATTTGATTTTGCTTTTTTCCCCAAATTAGCCTGTTTGAATCTATTATCTATTACGACTTGACTTTAACATCTTCCTTTATTGTCTGCTTAACAATAATTATTCTATTGTACTTTTATTATAATTCAGTATTGTAATTATCCTTTCTACTTTATCACTACAATTGATTCAAGAAGCGAGCTACCTGAATTTGATCTAATATCATTAAGTAGGCCAAAGGGTTTTGGTCAAAGAGCTGGTTTCCCATTTGAAATTAGATAGTTATTAAGTAAGGTGTAATTTCTGAAGATATCAGTTTGACTCACTGATATAGAAAATGTATCTTTCTATAGTTTAGTTAAACTGTTTTAGATAAATGTCTGTTTCATTAACTGAATCTTCTAGCCCAGGAGTGTCAAACTCAAGGCCCGTGAGCTGGATCCAGCACGCAGGGTTCTTAGATCATTTTTCGCTAGCAAAGGAGGCCGTACCAGCCAAAATAGAGCTCACAAGGATCAAGTGTGAGCCCCCTGAGGTCCATTTTCACAGGCAGAGGGTTGTAGAAGGCCATTCTAGCCAAAAACAGATGGTAAGAGCCCGTTTTCTCTGGCAGAGCGCTCGTCCTCAACATGAGTAATGTCATGCTGGACACACCCACCCTGGCCTCCGGAGGTCAAACACATCACTGATGTGGCCCTCAATAAAACCAAGTTTGACACCCCTGTTCTAGTCAATGCCAGGTTTTCTGCCAAGTGGTAGAAAAGAAAATCATGAAAATTTTTACATGCTACTTCATGCAAAGTTCATGCAAACATTGCATCGTATGCACTCTTTTCTTATGCATTCTTGTCTAAAAATACACTTTATTTCAAACACTTTTTCCACAGGAAATTACAGTTTTATGCAATTGCTCCCTAATATATAATATATATAATATAAATTCCTGCAAAGTTATTTACTTAAAAGATAATGATTCGTTTTCATCACTTTCCTCTACACAATAGGAAAAAAAAATTGAGCCTAATAGTAATTATACTATAATTGATAGAATTGGGATTAAAAATATTTGAGTTCAAAATTGTCAGTCACAAAATTTATTGAATAAGCTGTTTATTCTTCAGCATAATTTTATCCAAATAGAGGAAGATTGGTCATGAATATTAAGTGAAAAAATATAGAAATATAAAGTAGCACTTGTTATACTTTTTTGCATGTATAATTCATAATCACAGAATATCAGAACTTTTTCATACATACAGTAGTAGTACAGAAAATTATGTGTACTATCAGTTCACTTAGGCATACATTTATTAAGCATAAGATAAATTCTTTTGAACAGAAATCTTTCATATTACAATCAAAGCAAACGAGTCCTGTGATAATTTTACTTCAGCCTTACATTTTGTTCAAGTCAATCATATACACATATTCCCAATTGTATTTATGTCTATGTCCACAAAATCTTAATGTCAAGAAAGTATGCATTTTAAATTTTAGCCTTAAGCTTCTAAAGGACTTTGGACTGTTTTGATCACTAGAAAAAAATATTTTCTGTGATTAATTTTAATGAAAGATGCACATATCCCTTTCACATATCCAAGGCAACAAGAATGCAGTTTGAATATGCTGCACTAAATATGAATGTAAAAAATATGAATGCTGTCTTACATTCTTGTTCCTATTAAAAATCAACTCAATAGTTAACTGCTACAAATAAAGTAACTGTACTGTACTTCTTGCTCAGTCATTATGGAACAGCTAAAGAGAATCTAAAAATATGTTTTGGGGGGCTATGTAAGGGAGAAAGAATTCAGTGCTTATGTGAAAATAAGAAAGGTACAAAAAAATAATTCCAGCAGTCTGTTCTAAGAAATTGCTTAGTGTATTGTACTTAAAATGTACTTCAATTAATAACTTGGTGGTGTTAAGTTCTGCGCATGGGTGCAAGGAACGGAGACGAGACGGTGAACAGTGAACTTCAACTCTTTATTAATCATTCTGAACAGAGCAAAAACCTAGGGCAGCAGCAGCCTTTTTATAGGCAAGCTGCTGATCTCGTAACCAATGAGAAACGTGGAGTGTTAACTCCTTTAACCAATGAGAGTGACTCGTTAACAGCCAATCAGATTCTCCTGAATGGACCAATCCGATATAGCTATTATCGGCCAATCAGAAGTGCAGGATTAGAACCCTGCTATTTTCTAAAGGTTTAATAAAACTTTATTTAAATGTTTTATTAGTTCATAACACCCCTTCCCCCTGAGTTCCATTTAGGGGGTGCGGTGACGTAATCTCTGAGGTATGAAGGTTGTTTTGACTGTCTATTGGATTTACGCTGTCCCACTGGTTCCTGTCTGTAACGCGGTTTCAGCGGGATGTTTTTGGGCAAGTCGGGTGCCAGTGGTTCCTCATTGGATGACTTGGTGCCGCTAATGTTCTCGTTGTTGTCCTCTGGCCTTTGCGGACTTGCCTCTGTTGAGGTATTCCTCTGTGGCGCCCCTCCCTGATTCTTCTTCATTCGTTATGCCCGATTGCTGACTTTTTTCGTTCCTGCTTTCCGCCATCTCGAATTCGGTTTCTTTGACATCCCCTCCCCCCTCAGTTTGGGAGTTACTGGAGTCGCGGAAACTAGGTTGTAGCCTTGAGCAAAGCTGATCTATATAGTGTTTCCATATTTTTCCATCGCAGGTTTTCACCCGGTACAACCTGGGTCCAGTGCTTGAATTACGGTTGCCTCGACCCACAATGGTTCGCCAAAAAGGTTTCTGGCAAAAACTAAGTCGTCTATCTTGAACTTACGGCATTTTCCGCTAGATCCACAGGGTTTCTCTGGCTCGTAAGATGGGTGAAGCCGGTCGAGGTGGGAACGGAGTTTGCGTCCCATTAATAGTTCAGCTGGAGTCTTGTTGGTGACCTGTGTGGATTGATGTGTTGGAGAAGGAGTATTCTGTTTATCTTATCTTCAATGTCCCCAAAGTCCATTTTGTAGAGGGTTTTTTTAACAAATTGTACCATGCGCTCGGCTCTTCCGTTAGCCGCAGGGTGCACTGGCAAAGTTAGCGCATGGCGAATACCCCGGTCCGCTAAGTATTGTTCAAAGGGTAGAGCGGTAAACTGGGGTCCGTTGTCGGACACCAGAACGTCTGGCAGTCCATGCATCACGAATAGCCTGTTCAACTTCCAGATGACGGACTCGGTTGTAGTACTCTTCATTTCGTGGATCTTGAGCCAGTTGGAATAGGCATCCACTGTTAGTAGGAACGTATGTCCCTTAGTAGGTCCTGCAAAATCAATGTGGATGCAGGACCACGGCCCCCGGGGTGTTTCCCATTCTGTTGGAGTTGCTTTAGGTGGGCATTGCTAACTTCCTGACACTTTAAACAAGTTTTTACCCAGGCTTCGATCTGTTGGTCAATGCCCTGCCACCATGTGTAGCTTTGTGCGAGCGCTTTCATATGCACGATGCTGGGGTGACCCTCATGCAGTGTTTTTAATACTGCTCGTTGTAACCACTCTGGAACGATGACTCTATCCCCCCATAGGATGCAGCCTTTTTGCAAAAAAAGTTCTGTTTGCTGGTTCTTGAAGGGGGTGAAGTCATCAGGGGTTTGATCTACTGGCCATCCCCGTTTGACCCAGCTAAAAACTCACGTTAAGATAGGATCGCGTTTTGTTTCAATCGTGATATCTCTAGCTGTTAGTCGCGGTGAATGTAGCGTTTCAATCTGGAGTGTTGTAAGGGTTGGAGCTGGGTTGTCGACGGTTTCCAGAAATGGTGCACGGCTCAGTGCATCAGCGTGGGGAATGGCTTTCCCCGGGCGGTATTGCAGCCTATAATTGTACACAGCCAAAAACTCCGACCAGCGAGTCATATCTAGGTGATAAGAAATAGGGCGTTGGCTTTTCTCCCGCTATAATCCCCAGCAAAGGTTTGTGGTCGGTAACAATAGTAAAAACTCATCCATGTACATATTCATGAAACTGTTTCACAGCAGATACAACTGCAAGAGACTCTTTATCGATTTGACTATAATTACATTCAGCCTTTGATAGGGTCCTTGAAAAATAGGCAATAGGGGCTTCACTACCGTTTGGTAAAACATGGCTCAAAATGGCTCCTATTCCAAATGGTGACGCGTCACATGTAATTGTTAAAGGCAAAGTCTCGTTATACTGCATTAAAACAGCATCGGAGGTTAGTAAGTTTTTCACTTGTCGGAATGCTCCTCTCGGTGTCCCCAGACCCAGGTGGCTTTTTTGTTGAGAAGTCTATTTAGGGGTTCAGCTACGGTCGTTTTCTGGGGCAAGAAGATGTTGTAGAAGTTAATGAGCCTCAGGAAAGCTTGGAGGTCTGTCTTATTCCTGGGTCTTGGGGCGTTTTTGATCGCTTTTAGTTTGCTATTAGTGGGGTGAATGCCTTGTTTATCGATTAGGTACCCCAGGAACTCTACTTTATCTGTACACAGTTGACATTTTTTTTTTTAACCTTCAGGCCGGAGTCTTTAAATTTCTGAAGAACCAGTTTAAGACGCTCTTTTAGTATTTCTCTATTTGAAGCAGCAATTAAAACGTCATCAAAGTATGGTACGACCCCTTTTATCCCCTGTAAGAGTCTCTCCATCAAACTCTGAAAAATCCCTGGGGCTACGCTAACTCTGAATTGGAGTCCGTTGCACTTAAAGGCGCCTCGGGGCGTAACGATCATTTGTGCCTCTGCTGTTTTTTTTATCTACAGACAGTTGTTGGTACGCCTGTGCTAAATCCAATTTAGTGAAGACTTTTCCGCCCTCCAGGGAATGGAGGAGGTGTTGTACCACCAGCACCGGGTAAGCGTTCTGTTGAAGGGCGTGATTCAGGGTGGCACGGTAGTCCCCACAAATCCTTAACGATCCATCTGGTTTGATGGGTGTTATGATTGGGGTTTCCCAAGGAGCATGGTCTGTTGGTTCTAAAACACCCTGGGCTATTAATTTATCAGGTTGCTCGTCAATCTTTGGTTTAAGGGCAAAAGGTACTCGACGAGGCTTAAGGCGGATGGGGGCTACTTCAGGGTTAAGGTTAAATGATATCGGGGTCCCCTTGTACTCGCCTAGTTTGTCTGCAAAGTCGTCCTGGAATTCCTGAATGAGGGCCTCCTCCCAGTCGTCGCTTCTGGTTTGGTGAATGCCGGCTATCTCGATCCCAAGTGGAGCGAACCATTGAAGGCCTAAAAAGCTAGGTCGATCACGGTCCACGACGGTCAATGGTAAAGATGCAGTACGATTTTTAAATGAGACCTGGACTTGGCTGGATCCAACGACTGGAATTCGGTTTCCCTGATAATCCTTGAGAATGATTCTTTGGGTTCTGAGGTCTTGCCGCCAGACAGCAAGGATTAATTGTTTAAGGGTCTTCCAGGAAACCATCGAGAGAGACAATCCTGAATCGACTTCCATCACGCAAGGCTGGTTTTCGATGGCGACCTTCATCCAGATCTTCTTTGCATCTAATGATGAGGCGTGACCAATTGTAATGGTTTGGTGTGCCTCTTCTCATTTCGTTGAATTGGCTAGTGGTTTATTTCTGTAGGAGTGGTTGTTCCATTGGTGGTTCAAATGTTCCCGACTCACAGGATGATTTCCTGTGGTTTGGTGGTCGTTGGTCCCCCTCTGAAATGGGCTGGATCCTTGCTTGCTTCTACAGACCTTTCCAATGTGGCCTCTCTTCCCACAAACGTGGCAGAGCGCGTTGAGGAATTTGCAGCCTGATCATGGGTGGTTTGCCCCACAACCTGCGCATTGATGCTGTAGTCTCTGATTACGCTGGTGGCATTGGTCTCGTTCAGACCGGAGCCGGTTGACCTCTTCCTCATCACTTTCTGATGACGATTCGAGGTCCTCATGGTGGGTTGCCGTTGTATGTCCCTCTAGGCGAAATGAGGTTTCACCAGCGAGTTGGCAGAGTGGGGCGTTGGTGCAGTGCGTTCGGGCAGCTGACTTCCTGGTTGCTTCTGCTGCAGTAGCGTCAGCGATGGTATCTGCAAGGCTGATGTCGCTTTTTGCCATCAGCTTACTTTGCATGTGAGGTGCATCTAAACCCAGAACTATTCAGTCTCTTAGAGCTTCTTCGAGGTCAGTGAACCCACAGAGGCCTCCCAGGTTCCGGAGATCCACGATCTGCAATGTTTTCTCCTTTCTTCTGGTCTCTCTGGTAAAATTCATGTCTTCGGACAAGCGTTGGTACGGTAGGTGCGTAGTGGGCCCGTAGGAGGGGCTCGAGGATGTCCCAGTCCATGGATTTCACTCAGCTGGTTTCGCCAGTGCCTTAGCCATCTTAAAAATGGCAGGTCCGCAGTGAGTCAGGAATACCGCTCGCTTTTTTCCAGTAGTGGCATCCTTCAAGTTGTTGGTCTCCAGAAACATGTGGAACTGGTCCATGTATGAGTCCCAGTCTTCTTGTGCCAGGTCGAATGGAGTGGGTGGTATGGCGCCAGCGGCCATGGTTTCCGCCATTGATGCGCCTTCAGCCACGTGCTCTGTTTGGTGCTCTGTAGTGTTCAGTCAGCTCTGACGTCTCCGCATCCCATCCTCATCGCCAGTGTTAAGTTCTGCGCATGGGCGCAAGGAACGGAGACGAGATAGTGAACAGTGAACTTCAACTCTTTATTAATCATTCTGAACAGAGCAAAAACCTAGGGCAGCAGCAGCCTTTTTATAGGCAAGCTGCTGATCTAGTAACCAATGAGAAACGTGGAGTGTTAATCCCTTTAACCAATGAGAGTGGCTCATTAACAGCCAATCAGATTCTCCTGGACGGACCAATCCGATATAGCTATTATTGGCCAATCAGAAGTGCAGGATTAGAACCCTGCTATTTTCTAAAGGTTTGATAAAACTTTATTTCAGCGTTTTATTAGTTCATAACAGGTGGAGTCTGTGAAAGTGAAAATGTTTCTTAACTTTCCTCAAAGAATACAAATTAAGCATCTATATGTACAGTTTTGCATTATAAATTGCATTTTTCATCAGTTAGAAAATCTCTTAGTATCTAAAGTTATTTATTGGTTGTATTAAATGGATTTTACTAGTTTATAGTCAGAAATGATCAAAGCAAAACAATTTGGTCAGCTATCTTGGAAATCTAGACACCCATATCTTAATATTATGTTTTAACCAACATGAACTATATAGGTGGATTCAAGGAGGAACATTGATTTTAAAATTCAAATAAATGTAGCAAAGGAGAAGAAAATGCATTTATTATTAATCTGAGCAATGCTTAGATTCCAGTATTTTCTCATAGTCATGAAAAATTTTAAAGAAATGTAACTTCAAAAAAAATAACCAAAATACATTATTATAATCAGACATAATGAAACATATCAGGCATATATTAATGGAGAGCCATAATGATGGCTTATTGGCAGATATGTCTATTAGTTTCTCCCTCAAAGGAAATTGTTTTCTTTAGTTTAGGGTTATTATTCTATATATTTTACAGGGAGAATTCATATAAACAAACCTAAACCCGTAGGAGGGGCTCAAGGAGGGGCTCAAGGACCAAAAACAAACCACATACATTTTTCAATAATTGATTCAGTAGACGAGATACAGTATTCAAATAATTTTGTATTTCTTTTTTTCCCTTGAGTTTCCCTAGCAATAGGAAATATCATGGCTCTGGGTAGACAGTGTTGCACATATGACAATCATAGCAACAATGCTCATCTTACAAAGAGGACACGCACCTCCGAGTCCGAGTCAATTAAAAAACTGAAAGCAATGCCATTGAAAGTCAAATTATCCTAGGGATTAGTAACTTTAATCTCAGAGAGAAAATGTATGACCAGGAAAAATTCAATGTATTTACCAATGACAGCATTCAGAATTTCATGAAGTTTGAAAGCTGGTTAATTTAAAATAATGTAATATATATTGTAGCTGTATTCTGAAGTATATTTTAAATACTCTTCTTATATATGTCATGTTATTATGTCTCCCATCTAATTTTGATATAGAAATTGGCACATAACATGGATGTATGCACATGTCCAGTAGCCACAGCCACTGGCTGCTCAAACATGAGTTATTAGTCCAATTTAGTGTATTTAGTGTATTGTTGCCATATAACTTTATTTCATTAACATTTTTTCCTGCTAGCTGCTGTATTTGTTCAGTCTGTATCACTGAACTGGATTGCTCCAATCACCTCAATTTGTTTAAGTTCAGTTTGCAACATCACTTTGTGGTTCTGAATTGGAATTTGTTCAAGAAAATTCTAGAATGTACCATCCACATTTGAGAAATTTTCGAATAAGTATTTTCTGCCCCTCACCCACCTTTGAAAAAAAGCACACAATTCAAGATGAAATATTTCCAACTCAATTTAAAAGCAGTCAGTCATCCTGAAATAAACCAGTTTCAATGTTCTGGGGGGAAAGAAGAAAAAACACCAAGGGAAGAAATCATTGTGCAGAATGCTGCCATCAGCTGTTTTTGGAAACTATCAATCACGGTTCTTAGTGAAGTGTTGATACAACTGTTGAACTACTTGGCATTGACACATTGGTGATAAAATCGTACACATTTCACCACTCATTTGTACATCTTGAGACAAATTAGCTACTGAAGAAAGAAACAATCAAGTCATTCACAACTTAGAAGGAAATATAAAACTGTAAATATTAGTATCCTTCTCTTTCAGAACTGTTAATATCTCTTTACTTACATAAATGCAAGAGCCATTGGTTCATGGATTATTTTTTATTTCTTCTTCATGTTTTATGAGTGCCACCCAAGCAGCTTCAAGTTTCCCTGTGGGAAAAGGAGAATGAATCCTTCTGCTTTTAATATGGACAGTGTGGGGATTCTACCAAATCTAAATGATATTAAAATTCCAGAAAATATAGTTATTGTTCTCATTTGACTTTCTAATGTTACCCAGTGTAACATTAATAATATCACTGTGCTGAAAACCCATCTATTGCTCAAAAAGGTTTTTTTAAGGAAGCCAGCAAGATTTTCTTTTGTCCGCTGGCTTTTACATAGTGAGCAATAAGACCTTTGTGCGAAATCATTCATACATATAACATACTGCACAGAAATCAACAAGACTTAACCTTATTGTGAAAAAAGAAAATATAAATAGGAACAGTACTATGTATTACTAATCTCATGTAGAAGAGAACAGATTTGTATGTGTGTAAGTGTGATAGCTATGTAGCTAAAGCAATAACAGTTAGACTTATATACCACTTCACAGTCCTCTGTAAGTAGTCTACAGAGACAGAATATTGTATTCCCCCCCCCCAAAAAAAAAAAAAAAATTTGGGTCCTTATTTTACTGACCTCGGAAGGATGGAAGGCTGAGTCAACCTATACCAGCCTGATCTATATCTAATATACATAGATCCTTTGTTGCCTCCAATTCTGATGCAGTTCTAAATTACTGAATAGGTGTTTTTCTTAACTGGTTCAAACACATCAGATTTGCTCCAATGGGCAACTTTGGGCCAATTGATATTTGGTGTGCCAAAACATTGTTATTATGGTGACTATATAGCCTATTTAAGGCCTTGTACAAAAAGCAAACAAAGTAGACTTGAGATTTTGCAATGGGTTACCGAAGAAACACATTGGAAGTCTTTTATGCAATAAAAATTATATTTTACAGAAAAATGATACCAGTAGATACAATCTCAAAACATTTACTTCTCCTTTATTTCTTGCATTTCTCTAGCTGTTTGTTTATATTTGTTTACATTCTTTTTTAAACAAAGGGGAAAACAAATCAAAGCCAAGTGATTACTTAATAAAAAACAAGAGCAAATAGACCTTTTAAGCAGGGAATGCGTTGTATGTACCCTGTTTCTCAGAAAATATTTCTTTTAGACTTGAAAATAAGCACTTGGACTTATTTTTAAGGCAGTCTTACTCTTTTTGAAATGCAGAAGGCCAATTCGGTGAGCTGGACACACCATGGACAAACTGTCACCTTCATTCTGAACCTTTAACATTCGGAATTGAGGCTTTTTGGCAAACGGGAGGAAAATGGGGAGGGGGCAATTTTCCTGCCTGTCATCCTTCCTGTCATCTGTGCTGAGCTTGAGGAATAGATGACAAGCAAAAAAATCCCTCCTTCCAATTTCCTTCCATATGCCAAAAGGCCTCCAGTGAGCCTCCCAGAAAGAAGGAAAAAGCAAAGCAGATGGCTGCGGAGCTACTGGCTTCAGGGAAGTGGCCCAACAAGCAGAAGCCCTGCACCAAGAAAGAGAGGGCAAAGGTGGTATTTGCACTCCCCAAAGGGCTAGCAGGCTGCAGCTTCAATCAGATAGTTGCCCCTCCTGCACCTGTGCCACCATTCATGCTGGCTACGCTCATCCCCCTGGGCTTATTTTCATGGTAGGGATAATATTAGTGCCCCCCCCAAAAAAAAATTAGGGTTGGGCTTATTATTGGGGTGGGTCATGTTTTGGAGAACACAGGTTATCAAAAAGATGCTTCCATTATTCTTTTGATATGGGTTTCTCCTAGTATTTGGAATTCCAAGTGACCATTTTATAAAAACTACAGGATAAAAAACTATAGTTCTACAGAACTTTTAGTTAATTTGTGCAGCCTCTTCCTTTCCACCACTTTCTAGCCATGAATTTTAAAAAAAAACCACCTTCTAGTGATTGAATCAGACTTTTTACCATAGTGCTTAATGATACAAAGAGTAAAATGTTACATGTGTTTGGAGTAGTAAAGTGTGGTACAAAGAATCAAAATTGTGTGGAACATTTTCTATTAGTAATTTGAGTTTCAGTAATTTTCAGCCTTATCCTCTGTATGCTTTATTAGAAGCAAACCTCAGCATGTTCAGTGGACCATAATTCAAGGAAATTTTTATAGTTTAGTCATTAAGCCTGTATTTAAGCTGTTTGGGGATAAAGGCTACAATCTAATATAAACATGATTAATTCCATTCGTTTGATTCAGCTGAACTGTTCTTAATAATAAATTGGATTCTGACCAGAGACTTGTGATTATTTTTATAAGGCAATAATCATACCGAAGACAATATTTAGAATATTAATTAAAACTCTGATTAACTTAAATGCTATCCATCTAGTGCTTTCAATATACTTAAGCTTTCTAAAGATTGGTGCAAAAGATGACAATACAGAATTCTCAACAAGTTTGAGTTTTATTTTGTCCTAAATTTTGAAATATCCTCATATCCTATTTAGAGTTATTAAATAGAGATTATTATTTGTTAATTCAAAAAAATCTGCATCAGTACACCATGCTCACAGTAATTCATGTTTTGGTCACTTCTTGACTGGATTGTTGTAATTTGCTATACATTGTGTTGATGTTGAACACCATATGAAAGCTACAGTTGATCTAAAATGTAACAGCTTGAATAGTTAAAAGTGCCTCTCGATTTTCACTTTTGAAGGATTTGTCATCATCAGACACCATAAGGATTTGTCTTTCCCCTTTTCCTTAAGAACAGTGTTCATCTGTTATGTAATAAATACCAAACCTGTTCAGTTTCAGGTACTCCATCAATATTTGGCTTGTCTAAAAAGCCTTTGGTATTAGAATACGGTGGGTCTTCTCTGTCAGTAGGCAATTGTTATTGTCATGAATCTTTTACCTCGGTGTATTAACTGAATAGGCAGATTTACTAATATTATTGGTTTGAGTGTGTGTTGTTTTTGTAAATTTGATTTTGCATTGTTTGTATGCTGCTTATGGTCTTTTTAGGAATATAAATTTCAATCATAAATAATTAGTATTAGTATAAATATTATGAATTCATTTACTCTAACTTTTTTCCACAGCTAAGAAAGAAAATACATTCTGCAATTTCTTCCTTTGTGCTTAAGAAAATGCATTTGTAAAAAACTGAGATTGATAGTCACTTTTCTTACAGAACATAACAGATGAATTGTCTGGATCCCCTTGCTCTCCTGTTTGTTTTGCTGCCAGGCAGAAGAGAATAAGAATGTTTAAATTATAGCTTGGAAAAGAACAAGATCAGCAACCGGAACAAAGCTAGAGCTAATATTGCCAAGTTGTTCTGGAGACCATGTAAATAATTATATGATGGATGTAATGCATTCAATTGCAATGAATGTATTTTAAATACAAAAATGATGACAAGGGTAATGTTCCAATGTAATTAACTACAATTAACCTAATGTAGACAATTATAATCACATTACTATGTCAGTTAACCTCTTTCCATCCTTTTATCATAACATCTAACATAAATATGAGCATTCAAATAAGATGAAAGAGCTGGACTCCATAAAAGGTTTATATATATATACATATATATATAAAATCAATGGCCATAGATTTTGTTCACAACATACATGGCTTTAACTTTTTGTCTCAGATTCCAAAGTGGCTTGTTACTCTATCAAGAAAAAGGTTATAATTCTGGATAAAATTGATGGTACTTTAAAGAATTTGCAACCTGATACGAGAAAGCACTTTTAAGAATTTGAACTGCCAAAAAAAGAAAGAAAGAAAGAAAAAGAATTTGAACTGGGCTATGTGTTTTCTGGCTGTGGAACTGTTACTGCTATCCTGATTCAACTGCACCATGTTTTCTTTAGTAAATCAATTTTTTTAAAAGCTAGTTTTGCCTGAACTGTGTAAGTCTGGTGCATAATAGAAGATAAGATTTTTAACTGAAATGTAAAAAAGATTTTTAAAACATGTGGCATAGTTAACTGAAATCATTTGAAGATGCACTTTAATATATACATGTATAAAGTTTCTATTGTGTGACTTTTCCTATTTTTATTTTAGAAAAAGTAAAATAAACAATTACAAACATTTAAATAAAATAAAATTGAACAAATTCTAAATCATTTTTTTCAGTTAAGAAGAAAAAAATAATAATGCAATTAAAGATAGGTTGTACCCATTTATGTTCATGGGAAGAATTTCAAAGATTTTAATTTAATTATAAATGTATTTAATATCAAGTTTTCCCAACAATAAGACTATTAGAAAATATTAGAAAATAAGACCCATTAGGTCTTATTTTTGGGAATGTCCTATTTCGTGACTGGCTGGCTCCCTGCTACAATCTGCTTGCCCATGGTTTCAACAGTTTACAGGTTTTCCCAGGGCAGACACACTGTTCTTCCAGCATAGTCTGGAAGCTTCACCTGCTTGCAAATTGGGTGCTTTGAAATGGAGCCATTTCAAAATTGGGGAAATATGATAGCAAGAGCACTTAGACTTATATACTGCTTCATAGTGCCTTATAGCACTCTCTAAGTAGTTTACAGAGTCAGCATATTTCCCAACAATTTTGTTTTACTGACCTCTGAAGGTTGGAAGGCTGAGTCAACCTTGAGCTGGTGAGGATCAGAGTTTTGGCAGTGACTTGAATTGGCCTGCAATACTGCATTCTAACCACCATAGCTCTTTTAAGTTAGTTAGTTTGGTCTAGTAGTTAAGCCTAGAAACCAGAAGATTATGAGTTCTAGTCCTGCTTTAGTCATGAAAGCCAACTAAGGCCAGTCATGGTCCTTTATTCCAGCCTACTTCACAGGGTGGTTGTTGTGAGAAATCTAAGAGGAGAAAACAGCATGTTCACTGCCTTGTAAAGTAATGAAGGCAGGATAAAAATATAATCACATCACTACTTCTAGGCCAAGTAGCCACCTTTGTCAATACATACAGAAACAAAAGAAGTCATGCTGGGTAGACACCTTTCACTTAAACATTTCAGGGATATATATAAAAAAAACATTTTGAAAAACTGGTGTTATAAATTCTTTTGAGAATTAGCTGAGAAGTCAGCCAGTTTGTTTTATCACCTTCACAAATCCTATTTATCAGTGCACTCGATAATACTGCCTTTTTTGTTTTCTACTAAAATTGGTTTAAGCAAGGGGGAAAAGGAGAGAAAAGAACAGTATGAATTTATTCTGCTATTTTTGTTTCTTTTTATTTATTGAAAGATCTTTAGAGCTGACCATTTTAAAACTCTGAGCAACATCAACATTAAAACTAAAAGTCTGGCAACCCAATGAATCTTCCAGGTGTACCCAACAATCAACCACAGGCTTCCACTATTCTATCCCAGTGCTTGGAAAGGACCAATATTTAAGCTAAAGGGTTGGGGACCTGCCAGCATGCCAGGTGGGGGGTGTTCCATAAGGTAGGACAGAAAAGGCATACTTTGTAGGTCCCACTATTTAAGGGAAGGGATGTGGAAAGCATACATCGCATTTGAACTAGTGGGACAGTGAATAAAGCCCTAAAGCTATTCTGTCATGTTCGGGTAGAACAAAAATCGATTCTTTCCTGTCACAACTTCTCAATCTCCAGGTATTCAGTCAGCACCATAACAGCATCACTATTTGGGCAGGGGTACCCTGTTTCCCCAAAAATACAACTTACCCTGAAAGTAAATCCTAACTTGATTTTTACACATGTGCCCAATATAAGCCCTACCCCCAAAATTAAGCCCCAAATAAGCCTACTCCAGAGTGCACAAGTAAAAATTAAGCTAGGGTGGGGATGGGGTTCCCCTACTTCTTATGTTTGGACAGTTGTAGACAAGCCTTGCACAACCTGACATCTGCCTTTGCTGGCCTTGCAGCCAGCAAGGCTTTCCTAAAGGTCTCTACTGATAACAGAGCCACAGATCGATCTGGATAACAGACTGCAGAGGCCTTCAGGAAAAGCTGCAGAAGTAGTTTCTGAAGGCCTCTGATAGCAAAAAGGAGGCTGGGGGTGACTCACACAAGTGAGGTTAGTCAGTGGATTACATCCTTTGAAAATAAGACCTGGTGCCTTTTTTGGTGGGGAAAAAATATAAAACAGGATCTTATTTAGGGGAAACACAGTAGAAATGTCAAACTGGATATCATCATTACATCATATTCCATGCTGCCAAATAACTAATCCAGCAGTTTCATGTAAAGGTTAAAGAGGAGAGATTAAAGAACTAAGACTGAAGGGACACCACATTTTAGGGCTTTATGACTTGACCTTTCCTTCCCAACACCAACTAATCTAGCTATGGATTAAGCAGAAGAATCATCATAAAATAGTATCTCCATTCCAATTTCTGAAGCCAGTTTAGAAGGATACAATTTTCAATGTACTAAAAGCTATTGAGAGATCCAGGAGGTTGCACAATCACCATCCTGACCTTTCTAGGACTCATCCACTATGCCATCTCACTACGGTGCCTTGACTGAATCCAGACTTCAAAGGTCTCAATAATCTGCTTTGTTTGGGGACCTCTGAAGCTGAGTACCAACCACTCTCCAATAAAGGAAGTTTGAAGGCTGACTGAAAATTGTCCAACACAGTTGGGTCTGATATGGTTTTCTATTTCTTATGTGAATCTTTATATTTCCTCAAATCTTTTATCTTTAGTTTCCCTTAACATTTAAATACAATTTACAGTATTGTTCAAATCTCCAATTCAGTCTCTTTTAGTTACTTTATTCACTTTTTCAGTCTGCTGCCTCTTTTTTCCCTATTCTCTTCCACATAAAATGTTTATTTTTAATACTAATTCTTTTTGTCTGTCTGAATGGATCTGCAATAGTATGTTTCTTGTTAGATTATTGTTATAATATACAATTTTTCTTTATTTCATACCATATTTTTCTACATTATACCAAGATAATGTTCATAATTGCTGAAGGCATTTTTATTCTGTTGCACAAATTACAAGTGACTTATGCAAACAAATAAACTAAAGTGTGGCCGAGCCTCAAGAAGTTCTGAGATAGGTACTTTTAACAATGGTGGTATTCCATACAGCCAACATTCTCTTGCAAAAAGACTCAGCTTCCACTGTTGGTATCTTCTAGATGGATACACAAAGAGTATAATTCTCTCTCCCCCAATCCCCCAATGCTATTTGGGCTTTATTTTTCTGATTTAAATTTTAAGATGGACTTTGCATGCTGCACATTGATTTAGAACAAACTTCAAACATTTTCTCAGCTCTTTCTTTTTAAAAAAAAGTCCATAAGGGTTTCCTTTGCAAATTAATGTTTTATTTTTCCACTGTTGTAAATACAATTCTGAAACATCAATGAACTGTTAACAATTTATGTATGGACTCAATGCTGATAGATATGTAGTCTTGAATCAAGCTTTTTTAGGTTGATTGTTTCAGTTTAAATCTAAATGGAATTTAAATGTGGAATCCTACATGAATTCTGTTATGTGTTCAGTGTAGTTTTTAAATATGTATATGTGAGTATTTTGGTAATAAGATTAAACTAGATTTTATATAGCTTATTTTATTGTTATAAAATGATTTCGATAAATGAAGGCCATATTTGAGTTGTTTTCTCTGCATGGTGTTCAATTTTTCTTCAGACTAAAAGTAGAAATTGTATTATTTGACCTGCACAGTAGTTTCACCTCTTTGTATTTTAGTAATTTTCAGCATTTTTTTCCTCATGATCCACATTTGTTCAGAATATTTGTTGATAATCTCTTGATGTGGTTGAAGATTAAAGTCTTAAATGTGAGCAGCTTGACCTCTTTATTATTGTTTTTTTTTATATGAGTTGTCTTCAATTAAGAAGCAGCTGTAGAACATGACATCATTAGGGGAATAATTTGCTGATGGAATGACAAAGATAATATACCCAAAGGGATTCTTTTATAGTAATTGTGCTGGGCCGTTACCATGCTGTGCTTTAGAGGAATTATGGATAATTACCACAAATCATGGAATGCGAGCAATGCTTTTATGTCATTTTTTAAAATAAATCCTTGGAAGAAATATAGGAAACTCTGTGTGTGTATGTATGTGTAATATACATATAAACATCCAACAAATGCATATTTCTTGAAAACAAGACATTGAATATACATTTAACAAAGGGTATAACATTAATGTACAATTCTAGAAAAGCTTGCTCTATAAATCAAAAGTTATTTCAAATATTAGTTACATTAATCAACATTGTTCCCTGTTATATTCGAAGCAAAAATATGTCAGCAGTTAAATTGTTCTAAATTTCATTCCTGCAAAAACTGGACATATGATTAAAACAATTTAGTTTTACTTGGTTTAAAAGAGTGTTGACTAGAATAACATGGAACTAAACATGGGATCCAATTATGACTTATGTAATCAGTTGCACACAAAGTTATATGAGTAGCAAATGATTCACACAGGGGCGTATCAACTTGCACAGCTTAAATACTACCAATTGAAACAGACAAACAAGAAACACATTCCTCATGTTCTTAGAAGCCCAGCTTAAAGTCACTTTACTAAATCTTGTTCAGTTTTTGCTTCCTGGATCTTGCCCAATTGTGAGTGCCTGAATATCCAGTGGAGTTTGAGTTGAGAACTCTCAACTGTTTAGCATAAAAGACCTGTTAAAAATAATTTGCTTTTTATGTTCTGATTTTAAACTAAATAAATATACTAAAGATTCCAGGACCTTAGCATTCCTTACATTTTCTTTCTTCTTACAAATTCTGTTGAAATTATCTCTGTTAAAGGATTGAAATTCTAGGGAAAAGACCACAAAAACTATACTATCTCCCCTTATTGATCAGTCTTCCCCAGTCTGGCACCTGCTGGATCTGCAATTCCTAACACATGTAAAAGATAACAGGTTGGACAGCACTGACCAGATCAATTGCCTTTCATACTTTAAAGTGGTATGCCAATGGCTAAATGCAATATGTACATTACATTTCTCATATGTTAGCAGGAGACCTGCTATTCAACAATATCTGGTATATACATAGTTGCATTTCTAAAACAAATAAAAAGCCTAAAATAGAACAACAGTTTTATTCTCCAGCTCACAGGAGATTACAGAGTGCCTTTGTATCAATTGCAAGAGATAATATATAGAGCAGGGCTGTCAAACACCTGGCCTAAGGGCCAGATGTGTCATGCATTGGCCATGCCCATGCCCAGTTTAGTTTAGGGGAAAAAAGTTTCAATATGTCATGTGATGATGCCATGACAATGTGAGTTTGACACTCCTGATATAGAGAGATAATGTAAATTATTTAGTTGAAAATTAAAGGTAAAGTTTAAGGTTTCCCTGGACAGTTATTTCCAAAGCTAGGAGGAGTTGCTTATTTCTTTTTTTTTAGCTGAGGGGATCAGTATTTCATTTCCATCATCACGTGTCCAGCACAAAAGTGGTACCTATTTGTCTATCCATTTTCACGCTTTCGAATGGGTAGAGCTGGGCAAGCAATGGGATCTCACTCTGTTGCTCAGCACTTGGGTCTTGAACCTTGGGCTGTCAACTTCCCAGCTCACAAATTCAGCATCTTTAACATCTTGGGCTTTCTAATTCAATCTGCCTTTGGATTATGGATTTCCTGTCTGGCTGCTCACAGAGGGTCAGATTAGGTAATCATACCTCTTCAGCCCTTATCTTAACACTGGTACACCACAAGGTTGCGTGTTGAGTCCCTTACTCTTTATGTGACTGCGTTCCCACTCACGTTAGTAAAACTATTGCTAAATTTGCAGATGATACAACAGTGGTGGGATTTATCTCTGGGGTCGATGAGTCTGCTTACTGAGATGAGGTGGACTGGTTGCTTTCATGGTGTGGAGACAATAACTTGGTCCTCAACACCAATAAGACCAAGGAGCTTATAGTGGATTATAGAAGGAACAGATCAGACATCCAGCCCTTGTTTATCAATGGAGACCGAGTGGAGCAAGTGGCCAGTTTTAAGTTTCTGGGTGTTACCCTAAAACAGGACCTGATCTGGGGTGCCCACATTGTAGCCCTGGTCAAAAGGGCCCAGCAGAGAGTATACTACCTGAGGCTTCTCAGAAAACAACTGAATGAGAAACTGCTGGTGAACTTCTAAGGCTGCACCACAAAGAGCATTTTAACATACTGCACCTCTGTATGGTTTGCCAATTGCACAGTGGCAGATAGGAAAGCACTCCAGAGGGTTAATGCCATTGCCCAGAAGATTATCGGTTGCCCTCTACCCTCTTTGGAAGAGCTTTATAGCTCCCTCTGCCTTAAGAAAGTTCAAAACATTCTCAAAGATCCATCTCATCCTGGGAACCCTTCTTTTGAACTATTACCATCTGGCAGATGGTACAGAATAACAAAAACAAGGACAAATAGGCTAAAAAACAGCTTTTATCCCAGGGCAGTAACTCTTTTGAATTCTGCTATAGTGCAGTGTTGGTGTGGTGTCAGGGGTTTCCGGTTCAATGTGTGAAAGGTGAAGGATGTGTATTTGTGTCATGGTCATGATATGCACTGAAGATGGTGTTTGATTTCATTGTACAAGGTGCAGTGACAATAAAAGTAAACTAAACTTAACTAAACTAAACTAAGCCATTGCACTTCCCCACTGCAATATATGAATTTTGCTAATAGTATTCCAAACTATCCAGATTGCACTGTAGTTAGGTGGCCAACCAATCAATCAATACACGACATCATACAGGAAAAATACAGGACACTATAGGAGAATTGTGCAAATTAATTGTGTATTTTACTGTTTTCTGATGTGCTATTATAATTGGGTGATTCTGATTTTTCCCTTTCCATTTTGTCTATGCTTCAATTTCTATAACTCTATAGTGTATTTTTAAATTAATTTAAAAGATTAAAAAATAAAATCTTTATATAGAAATTGTTCACTTTCCCAACTCCTTTTTGGTTACTTTATTTACTTTTATCACAGCAAAATAATAAAATAATTTCAGAGTTCAGATTTTGCAGCAGCTGTGTTAAGCTAGAAATATATTTATTTGCTGTAATCATTGAACGAACGGTGTTTTGTATATGTTCTTTCACTTTATAAAGCACATCTTATAAAAGTTTTACATGCCAAGGCAAACTTCAGGTGCTTCATCACCACTAAAAGTCTTGCCTTAAAGAAAGTGGCTTCTGCTCATGGCATCTCCTGGTCAATCAAAGGAAAGAATGTCACTTTCCTTCCTTTAAAGAGTAATTTTCTCAATGCTTCATAAAAGCAGCCCAATGTGTTTTTGTGGTAAGCCCTTTAATATTATTTGTATCTATATGTGCAGTGTCTTACACAGAGCAGCCTGAAGGGCTGTGACTTTTTTTTATTGATGTTGACTTATTTTGGCATAAAGACAGGGGTGGGATTCTACTGGTTTGGCCCAGTTCAGGAAAGCTGGTAGCTCTGAAAATCAGCTGTGAAAGAAATGGTTTGCTCCAATGATCAGCTGTTGGGCCTGTCCCCCCACTCCCCTGGCTCTAGTCTCTGCTTTATTTCCAGATTTTCCAGCTCAGCTGATTCATGCAACACAAAAGATTGCTGCGTGTCAGCTGTTTTATACACAGGGCTTGCAGCAGAAGGTGAGTTGTAAATGCTGTACATGCCCATGAAGCACATGCTCACTATAATGGTTGTTACACCGGTTGAAACCCACCCTTGCATAAAGAGTCTTAAAATGTAGATATAAGCTTAGTACAGGCTTGGGAATTTGTTTACCAATAGTCAAGGCCAAATGAGGATAGGTGAAATTTCAGACCGGAAACAAATTAGGGCATATATAAGAGAGAAATATAAAGAGAAGATTTCCTGATTGTCAAGCTTACAGTATCATCCATGTAGCAACATTCAACTTAAGAGGGCAAACTTTTACAGCCTGGAGACACTTTGTCTTTGGCATATGCCTAAGGACATACTCAGTGTTATGAGTAATGTCTTGATATTACCAGAACCAGAATCTTTTTGCCTCTAAAAATACCACTCTTTCCCTAAACCAGCAAAAGGTCATATATGTCCATTTCAGGATAACCTAGTAGCAGAGGTAGTATTCAGCAGGTTCTCACCAGTTCTAGAGAATCAGTAGCAGAAATTTTGAGTAGTTTGGAAAACTGGCAAATACCCTCTCTGACTGGACATTTTACAGTATCCTTCCCCTGTCATGCCCACTAAGCCATACCCACAGAACTGGTAGTAAAAAAAAAAAGAAGAATCCCAACACTGCCTGGTAGCCATAACTTTTGTGGTGTGATGGACCACAGATTTTCCACTTCTGATCCTAATCTATAAGACTGGTTTAGGGATAAATGTACTTAATTGTCTTGTGGCTTTTCCCATTATCATTTGGGCTGTGCTAGAAAATTTGTGCTGGAAAATTTGTTTTATGCAAATGCAAGATTCTGACAAAGAACTAATTGTTTTAATTAATCATTTCATTTTAATTATTATAAGTTTTATTCTTCTAAAGCTTTTTTAGAAACATATAAAGCAGCATCTGGCATTTGAATTACATGCTAAGCTTGGTTAACCAAGCCATGTATGGCTCATTAACAGTACCTGCTTGCATGTAGATTCAGCAGATGTCCATGAACACATACACCACTGAGCCTTATGGCTCAGTGTAATATATAATTGGTCCTGCATGTGTTGTGTATAACAGCAGCAGGTCTAACTCATTTGTTTTATATTGTCTCCAAATCTTAGTTTATATATAAAACTAATATAATCATAGTCAGTTCCAAAAAATGCAATCAATATCTATGTGGACCACTTAAACAGAGGCACTAACTACTGTGCTAATTAGACATGATTCTTTTTTTTCAGTACAAAAGACTTGTGCTTAGATATCAAATGTCATTCTTCATATTCGGTAAATAACTAAGGAGACCAAGCTGTACCAAAAGATATGATCCTAAACAATAGGGCAGTGTTACAGGATTAAGGCTATTATTGTCACCTAAAACCAAGCCAGGAAAAAGTGAGCATCCATTTTTTTAAAAAGACCAGCGTGAGGGTTTTTTTTTTTTTCTTGTAAAAGGTTTAACACAGATAGAAAAGAACTTTATAATATCTTTTTCCCCAAGAAATTAAAACTAAAAATTTGCCTATGAATCTGATTAGATTCACATTGCTTTTTGAAAAAAACATTAAGTACTATTTGAAATTCCTCAAATTCAATCAAAATAACAAACTATGTTAAACTATAAACTATTTTATACTTCTGTTTTATAAAATTTTAACTCACTCTTTCTAGCAAAATCCAATCTCTTCCAAGTATTTATTTATTTATTTAGCTTTCCAATTTTTTCATGTCAGCATCAGACAAGAGACTAGATTATGGCTGCTGTTGTTTTAATCAGACATTTCCAGTGGAAGGAACAAACCACTTAGACCTAGTATAGATAGTAATTTAGAATGATGTTTTTCCACTGTTAATTTTAGCTAATGCAAAAATTCAACAGAAGATCACAGGAACTGTTCCATTATTAGAAGTACCTTATATTATTTTCTAATCATGATAATTTCAGAGATATTTGCTTACTTACTTGCACTGGAAGGTGGGAATGGATAGGAATGAAGTCTGCTATACCAACACAGCACGGGTGAAGGGAGTGCTGTTTATTACTATATAAATGTAGTGCAAAGTATATTTACAATACTTTATGTATATAAGCATTATCTGTATGTAGATCGAGCTGTGGTTAATAGTCTAGCAGAAATATGTATTCTAGTACCTACTTAATACTTAGAACATAACAATTAAACTTATAACATTTTACTTAAAAAAACAAATTGCGTCACTGCTATTTTTCTCTTTATCTCAACTAACTTCAGGCTTAAGAATACTTCTACCTTTAATATTCTGATGTCCAATTATCTAGAAACCAGACCATAGACCACTAGCCACCACATAAAGTCCACAGCTGTGTCTCTTTCTGTTGTCTCTTTATGTCTTCTTTGATTTCAGGTGCCTCAGTCCTTTCCTGGATTTTCTCCTTGGTTGAGGATCTTGTAGCTGTTAAGTTCTGCGCATGGGCGCAAGGAACGGAGACGAGATGGTGAAAAGTGAACTTCAAACTCTTTATTAAATATTCTGAACAGAGCAAAACCCTAGGGCAACAGCATCCCTTTTATAGGCAAGCTGCTGCTCTAATAACCAATAAGAGACGTGGAGTGTTAACCCCCTTAACCAATGAGAGTGGCTCGTTAAAAGCCAATCAGATTCTCCTGAACGGACCAATCCGATATCGCTATTATCGGCCAATCAGAAGTGCAGGGCTGGAACCCTGCTATTTCCTAAACCTTTTGATAAACTTTATTTAAGTGTTTTATTAGTTCATAACACCCCTTCCCCCCATGTTCCGTTTGGGGGGTGTGGTGATGTAATCTCTGAGGTAGAAAGGTTGCTTTGACTGTCTATTGGATTTATGCTGTCCCACTGGTTCTTGTCCGTAAGCCTTTTTTGGCGGGGCGTTTTCGGGCAAGTCGGGTGCCGGTGATTCCTCATTGGAAGACTCGGTGCCGCTAATGTTCTCGTTGTTGTCCTCTGGCCCTTGCGAGCTTGCCTCTTGGGTTGTTCCTCTGTGGTGAGGCCACACCCATCCCTGATCCTTCTTCACTTGTTACACCAGATGGCTGACTTCTTTCGTTCCTGCTTTCCACCATCTCGAATTCGGTTTCTTCGTCATCCCCTCCCCCCTCAGTTTGGGAGTTACCGGAGTCATGGAAACTAGGTTGTAGCCTCGAGCGAAGCTGATCTATATGGCGTTTCTATATTTTTCTGTTGCAGGTTTTCACCCGGCATGACCTGGGTCCAGTGGCTTGAATAACAGTGGCCTCGATCCACAATGGTTCGCCAGAAAGATTTCTGGTGAAAACTAAGTCGCCTATCTTGAACTCAAGGCATTTTCTGCTAGATCCACAGGGTTTCTCTGGCTTTTAAGATGGGTGAAGCCGGTCGAGGTGGGAGCGGAGTTTGTGTCCCATCAATAGTTCCGCTGGAGTCTTGTTGGTGACGTTGTGCGGAGCAATGTGTTGGAGAAGGAGTATTCTATTTATCTTATCTTCAATGTCCCCATAGTCCATTTTGTAGAGGTTTTTTTTTAACAAACTGTACCATACGCTCGACTCTTCTGTTAGACGCAGGGTGCACTGGCGAAGTTAGCACATGGCGAATACCGTGGTCCACTAAGTATTGTTCAAAAGGAAGCGTGGTAAACTGGGGTTCGTTGTCGGACACCAGAATGTCTGGCAGTCCATGCGTCGCGAATAATCTGTTCAACTTCCGGATGACGGACTCGGTTATGGTATTTTTCATTTTGTAGATCTCGAGCCAGTTTAATTAGGCATCCACTGTTAATAGGAACGTATGTCCCTTAGTAATTCCCGCAAAGTCAATATGAATGCAGGACCACGGTCCCCGAGGTGTTTCCCATTCTGTCGGAGTTGCTTTTGGTGGGGCATTGCTAACTTCCTGGCACTTATAACAAGTCTTTACCCAGGCTTCGATTTGTTTGTCGATGCCTGGCCACCACGCGTAGCTTCATGCGAGCACTTTCATACGCACGATGCCGGGGTGGCCCTCATGCAGTGTCTTTAATACCGCTCGTTGCAACCACTCTGGGATGACGACTCTATCCCCCCACAGGATGCAGCCTAACAAGCTGGGCTGATCACGGTTGATGACAGTCAATGGTAAAGATGAAGTACGATTTTTGAATGAGACCTGGACTCGGCTGGATCCAACGACCAGAATTCGGTTTCCTTGATAGTCCTTGAGAATGATTCTTTGGGTTCTGAGGTCTTGCCGCCGGACGGCAGGGATCAATTGTTTAAGGGTCTTCCAGGAAACCATCAAGAGGGATGATCCTGAATCGACTTCCATCACGCAGGGCTGGTTTTCGATGGCGACCTTCACTCGGATCTTCTTTGCATCTAATGATGATGCGTGACTAATCATGATGGTTTGGTGTGCCTCCTCTCGTTTCGTTGAATGAGCTAGTGGTTTATTTCTGTAGGAGTGGTTGTTCCATTGGTGGTTCAAATGTTCCCGATTCACAGGACGACTTCCTGTGGGTTGGCAGTAGTTGGTCCCCCTCTGAAATGGGCTGGATCCTAACTTGCTTCGACAGACCTTTCCGATGTGGCTTCCCACAAATATGGCAGAGTGTGTTGAGGAATTTGCAGTCTGATCATGGGTGGTTTGCCCCACAACCTGTGCATTGATACTGCAGTCTCTGGTTATGCTAGTGGCGTTGGTCTCGTTCAGACCGGAGCCGGTTGACTTCTTCCTCATCACTTTCTGATGACAATTCGAAATCCTCGTGGTGGGTTGCCATTGCATGTCCCTCAAGGCGAGGTGAGGTTTCTCCGGCAAGTTGGCAGAGCGGGGGATTGGTGCGGCGCATTCGGGCAGCCGACTTCCTGGTCGCTTCTGCTGCAGTAGCGTCAGTGATGGTATCTGCAAGGCTGATGTTGCCTTTCGCCATCAGCTTACTTTGCATGTGTGGTGCATCTAAACCCAGAAAAGTCCATGTATGAGTCCCAGTCTTCTTGTGCCGGGTCGAATGGAGCAGGTGGTATGGTGCTGCCGGTCATGGTTTCCGTTGTTGATGCGCCTTCAGCCACGTGCTCTGTTTAGTGCTCTGTAGTGTTCAGTCAGATCTGACATCTCCGTATCCCACCCTCGTCGCCAGTATCAAGTTCTGCACATGGGCGCAAGGAATAGAGACGAGATAGTGAAAAGTTAACTTCAAACTCTTTTTTCAAAATTCTGAACAGAGCAAAACCCTAGGGCAACAGCATCCCTTTTATAGGCAAGCTGCTGCTCTAGTAATCAATAAGAGACGTGGAGTGTTAACCCCCTTAACCAATGAGAGTGGCTCGTTAACAGCCAATCAGATTCTCCTGAACGGACCAATCCGATATCGCTATTATCGGCAAATCAGAAGTGCAGGGCTAGAACCCTGCTATTTTCTAAAGCTTTTGATAAACTTTATTTAAGTGTTTTATTAGTTCATAACAGTAGCTTCTGGTGTTTTTCAGCTCTTGCTTCTTGTATTTGCAGAATCTCCTACAAAACTGCGAAGAAACCCCTCTCTTCTGCCTATCTGCCTTGGCTTCATTTACAGCTCGCTGTTTTGAACCCTATATGCTAACTTGCAAGAGTTTTAAACTTTTAAAAAAATACTGTGCAAGTGTCTCTTGCCTAAGATGGCAGTTGACGGTCAGATCACTGCAGAAAAATAAGCTGTGACCTTGATTGTAGCATATAACATTTTCTGCTTCAGGGCAGTTCATCCTTCCACAGCCTGCTACATTCCTTGTAAGAATATAATGTTCCAAAAGTAATTAGTAAATGAGCTGTTTGTCACAGTTTGCATTACCTTTTAGGTTTCTGGACATCTGGGAGCTATTTACAAAAACTATCTAAGGGGCCGATATTATTTCTACTAGAGCATAATTAAAGAGATATCAACAGTACCTCTGATATTGAAGATATATTTCCTCTTTATTCTAAAAATTAAATATTATTGCAGCTATTTATGTTTAATCAATAAATATTTTTCATTGTCCTACAATGTCATTGTAAGTTACTAGCAATATACTCTCATGTAATGTACTCTTCATCTCAGTACAAAGATTAGTGCAATCTAGTGTGCAGGCTTATATAGCCTAGCAACTCTGCACCTTATCTATAACAACCTGGAATACAAGGTTTTGTTTCATAATATCTACATGTATATAGAATGAAATGACCATATGCATGCATTTGTGTTTCTTTCCTAAAAACTTTGGTTTGGATCTATTCCATTCCAAGGTTAATTAATAAAGTTTTCAAATAAACACAGGGTTTCCAATAGAAAATCTCTTACCTGCTTTTTTTTCCAGATAAGTTGTTCTTAATAGTCTTCTGCCAGCTTTCATAGTGATGAACAATATCTCCTTGTGTTTTATGTTCCACATGTTCTGCCTGGCTTCCACAATGATTCAGTGACTCTAAAGATTGTTCATTAAATTTCCACTTGATCCAATATTGTTTGAACTGTATGTTGTTAGGCTCTATTGCTTACCAGATATTTCACTACAACATCCCAAGAGTCTGATCTTCTCAATTGTTAGCTCTGTCAGTTCTGCTAGACATGTCCCCTCAGTTTATTAAGCTTTCAGTTATTCATTTGTTAGCTTTACTCACTCTTGCCATTATCTCAAAATATTTTGTTTTTAACACTTTCTATTCCATAGCAATATCTGTACGACTAAACATAAAAACAGCAATTGAGGGCTTTTGTGTGTGTGTGTTGGCAGCTTCTGGATATTTCAATATCAAATTGCTAGAGGTGAATCTAATAAATTGTGCAGCAAAATAAGCCATGTACACTCTTTCCCTTACATTATTGGATCAAATGGGAAACAATGTATTATCTGAACTAGTTATTAAGCCTATTTGAATGAATATTAAGAATTAAATATTTAATTTGATAAAATAATATTTTCTCTCCCATCTTACACTTATGCAAGTACATGTAATAAACATGTTTGCTTCTCTTTATATCATGTATTGCAGAGCATGTATTGTATGAACCTGATCCTTTTTGAAAATAATTGTTTAATTAAATATATTACAAAAAAATAAAAAATAAAGTGCAGGAAATAAAACATACAAAGAAAAATAGAAAAGAAAAAATTATAATAGTAACTAAAAGAAAACAAATATATAAAGAAATTACTTTCCTTTTCAGCACTACTATACCATTGGGAATATTTTCTGGATGTCTACCCAATATCTATTGCTTTGTGTTGTTTCCATTGCTTCTTATCCTGTCTGGAACAACTCTGAACTGTTTTTCCCCATCTTCTACATATCTGTCTTTCAGATAGTTGATGACATAGATTGCTTCCAGAGATGCCATATTCTCCTTCACTGGAGCCATTTTAGCAGAGCCTCATTAGGATTTGTCATGAATATAATAGTGTGGATTCTTATTCTTGGCAGGGTTATGAGGATTATCTCAAAGGTGTTTTTAAACTGTCTGGATGTGCCTCTTATGGAAGGCACATTTTTCTGGGAGAAAAACAAATACCTCAAAAGAACTATTTGAAGAACTAGGCAGACTGCAAATCCAACATTTATTAGTTAAAATTAAAATATGGTCTCAATTCTACATATATAGAATAGTTTTATTCATCTGAAGAGGATTGCTCAATGCAAAATTCATTGAATTATGCTTCTAGAAATATAAAATATGTCACTCCACTAACTTTATATTTAACTAAACCATATCTATAAATGATATACAATAGTAAAGACTGTTTCATTTAATTTACTCCATCTTTGAGTCAGTTAATGATAATAATTTATTTATTTATTTGTCAAGTAAGTATTAGATAATAGGTACAAGTATAAACATAGTTATGAATGCATGAAATGGATACAAATAAAAAAACATTAAGACAGGGATGGTATATAATAACTTGGAAGTAGAGAAAAACCAGGGAAAATAACATCCTTGTAACTTTTGAAATATTTTTAATCTCCTTCTGTTTAATGAAATTGTAGGAAGAAACACAAGAATTTAAATTTTCTATATATCTTGCATTTTAATTTGTCAAATTATAGAAAAATATGTGCTTTTTAACAGTATCATATAACAATAAATCTATCTTTAGACAGTAAATCTATCTTTGTCAAAGCAATAAATTTGTATTTTAAGAAGGAGAATGAAAAGAATTTAATATACACTATTTCTGAAATTTCTTTATTGCACAAATTTTAAAAATTCTGAAATAAGGTGATATGTAAATAACATGGTGTTAATTTTAAGTTACAAACTGTTATGTATTAAAATGGACTACTCGAAATCCCCGTGCCTTGATTGGCTAAGGCGCGGGGATTTCTGATTGGCCAGGCGAGCCGTGCCGATTGGCCCGATTGAAGTCTCCCGTGATTGGTGCAAACCGAGAGCGGGAGACTTGAATCGCTGCCATTGGCCGCGGCCGCCGCGGCAAAAGGGTATAAAAGCCGCAGGCTTTTTGCCTTTTGCCGGTTCGGTTCACTTGTTAAAAATAAAGAGCTTTTACTGAAAGTCACCGACTCTGAGCTTCTTTTCGGACACGACACTGGCGACGAGGGTGGGATCTCGCCCCTGAACCGAACCCCGTGTCCACCAAAGAACCAGTGACAACACTAAGATGGCAAAGATAGCACCGCCCGCTCCCTTCAACCCCGCCGCCGAGGACTGGGAATCGTATTCGGATCGGTTCCGGATGTACCTAGAATGTGCCGGCATGAAGGACGCCCCGGGCCCGCTAAAACGCGCTGTCTTCCTTACACACTGCGGACCAGAGGTCTTCCAGATGGCTAAGGCATTAGCCAAGCCAGCAGACGCAACCGCCATGGACTGGGACGTCCTTGAACCAATACTGCGGCGACATTACGCCCCCGAGGTCCCCATTCTAATACGGCGCAACGAATTTTACCGCCGAAACCAGAAGCCAGATGAAAAATTGAGCGATTTCGTCGCAGAGTTACGGCGCCTAGGAGGACTCTGCGAGTTTGAAGGTTTGAACAGTCTCATAAGAGACCGCTTCGTACTAGGCTTATGGGACTCGATACTCCAGAGCCGACTTATGGCCAAAGGCGACATCAGCCTGGCCGATGCCCTCACCGCGGCAGCAGCCGCAGAAGCAACCCGCACGTCAGCAGACACCATGCGAAGATCTGACGCGAAGGGCGGAAACAACAACCCCGCGAGGTCGGCCGACACAAGAAACGAAGCAACAGCGCACTACGGCGATTACCAGTCAACCTCCAGCACGTCAGATGACGAGGAGGACATACATCGCGTGCAGACGGGACGCGGAGACCAAAGAAGCCGGAAAGGTCATAGGTCGAGGACCAGCTGCGCCGGGTGCGGCGGCGACCACCCCAGGTCAGAATGCCGATTCTTTGACGCTATCTGCAGGCATTGTGACCGAAGGGGCCACATCGCTCGAGTCTGCCGCCAGAGGAAGACCCGCAGCCCGCCCAAATGGGAACAGCAAGACAGAAGAAGAGAAAGCTCCCCGCCCAGAGCCAGAGAGCGCCAACCAGCAGGTCGGTGGGACCAGAAGCAACGATCTCAAAGAAGCGGCGAAGGTCGGCGAAAAGAAGAAACCCACCAGACGGTGACCATCGGCCACGCCATCTCCGACGGCGCCAGAAAAGTACACGTAGAAGTCCACATCGAAGGCCGGCCATGCAAAATGGAAGTGGATTCCGGATCCTACCTTTCCATGATTGCATGGCGCGAAATAAAAAAACTAGTGCCTACACTACAAAGAAGAAACGTGCATGCCCAAAAGATCATCATAAAAGACTATCAAGGTAATCGCGTTCCGGTAGTGGGCACCAAGAACTTCAGTATAACCTACAAAGGCCACACCGAACAACTACCACTCACAATAGTCGACCACGACCGCCCGAGCCTGCTGGGTCTACAATGGTTCGCCCCGCTTAACATCGCGCTGACAGGTGTCAACCACGTCTCCATTGAAGCTTGGGAACAGCGGCTAGTCCAGGAGTTCCAGGAGGTCTTCGATGGAGGCTTGGGCAAGTATCAGGGGCCCCTTATCTCGTTTGATTTAGACCCAAGGGTTCCCCCTAAGCGGCTTAAACCTAGAAGGGTACCTTTCGCGTTAAAGCCAAAAATTGACGAGCAGATCGACAAACTCGTCAAACAAGGGGTATTACAACCGATAGACCACGCCAGATGGGAGACCCCTATAGTGACCCCAATAAAACCAGACGGGTCCGTGAGAATCTGCGGGGACTATAAGGCCACCCTAAACAGCGCGCTACAGCAAAGTGCCTACCCAGTCCCAATAGTGCAACATTTACTGCACTCACTAGGAGGGGGAAATTTTTTTGCCAAACTCGACCTCACCCAAGCATACCAACAACTACCTGTGGACGAGGAAACGGCGGAAGCCCAAACAATTGTGACACACCGGGGGGCCTTCAAGTGTAACAGACTCCAATTTGGAGTCAGCGTGGCACCAGGCATCTTCCAGAGCCTGATGGAACGTTTACTACAAGGCATCAAGGGGGTGGTGCCCTATTTCGATGACGTGTTAGTGGCGGCGCCAAACGAAGCAGAATTAGAAAACCGACTAAGACAAGTCTTAACAAAATTTAAAGAAACAGGACTTAAAGTCAAACGCGAAAAATGCCAACTTTGTACAGAGCAAATAGAATTTTTGGGCTACCTCCTAGACCGGCAGGGCATCCATCCTACAACTAAAAAGGTGAAAGCCATCAAGGAAGCCCCCACCCCGAAGTCCAAAACAGATCTACAAGCGTTCCTAGGCTTGCTTAACTTTTATAATGTCTTCCTACCTCAAAAGGCAACGCCGGCGGAACCTTTACATAGACTCCTGGACAAGAAGGCATCCTGGACTTGGGGGAGACGAGAGCAAGCCGCCTTTCAAAAAACCAAGGACCTCCTCACCTCCGACGCCGTTCTGATGCAATTCAGTGAGACCTTGCCCTTAGCTGTCACTTGCGACGCATCACCTTTCGGCGTCGGCGCTGTCCTCAGCCATACCCTCCCAGACCAGAGAGAAGCACCTATCGCATTTTTCTCCAGAACTCTGACTAAACCGGAACGGAACTATAGCCAGCTGGACAAAGAAGCTTTGGCTATAGTTGCCGCCGTTAAGCGTTTCCATGAGTACCTATACGGCCGCCCATTCAAAATAGTGACTGATCATAAACCGTTGCTGGGCATCCTCGCTGGAAACCGTGCCACGCCAAACATCTTGTCGCCCCGCATGACAAGATGGTCTGAATTCCTGGCAGCCTACAGCTACGAACTGCTGCACAAACCAGGTAAGAAAATTTCGCACGCGGACGCCTTAAGCCGCTCGCCCTTGCCGGACTCTGACCCTGACCCTGCACCAACAACAAACACCCTGAGTATTGAGAATTTGCCCATAACCGCATCTGACATTGCCAGAGAAACCATTAAGGACAGGCATTTGGCACAAATCTTACATTGGTTAGAAAAAGGCTGGCCGGAAAAAGACAAAGACGAGACTTTTAAAACATTCCGGCAGCGCCAGACTGAACTTTCACTGTTAAGAGGATGTATCCTGTGGGGTGATCGGGTGGTAATTCCGGACAAATTGCAAAACAGGGTCCTAGAGATGTTACATGAGGGTCATCCTGGCATCGTCAGGACTAAAGCCCTGGCCAGGAGTTATGCTTGGTGGCCAGGGATGGACAAACAAATTGAAGCGTGGGTCGCCAAATGCCACCGGTGCCAGGAGACCAGATCCAGCCCACCCGCAGCACCTATCCGGGACTGGGAAACACCATGGGGACCCTGGTCCAGAATCCATTTAGACTTTGCTGGCCCCACAAATGGACACACTTTTCTAATCACAGTCGACGCATACTCAAATTGGTTGGAGGTGGCTGACATGAAATCCACCACCACAGAGGCTGTCATAAAAGAACTGTGTAAACTGTTTTCCACACACGGCCTCCCAGACGTCATCGTCTCAGATAATGGCCCCCAATTCACCTCCATCGACTTCGAACGGTTCCTGGCAGAGAAGGGCATCCGCCACGCATTGACAGCACCGGCGCATCCAGCGGCGAACGGTAGGGTGGAACGGATGGTCCAGTTTACAAAAAAAGACCCTCCGGAAAATGGACCACGGGGAGATCAACGATAAAATCAACAAACTACTCTTCATACAGCACATCACGCCAAATACCACAACTAACAAAAGCCCTGCAGAGCTCCTGATGGGCAGGAAGCTGTGGTCCCCACTCGACCGTCTACACCCGACCTATAACCCGGAGCGGCCACCAGACTCCAGCTCCAGGTACCGGACTTTCGAACCAGGCGACTTAGTCTACGCCAAAAACATGACGGGGGACCCCCTATGGATCCCAGCCGTCATAACGCAAGTCACTGGTCCTCGGTCGTACCGGCTCCAAACCATCGATGGGCGAGCCTGGAAACGACATATCGACCAGCTAAGGTCACGAGCAATGACTGACCTCAACCCCCAAGACACGAACCAAGGGGGGAGGGAATACCCGGTAAAACAACCGCAAGAAAAAATAAAACTGAAAAACTCACCGGAACGCAGTCTTCGCGAGTCCCCTCCGGAGAAGAGCCGTCTGGCCAACTCTACTGACTCGGAGAAGCCAAGCGGGAGCGGCGAAATCTGTGACTCAACCGACCTGGTAGGCCCAGGCGGGAGCCACGGCGAGAGAACCGGCCCGATCTTCCAGCCGGTTCTCACAGAGGCAGGAGCAGCCAGAAAGATGACCGCTCCGGCCGAGTTACAACAAGAAAGTGAGTTGCGCAGGTCAACTAGGACCCGACGGAGCCCCGCCTACCTGCGTGACTACACCACGTGAGGGACCATACCAAGAGGGGAGGGGTGTTATGTATTAAAATGGACTACTCGAAATCCCCGTGCCTTGATTGGCTAAGGCGCGGGGATTTCTGATTGGCCAGGCGAGCCGCGCCGATTGGCCCGATTGAAGTCTCCCGTGATTGGTGCAAACCGAGAGCGGGAGACTTGAATCGCTGCCATTGGCTGCGGCCGCCGCGGCGGCCGCGGCAAAAGGGTATAAAAGCCGCAGGCTTTTTGCCTTTTGCCGGTTCGGTTCACTTGTTAAAAATAAAGAGCTTTTACTGAAAGTCACCGACTCTGAGCTTCTTTTCGGACACGACACAAACAATATAGTTTTCTTAAATCCTAACAATATATTTCTTTTATTGAATTATCAATTCTGCAATGTTTTAGAATCTATTTTAAAAATTGGCATTGGGGAAGTGTTCATTAATGGACTCTGGGAATACTTCTCTGAAAATTTAATTTATTATGAATCAATAAAGTAGGATTCTACCACAAATTATAAAATCAGTAAAACTTCTGTAAAATAGGAGAAAACTGTGGTATATAAAACATGTTTTGGATTATCAAAACTACAAATATGAATAGAATAAATTTATTTATTTAAGATTATACTTAAAATAGGATCTCTATACAGTATATAGAGACACAGTTTCCTCCTTTTGTCCAGCTATTCTTAGTACAGCTAAGAAATAAAATTAATCCCAACTGAATCCTTCAATACCCCTCCCCTCCCCCCAGTAAAATTGCCAACCCTAGGCATTTCAAGATGGAATAGTTGAAACTGGTGGCAAATAATAGTAAGAATTCCAGATGTTGTGCTTTCCCATTATCTCTTGGAAAGAAAATTACCCATTTCCTTTCTACTTAGTGTATAATATGAGAAGAATTGCAAATATATATATAAATGCAGATGCTGTAGATGCAACTGATCAAAAGGAACCTGTTCAGTGCTTTTAAGAAATTTCTTTGGGCAGGATGTTTTTCTTGGGTGACAGATTTATTAAGAGAAATTGGGTGACAGATGTTTAATTTCCACATAGAGCATATAAACCCTTCCTTCCTTCCTTCCTTCCTTCCTTCCTTCCTTCCTTCCTTCCTTCCTTCCTTCCTTCCTTCCTTCCTTCCTTCCTTCATTCCTCTTGCACTTCAAAGGAATCTGCCATTTCTTATCCTAGCTTACATTCAGGCCAATTGCTGAGCATATTGGAAAAGGGAAAAATCAAATCTCTCTCTCCCCCTATTCCCAACATACTTTGTACCTCCCTATGTCACCAACAAAATATCAACATAAGCAGATTTTATAGAGTATGTGATATATCTGTTTCTACTGACTGTGCTTCATGAGGCCCTTCAGTGATCCTATACTGAAGTTAAAATTAAAATTAAATATTTTGCCTTTATTTACAGAAAGCTTTTGTGACAGTTTGCAAAAGATGACAAGACACAAGTCCCAAAATTGTGAACATTATGTTATGACAACCATTTGATGCCTGGGAAACATTTTCCACACTGAAATGTTATTCGCATACTTATTAAAATGTGATTGGGAGAAAAATACAAATAAAATCAAGACCCTTTATTTTATTTATCTGTTATGCTGTCCACCTCACTATCCAAAGTAACACTTTACTGCTATAATTAGTTATCTGATGCTCACAGAAGGGGAACTCCCTGTACCTTTCATTCCACATTTCCTACTTTTCTAGCCTTCCATGGAATAAAGCCCCAGAATAGTCAAAAATGTTAAAATTACCAAGAAAACTGAATACATAACTGATCAAAAAAAATTCAAGTCTAGCTCTTCTGCATGACATTATGCAGACTAGTTCTTTCAGATTAATTGGTGAAGAAGGATTGTGAATATATGTTCTATAAATTTGTTCCAAGGTTCAGATTTGTATCTTCAGAAGTACAAGAAAATAAAGTATTCTGCAAAAAAATTCCTGTGAGAATAAATAGGATAACAGTTTCCTGAAGACTGGAAAGGCTACACACTTTAAAATTGACTATCCAACATTGTTCTCCCTGATTTTTCATTTTTCCAGCAACCACATGTGATGGAAGTAGTCCAAGCCAAACACTCTTTACCAAGCATGCTATAAGACAGATGCCTATGCCTAAGGGTTGGCCATTACAATGCTGTTCTATGTTCTATTTATATTTGGATCTCAAAGAATTGGCAGTAACCCATCTGATGCCTGCTGTAGAATTTGGTACATTTTTTTACCACTGCTATGAAGTGCTCAACGCTGAGCCAACATAAGTGTGTGAAAGGGAAAAAGTCTATCCCTACAAACACATTTATTTCAAAGATATATTAACTGCCCAAGGCTACTAATGTGCTAAGGGATTTCATTTAAATTAAAAAAAAAAGAATTTTTACTGTTGACAGCTGCCAATTGGTGGACTTTTGTTAAGCAAAAGAACCACATAAAAATGGTTATGCTTTTCTTAACTTAGCAAACTTAGCAGCCTAACTGTATTTATGTCTTTCAAAATATATCAGTTTTATTCCATCTAGCCCTTTAGGTGTACGTCTTCAGTTCATAATTGTTTTCAGTAAATATGACTACTGATGACAATTCTGAATGCTGAAGTTCACACATCTTAATATGATTTCTTTATTTGTCTAATTTATATGTATATTCATCTCAACAAGTGACTCTAGGCAATGAACAATTTTAAAATAAATTAAAAGCAATGCCATCACAAATGTAAAATTAAAATACACGGCAGCCAAAGAAAATGTCACAAGCAGAAGTTACTAATTTGGCCAGAAGATGAGATCTTTCACACATTTAAATCCTCAAATCCAGACCCAGATTCTTAGGGACATAGGACAGCTCAGCAAGGTCACAGCCATCTAATATCAGGGGTGGGATTCTACATGTTCGTATCTATTCACTAGAACCGTTTTTTTTAACAATTCGGAGCAATTCGGAGAACTGGTTGTTAGAAAATTACTGGCCTAATCCTGTAAGGAAGGCAGCTTACAGAAACTGCCTCTCCGTTAACCCTTATTATATACTTGGCAGGACTAGCCTTCCTGTCTCAGGAACTTCTCTGGAGTTTTTTTCCTTCCTTTGTTGGTACATTGATTGTGTGGAGTGACCATTCAAAATTACAATGGCACTGAAAAAAGTGACTTATGACCATTTTTCACACTTATGACAGTTGCAGCATCCCCACAGTCATGAGAGGCCAGGCAAGGAGATGCATGCCTTGATGTGAGTGATGTTGAGTTGGCCACACCTTCCAGTCACATGACCAACAAGCCACGCCCTACCACCTTAGCCATGCCCACAGAACCAGTTGTTAAAAAAAATGAATCCCACCCCTGCCTAATATTATGATGATTATGAGTGATGTTGATCAGGGACTCCTTGTCCAGGAATGACATAATCCAGAGGTTTCAAAATGCTCTCCCTAGCCATGGCTACCATCTGCTCTCCAGCAGGATTTTGGTTCCAGGAGGAGCCCCTAGATTATATCTTTATTGTGATAGATTGGTAAAAATAACACTTAATTGTCAGGAAAAACATTGGAGTGTTCAACATTGTACATGTTGGTATAATTAAAAGCAACATACAGTATATTGTTGTAATTGTTTTAAAGAATAAGGACAGAAGCTACTGATGCAAGAATTGATACATATAACAGTTAAATTCCTAGAGTTCCCATACAAAATCCTGTTTAATTCATTTCAACTTGATATTGCTGCCAGAAGCGGACTTTGAACAAAATTAAGAGTGTTGTGCATGGAACTTTAACTTCTTAGAGAAAAGGTAAGCTACACAAACAATACATATATACAAATGTGTAGGTATCTATTTTTCAAACCACAAAAAAATTTAAACAATGGATAACCAATACAAAATAATAAGAAGTTAATGAAAAAAATGCACTTTTTTTTTTGAAATAAATTTTATTAATTTTAGAGACAAACAAACCATCATTAACCATTGAATACATAAACCCTCTTTCCATTATAAATTTTACAAGTCGAATAAGACATTATTTTATACAACATAGTTCTGTTTTACACCATTTCCATATGAATATATAAATATCTCTTAGCAAATTTCTCATTATTTCTCTTTACTCTTATTCAATTTCATTGTTATTATTTTTCCCTATATTTATCCAATTTATAATCATCATCTACATTTCTCTCTGACTTGGTTACCATTATTCTCATCCAACATTCCTCCGAGGTTTTATTAATTCTCAAACAAACATGAACACACAAAACACACAATAATAAAACTTCTTTTAAGAAAGTAGTTTGGGCCCAGATTACCTCTCTTTAAATGGACTTCAATTAGCTTCGTGCTCATCTTATATATACCATTACCTATTTTATTTACTATTCTATATCTTCTGTATAACTTCTCCCCGCTTTTCATTCTTCTTAATTCTATTTTATTTAATTCATTTTAATTTAAATCATTATGTTTGTATGTTTTGTCCATTCGTTCCAAATTATCCATTTGTCTCATTCCCTACAAAAAAAAAAAAAGATTTCTCCTGAAATCACTGATCAGAGTATGATGCCTTTCTATCCTCCCCCTAAATTAATATTTAGAATAACGCCCATTTCCCAATCTGATTCTGCTTAGTACATTCTACCAGCTACCTTTTTAAAAAAGGAAAGAATAATAAATCCAAAATGATTAATATAGTTAAATAATAGATCTAAATGTTAAATCTTATAACATTCCAATTATCTATTTCAAAAACAAATGCTACAATAGTAAGTTTATAGTAACATCAATACAACAATCAATTAAACTCTTCAATTAAACTCAATATTTTAAACATTCCTTTTAATATTTTGTTAAGTTTTAAAGTCTATCATTACTAAACATTTCAATATTTTAATTTTTTATTAATTCTTATAACATTCTAGTTTTCTATTTCTAATACAAATACTACAATACCATCTTATGTACCTTGCAGAATCTTCTTTTTAAAAGAAATTATACATTACCCTTTATCCCTAAAAAAAATTCCTTTTTTCCCATCTTGTTTCATACCTTTGTGGCTCCCCCCCCCTTTTCCCTTTCTTTCTTATCCCACCTGACCTTTTTACGCCCCCTCTCCTACCTTCCACCTTTTTAGCTTTCCCTCTCTGCTGTATTCCTTTTTTCTTTTGCTTACTAACATTGGGTGGTATTTTAAGTCTTAACTCCTTCATTTTCCTTCCTCTCTTTCTCCTTTCTTTCTTAATTAAGTTTTGAGATTCATTGAAGATGGCTTCTTCTTCTTCTTCTTCTTCTTCTTCTTCTTCTTCTTCTTCTTCTTCTTCTTCTTCTTCTTCTTCTTCTTCTTCTTCTTCTTCTTCTTCTTCTTCTTCTTCTTCTTCTTCTTCTTCTTCTTCTTCTTCTTCTTCTTCTTCTGTTTCCTCCATCTGTTGTTGTGTTTCCTGATAAATAGCTAGCGCCATTTCTAAAAAAAGGAAGGCTTCTTTCACAGCGTCCTCGCCTTCTTTTTTTATTTTTCCATATTCCTTTCTAAGTTCATCAGCAGGTAAAGCCATTGTAAATCTTTTCTTTATTCTTCTTCTTAAAACAACAAAGATGTTTCAAAAGTTAGAACAGTTCCCCAAAGTCCCAGAGACATCAATCAGTCCAAACATAGCACAAAGTTCTCACTTTCTCTTCCTGGGGTAATATCAATAAAAGGGAAAAGAAAAAAAGCCCAATCTATATTTTAAAGCCTTATTGCAATTAATTTCTAGTCTCAAAATCTTCAAGGTATCTCCTCCAGCAAGATCTTAATATATTTTTTTTTGTCCTCTCCCTTCCCACTTATAACAAGAAGCCAAGTTTTTACCTTTTATAAAAAGACAGGTTTCTCAATGGCCATTTGTTGATTCCATAGGGAAGGAGAGTAAACTTTCCCTTTCAGCACCTCAAATTTGCCGCTTGAGATTCTCCTTTGGAAACAAAGTATCATTCAAAAATAGTCATAGTTTTCAGGATGTTGGCATCTCTTAAAGTCCTGGGCCAGCCAAAAAACTTTCTCTTGTAAACTTTCTCCCCTCTTCCTCCTGCTCAGTCTTACCCAGCTTCCGGCTTCTTTGTGGCGGCCATTACAGACCGCCGCTCCACCATCTTGAGAAAAGGGGTTTTTGCTGGCTGGGGAAGGGGTCTGCAACACCCCCAAACCCCTCTCCAGCTCCCCCTGTCTTCGGCTGCCTCTGTGGGGCAGCCTTAGACTCCAGACCCATCAAGATTGGAGGCACCAAGACGGCTCGCGCCGCAGGGATCGCGCAGGATCACGAATCCCTGCCACTGCTGAAGCCGACAAACTGGAAGTTTCCTGAAAAAGTGCATTCTGTGAACCATATTTTGTATGGAATAGCATGGTATCATAACATGCTAAAATCCTGAAATATAAGATAAATCTTTGATACATTTTCTTTGATAAATTTTGTAGAATTTGTTTCCAGTTTGGAAACAAATAAAGTGTTGTTCATACATTCTTTCTGGCATCCATTAAACATCTACTATTATTAAATACTGTTAGAAAAGTCAAGGTCATCTGTAGTTTCATATATTTCAGTTTAACGTAATGCATATATTTTTCTTCTGAATACTCATCTATATTTCGTATATTAGTATACTATATGTTTAGTATATACAGTATATTATATACTGTATTTGAACAGGATAAAAGTGCAAGCTGAAAAGCATAATTGTACAAATTTTTCATCTTTGTTCAAAAATAAGTCCAAGTAAAATTAATGATAATTACTCCCACATAAACATTCGAAATATTGCAGAATGATTTTCTCAGAAGAAAGTTTCACTGAAGTCACTGGAATTTAATTCTAAATGGGATTAAGATCTGAACTACCATTAGTATCCATGGAAATATTTTTTCCCAATGGAAATATCATCTTCAAAGAACCAATTATCATGAGGAGAGGAGAGGATTAAGCTTATTCTTCTATCTGCTAAAACACTAGCCTTTTAGGTACATTCAGTTGTTTTAACCATCTCACTCTATACGTCCTTCCAATTTGTACTATTGTGCCAAGTCACTTTCTAGTAGCTTTTTTCCCCAATTTTTCTATTATATCTGTTATACCAAAAATTTCGCATAGATTGTTACAGTTGCAGTCTTGATCATGATTATATACTTTGCTGTTAGTTGTGTTTTTAAAATCCATTGGGGGAAAATACTATGATGCTTAGCATCAATCATAACATACATTAAGCAACTCTCAGAAGTTGTTCTGGTATTTTTTTGACTATGCATGTAGTTGGTAAAAGTATACCCATAGATGTTCAATCAAACCTATATACCTCACACTTCCCTCAAAAGATAATAAACCCCAGTATTTTTAATGAATCCTTACCTGTCATCTACAGGTGATATTTATGATGCATGAAAATGTTTCTAATGTATTTATTTACTACTTCTGTAATTAGTGAGATAAAGTTCTTTTTTTAAAAAGAAGAAAGCATTTAAATAAAATATAATAGATTCTTAATAGGTAAAGGTTCCCCTCACACATTCATGCTAGTCGTTTCTGGCTCTAGGGGGTGGTACATATCTCCATTACCAAACCGAAGAGCTAATGCTGGGAAGACATCTCCATGGTCATGTGGCCGGCATGACTAAATGTCAAAGGTGCACGGAACACTGTTACCTTCCCATCAAAGTGGTCCCTATTTTTCTACTTGCATTTTTGCATTCTTTCAAACTGCTAGGTTGGCAGAAGCTGGGACAAGTAATGGGAGCTCATTCCGTTACATGGCACTAGGAATTCGAACCACCAAACTGCCAATCTTTCTTATCGACAATCTCAGCATCTTAGCCACTGACCACCGTGTCCCTAGATTCTTAATAATCTATGCATAATCATTAAATGAAAGGCAAAAGAAAAATAGTTAAAGAAAGAGGAATTTCTTTTGCTTGAACAATAATTATTAATAGCATATGAGATTCATAGAAAACACAAGGCAGATATTAACAGCTCATTAACTTCTGGGCAGCTGTACAAGGTTAAGAAAAACAAATTGGACAATGGAAAAATGTGTGCCAAATAGGTAAGTGGATCTACACTTGATTACAAATTCCTACATAAAGAATAGTGAATGGCTTACTATAATATCAAGTAAGGTTCAGTGGATTTACTATTTCTAACTGCTTTATTAATGCCAGTACAAAGGAATATCAAATTTGCTAATGGTAAAAGGATAGAGATTTTGAAGAAAAAGCAGGTCAGAGTATGCTAATTGTATTTTAATATAAAAATGAAAGAAAGAGAGAGAGAAATAATATATTTTATCATAGATATTGTATATAATGTAATACTATGTATGTTTGTATAAATTGTTTGCTTAAGAATATATAATTCACACATTTAATCTTATTCTTCATAATTTTATTACTTCCAAATCATTTATGAATACATTAAAAAATACCAGGCCTCAGAACAGAAAAGGGTAAATAAAAATAAAATGGAATAAAAAACACATTCTACTTTAGTGCTACTGCTGATTCCAAGGAAGCTATTAATGGCTGCTAAATTCAATAATGAGCTACATTAAGTAAGACAGTTGCATTGCTGGTCTTTGAAAATCAGATTTAAGGGCAAAGGTTCAGTCTTTTCTGGAAGTGATAAGTTATCCTTGAAAGAGTAGGTTTTTCTGCCTTTGATCTTCAAATTAGTTGGAGTCCCAGATATCAGCTATAGCCAGAAATGCATTTGTACAATTATTGCTATTGTTCAGGCTGTTAACATTTCTGCACCCAATCAGGCTTCACAACAGTCTTAGTATCACTTATTAATGCCAGCCCCCACTAAGTAGACCAGACCATGAAAACAACTCCACAGGATGTCTACAACTACTTTTATTACGATTTGCTATAATAACAGAATCTTTCAAGTCTGATTTCAATATTTGACTTCCTGCTTCTCACAGTCCATGGAAATGTTTGTCTAAGCACTTCTGAACATTATTTGGATGTTAAGGATCTCAAAAAAAAAAAAGAAGAAGAAGAAGATCTAGCCTCTATTGTCTTGGGAACAAACTCTGCATGTTTCTATGTCAAGCTTGTCTTCTTTATTGTCACTATTGTAGTGCATTCTATATGGAAATAATTTTGAAAAGTTATTGAAGTTAAATTCTTGGATTACATGACTGTCATGTTTTCTAAATTCTGGTTTCACTTGTTTTCCTGGACAACTTATGGTGCTATTCTTGGACCTGATATTTTCTCTTATCATGAACCCTTCCAGGTATTAGAATTTCCAAAGAAAGTTTCTTCCAAAGACTTTTGATTTTTTCAAGCTGTCCTCTAAACATAAGAGAAAGTGTCATCTCTAAGCTGTGGAAAGTTTTGTCTTGAAAGTTGCATTTTGATACATTTTCTCTGATTTTAGAAATATATATATATTTCTTTAGGTCTTTCTTTGGTTCTTTAATGATGAATTATGTTATTATTATTTTTTCTTATTATTTTATTATTGTTTGTATCCTATATGCTGTATGTTTTATTAATCAACTTACTGTTTCTTTTATACAGCAACATGACACACAGTACATATCAAATAATAAAAAGGCATAAGGTATTGTTAATTTTAAATGTTGCATTTTGGACATCAGTAACAAGAGCTAAAGTAGAAATAATAAAGAATCTGTATTAGAAGATTAATTGAACAAGGCCTGAAGACTGAAATCTTGTTTAAACATTATTCAACATAAATAGGAATGCTGTTTTTGGCTCCTCCATTGCTTGTAATAATTCCATTCTATTCATCCTAAGATTCATCAACACTTTGGTTTATAAGCTGCCAGTGAAGTTATATAATAAAAGATTTACCTAGTTATAAATATTATATGTTCTGTTCCATCTCAAACTAAAATGACTGGAAAGGGTATGATTTGGAAAAGGAAGTTGTTACAAGAAGTATAGAAGTGACAATAGCTCTTTTGTGGGTGGGCCTCTTTTTCTCACACAATCTTCTCATGCTAGATAAAGGCTGCTGTCTTTGGATGAAAAACAGGTACAAACCTATTGTGTTCATTAAAAGATTACTAAGATGACTTTATCACTTGAGCTTTATTAACACTGGTGTTATTGCCAGAACTAAAGTGTCAACTGTTATTTCTGCTTATTATTCTGTATTTTTTTTCTGAAAGGGTAGACTTTTTCACAGGGTCATCATAATTCACGCTGAATATTGAGTTGAAAAAAACAATAAATTAAATATACTTAATTATATGATTGCAGGGTAAGAAACTTAGGTCACATTAAATACAATGGAATTCATTTATGAATAGGCATAGTTTTTTAATTAAGAACATTCAACTTCAAATTGAGCATGAGGATTTGAAGCTATTGCCTACCACTATCTTGCAATATGAAATATGGGTTACTCGGGCTATAGAATGCTTAGCTTCATGACTTTCATTTCCTACTGCTAATATACAGAACAAGCAGATTTATGTATATTATGTTTGTCTGAAAACCAGAAGGTAGAAAATAGAATTTTTTTAAAAAAAAATGTATCCACTTTATATGGTCATCATCTAAACAAGTGACGGACGTTTAAAATAAAAATAATTATAAACATTACAAAAATTAAAATACCACAGCAGCCAAGCAACATAACATGTGAACCACTATAAATCCATGTATTTGACATACACTAAATAAATAAATAAATAAATATCTATGAGTCTATGGCTGATTTGTCTGAGCATCAACCTTCTATACTTTTTTTGGATTTATCTTGGTATAGGATTTTTATAGTTTCCCAGTTGAATCTATGGTTGAGTCTGTCCAAGTATCATGAGATTAAAGAATTTTCACTGTGTTTTCTGACTACTAGTTGGTGTTTACAGATGTACTCAGCTAGTCCTCTTATTATGTCCTACACAGTGGCTGTCATAGCCCTTACCCTCTATGCTGTTGTACGGCTCATGTTTTTTTCTTCTTCTTGGGCTACTTGGTCTTTTGGTTTACTTAAGATGTTTTAAGGGCTTCAGTTGGTTTGTGTGCGATATCAATGGCATGTGGTTGTAATAGTCTTGAACTGATAATATAGTAAGACTTTGTATATAAAGTCTTTGGAGTTAATAGTAAGTAGTACATTAAACAAAATTAGTGCTTCTTGGCAGAATCATCTCAAATTAAACACTTTTTAAAGTTTCACTGATTTTATCTGGTCAATTTGAATCATATTACTACCTAAATTTTACTACCTAAAGCTATTACAATTGTTTTAAAAATTTACTTATCTTTTAGGAATATAAATATATACTTTGTGTATATCCAAACTTATACTATCAGAATACTTGTATATCTGTCTTAACCGTTAGTACCCATGGACATTATGGTGGTGAAAAGATTTAACTGCTACAGTTCCTCAGTCATCACACTGTCATAGTTTATATTATCTTAGAGTTAAATGTAGGTTTGGCTTTTACATGGATATTTCCTTATCTTATTAATTTGAGACAGTTTATTAGAAATAGGAGAGCAGGGTAAAGTATCCGAATGCTAGCATAGTTTTGAAAAAGAAATAGGAGATTTAAACTTAGAAGATCAATCATACCTGGACTACATCATGTAGATAGTTATTTGATGTTTCAGGTAATTTCAGAAAAAAAAAACTGTTGGAAATGTAATGTGCCCAAGAATCTAGATACATCTATTGTATCAATGACTGTAGCTTCAAAAAAAAAAAAAAAGCCTTATGTTTACTTTTTACTTTGGGAATAGTTAACCTTGCTTTCTAAACTGTAATAGCCATGGTTGTTAGGATGTGCAGGAAAGGAGAGATATGATCTCATAGCTTGTTAAGAATTTTCTAAAGTTAGACAAGGCTTCCCGAAACCAACTTTTCAATAACTTGTTACCATAGGCCTACAGTAAGGTTTTTGCACTCCAAATGTAAGTCAAGTGGCTAGTTTGATATACAACAAATATGGCATTTAGATGGAAGATGGAGACAATTCTAATAGAAAGATTAATATATCTATTCTATCAAGACCTTTAAGGTCTTTTAAAGATTATCCTATGTAAGAACTATCTATGGAAAAAACAGCTTCCAAGTGGCTAAGTTAATGTTTAAAGTTTAGATTCATTATATTTTAACAAAAAAACCCAGTCTTTCAAGAAAAAAGGATTACCTAATAGAAATTATTGGGTTTTCTAATTGCTTAAATTGAATATTTATGATCTCTGATCAGATGATTCTATACTTTCTAATATTTGTTACTCCAATCTTTAATCATCTATTTATCACCATTTTTTCCTGTTTAGGATAATTACTGCATTTTACTTTAATTTCACAACTATTTTTGGTTCCTTTTTCAGCAAGCACACTTCATTTGAAACATTACTTTTTCCTCATTATATCATCATTCATCTCTGTGAGATTTCATGATGGAATGAACTATTAATCTTTATTTCTCTCCCCCCCCCCCATATCTTGAATTATAAAGGAAAGTTCTGCTATTTTATAGTTTTACAAAAAGTCAATATTAATACAGTAGAAAGCAGTTTGTTAAAAATATAGTTAGCTTCTTTTGAAAACATTTGGAGACTTATAGTATTAAATATTTTAAATTAACCAAATAGTTACAGAGAAACCTTGTGAACTTAATTTATTAAATTATTTCTCTTGTAATTATTTTTACAAAACATAAAGCAAGTACCAGTACTATTCATTTCTTTGCAATATATTTAATCAATATATGTGGCATCAAAAATATTGGAAAACCTTTGTATGGCTATTGATCATATAATGTTGGCACAGTGATTAGAATGCAGTATTCCAGGAGAACTCTGTCCACAGTCTGGAGTTTGATCCTGATGGGCTCAAGATTGACTGAGCCTTCTATCCTTCAGATAGTAAAATGAGAACTCAGATTGTTGAGGGCAATATGGTGACATTCTAAATTGCTCAGAGAATGCTCTAAAGCACAATGAAGTGGTATGTAAATCTAAGTGCTATTGCTACTGCTATTAACAAGACTCATGTTGCAACATAATCCAAAGTTCACATTACATGTATTTAAAACAATTACAACTCTGTTTCGATTATTTAAATATATCATCAGAATGTAGTAAGGAAGTGGATTGCCAGAAGGAGTGCATTCCAAACGAGTAGGATGCAACTCAGTCCAGATATTATGTGTAAGAGAAAAAAGAGGCAAACAGCCACTGCCTAGTAGTTTACACAGTTTATTATAGATGCAGCTAGAAGAGTCCTCAGTCTTGTCTATAGATATAAAACAATAAAAAACTCATCTTGAAAGAATGTCGACATGTAATTGTAGTTTGAAACCTGAAATAATGCTTTTCTTGCCTAGTTTCATAATGCATTGTAGAAGTGAGTATCATCAAAAGGAACCCATCAGAAAACCATGTGGAAACTGCCACTTTTTAATGATATATTAGAAGGGGAACATTGTCCATTTATGAGCAAAGTGTAATACCAACCCTATTTGTGGTGGTGTCTCCTGGTGCTCAAGGAACTTCCTAGGGACAATACTGTTGTAACTATGTATCATTGCAACTATGTATCATTCATGTGTTTGCAACTATGTATCATTCATGTGTAATCATTAACTTCTATCTCTTCAGTGACCTTTGCAAGGCACGTACAAGGGACAAGGAGCTAGACGGTTGTTAATAAGCTTATCCACATTGTAAATGATCTGTCTGGTATGCAGCTTTGTAAACATGCACATCCTGATGGAATTATCTTATTTGACTTGAGCTTTGATTAAATCATTTTCTTGAAAAAAAGCACAATAAAAGAGCGTGTGCCAAGACATTTGGGGCACGCTCATCCCGAGAAACTTCGCCTCCTGTCGTTTTTCTCTCCTTCGCTCCCTATCATGAGCCGCCCATCTGATGTGGGATAGCAGATACCGCATTCTGGTGACCCCGACGTGATTCCCTAAGGGGGATACGTTGCGACGCGCCCATATCTTATCAGCTTGATGGGAGCTGTGCATCGCCAGGCCTGAAGCGAATTGCACATCATCAGATCTGAAACACGGTCTCGACTTTCATAAGTATGGGTGGAAACTTTTCTCAACAACAGACGCAGCATCTGAAGGAATTGAGGGAGTTAGTCGCTTCTTCTTCTAAATATTCTGCTAATTTAAAGGGCTCGCCTGTAAAAATGAAACCTATTGCTACATTATTGGCTTATGTGTGGCAACATTGTCCTAATTATTCAGAGGAAGGGTCCTTAAAAATTTCCACTTGGCAAAAAATTGGTGAACATCTCCATAGTCCTCCTCGTGCACCTATTGGCATTTTGGTCACTTGGAGGAAAATTATGGAGGCTTTAATGGTCCATTATAAAATAGAAGCAGGGAGTGTGTTTGAATCTCCCCCGCCAAGTTATGATAACTTTTCAATTTGCTCTAACTCAGGCAGAAGCTGCTGCCATTATTCAACAATGCCCCACATGTAGTAAGCAAGGACATTCCATTCCCATAGGAGTAAATCCTAGAGGATTAAAAGCTTGTGAAATTTGGCAAATGGATGTAACTCAGTATCCACCTTTTGCCCCTTGGAAATATTTGCACGTTTCCATCGATACATATTCACGGTTTATTCTGGCTACTCCTCAAAGGGGAGAAACTGTAAAACATGTCATCAATCATTCAATTCGTACCTTTGCCTCGCTGGGACGTCCAAAAGAAATAAAAACAGACAATGGACCTGCCTATACAAGTTCTGCGTTCCAGGACTTCTGTAACAGATGGGATGTAACCCACAAGTTTGGGATTCCCTACAACAGCCAGGGGCAGGCTATTGTGGAACGAGCGAACTTATCTCTGAAATGTGCTCTTGATCGATATTCATTGCGGGAAAAACCCCCGAACCTCCCAGCATTGCAAAATTCTCTTAACATTTGTCTTTACACTTTAAACTTTCTTAATCTGACTGGCATTCCTCCCACTTCTGCTGCTTCGTGTCATTTTTCCTCCCCCTCACCCCTGCCAAACAGACCTCTGGTATATTATCGCAGATTGCCAGATCCCGCCTGGCAGGGTCCCGCTGAGCTTCTCACTTGGGGACGAGGCTATGCTGCGATTTTACTACCAGACAAAACCACTTGCTGGATCCCTGGTAGGGCGGTTAGACCCTATCATGGGAATTCCTCCATTACATCTGTATCTTAAAACTCTTCCTGATATTCTTGCCTATATCTTCTTTGCAATTTCTACCTTACTTCAACAAAACCTATGCTTCCTGTCAAAAGACTATTCGTGTTAAAACCATTTCATTAACAGAAGGCTATTATACTTGCTCCATGTGGGTACGTCATGAAAATGCTACACGTAGTTTTCACTCTGTCACTTCTGTTTTGTTTAAAGAACACTCTACCACTCGCTCTTTTGTTCCTTCTTTACTCTTCCTATGGAAAGGAACCTTAAAATCTTTTCCTCTATTCAATCTAAAACATAGGGGGACCTAAATGTCCTTCTATCGTATTATGGGTTTCCCCACCCCAACTAACATCCTTGATGAGTTACCAAATTAATCTTTATTGTCATTATTGTAATTATTATCCTTTTTCTACTAATTGCATTCCCTCTTCATTTTGCAAATGTTCTACAACTAACTTGTCCATAGCCCTCTCTCCTGCTTGTGATGTTTTTATATACCCGAACTCTGATCCTGTCAACAAACGATGCTTCAAAAGAACTGTCCATGACGATCCGCAGAAGTCTCATAGAAGATATAATATTGCTTGGACTATAACTGACTTTCAAGGAGTTCGTTTAAGTTCTACAACCAATTTTTCTCGCATAGAAGACTTCTATCCACCACTTCAATTCGATTTGGCAGACGCACCCACACAACCAGGGGATATTCTGCAATCTACACCACTTCAGGAGGAACTTTAACATCACGCCTGAAAGGAATGTATTTTATCCCTGGCAATAATTTTGTTTGGACTTGTTCCACCGGTCTCACGGCATGTGTCCACGGGGATGAAATTGTTAAATCCAAATCATTTTGCATTCAAGTATGGCTTGTGTGTATAACTCTGATGATTTTATATCCCTACAGGTACCCATGGAATACCCCCTTTTGCAAAATCGTAAAGATTTAGATCTGTTATTTTTTAAAACAAGGGGGATTGTGTGCTACGCTTAAAGAAGAATGTTGTTTTTATGCCGATAGCAGGGGGGCTTGTTTTCTATTTCGCCATGGCTTACAACCTTTTTAAATGCATTGGCAGGACCATTAATAATCATAAAATTGATATGTATTATAGGACCTTGTTGTTTTTATAGAATATTGCAATTTTTGAAAAATCAATTATCCCCCATAACTGCTGATGTTAATGTGCTATTGCAAGCTCATGTTATATCCTCAACACCGGACGAAAAAATGTCATTGCTGAGTTACCGCTCCTTGGACAACCCTGACGCTGACGGGTCACACTCTTGCCCAGATGACGGGGACGGCGAACATTCCATAAAAATGGTTCCTGTCTTCTCGGACGAGGAAGAAGACTCATCATAAATAATAAAAACAGAGGAGATGTTGTAACTATGTATCATTGCAACTATGTATCATTCATGAGTTTGCAACTATGTATCATTCATGTGTAATCATTAACTTCTGTCTCTTCAGTGACCTTTGCAAGGCACATACAAGGGACAAGGAGCTAGACGGTTGTTAATAAGCTTATCCACATTGTAAATGATCTGTCTGGTATGCAGCTTTGTAAACATGCACATCCTGATGGAATTATCTTATTTGACTTGAGCTTTGATTAAATCATTTTCTTGTAAAAAAGCACAATAAAAGAGCGTGTGCCAAGACATTTGGGGCGCGCTCATCCCGAGGAACTTCGCCTCCTGTTGTTTCTCTCTCCTTCGCTCCCTATCATGAGCCGCCCATCTGATGCGGGATAGCAGATACCGCACAATACTCTGTTTCTGGGAAAGTCAATTCTGGGAGCTATGCTTTTCTTGCAGAACTAAAGGAGGAAGGAATATATAGACTGTCAAGATAATTATTGTCTTACTGAACTTAACTTGGAAGTTTATCAACAGCCAATGGAATTGGCTGCAGCTGTAAAATATAGTAGTAACAAATTCTTATGGCCTATTCCTGACAATAAATTCATAGGATTCCACAAAAGTTGCAGATTATGAATTGGATGTTCTGAACTCTCTTGAATAGATTCCCATCATTATTTTGAAGACAGAAAAAAAGATTTGACTATTTTCATTTAGAAATAAAGCAACTGAGGGAGAAATATGATAAATGCATGTGTACAACTCTCATTCATTACACAGAGGCTTAGCTTGGGAGACATTCCTAATGGATTGTGCCCCATATCATTAATTATTCATTCTGTGTCAGCAGTCACTTGTAGCAGTAATGAAGAGAATAGTCAGAAGCAGTATTTATATAACAGAAACTATTTTATTAATAGAGCTGTCATTAGCAAATAGAAACTCCTCTTCTGAAAGTTATTTATAATCTTCCCAAGGCTATTTAATTCTGCTTTTTTCTTCCTAAAAGATGACTAGAATTTTACATCCAGCTTTCGCTATATTGATCATATAATAATCAATAAAGTTTAAAGTTTAATATAAAGTTTAATTCTCAGTATTTTCTATATTGCTTGGTAGAAGATCATACAATTCAATTGCATCTGCATTTAAAAAGGTATAGTTTAATTTAACATATTTGGGATACAATAAAAATATCATCTATTTACTAACTCTCTGATCTTTCTGAAAGAATGCCAACCCACATATCAATATATTTAGGTCAGTTCAAGAGAACTATTTTTTGACCAAGAGGAAGAATTGGCTATTCTTTTGAAAGTGCCCCTTCCTCAGTAGCAACAGTGCTTCTACTCTTCGTCATTCAGTGCACTGTATTTTGTGGCAGCTATGTGATCAATTACAGCATATTGTCTCATGTAATGCATACAATATGGTACATACTGAGTCAGTAGCCAAGATTGCAGGTCAATCTGGAACACATGTGCCTCAGGCTGTTAAGAGCAGAAAGGCATCAATAGAACTTTGGACCCATTTTGAAAACTAATCCTTATCCATTGTGAAAAGTGACTGCTTCGTTTTGCATTTTGTTAGGCCTTGGCACATAGAAGTAGTCCTTGTTTATTGATGGTAACCAAAACTGAAATTTTACCTAGCAACAGCATTTCTGTTCTTCCTTGTTACCATTGTTAAACTAAGTCATTAGTGAGTACAAATTTCAATCATGTGTCTCTGGTTCAAGATGGTATCAATGGATCAATAATGTGGATAATATCTGATGGTAGCCAACTTTCCCAACGTTGTAGAAAAGATGTGGTGGCTGCAATGGCCCGGAGCAAGGGGATTATTGAGAACTTTTTCATCAGGTCTCAATTAAAGGAAATTCCTGCCCTTGAGAAATCATCTTATCTCTCTTCTGGAAAATGAACTATTCATATTTTTCATAACAATTATAGAAATGTTTCAAAATCAGGATGAAACGGATTTTACTGCTTTAGGTTTTAGTCTAAGGATTTGTTTATTCTTGTAGATTTTTTTTAAACATTAGTCAAGCCACTGAGAGAGGTTGACAAATAGTCTGCATTCATATATTCTCTTCCTACAAATATTAAAATATATTCAGATATTTTAACTACAACAATTGATTTAAAATGTTTGTGTACAATTACAAGACAGCTTTTTAAGATTTGTATTTGACTGAGCAATTCATAATTCTGTAAATTTTCCAATAAAGCTTTTATCTTGCCTTTTAAAAATAGTCTGACTGTTTTCAAAGAACAGAAGTACTCTCTTTAAATTCCATCACTATTCTGCAGGATGTAGAAGAACAAAATGGAATCCCATTTATATCCTGATCTTTGATGTTTGAAGAATTTTCCTGAAAGTCAGTCTTCCACAGCCAAATGCTTCTAGTTCACTTTATCTGAAAAGACTACACTCAGATGAGGAAAAAAATGTCTTTATTCTCTTGCCTAAGCTTTCTGATAAGCCAACCATTTGAAAATCATTACAGACTCAGATTCATCACACTGACAGATGACTATTTAGTTCATAAATATTTTCAATTTATTCATGATATGGAAGGTGTAAACAGAGAGTGCTGTGCTTTGCTTTATATTCGGGTAACAATTGCTTTCTCAAACATTCCAAATAATGTGCAATTGAATTTTAACAATTGAATTGAATCATAAACTCAATCCTTATACTGGATAGAATGTGATCTAAATATATCACAATTGCTCCTTTAGATCCCAGGACAGGAATATTCCAAAAACTGGATGCTACTGTAGTAGTGACCTAATTCTATCAGTTTTAATAACTCACATGTACAAATTGGGATTGGTGATTCTTCAATAATTTAGTCTGCCTTTAAATAAGGATATTTTAAATACAGATGTTTTTATGAAAATAAAAATAATAAAATAATATTTTACTATATTAACTATAAACAAATCAACAATTCTAATTTTATATACAAAACTGCATTCACTATAAGTGCTGATATTTCCACATGAAAATAAATCATGAATCCAACACACCTACCTTTGACCTTAAAGCAAACCCACCCCATGTCCTTGGCAGGAAACTAGATCATTACTGCTATCTTAAGAATATGAGTTCAATTTGGATTAAACCAGTACCTTTGTGGACAAATAATAGTCTGCATAGAATACAAAAAGTATCAAAAATTATTTAATGGCAGAATCTATCAGTGTGATATTAGACTACTTATTCCAAGAGCAAAGGCCTATCAGTTTCGGTTTCTTGGCATTCTCTTAATAAATCTAGGCTTGGTGTTTAATGAAAACCAGATGAATAGCTCTAAAGCTACAGATGTCTTCTTTTTTTATGATTTCAGCTAAGATTGTTCTTACTCTTCATAATCTCACACAGCTGCCAAAAATCTATCTTATCATTGCATGAAGTGAAACTTCCATTAGCAGCTATTATGGTAGCAGGGGTCAAACATCCAGTGTCAGACGAGCTACTAAAAAGAAAATATAAGCAATAAAAACAATTCAGCTAGACTGGATTTTTCCCCAAAATATTATTCATGGATATTAAATCAAATTAGGTTATAAGTATCAATGTACAGCAGGTATCTTTGTAAAAAGGTTGACATTATTTTCATTAACAACAATCTTAAAGGAGGGTATTATTTAATTTGAAATAAAATTGTAATCATTCTTGTTATGTCTGGAGCATGGGTCCGAATGATGGAGACGAGCCGGTAGAAACAGTGAACTTCAAACCCTTTATTTACATATTGTGACAGCTCAAACTGGAGGGCTGCTATAGCCTTCCTTATATGGGCAACTTATTAACTATTCAACCAATAGCAAACCTGGAGCGCTAGCTCCGTTAACCAATAGGAATGGCCTGTTAATGGCCAATCAGATGCTCCTGAATGGACCAATCCGATCCTGCCATTAACAGCCAATCAGAAGTGCAGGGCCAGAACCCTGCACTTGACTTCAAGCTCAAGATAACTTTATTGGCATTATTCATTCACAACACCCCTTTACCCCGGCTTCTGCCCACGGGGCGCGGTTACATAGTCCTTAAGGTAGGACGGCTGTTTTGTTAGTCTTTTCGATTTTCGCAAAGTGCCTGGGGGTTGGCTGCACTTCTGCTGAGGTAGATCGTTATTTAACGGTAGGGGTGCCTCTAGTTCTGAGTTCGCATTCCCGTTGTCACCAATATCACTGGCCACTCCCTGAGGTAAACACACTTTGGTCCCTGGTTCCTGTTCCTGCGTTTCAGTCCCATTATCAGTTTCTTCAAAAAGGTTTCCCTCTAATTGCAATTCGCTTTCCTCTGTATCTCCCCCCCCCCTCAGTTTGGTCATAAGGGAGTTCGGAAGTGTGTGACGGTAGCTGCGATCACAGTTGATCTATGTGGCGCTTCCAAAGTCTGTTGTCAGGGCACTGAACGAGGTATGATCTTGGGCCGGTTATGCAGATTACGGTCGCTTCTACCCACAGCGGATCACCCGATAAGTTTTTAGCGAATACTAAATCACCTACCTGGAAGGTACGGCATCGGCCGCTGGATCCGAGTGGTTTTTCCAGTTCGTAGGCTGGGTGTAAGCAATCGAGGTGGGAGCAGAGCTTTCATCCCATTAGGAGCTCGGTGGGAGATTTGTTGGTGATGCTGTGAGGTGTGATGTGCTGTAGGAAAAGGTTCCGGTTGATTTTCTCGTCAATGTTGTCGTAGTCAATCTTTTGAAGAGTCTTTTTGACGAATTGTACCATGTGCTCAGCCCTACCGTTGGCAGCAGGGTGTGCAGTTGAAGTGAGCGCGTGTCGGATACCGCAGTCAGCCAGGTACTGCTCAAAAGACAGCGCGGTAAACTGGGGCCCGTTGTCGGATACCAGAATGTCTGGTAATCCTTGGGCTGCAAACAGTCTTTCCAGTTTTTGATGACCGCATCAGTGGTCGTGTTGCTCATTCGGTGAAACTCGAGCCAATTCAAGTAGGCGTCGACGGTTAGCAAAAACGTGTGGCCTTTGGTCAGCCTGGCAAAGTCCAGATGGATGCGGGACCAGGGTCCCCGCGGCATCTCCCATTCCGTTGGGGTTGCCTTTGGTGGAGCGTTGCTTACTTCTTGGCATCTCCTGCAAGTTTTAACCCACGATTCGATTTGTCTGTCGATGCCTTGCCATCAGGCGTAGCTTCATGCGAGGCCCTTCATGCGCACGATGCTAGGGTGGCCATCGTGCAAGGTTCTTAGCAATGTCTGTTGGAGTCGTTCTGGGATAACGACTCTATCGCCCTAGATGACACAGCCCTTCTGCGAGAACAATTCTGTTTGATGACTTTTGAATGGTGCAAAGTTGTCTGGTACTTGATCCAAAGGCCATTTGCGTTCCACCCATGTGAGGACTCATGCTAAGATGGGGTCACATTCTGTTTCTTTCGCGATGTCACGGGCCTTTAATGGCGGCGTGTGGAGTGTCTCGATCTGCAATGCTGTCATTGTTAGTGCAGGATCATTGATAGTTTCAGGGAGCGGTGTACGGCTCAGCGCGTCGGCACGGGGAATGGCTTTACTGGGACGATATTGTAGCTGATAATTGTAGGCAGCCAAGAATTCTGACCAGCGGGTCATTCTGGGAGAAAGTATGTAAGGAGTTGGCTTGTCCACAGCGATGATCCCCAGCAATGGTTTGTGGTCAGTTATAATGGTGAAAACCCAGCCGTACACGTACTCATGAAATCTTTTAACAGCTGATACGATTGCCAGGGCTTCTTTATCGATCTGGCTGTAATTTTGCTCAGTTTTTGAGAGCGTCTTTGAGAAGTAAGCAACAGGGGCTTCGTTACCGTTAGGTAACACATGGCTCAAAATGGCGCCCACTCGAAAAGGCGATGCATCACATGTAATGTTTATTGGCAAAGCCTCATTGTACTGCATTAGTACGGCGTCCAAAGTCAGTAGTTTTTTCACATTATGGTATGCCTGCTCTTCTTTGTGACCCCATACCCAAATCGATTTTTTATCTAATAGACGATGTAAAGGTTCAGCGACAGTCGCCTTGTGCGGCAAGAATACATTATAAAAATTGATGAGGCCTAAGAACGCCTGGAGGTCGGTCTTGTTCTGGGGTCTGGGAGCGTTTTTTATTGCTCTCAATTTGCTATCGGTAGGGTGAATACCCTGACTGTCAATTAAGTACCTTAAAAGTTCAACACGATCGGTACGCAGTTTGCACTTATTTCTTTTGACTTTCAAGCCTGCTTCCTAGAATTTTCGTAATACCAGTCTTAAATGCTCCTGTAAGATTTTTGGAGTGCGGGCGGCAATGAGCACATCATTAAAACAGGGGACAATGCCCTTGATCCCCTGCAATAGTCTCTCCATTAGGCTCTGAAAGATCCCTGGGCTACACTGACTCCGACTTGAAGCTGCGTACACTTAAAGGCACCTCGGTGTGTTACGATCGTCTGTGCCTTTGTCAACCGGCAGTTGCTGATAAGCCTGAGCTAAGTCTAGTTTAGCGAAGACTTTTCCGCCCCCCAGGGAATGGAGGAGGTGTTGTACCACCGGCACCGGATATGGGTTCTGTTGCAGGGCGTGGTTTAGAGTGGCTCGGTAGTCCCCACAAATTCTAATGGAGCCGTCCAGCTTAATTGGTGTCACAATCGGCATTTCCCATGGTGAGTGGTCAGTTGGCTTTAACACTCCCTGGGCAATCAACTTATCAAGCTGCTCATCGATTTTTGGCTTTAGAGCGTACGGAACTCGACGAGACTTAAGGCGGATGGGAGCTATCTTTGGATTAAGGCTAACGGATATTGGGGTCCCCTTGTACTCGCCTAGCTTTTCCTCGAAGACGTCCCTGAATTTGTGGGCGAGGTCTTCCTCCCAGTCCCTGCTGCCACCGATTCGGTTAATGCCAGCCACTTCAATGCCAAGTGGTGTGAACCATTGCAGGCCTAACAGACTAGGCCGGTCCTTATCGATCACATCAGGGGTAAGTACGCCGTGCGGTTCTTGAAAGCAACCCGGACTCGACTGGATCCTGCGACTGGAATTCGGTTCCCCTGGTAGTCCTTTAACACGAGCCGTTGGAATTGAAGGTCTTGGCGCCGGATAGTGGGGATGAGTTGCTTGAGGGTCTTCCATGAGACCATTGAAAGAGACAATCCCGAGTCAACTTCCATTTGGCAAGGGCGATTTTCAATGTTCACGTTGACCCGAATTTTCTTAGCGTCTAGTGAAGAGGCATGGCCAATAGTGAGTGTTTGGTGGGTCTCTTCCCGTCTCGTTAGACGATTCACGGGTCGATTTCTGTAGGAGTGGTTTACTGGTTCTCGCCTTACAGGGTGATTCCCTGTCGATTGGCGGAGATTGGTTCCTTTCGAGGTCTGGTTGGGTCCGAGGAGGCTTCTGCAGACCCATCCGATGTGGCCTCGTTTCCAGCAGTCATGGCAGAGCGCGTCGCAGAATTTGCAGTCGGAGCAGTAATGGCTGGCCCCGCAGCCAGCACACGGTTGCTGGGACTTCGGGTATCGTTCCCAATCGGACTGCAGGCGATGGACCTCTTCTTCGTCACTGTCTGACGACGAAGAGAGATCCTCATGGTGGGCCGTCTGCAGCTGCCCTTCTGCGTTAGGTGAAACTTCGCTGGCCGGTGGGTGTGCTGAAGCGCGATTTCAGCGTAGTTGGGCAGCCGACTTCTTGGTTGCCTCTGCTGCTGAAGCTTCAGCTATGGCGTCTTTAAGGGTGATGTCATTATTTGCCATTATTTTGCTCTGTATGTTTAGAGCGTCTAGCCCGAGGACTACTCGGTCTCTCAAGGCCTCTTCTAGGACGGTGAAATCACAAAGGCCTCCCAAGTTCCGGAAGTCTGCAATGAAATCGGCGACGCTTTCTCCTTTCCACTGGTTTCTTTGATAGAACTCTGTCATCTTATAAGCGTTGGAACGGTTGGTGCATAGTGGGCCCTTAGTAGTGGTTTGAGGACATCCCAGTCCATGGCCTTCGCTTCTGCAGGTTTCGCTAATGCCTTAGCCATTTTGAATACCGTCGGGCCGCAGTGCGTTAGGAATACCACCCGTTTCTTCCTGGGTGTGGCATCCTTCAGATTATTCGTTTCCAAAAACATTTGAAAACGATCCATGTAGGACTCCCAGTCCTCTTGAGCTGGATTGAACGGAGTGGGTGGCACTACGCCGCCACACATGATTCCGCCATTGTGCACTTCAGCCATGTGCTTAGTTGTCTTAGTTGGCTCTGATGTCATCCAATCCCACCTTCGCCGCCAGTGTTATGTCAGGAGCGTGGGTGCGAATGATGGAGACGAGCCGGTAGAAACAGTGAACTTCAAACCCTTTATTTACATATTGTGACAGCTCAAACTGGAGGGCTGCTATAGCCTTCCTTATATAGGCAACTTATTAACTATTCAACCAATAGCAAACCTGGAGTGCTAGCTCCGTTAACCAATAGGAATGGCTTGTTAATGGCCAATCAGATGCTCCTGAACGGACCAATCCGATCCTGCCATTAACAGCCAATCAGAAGTGCAGGGCCAGAACCCTGCACTTGACTTCAAGCTCAAGATAACTTTATTGGTATTATTCATTCACAACAATTCTGATTATGTTTTACTGTTTTCACTTACACAGCAATGTACAAAGGTTCAGCAAAAATATCTGTAATTTCAGTATAATTTTAAATTCTAAAACTAAAGTAGGGATTGATGAAAAGGTCAATCTATGACAATGCTGAAGTAAAAATGTTTCTTTGGGGAACCTGTAGTACATATTGGAGAATTTGAAAAAAATGTGAACATCAAAATCTCCACCTTTCAGAATTTGGTCATGTGACCTGCAACTACAAAAATACACAAAATGTATATTTAAACAAACAGTAAACATCAGGCTCCGAAAGAAGTGCACTTAAAATCTGTATACCATTAAATACCATTTGCAAAATGTGTTCCTTGTATTAGGCCAGGATTGTCAAACATGTGGCTCATGGGCCAGATGTATCACAAGCTGGCAATGCCCATCCCCAGTTTAGTGAAGGGGAAAAAAGTTGGGCAACTGACTCCACCCTGTAAGATATTATGGGGTCATAAAAAGGAGATGACAATTCAGAAGAAATACTCCTACAAATTAATATTATAACTTCAAAAAAAATGTAATTTCTAGAGGATATATCTATATAAAAATATGAGTTATATATTATTATGATTGATTTATCCTGAATCAATATTAATACATGTGATTTTATTGCTCAATAATGCAATGAGCCATTTTCAGTGCACAGAGTTTGAATTAATTGTTGAAATAAGTTTCTAATGAAGTTTAATTATAAATAGGAAAAGGTTTTCTAGTGTATAATGACAAATGAATAGTAATATGGAATAGATTATTCCCATTTTCTCAATCAGCTACAAATTAAAGAAATGTGGAATGGTAATGTCTTAGCTTCCTCAGGCCTGTAATTGGTTTTCAGTCTTTAGCATTTAATCTGTCAATATTAGTGTCAATATTTCTTAATTGAAAAAGTATAGTTTTCATCCAAATGACAATGTCACATAGTCATATAAACTTTCTGTAGCTTTACAAAGATGAAGAAATTATACTTTATAACAGATACTTTATTGTAATTATCTGTTGGGAAACTCCAGCTAGGCAAAGTCAGGTATAAACAACCAGATATAGATGTGCAGAGTTCAGTTATCTATTTTATTGATTATACCAATTTCATAGGATTTGGCAATTTGTGTCAGTGCACTGTTTGTGGCAGTTTGCACATGGGCCATGCTCATGTAATGATTCCAAACTAATTTCCTAATTGACTGCTCCTTCTAGCTCAGTCTCTGTGACAGGCAAGGAAGAGAGATTAACTGGGGAACTAACCTTGAGTCTCCTTGCAGTCACAGGAGACTTAGATCTGGCCTCTCCTGCCTCTAGTTCCTTGGAACCTTATCTGTTTATTCCCAAGGGAAGGCAATCTGGACAGATTGGTAGAACATAATAAAGTAGTCAGCTTGAACTCTTCCAATGTGGACCTGTTTGCTTGAGCTTGACAATATTATGATCTAGGACAATCATTTACAATGATCATTTATAAAGGTAGGTGGAATCCAACAAATCTGAAGGATGATAATGATTGAACATAAAACATTTGATGAGGAAAATGAAAATTGTGAAAATATTTGTTTTTATTGGCTCTTTGTTGCATGATTATTTGTTCACATTTAAATACCCTATAATTATCTATAGTAAATATTGTTCATATTGCAAAAATAATATTTTTAAATGAAAGAGATAAAAGTGAATTTTATTTGAGTATAGAAGATAATCTGTTCTGCAAATTATCTATATTCTTGCAAATACAATGAAATTCCCACCTGAAAAAAAATTAGAATTAATCTACTTAGTTGTCTTATTAGTTGTAAAAACTTATAAAAGTTATTTCATTTGCAAAGTATCTTTGATTCTTATTTTTTTCAGTTGGTTCTAAACTAACATAACTGATCTTCCTTTTGAAATTTGATTGATTTTGTTGATCTTTGGACTACAGAATTTCCCAAAGGTAGATATCATAATTCAAACAAGAATAAGGCTCCTGTTTCATCCTAGTAGTACTGATCTTTCTTTACTTATTTATATATTGTTCAAACAGAGAAAAACACATAAAACCAACGTTGTCTTTCAAATACAGCTCAGTTTCACTACCCTTATCTCTCTTTCTGTTTCTCTGTCTCTGGTTATCATACAGACAAGTATTATTCTCAAATATAGACTACTTCCATTGGATATCCACATCTAACAGATTCAGCAACAAACCTACATATTCACATACAAATTTGATGATTCAGACCTCATTTATATCATTCACTTTCTTTAAATCAGCAAATATGCGATAATCTTTATGTTGCACATTCATGTATTTCTCAATATCCCTTTGACAAATAGCAATTTGGTCTGTACATTTGCTATACAGAACAAAAGTACACTGTGCTTCCAAATTTTTTCTTCTTGTTACTTCCTGTACTTTGTTGACCAGATTTACTTATTCTAAAGTAAGGCACCTCAACAAAGTTCCACTGCATTTAGAATTCATTTCATTCTTATTTTGCACAACTTGTTCTTTCTTCTCTTTCTTCATTTCATGATTTTATGAAGCAACTCTTTTCATGCATTTCCATTACATTGATGAAATTTTGCATATATATTTTTCACACTGTTCCAAGCAAATCATCTTTTTGTGTTCTTTTTCATCCCTTCTATTGGAAATTATTCCACTTTTTTTTTTTCAATATGTCATTATATTCTCACTCTTGTTATTTTCACTGCTTCTGTTACCTTTCATGTCAATTCTCAATAGTTACCATTGTTACTCAGATCTCAGATACTTTTCTGCTTGAAAGGTTTTTTTTTAAATTAATCCTATAATTTTACATAGGTTATGGTTTATTATCAATATAAAAATGGTATCGAATGTATCATTAAATAACTTCAGGGACTATTCCATGACATGAACGTAAAAGAAGAAAATAGACAACTTATATAGAACTCTAAAAACCATGCTGAAGTCAGAAATCTGAAGAAAATTGATGAATCACATTGCTAGTATTTACTAATATTGCATTTAGCAGTTCACTAATGGAAACTGTAAATATGTGCTTGACAATGTTTGTATAACAATGAAGAGATGAAAATGACTTGCTCCTTTGTTGGATATGAAAACTAAACAACTTGGGAGTGAAAGAGTTGAATTATTTATACCTAGAGATATTAAAACTAAATAAAAGCCATGTACCATTTCATTTATCATTTCTGAACTCTACATTTTTTAAATCAGCAATTTTATAAAACAAGGTTACAGAGGTATCGATTTGGAATGAGTAAGAAAAATGGGATAGAACGTACTTTGTATTTTAATACTTTTGTTTCAAGTACTTCTTTGTTAAAATTGTATTCATGAGAACTTCTGTCCAATGTCTTAAACACTTAGTTGATATTAAAATTAACCTGGGAAAAGGTCACCTCAACATAAAGCTAAAACTTTAAGAAATAATTAAAATGTTTTACAGTTTTTCCCCATTGTCTGCTTCTCCATACTAGAGGCAGAACTTTCCCCTTCCCCTTCCAAAATAGATGTGAGTTCATTGACATCCGATGTTAAATCATACTGGTCGGAAAGATTATCAAGGAGTTTAAAGAGGCCTATTCAGCAACTTCCTTCTTTGTGTTTCCTGCTTCAGTTTTACTTTAATTTTGCCTTTGTTCTCTCTGAAAAGATAAGGTATTAATATTAAGCTTCTAATGAGAAATATTCATGATGGAAATGAAATGGGAGAAGACCACCAAAGTCATGAAATAAAGCATTGCTTAATAACAAAACAAAACATCCCTCCCCAATACAAACTAGGAGTTAGAGAGATACCTAATTGAATCTTCTAGATGGCAGTTCTGCAACTCTGTTAATTGGACATGTATAGCTGAACTATTCATCTATACATAGCTAAACTAAAGGCAAGTATTGCAAGTGTAAAAAAAGCTACTCATTTCCCAAAGGTCCTTTCCCATCCCTGATCATAATTTAACATAATTTAAGAGTTGAATATAGCTTCTTTATTTGTTTTACTACTGAGCACAGCTCTCACATGCACATTCCTTTACACACATAAATGAAAAGCTAGCATCTTGAGGAATCAAATAGTTATTAGATTTTCCATGACATGTATAGCCTTCATATTAAAATTTTTTTTATTTTGATTCATTTCATGATTATGAATTGATTTCCTACTTGTAATACACACAGAAAAAAATATTAAATTTTGGGACAGCATCAACAGCTCAGAGGTTTCCAAGGAGAGAATATTTGCATTGGGGTAATAGAATTTTGAAGAAAAGGACTTGCCAATAACAAAGAGAAAGGAGAAAAATGATTCATCCTATAGTTATTCTGTTTAGTCCAGAAACCTATTTTCTTTATGCTTCAAGAGGCCTGCATCCAAGTGTTGTGGTTATTGGTGTAAATTAAGTCATCTGAAATCCAAATGACCAATTGTCTAAAACGAAATCTCTAACTTCTGCCAATATTTTTCATGTCTCACATTATCAAAATTTGCTACTCTTTGTGTCTTGTTAATTGAGAACTTATATAAAAGATCTAGAATACACGCATTGTTTCCTGATCTACAATATATTAATATGAACATGGATGATATCAATATATGGAATAAACATGGTAGAGATAAAGCAAAGTATAGATGTGTAGGATGGATGGAGACTTCCTAAGATAAGCTGAAATGAATACATATCAGATGTATATTCCAATGCCTTGAATCATCTAGCATTATTGGAACAATGCAAGACATGAACCATTATTTTTAATTTAATTTAATTTCTGACTCAATGTGAATTAGGAAGCTGTTGGAATAAATGGCCTAAATAGCTCCTTCAATTTGTATATTCTATGGATATTATTTTTATACCAGGACTCCAAGACTGAAGTCTTGCATGTAAGTAATACATATATAATACCTTGGGAGAAAAAGCATATAAAGAAGGATTAGACAGAATGATGAATACAGTATACTTAGAATTAGCATTAATCAAGTTGTTGCTCCATCAATTCTATGAGTTCCTGTTACCTTCCAATTGTGTAATAATTCACTGATCATGTGCATGTGTTAATTTAGGCAAGCGTGATTCTTTAACCATAGCTACTTCTAATACTTCTGCCATCTTCCTCATTTTTTTCTAATACCTTAATTGGGACATGTCTGACGTTCTTTTCAGTAGAAAAATATATATTTAGCTCAAGGTTGAACTATAGAATGTTCTCCAAGCTTGGTTGTTTGCTTGAAGATGCTTCATTATCCAATTAGATATCATCATCAGTGCAGGTTCAGTTTCTTTTTCTGGTTTTCAATCTGCTAGAAAAGATAGAATTTAGAAACATCATGGCTGGAAAGGAGCCATATCAGTGCCACCTGCACCATTGCTTATCTGTCAGTGAATAATTAAAATAAGTACAGAAAGAATAGTTTATTTTGTAGGCTTTTTTATGTAGAACTTTCCTACTACATATAATAGTATGTATTTCCCAAGATATATACTTATTTTTAATTAAATTATTAAATCCTTAGTGCAGACGATAACAAATCTTTATTGCAACAGCTATTATCCATGCCATGGCAATTTGGGGTCATAGCATTTTACCCTACCAACAGACAAGGTATTTTTCCCCTCACATTTAGTGTACGCAGGAAGGAGAAAATATAGGATCAGTATTCTGCTAGAGACTTTCGATATCAGCCTGAAGGTTAAAAAAAGGTCTATTTGCCCAGGGAATGTAATGTTTTTGTAACATTAAGTTACAAAGATTTAAGCAGATCTTTGTGACTTTTTTCTACGTATTACCCTCAGTGTAGCTGATTACCTTTCTATTTTTTCCTGGTTTTTTTGTTTTGGCTTCTGTTTGCAGATATCATTTTTAATTCAGGATTGGCTTTCTTTCTGTTAAATACAATATATTGTTTTTGTGGTATTTCTTTTAATTCACTGTTATGGAATGATGTAATAATGATACTGAGATTAAATAAAACATCCTTTTATTCAAAAACAAAACAAAACGATGAGTCCAAACTAGTTAAAGCAATCTGCACCTCGTTGGGTTTTAAACATCTTCTTCTCCTACAATATTTAATTCCTAATTTTATTGATTATGAGCTGCAAAAGGGAATAATGTTTTACAGATATAAAAATCAGATATTTCAGAGCAAAAAAATCTCTGTGGTCCAATATGTCAGCAGAATGCTTGCACTAGCACAAACACAAACATTCAACCATCCCAAGTTTTGATTTGATTTTCTTTCATTTTTCATATCTTCCCTCTATATTTATATCTGTCTCAGATTCAAGGGAGGTAAAATTTCCTGGCCTGTGCATCACTTTCTTTTTCAAAGTCAACAAAATGTTCATATCAAATTAATCTTTATATTAAAGAAATGGAATATTATATCACACACAAATACTGACTACTGTGTGACTTGATTTTAAACTTCTGCCCTTTCAGCAACTGCATATCTTCATTGTCTCTCTACCACAGAAAAAGAACCTCAGCCAAGTTCTGGAAAATTGGAGATTGCAGACTTACTATTCTATCTATTGCAGTGTTGTGTTTGTGTGTGTGTGTGTTTGTTTGTGTTTTGGTCTAGATTGGAATCCTATACATTTCTTCTATTAAAATTTAAATTATCATAATCAATTGCATATATCCATGACCACATTGTATGTATTATTTTATATTTGGGTGAAATGTTTGTCTGCTCAAATATTTTGGGTTACATTTGTATACTAAATAATATATACAAATATTATATGCTCTTTTATTCTCAGCATAGCCTTAATTCTCTCACTGAAACCTATGAGATTCCAAGAGATGTCAGGAATAATGTACAAGGCTGATTTGGGATTTGTGCTTCTTGAGCAGCATTTTGCTGAAGTCCTTTTCCAGTTAAAGTAGAATAAGAAATGAACTTGCGGCAGTATCGCCCACATAAAAGTTATATTCATGTAGAAAATGCCACACTGTTTAAAAATCCAACATAAATCTAGACAGAAATAAAGACTTGGTTTCATTGATAAGCTGATAGATGACTGGATATCTGCAGAAATGGTTTTTAAGTTATATTTGATACATATCTCTTTTATCTTATTTTCCTTGCTTTTCATGATGAGTTATTCGAATACTATGAAGTATTTTTTTAAAAAGGATAATTTAAGAAGAAGAAAATATGTTTATTTTATTCATGTTAAGTAGCATCTTAATCTATTCTGGTGAAACATGAATGAGAGAATTATGATAGCCAGAATATTTTCATGAAGAACCTACTAATATTCACTATCCTTGATGCCACTAACAATTATTTGCCTCTGTCTGAGCTTAGATCCCCAAATCCTAAAATATTCTCCAAAACAACCAAAAAAGGAAAAAATAATCTGAAAAGTGGATATAATGTTGGAAAGCAACAGAAAGGGGGAATACAGAAGAGGGAAATGGAGGGGGGGAGACAGGGGGGTAAAAAGGGGAGAGAGAAGAAGAAAGGGAAGAAGGAAAGGAAGAGAAGTTACAAAGGTTTGGAGCAAGATGTAAAGAAACAGGACCTATTCAGAGATAATGGGTGAAAATCTAACTGAAAAAGGGATTCTGTGAAGGTACATAAGATGGTATTGTTATATTTTTAATAGAAATAATGTTATTTAACATTATTTAATAGAAATAATGTTAGAAAATTGGAAACAACATGTGATTAAAAAGAGGGATAAAATAGTCAGTGTAATTTAGTGAAACTTTTGTGAACAAAATAAATGAAATAAAATAAATGAGAGAATTGAATTAGCAAGTAACGGGAACATTTTAATTATTCAATGTTTTATAAAATATAAGTGAAGTGGGGGGAATTAACTATGGAAAGTTTATAAGTGTTCCCATAGAAGTATGATATTTATCTGAAAAATAATGTGTAAAATGTTAAGATTTAAATGAATATTAATATTAATGATAGAATTGAATTGGTATGGATTGTTGTTCTAATTATATTATACATTTATAATTTTTTTCTTTTTTAAAAATACAGTATGTAGTTTTAGAAAGTACCAAGCAGAATCTGAATGGAAGTTATGTACCATATTAGGTGTTATAATTTTAGGGGAAAGATATAAAGGCATCATACTCCAATCAGTGATTAGAGGAGAAATGTTGTTTAATGAGAAAAGATAGCAGAGAGTTGAAACAGGACAGACAAAGAATATAAGTACAATGATTTGAATTGAGATGAAATAAATAAAATAAAATTAAGAAAGTTAAAAGAGGGGAGAAGCTATATTGAAAATGTAGAATAGTAATAAGATATGGAATGGAATATAAAAATGAGCATGAACTTGAATTTGTGTCTGTACGAAGAGATGTAACCTGGGACTATGCTGCTTTCAAAAAAGATGTTTTATGTTTTCATGCTTTATGTTTTGTTTGTTTATGTTTGTTTTCAAAAATCAATACAATTTTTTTTTTTTTAAAAAAAAGGAATAGTATAAATTGCAAGCCTTTGCAGATGACCTGGTATTTATATTAGAAGATCCATTGGAAAGAGCACCTAAATTAATAGAAAAAATAGAAGAATATGGAAAAGTAGAAGGTTTGAAAATAAACAAAGATAAAACAAAGATATTAACAAAGAATATGTTAGTAAGATGAAAGAAAGATTTGGAAGAAGTTTTAGAAATACAGGTCACAAACAAGGTTAAATATTTAGGGATATACATAACACCAAGATGTAGCACGCTGAAGGAGGATAATTATTTTAAACTCAAACAGCAGATTGTTACAGATTTGACAAAATGGGGAAACTTACAATTATCATTGATTGGGAAAATATCTACAATTAAGATGAATGTATTACCTAGAATTTTATATTTATTCCATACAATTCCAATCATAGAGTTTTTTGAAGACTTAAATAGAATTGTGCTGAAATATATTTGGCAGGGTAAAAAAGCAAGAATAAAATTAAAATTGTTACAAGATGCAAGAATAAGAGGAGGATTTGCCTTGCCTAACTGGGAGTTGTATTAGCAGGCGACAAATCTGATGTGGGTAAAGGAATGAATAACATTAAGGAGCAATAGACTATTGTCCTTAGAAGGGCATGACTTACTGTTGGGATGGCATGCCTTCCTTTGGTACAAGGGAACTAAAACACAGGGTATTTTAGAAGACTTTATTTTTAGAGGCATTGTTTTTGAATTGGGAGAAGATAAAAAGACAATATTATTTAAAAATTCCATTATGGATATCTACCATTGAAGCTTTTTCTTATCCAATAATATATAAAAAGGAACAAACAGTTAGATATGGTGAGATATTGAATGAAAAGGGTGAACTTAAATCTGTGCAATAGGCTTTTTTGCATTTACAAAGGTACATTAAAGTTTCCCTGATCCCACACATATATGAAAAGGGATAGCTGTAGTATTGTAATGATACAACACTCATTTCAACATTTTATGCAAGTATCAGATCCTGCAGGCTTCTTTGATGAATACAAATGCAAGAAGTGTTCAAGAAGTAGTTATTACAATGTACTGTACAAAACTTAATTAGTTTGTATCTTAGGGCAGTAAATCAGAGAAGATTATGTCCCAGAAAATCATGGCAAGGACCATTGACAAAGCAATCAAATCTCAATATGGATTTGCGATTGTCAGAATAATGTAGCAATGATGTGATGACAATGATGAAGGCAATATAGCAAAGAAGTTTTGGAAATAGGCCAAAACAGAATCCATATACATCAAAGTGGAACTGAAATTTGGACAAAATTTGGACAAAAGTGGAATTGAATTTTTTTACTGCTATGAAAATTTTAATGAAGGGTGAAACATATGTCATATTTTAAAGTTTCTATAATTATCTTACCTTGGAAGGAAGACAAGGAAAATCATTTCTGCCAGAAGGTAAATTAGTGGTTCCAGGAAGACTGACTGTTGCTAGGCTTATTCCCACCAGATTCTCCAAATCCTAAATTTCCCATATTAGGTACTTCAGGGCAAACCTCCTAACTGTATTGTTAGTTGTTTTTAGCCTATAATCTTTCCTTTCCCTAAGTTTAGGGCCAATTCACAATAGAGACTTGTTGACAAATAAACACTGAAAAGAAATGCATATAGCATTACCTTGGCAAACTGCATTGTGGGATTAACATTCCTTTAAATTTATGTTCTAGGCATTTATTACCTCAGTACTTGCCAAAACAGAGGGTTTTATTTTTTGTTGTAAAAAGAATGTTTCCATTAAAACCCCACATTTAAAATTCTAATAAGATGCTGGATCTTATTCAACACACACAAAAAAATTGTATCGTTCTAGTTTAATTTGAACACAATTAGTAAAATAGCCCATTTTATTGTGATGTCAGTTCCAATTAATGAAAAGCATCCATTTAATATTATAAGACAGAAAGGCCTAAATTAGTGTCATTCCAAATCCTGTAAAATGTAGTTACTGACTGTGCATTTATATGTTTCTTTGTTCCTACTTAAATAGCATCTCACCTGCAGTAATATTATCCCAATGGCAATATTTGGGAATCTGTTATTAAAATGTCCCATATAATTGAATATTTGGAGAAGTGTATTTGGCATATTGAAGCCATATGGTAGTGTAGTTTGTTCCATTGCCTCTTCAGAAGTTCAATATCAACATATTTTTTATATTTAAGCATGTATACTAAAAAGTCCCTGCTATTTGTTTGGAAATACAAAGTGCAGATTGTCCTTTTTTAGATAGCTGCTAGTTTTGGGGAGACTAAGGTTCTCTTTCTATGGTCTGGGGATAGATTATCTGAATATATCTACGCATATCTCTATCTGAATTACTTACATCTATCTATATATCTATCAACCTAATCTATTAATTTATCAATCAATGTTTAATTCTGTTTAGAATTTGAAAAGCATACCTAAGGGTTTTGGGGGGTGAAGGGGCACAGAGACATATATTCTTTTTCTTGAAGCACGCCCCACTGAATTCTCCAGGAGATACTTGTGAGGCAATATGGTAAAAGGTATCAAACCCTCCAGTGGTGGTATTCAAATATTTTTACCACCGGTTCAGTGGGTGTGGACACGCTTTGTGCAAGTGCACACACTTTGCATGCACACGTACTTTACTCAGGAGCAGAGGCATTTGCACAGGCACAGAAGCACTCTAACTCACCACCTTGCAAGCCTGCATGATCCCGGTCACTTCAGCATCTGCTGTATGACACTCTTCTGTGCCGCGCAAAACAGCTGCACTTCAAATTCAGAGGATAGTATGGGAGCCCAGGCGGGCAGGTGAACCCAACAGCAAAACGGCGGAGAGAACTGGCTTGGTCCTTGTTGCTCATCACTGCTACTGGCTCTGTCAAACCAGGTCGAACCGGTAGAATACCACCACTGAAACCCTACCTGTACTAAGTTTTATTCATTAAATAAATTACAATAGTTTAAGTGCTGTCTCTTAAATAGTTTATTGTTATTCATATATTATTGATTATTGATGCTCTTTCTTAAATCTGTAAACATAAACACAGGCAGATACATATACTCCTCCCATTATTTATCAAACTGTTAAATTCACATAGCTTATCAAGATTTCTGGATCCAGTGGGTTGGATAATTATCATAATTGTTTTACCAATATTCTAACATGGCACTACTGGTGACAATTTGCATTACATACCTTGAAAGTCCATATTTAATTATAATGATATTATTCTACAAATGGGGAGGGAGAGAGAGTAAAGTTAGCTATATAAAAGTTAAGTCAGAATCTAGAGAGCTTAAATTAAATATAAACAGATACCTAATTTGACAAATATTTTTTAAAACAATGTTGGAATTCTGAAGTTCAACCCAATATATTTTCAGGGACAATAATCTGTTTATGTTAAACATGTTGGTATTAATTTTCAATATTATATGCACAAAGATATAAGTTGTTTCTAGTATTATTGAGGCATGATGTGAGAAACAGATAGAGAATTTAGAGGGAGATTTTTTTCCCTGCCAAGTTGTCTGGCAGGCCAAAGAAAGAGGGGCTCACATATTCAGAAAAGTCCCTTTCCTCCTTCTGAATATTGGTATAATTGAAAAATAGATGCAGTTTTTCGTTTAGTAAATAATACTGTCACAGGGAGCAAAACTCATGTCTTCCTTATTACAGTTTCTGAATGTATGTACCAACATGAATGAGCAGTGCTTGCTGTGTTTAGTTATGTATGATAAGTCTTTCTTGACTTCTACATAGGCCTGCTTAGCCATTGTGCCTGATACCATTGTGAATGGAACGTCAACATTCTTATTCAGTTTCTGTCTTTCAGATCCTTTGGCCTTATGATCCCAAATCCATAGCTTGAAAGTCTTAACTATTCTTTCTTAGATAACAATTGTAAAAAAAATTCATATAAGAATTGGTGCTTTTGCTGGCAACGTCATTCTTAATTAATGGAATTATGGAAATCCTTTCAAGTGAACCTAAAAGAACTATAGGGTTGATTTATCCTGAACAAATGCTACTAAATCTCCATATCTACAATACCTTCAATTTCTAAAGAAGAATATCAGGTCTATGTCTCTTTAGCATGTAGATGATATTTCAATCCAACAAAAATCCAGCAAAAATAAAAACACGTCTCTCGTATGATATTTTCATTTCTTTTTGCTCTGTCACTTTTTTTTGCTGTCACCTGATACTGTATTTTAGCAACTGTAATTTTCTCATGGATAAAAAAGTATTTTTCCTTATGAGGCCATAATTACAAAAGAGTTTTCCCTTATCAGCGTTCAGATGCACTGCACTGTTCAAACGAACTGGTTCTTCTTGTATGGTTTACCAAATGTGCATCAGTTTTCCCCAGGTATGTTTAACCATATTCAGCAGTATATCTGCTTAGATTTTTATTACAGGAAACTGTTAATTCTACTCTTCCATGACCATTAGGGTTTCAGGTGGTAATCACGAATTACAATTAGGATCTATTTCCAAGGAATTTTGAAATTCTACAAAGGTTTCCTTGAAAACATTATTGAAATTAGGTTCTGGTTTTGCGTGGCTTCGGTGGCAGCAGGAATTTGTGACTGTCTGTTAGGGATAACATTGTTTTACCCTAACTGGTTTAGGTAAATAATAATATGTAATCATAGTTTGTATGTTAAAGTGTCTGCAACTTTAACTGTGGGATAGTAATTAAGGGAGTGGTTGTGAAAGCACTTTAAAAGAAGCAAGGCTGCAGCTTGCTCTCTCTCTGGCTTTGATGATACCTGATTACTGCAAGGACACAAGACTGCATTGCTCGAACGGGAGAGAAAACAAAGGACTGACTTGTAAGTGAATTGACATAGGATATTTCTACACGGACTTTGCTAACTGAATATCCCTGAATGGACTGACTAAATGATACATGACTATTGGACTGTTATTTTGACTATGCTATGAACTCATAATGGAATAAACTATATTTTTGATAGCACAAGCGTATCAAAATGTTATTTTTACTGTATGTTAATAAACATACAAGCTTAGCTCACTCATTTATCTGTGTGCCTATCTGACTAAGCTGCACATTCTGTTTAGCTTGTCTCCCTAACCCTGGTTGGGGAAACCAGGCTTAACACTGGTTATGGGCCCAGAGGCTGCAAAGTCAGTTTAACTAGGATAAAACAGATTTATGTAAAAGTGAGAGTTTGTGTTGTTATACATTACAGTAACAGACAGCTGTGTTTTATTAATTATAGTTTTATATCCATATAAGAAAACATGGCACAAGTCAATCTACAAAGTTTGTCCCTTATATCCAAGCTGGATGGAACAAACTATGTATCATGGTCTATGAAATGTAGTCTGCTTCTACGAAGAGAAGGTTTGTGGAACATAATTGAAAATCCACCAAACGTAGAAGAATGGGATCCAGAGGATGAGGAAGATAGATTAAAGATAGAAGAATTTATGCATAAAAATCAACAAGCTATTTGCATTATTGCTTTCACCTTAACTGATCAGCAACTTGTTTATATCCACGGAGAGAAAACAGCTGTTGGGTGTTGGCAGAAGCTGAAGACGATTTATGTTCGAGATAATGTTAGTGCTCACATAAATCTAACACGGAAACTTTTCAGTACACATCTCCATAAGAATGGTGATATGCTGAGTCATTTGAAAACTATGCAAAGCATTTTTCAAGAACTGCACGAGAAAGAGCTTATTTTCTCTGAACTACACCAAGTCTACATAATTCCATCTTCCCTTGACGAAAGTTATGATAACTACGTAACTTCCCTTGAAATATTGCCAAAGGAAAGCCTAACTTTAACTGATATAACTGGCAGATTGATTGAAGAGGCCAGAAGAAGGTTTGAAAGAGACGAGTTAAGGAGGCAGCAACCTCAAAAAGAAGATAATGAAACTCCTACTGCATATGCAATTAAAAAGTGTTTTAATTGTGGAGGAAGAGGACATTTGGCAAGATTTTGTAAAAAAGCAAAGCGCCAGAACGCTGGCCAGAATACAAAAAGTCATCAAAATAAAAATAAAAATTTAGAGTTAGCCATGTATACTAACGGAGCTGTAAAAAATAATTTATGGGTGGTTGACAGTGGAGCATCACATTGTATAACAAATGATAAAAAAATTTTTATTAAAATGTCCAAGAGTACACAGCAGATATCGTTAGCCAATGGCTGGAAACTGAAAGCTAAAGGTCAAGGTATAGCATATTGTTCTTTTATAAAAGAGAATGTAAAAATGTTATATGTACCACAACTTAAGTTTAATTTAATTTCTGTTAGAATTTTGGTTAAACTAGGATATGTAGTTACATTTAGGGGAGATAACTGCATAATTGAGAAAGAAAATAAGAAAATTACTGCATCTTTAAGAGGTGAATTATATGTGTTAAATGATGATGGTTTAAAAGTGGCTAACACAGTTTATGAAAATAAGAAACCTCTGTTTAGCTTGTCTCCCTAACCCTGGTTGGGGAAACCAGGCTTAACACTGTCCATGATTCCTGCTGCGCTTGCTGCCAAGGTGCCCCTGATCCAAATGGGTCAGGGGGATATGGCTGCCCTGTAGAGGCATCCGAAGAGAGAGGGAATCCGGACAGTGGGTTGGGGGTGTCACAGACCCCCTCCTCACCCAGAAAAACCCCTTTTTCCCGAGGTGGTGGAGCAGCGGTCAATAATGGCTGCCACGAAGAAGCCTGCAGCTGGGTAAAATTGGTGCTGGAGGAAGCAGGGAAAGTGTAAGTGCTGGCTGAGCTGGATCAATCAACAACTATTCCAACACCCTGGAAACTGAATCATTTGAATTGCCAGAAAGATACATTGTTCCTAAGAAGATCGGAAAGTGGCGGACAAAGCTGTCAAGAGGAAAAAACTTTTTTTTCTTCACTCTCCCACCCCATAGAAACAGCAGATGAAGATTTGGAAAATTTATTTGGGTACTGAAGGTAACTCAATTTGAAAGCTAAAACTAAGGAGTAAAGGATTCCTGGACAATGGATTTAACAACTTAAGAAATCGGAAAACCCTTATTGGAGGTATGGATTTCTGAACATTTAAAAGAAAATTGTTGTTGTAAGTAGGAAGGGAGAGGAAAAAAAATTGGAGCAGAAGTTGAAAAAGGAGGAGACTGCCTAGAACTTTAAAGAAAGATATATTGTAATTGGAACTCTTTGATTAAACAGTAACCCCAGAAAGAGAAAGAGAAGAAAGAAAAGAAGTATTAAAAGAAATAGTTTATTTGGATGCTTTGGTAACTTTGGAATTTTTTGGAACTATTCTTGATTAAAAACACTTGGGTGGTTGTTTTGGAAAAAGTTTTTCTCTTCACAATGGCATTGCTTGTGGATGAACTAAAAATTGAATATAAAAAATATAAAAAAGAAGAACAAGATGGAAAAGATACTTTGGGCTCTCTATTTCAATTTCTAGAAATGGCGGTATGCACTTATGAAAAGTTGACTGTGCAGCAGGACGATTGGGACAAAGAAGAAGCCATCTTTGAACAATGGGTTCTTTTTGGAGAGGAAGAGAAAGGGGAAAAGAAAAAGGGGATTTTAAGGTTTGAAAAAACAACCAAAAAAGAGAAAAATGAGTTGAAAGTGGATATAAGATTAGAAAACAACAGAAAGGGAGTAAGCAAAAGAAGAAAAGGGAGGAGGAGAGAAAAAGGTGTAAAAAGGGCAAGGAGAAGAATAAGCAAGAGAGAAAGGAGGAGTTGAGAAGCCTTAATGGTGGGAAACAAGACTTAAAGAAACAAAGCCTATTTAGAGACAATGGGTAAATTTAATTGAAAAAGGGATTCTGGAAGGTATGTAAGATTGTGTTTTTATATGTGTATCTAGAGTAAAATGTTTAAGTTATAAATGAGTTAAATAAATCAATATATATGATTAGCTTTTTAATGATATGGATAGGGTTATATATGCTTTTATTTACTTATTGTTGTGTTTTTACCCTTCTCATAAAATTTATTGAGTAACTTTAGAATGTACTAAACAGAATCTCAATATAAATTAAGTGTTATTTTAAGTAAATTTAAGCTAGGGGAATGAGTCAAAGGCATCACTCCAATCAGTGTACAGGAAAAGTATATTAAAAGAAAAAAGATGAATGGATAGCTGGAAACAGAACAGACAAAGAATGATAAGTATTATGAACTGAATTGAGATAAGATAAATAAAATAAAATTAAGAAAGATAAAAGGAAGGAGAAGCTATATAGAAAATTGAAAATAGTAATAAGATATGGAATGATATATAAAGTGAGTATGATTTTTGAATTTGTGTCTGTGCGAAGAGTTTAACCCGGGATCAAGCAGCCTTCAGAAAACATGTTTTATGGGTTGTTTTTTTTCATGTTTTATGTTTTGTATGTTTGTGTATTGTTTATGAAACGCGATAAAACTTTAATTAGCAAGGAATATAATTTGGATAATAGAATGAAAAGGAGAAGCTGGGATAAGATACGAAGTTGAACAGATAATGTAAATATCGATATTACAATTTGGAACTATTTTGTATGCTCTATTGGTTTTCTTAGAAAAGATTTTTTATGTTATTATGCCTTGATTGTTTATGTATTATTTTTATAAAACTAATAAAATTTGTTTGGAAAAAAAAAAGAAAACATTATTGAAATTATGTTTATTTAGGATTTTTTCAATAGTTTCTAATGATATCTCAACTGTTAAATTTATATTTTTAGTTTCATATAATGTTTAGTCACTGAGATATGCCTGCTTTAAATTTATTAATATGTTCATAAAGAAGGATGATGATGATGATGATGATGATGATGATGATGATGATGGAAAAAACAAGAAAAGGGAAGAACAAATATTCCAAATTTCTCAAAAGGCTCAATGAAGTGAATAATAGTATAAGACAGGGGTGTCAAACTCAAGGCCCAGGGGCCGAATCTGGCCCATGAGGTGCTTAGATCTGGCCCACAGGGATGCCCTGGAAATAGCGAAGGACTGGCCTGCAGTGCCTCTGCCAGCAAAAACGGAGCTTGTGAGCGCCACGTGTGGAGCCCAAGCTTCGTTTTCACTGCCAGAGGGTTGCAGAAGACTGTCCCAGCCAAAAACAGAGCTCAGGAGCCTGTTTTCACTAGCAGAGCACTCAGGCCACCACAGGCACCCGCCCAACACAAGTGATGTCCTGCTAGCCACACCCACCCTGGCAACACCCCCTCCTGGCCCTCCCGAGGTCAAACACAGCCCTGATGCGGCCCTCAATGAAATTGAGTTTGACACCCCTGGTATAAGAAATAAATGAAGGAATAAAAACAGGGACAATTATTACATGGTATATTTTGTCCTTGAACTCAAGTCCTAATTTTAGTAGAAATTTCAACATGATTCAGACTTTGTTTATGATTTTCAGAAATAAAACAAAAACAAAACATTTTCATCTTCCTTACTCTTATATGATGCTTACTTCTCTGCAAAGTCTGGTTAGATTAAAACACACACATTCTCTTCCAATATAATTGGTTAATGAAATCTTTTATAGCTTTATGTTCTGCATTACAAACTGAAGAACTTGAGGGAAATGACAGTCTGAAATATAAGAATTAAAAAATAAATGAAACAAATGCTGAGAAATAAAACAAAAAGGATAGACAAAACTATATTTGAATAAAATTTTCCATAACAATATTTTGCAGCAGAGAGACTGAGCACATATCAGAAACTTTATTAAAACTCTTTGGATGGCACTGATGAGAAACAGAGAGAGAGAACGAGAGATTCTACCAAATAATCATTTATAAAATATGGCTGAGAGTAAACAAAGTAAACGTCTAGGTAGGATGCTTTATTATACTTTAAGCAGAAAGTGAGGACACAGTCATTAAACTGTCAAAACAAATACTATACTAGTATATGTAAAATGCTTATAGTTAGTTCCATCTGCTGTAGCTGCCATTATGTTTACAATGCTATCTGGAAACTTTCCATTTCATAATTTCAATGTATTCAGTGAACAGACTGGCATTTTTGTGGCTCATCTCAGTGGCAAACAATAAGATCACAGCATGTAAATCAAGCAAATGTCCACCTTAGGCAATATATGTCAGCATGCTCAAATGCAGCCACAAGTTATAATTAATTCCTGTATTTTGAAAACAGTTAACAATTAATTCCTGGATATAGAAAACACAATGACATGTCTTGATTTGTTTTAATTTGTTTTAGTCTATTTCCAAGAACAAAATGTACTCTTCACTGTCACCACTTTCATGGATATTAATAGCTGGTCAAATTTTAATTCATTAGTATACCAACTGAGGCCAAGTCTCTATATTTTATAAGCCCCTATAGGCATTGACTGTGAATCCTTATTCATTCCAAAAAAAGTATCATTGAATTCTAAATAAACAAATATATGGATATTGGTTGCATTAGTTGCATTTAATGAATTTCATTTTAATTAAATTAAATCAATTTTAATTTTTGTGCTGGTTTCATGTACATTTTCTCATAATCCTACTTTTTGTCATGTGACCAGATTTTCATGGAAGAAAGCTCATAGCCTCTAGCTTTTTACAGATACCCCAAAAATATATTAAAGAAATTTTAAAAAGGAAATTCCATTAATAATTTATATGGGTAGTATGGTCTTATCGATTTGGGAAGCACACTGAATTAAAGACGGACAAAGGAAAGAGAATGGATGTCTTTTCCTTTGAAGCTCTGAAGTCTTTCAGCTTCTTCAAGATAAGATACTATTTTGTGTTCTTTTGGACTACAGCACTATGCATTATAACACTAAATAATAGTGTATTCCATATGGAAGCAAATGGCTTGGCACAGGGAAGCAGGATCTGAGTGGTAAAAAGCTTTTGAGTAGTGACAAACTATTTTCTAACTTACATTTTCAGAATTAAGGAAACTTTTTCTTTTTCTGGACAGGCATATTATTTTGCCTTTGACACTATTACAATAAAAACATTATAAGATTCCATATCAGAAATATGTTTTGCTATGGGAACTGGAGATATTGAAATGATTCAACGTAATTATGATCTCATAGATGCTGACCTATCATTTCTTGATTGGCACATTCTGTTCTCTAACTGTAATACTACAGAAGACCATTATAATGCATTCTTGTTTGAACTTGAAAGAGTCACTAAACTATATCTACCATTAGTAATCCCCCAAAACAAAACAAAACAAAAAACAAATTACCCATAACAATAAGGAAATGTCATTAAAAAAAAGATTGCTATGGTGTAAAAACAAAACTAGCTACGTAGCAAACTTTAAAAACCAATACAACACCTTATGCTGACAGATAAAGGCAGGATGCACAGATTACCACTGAAAGCAAGAGGAAAATTTCCTACATACAAAATTCACTCACACATTGTAAACATCAAACTTAAAGACTCAAGAACCATCCCACCTCTAAAAGGACCAAATGGGAAAGACTGCAATGATGAAGCTTTTAAGGCCAATCTCTTCAACACATTCTTTAGTTCAGTCTTTGTAATTTTGCTTGGCTTCTTCTTCTGAATGCATGGCGGCAGGCGATATGTGATGGCTTTGGGGCATAGTTGTTACCAAGTACCTCTTGTAGTTCTTCCCAGGGAACAGCCTTGACCGTCTGAGGAGCTAGCAGCATGGTGGCGGTGTAGAAAATGGGGGCCCTGCAGAAACTCAGGAAATAGGCTTTATTCCTGTGAGGAGGGATGTCAGATAGGTTCATGGCATCCATGATGCATTTGAACCTATTGATGTACGATGTCCATGTCTCGGAGGTTAGCCAAAAAGATGGAAAATTTGGTGGCACCATCATATCTTCGTTCGATAGTGACTGCTCTAGTGACAGCTCTTAGTGACAGCTCTTTTTGAAGTGACTTCAGCCATGTGGTGCTCCTTCTTTGCCTCAGTTGGTCAGCATCCCACTTTCGTCACCAGTTTTGTGTTTGGCGCACTTAGAAGAAGAGGCGAGGCAATATAGAGTTTTAACAGGCTTTATTGCTCTGTGGCTAGCCGCGGCTCACAGCAGCAGCTGAGAGAGAGAGAGACAGACAGCTGATTCCGTTTGACAGCTCCTTTTATACGGAGCTGTCAAATGGTCCAGCCAATCAGGGACTTTTCCGGCTCCTGCTTAAACAGCAGACCGGAGTGAGGACTTGCTGGCTGGCCGCAACACTCACCATTATCATTTCTTCTACTAAATTTATTTTAAAGATTTATTGCATCTGTTAATACATTAAACAAAATGGAACTAGAAACATAACCGAAGATGTACATAAATATAAAAATAAAGGTAAAGGTTCCCTTGCATATATGTGCTAGTCGTTTCTGGTTCTAGGGGGCAGTATTCATCTCCATTACAAAGCCGAAGAGCCAGTGCTATCCGAAGACATCTCTGTGATCATGTGGCCGGCATGACTAAATGCTGAAGGCACACAGAACGCTGTTCCCTTCCCACCAAAGTGGTACCTATTTTTCTCCATGCATTTTTACATGCTTTCAAACTGCTAGGTTGGCAGAAACTGGGACAAGTAACAGGAGCTCACTCTGTTACACAGTGCTAGAGATTTGAACTGCCATACTGTCAACCTTTCTGATCGACAAGCTCAGCGTCTTAGCCAAAGATGGTATTCAACCAGGTTCTTATCAGTTCTGGAGAGCTGGTAGTGGAAATTTTGAATAGTTCTGAGAACCAGAAAATACCATTCTCACTGACCCCACCTCCATCTATACTCTGCCTCCCAAGTCCCAGCTGATTGGCTGGGTCTTCTTTTGTTGCCCTACACTGGAAAGCAGGTTAGTGGGGTGGTGAGAGAATGGGATTTTGCAGTAATCTTCCCCTAGGAGTGGGGGAGGGAATGGAGATTTTACACTATCCTTCCCCTGCCATGCAGGGGAAGCCACACCCACAAAGCCACACCCACAGAACTGATAGTAAAAAATTTGAATCCCACCACTGGTCTTAGTCATTGAGCCATGGCATCCCTTCACACAAACATAACATTTCTACTAAAAGAAAGTAAGAATATATTTTAGTTGTTATATTCATGGGGAAAAAAGAAAGAAGAAAGAACATTGAGAATAATGACAGATTTTAAAATAGTAAATATGAAACCAAGATCACTTATTAGAACACACAAATAAATTGTTAGTACAAATTTCATTTAATGGTATAATAAAATGCATGCAAAACTTCAAAAAAAGATAGTACAATTATTAGTACAATAATGGGAAAGTTATAAAAGTTCCATCAATAAATATCAAGACAAAAATGTTTATAAAGCAATAAATGTACGACATCATATAGCAATGAAACATTTTATTACATGTGACAATTATGTAAAAAATGGAAAGAAAACATTCAACATATTCAAATTTGAACTGAAACCAGAAATATTCCTCTTAGCTATAATTCCATAAAACATAAATAAAAATATAATTTACTAAGAAATAGTATATGCTAATGGCTGCAATATCAAATTTGGCCCAACATATTAAAAGATGACCTTTTTTCAAAAAAATATCAATACTGTAATTTTTCAACAACAGCAAAATTGACACTCATTATGCATTATAGAAGTTTAACCAAATGTAAGCAAGAATGAGTAAATTTAGATATTTGGAATATGGATATTAAGAATAAATCTGTGATACCAATCAAAAATAACAGATGAAATGATTTAAATAAATATTATCAATAATCTTTAGTGTTTAATATAAACTATAAATATCTAGTTTGTGTTTAGAAATTAGCTAAATAAATCAAATGTTTCCCCCTACTATTTTTATTTAGAACTTATTTATACTTAGTATATGTTTCTTTTGTGTCATTCCATTACTAATCTACAAAGACCTTTTCTTTCATATTTTATTATTTTAGCAATAAAAATATATAGAATAAAAAAGAAAAATGTCATCTCACAAGAATTTCAGTGCATACACACTTTGTATTAAGATGAATGTGAAAATAACACTTTTTCGCACAGAAATGCAAAAAAATTAAATAGGTGCAGTGACAAGGTTGCTAACAAGCATATCATACTGGCAGAATTGCTGAGTTTAATAAAATTAATGACCTACTTTACTTATTATTGCATTTGAACCTGTCAGATTTCACATATATCCCAGGTTCCTTTTCATTTTTGTCTAAAATATGAATAATTCGAACTAAGGAGAAAAATGTTAACACTTCATTTACCAATAATGAATTTGAAGAAGAGGTTTCACTAATAGCAATTTTTCCTATCTATATGTGTTTAAATTATTATTATTATTATTATTATTATTAGTAGTAGTAGTAGTAGTAGTAGTAGTAGTAGTAGTAGTAAATTTTATTTGCATTTTCACAAAGAGAAAAAATATACAAATAAAACATCTTTTTTGAAAGTAGCATAATCCCGGGTTATATTTCTTTGTACAGACACAAATTCAGGTTCATCTCATTTTTATATTCTATTCCATATCTTATTACTATTTTACATTTTCTGCATAGCTTCTCCTCTCTTTTAATTTTCTGAATTTTATTTTAATTATCTCATCTCAATTCAAATCATTGTATTTATATTTTTTGTCTGTCCTGTTTCAATTATCTATTATCTTTTCTCATTAAACAAAATTTCTCCTGCAGTTACTGATTGGAGTATGTTGCCTTTATAACTTTTCCCTAAAGTTGTAACATTCAATATAATACATAACTTCCATTCGGATTCTGCTTGGTACATTCTTAAAATACACACTGTATTCTTTAAAAATATATATATAAATGTATATAATTAAAACAACATTCCATTCCAATTCAATTCTATCATTAATATTAATATTCATTACAGTCTTAACATCTTTAACATTACTTTTCAATTAAATATCATACTTCTATGGGAACAATTATAAGCTTTCCATAGTTAATTCCCCCCACTTCACTTATATTTTATAAAACATTAACTAATTAAAATGTTCCCGTTCCTTCCTAATTCAATTTTCTCATTTATTTTATTTCACTTATTTTATTCACAAACATTTCACTAAATTACACTAACTATTTTATCCCTCATTTTAATCATACGTTGTTTCCAATTTTCTAACATTATTTCTATTACTAATATAACAATACAATCTTATGAACCTTTACAGAATACCTTTTTCAGTTAGGTTTTCACCCATTATCTCTAAATAGGTCCTATTTTTCTATATCTTGCTCCGGTCCTTTATAACTTCTTTTCCTTGCCTTCTTCTCTCTTTTCTTCTCTCTCCCCTTTTTACCCCCTTGTCTCTTTACCTCTATTTCTCTCTTCTGTATGCCCCTCTTCTGTTGCTTTCCAGTATTATACTTATTTTTCAAATTATTTTTCTTTTCTTTGGTTGTTTTTTTAAGTCTTAAATTCTCCATTCTCTTTCCCCCTTTCCTTTTTCTTCCCCACATAAAATTGCTTGTTCATTAAAGATGGCTTCTTCTTTGTCCCAATTTTCTTGTTTTGCAGACGTTTTTTGTTGTTTCTCATAGTTCCAAATCTCCATTTCTAAGAATTGAAAAATGAAGCCAAAAGAACCCTTCTCTTCTTGTGCATCTTCTTTGTACTTTTAAGTTCCATTTTCAATTCATCCAGAAGTGGTGCCATTGTATAAATTTTTAAATAACCACCCGATTGATTTTAGTCACTCAAATATAATAACCAAGAATCCAAAGATCACCAAATAATCCAAATACATGCAAGCTGTTTCTTTTTTGCTCTTTTTTTTTTCACTTTCTCTTCCTGGGGTTACTATTTAGTTGCAAAGTTTCAGTTAAAATGTATCTTTTAGAAGTCTTGTTGAAGTTTTACTGTAGATTCTTTTTAATCCCAGGCAGTCTCCTCCCTCTTCCAGATCCTGCCCTTATTCTTTTTCTCTCCCTTCCTGCTGATGAAAAAGAAAATTTTTAATGTCCAGAAATCTTTATTATCCTTTTGGCATTTTGTTTTATTTTCAGCTTAATTGCCTATTGATGTCAAAGCAGATTTTTCTGATTTCTTATTTAAGTCTCTTAGTTGTCAGTATAGGGAAGGATAGAGAAGAAAACAAACAAATAAACCTTTCCCTTTTCACTTTCCTTCACTGCTTCCGACTCTTCTTTGGGAGCGATGTTATTTTTTGTAAGTTTAAATTCCAGAGTACCTTAGTTGTTGCTTTTACAATTTAACCCAGTCAGCCAAAACTTTCACTTCTTATCTTCCTCCTGCACATCCTTTTCTGGTCGAGTTCTTCTTTGAGATGGCCATTTCTGACCACCGCTGCAACTGCCTTCGGGAAAGGGAGTAATGGCCAGCTGAGGAAGAGAGATGTGGCTCTCCTAGACCCTTCTGGCAGTCTTCCCCCTCTTCACCACCTCTACGGGCTGGCTTAGCCCTGAAACCAGCCAGCTCGGGGTGCTCCAGCGGCGAGCCCAGACAGAAACAGCGCACAATCGCAGATTTCTATCTGTCGCCAAAGCCCTTCAAACCGGAAGTATGTGCTTAAATTATTTTAACTAGATCACATCTTTACTAACTTTCCTAGCCATTTTTAGCTACATCTGGAAAAATTCTGGTTGTCCAGATTTCAGTGAATGAAAAGCTTTTCTTAATAGCTGGATTCTAACATATAGTAGTTACATCCATTATATCACTGCAGTAAAGAGAATCTGGCTTTCCCATCGACTTTGTTTAACAAAAGGTTGCAAAAGGTGATCACATGACCTTGGGATACAGCAACATCAAAAGTATTAACCCATCTTAACTGCTGCATTCTAGCATATAGTAGTTGCAGTCATTATTTTATCTCATGACAGGTAGATTTAGAAAAATATTGGAAATCATTAGCCACTGACCTGCTATACTGTTGGGGCAATAGCAGAAGCTGCCAGTTTGTGTCAATTCAGAATTTATAATTATTTTTGTCCAGAACAACAAAAGAGCTTATATTTCTCTGTCCTAAGTAAAGTGTTTGATATTTTCTATGCAACATATCATAAATCTAGTCTAACATGTCTGGGATGCAAATATCTAGCAATCTGCTAGGTATCTCAAAAAAATATAGAAAACTCTTTGCTGCATCAAAATTTGAATGTTGAATCTAAGGTTGGATATTTCACCGGAACAATATGTATTTTCAACAGATGTGAATGCCATTTTTGCATGGCCATGGACTCATCTGTTAAATTACTCTTGCTTCTTCAAATATTTCTTTACCATTTCAAAGGCCATGGGATCAGGCTAGGAACCAGTAGATTGTGAATAGTAATCCTGCCTTAGGCTCAACACCAGTTGGGTGAACTTTGGCCTGACACTTTGTCTCAGTCCTAGGAAGGAGGCAATGGCAAACCACTTCAAAAAAAACCTTACCAAGAAAACCTCAGACTTGCCTAGGCACTCTCTGACAATTGGACTGTACAGAAGAAAATTGTACAGAAGAAAGAAGATTTTTAACCAATGAAGGTTGAAACTCATACTCATTCTATGATAAACTCCCATTTATAAGTAACTTAAAAATTCTGTACTATCCATTATATAAATTATACGCAATATAATTTACTTTGGTGAGGCCAATACCCAGTTGGGTATATTAAATTGATACATTATATATATAATTCCTCATATTTATTTTGAAACCAGAGGAAGTCAGGTACAACAATGTTACATTGTTACCAGTAAGCGAAATATGTCTGGTGCTCAATATCAGTTCTCTTCTAAAATCCATAAGGGAACTGGAGTAATTGATTTCTTACTTTGCTTATTCCATATGATGTACTAAGTAATTCCAATCTATTCAGCAGTGGTCTTTTTTACACATGTATTTTTTAAAAAGTTGATTTACTGGTAGCTGTGTAGGAAACATTTTTATGTTGACTTTTTAAATATTACTTTGAATTTCCATGTCACACAATAATAGGGATTTGTTTCAGTTTTGGAAAATATCCTCAACCAACTTTTTTTAAAATAAACTGTTTTATTCTGCTTCAATGGGTTTAATGGGCAAACAGCCTAAAACTTGACTTTCCAATTGCCACAATAAATAAAGATAATGAGATATATTAAGAATTCAAATTGGCATACTCATGTGTTTTCTAAGCATGATAAGCTTATCAAGCATGGAAACAATGTGAATGCAAAATATTCAATCTGACTGTTATCGTATGATGCAAAGTCTGGATGCAATTTGACTGAATACAGATGTCTTAAATGCTTATATAATGCATGGAAAGGGCTAAGAGAACTGCTTTCCATTTGCTGCAGACATATTAATATTATGTTTATAAGACTCAAGGATACTGTTTATTCATTTGGTTTTCTTCTTTTCATTTCACATCCATTTTCTCTCATCCTATTGTTTTCAACCTTAACCAAAAGCTACCGCAGACAATGCATTGCTAGTATTATGAAAAACATGTATAATCAATAAACAATCCTAATAAAGAGGACAAAACTTTCAATTACATTATAAATCTATACAAGATATTGAAGAATAACAAAACCTGAAAGTAAAGTAAAATCTGAAAGAATTTATTATTTTTTACAGAACTCTTTAGACTCTTGTCAAACTGCCTGCGTCCAACAATATATATAGGTATTTTTGTATTAGTTTTAATATTTCCACCAGCTTCAGTTCCCTGGTTGTAATACATTGAACTTATGTCATTTACACAGCAGAATTTGTTCATTTGAGGGCATAGCATCATCCATGCATATCCATCCACATGATGCAAGATGTTTTTTTAAACTTTTAAAATAGTTTATTGCATAGTAATAAAGGACTACAGGTAGCCCTTGACTTACAAATACCAATTTAGTGTCTGTTCAAAATTACAACAGCACTGAAAAAGTGACGTGATCATTTTTCACATGAATTCAATTTGAATGCTTGTCAACAACACGTGAATTCAATTTGAATGCTTGTCAACAACACGTGAATTCAATTTGAATGCTTGTCAACTAACATGTACTTATGACAGTCGCAGTGTCCATGATCAGGGATCATCTGGGATCATCTTTTGAGATCTTCGACAAGAAAAGTCAATGGGGAAGCTATTTGACCAATAAACAAATAAGAACTTCTATGACACAATGAAAAATTGAATGTTCTAGAATACCATGTTCAGTATCACCTAAGTAAAAATATGAAAAATACATAATTGCTATAAAACAGAAGATAAATTGCAGATAGATAGATAGATAGATAGATAGATAGATAGATAGATATAGATAGATAGATGATAGATAGATAAAAGAGGGTTTTTTGGTTTGGAGTTGTTTATCACAACTTTTTTGAAAACTTCAGAAGGGCTAGTTATTCATATCTGTAATTCAGACATAAATAGCATACTGAATGTTCTTCACCATTGTCTTTTAAAATTTAACAGTGTCAACGTAGCCATGAGGAAAACTCAAATTTACAAAAACATTATCTGTATATATTTAAGCAGAAGAAAAAGAGTATAAACACATGTCTACAGGATACCCAGGGAGATAATTTCAGTAATTAATTTTGAAATAAATACTTGGTTTGAAGAACATTACTTTAACAGAGATAATCCTCCCTGTGGAAAGTTAAAATTTATGCACTCTATGCTTTAGTTAGCAATTATATATAATATAATTAATTATATATGGCTTATGGTTGATTATAAGTAAAAGTATTTATTATACTGTTCTAAATAACAGTTTTACATAAATTTACTAATTTGCTATAATTTTACCACAGTGCAACCCTATTGAATGGAAATATACTTTAGTCCTTTCCTGCCCAAGAATAATATATGACTGTATTGCTGGTAAAATTAAAAGAAATAAGATTATCCTAATTTTGAGCGATATACAGGTTAAGTGATTATAGATGTGGAATTTTAATATTTATGGATATTGTAATTTTAAAAGGTCTTTTGCATCTGATTCCTGAAATCTATAAAAAGGTTTAAATGTATTTTTCCCCCTCTAAGGCAAAGAAATTTAACAATTTTATGAACTTTTCAAACTAACGTTAAAGAGCTATTCAAATTAATAATGAAATGCTACAAAATAAGGTGCTATTTTAAAATGACATTTATGTGATTAGTTGCAATTCTACTCCTTCAAAACAAAAACATTAACATTCTTCATGTATTTAATTTAAAAAATAAAATAAAATTGGAAGTCTGTTCTTCATGCAGCTAACCAGGACCTACAATGATTTTTCCTGTGAACACACCATAAAGGTGCATGCTAGGAGGTATGACATTCCCATTTATAATTAGTTATAATCAAGTCTACATTAATCTGTTGAACTCTGATGGTACATATATAATTAAGACACACAAGCCATAACAATAAAAGTAGTAACTGCATGAATAGCTTATTTGTAATAAGCATGTAACTTATCTGTGGGTGCAGATAACTAATGATTTAAACTGGTCTCTCCACACGTCATCCTTAGTGAAACATGCAAATCAGTGTCTGCATTTCCTGCATCAGATGAGGAGAACACATCTTTTTCCTTCTAACCTGGTTTTTACAGAGGCACAACTGAGAGCATTTTAACAAACTACATCACTGTTTGGTTTGGTGGCTGCAATGCCTCAGATAGAAAATTCATTCAGAGAGTGGTTAAGGACAGCCAAGAAGGTTACAAGAAGCTCATTTCCTGTCATTCAGGATACTGCTTATAAGCACTATGTGCTTAGAGATCAAAGCATTGTTAGAGACCCCACACACCCATTTCATGGTCTGTTTCTGTTGTTCCTGTACGATATTAGCATACTCCGAAAACCTCGCAACCGATTGGTCTGGACCGGCGAAGTCCTGATTGGTCGAAGGCTCGGCCAGGATTGGAGCACTAGGAATCTACCGCGATTGGCTATGCCGATCGTGGGAGATTCAAAGTGCTGCCATTGGCCGCCGAGCCGCGAGCCAGCCCTATATGAAGGGCTACCGTGGCTCGCATTCCCAGACTATTCTCATACCTAATAAAGAGCTGAAATCACTTGAATGGTCTCGCATCTCTGTCGAACCGATCTGCCTCAGATCTAACACTGGCGACAAGGGTGGGATCGTGAGACAAAGAGACCATCCAGCACGTGGCAAGACGGCACACAGCAGCAAGCAGAATGGCCGGAATCAACTCCCGCTCCCTTCAACCCTGCTACCGAGGATTGGGAATCCTATACTGATAGGTTCCAAATGTTCCTCGAGAGTAGCAATCTTAAAGATGCCAACGGCCACAAGAAACGAGCCGTGTTTCTCACACACTGAGGGGCTGCAGTGTTTAAAATGGCCAAAGCCCTGGCCAAACCAGAGGACGTCAAGACGATGGAAAGGGGCGACCTCGAGCCCTGCTGCGGAACCACTACGCCCTCATCGTGCCCATCCTTATCCAGTGGCACAAGTTCTACAGGCGGGATCAACGTGAGGGCGACGGGCTTGGCGATTTCATAGCGGCACTACGAGACCTAGGCAGTCTGTGCGAGTTCACCAACCTGGACGAGGCACTGTGAGACTGCATCGTCCTAGGACTCTGAGACCCCATCCTCCAGAGCCACATCATGGCAAAGGGGAACATCTCCCTTGCCGATGCCCTCACCGAGGCCGCAGCAGCTGAAGCGGCCAAGAAATCAGCAGCTCGGATGCGGCAATCAAGCATCATGCCATGACCGACGGCCGGAGAAACAACATCAACCCCCCAGAGGCGACCAGAAAGCGACCATCGAGACACAACCACGCACCATGGCGACATTGACTCCTTCTCGGAAACTGAGGACGAGGAGGAGGAAATCCACCGCCTCCAATCAGCGCGGGAGCTACGGGGGGCCCGAAGTTGTAAGTCGAGGTTCCAGTGTGCCAGCTGCAGCGGCGATCACCCCCAGGTGGACTGCCGTTTTCTCGACACCATTTGCCGGCATTGCAAGAAATGGGGGCACATCGCCAAGGTATGTCGGAACAAAAGACACTACAACCTGCGACGAGGAGAAGGCAGCCCTCGACGGAGAGAGAGCACCCCCACCAGCAACCACGATTGCCAGACGGAGAATCGATGGAGCTGAGAAGGTTGGAACAGGTCACTCCAGGAGACAAGACAAAGGGAGGAAACACACCAAACCGACATCATCGGCCACTCCTCCACAAGCAACGCCAGGAAGGTATACGTGACACTGGAAATAGAAGACCAAACATGCGAAATGGAAGTGGACTCCAGGTCCTACCTTTCCATGGTTTCCTGGCAAAAATTCAAGCGTCTGGTTCCCGCCATCCGCCGCCATGAACTGGAGGACCAAACACTAACCCTCAAAGATTACCAGGGGAACTGAATCCCTGTAGTCAGCAGGGGCCATTTTAAGGTCACCTTCAAGGGCCACACAGAAGTGCTACCCCTGACGATCTTTAACTGAGATCACCCGAGCCTGTTGGGACTACAGTGGTTCGCACCCCTGGGCATCGAAGTAACCGGCATACACCACATCGGAGAGGTGGACTGGGAAGTGGCGCTCGTGAGGGACTTCTGGGAAGTCTTTGATGACAGCCTAGGCAAATACCGGGGTCCCCTATCTCATTTAATATAGACCCGAGTATCGCGCCAATCCACCTTAAGCCCAGGTGAGTGCCATTTGCACTCAAGCCCAAGATCGATGAGCAGCTTGGCAAGCTCATCTCACAAGGGGTGCTGGAACCGATCGATCATGCCCGGTGGGAGACCCCAATTGTCACCCCCATCAAGCCAGATGGGTCAGTGAGGATTTGTGGTGACCACAAGGCCACCCTAAACCATACGCTCCAACAAAGCGCATACCCCGTCCCATTAGTCCAGCATCTTCTGCACTCACTGGGGGGAGGCCGGATCTTCGCAAAGCTCGACCTGGCACAAGCCTACCAGTAACTGCCGGTCGACCCCACAACAGCAGAAGCCCAAACCATCGTAATGCACCGAGGGGCTTTCTGCTGCAACCGGCTCCAATTTGGAGTCAGCGTGGCACCCAGAGTCTTCCAAAGCCTTATGGAAAGACTCCTCCAGGGAATAGAAGGGGTTGTGCTCTACTTTGATGATGTCTTGGTGGCCGCGAAAAATGAGAAACAACTAGAAGCCAGGTTGAGGGAGGTACTGCAGAAATTCAGAGACTCGGGACTTAAAGTCAAGAAAGGGAAGTGCCAGCTACGGGCCGAAAGGGTCGAATTTCTAGGGTACTTCCTAGACAAACAAGGGATTCACCCCACAGAAAAGAAACTGAGAGCCATAAGGGAAGCACCACGACTAAAAAACAAAACGGAATTACAGGCTTTCTTGGGACTGTTAAACTTTTACAATGTCTTCCTACCTCAAAAGGCGACTGTGGCAAAACTGTTACATAGGCTGTTAGATAAAACAGCCACCTGGACCTGGGTAGCATGGGAAGAGAGCGCCTTCAACAACACAAAGAACCTGCTAACATCCGACGCGGTACTAATCCAGTACAGCGAGACCCTGCCATTGATGGTAACTTGCGACATGTCGCCATTTGGGATCGGCGCCATCCTGATCCACCAGCTACCAGATGGGAGGGAAGCACCCATCGCTTTCTCATCAAGGACACTTTCAAAGCCAGAGCGGAACTACAGCCAGCTCGACAAAGAGGCCCTAGCAGTCGTCGCCGGCATCAAGAAATTTCATAAATACCTTTACAGTAGGACTTTTACAATCATCATGGATCACAAGTGGCTGCTAGGAATCCTGGCGGGAAACAGGGCCACACCAAACATTCTATCACCAAGAATGACAAGGTGGTCTGAATTCCTAGCAGCATAAATTACCAGATGATACACCGATCCGGCAAGGACATCGGCCATGCAGACGCCCTGAGCCATTCACCCTTACCGGACCAGGAAGATGACCCGGCACCCACAACAGAGGTACTCCAAATAGAGACAATATCCAACCCACTCGTGACCGTGCCAGACATTGCCAGAGAAACAATAAAGACAAACGGTTGGCGTGAGTCTTGAACTGGGTGGGAAAAGGGTGGCTGGAAGGGGACATAGACGAACTATTCAGACCCTTCCGGAACAGACAAACTGAACTCTTTTCCGAAAAGGGCTGCATACTTTGGGGGGACAGAGTGGTAATTCCGGAAAAACTACAGGAAAAGGTATTGGGAATGTTGCATGAGGGGCACCCGGGGATTGTTAAGATGAAAAGCCTGGCCAGAAGCTATGCATGGTGGCCAGGAATGGATAAACAGATAGAAACCTGGGTTGCCAAATGTAACCAATGCCAAGAGTCCAGATCCAATCCGCCCACTGCCCCAACCCAAGAATGGGAAAAACCAAGAGGTCCGTGGTCTAGGAATCATATAGATTTTGCGGGGCCAACCAAGGGACATATGTACCTTATTACAGTAGATGCTTACTCCAACTGGTTGGAGGTAAGCACCATGAAGTCAACCACGACGGAGACGATGATAAGGAAACTGAGTAAACTTTTCGCTACGCATGGCCTGCCAGACGTAATAGTGTCAGACAACGGGCCCCAGTTCACCGCACTAGCATTTGAACAATTTCCGGCAGGCCAAGGGATACACCATGCATTAACCGCACTGGCAAACTTGGCGGCGAACGGGTGGGTGGAACGCATGGTCCAATACACCAAGAAAGCCATCCAGAAAATAGAAACAGCCAATATACAGGACAAAATCAATAAAATGCTCCTCATTCAACACATTACACCTAGCGCAACCACAAATAAAAGCCCGGCGGAACTAATGATGGGCAGGAAACTACGTTCAACACTAGACAGAATGCACCCAACATATAACCCAGACAACCCCCCAGGCTCCTCCAGCAAACACAGAAAATTTAACGTAGGGGACCTAGTATACGCCAAAAATCTCACAGGAGAACCACTCTGGGTGCCAGCAACAATCACCCAGATAACCGGGCCCCTATCATACCAATTGGAAACAAGCGACGGAAAAACTGGAAACGGCACATAAACCAACTTAGCTCAAGAATAGCCATCACCACCAGCCAGACACCCGAACAAAAAACTAGAAGCGGGGGGGAATCGGCAAGCGATAGAGAAAGAATCGAAGGAAACCAACTAACGTAAGCAGAACACCCCCCACCTAGAATAGATAAACCAATAAACCGATGCTACTCACCTGTAGACACAGGACCAATGGAACACGAAACCTCAGAATCTTCACCTGGAAGGAGCAGCCAAACTAGCTCACCCCGCCAGGAAAAACCTGGCGGGAGCAGAAGCGGCAGCTCAACCAGCCCAGGTAGACTGGGAGGGAGCTACCAAGAAAGGCCCAGCTCAACGTTCCAGGCGGTTCCATCCCAAGGAACTGGAGCGACAGAGAAGGCATCCGAACCGGTCAACGACCACACCAGAACTGAAAATGAACATTAGGAAGAGGCAAATGATTAAAGCTCTAGAAGATGACCATAAAAAACTGGAAAAAGAATTAAAGAAGACGCCACAGAAAAAAGATATCAAACTTAAAATTGACATAATTAAACGTAAAATGGATCAAGCAGAGAAAGAAGAACTGGCACAAAAAATTAGAAGTGCTAAACAGTGTTAGGGATAACATTGTTTACCCTAACTGGTTTAGGTAAAATAATAAATATGTTATCATGGTTTGTTAGTTAAAGTGTCTACAACTTTAACTGTAAGACTGTAATTAAGGGAGTGGTTGTAAAAAGCACCATAAAAGAAGCAAGTCACTGCAGCTTGCTCTCTCTGGCTTGATGATCCCTAATTACTGGATGAAGACTGCGTTTTTCCCTATTGGAACGGGAGAGAGATAAACGACTGATTTATTGTAAGTGAACTGACATTAAATATTCTACACGGACTTTGCTAATTGAATATCCTTGAATGGACTGACTAAAATGATCCATGACTAATGGACTGTTATTTTGACTATGCTATAAATGGAATAAACTATATTTTTGATAACACAAGCGTATCTGTTATTTTTACTGTAAGTTAACAAGCATATAAACTTATCTCACACATTTATCTGTGTGCCTATCTGACTAACGCTGCACATTCTGTTTAGCTTGTCTCCTTAACCCTGGTTGGGGAACACAGGCTTAACAAACAGAACTATTTTGAAGATGTAAATAGGCCAGGTAGATGGTTAGCATATAAGTTGTGAAAAGAGAAAGAATCAAGGAAAATATTATAGATGATCAAGGTCAAATTTGTTATGGTAATAAGGAGAAAAAGGCAATCATTCGAGATTTTTATGGATAATTATATAAACAGGAGGATCTTGATGAGGAAAAATTTAAACAGTATTTACAAAATGCTAACCTACCTAAGATACCTGACGAAACTCGGAAAATGTTAGAAAATGCTTTAACAATGATGGAATTAACCGAAGCACTCAACAGGCAGAATAATGGAAAAGCAACAGGACCAGATGGTTTCCCAGCAGAATTTTATAAAACATTACAAGAATCGTTGAGCATTCCACTGTTAGAAGTCATGAATGAAGTTATGATAAGTAAGAAAATACCTAAAACATGGTCAGAAGCTTATATTACACTTATTCCAAAAGAAGGGGTTGACCCATTACAAATTAAGAACTATAGACCTATTTCCTTATTGAATGCAGACTATAAAATCTTTGCTTCAGTCTTGGCAGAAAGGCTTAAAAAATATCTAAATAGCTTTATTCACTCTGATCAGAATGGATTTTTACCAAAGAGACAGATTAAAGACAATATGAGGGTAATCCTGGACACATTGGAATATTATGAGGCACACCCTGAAAAATAAATGGCTTTGATATTCTTAGATGCCCAAAAGGCATTTGATAATGTGAATTGGAGATTTATGTTATTACTATTGGAACAGATGGGCTTTGCTAGAAAATTTATCCAAGCAATAGAAGCCGTATATTATAAGCAAACGGCAAAAGTAATGATAGATGGAGAATTCACAGACTCTATCAATATTAAAAAAGGTACAAGACAAGGATGCCCATTATCTCCTTTGTTATTTGTATTGACCTTGGAAGTGTTAAATAGAAATATTAGAGAGGATACAAACATAAAAGGAATGAAAGTCAAAAAGGAGGAATTCAAATTGCAAGCCTTTGCGGATGGCTTGGTCTTTATTTTGGAAGACTCTTTAGAGACGGCTTTAAAACTATTGGAAAAAATAGAGATGTATGGTGAGATGGCTGGTTTGAAAATAAATAAAGACAAAACAAAGATTCTGACAAAGAACATGTTATTAAGACAAAGAGAAGAGCTGGCAGATTTATTGAAAATTCAAGTTACGAACAAAGTTAAATATTTGGGGATATATCTGACGTCAAGATGTACTACACTGAAAGAGAATAACTATATTAAACTTAAACAGCAGATAGCATCCAACCTGAAAAAATGGGAAAACCTATAATTGTCATTGATAGGTAGAATTTCAACAATTAAGATGAATATTTTATCCAGAATTTTATATTTGTTCCAAACAATACCAATTAGGTTAAGTAAGGATTACTTTGAAGAATTAAATAAAATTGTGTTGAAGTATATATGGCAAGGCAAGAAAGTGAGAATAAAATTAAAACTTTTACAGGATGCTAGAATTAGAGGAGGATTTGGCCTTCCTAATTGGCAGTTGTATTATCAAGCTGCAAACTTAATGTGGGTTAAAGAATGGATAACGTTAAGAAAGACTAGATTGTTGGTATTAGAAGGTCATGATTTATTATTGGGTTGGCATGCTTTTTTATGGTATAAGGGAACTAAATCACAGGGTTATTTCAGAAGGCATTATATACGGGAATCGTTATGGTTGAATTGGGAAAAAATTAAGAAACAATGTTATTTGAAAATCCCAGTTTGGTTATCAACTATTGAAGCTTTTTCGTATCCTATAACCTATAAGAAGGAACAAACAGTTAGATATGGGGAAATATTGGATGAAAAGGGTGAACTTAAAACGATGCAAAATTTAGAAGAACAAGGTATAAAGATGAATTGGTTTTCATATGCGCAAATACATGCAAGGTATCTTAAAGATTCTAAAATTGAAGGATTTTATGATAAATTGACTGATTTAGATAGGATTTTGACAGGTACTGATGAAAAAGTGATTAAAAAACTATATAGTTATTTGTTGGAAATTAAATTAGAGGAAGAATAACTTAAAGAAACAATGATTGCTTGGGGGAAGAATTTTGGATATGGGATTGATTTAGAGAAATGGCAAAAATTATGGTCACAAAATTATAAAATGACAATGTCAACAGCATATAAAGAAAATCTGTATAAGATGTTTTACAGGTGGCACTTTCCCCCGACAAGAATAGCAAGAATGTTCAAGGATAAATCTGAAAAGTGCTGGAAATGTCATCAGATACCTGGCTCATATTACTATATGTGGTGGACTTGTGAGGAGGCCAGGAAATACTGGACTAGAATTCGCATATGGCTGGAAAAAATGACAAAGAAACACATAGATTTGAAACCAGAGATTTTTTTATTGGGAATCTTACCTGATATATATAATAAAAACTTAAAGTATTTGATTGTAAATGTATTAACAGCGGCTAGGATTGTATTTGCTAAACATTGGAAGAGTGAGAAAATACCATTAGAGGAAGAAATTATTAAGAAAATATTGGAATGTGCTGAAATGAGTAGATTGACATTTGAAATTAGAAAACAAGAAGATAAACAATTTTATGAAGTTTGGGATCTCTTTTATCAATGGTTAGAAAATACAATATAATAATAGAATATTTAGAAATTTAGGAAATAACGAATATATAATTTTTCTTGGTTTTGATAAGTTTTTAGAATATTTTATTAAGATAGATTTGGTATGATTCTATGATCTGTTATAAAATAATTTAACTCAATTATAGTTATCTCGCTTAAGTATGAATTAGTAAAATTATAGTCAAATGATTGTTCAATAATGATATTAGGATACTTAACTGATGATTGATAATGTGAGTTATTATGTAATATAATTATTTCGATGACTATGAAATGGATGCACAAAAGGTAAACCAACCGATACACTGTAAATTTATGAAGAATGATGTTTTTCTTTGTTATGTTTTATGTTTTACATGTTTTTGTTTGTCGTTAAAATCAATAAAACTTTTAGCAAAAAAAAAAAGAAATTAGAAGGGGGGGGAATCGGCAAGCGATAGAGAAAGAACCGAAGGGAACCAACTAACGCAAGCAGAACACTCCCCACCTAGAATAGATAAACCATTAAACTGATGCTACTCACCTGTAGACGCAGGACCAATGGAACACGAAACCCCGGAATCTTCACCTGGAAGGAGCAGCCAAACCAGCTTACCCGGCCAGGAAAAACCTGGTGGGAGCAGAAGCGGCACCTCAACCAGCCCAGGTAGACCGGGAGGGAGCTACCAAGAAAGGCCCAGCTCAACGTTCCAGGCGGTTCCATCCCAAGGAACCGGAGCAACAGAGAAGGCCTCCGAACTGGTCAACGACCACACCAGAACTGAACCGCGCAGGTCAAGTAGGCAGGTGAGAAGCCCCGCCTACCTACGTGACTACATCACTACGCACCGCCGGATGAAACCAAGAGGGGAGGGGTGTACGATATTAGCATACTCTGAAACCCTCGCAACCGATTGGTCTGGACCGGTAAGACCTGATTGGTCGAAGGTTCAGCCGTGATTGGAGCACTAGGAATCTACCGCGATTGGCTATACCGATCACGGGAGATTCAAAGTGCTGCCATTGGCCGCTGAGCCGCGAGCCAGCCCTATATGAAGGGCTGCCGCAGCTCGCATTCCCAGACTATTCTTATACTTAATAAAGAGCTGAAATCACTTGAATGGTCTTGCATCTCTATCGAACCGATCCGCCTCAGATCTAATAGTTCCCCTCTGGAAATAGGTTTCAAAGTATTTCTAGCAGGAATATCAGATTCTGTAACAGCTTTGTTCCCTATGCCATCCATCTGGTAAACTCACAAGATTTGTTTCTCTTGCCATGTACATATTTACATCCAAACTAAATTGTGTTGTTTCACCGTGTCATATAATATATGTGGCTATAGACATAATTTTGTATTTATTTATTTATCTTGTCATGTTTATGTGGTGTATATTAGAGGTGGAGACCTTTTGAGAGCTGTATACAACGAAATTTCATTTAAATGTATGCAGATTAGTGTACATTCAAAGTGACAATAAAGCTGGTCTAAGTCTAAGTCTTATAAGTGTGCCTTCCAAACTGAACAAATGTCTAGCAACACAGGATTATATTTTTCCCATACTTGATCCAAAAGTAAAGCTTCTCTGGCCCAAAAAGGCTTGCAAGCTTCTCTTTCATAATTTCAAAAGAAACATTACTTACAATCTCCTTTCATCTGCTGTTGATAAGCCTGTGTTGATTATTTTGGAAATCTGGATATCACAATTAAATGATATATTTTTAACTATAAGTGAGAAATAAAACACTATTTGAAACTTTTTATAATGGTGGAAGTTGGTTAGAAAATAAGTAGAATTCTACATTACCAACATTAAATGGATATTATATTCTTCAGTTTCTGCTCCTTTTCCTGAAGAATCAAATTTATTTATTATTATTTAACAAAGTTATATGTTTAATTAAATTTAAATTTTCTATTAGAATTTAGATAGGAAAAATACTCTATGTGCTGAAAGAATGTAATTAAAATGCTAATTTATGGTTAGGTTTATGATTTATGGTGGTTTACCTGGCCTCTTTAACACAGGTATACCAAAATCATTCTGAGGCATCAAAAAATTAGATAAACACTACAAGATAAAAGATTACTTGAAATATTTGAGAGAATATTTAATGATATAGCACAGACACATAGAGATACACATTCTCTCTCATGCATATAACTTAATAGTAAATAAAATACCTTATTAGAGGAAGAAGTGTAAAAGTACAAAATAGACCAAAGTCAGCTAGCAACAAATAAGAAAGTAAGAAAGGAAAACACAAATTACATTAAGTAAACTGTAGACATTAAAGCATTTTATTCATACCTACATCTACATTAGTAAAATGTTTCTTACACTGTACATAATTAAAGCCTGGGAAACATACATATAACCTAGCCAAGGGAATGGCAAAGATCAATTTTGTAGTCCAATATAGAAAAAATGATAATATAGTGTTAATATATTAATTAATAAAGGATGTTGAAACATGCTAGTACAGTTTTGTTTTCTTGTTCAATTAAATTTATTTTAAAATATATAGTTATGCAAAAATTAAACATACTTCATGTTCTGAAGTACAAATGTTATTGAATATAATATCAATCATGACAATGAGAAGTGCCTAAATAGCAAATTTCCATATAATGAATAATAAAAATTTACATCAGTAAAAAACAAGGCACTCATGGCATCAAGAAGTTAAAAGTAGTGTTACACTCTGCATTAATTCTGAAAATACAAAACCTTCCTATCACAAAAATAGACAATTATAGTCATTTTGCTGTAATTGTTTGCAGTTTGGATCATTCTTTTACTTTTTCCTCTGTTCGCTGTACATGAATGGACTTCCAGAGCCTGAGAAAAATGCTTAAACATTGCTAAGCTAAACAATTTCTTTACGCTGGAGACACTTTAGTTTAAATTATCTTGAGCCTTATACATCATGAATTCTGAATGTAAACGTGTCTTCTATTTTTAAAAAAATTGTAAGCAACACTTGAAATATAGCAAATTGTTAGCAATCTTCAGTTCTGCCAATAAACAGGTATTCCTTAGGAAATATAGATGCAGAATTGTTACATGCCTTTGAATGAATCTCATGTTCAAAAGCATTTTACATAGCCATCTGAAAATACCAACAGAAGCAAGTAAACTGAAACATTAATAATTGAGCAATGATTAAAAGGGGAAAGCAAAAAGGATTTTCAAGAATACTAGTCAAATGTGCTCATTTTGTCTTGTTTGATACAAATTTCCAAACTTGTGTACACACAGTTTTCTTGTTTTAATGTCAGTTTTGTGACATATATTTTGTGACATCCAAGCAAATTGGATTGGTCTGTATTAGAGTATATCTACAACATTTATTTTCCATGAAAATTTTCTACATGGAAACCTTAAAGTCTGATGATAATAGGGAAAGACGAATCATTTTAAGTGAATAAATAACCAAAAATGGCATACTTCCCTGCTTGCAACCCCAAAAGAAAATAATAGTAATTCAGCAGGAATTGTTTTCTAAAGGAAAAGTCCACCATTTAAATTCATGTTCTGTCATAAGCTATAGAGAAAAAGAGCTAGCTTGATTAGTGGTTAAACGATGAATTAGAAGCGTAGATATAATGAGTCCTTCCTTGGGCTGGTTATTGTCTTTTTTGGCTACAGCAAGTTATAGCTGGCAAGCCACCTCTAAAAATTGTTTCCATAGAAATCTATAGAAAGTTCTATGTTATAGAAATTGTTGTGAATGAATAATACCAATAAACTTATCTTGAGCTTGAAGTCAAGTGCAGGGTTCTGGCCCTGCACTTCTGATTGGCTGTTAATGGCAGGATCGGATTGGTCCGTTCAGGAACATCTGATTGGCCATTAACAGGCCATTCCCATTGGTTAATGGAGCTAGCGCTCCAGGTTTGCTATTGGTTGAATAGTTAATAAGTTGCCTATATAAGGAAGGCGATAGCAGCCCTCCAGTTTGAGCTGTCACAACATGTAAATAAAGAGTTTGAAGTTCACTGTTCTACGGGTTCGTCTCTATCATTCGCACCCATGCTCCAGACATAACACTGGCGACGAAGGAGGGATTGGATGACATCCGAGCCAACTAAAGACAACTAAGTACATGGCTGAAGCGCACAACGGCGGAACCATGTCCGGCGGCGTAGTACCACCCGCTCCATTCGATCCAGCTCAAGAGGACTGGGAGTCCTATATGGATCGTTTTCAAATGTTTTTGGAAATGAATAATCTGAAGGATGCCACAACCGGGAAGAAACGGATGGTATTCCTAATGCACTGCAGCCCGACGGTATTCAAAATGGCCAAGGCATTAGCGAAACCGGCTGAAGTGAAAGCCATGGACTGGGATGTCCTCGAACCGTTGCTAAGGGCCCACTATGCACCAACCATTCCAACGCTCGTGAGACAACACGAGTTCTATCAACGGAACCAGCGGAAAGGAGAAAGCGTCGCCAATTTCGTTGCTGACCTCCGGAATTTGGGAGGCCTTTGCGATTTCACTGACCTAGAAGAGGCCTTGAGAGACCGAGTAGTCCTCGGGCTAGACGCTCTAAACGTACAGAGCAAAAAAATGGCAAAGGGTGACATCACCCTTAAAGACGCCATAGCTGAAGCTACAGCAGCGGAGGCAACCAAGAAGTCGGCTGCTCAACTACGCCGAAATCACGCTCCAGCACACCCACCAGCCAGCGAAGTTTCACCTAATGCAGAAGGGCAGCTTAAGATGGCCCATCATGAGGGCCTCTCTTCATCGTCAGTCAGCGACGAAGAAGAGGTCCATCGCCTGCGGTCCGATCGGAATGATACCCAAAGTCCCAGCAACCGTGCGCTGGCTGCGGGGCCAACCATTACCGCTCCGATTGCAAATTCTACAACGCGCTCTGCCACGAGTGCGGAAAATGAGGCCACATCGGACGGGTCTGCTGAAGCCTCCTCGGACCCAGCCAGACCTCGAAAGGAACCAATCTCCGCCAATGGGCAGGGAATCGCCCTGTAAGGCGAGAACCAGTAAACCACTCCTACAGAAACTGACCCGTGAGTCGTCTACCGAGATGGGAAGAGGCCCACCAAACACTCACTATTGGCCATGCCTCTTCACTTGACACTGAGAAAATTCGAGTCAACGTGAACATTGAAAATCGGCCCTGCCAAATGGAAGTTGACTCAGGATCGTCTTTTTCAATGGTCTCATGGAAGACCCTCAAGAAACTCATCCCCACTATCCAGTGCCAAGACCTTCAATTCCAACGGCTCGTGTTGAAGGACTACCAGGGGAACCGAATTCCAGTCGCAGGATCCAGTCAAGTCCGGGTTGCATTCAAGAACCGCACGGCGTACTTACCCCTGACGGTAATCAATAAGGACCAGCCTAGTCTGTTAGGCCTGCAAAGGTTCGCACCACTCGGCATTGAAGTGGCAGGCATTAACCGAATCGGTGGCAGTGACTGCGAGGAAGACCTCGCCCACGAATTCAAGGATGTTTTCGAGGAAAAGCTAGGCGAGTACAAGGGGACCCCGATATCCTTTAGCCTTAATCCAAAGATAGCTTCCATCCGCCTTAAGCCTCGTCGAGTTCTGTTCACTCTAAAACCGAAAATCGATGAGCAGCTTGATAAGTTAATTGCCCAGGGAGTCTTAAAGCCAACTGACCACTCCCCATGGGAAACGCCGATTGTGACACCAATTAAGCCGGATGGCTCGATTAGAATTTGTGGGGACTACCGAGCCACCCTAAACCACGCCCTGCAACAGAACCCATGTCCGGTGCCGGTGGTACAACACCTCCTCCATTCCCTGGGGGGCAGAAAAGTCTTTGCTAAACTAGACTTAGCTCAGGCTGATCAGCAACTGCCGGTTGACGAAAAAACGGCACAGGCACAGACTATCGTAACACACCGAGGTGCCTTTAAGTGCACATGGCTCCAATTCGGAGTCAGTGTAGCCCCGGGGATCTTTCAGAGCCTAATGGAGTGACTATTGCAGGGGATCAAGGGCGTTGTCCCCTATTTTGATGATGTGCTCATTGCTGCCCCCACTCAAAAAATCTTACGTTTAAGACTGGTTTCACGAAATTTCCAGGAAGCAGGCCTGAAAGTCAAAAAAAATAAGTGCAAACTGTGTACCGATCATGTTGAATTCTTAGGGTACTTAATTGACAGTCAGGGTATTCACCCTACCCATAGCAAATTGAGAGCAATAAAAAACGCTCCCAGACCGCAGAACAAGACCGACCTCCAGGCGTTCTTAGGCCTCATCAATTTCTATAATGTATTCTTGCTGCACAAGGCAACTGTCGCTGAACCGTTACATCGTCTATTAGATAAAAAAGCAATTTGGGTATGGGATCACAAAGAAGAGCAGGAGTTCCGTAATGTGAAAAAACTACTGACTACTGTACTAATGCAGTACAATGAGACTTTACCAATAAACATTACATGTGATGCATCGCCCTTTGGAGTGGGCGCCATTTTGAGCATGTGTTACCTAACGGTAACGAAGCCCCTGTTGCTTTCTTCTCAAAGACGCTCTCGAAAACTGAGCGAAATTACAGCCAGATCGATAAAGAAGCCCTGGCAATAGTATCAGTTGTTAAAAGATTTCATGAGTACATGTACGTCCAGGTTTTCACCATTGTAACTGACCACAAACCATTGCTGGGCATCATCGCTGGGGATAAGCCAATTCCCTACATATTTTCTCCCAGAATGACCCGCTGGTCAGAATTCTTGGCTGCCTACAATTATTGGCTACAATATTGTCCCGGTAAAGCCATTCCCCGTGCCGACGCGCTGAGCCGTACACCGCTCCCTGAAACTATCAACGATCCTGCACCAACGATGACAGCGTTGCAGATCGAGACACTCCACACGCTGCCATTAACTGTCCGTGACATCGCGAGAGAAACAAAATGCGACCCCATCTTGGCGTGAGTCCTCACATGGGTGGAACACGGATGGCCATTGGACCAAGTACCAGACGACTTTGCACCATTCAAAAGTCATCAAACAGAGTTGTTCTCACAGAAGGGCTGTATCATCTGGGGCAATAGAATCGTTATCCCAGAACGACTCCAACAGACCCTGCTAAGAACCTTGCACGATGGCCACCCTGGTATCGTGCGCATGAAGGGCCTCGCACGAAGCTACGCATGGTGGCCAGGCATCGACAGACAAATCGAATCATGGGTTAAAACTTGCAAAGATGCCAAGAAGTATGCAACGCTCCACCAAAGGCAACCCCAACCGAATGGGCGACGCTGCGGGGACCCTGGTCCCTCATCCATCTGGACTTTGCTGGGCCAACCAAAGATCACACATTTCTGCTAACCGTCGACACCTACTCGATTTGGCTTGAGATTCACTGAATGAGCAACACAACCACTAACGCGGTCATCAAAAGACTGGAAAGACATTTTGCAACCCACGGATTACCAGACGTTCTGGTATCCGACAACGGGCCCCAATTTACCGCACTGTCTTTTGAGCAGTACCTAGCTGACCGCGGTATTCGACATGCGCTCACTTCGCCTGCACACCCTGCTGCCAACGGTAGGGCTGAGCGCATGCTACAATTCATGAAAAAGACTCTCCAAAAGATAGACTACGACAATATCGACGAGAAAATTAACTGGATCCTTTTTCTGCAGCACATCACACCTCACAGCATCACCAACAAAATTCCCACCGAGCTGCTAATGGGACGAAAGCTCTGCTCCCATCTCGATCGGTTACACCCAGCCTACGAACTGGAAAAGCCACTCGGATCCAGCGGCCGATGCCGTACCTTCCAGGTAGGTGATTTAGTATTTGCTAAAAACTTATCGGGCGATCCGCTGTGGGTAGAGGCGACCGTAATCAGCGTAACCGGCCCAAGATCATACCTCGTTCAGTGCCCTGACGAGAGACTTTGGAAGCGCCACATAGATCAACTACGATCGCGGCTAATGCCTCGCACTTCCGAACTCCCTTATGACCAAACTGAGGGGGGGAGATACAGAGGAAAGCGAATTACAATTAGAAGGAAACCTTTTCGAAGAGACTGATAATGGGACTGAAACGCAGGAACAGGAACCAGGGACTGGGGTGAGTTTACCTCAGGGAGTGGCCAGTGATATTGGTGATGACAGGAACGCAAACTCGGAACCAGAGGCACCCCTACCGTTAAACAACGATCTACCTCAGCAGAAGTGCAGCCAACCGCCAAGCACTTTGTGAAAATCGAAAAGACTAATAAACAGCCGTCCTACCTGAAGGACTATGTAACCATGCCCCGTAGGCAGAAGCTGGGGGAAAGGGGTGTTGTGAATGAATAATACCAATAAAGTTATCTTGAGCTTGAAGTCAAGTGCAGGGTTCTGGCCCTGCACTTCTGATTGGCTGTTAATGGCAGGATCGGATTGGTCCGTTCAGGAACATCTGATTGGCCATTAACAGGCCATTCCCATTGGTTAACGGAGCTAGTGCTCCAGGTTTGCTGTTGGTTGAATAGTTAATAAGTTGCCTATATAAGGAAGGCTATAGCAGCCCTCCAGTTTGAGTTGTCACAATATGTAAATAATGAGTTTGAAGTTCACTGTTCTACCGGTTCGTCTCCATCATTCGCACCCATGCTCCAGACTTAACAGGAATAAAGGACTCTAAAGACAATAATACCATTCCTGTACCTCTTCTTTTCTCTCTCCCTCTCTTTCCTCTTTCTTCTCTCACCTATATCCCTCACCTAAACATCTCATTTGAAAATGCAAATACTACAAAGATCTATAATATTTAAACCATTTTTAATTATCAGCTTTGGATGAAAGGATTAAGCAAGATGTATTATAAGTGATATAGAACCACAGGGATTAAATTTATACTGAATTCATATAATGAGTTTTTATTGGAATATCCGTAATCTTTACCTTGATATCAAAAGTTTATGGGTTTCATGAATAGTCTTGATTTCATTTGCACTGAAACAAAATTCATGGTAACAAATCAGACATTTGAGGAGAAAATGATCAAATACAGCTTGTGAAGATCGAAGTCTCCAGCAACAGATACAAACTTGGAAATATCAACTACATAGAAAGAACTTCAAATTGATAGCTATAAATAGAAAGTTGTAGGAAAATAATGGCAAATATCATACTTTTTCCCTTCAAGCTTACATTTTTGTATTATATTTCTCTGTGAAAATGTATGAATATATAAACGTGTATTGTGAATGGAAGGGGAGGGGTAATATAAAGGTCATTTATTTCTATCACAAGTTTGTCTGCTAGTGTTGCAAAGTTGCCGCTGGAAACAGGGTATTCATAATATATTGGATCAATGGTCATTGAAGAAAGTAAGAATGTTCTGAGTTGTTTCCAAAAGAAAGAATAAAGTCCTGAATGAAGACAGATAGTAAATATCAAGGGGTGAAAGCAGTGTGTTCCAGCTTGCCATTAGCACTAAATGTATGAGAATAGAGCCTCTAATCCACTGTGCGTGCACATGCATATGGATTACTCTGCTTCTAATGATGAATAAGAATGTTTGTCTATCCTGTTTCAAAGAGAACAGTTGTTTTTGGCTCTGAAATCAGGATGTCTGCTATTTCATCTCTCTCTTCTCAAAGGTATACCTGATTGATGCTGTCTGGAAAGGAAAAATGAAGGATTGGCACTGCACTATTTGATAGAACATATAAACAAATCAAGAGTTATTAATGGTGATGGTAATAGCATTTGTATGTTTGCTAATTAAATTATGATTGAATTTTTCCTTATTCAGCATGGATAGAGACACAAATAAAAACAATTTAAAATATACCTTCGTATAGGATATTGAACAATTCTTTTGAATTTTATTTTGTTAGTCTTGTCTGGAGATGCTAAGACTTGAAGCTAGATTTACATCTAGATTTTTTTAAAAAATATATACAGTAGATCTATATGGAAATATGCATGAACTGTATATATACATATAGATCTTTATATATTCTATATATATATTCTACTTTTGATACTTTCTTAAAGAACTGAAAAATAAGTATGGGGTATTTTCTGAATGAAGATCTCTAAAAATTATATAGTGCAACAGTTTTTTGTTTACCCAAGATTATTAGAGATAAGAAGTGTTTATGAGATTTGTTTATCAATAAGAAAAATATTTGTAGCTCAGAGTTGTGCTGTTTTCTTGCAGATGCTTCATTACCCAAAGTAGGAAACATTATCAATGCACAAATTCATAACATCGCACTTCTATAGACAATTGACATATTGCTTAGGTGATAATTACTTTTCTGGAGTTAAATGCTGACTAATGTATATTCTTGAAATTCATCTCTGTTTTGATTATGTCTATCCCATAACATAATTTAAATTTGATTTCTGTTTTTAAGTTACAGCAAGGGATTTTCCAATGGAAAAAGAAACAGCAAGATGAATTTAATAGTGAATGCAATTACGCAGAGAACAACTGGTCTCATGTTCACTGAATGTGCTCAAGTGGAGACTAGGTAGCCATCTGTCAAACAACCTTTAATTTATTTTAATCCTATAATGAGCAGGGGGTTGAATTTGATTCCTAAGTGTCCTTTCTAACTCCATGATTTCATAATAATACAGTTTTGGAAAGTATTAAATTAAATTGGAAATTACAGGAAAGGTTAATGTGTAAATCCTATACAATATGAAGTTTTATTTTTTCCAGAAATGTTGATATCCTAAGTCCATCACGGCCCAGTATTAATTCAAAATTGCATAGCTAATACTACCAACCTGCAAAATGAAAGAAAAAACTTCTATATGATCATAGAAAGGACTTTTATCAATTAATATCCAATGTTAAAATATTTTATCAAAATGTGAATGAGGAATGGCTAAAAATAAATATTATTAATATTAGAAACATGTGTTGTGCCTATAATTTTCTGATCTTAATGGTTTTCATTGATTTACCAATTGTTAAAAAGCAATGAATACATATTTTCAACTCTGTTGCTGTAATACTCAGGCAGCTTTATGAAACAACATCAGCTAGCGAAAGCATCATTCGAACCAGATGGCTATTTAGCATTTATGCGTATCTTGCCATTTGTTTGGAAAGTTAAAGGAAATATCATTTTTTAAATTATACTGAATTTTCTGAAGATGTGTTTGAACAGAGCTCTAAATGTACAACTGACGTAGGAACATAGATGCATAGAAAACTACCTTACGCTGACATTAATAAGGTGTGTAGCTAAATATGATTGAAACTAAAAAGCAAACTCAAAATATTAATGTGGTACATACAAATACATGCCAAATCGTTCAAATGATCTAAAAGATGGTTCAGAAGGCATAAATTCAGCACCTTTTTTTAAAAAGCCTTAAAGCAGCCAAATCTTTTTTTAGATTAATATGGAAGGTCTCCCAGATATCTCACTATGCTTATAAATTCATACTTTTTATTTCTTAGAATGGAAAATAATTGTGGATGCACAACCTTGTATAGACATCCACAGAAGCTTCAAAAAATGCACAAGTCTATACAACAAAAATGTGATTGCTTTAGGAATTTTAAAAAAGAAACAATTTGTATGTTGCTCCTTGTGTCTGAATCAACTTTCAAATGCAACACAGAGACATATATTAGTGCATAGAATAATAAATGTACAGTAGTCAGGATATAATAATGAAGAAATCCATAATGAAATCTTAAATAATTATAAAAAGAGAAAACATTCCTTCTCTTTTTGATTGGCTCTTCAGAGACAATAAAGACTGAAGCACAGCATGAGATTTCACTAAATTTAACTTTAGGAAAATATAATACTTTCAAATAAAAAATAGATTTACCAGATTTTTTAAAAAAATAAAATTAACCTGAGAGCTTGAACAATTTTCACTATATTTTGGAATGTTCAGTTCATTAAGAGAAATCTGTAACTTTTCCAAAACTTGAATTTTTCCAAACATAATATGCCTTCTGTTAAGTTCTGAGCATGGGTGCAAGCATGGAGATGAGCCAGTGAAACAGTGAACTTCAACTCTTTATTTACATGTGAAAACAGCTCAGCTCAATGGCCACAATGGGCCCCTTTATATAGGCAACTCTTAAGTTATTTAACCAATGAAAACACAGGGAGCGCTATCTCCATTAACCAATGGGAGAGGCTCGTTAATAGCCAATCAGATTATCCTGAACGGACCAATCCAATGTCGCTATTATTGGCCAATCAGAAGTGCAGGGCCAGAACCCTGCACTTTACTTCAAGGTCTTAATGATCTTTATTAAGCATTTATTGATTCACAACACCCCTTCTCCCGAGTTCCGTTTAAGTGGTGCGGTCACGTAGTCCTTGAGGTAGGCAGATTGTTTCGATTGTCTATTAGACTTTTGTTGTCCTCCTGGTATTTGGCTACAGTCTTGTTGGGGTAGGACGTTATCTGGTGAAAAAGGTGCCTCCCATTCCGCATTCGAATTTTCATCGTCTCTACTGCTCTCGGCATCTCTTTGAGGCGAGGCCACCCCCATTCTGGGTCCATCACGTGCTGCCTCTGAGTGGTCATTACTACTGCTTAAACTTTCTGCTGCTTCGAATTCAGTTTCCTCGCTATCTCCTCCCCCCTCGGTTTGGAAATCAGGGGGCTCAGAGATCCCCGACTGTAGCCTTGAACGCAGCTGATCAATATGGCATTTCCAAATTCTATTGTTGCAACATTTTATGCGGTACGATCTGGGGCCGGTTACTTGTACTATAGTTGCCACGACCCACAACAGATCGCCTGAAAAGTTCCTAGCGAAAACCAAATCGCCTACCTGGAAATTGCGACATTTCCCGCTAGAACCGTGTGGCTTTTCAGGTTCATATGATGGATATAGGCAGTTGAGGTGGGAGCGGACCTTCCGTCCCATCAATAACTCAGTGGGAGTTTTATTGGTGACACTGTGCGGAGTGATATGCTGCAAAAGGAGTATCCGGTTAATCTTATCTTCTATATCGCCATAGTCCATCTTATGCAAGGTTTTCTTGACGAATTGTACCATGCGCTCGGCCCTTCCGTTGGCTGCAGGATGCACCGGCGACGTCAGCGCATGTCAAACACTGCTGTCCGCCAGGTACTGTTCGAAGGACAGCACGGTAAATTGAGGCCCGTTGTCGGATACCAGAACATCTGGTAATCCGTGTGTCTCAAAGAGTCTGTCCAGTTTCCTGATGACTGCTTTGGTCGTTCTATTCCTCATTTCAAGCCAGTTCGAGTAGGCATCCACCGTCAGTAAGAATGTGTGTCCCTTGGTAGGACCCGCAAAGTCCAGATGAATGCAGGACCATGGTCCCCTCGGTGTTTCCCATTCAGTTGGGGTTGCTTTCAGCGGGGCGTTGTTTACTTCCTGGCATTTGTGACAGGCTTTTACCCATGTCTCTATCTGCTTGTCAATACCTGGTCACCATGCGTAGCTTCGTGTGAGGGCTTTCATACGCACGATGCCGGGGTGGCCATCGTGCAAGGTCCTTAGTATCGCTGGTCGCAACCGCTCTGGGATGACAACTCTATCACCCCAGATAATGCAGCCCTTTTGAGAAAATAGTTCCATTTGCCGATTTTTGAATGGGGCGTAGTCGTCAGGTATATGGTCCAATGGCCATCCCCGCTCGACCCAACTGAGGACTCGTGCTAAAATGGGGTCGCGTTTTGATTCCATCGCGATATCTCGGGCTGTTAATGGCGGCGTTTGAAGTGTCTCGATCTGTAGCGTTGTGACCGTCGGAGCGGGGTCATCAATGGTCTCTGAAAGAGGTGCACAGCTCAATGCGTCAGCGTGGAGTATGGCCTTCCCTGGGTGATGTTGCAACTTGTAATTGTATGCCACTAAGAATTCTGACCAGCGGGTCATTCTGGGAGATAATATATACGGTGTTGGCCTATCTCCCGCGATTATTCCCAGCAAAGGTTTGTGGTCAGTCACTATGGTGAATGCTCGGCCATACACATATTCATGAAATCTCTTAACTGCGGATACTATAGCAAGGGCCTCCTTGTCAATTTGACTGTAGTTGCATTCTCTTTTTGATAACGTCTTTGAGAAATAAGCAACAGGGGCTTCATTACCGTTTGGCAAAACGTGGCTTAAAATGACACCCACCCCGAATGGGAATGCATCACATGTGATCGTTAAAGGCAAAGTCTCGTTATACTGCATCAGAACAGCATCAGAAGTCAATAAATTTTTCACATGTCGAAACGCCTGTTCTTCTCTATGTCCCCATACCCTGGTTGCTTTTTTGTCCAATGAACGATGTAGGGGCTCAGCTAGGGTTGCTTTGTGAGGCAGGAAAACGTTATAAAAATTGATAAGGTCCAGAAAAGCCTGGAGGTCGGCCTTGTTCCGAGGTTTTGGGGCGTTCTTGATTGCCCTTAGTTTGTTATCGGTGGGGTGAATGCTTTGACTATCAATTAAATATCCCAAAAATTCTATGCGATCCGTACATAAATAATACTTGTTCTTTTTAACTTTGAGACTGGAGTCTTTAAATCTCTGGAGAACCAACCTCAGGCATTCCTTTGGTATTTTCTGGGTTGGGGCAGTGATTAACACATCATCAAAATATGGAACAACACCTTTTATCCCTTGTAATAGCCTCTCCATTAAGCTTTGAAAGATTCCCGGGGCTACGCTCACTCTGAACTGGAGTCGGTTACATTTAAAAGCACCTCTATGTGTAACGATTGTTTGGGCCTCTGCCGTTTTTTTGTCAACAGGCAGTTGTTGGTATGCCTGGGCTAAGTCTAGTTTAGCAAAGACTTTTCCGCCCCCCAGGGAATGGAGGAGGTGTTGCACCACCGGTACCGGGTAAGCGTTTTGTTGAAGGGCATGGTTCAGGGTGGCTCGGTAGTCTCCACAAATTCTTATCGATCCATCCAGCTTGATGGGTGTTACAATTGGGGTTTCCCAGGGAGAGTGATCAGTTGGTTCTAACACTCCCTGAGCTATTAATTTATCAAGCTGCTCGTCAATCTTTGGTTTAAGGGCAAATGGAACTCGACGAGGCTTAAGGCGGATGGGATCTATTTCGGGATTGAGGTTAAACAATATCGGGGTCCCCTTGTACTTGCCTAATTTTTCTGCGAAGACATCCTGGAATTCGTGGGCGAGGTCTTCTTCCCAATCACTGCTGTAGGTTCGGTGAATGCCGGCTACTTCAATTCCGAGTGGAGAGAACCATTGGAGGCCTAACAAACTAGGCCGATCCTTGTCGATTACAGTCAGGAGTAGAAATGCTGTACGGTTCTTAAACGATACCCGTACTCGGCTGGATCCAACAACCGGAATTCGATTTCCTTGATAGTCCTTAAGAATGAGCCTTTGGAATCTGAGGTCTTGCCTACGGATAGTGGGGATGAGCTGCTTGAGGGTCTTCCATGAAACCATCGAGAGGGACGATCCTGAATCGACTTCCATCAGGCAGGGCTGGTTTTAGATGGCCACTTTCACTCAGATCTTTTTGGCGTCCAGAGATGAGGCATGACCGATCGTGATCATTTGGTGAGCCTCTTCTCGCTTCGTTGGGTGGTTTAGGGTTTTGTTTCTGTAAGAGTGGTTGTTCCATTGGTGGTTCACGGGTTCTCGCTTCACGGGACGACTTCCCATCAGTTGGCGATAGTTAGCCCCCCTTGAGGGCTGGCTGGGTCCTGGCTTGCTTCTACAGACCCGACCTATATGGCCTCTTTTCCCGCACACATGGCAGAGCGCATCGAGGAATTTGCATTCAGACCGGGGGTGGCTTGCTCCACACCCGGTTCATTGGTACTGTGATTTCTGGTGTTGGTCCTGTTTGGACCAAAGTCGATGGACCTCTTCCTCGTCACTTTCTGATGACAATTTGAGGTCCTCATGGTGGGCCATCTCTAGCTGTCCCTCTGACTGAGGTGAAATGTCGCAGGCTCATTGGTGAACCAGTGCGTGTGTGCGACGCATTTGGGCAGCCGACTTCCTGGTTGCTTCTGCTGCAGTAGCTTCAGCTATGGCGTCTTTAAGGGTGATGTCACCCTTCGCCATTAATTTACTCTGCGTGCCTGGTGCATCTAATCCCAGAACGATTCAGTCTCTTAGGGCTTCTTCTAAGTCGGTAAACTCGCATAGGCCTCCCAGATTCCGGAGATCCACGATGAAATCAGCAACGCTTTTGCCCTTCTGCGACTTTTCTGATAGAATTCATGCCTTCTCACAAGCGTTGGCACGGTCGGTGCGTAGTGAGACCTCAGTAGTGGTTCGAGGATGTCCCAGTCCATAGACTTTACTTCTGCCGGTTTTGCTAGTGCCTTGGCCATCTTGAATACGGTTGGCCTGCAATGAGTTAGGAATACCGCTCGTTTCTTTCCGGTAGTGGCATCCTTCAGATTGTTGGTTTCCAGAAACATCTGGAAGCGATCCATATATGAGTCCCAGTCTTCTTGTGCCGGGTCGAATGGAGCGGGTGGTATAATGATGCCGGACATGGTTCCGCTGTTGGTGTGTTCAGCCATGTGCTCGGTTATGGTTCTTCTTTGTTCAGTAAGCTCTGATGTCTCCACATCCCACCTTCGTCGCCAGTGTTAAGTTCTGAGCATGGGTGGAAGGATGGAGACGAGTCAGTGAAACAGTGAACTTCAACTCTTTATTTACATGTGAAAACAGCTCAGCTCAATGGCCACGATGGGCCCCTTTATATAGGCAACTCTTAACTTATTTAACCAATGAAAACACAGGGAGCGCTAGCTCCATTAACCAATGGGAGAGGCCAATCTGATGTCATTATTATCGGCCAATCAGAAGTGCAGGGCCAGAATCCTGCACTTTGCTTCAAGCTCTTAATGATCTTTATTAAGTATTTATTGATTCACAACACCTTCCTTTGCAAAACAATTGCTGTCTCTTTCTCAAATTATTGAATAAAGATGTAAAACTATATATTTTTCAAAAATAATTTACTTTCCATGAAATTTTATCAGTTAGACATGTTTAGAGATCTGAGAAATTTAAGGACAACATTAACTATGGAAAAGATAAAGCAAATGCCAGCAAGCGTAGGTATTATAAAAGATTTTCAGAAAAGGAAATTACATAGATTCTCTCAGGATTTATCATGCAATATGAAGCCTGGATAAAAGAGACCTCCTGCAGCCCCACAAACCTTGAATTATTGGTTGGGTGTGAATAAATGGAATTCTTAGCATGTGTATCATCTGGTGGCGATGGGACCAGAATTTTGGTTGTTTGCCAAAATTTCTTGGTTATAGTTTCAATTTTTTACTGAATGTACTAATTCATCTTATTCTTTTCTGCCACATCTTTATCATGTCATTTGTTAAGATGTACTATATCTACTTTCTAGGTTCTGATTCCTTGGAATGTCTGTAGAAAACAATAAAGAATTACTGTAAATCATCAGAAATGGTGCTCACAGATGGTTTCAATTGACAGAAGGATATTGTTTGTGCAAGATTTACAATGATTGGATTTAAATCCAATGATTTCTGGGCATAAGACAAGTCAGGATACCCTTTAAGCTGGTCACCCTAAGTCCAAAAAGCTACATCTCCACTTCAAAATGGGGGGGGGGTTGAACTTTTGCCTTGTATTATTTCTTTCAAAACATAGAATATTGAGAAAATGATAGAGACAAATTAGTTCACTAGATTTGCATTACTGTTTTTTCTAATTAAATATAAAATTCAAAATCCTTGTTCAAATCCTCAGTGGTAAATGTTAACAAATTCCATTAGATAAGAAATAGGGAAGAATATTGTACAATTTTCATTTTTTATTGATATTCACAGGATGAAATTGGAAGCTTTTAAAATTATTATTTAATGCCTTTGTGTGCTGGTTATAAATATATAAAATCATCTACTTAAAAAGTGGTTTTCTCTATGCTATAAAAATGTACACCATGCACACATGAAATCCAAATCTAAACTTTGCCATCCTGATGAAAATATTCATGGATTTTTTTTCTTGTTACTCATGTACAGTTTATTTTGGGAGAAATGATAAAGCTCCATTCCTAGAGGAGGATTAATTGGTAGGAGTTAAAATAGTCTTAGGTTGCCAGGTTTTTGGAATTAATTACAAACTATAGTCATTTTTTCTGGTATGCATTCATCTATACAGTGGTATAGATTCCATCCAGTCAGTGGACAAAACAATACCCTCAGGAAACCAATGAGCTCTACCTGGGGTGCCAAACTGAGACTTCTTAAGACAACAGTTCTGACTCTTTGCTGCTTGGCAGACAAATACACCTGCCCAGTATGGTATAAATCAGCACAGACTGGGAAAGTATATGCTGCTCTGAATGCAGCTAGCAGAAATGTTACTGGGTGCCTTAAAGTTATCCTCTAGATAAAATCTACCACCTAGCTGGCATTGCCCCACCTGCTGTTTTCAGGTATATTGTATCTGTATGCTCATACAGACAGAGGCTTAAATCATCTATATCTAGATAACCCCTTCCTATGTCCTACAAGCAGCTCATGACAAATTAAAATATAGGAAAAACTTCCTTAGGTAAATAGAACACTTTGAGGAATTTGAAAGCAGAGTGGACTTGTGGAAAGCAACAAAGAACACTGGATAGAACCAGTGGAGGAACTGCCACCTGGGTCTGATGAAAACTGGAAAGTATGGAAGTCATTGAATTAGATTAGATTAGATTCAACTTTATTGTCATTGCCATGGATACAGGCAACGAAATGCAGTAGCATCCAACCAGAAGTGTAAAACAACAGTAAAATATAAATATATGTATGCAAATATGCAAGGCCTCTATGAATATGTCAATGGAAAACATAACAGAATGGATGTACACGAGCACACAAGGATAAATGTGACTGCACATATATGAACATATACAACTGTACAAAATGTTTATGGACACATTGAATGTAAGTACAAATGCACAGAGAATGATACAAAATACATCATATATTATCAAGGGAATCATAAGCATATGTGGGGACAAACAAACTGAAGAGTTCAGCAAGGAAACCACTGTGTGGTAAAAGCTGTTCCCTAGCCTGCTGGTCTTAGACTGCAGGCACCTGAACCTCCTCCCAGATGGAAGAAAAGTAAACAGTTTGTGTGCTGGGTGGAACGATGCTGTGGGCTTTACACAGACATAATTTCCTCTGAATGTCCACAATGGCAGGAAGTAGAATCCCGATAATACATTGGGTGGTTTTCACCTCCCTTTGTAATTCCTTTTTTTCTTTTATAGTGCAATTTCCATACCAAACTGAGATACAGCTAGTTAAGATGCTGTCAACTGTGCAGTGGTAGAAATTAGGAGGAGAGTGATTCATCCTCAGTAATCTCAGGAGGAAGAGGCACTTAATCAGCACTTAAATTAGTCTTAATCAGATTAGTTCTGTTAATCTGCTAGGACAAGCCCTCAGAGAGGTGGATCCACAGGAACTTGAAGCTGGTGACACGTTCTACCATTCTCCGTTGATGTATATAGGAGAGTGTGTGTGACCATTCTTTTTCCTGAAGTCTACAATGAGCTCTTTGGTCTTGTTAGTATAAAGTAATGTTATTGTCAATGCACCATGTAGCTAGGCACTGCACCTCCTCCCTGTACTCTGAATCGTGGTTATTGTTGATGAGTCCAATCACCATAGTATTGTCTGTGAACTTGATAATGGTGTTAAGAGCCATACACAGGCCTGCAAGTCAACAAATAGCATTCTAGCATAGGTATTCTTATGAATACCTGTTAGGAATGATAGTCACCTAACAGTTGGGTTGGCAATATATAAACCAGGATAGTCATTTAATACTTTAGTATCTTTAAGAGAATGTTGTAATTGTAATTGGTTGAGGTTTCTCCAATAAGATGGAGCCAGAAACCTGGTTTGTTCTTTTTTGCATTTCCTTTGCTTTCCTTTTGCCTTGTGCCTTATTGTCATTCTGCTTGAATTGCTGTGAGTGTTGCAACTATTTGCAAACTCCGTTTATTCAACTTTGTTTATGATACTGGTAAAGAAAAGGACTTTGTTTTTGGATTATCCCTGGAATGATTATTTTGAATACTCACTGATTTAACAGCGTATGATTTGGACTGTTTGTTGGACTTTGTTTGCCCATTTACAGGAAATAAAACTTACATTTTACTATTCAGTGTATCTGTGTGCTGGTTGTGTGTTATTCATCACCACTCTCACTCATTCTCCTAACGGGGAATACCTCAACAATACCTACAAAAAGACTGTGCATGGGTACAACAAGATCCAGAGATATCCTAAACAAATGGGGCTCTCTAATGCCTTCTTCCCTTTTCAATTCTGGTGATATGCAGACAACAGCATATATGTAGATTTGTCCTTTTACCACCCTGACCTAGAGGAGCACACTGCAACTATTCTGTGCTATATCAAACACTTTCATTTTACTGTTCAATGTATCTGTGTGCTGGTTGTGTGTTATTCATCACCATTTTCACTATGTTTCCCTGAGTGCACTTATTCTCCTAATGGGAAATACCTCAACGCTGGTTATGGGCTCAGACTCAAATAACTGAGAGTTAGTGTGAATACACAGTACCATATACAGTCAGCTGTCTACTGTTTAATCGTGGGATACTGTCCTGGTAAAAATGGCACAAGACCCATCAACAAGTCTATCACTGATAATCCTGTTGGATGGAACAAACTATGTTTCCTGGTCTATGAAGTGCAGTCTACTTCTGCATAGGGAAGGGTTATGGGCTGCAGTTCAGGATCCACTGAATGTAAATGCTTGGGATCCAGATGATGAGGACAATGCCAAAAAGTTAGCTGACTTTAAACGGAACAACGAACGAGCTCTTTGTATAATTGGACTAACACTGAGTGACCAGCAGCTAATCCATATTCATGGAGAAGAGTCTATTGCTAAGTGTTGGGAGAATTTGAAGAGGATTTATGTTCAGGACAGTGTAGGTACACACATACATCTTACACGTAAACTGTTTAGAGCACGTCTTCTGAAAAGTGGAGATATGTTAGCTCATTTAAACTTTATGAAAAGAACTTTTCAAGAGCTACATGAAAAGGAACTGATTTTTTCAGATCTGCATCAGGTTTACATAATTCTTTCCTCATTGGATGAAAGTTATGATGATTATGTATCTTCACTGGAAGTCCTGACCAGAAATGAACTGACATTGACTGACATAACTGGATGATTGTTAGAAGAGGCAAGAAGAAGGCAGGATAGAGACCAACTGAGAGAGAAACAACCACAAGAAGAGGATTTGTTTTCAACTGCTTATACTGTTAGGAAATGTTTTCTTGTGGGACTAGGGGACATATAGCTAGATTCTGTAAGAAGGGCAAACGACAGAATACTGGTATTCCCCAGAAGACTAAGAAGAATGTTAATTTAGCTATGTCTAGCAATTCAACAGTAAACCATGATTTGTGGGTAGTTATAGTGGAGCATTACAGTGCATTACTAGAAATAGAGAGAGGTTTGTAAAGATGTCCAAGAGTAAGCAACATGTATCATTGGCAAATGGATGGAAGATAAAAGCATCTGGTGAAGGTACTGCATATTGTTCATGTGTAAATGAGCATTTACCTATATTATATGTACCTAAACTGAAAATTAATTTGTTATCAGTAAGGGCTTTAGTTAATATTGGTTATATAGTAACCTTTAGGGGAGATAATTTTATAATAGAAAGAGGGTAAAAGTGTTACTGCTACTTTAGAGAATGATTTATATGTGATATGTGATGACCAATTGCAGATGGTTAACTTGGTTTATAGTCATGTTAAGCCACATGACGAATGTATACATTTGCTGCAATGACGTCTGGGGCACATTAATTTCAAAATGCTAAAACAAACTGTTAAATTGTCAGAGGGAGTAAAATTAAAACCCTGTAGCAAGTACTTAAACTGTAATGCCTATAATCAGGAGAAAAGCAAGGTTACTCCTGCAAACAGATTGAATGGGTTTAAGACCAAAGAACCTTTAGAGATTGTTTTTGCTGACATAATTGGTCCTAAGACACCCAGTTTGGGAAGTGCCTGCTATGTTTTGAGTATAATGGACCATTACTCACAGTACAGTTTCTGCTATCTCATGAAAAACAAAACAGAAACATTCCCACATTTCTTTAACTGGCTAAGATTTGCTGAAATGAGACATTGGGTAATTACCTTAGTTACAGATAACGGGACTGAGTTTATTAACACTAGATTCCAAACAATGTTGAAATTGGCTGGTGTTGAGCATAAGCATTCTGCCCCTTACAGGGCACAACATAACTCGTTTATAGAACAAAGAGGGCAAATGTTACAAGCCACGGCTCGCACTATGTTATCCAATTCAGATTTGCCTGAAACACTGTGGGGTGAAGCCATAAAGTGTACCAACCATGTTTTAAATAATGTGGTGAACACAATAACTGGTGAATTGCCATTCACTCATTGGCATGGCGGAAAACCAAATTAAAGTTATCTACACACATTTGGAATTCCAGCATGGGTGCATATTCCCTCACAAGTAAGACTGAAAGGGCAACATAGAGCTAGGAAATTATTTTTCATCGGTTACTAGGCCAACCATAGATCATTTAGATTCTGGGATCCAGGCACAGCTAATGTTTACTGTAATGCTGGTGCTAAATTTCTTGAACATATTGTGTGGCATAAACTAGAACATGAATCCAAAAATGATGTTGTAATTGACACCGAAGTAGTCCCTAATGATAAGAAAGTTAAACCAACAATATCCACTAAAAAGGAAGAACAGGCATAGGAGGAGGTAGAAGAACAGGAGCAGGTGGAACATGAGAGTCCACCAGTAAGCCCTGAGTTGCCTAGACATTCAACCTGTGTAACACAACCACCAGATAGATATCAGGCTAGTAAATATAGTTCTTACTAACTATAATGAACTGAAACTGTATCCTGCTAAGGTTCAGGCTGCTTGGCAGGAAGCAATGGTAAGGAACTGAAATCCTTACAAAGGTTGGAGGTATATGAAAATGTCAGGTTACCACCAGGTGAGCATGCCATAGGGTGTAAGAGGATTTATAAAATTAAGACAGATATGGATGGACTGTTACTCATAAAGCCAGGTTAATAGCACAAGGGTTCGATCAGTCAGCCAACGACTACGATGAGGTGTTTGCATCTAGTCTGAAGGCTACCACATTACGAGCAGCATTAGTGTGGACAGCTAAGAAGAAATACACAATAAACCATTTAGATGTTGAGACAGCATATCTACATGCACCATTGCAACATGCTATATATTTAAAGAAGCCTTTGGGTATAAAAACTGATAACAAAACTGATTGCTGGAGATTAAAAAAAGATTATTTATGGCTTGAAGCAATCAGGCTATGATTGGAACCAGGTCATAGTGAAGGAATTAACAAAGATAGGTTTTGTAGCTTGCATGGCTGATCCATGCTTATTCAAAAAGGAAAGTGATAGTGTAATTTCATTGTTGCTATTGTTCACTGATGACATAGCATTAATCACTAAAACTGAGCAAGAAGCTACTGGGATTATTTCACTGTTAGAGAAGAAATTTAAAATCAAACATTTAGGTGAGATTAAACGGTATCTTGGCTTGAAAATAGATAAAACTAAGGGAGGCTACAAAATCTCACAGGAAGATAAAATTAACCAGCAACTGAAGAACTTTAAAATGGAACTGTGTAAACCGGCTAAGACACCAATAAGCCAGGAGTTTAGCCACAGTGATGTGCAAAGTCCTGTTTTTGATAAAGCCATTTATCAATCATTAATTGGTAATTTATCTTATTTAAGTAATTGGTCTAGGCCAGACATAGCATATAGCATCAACCAATTAGCCAGTTTTAATGCAGAGCCTACTGAAAGGCACTGATAAGCTGCTAAACTGTGTTGAGATATCTTAAACAAACAATGCATTCTGCATTATATTTGGAGCCTAAGGATGAAATAAGTTTAACTGCATATGCTAATGCAAGTTTTGCTACAGATGTACCTACACTTAAATCAACATCAGGAACTGTAGTGTTTTTAGGAAAGGTGTTAATTGGAGGGCAGTCTATTCGACAAAAACATCTAAGCTTTTCAACTATGGAGACTGAATTCTCATGTTTGTCTGTATTATGTACAGACTTAGTATGTTATAAACAACTAATGATAGACATGGAAAGTAATATAAAGGAACCTATTGTTGTATATGAAGACAACCAATCAGCAATTTAGATGGCTTCCAATCTCGCCATAAAGACAAGATCAAAATACACCTATCTATTGTCTCTAATTTGTCTCTTTGGCAGAAATCCATTTTGATCTGAGTGAATAAAATTATTTAAATATTTTTTAAGTCTTTCTGCTAAAATTGAAGCAAAAATTTTATAGTCTGCATTCAATAAAGAAATAGGTCTATAATTCTTAATTTGCAATGGGTCAGTCTCTTCCTTTGGTATAAGTGTAATATAAGCCTCTGACCATGTTTTAGGTATCATCTTTTTTAACATAACTTCATTCATAACTTCTAACAATGGGATGCTCAATAATTCTTGAAATGTTTTATAAAATTCTACTGGAAGCCCATCTGGGCCCGGAGCTTTCCCATTATTTTGTCTCTTAAATGCTTCATTTAGTTCCATCATTGTTATATTGCTTTCTAGCATTTCTTCAGTCTCTTTAGGTATCTTTGGTAAATTAGCTTCCTGTAAATACTGTTTGACTTTTCCTTCATCAATATTCTCTTGTTTATATAATTGCCCGTAAAAATCTCGGATAATTTCTTTTTTCTCCTTGTTCCCATAACAAACTTGGCCTTGTTCATCTATTAACTTCAATATTTTTCTTGATTCCTTCTCTTTTCTCAATTTATATGCTAGCCATCTACCTGGTTTATTTGCATCTTCAAAATAATTCTGTTTAGAGTTTCTAATTTTCTGTGCCAATTCTTCTTTCTCTATTAATTCCATTTTATGTTTGATTACATCCAGCTTCAATTTAATATCCTTTTTCTGTGGCATTTTCTGTAATTCTTTTTCAAGAGTTTTATACTCATTTTCCAAGGCCTTAGAAGCTTGCCTTTTCCTAATATTCTTTTTTCTTGTATAATCTATTATCAAACCTCTAGCGTATGCCTTCATAGTGTCCCACACATTTTGCGTTGAAGTATCTTCTTTTTTATTTTCTCTAAAGAAAAAAGCCAATTCCTTCTCCATCCATTGTGTAAAATCTTTCTCCTTTAAAATAGTATTATTTAATGTCCATCTCGATCTTTTTTTTTGTCCCTTCCATTTAATTGTCATTGGGCTATGATCTGCCCAGGTACTTGTTTCAATGCTTGTTTCTTTAATATTAGATATTAGTTCTGTTGAGATCTAAATCATATCTAATCTGGACCATGATAAATGTCTATTTGAATAAAAAGTATATTGTTTAGCTTTAACGTTTCTTTCTCTCCAAATATCTTTTAAAGTTAATTCATCTGTCATTTTAAAAAAGGACCTTGGGAGAACCTTTCTATTTTGCTTTGTTGTTGTTGCTATATAGTCCAGTTTATTGTCCACAATTCCATTAAAATCTCCCATCATAATTATATTAACATAGTCCAGTCCAATTATTTTCATGTGCAGTTTTTTATAAAACTCTTCTTGTTTATCATTCGGAGCATAAATTGCAATCAAGAGTATTTTTATATTATTATCCATTATTTCTACCATTAATACTCTTCCATCTTCATCCGAGTAAATCAATTTTGCTGGAATAGCCTCTTTAATGTATAAAACCACACCTCTTTTCTTACATTGGGTCAAAGAGGTAAATGTTTTCCCTAATTTTGGCTGTAATAACAATTGTTCATGTTGTTTTTTAATGTGAACTTCTTGTAAACAAATTATATCAAATTTTAATTTCTCTAATTTATGGAAAGTTTTCCTTCTTTTAACAGCTGAATTAAGTCCGTTTATATTCATTGTAATCAGTTTTTTTTCCTCCATGATTATGCTTTATATTTAGGTCTAACAGCTCTCGTGGATCTCACTTCACGCTGTTCTTTACTATCAATCTGTCCCCCTATTGCTCCTTTCTCTTTTTCAGTCTCCAGTTGTTCATCTTGAAACTCAATTAATGAAGCCTCTTTCTCTGCTTCCTCTCTTCTTCCTCCAAAAAATTCTGCATGAAAAAGTTCTGCTTTCTCAATTGAGTCAATTCTATGTCTCTGCTCTTGCCACGTAAACATTAATCCTTCTGGAATCAGCCATCTATAATTCACTTCGTTTTCCAATAGTATTTTGGTCAGAAATCGATATTCTCTTCTCATCTCTCTCACTCTTCTAGGTATTTGTTTTAAAACCACAACCTCTTTACCCTTGTATTTCAGTGTTTTCTCTTTTGCTACTTGTAATATTTGCGTTTTAATGGATTTTTTGGTAAATCTAATATGGACTTCCCTGGGTAATTTATTTCTCATCGCATATCTTGTATAGACTCGATATATCTCATCTATTCCATCCATCATCTTTTCCTCTGTAATTTCCAAAGCATCTGCCAAAATTTCTATCATTACCGCTGCCAAATTTTCTCCTTTTTCCTCCTCTATATTTTGAAATCTAAGGTAAAATTCTGACCTTTCCATCTCCCACCTCAACATCCCACCTTTTTCTTGTTCGACCGCTGTTAATCTGCTATCAATATTTCCAATCTTCTTCTCTCTTTGTTTTCCTTCTTCCTCAATTTTTTGGAATCTCTCCTCATACTTAACCATCATTTGTTTAATATTTTCCACTTTTTCATCAGTCTTCTCTATTCTTTGTTCAATATTTTCTGTTCTTTGTTCAATGTTTTCTGTTCTTTGTTCAATATTTTCTGTTCTTTGTTCAATATTTCCTGTTCTTTGTTCAATAATATCTGATTTTGTCTTAAGTTCTTGAATTCCTTGCATGATCATCTGTAACTGTAAAGTTATTTTTTCTTGTTCCTTATCTTGCTTCAACATTGTCTGAATTAAACGTTGTCCTCCAGCTGGTGGGGAAGCAGAGGTAGAAGCAGCAATGCCAGATGGTATTGGTTTCTTGCTCATTTCAATGTTTCCAAAACTTCAAATTCTTCTTAACTTTTAACCCAACTGGTAGAGCAGCCAATTATAATCCAAAATGGAGAACTCCAATAGTAAAAAACACGAAACCAAAGAAGAAACAGAAAAAAAGGAAGAAGAAAGATCTTCAGGTTCTTCTAGACCCTAATCCAATTACGAGATAGTCCACCATAAAAAAGGAAAAAATAGAAAGGAAAAAACAAACAAATCCAAAAGATAATAATATTGATTAAGAGCAAAAGAAAAAGGAAGAAGCAAAAAGAGAAAAAAGAAAAACAAAAAACAAAAAGTTCCTTCAGGTTCTTCACACCTTAATCCAATTAAAAAATCTCAATAATCCAAAAAATAATCCAAAAAAGGAAGAAGAAGAAAAAAAAAAATCAACCACGACAACAGAATAATCCAAAAAGATAAATATGAAAAGCAAAAAAGTCCCAATAAAAAGGAAAAAAAAAAAAAAGAAGAAAAGAGAAAAAACTCTGAGGCTTTCCCTTTAAAGTAAAAGGCAAAAATAAAAATATTACTAAAAATTAAGATTTAAAAAAAAAAGCTAGCGAATGGGGTACATATAAGAAAACACACTGCACTTTGTTATTTATCCAAGGCTCTTGTTATGACTCTCTTCTCCAGCAGCTTCAAAGCCAAACCTCAAGTGTTGATAACAGTCCAGGAAAGCACCTGCAATAATATTTTGCTGTGCTCTCCCTCTATCTTATCACGTTAAAAAGTCCTTGAGATGAGGTCTTTTTGCAATTCTCTCCAATTCAGATAGAATACTTTCAAGCCTCTAGTTGGCAGTGTTACAAAGTTTCTTAATGCTCTTTCTCAGCCCCAACCGGAAAAAAGAATTAATATATACAAAAAAAAAAGAAAAAAATAGCCAAAGGAAGCCTCTATCCTAAAAAAAATAAAAAAGTCAAAGGGAGCCTAAAAGTATATATAAAAGAAAATTCAGTCCGGTTACCTAAATCACAGTAAAATCTTTCCCAAAGAATATAGAAAAAAAAGAAAAAAAAAAAACACCCCAAGCCTCAATTTGACAGCACTTTAAAAACGCCGCTCAAACAATTTCAATCAAAAAAAAAATCTCACAGCTTCCTCCTCTCTTCAGAATGAACTTTCCAACCTCAGCGAATTTTCAACACAAAAAAGTTTTTCTCACCCAACCAACACACTTCAATCCAGTCACTTTCTTTTCGGAGCTGTCCCGACTTCAGCAGCTATGGAGGCTGCCTCTCCGCCGCCAGCAAAAGGGCTTCTTCCGAATCTAACCAGAGACTTTGCGATGTCTCTGGGATCCTGGAACAGTGCCCTTCACAATCACCATCTCTCCGGGACGATTTAGGTCCGTTAGGACCGACCAGGGGCGAAAATATCAGCTGCGATCTCAGAGCCCCGAGATCGCAGCTGTAACGCCGGCACGAAGCTCCGCCTTCTCCTGATATATATAGTAAAGATTTGAAATACCTGATTGTAAATGTATTAACAGCGGCCAGGATTGTATTTGCTAAAAATTGGAAGAATGAGAAAATACCATTACAGGAAGAAATTATTAAGAAAATATTGGAATGTGCTGAGATGAGCAGATTGACATTTGAAATTAGAGAGCAAGAGGATAAACAATTTTACGAAATTTGGGATCTTTTTTATAAATGGCTAGATGATAAAATACGATAATAGAATATTTAGAATGCTAGATAGTAAGGATTATCTTTATTTTGTCATTATTTTGCTATTTGATATTATATTTATAAAGGATTTTTTAGGATTGATTTGATATGATTAGATGATTTGTTATAGAGTAAACTGGTTTAAAGTATTGTTAGCTCATTAAGCATAAATGATTAAAAATATAGTCAAAAATTTCTTTTTTTAGTGATATTAGGATATATAAGTTTGGATTGACAATATGAGTTGTTATGTAACATAATTGTAATTGAGACTACAGAATGAATGCACAAAAATGATGAACCAACTGACACACTGGATGTACATACAAGATTTGATGTTTTTATGTTTTGTTTGTCTTGTTTGTTTGTAGAAAATTAATAAAAACTTTTTCAAAAAAAAAAAAACACACCTATCTACGATATCTGAATGTGAAACAATGTGTTCAAAATAAAATGATTAAACTGGAGTACTGCATGTTAGAGAATAACATTGAAGATCATTTTACGAAAGCCCAAGGCACTGTAAAACATAAGGCTTGCTGTGAGGAATATGAACTTAAACTGTAAGGTTTTATATATTGTCCTACCCAAAGGGGAGAATGTTAGGAATGATAGTCACAGTTGGGTTGGCAATATATAAACCAGGATAGTCATTTATTACTGTTGTATCTTCAAGAGAATGTTGTAATTGTGATTGGCTGAGGTTCCTCCAATGGCCATAAGATGGAGCCAGAAGCTAGTTTGTTTTTCTTTCCATTTCCTTTGTTTTCCTTTTGCCTTTTGCTGATCATCATTCTGCTTGAATCTGCTTGTTGCAACTATTCGCAAACTCCGTTTACTCAACTTTGTTTATGATACTGGTAAAGAAAAGGACGTTGTTTTTGGATTATCCCTGGAGTGATTATTTTGAATACTAACTGCTTTAACTGCTTATGATTTGGACTGTTTGTTGGACTTTGTTTACCCATTTACAGAAAGTAAAACTTACATTTTACTATTCAGTGTATCTGTGTGCTGGTTGTGTGTTATTCATCACCACTCTCACTATGTTTGCCTGAGTGCACTCATTCTCCTAATGGGGAATACCTCAACAATACCTATGAATTGTATTACAGGAAGTGACAAAACGGGCTTATAATTCAGCCTGAGAAGCCATGCAGAGGCTTTTTCCAAACCTCTGGGAGGCCAAAAAAAGGCCTCAAGCCAACCAAAAAAAAAATCAGCTGTGAAGCGCCGGCATGCACAGTGAGGTAAGTTTTCCTGAAGCTTGCATGCCAGCAGAAAAGACTCTGCTTTCCACTTGTGGCACATGTGCCATAGGTTCTCCATCATGGGTGTACCATGTTGTTGTTAGTTGTGAAGTCGTGTCTAACCGATCACGATCCTGTGGACAATGTTCTTCCAGGCCTTCCTGTCATCAACTATCCCCCTGAGTCCATTTAAGCTCACAGTCTAGCATACTTTGATATAATACCAGCACATTTAGGTAAAGAATCTTTATGATTTTAAGTAATACCAGAATTAAGATCAAGGTAAAAAGTAACAACTTATTTTCAATTCCACTCATATAGATACCTATTTTTTTAAAGAAAAATAATAGTTTTAACAACAGATTATGTATAATAGAAGGTAAAATCTTCCCTTATGCATCCCTTAGTATAGCACAACATGTGAAAAAATATACCATTTCTAATTCCCTATTTGAAGGGTAAATATATCACATTGTAAGCAATTTAATAACAATAGGAAGTTGTTTGTCTTTGTATGTGGACTTCATTCTGAAAGCTGGCAAAAGGGAAAGTTAGAGAAATGTTATAACTAAGTGCATAATGGAAAACAAGCTATAGCATAAGATAAAAGCAGGTTAAAAAAAAGAGACCCCCCTGGGAAGAAGGCGGAGCCTCCTCACCGACGGATGGTAGATCGCAACTCTCTGCAACTAAGTTCGTGCTCTTTCATCAGAGAGCCCCAATTATCCTGATTAGGGGCTGAAACTGACTTGGAGGGGCAGCGGAGTAAGAGGATGCAGCAAGCCTGTCTGTGGGGAGCCGCATATTCCCCCCCCCCGGACTTGGCTTTTTTTCTTCCCGAAGACGACTGCAGCGATGGTCTAAAATGGCCATCCCATAGAGGATGACTCAGCTTGACTAAGATTTGTGCAGGAGGGAAGAAAGAGGTGGATAACATCTGAACTGGGACAACTGGGCAGTATAACCAAATAAAAGTACCCCGGGATTAAGGTAATATGGAATTTTTAAGAAAAGAAAAGTGAGCTGCGAAATTACAAAGGGACAGAGAAAAAAAAAAGGAAAATATTTTTCACAGCTAAATGGGGCTTCGAACCGGGAAAGGAAGAAGCTGGAATTAAAGATTTAATGAAATTGGACTAAAATAATTTGGGAATAATCAAGTATAAAATTAAAGCTGGATTTAATATTGCCAAATAATAATAATAATAAAGTTTATAAATTGGAGACTGGATTGTCTTGGAATATTGAGGTTCAAAAAACCTTAAATAAAAATATAGGGATAAAAAAGTGAAGACTTCGTATAATGGAGAGTGTCACCTTTTGATAAAAATTTAGTTCAAATAAAAAGGAAAACATTTTGTTTTTGAATGAACTGGTATAAAATTACAGAAATATTGAAACAAAGTAAGAATTTTAGAAAGTGAAAGCAGAACCAGAATAAAGGAAAAAGCAAAGAAGGAAAGATTGTTTGTGGGACTGACTGATGTTTTTGGTATGAACCCTGAACTGGAATAGCTGAGAACTTTAAAAAATTGAAAGAAGAAAGAAGGAAAGTAAAAGTGTTTTTTTTTTTTTTTTTGTGGACTTTGAGGATTATAAAATATAAGAATGATGATATCTCTTTGGGGCTTAAAAATGGAACTTAAAAATATGAGAGAATTACTACAGGAAAGAGGCGAATCACTTTGTTCTGTGCTAGAAAAAATGGAAATGGCGATTGAAGAACAAGAAGAAAGATTCTCAGAAGAGCAGGAGTTGACTCAAGGAGAAGACATTTTGAATGGACAATTAACACAAAGAACATTACAAAGAAGTGGGGAAAGAAGGAAGGTTAAAAGTTGAATTTTAAGAAAGCAATTAAAAGAGGGAATAATTGTGAAGTTAGAAAAGGCAGGAAGATTTAGCAGAAAAGGGAAAGGGAAGATATTAAGAAGGAGATAAATCGGAATGAGAAAAGTCATGGGGAAAAAAGAGGGAGGAGAAACAGTAAGACTAGTAAAATGTTGAAAGGAAATTGTTTCTTTACAATTAAAAGAAGGAATACTTGTGAAGTCAGGAAATGTAGAAAGTGTTAAGTTTGGGAATGGGTGAAGAGGAATGGAGACAAGCCTCTGAACGGTGAACTTCAGCTTTTTATTTACATAGTGACTTCTCGATCAAACAATAGTAACCCTCGCCTTATATAGGCAACCCTTGTAACATTTTAACCAATAAAAGGCAAGGAACACTAGCTTTTATGACCAATAGGAGCTCTCTGTTAAGGGCCAATCGGATTCCCCGGAATGGGCCAATCTGGTACGGCCACTTAACAGCCAATCAGAAGTGCAGGGCCAGAACCCTGCACTTACTCCAAGCTCACACTTTATTACTTATATACATACACAACACCCCTTCCCCCTGGTTCCTTAGTCCAAGTCATAGTCCCTTAAATAGGACGGTTGTTTTTTCAGTCTTTTGGATTTCCTTTGTATTGGCTGGTTGCAATCCAGCTGAGATAGATCGTCGCTTGGTGGTGGGGCTGCCTCTGGTTCAGAGTTCACTTCCAAGTCATTGCCCACATTTTCTGCAATTCCCTGAGGCGCAAACGTTTCTCCCTCCAGCTCCGCTTCTTGAGTTATATTTAAATCGTCGTTTCCTTCAAGCGGGTTCTCTAGGATTTCCACATCTTCCATACCTCCCCCCCCTCAGTTTGGTCGTAGGGGAGTTGCGGACTGGCTGCTGCAAGTCATGACCATAATTGGTCAATATGCCGTTTCCAAAATTTATTGTCAAGGCATTGCACAAGGTAGGATCTGGGGCCGGTTACATGTACTACTGTCGCTTCCACCCACAACGGGTCATCCGATAAGTTCTTTGCATACACGAGGTCTCCTACCTGGAAGATGCGACAGCGGCCGCTGGATCCTAGTGGTTTCTCCGGTTCATAAGCAGGGTGCAACTGGTTGAGGTGGAGCGGAGCCTTCGTCCCATAAGCAGTTCGGCAGGAGTTCTGCCAGTGACGCTATGTGGGGTGATGTGTTGCAAGAAGAGGATTTGATTGACCTTGTCGTCAATGTTGTCGTAGTCTACTTTTTGCAAGGTTCTCTTCACAAATTGGACCATGCGTTCTGCTCGGCCATTGGTCGCAGGATGCGCAGGCGAGGTGAGCGCATGGCGGATGCCGCGATCAGCGAGATACTGCTCGAACACTAGTGCAGTAAACTGTGGCCCGTTATCGGACACCAGGATGTCTGGTAGCCCATGGGTTGCAAAGAGTCTGTTGAGAACCTTGATGACTGCCTCGGAGGTTGTAGTCATCATGCGATGAATTTCGAGCCAATTTGAGTAGGCATTGACTGTAAGCAGAAAGGTGTGGCCCTTGGTTGGTCCCGCGAAATCCAGGTGAATTCAGGACCAGGGTCCGCGAGGTGTCTCCCATTCAGTAGGCATGGCTTTTGGTGGGGCGTTGCTGACTTCTTGACACTGGGGGCAAGCTTTAACCCACTGTTCGATTTGCTTGTTAATGCCCGGCCACCAAGCGTAGCTTCGTGCAAGTGCTTTCATTCGTACGATGCTGGGGTGGCCCTCGTGCAACGTTCTCAGCAACGTTTTACGGAGCCTCTCTGGGATAACGACTCTATTGCCCCAGATGATACAGCCCACTGGGAGAAGAGTTCAGTCTGCCTTGACTTAAACGGTGTGAAGTCATCTGATATTTGGTCCAATGGCCATCCGCGTTCTACCCAACTCAGGACTCGTGCTAGGGTGTGGTCGCGCTTGGTTTCTCTCGCGATGTCTTGAGCAGTCAGTGGCGGCGAGTTGAGTGCCTCGATTTGCAACGTGGTTACCGTTGGTGCTGGATCGTCGAGAGTCTCTGGAAGCGGTGCTCGGCTCAATGTGTCGACGTGGGGAATGGCTTTCCCCGGCCGATATTGCAATCGATAATTATAAGCAGCTAAGAATTCTGACCATTGGGTCATCCTAGGGGATAATATGTAGGGAGTCGGCTTATCCCCAGCTATTATCCCTTGCAACGGTTTGTGGTCAGTCACAATGGTAAAAACCCTCCCATACACGTATTCGTGAAATCTTTTCACAGCTGAGACAATTGAGAGGGCTTCTTTATCAATTTGTCCATAGTTCTGCTCTGTTTTCGAAAGAGTCTTTGAAAAATATGCAACAGGGGCTTCGTGCCCATAAGGCAGCACATGGCTCAAAATGGTGCCCACCCCAAAAGGCGATGCATCGCAGATTATAACTAACTGCAAGGTCTCGTTATACTGCATGAGTACAGAGTCAGATGTGAGCAGTTTTTTAACATTTCGGAACGCCTGTTCTTCTCGGTGACCCCAAAACCACATTGCTTTTTTATCTAACAATCAGTGTAACGGTTCAGTGACGGTTGCTTTGTGTGGTAAAAATACATTATAGAAATTGATGAGGCCTAGGAATGCCTGGAGATCGGCCTTGTTTCATGGCCTGGGAGCATTTTTGATCGCCTTTAGCTTATTCTCGGCAGGGTGAATGCCCTGGCTATCAATCAGGTACCCCAGAAACTCAACACTGTCAGTACATAATTTACATTTGTTTTTTTGAACCCTAAGACCAGCTTCTTGGAATTTTTTAAGGACTAATTTTAACCAGTCTTGTAAAACTTTTTTTGTAGGGTCTGCTATTAAAACATCGTCAAAATAAGGGACCATGCCCTTAATTCCTTGCAATAACCTTTCCATAAGACTCTGGAAGATCCCTGAGGCTACACTAACTCCGAATTGCAGCCGGGTACATTTAAAGGCACCGCGGTGTGTCACAATAGTTTGGGCCTGTGCCGTTTTTTCATCCACTGGTAATTGTTGATATGCTTGAGCTAAATCCAATTTAGCAAAAACTTTCCCGCCCCCCAGGGAATGGAGGAGGTGCTGCACCACCGGGACTGGATATGCATTCTGCTGCAGGGCGTGGTTCAAGGTGGCCCGGTAGTCCCCACAAATTCGGATTGACCCATCTGGCTTGATGGGTGTTACCATAGGGGTTTCCCAAGGGGAGTGATCGATGGGCTTCAATACCCCCTGAGCTATCAGTTTGTCGAGTTGTTCATTGATTTTCGGTTTTAAAGTGAACGGAACTCGACGGGGTTTCAAACGAATGGGAGCTATTTTTGGATCTAAGCTGAATGAGATCGGGGTCCCTTTGTACTCGCCTAAGCTGTCCGCGAAGACGTCCCCGAACTCAGATATAAGGTCTTCCTCCCAGTCACAGCCACTGACTTGGTTTACGCCGGCCACTTCAATGCCGAGTGGCGCGAATCATTGGAGGCCCAGTAGGCTAGGCCTATCTCTATCAATGACCGTTAAAGGTAAGTACGCTGTGTGCTTCTTGAAGGAGACTTGGACTCGGCAGGACCCGATGACCAGGATTCGATTCCCCTGGTAGTCCTTGAGGATGAGGCATTGGAACTGTAGATCTTGGCATTGAATTGTGGGGATGAGTTGCTTGAGTGTTTTCCACGACACCATTGAGAGGGACGATCCTGAGTCAACTTCCATGAGGCAAGGCTGGTTTTCGATGGCTATTGTGACTCGAATTTTCTTAGTGTCCAAGGTTGAGGCGTGACCGATAGTGATAGTATGGTGAGCCTCTTCTCTCTGCAAAGCTCGATGTCTGTAGGAGTGGTTTACTGGTTCTCGCCTTACAGGACGGTTTCCTGTCGATTGGCGATAGTTAGTCCCTTTTGAGGCCTGGCTGGGTCCTGGCAAGCTACGGCAGACCCGTCTGATGTGACCTCGTTTCCCGCACTCATGGCAGAGTGCGTCGTGGAATTTGCATTCGGATCTGGCATGGTTGGCTCCACAACCAGCACAAGGGCGTAAGGGCTTCAGGTGAGGGTCCCGGTCAGACCGCAGTCGATGGACCCATCTTCGTCGCTGTCTGATGATGAAGAGAGGTCTTTGTGGTGCGTTGTCGCCAGCTGTCCTTCTGACTTGGATAAAATGTCGCTTGTCGGTGGAGATACTGTAACGCGGTTGCGGCGTAGTTGTGCAGCCGACTTCTTGGTCGCCTCTGCTGCTGTGGCTTCGGCGATGGTGTCAGCAAGGCTGATGTCTCCTTTTGCCATCAGCTTGCTTTGCACGCCTGGTGCATCTAATCCCAGGACTAAGCGATCTTGTAGTGCCTCTTCTAAATCGGCGAATTCACAGAAGCCTCCCAAATTTTGGAGGTCTGCTATGAAGTCGGCCACGCTTTCTCCCTTTCGCTGGTTCCTCTGGAAAAACTCGTGCTGTCTCACCAGCGTTGGCACAGTTGGGGCGTAGTGACCTTGCAGGAGTGGTTCGAGGCTTTTCCAATCCATCGCCTTTGCTTCTCGGGGTTTGGCTAATGCTTTAGCCATCTTAAATACAGTTGGACCGCAATGCGTTAGGAACACCGCCCATTTCTTTCCTGGCGTGGCGTCCTTTAAATTGTTCGTTTCTAGGAACATTTGGAAGCGATCCATGTAGGACTCCTCTTGGGTTGGATCGAATGGAGCGGGTGATACGATGCCGCTGGACATGGTTCCGTTGTTGGCGTCGTCTGTCACGTGCTCAGTGTTCTTCGAAGTTTTGTTGGTTCAGATGTCTCCAAATCCCACCCTCGTCGCCAGTGTTAAGTTTGGGAATGGGTGAAGAGGAATGGAGACAAGCCTCTGAACGGTGAACTTCAGCTCTTTATTTACATAGTGACTTCTCAATTAAACAACATTAACCCTCGCCTTATATAGGCAACCCTTGTAACGTTTTAACCAATAACAGGCTAGGAACACTAGCTTTTATGACCAATAGGAACTCTCTGTTAAGGGCCAATTGGATTCCCCGGAATGGGCCAATCCGGTACAGCTGCTTAACAGCCAATCAGAAGTGCAGGGCCAGAACCCTGCATTTACTCCAAGCTCACACTTTATTACTTATATACATACACAACAGAAAGAATGAGAAAAGACATGGGGAAGAGAGTGGGAGGAGACTCGGGTTCGCTCCCTGGACAATGCACCGGAGAAGCGGTAAGAAACAGGCATGTGACAAAAAGAACCACAGAACTAGTAAAATGTTGAAAAGAAATTGCCTTTTCAGAGATAATGGTTGATGAATTAAAAGGGGGATTCTGCAGGGTGACAAGGGGTAATAAGAATATTTCTGCAATTAAAAATATTTAGAAAATAGGGTAATATAGATATTGATAACTCTTATTAAAGGGGGGGAAATATGCTGTGGAATCCAATTAAGAAGATGTAATGACTAATGGTTTATTGGGAATTAAGATGAGGGAATAAAGGTATAATCTAATCATTAAGGTGTCACACTCAAAATAGTAAAAGAGAGGAAACTTATACTTGTTCTTTTTTCTTTTTGTGTGGGTGTGTTAAGATCTGTATCAATTTAGAACTTATTAAATGTGTGTAATTGAAAGGGAATGTGACAGACTAAAGAACCAGCTAAATTAATAAGTTTAATATAGATTATTAAAAGCAAGGAGAGACATTGGTAACTTCATTATTACCACTATTAGGCAAATATATATTGTTTATTTGTATTTTTAAAATAAATATTAAGGATTATATTTGAAATAATTGAAATGAAATTAAATGTTTAGATTGGGATTAATGAAAGAATTTAGAATTAAACCTTATTAGGATTTATTAGGTAAATACATATTGTTTATGTTTAAAAACAAATACTAAAGGATTAATTTGAAATAATTGAAATGAAACAAAATTGATTGAAATTAAGGAAAGAGGCTAGAATTAATGTGTTTGTTTCTCTCCCTACTGAAAATTTGGAATGGAAAAAGGTAATAATAGAATTAAATATGCATATATCATTGTATAATTTCTGTCATATTTGTAGGTAAAGATGATGACCCGGAAATATGTTGTCCACCAAAAAGAGATTTTTGTTTTTAATGTGAAAACTGAATAAAGTTTGTTAAAAAAAAAGAGAGAGAGAGAGACAGACCCCCCCGCACACCAATACTTTCCACCGAGATGCAAAGAAACAGAAAAATCATGTCACCAAAGAGTATCAATCTAATTTTAGCCCTTCGATATCTTTTTCAGGGATTCCAAAAAATTGCTTATCTCTTTTCATTAGAAATTATCTGATGTATACCATAGCAGTATGAGAGAAAAGTTTCCAAAATTTACATAAAACTTTGCTTATGTAGTTTTATTTCCTACTTCTATCCAAGCAAAGAAAGGATTGCTGCCCAGAATTTGAAATTAAGGAGAATTTATGAATGTAATTTACTGGTATAACTTATATGAATCAATAAACCTACATCAGTGGACTTAATTTGTTCTAAAATATTCTTCTGATGTACCTCAACCTAAAATTATCCATATATTCTTCAAACATTTGGCTAAGTGTGGCTGTGTCTACTGAACCTTACAAAGAATATAGATTTTTTTAAAAACTGAAACAATCTCATATTTGGGTACTGCTTTAATATTTGATTAGCAAGTAATTCTCACATGAAATCAAACAGGATTAAAGAAAGGGATTAGTTTTGATATCATGTAATTTTAGAATACTACTGAAATTGCATTTTTGAAATTTGATAACTAAACGTATAAAACAAAATTGTTGCCATTTTCTGCAGCATCTGAGTGTGTGGAATCAACAAACCATGGCTACAGCTTCTGTCTTTGTACGTTTAAATTAATTTGTTTAGCCAGCTATAAGAACTTAGGCTTCTTTAGAAAAAGTCATCCAGCTGTTTTCCTATTTTCAAGAGTCATTACATTTTTGTATGTATATGAATGGTGATGAGAGGCTTACATATTCACAAGTTTAAGTATAAAATCAATATTTGGTTTATGTTTCTTGGGCATTTCCAACACATGTCAGATGGCTAGGATATTGTACACCAGAAAACTGATGGAATAGACTCCATGTGCCTTGCAATACTTAGATTTGTGGAATATAGAACTTTCAAAATTAAGCGAATGCAGGAAGACTCCTTGGATATTTTCAGAAAACTGTCTTTATCTGTCTGTTCTTTATCTTGTTGCAGTTCATATATATGTATGTATGTATGTATGTATGTATGTATGTATGTACATGTGCACGTACACACACACACACACACAAATATAAATATAAATATATATATATTCTTAAGTTTTCGCAGGTACTTACATGTATGGTATTCAGCTTTCAGGTATTTTCCCATGTCATTATAGTTGTGCTTTTAAAGTTGTAGCAATGTTTCAGCAGAATCTCATCTGCCATCATCAGGCTTCTGTATTGTGTTCGTGTGTATATATATTGGCATGTTCGGGTCTTTTCCCCTGTAAGGTTGAAAGCATCTTGGCAATATTTCGATGAGGTCCCACTTGCCATCTTCACACTGGTGCTTTCAGCTTCTTGTCTGTGTGAGCAAAGCGTGATAGGAGCTGCCGTCTCCCTATATATACTGGTGGGGAAGTTGGCTGTGTTGTCATTTCTTGATTGGTTGATGGAGTTGATGTTTACAGATTGGCTGGCGTTTTCATAAGAACATGTGTGGCTGAGGTACTGGCTGTGTGTCTATCAGCCTCCTCTGTTGTAACGACCTGGGTAATGGGCTGTGTGATGACCTTCTGAGTTCTATTGTTGTGACATCCTGGGTCTTGTGCTGTAATCTCCTGGGTCATTGGCTGTGTTGCAACATCCTGAAGTTTTGTGGTGTAACCTCCTGAGTTCTGTGATGTGATATCCTGAATGGGTGGCTGTGATATGATGTTCCAGGTTTTGGTTTGGCTCCGAGTTTGAGGCCTGGATACGTGTTCATGGCATGTATCTGTTTGCTTGGTTTGGGAGTCAGGGTGTTTGGTAGCTGGTGATGCAGCCTTGGTCTGGTTTCACTATAATGACATGGGAAAATACCCGAACAAAGCTGAATACCATACATGTAAGTACCTGTGAAAACTTAAGAAAACAAATATATATGTGTGTTTGTGTGCGTGTATACACATATACATGTATATATATGTATACACACACATACACACACATATATATATCACAGTTCAATCATGTCTTTACAGTATTGTTGTAAACTGAAGGTACACTTTTAAAATATATTTTTTTAAATATAGAAGAGTGCAATCAGCTGTCTCCTATATTTTGAAAAATAAATGAGTACCAACAGTCCGATTTTTTTTTCTGGAGCAAGAGAAATAGTAGCTCATCTTTGTTCCCAAGATTGTTAGGAGGTGTCAGGGTAGAAAATGAAATTTAAACCCTATTCTCTTCTCCATCTTGAAGAGGAAAAAAGAAAGCAAACAACAAAAAATCTAATAAGTGATACATCCAGTCAAAAGACTTTCTATCTTGTGGGACCAATTTTCTCTCTTCAAGGTGTACCCCATGAACTACAGTTATATACAACCAGCTTCTAAGTGGTTTATATGGAAAAGTCTAAGCACTGGATTGTTAAGAAGTTCCTAGCATATTGGGCTTCTGGTTTAAGTTCCTTCGGTGACAGACAGAAATCCGCGATTGTACATAGTTTTGGTCTGGGCTTGCCACTGGAGTGCCCTGAGCCGGCTGGTTTCGGGGCTAAGCCATGCTGTAGAGGTGGTGAAGAGGGGGGAGACTGCCAGCAGGGTTGAGGAGAGCCACATCTCTCCTCCTCAGCTGGCCATTACTCCCTTTCCCAAAGGTGGTTGCAGCGGTGGTCAGAAATGGCCACCTTAAAGAAGAATTTGACCAGAAAAGAATGTGCAGGAGGAAGATAAGAAGTAAAAGTTTTGGCTGACCAGGTTAAATTGCAAAAGCAACAACTAAGGTACCCTGGAATCTAAATTTACAAAAAAATAACATCACTCCCAAAGAAGAGTCAGAAGCAGTGAAGGAAAGTGAAAAGGGGAAGGTTTTTTTTTTTCTTCTCTCCCTTTCCCTATACTGACAACTAAGAGACTTAAATAAGAAATCGGAAAAATGCACTTTGACATCAACAGGCAATTAAACTGAAAATAAAACAAAATGTCAAAGGGATAATAAAGATTTCTGGACACTAAATTTTTTTTTCATAAGCAGGAAGGGAGAGAAAAAGAATAATAAGGGCAGGTTCTGGAAAGAGGGAGGAGACTGCCTTGAATTAAAAAGAATCTACAGTAAAACTTCAACAAGACTTCTAAAAGATACATTTTAACTGAAACTTTGTAACTAAACAGTAGAACCCCAGAAAGAGAAAGTGAAAAAAAAAGAGCAAAAAGAAACAGCTTGTGTGTATTTGGATTACTTGGTGATCTTTGGATTCTTGGTTATTGCATTTGAATGACTAAAATTAATCGGGTGGTTGTTTAAAAATTTATACAATGGCACCACTTCTGGATGAATTGAAAATGGAACTTAAAAAGTATAAAGAAGATGCACAAGAAGGGAGAGGTTCTTTTGGCTTCGTTTTTCAATTCTTAGAAATGGAGATTTGGAACTATGAGAAACAACAAGAAACGTCTTCAAAACAAGAAGACTGGGACAAAGAAAAAGCCATCTTTAGTGAACAAGTAATTCTATGTGGTGAAGAAAAAGGAAAGCGGGGAAAGTGAATGGAGAATTTAAGACTGAAAAAAACAACCAAAGAAAAGAAAAATAATTCAAAAAATAAGTATAATACTGGAAAGCAACAGAAGAGGGGAATACAGAAGAGAAAAATAGAGGTAGAGAGACAAGGGCATAAAAAGGGGAGAGAGAAGAAGAGAGGGAAGAAGGAAAGGAAAAGAAGTTACAAAGGACCGGAGCAAGATATAGAGAAACAGGACCTATTTAGAGATAATGGGTAAAATTTTAATTGAAAAAGGGATTCTGTAAAGGTACACAAGATTGTATTGTTATATTAGTAATAGAAATAACTTTAGAAAATTGGAAACAATGTATGATTAAAATGAGGGATGAAATAGTGTGTAATTTAGTGAAATGTTTGTGAATAAAATAAATGAAATAAAATAAATGAGAAAATTGAATTTGGAAGGGATGGGAACATTTTAATTAGTTAATGTTTTATAAAATATAAGTGAAGGGGGCAATTAATTTATTATGGAAAGCTTATAATTGTTCCTATAGAAGTATGATATTTAATTGAAAAGTAATGTTAAAGAAGTTAAGATTTTAATGAATATTAACATTAATGATAGAATTGAATTGGAATGGAATGTGTTGTTTTAATTACACATATTTATATATATATTTTAAAGAATATAGTGTGTATTTTAAGAATGTACCAATCAGAATCCGAATGGAAGTTATGTATTATATTGAATGTTATAACTTTAGGGTCTATATTGAAGCCTAAATTAGAGTTAAATGGATAAACTTAAAAGATATAAAGGCTTCATACTCCAGTCAGTAACTACAGGAGAAACTTTGTTTAATGAGAAAAGATAATAGATAATTGAAACAGGACAAACAAAAAATATAAATATAATGATTTGAATTGAGATGAGATAATTAAAATAAAATTGAGAAAATTAAAAGAGAGGAGTAGCTATGTAGAAAATGTAAAACAGTAATAAGATATGGAATAGAACATAAAAAATGAGCATGAAATTAAATTTGTGTCTGTTTGAAGAAATGTAACCCGGGATTACACTACTTTCAAAAAAGGTGTTTTATTTGTTTTGTTTTTTTGTGAAAACTCAGATAAAATTTGCAAAAAAAAAAGAGAAGTTCCTAGAATATTGGACGCTTGGCATATCTTTTTTTCTCCAGTTCATTTCTTTTGAGAAATTTGCATCAGCTTAAAATGCAAATTAAGCCATTGACCGATGGAATCAATGAAGTGGGGGGGAAAATCACTCTTTAGATTGCATTAATGACAGTTTTCCAGAATGAGCCAAGTCCAAACCCTTTTTTAGCTATGCTTAGGAAACTACTATGGGAGTATCAGTCTTTCACTGTTCTGAATAAAATCTTCCAGGGGCTACTTTATTAGAGAGAAAGCTGAATGACAGCTAAGGATTGTCTTCTGTATGGTTCAGCTTTCTTCCTTTGGGTTTTTCTTGTTCATCCTGAACTAAGGAAAAGAATGAGAACACCAGAGCAGGTAACCTATTTTCATTTTGTCTTTGGGGCAGTACAGGTTGTCTTAATGAAGTTCATTAAATTCTTTAAAAATATTTAAAGGTATACCGAACCCCACACTTTTTATTAATAAAAAGGTTGATGAGTTCATAAATTTAACTATAATTTTATTCACAGTTATAAAAATATCCTTATTTGTTTTTCTTTTTTTAATTAATAGGGTGGGTTATCTCAGACAGAACTGCTGCCTAATATGTGACAATACAGTTTTTATTGATTCACTAAGAAGCAACTAATAAATATACAGTGGAATCTCAGGTCGGAACGCTTCTGTTCACGACCAAATTGAGTGATGACCAGAATTTTCAGAACAGTTTTGCTTCTGATCGCAAACAGATCTTCAGGTAGTAACCAAGCAAACCCAAAAATAGCCATATTTTACAGCAATAAATACAATAAAAATTACTGCTATCATTTATGCACAATTTTCTGTCCTGAAGCTTGTATACTTAATAATCTAAATATAATCCTATTCAGACAAATATTGAATATCTAATCCAAATTGGAGCCTATATTGTCATAATAATTTGAGTTTAATCACCTTTCACCTTAACATTTCTGTCCTCTTTTACTTGCATTCTATAGTCAATATCCCCACTTCTGGCTGAAATAAATGACTATTATATATAATGTGATAAGAACATGAGTGAAGTGAAAAAATCTTGTTTATTTACGAAAGTGCTTTCTTTTGCTAATTGCTTTTGCACAGGGTTGTTAAACTCGCAACTTATGGAGTGGATATATCACATGCTGGCCAAGCCCACACCTGGTTTAGCAAAGGGGAAAAAGTCCCAATATATCAAAGGTTGCCAATCTTTTGGACCTCAGAGACCACTAAACTCATAATTTTAAATCCCAGGGACCACTAACCAGTTCTGTGGGCTTGGCCTAATTTATGGGTGTGGCTTGGTGGTCATTTGACTGACTGGGCATGGCTTGTATGTAAATATTATAAATATTTATATAAATATTGAATTTTTTATAAAAAAGAACAATTTTTATCCAAAATCAGGCAAAGCAGGCAGGCAGATTGAGTTGCTCACAGAATCACAGATTCATTCAGAGATTTATCTATCTGCCATCAGCTAGCTCAGTCTGTCACATAAAATTTGCTTGCAAGCACACTCATAGAATTGGCTAGCAAGCAAACTCACAAAATTAACTCATGTAAATATTGAATTTTTTATTAAAAAAGAGCAACAAAATCAGGCATAGCAGGCAGGCAGATTAAGTTGCTCACAGAATCATTCAGTGATTTATCTATTTGCCATTGGCTAGCTCAGTCCGTCACATAAAATTTGCTTGCCATGAGTCTGCACTGAATAATAGAACCTTCAGTCCTAAGGGAGGTTCGGCTATGCTTAAAAGCAGAGCAGATCTAAAGACTAGCTAGAAAGCAAGAAATCCAACCATTTCCTTAATCTAAATTTCCCAGCACAGCAGAACAGTTGATGGTCAGAAAAGGAAAAATAGCAATGTAGCAGGCAAGTTTGCCAGGTAAGGAGTGAGTGGGCAGGTAAGGTCCTGTGGGCCATGTGGGTGGTGCAGCCTTGTGTTTCTGTGCAGCCTGGATTAATTGCTTTGGAGGGTGCTCTGGGGTGAGTTTTCTCTGCGGCCCATCAAAATTTTCTCGCGGCCCACCAGTTGGCTACTGCTGCAAAACATCACATGATGTCAGCATGATGATGCACGTTTGACACGCCTGCATTTTGCACATATGAGACTGTTTTCTGAAGTTTTTTTTTTTTTTTCAAACAAAGCTGTACAGCTTGAACAGAAATGGAAACAGAAATATTTAACCTGGAAAAATATGGAACCTTTTTCCTTTTGTTTTATATTTTTAATTATGTTTTGCAATGTTTATACTCTATGAGTTTTCTGAATGAAAATAAAAAGTAATTAAATAACAAAAATCTGGGTTATTTTTTTTTTTCTATGTCAGATATTAAACATCTGTGGCTGTCATACTGGCAACTGAGAGATGAGGGAAACTTCAAATTGTTTAAAAATGAAAAGTGATATGGCAGTTGGCAGCTGCAGCTGCAGGAGGAAAGAAGTTGGCTCAGAACAGGAAGGCTGATCTGAAGTTAGTAGCTGAGGAAAGAAGAAAGCTGAATTGTAAAACTTCAGGCGGGCAGTAGAACTCAGCATCAGAATGCTTAAGAAAGATCTAAAGTAGGGAGAAATTAAAAACTATATGTATCATTTGTTTCTGGTTGTAAGAGATTATTAAAAATGGAGATTAGTGAAATCTGATCAGAATGTAATGTTCCCAGGAGATTGGCTGGGATAAATTATTTTTTTTAAGAGACATAAAAATGCATATCGAAGCAATTCCCTCATTAAACCCAGAAAGAAACAAAATTAAAAAAAACCAGTCTTTCTAAACATCTTGATTTTATCCATGTTTTATTCATAGAGAAATGTCTAACGACTAGAGAGGCTTATTTGGGTGATAGCTATTATAGGTTTTAAATCTAATGTACTAGTTCCAGGGACAATGTTATTTTTTTTTTAACGGAGTAAAAATGACAAAGGCACACCTATCTTCTGCAATTAAGTAAATGTTCAGACAAATGGACATTTAACAAAATGTCACATTTTAACAAAATGTCACATTTTAAAATAATTTTTCCTCTGTACATATAACTTGAAAGCTCACTGGTATCTTAGCCATAAGTATCATTTTTATGACACTTTATTAAAATGGTTTTGTATTAGAATTTCTGGCACTTTTTAAAACTATATGAACACTTCAGCTAAATAGGACAAACAGTAAATGAGACTTTGCAGAAATCTTGAATGTTTATGTTTTCAGTAGACCATCACAGCTATTTTGATCAGTTTAATAATGAGAGCCATAACTGATGCAATACTGCCATTGGTTATAATATGGGTTTCTGCTTCAAGAATTAAAAATTAGTTTAGAGAGCTAGGGAGAAATGACTGTGATTAATATGGATTCTGCTTCAATACTGATGGCATCCTTGTTTGTGGTCTTTTTGGCTTTTCATCACCACATCCATAACCTGAGTTCTACATGTCACCCTCAATATACAGTTACACTCCATGTATATTTGCTATGGCTCTATAATAGTTTGTGGTCTGGAAAGAGGACTTATATTTGCATTTTATTTTATTCTTTAACATTTTATGTAAAGCACAGAGGGAATAAGCCATTCTTTCCTGAATGTAGACTTCAACTAAAATTGCGGGTTGTTTCATGAAATGTTTATCCACACAAAAAAAATCCTTTTCTGTTTCATGAAGTTGGATAAGCTTTTCTGCATGGTTGGTCCCATATGAGCGCTACAGAAATAAATCACCCTTAGGCATGCACTCAGACTGCTCTTACACCCTTGTTCTTGTGTTCTTGCACTTTATCTCTCTCTTGTAAGGATAAACATTTTAACATTTTCATTTAACAGATTTTTTTAAATAACATAAAAATATGCTCATTCATATACATTTCTCATAACACTTATATTTTTCTTCTCATCTTGTAAATGTTCTTGTCTTTTTGTGTGTTTGGAAGCTTTTTAGAATTCATGGATTGGTTCAGGAAATATAGCTATATTCTTTGCTCCCATTCAAAGTTTAACAATTCCATTGTGAAAATATCTGCAAAATGAGATTGGTAATCTTCTATCATTCACATGTGTAGGTTTAACTAAAAAAAATTCTAGATAGGTATCTTTCCAATCCCCAAAAGACATTGTTTTGTTAAAAAACATTGAATTATGTCCATATAAAACTTAAACCCATTTTTTCATGGAAGGGCTGAAAACCAGCAAGGCAGCAATCAGACAGAACCATTGTGTAAATATTAAGCAGTTGTCTATAGAGATTCTCAGTCATCCAGTTCATAGTTAACCCAAAGGTGCTTTTTCAAAAGGCAACTGGACTGTTTTTTCTTTGAAGATGTTTAGCTTCTCATCCAAGAAGGTTCTTCAGCTAGACTGATTGGTGGGGTATATTATATTATCTAAACTCAAAGCCAAGAAGCAAACAATTTTTTGTTGATTCAAAAAGGTGGTTTGAAAAGGCCTAGAATTTAAATCCTGAAAGAGAGAGAATAAGAAAGAGAGATTTTACTTTTCTGCATGACACAAAAGGTGTTTTTATGGTTTCTACTTTGTCTGCAATACATGTGTCCAGCTATGTCATATCTGCAGCCTACTGTGATAGTTAGATGCTGTATAAAATGTATAATCAAGATTTATTATTATACCCGATAGGAAGTCACACATATCCAACCATTTGTAGTGATGGTCACAAATTGGAATCACATCACTTCGGGACGCTACAATCAGTCATAAATGCAAAATAATTGCTCCCAAATTGCAAATGTGTGACTGCACATGTGGTATGATGGTCATAACTCTGAAGACGTCATAAATTATTATTTCTAAAGCCATAAATTTCTAAATTTGAACTGCTGTTAATCAAAAGGTTGCAATTTGAGGACTACCTATAGAAGTCCTTTATCTTTTAAGTAATTATTACAACTAATTGATAGCATCCACAAGCTTTGTTGCACTCAAAATTAAAAGTGATGTTCGGAACTTCCGGTTTGCGTGGCTTCGGAGCAGCAGGAATTCGCGACAGCTCGCGATTCCTGCTGGCTAGCTGCCGAGGTACCCCCGATCCAGATGGGTCAGGGGGTTATGGCTGCCCTGTAGGGACAGCTGAAGATAGAGGGGAGCCGGTTAGGGAGGTGGGGGCATCGCAGACCCCCCCCTTCTCCGGGAAAACCCCTTTTTCCCAAGGCAGTGGAGCGGCGGTCAGCAATGGCCGCCACGAAGAAGCCAGCAACCGGGTAAGAACTGTGCTGGAGGAAGTGTGAAAAGTGAAAGTTCTGTCTGAGCCGGGTCAAATAACAACTTTTAAATCTCCTGGAATTGAGCTGCTTGTTGCTGGAGGATACATTGTATCCCTAAGAAGATCGAAAGCGGCGGAGAAGCTGTTAAAGGGAACTTTTTTTTTTTTTATTTTTTTTTTTTTACTCTCTCATCCCACGGAAAAAGCAGAAATATTTGGATGTATTAGACACTGAAAGTGGATTGCTTTGAAAGCTAAGCTAAGAGACAAAGGGATTTTTGGACATTGAAAAATTTAAGAAATTGGAAAATCTCTGCTGGAGGTATGGATTTTTGATTATTTAAAATTGTTATTGCAAGTGGGAAGGGAGAAAGAAAAATTGGAGCAGAAACTGAAAAAGGAGGAGACTGTCTAGAACGTCTTGGTGGATCCCAAAAGAAGATATATGGTAATTGGACCTCTTTGATCAAAAATTAATTTGGAAAGAGAAAGAGAAGAAGGAAGAAAAGTATTAACTTTTGGAACTTTTTTCTTTTTTTTCCTTTTTTTAATTGCTTTTGATTGTCTTGGATTAAAAATACTTGTGGTTGTTTTGGAAAAAGTTTCCCTTTTCATAATGGCATTCTCTGTGGATGAACTAGAGATTGAATATCAAAAATATAAAAAAGAAGATACTTTGGGCGCTTTGTTCCAATTCTTAGAAATGGCGTTATGTTCCTTAGAAAAGTTGACGCAGCAGAAGGACTGGGACAAGGAAGAAGAAGAAGAAGCCATCTTTGATGAACAATGGGTTCCTTCCAGAGAGGAGGAGAAAAAGGATAAGAAAAAGGGGTTTTTAAGAATTATAAAAACAACCAAAAGAGAGAAAAATGAGCGAAGAGATGGAGGCAAGGTTAGAAAACAAAAGAAAAGGAGCAAGAAAAGCGAAGGGAAAAAGCAAAGGGGTAGAAAGGGCAAGGAGAAGAATAAGCAAGAGAGAAAAGGGGGGAGGAGAAGCCTTAATGGGGGGAAGCAAGATTTAAAGAAAAAAAGTTTATTTAGAGACAATGGGTGAATTTAATTTAGATTAAAAGAGGGATTCTGGAGGGTATTTAAGAGTGTGTTTTTATATGTATGTATATTTAGAATAAAAAATTTATTATGTAATTTTAAGAATTTTTTAAACAGAATCCCAAGAAAGATTTATATGTAGTATTTTTAAGTTAGGTAATGTGTTATAGATGCAACTCCAATTGGTTTACAGGAGAAGTATAGTAAAAGAAAAAAGATGAATGGATGTTTGGAAATAGAACAGACAAAGAATGTTGTTGAAAATGGTAATAATGGAAGGATATATATGCTTTTTTTTTGATTTTGTATATTGATAAAAGGCAATAAAATTTTAATTGATAAATAATTTGGATGGAAAAGAGAAGTAGGGATAAGATATGAAGTTAATATTATATGAAATATTGATATTATAATCTGGAAATGTTATGTTTTATTGGTCTATCATTATTATTATTTTTTTTAGAAAAGAATTTATAAGCTGTTATGCCTTGATTTTGTGTGTATTGACTTTAGAAAATTGATAAAAGTGGTTTTTATATACATATATAAAAAAGAAAATGATAATAAGATATAGAAGGAGACTTAGGTTGAATATGATGTTTGAATTTGTGTCTGTGTAAAGAGTTTTTAACCCGGGAACAGGCAACCTTCAGAAAAGATCTTGTAGTTTTGTCTATGTTTTGTGTTTGTATGTTTGTGTATTATGCTTATGATAAAACTAACAAAATTTGTTTTTTATTTAAAAAAAGGAAAAAAGAATCAATAAAACCTTGGAGGAATGTTAGATGAGAATAATTTAAACAAGTCAGAAAGAAAAGAATATGATGATTATAAAATGGATAAATATGGAAGAGAAATGAAATTGAATTGGAGTAAAGAGAAATAATGAGAAACTTGATGAAAGATATTTGCGTGTCCATATGGGGATGGGATAAATTGGAATTATGTTGTATAAAAATATTGTTTTGTTTGACTTGTAAGGATTTACAATATTAAGAGGTTTTATGTGTTTATGTATTTAATGGTTAATGATGTGTTGTTTTATCTTTAAAATTAATAAAATTTGTTTCAAAAAAAAAAAAAATTAAAAGTCATCTTTATTAATCATAATAAATATAATTTTGAAGATTTAAGTACTGCATGCATATGTGTATTTGGACAGATAAAAATTAACTATGTGTGCATTCCTATAAAAATTGGAAAAGAAAAATCCTTAAATAGCAAAAAAAAAAAGATTAATAAGTTTGGGTTTTTAAAATATTATAAGTTATTACACAAAAACCAAAAAAAAAAAAAAATGGTTCCCTTATGAAGTAGATAGTAACAATGATAATGATTTTAATAGAAATTAAAGTAATGAAAAAAAATCAGTAACAATATTGTAGATCAGTTGGATTGGGATTTCACCATTTAATTTTCACATGAGCAAATTTATTTTCAACATCTGCAAATGTTCTGCGTATAATAAAATGTGTGAATATATTTTTTTTGTACCAATTTGCAGGATTCCAATATAATAGCACATTTCTACAAAACTGTGAAACACCTAAGCCTGATTCATGTACTTGAAATTCATAAAAGCATTGTTTTCCTTGTAACCCATACCAGAACTACTGAAATGGGATTTATATATATCCTTTTCAATGATTCCTTTTCTTTTCTTTTTTTCCACAAATTTTATTAATTTTACAAAAACAATACACAAACAATCAAGGCATAACAGCTTACAAATTCTTTTCTAAAAAAAAAAAATAGTTAAAGAAGAAAACCAATAGAAGATACAAAATAATTCCAAATTATAATATCAATATTTACGTAATCTATTTAACTTCATATCTTATCCCAACTTTTCCTTTTCATTCTAATTATCCAAGTTATTTCTTGCTAATTAAAATTTTATTGCCTTTTATCAACATACAAAACACAAAACAAAGAAAACAAAACAAAGCCTAAAACATCTTTTCTGAAGTCTGCTTGATCCTGAGTTAAAACTCTTCACACAGACAAAATTCAAACATATTCACTTTATATATCCTCCCATATCTTATTACCATTTTCAATATCATTCTTTGTCTGTTCTATTTCCAGCCATCCATTCATCTTTTTTCTTTTAATATTCTTCTCCTATACACAAATTGGAGTGACGCCTTTAACTCCTTGCCCTAACTTGAAAGTACTTCATATAACACTTAATTTATCTTGGGATTCTGTTTAGTACATTCTAAAATTACACAATAAAATTTATAAGAAAGATCAATAACTAAAAAAAAAAAAAACCTATATAACCACTATCCATATCATTTAAAAAGAAAAAAAAAACTAATCATATATATTAATACTCATTTATATCTTAAACATTCTATTCTAGATACACATATAAAACACAATCTTATGTACCTTCCAGAATCCCCCCCTTTTTTCCCAATTAAATTCACCCATTGTCTCTAAATAAGCTTTTTTTCTTTAAATCTTGTTTCCCACCATTAAGGCTTCTCCTCCCCCATTTTCTCTCTTGCTTATTCTTCTCCTTGCCCTTTTTACCCCTTTGTCTCTCCTCCTCCCTTTTCTTACTCCCTTTCTGTTGCTTTCTAACCTTGCACCCACTTTTCCTCTCATTTTTCTCTTTTTTGGTTGTTTTTTCAAACCTTAAAATCCCCTTTTTCTTATCCTCTTTCTCCTCCTCCCCAGAAAAAACCCATTGTTCATCAAAGATGGCTTCTTCTTCCTCTTCTTCTTTGTCCCAGTCATTCTGCTGCATAGTCAGCTTTTCATAAGTGCATAACGTCATTTCTAAAAATTGAAATAGAGTGCTCAAAGTATCTTTTCCATCTTGTTCTTCCTTTTTATATTTTTGATATTCAGTCTTTAGTTCATCCACAAGCGATGCCATCATGAAAAGAGAAACTTTTCCCAAAACAACCACCCGAGTATTTTTAATCAAAGGTAATTCAAAAAAAAGTTCCAAAAATTAATACTTTTTTTTCCTTCTTCTTCTACTTCTCTTTCTGGGCTTACTGTTTAATCAAAGAGGTCCAATTACCATATATCTTTCTTTGGGATTCTAGGCAATCTGCTCCTTTTTCAGCTTCTGCTCCAATATTTTTTTTTCCTCTCCCTTCCCACTTACAACATTTTTTTTTTTAAATCATCAGAAATCCATACCTCCAATAAGGGTTTTCCGATTTCTTAAATTATTAAATCCAATGTCCAAAGTGTCTTTTGTCCCTTGGCTTCAACTTTCAAAATAATTCACCTTCAGGTTTTCCGGTTCCGCGTGGCTTCGGTGGCAGCAGGAATTCGTGACCGTTCGCGATTCCTGTTGTGCTTGCCGCCGAGGTACCTCCGATCCAAATGGGTCAGGGGGATATGGCTGCCCTGTAGGGACAGCCAAAGAGAGAGGGGAGCCGGACAGGGGGTTGGGGGTATCGCAGACCCCCTCCTCATCTGGAAAAAACCCCTTTTTCCTAAGGTGGTGGAGCGGCGGTCAGCAATGGCCGCCACGAAGAAGCCTGCAACCGGGTAAGATTGTGCTGGAGGAAGCAAGAAAAGTGAAAGTGCTGGATGAGCCGGGTCAATCAACATCTTTTAAATTCACTGGAACTGAGCTGTTTGAATTGCTGGAGGATACATTGTATCCCTAAGAAGATCGAAAGCGGCGGAGAAGCTGTTAAAGGGAACTTTTTTTTCTTCACTCTCCCACCCCATGGAAACAGCAGATGAAGATTTGAAATTTGTTTGGGCACTGAAGGTGAACTATTTTGAAAGTTGAAGTTAAGGGACAAAAGAGTTCTTGGACATTGGACTTAAAAATGTAAGAAATTGGAAAACCCTTATTAGAGGTATGGATTTCTGATCATTTAAAAATTGATGTTGCAAGTGGGAAGGGAGAGGAAAAAAATTGGAGTAGAAGTGGAAAAAGGAGGAGATTGCCTAGAATCTCAAAGAAAGATATATGGTAATTGGACCTCTTTGATTAAACAGTAACCCCAGAAAGAGAAATAGAAGAAGGAAGAAAAGTATTAACTTTTGGAACTTTTTTTGAATTATTTTTGATTAAAAATACTTGGCTGGTTGTTTTGGGGAAAGTTTCTCTTTTCAGGATGGCATCGCTTGTGGATGAACTAAAGACTGAATAACAAAAATATGAAAAGGAAGAACAAGATGGAAAAGATACTTTGGGCACTTTATTTCAATTTTTAGAAATGGCATTATGTACTTATGAAAAGTTGATTATGCAGCAGAATGACTGGGACAAAGAAGAAGAGGAACAAGAAGCCATCTTTGATGAACAATGGGTTTTTTTGGGGGGAGGAGGAGAAAGAGGATAAGAAAAAGGGGATTTTAAGGTTTGAAAAAACAACCAAAAAAGAGAAAAATGAGAGGAAAGGTGGATGCAAGGTTCGAAAGCAACGGAAAGCGAGTAAGAAAAGGGAGGAGGAGAGACAAAGGGGTAAAAAGGGCAAGGAGAAGAAAAAGCAAGAGAGAAAGGGGGGGAGGAGAAGCCTCAATGGTGGGAAACAAGATTTAAAGAAAAAAAGTTTATTTAGAGACAATGGGTGAATCTAATTAAGGATAAAAGGGGGATTCTGGAAGGTACATAAGATTGTGTTTTTATATGTGTATTTAGAGTATAAAATTTATTGGGTAATTTTAGAATCTACTAAACAGAATCCCAAGATAAATTAAGTGTTATATGAAGTACTTTTAAGTTAGGGTAATAAGTTAAAGGCGTCACTCCAATTAGTGTATAGGAGAAGTATAAGAAAAAAGAAGAATGGATAGTTGGAAATAGAACAGACAAAGAATGTTATTGAAAATGGTAATAAGATATGGAAGGATATATAAAGGTTTTGTTATGTTTTTTTGGGTTTTGTATGTTGATAAAAAGGCAATAAAATTTTAATTAACAAGAGATAATTTGGATGAAAAGGAGAAGTTGGGATAAGATATGAAGTTAAATAGATAAAATAAATATTGATATTATAATTGGGAATCATTATGTTCTATTGGTTTTCTTCTTTAATTATTACTATTTTTTTTTTAGAAAAGAATTTATAAGCTGTTATGCCTTGATTGTTTGTGCACTGTTTTTGTAAAATTAATAAAATTGATTTATAAAAAAAAAAGAAAATGATAATAAGATATGGAAGGATATATAAAGTGAATATGATGTTTGAATTTGTGTCTGTGAGAAGAGTTTCAACCCGGGATCAGGCAGCCTTCAGAAAAGATGTTTTAGTTTTGTTTTGTTTTTTTGTTTTTTTTCTATGTTCTGTGTTTTGTATGTTTATGAAAGGAAATAAAATTTTAATAAGCAAGAAATATAATTTGGATAAAAGGAGAAGTCTGGATAAGATATGAAATTAAATAGATAATGTAAATATTGATATTACAATTTGGAATTATTTTGTATGTTCTATTGGCTCTCTTCTTTAATTATTATTATTTTTTTAGAAAAGACTTTTCAAGTTGTTATGCCTGGATTGTGTATTGTTTTTGTAAAATTAATAAAAGTTGTTTTAAAAAAAATAATAATTTACCTTTAGTGCCCAAATAAATTTCACATCTTCATCTGCTGCTTCTATGGGGTGGGAGAGTGAAGAAGAAAAAATTTCCCTTTAACAGCTTTCTCTGCCGCTTTCCGATCTTCTTCGGGATACAATGTATCCTCTGGCAATTCAGACAGTTCAATTCCAGAGAGTTTTAGAGATGTTGATTGACCCGGCTCAGCCAGCACTTTCACTTTTCTTGCTTCCTCCAGCACAATTTTACCCGGTTGCTGGCTTCTTTGTGGCGGCCATTACTGACTGCCGCTCTACCACCTCGGGAAAAAGGGTTTTTTCTGGATGAGGTGGGGGTCTGCGACACCCCCAACCCCCTGTCTGGCTCCCCTCTCTCTTCGGCTGCCTCTACAGGGCAGCCATATCCCCCTGACCCCTTTGTATCGGGGGCACCTCGGCGGTAACCGCAGTAGGAATCGTGAACAGTCACGAATTCCTGCTGCCACCGAAGCCATACGGAACTGGAAACCACCTTTTCAATGATTCCTTTTCATGTAATTATTTATTATTTCCTAATTTTCCAAACTAAAGAAAGTCTACATTTTTATTTATAGCAACTTGTTAATATGTTTCAGAATTACAAAGTGAAAACAATTTTCAATTCTCAAGTGCAAGATGAGAAAACAAAAAAGACAGCAGTAAAATCCCAATAGCAAAAAGAAAGGAGCATGTTCTCCCTTTGTTTTCTTGCATAAACATAAAAAATATGCAGGTTGTTTCCAGTGCTCTGTCATACTCCAGTGAAAATAATTTTGTTCTGCAGAGTACACACTGCATTGTGCATATCAAAATTAACCAGAACATCTTATTTTAACAGAATCATTTTCAAAACAATAAAATTGTGCAGCACACATAACTATGTCATGAACTGAAGTATTATAGAAATGTAAACAAACAAAAACTACTTTAGCATGCCAACAGGGAATATGGGGTCTATAGATTATTTGGAGATTATATAGATTATATCCCCATCTGACATATAGTGTCAGCATAATTCCACTAATTATTAATAACACTAACTAGAAATTCATTCTGATGAACAAATATGAACAGTATTAAATACTATGTTAATTGGAAAGGAACAAATAACCAAGATCTGTTCAAAAGTTTTATTTTCAAAACAAAAATAATCTGCTATATCATTACTTTATCATTTATCAATAATGAATGATTAAGGCAGGGACCCTCAAACACCCAGGCCACAGCCCACTACTGGGCCATAGCCCATTTGGAACCAGACCACACAAGCTGCAGGCGGGCAAGTGCATAAGCAGTGGACACTTGTGTGCACATTTCATTCACACAAACGGAGCTGTGCAAAAACACAACTTTCAGTCACAGTACTACCCTCTCTCCCTCTCCCTCTGTACTGGACCACCAAGCCAGAAAGGTTGGGAACCACTGGATTAAAGAACAAGTGGTCAAGAACTATGTTGCTGACTAACACTTGGTAGAGTAACTATAAAAACCTGAAAATATATTAAGTATGCTATAATGTATCTGAGCATATACTAGAATAGCATAAGCAATGACATTCTGTGGAAATTAAAGTTGGACCTTGCAACTTTAGAAGCAGGATAGGAAGAGTATTAAAGCTTTTGAACTTTGCTGTTGGAGATGACTCCTGAGAATACCGTGGGCAACCAAGAGAAACAAATCAATCTTGGGTTTTCACTCAAAGCAAAAATTACCAGACTATTATCATATTTTAGGCACATTATCCAAAGACTTTAATTCTCTGGAAAAACTTGAAAGCAGAAAGAATGAGAAGAGCAAGACAACAGCAGCAAGCTGGATGGATTTAATGGTGATGGGTATACCATTGGAAGACCAAGTTAGGATTTCCTATGGAGAAAGTCTATATTGTCTTTAAGATGACTCAGAATCATTTCCCAAAAATATACAGTTCTCATCCCTCTTGAAGTTAAAATAATTCTTAATGGTTGTACCATAAAACTTCTTGCAGAATTTGTTGAAGATTTTCAAGAATTTTTGTGATTTGTTTGCCTGGTTCGTTTAGTTATTTGTATCTCCTTCTTAATACCAAAGATGCAGAATATCAACATCCAGCCTGAGAATCTAAATAAAACTCCAGGGTCATTCCCTTTCCCAAAATCTTACTGCCTGGTAATATCAAAGCAAAACTAACTCTTGAGGTTTCCAGACACCAGTTCATAGACTTAATAATTTATTCTAAACCTTGAATCATTGATGTTCTGTCCCCTCATTTGAATTCTTGAGATCCCCGCACTTTGATTGGCCAAAGCGCGGGGCGATCGGATTGGTTAGGTGAGCCGCGCCGATTGGCTCGCTGAGAATCTCCCGCGATTGGTAGATTCGAATTGCGGGAGATTCAAAGCGGTGCCATTGGCTGAGGCCGCCGCGGCTTGGAAATAAAAAGCCGCAAAGTTTTCCTTAGCCCCAGTTCGGTTCCTGACTGCAATAAAAGAGCTTGATACAAAGTCACCGACTCCTGGTTTCCTTCCACGCGGACATAACAATTGAGGTTTTGTCTCTCCATCTAATCCATTTTAAAGCAACACATCCCCCTCCTTCCTCTAATAACAAGTTGAAAAGAAGAAGCACATTGCTGTCAGAGTTTCATACTTGACACAGATCTTCTAAGTTATCTATATTTGTCTTATTATCTGTCCCTCAAACAGCTAGCAAAATATCAAGAGACTGATAGGGTTGCGTTTCAGTATAACTACCTACTAGTAATGATAGTTTCAAGCAAGTAGTAAAGAGTCATTTTCTAAAGAGTCTGCTATGACAATATATTTACTGTTATTTTTCCAAAGCATGAAATGAACAAACAACAAAAGGGTTAATGAAACAGCTTAGTAGTCTCTCTAATGCAGCTCGTTATCTAGATTATTGCAGCCAAAAATGCTCATGCTAATCTTGTAGCATCTTTTAAAAAGTGACTGTAATGTTAAATAACTGGTGCATCTTGTTATCATGAAAATAATATGATAATGAATTTGTTGTGATGTTATCTAACAAGCACAAAACCCACATTTTTATTATATTAAGATAAATTATGTGTTGTATTTTTAAATGTAAATGAGACAACAGTCTGAGTAGAATTGTTAGAGAGAACATTCAAATCTTTTGAACATGTTTATCCACTCTCAGTACAACATAAGACAAACAAATCATAATGGTACTTGTTGCTCCATACATTTAAGTTAACTTAAATGGAATTTAGGTTAATAAAATATAAATTAAGAGGTACACAAGGTAAATTTAATATTATAGCCATTATTAAAATACCCAAAATGTAAAGTCAGGGTTGTAAGTTGCACTTGTTACTCCAAAATTCTAAATGGCATTTGTCTATTCTATATATTTAAGTTAACTTAAATTGATTAAGGACTTGTATATAGTTGAAAAGGTGAAATTAATTGTTATAGTTAATAATAACAAGGAAAAAGAATCATTATAGCTAATAAAATACCTAAAATGTCAAGTCAATGTTGTAAATTTAAGCTGGGCTTACCAAACTATTACCTGATTCTACAAATGGCTTTTATGGCAATATTAAAATATTGCAAAGTCTTATTATAGATAGTCCATGACTTATAACCATTTGTTTTGTGACCATTTAAAATTATAAAGGCACTGAAAAAAGTTACTTACAGCTAGTCCTCACATTTATGACTGTCAAACAATCTCAGGATCATGTGATCACAATCCAGGAACTTGGCAACCAGCTTGTATTTGGAACACTTACAGCATCTTTGGGTCCCAGACAGCTTCTGGCAAAGTCAATGTATAAGAAGGCAGAGTGGGTAACCAGTTGTAATCATTTGAAGTCTGCATTACTATTACTATTAATCTTCTTGCCACTCTATCACCCATCCCCTCTCACTTGTAACTTTGTTGCTTGTATCCTTACGATTTATATTGACTGTTTCCTAGTATGATTTGATTGCCTATTTGTACCCGGTGACTATATTAAGTGTTGTACCTTGTATGCATCTTTTCTTTTTATGTACACTGAGAGCGTATGCACCAAGACAAATTCCCTGTGCATCTAATCACACATAGCCAATAAAGAATTCATTCATCCATTAGTGATAATAAATATATAATCATAAATCTGGTTTATTGGCTAATTTCCATTTCTTTCTAACTATAGAATTAGAATGCCTCGCTAAACAGTTTAAAGCAACGTCCTCATAACATTATCTTCATTCACAAAGTATTCCCACCTTATTTTGACCTGTTCAAGTTTAAACTCATTTTTCCTTTCCAATACAAGTTTTGCTAAACAAACAATCTATAATACTGGTGAAGATGTGGTAAGAGTTGGAATTTGTCCAGCTTCTATTGGTCCTGACAGTAGAATGTAGGAGAGAAAAGAAAGAGCCAACTCTTTACCAACCACAGTGACAATGCACAGGGAATAAATCAGTGATAAGTTTCTTCCATTACAGAAGTTAATTTTCATACTTTCAATAAAACCATATTTTAATAACCCTCATAATACGCATTTACTTGGAGACAGAATACGTCAGTGTCTGGTACAGAACAATTTGATCATTTCAGCTTATAGGATAATACTGTCAAAAATTATTACAGGATGTTAAAAAAGAAAATCTATTACACAGAACATACAGACCTGAGCCAAACCAATACTTTTATCCTAACTATGGAAATATTTGTTTTCCCTTAGTTATGAAAATCTAATCTTTCTGTTTGCTTAGCAAAGCAATGGACACAAGAAGCTTCCTTGAGCTTATCCTGGAAATATGATCATGGTCTTCCAGCAATTTAAGCCTACAAGATATTTATGCACAACAAAAATTCAAATCCTGCATGTATAAAAGTGTTCACTTGATATTTTCTTCTAGTAAAATGCTAGCAGAACTGTTATAGTGCTAGTGAACGAATGAACTTAAAATTATTTTTTCTTTAATAATTCTGAGTGTCAGGATACATGTTAGTTCTCAATCATGCTTTCACTCATAACATATGTGGGGACCAGTATGATATCATGGAAATTAAACAGAACACTCTCAAAGTTAACCCCTGTGACTCTTAGATGGATGGAGCACATTCATTGGTGTTCTGCCAGTTAACATGGGTTTTGCTTGTTTGAATTGTGAAAGGAAAGGAAAGGAGAAGTTATTTCACCACAGAGACCTCTGCTCCTTCTAGAACTGTGGTCACCAACCAGTGGTCCATGGCCCATTGGTGGTCCATGAGAAAATTTTGGTGGCCGCAGATAAATGTCAATCCCAGAGCACCCCCCAAAGCAATTAATCCAGGCTGTGGGGGGAACACAAGGCTGCACTGCCCACATGGCCTGCAGGAACACAAGGCTTGCATCACTTGCATTGGGAACAACACGAGGTAGAGAGGGAGAAAAGGACGGAGAGGAGGAACTTGCCTGGCCATCAAGTTGCTTCTTCTGCTTCTTCTTCTGCTTTTGGCTGCACACAAGGAAAGCAGCAAAAGTCTTTCTTTTCCTCCCTCAAACTCCACTAGAAATGAGTCTTTGGGATTCTGCAAAGCATCCTGCTCCAAGAGGCTGCACCGGTGAAGACTCATTTCTGGTGGAGTTTGGGGGAAGAGAAAGAAAGACTTCTGCTGCTTCTGCTGCTTTCCTTGCATGAAGCCTGAGAACAGAGCTCAAAAGCAGGCTGGGAATGTAGCTGCCTTGGATGGGGTGGGAGTGTGTAAGGGAGAGAGAGAAAAAGAAAGAAAATTACCAGCCCTTGAGGTTAGATTGGATTTCTTTCTCCCCCTCCCCTCTGAGAACAGAGCTCAAAAGCAGGTTAGGAATGTGGTGCCTTGGTGTGTGTGTGTGTGTGTGTGTGTGAGTGTGTGAGTGAGTGAGAGAGAGAGAGAGAGAGAATATCACCAGCCTTCCAAGGTTAGATCAGATATGTCTCTCTCTGTCTCTCTCTCTCCCTCCTTCTCCTTCTTCCTCCCACCAACGTCAGCAAGCCATGTCAGTCAAAATTCACATTAGTGGTCTGCGGGATTTAAAATAATGAGTTTGGTGGTCCCTGAGATCTAAAAGGTTGACGACCCCTGTTTTAGAACACAGTGTCAAACTTGCAGCATCACATTACTATCAAGTGACTTTTCCCTTTTCCTAATGCTTTCCTCTTCACAGAGCTGGGAGCGGCATGGTCTGCATGTGATGCATCTAGCCCACTGTTTAAAGCCTTTTACATATGCTGCCCACAGCTCACTTCAAAGGCCATATGACACTTGTATTTGTCTATGTTCTTTGCAGCTTCCAACTATGGTGATCATGGCCATACAATATGGCTAATCATCTTATGTAAGTTCAAAATCATACTTTTGTTTCATTCCTTCCTATCTGCCAGGCTGCCTTTCTGTTTCTTGCTTTCTTGTTTCTAACCCTCAAAAAAGGACCCCAAAGCAAGGTCACTCTTTTTTTCTGCCAGGCAACGTACTCTCTTCTTTAATAAAGTTCCTTGAATCTCTTTGATGGTTTTCTCCTAAGAACAGGAGAAGTCATATGTGCTGCTCTTTTGAAAGGGAGCAATTAAAAATGAGAGGTATTTCTCATATTAATAACAACAAAGGAAATTACTTAACTAACATAGCATGACTTTATAACAAAGGAAGCCTCCTTCTATCTGTTCTGAAAAAGTGAAAGAGGAAATAAGCCTGCATGCAGAAAATTACCGAAACGGTAGTTACACCAGTCAGATCCTACTCCTGCCTAAATCTACATATCCTTCTAATAAATGAGGTCATGGGGGGACTTTGCTTCCGTCTAATAAAACACAATCCTTATATTTTTATTTCTCTTTCTTGATTTTGGTAATCTTGAATGTATAATCAGATAAATACAAAGTATTGGGTTGAATAGGAGTACTTCAGATAGTAGTTGATGGTTCACTTTTTTAAAAAAAGATTGGGAATATACGTAATCTTCTTACCTACAATAATCCTGACACTGGTTGATTTCCACTTATTAAAGTTACTTTTAACCATCATTTATGTTTCATTGTTCTGTAGACTTTTCAGTGAGCATTAGCTTGAGTGTTCTCATCATTAAGAAACTTTCAAAAACTTTTCTTCTCACCTCCATAGGTACCATTGGGAAATAATTTGAGCTACACCATATGTGTCTTCTTTAAGTTGTCAAGAAAAATAACTAAACAGTACTGAATCATATTAAGTCTTTTAATCATTTAAGCCTTTTAGATATAATCCAGGGAAGAATTTTGATACATATGCAGAAATCATCAGGAAGCAATAGAATGAAATTTGCAGTTATTAATTTGGACATTAAAATGCCAGAAAGTGTTTGATGACATTAGCATTTTTTTCTGGTCATGTAAATTTGTCATCTTCTCATAGTTAAGTACATTTAAATATCATCAGCTAATTATAATAGCATTTGCAATACATAAAAGAAAAAAGAAAAACCTTCCAGGCTTAAAGTAGACTTTTTCAGATTCATATATCAAATGAATAATTTTTTCCTTAAATCTGAATTAGTGTGTAACTTATAAATACTGTTAACAGTAACATTTAAAGTTAAATAGCCATTTATATATCCAAACTATACAATGCTCATTTTGATTTTTTTAATATCATTCGCGTCTGTCAACATCTATTTAAATTTAATATTTAATAGCTGATTTATAAAAAACCATGTATAGTATTCCATTTTTGAATTAAAATGATTTTCTTCTTATTAATTGTGTTTGGATCAGAATTCAGGTAAGATTTTGTATTGATTATTTTAGAAAATATGAAAAAATATGGAAAAAAAATCAAATTTTATTACTTTACTATCTTTAATGAAGTCCAGCTCAATGATACTTAAACAAAAAGTTTGATTTTTGGCTAAGAATTAGCTATTTGGGAAAGACAAATCTTTTTTTTTTCTATTTATAATGAGGACCAAGTCTCTACAGAATCCTTCGGGGTTACTTCAAATTACAATACAAGCTTATATGAATATATGTTGCAAATTAAGAAAGTCCAAGTAAATCTTTGGCTTGTATATTCATACCATCAAGGAAAATTATTGAAACAAAAAGTATTTCTTCAAAAATTGGAAATGTTTTTCAAATAATACATTCAAATATGCATCTAATCAAAAATCAAAAATGATTCAGACAATTAAGCATTGTTCTCACCAATAACAATTACAGCAATAAAAATATCTGTAGTAAAAATAGTATATTGTTGATAAGAGGATTAAAGAAATAATAATGCACAGTTGGTGATTTCATTTAATTCATTTAATATCTATTTAACTGAGAAATTATAATGGTTGTAACTTTGTCTAAACTGATATTTCTGGGGACAAGTCAGACAAGTCTGGCACATGAAAACATAACAAACCATAACAAATATCTTAACTTACGGACAATTGAAAATCAATATATAAACCCCTCTGTCTGGTCTCTACTCTGGATACACATTGGGTAAACCAATTAATAAATCTAAAATTATTTTTTTAAATTAAATTGAAGAAGTTTACCATAACTAACACTTTAACATGGTTATAATCTCATTTTGACAGGATGTTGTATTATCAACAACTCTGTTGTGAATAATTGTAGAGAATTATGTGAGTAATACCACCAGTACTTTTTCCATTCCATTTACCATGACTTCATTGTTTATAGTTTTCTGCAAACCTGTATAATTCATGATAGCACTTAATGTACCTGATGAAATGAACTCTAGTCTGTGAAAAGATATGCCATAATTATTATGCTGCAACAGATTAACACTTCTGTTTCTCTGTAAGAGGTAAATTATAAAAATGTTCTATTAAAATTTGCTTTGATTTTCTTCATTATATAGCTGATGGACATGCATATAATTATAGACAAAGGTACAGACAGATAGCCATGGATTAGAAAGTTGGTGATTCAAATATTCTTAACAATGTGTGGCTTCAGTCATCAAGAGATCAAGATCTCTCTTTTAACATATTTGCAGATGTTCTTGTCTATTCTGCATAATAAAATGGGATGGTTCATAGTAGAATATTAATAATAAGAGATGTTTACCATGTCAAATCTCAGAAGCAGTGCAGTTAAATACTGAATAACTGAGATTTCAGAAACAAAGTGGGTTTTTTTTCCTTATGCAATCAATCCGTCAATTTCTAAGACCATTCACTTTCCAACTTATTCAAGATGTCTATGGAGATTCTCAGTCATCCAGGTCATGGTTGTTCCAAATATGTCTTTTCAAGAGGCAACTGAACTTTCTCTCTCTTTTTCTTTTTGGAAGATATTTTGCTGCTCATCCAAAAACTTCTTCAGATCTGACTGGTAAGAAACTATCAGAAGAAGCACTAATGAGAATCATTTTTTTACTACTGGTTCTGTGGGCATGGCTTAGTGGGCATGGCAGGACAAGGATACTGTACAATCTCCAGTCAGATGTGGTATATGCCGGTTCTCTGAACTACTCAAAATTTCCACTATCTGTTCTCCAGAACTGGTCAGAACCTGCTGAATACCATTTCTGGGGGAATGGATACAGCATCATCTACCTCTGGTCTATAACACAGTCCTTTCAGCAGTTCAAGGTGGTTCCACACCCATTTGCACAACTCAGGTGAAGCTGAGGACACAGAACTTTCAAGTAGTCTCATCAACTGTCTAAAACAATGCAAATGACCAGCTGTCTGTAAGGTGTATAAATCTTTCCATTCCTCACCATCCAGTCACAGCTAAAGAAGCTTTTTGAATGAGAAGCAAAAAGAAAAACAAGAAAGTCCAGTTGCCTTTTGAAAAGCACCATTGGACAATTTACTCAAGAGTAAATACAGGAAGGGAGACATCATTCTTCTTCCTCTGCTTCTTTGGTGTTTTAAATAAAATAAAACAAACAAAATGCATTATTTTAGTTCTTGCATGGACCTTTAAAAAGGTTGCATTAAATGATCATATTTTATCTGATTTTTATTTCTTATAGCTGTCCTGAATGGTGTGTCAGCACTATAAGGATAGCATACAGATTGTCATATAAAAATAATATAATAATTTTGTGCAAATTTGTTTTTTAAAGATGCTATATATTAGCAAATTATGCCACATCCTACATGCAAGATTATTAAACAAACCTACCATATATACTCGAGTATAAGCCGAGTTTTTCAGCCCATTTTCTGTGCTGAAAAAACCGCCCTCGGCTTATACTCGAGTCAGCCACTACGGCACCATGCCTGGCCTGCGCTGGAGTGGCTGCAACCGATTGCGCCTCCAGGGCAGCATCGCCGCCGCAGCTGTCTACCCACTGAGGGCCACACAGGCGACCCCAAACGGCCTCTCCTTCCCCATTAACGGGCGCCCGGGGCCCCCACGAGCTCCTGCGTTGTGCACTTCCAGCTTCGCCAACAAACTGCCAGGCTCAGGCAGCCTCCTCCGCCCCCTACCCTAGCAGCGAAGAGCTGCTCTGGGGGCTCCCGCCACGGCGCAGCCAGGCACTTTGTCTCGCTGCCCCCGAAGCAGCTCTTTGCTGCTAGGGTAGGGGGTGGAGGAGGCTGCCTGAGCCTGGCGGTTTGTTGGCAAAGCTGGAAGCAAGCCCGTTAATGGGGAAGGAGAGCCCGCAGCTCCGAAAGTCTTTTCACCATTGGGAACTGAATAGGAGAGCCGCAAACGCCGCGATCCCCAGGAAAGGGCGGCCCTCTTCCTCTCGGCGGCTCCCGCCACAGTGCAGCCAGGCACTTTGTCTCACTGCCCCCGGAGCAGCTCTTCGCTGCTAGGGTAGGGGGCGGAGGAGGCTGCCTGAGCCTGGCGGTTTGTTGGCGAAGCTGGAAGCGCGCAATGCAGGAGCTTGCGGGGGCCCCAGGCACCCATTAATGGGGAAGGAGAGGCCGCTTGTGGTCGCCAGGCTCAGGCAGCCTCCTCCGCTCCCTACCCTAGCAGCGAAGAGCTTCTCCGGGGGCAACGAGACAAAGTGCCTGGCTGCGCCGTGGCGGGAGCCGCCGAGAGGAAGAGGGCCTCCCTTTCCTGGGGATCGCGGTATTTGCGGCTCTCCTGTTCAGTCCCCAACAGTGAAAAGACTTTCGGAGCTGCGGGCTCTCCTTCCCCATTAACGGGCGTGCTTCCAGCTTCGCCAACAAACGGAGCTGCAAATCTGGTAATCGCTTGCGGAGCCTTGGCATGAACCCCCTTTCCCCGCACTCCCCCCCCCCCGCACTCCTCTGGCAGCAGCAGGCGGAGAAAGCCCCGCTTCCCCCTGGCTTTGATGGCACGCGTGAATTGGCTTCCCACTCTTTTTTTTTTTTTAACTCTCCTCCTCCTCCTCTCCTCTCCCCTTGTTGTCTGGTCTTCCCTAAGGAAACTCGAGGGCTCACACTTCCAGGTGTTTCTCCCTGTCTTTCTCCCTGTCAATAATCTTTTCTTCCCTTCCCTTCTCTCAGCCCCATCCTCCTTCACCTTTGTCACCACAATCCTGAACAGATGAAGTTTGTACTTCTCAAGAAAGGTTGGATGTTCCTTTTGAGGAGGGAACCTATTGTGACATCTGTATGTTGACCTACTACTGAGCCATGGCATGTATGCACATGCAATGGAGGCATGAGGGAGAGCTGTGAAAGAAATGGTGGCTCTCCAAAACAGGATGTACATGCAGCACATACACATGCTTTTTTCTTGCAAGGGAGAGAGTGACTCTGTTTGGACATACAGATGATGAGGAGGAATCCAGTTTTGAAGAATTTTAACTCTTGTGTTTTAGCTTGGTTGCTGATTGAGCTAAGGTTTTTGTACTTTTAAAGTTATTGTTGATACCATATTGGTTTTGTTGGCTCTCTTTTCCACTTACAGAGCTAGTTTACTGTTTTTCTTTGAAATAAATATTCAAAAACATTTAACCTACTGATGCCTCAATTCATGTAATTTTATTGGTATCTATTTTTATTTTTGAAATTTACCAGTAGCTGCTGCATTTCCCACCCTCGACTTATACTCGAGTCAATAAGTTTTCCCAGTTTTTTGTGGTAAAATTGGGTGCCTCGGTTTATATTCGGGTCAACTTATACTCGAGTATATACGGTAATTCTGCAAATAATTTTAGGAAAAAGTAGAATATGCAATTCTATCTGCTTCATAAAAATAAGAATGTTATTAATTCTTGAATGTTATTAATTTTTTGAAAAATATGCTTTACTAATTTAGGAAGTGTATATGCATTTTAATAAAGAGTAGGTTTGTTGCTAATTGGAATAATATTCAATATTACATATTCTCTTAAACCAATCCACATGGTTGTAAATCAACCATGTAAATCAAATGATCCTCCTGTACAATCTGCATATTTATTAGTGAAGTAACAGTGACCAAAAACAAGAACCCTATATCATGTTATCCCTACAAATTAACACAACATAAAAACAGTAAAGTAACAGACCTCTTAATTAGTATTGTTCTTAGGGAAAATATTGTGTTCCACAAACCTGAAAACAGAAAGAGTGGTATTTTGCCCAAAATAGCTTTAAGGCATTTTTCTTTCTTTCTTTTTTTCCATTCATGGTCCAGTTCCTTTTTCTTCTAGATTCATTGCACATGCAGAGTTTTCACTGATGTCAGTGGAGTTGCAGGTGTTGAATAGGTGTGGTTTATATAAAACAAGAGTACCACAATATACTCTGTGTGTAAGAGAAAGAGGGGGGAAGGAGGGAGAGGGGAGAGCGAGGAGAAGGGTAACCTGCTGGCAGACTTTAGGCCAATCTCTCTCAGCCCCACTCCCTTCACTGGGTTGTTGTTGTAGAGAAATAGGAGGAGGAAGGGGTGTTAGGGATATTCGTGCCAGATCAGTTCAAAACTACCACTGAAGATTCTACGATTAACATATTGTTAAAGGTAAAACTGAAAAGGTTTTTTTAAAAAAAACATCAAAAGATGCTGCTTGATGTTGCCAAGAAAGAAATGTGGCAAGTGGAATTCTTCATATCTCACAAAACAGAATGAAAGTATTTTATACGACTTCTGGTTTGAGCTTCTTCAGCGACAGACTGAAACCTCATCTCTGTGAGGCTTCGATCTGTGCTCACCACTAGAGCACCCCAAGCTGGCTGGTTTCAGGGATAAGCCACCCCGTAGAGGTGGTGAAGAGAGGGGAAACTGATAGCAGGGTTGAGGAGAGCCGCATCTCTTCTCCCCAGCTGGCCATTACTCCCTTTCCCAAAGGCAGTTGCAGCAGTGGTCAGAAATGGCCACCACAAAGAAGAACTCAACCAGAAAAGAATGTGCAGGAGGAAGATAAGAAGAGAAACTTTTGGTTGACCGGGTCAAACAGCAAAAGCAACAAATAAGGTACCCTGGAATTGAAACTGTTAAAAAAATAATAACATTGTTCCCTAAGAAGATTTTTAAGCTGCGAAGGAGAGAGAAAAGGGAAAAGATTTGGTTTTCTCCTTTTCCTATACTGACAGCTAAGAAAATAAGCAAGAAACTGGAAAAAAATCCACTTTGACATCAACAGGCATTTAATGCTGAAAATAAAAAGTCAAAGGGATAATAAAGATTTCTGGATAATTAAAAGCTTTTGAAAACAGGAAAGAAGAGAAGAAGAATCTGGAAGAGAGGAGACTGCCTGGAATTAAAAAAAAAACTTACAGCAAAATCTCAACAAGACTTCCAAAAGATACATTCTAACTGAAATATCGCAACAAAAACCCCAAGAAGAGAAAGTCAAAAAAGAAATAAGAAGATATAACTCGGGACTATCTGGATTACTTGATGATTTCTGGACTCTTGGTTATTGTTTTGATTGACTAAAATCAATTGGGTGGTTGTTTAAAACTGTTTAAAATGGCTCCACTTTTAGAAGAACTGAAAATGGAACTTAAAAAGTACAAAGAAGATGTAGAAGAAGGGAGAGGTTCTTTTGGCTTCGTATTTCAGTTTTTAGAAATGGAAATTTGGAATTATGAGAAACAACAAGAAATGCCTGCAGAACAAGAAGATTGCGACAAAGAAGAAGCCATCTTTAATGAACAAGTAATCTTAGATGGGAGAAAAAAGGAAAGAGGAGAAACAGAATGGAAAGTTTAAGATTGGGAGAAACAACTCCAAAAAAAAAAAAATAGAGTGAAAAATAAGTATAAAATCAGAAAGCAACAGAAGAAGGAAATGCAGAAGAGAGAATAAGAATTAGAGAGACAAGGGGGTAAAAAGGGGAGGGAGAAGATGAGAGGGAAGAAAGAAAGGAAAAGAAGTTATAAAGGACAGAAGCAAAATATAGAGAAACAGGACCTATTTAGAGATAATGGGTGAAAACGTAATGGAAAAAGGGATTCTGCAAAGGTACATAAGATAGTATGGTTATATTAGAAGCAGAAATAATTTTAGAAAATTTGAAACAATGTATGATTAAAATGTTTGATAAAATAGCTATCGTAATTCAGTAGAATGCTTGTCAATAAATAAATGTAACAAAAGATATATTTGATGATTTATAAAACATATGTGAAGAGAAATAAGGGAAAAATTAATTATGGAGATTATATGTGTTTTTAAGGAAGTATGATATTTAATTGAAAAGAAGTGTTAAAGATGTTATGGTTTTAATGATTATTAATGATAGAACTGAACTGGAATGGAATGAGGATTTATACTTACATATATTTACAATCTTTCTTTTTTTTAAGAATATAGTGTGTATTATAAGAATGTAGCAAGCAGAATTTGATTGGAAGTTATGTATTATATTGAAGGTCATAAACTTAAGGTATATATTGAAGTTTAAATAAGAGTTGAATGGATGTAATTAAAAGATATAAAGGTGTCATACTCCAATTAGTAACTACAGGAGAAAATTTGTTTAATGAGAAAATATAATATGAAATTGAAACAGAACAGACAAAAGTATAAATATAATGATTTGAATTGAGATGAGATAATCAAAATAAAATTGAGAAAATTAAAAGAGGAAAAAAACTATATAGAAACTGTAAAATAGTATAAGATATGGAATAGAATACATAAAGGAGCATGAAATTGAGTTTTGTGTCTGTATAAAAAGTTCAACCCATGCTATTTTCAAAAAAGATGTTTTACTTGTATTTTGTGTGTGAAAACCCAAATAAAACTTTATTTTTTAAAAAAAGTATTTTATACAAGAATTTTAACTTAGATATCTGGTATAAAACATTTCTTTGAAAACATCCAGAATTTCTTTCATCATAATACAGTAGCTTCTGTGATGCAAAATACATTGTGTGTTTCAAGCCTATAATCGCATCTATTCCAAAGGAAGTCTCTAAATTTTTAATATGCCTATTGTGTTTCAAAGATTCTCATGAAATACAGTATGCATACAAAGTATGTTGACTCAGGTAAGTCCCTACATATCGCAACTAAACATGAAAAGTTGGAAGAAAACAAAAGAAACAAAAATGACATAAATTTTGACAAAAAAAAATCTTGTTGCTAATTGCCAAAGCTTATTTTATGTGGAAGAAAGGAAGGAGAAATAGAGAAAGTTGGCTGTACTTTTTTGGTATGTTCATGAACTTTTAATTAACTAAGTTTCAAAAACATGACAATCATAGTGTTGAAAGCAGACCAAGTTTTGATTAATGAGTCTGTGAAAGATTACTTGGTAGCAATCAGGATGGGTCTCAAGGCATATGCTCAAAGCTCTCTTACATCGAATAAACACAAACAAATGTGTGGCTATTATCCTTGATTGCATGAGCATTCCCCCCCCTTTTTTTGTACAGACAATAAAAAAGGAATTGACATCAATAGCACCATACATAAAAACCAAGAATATACATATAGTTTTTTTAAAATTGATATTAATAATTTCACTAACCTGCATAATACTGGTTTGCCTAAAATACTAAGGCAAAATATGCTTCAGGGTAGTGTGAATCTAGCCATAATAGTTTATTTAATAACCTACAGATGAGCAACCAAGATTTTCCACAGTACCAATGGATTATAGAACTTCTAACTGAGAGGTACAAACAAACAAACAAAAAAAGAATAGGAATACTAGAAAAAGGAAAGCAAAAATGATGCCAGTAAGTGTTGAGTTTTGTTACAGACTTTTAATTGTGCAGTAGCAAAACAGTGACTATTGTTGTGTCTTCGGAAATGATGCCAGGAGTCGGTGACTTTGTATCAAGCTCTTTTATTGAGTAGGAACCGAACTGGGGCTCTGGCGAAACTTTGCGGCTTTTTATTTCTTTAGTCGCGGCGGCCGTGGACAATGGCACTGCTTTAAATCTACCACGATTCGAATAGACCAATCGCGGGAGATTCCTAGCGAGCCAATCGGCACAGCTCACCTAGCCAATCAGAGTGCCCCGCGCTTTGGCCAATCAAAGCGCGGGTATCTCAAGAATGTTAATGAGGGGACAGAACACCCCTCCCCTCTTGGTTTAGTCCTTACGTTGCGTACTCCCGTAGGTAGGCGGGGCTCCATCTTAGCCTACTGGAAGTGCGCAGCTCAGTCGTAGGTTGGATCCTGGCCAGTTCGGTCGGGGTCTCTGCTTCTCTGGATGCCTTCGTGGGAACAGGCTGGCCGGTCGGGCCGGGCCGCTCTCCGTAGCTCCCTCCTGGGCTTCCCGGGTTGGTTGAGCTGGCCTGGCTGTCTCTTTCTGGCGAGGTTTCGTGCTGGCTGCTTTCTGGTGAGTATGGTTGGTTTATTCTTCCTTGGTTTTGGTCCCCTGGGTATTCCCTCCCCTCTTGGTTTGTGTTGTGGGGGTTGGTTTTGCCTGTTTGCGTGTCGGTGGTCTCTTGGGTAGTCATCCTCGATCTTAACTGGTCGATGTGGCATTTCCACGCTCGTCCGTCTGTTGTTTGTAGCCGGTACGAGTGTGGGCCTGTTATTTGTGTCATGACGGCCGGTACCCATAACGGGTCTCCCGTTAGGTTTTTCGCGTACATGGGGTCGCCTGATGCGAAGGTTCGGTGTTTGCTGGTTGAGTCTGGGGGTTTCTCTGGGTTATACATGGGGTGTAATCTGTCGAGTGGGGACCTTATTTTCCTCCCCATTAACAGTTCGGCTGGGCTTTTATTTGTTGTGGTATTTGGGGTTATGTGTTGGGTGAAGAGTAATTTATTTATTTTATCTTGGATCTCCCCGTGGTCTATTTTCCGGATGGTTTTCTTTGTGAATTGCACCATCCGTTCCGCCCTGCCATTCGCCGCCGGATGCCCCAGTGCTGTCAGCGCATGTCGGATGCACCTTTCCGCTAGGAATTTTTCGAATTCTAGCGAGGTGAATTGGGGCCCGTTGTCGGAAACGACGACATCTGGGAGGCCATGTGTTGCAAAAAGTTTGCCGAGTTCTTTGGTCATGGCTTCTGTGGTTGTTGTTCTCATGTTGCTTACCTCCAGCCAGTTGGAGTAAGCGTCTACTGTTATCAGGAAGGTGTGTCCTTTTGTGGGCCCGGCGAAATCTATGTGGATCCTAGACCAAGGTCCCCTTGGGGTTTCCCACTCTAGGACGGGTGCTGTGGGTGGGCTTGGCCTAGTTTCCTGGCATCGTTGGCACCTTGCTACCCAGGTCTCAATTTGTTTGTCCATCCCTGGCCACCAAGCGTAACTTCTGGCCAGGGCTTTAGTCCTAACGATGCCCGGATGCCCCTCGTGTAACAGTTCCAGAACCTTCCCTTGTAGCTTTTCTGGAATGACCACCCTATCCCCCCATAGTATGCACCCTTTTAGAAACGAGAGTTCCGTTTGCCGGTTCCGGAATGTCTTGACGGACTCGTCGTTGTCCCTTTCCAGCCACCCTTTCTCTACCCAATGCAACACCCGCGCCAGATGTTTATCTTTATTAGTTTCTCGGGCAATGTCTGACGCGGTTATGGGTAGGTTGGGTAGAGTCTCTATACTGAGGGTGGTCGTCGTGGGTGCTGGGTCGGTGTCAGGTTCCGGTAACGGCGAGCAGCTTAAGGCGTCCGCATGGGAGATCGTCTTACCCGGTCTGTGTGTGAGTCCGTAATTGTAGGCCGCCAGGAACTCGGACCACCTTGTCATTTGGGGAGACAGAATGTTTGGGGTGGCCCGGTTCCCTGCAAGGATTCCCAGCAGCGGTTTGTGGTCAGTTATGATGGTAAATGTCCGGCCGTAGAGATACTCATGGAATCTTTTTACTGTGGCGACGATAGCCAGAGCCTCTTTGTCTAGCTGGCTGTAGTTCCGCTCCGGTTTGGTGAAGGTCCTTGAAAAGAACGCGATGGGTGCTTCTTTTCCGTTGGGGAGAGTATGGCTGAGGACAGCGCCGACGCCGAAGGGTGATGCGTCGCATGTGACGGCCAGAGGTAGGGTCTCGTTGTACTGTATAAGGATGGCATCCGAAGTGAGGAGGTCCTTTGTTCTCTGGAAGGCGGCTTGCTTGCGTTTCCCCCAAGTCCAGGTCGCCGCCTTGTCCAAGAGCCTATGCAAAGGCTCTGCCGCCGTTGCCTTTTGGGGCAGGAAGACATTATAAAAGTTAAGTAGCCCCAGAAATGCCTGCAGCTCCATCTTCGATTTGGGTGTGGGGGCTTCTTTGATGGCATTGATTTTTTGGTTTGTGGGGTGAATGCCGTGACGGTCTAGGAGATATCCTAGGAATTCAACCCGTTCCATGTATAATTGGCATTTCTCCCTCTTTTCCTTGAGCCCGGTCTCTTTGAATTTGGTTAGGACCTCCCTTAGGCGACCCTCTAGTTCGGCTTGGTTGGCTGCCGACACTAAGATGTCGTCGAAGTAAGGTACCACCCCCTTGATGCCTTGTAATAGCCTTTCCATTAGGCTTTGGAATATTCCAGGCGCCACGCTGACTCCGAATTGGAGCCGGTTGCATTTAAATGCTCCCCGGTGGATGACTATGGTTTGCGCTTCTGCCATTTCCTTGTCAACTGGCAACTGTTGGTATGCCTGGGCGAGGTCGAGTTTGGCGAAAACCTTGTCCCCTCCCAGTGAATGCAGTAGGTGTTGCACTACTGGGACAGGGTAAGCGCTTTGTTGCAAGGCGCCATTTAGGGTGGCCTTATAGTCCCCAGAGATTCTCACCGACCCATCGGGCTTGATCGGGGTGACTATGGGGGTCTCCCACCGGGCGTGGTCTATTGGTTGTAGGACCCCTTGCTTGATGAGCTTGTCAATTTGCTCGTCTATCTTGGGTTTAAGCGCGAATGGCACCCGCCTTGGTTTCAGGCATTTTGGGGGGACGTTTGGGTCTAGGCTGAATGATATAAGGGGCCCTCGGTACTTGCCTAGGTTTCCATCGAAGACCTCTTGGAATTCCCGGACTCGTTGTTGCTCCCAGCTGTCGGTGATGTGGTCGATTCCCGTGACTGCGATGCCGAGCGGGGTGAACCATTGCAGTCCCAGTAGGATTGGGCGGTCACGATCGACGATGGTCAGGGGAAGCCTTTCGGTGCACCCTTTGTAGGTTACCTTGAACTGTCCGGTTCCAACTACAGGGATGCAGTTTCCCTGGTAGTCTTTTACGATTAGTCTCTGGTTGTCTAGGCCTTTTCTCTGGATGGTAGGCACCAAGCGTTTTATTTCTCGCCATGCTATCATGGAGAGGTAGGACCCGGAGTCCACCTCCATTTTACATGGCTCGCCTTCGATGCCTACCTCCACGTAGACCTTCCAGGTGTCGTTGGTTGTGGCATGGCCGATGGTGACCGTCTGATGGGTCTCCTTTCTTCGCCGGGTCTCGCCGCCTCGTAGGGATCGTCCGTTCTGTTCCCATCTGTTGTCAGAGGGGCAATCTCTGGTCCGGGGTGGTGTGCTCTCTCGCCTCCGTTCGCTCTAGTCCCATCGTGGAGGGCTGCGGTTCTTTTTGAGACGGCAGATGCGGCCAATGTGTCCCTTCTTGTCGCAATGCCAGCAGATTGACTCGAAAAACTGGCATTCGGACCTGGGGTGGTCACCTCCGCAACCGGCACAGTTGGTCCTCGACTTACGACCCCTCCAGTTCCGTGGGTCTCGGCCTGCCAGGAGACGGTGAATTTCCTCCTCCTCGTCGGAAGTGCCCGATGCCAAGTGGAAGTCGCCCTGGTGGGTGGTCATCTCGAGTTGGGCCTCGGCTGACCTTGCAGGATGGTTGTTCCTACTGCGGTCCCTCGCGTTCGGTCGGCGCATGCAGTTGGCAGATGTTCGGGTCGCTTCGGCGGCTGTGGCTTCGGTGAGGGTATCTGCAAGGGTGATGTTGCCCTTGGCCATCAGCCGACTCTGGAGGATGGGGTCCCACAGGCCGAGCACGATTCGGTCTCGCAGGGCGTCGTTCAGGTTGTCGAATTCACACAGCCCCCCTAGGCGCCGTAGTTCGGCGACGAAGTTGCTGAAACTCTCACCCGACCATTGGTCCTGACGGTAGAACTCATGTCATCGGATGAGGATGGGCACCTCTGGAGCATAGTGTCGCCGAAGTATTGGCTCGAGGACGTCCCAGTCCATCGCGGTCACGTCGGCGGGTTTGGCGAGTGCTTTGGCCATCTTAAATACCTCGGTCCCGCAGTGGGTCAGGAAGATGGCTCGCTTCATGTGGCCGGTGGCGTCCTTCAGGTCGCTGCACTCGAGGAACATGCGGAATCTGTCGGAGTACGATTCCCAGTCGTCGCTGGCTGGGTTGAAGTGTGCGGGGGGTACGATTTTCGCCATCGTGGAGTTTCGTCTGGCTTCCGTCGGACACGTGCTTCGGTTCAGGATCAGTATCCCGTCCTCGTCGCCAGTGTTGTGTCTTCGGAAATGATGCCAGGAGTCAGTGACTTTGTATCAAGCTCTTTTATTGAGTAGGAACTGAACTGGGGCTCTGGCGAAACTTTGCGGCTTTTTATTTCTTTAGCCGCAGCGGCCGCGGCCAATGGCACCACTTTGAATCTCCCGCAATTCGAATAGACCAATCGCGGGAGATTCCTAGCGAGCCAATCGGCGCGGCTCGCCTAGCCAATCAGAGTGCCCCGCACTTTGGCCAATCAAAGCGCGGGGATCTCAAGAATGCTAATGTGGGGACAGAACAACTATGGTCATTGACTGAAAATTTCCTATAGATGGGTTATAATAAATACATTGTTCTCTAAAGGGTGGCTATATGGGATAATAATTTGGATATGAGCAAGCCAACCCAGTCAAATCTAGATAAAACTTTGAGATCATAATTAAAATAGTGTACCTCGGGAATGGTTTCTATATGCAACAGAATTAAAAAAGACCAAATATGAAGAGATGACAAGTATTTTTTAATGTTGACTATGAAAAAAAAAAACTTTTCCAAAAGTTAAAAAAAATGACATGAAATCTTGAAACAGGACCAATTTAAGAATAAACTTTTCTTCAAATGTTTCAGTTTCCCCCAAAATTTTTAAGATAGGAATTATCAAACAAGTTCCGAGAGCTGCTTGCTGAGATTAGAAATTATAAACGTGATGCTTTCCAAATCAGCCTAGTCAACCATTTAACTGTCAGCATCCAAGGAAAAATTCAGAGTTAAATAATCAAATTAAGAAAATGAATGTGTGATGGTGACTCTCAGTGTTCTAGGAAGATTGAATTAACAGTGAAGTTTTGGACTTCACCCTGATATTGTGGGAATTACTGTTATGTTAGCTGTTTTTTTTTTTTAAATGCCTCATTTTATATTTTCAGTCTATAGTCAATTTGCTTACAATATCAGAGATGTCAGCATTTCCATAGTTTAATTCATTATTGTTTTTTTATTGAAAATTTCTGTGCCTCTCCCCCACCCCCCATTCCCAAGGAATGCAAACTTCAACTCTCTCTATTTTTTGTTTGTTTTTATTTTAGTTTGAGATTATTTCATTAACAGTATAAAATTTAGTATAAATATTTGGGAAACATCATTGCTATAAATGGCAAAGAAAGTCCAATTGATCAGAGTAGAAATAAAAAAACAATTTATATGAAACACTTCATGTCTTTGTGAATCCCAAAATGTTTTAAAGCCAGATGTGAACAGTCGCTTGAGTTTTTCTCATTCATTCATTTTTCAGACCAACTGAATTGGGATATTTTAGACCATTATTTAACACCCTAAAAGTACATCAAGGGTCTCTACCTCAAATATTTATCACCACCATGAAAACCTCATAAAAAAAAGAATGTAGCTTTTACATATTTTTAGAATAAATTGAATATCTATTTTAGCCACATCCCAAAAAACAAGAATAAGTCATAATAATTACAGAACTATTCAAAATAAAAAAAATAGTGATGGAATGAGATATATATACAATAAACAGAGAGAGAGAAAGAGAATGTAGATGTTAGAAATAATTAGTTTTCAATAAAATAACTTTTATATGACTGTTTTCTGAAAAAAATAATTTATCTTGTGAGATGAATAGTCTAATTGCATCTAGTCCAAAAATGCAGCTTGTTTGAATTAATTTATTCATATACCTGAATTTTCTAATTCACCTGTAAGCAGGGTTGATTATTTCTATTTATTACCATGTACTAATACTTAATTAAGTCTTCAAGATTTTTCTTTTTTGGCTGAAACTGTATATCAACACCTAAGAAGAAGATACCAGTCAGAGTAAATAATTTCAAAAATTACAGGAGGAAAAAGCCATTAAAAGTTTGGTAAAAATGTTCCAACAGGGATAAATATGCACAATAATCTCAACATATTTTTGCAAAAAAATAAAAAAAAATGGGATGAAACAAAATAGAATGAAAATGACCATATCATATCACCACAAGTCATAGAACTGGTTTCCACTTGTACTCTATAAAATGATATTTTAAATTTTATTTAAAATACAAGCTCCATTTTCTGCTGCGACAGCCTCCTCCAACCCTCTGTCAGTGATGACAGAGGCACCATGGGCCAGTCCTTCGCTGTTTCCAGGGAGACCCAATAGGCCAGATCTAAGCATCCCAGAGGCCAGATCCTGCTGACAGGCCTTGAGTTTGAAACTTTTGGTCTATAGAATATAATATAACTTTATGTGCATAACATTCTGTTCAGAACCACTTTAAAGTAATGTTGGCATAATAACCCACTGACTGGAAAAGGTATTGCAATATTGAAACATTAACTAATACAATTTTTATAAATTTGTGAACACTTTTTCTAGGGGTTGGATGCTACTGGTTTTGCCTGGTTCTATAGAACCGGTAGCTCTGAACAGCAGCAGACACTGAACCGGTTCTGTGTTTGCTGCTGTTTGGCTGACCTGCTCACCTGTGCTCTCACCTGTCCTTTATTTCCTGCTTTTTCAACCTCAGCTACTTTGCGCAGCATAGCTGAGGTTGAAAAAGCTTTTCGTATGCTGCGCGCCTGCGCGCCGTGCTTTTCAGCTGTCTGAGCTTATGGTTTTTTACACACATGTGCACACAAAATGTAGTCACCGAACCAGTAGTAGCACCAGTTGAATCCCACCCCTGACTTTTTCAATAATTTGTTTAGTGCTAGACATGTCATCAGATAAACAAAAAAAAGTATTGTGTTTAGACCAGGGGTGGGATTCCACAGGTTTGCACCTATTCACTAGAACAGGTTGTTAACATTCTAAGCAGTTCAGAGAACCAGTTGTTAGAAGAAATTATTGGCCTAATCCTGTAAGGAAGGCAGGAAGGAAACATTTTGGTGTTGCTTACAGAAACTGCCTCTCCATTAACCCTTATTACATTCTTGGCAGGACTAGACTTCCTGTCTCTGGAACATTTCTGGAGTTTTTTTTCCTCCTTTGCTGATACTTTGCTTGTGTGAAGTGACCATTCAATGTTACAATGGTACTGAAAAAAGTGATTTATGACCGTTTTTCACACTTATGACTGTTGCAGCATCCCCACAGTCATGAGAGGCCAGGCAAGGAGATGTGTACCTCGATGTGAGTGATGTTGAGTTGCCCATGCCCAGCCAGTCACATGACCACCAAGCCAGGCCCATCAACTAAGCCATGCCCACAGAACCAGTTGTTAAAAAATTTGAATCCCACCCCTGGTTTAGACCAAATGAAAAATAGGAAATGGAAAAGGGTATATGTTTTTAAATCTTTCTTGTGTTCATCCATCATAATTCAGAACAGTCACATCTGTCAAAGTAGAATATGTTTTTAAATCTTTCTTGTGTTCATCCATCATAATTCAGAACAGTCACATCTGTCAAAGTAGAAACACAAATTTACAAAGAGCATATTCCCCCAAGGGCAAAGCATACGTCTGTATAATTAAGCACATTAATTATACTCTGAAATGACTAATATGAAAACATAATAAAATTAATATATTTTATATGGTTTTAAGGATAGGATTATGGGGATTTTCATCCAGCATGGGGAGTTACTGAGTGGGAAAAAATACATAAAGTATTTAATGAAATGTTTCTGCTACATATTGCTTTGATACTCTAAGCCAAGGGTTATTACCAAAGGCTGCTGATTCACAATGGTCTACAATTAGAAGTTGTTTCAATGTATTTGTTTTCTAATACAGCAGTAAGAGTGAATTGTAACATTGAATAATGAGGAGGAAATTATAAACTGTACATATATACATAGTTACACTGTTTTCTTTTTTAATAAAGGAATGCCAAATATGTGGCATAATTCACATAAGAGGATTAATTACTATCATTCTGTAGAGACAGGGATTAATCGTCATAAGACTGCTGTTGCTTTCTTCTCATTTCAACCCATCACTTTCAATCTATCCTTATATCTACTGTAATCAGCAAAAACAATTATTATCCCTTTTTATCTTTATATGGAGTTAGCTAATCAGATTTTCCTAAAGCCCCTTGGAATTAATTGAAATAATATAAAAATTACTAGATTCTGGAAGAACTGTTTTCATCAATTTTGTTTTCATTTCCTCAATTTCACTAGTAGAAAAAATTATGCGAACTTAAATTTGCAGATATATAATGATGTGAGAAATGCATCTCTAAACAGTTCCACACAGTGAAAATTCATCTCATTCTCTGGGTATCGTGGTTTTTTTTTTTTTTTTTCCAGAAATAGATTATTTGTTATTCAGAGCAAGAAAAGAAGTATATATTCTACTTAGGGAGTCGGATTTTAGACCTGTGCCAATCTCTTTAATCTTTATCTACATTTGCACTACTGCAGTTGTAAACTTGTGCATGTGCACACACACACACATACTAAAAAGCATATTTTAAATATGACACATATTCATCAATTTATCTAAAATTTCATAAAAGAGGACAGAAAGTAGAAGCAACTTTTATATCCTGTATTAGGGATCTCATGTAATAGTATTATATTTTATCATTCAGTTGATCTAGTCTATAATTCATACCATTTTCTCCAAATTAGCAGTAAAATTTTCCAACTGAAAATCAGTTGATGCTTCCTTCAGTTGACGCTTCCTTTCCAAGGATCATTTAAAAAGATAATTCTGTTTAAAATTTTAATGATTATATTCACTCCATTTAGTAACTTTTTAGAAGTAAAGTTTTTAGAAGATCAAGACATGATGTGAATTGATCCCAGTGTGTACTATATATAAAATATGTCTAGTACTAATAAGCTAGTACTTTGAATCTGCTTTATCTACATTTCCTGGTAAAATGTATGGGAAAAAAATCCTATTTGTATGTACTTTTGATTAAAGTTAGGGTTGGGTTAGGAGTTAAGAGTTAAGAGTTAAGAGTTAAGAGTTAAGAGTTAAGAGTTAAGAGTTAGGGTTAGGGTGAAGTCTCCATGAATTTGCAAAGTAAAATTGACATTGACAATACAATAGAGCCTCTAGCATCATTTTGAATCTGCCTTATACTGCATTTTCCAATAAAATACATGGAAAAATTATATTAAGGTAGAAATCTACTTAGGATTAGGTTAAGCCTCCATGAATTCAGAAAGTAAAATAGATTCACCAAGAGATTCATAGAACATTGATATGTTTAGAAGGCCTCTCAAAACTTCTTCATCTGCATTTCTTGATAAAATATTTATAAAAATGGTTATAAGATGGAAATTCACCTAAGGTTAGGTTTAGGCCTCTGTGAGTTTATCACCATAAACATCACCAATAGATTCAAAGGAGGCTGTCTTACATTTCAAATCTGCTTTATTTGGATTTTCTGAATATGTTGCACATGGAAAAATCCTACTGGGATGTCAATCAACTTCAAGTTAGGGTTCTGGTTGGATTTATGTTTAGGTTATTGTTATGTTTGGAGCATGGGTGAGAAAGAATGGAGACAAGCCTCGGGAACGGTGAACTTCAGCTCTTTATTTACGTAGTGACTTCTCAACTCAGTGGCAGTTATAACCCTCCTTATATAGGCAACCCCAATAACTATTAACTAATAACAATCGAGGAGCGCTAGCTCCCTTAACCAATAGGAACTCTCTGTTAATGGCCAATCGGATTCCCCGGAACGGGCCAATCCGATCCTGCCGTTAACAGCCAATCAGAAGTGCAGGGCCAGAACCCTGCACTTTGCTCCAAGCTCAAGTTCTCTTTATTAAACCTTATGCATTCACAACACCCCTTCCCCCTGGCTTCTGTTTGCAGAGTGCAGTTACATAGTCCTTTAGGTAGGATGGTTGCTTTATTAGTATTTTTGATTTTCGCTGTGTCATTTGGCTGCAATCACGCTGAGGTAGATCGTTGTTTGGCAATGGGGTCGCCTCTGGTTCAGAGTTCATTTCTTCATTGTTGCCATTCTCGGTAATTCCCTGAGGTGCATCTGTTTCCCTCTCTGGTTCCACTTCCTGTGTCTCTATTACACCGTCGTTCCCTTCGAATGGGTTTTCTTCTACTTGGAATTCATCTTCTTCCATATCTCCCTCCCCTCAGTTTGGTCATAAGGGAGTTCAGGAATGCCCGATGGGATCCGCAATCGTAATTGATCGATATGGCGTTTCCATAGTCTATCGTCAAGGCATTGTACAAGGTAGGATCTCAGGCTGGTTACATGAACTACTATTGCCTCCACCCACAGCGGATCGCCCGATAGGTTTTTAGCTTATACCAAATCGCCTACCTGGAAGGCACGACAGCGGCCGCTGGATCCTAGTGGTTTTTCTGGGTCATAAGCTGGGTGTAACCGGTCGAGGTGGGAGCGGAGTTTTCATCCCATTAGCAGTTCAGCGGGAGTTTTGTTGGTGATGCTATGAGGTGTGATGTGTTGTAGAAAAAGGATTCGATTGATCTTGTCGTCAATGTTATCATAGTCTACCTTCTGCAAGGTTTTCTTAACAAATTGGACCATGCACTCCGCTTTGCCATTGGTTGCAGGGTGCACAGGCGAGGTGAGCGCATGTCGGATGCCACGGTCAGCCAGGTACTGCTCGAACGACAGTGCTGTAAATTGGGGCCCGTTGTCAGATACCAGGACGTCTGGTAATCCGTGCGTTGCAAATAGTCTTTCCAAGTTTTTGATAATCGCTTCAGTGGTTGTGTTTGTCATGCGGTGAATCTTGAGCCAATTCGAGTAGGCGTCAACGGTTAGCAGAAAGGTGTGACCTTTGGTCGGCCCCACAAAGTCCAAGTGAATACGGGACCAGGGTCCCCGTGGTGTCTCCCATTCAGTAGGGATGGCTTTAGGTGGGGCGTTGCTCACTTCCTGGCATTTATGACAAGCTTTAACCCAATTTTCAATTTGCTTGTCGATGCCCGGCCACCATGCGTAGCTTCGTGCGAGGGCTTTCATTCGCATGATACCAGGGTGGCCATCGTGCAAGGTTCTCAGCAGCGCTTTTTGGAGTCGTTCTGGGATAACGACTCTATCGCCCCAGATGACACAGCCTTTTTGAGAGAACAACTCCGTTTGTCGAGTCTTGAATGGTGTGAAGTCATCTGATAATTGGTCCAATGGCCATCCGCGTTCTACCCAGCCTAGAACTCGTGCTAAGGTGGGGTCACATTTGGTTTCTCTCGCGATATCTCGGGCAGTCAATGGCGGCGAGTTGAGTATTTCAATTTGCAACGTGGTTACCGTTGGTGCAAGATCGTCGAGAGTCTCTGGAACTAGTGCTCGGCTCAATGCATCGGCATGGGGAATGGCTTTCCCCGGGCGGTATTGCAGCCGATAATTATAAGCAGCCAAGAATTCTGACCAGCGAGTCATCCTGGGGGATAATATGTAGGGAGTCGGCTTATCTCCAGCTATTATTCCCAATAACGGTTTGTGGTCAGTCACGATAGTAAAAGCCCGGCCATACACGTACTCGTGGAATCTTTTAACAGCCAATACAATTGTGAGGGCTTCTTTATCGATTTGGCCATAGTTTTGCTCAGTTTTTGAAAGTGTCTTTGAAAAATATGCAACAGGGGCTTCGTTACCATTAGGCAGTACATGGCTCAGAATGGCGCCCACTCTGAAAGGCGAAGCATCACATATGATATTTAACGGCAAAGTCTCATTGTATTGCATGAGTACAAAGTCAGAAGTCAGTAGTTTTTTCACATTACGGAACGCCTGTTCTTCTCTATGACCCCATAACCAGTTTGCTTTCTTGTCTAACAACCAGTGTAATGGTTCAGCGACCATTGCTTTATGCAGTAGAAATACATTATAAAAGTTGATGAGGCCTAGGAACGCCTGGAGATCGGCCTTGTTCCGAGGCCTGGGAGCGTTTTTTATTGCTCTTAGTTTACTGTCGGTAGGGTGAATACCCTGACTGTCAATTAGGTACCCTAAAAACTCAACACTATCTGTACACAATTTACACTTATTCTTTTTTACCTTAAGACCGGCGTGTTGGAATTTTTGTAGGCCTAACTTTAAACGATCCCGTAAGATTTTTTTTGTAGGTGCAGCAATTAATACATCGTCAAAGTAGGGGACCACGCCTTTAATACCTTGTAGTAGCCTCTCCATCAGGCTCTGAAAAATCCCTGAGGCTACACTGACTCCGAATTGGAGCCGGGTGCATTTAAAGGCACCTCGGTGCGTCACAATCATTTGTGCCTGTGCCGTCTTTTCATCAACAGGTAGTTGCTGATATGCCTGAGCTAAGTCTAATTTAGCGAAGACCTTTCGGCCCCCCAGGGAGTGGAGGAGATGCTGTACCACCGGCACCAGATATGCATTCTGCTGTAGGGCATGGTTCATGATGGCCCGGTAGTCCCCAAAAATTCGGATCGACCCGTCTGGCTTAATGGGTGTTACGATTGGGGTTTCCCAGGGAGAGTGATCGGTAGGTTCTAGCACCCCCTGAGCTATTAGTTTGTTGAGTTGTTCGTCGATTTTCGGCTTTAAGGCAAACGGAACTCGACGGGGCTTAAAGTGGATGGGAGCTATCTTTGGATCAAGGCTGAACAAAATTGGGGTCCCCTTGTACTCACCTAAACTTTCCGCGAAGACATCCTTGAACTCATGGATGAGGTCCTCCTCCCAGTCACTTCCGCTGATTAGGTTTATGCCTGCCACTTCAATGCCAAGTGGCGTGAACCATTGGAGACCTAGCAGACTAGGCCGATCTTTGTCGATCACAGTTAGCGGTAAGTACGCTGTGTGCTTCTTGAAGGAGACCCGGACTTGGCAGGAACCAACGACAGGGATTCGATTCCCTTGATAGTCCTTAAGAATGAGTTTTTGGAAACGGAGATCTTGGCGCTGAATCGTGGGGATGAGTTGCTTGAGGGTCTTCCAGGACACCATCGAGAGAGACAATCCCGAATCGACTTCCATGTGGCAAGGCTGGTTCTCGATGGCTTCTGTGATTCCGTTTTTCTTGGCATCCAAGGCAGAGGCATGACCGATAGTGATAATATGGTGAGCCTCTTCTCGCTGTAAAGCTCGGTTCCTGTAGGAGTGGTTTACTGGTTCTCGCCTCACAGGATGGTTTCCTGTCAATTGGCGATAGTTAGCCCCTTTTGAAGCCTGGCCGGGCCCTTGTAAACTTCGGCAGACCCATCCGATGTGACCTCTCTTCCCGCACTCATGGCAGAGCGCGTCACGGAATTTGCATTCAGACCTGGCATGGTTGGCTCCATAGCCAGCGCAAGGGCGTAGGGACTTCGGGTGGTGCTCCCGGTCGGACCGCAGTCGATGGACCTCTTCTTCGTCGCTGTCTGACGACGAAGAGAGGTCCTCGTGGTGTGTCGTTGAAAGCTGCCCTTCTGACTTGGGTAAAATTTCGCTTATCGGTTGGTGTACCAGAGCATGGTTGCGGCGTAATTGTGCAGCCGACTTCCTGGTTGCTTCTGCTGCAGTAGCATCGGCAATGGCATCGGCAAGGCTGATGTCGCCTTTCGCCATCAGCTTGCTTTGCACACCTGGTGCATCTAATCCCAGAACTATTTGATCTCTCAGTGCCTCTTCCAAATCGGCGAATCCACAGAGGTCTCCCAGGTTTCGGAGGTCTGCTATGAAGTCGGCGATGCTTTCTCCTTTTCGTTGGTTTCTCTGATAGAACTCGTGCCATCTCACGAGTGTAGGCATGGTCGGTGCGTAGTGATCTCTTAGTAGAGGTTCGAGGTCGTCCCAATCCATCGCCTTCACTTCTCTAGGTTTTGCTAGTGCTTTAGCCATCTTAAATACAGTTGGACCGCAATGCGTTAGGAACACCGCCTGTTTCTTCCCGGCTGTGGCATCCTTTAAGTTGTTAGTTTCTAAGAACATTTGGAAGTGATCCATGTAGGACTCCCAGTCTTCCTGCACTGGATCGAACAGAGCAGGTGGTACAACGACGCCGGACATGGTTCCTTTGTGTAGCCCCGTCAGCCATGTGCTCGGTGTTTCTTCTTGGTTCCGTCAGTTCAGACGTCTCCATATCCCACCTTCATCGCCAGTGTTATGTTTGGAGCATGGACGAGAAAGAATGGAGACAAGCCTCGGGAACGGTGAACTTCAGCTCTTTATTTACATAGTGACTTCTCAACTCAATGGCAGTTATAACCCTCCTTATATAGGCAACCCCAATAACTATTAACCAATAACAATCGAAGAGCGCTAGCTCCCTTAACCAATAGGAACTCTCTGTTAATGGCCAATCGGATTCCCCGGAATGAGCCAATCCGATCCTGCTGTTAACAGCCAATCAGAAGTGCAGGGCCAGAACCCTGCACTTTACTCCAAGCTCAAGTTCTCTTTATTAAACCTTATGCATTCACAACAGTTATACCTCCATCAATTTGGACAGTAAAATAAACATTACCTATAGATTCATAGGAGGCACTGAAATTTCGCATCAGCCTTATCTGCATTTCCCGTTAAAATACATGGAAAAATTCCATTACAGCAGAAATCCAATTTGGGTTCGGTCTCCATGACTTCAGTGACTAAAACTGACATTGCCAATAGATTCTTAGAACATTAGTATCTTTATGAGGCTTCTCAAACATTGAATCTGTTATCTGGGTTTCCTAGTGAAATAACCGCAATTCTTTTTTGAAACAGAATTATTTTAATGATAAGATCTATAGTGAAAATCCATACAAGAGAAAGGCAGGGGCTACTTCCAGCTACTTTTTCAAACTATTTCAGTCTTAAGTGTCATTTTGGCAGCAGCATCCCAATAAAACCCAGAGTTTACATTCAACTTCACTTTTTTAAAGATTAAGAGTACAGATTTATTGATCAGAAAGAATAAATTACATAGCTTTGAATTGTGTTAAAATCACATTAAAATATAAAATTAAATTATTTCCACATGAGTTTGATATTATGTTTACTTGTATCAAATATTAATAATAAGGATCTGCTTTGGTAATATTTAATAAAAGTTTATGTCCAAAATTTATTTAATATTGGCATATCACAATATCACAATCATATATTAAAATATGCTTATATTAGAGGACATGGGAGTCTTTTGTGGAACATTAGAATAGACACTCTTTTGAGAAATGTTTCTCATGATTTTTTTTCTCCAATTAGGATGGAAGAATTCTTTAAATAGAAAAAGAAAAGAAAAAGGACTAGATGTGGATGGAAACAAAAAGTGTATCTTAAAGTGATGTCCTTAGTTTAAAAAATAGTTACAAATCTCTTGTGTTAGATAACAAACTGATTCATCTAGAAGTCAGTAGTATCTTACTGGTATCAACATATGAAAAATTAAAACTAATGATTATATTATCTGCTTATTATCTGTTATTTTAGTTACTGAATTAAACGATGTTCTTTTAAGAAAGTTGATTAAAAATGAAACATCACTGATGCCTTTTATAAAATTAATATTAATCGTGCCCTACAGTCTTTTCCTAAAACTTTCCTTAAAATATTAAGCTTTATTACCAATGAAAACTGATTTCAGTAAATTAATCTCAGTTAAGATTATATAAATAGATTCAGAAAGATTGTTCTAGCTTTTTTAAAAAAATCACCTTAGTGAGGGCTATATTTCTTCTTTCTACATCATCTATTTTCATGTAGCTGTTTTAAAATATATTTGTAATAAAACAATCATACAAATGTTATACAATGGCATCTCTGTGACACATAGTGTTTGTTTCTTAAAGCATGTTATCAGATAAAACATTTTCTCCCTTTTGGCACAGTTCGGGGACTGATCAAAATATAAGATTGAAATGTAGTGAAAAATACCTGCAATTTTTCAGGATTTCACAAAAGATAATGCAAATTGTTTCATGGGCTTCATAGATCTAAATGTACTGTATGTATATTATAGTGTATTACTGATCACATTGATTTTCCTCATTTATCAGCCAGAAGGAAGCCCTTACTGGCACTTCTATGACATCTGCTCAATAACTTTGACATTGATTCTTAATAGAAAGCTGAATGGATTGCTGAATATCCAGACATAGAAAGATATATAAATGACCCCACGCAAAAGGTGCCAGTTTTGAACTATCATACCAGCAATGGACAATCTTGAATAGGATTTGCACCTTCTGTGGCATGTGTCAGGACTCACTCTGTAAATCAGGTGTGGTATCCTCTCCTCAATGTGACTGTGGGGTGCCCTGTCAAACTGTAAATCACATCATAAGATGAGATGGGGGAATATACTGGTCCAGTACCTAATATTTTTCTATATCAATGATGCTGTTCTTCAATGGTTAGAAAGCATAGACATTGGTTGAAATGTGTTTGAATATTAGTAACTCAGATTGTTAATTAGGCTATTGGTTTGAGCTCTGAGCTTGGCAATTTGATTGCAAATGTTTCATCACCATTCAAATGAGAAGTCAGCCATATGAGAATTCAAAACGCACTGACAATGTCTCCTCAAATGGCAATGAAACATTTGCAATCAAATTGCCAAGTTCAGAGCTCAAACCAACTGCCATAGACATTGGTATCTGAATATAGACTTTTTTAACTTTATAATTTATTGTGGGTTTTTTTAACCTAAGCAAAATGTTAATATGTATTGAATGTCCATATATGATAAGCCATTTGCTAAATGAATACTAGCCATATGATGCTAGTAGCATTATTTGTTTGATTGTGTTGCAGATGGGGTTATGGGTTTTTATGTTATGAAATTTGTAATCCACCTGGAATCACCTGTCTGTGAGGGGTCATATAAATTTATTTAATAAATAAGTACACAAATATTGTATGTGTATGTTTGGGAAAAAGAGAGAGACTGAGAGAAAATCAGTGATGAAATTTTTATTTTCCTTGAATGAGAGGGATAATTTTTCCCATGTTGGTAGAATTGATTCTTACTGAATTCCTGACTGAAAGAACAGTCTTAAATGTCAATTTCCTTCATAATATTGGTATGCTCATGTGATGACTCACTTAATGGCTGCATCATTTAGCAAGAGTTCCAGTCACAATTTTGGTTGTAAGCCAAGGACTACCTGCAGTACACACACACACACACACATATACGAGTCCTATTTTTCACAAAATTGATGTGGAGTGAAAAGAAAAAGCATATTAGTCTGTTTTCATTACAGGACAAAATTCTGAAGGAAGCATCCATAAAAGTGAAACAACCAAGTTCTTTACATTTGTTGTGTATGTAAGGAAGATGAGGAGCACAATGAACACACAGTTCATCTTCTCTTGTCCTTAGCCAGCTGTGATAATTTTTTTTCATTGCCAACATGACAAAAAGGGATTTTTATTAATGAAAAGCTTTGTGCAACAAATAAGTGTTTGACTTGAAGTTTTAATCTTATGCAGCTTTTACAAAGAATATCTATGTTGTGCTTTTATCAATTCTCATGTCATGTGGCTTGTGTTCTATTGCTGAGTCTGAAGCCCTGGAATATAATGAGATCATCAGCCATTGACTCAAGAGATTTCCGGGTTCTGTCAATCTTCCCCACTAAAAGCTTTTTTTATTCTAGCATTTCTTAAAGAGCAATGCTATGTGCTGTATAACATTTCACAATTTTTCTAATACAAAAATAAAGCCAAATTAGAACAATAAAGTGGCCAGCCACTTCCATTACATATGTGCTGCCTAGTTGTTGTTGTTGTTTTTTAAAAAAAAGCAGGCATGCCATAGTTAGATAAACAAAAGTACACAAGCCACCCTGATTCCCTTTGAGTTGCAACAATTAGCCTTCTAGTCATGATGGAGATGAGAATAGAAGAAAATGGATTTCAGATTGGTCTTTTTATATTTCAAAGCTCAGCTCCTTTTGTAATTCACTCTTCAGAAGTATACTTAATAGTGCATATATCATTTCATTTGCTCTATTTGTTTATATTAATCCATCTATCCAAAAGTTGAACAAAGCATATTCAATCTGTGGCCTCTCTGCTATAGGGAAAAAGGAAGGCTGAAATCCTTATTCTAATCACTGTAATATGGACAATATTTAGTTGATCCAATTTGTGTATGTCCAAATAAGTGCAGGTAGATATTATTTTTGAGAAGGTGAAATATAAACTACAATATGGTAATGTTGTTATGATACCTATTTCAGTCGTTTGGATCAATTTGTCACGTACAAAGAAAAAAAAAACACAAATACCTTATGTTGGTTTGAAAATAGCTTAATTTATAATAATAATAATTTTTTTAAAAGAAATACTAGTTTGGGATAATCATCAAAACCTGTAATAGTAATTTTCTAGCCTGATTTATAATTATGTGGAATTAAGGTGGAGATTTTTGTTACTTTGATAGGTTTTTATTCTCAGATTTCTTTCCACTGGAGTTGAATGGCCATTTATAAGATAAGCTGTCACAGATTCACTCATGGCTTTCTTTTTTCATCCTCCACAAAATCTGCTACATAGAGGAATAGCTAAGAAAAGCACCTGCATATTTAACACATAGCAATTGATCAGTCCAATTGACATCAGCTCAAAATGTATCAATAGCATAAATTTAAATTATATGTGTTGGAATCTGCTGAACAGCATCCCCAACAGTAAAGCAATTGAAACTCTTATAAACATTATGTTAGGTTTCCATGTAGCTTTTTTATTTTTTTAATAATGTAGGAATTTAATTTCATAGTATTAAATTAATCTTCTGTGGATTTACAAGGACAGATATTTGAACATAAAGTTCTGAAAAATGAGATAATAGAGGCCCAAACAAAAATAATAACACAGCAGCATCAGAGGAAACCAGCATGACTGCAGAAAGAACTCTCTGACAAACAAAGAAATAAAAAGGATAAGTTCAAAAACATGGAAAGAGGAGCACATAATTAGAAAAGAATACCAGCAAATAGCCCAAATCTGCAAGAACAAAGTCATGAAGGCTAGAGCTCAGAATCAACTAAGGCTTGCAAAAAATGCCAAAAATAACAACAAAGAAGTGTCTTTCCATATGTAAAGAGCAAGAATAAAGTTAAGGAAATGGTTAGTCTACTACTTGGAGAAGATGACAAGACGGTGACAGGCAGCAGGGAGAAAGCAGAATTGCTTAATTCCTTTTTTGCATCTGCCTTCATGCAAAAGGGAAAAAAAATAGTCCAACCTATCAAAAGCAGTGCTGTGGGAGGCAAGATACAAATGGAGATCAAGATAGGCAAGGATTTGGTAAGAAAACACCTATTTGCTTTGGAAGAATTTAAATCTCCTGGATCATAAGGTTTACGTGCCAAAATAGTGAAGGAGTTGGCTGATCTTAAAATCATTGCATGAAATCTTTCAGAACCCAAAGAGCATAAACCCAAAGAGCCAGTGGACTGGAAAACAGCAGATGTGATTGCCAATCTTGAAAAGGAAGAAAAAGAATATCCAGGAAACTACCGAGCAAACAGTTTGAGAAAATCCTGAAAGAGATAAGCAAGCAGAAAATTTGTGAACACTCAGAACATTACTAGAAGCCAGCTTGGTATGTCAAAAACAGGTCATGCAATTTGATTAAAAAAAGACTAAATTAGTGGACCAAGGAAATGCTGTGGATTTAGTAGATAGTTCAATAAGGCATTTGACAAAATAGACCCTAGCTTACTTAGTAAGATAGACCAACGTAGGATAGACAGTATTACTACCAGATGGATTTGCAGTTGACTGAGCAATCACACTCAGTGAGTAGTTCCCAGTGAAACACATCTACACAGAAGGAAAGGAAGCATGCAGTGAGTACCTCAAGGTTCTGGGTCCAATGCTTTTCAATGTTTTTATAAATGACCAAGATGAAAAAAAACTGTGAAATGGTGTTTATCAAATTTGCAGGTGAGACCTGCCTGCAAATCTGGAAGGAAATGCTAACATTGGAAGATAGATGCAGGATTCAGAAGGATCTTGTCAGTGCTGACCATTGGGCCTTATCCAACAAGATGCAGTTCAGTGGTGAGAACAGAAAGGTCCCACACTTAGGCAGGAAAAGTCAAACGCAAAGTATAGGATAGGCACTACTTGGTTCAACAATAGTGCCTATTTTATTTATTGATTGATTTGATTTGTCAATTGCTTACAAGATAATAGGTATAAGTATAAACATGAGTAAGAATGCAGGAAATAGGTATGAATAAATGGGGACAAAACAACGATGGGCATGATTGTGCACTTATGTACGCCCCTTACAGACCTCTTAAAAATGGGGTGAGGTCAATAGTGGATAGTTTGAGGTTAAAGGAGTGGGGGTTAAAGGATGTAACAACAGAGTTAGGTAGAGCATTCCAGGCATTGACCACTCTGTTGCTGAAGTCGTACATTCTGCAATCAAGTTTGAAGTGGTTTACATTGAGTTTGTATCTGTTGTGTGCTCTTGTATTGTTGTGGTTGAAGCTGAAGTAGTCATTGATTGGTAGGACATTGTAGCAGATAATTTTGTGTGCTGCACTTCAGTCCAACCATAGGCAGCGTAGTTCAAGATTGTCCAAGCCCAAAATCTCAAGCTGGTGAAATAGGGTATTCTGTTGCGAGCAGAGGAGTGTAGTACTCTTCTTGTGAAATACTTCTGGACTCACTCAATTAATGTCCGATATATGGTGCGGATTCCAGACTGATGAGCTGCATTCGAGTCTAGCAAAAGCATGAGCTGCATTTGGTCTAGCAAAAGTTTTGTATGCTCTAGTAAGCAATTCAATATTTCCAAAGAAGAAGCTTCGTAAGATTAGGTTTCCAACTCTTAATGCCTTTTCATGCAGATTAGGAATTAATAAAGCATGAATTCTCAGAATGAAAGAGAGAGAGAGAGATGAAGTACTTTCTGCAAATGATATAGGCCTTCCCTTTTAAAAAATAAACACCTGAATAAGCAAGATATATATAACTGAAGACAAAGTAAAACACTAATCTTCAATTTTCCAGTGTAATTTCTTTCTTTCTCTCTCTCTCTCTCTTTCTTTCTTTCTTTTTCTTTCTTCTTCTTTCTTTTTTTTCTTTTCTTTCTTTTCTGTTTAAATAAAGCATTTGAAATTTGTTACTCCTATTAACTCTCATAATTTTCTTTTATTGGATTGGTGTATTTCAACACAAGTCAGAAAATTCCCATCACATTTGCCTAGTTTCAATGGCAAATTCAGACCAAAATGATATCTACAGGAAAATTAGTTGAAATGATGATGGCATCCATTTATAGAAGCACTGGTGTTTAAAATTAAATATAGGTAGTGTTTTAAGGTATTATCCAGTTCTGCCCTATTATGTTGTCAATGTATTTATTTTCACAAAAGTTGTGGTCCACTCTTATCTACAAAAGAGCCAAAATCAGTTTTTCCACCCAAAAGGAAAACTTTTAGAAAATGGGATAGTAAGATGTAGGGTTGAAGACAAGGAAGAAGAGGATCTTCTTGTATCATGGTACTCACTGAAGCTTTCTGTTCTCAAAAATTGGCTTGGTTTGTGCAAGGCATTTGAAAATATACATTGTATATTGTCTTTTAGCTTTCTTTGTGGAATGCTTGAAGAATCTCTTGTTCAAAATATGCCAGTTATAAGAATTATGTGGATGTTGTTCAAGTTTGAAGCATTTGTATTTCCTTTGGGAATAGACAGCAACACAGCTTCATCCCTGATAACCTGAGGCAACTACTTGAATATCTGATGTGGAAAGATTACTTTACACATGGGTATTCCTGTATGAATAAGAGTTATTTAAATGAAAGGGTTAGTTACACCACCTCCATACTATAATCCACAATTTTGAATCTATGGGGGTTTTTTTCTTAAGAAATGGACCCCATGAATATTTATTGCACTTCACTCTATTGAGAAATTATTATAATTAGCTGCTGTCATGTTTCCATCTTATTAAAGCATGGAAAATATGGTGTTCAGATATGAGAAAAGTTGATAAGCAACTTGAAAGCAGATCTAAATGAAAGTGAAAAATATACTCCTTTTTCTTTGTAACTAAGTGCAAACTTTAAAGGAAAATTCAAAGAAATAGAGAAAATAATGTTCCTTTGTTTTCAGTTTTGTATGTTTTTTAGCACTCCACAAAAGTACTACTCTCACTGAGAACACATTTTTTCGTATATAAATTGCATAGTCTTAAGGATATACATTAAATGTTTGCTTCTCTTTTAATTAACAGCCTTTCAATTCCAGGTGATTTTCCTAAAGAATATACATACTGTATCACTGAACATAGTTTACAATAATAAATCCAAAAATACTTTTGATAATAAAAGTTGAAATTGAACATTTCCAGTTGTTTTGTTACTTCTAGATTATTTCTGGTTAAAACAAATTGCAGCCTGTAGAACAATGCTAGCTACCAATCAAAACTTCATGTGAAGGACATTTTTAAAAGAAATATTCATTAGAAACAGCAGTGCCAGCTGGTATTTAGTTCTTCAATAAATAGTTATTTTAAAGTTGTATCAAATTACTTCCTATGTTTGCTAATTATAAACTTTGTAGCTAATTACTTTGATTAGCACATCTGGTAATCACTTGATTTTAATTTTCTTTATTCATAAAATGTTACAATTGTACAGTGATCTATCCTTTATTTAAATAATAATAATTTCAACAAGTATTTTCAGCAATTCATTTAAAAGAAAAAAGATATTATTTCATTTTATACAAGAAAGTATAATGACTTTTGTTAAGTTTATACTGTTAAGAAAATGAACATTCAGTTCCCAATTTCTACAATGTCTGTTGAATCCATTAAAGTTCAATCATATTCTCAATTACAAGGGAATTTTAATTAAAGTCATCTGTGTAAATGGAGCAGAAATTTGAACAAAGGGGTTTTTTTTTTTGTGAATGCATAATAGAACCAGAGAAATTGGACTGTTTTGATTTTATTACTAATCTAATTTATAACAGAGTTGCTGATCAGGTATCTCATATATTATTTTAGAGTATTGTTTTACAACTTGGTGCTCCATTAAATAGATGAACTGTTCTGGCATTAATTTGATTATGTAAGTTTTTAAATGATGCACAAAGATAAGTTGCATATGCTGGCTTGCCTCTTCCTTCTTCAGAATGCTTAGTGTCCAGGTATCTCAGAAAATTTTAAAAGCTGCTTGTTGTGTCCGTCGGAATGATGCCAGGAGTCAGTGACTTGTGCATTAGCTCTTTATTGGGTACAGGAACCGAACTGGGTCTAAAGGCAAACTTCGCGGCTTTTTATTTCCAAGCCGCGGCGGCCACGGCCAATGGCACCGCTTTGAATCTCCTGCGATCCGAATGGACCAATCGCAGGAGATTCTCAGCGAGCCAATCGGTGCGGCTCGCCTAGCCAATCAGAGTGCCCCGCGCTTTGGCCAATCAAAGCGCGGGGATCTCAAGAATGCAAATGAGGGGACAGAACACCCCTCCCCTCTTGGTTCAGTCCTTACGTTGTGCAGTCCCATGGGTAGGCGGGACTCCATCTCTGCCTACTGGACCTGCGCAGGTCAGTCGTAGGTTGGATCCTGGCCGGTTCGGTCGGGGTCTCCGTTCCTCTGGACTCCGTCGTGGGAACCGCCTGGTCTGTTTGGCCGGGCCGCTCTCCGCAGCTCCCTCCTGGGCTTCCCGGGTTGGTTGAGCCGCGGGTTTCGCCGCTCCCACTCGGTCTTCCCGGGTTGGTTGAGCTGGCCTGGCTGTCTCTTCCTGGCGAGGTTTCATGCTGGCTGCTTTCAGGTGAGTATGGCTGGTTTATTCCTTCTCGGTTTTGGTTCCCTGGGTATTCCTTCCCCTCTTGGTTTGTGTTGTGGGGGTTGGTTTTGCTTGGTTGCGCGTTGGTGGTCTCTTGGGTGGTCGTCCTCGATCTTAACTGGTCGATGTGGTGCTTCCACGCTCGTCCGTCAGTTGTTTGTAGCCGGTACGAGTGTGGGCCTGTTAGATGTGTTATGACGGCCGGTACCCATAATGGGTCTCCCGTTAGGTTTTTCGCGTAGACGGCGTTGCCTGGTGCGAAAGTTCGGTGTTTGCTGGTTGAGTCTGGGGGTTTCTCTGGGTTATACGTGGGGTGTAATCTATCAAGTGGGGACCTTATTTTCCTCCCCATTAGCAGTTCGGCTGAGCTTTTATTCGTTGTGGTATTTGGGGTTATGTGTTGGATAAAAAGTAATTTATTTATTTTGTCCTGGATCTCCCCGTGGTCTATTTTCTGGATGGTTTTCTTTGTGAATTAAACCATCCGTTCCGCCCTACCATTCGCCGCCGGATGCGCCGGGGCTGTCAGCGCGTATCGTATGCCCCTCTCCGCTAGGAATTTTTCGAATTCTAGCGAGGTGAATTGGGGCCCGTTGTCGGAAACGAGGACGTCTGGGAGACCATGTGTTGCAAAAAGTTTGCCGAGTTCTTTGGTCACGGCCTCCAGCCAGTTGGAGTAAGCATCTACAGTTATTAAGAAAGTGTGTCCTTTTGTGGGCCCGGCGAAATCTATGTGGATCCTAGACCAAGGTTCCCTGGGGGTTTCCCACTCTAGGATGGGTGCTGCGGGTGGGCTTGGCCTAGTTTCTTGGCATCGTTGACACCTTGCTACCCAGGCCTCGATTTGTTTGTCCATCCCTGGCCACCAAGCGTAACTTCTGGCCAGGGCTTTTGTCCTAACGATGCCCGGGTGCCCCTCGTGTAACAGTTCCAAAACCTTCCCTTGTAGTTTTTCGGGGATACACACCCTTTTAGTAACGAGAGTTCCATTTGCCGGTTCCGGAATGTCCTGATAGACTCATCGTTGTCCCTTTCCGGCCACCCTTTTTCTACCCAATGCAACACCCGTGCCAGACGTTTGTCTTTATTAGTTTCTCGGGCAATGTCTGATGCGGTTATGGGTAGGTTGGGTAGAGTCTCTATACTGAGGGTGGTCGTCGTGGGTGCTGGGTCAGTGTCAGGTTCCGGTAACGGTGAGCGGCTTAAGGCGTCCGCATGGGAGATAGTCTTACCCGGTCTATGTGTGAGTCTGTAGTTGTAGGCGGCCAGGAACTCGGACCACCTTGTCATTTGGGGAGACAGAATGTTCGGGGTGGCCCTGTTTTCTGCAAGGATTCCCAGCAGCGGTTTGTGGTTGGTGATGATGGTAAATGTCCGGCCATAGAGGTACTCGTGAAACCTTTTTACTGCGGCGACAATAGCCAGAGCCTCTTTGTCCAGCTGGCTGTAGTTCCGCTCCGGTTTGGTGAGGGTCCTTGAAAAGAACGCGATGCGTGCTTCTTTTCCATCGGGGAGAGTGTGACTGAGGACAGCGCCGACACCGAAGGGTGATGCGTCGCATGTGACAGCAAGTGGTAGGGTCTCATTGTACTGGATGAAGACGGCATCCGAAATGAGTAGGTCCTTTGTTTTCTTGAAGGCAGCTTCCTCACGTTTCCCCCAAGTCCAGGTCGCCCCCTTGTCCAAGAGCCTATGCAAAGGCTCTGCCGCCGTCGCCTTTTGGGGCAGGAAGACATTATAAAAGTTAAGCAGCCCCAGAAACGCCTGCAGTTCTGTCTTTGACTTGGGTGTGGGGGCTTCTTTGATGGCTTTGATCTTTTTGCCGGTGGGGTGAATGCCGTGGCGGCCTAGGAGATATCCTAGGAATTCAACCCGGTCCGTGTATAATTGGCATTTTTCCCTCTTTACTTTGAGCCCAGTCTCTTTGAACTTGGTTAGGACCTCCCTTAGGCGACTCTCTAGTTCGGCCTGGTTGGTTGCCGACACTAAGACGTCGTCGAAGTAGGGTACCACCCCCTTGATGCCTCGTAACAGTCTTTCCATTAGGCTTTGGAATATTCCAGGCGCCACGCTGACTCCGAATTGGAGTCGGTTGCATTTAAAGGCTCCCCAGTGGGTGACTATGGTTTGCGCTTCTGCCATTTCCTCATCGACCGGCAATTGTTGGTATGCCTGGGCGAGGTCGAGTTTAGCGAAAACCTTGCCCCCTCCCAGTGAATGCAGTAGGTGTTGCACTACTGGGACGGGGTAAGCGCTTTGCTGCAAGGCGCCATTTAGGGTGGCCTTATAGTCCCCACAGATTCTCACTGACCCATCAGGCTTAATCGGGGTGACTATGGGGGTCTCCCACCGGGTGTGATCTATGGGTTGTAGGACCCCTTGCTTGAAGAGCTTGTCAATTTGCTCGTCAATCTTCGGTTTAAGCGCGAATGGTACCCACCTTGGTTTTAGGCGTTTTGGGGGGACGTTTGGGTCTAGGCTGAATGATATAGGGGGCCCTCGGTACTTGCCTAGGTTTCCATCGAAGACCTCTTGGAATTCCCGGGCTAGTTGTTGCTCCCAGTTGTCGTCGGCGATGTGGTCGACGCCCGTGACTGCGATGCTGAGCGGTGCGAACCATTGGAGTCCCAGTAGGCTTGGGCGGTCACGATCGATGATGGTCAAGGGAAGTCTTTCGGTGTGCCCTTTGTAGGTTACCTTGAACTGTCCGGTTCCGACTACAGGGATGCGGTTTCCCTGGTAGTCTTTCATGATTAGTCTCTGGTTGTCTAGGGCTTTTCTCTGGATGGTAGGCACAAAGCGTTTTATTTCTTGCCATGCTACCATGGAGAGGTAGGACCCGGAGTCCACCTCCATTTTACATGGCTCGCCTTTGATGCCTACCTCCACGTAGACCTTCCGAGCGTCGTTGGTTGTGGCATGGCCAATGGTGACCGTCTGATGGGTCTCCTCTCTTCGCCGGGTCTCGCCACCTCGTAGGGATCGTCCTTTCCGGTCCCATCGGTTGTCAGCGGGGCGATCTCTGGTCCGGGGTGGTGTGCTCTCTCGTCTTCGTTCACTCTGGTCCCATCGTGTAGGGCTGCGGTTCTTTTTGAGACGGCAGACGCGGGCGATGTATCCCTTCTTGTCGCAATGTCGGCAGATTGAATCGAAGAACCGGCATTCGGACCTGGGGTGGTCGCCTCTGCAACCGGCACAGGTGGTCCTCGACTTACGACCCTGCCGGTTCCATGGGTCGCGGCCTGCCTGGAGACGGTGGATTTCCTCCTCCTCGTCGGAAGTGCCTGATGCTGAGTGGACATTGCCCTGGTGGGTGGTCGTCTCAGATTGGGCCTCGGTCGACCTTGCAGGGTGGTTGTTCCCACTGCGGTCCCCGGCGTTTGGTCAGCGCATGCGGTCGGCGGATTTTTGGGTAGCTTCGGCTGCTGTGGCTTTGGCGAGGGTATCGGCGAGGGCGATGTTGCCCTTGGCCATCAGCCGACTCTGGAGGACGGGGTCCCAAAGGCCGAGCACGATTTGGTCTTGCAGGGCTTCGTCCATGTTAGCGAATTCGCACATCCCCCCTAGGCGCCATAGTTCTGCGACAAAGTCGCTGAAACTCTCACCCGACCGTTGGTCCCGATGGTAGAACTCGTGTCGTCGGATGAGGATGGGCACGGCTGGAGTGTAGTGTCACCGGAGTATTGGCTCGAGGTCGTCCCAGTCCATCGTGGTCACGTCGGCAGGTTTGGCAAGCGCTTTGGCCCTCTTAAACACTGCGGGCCCGCAGTGGGTCAGGAATACGGCTTGCTTCTTCAGGCCGGTGGCATCTTTCAGGTCGCTGCATTCGAGGAACATGTGGAATCTGTCTGCGTACGATTCCCAGTCCTCGCTGGCGGGGTTGAAGGGTGCGGGAGGCGCGATGTTTGCCATCGTGGAGTTTCGTCTGGCTTCCGTCGGACACGTGCTTCGGTTCAGGATCAGAATTCCACCTTCGTCACCAGTGTCGTGTCTGTCGGAATGATGCCAGGAGTCGGTGACTTGTGCATTAGCTCTTTATTGGGTACAGGAACCGAACTGGGTCTGAAGGCAAACTTCGCGGCTTTTTATTTCCAAGCCGCGGCGGCCGCGGCCAATGGCACCACTTTGAATCTCCTGTGATCCGAATGGACCAATCGCGGGAGATTCTCAGCGAGCCAATCGGTGCGGCTCGCCTAGCCAATCAGAGTGCCCCGCGCTTTGGCCAATCAAAGCGCGGGGATCTCAAGAATGCAAATGAGGGGACAGAACACTGCTTTACTTCTTTGTTAGAATATTTTTCATTTGAGAGCTAGCCTTGTTTAAACAAATGTAAATGCAATTCCATTTCAGATTTCTCGCTGAACCGGAGATGTTAAAGAGATCAAGAAACTGAATTCTTCATTACTACCTAGGAGTTGATAATCACATGTAATCTCACTGTAAATATGCAGGTATAATTCAGCTTTAGCAATAGTTAAATACCTGATAGTGAATTTGTCCAAATCCAGTTCAGCTAATAATCCTTACAAAATCATGTGATACTCAATTTCAGATGTGTTTTATGCATTATATTCCCTTTTAGTTCTAATCCAGGCCTGTCAAACTGGTGGACCGCAGGCCGGATGCGTCATGTATAGGCCACACCCACTCCAGTTCTGCAAAGGCAAAAAATGTCACACTATGTCATGATATGTCATGTGATGTGATCAAGTTTGACACCATGTTCAATCTTAGATGATCTAGGTTAGATCAGAAGGCAATAATTAAAATCAGTGGAATTTTGGTTTATCATAATTTAAATCTCTCTGATTTCAGAAGTTCTGTACAGAAAGACTAATCCTGGATTCAGCTCTTTGAATATTATGGAAGCAAATGAACATTATTTAAGTAATTCTTATATTTTTTTAAAAAAAGTTGTCAATGTAATAATATTGTTTTGCAATAGTAATTTAAGTATATTTCAAGTAATGTCTGTAATAATTGCTTATTCTTAATGAACACATGGATTCTTGGTTCTGTACAGTCAAAATTAAAAATATTTCAGGCATAATGAGAACTTCAAAGGCAAACTGGATTGCTTTTGATAGCTACATTTCTTAGGAAAATTGTCCACAGGTCTGATATCATAATTATATATTTTATATGATTAGCTTTGATTTGTAAATAGGCTAGCATTCTAATTTGACTTATTGAAGTAAGCATTTATCTTGAACAAACAAATCAATATATTGATACACACACTCTCTCACACACACATAATAAACAAAACAATCACCATTCTCAATCATTTCTGCATATCCAATGTCACAATTACTGTTTTGTACTTATTCATCATTTCCAACCTATCCAGATATATCACTAATTAATGTTTACATCTAAATTGCATTCATTTTGAACATTACATAGTTTTCTCATCACTCATTGGAACATACATGTAATTATCATTAATCTATTGATTCCTATTTCCATATATATCTATGGCAACCAATATTACACCAATTCATCCTTTCTGATTAATTATTTAATCATAAATAAACAATAACAACTAGCCGAAAAAAGTACAGGGTGGTTATACACAGGGAAGAACCCAGTTACATTGGCGTGCTTTTGAAACAAACCTAAGAGAGGGAAGGAGAGAAAGAGGAAGGGAGGGAGGGAAGGAGGGAGGGGATCATATAACATCCAGTTTGTATAAATTAATAAGGTTAAGGTTGAAATGAGGGGTCCTTGGTTCTCTTTGCTTGATTGTTTTCTTGCAGACGTTTTATTAGCTAAATTAGATAATATTATCAGTGCAAATAAGGAGTGAGGTTTTCTCACAATTTATAGTCTACTGGCTTGCCCTGTCAATGTTGGTGGGGCAGGTCTTAGTGGTTTTTTAGTTGTGCTGTTTAGTGTTTGACTGAACTCAACCCAATTCAGTATAATGAACACAAGCCATAAAATGAATAATACTGCCACTCAGTAAGAATATTTCAGAAACTACCAATGGATTACTACAACCATGTGGAATCAGCACACAAACCAATTAAAGCCCTTCAAAATATCTTAAGTAAACCAAAAGGAGTCATCCAGAGCATACAGTGTAATGTTAGCAATAGCTCCTGTGTAGGACAGATAGGCAGAAAACTGGCAAAACACATCCATTAACATCGACATCAAAGGACATGATGAAAACTTTTTAATTTCATCACCAATGGACAGACTTAACCATACTTTCAATTGGGAAACTGTGATCATCCTAGACAGTGGTGGTATTCAATTTTTTTTACTACTGGTTCTGTAGATGTGCCTTGGTGGACATGGTATAGCTTGGTGGGTGATGTGGCTTGGTGAGCATGGCTGGTGGGCATGTAAGGAGAAGGATACTGTAAAATCCCCATTTCCACCCCACTCCAAGGGGATACTGCAAAATCTCCATTTCCTCTCTACTCCTGAAGAAAGGATACTGCAAAATATCCATTTCCACCCCAGTCCAGGGAAAGGATATACTATAAAATCTCCACTCTCTCCCCATCAGTGGTGGGATTCAAATTTTTTTACTACTGGTTCTCTGGGCATGGCTTGGTGGGTGTGGCAGGGGAAGGATACTGTAAAATCTCCAGTAAGAGGTGGTATTTCCTGGTTCTCTGAACTACTCAATATTTCCACTACCAGTTCTCCAGAACTAGTCAGAACCTGCTGAATACCACTTCTGTTCCCCACCCCACTAACCTGCTTACCAGCTCCGTTCTTCTGTGCAGGGCAACAAAAGAAGATCCAGCTGATCAGCTGGGATTCCAATCAGCTGGGACTCAGGAGGCAGTGAATAGATTGGGGTGGGGCCCACAAGATATTTACTGGTTCTCCAAACTACTCAAAATTTCTGCTACCAGTTCTCCAAAACCTGTCAGAACTGGCTGAATACCACCTCTGATCCTAGAGCAAGCCAAATTCAAAAATGCCAGAGAATTTCCAGAAGCATGTCAATCTGGTAAATTAGCCATCAATAGAGAGATAGACATCATCAATAATATCTACATATGCTGCAAAAGAAACAATAAACAAGCCAAAAACAAAAAAGACCAACCAATAATCAGAACCCAAATGAGCATAGATTAATTCCAAGATTAACATCAGAACAACGTTCAAGTAAACAATACCCCAATCAAGCAAGCCTATAAATAGCCCAACCAAAAAATCTTCCAAGATCAACGCTGAAAGGACAAGCCACTAGAATATAAACTGAGAGCAAACCCACTCCTTACTAGCAATGATGATTTCTCCTACTTTTGAAATGAAATATCTGCAGGAAAATAACCAAGCTCAGAGAGTACCAAGGACCTTTCAATATAAAATTAATAGGCAATCATATGGAATCATATTCCTTCACTTTTCAACAACATTTATTTGCCACCTGACTGATATATTCTGAAACTATTTCTTATTATCAGAACAGTATGTTTCTTTCCATTTTTGTTAGATTAACCTCTTTTCTGAATCCCAATGCTCTTCATAAAATGCCAGATTCCATATTTTAGCAATAAAATTTAACATTACATCTACATCTTTAACTATTATATTTCCTTTCAAAGTATTGTCATACTCATGCAGTTGCAATTCCATTTTAAACCTTAATCATTTTCAATACTGATTAATGCAGCACCTCAAAAAGGTAGTATCATATATATAGTTAAAACAGTATATTTAAGAGACTGCATTTTGTGTGTGCAATATAATATAAATTGAAGTCTTCATATTATATTAAAAACAGATGCAGTTTTGTGTTACCCATACTGATTGGACCTTTCAATTAATTTTTGCTTTCCAGAATCACTTGTGACATTTTATTCACTGGCATAGTAAACGTATGTCTTATAGAGTGACCCATAATGACTCCCTTGCCAGATAAGATTTGGATATATTCTACTTCTTCTTACTTTTTCCTTTGGGAAATGGGCTATTTAGAGTCAAGGTCACTTAAGAATATGTAAGTTAAAATTTCACAGGCCAAACTCATGAATAGATTTTGGCATAAGAATTCATATGAAAAAAGATAAAATGCAAACATGATTTAGTGCTGCCCCAGAGAAAATGTTACATTTGTTCATAATAACTTATTTTTTTCTCCCTAAGAATAAACAAAGATAGGGAAGATCAGTATCCAATAATCTTACAGAATAATTTGAGATATATTGTTTTATATGTCTTTAGATTTTCTTCTAATTCATATTTCGGACCTTTTATAGTTATATTTGATTATTTCTAAAAAGAAATCAGGTCATATCACTAGTACCCAGGTCCATCTCTGCCTCCCTAACTTTTGAATTAAAATTTCATGAAATATAACTATTTTCTGAATGGCTAAATCAGAAATCAAGAGTTGACTTTCTATACAAATGTGTTTAAGCCATTGATATGTCCACAATGATAGCATATTCAGATCAGGAGACAATGTTTTTGCAATTTTGAAACATTTCAAATTAATAACTCTTAAAAATTAATGCCTGAGTTAATTAACTTTATTTCTGTTAAATTCACCATGTTGTTTTATCAATAAGTTTCTTAAAATAAGGCATCCAGAACTGAATATAATTTATCAAATGTATTCTGACTAAATGCAAATCAGTCCTAAGTTTGCTGTCTCTCATCTGTGATGTGTTGTTTGCTTTTTGAAGTTAAATGTAAAATTATACACATTGAAGCTAAAGTGGGATTTGATATACATACTTTGCCAAAGGATGAAATAATTGAATAGATTTATAGTTCTTACATTTCAGAATCAAGATCAAATATGCTCCAAGTATGTGACTTAATTTTCAAGAACTTTTTGTTTTTCCTTGCTCAAAATTCAGTTTTTATCAATTGAAGTGCTTAAGTGATTGTTGTTTTTTTCCTGTTTAGCCTGTAAATAACTACATAATAACCTAAAATGCCATTATGCTTTTCCTGTGAAGTGCGGCCCTTATTCTTTAGGAAGATGCTATTGTTTATTGCATCTAAATTTGGAGATGTTTGGCTTATGCACCAGTTCAGGCTTTCATTCATATTCCATTTTTGAAAATAATCTAATGTAGCTCAAATTGTTCAGATATCATTTCCTATAGGGAAACTTTTTGTTTTGTGGAACATGTTCTCAAAAGCTGGCAATTCTATTTATTCAGAATTAATCCCAAACAACCTCTTCTTTACTTTACATTGCATATAATGCAAATATTTATAACTAACAGTCCTCTTATCCAGTACAAATAGCTAAACTGACTTTATCTTTATTATACATGTTTTCTTAAGGTTCACTATAGTTTTAAACAAATGAGAAATTCCCTCCGGCAACTACAATAATTGTTTGAGAGAAGGTTAATGTTTATAGTGACCTCTAGAACAGCAAAGCAAAAGCTGCAGCATTTGTCTTCATGAGTCAAAATTCACACCTTTACTTTTCCTTCAGTACAGCAGTTACAGCCACATATAATTTCCTTTGCCCAGAAACTTTATTGAGACAATAGTCATGAAGCAAGATTGTAGCTGCATTCTATTTCCTATACCAATCTCTATTTCCTTATACCAATCTCTTCACCATGAAAACTGTAAAATAGAAGTAGTACATTCATTTTATGATACATATTTCCTCTTATGTTATACACATGACATGAACTACAGGTAGTCTTCAACTTACAACAGTTCATTTTGTGACTGTTCAAAGTTACAATGGCACTGAAAAATGTGACTTATGACTGTTTTCCACACCTACGACTGTTGGTTACATGGTCAAAATTCAGATGCTTGGCGAATGGTTCATGCTTATGATAGTTGCAGTCTCCCAGGATCATGTGATCAGCTTTTGTGACCTTCTGACAAGCAAAATCAATGGGAAATCCAGATTCACTTAACAGTCATGTTACTAACTTAACAAGTGCAATGATTTACTTAACAACACTGGCAAGAAAAATTGTAAAATGGGGTAAACTCATTTAACAAATGTTTCACTTAGCAACATAAATTTTGGACTGAATTGTGGTCATAACTCGAGGACTACCTGTATTATGATGCAGATCCACGTTTTTTAGAGCATCTCAACAGTGGTTACTGACATGCAAGCTATATGTGTTTTAGTTATATCCAAACATTATTTTTTTATATATATAAGATATACTATATACAGGTAGACCTTGACTTGGGACTGATCACATAATAACTATTCAAAGTTATGACAAAGCCTCCACAAAACTACTTATGACCCAATTTGGAAGTTATGATGGCTGCACATTTAATCTTGAAGACATATGATCATATTTTGGGCAACCAGGTAACTTTAACAGCTGTGGCAATATCCATGATCAGGTCAGCATGATTTTTGACATTTTTTGCTGGTCTCCAGCAGTTCTAGTTTTTGACAAAAACATCTATGGGTAAAATGGATTCACTTAGTGAATACTGCAAAAAATGCTGAAAAATCAAGTCCAGTCATGCCTTAACTTACAACCACAACAACTTACAATTGTAATTCCTGTCTTAATTATGCTTGTAACTCTAGAATTACCTCTATATCGTTTCATTTTATGGTTCATTGCACAGTCAGCCAGATATTCAGACCAGTGGTGGGATTCAATTTTTTTTTACTACTGGTTCTGTGGGTGTGGCTTGGTGGGCGTTTTTAACAGTTAACAATTCAAGTCCTAACCAAGGGCTGTTAACTAAGGTAACATTTGAGTAGGTAGACAAATCTGAATAAGGTGGGGTTTTTTGCTCTAATATGCTGAAAGTTTCTGTATCTAGGCAACCCTTTGGGTATTGCTCCAAGGGCTCCTATTGCTATTGGCACAACCAGTGATTTCTTTCTTCACAATCATTCAACTTCAAATTGCAAATTGCAGGTGTGTTGTGGGCCATATGTCTTGTCTGTTTGGATCCAAATGTTCCATAGGATCTTGACTTTTCATTTTCAAGAACTTAGTCAAATTGGTGTTCCCAGTGATTTTTACTGCATTCAAACCCAAACATCTAGCAAAACTTCCGATGTATTATTTTGGCAATTCTGTCATAAAGTTGTAGATAATCAGTCTGTGAAATTTTGCTATAGCCACTGATAAGGTGATTCATTATTTCGTCTTTCTTATTATTATAATTATCATTGTTGTTGTTGTTGATAATGATGATAATGATGTGCCATCAAGTAGTTTTCAACTTCTATTGATCATAAAGATAAATTGACTCCATAGCACTCTATCCCTAATCTGCCCAATTCAAATCTGCCCAATTCCCTACTCATCTCCACTTAACAGTCCTTCAAATGTCCTGCTGGTCACCCTCTTCTTTTTTCCTGTCACTTTTCCCAGCATTAAATCTTTTCCAGAGAACTAGAATAATGTGAGCCTGATCATTTGTGCCTTTGATTGATTTGTTTGATAATCTATTTGGGTTGGTTTTTTTAATTGTCCACAGAATTTTTAGGAATCTTTTACAATTACATAGGTCAAAGACATCAATATTCTTCCTAGGTTGTTTCTCTCAACATTCCAACTTTTATTTCCATAAAGTATAAAAAAGAATTGGAGTTTGTACAATTCTGATTTTTGTGGGTATAGACATTTCAGGTCATTCGAATATCTTTTCCAAAGACTTCATGATAAGACTACAGGACAGAGTTCTGGAGTTAAGTACTGGGAGGTTTAAAAGATTTACTATCTTACTTGCAACCATGGTGGAAATTTTTAAAGAATAATAAATAGTATTAGGACTTCTGGTTTGGGCTTCTTTGGTGACAAACCAAAATCTACAATCGTGCATGGTTTTGATCTGTGCTCATTGCTGGAGTGCCCCGATCCTTTGGATATGGGTCTGAAGCCATCCCACAGAGGTGGCAAAGAGGAGGAGACTGCCAGCTGAGTTGAGGGGAGCTGCATCTCTCCTCCTTGGCTGGTCTTTACTCCTTTTCCCCAAAGCAGTTGCAGCGATAGTCAGAAATGGCGACCTCAAAGAGGAACCTGACCAGACAAGATTGAGCAGGAGGAAGACAAATGGGAGAGCTTGACAGACTGGGCTAAGCAGAGATAACATCTATTCAAGGTACCTGAAATTTAAATAACAAAGAGAGTTATTCCTACAAGAAGATTTTTAAAGTGGCAGAGGAGAGAGGGAAAAGGAAAAAAGTTTTTTTCTCACATTGACAGTTGCAATTGGCTTTGAATACTAAAAAGAAGGGATTTAAGCAAGAAATTTGTGTTAATCTATTTTGACACTAACAGGCAATTTTAAGCTGAAATTAAGGGAAAATAAAGACTTTCTGGATATTCTAAAGCCTTCAAAAGGAGGAAAATAGAGAAAAAAGAAAGGGTGGGACTTGAAAACAGCAGAGAGTACCACTTGGAAATAAAAAGAATTAGCAGTGGAATTTTAACAAGACTTCCAAAGGATACATTGTAACTGAGATATTGTTATAAGAACAGAGCCCATGAAAAGAAATAAGGTTGAGGAAAGTAAGGGAAGGGAAAAATTATTGTGAAAATGATAAAATAATGACAAGATATGAAATAGAATATAAAGAATATAGAATATAAATGTAATTAAGATTATGTCTATATGGAGATGTGATAACCTGGAATCATGCTGCTCTCAAAAAAGATATTTTATTTGTATTATGTTCTGTGAAAAACCAAATACTTTTTTTTACAAAAAAAGAATACTAAATAGTATTATTTCAAAATAATTAAAAGAGAAGTTAAATATAAATAAAGTTCCTTGTCACTTTATTTCCTTGCAATACATAAAGTTGGATTTAATTCTAACCTTATAGCATTATACTACAAATCTCTGCATAGAAATGCATCTAACTATGTGTTAACATTACAGCATTACAGCTTTCTGCAATGCTTCAGTGTCTAATATGTCAACAGCACATCTAGGTCCACTTACATAGTAAGCTGCCTAGAGAAAAAACAGTAATTTTAGTGCCAGCTTCAGAACACATGTTTTAAAGCATATCACATTGTTCTATCAAGCACTGAATTGTTAACACATTTTAAGACATTATGTTTATCACTAACAAGAACAGAACAAATTTAGAACAACAATAGATCAATATAAAATCACATGTTTGAAGGCAAGATGTTCTATATTTTTCATAAGGCAGGTGAAACTGAAACCTAGGAAAGCCATTATCTACCTATGTCCATATCATTTTGTTATTAGGTCCAAATTGTTAGGAATGTAAGTCATCTAACAGCTATTTGGGTTGGAAATATATAAACCAGGATAGACATTTTAATACTTTATCTTTAAGAGAATCCTCAAAGTATAATTGGGTGTGGTTTCTCAAATGGCCATAAGATGGAGCCAGAAAGCTGAGTTGTCTTAGTCTTTGTCTCAGAAGAGAGTTTGAGTGAGTCTCTGTTTCCTTCTGTTGGAGTGTTTTGTCGTTTCTGTATTGACTGCTATTCTTGGATTTGATGTAAGTCTGTTATGAACTGTTTTTGACACTGGACTTTGTTATTGGATTATCCCTGGACTGAAAACTTACTGATCTTACCTGTGAATGACTTTGGACTGTGTTTGAACTTTGCTTAAACCTTTCTGGAAGTAAAAACCTACATTTAATGTATCTGTATGCTGTGTGTGTATTATTCAAACACTATTCTCAAATACGTCTCCCTGCATGCGCTTATTCTCTAATGGGGAATTACCTCAACACAAATACTGATAGTGGAAAAAGGAACTTTTATCGCTAATAATGTGAAAATCCAGTTTAAGGAAATATTAAAAGGAAGACAAACAGAATGAGGATATGATCTATTGATTGTATAAATATTAAGTCATAATTTCACCTCATAGTCTACAAATTTGAATACTGAAACCACATTAGTATTTACCATCTGGCAATGTCATTGAAGATGTTTGTATGACCTTGCATATAGTTAAATATGCACTGTATATGATTTTATAATATTTGTATTGGAATCATTCTTTCTGGGTTTAAATATTCATGTTTTTTTAAGAATCTTGGGTGAAGCCAGGAAGAGTCTGTTTCCAATTTCATTACCATTTATTTCTAATCCAATATAACTGCTGCAGTATCTACCTACAGAGAGGAACCTGGAAGGTGGCTTGAATTGTTTGATGCTCTTGGTCTGTTCCCAGGAAAGACTGGGAAATCAGTCAAGATGGAAAAATGTATGTCAATTGATGGATATTATGCCTAATCTATATTTACTTTACCAATGAAATAGTTACTGCTTTTCTGTGATTCCTGGCCTATTATGTGCTTTAAATAGCTTATGCCTACTTGTCTGCCTGCTACCTACTGCCCAAAAAGCAAAGTTATAAGCATTGGAACTACTGTAAATGGTACTCTGTAAATGGTACTGTAATGGAACTACTGTAAATGGTATTCTCTCTTTCTCCAGATGTATTATTTATGCCTTTTCATTGGCTAAGCAGGAATAGACTTCAAGATAGTATATGGACAAGTTATTATATTATATCATATGAGAATATTAACACAGTACTCACAGTAATCTTAGGAAGTAATAAAGCCAGTGATTCACAAAGGATTTACTGATGACCATTGAAAAAATAATAATAAATGGAATGCCGGGAATTTCCTGTTTTCCTTGTGTACACACTACTAGACCACATAATATTAAGGAGCAGTCAATAAATTTTCACTGTACCAGTGAATTTTCTAATATTAAGTGTTTAATACATTTTCCATAATTTAAGATTTTTACTTAGAAAATGTTATTTGGCTAATATATTGCAGTTGTTAAAATCATCACTGAAAAGCTATGTTTATTACCAGTATATCTATTTAAAGAATTAATTTGTTAGAAAAAGTTGTGGTTGAGAGTTCATTCCCAAGAGTGGAAATCTGTTGGATATAAGAATGATTATAATAGATTTAAAACCTTAGAAAGGCAAAAAATGCACCAACATTATCATGAATCATGCAAGATTGATGGGCAATATAGAAATTTGATAAATAAATTTCAAAAAAGCAGAAGACAAAGAAGGGACACAGGATAAATCCCTAACTCTATATCATCACCCTCTTCTTATAGACACTAGGCCATAAACTGCTAAGAAGTCAATGCCAATGAGGTCCCACTTTCAGCTTCCTTTCTTGCTACCCCATTGATGGATCCACAACTCCAAAATTTCTCAAAAGATGCAATACCAATCTCTTTGCAAAGTTTGTACTGTCTTCTGCACACCTTAATATCCCATTAATTTCTAGCTGCCGTTTGTTAACAATATGAAAGTTAAACCCTCTTTGATTGGTATACTCACCTTCCTATTCAGAATTCTAACAGACGCAACAGTGTTAATGAGGCAATTTATAAGAGCTTTCATACAAAAAAATTATATTTGACAGTTTCAAGAAAGGGATCATTGTGTTCAATCCACTTCTGAACATAAGATTCCACTGGTGTATTACTGAACTTAGTCAGTTATTAAATTGGTTTTAAGGTGTTCAGAGATTGATTTGTTTATTATTTGCTCTAGCATCTTACCAGGAATGTTTATATTATTTTTCTCCTTAAAAGATTTCAGTTTGTTTTTCATTTGAATTATAAAGCTTATATGTTATATTAAAGGCGAAAAAAAATCTAAATCTGATTTATCTTGGTCTGATTTTTTTTACCTCTCAAAAACTGAACATTTTAACAGGGTTGTATAGCCTTTTTATTCATTGTAACTGCACTTACTAATTTAGGAATAGTTGTTTTTGGCAGTGAAGAGCTATTTCATTTTATCAATTGAAAGTGCTTCATTCAGTTCTTATTACATTATTACATTGCATTATTATTCAGTTCTTCCCTGGCTTTTTAATATCACCAAAAATAGCAATAATACTTTTAGACAATATTAAACTATCAAAATGCTTGAATGTGTTGGACTTCCCTGATCAAGACTTAGAAATAAATTTTAAATTTTTTTATTCTACACAGCTCAATTCGTTTGCTAGGCTAGGGTTAACAGAAGTCTGTGATTTACCAAGCTTGATAAGAAAGTTTATTGCAGACAAAAAAAAAAGCCTTATACAAACAATTTATTGATTAATGTTAGTTTAAACAATAAAAGTTTTTATACCCATGAATAATCAGCCTTGACCATGAGCAATCTGAATTACCTATATCAATGTAATTGTTTACCTGATTAAATCAATAATACAATAAGGAGGAGCATACAAGGAAAACAAAATACTTAAACACTGACTTTACATTTGATTAACACATTTTTTAACCTGGGATTTATTTATTTATTAATTTTTTATGCCATCCATCTATCCTACAAAGTGACTTTTGAATGCAAAATGCTTTATGCATTTATTGTAAGTTCTGTTCCATGCTTTAGAATGGAAGGTCTCCTTGTGTGGAGTCAAGTCTATTCATTGTTTCATCCTTAAAAGTGCCTTGAATGATTAAACATCTGTCTAGTACTTGATATGATCTGAAGTGCTACTGTCTTCTTTCATTCATATGTGCAAGTTTCCTTGACAATTTCATTTGATCAGTGAATAAGAACAATAAGTCACAAAAATAAAAGCATAATTCTAAAACATAACAAGCATGGACTTATGATAGATTTTTCTTTGAGCAATTATAAAATACATTATGAACAGCTATTATGGTTTAAAATGTTATTACAGAATGTATACTTTCTTAGACATCATATTTTATGGAGTTTTGATAATAATTTATCATAGAATAAACATTGAATATACCTTCTGAATACATTCATGACATTTGAATATACACAATGTTATATGGAAGTATTAAAATACACCACAAATAAGAATTTATCCTGAGCACAGCATTAAATATGAAGTTCTCAAATGTCAAGTAACATTAAATTGTACAATTTAATGTGTACTTGACACTTGAGAACTTCATATTTAATGCTGGCCAATGAAAAATATTTCTGACTATTTTTAATGGGTTCATGAATTATATATTTATGCTATAGACATGAGTGATGTGTACCATGTATGCTAATAGCTATATTAAGAGGATTATAAGATGTAAAGTTTGTCATCTCCTGGATACAACACTTGGCTGGAATAGCATCATATATTATGGTTATATACTGAACTTTCTATTGGATTACAGAATAATGAAAAAAAAATTGAATATATATTCAATTAATGATGGATAGCTGCTTCAACAGTCATTATACAAGATGTTTATTATTTAGTTTACTTCTGTATAGTTCTTTGCTTTAAATGTTTATTTATTGTGAAGCATTAGATATTATTGATTTTCAAGGAGTGAAAAATGGAGTAATCCTATACATTGGGCATTATATACAGTGATATTTATAAGAAAGGATAAAAATTTTTTCCAGGAAATTAAAAAAAACGACTAGCTTAACAAGAAATATATGTTGCTTTCCACGCCAGATATTTTTGTCCGAACAGATGAAATTCTGAATTGGAGGAGATAACAAGTAAAATGAACAGGACACACTTGTTATGTAGATCTCTGGTTGCTTATTCGTGTATTCAGTTCACCACAATATATTTTTAGTATGCTATTATGAGATAAAATTCTTAATTACATGAAAAGTAGAATGGAATTGCAATTTTTGATTTCACAGCACTAATGTGGGATTGAAGTGATTATAGTGATTCCTATACAGATGATGCTTTGTATGAGACCTAAAAGATGTTAGACTTTTGCAAATAAAATCCCAAATGCACCAAAGTGGCTTTAAAGGCAAAATGATCATTCCTGAAACAGAGTAAAGTCAAGTCTTTTTAGAAAATGACATTCTGTAATTCTGGCTTCCTCAATCTTGCTAAAAAAAAAAACCCTCTGAAGTTGCTGGCAAAAGTGTTAAAGAACATGAGGTTACTAGACACTATTAGCATTTTTTTAAAATTTTTAAAAGAAAGAGGTAATAGAGGCAGACTTGCTAGATTTTGTGAATGCAGAGACTTGAAACAGGATTTGTGGAGGCTAAAACTTCTTGTTGTGCATCCTTTTCAGTGATGGAAATTGTGGGAAAGCCCCTAGTCAAAAATTATTGGCACCAAGCCTGTCTCTAAACTTATATGAAGGATAATAAAAATTGAATTATAAAGAAATAGTTACATACCGCCATCATCTACAGTAGCTCTAAGTGCTGTTTTTTATTGCTTGAGGATTCAGCAGTAACAGCAAAGCAGATGCTTATTTCATAATAAAAAACTAAAACTGTAACAAAACCTCTCACCACTCACACCATTCAGTTCTACACAGTAATATGTTATTAACCATAGTAAGCATATGTAGAAGAAGACTCCTTTTTAAATTATTTTTACGGTTACATAGAAATGTTTATACAAAAATATTCTGATTCTATTCTATCTGAATTTTGTATTGTTGAAAATATTGCTTCATTTGAAAATCAGTTTTATTTATTAATAATAACAGTGTGGCTTTTATCATCTGAAGACAGCAAAGGTGCAGAGTATATGTATTTTATTTGTAAAACAGGAGAAGTATTCATCCACAGTGGCCCATATCAGAAGTGCACAAATTGAGATTTCAGTGATACAAGTAATTTCAAATCCTAGGTCAAAAATCTCAGAGCATCTCTAAAAGTTGCTGAAAATGTATAATTTTTAATATAAGCAAGAGGGCAAATTAATTTGTTACAGATAATATATTTTCTCTCAACAAATTAATTTGCCCTCTTGCTTACATTAAAAATTATACATTTTCAGCAACTTTTAGAGATGCTCTGAGATTTTTGACCTAGGATTTGAAATTACTTGCATCACTGAGATCTCAATTTGTGCACTTCTGATATGAGCCACTGTGGATGAATACTTCTCCTGTTTTACAAATAAAATACATATACTTTGCACCTTTGCTGTCTTCAGATGATAAAAGCCACACTGTTATTATTAATAAATAAAACTGATTTTCAAATGAAGCAATATTTTCAACAATACAAAATTCAGATAGAATAGAATCAGAATATTTTTGTATAAACATTTCTATGTAATTGTAAAAATAATTTAAAAAGGAGTCTTCTTCTACATATGCTTACTATGGTTAATAACATATTACTGTGTAGAACTGAATGGTGTGAGTGGTGAGAGGTTTTGTTACAGTTTTAGTTTTTTATTATGAAATAAGCATCTGCTTTGCTGTTACTGCTGAATCCTCAAGCAATAAAAAACAGCACTTAGAGCTACTGTAGATGATGGCGGTATGTAACTATTTCTTTATAATTCAATTTATAATTCAATGTGCTAAAATGCTTCTGAGTGAATTTAGAGTACCAATGGCTTTTTGCTAACTTTTGAGATCAGCTTTGTGATGATCTTAGAGATACCTACTCTGATTTATTTTTTGTATTATGGTACCTAACTAAATAGAGGCAGTTAAAATACAGAACAAATTATAAATAATGAAAAAAATGGTTGTATATTTATGTCTTAGAATTGTCAGTATGTCTTGAAAGTTCAAATTCCAGATGTTTTCATCTTAGTTCCCAAGTCCTCATTCTCTTATTTGAATGAGAAAAATAATAATCTGCTAAAAAGACAGATATTGGCGGTATCCATCAGTTATCTGAAAATAGGCATACAAATATCCAGAAGTACTGTATAAATATTATAATCACAATTTGATAGAGAGCTGAAAATATTTAAGGCCATTTATTCATAAGATATCTACCACATTCCACTGTAAATTTCATGAATCCAAAATACAGTCCACCATTTAAATAGATAGTGTACTAGCATAGTATACTGTAAATAGCATTTTAGCCAAGGGAATAATTTTGTCTGCATTCTTTTGCCTATGGTAAAGTTAACCTTAAGATTAATAGCCCCTAAACTGTTATTATATATTCATATTTGCATTTCAAAAGTACATATTATAAATATTTCTGTTTCAAAAGTTGCATATATACACTCTATGCATTCAATAATAAATGAATTAATATTCGTTTTAAAATACTGATGGAACAAAATATTCTAAACCAAAGAACAACGCAACTTTTAGAGATGCTCTGAGATTGCAAGATCAAAAAAATGCCCATGTTAGTCAGGATTTGTTCTTCACCATGGCTAACCAGATGTTTCTGGGGTGCTCTCAAGAAGGATCTACAGAAGAATAGTATACTTCTTCTCAGTCATTCTTCTTCTGCAACAGCAGTAACTTGGAACAGGCTAAAATTATTTGCATATCATCCCAAACTTCATACACTATACCTCCATTCTACAAAGGAACAATTTCAGAGGTGGTATTCAGCAGATTCTGCCCAGTTCCGGAGAACCAGTAGCGGAAATTTTGAGTAGTTCAGAGAACCGGTAAATACCACCTCTGACTGGAGATTTTACAGTACCCTACCATGCCACCAAGTCATGCCCACAGAACCGGTAGTAAAAAAATTTGAATCCCACCACTGGACAATTTTATTAGCAATGGAAGCAATAAATACCCCCCACCCTGTTAAGTTCTGCGCATGGGCACAAGGAATGGAGACGAGGCAGTGAACAGTGAACTTCAACTCTTTATTAATCATTCTGAACAGAGCAAAAACCCTAGGGCAGCAGCAGCCCTTTTATAGGGCAGGCTGCTGACCTATTAGCCAATGAGAAACATGGAAGTGTTAAACCCTTGAACCAATGAGAGTGGCTCATTAACAGCCAATCAGATTCCCCAGAACAGACCAATCTGATATTGCTATTATCGGCCAATCAGAAGTGCAGGATTAGAACCCTGCTTTTTCTTAAGGTTTGTTAAAACTTTATTTAAGCGCTTTTATTAGTTCATAACACCCCTTCCACCCGGGTTCCGTTTGAGGGGTGCGGTGATGTAATCCCTAAGATATGTAGGTTTAACTGTCTATTGGATTTGCGCTGTCCCACCGGTTCCTATCTGTAGTCCGGTTTCGGCGGGACGTTTTTGGACATATCTGCTATAGGCGGTTCCGCATCCTCACTGGACAACTCGGTGCCGCTAATGCTGTCGTTGTTGTCCTCTGATCTTTGCAGGCTTGCCTCCATTGAGGTATTCCTCTGTGGTGAGGAGAGTCCCCTCCCTGATTCTTCTTCATTTATCGCACCCGATTGCTGACTTCCTTGACTTCTGCTTTCCACCATCTCGAATTCGGTTTCTTCGACATCCCCTCCTGTCTCAGTTTGGGAGTCACCGGAGTTGCGGGAACTGGGTTGTAGCCTGGAGCAAAGTTGATCTATATGGCATTTCCATATTTTTCCATCGCAGGTTTGCACACAGTACAATCTGGGCCCGGTAGTTTGAATTACGGTTGCTTCAACACATAATGGTTCGCCGGAGAGGTTTTTGGCAAAAACTAAGTTGCCTACCTTGAACTTGCGGCATTTTCCAGTAGATCCACAGGGTTTCTCTGGCTCGTAGGACGGGTGAAGCCGGTCGAGGTGGGAACGGAGCTTGTGTCCCATCAACAATTCAGCTGTGGTCTTGTTGGTGACGCTGTGCAGAGTGATGTGTTGGAGTCAGAGTATTCTGTTTATTTTGTCGTCAATGTCCCCATAGTCCATTTTGTGGAGAGTTTTTTTAACAAATTGTACCATGCACTTGGCCCTGCCGTTAGCTGCAGGATGCGCTGGCAAAGTTAGCGCATGGCGGATATCCCGATCCGCTAAGTATTGTTCAAATGCCAGGGCGGTGAACTGAGGTCTGTTGTCACAGACCAGAATGTCTGGCAGCCCGTGCATTGCGAATAGCCTATTCAATTTTTGGATGACTGACTCAGTTGTAGTATTCTTCATTTCGTGGATCTCGAGCCAGTTGGAATAGGCATCCACTGTTAGGAGGAACATATGCCCTTTAGTAGGTCCCGCAAAGTCAACGTGGATGTGGGACCACGGCCCCCGGGGGGTTTCCCATTCTGTTGGAGTTGCTCTATGTGGGGCACTGCTGACTTCTTGGCACTTTAAACAAGTCTTTACCCAGGCTTCGATCTGTTTGTCGATGCCCGGCCACCACATGTAGCTTCGTGTGAGCGCTTTCATACACACGATGCCAGGGTGACAGTCATGCAATGTTTTCAATACTGCTCGTTGTAACCGCTCTGGGATGACGACTCTATCTCCCCATAGGATGCAGCCATTTTGCGAAAAAAGTTCTGTTTGCCGGTTTCTGAAAGGGGTAAAGTCATCAGGGGTTTGTTCTATTGGCCATCCTCGTATGACCCAGCTAAGAACTCGCGCCAAGACAGGATCTCGTTTTGTTTTGATTGCAATGTCTCTGGCTGTTAGCGGTGGTGAATGTAGTGTTTCAATCTGGAGTGTCGTAAGGGTTGGAGCTGGGTCATCGACGGTTTCCAGAAGTGGGGCATGGCTCAATGCATCAGCGTGGGGAATGGCCTTTCCCAGGCAGTGTTGCAATTTATAGTTGTACGCAGCTAAAAACTCTGACCAGCGAGTCATTCTAGGTGACAATATGTAGGGGGTTGGCTTGTCTCCCGCTATAATCCCTAGCAAAGGTTTGTGGTCGGTAATGTTAGGGATAACATTGTTTACCCTAACTGGTTTAGGTAAAATAATGAATATGTTATCATGGTTTATAAGTTAAAGTGTCTGCAACTTTAAATATAGGAATGTAATTAAGGGAGTGGTTGTGAAAGCACCATAAAAGAAGCAAGGAATGTCAGCTTGCTCTCTCTGACTTGAAGATCCCTAATTACTGGATGAAGACTGAGTTTTTTCTTACTCGAACGGGAGAAAGAAAGGACTGTTGATTTATTGTAAGTGAACTGACATTGGATATTCTACACGGACTTTGCTAACTGAATATCCTTGAATGGACTGACTAAATGATACATGACTAATGGACTATTATTTTGACTATGTTATAAACTCTAAATGGAATAAACTATATTTTGATAGCACAAGTGTATCTGTTATTTTTACTGTATGTTAACAAACATACAAGCTTATCTCGCTCATTTATCTGTGTGCCTATCTGACTAACCCTGCACATTCTGTTTAGCTTGTCTCCTTAACCCTGGTTGGGGAACACAGGCTTAACAGGTAACAATAGTAAAAACTCGTCCATACACATATTCATGAAACCGTTTCACAGCAGATACAACAGCAAGAGCCTCTTTGTCTATCTGGCTATAGTTACGTTCAGCCTTTGATAGGCTCCTTGAAAAATAGGCAATAGGGGCCTCACTACCATTTGGTAACACATGACTCAAAATGGCTCCTACTCCAAACGGTGACGCGTCACATGTAATTGTTAAAGGCAGAGTCTCATTATACTGCATTAAAACAGCATCTGAGGTAAGTAAGATTTTCACTTGTCGGAATGCGTGCTCCTCTCGGTGTCCCCAGACCCAGGTTGCTTTTTTTTTTTTGTTGAAAAAGATTTTATTAATTTTCTACAAACAAACAAGACAAACAAAACATAAAAACATCAACTCTCGTATGTACATCCAGTATGTCAGTTGGTTCATCATTTTTGTGCATTCAATCTGTAGTCTCAATTACAATTATGTTACATAACAACTCATATTGTCAATCCAAACTTATATATCCTGATATCACTAAAAAAAGAAGTTTTTGACTATATTTTTAATCATTCATGCTTTATGAGCTAACAATACTTTAAACCAGTTTACTCTATAACAAATCATATAATCATATCAAATCAATCCTAAAAAACCCTTTATAAATATCATGTCAAATAACAAAATAATAGCAAAATAGCAAAATAAAGGTATTCCTTACTGTCTAGCATTCTAAATATTCTATTATGATATTTTATCATCTAGCCATTGATAAAAAAGATCCCAAATTTCATAAAATTGTTTATTCTCTGGCTCTCTAATTTCAAATGTCAATCTACTCATCTCAGCATATTCCAATATTTTCTTAATAATTTCTTCCTGTAATGGCATTTTCTCATTCTTCCAATTTTTAGCAAATACAATCCTAGCCGCTGTTAATACATTTACAATCAGGTAATTCAAATCTTTACTATATATATCAGGTAAAATTCCCAATAAGAAGATCTCTGGTTTCAAGTCTATGTGTTTCTTTGTCATTTTTTCCAACCAATGCGAATTATAGTCCAATATTTTCTAGCGTTCTCACAAGTCCACCACCTATGGTAATACGAGCCGGGTATCTGATGACATTTCCAGCATTTTTCAGATTTGTTCTTAAACATTCTTGCTATTCTTGTCGGGGGAAAGTGCCACCTGTAAAACATCTTATACAAGTTTTCTTTATATGCTGTTGACATTGTCATTTTATAATTTTGAGACCACAATTTCTGCCATTTCTCTAGATCAATCCCATATCCAAATTCTTCCCCCAAACAATCATAGTTTCTTTGACTTGTTCTTCCTCTAATTTCATTCCCAGTAAATAACCATATAATTTTTTAATCACCTTCTCATCAGTACCCATCAAGATCTTATCTAAATCATTCTGCTTATCATAGAATCCCTCCGTTTTAGAATCTTCATCATACCTTGAATGTATTTGCGCATATGAAAACCAATTCATCCTTATACCTTGTTCCTCTAAGTTTTGGATCGATTTAAGTTCACCCTTTTCATCCAAGAGTTCCCCATATCTAACTGTTTGTTCCTTCTTATAAATTATAGGATAGGAAAATGCTTCAATAGTCAATAACCAAACTGGAATTTTCAAATAACATTGTCTTTTTACCTTCTCCCAGTTTAACCACAAAGACTCCCGCATATAATGTCTTCTAAAATAACCCTGTGTTTTAGTTCCCTTATACCATAAAAAAGCATGCCAGCCCAACAGCAAATCATGCCCTTCTAATGTCAACAACCTATGCTTTCTTAATGTTATCCATTCTTTGACCCACATCAAACTTGCAGCTTGATAATACAATTCCCAATTAGGCAGGCCAAAACCTCCTCTAATTCTAGCATCTTGCAAAAGCTTTAGCTTTATTCTCGCTTTTTTACCTTGCCATATAAACTTCAACATGATTTTATTTAAATCTTCAAAATAGTCTTTTCCAAGCCTAATTGGTATTGTTTGGAACAGAAATAAAATTCTAGGTAAAATATTCATCTTGATTGTTGAAATTCTCCCTATTAATGACAATTGCAAGTTTTCCCACTTCTTCAAATCTGTAGCTATCTGTTGTTTGAGTTTAATATAATTATTCTCTTTTAATGTGCTACATCTTGCTGTCAAATATATCCCCAGATACTTAACCTTATTTGTAATTTGGATTTTCAAAAGATCTGCCAGTTCTTCTCTTTGTCTCAATAGCATGTTCTTTGTCAAAATCTTTGTTTTATCTTTATTTATTTTCAAACCAGCCATCTCACCATATGTCTCTATCTTTTCCAATAACCTTGGAGCTGTTTCTAACGGGTCTTCCAGAATAAAAGCTAAATCATCAGCAAAACCTTGCAGTTTAAATTCTTCCTTCTTAATTTTCATTCCTTTTATGCTTTTATCATCCCTAATATTTCTATTTAACACTTCCAAGGTCAACACAAATAGCAAAGGGGATAGGGGACACCCTTGTCTTGTGCCTTTTCTTATATTAATAAAATCTGTAAGTTCCCCCTCCATCATTACCTTTGCTGTCTGTTTATTATATATGGCTTCGATTGCTTGAATAAATTTTTCAGCAAAACCCATCTGTTCCAATAGTAATAACATAAATCTCCAATTCACGTTGTCAAATGCCTTTTGAGCATCTAAAAATATCAAAGCCATTTGCTTTTCAGGATGAGCCTCATAGTATTCCAAAGTATCCAAGATTACTCTCATATTGTCTCTGATTTGTCTCTTTGGCAGAAATCCATTTTGATCTGGGTGAATAAAATTATTTAAATATTTTTTAAGTCTTTCTGCTAAAATTGAAGCAAAGATTTTATAGTCTGCATTCAATAAGGAGATGGGTCTGTAGTTCTTAATTTGCAATGGGTCAGCCTCTTCTTTTGGAATAAGTGTGATATAAGCCTCTGACCATGTTTTGGGTATCATCTTCTTTAACATAATTTCATTCATGACTTCTAACAATGGGATACTCAATGATTCTTGAAATGTTTTATAGAATTCTGCCGGAAGCCCATCTGGACCCGGTGCTTTCCCATTGTTTTGTCTCTTAAATGCTTCATTTAATTCCATCATTGTTATATTGCTTTCTAACATTTCTTCAGTCTCTTTAGGTATCTTCGGTAAATTAGCATTCTGTAAATATTGTTTGACTTTTTCCTCATCAATATTCTCTTGTTTATATAGTTGCCCATAAAAATCTCGAATAATTTCCTTTTTCTCCTTATTACCATCACAAACTTGGTCTTGATCATCTATTAACTTCAATATTTTTCTTGATTCCTTCTCCTTTCTCAATTTATATGCTAGCCATCTACCTGGTTTATTTGCATCTTCAAAATAATTCTGTTTAGAATTTCTGATTTTCTGCGCCAATTCTTCTTTCTCTATTAATTCCATTTTATATTTAATTACATCCAGCTTCAGTTTAATATCTTTTTTCTGTGGCATTTTCTGTAATTCCTTTTCAAATCTTTTATACTCATCTTCCAAGGCCTTAGAAGCTTGCCTTTTCCTAATATTCTTTTTTCTTGTATAATCTATTATCAAACCTCTAGCATATGCCTTCATTGTATCCCACACATTCTGCGTTGAAGGATCTTCTTTTTTTATTTTCTCTGAAAAAAAAAGCCAATTCCTTCTCCATCCATTGTATAAAATCTTTCTCCTTTAAAATAGTATTATTTAATGTCCATCTCGATCTTTTTTTGTCCCTTCCATTTAATTGTCATTGGGCTATGATCTGCCCAAGTACTTGTTTCAATATTTGTTTCTTGAATATTGGATATTAATTCTGTTGATATCCAAATCATATCTAATCTGGACCATGATAAATGTCTATTTGAATAAAAAGTATATTGTTTAGCTTTAACATTTCTTTCTCTCCAAATATCTTTTAAAGATAGTTCGTCTGTCATTTTAAAAAAAGATTTAGGGAGAGCCTTTCTATTTTGCTTGGTTGTTGTTGCTATATAGTCCAATTTATTGTCCACAATTCCATTAAAGTCTCCCATCATAATTATATTAACATAGTCCAGTCCAATTATTTTCATGTGTAGCTTTTTATAAAACTCTTCTTGTTTTTCATTCGGAGCATAAATTGCAATCAAGAGTATTTTTATATTATTGTCCCTTATTTCCACCATTAATACTCTTCCATCTTCATCATTGTAGATCAGTTTTGCTGGGATAGCCCCTTCAATGTATAGAACCACTCCTCTTTTCTTACATTGAGTCAAAGAAGTAAATATTTTCCCCAATTTTGACTGTACTAACAATTGTTCATGTTGTTTTATAATATGAACTTCTTGTAGACAAATTATATCAAATTTTAATTTCTCTAATTTATGAAAAGTTTTCCTTCTTTTAACAGCTGAATTAAGTCCATTTATGTTCATTGTAATCAGTTTTCTTTCTTCCATGATTATGCTTTATATTTAGGTCTAACAGCTCTCGTGGATCTCACTTCATGCTGTTCTTTACTGTCCACCTGTCCACCTACAGCTCCTTTCTCTTTTTCAGTCTCCAGTTGCTCCTCTTGAAACTCAATTAATGAGACCTCTTTCTCTGCCTCCTCTCTTCTTCTTCCAAAAAATTCTGCATGGAAATGTTCTGCTTTCTCAATTGAATCAATTCTATGTCTCTGCTCTTGCCACGTAAACATAAATCCTTCTGGAGTCAGCCATCTATAATTCACTTTGTTTTCCAGGAGCATTTTGGTCAGAAATCGATATTCTCTTCTCATCTCTCTCACTCTTCTGGGTATTTGTTTTAAAACCACAATCTCTTTACCTTTGTATTTCAATGTTTTCTCTCTTACCACTTGTAATATTTGTGTTTTGATGGATTTTTTGGTAAATCTAATATGGACTTCCTTTAGTAATTTATTTCTCATCGCATATCTTGTATAAATTCAATATACCTCATCTACTCCATCCATCATCTTTTCCTCTATAATTTCCAAAGCATCCGCCAAAATTTCTATCATTATCGCAGCCAAATTTTCTCCTTTTTCCTCTTCTATATTTTGAAATCTAAGATAAAATTCTGACCTTTCCATCTCCCACCTCAACATCCCATTTTTTTCTTGTTCAACCACTGTTAATCTACTGTCAATATTTCCAATCTTCTCCTCTCTTTGTTTCCCTTCTTCCTCAATTTTTTGGAATCTCTCCTCATACTTCCCCATCATTTGTTTAATATTTCCCACTTTTTCATCAGTCTTCTCTATTCTTTGTTCAATGATGTCTGATTTTATCTTGAGATCTTGGATTCCTTGCATAATCATCTGTAAAGTTACTATTTCTTGTTCTTTATTTTGCTTCAACATTGTCTGAATTAAACGTTGTCCTCCAGCTGGTGGGGAAGCAGAGGTAGAAGTAGAAATGCCAACTGGTATTGGTTTCCTGCTCATTTTAATGCCTCCAAAGCTTCAAATTCTTTTTGACTTTTAATCCAACTGGTAGAATAGTCAATTATAATCCAAAATGGAAAAATCCAATAGTAAAAGACCCAAAACCAAAGAAGAAAAAGGAAAAAAAGAAAGAAGAAAAATCTTCAGGTTCTTCTTGACCCTAATCCAATTACAAAGTAGTCCACCATAAAAAAGGAAAAATAGAAAGGAAAAAAACAAACAAACCCAAAAATGATATTATTGATTAAGAGCAAATAAAAAACAAAAGAAAAAAAGAAATTCCTTCAGGTTCTTCACACCTTAATCTCAATAATCAAAAAAGAAAAACAAAGTGGTCCAAAAACATGGATAGAAAAAGCAAAGAAGTCCCAATAAAAATAAAGAGAAAAAAAGAAAAATAAAGAAAAAACTCTGAGACTTTCCCTTTAAAATAAAAGGCAAAAATAAGAATATTACTAGAATTGAAATTTACAAAAAGGCTGGCGAATGGGATATATATATATATATATATATATATATATATATATATATATATATATGAGCACACTGCACTTTATTTATTTATCCAAGGCTCTTATTATGACTCTCTTCTTCAGCAGCTTCAAAGCTAAGCCTCAAGTGTTGAAATATTAATAAGAGTCCAGGAAAACACCTGTAATAATATTTTGCTGTGCTCTCCCTCTATCTTATCACGTTGAAATGTCCTTGAGAAGGAGTCTTCTTTCAATTCTTTCCACTTCAAATGAAGTATTTTCAAGCCTCTAGTTGGCAGTGTTGCAATGTTTCTTAATGCTCTTCCCCCCCCAGCCAGAAAAAATGAATAATGTATACAAAAGAAAAAGAAAAAGAAAATAGCTAAAGGGAGCCTCTATCCTAGAGAAAATTAAAAAAATCAAAAGGAGCATAAAAATATATATAAACGAAAATTCAATCGGGTTACCTACAAAGTCACACTTAAGTCTCCAGAAAAAAAGTAAGAAAAAAAAAATCCAAGCCTCAATTTGACATCACTTTAAAAAACGCCGCTCAAACAGTTTTGGTCAAAAAAAAAAAAGTCTCACAGGTTTCTTCTTTGTTCAGGATGCCCTTTCAAACCTCAGCAAATTTACAACACAAAAGGAATTTCTCACCCAACCGACACACTTCTTTCCAGCCACTTTCTTTCCGGAGCTGTCCCGGCTTCAGCAGCTATGGGTGCTGCCTCTCCGCCGCCAGCAAAAGGGCTTCTCCCGGATCAAACCAGAGATTTTGCGATATCTCTGGGATCCTGGGACAGTACCCTTCTCAATCCCCGTCTCTACGGGATGGTTTAGGTCTGTTGGGACCGACCAGGGACGAAAATATCGGCTGCGATCTCAGAGCCCTGAGATCGCAGCTGTATTGCCGAAACGAAGCTCCGCCTTCTCCTGACCCAGGTTGCTTTTTTGTCGAGAAGTCTATGTAGGGGCTCAGCTACGGTCGCTTTCTGGGGCAAGAAGATGTTGTAAAAGTTAATGAGCCCCAGGAAAGCTTGGAGATCAGTCCTATTTCTGGGTCTTGGGGCGTTTTTTTTTTTTTTAAACAAATTTTATTAATTTTACAGAAAACACAATACACAAACATACAAAACACAAAACATAAACAAAACTAAAAGATCTTTTCTGAAGGTTGTCTGATCCCGGGTTAAAACTCTTCACACAGACACAAATTCAAACATCATATTCACTTTATATATCCTTCCATATCTTATTATCATTTTCTTTTTTTATAAACCATTTTTATCAATTTTATGAAAACAATGCACAAAGAATCAAGGCATAACAGCTTATAAATTCTTTTCTAGGAAAAAATAGTAATAAAAAACCAATAGAACATAACAATTCCAAATTATAGTATCAATACTTTATCTATTTAACTTCATATCTTATCCCTACTTCTCCTTTTCATCCAAATTATTTCTTGTTAATTAAAATTTTATTGCCTTTTATCAATATACAAAATCCAAAAAAAAACCCATAACAAAACCTTTATATATCCTTTCATATCTTATTACCATTTTCAATAACATTCTTTGTCTGTTCTATTTCCAACTATCCATTCATCTTTTTTCTTTTACTGTACTTCTCCTATACACCAATTGGAGTAACGTCTATAACTCATTACCCTAACTTAAAAGTACTTCATATAACAATTTTTCTTGGGATTCTGTTTAAAAGATTCTAAAATTATATAATGAATTTTATACTCTAAATACACATATAAAAACACAATCTTATGTACCCTCCAGAATCCCTCTTTTATCCTAAATTAAATTCACCCATTGTCTCTAAATAAACTTTTTTTCTTTAGATCTTGCTTCCCCCCATTGAGGCTTCTCCTCCCCCCCTTTCTCTCTTGCTTATTCTTCTCCTTGCCCTTTTTACCCCTTTGTTTTTCCTCCTCCCTTTTCTTACTCCTTTTCCTTTGCTTTCTAACCTTGCCTCCACCTTTCCGCTCATTTTTCTCTTCTTTGGTTGTTTTTATAATTCTTAAAATCCCCTTTTTCTTATCCTTTTTCTCCTCCTCTCCGGAAGGGACCCATTGTTCATCAAAGATGGCTTCTTCTTCCTCTTCTTCCTTGTCCCAGTCCTTCTGCTGCGTAATCAACTTTTCATAAGTACATAACGCCATTTCTAAGAATTGAAACAAAGCGCCCAAAGTATCTTCCTTTTTATATTTTTGATATTCAGTCTTTAGTTCATCCACAAGCGATGCCATCATGAAAAAAGAAACTTTTCCCAAAACAACCACAAGTATTTTTAATCAAAAACAATTCAAAAAAAGTTCCAAAAGTTAATACTTTTCTTCCTTCTTCTCTTTCTCTTTCTGGGGTTACTGTTTAATCAAAGAGGTCCAATTACCATATATCTTTCTTTGGGATTCCAGGCAATCTCCTTTTTCAGCTTCTGCTCCAATTTTTTTTCCTCTCCCTTCCCACTTGCAATATCAATTTTAAATAATCAGAAATTCATACCTCCAACAAGGGTTTTCCAATTTCTTAAATCTTTCAATGTCCAAAAATCCTTTTGTCCCTTAGCTTCAAACAATTCACTTTCAATGTCCAATATATCCAAACATTTCTGCTGTTTCCATGGGGTGGGAGAGTGAAGAAAAAAAAAAGTTCCCTTTAACAGCTTCTCCTCCGCTTTCGATCTTCTTAGGGATACAATGTATCCTCCAGCAATTCAAACAGCTCAGTTCCAACCAATTTTAAAGATGTTACTTGACCCGGCTCAGACAACACTTTCACTCTTCTCATTTCCTCCAGCGCAATCTTACCCGGTTGCTGGCTTCTTCGTGGCGGCCATTGCTGACCGCTGCTCCACCACCTTGGGAAAAGGGGGTTTTTCCGGAGAAGGGGGGGTCTGTGACACCCCCACCCCCCTGTCCGACTCCCCTCTCTCTTCAGCTGTCCCTACAGGGCAGCCATATCCCCCTGACCCATCTGGATCGGGGGTACCTCGACGGCTAGCACAGCAGGAATCGCGAGCTGTCGTGAATTCCTGCTGCCCCGAAGCCACGCGAAACCGGAAAACGGGTCTTGGGGCGTTTTTGATTGCCCTTAGTTTGCTATTAGTGGGTGAATGCCTTGTTTATTGATTAGGTACCCCAAGAACTCTATTTTATCTGTACACAGTTGACATTTATTTTTTTTAACCTTAAGGCCAGAGTCTTTAAATTTCTGGAGAACCATTTTAAGACGCTTTTCTAGTATTTCATTATTCGGGGCAGCAATTAAAACGTCATCAAAGTATGGCATGACCCCCTTGATCCCTTGCAAAAGTCTCTCCATCAGACTTTGAAAAATCCCTGGGGCTACGCTCACTCCGAATTGGAGTCAGTTGTACTTAAAGGCACCTCGGTGTGTAATGATCATCTGTGCCTCTGCAGTTTTTTTATCTACAGGCAGTTGTTGGTATGCCTGTGCTAAATCCAATTTAGCGAAGACTTTTCCGCCCCCCAGGGAATGTAGAAGGTATTGTACCACTGGTACCGGGTAAGCGTTCTGTTGAAGGGCGTGATTAAGGGTGGCCCCGTAGTCCCCACAAATCCTTAATGATCCATCCAGTTTGATGGGTGTTACAATTGGGGTTTCCCAACGAGCATGGTCAGTTGGTTCTAAAACACCCTGGGCTATTAATTTATCGAGCTGCTCATCAATTTTTGGTTTAAGGGCAAAAGGTACCGGACGAGGCTTTAGGCGGATGGAGGCTACTTCAGTGTTCAGGTTAAATGATATTGGGGTCCCCTTGTATTCGCCTAGTTTGTCTGCAAAAACGTCCTGGAATTCCTGGACGATGGCCTCCTCCCAGTCGTCGCTTCTGGTTTGGTGAATGCCGGCTACCTCGATCCTGAGTGGGGCGAACCATTGAAGGCCTAACAAGCTAGGCCGGTCACAGTCAACGACGGTCAGTGGTAATGATGCAGTACGATTTTTGAATGATACTTGGACTTGGCTGAATTCAACGACTGGAATTCTGTTCCCTTGATATTCTTTGAGTATGATTCTTTGGGCTCTGAGGTCTTGACGCTGGATGGCAGGGATTGATTGTTTAAGGGTCTTCCAGGAAACCATCGAGAGGGACGATCCTGAATCAACTTCCATCACACAAGGCTGGTTTTCGATGGTGACCTTCACTCGGATCTTCTTTGCATCTAGCGATGAGACGTGACTAATTGTAATGGTTTGGTGTGCCTCTTCTCGTCTCGTTGAAATGGCCAGTGTTTTATTTCTGTAGGAGTGGTTGTTCCATTGGTGGTTCAAATGTTCCCAACTCACAGGATGATTCCCTGTGGTCTGGCGGTAGTTGTTTCCCCTCTGAAGTGGGCCGGATCCTTGCTTGCTTCTACAGACCTTCGCGATGTGACCTCTTTTCCCATAGTAATGGCAGAGCGCATCGAGGAATTTGCAGTCTGATCGCGGGTGGTTTGCCCCACAACCCGCGCATTGGTGCGGTAGTCTTTGATTCCGCTGATGGCATTGGTCACGTTCAGACCGGAGCCAATTGACCTCCTCCTCATCACTTTCTGATGGCAATTCGAGGTCCTTGTGGTGGGTCGCTGTTGTGTGCCTCTCTGGGTAAGGTGAGGTATCGCTGGCGAGTTGACGGAGTGGTGTGTTGGTGCAGCGCATTCGGGCGGCCAACTTCCTGGTTGCTTCTGCTGCAGTGGCGTCCTTGATGACATCAACAAGGTCGATGTCCCCTTTGGCCATGATCTTGCTCCGCGTCATGTGGTCTTCTAATCCCAGAATTATTCGGTCTCTCAGAGCTTCTTCGAGGTCTGTAAACCCACAGAGGCCTCCCAGGTTCTGGAGATCTGCGATGAAATCTGCAACGTTCTCTCCTTTCCACTGGTCCTTCTGGTAAAATTCATGTCTTTGGACAAGCGTTGGTATGGCGGGTGCATAGTGGGCCCATAGAAGGAGTGCGAGGACATCCCAGTCCATGGTTTTCACCTCAGCTGATTTTGCTAGTGCCTTGGTCATCTTAAAGACGGCAGGCCCGCAATGGGTCAGGAACACTGCTTGCTTTTTTCCTGTAGTGGCATCCTTCAAGTTGTTGGTTTCCAGAAACATCTGGAACTGGTCTATGTACGAGTCCCAGTCTCTTGTGCCGGGTCAAATAGAGTGGGTGGTATGGCGTTGCCGGACATGGTTCCCGCTGTCGATGCACCTTCAGCCACATGCTCTGTTTGGTGCTCTGTAGTGTTCAGTCAGCTCTGATGTCTCTGTATTCCACCCTCATCGCCAGTGTTAAGTTCTGCGCATGGGCGCAAGGAATGGAGATGAGGCAGTGAACAGTGAACTTCAACTCTTTATTAATCATTCTGAACAGAGCAAAAACCCTAGGGCAGCAGCAGCCCTTTTATAGGGCAGGCTGCTGACCTATTAGCCAATGAGAAACATAGAAGTGTTAAACCCTTGAACCAATGAGAGTGGCTCATTAACAGCCAATCAGATTCCCCAGAACAGACCAATCTGATATCGCTATTATCGGCCAATCAGAAGTGCAGGATTAGAACCCTGCTTTTTCTTAAGGTTTGTTAAAACTTTATTTAAGCGCTTTTATTAGTTCATAACACAACCCTCCCCCCCAAAAATTATATTTTTTTAGATTAGCACCAGAGACTCAGATGGTAAAGTGAAAAAGGGAAAAGCACCCGTGATTGGAACTGACCTGCCACACACAGTAGCCAGGATCCATAGAATTTTAAAACTATGTTTGTAATTTGTTGAGTAATATCTCCCGGTACTGCAAGGCAGGTGACTATTGGAATTAGTAAAGTGTTACATATTGTTTTCAGTACAGAATGAGTGAAAAGAGGGGGAAGAGAAGACAACATTCCACTGAGGAAAGCACAAGCTGGTTGCATGATTCTAATAAACTTTTTGGATCTAGGCCTGCAATGAGAAATTCATGCACGTATCCTTATAATTTAAAACATTTCCCTTCCTTTTTGGTCTATGTGTTGCCATCTCTTGTTTAATGAATGACAAACATACGACATCAGCAACCAAATATATAAAGAACCAGACTAAGATATTACTACCATCACAAACACACTTTTTCCTTTGTTCAAAAAGTTTGCCTGAACATGCAAACTTGTGCATTTCCAGCTCATGATTTACTGTCAAAAAGACACATAGAGAAAATCAGAAGAACTTGTTTGTTCCAAAGCTTGCAGCTGATATGTTGAAATAAAAACAATGCAGAAATTACACGACAAGCAGAGGTGATATTCAGGAGGTTCTGACCAGTCCTGGAGAACCGGTAGTGGAAATTTTGAGTAGTTCGGAGAACCGGCAAATAACACATCTGACTGGCCCTGCCCCCATCTATTCTCTGCTTCCAGAGTCCCAGCTGATCAGCTGGGTCTTTTTTTGTTGCCCTGCACAGGAAAACAGAGCTGGAAAGCAGGTTAGGGGTGGCGAGGGAATGGGGATTTTGCAGTATCCTTCCCTGCCATGTTCCCCAAGCCATGCCCCCAAGCCACGCCAATTGTACCAGCAGGGAAAAAAATTGAATCCCACCACTGACTACAAGCCAGACACAAAAACTCCAATCTCAGTTAAAACAAGCTGCAAATATGTCTCTAGAATCCAGTGCAAGGAACTCATAATGAATAATTTGTCAATCATAGAATCCCAGAATCATAGGGCTGGAAGGGCCCTCAGAAGTCTTCTAGTCCAATTCCCTGTTCAAGGGAGAAGGCTTATACCATCCCTGTCAAATGGTTGTCCAGCCTGTTTTGAAAGTCTCCAGTGATGAAGCTCCCCCAACTCCAGGAGGGTAGCTGATTAATCATTCTCACTGATAGAAAGTTTCTCCTTGCTTCTAGGTTGGATCTCTCTTTAACAAGCTTCCACAGGTTACTTCTTGTCCTACCCTTTGATGCTTTGGGAATAAGTCAATTCCCTTTTCTTTTGGCAGTTCCTCAAGTACAGTTATCACATCCCCCCAATCCTATATTTCAATAGGCTGGACATACCTAGCACCCACAACTGTTCGTCATATGATGTAGCCTCCAGACTCATTTTTATTGTTCTTCTATGTACACTTTCTAGGATCTCAACATCATTTTTGTATCATAATGACAGAACTTTACACAGTATTTCAAGTGTGGTCTCAACAGTGCAATGTAAAGTACTCATCATAAGTACATTCATTCAGAACTATGTGTAATTTTGCTCTATAGATATTGCTGATGGTTGGATGGATTTAATTTTCTGGAACACTAAAAAAATCATAAAATCACACAGCAATTCTGAATTGGAATCAGAAATATTCTGAACAGATTCCTGAAATCAGTAAGAGTTTAATTAGCTGTGATTTACTTACGTAACAAGTCCCAATAAGGTCATTTTAAGCATGGCAGTCTGGGTTTAAGCTATTGTAGTTTATGAACGATCAAGATACAGTGCCATAAATTACCCAGTTGCTAGGTTCAGTTTAGGGCTAACACATATAGACTACAAAACCTCAGATGACTGTCAAATAGTATCAAAAAGTTTTTGGCTTTTTGAATATATCTAAAAAATTGTCTCTGCCACTTTGCCTGGGTCTCACAGAAGAACAGACAGCTGTGAAGCTGCTAAGTGCCTTGAATCCCCTCCTCTTGCCTTTTAATTAACATTGAATATTGAATTTTAACATCATTACATCTATTTTAATGTTTTTACATTCAGTTTTCATGTTTTTAACCCTTTAATTTTACATCACCCTGAGTCTTTCTGTGACACAAACAGGAAGTTTCTAAATGTAGATAGATAGATAGATAGATAGATAGATAGATAGATAGATAGATAGATAGATAGATAGATACTTTAAAAGCAACTTTAAAAGCACAACTATAATGACATGGGAAAATACCCGAACAAAGCTGAATACCATAGATAGATATAGATAGATAGATAGATAGATAGATAGATAGATAGATAGATAGATAGATAGATAGACAGACAATATTGATTGATGGTTGGCTGATAGTTGGTTGGTAAGCAGTAACTCTGCACAGTTTACACTTGGATGAAGCATAAAAAAACAAAGAAATTAAACCAGAACAAAAAATGACCAACAGAATAACATGCCATAATAATCAAAGCCAATCATAGTACAGATATTCAGGAACCCTTCATTTTGGACAAGTTCACCTTGAACCTTGGACCAAGAACTAGGAAAAAACTCCCCCAAACTGTAGCAACACAGTCTTGCTTGGTGGGTTGCCCCAAAGCCTGATCTTTCCTATCCAGAACCCCACAATCTTCAAATACTGAAAGAAATCTTGCCAGTAGGGTTTAATCAGTTGAAGCTACAGATGTATAGTTAAGGGTTGCAACTGACCACATTTTCAGCAACCTTCTTTAAGAAGTTGGATAATGGATGAAAATTGAAACTTCTTGAAGATAGAACAGTTTATTTATTTTATTTTATTTATTTGATTTGTCAATCGCTTACAAGATAATAGGTATAAGTATAAACAAAGTTATGAATACATGAAATGGGTACATACAAGAAAAATAAAAAGAAACAATAGGACAGGGACTGTAGGCATGTTGGTGCACTTATGCACACCCACTACAGACCTCTTAGCAAAGGGGTGAGGTCAATAGTAGACAGTCTAAGGTTAAAGTTTTTGGGGTTTGGAGAAGAAACCACAGAGTCAGGTAGAGTATTCCAGACATTGACCACTCTGTTGCTGAAGTCGTATTTCCTACAATCAAGTTTGCTGCAGTTAACCTTGAGTTTGTATCTATTGTGTGCTGTTGTATTGTTATAGTTGAAGCTGAAGTATTCATAGATAGGTAAGACATTGCAATGTATGATTTTAAAATACTATATTTAGATCAGACGGAAGGTGGCATAGTTCCAGGTTTTCTAGTTCTAGAATTTAAAGTCTAGTGGCATAAGGTATTCTCCAATGAATAGAGGAATGGAGAACTCTTCTTGTGAAATATTTCTAGACTTTCCAACTGTGTTAATATCAGATACATAATGTGGGTTCCAGACTGATGAGCTGTATTCAAGTATTTGTCTAGCAAATGTTTTGTATGCTCTGGTTAGTAGTGTGATATTACCAGAGAAAAAGCTATGTAGGATTAGGTTAACAACTCTTAATGCCTTTTTGGCTATGTCGTTACAGTGGGCTCTAGCACTTAGATCATTAGAGATGAGTACTCCAAGGTCCTTGACAGAGTTTGGATCATCAACAAGGTCTTAACTATTCAGCTTGTATTTTATTTTCTGATTTTTTTTTTTGCCAATATGTAAGACAGAGCATTTATTTGTTGAGATTTGAAGTTGCCATTTGTTTGACCATTCTGATACATAGTCGAGGTCTTTTTGGAGGGTAGCAGTATTGTCTGTGGTATTGAACAGCTTTACATCATCAGCGAAGAGAATGCAGTTGCTTTTAATATGATCACAGAGGCCATTTATGTAGAGTATGAAGAGAGTTGGTCCTAGAATGCTGTCTTGGGGGACACCACTGTTGACAGGTACAGAATTTGATAGGACACTCCCAATTTTGACCATTTGTTGTCTGTTTGACAGGAATGCTTCTATCCAGTTATGCAGGTGTCCAGAGATACCATAAGATTTTAGTTTTAGGAGTAGTTTGTCATGTATCACTGAGTCAAAGGCTTTTCAGAAGTCGATGTAGATTGCATCTATAGCTTTGCACTGATCAAGTTGTGTAGTCCATATGTTTTTGCAGTGTAACAGTTGCAGATTACACGGAGTTTTTTTTCTGAAACTAAATTGTTTATTAGAGAGTAGATTGTTTGTCTCTAAGTGGAGGATAATGGATTGGTTAATAGTTGATTCCATGACTTTACAGGTGATGCAACATAAGGAGATTGGTCTGTAATTTTCAACTAGGCTGGGGTCTCTCCCTTTTTGAAGATGGGGATGTCCATGGCTTGTGACCATAGGTTTGGCAAGGAGCAGGTTCTGAAATATTTTTCAAAGATTATGCTTAGAGGTTCGGCTATGGCAGTGGATAGCTTTTTTAAGAAGTAGGCACATATTCCATCCGGTCCAATAGACAAAGATGGTTTTAGATTGCGTAGTGTTTTTCAACATTGTCTTCTGTAAAATCTATATGTATTAGATCGTTGTAGTTGTCTATGGATCGACTAGGAAATACTGGACATGATCCATTGCTCTTTACAAATACTGTTCTACTTTTTTAAAGCACTAAAGCATGTGAAAATTAATTTCATTGAAGGCTGCACCAGGATTGTGTTTGACCTCAGAGGGCTGGGTGGATGTGGCCAGGGTAGGCATGGCCAGCTCAATGTCACTCATGTTGGGGGCACTTGTGGTGGCCCAAATGCTCTGCCACCTAAAATGTAGCCTGAGACAGCTGCACGCATCCCTCTAGTACATTGTACCCAAGGAAAAATTGATTAAATTAACAAGATTTTTGGAGGCCTACACATGGACTTTTTTAAAAAATGCATTTCTTGTCATGTTTTTTAGGCCTAGATATTGTGGCCTGAAATGCAAACATGCTTACATCCATTACGTGTTAAGCCTTTGGTTTTGTGGGGGTGGGGGGGTGGGAGGCTATCTTAATGTGTTATACACACTAGCATTTTAGTTAGCTTATAGTTCAATGTATTAAGGTTAATTCACTAATCTCTAAAGCTAATAGATTTTACTACTGGGGATCCCTCTAGAACTTTCTATAACAACTTTGACTGCCTAGATTCCAATTTAAATTGGTCACTCTCTTTCTCTCTCTCATTCTCTCTCTAGGATTCAGAATAAGATGGAAAAAAATCCCAACTCATTTTCCTCCAGCTATCCATTTTTCTTTCACAGTAGTTCCATGAAGCTTAATCCATACCAGATATGAAAATATGTCAAGGCAGTCACAAAGAACTGTAGGATGAAGTTTGATCTACCTACCAAATTCAAACTGCAAAAATTCATGCAGCCATTGAGTTGGTACCAACAAGTTACAGAAATATGTCGCACGACTGGCTGCTTGACTTTTTTTTTTTTTCAGATATATCACATTGCTATAAATTTGGAGGCAAAAATAACCCCTTTAAACCTGGATGTGTTTTCTGAGATCGACTTATATATTAGGGATATCTCAGTGAATACATTATTGTGAATAATTGCACTAGAGGGGAATTATTAGTATGGTTTGTTGTATGGTCATCTAGATATTCAGACTGCATTTGGCATTTTTGTCAACCAGTTGAGTGTTTCCCAAGGACCTGGGATAGGCAGATGTAGATGTTTGAGGGTGATATCACTGCAGGAACTAAGCTGTTCCAAGTTAAGCTGCCTGTTGCAATTGACTAATAGTGAATGCCAATGGTGTTCAAATGATGTTACAGTTGTTTGGAATCATACCCAAGGCACTTATTACTATTGGTACAACTTTTTAAATGTCTGATTCAACTAGAGTTTCACTAAGAACCTCAGTGACTAGATAAAGTTTGCTTATTGAGATATTTTCTTAATAAGTATATCTGGCTTAATGATAATATCTTGCGATGATACCAATAAACAAAATGATTTTAGCACACTGACCTTATGTTGTACCATTAGAAATATCTGCCATGGTTTATTTCCTTTTCAATGGTACCAAATTACTGCTCAAATTCAACTGCAATATTTTAATTTTACCATTTAATTTTTGCATCTTAGGTTTTTTTTGTGTGTTTCTAAAGTTTTTCAGTTTTTAGCAACATCAAAATATCTAAATCAGTCTAGTTTGTTTGTGTTTGCAGATATTAAACAACAGCACACTGTGTACAAAGGGCCTTCAGAGAATATATGCAGATATTCTCATAAAAGCAACTATTTTATCTTAGAGCCCTGGTAGGTATCAAATGTTCTGCTTTCTTTTCCTTTTGTTTAAGTTTTAGCTTCAGGGGAATCAAGCCCAGAAGGAGAAACAATCTGCTAGGCTTTCCCGGGGAATATTCAACTAATGCTATTGTTTCCTTGGATTTACCATATGAATATTTTACAGCCTTCCTCTCTTCACTTTAAGCTGATAACCAGTCATCACTGGATGATGAGTTTTTCTATAGGAATGTGTTTGTATATTAGTCAGAATAAATCAAGGCAAGAAGGGAGTACTACAATGGTTTCAATTTAAAATCTATCATTTTGGCTTAAGCGCCAATCCACTACATTGTTGAGGTTTCAAGAGACAAAGAAAGTACACACCAAAACAGGCTTCCCCATATATTATTGCCATCTAGTGGTCATGATTCTTAATAATCTGTTAAACTCAGTCTTTAGAAGCCAGAATGGATGTTGTTGATGATGTTTTTGCTTAACTTCACAAATGCATAAAGTAACAACACATTGTGCGGAATTATCAGCGAGGACTGTACTGAAACTTAATTCATTTCTGATATTCAATGCAATGCAAATAAAAGAGAGAAAGAATTTTGGGGGAAACACTTGTGAACACTTCTCTCTCACAGAAATTCTTTCAGAGGCTTGCAACAGTAAAGGCAATAAACACCCGAGTAAAGCTAAACACACTCCGTCAAATCTAACATTAAGACAGACTTGTAAATTTGTAAATGCAAATTTACTTTAAACAATTTAGAAATTTAAATTAGACACTATTTGTACATTTAGAATAGAAGAATAGAATGCCTTTTATTGTCACTATCCACATGTACAATTTGCATTATACACATACACAGTGAGATTAGAGCAACTCATCGTTCAGTGCAGACATGCATGTCAAGAAAATATACATCTAAAATATAATCACATAATTTGTACCTATCACAGTAGGAGTTATTGCACATGTCAGCTAACACAGTAATTAAAAAAAAATGATATTGCACTAGATTGTTCACAGTTTGTCCCTGAGTACATTTACAGTATATTGGCAGGACTTGGAGTCAGTGCATGTGTGAGTTCAGGGTGGTTATGGCTTTGGGGAAAAAACTATTCTTGAGGCGGTTTGTCCTTGACCTGATGCTCCTGTAGCGCCTCCCTGAGGGCAACAGGTCAAACAGTCCATAACCAGGATGGGAGCTGTCTTTTATGATGTTCACAGCTCTGCTAAGACAGCGGGAGGAGTAGATGTCCGACAGGGAGGGGAGAGGGCAGCCGATGATCTTCTGAGCTGCTTTGACTACCCTCTGTAGTCTCTCCCTGTCTGCCATGGTGCAATTGCCATACCACACTGTGATGCAGTATGTCAGCAGGCTTTCAATGGACGCACAGTAGAAGGTAATCAGCAGGCTGGAGTCCAGGTTGTGCTTCCTGAGCACCCGCAGGAAATGGAGTCTCTGCTGGGCCTTCTTGATGACTGCCGTGATGTTTTCCGTCCAGGAGATTTTGTCGGCAATGATGACACCCAGAAACCGGAAGGTGTGGATCCTCTCCACCTGCTCTCCATCGATGTAGAGGGGAGCCAGGTCGGTGTTGTGCCTCCTGAAGTCCACAATGAGTTCCTTAGTTTTCTTGGTGTTCAGAGCTAAGTTGTTGTCTGAACACCAAGCTGTCAACATCAGGACCTCCTTCCTGTAGGCTGCCTCGTCTCCCTTCGAGATGAGTCCGACCACTGTGGTGTCATCAGCGAACTTCACAATGAGGTTGCTATCATGCTGTGGACTGCAGTCGTGGGTGTAGAGGCAGTACAGGAGTGGGCTCAGCACACAGCCCTGTGGGGAGCCAGTGCTCAGTGTGCGTGTGGAGGAGAGGTGGGGGCCAAGCCTCACAGTCTGGGGCCGGTCGCTTAGGAAGTCCTTTATCCAGGCACATATGAGGGGGGGCAAACCTAATGTGTCCAGTTTTTTGGTCAGTATTCCTGGGATGATTGTGTTAAAGGCAGAGCTGTAGTCCACAAAGAGCATCCGGACATAGCTCTGCTGCTGCTCCAGGTGGTTCAGCGCAGCGTGCAGAGCTATGGCTATGGCATCCTCTGTAGACCGGTTTGTGCGGTAGGCGAACTGGTGAGGGTCGAAATCCGGAGGGAGATGATTGATGATGTGCCGGAGCACCAGCCTCTCAAAGCACTTCATGATTACAGGAGTGAGCGCCACTGGACGGTAATCATTGAGGCTGGAGATGGAAGATTTCTTCGGCACAGGGATGATTGTGGCAGATTTCAGACAGGATGGTATGACTGCCTGGGCCAGGGAGAGGTTGAAGATGTCTTTGAAGATGGAGGCGAGCTGGGGGGCACATGCCCTGAGCACCTTACCAGGAACTCCATCTGGACCAGCTGCCTTCCTGGGGTTCACTGCACGGAGCACCCGTCTGACGTCGTCCTCCGTCACAGAGAATGTACTGGGTGGAGTGGTAGAGCTGGATGTGGTTGGAGGTGGGAGTAGGGCTGGTGCGGCTGTATGCTGTTGTGGAACTTCAAAACGAGCAAAGAAGTTGTTCAGCTCCTCTGCTAGCGCTGCACTCAGGTGTTCTGTTGTCACATGACAGCCCCTGTGGTTAGTGATGTCATGTATGCCCTTCCACACCTCCCGTGTGTTGTGGCTGGACAGGTGGGACTCTATGCTCCTCCTGTGGTCCATCTTGGCTTTTATGATCCCCCTCCTCAGGTCGGCTCGGGCGGCTGTGTACAAAACTCTGTCACCTGACCTGAAGGCTGCATCGCGGGCTTTAAGGAGTCTGCGGACTTGGGTGGTCATCCAGGGTTTCTGATTTGGGAAAACCCGGATGTTTTTGTCTACAGTCACATTTCCGATACAGAACTTGATGTAGTCCAGCACCGTACTCGTGTGCGTTTCCAGCTCCTGGTGTTGAAACATATTCCAGTCTGTCTGCTCAAAGCAGTCTTGTAATCTGCTGAGTGCATCCTCAGGCCAGGTCGTTACAGTCTTTATGATGGGCCTGCCACTGCGTCTGAGGGGGGTGTAGGCTGGGGGTAACAGGAGGGAGAGATGGTCTGAATGCCCGAGGTGGGGGAGGGGTATAGCTCTGTATGCATGTTTGATGTTGGTATAAACATGATCCAGAGTGTTTTCTCCCCTCGTGGCACACTTGACATGCTGGTAGAATTTCGGGAGTACAGTTTTCAGATTGGCCTTATTGAAATCTCCTGCAATGACGTGAACACCATCAGGGTGGGCCTGCTGCTGTTCGTTTATGGTGTTCAGCAGGAGAGAGAGTGCCTTGTCTGTGTTTGCATCGGGTGGGATATACACCGCCGTAACAATCACAACAGTTAGCTCTCATTTATTTCACTTTAAATGAGAATTAAATGCCATTCTTTTAATATTTCAATCATGTAATGTTAGAAAACATTCAAGATGAACCATAATAATATCTAAAATATCACTGTAAAGCAATACATTTATAAGAGACAACAAAAACAGATAAAAATAGGTTATACAACGTTACTTGCTTGATAAGTTAAGAGCTTTCTGCAATAAAAAAAAAAAATGTCTTTACAAACTAATAAAATACAACCAGAAAAAGGTACCTCTAAACTTTATAGTGTAACTTATTTCACAATTTTGATTCATCCACTAATGTAGTTGCTTCATTTTCTCCCAGTGCTTATGGAGAAAGCCAGTGTTCTATGAAAGGCTAGGAGGGTAGACATCCCCTGAACTTCAGAGAAAAGAGTGTTGTATAGGACAGGGACAGCCATGGAAAAGGCACATAAGATAGCAATATTGAAGAAAAGGGACTAGGAGAATGCCCACCCTATGTGACCAAGTAAGGTACATGTCCTTAGGGAAAGGTGATCCCATAATAACTTGGGAATGTACCATTTAGGGCTTTAAAGATGATGACCAGCATCTTCAATTGCAGCCTGAAAGAAATCTGAAGCCAGTGCAGCTCATGTGACAGAATGATACATTACATGGGCAAACCAATAGCACCATGCTCATGTTACATGGACAAACCAATAGCACCATGCTCATGTTACATGGACAAACCAATAGCACCATGTTCATGTTACATGGACAAACCAATAGCACCATCACTGTGTGCACTGTTGTGTTTGGACCAGTTGAAATTTCCAGGTGGTTTTCAAGGGCTGACCCCATGTAGAGTTCATTACAGTTATCCAAATGGGAGGAGACCAATTAAGATTAAGTATTTTTGTTTGATTTGAGTATATCCAAATCAAAATCTATTAGTAATGTGATAGAAACAAAACAGAAAATTTGGAGGAAATATTAGGGAAAGGGTAACTACAAAGTCAGGTAAAAATAATGATCACAATATCTTAACAACTGCCTTTGCCTCTATAACATTGTTCTTGCTTCTTGGAAATATTCCACCATTCAGAGACGTCATTAAAACTATTTTAAAAGTTTGTATAAAGAGCTAAAATCAAGTAACCGAACTACAGAGTTTTTAACAGAAAATCCCCTAAAATTTCAGTTAGCACAACGAATTCATACACACATGCACATACACACACACACACACACACACAGAAAGACATAAACACAAAGTACTTTTAAAAGCCCATTGTTGCAAGACATAATGAAGACAAATACATTCTGTTAAGAGTTTGAGCAGACTTCTTCAGCACTGCATGTCAGGGAATATATGTGTCTGTTGTTTGGGGATAGTTGCATAGACACTTCACTTGTATTTCTGCAAATGTAACATTCTAGCTGGGGTCACTCAAATAGCACAGCACAAAAAGGACATTGGATCAAACAATCAGTATGCAGAACACACACCTCCCCACAATGTGTAGTTGGGATTTTGGAGGTGTGCACATTGGCCCATCTGCAGCCATCTGCAACCTATGCTCACCCATCATCCCCTTGGCAGCAAAGATATGCAATAATAGCTACTGGCAATTGCAGGAAACTCTAAATCAGGTTTAAGTCTTTTCTAAGTAATATTTTTGATGTAGTTAATATGTCCCTGTATGTTAATAACAGGTGCTATACTAATCTACCATTAGTCTTTATTATTCTTGTTAATTGTCATTAATTACATGTGATTGAGTTTTACTGCATTTAGTACTTTGCAATCCTAGTCAAATGACAATTGAATTTCACTGGATACATTGTCATTCCTAAAAACATTTGGCATGACAGGATTATGCTTAACCTGAAGTTGTTACCAAGTTCATCATACAAGACTTGATTTTTAGACCTGAACATCATATAAATAGGCAATAAAGCATAAAAGACAGAAATTGAAATGTAAAATTCTTCCTGCCTGGCTTCTTTGAGGATTTCAAGGGTGCAACTTTTCTCATTTCTGGGTTCTTTTAATGGTCACATGAAACTTAATAACATTCCATAATATTTGAGAGTATTTGTTAATATACTGGATGAGCAAAGATGTAAGTAAAAATAGCTAATTTCCAATGATTCCCCTCCTAAGACTAGAAAAAGAGGCAACCTTCAAGTCAAAATCAGGAAAGTTCTAAGACAGTGAACTCAATAAGCTTTGTTTCCTAGCCCATTTCATTTCTAATTAATGCTGCAGTTTCTATTGTTTCTGTTCACCAGAGGACTAAAATACAGTAGAAGCAAGCAAGAAAGGAGATGCATGCCTGATTATTCTCCCTTATTAACACGCCTTTGTAATGTTTGAGACTCTGATCTTTCACATTTCCTATGGTCCGTAAAGGCCCTGAGAGTCTTAATCAGTTTTTGGTAATGTCAAGTAGACGAACTGGGAAGGTGACAAGAGACAGTTCATTAAAAAGGTGGGTAGGCAGCAAATTGCAGGAAAGAGAATTTCTTCTTTTTTCCCTACTATTCTTGGAGTGATTCTCACAATCTTTCCTGATGACTGGGTAGTCAGGTAGTTTAATGGAAGACAGTTTGGAGGCTGCAATCACCAAGAAAACATATATTTTATTACTACAACTTGTTGCTGTAAAAGCATAGCCTCTGCATTTTTGTTACAAATCAGGTAATCACAAACGTATCATTAGTCATTAGAACGCAGCAAATGAAGGATATAAGTTTTGGGTGTTTTAGCTTGCTTGATTCCTTTGATAAAAGAATTAATGTAAATAAAAGAAATTTGGAAAAAAAATGGTGTAGAAAAAAGGAACATGCAAGAAAAGGAAAAAAAGGAAAGAAGAATAATTAAAGAAACAAGAATCAGGAAAAAATCAGCAACTTCTGACTTTCTTTACAAAGGGATAAACAAACTCATTATCTATCTTCCCTCAGGTATTACAAAAATCCCTTTAGCCCTTTATTTAGTCCATTTTCAATTAGCAAATCTGTGAATAATATTTTTTTTGTTTTTAGCAAAAAGTTCATTAAAGTTTTTTAAAACAATATTTATTATTTTGTCCTTGAATAGGCAAGTCAGTTTGGACATGTCTGCAAATGCTAATATCTTCACAATTCATTCTTTCATTGTAGTGTTTCATTTATCATTTTTTAGAATGACTGTATTCACTCAGCTTTCAAAGTATATAGAAGGCTGAAAGTCCATCTACTTCAGGAGTATTCCTTATTTTACTCTTTTCAATGCCCTCACAAATTTTCTTTATTGTAGGTCTATTTACCAGCTTTTATTTGTGTATTATTTTTGCTAAATTTGATATCTTTCAGTATTCTGCCATGGAAATTTCTTCTCCCTTATAAGATTTTATATAATTCTGATAAAATTATTATTTGCATATTATGTTTTCTGCATCATAAAATTCCCTTTTTGTAATTGTAATATTTGTAATATTTTTCCCACCTTTTTTCTTAAGTTATGTACTTTCATAAGTTATGTACTAGCCATTTCCCTCATTGGGAGAATATTATACAATTACATCTAATGGTCTAGCAAGAGACATTCAGTAGCAATTACTGTTAAGTGTTTTTGGTGATGTTTTGCACAAACATCTGTTTGTTCTTAGTAAACCACATGGAGGAGATGATTTTTTTAATAGGCTTTTTTTTTTAATGTTGCTGTTGTTACTGGAGTTCTCATTTTCTTAAGAAATATTTTTGAATGAAACCTCAGCTAAAGTGACTGGGGATGCAAATTGGCATCATGTAATATCATAGGTCTTTACAGAAAGTCTCTATTCACAGGATAAATCATTTGAACCATATTTCTAGACATGTCTTTGGGATAAAATAGAAATCTGTGAATCAGTAAAATGTTTACATCATTTACAGACTTGGCAATATTGCTGTTCTTTGGCAAAGTTTACAACTAAATAAAGACAAGCAATTGTCAACTGGCTATTCAACATTAAATTTAGCTGGGAATTATTCCAAGCAGGACTATCTACAGGAGCATACAACATTATGATGCCTGTAGGAAAGTGGCATGGCTTCTATTAGAACAATGCCATGCTGTTTTTGTCCTGTCTCCTGTCTCCTCCTGAGTGCTGCTGATTTCAGAGCTATAGCAACATATGAAGAACTGAAGAACACAACGTACTGAGATGTTTGTGATTTCTGCATAATAAAGACTCTAACCTTGAAAAGTAAACACTGCTCTCCAGAAGAAATAGACAGAAGATGCAATGGGGAAAAGCTGGAAGTCCCATTTTCCACATTGTACTCTCTCTTGAGAGGGGCATTATGGCTTAGCAGTTAGTTTGTCAGCTGGCCAGTTCACAGACCAGGTTCAAGATTCAAGCTCCTTGCAATGGGGTGAGGTCCCATTACTTGCCCCATTCCTGTTCACCTAGCAATTTGAAAGCTGCAAATCCAAGTAGATTAATAGGTACCACTTTGGTGGAAGGTAACAGTATTCTCTGCACCTTTGGCATGTGAGTACAGAAATTGTCTTCAAATAATGCTGGCTCCTTTGGCCAAGAAACAGAGATGAGCACCATGCCTTAGAACAGTGATGGCTAACCTTTTTATCATCAAGTGCCAAAAGTGCGTGCGTGCCTGCATCCATCATGCAATGCATGCGTGTGCTCCCCCTGTCCCCCTGTGCATGACCCCATACTCCCCCCGATGCATGGCACATACCCGACCATCAGCTGGCTGGTGGGAGGTGTGCACATTGCGCAGTGGAACAGCAGAGATGGATCTGCATGCCACTTCTGGCACGCATGTCATAGGTTTGCCATTACAGCGTAGAGTCAGACATGACTGACAAAGAAAGCTTTACTTCTACCTTTACCCTGTCTTGATCTCAAATATCCATGAATTGAGCATGGATATTTGAGTTAGGAGGTGCATGTAGAAATTGGCATAAATAGAACTCCAAAATCTCTGTGGGGCCAAAGACCAAAATGAGACAAATAATGGCAGCAGTATTATACCAACACAATAAATGCCTCAGCTCTTTTCTATGCTTATTGTGACATTACACACAATATAAAGAGATGCACCTATCATTTTAATGAAAGCCTTTGATCCTGAAGATATTTCAGAAAGAGTTCCTTGCTCAAATTTCTTTGCTCAGCCCAGGAACATTACAAATGGAGCCACTTCAATCAGTGATACCATTGAGGTATAAATTGTATCAGTTATAACAAAAATGTAAAAATCAAACAACCTGAATACTGTGTATTAAGTATCTTTAGGAGAAGGTGCCATGTGACAAAACAAGGAAGTCTTAAAATACCTCAAATTAATTTTAGAGAAAATTTGAACTTTGTCATATTCTGTTTTGGAACTGTACTTCAAATAGCATGCTGGTCAAAGGCCAAGTTGCTTAGTTCAAAGACAAGATTGCACATCTTAATATAAAACATGAAGAGAACCAAAAAGGTCAGATCCAAAGTGTCAGAAGGTCTGAATTAACTCTTGTTCCCAGGAATATTTTTTTATCCTTTTTAATCATTTATTTCTATTGGCAAAGGAATGTTAGAAAATAGTTTTGCTTTTGAAGAATAGCTAATGCAAATTATTATTGGGGAAAATAGTCATGATAAGACTATCATGACCACACTATGGTGCCTCTGTTTTACAAACATGCATTCTTAATTTGGGTGTATTTTTGTACAATAATGTCCCTCTGGAGGTGATGAATATTAAACTACTTTCATATTGTTTTATGTATATTTGAGGCATCTTCTTTTTGAGTTTCTCCAATCCCATCTTTAAATAATAGGGTTTATTCTTCACCTAGCTACAATACAGAAATCTGACTGTACCTCAGGTTTTGCAAAAGAGCTTTTGGTGTATTGTGTTTTTCTAATCTGTTTCTGGAGTACCTGAAACTAATCTACAGTACTTGGAGGCAGTTTCTAATAAAGCTAAGGTTCATAGAATAAAATACCTTCTTTTTTGATTTGGTCAATTTTATAGACATAGATGATATATATAGGTATAGGTATAGATGGGATAGGATAGGCATAGGGACAGAGAAAGAGAGAGGGAGAGGGATATAGACGTAGAGTCAGATAGATACAGATACAAATATAGATATAGTAGATAGATATAGATAAAGACAGTGCCATAGATAGATACATATGGATATAGATATATACAGATAAAGATAAAGATATAAGACAGAAAGAGACAGAAACAGAGATGCATATAACTATACATATACTTTGTACAGATATAGTGAAAGTTGTTAAATACCAAATTTGGATAGTGCTCAAATTCTTTTTTTCTCTTTCTTTTTTTTCCTCAATTTTTCTTTCATTGTATTTTTCATTATAAATGAATGCACTATATTCTAGTTTATAGCATGATACCACTGTATATTTTTCCTTTTCATTAAATTGGAATCAGCTTGATAATCATTTACACCTTTGTGAAGCTGTTATAAATGCATCTCTTTCATTTTGTTGGATTTGTCATTGGATCCAACACAGCTTTTTTCCTCTAAATTATAGATAGAACGTGAATACTGGCCAGGTAAGGTGATTTGGTCACAATCCATTTTAACATTAACTATTTTTGCAGTTCACATTGATAACATTGCATTTATTCATTTTATTTGCCCTTGTGCATATCTTTGGAAAATTCAGAATGGCTCATAAGAAAGCAGAAGTCCAATTTTAATTAGGTTCTTCAGCAAAGCAAATCTACTGTATATGCATTGAAGTACTTCACTATAGATTTTTTTTAAGCTACAAATAGGAGACATTGGGAGAGGGAAACTTTTTTCTAGAGATTAAGATAATTATCAAAAGCATAGTAAACAGAACAGGATACCAGTAATAAATTTCATCCCTCCATGTGGTTCCCCTTGTCACAGGGGAAAGCTTGTGTGTTCTGGTAAAGTTGAGAGCTAAGCTGGAGGTATATTAACAGAAAGTATACCAGAGGGATAACCGAAGCCAAACAGGTCTCAACTGAGGAGCCACAAATCTATTAATCATGATGAGACAACAGAAAAATAATCCCACATAGAATCATTCCTCACCAAGTTAACAAGGATCGTGGCAGTTGCTGTCCTTGGACAATTATCAAAAAATTAGTTACAGGTTGGAGAAAGACCTGGCGATATACTATGCAAAAAATTTACCATGAAAATTGAATGTCTGATAGAGTCTCCAATAATAGGACAACAGAAATCCCAATTACTGAGACAGCTAGTGCCATAACCAAATGTCTACATTGTTCAGAGATACATCGGATAGCCACATGGAATGTCAGAAAAATAAATAGGGGGAAATTAGATATTGTCAAACATGAGATGATCAGGTTGGAAATTTACCTACTTGTTGCCAGTAACCTACAGTGGTCAGACAATTGCTTTTTCCAGTCTGAGAATTACACTAGCTATTATTCAGAACATGATACCAGGAAAAAAAAAAAGGAATGGCATTTATTGTAAGCAAGAAACTTACTAGAGCAGTGGAAAGCTTCTTAACTGTCAGTGACCAAATTATAGCTATCAGAATTCATGCCAAGCTACTCAACATCACAGCTTTACTAGAAGACAAAAATCACAAAACTGTGTCTCATTTGTTTTGATCATGTCATGTGGGGCAATTCCCTGGAAAAAGCAATTGTGTTTGGAAGAGTGAGTGTAAAAGGAAACCAGACTGTCAAAGAACACGATGGCTGAAAACTATCCAGCCAAAAATCAAAGAAGTAGTTCAAGATTGAAAGACATGGAGACACTTGGCCCATAGAATCGCCAACTGAACAACTGAACAAATAACATCATCATCAATAAATTTCATCCAAGAAGCCTATAAAAATAAATGTCACATGACTCATCGAAAAATTGATTGAAATGCATTTATATCATCTTTAGGTGTTGCACTAGATGGACAGTATCTCTTTTCATCCTGACGTATTGAAATAACTTAAGTTTTACTCATTCAGTTTAACAAGTTGCATGAAACTAAATTTGACTAAAATCACTATTATGCCTTCTTCCCATCAAAGCATAATAGAATTTTTTAGTATTTTGAATTCTAATCCTGGTAAAAGGCAAATAATGCATTTTTTCATGAAAAGCACAACTCATAACCAAATTGACAATGTTATAATTGTAACAAAATCATGCTGCACTTCTCCTTATAAAAAACTACAAGACTATACCTTTCTTTCTGTTATTCTTTGAAGTAAGTAAAATAAGCATCCAAGTACCTTTTATTTGCTTTGGAAGAGTGGCTCTGTTGTTCAGTCTATACAATCTCTCATTTTTATTGTGAGCACATATGATTTCTATAGTGGTAGATGGGCAATTTCAAATGTCAAAATATTTTTTTCAGGTATAACAAAACTTCATGAAGTGGCCATTGTGCTCTATAAAATTTTACATCAAATCACCTATATTTTACTGATGGTTCAGCTGAAATAATCTGCTAAACCCAAATAAACCCTTCCTAAGAAAAGAATCCTAATATGAGAAAGAGTAATTGTATATGGCAAGTGCCAAAGCTTTTAAGCATGAAAGTTCATTTTGACACCCAGAAGAGGATGGAAAGAAATGCCATTTTTATGAGAAAGTAGGGGAGTTCTTATGTAAAATTATTAGTATTTTTTTTAAAAAAATATTTTTTAAATTTCTTTTTTCTCCAAAAATGATCATTTATTATAATTTTTTATTTCCATTCATTTAAGAAAAATTGAATGGTCTACAGAAGTCGACATGAAATTACACTCAGATTTTATCTGGGCAACAACTACTCCTTTATATGCCAAAACATAAACTTAGTACTTGTGAAGTAAGATGAAATGAATTTGATTTCATATTTCTTTCTAAAGAAGCCAAATGAGTTAGCAAAAATAATCTTTTTCCAGACATCAGACTCACGTTTACAGATGTGCGATCAATGAAATATTCAGCAATTTGCCAATCACTTTGCAAAACAAATTTCCTTTTGACAGTTTTATGTCTAGCATTTTAATATATAAAAATAAAACTGCTAGTTGTTTATAGAAAAGGGTATACTTATTTTAAAAAGCTGCTGGTATTTTGAAAGACCTTGAAGTTATAGCTCTTTACCAAGGCCTTTGGTGAGCATAACTGAAGTCTCCTTTAAAACTAAGATGTTCTTTTTTGGTTTCCATTTGGTTTGTCATCCTACCATCTTTACCTTTTTTTGTTATTATTTTTAACTTTTAAAATAATGTATGAACTAACCAGTTGCTGGAAGTTGGGCAGCATATGAATAAATAACTATAATAATAAATATAAATGATAGTCCTGGAATTTTTTTTCTTTCAAAATAAAAATACCAAATTTATTTGCACCAATACAAGATTCTTAATAGAAGCTGTTTTTCTTTGTAGAACGTCTTGGAGTTACCTGTGATCACAAAAGTTGCAAGATATGCTGTGGAAAGTGTTGTGTATGTACCATAGTTAATAAAGTATGAGCTTGAGGTAAAGTGCAGGGTTCTGGCCCTGCGCTTCTGATTGGCTGTTAGGCGGCCAGATCGGATTGGTTAGTTCTGAGGAATCTGATTGGCCCTTAACAGAGAATTCTTATTGGTTAAAAGAGCTAGCGTTCATAGCTCGCTATTGGACAATTCTCACAAGGGTTGCCTATATAAGGCAGAGTTCACTGTTGTTGTTTTGAGAAGTCACTATGCAAATAAAGAGCTGAAAGTTCACTATTCAGAGGCTGTCTCCATTTACTCCGACCCATGTTCAGTACATAACACTAGCGACGAGGATGGGATGTGGAGACGTCTGAACTGAAGAAGCCAAGAAGCAATACCAAGCACGTGATAGATGACGCCAACAACGGAACCATGTCCGGCGGCATCATACCACCCGCTCCGTTCGATCCGAACCAAGAGGATTGGGAATCCTACATGGATCGCTTCCAAATGTTTCTCGAAATGAATAACTTGAAGGACGCCACACCAGCAAAGAAAAGGGCGCTGTTCCTGACGCATTGCGGCCCAGCCGTATTTAAGATGGCTAAAGCACTCGCCAAACCTTGAGAAGTAAGGCCATGAGCTGAGACGACCTCGAACCCATCCTGAGAGACCATTACGCACCAACCGTGCCTACGCTCGTGAGACGCCACGAGTTTTATCAGAGGAACCAACGAAAAGGGGAAAGCGTGGCCGATTTCGTGGTGGACATCCGAAATTTAGGGGGCCTCTGCGGGTTCGCCGACTTAGAAGAGGCACTAAGAGATCGAATAGTTCTGGAACTAGATGCACTAGGCCTGCAAAGCAAGCTGATGGCGAAAGGCGACATCAGCCTTGCTGACGCCATCGCCGAAGCCATGGCAGTAGAGGCGACAAAAAAGTCGGTTGCACAACTACAGCGAAGCCGCACTCTGGTACCACCACCGACAAGCGACATTTTATCCAAGCCTGAAGGACAGCTTGCGACGAGGCACCACGAGGACCTCTCTTCGTCATCAGACAGTGACGAAGAAGGGGTCCATCGACTGCGGTCCGACCAGGACCCTCGCCCCAAAGGCCTTACGTCCTTGCGCTGGCTGTGGAGCAAACCATGCCAGGGCCGAATGCAAATTCTGTGACGCACTCTGCCATGAGTGCGGGAAACGAGGCCACATCGGCCGGGTCTGCCACAGCTTATCAGGACTCAGCCAGGCCTCAAAAGGGGCTAACTATCGCCAATCGACAGGAAACCATCCTGTAAGGCAACAGCCAGTAAACCACTCCTACAGAAATCGAGCTTTGCAGAGAGAAGAGGCTCACCATACTATCACTATCGGTCACGCCTCGGCTTTAGACACTAAGAAAATCCGAGTTACGGTAGCCATCGAGAACCAGCCTTGCCACATGGAGGTCAACTCGGGATCACCCCTTTCGATGGTGTCCTGGAAGACACTCAAGCAACTCATCCCCACAATTCTACGCCAAGACTTCCAATTTCAACGCCTCATCCTTAAGGACTACCAAGGGAATCGAATCCCCGTTGTCGGATCCTGCCGAGTCCGAGTCTCCTTCAAGAAGCATACAGCGTACTTACCTCTAACGGTCATCGATAGAGATAGGCCTAGTCTATTGAAGTGGCTGGCGTGAACCGAGTCGGTGGTTGTGATTGGGAGGAAGACCTTATCTCTGAGTTCAGTGACGTCTTCGCGGACAGCTTAGGTGAGTATAAGGGGACCCCGATCTCATTCAGTCTAGATCCAAAAGTAGCCCCCATTCGCTTGAAGCCCCGTCGAGTTCCGTTCACTCTTAAAGCAAAAATCGACGAACAACTCGACAAGCTAATTGCTCAAGGGGTATTGAAGCCCATCAATCACTCTCCATGGGAAACCCCTATTGTAACACCCATTAAGCCAGATGGGTCAATCCGAATTTGTGGGGACTACCGGGCCACTTTGAACCACGCCCTACAGCAGAATGCGTATCCAGTTCTGGTGGTGCAGCACCTCCTCCATTCCTTGGGGGGCGGGAAGGTTTTCGCTAAATTGGATTTAGCTCAAGCTTATCAACAATTACCAGTGGATGTAAAAACGGCTCAAGCCCAAACAATTGTAATGCACAGGGGTGCCTTTAAATGTACCCGATTGCAATTCAGAGTTAGTGTAGCCCCGGGGATCTTCCAGAGCCTTATGGAAAGGTTATTACAAGGAATCAAGGGCATGGTCCCTTATTTTGATGACGTATTAATTGCAGCCCCTATCAAAAAAAATCTTACAGGACCATTTGAAATGCGTCCTAAAAAAATTTCAAGAGGCCGGACTTAGGGTGAAAAAAAATAAATGTCAATTGTATACTGACAATGTTGAGTTTCTAGGGTACCGGACTGATAGCCAGGGAATTCATCCTACCGAGAGTAAATTAAAAGCGATCAAAAATGCTCCCAGGCCACGCAACAAGGCCAATCTCCAGGCGTTCTTAGGCCTCATTAATTTCTATAATGTATTTTTACCGCACAAGGCAACTGTCGCTGAACCGTTACACCGATTATTAGATAAGAAAGCATTGTGGGTATGGGGTTACCAGGAAGAGCAAGCGTTCCGGAATGTTAAAAAACTGCTCACATCTGACTCTGTACTTATGCAGTATAACGAGACTTTGCGTTAATTATAACCTGCGATGCATCGCCTTTCGTGGTGGGCGCCATTTTGAGCCATGTACTGCCTAATGGGAACGAAGCCCCTGTTGCATACTTTTCGAAGACTCTTTCACAAGCAGAGTGGAACTATGGACAAATTGATAAAGAAGCCCTCGCAATCGTTTCAGCTGTAAAAAAATTTCATGAATATGTGTATGGAAGGACATTTACCATTATAACTGACCACAAACCGTTGCTAGGGATAATAGCCGGGGACAAGCCAACCCCCTACATATTATCCCCTAGAATGACCCGATGGTCAGAATTCCTAGCTGCTTATAATTATCGCCTGCAATATCGCCCAGGGAAAGCTATTCCCCATGCCAACGCATTAAGCCGAGCACCGCTTCCAGAGACTCTTGACGATCCGGCACCAACGGCAACCACGTTGCAGATCGAAACACTCAACTCGCCGCCTATGACTGCCTGAGACATCGTGAGAGAAACCAAACAAGACCACACCCTAGCTCGAGTCCTAGGCTGGGTAGAAGGTGGATGGCCATTGGACCAAGTACCAGATGACTTCGCACCATTCAAATCTTGACAGACTGAACTTTTTTCCCAAAAAGGCTGTATCATCTGGGGCGATAGAGTCGTTGTCCCAGAACGACTCCGGAAGACACTGCTGCGAATTCTGCACGAGGGCCACCTCGGCATCGTGCGAATGAAGGCGCTTGCACGAAGCTACGCATGGTGGCCGGGCATGGACCGGCAAATCGAGCAGTGGGTTAAAGCGTGTTCCAATTGCCAACAAGTCAGCAACGCCCCACCAAAAGCCATGCCTACTGAATGGGAGACGCCACGTGGACCCTGGTCCAGAATCCACCTGGATATCGTGGGGCCAACCAAGGGCTATACCTTCCTGCTGACAGTCGACACATACTCCAATTGGTTAGAAATTCATCATATGACAGCTATGACCTCCGAGGCGGTGATCAAGATTCTAAACAGACTCTTTGCAACCCACGGATTGCCAGATGTCCTGGTGTCCGATAACGGGCCACAGTTTACGGCACTAATGTTCGAGCAGTACCTCGCTGACTGAGGCATCTGCCATGCGCTCACCTCGCCTGCGCACCCTGCTGAGCTGAGCTGAACGCATGGTCCAATTTGTTAAAAAGACTTTGCAAAAAGTGGACTATGACAATATCGATGACAAGGTCAACCAAATTCTCTTTTTGCAACACATAACTCCACATAGTGTCACCGGCAGAACTCCCGCCGAACTACTGATGGGATCAAGACTCCGCTCCCATCTCGACCGGTTGCACCCTGCTTACGAACCGGAAAAGCCAATAGGATCCAGTGGCCACTGTCGCACCTTCCAGATAGGAGACCTCGTTTACACACAAAACTTATCAGGCGACCCGTTATGGATAGAGGCGACAGTAGTACAAGTGACCGGCCCTAAATCCTACATAGTGAAATGCTGTGACAATAAACTGTGGAAACGGCATATCGACCAATTACGGTCACGACACAACGGCCAGTCAACAACTCCCCCATGACCAAACCGAGGGGGGGGGAGGTACGGAAGAAGATGAAATTCCAGGGAATCTGCTCAAAGGGAGCGACGAACTAAGTGACACTCAGCAAATGGAGCAGGAAGGAGAAACGTTTGCACTGCAAGAAATTGCAGTTGAGCAAGAAGCAGAACCACTGCCAAACAACAATCTACCTCAACAGGATTGCAACTAACCAATCCAACGAAAATCCAAAAGAGTTAAAAGTCAACCGTCCTATCTAAGGGACTATATAACTACACCGTAATTAAGAAGCCAGGGGGAAGGGGTGTTGTGTATGTACCATAGTTTATAAAGTATGAGCTTGAGGTAAAGTGCAGGGTTCTGGCCCTGCACTTCTGATTGGCTGTTAGGTGGCCAGATCGGATTGGTTAGTTCTGAGGAATCCGATTGGCCCTTAACAGAGAATTCTTATTGGTTAAAAGAGCTAGTGTTCATAGCTCGTTATTGGACAATTCTCACAAGGGTTGCCTACATAAGGCAGAGTTCACTGTTGTTGTTTTGAGAAGTCACTATGCAAATAAAGAGCTGAAAGTTCACTATTCAGAGGCTGTTTCCATTTACTCCAACCCATGTTCAGTACATAACAGAAAGGAAGATGTTTCTCTAAAGACTATGTAAGGATCTTCTGGGTCAAGGCCTTAGCTAGCTTGTTTTTTAAAAAAATGAGTTTAATTGAAGAATTCACAGACTTTGATCCTGAAAGTATTGTACCAACACTAGAATAAAAAAAGGTACTTCTATTCATAACAATGTCAATGATGGAATTATATGATATCACTACTTGTGGCTGCTTGGAAACATAAAGAGCTTGGTCATATCTTGCATGGATGTTAAAAAACAAAGTGGTTAAGCAGTCCTGGAAGGAACTATTATTGTAGATTCTAAAACATGTCTATTGAGATTCTCAATTGTTCATGTCATGTTTGTTCCAAGGTGCTTTTTTATTTTCTTCAAAAGGCAACTGGTCTTTCTTGTTTTTTTTTCCTTTGAAAATTTATTTATTTATTGAATTTATATTGCCGCTTATTTGCCCATGATGACTTGATGCTTTGTTTTGATCCTAAAGCTTCTTCAGAACATTTGGGTCACAATATGCAAAATACATTTTTTTAAGAGAAAAGAATCATAAAAGAACCCTAACCCTAAATTTACCTGCCTCTAAAATATTACTCACCATGTAAACCACAAATTTGGAAAATTTCATTTTAAAAGACATCTCACCTTTTTTTTTTTCATTATGACTTTTAAAACATTCACTTTCTGCTAGCAGATTAAGGCTACTGTACAAGAGCCTATATATGCATTATATGCATGTTTTTTCCTATGGTATCATGAACTATGATGCTATAATATTATTGCTCTAATTTAATCTAATCCTTCTGATCTAATTTAATCTGACCCTTTTCCTGCTCCCCTCTGTAGACACTCTCCTTCCACAGTAGCTTGTTTTCAAAAAGCAAAATGGTGTCATTTGAATTGCAAATCCTATCACACATATAGTTTGATTCTTTCAGTTCAGGATGAATGACAGTGGTATATTAGATTTAACAAACCTTACCCAGTTTTAAATATTTATGGTATTGAGAGCTAACAAAGCTGAAAAAGGAATGGGTAAAAGCTCTGTTCTAGTATTAATTCCTTTATTGGGGGCTTGAAAGGATCTTGTGGAGGGAACCTGATAGAAAGTTTGTGCCATTGCTAAATAGGAACCCTTTCCAAGGTAGTAAAATAAAAGGTTAGCTCAGCTGTCTTTTATGCTATTTCATTAGTGGTAGCCAACTCTTTCAAAGCCCAGGCCAGGGGCTGCACAGACAGTTTGATTCAGTTAGGCCCAAACCTAATCGAGTACGAGCCTGAAAGAATCACTGAACTAACTCTTTTGAAAGCTTCATTTTTTCAGGAGAGCAACTTTTTCATAGTGCATGGCAGCAACTAGAGATAAAAGAGCTGTAAGAATGTTCAGTCTTGTGGCAGAAGATCCCTCAAATTCTCTCATAGTTTTTTTTTTAATGGATTTAGTACAATTATATTTTGCTTCAATATGTAATATATGACTCATGTGAAAATTAAAGATGCATAGAAAAAAAAAATCAGTCTCTTTAGCGGAAAGCATTTTATTCAGCAGAATGCTCCTTGGATTTTATTTCCATTTTTTCTTTTCCTTTTTATGTCCTTTCATTATCTATGAGTTCCTAAAATTATACCAATTTGTTCATCCATCTATGCTTGCCTTTGCCTTCTAGTTAGAATAAGGTAAACCAGAATCACAGGCCAATTATCATTCCTTCACATCCCATTTGAAGTCTGTTTGCCCATTTACAAAATCACATACAATTTCAAAATTCAATTACAAAATGCTGTGTCTGTCTGTCTGTCATCTATCTATCTATTAAATTTATTTGCCACCCTTCTCATCTCAAGCAATCTTGAGCAGATTAAAGATAGTGAGATGTAAAATATAAGAACAATTACATTTTAAAAATCTATATATGGAGCTAAATCCGAGAATATGGACAGCATGGGAGCCTGAAGTTCCCAATATTCCTTTCTTTAACTGGGAACTGCTGAATGCTCCTATTAAGCAAAGTGGTAAAATAAGTCCTTATCCACTTGTCCTTAAAATATTTTGTTCTGTAAAATGAATTGCTGAGCTACAATTTTTATTTCATTAGCATACTGTAGCTATTTTACTTGATTAGGATTTTATATCAACTATATTAAGAAGAAATATTTTAAAATCTTCTCATTTTAAAATAAGAAAGAAGAACAGAAGAACAGAAAACGCAAAGATGTTGTAAAAACATTGATTTTCCAATGGTGTAATACTACATAGGTTGTGACAAGATTCCAATATCTGAAAAGAGTAATACTTAATTAGTGTTAATACTCATTTTCTTTCTAAAGCTAAACATTATTTCAAAGTATCCAGCTGGAACAGAGAGGATTACCTCCCAGGGAAATCTACCTAGTCTTTCTATAAAACAATATTAAATGATTTCATTGACATTTGCATGTTTCCGTGGTTTGCCTTGGGGAAATCAATGTTATTAAGATGGAAATAATAAACAATCTATGAGAGGACAGGTTAAGATCTGTAATTAACTAAGTATTAAATGTAAACTGATCCAAAAAAGAGATAGGATATACTGTACAAAATAAAGCCAGCAAAGTTTGACAATAATTATATAGTGCAAAATTTCTTTTTTTACTTAATTGTCCAAAAAATTTTCTTCTTTCAAAGTAAACAAAGATTTGTCAGTATTGTTGACTGAGGAATCAGTGCAATAATAAACAGTAGTGGTGATAGCAACTCAAATCTGAACAAATAAATGCTCTGTCTTACATATTGGCAAAAAAAATCAGAAAATAAAATACAAGCTGAATAGTCAAGACCTTGTTGATGATCCAAACTCTGTCAAGGACCTTGGAGTATTCATCTCTAATGCTCTAAGTGCTGGAGCCCATTGTAACTACATAGCCAAAAAGGCATTAAGAGTTGTTAACCTAATCTTATGTAGCTTTTTCTCTGGTAATATCACACTACTAACTAGAGCATACAAAACATTTGCTAGACCAATACTTGAATACAGCTCATCAGTTTGGAACCCGCATTACGTATCTGATATTAGCACAGTTGAGATATCCAGAAATATTTCACAAGAAGAGTTCTCCACTCCTCTACTCGTTGCAGAATACCTTATGCCACCAGACTTTAAATTCTAGATCTAGAAAACTAGAACTACGCCACCTTCGGTCCGATCTAAGTATAGTTTATAAAATTATACATTGCAATGTCCTACCTGTCAATGAATACTTCAGCTGCAACCATAATAATACGAGAGCACACAGTAGATACAAACTCAAGGTTAACTGCACCAAACTTGATTGCAGGAAATATGACTTCAGCAACAGAATGGTCAATGTCTGGAATACTCTACCTGACTCTGTGCTTTCTTCCCTAAATCCCCAAAACTAACCTATTGACCTCACCCCTGTCCTAAGAGATCTGTAGGGGGGCGTGCATAAGTGCACCAATGTGCCTACCGTCCCTTTCCTATTGTTTTTTTTAATTTTTCTTATATGTATCCATTTCATGTATTCATAACTATGTTTATACTTATACCTGTTACTTTATAATTGCTTGACAAAATAAATAAATAAAATAAAATAAACAGCAAATCTCCTTGAAATATTTGTCTCTTGGTATTAATCTCTCCCAATCAATCACCATTGACCAACAACTGTCTTTTCTATTGTATCATTAATCTTTGCACAAAGCTTCTGATGTTTCTACTGACTATTGTTATTTCTAGCCACTTAATTATCCAGTCCTGTGTCATGGAATTCAGTGCTTTCTTGAAATCAAGCTAATTCTTGATCTCCTTTCCCTTTCCCTGATCATTTTTCTAGTTTCATTTCTACTTCTGACATTATAGCTTCTTTTTTAAAATCCATCTTCTTTACCTAGCTTCCTTCTTGTTGTATTTTTGGTTTGTCCCAAAGCTGCACATAGAACTACACTGTTTCTTCTTTGTCAAACATTGACTGGTTCATTGTAGCCTTTCAATTGGTGGATTAGTAGAATCATTTTTTATTTGACTAAAATTGGAGATCTTACCTATACTTTGCAATTTGAGCTTTGTATTTGCTGATTTTCTTGGCTACAGCTGTTATTTATTGCTTTGTTATTTCCAGTGCTTCCTTAATTTCCCTTGTTTCTGAAACTTTTTGATCAGGTATCTTTCATATTTTTATGCTTCAGTTTGTTTTTTTTCATTTATTCTAGCTGTTACGTCCACGTGGAAGGAAGCCAGGAGTCGGTGACTTTGTATCAAGCTCTTTTATTGCAGTCAGGAACCGAACTGGGGCTAAGGAAAACGTTGCGGCTTTTTATTTCCAAGCCGCAGCGGCCGCGGCCAATGGCACCACTTTGAATCTCCCGCAATTCGAATCTACCAATTGCGGGAGATTCTCAGCGAGCTAATTGGCGCGGCTCGCCTAGCCAATCCGATCGCCCCACGCTTTGGCCAATCAAAGCGTGGGGATCTCAAGAATTCAAATGAGGGGACAGAACACCCCTCCCCTCTTGGTTCAGTCCTACGTAGCGTAGTCCCATAGGTAGGCGGGGCTCCGTCTTTGCCTACTGGACCTGCGCAGGTCAGTCGTAGGTTGGATCCCGGCCAGTTCGGTCGGGGTCTCTGTTTCTCCAGACTCCGTCGTGGGAACCGCCTAGTCTGTCTGGCCGGGCCGCTCTCCGCAGCTCCCTCCTGGTCTACCCGGGTTGGTTGAGCTGCGGGTTTTGCCACTCCCGCTCGGTCTTCCCGGGTTGGTTGAGCTGGCCTGGCTGTCTCTTCCTGGCGAGGTTTTGTGCTGGCTGCTTGCAGGTGAGTATGGCTGGTTTCTTTTTTCTGGGTTTTGGTTCCTGGGGTATCCCCTCCCCTCTTGGTTTGTGTTGAGGGGGTTGGTTTTGTTTGGTTGCATGTTGGTGGTGTCTTGTGTGGTCGTCCTCAATCTTAACTGATCGATGTGGCGTTTCCACGCTCGTCCGTCGGTTGTTTGTAGCCGGTACGAGTGTGGGCCCGTTAGTTGTGTTATGATTGCTGGTACACATAATGGGTCTCCGTTTAGGTTCTTCGCATAGACGGCGTCGCCTGGTGCGAAGGTTCGGTGTTTGCTGGTGGAGTCTGGAGGTTTCTCTGGGTTGTAAGTGGGGTGTAGTCTATCGAGTGGGGACCTTATTTTCCTCTCCATTAGCAGTTCTGCGGGCTTTTATTTGTTGTGGTGTTCGGGGTTATGTGCTGTATGAAAAGTAATTTATTTATTTTATCCTGGATCTCCCCGTGGTCTATTTTCTGGATGGTTTTTTTTGTGAATTGAACCATCTGTTCTGCCCTACCATTCGCCGCCGGATGCGCCGGGGCTGTCAGTGCGTGTCGTATGCCCCTTTCCGCTAGGAATTTTTCAAATTCTAGCGAGGTGAATTGGGGCCCGTTGTCGGACACGAGGACGTCCGGGAGGCCGTGTGTTGCGAAGAGTTTGCAGAGTTCTTTGGTCACGGCCTCCGTGGTGGTTGTTCTCATGTTGCTTACCTCCAGGCAGTTGGAGTAAGCATCTATGGTTATTAAGAAAGTGTGTCCTTTTGTGGGCCTGGCAAAATCTATGTGGATCCTAGACCACGGTCCCCTGGGGGTTTCCCACTCTAGGATAGGTGCTGTGGGTGGGCTTGGTCTAGTTTCCTGGCATCGTTGACACCTTGCTACCCAGGCCTCGATCTGTTTGTCCATCCCTGGTCACCAAGCGTAACTTCTGGCCAGGGCTTTTGTTCTCACGATGCCCGGGTGCCCCTTGTGTAACAGTTCCAAAACCTTCCCCTGTAGTTTTTCCAGGATGACCACCCTATCCCCCCATAGTATACACCCTTTTAGTAACGAGAGTTCCGTTTGCTGGTTCCGGAATGTCCTGAAGTTCTCATCGTTGTCCTTTTCCAGCCACCCTTTCTCTACCCAATGCAAAACTCGCGCCAGATGTTTGTCTTTATTAGTTTCTTGGGCAATGTCTGACGCGGTTATGGATAGGTTGGGTAGAGTCTCTATGCTGAGGGTGGTCGTCGTTGGTGCTGGGTCAGTGTCTGGTTCGGGTAACAGTGAGCGGCTTAAGGTGTCCGCATGGGAGATAGTCTTACTGAGTCGGTGTGTGAGTCCGTAGTTGTAGGCGGCCAGGAATTTGGACCACCTTGTCATTCGGGGAGACAGAATGTTCGGGGTGGCCCTGTTCCCTGCAAGGATTCCCAGCAGCAGTTTGTGGTCAGTGATGATGGTAAACGTCCGGCCATAGAGGAACTCGTGAAACCTTTTTACTGCGACGATAGCCAAAGCCTCTTTGTCCAGCTGGCTGTAGTTCTGCTCCGGTTTGGTGAGGGTCCTTGAAAAGAATGCGATGGGTGCTTCCTTTCCATCGGGGAGAGTGTGGCTGGGGACAGCGCCGATGCCGAAGGGTGATGCGTCGCATGTGATGGCTAGCGGTAGGATCTCGTTGTACTGGATGAGGACGGCATCCGAAGTGAGCAGGTCCTTGGTTTTCCTGAAGGCGGCTTCCTCACGTTTCCCCCAAGTCCAGGTAGCCGCCTTGTCCAAAAGCCTATGCAAAGGCTCCGCTGAGGTCGCCTTTTGGGGCAGGAAGACATTATAAAAGTTAAGTAGCCCCAGAAATGCCTGCAGTTCTGTTTTTGACCTGGGTGTGGGGGCTTCTTTGATGGCTTTAATTTTTTTGTCAGTGGGGTGAATGCCGTGTCAGTCTAGGAGGTATCCTAGGAATTCGACCCGCTCTGTGTAAAGCTGCATTTTTCCCTCTTCACTTTAAGCCCAGTTTCTTTGAATCTCATTAGCACCTCCCTTAGGCAACTCTCTAGTTCGGCCTGGTTGGTTGCCGATGCTAGTAGATCGTCGAAGTATGGTACCACTCCCTTGATGCCTTGTAAGAGTCTTTCCATGAGGCTCTGGAAAATTCCAGGCGCCACACTGACTCCAAATTGGAGGCGATTGCATCTAAAGGCTCCCCGGTGGGTGACTATGGTTTGCGCCTCTGCAGTTTCCTCGTCAACCGGCAGTTGCTGGTATGCTTGGGCCAGATCGAGTTTCATGAAAACTTTGCCCCCTCCCAGTGAGTATAGGAGATGCTGCACTACGGGGACGGGGTAAGCGCTTTGCTGCAAGGCGCCATTTAGGGTGGCCTTATTGTCCCCGCAGATTCTCACTGACCTATCAGGCTTGATTGGGGTGACTATCTCCCACCGGGCGTGGTCTATGGGTTGTAAGACCCCTTGCTTAACAAGCTTGTCAATTTGCTCGTCGATTTTCGGTTTGAGTGCGAAAGGTACCTGCCTTGGTTTTAGGTGTTTCGGGGGAACGTTTGGGTCTAGGCTGAAGGATATAGGGGGCCCTTGGTACTTGCCTAGGGTGCCGTCGAACACTTCTTGGAAATCTCGGGCCAGTTGCTGCTCCCAGTCGGCTTTGGCGATTGGTCGATGCCCGTGACTGTGATGCCTAGCGGTGCGAACCATTGAAGTCCCAGCAGGCTAGGTCGGTCTCGATCGACGATGGTCAGGGGAAGTCTTTTGGTGTGCCCCTTGTATGTCACTGTGAATTTCCTGTTCCGACTACAGGGATGCGGTTTCCCTGGTAGTCTTTGAGGATTAGTCTCTGGTTTTCTAGGTCCCTCCTCTGGATGGCAGGCACCAAGCGTTTAATTTCTTGCCATGCTACCATTGAGAGGTAGGACCCAGAGTGCACCTCCATTTTACAGGGTTTGCCTTCGATGCCTACCTCCACGTAGACCTTTCTGGCATCTGTGGTCGTTGTGTGGCCGATGGTGACCGTCTGATGTGTCTCTTCTCTCCGCCGGCTCTCACCCCCTCTTTGGGCTCGTCCGTTCCGTTCCCAACGGTTGTCTGCTGGGTGGTCTCTGGTCCTGGGGGGTGGGCTCTCTCGTTTCCGCTCGCTCGGGTCCCATCGTCTAGGGCTGTGGGTTTTCTTGAGGCGGCAGACGCGGGCTATGTGGCCTTTTTTGTTGCAGTGCCTGCAAACGGAGTCGAAGAACCGGCATTCGGATCTGGGGTGGTCGCCTCCACAACCAGCACATGCGGTCCTCGACTTATGACTCCGCCGGCTGCTCTGGTCACGGCCTGCCTGGAGACGGTGGATGTCTTCCTCCTCATCTGACGTGCCCGAGGTGGAGTGGAGTTCGCCCTGGTGGGTGGTAGTTTCAGGTTGGGCCTCGGTCGACCTTGCAGGGTTGTTGTTTGCAATGCGGTCCCCGGCGTTCGGTCTCTGCATGCAGTCTGCTGATTGTCGGGTTGCTTCGGCTGCCGCGGCTTCGAAGATGGCATCGGCGAGAGCGATGTTGCCCTTAGCCATCAACTGACTTTGGAGAACGGGGTCCCAAAGGCCGAGCACGATTCGGTCCCACAGGGCCTCGTTCATATTGGAGAACTCGCATAGTCCTCCAAGGCGCCGCAGCTCTGCAACGAAATCACTGAAACTCGCCCGACCACTGGTCCCGCCGATAAAATTCGTGTCGTAGGATGAGGATGGGAATGGCTGGAGTGTAGTGTTTCCGGAGTAATGGCTCAAGGTCCGCCCAATCCATCGCGGTAACATCGGCGGGCTTGGCTAGCGCTTTTGCCATCTTAAACACTGCGGGCCCGCAGTGCATTAGGAAGATGGCTCTTTTCTTCAGTCCCATGGCATCCTTCAGATCGTTGCATTTGAGGAACATGTGGAATCTGTCCGTGTAAGATTCCCAGTCCTCACTGGCAGGGTTGAAGGGGGTTGGTGGCACGATGCTGGCCATCTCGTCGGTTGGCTGGCTTCCGTCGGACACGTGCTTCGGTTCAGGATTAGGATCCCACCTTCGTCGCCAGTGTTACGTCCACGTGGAAGGAAGCCAGGAGTCGGTGACTTTGTATCAAGCTCTTTTATTGCAGTCAGGAACCGAACTGGGGCTAAGGAAAACTTTGCGGCTTTTTATTTCCAAGGCGCAGCGGCCGCGGCCAATGGCACCGTTTTGAATCTCCTGCGATTCGAATCTACCAATCGCGGGAGATTCTCAGCGAGCCAATCGGCGTGGTTCGCCTAGCCAATCCTCCCCACGCTTTGGCCAATCAAAGCGCGGGGATCTCAAGAATTCAAATGAGGGGACAGAACACTAGCCTCAAAAGGGAAATATTGATGTTCTGATACAAATGCTTTGACATTGCATTAATGTGTATGCATGTTTCTCTATCTCTATCTTTCTCTTTCATGTGTGTGTGTGTGTGTGTGTTTGTGCGTGTGTGTGTTGTCCATATATGTATACACACATAGGTATCTCATATTCTCGGAGAGCTATCTTATATTATTTATCAATCAGGACAACTTTAAAATAGTATAGAACAAAACAAGTAAAGGTAGAATATTATTGGAAATGCTTTAAAAAAAAAATCACATATTACAGTGGTTCTCAAACTTTTCTTCACTATTGAAGCTTTTAAATATCTTCTGTGCCCATGGACCTTAGCCATTGATCCTCATGACTTAAATCAAGATTTACATCACAACATTCCTTCAAGCCTTCTCAGATCCCCTATGACCATGGTGGCGAACTTATGGCATGCATGCCACAGGTGGCATGCAGAGCCCTCTCTGTGGGCATGCACACCATCGCCTGAGCTCAGCTCTGCCATGCATGCATGGCCAGTTGGTCTTTGGGTCTCTGCCACACATGCATGGGTGTGGGATGCATGCCCAGAAGCTGCTGAGCATGCAGGGTGCATGTTGCATTTTGGGTATGCTCGTGTGCTGAAAAGGTTTGTTATAACTGCCCTATGATGACATCATGATCCCCCTCCCAGGGTCTGCAAAGTTTACAGACATTTTTAATCTTCTGTTTTCACTTTGTCATTATGGGGTGGGTAGTAGATTAGTGTAGATTAATGCGAGAAAAAAATAATTTAAACAACCATAGAATCAGCCTGCAACATAACAAAATTGAGAAAAGTAAAGGCAGTATGAGTACTTTCTGAATGCACTGTATATTTATGCATCTCATTAGGTTCTTGAAATCTTTCAAAAACAACACATATCATCACATTTTCTATTCTTCAGAACAGCAGTGTGATCTTCCCCCAGACAATAAAAATCATCTTCTGTAATTGTAGAAATAGGTCAAAATTATTATTGTTAAATCTTCTGTTGCTTAAATTAACGATTTCATCGCTCTTTCTCAAGAACTCATTAAAGGGAATTCTTTAATAATGTTTGGTTGTAAAAATTGGATATCTGCCACTTTAATTGTTGTAGCAGTAATTATAGATCTGATAACAGCATTATTAACTTAAACAGGTGAGAAAGATATAGAGACAAAAAGTAGACAAGAGGCAATTCTTTGAGAGAAAAATATTGAAAATTAGTCATCCTCTATAAGTGTAGTGTCAGTTCAATACAACTCTGGCATCTTAGATGTGTTTCAGGCTTCAAAAGTGCTACAGATATTAACTTAAGAATTCTGGAAATTTTGGTGTGTGTGTGTGTGTGTGTGTGAGAGAGAGAGAGAGAGAGTCTGTCTGTCTGTAGTGTCAAATAAGAAAAGTCTGGTCCAAATTAATTCAGTTCCCTCAGGAAGGTCCACCATGAGCTACATTGAATTATGACTCTTCAACCTACTGTGCTGTTCTCATTCTTTGCTTCTTTTACAGTCATATTTTTTCTTCATAATTAAAAAACTCTTACTTTAGGAAGGAATGATCTTCCATTATTTTCCTGCATGGATCATTAAGGGAATTTATGATTCTTACAATATCCATCAATTGCCAAAGCCTTCTGTTGCTTCCTACTTCTTCTGAAAAAGTGCCATTTTCTCACTTGATGAAATAAAAAGGGAGTAAATGGAAAATAGCAGCTCTCTATAAATTAAATTATCTCCTGAAATAAGGGAGCGAAGGTTTGGACAAAATTAAGAAAAATGTTTTAATATGAAAAATGGACAATCTTATTTTTTTATAAAATTTCATTCAGTTTCAATGAAAAATAAAATATAAAGAAACAGAAAAAAGGAATAGAAAAAATATCAGGAAAAAAGCCAAGTACAAGTACAAAAAGGGAAAAAAAACAAATGTGAAAATATTATATAATCCCTGATAAACTGAAAAAGATCAACTTTTCAAAAAGAGTTGTATATGAATATCTTTTCAAAAATGCATTCACTAAAATACAAAATTGGCTGAAAATATTATCTAAGTAATCCTTTAAAAAAATCACATATTTCCTTATAAATGGGAAACTGAAGATCAGAAATAGTGGCCTACTTTAAACTCTAATTTAAAATTTAATTGGAAATTATCAACTTGTGATTTTATATCATTCCAAAAGGGAAACAAATTGGTCTATCAGTTTTAGGACAGGACTTCTGGTTTGAATCTGAGTATGTGGCTTCAGTGAATTTAAGTCACTATTTTCTAAAACTGGCATCAAAACTGGTTTAAGAAACTGTGGTTTAACTGCTTCTTCCAACCAAATATGAAGCCAATTTCTCAACTTTAATATCAAGCATTTTTAAAACATATCTTTTTATGGATATGAATGAACTGGAAAGTTGAGTAATATATGACTTATTCCCCAACCCATATATGGGTTGTGTGTTTTACATAAATGGTACAGTTTTTCAAAGTCTTAGAGTATGTTTTTATAATGTAAGAATGCAAAGAGTTTCATAGAAAAATGATTCACCAAAAAAAGAGACAAAATTATGCCCAGGAAATTAAGTAGGCATGTTTGGAATTTTAAATCAAGGAACAATTTTTGTTCTAAATAAAATAATTAAATACAACTTTAATTTATCACAGAAATTCTTTATCTCATTTTTTAAAAATGCTTTATCTCATAAAGTGCGAGAACCAGTGTAGTAGTTAAGGCTCCAGGCTAGAAACAAAGAAAGCATGAAATTCAGCTGGGTGACTTTGGCCAGTCACTCTCCATCAGCCCAACTCACCTGATAGATGGTGGTGGAAATAGATATGTTTGCCAGTTTGAGTCATTTATAAAAACAGTAATTTTTTATTATAAAACTTAATTTAAATATCTTTTTTAAAAATCTAAAAAAAATAATTGTGCTCTGACTCTTATGGGTAGTGTGTATCTTCTCAGTTTCAGGTCTTCTACCAAGAGCCTGTGAATTTGAGGGTTTTACACAGTATCTTCTGCACAGTATGCTCCTAACATTTAACTCTTCTGGACAGAGAGTTCTGATATCATTCTTGTCTCAGTTCATAAGTCGCAACTCAAGTGCTTTTACCACTGGAACCTCTTTGGCCTTTACTTTCCATATCTTCTCTAATTCCTCCTTCAGGCCCTGGTACATAACCCTTTTACTGATGTTCTTGTCATGTGACACCACCTACATCTATCATCACCACTGTCTTCTATTCCTTGTCCACAACCACACTGTCTGGTTTATTGGCCAGTACTTGCTTGTCTGTCTGGATATGGAAGTCTCATGGCATCTTAGCCTTTTTATTCTTCAGTAGAATCTCTAATCTAGAGTTGGGAGGGTCCAACTCACACTGTGTGGAAATATTCCTATACACAATGCCAGCTAATTGATTGTACCTCTCAGTGTATGCTGTTCTTGCCTGCATCTTACACTCTGCCACTATGTATTGGACTGTCTCTGAAGCCAAACTGCATAGTCTACAATTTTGATACATCCCTGCTTTTATTTATCTGGTGCTTAGTGCCTGTTCTTTAGTGTTTCATTGTACAGTGTTCAGATGCCTTTTAAGCTAGCCCTTTACAACTACTGGTAGCTTTTCCAATGTCTGCCACCTCAGCTGTCTGTTAATTGTACATTCCATGCAGGCCTTGTCTTGCCATGGTAAATCCTTTGCTGGATTTTTTTTCCATGTCTGCTACTACATCAGGCACTCTCTCAGCAGCTCATCTTTGGGTGTAATATTACTGATATACTCTTGGATGCTCTGTGATTCATCCAGGACACTGGCTTTGACACTCACTAGATCTTACCCACCTATACAAAGCAATGGTGAGGACCATTCATCACCTTGTATATGCCACACTTGATGATCACTTATGTGAACTGTCCTGAGTTGACTCCCAGTATTGACTTCCATAGTTCCACTGAATTATTGAATTCTTAATATCCTTTCTACAGCTCCAACCATTCATAGATCCATGTGTATGGCATTTTGTCATAGGTGCTGTGTCTTCGGAAATGATGCCAGGAGTCGGTGACTTTGTATCAAGCTCTTTTATTGATGTGGGAACCGAACTAGGGCTATTGAGAAACTTCGCGGCTTTTATTTTTTAGCCGCCACGGCCGCGACCAATGGCACCGCTTTGAATCTCCCGCAATTCGAATAGACCAATCGCGGGAGATTCCTAGCGAGCCAATCGGCGCGGCTCGCCTAGCCAATCAGAGTGCCCCGCGCTTTGGCCAATCAAAGCACGGGGATCTCAAGAATGCTAATGAGGGGACAGAACACCCCTCCCCTCTTGGTTTAGTCCTTACGTTGCGTAGTCCCGTAGGTAGGCGGGGTTCCGTCTTAGCCTACTGGACCTGCGCAGCTCAGTCGTAGGTTGGATCCCGGCCGGTTCGGTCAGGGTCTCTGCTTCTCCGGATGCCGTCGTGGGAACTGGCTGATCGGTTGGGTCGGGCCGCTCTCCGTAGCTCCCTCCTGGGCTTCCCGGGTTGGTTGAGTTGCGGGTTTCGCCGCTCCCCCTCGGTCTCCCCAGGTCGGTCGAGCTGGCCTGGCTGTCTCTTCCTGGCGAGGTTTCGTGCTGGCTGCTTTCCGGTAAGTATGGTTGGTTTATTCTTCCTTGGTTTTGGTCCCCTGGATATTCCCTCCCCTCTTGGTTTGTGTTGTGGGGGTTGGTTTTGCCTGCTTGTGCGTCGGTGGTCTGTTGGGTGGTCGTCCTCGATCTTAATTGGTCGATGTGGCGTTTCCACGCTCGTCCGTCTGTTGTTTGTAGCCGGTACGAGTGTGGGCCTGTTATTTGTGTGATGATGGCCGGTACCCATAACGGGTCTCCCGTTAGGTTTTTTGCGTACACGGGGTCGCCTGGTGCGAAGGTTCGTGTTTGCTGGTTGAGTCTGGGGGCTTCTCTGGGTTACACGTGGGGTGTAATCTGTCGAGTGGGGACCTTAATTTCCTCCCCATTAACAGTTCGGCTGGGCTTTTATTCATTGTGGTATTTGGGGTTATGTGTTGGGTGAAGAGTAATTTATTTATTTTATCCTGGATCTCCCCGTGGTCTATTTTCCGGATGGTTTTCTTTGTGAATTGCACCATCCGTTCCGCCCGACCGTTCGCCGCCGGATGCGCCGGTGCTGTCAGTGCGTGTCGGATGCCCCTTTCCGCTAGGAATTTTTCGAATTCTAACGAGGTGAATTGGGGCCCGTTGTCGGAAACGACGACATCTGGGAGGCCGTGTGTTGCAAAAAGTTTGCCGAGTTCCTTGGTCACGGCCTCCGTGGTTGTTGTTCTCATGTTGCTTACCTCCAGCCAGTTGAAGTAAGCGTCTACTGTTATCAGGAAGGTGTGTCCTTTTGTGGGCCTGGCAAAATCTATGTGGATCCTAGACCAAGGTCCCCTTGGGGTTTCCCACTCTAGGACAGGTGCTGTGGGTGGGCTTGGCCTAGTTTCCTGGCATCGTTGGCACCTTGCTACCCAGGTCTCAATCTGTTTGTCCATCCCTGGCCACCAAGCGTAACTTCTGGCCAGGGCTTTAGTCCTAACGATGCCCGGGTGCCCCTCGTGTAACAGTTCCAGAACCTTCCCTTGTAGTTTTTCTGGAATGACCACCCTATCCCCCCATAGTATGCACCCTTTTAATAACGAGAGTTCCGTTTGCCAGTTCCGGAATGTCTTGACGGACTCATCGTTGTCCCTTTCCGGCCACCCTTTCTCTACCCAATGCAACACCCGTGCCAGACGTTTGTCTTTATTAGTTTCTTGGGCAATGTCTGACGCGGTTATGGGTAGGTTGGGTAGAGTCTCTATACTGAGGGTGGTCGTCGTGGGTGCTGGGTCGGTGTCAGGTTCCGGTAGAGGTGAGCGGCTTAAGGCGTCCGCATGGGAGATCGTCTTACCCGGTCTGTGTATGAGTCCGTAATTGTAGGCCACCAGGAACTCGGACCACCTTGTCATTCAGGGAGACAGAATGTTCGGGGTGGCCCGGTTCCCTGCAAGGATTCCCAGCAGCGGTTTGTGGTCGGTTATGATGGTAAATGTCCGGCCGTAGAGATACTCGTGGAATCTTTTTACTGCAGCAACGATAGCCAGAGCCTCTTTGTCTAGCTGGCTGTAGTTCCGCTCCGGTTTGGTGAGGGTCCTTGAAAAGAACGCGATGGGTGCTTCTTTTCCATTGGGGAGAGTATGGCTGAGGACAGCGCCAATGCCAAAGGGTGATGGGTCGCATGTGACGGCCAGAGGTAGGGTCTCGTTGTACTGTATAAGGACGGCATCCGAAGTGAGGAGGTCCTTTGTTCTGTGGAAGGCAGCTTGCTCGTGTTTCCCCCAAGTCCAGGTCGCCGCCTTGTCCAAGAGCCTATGCATAGGCTCTGCCGCCGTCGCCTTTTGGGGCAGGAAGACATTATAAAAGTTAAGTACCCCCAGAAATCCCTGCAGCTCCATCTTCGACTTGGGTGTGGGGGCTTCTTTGATGGCTTTGATTTTTTGGTTTGTGGGGTGAATGCCGTGATGGTCTAGGAGATATCCTAGGAATTCAACCCGTTCCGTGTATAATTGGCATTTCTCCCTCTTTACCTTGAGCCCGGTCTCTTTGAATTTGGTTAGGACCTCCCTTAGGCGACCCTCTAGTTCGGCTTGGTTGGTTGCCGACACTAAGACGTCATCGAAGTAAGGTACCACCCCCTTGATGCCTTGTAATAGCCTTTCCATTAGGCTTTGGAATATTCCAGGCGCCACGCTGACTCCGAATTGGAGCCGGTTGCATTTAAATGCTCCCCGGTGGGTGACTATGGTTTGCGCTTCTGCTGTTTCCTCGTCGACTGGCAACTGTTGGTATGCCTGGGCGAGGTCGAGTTTGGCGAAAACCTTACCCCCTCCCAGTGAATGCAGTAGGTGTTGCACTACTGGGACGGGGTAGGCGCTTTGTTGAAAGGCGCCATTTAGGGTGGCCTTATAGTCCCCACAGATTCTCACCAACCCATCGGGCTTGATCGGGTGACTATGGGGGTCTCCCACCGGGCATGGTCTATTGGTTGTAGGACCCCTTGCTTGACGAGCTTGTCAATTTGCTTGTCTATCTTGGGTTTAAGTGCGAATGGCACCCGCCTTGGTTTCAGGCGTTTTGGGGGGACGTTTGGGTCTAGGCTGAATGATATAAGGGGCCCTCGGTACTTGCCTAGGTTTCCGTCGAAGACCTCTTGGAATTCCCGGGCTAGTTGTTGCTCCCAGCTGTCGTCGGTGATGTGGTCGATTCCCGTGACTGCGATGCTGAGCGGGGTGACCCATTGCAGTCCCAGTAGGCTTGGGCGGTCGCGATCGATGATGGTCAGGGGAAGCCTTTTGGTGCGCCCTTTGTATGTTACGTTGAACTGTCCGGTTTCAACTACAGGGATGCAGTTTCCCTGGTAGTCTTTTACGATTAGTCTCTGGCTGTCTAGGCCTTTTCTTTGGATGGTAGGCATCAAGCGCTTTATTTCATGCCATGCTATCATGGAGAGGTAGGACCCGGAGTCCACCTCCATTTTACATGGCTCGCCTTCAATGCCTACCTCCACGTAGACCTTCCGGGCGTCATTGGTTGTGGCGTGGCCGATGGTGACCGTCTGATGGGTGTCCTCTCTTCGCCAGGTCTCGCCGCCTCGTAGGGATCATCCGTTCTGGTCCCATCTGTTGTCAGAGGGGCGATCTCTGGTCCGGGGTGGTGTTCTCTCTCGCCTCCGTTCGCTCTGGTCCCATCGTGGCGGGCTGCGGTTCTTTTTGAGACGGCAGACGCGGGCGATGTGTCCCTTCTTGTCGCAATGCTGGCAGATTGACTCGAAAAACCGGCATTCGGACCTGGGGTGGTCGCCTCCGCAACCGGCACAGTTGGTCCTCGACTTACGACCCCACCGGTTCCGTGGGTCGCGGCCTGCCTGGAGACGGTGAATTTCCTCCTCCTCATCGGAAGTGCCCGATGCCGAGTGGAAGTCGCCCTGGTGGGGTGGTCGTCTCGGGTTGGGTCTCGGCCGACCTTGCAGGGTGGTTGTTCCCGCTGCGGTCCCCAGCGTTCGGTCGGCGCATGCGGTCAGCGGATGTTCGGGTCGCTTCGGCGGCTGCGGCTTCGGTGAGGGTATCTGCAAGGGTGATGTTGCCCTTGGCCATCAGCCGGCTCTGTAGGACGGGGTCCCACAGGCCGAGCACGATTCGGTCTCGCAGGGCATCGTTCAGGTTGTCGAATTTGCACAGCCCCCCTAGGCACCGTAGTTCGGCAATGAAGTCGCTGAAACCCTCACCCGACCATTGGTCCCGACGGTAGAACTCATGTCGTTGGATGAGGATGGGCACCTCTGGGGCGTAGTGTCGCCGAAGTATTGGCTCGAGGACGTCCCAGTCCATCACGGTTGCGTCGGCGGGTTTGGCGAGTGCTTTGGCCATCTTAAATACCTCGGTCCCACAGTGGGTCAGGAAGACGGCTCGCTTCATGTGGCCGGTGGCGTCCTTCAGGTCGCTGCACTCGAGGAACATGCGGAATCTGTCAGAGTACGATTCCCAGTCCTCGCTGGCGGGGTTGAAGGGTGCGGGGGGGTGATTTTTACCATTGTGGAGTTTCGTCTGGCTTCCGTCGGATACATGCTTCGGTTCAGGATCAGAATCCCATCCTCATCGCCAGTGCTGTGTCTTCGGAAATGATGCCAGGAGTTGGTGACTTTGTATCAAGCTCTTTTATTGATGTGGGAACCGAACTAGGGCTATTGAGAAACTTCGTGGCTTTTATTTCTTTAGCCGCCGTGGCCATGGCCAATGGCACCGCTTTGAATCTTCTGCAATTCGAATAGACCAATCACGGGAGATTCCTAGCGAGCCAATCGGCGCGGCTCGCCTAGCCAATCAGAGTGCCCCGCGCTTTGGCCAATCAAAGCGCGGGGATCTCAAGAATGCTCATGAGGGGACAGAACAATAGGCTTTCCTATATTAATTCAGACTATGCTCAGATTAATCTATATAATTTTGAATTTTGGGCAATTGCTCTATTTATGAGAAACTGATGGTTTGACCTCTGGTGTTGTTTCCAATCCCTTTATGAGCCATGTTTATATACTAGCCCATTTGATCTTGTTGTTTGTTGGCCATAATGCCTTGTAGAACATGAACCTCTACATATAGGGGTTCAGATAATTGATCAGTAATTCATTTGTGCTGTTCCCTTGTGGAAGCATTTCATAATTAATACTTTCCTCCCTTGTGTTAGCCCATCTGCATAAGAACCTGCTGCTATCAACTGGTTCATTTGTGTTGCTAGGCATTCATGTGATGCTGTTAGTTTCTTTAACTAGTAGATCATTTCTAAGCCAAAGACTGTCCATCTCTTCATGGTGGGAAAGATTGGAGGAAAGAGAATAACAATAAAGGTGGGATTTAAAAAAAAAAAAAACCTCTGTGTGTATGTGTGTGTATGCACATACGTGCGCACACACACACATCACACACACACATATAGATGGGGAAGGACAGAGGGAGAGAGGGGGGGAAGTGTTTTCAACAATACCATGATTATTTCACTTGGTTTCACTCCCTCTCGATTGCCTATGGTTATTTACTTATATATGAGCATTTGCATTGAAAGAAGAAAGTTAAAGTTTATATTTATCCCATCAAAGAGCTAAAGGTACAAGAGAAGCCCATCAGCATCACAATGGCTGTTCTTTCTGAATGTTCCATAAAGTGATTACATCCAACCCACCAAGCAGCAGGGAAAAAAACTGCAGTAATTTTATACGCTGCTTCAGACGTTCCCATATCTCTCAATCTGACATGGGCCAAATGGGAGATAAAGGATGCAAAGTGTGGGATACAAAGTCTCGGCTGCTTAGGCAACTTGGAGTGTCACAAGGTTAATGTTTTTTGCACACAGGACGTTGTTGGGATTCATGGCAGAGAATTTAAGACAAATGATTTGCTGCATTGAAAGCAGAAGGGAAAGCATTTGAAAAGAAGAAAAAAACACTTTGGTATAAAATGAGGCCTACTCTAAACAAGCTATTTCGAATAATGATGAGCCATTGTTTTTGTTCACTGAGAAGGGGAAAAAGTCATTTCACTCCTAACTTAATCCAACAGTATGTTCCACACACATGAAAGGCAAAATCAATGAAACCACATCAGACAGTAAAGCTAGTTTCAGATGTGACTTTGTCTTACTTTCCCAATATTTCTGCATATTTGATAACATAGTCAAAATTGAAATTAGTAAGAAATTTCTGCTTAGATACTTAATATATCATAATCCGTGAATTAATTCTTGCAGATGGAACTCAGACCAGTGCAGATGAAGAGCTTCATGATGTTCTCAACATTATATGGGGCATATATTTTGTAAGAAATGAAAAGAATAGTATATGCATGAATGGCAACATTGGACAGAAACAGCATGATGGTGACAACGATATACTGTATGGCATCTGAGCACTACAGAATCTGATAGAAATGTGGTAATATCTCTGGTGCAGGGAATTGAATTTTCAACATATTTTGAAGGAATTGAGTTTTGTATGAAAAATATTTGTTTGGTTTAAAACATAATGGTACAGATTTAAAAGATCTGTGTCTAATTTTTAAAAAGAGGAAGAGAATTTGCTTCTGAAAACTCAACAGCTTTGTTGCTGAATTTTACTGTTGCAATATTTGGAAGAGGCAAACTTTGACAACTGCAAAACAGATAAAGAGTACATGATTTCCTTAGACCAAGGTGGGCAACAATGGCCCCTTTACAACCTGTGAACTTCAACTCCCAGAATTCTTAAGCCAGCTATAATTCAGCCATGAAGTCTACAGGTTGTAGACTGAAACATATGCAGAATGGTTGCATGAATTGGATATGTGTAGTTTAATGAAAAGAAGGACTAGTAGTGACATGATAACAGTGTTCTAATATTTGAGAGGCTGCCACAAAAATGGGTGGAGGTAACCTTTTCTTCAAAGCATCTGAAGGCAGGACAAGAAGCCCATAGATGGAAACCAATAAAGAAAAGAAGCAACGTAGAACTGAGAAAAAATTTCCTGATATAACAATTAATCAATGGAATTATTTACCTCCAGAAGTTGTATCTGAAAACGGTATAAAGTTTCCTGCTTAAGCAGGAAATTGCATTGATCACATGTCTTTGATTTTAAAAAAACCCTAGTTCTAATTCTCATAAACACATCAGAAAGTCAGTGGAGATTTTTATATTTTACATGTAGATAAGTACTCCAGAAATTATATTAAAGTCATATTATGGTTATTATTTGATACTAATCTAATTTGAAACTAAAGTTAAAGTCATGTTTGATATTTTATAATCTTTTTTTATGTTCTGAAATATACTTGAATTAATTTGAAGGAAAATCAAAACATATAGTCCACTTAAATAGTAGAAGATAGGGTTATAGAAAGAGATATAGCTTTTATAACTTTTTAATGTTTTTTTTTGTTTTTGAAACAAATTTTATTAATTTTAAAGACAAACAAACCATCATTGAATACATTGAATACATAAACCCTTTTTCCATTATAAATTTTACAAGTCAAATAAGACATTATTTTATACAACATAGTTCTGTTTTACACCATTTCCATATGAATATATAAATATCTCTTAGCAAATTTCTCATTATTTCTCTTTACTCTTATTCAATTTCATTATTATTATTATTTTTTCCTATATTTATCCAATTTATAATCATCATCTACATTTCTCTCTGACTTGGTTACCATTATTCTCATCCAACATTCCTCCAAGGTTTTATTAATTCTCAAACAAACATGAACACACAAAACACACAATAATAAAACTTCTTTTAAGAAAGTAGTTTGGACCCAGATTACCTCTCTTTATATGGACTTCAATTAGCTTCGTGCTCATCTTATATACCATTACCTATTTTATTTACCATTCTATATCTTCTATATAACTTCTCCCCGCTTTTCATTCTTCTTAATTCTATTTTATTTAATTCATTTAATTTAAATCAATGTGTTTGTATCTTTTGTCCGTTCTTTCCAAATTATCCATTTGTCTCATTCCCTACAAAAAAAAGATTTCTCCTGAAATCACTGATCAGAGTATGATGCCTTTCTATCCTCTCCCTAAATAAATATTAAGAATAACGCCCATTACCCAATCTGATTCTGCTTAGTACATTCTACCAGCTAACTTTTAAAAAGAGGAAAGAATAATAAATCCAAAATGATTAAAAAAGTGAAATAATAAATCTAAATGTTAAATCTTGTAACATTCCAATTATCTATTTCAAAAACAAACGCCACAATAGTAAGTTTCTAGTAACATTAATACAACAATCAATTAAACTATTCAATTAAACTCAATATTTTAAACATTCCTTTTAATATTTTGTTAAGTTTTAAAGTCTATCATTACTAAACATTTCAATATTTTAATCTTTTATTAATTCTTATAACATTCTAGTTTTCTATTTCTAATACAAATACTACAATACCATCTTATGTACCTTGCAGAATCTTCTTTTTAAAAGAAATTATACATTACCCTTTATCCCTAAAAAAAATTCCTTTTTTCCCATCTTGTTTCATACCTTTGTGGCTTCCCCCCCCTTTTCCCTTTTTTTCTTATCCCACCTGGCCTTTTTACCCCCCCCCCCCACCTTCCACCTTTTTAGCTTCCCCTCTCTGCTGTATTTTTTTTTTCTTTTGCTTACTAACATTGTGTTGATTTTGCATCTTATTTTTCTCTTTCTTGGGTGGTTTTTTAAGTCTTAAGTCCTTCATTTTCCTTCCTCTCTTTCTCCTTTCTTTCTTAATTAAGTTTTGAGATTCATTGAAGATGGCGTCTTCTTCTTCTTCTGTTTCCTCCATCTGTTGTTGTTTTTGCTGATAAATAGCAAGCGCCATTTCTAAAAAAAAGGAAGGCTTCTTTCACAGCGTCCTTGCCTTCTTTTTTTATTTTTCCATATTCCTTTCTAAGTTCATCAACAGGTAAAGCCATTGTAAATCTTTTCTTTATTCTTCTTCTTAAAACAACCAAGATGTTTCAAAAGTTAGAACAGTTCCCCAAAGTCCCAGAGACATCAATCAGTCCAAACAAAGCACAAAGTTCTCACTTCCTCTTCCTGGGGTAATATCAATAGAAGGAAAAGAAAAAAAGCCCAATCTATATTTTAAAGCCTTATTGCAATTAATTTCTAGTCTCAAAATCTTCAAGGTATCACCTCCAGCAAGATCTTAATATTTTTTTTTGTCCTCTCCCTTCCCACTTATAACAAGAAGCCAAGTTTTTACCTTTTATAAAAAGACAGGTTTCTCAATGGCCATTTGTTGATTCCATAGGGAAGGAGAGTAAACTTTCCCTTTCAGCACCTCAAATTTGCCGCTTGAGATTCTCCTTTGGAAACAAAGTATCATTCAAAAATAGTCATAGCTTTCAGGATGTTAGGCGTCTCTTAAAGTCCTGGGTCAGCCAAAAAACTTTCTCTTGAAAACATTCTCCCCTCTTCGTCCTGCTCAGTCTTACCCAGCTGCCGGCTTCTTTGTGGCGGCCATTACAGACCACCGCTCCACCATCTTGAGAAAAGGGGTTTTTGCCAGCTGGGGAGGGGGTCTGCAATACCCCCAAACCCCTCTCCGGCTCCCCCCTGTCTTCGGCTGCATCTGCAGGACAGTCTTAGCCTCCAGACCCGTCAGGATCGGAGGCACCAAGACAGCATGCGCCACAGGTATCGCGTAGGATCATGAATCCCTGCCACTGCCAAAGCCGACAATCCGGAAGTTGATAAAGATAAAGATAAAGAGTACATGATTCCTTAGACCAAGGTGGGCAACAATGGCTCCTTTACAATCTGTGAACTTCAATTCCCAGAATTCTTAAGCCAGCTATAATTCAGCCATGAAGTCCACAGGTTGTAGGCTGAAACATATGCAGAATGGTTGCATGAATTGGATATGTGTAGTTTACTGAAAAGAAGGACTAGTAGTGACATGATAACAGTGTTCTAATATTTGAGAGGCTGCCACAAAAATGGGGGGAGGTAACCTTTTCTTCAAAGCAACTGAAGGCAAGACAAGAAGCCCATAGATGGAAACCAATAAAGAAAAGAAGCAACGTAGAACTGAGAAAAAATTTCCTGATATAACAATTAATCAATGGAATTATTTACCTCCAGAAGTTGTATCTGAAAATGGTATAAAGTTTCCTGCTTAAGCAGGAAATTGCATTGATCACATGTCTTTGATTTTAAAAAAACCTGGTTCTAATTCTCATAAACACATCAGAAAGTCAGTGGAGATTTTTATATTTTACATGTAGATAAGTACTCCAGAAATTATATTAAAGTCATATTATGGTTATTATTTGATACTAATCTAATTTGAAACTAAAGTTAAAGTCATGTTTGATATTTTATAATCCTTTTTTTTATGTTCTGAAATATACTTGAATTAATTTAAAGGAAAATCAAAACATATAGTCCACTTAAATAGTAGAAGATAGGGTTATAGAAACAGATATAGCTTTTATAACTTTTTAATATTTTTTGTATTACTATATATTTTATTCTGATTAGTAGATGCTAAAGATTTACAAGGGACAGATTGCCTGGAAATTGAGTATAGTTTCTCAAAGTTTTTTTTTTCTACTGTTGTTGTTATTCTATTTTTTTTATAATGCATGCTTTAAAATTATTTTCAGTAGCATTTTGATTGTTTAATCATTGTAATTGTAAGACATTGCATATTAAAGTTAACAACTGGATGTTACTGTCAGTGCTGTAAAAACAAGTGCAATTATTTTATTAATTCACAGCTTATTTTAAGAAAAAACTTTAATCCAACCTAGAGCTATTAATATGTTCTTGTTAAACTGCTTTACTTTTGTTTTCAAAATGTCTGGCAATGTTTACTATGGCTTATTACAAAAGTAATTCTTCAACATTTGCCAACCTCCATCAAGATCAGCTTTCCAAAATGGTGCCTTCCAAATGTTTTGAAGTATAATTCCCAAAATCCCCAGACTGTTTGAGGGAAGAAAAAATACTACTGGAATTAGTTTTGACTCACATTCTTTTTACATTCTTTTTCCCATTCTTCTTTCCTCCTGCAACTTACTTATTTTATCATTTAAACTTTTGTTTATTGTAGACAAGTAAGTACAATAACATGAGGATTCAGAAAAAAAAAATAGCTTAAAATCACTGATGTGAAAATGATAGACATATTCTATATTTGCGCTGACTTCATTTTTGAAATATTGGAAGATTTTTATTCAGTTCGAATGTTCTCTGAAGTGGTTACTAGGTACATCCAGGTCAAATAAGACCTTACATGCCCACTCACAATACTCACTTTAAGTTGTCCCATATCCAGATAAGAAAAAAACAAAAACAAATGAAGCTCCAATAACTTCTATATATGCCCTTATTGCCTATTGAAACTTTAATTTCAGGAAGTGCATTCCTGATGGTAACATATACAGTAAACTTCTATGGACATAGTCTGCACTCTTTTTAATTGCTCCATCAGCAGAACTGCAATAATTATTCCTTATGTATGATAAGGTAGTGTGATTGTGTGTGTTATATACTGCACAGCCGGGAAGCAGAAAATATGCTGCTGGAACCACAATGCAACACTTGCTCATTAAATACTATGAAACTATCCACCTTTTTCAAATTCAGGTATGGTAGAGAACCAAAAATAAAAATAAATATGAACAAAGAATAATCCCTGAAAAAATTTGAAATACTGGAAATTATTGTAGCAGAAATGCAAAGTTGGATAAGAATTTTGTTCACTTGAGGGAACTTCCAGTTTGTTGGCTTCGCCAGCAGCAGGGTTCCGCGATCCTGCACGATCCCTGCCACGCTAGCCGTTTTGGTGCCTCTGATCTGGACGGGTTTGGAGGCTAAGGCTGCCCCACAGAGGCAGCCGAAGATAGGGGGAGCTGGTGAGGGGTTTGGGGGTGTTGCAGACCCCCTTCCCAGACAGCAAAACCCCCTTTTCTCAAGGCGGTCAAGCGGCGGTCTGCAATGGCCACCACAAAGAAGCCTGCAGCTGGGTAAGATTGAGCAGGAGGAAGAGGGGAGAAAGTTTTCAAGAGAAAGTTTTTTGGCTGATCCAGGACTTTAAGAGGCATTTAATTCTGAGAACTATGACTTTTTGAAAAATACTTGGTTTCCAGAGGAGGATTTCAAGCGGCAAAATTGAGGTGCTGAAAGGAAAGTTTACCCTCCTTCCCTATGGAATCAAATGGCCATTGAGAAACCTGTTGCTTTTTATAAAAGGTAAAAACTTGGCTTCTTGTTATAAGTGGGAAGGGAGAGGACAAATATATATATATATTAAGATTTTGGAGATGCCTTGAAGATCTTGTGACTAGAAATTGATTGCAACAAGGCTGTAAAATACAGATTGGGCTTTTTTTCTTTTTCCTTTTACTGATACCACCCCAGGAAGAGAAAGTGAGAACTTTGTGTGTTGCTTGGATTGATTGATGTCTCTGGGACTTTGAGGAATTGTTTTAACTTTTGAAACATTTTGGTTGCTCTAAGAAGAACAAGGAATGGCTTTATCTGATGATGAACTTAGAAAGGAATATCAAGAAAGTAAGGACGCTGTGAAAGAAGTTTTCCTTTTTTTAGAAATGGTGCTTGCTATTTATCAGCAAACACAACAACAGATGGAGGAAATAGAAGGAGAAGAAGAAAAAGAAGAAGAAGACGCCATCTTCAGTGAATCTAAAAAATTAACTAAGAGAGAAAGGAGAAAGAAAGGAAGGAAAATGAAGGACTTAAGACTTAAGAAAACACATAAGAAAGGAAAAAATGAGATGCAAAACCAACTCAATGTTACTGAGCAAAAGGAGAAAGGATTACAACAGAGAGGGAAAGCTAAAAAGGCAGAGGTTAGTAGAGGGGGGGGGGTAAAAAGGCCAGGGGGGATAAGAAAGGAAGGGAAAAGGGAGGGAAAAGCCACAAGGGTATGAAACAAGATGGGAAAAATTTTTTTTTTTTAGGGATAAAGAGTAAAGTATAATTTCTTTAAAAAAGAAGATTCTGCAAGGTACATAAGATGGTATTATGTATTAGAAATAGAAAACTAGAATATTATAAGAATTAATAAAAGATTAAAATATTGAAATGTTTAGTAATGATAGATTTAAAATTTAATAAAATTGTAGCACTTGTTTTTTGAAATAGACAATCAGAATGCTATAAGATTTAATATTTAGATTTATTATCTAATTGTATTTATTATTATGAATTTATTATTTTTTCTCTTTAAAGGTTAGTAGGTAGAATGTACTAAGCAGAATCAGATTGGGTATCAGGTGTTATTTTAAATATTAATTTAGGGGGAGGATAGAAAGGCATCATACTCTGATCAGTGATTTCAGGAGAAATTCTTTTTTTTTTTTTTTTACTATAGGGAATGAGATAAATGGATAATCTGGAAAGAATGGACAAAAAATACAAATATAATGATTTAAATTAAAATGAATTAAATAAAATAGAAATAAGAAGAATGAAAAGCGGGGAGAAGTTATATAGAAGATATAGAATGGTAAATAAGATAGGTAATGGTGTACAAGATGAGCATGAATTTAATTGAAGTCCATATAAAGAGAGGTAATCTGGGGCCAAACTACTTTCTTAAAAGAAGTTTTATATTTTTGTGTTTTGTGTGTCTATGTTTTGTTTGAGAATTAATAAAACCTTGGAGGAATGTTGGATGAGAATAATGGTAATCAAGTCAGAGAGGAATGAAGATGATGATTACAAATTGGATAAATATAGAAAATAATAATAATAACAATGAAATTGAATACGAAAAGAGAAATAATGAGAAATTTGTTAAGAGATATTTATATATTCATATGGAGATGGTGTAAAACAGAATTATGTTGCATAAAATAATATTTTACTTGACTTGTAAAATTAATAATGGAAAGAAGTTTTATGTATTTAATGGTTAATGATGGTTTGTTTGTCTTTAAAATCAATAAAATTTGTTTAAAAAAAAAAGAATTTTGTTCACTTGTCAAATGTTATTTTTTTCATCTTAAAGCAGCTACTGGTCAGTATAACCAAACATAAGGTTTATATATGAACTACAATAGTGGTAAAAATAATACAATGAAAAAATTAAATTTAATGTTGGGTCACAGAATTGTGTTAACCTTTCTGATGTCATTGAAATATACCACAAAAGTTTAACGTAATACTCGGCATAAAACAATAGATTAATGAAATACTTAGTTCTTAATCTTCATCATTATGAAAGTATAATTACTATAGATGAACTCAATTTAAGGCACAAAGGATATAGATAACCATGCATATGTAAAATAGTTGTCATGTCATTAATAAAATAATTATGTTAAAATTAAAAATAAACATTACAAGTGCACAACTGTCTATGCACTTCTCAATATGGGAAATCTCACCTTATCTCAAAGTTACATGGCCTTTTGGTAACATGATTTGTAAGCAGTAATCTTCATTCCTTTTTTTCCTTATTTGGATCATAGCCAATAAGTTGCCATTGTGTCTTATAAAAAGCAAAAAAAAAAAGTCTTTTGCACTTATTTATTTACTGATTTATTTATATAATTTGTATCCTGTCCAAATACACAAATCTCAGCAGCTGACATAAAAACATAAATATCATTAAAATAATTATTAATAATGAATAACAATTAAAGTCCATTTAATTTAACCATCCCAATTAATATTTCATTAAACATCCTTTAAGAATTATCTGGTACACCATGGGCTTAATATCTTATCTATAGAAATGTTTTCATCTACTATGGAACTCCTTCCTAAAATGGAACTTCAACCAATAGTCATAGATTTGTTTAATTTACTTTGACTGTTAACAAGAAGATAACTGTGCTTGATACTTATACAAAACTGCATTCGTGAATAAATATCAAGCATTTGAGGATGATCCGGAAGCTCTGGATCACAATGCAAAGGTGTGGGAAATTATATGAGCACCTATGTTACAGGTCTGCTTTATGAGCTCTCAGCTGCCTTCCAGGGGCAACTCAAGGTTCTGGTAGTCACCTATAAAACCTTTCATGACATTGGGCCTGTTATTTGTGAGACCACCTGTATTTAATTATTTGTACCTGCCCCACAAGATCCAACAGAAAAAGCATGCTAAAGAGTATAACCTAGCAGATTTCAGAAAGTATGCATTTTCTGTTGTAGTGCCTTGCTTTGGAAACACCATACCTGCAAGATTTAATTGGCCTTTCATCTTGCCAGCTTTTCAGAAAGCCTAAAATATATGGTTGTGTTGTCAGGCATGGGAATCAGAAAGTTCCCATGTGATTTGTTGTGCTTTTACTTTTTTTGAGCATTATCTATGGCAGCCTTTTAGGTACAGATATTATCTATGTGGGGCTGAAATATTATTGTTTATTGTTTCCGATGTTATATTTTGGTTGTCCATTACTGTTAGCCACCGAGTGTTATGATGAGATGGGTAGCAATATAAATCAAATAAATAAACAGCAGATAAGTCATAAAAGAACTGTGTCTATGAAATTAGTTTCACTGAATACAATGAATATGCCTGTGGTTGCTGAGCACCATATAAAGAAGAATATTTGGATGATTCTCTAGTGCAGTGGTCCCCAACCTTCCCAGTTTGGTGGCCCAGCCTGGTGCAGGCGTGGGATGTGAATGCCTTGAGCACATACACAGCTCCATTTATGCAAGCAGTATGTGCATGCGTCATCCACTCATGCAAATGGAGCTTCACGCTTGAGTGGAGGGTGCTTGTGCTCGCATGCAAAGCTTCACTTGTGTGAGTGGCACGCACTTGCATTCATGTGCAAAACTCCACTCACACCAACAGAGGGCACCTGTGCTCACATGCAAAGCTCTACTTGCCTGAGTGTGAGCACTCACCACTGCATGAGTGGAGCTTTATTCATGCGACCTTGCCCATTTCTCCCATGGCCCAGTTTTTAATAAGCCATGGCCGAGTAGTGTGCCATAGCCTGTGGTTTGGGGAACCCTGTTCTAGTAGTTATTAATTTTTTTCTTAGAAGAAACACTGACAGTATAATGAGAAAGAAAATATATTATTCCTTCTATCACACACTTTTGTTGCACTGAAAATTCAGCATGTTTTAGTCCATCATCTCTAACAAGATGCTTGCTTTCTTTCAAGCTACAACTTCCAGAAATGCCAAATATTACATAGAGCTGCAAAGCATAGACTGCTTATTGTAGTTTAGTCAGGAATGCAATGGACATGCAATCACTGGGATAATCTGTCACTAAATGATTTTTTTAAACCCATGCTTTTATCTTCAATTACAGTGTTTCTTAATCTTTCTTCCAGTGATATTTTTAAAAATTACTTTTAATATTTACAGTTGTCAATGCCACTTGCTTTCATATTATATATCCAAAATATTGTACATTATGATTCTTGATTCTTAACGAATGTATCTTTTCTTTATGTATACTGAGAGTATTTACACCAAGACAAGTTCCTTGTGTGTCCAATGACACTTGGCCAATAAAGTATTCTATTCTATTCTAAACCCAAGCACATTATTTTTGCTTCTAATGGAAGAGTCTGGTTTTACTTCATCAAATGTAGGATTGTTTCTTCTTTCTGAAGTTCAAAAAATGCTCAACAATATTCTCAGTGTCATAGTTCAAAGACATCAATGTTTAATGCATTCAACTTCTCTGATGATCTAGCTTTCACAATCATTGTTACAAACTGAGAAAACCATAGCTTTATACTGTATATCTGTGCTTTTGGCATGTATGTTTGAATTTTATTTCTTTATTTCAAGGTGACAGATTACAGCATTACAGTCATCACTTATTTAGCATTTTGAAGATATGTTATGTTCCTTTGCTTTCAAAAAATTCTAACAATATAAACAATTTAATCTTAATGCTGCAACAGCATTTGCAGTATAATTCTCCACATTGAGAATTTATCTCAATTTTATCTCAGAAGTAATTTTGAACTTGCTTAATTCTTGAAGGTTTGATATTTTCTCAGACATCACAACCAAATATAACTAGTATCAGTTGGTGAGAATTTAAGGTTAAATGAGATTAAATTAAATGAGATTAATTTAATTATTGCTTTTGCTGAAATAGATATCAGTAAGCAAGTATCCTTTGTAAAGAACCCATTTATATATTTCTGTTTGGGTACAACATGCATGCTACCTCGATACTCATTGTTAATTGGGTCTGTACAACAAGTAGCAAAAACAATGACTACCAAATCAATTTTTCCCCATAAGGAATAATGGAAATAAATTTAATGCATTCCCAAAGACAATTTCATTAAGGCAATATGTAAAAAGTATACCAATACTTTATATGAGAAATAAACCTAAAAATTAATAAATAATTATATTAAATAAAATAAAGACTTCACTTTGCCTGTACTGATAAGGGGAAAAATGCAAAAATACACAAAATAACCACAGAAGCTAAGATAAGACTAAAAGAGGATGTCCAAAGGGCAAGAGCTATTGTGTGACTAATGCATGACACTTTGTTTCAGCTAGAAAGGGCAGTGAGTCACAAGGCAACCAACAGTGACAGGTTCTAGCCTGTGCATTGAATACCAAATAAAAAATGAGTTCTGGGCCAAAATTTTGTCATCATAATGTGTAAAGCACCAAATTTGACAAGTTTCAAAGCAATCAAGTACTTATGGGTCAAAAATGACATTATATTTTTAGCAATCTAGAAAATCTCACATTAATAATTTAGTATATAGAAAGTTAAGAGAAAGCTAATTATTAGCTTTAAATTTCTGGAAAAATGTGTGACAAACTCAAACAGTTGGCTTAATGAACTTTGTTGACTCTTAGCTTCTGAATTAGTTTTATATTAAAGAAGAAGTAAGTCCAGGCAAAATGAACCCATATGGTCTATATTTAAGTTAGTTCTTTTTTCTCCTTCTTCAGCATATTAGCATTTTTTTACAACCACAAGGAAAAAAAAAAAGGATTAACCCAAGATTTCTCAGGATGTATGCAAACACAGACAGCAAATTACCTACAACTAGGCTATTCCGTTTGCTTTGTTATATGTGGGATCTATGATTCTTTGTTCTTTGTGTACGTGCTAGGACAACGGAGCCTTGCGGAGGTAGGCTGGAGCACAGAGCAAAGAACAAGGACAAATTGTTGCCATTTCTAAACCAGAACTGTAACAAGCTTGAACTTTGCAGCCTTGTGCACTTTATGCAAATGATAAGTGCATGTTGTGTGGTGTAATGCGTTCGTGATAGGACGTTAACAAAAATTGCTTCTAATAAAAGAAGGTTGGGGAGTTCGCTCTGGGCTCTCATCCTGGGACAACCTTGCGTTGTGTCTTCTTTCCATGAGAGACCACCACAGTTATATAAAGTACAAAGCCAGATTATGAATGGTTTTACATAAACCATATTTTACAGTTATATATTTTCTATTTATCACCTCAGATAGGAACACTTAATTTGACTGAAGGTATTTTGGTATTCAGCCAGTTCTAGCATTAGCACTTGGTCTGAAGATCAGAGGTTCGATAAAACCATCTATTTCTGCACCTTAGAATATTCAAAATCTTCTTTTATGATATAGGATTCCATGAATGGATTTAATATATATAATCTGGGATATAAATCCTTTATTGTATTTCTATGATAAAGTTGAACTTTGAAACTATACATAGCCCAGTTAACCTCATTATTTAAGACTGAAATCTAAACTTTCTAATCTCTTTCTTTTTAAAGTTGGGACCAGAACTCTGCCTCCAAAGCAAAGCACACATGGGAGAAATGTTTATACTATGGTAATTCCTGTTTTACAGATTGAGCCATTCCAAATTAGGCAAGATAGCACTTGTGATGGAGGCCAAGAAATTAAACCTGAAAATGGGACAAACCACAGTCTTCAAATTAGGGGATAGTTACTGACAATAGTAGTGATAACAACTTTTTCCGAGTTGATGCCCTCCTAACCGTGGAGGCTTGGAAATTTTGAAGTAGTAGTTCCAACATTTCTGGACACCATCAAGATGAAGAAGATTATTATAAATATGCAAAATTCATTATGCAACATGTAAAATGTGGTTTATAATCATGTGTGTTTGTGTGTATGTGTTTGTATCATATTGACAAGTAAACTCTAAAGTAAGGGAAGAGGTAAAGTCAGAAATTTCTTTGGAAATTGGAAAACTAGAAAAAGCATTCAGAACAGAAATACGGTATGGGGCTTGCAAGTCTGAGGCTTGTCCTGTATACAAAGAGGATAGAATGCACATATCACATACATTTTGTAAGTGGTTTGCCATTGCCTCCTTTCTAAATCTGGAAGAGGACCAGCTGACCTTGTGCCCAAAGGAGACTAGAACTCCCAGCCTTCAGGTTTCTAGCCTGATGCCTTAACCATTACACCAAATCAGTTCTCCTAAGTTAGAACATACTTTATTTTATTCATTCGGTTTGTAAACTTACCCACTCCTTTTGTGCCACTCCTTATTTTGCTAAATTTCTCGACATATCTAGTGCTTGCTAATTTACAAACAATTTTATCAGAAGACATTTAAAACATCTGCAAAATAAATTTATATTCAAATCTCTTTATTTTGCTTGCTCAGAGTAGCACATAGTGCTGAGGGCACTCCTTTGCCTTTTTAACTTCTTTTAACTTTGTCTTTATTTTATTCTTTATCCTTTTTCTCATTGTTTTTAATTATATATCTTTTATATGGTTTTATTGTTCTCTCTCTCTCTCTCTCTCTCTCTCACACACACACACACACACACACACACATACACACACATACACTAACCTTTCCAAAAATTACAGATTATATTTATTTTAGAAATACAATTGTAAAAGAATAGTGAAGTTGCTTATGTCAATGAATCAGCACAAACTTAGATTGCAATCTATCATTGAATGACCTATGATCAAGTGATGTGGTGGTCTAGAGGTGAAGCCTCACAATCAGGAGGCTGTGAATTTGATCTTAGGCAGTGGCAGATATTTCTGTCTCTGGACACAATGAGTAATTGTCTGCTGTAAGCCTCAGGAAGGGCATCACCAGTAAACACTCAAGCTCCATTCAGTTACTCTTGATGCAAGGGTTTGGAGAGTCATTAAAAGAAAAAAAAATGAATGACTTATGATCACACAATGGGAAAACTTTAGATAATCTATTTCAACAGGTAACTAATTCTATCAATATAATAATTCCAGTATATGGAGCCTCGGTGGCTCAGTGATTAGAGTGCAGTACTGCAAGCTACTCCTACTGCAATTTGGCAGTTCAAATCCCACCAGGTTGACTCGGCCTTCCAACCTTTATCCAAGGAGGAGGGTAAAATGAGGACCCAAATTGTTGGGGGCAATAGGCTGACTTGGTAAACTGCTTTGAGATGGCTGTATGTCATGCCCCTGGTGGAAACTGACTCTGAGGGAGAGGAGGAACAGCTGACAGGGAGTGGAAGTGTGGCTCCAGTGGTAGTGGAGGAGACTGGGAAGAGGCAGGGGCCAGCTGAGCAGTCAGAGGAAGACCCATCCACTATCCATCCTAGGGCATATAGGAAGGAGAGGATAAGGGAGAGATGTGGTCTACTTGGGAGGAGAGGGCCTTGATCCCCTTCATGGGCTGCAGGTGTGAGAATTGCATAAAAGTTTGGACCTGGATTCTGGCAAACGCTGGAGACAGTGTTGTGTATGTACCATAGTTAATAAAAGTATGAGCTTGAGGTAAAGGGCAGGGTTCTGGCCCTGCACTTCTGATTGGCTGTTAGGTGGCCAGATCGGATTGGTTAGTTCTTAGGAATCCGATTGGCCCTTAACAGATGATTATTATTCACAGCTCGCTATTGGACAATTCTCACAAGGGTTGCCTATATAAGGCAGAGTTCACTGTTGTTGTTTTGAGAAGTCACTATGCAATAAAGAGCTGAAAGTTCACATACAGAGGCTGTCTCCATTTACTCCAACCCATGTCCAAGTACTTAATACTGGCGACGAGGATGGGATGTGGAGACGTCTGAAACTAAGAAGCTAGGAAGCAATACCGAGCACATGATAAGACGACGCCAACAACGGAACAATGTCCGGCGGCATCGTACCACCCGCTCCGTTCGATCCGAACCAAGAGGATTGGGAATCCTACATGAATCGCTTCCAAATGTTTCTCGAGATGAATAATTTGAAGGACGCCACACCAGCAAAGAAGCGGGCACTGTCCCTGACGCACTGCGGCCCAGCTGTATTTAAAATGGCTAAAGCACTCGCCAAACCTTGAGAAGTGAAAGCCATGAGCTGGGACAACCTCGAACCCATCCTGAGAGACCATTACGCGCCAACCATGCCTACACTCGTGAGACGCCACGAGTTTTATCAGAGAAACCAGCGAAAAGGAGAGAGCGTAGCCGATTTCGTGGCGGACCTCCGGAATTTAGGGGGCCTCTGCGGGTTCGCCGATTTAGAAGAAGCACTAAGAGATCGAGTAATTCTGGGATTAGATGCACTAGGCGTGCAAAGCAAGCTGATGGCGAAAGGCGACATCAGCCTTGCTGACGCCATAGCTGAAGCCACGGCTGCGGAGGCGACCAAAAAGTCGGCTGCACAATTACGGCGAAGCCGCACTCTGGCTACACAACCGACCAGCGAAATCTTACCCAACTCAGAAGGGCAGCTTGCAACAACGCACCATGAGGACCTCTCTTCATCGTCAGACAGCAACGAAGAAGGGGTCCATCGACTGCGGTCTGACCAGGACCCTCGCCCTAAGCCCTTACGCCCTTGCACTGGCTGTGGAGCAAACCATGCCAGGGCTGAATGCAAATTCCGCGACGCACTCTGCTATGAGTGCGGGAAACGAGGCCACATCAGCCGGGTCTGCCGCAGCTTACTAGGACCCAGCCAGGCCTCAAAAGGGGCAAACGATCGCAAATTGACAGGAAACCGTCCTGTAAGGTGAGAACCAGTAAACCACTCCTACAGAAATCGAGCTTTGCAAAAAGAAGAGGCTCACCATACTATCACTATAGGTCACACCTCAGTTTTGGACACTAAGAAAATTCGAGTCACATTAGCCATCGAGAACCAGCCTTGCCACATGGAAGTCGACTCGGGATCGTCCCTCTCGATGGTGTCTTGGAAGACACTCAAGCAACTTATCCCCACAATCCAATGCCAAGACCTCCAATGTCAACGCCTCATCCTCAAGGACTACCAAGGAAATCGAATCCCTGTGGTCGGGTCCTGCTGAGTCCAAGTCTCCTTCAAAAAGCATACAGCATACTTACCTGTAATGATCATCGATAGAGATAGGCCTAGTCTATTAGGCCTCCAATGGTTCGTGCCACTCGGCATCGAAGTGGCCGGCGTGAACCGAGTCGGTGGTTGTGGGTGGGAGGAAGACCTTATCTCTGAGTTCAGCAACGTCTTCGTGGACCGTTTAGGTGAGTATAAAGGGACCCCAATCTCATTTAGTCTAGATCCAAAAGTAGCCCCAATTCGCTTGAAGCCCCGTCGAGTTCCGTTCACTCTTAAAGCTAAGATCGACGAACAATTCAACAAGCTAATTGCTCAAGGGGTGTTGAAGCCCATCGACCACTCTCCATGGGAAACCCCTATTGTAACACCCATTAAGCCAGATGGGTCAATCTGAATTTGTGGGGACTACCGGGCCACTTTAAACCATGCCCTACAGCAGAATGCGTATCCAGTTCCGGTGGTGCAGCACCTCCTCCATTCCTTGGGGGGCAGAAAGGTTTTCACTAAATTAGATTTAGCTCAAGCTTATCAACAACTACCAGTGGATGAAAAGACGGCCCAAGCCCAAACAATTGTAATGCACAGAGGTGCTTTTAAATGTACTCGATTGCAATTTGGGGTTAGTGTAGCCCCGGGGATATTCCAAAGCCTCATGGAAAGGTTGTTATAGGGAATCAAGGGCATGGTTCCGTATTTTGATGATGTATTAATTGCAGCCCCTACCAAAAAAATCTTGCAGGATCGTTTGAAATGTGTTCTTAAAAAATTCCAAGAGGCAGGACTTAAGGTGAAAAAAAATAAATGTCACTTATATACTGACAGTGTTGAGTTTCTAGGGTATCGGATTGATAGCCAGGGCATTCATCCTACCGAAAGTAAATTAAAGGGGATAAAAAATGCTCCCAGGCCACGTAACAAGGCCGATCTCCAGGCATTCTTAGGCCTCATTAATTTCTATAATGTATTTTTACCGCACAAGGTGACTGTTGCTGAACCGTTACACCGGTTATTAGATAAAAAAGCATTGTGGGTATGGGGTTACCGGGAAGAACAAGCGTTCCAGAATGTTAAAAAATTGCTCACATCTGACTCTGTACTTGTGCAGTATAACGAGACTTTGCCATTATAACCTGCGATCGAAACACTCAACTTGCCGCCTATGACCGCCCGAGACATCGCGAGAGAAACCAAACAAGACCACACCCTAGCTCGAGTCCTAGGCTGGGTAGAACGCGGATGGCCATTGGACCAAGTCCCAGATGACTTTGTGCCGTTTAAAGCAAGACAGACTGAACTTTTTTCCCAAAAAGGCTGTGTCATCTGGGGCGATAGAGTCGTTGTCCCAGAGCGACTCCGGAAGATGCTGCTACGAATTCTGCATGAGGGCCACCCCGGCATTGTGTGGATGAAAGTGCTTGCACGAAGCTACGCATGGTGGCCGGGCATGGACCAGCAAATCGAGCAGTGGGTCAAAGCGTGTACCAATTGCCAACAAGCCAGCAATGCCCCACCAAAAGCCATGCCTACTGAATGGAAGATGCCACGTAGACCCTGGTCCAGAATCCACCTGGATTTCGCGGGGCCAACCAAAGGATATACCTTCCTGCTGACAGTCGACGCATACTCCAATTGGTTAGAAATTCATCGTATGACAGCCACAACTTCCGAGGCAGTGATCAAGATCCTAAATAGACTCTTTGCAACCCACGGATTGCCTGACGTCCTGGTGTCCGATAACAGGCCACAGTTTATTGCACTAATGTTCGAGCAGTTCCTCGCTGACCGCGGCATCCGCCATGCGCTCACCTCGCCTGCGCACCCTGCGACGAATGGCTGAGCGGAACGCATGGTCCAATTTGTTAAAAAGACTTTGCAAAAAATGGACTATGACAATATCGATGACAAGGTCAACCAAATTCTCTTTTTGCAACACATAACTCCACATAGCGTCACCGGCAGAACTCCCGTGGAACTACTGATGGGACGAAGACTCTGTTCCCACCTCGACCGGTTGCACCCTGCTTACGAACCAGAAAAGCCAATAAGATCCAGTGGCCGCTATCGCACCTTCCTTGTAGGAGACCACGTTTATGCACGAAACTTATCAGGCGACCCATTATGGATAGAGGCAACGGTAGTGCGAGTGACCGGCCCCAAATGCTATGTAGTGAAATGCTGTGACAATAGACTGTGGAAACGGCATATCGACCAATTACGGTCACGACTCACAACGGCCAGTCAACAACTCCCCCATGACCAAACCGAGGGGGGGAGGTACAGAAGAAGATGACGTTCCAGGGAACCTGCTCAAAGGGAGCGACGAATTAAGTGAGACTCAGGAAATGGAGCAGGAAGGAGAATTGTTTGCACCGCAAGAAATTGCACCTGAGCAAGAAGCAGATCCACTACAATCTACCTCAACAGGATTGCAATCAACCAGTCCAACGAAAATCCGAAAGGCTCAAAAGACAACCGTCCTATTTGATGGACTATATAACTACACCGTAATTAAGAAGCCAGGGGGAAGGGGTGTTGTGTATGTACCATAGTTAATAAAAGTATGAGCTTGAGGTAAAGTGCAGGGTTCTGGCCCTGCACTTCTGATTGGCTGTTAGGCGGCCAGATCGGATTGGTTAGTTCTTAGGAATCCGATTGGCCCTTAACAGAGGATTATTGTTGGTTAAAAGAGCTAGCGTTCACAGCTCGCTATTGGACAATTCTCACAAGGGTTGCCTATATAAGGCAGAGTTCACTGTTGTTGTTTTGAAAAGTCACTATGCAATAAAGAGCTGAAAGTTCACATACAGAGGCTGTCTCCATTTACTCCGACCCATGTCCAAGTACTTAATACAAAGGATGTTTTATTTTGGTTTGAGCTTATCATGGTTGGTATCCTTCCTACAGACTGTGCCTTGTTATCTCCTTGAATTTGGTAAATATTTTTCCTGTTCCATTGTGAAAATTTCATCATTGCAGTTTGTTTGGTTTTCCCCGCTCTTTGGCACTTCCTTTCTCTTATTTTCCTTTCTTTAATGAGCCTCCCCTGTCAATTGTGTCATTAAATTCAGATTGTATTGCTTTCTTTTTAAAACTATTTTTGAATATTTTTTATCTCCAACTAAGAATTATTGAACAGTGGGGCCAAGTTGGAGGCATTAAAGGACATTTATTTATGTTTTGCATTTGTTACGTTTGTGTTACACTCTGGGTCATCACACTGTAAAGCACTATAAAGTGGTATATAAGTCTAAATGCTGTTGCTGTTGCTATATTACCATGTTACCATTTAGGCTTAGTTATAATTTCTCTTCTATAGAGTACTTCTTGTGGTGATAGCCATACACATTTTTTGATACACCATATAATTATATTTATTCTATGTTCTCAATAAGGCATCTTGATTTTTAAAATCAACATTAGCCTTAGTTTTGTTATAACATAAATAGTTGTGCCATCCAAATCTTAAATCATGCCCCTCCAATAACATTCTGTTTCTCAATATCAACTAATTTTGTTCCAATAAGCTGCAAAATACAATTTCAAATCAGGTAGAACTAAACTCTTTCTTTATCATCTTTTAACACCTGTTACTTAAGTCATGGATTATTTCATTGACATGCAAATTCAGATACATCTTTCTGTCATTATTTAAATGATACATGTCAAAACAGGTAGTAGCTGATATAATTCATGTTTAACTTCTGTTCCCTCAGACACTAGAATCTCAGACACTAGAACCTTTTACCCTGAAATCTATCTTATGTTTATCTTGTCAAAATCTTCATGAAACTATTGTTGCCTTTTCTCAATATTTTTGTGTCATTTGCAAATTTCTTTTATTCTTATATTTCTTAATTTTTCTCATTTTCTTTCTTAATATATTAGCTTTCTATGAAAATAGCTTTCTAAATTTCTGTCCACAATCCTCTCTTATTGGAATGATGTGCAATTATATTTCCAATATCTTACTTTTCAGAAGTTTTCAATGTCCATGTGGCCTGAGGATTTATGTCCCTGCTGTAATATCACCTAGTACATATCTAAAACTGTTGAAACTGGTGCTCCTGAATGATATGGATATTTTTCCCCAATATTTCTACTATTTTTACCTCTTGTGCCAGCAGCACTCAGAAATAAATTAAAAGCCCTTAGGAAACCAGCATAAGCATCCAGTCATTTCCCCGCTCTTTGGCACTTCCTTTCTCTTATTTTCCTTTCTTTAATGAGCCTCCCCTGTCAAATTCCATTTTATCTTTGAGAACTCGATAAAAATATATCAAGTCAAATCCACAGAGGTTAAATTCAGTTTTAACCAATAATTTAAATCATATGATCCAAATCAGGTCTCACCTATAAAATTTCAGCCTCAAGTCACAAAATGACTTGGGAAATATATTTAAGAACTTGAATGAATCCCCTTAAGAATTTTGAGAGGATTATTTCTAACAGAGGAAATTAGATGTGAATATAACTAACTATAACTAAGTGTTTTGAATATGTGTATGATAATATCTTCTATTCTCCATATCTATCCATCTCTCTACCTATCTAAACTTAAAAACTGATTAAATAAAATGGTCACTGTAGGAAAGAGAAGGAATAAGGGGCTGGATGGGAAAGCAGGCCAGGGACACTGTGGCCTGTGAATACAGCATTACTGAATCAGTACTAAGACCAAGGTTTCCATTTTCTGGTAGTTGATTTCAACTTGGATAAAATATGCTTGTAGCACTTACCTCAACTTGAGATCTGTTTCTACCCTACAGCAGATTGGATATTATCCATGTATAGCAAGAGTGCTAGGTTTTTGTTTTCAAACTGAAGTATGTGGGAGGTTTTGTATAGTAAAACAGTTTAACTGAAGGTTATTGTAGTGGTTAACAGGACCAAAATATACCCTTGAGTTCTAACTCTCAATTGTTAGTATACTGACAAATGGGTGCCCATTGTAACCATATCTTATAGTGATGGAAGCTTTAATTTAATTCTCTGAACAATAATCAACAACCAAAATTTCCAGTTTCCCAATCTTTAGACCTTGGAATTAAATAAAAATTATTTTAAAAACAATAACTCTCACATAAAGAATGCTTTTAGGAATTCTGGCATATTTCTCATTGGATAATGGAAGTTTATACAAAGATACATAGTTCTTCTTCACTTTTAGAATCTTGCCTGTTTTTCAGCAATTAATGTCTTTTTAATCCATTCCTGGTTTCCAGTACAGATGTTTTGCATGTAGTTTGCAGCTAATGTCTACGAGTTTAATGAGATAAGATTTATTTGGGTTTTATTAAATCAACCAGAACCACATTGTATAGCAGTCAGTCTAGAAGACCATGAATTCTAGTCCCACCTTGAACATGAAACCATGGGCCAGTTACTTTCTCTCGGCCCAAAGAAGGGAGCAATGGAAAGCCACTATTGAAAATTTCAGGGACTTGTCCAGGCAGCCTATGAGAATTAATCACAATTAAACAAAAGGGGAAAAAACCCTCAACTTTTATTGGTTACCTCTCACTTATTAAAAATCTGGGTTACTAATTGATATAAATAAAAAGGAAAGCAAATTTTAGTTTGAATTCTCATGTTAATTTGTGAATATTTTGAGTGTGTAACATGTTAGGAACATTTATAAATGGCAAAAGAATTTTGAATGGGTAAATGAATATTGTCAAGAAGAGTTTTTAGAGTTTGTGTACTAGAAGCATTGAAAGGATATTTCTTCGTAATGTAAATCTGACTGTTAATAGGAAAAGGGGGTGAAATTTTAATGTAATAACTCACCTTCTTTGGCCAAAAAACTTTAACATTTGAAATACTCCTTTTGTGTGAACTATTTATAGAGAACTTGTAATGATGTGTATATTTAATTCTAAAACAGAGTACCGGTATTTATTTCAAATATAAGAACATATGAAGGAAGGAAATTTAAATATGTAATTAATTCATATGAATTTTTAATTGAATTGCTATGGTGTATTCCTAAAGCTGGTTTAAGATTAACTGAATGGGCAATGAATATCTTTCTACAGTGGATTAGCACATTGTTTAGAATTGTACAGGTGCATATTCTCCCCTCTCATCTACCACCTGAAAAGGTAGGTGAATGTGGCATCTCATATGGTAACAACTAAGGAACATCAGGACTTAAACATTTTCATAATAATAATAACTGTAACCCTAAGGTCTAATGTTTGAATTTGCTTTTCCTCCTTCATTCTCTCACTTTTCTTCATGTTTTTTCAACTGTAAATTTGAGGCCAACGACTATCTTACTGCTGGTATTTGTAAGCCACTTGCTATCTTACTTTTATTCATTTCTTTTTAAAATCCATATTGTATATTATTTTTCTTTTTAGAACATTCTACTTATACACTGCACATATTCCAGAACCAAAGGTTCATTTCCCATTTGGACAACTACAATGCACTCTATATAAACTACCCTGAAGATCACTTTGACCAGGGATGTTAAACTGGTGGGCCAAATGCGTCACCTACAGGCCACACCCACACCAGCTCCACAAAAGGAAAAAATGTTGCTATAATCACGTAATGCGATCGAGTTTGACACCCAAGACATAGACACTTCAATTTTTTTTTCATTGTCCATGATGGAAAGGTTTAGAAATACGCATCTGGTTGCTCCTTCAAAATAAAACTGGAAATATCAATGTTTACTTCCAAAACAAGAAATTAAATCACTTAATATGGAGAGAGGCAGATAGGTAAGAATTGTTTCTTAATAGTAACATAATTTTTTTAAAAACCCAAATCTTTCAAAAGACTGAGACATTTCATAATTTATTAAACATTTATCTAGCAATGTGTTATAAAACATGTTACAATAATAATTTTTATAATCATATTCTTCTGCAAGATATTAGAGCAGAAATGGCTCTACAAAATATACATATAATATAAATATAAAATATAAATATATTATATAAATAATATAAATAATGTGAATAAAATATAAAATTGCTTAAACTGTTTCAACTGTTTTTTTTTTAACTTTGTTTTTATGGCTCCTTCTTGGTCTCAAATCATTGTATATGTTAACACAATCTGGGGAGAAGTAAAGTTGTTAAAGAAATATCAACATAATGCTAAACTACACTTCATATTTGCAGAATTTGACATTTGGAAATCTTATTCTATTGAATCTGGGGGTTGCTAAGATAATCATCCATGCAGGTGGAAGGAAAATATCACGTCAGATGCCAAAAAGTTCCTTGTATCTTTATATTGCAAAAAGTAAGAGCTACACCAGTCTGGTTTTATATGGGTTAAATTCAATTAAAATAATAATAAATGACTGAGCTGGATATATATTAATACCACATGAGTCTTTTTCATTTTTACCACATTATATCTTTTTCTTTATATCATTTTCTATCATTCTTTTATTAATTCATCAAAAGAAAAATACTAAAAACTAATTTTCTCTTTAAAACAAAGATTGCAGCAAGATGTATTAAGATGTAAGGATAATACTTTTAAAAAAATCTTCCAAAAAGACATTACCTCAGAAGAATAAAATGTTGCACTGCATTGCTGTTTCAGGGTTGATTTCAAGTTTCTGGAATGAATGTGAAGCATCAGCAGTTTTGAAACAGATCCAATGCATATGGTACTTTATTGTCTTGGAGGTGCGACTAGTGGATATTTGAAATCTTTCAACAGAAGTCGTTGGTGAGGTTTCCTGATGATTTATCAAAGACTACATAGTCCAAAGCTCCAGATGGACTTGTTTTCATGAGAAAAAGGACTGCTGTAGAAAATTTGTCATTGCTTTATGCTATATTTGTTAAGTTTGGAGAATGGGCGAGAAAGAATGGAGACGAGCCTCTGGAACAGTGAACTTCAACTCTTTATTTACATGGTGACTGCTCAAAAACAAGGACAGCTAAGGCCCTCTTTACATAGGCAACCCAATAACGATTTAACCAATAATAACCCAGGAGTGCTAGCTCCATTAACCAATACGAAGGCTCCATTAATGGCCAATCAGATTCCCCTAAACGGGCCAATCCGATCCTGCCATTTAACAGCCAATCAGAAGTGCAGGGCCAGAACCCTGCACTTGACTCCAAGCTCAAGATAACTTTATTAAACCTTATGCATTCACAACACTCTTTCCCCCTGGCTTCTGTTTACAGGGTGCAGTTACATAGTCCTTGAGGTAGGACGGTTGCTTTATTAGTCTGTTTGATTTTCGCTGTGCGTTTTGCATTTGGCGGCAATCTTGCTGAGGTAGATCGTTGTTTATTGAAGGGGTTTCCTCTGGTTCAGAGTTCACGTTTTCGTCCTCACCAATATTTTCGGTAACTCCCTGAAGTGAACCTACTCCTGTCTCTGGTTCCAGTTCCTGTGTCCCTATTCCACTATCGTTCCCTTCGAACGGGTTTTCTTCCAGTTGAAATTCGTCTTCTTCTGTATCTCCCCCCCCCTCAGTTTGGTCGTAAGGGAGTTCAGAAATGCCTGACCAGAGCCGTGATTGTAATTGATCGACATGGCGTTTCCAAATTCTATCATCAAGGCATTTTACAACGTAGGATCTCGGGCCGGTTACATGTATTACTGTCGCTTCTACCCACAGTGGATCACCCAATAGGTTTTTAGCGTATACCCAATCACCTACCTGGAAGGTACGGCATCAACCGCTGGATCCAAGTGGTTTTTCCGGTTCATAAGCTGGGTGTAACCGGTCGAGGTGGGAGCGGAGCCTGCGTCCCATTAGCAATTCGGCGAGAGTTTTGTTGGTGACGCTGTGAGGTTTGATGTGTTGTAGAAAGAGGATTCGGTTGATTTTGTCGTCAATGTTATCGTAGTCTAATTTCTGCAAAGTCTTTTTGATGAATTGAACCATGAGCTCAGCCCTTCCATTGATGGCAGGATGCGCAGGCGAGGTGAGCGCATGTCGGATGCCGCAGTCAGCCAGGTACTGCTCGAAGGACAGCGCGGTAAGTTGGGGCCCGTTGTCGGATACCAGGATGTCTGGCAGTCCATGGGTTGCAAACAGCCTTTTCAATCTTTTGATGACTGCTTCGGTGGTCGTGTTCATCATGCGGTGAATCTTGAGCCAATTCGAGTAGGCGTCGACAGTTAGAAGAAAGGTGTGGCCTTTGGTCAGCAAAGTCCAGGTGAATACGGGACCAGGGTCCCTGTGGCGTTTCCCACTCGATCGGAATGGCTTTAGGTGGGGCGTTGCTCACTTCCTGGCATCTATGACAAACTTTAACCCAATTCTCGATTTGCTTGTCGATGCCAGGCCACCATGCATAGCTTTGCGCGAAGGCTTTCATTCGCACGATACCGGGATGGCCATCGTGCAAGGTCCTGAGTACTGCTTTTTGGAGTCGTTCTGGGATAACGACTCTATCACCCCAGATGACACAGCCCTTTTGAGAAAACAACTCTGTCGCATCTTGAATGGTGTGAAGTCATCTGATAGCTGGTCCAATGGCCATCCGCGTTCTACCCAGCTCAGGACTCGCGCTAAGGTGGGGTCACGTCTGGTTTCTCTCGTGATATCTCGGGCGGTTAATGTAGTGTTTCAATCTGTAATGTGGTTACCGTTGGAGCGGGATCATCAAGAGTCTCTGGTAGTGGTGCTCGGCTCAATGCATCGGCATGGGGAATGGCTTTCCCCGGGCGGTATTGCAGCTGATAATTATAAGCATCCAAGAATTCTGACCAGCGAGTCATCCTGGGGGATAATATGTAAGGTGTCGGCTTATCTCTGGCTATTATCCCCAATAACGGTTTGTGGTCAGTCATGATAGTAAAAGACCGGCCATACACATACTCGTGAAATCTTTTAACAGCCGATACAATTGCGAGGGCTTCTTTATCGATCTGGCTACAATTACGCTCAGTTTTTGAAAGTGTCTTTGAAAAATATGCAACAGGGGCTTCGTTCCCATTAGGCAGTACATGTCTCAAAATGGCGCCTACTCCAAAAGGCGAAGCATCACATGTGATATTTAACGGCAAAGTCTCATTGTACTGCATGAGTACAGCATCAGAAGTCAGTAGTTTTTTTACATTATGAAATGCCTGTTCTTCTTTATGACCCCATAACCAAATTGCTTTTTTATCTAGAAAACGATGTAACGGCTCAGCGACAGTTGCTTTGTGCGGTAGAAATACATTGTAGAAGTTGATAAGGCCTAGGAACACCTGGAGATCGGCCTTGTTTCGAGGCCTGGGAGTGTTTTTTATTGCTCTCAATTTACTGTCGGTAGGGTGAATACCCTGACTGTCAATTAGGTACCCTAAAAACTCAACATGATCGGTACACAATTTACACTTGTTCTGTTTCACTTTAAGACCAGCGTTTTAAAATTTTTGTAGGACTCATTTTAAACGATCTCGTAATATTTTCTTTGTTGGTGCAGCAATTAATACATCGTCAAAGTATGGGACCATGCCTTTAATCCCTTGTAGTAACCTCTCCATAAGGCTTTGAAAAATTCCCGGGGCTACACTGACTCCGAATTGGAGCCGGGTACATTTAAAGGCACCTCGGTGCATCACTATCATTTGTGCCTGTGCCGTCTTTTCATCAACAGGTAGTTGCTGATATGCCTGAGCTAAGTCTAATTTAGCGAAGACTTTTCCGACCCCCAGGGAATGAAGGAGATGCTGCACCACCGGCACCGGATAAGCATTTTGCTGTAGGGCATGGTTCAGGGTGGCCTGGTAGTCCCCACAAATTCGAATTGACTCATCCGGCTTAATTGGTTTCCCAGGGAGAGTGATCGGTAGGTTCTAGCACCCCCTGAACTATCAATTTATCGAGCTGTTTGTCGATTTTTGGCTTTAAGGCAAACGGAACTCGACGGGGCTTAAGGCGGATGGGAGCTATCTTTGGATTTAGGCTGAACGATATTGGGGTCCCCTTGTACTCGCCTAATTTTTCCATGAAGACGTCCCTGAATTCGTGGACGAGGTCCTCCTCCCAGTCACTTCCGCTGACCTGGTTTACGCCTGCCACTTCAATGCCAAGTGGCGCAAACCATTGAAGGCCTAGCAGGCTAGGCCGGTCTTTGTCGATCACAGTTAGCAGTAAGTATGCTGTGTGATTCTTGAATGAGACCCTGACTCGACTGGAACCGACGACAGGGATTCGATTCCCTTGATAGTCCTTAAGGATAAGTCTTTGATAACGGAGGTCTTGGCACTGGATAGTGGGGATGAGTTGCTTGAGGGTCTTCCAGGACACCATCGAGAGGGACGATCCCGAGTCGACTTCCATTTGGCAGGGCCGGTTCTCGATGACCACAGTAATTTGGATTTTCTTGGCGTCTAAGGCAGAGGCATGACCGATAGTGATAGTATGGTGAGCCTCTTCTCGCTTCGTGGGGCGATTTGAAACTCAGTTTCTGTAGGAGTGGTTTACTGGTTCCTGCCTTACAGGATGGTTTCCTGTCGATTGGCGATAGTTATTCCCTTTTGAGGCTTGGCCGGGTACTTGGAAACTTCGGCAGACCCATCTGATGTGGCCTCTTTTTCCACACTCATGGCAGAGTGCGTCGTGGAATTTGCATTCGGACCTGGCATGGTTGGCTCCACAGCCGGTGCAGGGTTGTGAGGACTTTGGGTAGGGGTCCCGGTCAGATCGCAGTTGATGGACCTCTTCTTCATCACTGTCTGACGACGAAGAGAGGTCCTCGTGGTGGGCCATTGAAAGCTGCCCTTCTGACTTGGGTAAAATTTCGCCTGTCAGTTGGTGGACCGGAGCACGGTTGCATCGAAGTTGTGCAGCCGACTTCCTGGTTGCTTCTGCTGCAGTAGCATCGGCGATGGCATCGGCAAGACTGATGTTGCCTTTCGCCATCAGCTTGCTCTGCACGCCTGGTGCATCTAATCCCAGAACTATTCGATCTCTCAGTGCCTCTTCTAAATCGGCAAATCCGCAGAGGCCTCCCAGATTCCGGAGGTTGGCTATGAAGTCGGCAACGCTTTCGCTGGTTTCTCTGATAGAACTCGTGCTGCTCTCAGTAGGGGTTCGAGGACGTCCCAGTCCATCGCCTTCACTTCTGCAGGTTTGGCTAGTGCTTTAGCCATCTTAAATACGGTTGGACCACAATGAGTTAGGTATACCGCCCATTTCTTCCCGGTTGTGGCATCCTTCAAATTGTTAGTTTCCAAAAACATTTGGAAACGATCCATGTAGGACTCCCAGTCCTCTTGCACTGGATCGAACGGAGCGGGTGGTACGACGATGCCAGACATGGTTCCGTCGTGTAGCGTTGTCAGCCACGTGCTCGATGTTTCTTCCTAGTTCAGTCAGCTCTGACGTCTCCAAATCCCACCCTCGTCGCCAGTATTAAGTTTGGAGAATGGGCGAGAAAGAATGGAGACGAGCCTCTGGAACAGTGAACTTCAACTCTTTATTTACATGGTGACTGCTCAAAAACAAGGGCAGCTAAGGCCCTCTTTATATAGGCAACCCAATAACTATTTAACCAATAATAACCCAGGAGCGCTAGCTCCATTAACCAATACGAAGGCTCCGTTAATGGCCAATCAGATTCCCCTGAACGGGCCAATCCGATCCTGCCATTTAACAGCCAATCAGAAGTGCAGGGCCAGAACCCTGCACTTGACTCCAAGCTCAAGATAACTTTATTAAACCTTATGCATTCACAACAATATTCCTCTACAATGACATTAAGAACATTAAGTCATTAACAATTAATTTAAGAACAAGCCTCTACCAGTCTTTTTCATGCCCTCAGTCCAAAGAGTTAAGAAAATTGTTGTCAATCTATTTTACAATGAATTCTACTTTTAAAATTATACAAACAGATAAGCATATACAAATGTGTGTGTATGTGTGTGTGTGTGTGTGTGTGTTTGTGTGAAGATGCAGGAGGAGGGAAAACAGAATGGCCCCATTATATTACTCAGTAATTATTCAGTAAGTATATATTTCTCTGCCTTGGTGTTTTTTCCCCTCAATTCCAAATTTGTCTTTCCAGATGTGCAATGATAGCATAGGTATGCCTACACAAAAGCAAGCAGACAATAGTTACTGCTCTATAAGGCATTATTGTTACAAAGGTGATTTTTCAATGTTAAATACCAAATGAACTAAGCATTCCATTTCACTGATTTAATCTACTTCAGTCTTTTCATCAAATGTTATCTTAATTTTTTTTTTCTGAAAATAGTCAGAGCTTCTAGAGAAAAGTAAGGATTCTATGCTAGTTAGCTATGGGAAGGAGGGAGGAAGGAATTGATTTTGTGTGCCCAATTGCCTCTATCAGCATATTTTGTGTCTATCATGTCTTATTTTTAATACAATTGTTATTTCTAAATGTACCCATTAGAAACATTAGGCTTTTACAATATTGAGAAACTCAATTTGTGTTGATTTATGAAATATTTGGAAATATTAAACAGAGATAATAGAAACCTGAAAGGTTGATGAAATAAAATCAAACAATGGTCTTCAGCTTCTATTTCTGGCCAACCATATTCATAAACCTAAGGGTACTATATTCTCAATATATCCTGGTATTATAAGATTAAAAATCTTCCAGGCTGACCATTGAGAGATCATAAAGATCATACCAAAAAGAGTGGAAGAAATCAAAGAAGCTTGCTGTGGAAAAAAAAGAGTGATGGTCTGATAGTTAAAATATAATCAAGATTGTATGCTAGAATTCTAGTTTCCAACTTCCATTTTCAGAACTATGTGTGGAGAAACTCATTATAAAACATATTATTGAAGCAATAAGAATAGTGGAAAGAAAGCAATACAAAATAACTTTATCATTCAGTCAACTCTGGTAATAAATGTTTCCTTATTAGATTTATATCTCAATTTTCCTTCATGAGCTCAAGGTAGGATTAGTGTGTTTCCTTCTTCCATTTCTCCCCATAACAACCAATATGTGTACGTATGTTAATAATGTGCTTATACAAGAAATAAAATATCAAGATAATACTTCTAACATAGTTATTATGTTAATAATTTATGTTTATAATTATGCTTATAATTTATTAATCTATTAAGAATTTTATAACATGCATTGACTATGTCATTTTAAAAATATAACTTTTATGTTATATTTTTTGGTATTTTCTTTTTTTTTTAAGTGTTTATTTTTGTCTTTCAGTTATATTAGCTTTTCTTCTATGTAACCTGATTATCTCTATACAAAAATCAATAAAAATTTTATCACAAATGCAGAATTTTCTTCCTGTATAAGTTTAAAATGCTGCAATAGTAGAAACTGGAGGGGGGAATGTTTGATTAAACTGGGGGTTTCTTCATCATATGAATGAGGATCAAATCACAAAAACAGTATCTTAGGTCTTTTTTAATTGGCAGAATTTAGGAATTTTCTTAGAGATTTCCATAATAACAATATTAGTAGTAGGTACTTTGGGTGTAATCTGAAGAATCATTTGAATACCCCATCAGCATTGACAAAATCACCATCAGTCAATTACAAAAGGCAGCACAGTTTACATCCTGTGATAATACTTCCAACATCATCAAGCAACAATACCTGACTATCCCAGATCCTTAGAAAGGCTTCAATGAAAATTAAGTCAGAACAGTTGGCTGACTGGGTGACCAACTATATAATTAATTACATTTATTTGTTGCCTGATAACTACAGACACTGGTAGTGTAAGTTAATAAAATCTCTGCAACTTCAGTTTTTGTCCACCATATTTAATAAGGAACAGATATCTGGAATAATGTGTAATATGATCAAAAAATATCCTATTATGTTACATTAATCCTGACCAGCAGCAACCTAAATCATGGGTATCAAACTTGTGGCGTCATAGCAGCATCATGTGATATATTGGGACTTTTTTCCCAATTGATAAACTGGGTGTGTGTGTGGCCAGCGCATGATGCATCCAGCCTGTGAGCAGCAAATTTGACAGCCTTGACCTAAATAGATGTGATTATATTGCCCTCCAACATTTGAAATCAAGTTTCATATTTGATTGAATTTGATATTTTTCCATATTTTCTTTGTACTGACCCTGCAAAATATTAACTGATTTTTAAAAACCAATTTTAGTGTAAGAGTGGTGGTGTTTAATTGCAAAAAGTTAATCCTAATTGTCAAGGTCATGAAACTATCTGGTCAAACACTTAACATACTGTACTTTTATCTATTTTTTAAAATAAAATTCAATAATTGACAGAATATATTTGGGATGCACAGAACATATTTTAGTTAATAGTTTGCCAATGGACAGAATATATTTTAGTTAATAGTGTGGAATCAAACTAGACAATGCTTTTGAGTACAATGAATTTAAATCATAAGAAGGCTGCACTTCATTTAAAAAAAAAAGTTTCGGTGAAATATAAAAAGCATACATGCCTAATTACTCACCTAGACAGAGTCAGTACCAGATGCCAAATCAGATCTTGTTCATTATCCATGGCCTTGGGAAATATAAACTCTATCTGAATTTTGAATAGAACTTTTCTTAGGCATGTCTGGGTCTGAAAACCCACTGCAGACAGGGTAGATGAAAGGTTTGGACCCAGATCCAGTTTGAAATTCCAAATTTATTTGGTGTTTGAGAGAATTGTGGGTCTGGTGCAGCCTCACAATAATGCAATTTCAATAACTGACAGTAAATATAAGTTTGTTGTTTATATTTCAGTGAAAGGATTATTTGCTTTACACCACAGAAAAAAGGCTGGTTTCTATTGTTGTCTTTTAAACAGATTGTTGAAATTTGATATATCAATCACCCTGGTGCATTTGGTTTACTCCCTTGTTGTTCCATTTTCACTCCATTGTTTACTTTCTACTGCATCATTCTACACAGCTCAGTTTCTCTTATAATCCATTTAAATTCAAGAAATACACATGTGTTGAATTAGTATCATTTTAAAAAGTATTATTTTATAGCTCATTAGCACATTCTCTTTAACTCAGTGCGCTTCTGCCTAATTTTGCTGCTACACTTATCAAAAACCTCTGCCTCCAACTACAAGCTTGATCCATTGTCCGATAATTTCAAAAAAATGGAAGAACGCACTCAGACCCTGAAAAAGTCAATTATTTATAACATAATGTAACTTGATGATATCTAAAGATGAGTCCAACATACATGTTCCTTTCAGTAACCACTTTCATCTTTCTTTTTGCTTTTCTTTTCTTTGCAATATTCCAAGGGTGTCAAACTTGCACTGTCATGCAGGGGTGGGATTCTACAAGTTCTCACCTATTCACTAGAACCGGTTGTTAACATTCTAAGAATCAGTTGTTAGAAGAAATTACTGGCCTAATCCTGAAAGGAAGGCAGGAAGGAAACATTTTGGTGTTGCTTACAGAAACTGCCTCTCCGTTCACCCTTATTACATTCTTGGCAGGACTAGATTTCCTGTCTCAGGAACTTCTCTGGAGGTTTTTTTTCACCTCCTTTGCTGGTACTTTGCTTGTGTGGAGTGACTATTCAAAGTTACAATGGCACTGAAAAAAGTGACTTATGACCATTTTTCACACTTACAACTGTTGCAGTATCCCCACAGTCATGAGAGGCCAGGAGACCACAAGATGCGTGCCTCGATATGAGTGATATTGAGTTGGCCACGCCCAGTCAATAACATGACCACCAAGCCATGTCCATCCAGTCACATGACCACCAAGCCATGCCCACCAACTAAGCCACGCCCACAGAACCGGTTGTTTAAAAATTTGAATCCCACCCCTGCTGTCATGGTATCATCAGGTGACATATCATGACTTTTTACCCCTTCGCTAGACTGGGGTTGGGGTGGCCAAAGTGTAACGCATCAGGCCCTTGGGCCGCAAGTTACACAGCCCTGCAATATTAAATCCAAAATATACATTGCTTTTTACAGGATTACAACTTCAGTGAAATATGTACAAATTCTTTAATTTATGCTTTCAAATGTCTTGTTTCCCATAGGATCTAAGCACTTTCAAGTTTGCAAGCAGATAATGAAAGCAGTTGCTTCTTATTGCTTTTATTCAGTAGCATTGCAATGAAGGCATATGGCCACCAACACTAGCTTTTTATTTTTTTTACATGTACTATACATGTAAAAAAACCAAAAAGAATTTGGTCAGGCTGGTTTGAAATTCATTAAAAAGGTTAACATTTTGAATAATTAATAAATTCACAATAAAAATACATTAATTAAAATACACAATAAAGTAAACAAATATTTACAAGAATACCTTTGTTCAACCAAACTTTATTTAAATCACCTCATTGAAAAGAAATTCAAGATTAAAGTATTTATTACTTCAAAATTATTGAGCTAGTATGGGTAGTTTCAAAGCAGCTGTTTGCAAATTCAGTGGATTTTCTTCAACTTAGGTTGTGATAGACAAAATATAGTGCTCTAACTTGACTTCAGCATATGAAGGTGAAGTGTGAGGTGGGCCAGATGACCTGACATCCAATGAGTTTTATAACTGACTACATTAAACTTTACCTATTACTCCAGGAGAGGAGGGTCCTGACAGTCCTCAGCAAAGATGAAACCATCATCATCCTGCACAGTCAGTATCTGGATAAGAGGTGGGCTGCTGGTGGTTCACACCAGTTCAGGCTTACCAGTTGTTAAGATTCTTTGCAGTTTTTGGCAAACTGGCAAAATCCCATTACTGGCTCCCACCCTGCTCCACCCCACTCTATCTCGTCTCGCCCATCTTGGCTGGTGGCTAGAGTCACACCCACACCCAGCTACTCCCTGGCTCCTTCACTCGCTCACCTGCCCTCCCAGACCCACATGGCCCAGCTGATCACTGTGCCTCATCCGTTCTGCTCAGCATGGCTGCCTGTGAAGGTAAGGTGCTCGGCTGAAGGGCTGCATCAGGGTGGACATGGCAAGGCTTGCCCACTTTTCGGGCCTGTCTCTCACCATTCTTCCACCTGCATGGTGCCCATTCGTCCTTTGCTTTGGGTTGAGAAACACACCAATCCCTGGCTTTGGCCTTCCCCAGGTCCTCCTTCTCACATGCCAGGCCGCCACTGTGAGAATGGTGTGAACTCCATGGGCTAGAAGGTAAGGCTAAGGTGAAGCTCAGCTGAAGGACTGCCTTGGTGGTGGGGAGATACAAGGTCAGGCTCAGCTGCCTTGTGGGCCCAACTTCAGCTTCTGCAGGGCCTTCTGAATGTGAGGCCTGAAAGAAAATGCCTCCTGAGGGCCACCCATTTGCTGGCCTTTTTGTGGGCTCAATGCAGGACCCGAGGTGGAGTAGAGGTTGAGCAGGTGGCAGCCCAGAGCAGGCCCCAAAAGGAAGTTGAGCCTCACTGTGTCCCCACCCACTGAGAAGCCTTCAGCCGCCATCTCTTTCCTGGCATAACAATCATCCAGCCACCACTCCTGGATTGGTTCCAGATGGCAAAGAGGCAACCAACAAAGGCTGGAAATAGCCACTGTTGCTGTTGCTGCAAAAAGGTAAGTTTAAAGCTCTGCTGCTGCTTCAGCCTACCTGCACCACCCCACCTTGACATGAGTGACATCAATTTGCCCACTCAGTCACATGAAACTCCCTCCAACCATGCCTAGCCGGTCTTTAGGATGCACCAGTTGTCGAATTATTCGGAGCCCATCATTGATCTAGATCCCACAAAAGAATGGCTAACAGAGCTGAGACTTAGAATCATTGGAAAAACCCGGTCATTCCTTATATGGCCAGTGTATCAGAGAAGCTAAAATGAATATCTGGAAAACTCCAAATACCTGTGTTCTTCAAAACCACAAACATACTAAGAAAGAGGCTCATCCATCCTAAAGATTATACACAAAAACATAAGAATAATGTAGTGTATGCAGTTTAATATAGCATTGGAGAAACCAGCACAGGAGAAGCAACACCACAGTACCAGAATCAGCACTACACCATCTCTTAAAAGGAAAAGGATACTCCTTTGAGGATAATAATGTTCACATTTGGAACAGAGAAGATGGCTTGAAAGAGGAGTGAAGAATTCATTTATGTTCAATAGTGGTAATGCCTCAGAAACAACCTGTGCCCAATTTATGTTGTTCTTGCATCATTATCCAGGAAAATCAAGACCAGTTCACAGGTTCACCAGGGAGATCATACTTAAAAACCAACCTAACAAAAAAATTAGGAGCAACAACTCTATGAAGTCCCCTTAACCAACTTGCTCAGACTGAAGAAGCTACTAGGATAAACAGTGAAACATTTCAAAGAAAAGAAAAGAAAAAAGTCCAGTTGCTACGACTCAACTTCCAGACAACTGTACCTGGATGACTGAGAATCTTCATTGACATTGTTGTGTATGCAATATAATTAATAAAGTGTGAGCTTGGAGTAAGTGCAGGGTTCTGGCCCTGCACTTCTGATTGGCTGTTAAGCGGCTGGACCAGATTGGCCCGTTCCAGGGAATCCGATTGGCCCTTAACAGAGAGTTCTTATTGGTTATAAAAGCTAGCATTCCTAGCTTGTTATTGGTTAAACGTTACAAGGTTTGCCGAAATAAGGCGGGTTTTACTGATGTTAAAAGAGCAAGTCACGATGTAAATAAAGAGCTGAAGTTCACCGTTCAGAAACTTGTCTCCATTCTTTCTCGCCCATGCTCAAACTTAACACTGGCGACGAGGATGGGATGTGGAGACATCTGAACCAATGAAACTTCGAAGAACACTGAGCATGTAACAGACGACGCCAGCAATGGAACCATGTCCGGCGGCATCGTACCACCCGCTCCGTTCGATCCATCACAAGAAGACTGGGAGTCTTACATGGATCGTTTCCAAATGTTCCTAGAGACGAACAACTTAAAGGATGCCACAGCCGGGAAGAAACAGGCGGTGTTCCTGACGCATTGCGGTCCAACCGTATTTAAGATGGCTAAGGCACTAGCCAAACCCCGAGAAGTGAAAGCCATGGATTGGGACGACCTCGAACCTATCCTGCAAGACCACTACGCCCCGACTGTGCCTACGCTCGTGAAACGCCACGAGTTTTATCAAAGAAGCCAGCGAAAGGGAGAGAGTGTAGCTGACTTCATAGTAGACCTCCAAAATTTGGGAGGCCTCTGCGGATTCACCGATCTAGAAGAAGCACTAAGAGATCACATAGTTCTGGGATTAGATGCACTAGGCGTCCAAAGCAAGCTGATGGCAAAAGGCAACATCAGCCTTGCCGATGCCATTGCCGATGCTACGACAGTGGAAGCAACCAAGAAGTCAGCTGTACAACTACGCCGAAACCACACTCTGGTACCACCACCGGCCAGCAAAATCTCACCTAGTTCAGAAGGGCAGCTCGCGACAACGCACCACGAGGACCTCTCTTCGTCGTCAGACAGCGACGAAGAAGGGGTCCATCGACTGCGGCCCGACCAGGACCTTCAGCCGAAGCCCTTATGCCCTTGCACTGGCTGTGGAGCCAACCATGCCAGACCCGAATGCAGATTCTGCGATGCACTCTGCCATGAGTGCGGGAAACGAGGCCACATCGGACGGGTCTGCCACAGCCTGCCAGGACCCAGCCAGGCCTCAAAAGGGGCTAACTATCGCCAATCGACAGGAAACCGTCCTGTAAGGCAAGAGCCAGTAAACCACTCCTACAGAAATCGAGCTTTGCAGAGAGAAGAGACTCACCATACTATGACTATCGGTCTTGGACACCAAGAAAATCCGAGTCACGGTAGCCATCGAGAACCAGCCTTGCCACATGGAGGTTGACTCAGGATCGTCCCTCTCGATGGTGTCATGGAAGACACTCAAGCAACTCATCCCCACAATTCAACGCCAAGATCTCCGTTTCCAACGCCTCATCCTCAAGGTCTACCAGGGGAATTGAATCCCCGTCGTTGGGTCCTGTCGAGTCCGAGTCTCTTTCAAGAAGCACACAGCATACTTACCTTTAACGGTCATCGATAGAGATAGGCCTAGCCTACTGGGCCTCCAATGGTTCGCGCCACTTGGCATTGAAGTGGCCGGCGTAAACCAAGTCGGTGGCTGTGACTGGGAGGAAGACCTTATCTCTGAGTTCAGGGACGTCTTCGCGGACAGCTTAGGCGAGTACAAGGGGACCCCCATCTCATTCAGCTTAGATCCAAAAATAGCTCCCATTCGCCTAAAGCTCCATTGAGTTCCATTTGCCTTAAAATCGAAAATCGACGAACAACTCGACAAACTGATAGCTAAGGGGGTGTTGGATCCCATCGATCACTCCCCGTGGGAAACCCCTATTGTAACACCCATTAAGCCAGACGGGTCAATCCAAATTTGTGGGGACTACTGGGCCACTTTGAACCACACCCTGCAGCAGAACGCATATCCAGTTCCAGTGGTGCAGCACCTCCTCCATTCCCTGGGGGGCGGGAAAGTTTTCGCTAAATTGGATTTAGCTCAGGCATATCATCAATTACCAGTAGATGAAAAAACGGCACAGGCCCAAACTATTGTGATGCACCGAGGTGCCTTTAAATGTACCCGGCTGCAATTCGGAGTAAATGTAGCCCCGGGGATTTTTCAGAGCCTTATGGAAAGGTTATTGCAAGGGATTAAGGGCATAGTCCCCTATTTTGACGATACATTAATTTCAGCCCCTACAAAAAAAATCTTACAGGACCGGTTAAAATTAGTCCTAAAAAAATTCTAAGAGGCCGGTCTTAATGTTAAAAAAAACAAATGTAAATTGGGTACTGACAGTGTTGAGTTTTTAGGTACCTGATTGATAGCCAGGGCATTCACCCTACCGAAAGTAAATTAAAAGCGATCAAAAACGCTCCCAGGCCAAGAAACAAGGCCAATCTCCAGGCATTCCTAGGCCTCATCAATTTTTATAATGTATTTTTACCGCACAAAGCAACTGTCGCTGAACCGTTACACCGATTGTTAGATAAAAAAGCAATTTGGTTATGGGGTTACCATGAAGAACAGGTGTTCCGAAATGTTAAAAAACTGCTCACTTCTGACTCTGTACTCATGCAGTATAACGAGACTTTGCCATTAGTTATAACCTGTGATGCATCGCCTTTTGGGGTGGGCACCATTTGAGCCACGTACTGCCTAATGGGAACGAAGCCCCTGTTGCATATTTTTCAAAGACTCTGTCAAAAATGGAGCAGAACTATGGACAAATTGATAAAGCCCTCGCAATTGTCTCAGCAGTGAAAAGATTTCACGAATACGTGTAAGGTAGGGATTTTACCATTGTGACTGACCACAAGCCTTTATTGGGGATAACAGCTGGAGATAAGCAAACTCCCTACATATTATCCCCTTGGATGACCCAATGGTCAGAATTCTTAGCTGCTTATAACTATCGGCTGCAATACCGCCCGGGCAAGGCCATTCCCCATGCTGACGCATTGAGCCGAGCACCGCTTCCAGAGACTCTTGACGATCTGGCACCAATGCAAATCGAAGCGCTCAACTCGCCGCCACTGACCGCCCAAGATATCGCGAGAGAAACCAAATGCAACCACACCCTAGCACGAGTCCTAGGCTGGGTAGAATATGGATGGCCATTGGACCAGTTATCAGATGACTTCACACCATTCAAATCTCGACAGACCGAACTCTTCTCCCAGAAAGGCTGTGTCATCTGGGGCGATAGAGTCGTTATTCCAGAATGGCTCCGAAAAGCGCTGCTGAGAACTTTGCACGATGGCCACCCTGGCATCGTGCAAATGAAAGCCCTTGCACGAAGCTACGCATGGTGGCCGGGCATTGACAAGCAAATCGAACAGTGGGTTAAAGCTTGTCCCAAATGCCAAGAAGTCAGCAACGTCCCACCAAAAGCCATGCCTACTGAATGGGAGGCACCACGTGGACCCTAGTCCCTAATTCACCTGGACTTCACGGGGCCAACCAAGGGCCACACCTTCCTGCTTACTGTCGATGTCTACTCCAATTGGCTCGAAATTCATCGCATGATGACTACGACCTCCGAGGCGGTCATCAAGATTCTAAACAGACTCTTTGCAACCCACGGATTACCAGACGTCCTGGTATCCGATAACGGCCCACAATTTACTGCACTAGCGTTCAAGCAGTACCTCGCTGACCGCGGCATCCGCCATGCGCTCACCTCGCCTGTGCACCCTGCGACCAATGGCCGAGCAGAACGCATGGTTCAATTTGTGAAGAAAACCTTGCAAAAGGTAGACTATGACAACATTGACGACAAGGTCAACCAAATCCTCTTCTTGCAACACATCACCCCACATAGCGTCACCAACAAAACTCCCGCTGAACTGCTAATGGGACGAAAGCTCCGCTCCCACCTTGACCGGTTGCACCCTGCGTATGAACCAGAGAAACCACTAGGATCCAGTGGCCGCTGTCGCACCTTCCAGGTAGGAGACCTGGTTTATGCAAAAAACCTATCGGGCAACCCGTTGTGGGTGGAAGCGACAGTAGTATGTGTAACCGGCCCTAGATTCTACTTCGTGCAATACCTTGACGATAAACTTTGGAAACGGCATGCTGTGACCAATTACGATCACAGCTTGCAGCGGCCAGTTCGCAACTCCCCTATGACCAAACTGGGGGGGGGGAGGTACGGAAGAAGATGAAGCCCTAGGAAACCCATTCGAAGGAAACGACGATTTAAGAGAAACTCAGGAAGCGGAAGCGGAGGGAGAAACCTTTGCACCTCAGGGAATCGCGGAAAATGTGGGCAACGACGTAGAAGTGAACTCTGAACCAGAGACAGCCCCACTGCCAGACAACGATCTACCTCAGCGGGATAGCAACCAACCGATACAACGAAAATCAAAGAGACTAAAAAGACAACCGTCCTATTTAAGGGACTATGTAACTGCGTCCTGAACTAAGGAACCAGGGGGAAGGGGTGTTGTGTATGCAATATAATTAATAAAGTGTGAGCTTGGAGTAAGTGCAGGGTTCTGGCCCTGCACTTCTGATTGGTTGTTAAGCGGCCAGACCGGATTGGCCTGTTCCGGGGAATCCGATTGGCCCTTAACAGAGAGTTCTTATTGGTTATAAAAGCTAGCGTTCCTAGCTTGTTATTGGTTAAACGTTACAAGGTTTGCCTATATAAGGCTGGTTTTACTGATGTTAAATGAGCAAGTCACGATGTAAATAAAGAGCTGAAGTTCACCATTCAGAAACTTGTCTCCATTCTTTCTCGCCCATGCGCAAACTTAACAGACATATTTACTTATCATAGTTCTTTTGAATTGCCAATGAGTGAGTAAGTTGAGAATTAGAGATCACAAAGTTGAATATATCAATAAATAACTTATATACCTCCAAGTATTGAAGGGGCTTCATTCAGTTGTTCAGCTTCTCTTGTATAGCCAGCTGCAAGACTTCTGTTTCATCTTCCTTAATAAAACATACCTCTTGCTAATGTGCCAGCAAAACTAAAACTTTAACCAAGGTTTCAGTCCAGTTCATTTTCAGATACAATTATATACCTATATAATTTGGGAAGCTTTAAATCTTTCAACAAAATATAAGGCCAACATTTTTAGGTAGTACTTAAACGTTTGCTCATTTTCTAAGAGTAAGAAATGTTGTTGGTTTTTTAATTAAAAATATTCTCTTTCTAGATGCCATGAGCATGAAGAATCAAATAGGCAGTGGCTTGAACACTTTAAACCTTAACAATTGAAATGCAATCAATTAATCTGAAAGCATAGCATCTCCACATCTTGTATATGAAATTTATAAACCTGCAGCACCTAAGGCATGATGAATGGGATCTATGTTGTCTTCAAAGTCTCTTGCAAGCATGTCACAAAAGCTACTAAAAATTTAAAATGATTTTCTAGTGGGTCAGGTCTTTTTTTTTAGTGGGTCAGGTAAACATTTTTTTAAAAAACTCCTTTAAGTGAGGGTAAAATTGTGCCGGAAAACATTCATTTTTTTACTCCTTCCCTGTTCAATGCCACCACCACCCATTTGCCACCACCACCCATTTGCCATTGCCTGTTTGTGGCTACCACAGAGGCCCATTTTAAAACAGCTGATTGATGCTGCACCCTCACTGCAAGGTGGAGTTGTATTATATTCGCTGTATATGATGCACAGACATTTCCACCCACTTTTATGGGGAGGAAAGTGTGTCTTATACTCTAAAATTACCATACTCTATGGTAATTCTCTGCAAAAAGTTTTCTGACTGTGATAAGGGAATAAATATATCATCCATAGTGTATGAAAACATTCAAATTCTATGATATTTTGTTGAAAGTATCACTGGAAATAAGCTGGTAAGATATATAAACTTCTAAAGAAAAGCCATATTTTATTGTTTCATTTTTTATGTTTCTTGGTATAAAGAAAATTTCAAAGTGAGCCTGATATTTATAGGAACATATCCAAAATCTTTGCAGAAGAGAGATTTCCTTGGTTCACTGCTCAATATCTCCCATCAGTTTTCGCTAAAGGTAAATTTCACAATTTTCTGGGTTTAAAGCAGTTTTGTTCTGGCAATAAGGTTAAATTGAATCTAAGGGACATATACTATCTCATCATTAATGGTACATGCTACAAATAAGGGATAGGTAACACTCCTGTTGTGGAAAGGCCATAAAATGATGGATAAATGCATTAATTTTCTTATTAAGTCAGGAAGATTGAGATTGAATTATTAATAATCTAGCACAATTCTAGTTGAGTTATGAAAGTAATATTTTATCAGTTAAGCAATTCCTGTAACATTTATTATATACTATAGTTGAATATACTGGTTAGAATATTTGTTGATCCCTGATTATAATAGATAAACTATAAATTAAACATCTGCCCCCTGTGATCACCTTTTGCCATAGAACCAAAGTATTATCTGGCCAAAATTGGAAAAATAAAAAATTGAGAGAGAAATGTGATTGTTGTGAAACAATAAATACTTAAATAAAGATTATTAAGAGCTTGAAGCAAAGTGCAGGGTTCTGGCTCTGCACTTCTGATCGGCCGATAATAGTGACATCGGATTGGTCCATTCAGGAGAATCTGATTGACTATTAACGAGCCTCTCCCATTGATTAATGGAGCTAGCGCTCCCCGTGTTTCATTGGTTAAATAAGTTAAGAGTTTGCCTATATAAAGGGGCCCATTGCGGCCATTGAGCTGAGCTGCTTTCACATGTAAATAAAGAGTTTGAAGTTCACTGTTCACCGGCTCGTCTGCATCCTTTGCACCCATGCACAGAACTTAACACTGGTGATGAGGGTGGGATGTGGAGACGTCAGAGCTTACTGAACGACGAAGAACTATAACCGAGCACGTGGCTGAAACGCACCAACGGCGGAACCATGTCTGGCAGCGTCATACCACCCGCTCCATTCGACCCGGCACAAGAAGACTGGGACTCATATATGGATCGTTTCCAGATGTTTCTGGAGACCAACAATTTGAAGGATGCCACTACTGGAAAGAAACGAGCAGTATTCTTAACTCATTGCGGGCCAACCATATTCAAGATGGCCAAGGCACTAGTGAAACTGGCAGAAGTAAAGTCTATGGACTGGGACATCCTCGAACCCCTGCTGAGGGCTCACTATGCACCGACCGTACCAATGCTCGTTAGAAGGCATGAATTTTATCAGAGAAGTCAGCGGAAGGGCAAAAGTGTTGCTGATTTCATAGTGGATCTCCGGAATCTGAGAGGCCTATGCGAGTTTGCCAACCTAGAAGAGGTCCATCGACTTCGGTCCAAACAAGACCAACGCCAGAAATCACAGTACCAATGCGCCAAGTGTGGAGCAATCCACCCCCGGTCAGAATGCAAATTCCTCGACGCACTCTGCCATGTGTGCAGGAAAAGAGGCCATATTGGATGGGTCTGTAGAAGCAAGCTAGGACCCAGTCAGCCCTCAAGGGGGGGTAACTATCGCCAACTGATGGGAAGTCATCCCGTGAAGCGAGAACCCGTGAACCACCAATGGAACAACCACTCCTACAGAAACAAAACCCTAAACCACCCAACGAAGCGAGAAGAGGCTCACCAAATGATCACGATCGGTCACGCCTCATCTCTTGATGCCAAAAAGATCCGAGTAAAAGTGGCCATCTAAAACCAGCCCTGCCTGATGGAAGTCGATTCAGGATCATCCCTCTCAATGGTTTCCTGGAAGACCCTCAAGCAGCTCATCCCCACTATCCGGAAGCAAGAGCTCAGATTCCAAAGACTCATACTCAAGGACTATCAAGGAAATCGAATCCCGGTCATTGGATCCAGCCGAGTATGGATATCGTTTAAGAACCGTACAGCATTCCTACCCCTGACTGTAATCGACAGGGATCGGCCTAGTTTGTTAGGCCTTCAATGGTTCGCTCCACTCGGAATTGAAGTAGCCGGCATTCACCGAACCTGCAGCAGTGATTGGGAAGAAGACCTCGTCCACGAATTCCAGGACGTCTTTGCGGAAAAATTAGGCGAGTACAAGGGGACCCCGATATCATTTAACCTCAATCCCGAAATAGCTCCCATCCACCTTAAGCCTCGTTGAGTTCCATTTGCCCTTAAACCAAAGATTGACGAGCAGCTTGATAAATTAATAGCCCAGGGTGTGTTAGAACCAATCGATCACTCTCCCTGGGAAACCCCAATCGTGACACCCATCAAGCTGGATGGATCGATAAGAATTTGTGGGGACTACCGAGCCACCCTGAACCACGCCCTTCAACAAAACGCTTCCCCGGTACCGGTGGTGCAACCTTCTCCATTCCCTGGGGGGAGGAAAAGTCTTCGCTAAACTAGACTTAGCCCAGGCAACCAACAACTGCCTGTTGATAAAAAAACGGCAGAGGCCCAAACGATTGTTACACATAGAGGTGCTTTTAAATGTAACCAACTCCAGTTCGGAGTGAGTGTAGCCCCGGGAATCTTTCAAAGCTTGATGGAAAGGCTATTACAAGGGATAAAAGGTGTTGTCCCGTATTTTGATGATGTGTTAATTGCTGCCCCAACTTGGAAAATACTAAAGGAACGCCTGAGGCTGGTTCTCCAGCGATTTAAAGACTCAGGTCTCAAAGTTAAAAAAAACAAGTGTCAATTATGTACTGGTAGTGGGACATGGCCTGTGGGTTGGGGACCCCTGTTCTAGAGGGCCTTCAGGACAGTTCTTCAAATATCTGAACAGAATATCTCTATGAAGTCTTTCCTTTTCAGATGAAGCATAAAACAACTCTAGCTCTTTTGTTTCTTGTTTCCAGGCTTTTCATTATATTGGTTGCTCTCCTATGGCCAAGCTCAAGTTTCTAAATGTTCTTCTTAATACAGGTAATCTTTGTTTAACAATCATAACAGGTACTGGCAACTTAGTTGTTAAGCAAAGCAGTTGCTAAGTAAAAGTGTGATACATATGATCTTACTTCAGCTTTGCTTTGCTTTATAGACCTATGAAGGTCATAAATGTGATGATTGGTTGTACACTTACTTTTTCATCACCAACATAACTATGAATAATCATTTTACAGGGCAGTCACTAAATAAGGACTATCTGTGTGAACTTAATGTAATATTCTAAGTGTGAACCAATCATTGCAGAATAGTGACATATATAAAGTTTCCAGTCTCCCTGTTTCCAAATGTTTTCTTATGACAATAAAGACAAACTACTTGGTACTGAGAAAGAGTCAACTTAAGAACAATACCACAATTTCTCAAAATACGTAGTGGTACCTGTATTGAAGTATATGCCTAACATACCCATAGGAAACAACTTGTTATGACATTACTGACAGATTGAGTAGTCTTTAATGGCAGAATCTTCCTACTATCACTATTACCCATGGCTGATTGTTGCAATTGGCTTCAGTTGTCAAAACACATTGTCCTACTAATAAATTAAAAGTACTTCAAAGTGCATAATTTGGGGCAGCCCTTTTTAACAGCACATGATGTTTTTCTTCTTTGTGTAGGTGATGTCAGTAATTTATTACAGTTCCCCCAAACCTGTAGAAGTCTAAAGGTTGCCTTCTTGGAAAGGTTATTTAGACATTACTATTCTTGCTATACATTTTCTTTGCCAATATTCTCTCAGTGAGTTTTTAATCAGATCTAACTCATGACACTTTTATGATTTTTCCCTCAAACTGGTTTATTTTCACAATAATTAATCTTCCTTTTCTTGGATTTCTAAGACTCCTATCCTTCAGCAAAATTGATGGCACTCTCCTCTTCCAAATGATATTGATCTCAAATATTCTCCACCTACTTGCCATATGTTTTTTATACCAAACTGCTACCTAATCATGTTCTTTGCATATCCAGCCACATACTTTTTATTAAAGGGAATAATTTCAGAAGGAAACATTGGCAGGTAACTTTGAGATTTCTATGTGTGAGTATATATGTAATGTTTGTCAGATGGAAAAGTTTTATTATCGAAACCAGATGACATTCATTCTTGCAGATATTTTAGTTTCTTTCTCAAAGTTACATTTTATTAACAATTTATTACTAAGATCACACCAGAGATTGATTTTGTAAGGAATATGAAATTACAGAACCATTCAACAATAATGTCTCCCTCCCAAGTGAAATTATATAGACCCTTTCTGGCATCCAAATAAAATGCTCAGATTTGATCTTGTAAATTTTTATGTGAACATGCAACACCTTATCTGAATCAATATGAAAATAAAAAAATAGTAGATGATGTTTTTTTAGGTTTTGAACTTCTGCTGCATGTCTGCTGAATTAATATATCAAAATGTCAGGAAAGTGCATACTTTCAGATATAATAGGTTTATAAATGCATATTTTGTGGAAAAAATAGGTTTAGAAATTCTAATTTTATGACAATATATTTTCAGAAATATAATTGTTATTAAATGTGATCATGTTTTCAGTGTTTTCAAAAACACGATTTAATAAGAAAATATGAATTATAAAATAAAATTTATAATTCATAAATTTATTCATATAAAAACATGGTTATGTGCCTAATCATACATGCAGTGTAAGGAATGTGTCAGAAAATAAGATGAGCTATATGGAACTCAATCATAGAAAGATTATGTCAGAACAATGATTTAATATGAGTCTTTTTAAATCAATATTAAAAATATTCTTAAATCAATATTCTTAAAATGGTATACAGTCCTGCATCATGAGCACAATCACAAAAAGAGCATGTTGTTGAAATGAATGTTTTAAATAGCCGAGTAAATTAAAATGTTTCCCTTGGTACCTATAGTAAATGAACATAGTATTAAGCTAGTTTCTTTGGAAAACTTTATATGCAGCAATATTGCTTTCTTTATAAAATATATGTAGAAGATGACCAGGCTGAGTGATCAAATGTGTCATCAGTCATGAGTCCCTTTGTGCCTGCAAGAGATCCAAGTCCATCCCACCTTTAATTTCTTTAGCTCTTATCTGTTGCCAATTTGCTCTGGCCATTAATAGTCAGATTTTTGTTGACAACTAAGCTCGCAATAAATCTCTATACCCACTTGAACTTCTTTGATTTTCTGATTTCTGAACACTTAACAACATAGTTTAAAATGTTGGTTTACAGCAACAAAAACATTTCTTGAAAACAAAGCACAGAATCATTCCAAAGAATTTATTAAAAGGAGCAAAGTCACTTATTTTGCAACATGGGTGGCTATATAAATTTGAAAAATAAATAAAAAATCCATCTTGCAAAAATGTGAAAGATGAAAGTGGAAAAACTGTATTATTCTACATTGGAAATAATATAATTACAATGGATAAATGAACATCACTTGTTAACTTATAATAGGGAAATTTTGAATCTGGTATATATTAGGAATTTTCTTATAACAATATTTATTCATATAATACTTTCAAAATAAATTACTATTAATACTGTGATTTCAGAAACTATTTTTTCATTTTAATTATATGCAAATTTTATCATCTTCTTTTATTGCTGGGGGCACAATGACTCAATTTGAGACCCAAATGCTTCACGACAGAGGGCCCTCCTATTCTTGTTCTAATTCCTGCCCACTTAGCAGTCTGAAAGCAGGCAAATGCAAGTAGATAAATAGATACAATGGGAAGGTAAAAGCATTCTGTTTGCCATGGCATATAGTTATGCTAGCCATATGACCATGGATATGTCTTTAGACAACATTGAATCACTTGGCTCAGAAATGGAGATTAGCACCATCCCTTACAGTCAGAAACAACTGGACAGGAGAAACCTATAAATTTACCCATTCTACCATCATAAAGTCTTGGAAATTTCAGGCCTACATTTAATATTCTTTAAATATGTTGTTTTCCAAACTTGTTATTTTCATACTCATTTTAAATATTGTAAGGATACTTTGGATGGACAAATCAAATGGCTAGCTGAACCAAAAATCCATGCTTGAATCACCTTTTTGCAGATGTACCAAGTAAATTAACCTTCTAATAATCATGATAAAAGCTTAAGGATCTATAGGATGCATATTAAATCTAATGAAAAACATGTCCATCTCTACATAGAGATGCATTGAAATGCAACAGCTTGCAAGCAGGGGTAAACATATGTGGTGAAATGTTTAACAGACTCTTAACAGAGAAGGGAGTAGGAACAATAGTGCAGGGGACATAAAAAACATGACAAAGAGACCTAGATTAACCCTAAGGATAAATCTATGTGGAGAATTGCAGGCTTCTAAAATCATATTATATTATCTACTAGCAGTAACAGCTATTCCAAAAAGCAAGGTGTTGTTGTTACCTGTTTGATAATCTCACGGGGTTTATATTATTTTACAAATTGAGATATATTGTCTGCTGATATTATTTGAAAAAAATGTGTTGATGTGTACTGATTTATTTATTATTAATTAATTAATTAGATTTATTATTTAATTTAATTTAATAATAAATTAAGATATGTATTAAAGAGGCAATTACATTCAATCGTTGATTCAACAAATCTATGCAATTGTACTGTGTGCTGTTATCTTCACAATCACATGCTGATTAGGTCTACCAGGAACAAAGATCCTAAGAAGGAATTTTTCCTTTCTCCAAAACTAAAGCTTCATGAAGAAATTACAGCTTCTTCATAATGTATTTCATATAAGCATGCTTACTTATAAATACTTAAAATATTCAAATCCCTGGCACAAGGGCAATAGAGCTGGCTTCATACATAAATTGTTTATGTTGAAAAAGGAAAAATACAAATGTAATCACAAGGAGTATGTCTGGGAACAAGCTCTGTTTTGCACAGAATTATTGTATGAACATTTAGTCATACAGAAGTTTGAACACTGATTAATTACAAGTGTTTTTCTGAGCAACATAACTAATGAAAGTGGGAAAGCTCTCTGTTTGCCTTGAGGAAAAATATTTATTGCTGGATTCACTGGCTCAGAGCCAAAAGAATCTGCTATGAAATCATACTAGTGATATAGAGACAGAATGTTCGGATTAACATTTTCCCACTTAAAATCAAACCTCAGTTATCTTAAAACTTTTTATAGTCCTGTGTCATCTACATTTAACCCTTCTGTCATACATTTCCATAGATATACAAGTAAGGAATAGAGGCAGAACAAAAAAGAATTTAATTCTCTGCAAAAGTTTTATCCACCCCCATAATAATGTAGCTATTAGCTCAGAAAAAGTAGGAGTTAAGAGCAGAAGACAAAAAGCATTTTTCTTTATTTGACTGTAAGGACGGTTGAAATTTACAGAGAGAGTAGTGTTACTTAAGATTTGGCTTATCAAAACTTATAGATCATACAGTAAGGACATGATTTAAAGCCCCTGGCAAGATGAAAGTTCAACTCTGATTTTAGAGAATATAAAGATACCTTAGCATACCTCATCCCTTTCCTAAGAGGTCTGTAGGGGGCATTCATAAGAGCACCAACGTGCTTACTGTCTCTGTCCTATTGTTTCTTTTTATTTTTCTTATATGTATCCATTTCATGTATTCATAGCTATGTTTATACTTATATCTGTTATCTTATAATCACTTGACAAAATAAAATAAATAAAAGAGAGAGAAAAAGCAATTTGTTTCAAAGGTGAACAGAAAGACAAAAAATAGGAAGGAAGGAAGGAAGGAAGGAAGGAAGGAAGGAAGGAAGGAAGGAAGGAGGGAGGGAGGGAGGGAGGGAGGGAGGGAGGGAGGGAGGGAAGGGAGGGAAGGGAGGGAGGGAGGGAAAACTCAGGCAGAATGTGTAAGCAGAATTTTGTAAGGAGGAACTGTGTATGGATAAGAAAGTGTACCAAATATAAACACTGTCATTGCAGTATACTGAAACCTATTAATAGGTTACACTGATATTTCAACAGACAACTGAAAGTTTTTTACCACCCTCATCCTAATTTAAAACATTAGCAAGAATGTTTGATGTCTTTCGAATACAGGTAATGTAGAATCATTCATTCACAAACCATCTCCAGCTGAAGGACTGTTTGCTTTTCTATCTTGCCAAATAAACATTATTTTGCTTATTTATAATAAATGATGCATAATTAAATGAGTAAGTTTGCACAGTTGCTTAGATCCATTTCAATATCTAAGGCTTCCAACACTTGTATCATTACATTGAATACATTACATTATTTATTCAGATAAGATATATGGCATACATACATTTTTAATTTTCCAGAACCAGAATGCTCAAAATTATAAATGGAGAATGTTGTGAATTAATAAAAGTGCTTGAATAAAGTTTGTTGAAACCTTAAAGCAAAGTGCAGGGTTCTGGCCCTGCACTTCTGATTGGCCGATAATAGCGATATCGGATTGGTCCGTTCAGGAGAATCTGATTGGCTATTAACGAGCCCTTCTCATTGGTTAAAAAGAGCTAACGTTCCTGTGTTTTCATTGGATAAATATCCAAGAGCTTGCCTATATAAAGGGAGCTGTTGTAGCCATTCAGAGAGCTGTTGCACCATGTTAAATAAAGAGTTGAAGTTCACTGTTCATCGACTTGTCTCCACTTCTTGCACCACGCACAGAACATAACACTGGCGACGAAGGTGGGATGTGGAGACGTCAGAGCTGACTGAACACTACAGAGTGATAACAGAGCACGTGGCTGAAACACACCAACGGCGGAGCCATGTCCGGCAGCGTCATACCACCCGCTCCATTCAACCCGGCACAAGAAGACTGGGACTCATATATGGATCACTTCCAGATGTTTCTGGAGACCAACAATTTGAAGGATGCCACTACCGGAAAGAAACGGGTGGTATTCCTAACTCATTGCGGGCCGACTGTATTCAAGATGGCCAAGGCACTAGCGAAACCGGCAGAAGTGAAGTCCATGGACTGGGACATCCTCGAACCCCTGCTAAGGGCCCACTATGCACCGACCGTACCAATGCTCATGAAAAGGCATGAATTTTACCAGAGAGATCAGCGGAAGGGCAAAAGCGTTGCAGATTTCATAGTGGATCTCCGGAATCTGAGAGGCCTATGCGGGTTTGCCGACCTTGAAGAAGCCCTGAGAGACTGAATAGTTCTGGGATTAGATTCACCAGGCATGCAGAAGAAGCTGAGGGTGAAAGGCGACATTAGCCTTACAGATGCCATCGCTGACGCTACTGCAGCAGAAGCAACCAGGAAGTCAGCTGCCCGAATGCGCCACACCCACACTCCACTTTGCCAACTCACCAGTGAAGTTTCACCTCACTTAGAAGAACCAGCAATGACAGCCCACCACAAGGACCTCGAATCATCATCGGAAAGCGATGAAGAAGAGGTCAACCAGCTCCGGTCTGAACAAGACCAACGCCAGAAATCGCAGTACCAATGCGCTGGTTGTGGGGCAAACCACCCCTGATCAGACTTCAAATTCCTCGACGTGCTCTGCCATTGCAGGAAAAGAGGCCACATTGGACGGGTCTGTAGAAGCAAACAAGGACCCAGCCAAACCCCGAGGGGGGCTAACTATTGCCAATCTACAGGAAGCCGTCCTGCAAAGCGAGAACCCTTGAACCACCAATGAAACAACCACTCCTACAGAAACAAACCCCTAAACCACTCAACGAAGCGAGAAGAGGCACACCAAACTATTACGATTGTACACGCCTCATCACTGGACACCAAGAAGATCCAGGTGAAGGTGGCTATCGAAAACCAGCCTTGTATGATGGAAGTCGATTCAGGATCGTCCCTCTCGATGGTTTCCTGGAAGACTCTCAAGCAACTCATTCCTACCGTCTGGCAACAAGACCTCCGATTCCAAAGAATCATACTCAAAGATTATCAGGAAAATCGAATTCCAGTCGTTGGATCCAGCCAAGTCCGTGTCTCATTTAAAAATCGTACTGCATCTCTATCCTTGACTGTAGTCGACAGGGATCGGCCTAGCTTGTTAGGCCTTCAATGGTTCGCTCCACTTGGAATTGAAGTAGCCGGCATTCACCGAACCAGCAGCAACGACTGGGAAGAGGCTCTCATCCAAGAATTCGAGGACGTCTTTGCAGACAAACTAGGCGAGTACAAGGGGACCCCAATATCATTTAACCTCAACCCTGAAATAGCTCCCATCCGCCTTAAGCCTCGTCGAGTTCCATTTGTCCTTAAACCAAAGATTGACGAGCAGCTTGATAAATGAATAGCCCAGGGGGTGTTAGAACCAACCGACCATTCTCCCTGGGAAACCCCAATTGTGACACCCATCAAGCCGGATGGATCGTTAAGAATTTGCCCTGCAGCAAAACGCTTACCCGGTACCGGTGGTGCAACACCTTCTCCATTCCCTGGGGGGCGGAAAAGTCTTCGCTAAACTAGATCTAGCCCAGACATACCAACAACTGCCTGTAGACAGAAAAATGGCAGAGGCCCAAATGATCGTTACGCACCGAGGTGCGTTTAAATGTGACCGACTCCAATTCGGAGTAAGTGTGGCCCCGGGAATCTTTCCAAGTTTGATGGAAAGACTATTACAAGGGATAAAAGGCATTGTCCCCTATTTTGATGACAGGTTAATTGCTGCTCCGACTCAAGAAATACTAAGGGAGTGCCTGGGGTTGGTTCTTCAGAGATTTAAAGACTCGGGTCTCAAAGTTAAGAAAAACAAGTGTCAACTATGTACTGATTGAGTAGAATTTTTAGGATATTTAATACATAAACAGGGCATTCACCCCACCAATAGCAAACTTAGGACAATCAAAAACACCCCAAAACCCTGCAATAAGGCAGATCTCCAAGCTTTCCTAGGCCTTATCAATTTTTATAACGTCTTCCTGCCTCACAAGGCAACCGTAGCCAAACCCCTACATCGTTTGTTAGACAAAAAAGCAACCTGGTTTTGGGGGCACCGAGAGGTACAGGCGTTTTGACAAGTAAAAAACTTATTGACCTCTGACACTGTTTTGATGCAGTATAATGAGACTTTGCCTTTAACGGTTACATGTGATGCATCACCATTCGGAGTGGGCGCCATTTTGAGCCACGTTTTACCAAACAGAAGTGAAGCCCCTGTTGCCTATTTTTCAAAAACGCTATCAAAAGCAGAACGCAATTACAGTCAAATTGATAAGGAAGCTCTTGCTATTGTATCTGCTGTTAAACGATTTCATGAATATATTTATGGGCGAGCTTTCACGATAATAACTGACCACAAACCCTTACTTGGAATAATAGCGGGAGATAAAACAACCCCTTATATATTATCTCCCAGAATGACCCGCTGGTCAGAATTCTTGGCTGCCTATAATTATAAGTTGCAACACCGCCCGTGCACCACTTCCAGAAACCATTGAGGACCCTGCTCCGACCGTCACAACACTGCAGATCAAGACACTCCAAAAACCGCCGCTGACACCTCGCGATATCGCGATTGAAACTAAACGCGATCCCATTTTAGCACGTGTCCTAAGTTGGGTAGAGCGTGGATGGCCATTGGACCAAATCCCTGACAACTACGTTCCCTTCAAAAGTCGACAGACAGAACTGTTTTCCCAGAAAGGCTGCATCATTTGGGGTGATAGAGTCATTGTCCCAGAGCGGTTACAGTGAGCAGTACTGAGAACCTTGCATGATGGCCACCCCGGCATCATGTGCATTAAAGCACTCACACGAAGCTATGCGTGGTGGCCGGGCATAGACAAGCAGATCGAAGCCTGGGTAAAGACTTGTCCCAAATGCCAGGAAGTCAGCAATGCCCCACCGAAAGCAACCCCAACAGAATGGGAAACACCCAGGGGACCATGGTCCCGTATTCATCTGTACTTTGCGGGACCTATGAATGGACACACATTTTTATTAACAGTGGATGCCTTCTCAAACTGGCTCGAAATCCATGAGATGAAAAATACAACAACCGAATCAGTCATCAGGAAATTGGACAGATTATTTGCAACACACGGATTACTGGACGTTCTGGTATCTGACAACGGGCCCCAGTTTACCGAGCTTTCTTTTGAACAGTATCTGGCGAACCGCGGTATTCGCCATGCGCTAACTTCACCGGCACATCCTGAGGCTAATGGAAGGGCCAAGCGCATGGTACAATTCGTCAAAAGAACTCTACATAAAATGGACTATGGCGATATCGAAGACAAGATTAACCGGATACTCCTTTTGCTGCACATCACTCCACACAGTGTCACCAACAAAACTCCTGCTGAGTTATGAATGGGACGGAAACTCCGCTCCCACCTGGACCGACTACACCCATCGTACGAACCTGAAAAACCACACGGATCCAGCGGGAAATGCCGTAATTTCCAGGTAGGTGACTTGGTTTTTGCGAGAAACTTTTATGGCGACCCATTGTGGGTCGAGGCAACTGTAATCCAAGTAACCGGACCCAGATCGTACCGAGTGAAATGTCACGACGATAGAATATGGAAGCGCCATATTGATCAGCTGCGTTCAAGGCTGCAGTCTGGGGTCTGCAATTCTGGTGATTTCCAAACTGAAGAGGGAGGAGATGCCAAGGAGGCTGAGTTTGGAACGGTGGAAAGCACAAGTAGAAGAAATGACCGCTCAGACTCAACATGTGAAGAAGGATTGGGGACAGGGGTTAACTCGCCTCAAAGGGATATCGAGGATATTAGTGGTAACGGAAGTTTAGATACAGAATTACAGGCACCCAGATAACGTCCTACCCCAACAAGACTCTAGACAAATACCGAGAGGACAATGTAAATCAAATAGACAATCAAAACAATCTGCCTACCTCAAAGACTACGTTACCGCACCCCTTAAATGGAACCTGGGGGGAAGGAGTGTTGTGAATTAATAAAAGTGTTTGAATAAAGTTTGTTGAAACCTTAAAGCAAAGTGCAGGGTTCTGGCCCTGCACTTCTGATTGGCTGATAATAGCGATATCAGACTGGTCCGTTCAGGAGAATCTGATTGGCTATTAACGAGCCCTTCTCATTGGTTAAAAAGAGCTAACGTTCCTGTGTTTTCATTGGATAACTACCCAAGAGCTTTCCTATATAAAGGGGGCTGTTGTGGCCATTCAGAGAGCTGTTGCACCATGTTAAATAAAGAGTTGAAGTTCACTGTTCATCGACTCGTCTCCACTTCTTGCGCCACGCACAGAACATAACAGAGAACAAACAAATATAGAATAATTATTAGACAACTGATGCCCTCTGTGTCATCAGTTCATATATATTTCTTATCTAAAAGAGAAATAGATTGTGGGTGAGCAAAAATGCAGTGGGAATGGGAGCAATTTCTGTCTTTCTATTAGCTCTCCTCTCCACTTGAGTTTCCTTGTGGGAAACTAGTAAGGACCATCACAGTTTTCACCTGTTATTTCCTCTCTCTTTTCTCTGGTCTTTCTTCCTCTGTATTTATTCCTGCATTCATTTGTTTCTTCCTTCTGCCTTTCTCTCCCTCCCTCCCTCCTTTTTCCTCCTCTTCCTCCTCCCTCCCTTTATTTCTTGTTTTTCTTCCTTCCCTCCTGTCCTTCTCCTTTGCTCCATCCCTCCATCTTCCTCCCTCCCTCCCTCGCTTTGTCCCCCACTCATTTCCACCCCATTGTTTGCTTTCTTCCTTTCTTCCTTAGGAAACAGCTAAACTGTGGTGCTCCTACTGCTGTTATCACTAGGACATTATACTAAATGTTTGCCAAATATTACATTTGGCATTCTACCAAATACTATCCAGGTAACCATCTAACAAGCGGAAGACAAGTTTATTGAACTTTTTACGCATAGCAGCAGAAGTCAGTGCAATGCTTTTTATTTCTTGGTAAATAGAGTGATTTGTATCCTAAGTGCAGTAGGAGCCATCATAAGTATTTGATTCATTTGAAGGGCTACGCTGTATCAAACTGTGGAAGGACACAACTAAAAGTGAACTGTACATGGCCTGCTATTTTGCCATTTCCATTTAAAATAACCTCACAAATCCAAATTCCAAGAGGACAAAACAATGTCTCTGTAGTTGCCAGAGATTCTGACCCTGATAATGAGGAAAGGGAATTGATGGTGGGGAAGAGATAGAGAGTTGAAGTTATGGCTTGGGGGGAGGTCATTATATGAGTGGAGTCCCTGGTTGTTTTTGTGGTTGTTTTTAATAATCTTAAATTCATATTGTATACTGTAAACCACCCAAAATCTTTTGCAATGGAAGAACTATAACCTTCCTTCCTCCCTCGATCCCTCGATCCCTCCCTCCCTTCCCTCCCTTCCTCCTTCTTTCCTTCCCTCCCTCCCTTCCTCCCTCCCTTCCTTCCTTCCTTCCTTCCTTCCTTCCTTCCTTCCTTCCTTCATTCCTTCTTTTTCCTTCAAATTTCTTGCAGCAGCCAAACAGATAATCTGGCCTAATCCTTCTAATGGACTCTTGGTAATTTTGAAAACAACTACTGTTATAACCAAAATATGCAAATGTAAGAAAAATAGTGAAACAGCCATTTTACCACTGTAATTATCATGGCCAGTCCCAAACATTAGCTCTTAACTTGATTTGGTTTGATTAACTCTTTCATTTCCTCCAACAGAGTTTAGTTATTTCTTAGTTTGTTTCATCTTCCAGAGCTGTTCATTATCAGGAGTATCAAGCTGGAAAAGGTTGCTCAAGCATATTCCTGTCCAAATCCTTTTCAACCAGCAACCAATTATAATCAATCTGTGCCAGCATCTACCATATTGGAAAATGAACTTAGAATATTGCATACTTATACAACTATTTGGGCTACAGAAAAGCCAACTGATTCTGTTTAAAAATTTGTGAAAGGCATTTTAATTAAGACATCAAATCAAACCATTTTTAAAGCTTTCTATAAATAGTTCAAAGGCTTATGGAGCTTTATGTGTGTAGAAAGAGAAGCTTGTTGGATCTATGACTGGTCCATCAGTTCAAATGGATTTTTTAGCACCATATCTCCCACCTAGCCCAGTCCCCAGGAATTTTTTGTACTTATATATTCTGGTCTGGCAACCCTGTTCCAAAGGTTATATATATTGTTCTAATTTATATTATCTAATTGTCTATAATGTATGTTAATTACAATTAACTCCACAATTTTTATTATTCATTTTAGTTATGACAAAATGCAATGTTCTGGGGTGGGGTGGGGAGGGAACAATGCTTAAAGGAACTGGGCATGGCTAGTCTAGTGAAGAGAAGGACCAGTAGTGTTCCAATGTTTGAGGGGCTGCCACAGAGAGGAAGGGGTCAAGCTATTTTCTAAAGTGCCTGTTAGGGATAACATTGGTTACCTAACTTAGTTTGGGTAAAAATAATATATAAACTATGTTAGTGAGTTTAAGTGTGTGTATCACTTTAACTATTAAAACATGTATTATAGGTGCGGTTGTAAAATCACCATAAGAGGGAGCAAGAGAGATCACTGTTTGCTGGCTTTTATTGGATAGCTGACAAATGATGGATTGATGGTGATAACTGGGTGTTTTCCCTGCTGTTGCTGAAACAAAGAAAAGGGGTTTGATTTTCTTCATATCTCTGACTGCAAAGGAGATATATTGCTGGACTGATTATTTGTAAGTTTACTGACCTCTATTTTCGACACTGGACTTTGCAACTGATTAATCCCTGGATTGACTGAACTAGTGTATGACATATGGACTGTTTTGACTATGCTATAACTCTTGCTGGAATAAAAAAACTATTTAACTGGCACAGTGTATCTGTCTTACTGAGTGTAAACTACAACAACGTTTATCTCACATGATTTGCCTGCCTGCTAGACTGCGGTTGCACATTCTGCTAGGGTGTGTATCCCTAACAGCGCCTGTAGATCAAACAAGGAATAATGCATGGAAACTGAACAAGGAGAGATTTAACCGGGAAATAAGGAGAAACTTTCTGACAGTGAGAACAATCAACCAATAGAACAGCTTGCCCTCGGAAGTTGTGGGAGCACCATCACTTGAGACTTTCAAGAAGAAGTTGGACTGCCATTTGTCAGAAATGGTGTAGGGTCTCCTGCTTGGGCCGAAGGTTGGACTAGATGACCTATAAAGTCCCTTCCAACTCTGATTATCTGTTATCTGTTATCTGACACTATTTGTGGAATTAGATTCTACTCTACTGTGTTTAGAGATGTATCTCTGAAATTTTAGTAGCTACTAATTTCACTTTACTCATGATTGAAACATCTTAAAATGTGAGATGAAATTAGGTTATTTAATTGCAAATTATGTAGTGTTTTTAATGTTATCCTAAACTTCATTCCTTATCTCTGTCATAATACAATCAACTGTACTCAGTCTCAATGACACTTAGAAGTCACTTTGGTTTATATGATTTTCATTAACAGTAGATTACCCATTTGTTATTATAGGAAATGTCCACTTTGTTAACATAAATGCTGTGTTGCCATTCTAGCATAACATTTGTAAGATTAAGTGTTAAGAACTTGAGATCATAAAATTCCTGTAAATGGCATCTTCCTCTGCATGTATTTATTTAGTTAGTGAGATTACTTTTAAGATCACTCACTTGTCTGGGCTCTGAACTAAGGCTTTGCATGCCAAACCATTTGTATTTCTTCAGTAATTGCCTCTTTGTAAGAAACCTCTCTAGTTAAATAGGTGATGACTTCACAAAGGAAGGATTCATATTTTGCAGTAGGAGTCTTTAAGGAGATTTCTAGAAATATTGTATGCCTGGTTTTGCAAACATACTGTTTGTATTTAGCAAGAATAATATGATCAAAGGGAGGCTGTAATGTCATAATATTCATCATAATCTAATTAGTTTAGGGCTGTGGAATTTCAGCCAAGTCAAAATTAGAGCATGCCCAACACATATTGCTATCTATCCTTAACAGAGTTTCAGTACCCCTTTTGCATTATATAACATTATAAATAGCATCTAAGAAGTTGAGGTGTTCCCCGTGAAGAGAATGAGTGCACTCAGGTGCAACGGAGTGCAACGGAGTGAGAGTAGTGTTGAATAACACATAACCAGCATACAGATACACTGAATAGTAAAATGTAGGTTTTACTTCCAGTAAACAGGTAAACAAAGTCCAACAAACAGTCCAAATCATACACGGTTAAATCAGGTAGTATTCAATACAATCAGTCCAGGGATAATCCAAAAACAAAGTCCAATATCATAAACAAAGTTCAGTAAATGGAGTTTGCTAACAGTTTTCAAGACTCACAGCAATTTCGGCAGAACGACGATCAGGCAAAAGGCAATAGGGAAATGTAAGAAGAGAAGAAACCAGGTTTCTAGCTCCATCTTATGGCCATCGGAGGAACCTCAACCAATCACAATTACAGCACTCTCTTAAAGATACAATAGTATTAAATAACTATCCTGGTTTATATATTGCCAACCCAACTGTGAGGTGACTATCATTCCTAACATAAGGCAATGCCTATCATGTTTGCAACTCAAAGAAGAATCTATGAATATATATATTCATTATTTTGTACGAAATAGTGGGATTTATACACTGCTCAAAAAACAAAGGGAACACTTAAACAACACAATGTAACTCCAAGTCAACTTAGGTAGTAACACTGATTGACAATTAATTTCACATGCTGTTGTGCAAATGGAGTAGACAAGAGGTGGAAAGCAGAGGCAGTTAGCAAGATATCCCCAATAAAGGAGTGGGTCTGCAGGTGGTGACCACAGACCACTTCTCAGTTCCTATGCTTTCTGGATGATGGTTTGGTCACTTTTGAATGCTGGTGGTGCTTTCATTCTAGTGGTAGCATGAGATGGAGTCTACAACCCGCATAAGTGGCTCAGGTAGTGCAGCTCATCCAGGATGACACATCAATGCAAGCTGTAGCAAGAAGATTTGCTGTGTCTGTCAGTGTTCTGTCCCCTCATTAGCATTCTTGAGATCCCCGCGCTTTGATTGGCCAAAGCACGGGGCACTCTGATTGGCTAGGCAAGCCGCGCCAATTGGCTCGCTAGGAATCTCCCGCGATTGGTCTATTCGAATCGCGGGAGATTCAAAGCGGTGCCATTGGCCGTGGCCGCCGCGGCTAAAGGAATAAAAGCTGCGAAGTTTTCCCATAGCGCCAGTTCGGTTCCCACATCAATAAAAGAGCTTGATACAAAGTCACCGACTCCTGGCATCATTTCCGAAGACACAACAGTCAGTGTAGTGTCCAAAGCATGGAGGCACTACCAGGAGACAGGCCAGTATACCAGGAGATGTGGAGGAGGCCATAGGAGGGCAACAACCCAGCATCAGGACCGCTACCTCTGCCTTTGTGGAAGGAGGGACAGGAGGAACACTGCCAGAGCCCTGCAAAATGACCTCCAGTGGGCCACAAATGTGCATGTGACTGTACAAACAGTCAGAAACAGACTCTATGAGGGTGGTATGAGGGCCTGATGTCCACAGGTGGGGGTTGTGCTTACAGCCCAACACCATACAGGATGTTTGGTATTTGCCAGAGAACACCAAGATTGGCAAATTCACCACTGGCACCCTGTGCCCTTCACAGATGAAAGCAGGTTCACACTGAGCACATGTGACAGATCTGACAGAGTCTGGAGACGACATGGAGAACGTTCTGCTGCCTGCAACATCCTCCAGCATGACTGGTTTGGCAGTGGATCAGTAATGGTATGAGATGGCATTTCCCACACAGCCCTCCATGTGCTCGCCAAAGTTAGCCTGACTGCCATTAGGTACTGAGATGAGATCCTCAGACCCCTTGTGAGACCATATGCTGGTGCGGTTGGCCCTGGGTTCCTTCTAATGCACGACAATGCTGGACCTCATGTGGCTGGAGCGTGTCAGCAGTTCCTGCAAGACGAAGGCATTGATGCTATGGACTGGCCCACCCATTCCCCAGACATGAATCCAATTGAGCACATCTGGGACATCCTGTCTTGCTCCATTCACCAATGCCACATTGCACCACAGACTGTCCAGGAGTTGGGGAATGCTTTAGTCCATGTGTGGGAGGAGATCCCTCAGGAGACCATCCACCATCTTATCAGGAGCATGGCCAGGCATTGTAGGTAGGTCATACAAGCACGTGGACGCCACACACAAACTACTGAGCCTCATTTTGACTTGTTTCAAGGACATTACATCAAAGTTGGATCAGCCTGTAGTGTTTTTTTCCACTTTAATTTTGAGTGTAACTCCAAATCCAGACCTCCATGGGTTACTAAATTTGATTTCCATTGATAATTTTTGTGTGATTTTGTTTTCTTAAGTTTTCGCAGATACTTACATGTATGGTATTCAGCTTTGTTCAGGTATTTTCCCATATCATTATAGTTGTGTTTTTAAAGTTGTAGCAACGTTTCAGCAGAATCTCATCTGCCAACATCAGGCTTCTGTATTCTGTACAGATGAACACAATACAGAAGCCTAATGATGGCAGATGAGATTCTGCCGAAACTTTCCGAACAAAGCTGAATATTCTCTCTCTCTCTCTCTCTCTCTCTCTCTCTCTCTCTCTCTCTCTCTCTCTCTATATATATATATATATATATATATATATATATATATATATATATATATAATTATAATTTTTCTCAGGTACTTACATGTATGGTATTCTCATCTGCCATCATCAGGCTCTGTATAGTGTTCGTCTGTGAGTCAGACTTTCACAGCCTCTTCTGTTTTAAATTTGATGCTAGCCTACTGCTCTGCCAGAATGGTTTTTTCCTTCATCCTGATTTGTTGGGAGTGTGGTCTGTGTTTATTGGTCTTGGAGTTTGCTGTGTTCTGCTTGATTGGTGTTTCTAATATCTTCTGTCTGTTTTGTAGCTTTTTTTGGTCTTGATTGGCTGGCAACATTGTGTTTCCTGTACTGGAGGCTTTTAGTGCAGCTTGGCTCCAAGTAAATGGAGGCTATCATTTATTAGGAAGCTAGGTTTCATCTGGGTGCCTGGTTGGGGTGTATTTGAGCTGGAGGTATCAGGGGGGATCTATTTGTGCCCAGGTATTTGCCTGGCTTGTGGTGTGGAGATTTTTTTGTTTGTGAGTGCAGGCTTCCAAATAATTGACAGTCTGGTGGAATCATCTCTTCTATTCATGCTTTCAGGTCTTTTCATGCTTTCAGGCCATAGAGATTGAAAAAAGAAAGGTAAAGCCAAAAGGTAAAGACACAACTTTTTTGCTTAAATCTTTTCATTCCTGGTTGATTAAGGTGGTCAAATGCAGACTGGTTTCATTGTTAAGGGAGTTGGTCTTTCTTGAGCAAAGGCTATTTCCTTATATGGATGAAGGAGGAGGTCGAGGTTTTGTAAGATTTTAAGGATAAAGCTCTCCCTGCAGAGATGGTATTCAGAAGGTTCAGACTAGTTCTGGAAAACCAGTAGCAGAATTTTTGCGTAGTTCAGAGAAACGGAAAATACCACCTCTGACTGGAGATTTTACAGTATCATTTCTCTACCACACTCACCAAGCCATGCCCACAGAACCAGTAGTAACCACTGTCTTGATAAAGAACATGAATTTAATTGTAGGCCTGTATCCTAGAATATTCCATGCTAGATAAGATAATAAAATTTATATTTATTTATTCATTCATTCATTCTTCTTGTATATAGCAACCCACCTTATATGTCATAATCTTGGGTACTTATAAACAGTAATCCAAAGCATAAAAACAATCACAAAAGCTCCTGTCTCTTCAAAAAACACATTCATAAACAACTTTCATGAGCTCCAACTTCACTCTACTGCAATACATTTAGAGAAAGCGTGGTCTTTTCAGAAAATGGTGTTGTCTCAAAATTCTAGATTCTTCTGTTTAGAACTGATTTTATGATTTCCATCTGAGATACAGGATTAAGTGTATTTGTCTGCATTGACCCTTATCAAACACTAGATGGGAAGAGAATGGCACTATGTCTATGGAGAGTTTTCAAGAAAAAACAAAGGAAATCCAGTTGCCTTTTGAAAAAACACCTTTGAGACAAGGGCACTATTAGTTTTCAACTTTTGATACCATCAATCTGGAACCAAACTGGCAAGATTAAGCCTAGCACTGAGTAAGTGTCTAGCATTTTTAAGTGGAAAAGATTGATGAAATAAATGGATATTCTATGGAGAGCTCACAAACCACTAATATTTAACATGTCTGTCCAACTTGGAATTGTCACTGTCTATTAGGATGAATTTTCCTTAATTCTATATTTTATCTTTATACCCAAGTATCATTTACCCACTTCCAGACTAACAGTTCCTTCAACCTAACACTAATTGACCCTACAGGTTTATTGTATTTAAATTTATTTGCATCCAAAATTGTTTTTATTTTTTTGCTTTAGAAACTCTTTGAAGAAAATAGCTTTATCCTGACCCACATGAAATTCTCAGAGATTCTTTTTCATGAGCTGTTCCAGTGGATCAGCCATTTTGCCAATATGTCAGAGAGGGTATTAAATTAGGCACTGTAGACAGAATTTTCTTAGCAGTATCACTTTTTCTATCAAAAAGCAAAAAGTCAGAAAATATGGCATTGAAACACTGAACTGCAGAAAAAGTGTTCAGGGTAAAAGTGCTTGTTCATACTTCATAAAAAAAAAAAAAATCTGAAAAAGTAAAAAAAGAACTCTCCTCCAAGATGAATATCCAGGGTAAGATTGCATGATCATATAATTGTCTCAATTGAATATAAAGTAATTCATACTTTACAAAGATATACACACTAAAATTAACTAGTCTTGGCATTATATTAAGATACTTAGCAACCCAAGTCCTAAAAGTACTGATCACAAATAATATAGTTCCTTACTAGTCAACATAAGAATATAACTGCCCCCTTATTTGTATTAATTGTTAATGAAGATTATAAATGAAATTAAAACACCATCCTGCCCTATGTCCTCAGATTAATTTTAAATTTAAGTAAGTTCTTATTATGATAATAGTCTATAACCATGATGGCAAACCTATGGCATGCGTGCCACAGGTGGCACGTAGAGCCATTTGTTCCGGCACATGAGCCTCAGGCACACTTACCTCACTGCGCATGCGCGCGCCTCACCGCTGATTTTTTGGCTGGTTTGAAGCCTTTTTTGGCCTCCTAGAGGCTTGAAAAAAGCCTCTCAGGCTTTGCAGGATAAATAATAGGCCTGTTTCATCACCTCCTGTAATACCAGGATGGGGGAGATTGCATGTGCATGCACAGGAGATGGGGTACACAAATTGCCTTCTGGGTACTGGCATACTGGCACATGAGCACACAATTTTTTGCACAGGAGCCCAAAAAGGTTAGCCACCACTGGTCTATAAAATGTGATATAAAAAGCAAGCATCTTTTTTCATTGTATTCAAATTCCACAATAACATTATTTATTTATTTGTTTATTTATTGGATTTATATTGCTACCTATTCCCTCATGGTGACTCAAAGCTTCTTACAGAATACAAAACCACATTTAAAACAATAAAAATAACCAAAAGAATCAAACAAATTAATATAGTACAATATAACAAAATCACCCCCCCCCCAACTCCCATCTCCCACCCCGCCCTGGGGACAACCAATCATACAAGCCATTTAATGGGTTTCATCCAGGGGTGGATGCTACTGGTTCTGCCTGGCTCTATAGAACCAGTAACCCTAAACAGCAGCAGACACAGAACTGGGTAATCACAAAACGTAATCACTGAACCGGTAGGAATACCAGTTGAATCTCACCCCAGCTTCATCCCACAAAACGTAATCACTGAACCAGTAGTAATACCAGTTGAATCTCACCCTGGCTTCATCCCACTCTGGGTTCCCCAGGCCCATTGGCAGAACCAGGTCTTCAGTGCCTTCTGGTAGAGTATTAGATTGAGGGCCATTCTATTCTGTGGAGGAATGATGTTCCAGAAAGAAGGAGCCACCACGGAAATATCTCCCTCAGGAATGAGACCCACAACATTCCGTACCTCCCCACTCTGATGGGTCAGGCAGATGTGATCGGCAAGAGATAGTCCCTTAGATAACCTGGTCCCAAGCCATGAAGGGCTTTAAAGATGACAACTAGCACCTTGAATTGCACCCAGAAGCAGATCAGCAACCAATGTATCTCCTGAAGGAGAGGTGATACATGTGCACATCGAGGTCTTCACAAAAGGTTGGCTATAGAGAGAAAAACTTTTGAACATTTATTTTAGAATACACCAATTTATAAAAAAATTACAAAAAAGTTATTTCAAACTAATTAGCAATATGAAGATGATACAGAAATACTTTAAAAGGGATGACACACAGACTAATACATATACATCAGATGGGTTCAGAAGTTGAGACGAACAGCTTCTCTAAATTTGAACCTCAGCATCACTGGAGCTAAATATAGTTTTTTTTTTCTTATTCCATTTTTCCTTTCTTTCTTTAAAATAAACTAGTTTTATATATTATCTTCTTTTAAAGGCTATTAATGATGTTTGTTTGTAGCAGTGAGGATGGATATTTTTGCTTGGCATGTACATTTATAATTTTGAAAGCAGGCTTCAGGCAGTTTCCAGAAACAGATGCCTTGCTGGAGGAGATTGTCTATTCAAACATAAATACTATAATATGTGTGGCATTTATAAAATAACTATTTATCAGACTGCAAACCAATGAGATTACAGCTTACCAGCTCTCTAAATCTAGAAAATAGTCCCTACCATTCCAATTTACTATTACCATGAGTGCCAGGACAGATGTAGCCCTTGGCATTAGGATTCTAAGCATTCCTTCGTATTTGACAAATTTCAAACAACCTAGCACACAGAGTTTGCTATGTTTTCTGCTCTCTACTTGTCAGAATTCTTCACTGTGATGTTACAGTGAAACCAGAATAAATTCTGGATCTTCTCTCTATTCTGATTTTGCCATAGTGACCTATATTGTAGGTCTAGCTTGTGGTTGACTTCAAATGAAGTCAAAATGCAATCTGTGGTTTTGTGTGTTATACAAACAAGTCAGTGTTATTTTTAAACCCTGGTTTATAGTTCAATGTGTGGTATGAACTAAACCAAATATTCTGTATTCCATTATCATAATTAAACAAATTTTGGTCTAACAACATCGATGTTCACTTAAAGTGGGAAGTTTGAAAACATAGGCAGCTGCATAATCTTCATTGATACTTCTGAGTAATGAATTTGGAGAATACAATAAGTTTGAAAACAATCAATGTATAGAGAAATGGAATTGTAATGTATGTTAAAAGAATATGTTCTGTTCAGAATTTTGAGTAACAGCATTTTAATATAAGTGAAACAGAAAGTTGTTTGAATGTACTGTTCCTTGTTCATCCAAGAAGACATGGACCATTTTCCTAAAAGCAAAAGGCATAGAGTAGTAGCAATGATGAACTCTTATCATAGTTGTGGAAAACAAATTCTTAATCATTTTTGTTCAGCATTTTTAATGACGGAAGAATGTGCAATGGATAGCTAACAGGTGGTTCTAGTGAACAGAAAGACTTTTTTGTGATGAACTGAAAACAAACAAAATAACCCATATAGAGATAAATGTGTACATACATACATACATACATACATACATACATACATACATACATACATAATGATTGAGGCATTTTTGTTGCAAGTAAAAGGTAAAATTACTTATGTTGGCTCTATTTATCTAAGAACATTTGTGTTCTCTCAACCCTTGTGAACAGTAGCATTTTACATTTGTACTAATAGAAACTTGATAAGAGGGCTGCTATTTACTTGATATGAAAGGAACTATCTAGGATAGTCTTTACTATCCAATTTGATCTAGTAGATTGTGCATGCAACCAATCTCATCAAACAAAGAGTGTCAGCCAGCAAAGACCAGAAGATGGACCTTTTCTACAGTGGTCTCTGGTCTGTAGAATAGAGTCCCCTCGGGGATTAGAATGGCGTCAACCCTGCTGGCCTTTCGTAAGGCATTAAATACTTGTCTGGGTACCCAGGTCTATAAATGTGTTGGGGGCTATATTATGGTTTTACTGTTAATTGATTAATTATCTTGGCTGCTGTATATATTTATTTTGGATTTCTAATTTTTTAAATATTTTAAATGTATACATTTTTTAATATATTTTTAGAACTGAAAGTCATCCAGAATTACTGGTTGAGATGAGTGGTTATGGAAATTGCATTAATAGCAATAGCACTTAGATTTATATACTGCTTTATAGTGCTTTACAGCCCTTTCTAAGCTGTTTACAGCACCAGCAATCTGGGTCCTCATTTTACTGTCCTTGGAAAGATGGAAGGCTGAATCAACCTTGAGATATGAGACCTGAATTGCTAAATTCATGGTTGGAATTCTACCGTTTCGGACCAGTTCTATAGAAAAAGCAGCAACTCCCAGTTGCTAAAGTAAACTTTGCTGTGCTGCACAAAATGGTTTCTAAAGGCCCCAGGGGCTATCCTCCCAGAGCACTGCCGCTGCAACCACTCTGAACCTCCCCTTTGGGATGGATCAGTAAGTTCTTGCTTTGTTCCCCAGGAAGGGCTCCATCATGGAGGGCTGTGTCTTTGGGCCAGGCACTTTCTGATGCATCGGGCAGTGGGAGGAGGAAGTGTGTGGTGGTGAAGGCTGTCTACAGTTCTTGCAGCCAAAGCCTGGAATCCTGGGATGTCTGCAAACTTGCATTTGTATAAGGTCAGAGTCCCATGGCTGTGTTGGCTGGAAGGACACTTGCCCCACATGACACTGTTCACCTGCCTGTCCAGTGTGTGTCAGAAGAGAGGGAGGAAGAAAAACTTGCCAAGTCTTCTCCTCCTTCCCATTTGTTGTGTCGTCAGAAATGATGCCAGGAGTCGGTGTCTTAGTATCAAGCTCTTTTATTGAGTTAGGAACCGAACTGGGGCTATGGAGAAACTTTGCAGCTTTTTATTTCTTTAGCCGCGGCGGCCTTGGCCAATGGCACCGCTTTGAATCTCCCGCGATTCGAATCGACCAATCACGGGAAATTTCTCGCGAGCCAATCGGCGCGGCTTGCCTAACCAATCAGAGTGCCCCGCGTTTTGGTCAATCAAAGCACGGGGATCTCAAGAATGCTAATGAGGGGACAGAACACCCCGCCCCTCTTGGTTCAGTCCTTACGTTGCGTAGTCCCGTAGGTAGGCGGGGCTCCGTCTTAGCCTACTGGACCTGCGCAGCTCAGTCGTAGGTTGGATCCCGGCCGGTTCGGTCGGGGTCTCTGCTTCTCTGGATGCCGTCGTGGGAACCGCCTGGTCGGTCGGGCCGGGCCGCTCTCCGTAGCTCCCTCCTGGGCTTCCCGGGTTGGTTGAGCTGCGGGTTTCGCCGCTCCCGCTCGGTCTTCCCGGGTTGGTTGAGCTGGCCTGGCTGTCTCTTTCTGGCGAGGTTTCGTGCTGGCTGCTTCCAGGTGAGTATGGTTGGTTTATTCTTCCTCGGTTTTGGTCTCCTGGGTATTCCCTCCCCTCTTGGTTTGTGTTGTGGGGGTTGGTTTTGCCTGTTTGCGCATCGGTGGTCTCTTGGGTGGTCATCCTCGATCTTAACTGGTCGATGTGGTGTTTCCACGCTCGTCCGTCTGTTGTTTGTAGCCGGTACGAGTGTGGGCCTGTTAGTTGTGTGATGACGGCCGGTACCCATAACGGGTGTCCCGTTAGATTTTTCGCATAAATGGCGTTGCCTGGTGCGAAGGTTCGGTGTTTGCTGGTTGAGTCTGGGGGTTTCTCTGGGTTGTATGTGGAGTTTAATCTGTCGAGTGGGGACCTTATTTTCCTCCCCATTAGCAGTTCGGCTGGGCTTTTATTCGTTGTGGTATTTGGGGTTATGTGTTGGGTGAAGAGTAATTTATTTATTTTGTCCTGGATCTCCCCGTGGTCTATTTTCTGGATGGTTTTCTTTGTGAATTGAACCATCCGTTCCGCCCGACCGTTCGCCGCCGGATGCGCCGGTGCTGTCAGCGCGTGTCGGATGCCCCTTTCCGCTAGGAATTTTTCAAATTCTAGCGAGGTGAATTGGGGCCCGTTGTCGGAAACGACGACATCTGGGAGGCCGTGTGTTGCAAAAAGTTTGCCGAGTTCTTTGGTCATGGCCTCCGTGGTTGTTGTTCTCATGTTGCTTACCTCCAGCCAATTGGAGTAAGCATCTACGGTTATCAGGAAGGTGTGTCCTTTTGTGGGCCCGGCGAAATCTATGTGGATCCGAGACCAAGGCCCCCTTGGGGTTTCCCACTCTAGGACGGGTGCTGTGGGTGGGCTTGGCCTAGTTTCCTGACATCGTTGGCACCTTGCTAGCCAGGCCTCAATCTGTTTGTCCATCCCTGGCCACCAAGCATAACTTCTGGCCAGGGCTTTAGTCCTAACGATGCCTGGATGCCCCTCGTGTAACAGTTCCAGAACCTTCCCTTGTAGCTTTTCTGGGATGACCACCCTATCCCCCCATAGTATGCACCCTTTTAATAGCGAGAGTTCCGTTTGCCGGTTCCGGAATGTCTTGACGGACTCGTCGTTGTCCCTTTCCGGCCACCCTTTCTCTCCCCAATGCAACACCCGCGCCAGACGTTTGTCTTTATTAGTTTCTCGGGCAATGTCTGACGCGGTTATGGGTAGGGTGGGTAGAGTCTCTATACTGAGTGTGGTCGTCGTGGGTACTGGGTCGGTGTCAGGCTCCGGTAACGGCGAGCGGCTTAAGGCGTCCGCATGGGAGATAGTCTTACCCGGTCTGTGTGTGAGTCCGTAATTGTAGGCTGCCAGGAACTCGGACCACCTTGTCATTCGGGGAGACAGAATGTTCGGGGTGGCTCTGTTCCCTGCAAGGATTCCCAGCAGCGGTTTGTGGTCGGTTATGATGGTAAATGTCTGGCCGTAGAGATACTCGTGGAATCTTTTTACTGCGGCGACGATAGCCAGAGCCTCTTTGTCCAGCTGGCTGTAGTTCCGTTCCGGTTTGGTGAGGGTCCTTGAAAAGAACGCGATGGGTGCTTCTTTTCCATCGGGGAGAGTATGGCTGAGGACAGTGCCAACGCCAAAGGGTGATGCGTCGCATGTGACGGCCAGAGGTAGGGTCTCGTTGTACTGGATAAGAACGGCATCCGAAGTGAGGAGGTCCTTTGTTTTCTGGAAGGCGGCTTCTTCACGTTTCCCCCAAGTCCAGGTCACCGCCTTGTCCAGGAGCCTATGCAAAGGCTCCGCCGCCGTCGCCTTTTGGGGCAGGAAGACATTATAAAAGTTAAGCAGCCCCAGAAATGCCTGCAGCTCTGTCTTCGACTTGGCTATGGGGGCTTCTTTGATGGCTTTGATTTTTTGGTTTGTGGGGTGAATGCCGTGACGGTCTAGGAGATATCTAGGAATTCAACCCATTCCATGTATAATTGGCATTTCTCCCTCTTTACCTTGAGCCCGGTCTCTTTGAATTTGTTTAGGACCTCCCTTAGGCGACCCTCTAGTTCGGCTTGGTTGGTTGCCGACACTAAGACGTCGTCGAAGTAAGGTACCATCCCCTTGATGCCTTGTAATAGCCTTTCCATTAGGCTTTGGAATATTCCAGGCACCATGCTAACTCCGAATTGGAGCCGGTTGCATTTAAATGCTCCCCGGTGGGTGACTATGGTTTGCGCTTCTGCCGTTTCCTCGTTGACTGGCAACTGTTGGTATGCCTGGGCGAGGTCGAGTTTAGCGAAAACCTTGCCCCCTCCCAGTGAATGTAGCAGGTGTTGCACTACTGGGACGGGGTAAGCGCTTTGTTGCAAGGCGCCATTTAGGGTGGCCTTATAGTCCCCACAGATTCTCACCGACCCATCGGGCTTGATTGGGGTGACTATGGGGGTCTCCCACCGGGCATGGTCTATGGGTTGTAGGACCCCTTGCTTGACGAGCTTGTCAATTTGCTCGTCTATCTTGGGTTTAAGCGCGAATGGCACCCGCCTTGGTTTCAGGCATTTTGGGGGGACGTTTGGGTCTAGGCTGAATGATATAAGGGGCCCTCGGTACTTGCCTAGGTTTCCGTCGAAAACCTCTTAGAATTCCCGGGCTAGTTGTTGCTCCCAGTTGTCGTTGGCGATGTGGTCGATTCCCGTGACCGCGATGCTGAGCGGGGCAAACCATTGCAGTCCCAGTAGGCTTGGGCGGTTGCGATTGACGATGGTCAGGGAAGCCTTTCGGTGCGCCCTTTGTAGGTTACCTTGAACTGTCCGGTTCCAACTACAGGGATGCGGTTTCCCTGATAGTCTTTCACGATTAGTCTCTGGTTGTCTTGGCCTTTTCTTTGGATGGTAGGCACCAAGCGTTTTATTTCTTGCCATGCTATCATGGAGAGGTAGGACCTGGAGTCCACCTCCATTTTACATGGCTCGCCTTCGATGCCTACCTCCACGTAGACCTTCCGGGTGTCGTTGGTTGTGGCGTGGCCGATGGTGACCGTCTGATGGGTCTCCTCTCTTCGCCGGGTCTCGCTGCCTCGTAGGGATTGTCTGTTCTGGTCCCATCTGTTGTCAGAGGGGCGATCTCTGGTCCGGGGTGGTGTGCTCTCTCGCCTCCATTCACTCTGGTCCCATCGTGGAGGGCTGCTCTTTTTGAGACGGCAGACGCAGGCGATGTGTCCCTTCTTGTCACAATGCCGGCACATTGAATCGAAGAACCGGCATTCGGACCTGGGGTGGTCGCCTCTGCAACCGGCACAGGTGGTCCTCGACTTACGACCCTGCCGGTTCTGTGGGTCGCGGCCTGCCTGGAGACGGTGAATTTCCTCCTCCTTGTCGGAAGTGCCCGATGCTGAGTGGACGTCGCCCTGGTGGGTGGTTGTCTCGGGTTGGGCCTCGGCCAACCTTGCAGGGTGGTTGTTGCCGCTGCGGTCCCCAGCGTTCGGTCGGCGCATGCAGTCGGCGGATGTTCGGGTCGCTTCGGCGGCTGTGGCTTCGGTGAGGGTATCTGCAAGGGTAATGTTGCCCTTGGCCATCAGCCGACTCTGGAGGACGGGGTCCCAAAGGCCGAGCACGATTCGGTCTCGCAGGGCGTCGTTCAGGTTGTCGAATTCGCACAGCCCCCCTAGGCACCGTAGTTCGGCGATGAAGTCGCTGAAACTCTCACTCGACCATTGGTCCCGACGGTAGAACTCATGTCGTCAGATGAGGATGGGCACATCTGGAGCATTGTGTCGCCGGAGTATTGGCTTGAGGACGTCCCAGTCCATCGCAGTCACGTCGGCGGGTTTGGCAAGTGCTTTGGCCATCTTAAACACTGCAGTCCCACAGTGGGTCAGGAAGACGGCTCGCTTCATGTGGCCGGTGGCATCCTTCAGGTCGCTGCACTCGAGGAACATGCGGAATCTGTCGGAATACGATTCCCAGTCCTCGCTGGCGGGGTTGAAGGGTGCGGGGGGTGCGATGTTCGCCATCATGGAGTTTCGTCTGGCTTCCGTCGGACACGTGCTTCGGTTCAGGATCAGTATCCCATCCTCGTCGCCAGTATTGTGTTGTCGGCAATGATGCCAGGAGTCGGTGACTTAGTATCAAGCTCTTTTATTGAGATAGGAACCGAACTGGAGCTATGGAGAAACTTTGCGGCTTTTTATTTCTTTAGCCGCGGCGGCCGCGGCCAATGGCACCACTTTGAATCTCCCGCGATTCGAATTGACCAATTGCGGGAGATTCCTAGCGAGCCAATCGGCACGGCTCGCCTAGCCAATCAGAGTGCCCCGCGCTTTGGCCAATCAAAGCGCGGGGATCTCAAGAATGCTAATGAGGGGACAGAACACCATTCTTCCCTTTAGGTACTTCGATGTGGGGGTGGATGGGTGAGGAGGACCATAAAGGGGCATCCAGGCCACAGGAGCTACCTTCCATGCAGCTCTACTGTGAAGGAAAGGAAAGAAGAAAAGTTTGGCAACTCTTCTCCTCTTCCTTGGGTTGAGCATGCACCCATGGCACTGGATCTTCTGCAAGGAGTCAGCATGTGGGCGAGTCCCTCCAGCACCAGGTGTGCATGCTCTGTGTGTGTGTATGCCCAATAAGGAGAAGAGTTACCAAACCTTTCTTCCTCCCTTTGCAGCATGAAGGCAGTCACTGCAGCCTGTCCCTTTAAGGTGCTTCAATGTGAGGTTGGGTGGGTGAGGGGAGAGCATAAAGGGGCAGCCAGGCCACAGGAGCTGCCTTATGAGCAGCTCTGCTGCAAATGGAAGGGAGGAAGGGAGGAAGAAAAGTTTGGTAAGTCTTCTCTTCCTCCACAGGTACTGTGTGCACACATGGTGCCAGGAGGATCTTCTGCAAGGAGTCAGTATGTGGGCACATCCTACCAGTACTGTGAGATGTCTGAGTGTTTGCTCTATATGTATGCAGCCAAGAAGGAGAAGGGAAGCAGCCAGGTTGAATGCTGTTAGTTTGGCTACCAGCGATGTCCTCATGTGAAGATGTTGGGAGTAGGGGGGCTCCACCTCCTCAGGAGCTCTGAAGTGCTCTGACACCCACCAAGTCTCCTTCTAATGCACTTCTCTTCCTGCTTACCAGAGCGTCATTTTTGGGGAGACTGCGAGATTGCACCACTTCCTGCCAGCAATATCCTCTTCAGTCAGATTCCACCACCCAGCACCAGTTCAGATGTTCCTTTCCCCCAGGGACAGGGAAAGGAAGAGGGAGGGAGGGAAAGAGACAGAAAGAAGAGACAGAGAAAGAGGGAGAAAGAGAGAGGGAGGGAGAGATGAGAGAGAGAAAGAGATGAGAAACAGAGATATGAGAAAGAGGGAGAAAAAGAGAGATGAGAGAGAAAGATGAGAGGGAGGGAGAAAGAAAGACAAGGAGAGAGAGAGAGAAAGAGAGAGAGAGAGAGAGATCTGTTTAAAAGAAAATAGAAAAATAGATCTTTTGTGGTTACGGTTGCAGACCCTGGGTTAGGCAAACACCATGGTCATTAAGTGAACTTTGTGGTCATTAAGTGAACACTGTTTGTTCAAAAAGTCCCTTTTCCCCAATGGGCATTTTTAACTGGAAACCAGAAGGAATTGTTGGAAACTGGCAAAAAACATAGAAAACCTCAGTCACATTACTGTGTGGAACATTGTAACTGGTCATAAGTGTGTGTGTGTGTGTGTGTGTGTGTGTGTGCATGGCTGTCAAAACTCCAAAAACCGGTCAAGTAGTTCTGGGGAAGTCAGTCATAAATTAAAATACTTGCTAAGCAACTGTCCATTAAGTGAGGACCAGTTATATTTGGTTTGCCAGTCACATGACCACCTAGCCATGCCAGCCAGTCACATGACCACCAAGCTACACCCACAAATTAGGCCACGCCCACAGAAACGGTTGTTAAGAAATTTGAATCCCACCCCTAGCTGAACAGCTAGCAGTCAGCAAAAGTGGGCTGTAGTCATTTGGTCTAATGAACAAACAAACAAACAAACAAACAAACAAACAAACGAATGAATGAATGAATGAATGAATGAATGAAATTTTAGACTGTATCAAGTACAAATTCCAAATCCAAAAAATCAGCACTTCCACTTCATGTGACACTTGTCAAATTGCACTTTATATAATGTGTCCTATTCAGAAAAGAGCAATGGGAATAACTAAGAGACTGCAAAATATATCCTATGAAGAAAGATTTAAATATATGACATCTTAGTCTGGACAAGAGAAATGAGTAGGATCTAACACTCTTCAAAAACTTGAAAGGATATTGCAGAAAAGAATACTGAGATCTGTTTTTTGTTATTACAGACTTCTGGAAAGAGAAAACTGGGTTTAAACTACAGGAAGCCATATATATATATATATTACATGAGGGAAAATGTACAATGCAGCAAAAGCAGAGGAACTAATTATTCATAAAACTCCTTAAGTTTCCTATATTGTGCCTGTTATAGTAAATATTAGGCAGCAATTTCTTCAGGATTGAATTAAATGGTCCCTTAGAACAGTATTTCTCAACTATGGAAACTTTAAGATGTGTGAACTTCAAATCAGAATGCAATCCAGAATGCTGAATGGGGAAATTTGGAAATTGAAGGCCGCAAAACTTAAAGCTAGCAAAATTTAGAAACATTGCCTTAGAAATCTTTGAAATCAGAAGGTGTACATCTGGCTTCTGAGCATGTTAATTTTATTTTCAGATGAAAATTGACAATAGGCAGATTTTTAACTATGGCTATAAAAACAAGATTTTTAGAAACCAATCAATGAGTTGAGCTTTTAAGTCTATTATGTAATATTCATTAAATGTCTTATTCGTTAAACTGTTTTATCTAATGTCATATTAGATAAGATTTATAACTTGATTTTGAACATATTGACAATAAATGAAATTGAAGCTTTATCTTGATGCATGTATTGCAGTTTTTAAAATAACATTTTAAAACTTTTGGAAAAAGAAAAAGTAGCATAGATTTTACAAACTGAGCATACACGTGTATTCTTAATTTTTAAACTGGGGTCCTCACTCAAAAAAAAAAGTTTAATCTACACACGAATGTTAAAGCTAAACCTCTTACACCAGAATCTCTCTGCTTTTTTACAACAGCTGCATTCAGTGGGGCTAAAATAATTACAGGGCTCCAGGAGATTCCCAGAAGTTTTCTTCAGAGTTTTTGTTTGTTTGTCCAATATAAGGCAGCTCAGCAAGCAACAATCAAGATCAAGCAATAGCAAAAGGCTTAGCATGAGAAGGAAATGAGTAGATTTTGTAATGAGAACAACCTGAAAGGAAAGAGATTTTTTTAAAAAAAATCTGTCTTTACCCTCCTTCATATAAATATTTGATTGGCTTCTTGCCCTGGGTACCTAAAGGTTTTATTTTTAAGCCTGAAGTAGGAATATATGCTTCTTTAAGAAAAGGAAACTGTTCAAGCAACTGTCAGATCTGTGGGTTTTCCATTTATAACTACATAGAAATTTTCATAAATCTGGATCTCATAAAGAAAATTAGCTTAGCTACCAAATGCTGAAACCACTGAATTTTTCCCCTGCAGAATCAAGGATATATGGCAAGAACTGTAGCATAATTCAGCCAGTAAGCCCAACAATTCCTAAGGAGACAAGTACAGTATATTAAAAGTTGCCATCTCCTACTACCTAAACACATGCCACCTTGTCTGGTAACTTGGAAGGCTTCCAACTAAGACTTTGAAAGCACAGCATTGCACAATTGCTGTTCCTTATTTATGGAATTTTACAGAATACCAGATGACCTCTGTAAAAGGTCTTACACACACACCCAAATATATTATGGATTTTGTGTGTTTTTCATTCTGAATCTACCTAAAGCAGATAACAGATAGAGTTGGAAGGGACCTTGTAGGTCATCTAGTCCAACCCCCCGCCCAAGCGGGAGACCTTACACAAGTGGTTCCCAAACTTTTTCAGTCCACCGTCCCCTTGGTGCTACAAACTCATCCTCAATGCCCCCCACCCAGGAGTGGGATTCAAATTTCTGTGGGTGTGGCCTAATTTGAGGGTGGGGTTTGCTGGTAACATGACTGGGTGGGTGTGGCTTACTGATCACATGACTGGGTGGGCATGGCTTGCTGGTCATGTGACTGGGTAGGTGTGGTTTGGTGACTGGCAAACCAAATACAAGTGGTCCTTACTTAATGGCCGGTTGCTTAGCAAGTGTTTATGACTGGCCTCCCCAGAACTACTTGACCTGTTTTGGAGTTTTGACAGCTACGCACACACATATACACATACTCCCTTCCAGCTCTGCTGGAGCAGGTCATTGGACTAGAAGTGGCAAAGCATCTCTGATTAGATTCTAGTAGTAAATAAAATCTAATCAGAGATGCTTTGCCGATTCTTGTTGATTTGTTTTATTTGCATTTATTTTATGTTGCTGAATTGCATTGATATGTGTGTCCCTTCTTGTGCATAACCCAGAAGCTTTTGTGATTCTTTGCAGCAAAAATTACTGACCTCTGGCTTTGCTCTATTTTTCAAATGTTCCAGCACTGCTGCGTTCTAGGTGCCAGCCTCGCAGGTCCACCCCTTTGAGCCCGCTACACTGGAGGGACCTGCCCGAGCAAGTCATAGCAGAGCAGTGCACCAAATCAATGGGGTGAGCCTGGGAGAGGGAGAGAGAGAGAGAGAAAAGAAAGAAAGAAAGAAAGAAAGAAAGAGAGAGAGAGAGAGAGAAGGAAGAAAAGAAAAAGAAAAGGGAAAAAAGCAGTAAAAAAGCTTCCTCACTAGTCCAACACATGAAAGCCACAGGTCATAGAATCGACTTCAATGGCACCAAAACCCTAGCCACTATAGAAAACCCCAGCTACAGAATTATCAGAGAAGCCATAGAGATTGAAAAAAGACCTGAAAGCACAAATAGAAGAGATGACTCCACAAGACTGTCAATTATCTGGAAGCCTGCACTCAAACAAAAAGAAATCTACACACCACAAGCCAGGCAAACACCTGGGCACAAACAGACTCCCCTGATACCTCCAGCTCAAATACATCCCAACCAGGCACCCAGATGAAACCTAGCTTCCTAATAAATGATAGCCATCTGTTTACTCGGAGCCAAGCCTCACTAAAAGCCTCCAATACAGGAAACACAATGTTGCCAGCCAATCAAGACCAAAAAAAGCTACAAAACAGACAGAAGATATTAGAAACACCAATCAAGCAGAACACAGAAAATTCCAAGACCAATAAACACAGACCAAGACTCCCAACCAATCAGGATGAAGAAAAAAACCATTCTGGCACAGCAGTAGGCTAGCATCAAATTTAAAACAGAAGAGGCTGTGAAAGTCTGAACTCACAGACGAACACTATACAGAGCCTGATGATGGCAGATGAGATTCTGCCGAAATGTTGCTACAACTTTAAAAGCACCACTACTATGACGTGGGAAAATACCCGAACAAAGCTGAATGCCATAGATGTAAGTACCCGCGAAAACTTAAGAATATATATATAGTGTCTGAATGGTTATAGGAACTGGGCTTGGCTAGTCTAGTAAAAAGAAGGACTAGGGGAGACATGATAGCAATCTTCCAATATTTGAAGGGCTGCCACAGAGAGGAAGGGGTCAAGCTATTTTCTAAAGCGTCTGTAGTCCAGACAAGGAATAATGGATGGAAACTGAACAAGGACAGATTTAACCTGGAAATAAGGAGAAACTTTCTGACAGTGAGAACAATCAACCAATGGAACTGCTTGCCCTTGGAAGTTGTGGGAGCACCATCACTTGAGACTTTCAAAAAGAGATTGGACTGCCATTTGTCAGAAATGGTATAGGGTCTCCCGCATGGGCAGGGGGGTTGGACTAGATGATCTACAAGCTTCCCTTCCAACTCTGATTATCTGTTATCTGTCTTATTCCACCTCCATCATCACTCCATTATACTGTTCACGTTGTTTCTAATATAGCATATTTTGTAAGCCATAATGATATGCATATGCATGAGAATAATGTAGAAATATGTGAAGTAATGGCACAAAAGTTTAAAATCAATAGTTACACTTTACAGTGAAATTACAGTGATTATTATCTATAAATTTGTAACATTGATATTTCTTTGATGGTTCATATTCTGTTCTTAAACATCTGGCAACACTCCTTTTTATCTCATTGTAAGTCCCTACCTGCAAAACATTTTAGAGTGATTCTGAGATCACCAATTGATGTCAGAAAAATATAGCCATTATGGCTTTGAAAAATGGGACAGTATTGGCTTAAATACTGCCTACAATTCTTCAGCTATCACAGTTCTAAAAATATTAACTAGAAAGATTAAACAGGCTTAGTATCAAGTGATATTCCCTTGTACCTGGTTTGTTGAATCAATCGCATGGGCATCTTAGTTCCTTAATCTATTTGAAGAAAGCTGTAAACTACATTGAATTGCCCAATTCAATAATAATGCTTGTAAATGATCATTCCTCATGTGCTTTACTTTACTTACAGACTACTTTTAGGTTGCATTTCTAAAAAAGAAAATGTACATGCAACATGCAACAATTTAAATTTATTGTGAAAAGATAAAAGTATAAAATCATATTTTACAACCGCACCTATCCAGATGGTGAGACAATGGGGTTATGGCAAGCACAGCAAGAAAGATTTCCCGATAGCATAAAACTGGACAAGGATGAGCAAAAGCTGCTTTGCAGAGTCTTCCAGATAAATTGTTTGCTTTTTAGAACAGCATGAGCATAAGAGCTTTTTCCCCTAGTGCTTTGCTTTCTGTAAGAAATCTCCATTGTTGAGTAATAATTGATCCCAGCATTCCATCTGAAGAAAGCAAAATTCCTGGGCCTTCCTTGTTTGAAATTAATTGCAGACCAAGCAGAGCTGGAAGTCCAATTGTCCAGGCTATTTTATTACAAAAACATGCTGCAATGGTTTCATATTCCAGTTTTTGACAGGCTGGCTAAGCAAATGGAAATCTATCATCATGTTTATCTGTTTTTTAATCCTTGTTGTAAATCCCTGCAAAAATAAATGCCAGAATCTTAGAACTGATCACCAAAAACTCTATCCGTATTGTAGAAAAAGCAGGGGGGAAGAGGGGGGAAAGTACTGTGACTGAAAACCCCAAGGGTATTTCTATAATTATTTGCTTATAACGAATTGTTTAATTGAATATCCAGGGTAAAAAACAAACTTCAATTTAGGTTGAGTTGCTAAGGTTTACTTTTTGCTGTTCTTGCAGCTTGAGAAAATCTTGCAAGAGTTTATGCATGCTCTGAATTATCTGAACACACGCTTTGCCATTTCTGTCAGGAAGTGTCTTAAGGGCATCTGGAAAGCCAATGTAAATGAAGGCACCAAAAGCAAACTTTAGAAATAAAGAGTCAGAGGAAGCATGCAAGAAAAGGACAATTCCCCAGAATATTATATCATACAGAATAAGGGGTTCTGCCCAAGCTATGATCTTGTTCCAGGAAAGCACTTAAGGACATAATCAACTTTAATCAAATGCCTAGTCCCATTTGGTACACTTTTCAAAAACCATATGGCTCTGATCTTTAAAAGCATTCTTACAGCTTCCTTTCAATAGGATCTCAACTGGAGCACTTTGAGGACACTAGTTTGTTTGTGATGTAAGAGTCCATGTGTGACTAATTTTTGGCTGGATTTAGAATTGTGTTAAAACTATGTTTTGATGGAGAGGGCAAAGCCTGATTACTCAATTTCTTTAGTCCTTATGGTTGAAAGGAATGTGCCAGTAAGAAAATAAAAATAGTACTAACAATGTCCAAATTTAAGGTCAAAGATTCTGAACTACCCAACCTTTCACAATCACAATGAAGTACAGTCTTATAGCTGAATTTAGCTCCCCCTTTGCAAAAGGAAAACAGCACTAGACTTGCCAAGGTTGAAAAACACTTGTTTAGGGAACAGTGGACATATGGCATACATTTGAAAATTTCAGCACCATGACTGTTGGGAGATACTAAATATTATCACCAAATATTTTAAATCTATGCAGCCTTCAACCTTATATCTCTTGCAGCCTACAGGCACATATCTTCTCTTTATATTCCCTGTTTCTTAGCATATTATCTGTTATGCCTTTTCTTCTTAAGAAGACCTATCTCTGAATTATATATTCTTTTTGACTTTTTGTATCCTGAATATTCTATACCACTTCCTCTTTCTATGAATAATAAATATAACAATCTTGAAATCCAGAGTGGAATTTTTCCATCACTAACTTACTTCACAATTTCATAATCTAACAGCTTCCTGTTATATAGCTGATTGTTTTCCCTTGGTCCTGGATACTACAAGATAACAGTTACCAGCTATTTATTCTATAGGTTATAATTCCCAGGTCAATTCACTTTGAGTGGTTTGAAGAGAAGCTTGTTTTTTCACCAACTTAGTTCTTCCTTCTTATTTCTTTCAACAAGTAGTTTTTTTAGTGTTTCATATGCCATGTATACTCTATTGTTTACATTAAAGGATGCTCAGGTATATTTATTTAGTTTGAGGAGTTTATTAAAAACAGAGAAAGGAAAATCACAAATCATCCCCATAAGCTACAATTTAGGGGAATTTGTAGATCATGGAGACAGTGTTTTCAATTAATGTTTTATGGAAAAAATGTCACAGTAACCACATTGCTTATTCAGTTGCATACTATTCTAGCTGTAAATGTCTACTGCAAAACAGCATGTGACACCAATATCCAGATGTGAAATTTAACCACCACAGGAACTATTTCAAATAAGTGTGGTATCAACATCTTTAAAATTCCAAAGCTATATCCAAGATACTGATTGCTTCTGACACATGATATGAAAGCCATCGAAACCATTTCACAGAATATTGGCTATTTATTATCATTATTTTTCTGGCTTTTTTTTTAGATGAAGACATATTATTTGCTTCTGTTTTTTAAATCCCTTGGCTGTGCTGGAGTATGTTGGAAAATATATAAAGTATTCAGTTTAAGAGAATGACACTTTTACATGATTTAAAACAAGGAGATTGCCACTGGAACCTGTTCAAAAAATCATTCCTATGGTAGAACCATCAATTAACTTAGAAAGTCAACAAGTAGAAATAAAATTAAGTGTCATATTATGGTGGCATTTATCATCTTAAGTAACCTTTCAGGCAGTGGTAGGATTTTAAAAAATTACTACTGGTTCGTTCTCTGGGCGTGGCTTGGTGGGTGTGACATGGCTTGGTGGGCATGGCAGGAGAAGGATATTGTAAAATCTCCTTTCCCACCCACTCCAGGGGAAGGACACTGTAAAATTTCCTTTCCCACCCATTCCAGGGGAAGGATACTATAAAATCTCTATTCCTTACCCACTGCAGGGGAAGGATGCTGCAAAACCTCCATTCCCTCCCCACTCCTGGGGAAAGGTTACTGCAGAATCCCATTCCCCCCCAAGCCCACTAACCTGCTTTCCAGCTCTGTTCTCCTGTGCAGGGCAACAAAAGAAGACCCAGCCAATCAGCTGAGACTCAGGAGGCAAATAGATGGGGGTGGGGGGCAGTCAAGGTGGTATTTGCCGGTTCTCAGAACTACTCAAAATCTGCTACTAGTTGTCCAGAACTGGTCAGAACCTGCTGAATAGTACCTCTGCTTTCAGTTCTGATGAAATCAAGTACACTGCAAACAGTAAAAGAAAAAGAAAAATCAAAATCAAAAATTAATTCTCATAAAGAATCAGGACTACGCTTTAAATATCTTAGTATTTTATCCTTTAGGGATGTAAAACAAATCCCAACATAGATTGTTGTCTAATAATTGATTGTATAATTGCCCTGATACAGGTCAACTGGTGAGAAGAAGAGTTTTATTTTAATTCAGTGCTAGCCATGTCTTTCATGCATCAACACACAATTCTTCAATTATTTTATTATCCCTCATCTGCTTTGGTCCATTCTGCCCAAAGAAGAGATCAATCTTATTCTAACGTTACTTGATTGTTTGGTTGGTTATTAATTAATCTCACCTTTCCTGCAGAAGCAAACTGCAAGTGTATTCTCCTTTCTTCTATTTTTACACAAACAATCTTAAAGGGTAGGTTGAACTGAGACAATGGCTTGCCAAAGTTGTACATGTTAGAGGATACATTATCTTTCCAATTTTAACCTAATCACTGTGCCTCACAGGTATACATGTAAACTATATCTGAGAGAGATGAGAGAGTCAACTTATTTACCAGTATCTACCTTCTATAAAAGACATCCCAAAATAAATTATAACCTTGCTTAATCTCAGAAATTAAGCAAAGTTACCTGTAGTTGCATGAGACACACCCTGGAAATATAAAGATTATTGGCTAGATTGAAAAATCAACAACTATCTTGGAGGAGCCTATAATAAACTATTCAATTAATATAGTCACATTGAAATTACAGACCTTCATCTTTCAACAACATACAAGTCATTTATTCTCTGAGCTTGTGGGTTGTTTTCCAAATGTTTTTTACCAGGCTAGGGGAAAACTCCACTGAAAATGTTACCTAGCTTGGTAACAAAACATTTGGAAAACAACCTACAAGCTCAGAGAATGAACCTTCATCCTATACCCAATCTACAGATATTTACCAATACATTCACCAGTACATATGTATTTATGTATTACTGTGTGTGTGTGTGTGTGTGTGTGTGTGTGTGTGTGTGTGTGTATGCAAGTGTCTGTGTATATTCAGCTCCACAAAGTTTTTATAATATTACACTATGAATATCTAAGGTTTGAGGTTTCAAGTTAAATTGAAAATAAAAGCAAGATTATAAAAAAGGGACAAAAAGGGACAGAAATGAGCAAACAAAACAATTGTACTTAATATTTACTAGATTAAATTATTGTTTCAAAAGTTGCATTGCGTGAAGGATTGATAACAAATACTGAAAATAAAAATTGTAGCCTTAGTGAGTAGCAATTCATTTTACATCATGAAAAGTTATAAAGGAGAACAGCATTTCTATTTTAGTCTGCAGCAATGTATCAGCAAGCAATCAATCAACCCAGAACCTTCTATAGGAGCCAAGTAGACAGAGACCAAATTTAATATGGCTACATGCAAGGAAATTGAGAAACAATACGACAGTGGATCACTTCCAAAAATGATCAGTATCTGGGATTAGAAGACAAACATCAATTTTAATTTCCAGACATCATTTTAATAAAAATGGCCTAAACTTTTCTGCTTTCCATGTGCCCTTTTAAACTTTGCCTCCTCCCTGAAGTGCTTTGGAAATGGCTTGCTTATAGCACAAATAAACATCACCTTTCTCTGAAGTTATTGCCATGAAAACCTCCAAATGGCTGGGATACCTTCTTTGCAGATCACAAAGCAGCATGTATCTCTCTTGGCGCTTGTTTACAAATAGCTTTGAGTGCTTTTTGTCTGTCACTTGTTCTTGAAACATGAACAAGAAACGAATACTTTAATTTATTTAGTATACTAGGAAAGAGTAGATGGCAGTGTTTTCATGTTATTGATGTCATGTGATAGGCTAAATGAAACCTGTATGTTTTCAGAAACTAGATATTTTCACATTTTACAACTCTGCATGACCACGTGAGTAGCCACATACATTGTTTTCAACAGGATTTCACCCAATGTTTTGCTCTGGAACTGAAACTGGAGAAACTGGTTTAATTTTCTTCGAAGAAAAGGATGACACCTATTCCCCTTGCTAAATGTATTATTCAGTGGCACCATAGTAAAATATTAAAATTGTTTCTTAAACATCAAGATGTCATCTAACTTTTAAAATAATTAATAATTAATTAATTAATTATTAATATTAATATTATTTATATTAATTAATTAATTTATTTATTTATTTATATTAATTAATTTTTAGAATGCTGCCTTTTAAATTCAATAATCATAAATCATCATAAATTCAATAATCAGTAAAAAAAATTGCATGTAAAAGAAAATGGTGACTTAATCAATTGTTTGATTTCAAAATAACCAGAAATATATTCCTAATTCATGCATTTCCAAAAAACAAATCTACAAAGCCATGCAATTTTCTTTACCTACAAAATTAAACAAATACCTATAACACATTATTTAGAATAGAATAGAATAGAATACTTTATTGGCCAAGTGTGTCTTGGTGTAAATACTTTCAGTATACATAAAGAAAAGATACATTCGTTAAGGCTCAAGAACCATAACATGCAACACTTAATGATAGTCATAGGGTACAATCAGCAATCAAATCATACTAGGAAACAGTCAATATAAATCGTAAGGATACAAGCGACAAAGTTACAGTCCTACAATCTAAGTTGGAGGGGATGGGTGATAAGGAGTGATGACAAGATTAACAGTAAAGTAGACTTTGTAATAATTGAACAGTGTTGAGGGAATTATTTGTTTAGTAGAATGATGGTTTTCAGGAAAAAAACTGTTCTTGTCTAGTTGTTCTGGTGTGCGATGCTCTATAGTGTTGTTTTGAGGGAAGGAGCTGAAACAGTTTATTTCCAGGATGTGAGGGGTCTGTATTTTCAAACAAGGTATTCATAAAACCTACTAGGAATAAATTTACTTCTAAATAGGTTTTAGTTATATGTTATTGAGTCACATATAACTTATGTGGAAATAATTTATAAATCATGAGGAAATAAATTATATTAATCCCTGTATTGGTCATTGAATAGAAATATTTCTGATTGAACCAAACCAGCACACATAGACTACTTGAGGTAGAACAGCCTGAGTCACTCTTCCTCACTCACTTATACATTAAGTCAAGAAGCATAATATCCACATGTAGTAATGCTCTCTTTCTCTCCCTCCCTCCCTCCCTCCCTCCCTCCCCTGTCTCTCTCTCACACACACACACACATCAGTTACATATCAGTAGATATTTTATTTGTGTATAATCCTTGATATATTAATTAGCTTTTGTCTGAAAAGAGTACATCCTGAGATGTATGCATAAAATTTAAAATGATAAAATAACTGTACAAAAAATAGTGAAGAAAAGGTTTTTTAAAAAAGAACCTTTTCTTGCAAAAAAATTTTCGGTTCAAGATGTCTAGAAAAACTTGGCAGATTGCATTATATGCCTTCAGCTAAACTGCCCTGTAGGGCATGATGGGTATGTTACTGTCAATAAATGATATATTTCCTTGCTTAGTAAAATGAACCTCATAATGTAACTGGTTTCATACATTGCTCTATGCAATTATTTGGAGAAGATGAGGGGTAGCTTAAATTAGTGATGTGTAAACCCAATCAAGATGCTCTTTTGCTGGTTCAAATTGATATTAGTTCTTTTTTATAAAAAAAAATTAGAAAACTTGTATTATTAAGAAAGGACTCACCTTTATGAAAATGAATATTCTCTTATAAGAAAGAACATTTAGTATTATTTAATTAGTATCTGTTCTGTCCTCACTGCACATTGGTCTGTGTGCAGCTTGACATGCAGCTAAACCCACCTATCTTCCAATAAAACAGACCATGGGTATAGATCTGAATGCTTTTCTGGGAGAACAGGGTGTGGTAAAACTGAGGAAAATAGGGAATACATACAGTGAGAATCAAATATAGATAGACAGTACTGTGTTTCCCTGAAAATAAGATCGGGTCTTATATTTTTAGGGCTACCAAAAGGCACCAGGTCTTATTTTCAGGGAGGTCTTATATTTCCTCCCCATTTTTTACTATGCCAGGAATGGGGCAGGCACCAATCCCACCTAGCACCACCATAGCCTCCACAAAACAGCTGATCTGCCAGAGCCGGCATGTCTTTTCTAAAAGCAGATCCCAAGCCATACATTGATAGGGTGTCATATGGCCCAACATGAGAAGTTGAGCAACTGATCCATATCTTTTGCTTGACAAGCAAAGTCAATGGGAAACTTACCAATGGGGAGTTACCAGCTGGTTCACTTAAAACTGGGTAGAAAGGTTGTAAAATAAAGCAAAACTCACAATTGCAAATCCCAGGAACCACCCCAGGGAATTAAGGCTAGGAAAGTAAGAGGCAGCTCTGTTTAGTACTCTGGCAAATCAGCTGTTTCAGGGAATCAATTAAGGCTCCAAAAGCAGCAGCAGTTCTGTTTAGCAAAGACATGCCAGCTCTCAAAGCAGCAGATCAGCTGTTTGACAGTGGCAATTTAGGCAGTTCTTTCTGCCCTCCCTCGCCTCCTCACCTCATGTTGGCTCACTGCATGTAACTAAATGGCGGGCACCAGCTGCAGGCACTTAAATAGGTCTTATTTGGGGGTAGGGCTTATATTTAGTACAGGTGATAAATAAGGTGATAGGGCATACTTTGGGGGAGATCCTATTTTGGGAAAACATGATATTAAGTTACTGCTGAACATAACAATTAATAAATGCAAGCAGTTTGAATTTCATCAGCGATACTCTGTGTGGGGTGTCGGTTTGTTCTTGGATGACAATGTGCCACAGATTAAAATGGCTGTGTCTTTTGCTTCTGCCTTCTCCAAATACTAAAGGAAATGGAGTCAGGCTTTCCAGGGTGCACTTGGTTTGAGAATGTGGGCTGATGGGTAAATAGGTGGAGTCAGCTTCAAACAATAGAGTTGGGGCATATTTAGCTCTCCCACCACTACATGGAGCTAGAGAGCAACAACAATATATAACAGGGGTCGCCAAACTTTTGGACCTCAGAGACAACCAAACTCATAATTTTAAATCCTGGGGACCACTAATATGAATTTTGACTGAGGGTGGCTTACTGATATTGGTGGAAAGGAGACAGAGAGAGGGGAGGGGAGGGAGAGGGAGAGGGAGAGAGATCTGATCTAACCTTTCTCTCTCTCTCTCCCTCTCCCCCTCTCCCTCTCCCTCTCTCTCCCCCCCTCTCTCTCACACACACACAGGATTCAAATTTCTTAGCAACCAGTTCTGTGTGCATGGCCTAATTTGTGGGTATGGCTTGGTGGTCATGTGACTGGCTGGGCATGGCTTGTATGTAAATATTATAAATATTTGTGTAAATATTGAATTTTTTATTAAAAAAGAGCAACTTTTACCCAAAAGTAGGCAAAGCAGACAAGCAGATTGAGTTGATCACAGAATTACAGATTCACTTCAAGATCTATTTTTCTGCAATCTGCTACCTGAGTCCCTCACATAGAATTTGCTTGCAAGCAAACTCACAAAATTAACTCAAACACACCATGTATGTAAATATTGAATTTTTTATTTTAAAATAAAAATCCAAGGATTTCCTTTTTTCTAGCTAATCTAAATCTCCCAGCAGAGCAGAACAGCTGATGGTCGGAGAAAAAAAGGAAAAATAGCAACCTACCAAACCAAGCAAATTGGATGGCTCTCATGCCAGGTCAGGAGTGAGTGGGTTAGGATGGGTGGGGCCAGCCAGTGGAGCAATTTGCCAGTTCTCCAAACTGCGGACAATCATAACAAGCATGTGTGCAGTGTTTGCAAGAAATCATCAGCTGTGCCACCTGGACAGCTGACAAGTGTTGTGTGGGGTACATAGCAAATGAAAAACCTCTTGCTTCCTGCTTTTTCAACCTCAGCTGTGCCACGTAAAACAGATGAGGAGGGAAAATCAGGGAATAAGGGACAGCCTAGAGCCTGGGCAGGTGGGTGGACCAAACACCAAACTGGTTTGGGGTCAGCTGCTCTTCACAGCTACCAGTTCTATTGAACCAGGCCAAACTGGTAGCATACCACTCAGGGGTGGGATTCAAATTACTTAATAACCAGTTCTGTGGGCATGGCCTAATTTGTGGGTGTGGTTTGATGGTCATGTGACTGGGGTGGGTATGGCTACGTCGTCATGTGTCTGGGGTGAGTGTGGCTAGGTGGCCATGTGACTGGAAAATCAAATATAACTGGTTCTCGCTTAATGGCCAGTTGATTAGTAAATTCTAATTTATGGCTAACCTCTCCAGAGCTACTTGACCTGTTTTTGGAGTTTTGACAGCAATGCACGCACACACATACACACACACACACTTATGAACAGGAAACAGCTCCAAATGGCAGAGAAGCAGCCAGATTGAATCCTGTTCCTCTCTGCCACCCAGAGCCATTTCCTGAAAGGAGGGGAATTTGCAGAACCCAAAGGAGCAACTCCTGATTGCTTAAGCAAATTTTGCTGGTTGGACCATTTGGGAGTTTCTTGAGTGGGGCATTGTTTTTTTTTCTAGATTGTTGATCTGATATTAATTTTGGTGTTAATTGTTAGGAATGTAAGTCACCTAACAGTTGGGTTGGAAATATATAAACCAGGATAGATATTTTAATACTGTCTCTTAAAGGGAATGCTAAAATTGTAATTGGGTGTGGTTCCTCAAAGGGCTATAAGATGGAGCCAGAAACCTGGTTTCCCAGAAACTCCCAGAAACTAGCTGGTCAATGTTCTGATGTTCACTGTTTTTGGTTCCTGTGTTTCCCTATTGACAGTTGCTGATCATCATTATTCTTGGTTTGATGTGAGTTTATTTACTGAACTTTGTATGATACTGGACTTTGTTATTTGGATTATCCCTGGACTGAAAACTAACTGCTTTAACCATGAATGACTTGGACTGTTTGTTGGACTTTGCTTAACTGTTTACTGGAAGTAAAACCTACATTTTACTATTCAGTGTATCTATGCGCTCGTCATGTGTTATTCAACATCACTCTCACTACGTCTTTCTGTGTGCACTCATTCTCCTAACGGGGAATTACCTCAACACTAATGTATGCTTATCTGTCGATTGATTGCTGGTGGGAAAGTGTTTGGATCCTTTTCTTTTTTTATCCTCTTTTGTTATAAAACCAAAGAGTTTTGCCACAGGAAGGATTCTTATAATGAATTCCAAATTTTTATTTCAAAACAATTACTACATTTGTAACTTTCCAAAATCAAACTTCAAATTACCATTTTGTTCTTTATTTTTTAAAATAAAGAAACTTGTCTTAAAGATTTTTTTTTTGCCAAAGATTGATGGGAATCAACCCAGTGCCTATAAAACTTGTCAGACCAAAGGCTCCTAATAGCTGAAAAGTAGTTAAAAAGGAATTTCTGAAAGTGATTATAAAGGAAGTATGTATGCCTAGTCTCCTTTAGAAAGTGTTATCTGTGGTTTGAAAATATGCCTATTATCTCCAGTAAACCAGCCAGAGATCACTGTCTTGCAGTCCTCTAATGAGGAGCAATAATTTGGAAAAGTTGTGAGTGATCTCGAGTCTTTTCTTTGTCCAGGGGTAAATTACAAAGAGCCAGTGTATTAACTGCCTATTCACTCTGCCATGATCATCAACTTTGTTTTTAGTGGAGCCATCTTCTGCTCACCATTTCTTCAATGGAAGTCAATAGAGTAGAGTAGAGTAGAGTAGAGTAGAGTAGAGTAGAGTAGAGTAGAGTAGAGTAGAGTAGAGTAGAGTAAAATAGAATAGAATAGAACAGAATAGAACAGAACAGAACAGAATAGCAGAGTTGGAAAGGACCTTAGAAATCTTCTAGTCCAACCTCTGCTTAGGCAGGAAACTCTACACCACTTCAGAGAAATTGTTGTCTAATCTCTTCTTAAAAACTTCCAGTGTTGGACAATTTACAACTTCTAGAATTTACAACTTCCACTGATTAATTGTTCTAACCGTTAGGAAATTTCTCATTAGTTCTAGGTTGCTTGCTTCTCCCCTTGATTAGTTTCCACCATTGCTTCTTGTTCTTCCCTCAGAGCTTTGCCGAATAACTTGACTCCCTCTTCTTTGTGGATCTTGATTTAATTCACTAAAATAGTTTAGTAGAATTAGTTCGAAGATAATAAGAACTAGTGTTCTGTATAATACATTGTTGTTCTTATCATTTTAAGCATGTACTTTTTATATTAATGTTACTGAATATATATGTTTGTGTTTTATGGCTTCTAGACCACATAAATGCTGATGTTCAGTGCTTCCTATATGCAGTTATACCCCCATCAATTTCAATTCAGTTGAAGGCCATTACTTAAAAATAATTTGTCTTGCTGAATCTTTATTTAGCTAAGTTACACTACTGTTTATTTGCATCATCTTGGTTCATCTGAAACTAGCAAAGCTACTTAAATACTGCGTATATACCCACATTTAATTCAGAATCATTTTCTATATTTTCAATAATCTGTTATACATATATATAATGTGTAATGATAAAGTCCTATATGAAGAATAAAAGAAACTACTTGGGTCATAAGAGAAATCACTTAAAGAATTAATGCACACTGAATAATTATCTTAACCATGAAATGTGTAGTGGCCATGGATATCCTCTTGCTTTTTAAGAAAACCACAGTCTTTATACAAAAATCCCTACCATAAATATTCTTTTATAATGTAAGTGGAATCTGAAGATGTATTTAAAAGCTACCATGTGCAGGAAGCTGTGTCAGATGCTTTAGTATTAAAACAAAACTAGTATTTTCTGACAAGCCAACATTTTACTTCAAAATTATACTCCTGCTCCTGATAAATGTCTGTGGAAACAAGACAAACATAACATGCCAAGTATCATTGTTTTGCCAAATGATGTGAAATGAAAGAAGATCAAGGAACATCATCTCCCCAGTATGGTTAACCTAGATAACATCTTCCAGACATTTGCATGAAATTAAAAGGGAGTTAACCTAAACAGAGAGGAGCTGTTTCTTTCCAGCCTGCTGATGTTTCTTCTGAAATGTCATGTGTGATCTAGAGACTTTGGGAAGTGCTTAACCATAAGCTTTAAAGTGCAGAGGCTGTCTTTGACATATAATGAATGATGCATTGAAACAATGCAAGGGCAACTCATAGAACATAGTTTTAGTTCAAATAAACGTACATGAACAAAATAAAAAAAGGAGAGAAGGTGTGGGATCATGGGTACTTACATATATGGTATTCAGCTTTGTTCGGGTATTTTCCCATGTCATTATAGTTGTGCTTTTAAAGTTCGACAGAATCTCATCTGCCATCATCAGGCTTCTGCATTGTGTTCGTCTGTGAGTCAGACTTTCACAGCCATTTCTGTTTTAAATTTGGGGCTAGCCAACTGCTGTGCCAGAATGGTTTTTTCTTCATCCTGATTGGTTGGGAGTCTTGGTCTGTGTTTATTGGTCTTGGAGTTTGCTGTGTTCTGCTTGATTGGTGTTTCTAATATCTTCTGTCTGTTTTGTAGCTTGTTGTTGTTTTTTTGTCTTGATTGGCTGGAAACATTGTGTTTCCTGTATTGGAGACTTTTAGTGCAGCTTGGCTCCGAGTAAATGGACAGCTATCATTTATTAGGAAGCTAGGTTTCATCTGGGTGCCTGGTGGGGGTGTGTTTGGGCTGGAGGTATCAGGGGGGTTTTGTTTGTGCCCAGGTGTTTGCCTGGCTTGTGGTGTGGATAATTTTTTGTTTATGAGTGCAGGCTTCCAAATAACATAACTTTTTACCTCTTTTGTATTTTGGAGTTCAGGGTTATCAGAAGACTGTGCTTATGAATATTTCTCGTTCTCTTAGTTCTCTCCAAATATACAAGTTTGACTTTTTGCTCAGGGATTTTGCCATTACTTTTTATAAGAGGGTTGGACTTCTTTCATGGGAAGATGGAAGAAATAGATAGATATACTGCTGAAAGAATAATTGGACTACATATCTCATCAGTGCTGATCTTTTTGAATCTAAAAGAAAAGAAAAATATTGCAGATTTGTAATATAATTTCATCTGAGAAGCCTTTTGTAGATTTTCTGCTGAGTAAGGGAAAGTAATGCAAACTAAATAACATACATCATGAAAACATGATATTAAAAACCCTGATTTTCAGGTAGTCAGAAAAGTAAAATATGTTACTCATTTTGAGCTCTATCTCTAGGTGAAATTGTTCAATGGGAATCTGCAGAAATTGGCCACCTGATTTTTGTTCCAGATAATTTTATAGTCATCTGAAGTCTTCTTAATAGAGTGGACTTGAGCCTGGTGAGTTTGATGATAAAGTGAACAAGGGAGAATTCTGCACTGTGGTGGACTTGCAGTTATAGTTTTAAGGAGATTACCAAAGCTTCCTAGAGTCTGCAAGGAGACATTTTAATAGCTGTCTCATAGGAACATCCTCTGACATATTGCCTAGATTTAGCTTTCTGGTCTTAAAACATGAAGTCAAAAAACAGTCATCTATGTTGACTATAGTTACACACTCCTTAAGTTTATCGCTTTGACTTTGGTTGATCTGCATAGTGAATAGGTTGATAAACACTCTGGAAAGAGAAAAGATTTAAAGAAAATATTGGCAGCAGCATAGGTGTATACTTGACAATATATAATGGAGGAAAAATAGCCAATGATAGACTGCAGCACTATGATTTCTGGAATATTTGTGGTTAGCTTTCTGGCAAAAATATATTATTATCAAATTCATATTTAAATGTTCTACCATTATTTACAAAGTCAATATATGGTCAGCTGCTAATCAGCAAGATGACAAAGTAATGTTGATTTAGGGGTCAAAAGAAAAATTCAATTATTCCCTTCCCATAATTTTTAGTTTCAAATATCACATCCTTTCAGGAAATAACAACAATCCTTTTCTATTTTCTATTCAGACAGTCTGTATAGTCATATATATATTAAAATTCACATGTAACTATCGCATGGTGAAAATAATCCACAACAGTTCCTGAAACAATTTATTCAGTCTCTTGGTTTATTACAAAAAATATCCCTATTTTAAAGAAGAAGTATTATAACTGTGAAAACCTAAACAGTGGAATAGATTTAATAGTTTTATTAGATTACTATCTACATATTACTTAGAATTATCCTATAAATTTATAATCCATAGATAACCATATTTTTTTAGAAAGCTTTACCTTTCAAGGTTTTTCTACTAAATCCTAGGAATTGCTTTTAGTTAAGTATATATAATACACACATATACATACTGTAAACACACACAAATATACATGTAAACACATAGATAATAGAAGATAGTAGGTAATAGAAGACATACAAAGTTAGATGTAGATTAGATATAAATGAGGATTAGTTATAGATGTAGACTAGGTATAGATATAGATTAGACTGTGTTGTTTCTCCATGTCATATAATATATGTGGCATACGCATAATTTTGTATTTATTTATTTAGTCACTTTTATGTAGTATATATGAGAGGTGGAGAGCTTTTTAGAACTCTGTGCAATGAAATTTTATTTTAGTGTAAGCAGATTAGTGTACATTCAACGTGACAATAAAGTTATTCTGAGTCTATATTGATAAGTGGGGCCACTTGCAAAGAAATAATTTATAAATTATTAAGGTTTTTTTTTTTTTACGTATTCACTTTTGATAGTTTACATGATAAAAAAAAATGAAAAAACCCAAGGTAGGTATAAAAAGCATAAATAAAATTTCAATAATGATAAAATAAACCAAATATATGTTTAATGGCCTACTATCATTAAAATGGAATAGTTCAACTTTATTTTCTTCCTGAATATAGTCAGATATTGTTCAAGTTGATGTCATTTGGAGACTGTCCCAGAGTTGTAACTGAGAAACAAAGCCTCCTGATTTTGTTTTTTTACTTGCTAAAAGTGGAGTATTAAGAGAAGATTTTCCTAGATAACCTAATATGCCAGACTATTTCTATTGGAACAGATCGGCCTGTAGTAATGGGAAGGGTGGGAGAGTGTTCCAGTCTGGAAAGTAGTGGGAGAGAACCAGTATAACATACAAGAACAGCTAGTTAATATATCAAAGTAGCATCATTCACAGATACTTTTAATTTGTACGGATGTACAAAAGATATACTGAGTTCAATATTTTACTAAAATAGAAATGTCTTATTAATGTGACCTTAATTCTCATTCCAAAACACACTACTCAAACATCATTAGCACTTCTGAATTTTGCTGCAGTAGATTATCTTCTATCAGTTTAAAAGCTATTGATAATTTAAAAATGTAACTGGAAAGTATGATTGTCCCACAGATATAGTCCAGCAGTAACAGTTGTCAGAGATTCAATTCTGTCTCTCTCTCCTTCCCCCCTTCTTTTTCTGTGTATTGTTGTTCTCTCTCTGTGTGTAATATAAATCCAGTTACAAAACACCAATTTTACTTTTAAACATTGATAATCTTAAATTTACATTTTTAAAAATATAATGTAATTAAAAACATAAACATTAAATCATTTCAAATTTGTTCTGCTCCCTAAAATACCAACATGAATTAATCTTGTTATTTAACTTGCTTATATATTGTATTACTTGTTTTTATATACACCCAGAAAAAATGTTTTAGCATATGTTATTTTGCTTTTATTTTTTATTTAACTTTCTTTGTCTGACATGTTAAACAGTTTTTTTCCTAGAAAGTATCTTAATGAACCCAATAAGATGGAATGTCTCTTAAATATCTAGTGATAATTTTACTGTTATACATACATGTGTTAATGATTACAAACTTACTTTCAACTGAAAAAGAATTATATTTGTAGGACATATACAAATTCAAAGCTAAGGGAAATTAAATACAAAAAATCCATGCTTGTGTGTCAATGTTACAAACAGTAACATAAAATGTTACATTTATGTTCAAAAATGAAATATATTTAGAAGAAATTCATTAAGAGTTTAACTGAGTAAAAATTATGCTTGTCAGAATTATATTAAAACATTTCACAACTAGGATTTAATTATCTCAACATTGCACAGCTGGTTCAATCAGAAAGAAAACTGAATATTATTTTTCATTTCACCAAAAATGATTCTCACCTGACAATAATTAATTAACTTACAGAAATAAAAGCTACCAAATAAATGCTGATCTTAGCTTACTTAATTCATATCTTATCTTTTAACTTAATCTAGAAAATCTTTAGCAAGAATCTGTTATTCCTGTTATGAATCAGAGAAGGATCCAAAGTATATTTCTAATAAAAAATTTGATGTTCATACCTGACTCATTAGACACAGTTTGGTGTGTTGGTACGGGCTACAGAAGGATGAATTCATAAATAACAGAAAAAAATCAGCTTCTTCACTCTCCATTGTTATACAATAAGGAAAATCAGAAACTTTACCATTTAGCATCCTAAACTTGAATTAAAGGAATTTCCTGTTAGAAGAAATATATAGTATTTTAAAATTGTAAGTGATATTTCAATGCAATATATGTGCAGAATGTAGCAGGCCAAGCAGTAATGTGTATAGCTGAAAGAAAGGCTCAATTGGTTTCTGCGTACAGTTCAAGATACTGACATCACCTTTAATGCTCTTCATGGTACAGGACCTGGAAATCTGCAGGACTTCCTTCTACCATAGACCATAGGCCCTCCCAATAGTGCCTTCTCTTGGATAATGCAACCCTCAGTGATGTTCCCATTTAGATGTATCTCTCTCTCCTGTTCAATAACTAGTTTTTAGACATGAGAATAGTCCCCTCATAATTATATTAAAACATGGCTATTTCATCATGCCATACGACAAAGAATGTTTTGATGCAAGGATTTTAATTGTAATCCATTGGCTGAAGTATTCCCACTTTTTCCTTTTCTTTCTTTTTGTTATTGATCTGATCAATGATTTGGCTAAAATTAAACATAACAATATTGTTATGCTTAATTTTATTCATTCAAATTTATGATGATGTGAAATTGTACACCACTCATGTCAGTTTTGATAGCAGCGTATTATAAGAAATGTCTACATACTTATATACCATGGACTTAGCATCACTTCTTAACTTATCAAGATAGAAAGTCAGATTGTTACTTTCAATTCAGGTGACCCTGGGAATTTCATGACAGCAGAACTTCAGAATTTACCCAATTTTCCACAATTTCCTTTCATTTTGATTTTCAAATTATATTAATAAATTAAATTTGACTTTAAAACATACGTTTTCATCTAGAAGATAACTGAAGAATTAAAATATTTGGCAAATGTTGCAAAACGTGTACAAATGGATAACCAAAACCTAAATCTCTAGAATTTCTTTCAGGCCACATTTTCAATGCCAAAATTTAGATCTGGAAAAATGACAGGTAAGTTTATCTTTTCTTCCACAGCTCTCAATAAAGTCATAATAAAACTATACCTGCACAGTATTATTGACCAAGAATATCAATGATATTATTAACTAGTATTATTAACACTGCTATCAACACAGTGGTGGGATTCCCATTTTTTTACTACCAGTTCTGAGGGCATGGCTCAATGGGCATGGCAGGGGAAGGATACTGTAAAATCTCCAGTCAGAGGTGGTATTTGCCGGTTCTCCAAACTACTCAAAATATTCACTACCAGTTCTCCAGAACTGGTCAGAACCTGCTGAATATCACCTCTGTATCAAGGTTTTAGTGCACACATAGTAGCATCCAATCACAGTGTTATATGTTCATTTTAGCACAAAGTAGCCATTCAGCGTTTGCAGTCCAGTTATCAGCCCATGATGACGTGTTGTTGATTGATGTACGTGAGGCCTGGCCTGTACCGAAACTTGTTGATTCATTACTGCATCTCCTCTGTTTTAGTTTTATATGGAGGAAATTCTTCTGGATCTTCGTCACTGCCCATGCAAAAATCTGTGCAAGCATGCGCATCAGGGTCTTCTGAGGGTATGACCTTTACAGAGGTTCCTTTTCCCAGAGGGCATTAACCTGTGCAATGGCACGCTTTTCAGCTAATAAAGACAGACTATTGGTGATAGTGCGAATAAAAATTGGTAACACACATGGAAGAATAACGCATCCTGCAGCAATCATACCTATGAGAGCTACTATAGCTTGTAATCCTGATAGTTTTGGGAACCAGGAACTAAAAATATTTTTAAGATCAATACTTTAGGGTTATAGGTTAATTGTCGCACCTCAGTTGTTAATTGTGCTACTACTTTGCCAACCTTATCAATTTGAAGACAACAATTCATGAGACTGAACCTACCACATACCCCTCCTTCTTTGGCTAGTAGGTAATCTAAAGCTAAGCGATTTTGGTAGACAGCTGTGCATAATTTGTCTGTAGCAATTGCTAGAGTGTTTAGAGCTTTGTCTATTCGTTGGCCTGCTAAATCTAAAACAGCTTGTAAATGAATAATTCTATTAATCATATATATGTGGGTTAGGTCCAGGTATCCCCTGTATATTCTGATTGACAGGGGAAACCTGCAAAGGCATTGTCTCTTTTCTTGCGGGATAATGTATCATACACAGGGATGCCTAGTTCTTGCTTAATGGAGATCAGTAGGAGGAAAAAGGAAGGTCTTTTCCACCCCAATGCACATGATCCTTGCCAATCTGCTGGAAGGGATGGATAGGCTAGGTTACCACAAATCCAATACATGTTATTCAGGGCTATCCATTCTTGGGAAGATGTTGTGTCATTGATTTAAGGAAGGAGGGAGGTGTTGAATTTTGCAGGTGTGGTGGTAGCATTGTCAGGTGCAGTCCAAGTCCGGTAGGAATTATCCCATATGCCTAAGCAAAGGAGGTGTCCTACTGGAGTGGACCCATTTCGGGAAAAGCAGTTTCTACCAATTAAGTTGGTGATAATTATCCAGATAAGTGGATCGGAAGCTATTCTAGCTGTTATGTTTCCTACAGAAGACATGTTATTGAACTGATGGTGAGGCTTCTAAGGCTTGCCACAGCCATTGTTCCCCTGTGGTGGTTCCCCCACAGACAAAACAATTGGTTATTGCAAGTTGTTTTGCAATTTTTTTCTGCCATATCCATGAACAAGTTTTTTTGCAATAACACTGGTATCAGTGGCTTACCAACCAGCCTAATGATGTTTCCTTAACTTCATATATTATTTCTCTTGTTATGGTAGTGTAAGTGTTTGGATCTGATCCTGTGCCATCAATAAGTATCCAAAGTAAGGTGTTGCCTGGAGATGGTGATTTTTATCTTATTGTCTGTGGCAGACCCTGATATTCGTTTGAAATGTGACAGATGATTGCAGCCTGAAAACCCTCCCCCAGTATAATCACAGACACAAGACCAACCCGAGCACTCGATGGAACCTCCACAAGGGACCCATTGATTGGGGTTCCCTATGGCCCAGTTAATGGGTATAGGACACAAATATTTATGATTGTGGGCGTATGTTGTTTTCCAGTCAACTGACCCGCATGAATGTCCCCCTGGTTTAGAACAAGCAACACAAACATCAAAGATTAAAACAATTGGGTTAATACCGTCCTTGAGCATGGTGGTATGGTTTAGGTAGATGGTACATGGTCCCATTGTTTTGGCAAGTTTTTAGGAAGGTACTTCTGCAGTTGTTGGGTATGGTAGATGAGAGTTAGTTGAATGGAGCCTGCTTGCGTGGTTTTGGTCAGACAGGGTGTTCAAAGGTGTTGATCTGGCATGAAGTACGTCACTCGAGACGGAATGGAGACTTTGGAGGCAAAAAGGAGGAAAAAGGTCAGTAAGGCAATGAGACGAATCATGTTGATATGTCTGCAGGTGGTGATTTTTCTATCTTGGGGTGGTATGGTCTGACGTGTCATCCAGGAACCCACAGGACAAGATCTGGAAGCTGGATAGCTGCGCAGCCATGACCCCAGGTGAAGAGAGCAGCAGGACCCTTCCAAGTAGGGTCTGGCAGTTGGCAGTAGTATACCTGTGGTTTGGGAGAATCAGGGGAAGGGGGGGAGGAAAAATGTTGCTCCGCTGCCATCGTAGCAGGGGTGCCGGAGAGATTGAGGAAATTGAGGGTATAAAGACAGAGATTAAGGGTATCTTGCATCGCCGGGAGGCCAAGGGCTTTTTTCCCTTTGATCAAATGTCATTCTAACGCTGTTTTTAGCGTTAGGTTGGCTTTCTCTACCAGGGCTTGTCCTTGACTCTTATAAGGGATTCCAAATTTGTGGGTAATTTGCCACTTAGCACAAAATTCTGACATGGCTGTGCTAGTGTATGCGGAACCATTATCTGTTTTTATTTCATTTGGGCGTCCCAACGATGCAAAAGTGTGAATGCAATGGTTGATAACATGTTTGGAGGCTTCTCCTCTTTGCGGGGCTTTATAAACCCTGAATAAGTATAAATTGTGACATGCAGATGCTTCCAGGGGGCAAACGGAGGAAACTGAGTAACGTCCATCTTTCACAGGCTTTCAACCCGCAGGGATTTACCCCTAAGGGAATGGAATGGGCTTGTTGACTGCAGGTGGCACTGCTGTCTAATGGCTGAGGCTTCGGCCATAGTAAGGTTGAAATGTTTCATGAGAGCTTTTGCATTTTGATGGAAGTATGAATGGCTCTCCCAAGGAATTAATGTGTGTGAGGTCATGATACCTGCAGCCGCTTGATCAACCACATCATTGCCTTCCTGGAGAATTCCCGGGAAGGCTTGGTGGCTGCGAATGTGTGCTACAAAGAGGGGGTGCTGACGCTGTGCAACAAGGTGTTGCAATGTAACAAAAAGAGAGAGAAGGTTTTTATCAATAGCGGAGAGAGAGGTAAGAATCGTGAATAGTAGAGACTATTTGAGTAACAAAAAGGCTGTCTAAGATCAAGTTGAGGCGTTTGTTAAAATTCTGGAGGACTAATATGGTTGCAGCAAGTTCAGCCCTTTGTGGTGATGTCTGCACAGGGGTGGTTTTAGTGTACCACATCCCATTCCTTTGCCAAGCGCATGCCCCTCGTTCCTTACTGCCATCAGCAAATATAGTCAAGGCATTGACCAAAGGTCCTTTGCTGATGGGAGGGGAGAAAGAGATGGGTATCGTCTGAATGATTTGAAAACATGGATCAGCGGGCAGGTGGCAGGAAACTAGTCCAGGCCAGTCAGCTAAGGCAAACTGAATTTCCTGGGAATTTTGGAATAGAGATTCCCATATTTGTAGCGAAAAAGGGATGAAAAGTGTGGAGACATCTATTCCCATAAGTAATTTTGCACGACTCCTGCCTTTTATGATCAGTTGAGCCAATTGAGCTGATTTGGAAGTGATGGAGCATCGTGGCGTATGGGAAAGATGAATCCACTCTATGATGTGGAGTTTTGGGTCCTTTTGAGTTACTGCTGCAGTCATAAGCCTTGGGGTGGCTAAAATGACCATATCTAGAGGAGTATTGGCAGCAGCTCTTTCTACCCATATTTTTTGGATATTCTCTTCTATTTGAGTTATTGCTTGAAGCTGAGGTTGCTGCAAGGATATTATGTCAGCAGGCTTTTTTCCCCAGGTAAAGGCTTTGAACAATGGAGAAAGAATATCAGTGGTTAAAGACAGGAAAGGTCGAGCCCAGTTTATGGTACCCAGATATTGCTGAACCCAGGGTGGGTTGAGAAGGCAGAGACAGAGAGGGAAGTGAAGGATAGGCAGTAGCAGAAAGCATTTTATAGCCCAGATATGTGTACGGAGTTAGTACTTGTACCTTTTCAGGTGCTATATGCAAACCTCCTTTTGCAAGAGCGGCTTTCAGAAAGGAAAATGAAGTGAACACCATACTCGGTGGCCCAGGAGCGGCAACAAGGATATCATCCATGTAATGATACACCAGAAATTGTGGAAAAGCAGAACGATAGGGTAGCAAGACATTATTGACATAGTGTTGACACATGGTGGGGCTATTGAGCATACCTTGGGGTAGGACTTTCCATTGAAAGCGGGAGGAGGGAGAGGAGTTGTTTAAGCGAGGTAGTGTAAAAGCAAATAAGGCACGGTCTTGTTCATGCAAGGGGATAGAAAAAAAGCAATCTTTTAAATCAATGACCATGAGATCAAATTTTTCAGGGATGATGTTGGGATTTGGAAGACCACATTGTAGTGCCCCCATTGGTTTTATTATAGTGTTCATAGTTCGTAAGTCCTGCAATAGCCTCCATTTTCCTGATTTTTTTCTTTATGACAAAAATGGGGGTGTCATATGGGCTGACAGATGGTTCAACGTGCCCTTTGACAATTTGGTCCTGGATAAGTGATTGCAGGGCCTCTAGTTTGTCTATTGTGAGGGGCCATTGGTCTACCCAAACAAGTTCTGTGGTTTTTAATTGTAGCTGCAGTGGAGTTCTAGCAAAAGATTCCATTAATCAATAATGAGTTTTGTGTTAAGTTGAGACATAAGATCACGGCCCCACAAGTTAGTATGTAATGGAAAAACCAAGTGTTGGAGGTAGGCAGTGTGAGAAATATCAGAGGAACTCACTGGTAGCCAGTGTTTGCTATGGTGGGCGTGCTGAACTCCTCCCACTCCCCAAACAGCTGGGGCAGTTTCCAAAAGCCAATCATCCAGCCACTCAGCCATTCGGATAACATTTACGTCAGCTCCAGTATCTATGAGACCCGAAAAGACTTTGTTACGGATTGTGAATTGTAACACAGGCCTGGCTTGTTCCACTGTCTGATGGACAGTAAATGCCCATGCATCAGCCATTTTAACAGGCACCAGAACAGCAGTTGCTACTAATTCTCCCTTGCTAAATTTTGTGGGAGTATTTCCAATTACTGCCATGGCCACTGAAGAAAAGTCATCGGAATCTCTCAGAAATGGAGAAGCAATGATTCCCCTTGCCATGAGGTCTCAGATGGGATAAATTATGAGTGGTATCATGGCAGGAGGGATTGTTTTCAGGCATGTGGGGAGAAAGTAAACAGTGCCTGGAATGTCAATTTCCATATCTTCTAAGGCAATTAGTTGGAAAGATATGGAGTCAGCCTTTGGAGCGGGGCTGGCTGATCGCCCCCCTTCTAGTTTCCCTGCGGCTGAGGAATGTTGCTGCGACACTGGTTTGCCCAGTGGTACCCTTTCTTGCACCTTGGACATATTGTTTTAGGCTTGGTGTTGTTTTGTGTATTGTCTCTAGCTCTGCATTGTGCTTTGAAATGGCCTGGCTTCCCACAATTGAAACAGTTGCCAGCTGGCCTGTTTTGAGAATTTGCTTGCTGCAAGGCCATGGCCAGATGCTCCATATTGTAAGAGACAGTTCCCACAATTCTGCAAGCCTTTAGGTAGTCTGAGAGGGAAGCCCCCCCTCGGGCAGATAGAGGCTGCAGAATCCTCTTGCAATCCTCATTTGCATTTTCAACAGCCAATTTTAACAGAAGCTCTTTACGGGCTTCTTCATTCAAGATTTGTCTCTGAATGGCTTTCTGAAGTTCCTCTACGAACTCAGCATAAGGATGATGTGAGCCTTGAGTAATTTTTGAAAAAGATCCTATGATGCCAGAGGTAGGATCATCGACCTTGTCAAGGGCTTTGACCGCTATGATACTGATGAAGGCAAGAATACATTGTGGGAGTGCCATCTGAGCTGCTAAGTCCATATATCGCCCCGCACCGAAGATCTGATCCGCTCTCGCGGCTGCGCCATGATCGCGGGCAAATGTCTCAGCTTCGGCGTGAAAGTCTGACTCCCAAACAACATACTGTGGTCCAGTCAGCATCATACAGAAAACATCTTTCCAATCTTGGGGTAACATGAAAAGGGAGGTGCTGATGGTGTTAATGAAGCCTCTGACATATGGTGCCTGAATGCCGTACATGGCCACGGCTTGTTTTAAATCTCTGATTAATTTCATGGGTAAAGGTTCAAGTCAAGGCACCATATTTCCGGCTCCATCCCCCATATATTCAACAGGACAGAAAGAGAGCTCCTCCAGGGTAAGAGAGCCCTCCCTGCGTCCCTGCACCATGGCTTGCGCGATTGCTCCCATGGGTGTTTGATCCTCCGCTGAATTTGAGTTAGGAGGATTTATGGGTTTAGGAGCAGTGGGGGAGGAAGCTTCTAACGGGAGAGTGTCCTTTGTTTTGGTTTCAGCTGTATAAGGAGGAGGACCCTCCTTAGGGGAGGGGGCATGGGTAAGTGCTAAACCATGGATTTTTAAGCATTCCATGACTATTCTCCATGTGGTCAGCATCTTTGGTAGAGCCCTGGGGTTATCATGAAAACAGTCACCCAAACGTTGCCATGTGGAGACTTTCAAGGAGCCTTTCTCCAGATAAGCCGGACATTGTGTATAGATGTAAGTCAAAAGGGTCTTAAGGTCCTTCTTAGTTGGAACCAGGAGTGTTTTGCCCTGATTCCTAAGAATAATAATTGAGTTCTTCGTTAGTTCTTCTAATTCCTGCAAATGTGCTATCTGTGCTTTAGAGAACTTTCCACCCATACTCACCTGAAGGAAGGATGTCTTCTTTAGGGAAGATTCCTGGGGAGGGATCCGTGACATGAAACGGCGTCCCTGAGTTGCAATTGGCTCGTCCGGCTGGGTGAGATAAGCAGTCGAAGATAGATGCACCCGTTTCTTTTAACGGATCACGTCGGGGTCACCAGATGCGGCTTTGCTCCGCATTAGGAAGGCTTCTCACTGGGTGGTCGAATGCATCAAGAAAGACTCCAGTCCGGTTCTATCTTGGGTGAGCTGCCCCGATCACGAGTTCGGGAAGCTCTTTTATTAAAAACATACAGTGGTACGTCACAACTTTTAATACTTTTTTTGAGAGATAGAATGTCCATTCTTGCAATTCTTGACATTTGGTTCTGTTGTTGACACTATTATTTATCAGACTAACATGGGAATTCTTCCTAGAAATCATAATGATATTGTTCATCATGAAAAATCTTCTTCAGAAATTATATAAAGTATTTTACTGATGTCATCTATATTAGACTTATGATTGACAAATAAGATTGTCTACAATTAGAATTGTTAGAAAGCAATACAATTGTTCTTCATATTCTAACATAACAGCTCTTGGCAAAGTAAATATGTTTTTCATTTTCTTTTCCTGCTTTAAATTAATTGCAATTGCTTTCATTTTTTTTTCCATGCATATAACAATTTCAATTCAAACAAATGTATGCTTGAAGGAATTTTTCAGGCCAGTTGCTGGCAGACAATCAAATTCTAAAATACTACATGCCAATTTGTTATTTTTTAAAATTGGGTATATTTGGTAGACTACACATCTCTGAAAGAATGGGGAACAACATTACAGCTAGGTATGACTGCCAGAGGGAAAAAGCTGGATGGTGTAATCTTTCCAGATAAAGGAGAAATCATGACATAGTCCACTTGTACTCCTGACAGCTGCTTCTTTTAAGTTATCTGAAGGAATGAAAGTTTTTGCAGTCAGTTCATGAATTTAGCAGCTGGAGTTGCAGTATTTCATCTAAACCCGCAACCAGAAAGTAGCCTATATGGACAGTTTGTTCAGACATCTTTATTTATTAATCAAAGTTTGATTTAATTAATCTACAGATAAGGATATATTTTTCTTGTTGCAATATATGATTCATCTTGGTGAAAATAAATGTTAGCTAAACTAAAATGGAACTGGAAGGAAAACAACCAAGTAGTTTGGTGTTAGAAGTTCTCTAAAAACTACCTACTAAGCCACGGTAAATGGGCACACAATTTTTCTCTGTCTTCTAAAAAATCAAATTACAATGTTTTTGGGTTATTACCTGATTCTAAAGCAACTAAAGTATGTGAGAATATTAAAGCCTCATGAAATAATACTTCTCACTTTGAAATATTCTACAAATGGAAGACACAAGTTATCTATGTGAAATCACGTAACTTGGACACAGTTTATAATAAGATCAGAAGAAAAGTTTTGAATTAATCCAAGAGTCAATTTAGCCTACTAGTCTATTTCTACCAGGGGTCAGCTGCATTTTCCAAAATGCTCACAGCCAGCTGTGGATTCTAGTTGCCTACCACATTCTGTAACTTCATGGAAAAATTAAAAATCTTTATATTAGAATTATTTATTTAGTCTTTATAATAGAATTGTAGAAGTTGTTATCACAGTCCATCTGGACATAACATCTGACAAAAAGTAATGCAATTCTATCATGCCTAACAGTTGTGGAAAAAACCTATCCTTAACACGTAACTTTAATTCCCTTTTTTTGTAATTAAAGACCATATTTATCGCTACATCCTCTGTATTCCATAATTTAATTATACTTTAGAAGATGAAGTAATTTTTTATTAACAGTTTAAAAAGTTTTCTATAAATTTTTGTATAAAATGGAATAGAAATTACATGGATGAAAGAGAATAATTCCATATAATAACAAAAAGTTACAGTACATAAGAACATAATTAAAATTAAAATATAAATGTACAAAGAAGCCAGCATTAAAAGGTCTTCTAAAAGTTTAGAAAATAGATGGTGGATGAAAATGAATTTAGGTCAAGTTAATATTAATAGTTAAATTTCTTTAAATTTGAACACGTGAACATATATAAAATGGTTTATATACCTACATCTCTAACTTAATTAACAGCTTTAAATTAAATCAAAGATTAAAACTATTATTTCACAAAGATGCTTCCTTTTACTGCACACATATGAACAATTTATCATATACAGTGTAAGGGATAATATGGAGAAGATAACATCAGGGTGAAGATTTACTGCTGAATAATAAAATCATTTTGGACAAACATATGATAGATCTAATCCTTTGGTAAGCTCCATGCACCCCCTGGAATATAGGATGTGGCCCTGTAGTTTGTAATATGTCTCATGGGTATTTCTTTTATTACAAGAGAAGGAATGTTAATAAATGTTATTCTGATAAAACCTCAGTTTCTGAAGTATATTTTCATGTTCCTGGCTGAAGTTATTTTCCAGGTTATGAGCATAGTATTTCCACCCACAAATTGTAATAAGTCAGGGCTGGAACAGAAAGCAGGACAGATCAAGTTCCAAAAGCAATCTAGGACTGAGGTTTAACAGTGAGTATTAAGTTGCTTTTATCAATATGCATCCTACAAAGTTTACCACAATATACTTGTTGTATGCATTTTGTATTTTTCTTTCAGGCCTCAGTGCTTTTTGAGAGAAATTTTACTTTGATGATAAAACAGCTCGATTATTGCATTTGGCAAGAGGAAGCTGTTTACTCAGATTTAGCTTGGAAGACACCATAGCTGTTTTCACTTTTAGCGTCTAGCTCAGGGCATGCTAGAAACTGCTGTAGCACACACTGTAGACTTTGCAGTTTCAGCATCATTTCACACCCTTCATTTTGATATACTTGCTCCAAAATATATTTGTGGTGCTTATTGTTATGCTGAACACTTATAACATTAGTCAGCCTTGTCCAAATTGGCATACTGATGTGTTAAGACTGCAGCTCTGGGAATTTCTGGTTGGGTTTGATTTTGAGAGACTTGATTAGACATATCAGGTCATTTCACACAATGTAACATCATTAACCAAAACTCCATACTGAAACAGTAAGATTTCATACTGCACTTTTTAACTACCGTATATACTCGAGTATAAGTCGACCCGAATATAAGCCGAGGCACCTAATTTAACCACAAAAAACTGGGAAAACTTATTAACTCGAGTATAAGCCGAGGGTGGGAAATGTAGCAGCTACTGGTAAATTTCAAAAATAAAAATAGATACCAATAAAAATTTTCACTAGGACAGTTGAGAATAAGTTTGATGTTCACAATTTCCTCTTTGAAAGAGACCAGTAAATAGGGAACAAGAAGATGAAGAAAAAGAAGTGTGTTTTTTCACACTTTTCACACTGAAGTGAACAAAAATGGCATCATAGGAACAGGCTTATTCTCAGCCCAAAGGTTTGTTTCTGATTTCTTCCCTGATTTAAGGGAAATTTGGGAAATGATCTCACTATCATGAAAGGTTTGATTGATTTACTAACCCAAAAGATGATGATGATGACAGTGGGAGGCAGGAGTCACTCTCTCCCTTGCAAGAAAAAAGCAAGAGCCGTTCTTATGATGTCTCCCTCTCTCTCTCTCTCCCCGTAATACAGTCAAGCCCTTTCCAGCACACACAATCTGCCTTCACCACTTTGCACCTTGCAAATGCAAAATCCTGGGGTTTTTGCATTTGCAAGGTGCAAAGCGGCGGGGGCGGATCCCACGTGCTGGAAAGGGCTTGACTGTATTACGGGGAGAGAGAGAGAGAGATCATAAGAACGTCTCTTGCTTTTTTCTTGCAAGGGAGAGAGTGACTCCTGCCTCCCACTGTCATCAACATCTTCTTTTGGGTTAGTGAATCAATTAATTTGGGAAATGATCTCACTATCAGAAAACAACGCGAGCCGCCACCACCACCTCCTCCTCCCCCTCCTCCCGAGTGGACTGAAAGCAGCTGGAGCTGAGGAAACGAAGCTGAGTGGAGTGACCTCGGCTCGCGTTGTTTTCTCAGCCTAGAGCTCAGCCACCTCCACCTCCACCTCCTCCACCTCCTCCCGAGTGGACTGAAAGCAGCTGGACCTGAGGAAATGAAGCTGAGTGGAGCCGAAGCAACCTCGGCTCGCGTTGTTTTCTCAGCCTAGAGAAAGGGGAAGGGGGCTCATCTGGACCAAGGGTGAGTCTCCCCCTCAGTTTCCCCTGAAGGATCTTCCGTCACTTTTGCCTTCTCCCTACATCTTCCCTCTGTTAAAATCACACACACACACACACACACACACACACTTATTTTCGGTCGGATAGATTTCGTGTCTGAGCATTCTCACATGGCGGTGGGTCTTCCCCCCCCTAAAAACAGTTAAAAAAGAAAAAACAATATATCCTCAAGCAAGAACTTTTCTGCTTCCGATTACCCCCATGCTTAAAAGTTGCAAAGGAAACATGGAAGCAGGGAAGTGGCTGCCCAACTTCGGAGCTCCACACCATTTTTTTTTCAGAGGGGAATCTGACTCGAGTATAAGCCGAGGGGGTTTTTTTCAGCACAAAAAATGTGCTGAAAAACTCAGCTTATACTCGAGTATATACGGTAATTATCCAACTCCATGATCAAAGCATCAATGAATCTTTATTGCAATTTTTGAGAAATAGACATATGAGCCTGATAAAACCAAATGATTGATACCTGTCTTCTCCAACCATACAAAAAAACAAGGTAGAAGAAAAACAGTTTATTTCTTTCTCTAACAATTCTAGCCAAAATTGCTTTATGAATCATGCCTAAATAAAGTTTTATTTCTTTCTCTTCTCTTGACACATGGTGTATTTTTTGTGATACATTATGAAAATAGATTTGGTAACTTAATTAGAGAAAGTCAGCCTAGATAGTCTTTGACTTTTCTCCAAACTATGAATGATGTTCAAGATATAAAAATTATACTTCTATAGTTACTTAGAGTACCATCCTGAGAAACCTAGGGATGTATAACATTTAAACCTTAGAACCAGGGAATCTCTCCTATTATGATTTTTGTAATCAAATACTTTTTTAAATGTGCAAATCCATTTTATTTTTGCCTATTTTTTTGATAAAGATAATGGGATCTCCTCGATTTTGAACATATTATATACTTAACAAAAAGAGGAGGGATGAAATTTTACACTTGCATTGTTCTGAATAACAACAAATGCTGTCCTTTCATTTTCATAAGTATTCAGTGGATCAAAGGGAAAATATTTAGCATAATGCAGGTAATTCTCAAGTTATGACAGTAATGGAGCCTGCCAATTACTATGGTAAGTCAGGATAAGCATTAAATGAATAACTTCATTACAACTTTCCCATCTCTGATTGTTAAACAGATATGCAGGTTGTTAAGTGTGCATGGGGTGGGGATGGTCCTGGAGAGCCTATTATGAGCTTCATATGGCTTTCCCCATCCCCTGAGATACCCCATGTTCTGCTTCCCAGTCCCACCCTTTGGAGTACCCACAGCCACTTGGGCCTCCTTGACTCCTCACAATTGCTCACTTACCTTGTGAAAATCTCCCTTGATTCAAAAAATGGGGGAAGGGAAATAGATCAAGCCTCACTTGCTGAGCCATGTGGATAATTCCACAAGCAGCATTTTTTTTCAATCCAAACACTTGTGAAGCCTAGCAATGAATCTACTTAGGTCAGCTGCAGAAGTATACCAACAGTGAGGCAAAATGGCTGTTTTGCCCAGAGTTAGTTCAGATTTTAAAGAACAGAGATTTCCCTCCACAGAGGGAAAAGGGCTATTTGCAGCTGAATTAAATGTTTCTTTGCAAAGACAGGTCCTCCCCTTATCATGCTACTCAATCACTTCATTCCTAGGCTGCATGAGTAGCTGCAACAAAAAAGATGCCATTTGTCAATCATAAGAGTGAATGACCAGGTGAGCTCTGAGAATTCATAATTTTGAAATAGGGTTGTATATAACTTTTGGGTGTCTACTGTAATATAAAATGATTGTTCAATGATCTTTCGTACCTCAAGAACTAATTGTTCTTAAATCTTATTATTATGGCCTATGATTTTTAAGAAATATCATATGCAAGTATCTCAGGCTCCCTATTCTGGAATAATGAATCCCATGATACCATAAGGGTCCAGTCATTTAAATTTTCATAAATGTTTTAAGATCTGTCTGTTTCAATAGCTTTTGGAGACCAAGAGCTTGTTTTGTCTCTCCGGGAAAGTACATGGCTGATCTTCAGAGTTTGAGTGATTATATTGTAATTTTGTTTATTGTTTTACTTAGTTTAATAATCTTATTACTGTTTGGGAAGTCTGCAGATTGTTCAGACATTTGGTGCTTTCTGACTTTAATTCTGTCTCTCCACACATTTTTCAAGAATTTTCTAGTTTTTATTTTCCTCCTTAGTTAGGAATTATCTCTAAGAATGACTTGCAATATTGTTAAAAAAAATTCCTACGTACCTATGTTGCAAGTCCCAATGTAAAATCGAGGGTCCTTATTTTTTTTCCTAATTACATCAGTTATAAGGAGAATACTTCTGAACTGTTAAATTATTTTTAATTTTGTCTTTTAGCTGAATATAGTTCACTTTCACCACTATTGTAGCTGATAAAAAAAGTTTCATTGTATTTTTCTTTTCAGCAATTTTTCCTTAAAATTCAGCCATCTCTCTTTAGTTTTTATGATATAGGAAGTAGTTCTCTGGGGTTTTACATATTTTATTCATTTAGCATTGACTCATTTTGATCACTTCCACATATTTCTTTGGGGGACCAAATTACATTTTCACATTTTCAAAAGGCAAATTTAGTTACAACGTATTTTTGAAAAAGTCAAGTTGTTTATGTTAGAAACAATGTTCTTTTTAAATTCTGTAGTATGTTGCGGCAAGAAGAAGTCTGATTCTATGGATCTGCTATTGTATTTGTATAAATTGTAATAAGCAAAGTCTGTATATTGCCAATGTCATTTTATACATGAGGTTTCCATTCTGTTGCCTTCAGTGTTTTTGGGATCAAATGAAGTTGAAAGATCTTGGAAGAAAAATTCAGGTTTTGGTTTTTTTTTTTGCACTCCCTGGTTTCAATTAACTCTAAAAATGACGCACAAACTCTGTTTTTAAAGATATGTGACTGAAGCGCCATATAAGGATTTTTGCTTTTTTTGAAATACATGTGGTTGAAATCTGAGTTCAGATGACTGCCAAGTTCTAATATTTGAAATAGAATATTGGCACAAGAAAATAAGCCATTGTTCAGAATATAATTTTGAGAAGGACTATCATACTTAAGGAAGTATTTTTACTCTAGCTCATAGCTGTTGAACAATCCAATAATCCTTCATTAAAATTGTAAAACTTGAGGCAAAAATTCTAATATTATTTCTACATTAACTTTAAGGTCATCTTTTAATATAACTCCATCCATTAATTTGCCTATCTTTTGAAAAATAAAAATCTGGAAATATAACCCTTGACGAGAGACACTGTAAGTGCATTTATGTAACAAAATTAAAGAATATTTAAACTGAATGTTGATAAGGGGTGGTGGAAAACCTACTAATAGTAAGAGTAGTTCAACAACACCATCAATTATTCAGAAAGATGCCAGGCAACTTTCCACTGAACAGATATAATTATTATTGGGATGATTGGATATGAATTGCTGGTTGGACAACAGTGAGCATTGATTACCTAAATATACCTATCAATTTTATTTATCTATTATTTTAAAATATTCATGAGATGGGCAGTTATAGAAATCTGATCAATAAAACCTCAAGAAAACCAGATATAAAGTGCTGCAAAAAATAGAAATTGAAATATAAGTTCTGTCAAGTAAATGAAAGTTGTGAAAATGTAGGTGAATAATCAAAGGGATGGAAAAACCTGATAGAAGAAGAACAAGTTATAAATATATTTATAAAATAATTTGAAACTCTTCCATGAGGTTATAATTTGTCAAATGATTAATTTTGTGGCATTATAGTGATCAAAGAAGAATTGCCAAGTAAAAGGGAGTAAGAACAGAATTAAATAACTTCTATAAAGGCTAATCTCAAATTAGCAAGTAATAACCTGATATCTAGTGCCACCAGAAGCTTCACGAACTCCTTACATGACCAATAGGTTTGTCATAACATAAACTAACAAATTGATATTTTTATTCCTTTGAATTATGTCTGTGTTTTCCTCCTGTTAGATGAGAAACAGTTTGCAAATAAAGTATATATTGCACTCATTAGATTTTGAAAACAAGTGAACTTTTAATAAATAAACTTTCAAAAGTTTTATCTAAGGTTTGATCAGTTAAATGCTATATCTATTTGTAGAGATATTCTTAAAATGTATAACTACATAAAGCAATAGGTAGAAACCAAGCCATATGTAATTCCATCATTCAGCTCTTCTCCTTTTTCTTTTATCTATCCCACAAACTGGATCTCCCAAATTCTGGATAGTCCCAAATCTGTGCAATAAATTTTAAATGAACACATAAGACTGTAGGACCAGGAAAATGGACATTCCTCTTTCTGGTTCCACTGATAGAAATTCTAACAATCAAAAATGTAAATTTGATTCCCTTTTATAGTTTGTTTTTATATATTAAAGTGTGATAAAAGTTTGCTTCCAAAAGACAGCCAAGAATCTTGTCTGCCACAATAATTTTGACCATGTTGGATAACAGCATTTACTGGGAATGATGAGCATATCTAGGGATGTGATGGCTCATGGTGAAAGTCGCTGGATTTGTCAGCTAGAAAGTCAGCAGCCCAGATTCAAGATCTGGGTGCTGTGCAATTGATGAGCTCCCACTACTTGACTCAGCTCCTACCCACCTAGCAGTTCAAAAGTATGTGAATATGTGTAGATAAATAGTTACCACTTTGGTGGGAAGGTACCCACCAAATATATTATTTACTAGTATACACCAGTATATTATAGAGTATAACTTCCATTTATTATAGAAATCTCTAAGGTACCAATGTTTTCAAGGCTTTTCCTTCTTTAAAAAATTTCATTCCATGAATTTTCTCCAAATAGTTCCCTTTTTTGTCTGGAAAGGCAGAAATATATACAAAAGTAAACTTACTATGAAATCAATTTTTGGCAAAATGTGGTCTGATATTAAAGCTTTAACCTTAAGATTTCCCAATGACTATGTCAGATACTTCCAACATCTCAGAAGTTGTCTTCTAATCTCTACTATCATTTGTAAAATTCTACACAAGATATTTCCACTAGGAGAAAATATCTAATGACAAAACTATTACCATATATATACTTTATCAAGAATAAATATGACTGGACTAAATGATGGTGATTGTTTTAGCCATTAGTCATTCAGTAATAAAACCTACCACTGGCATAAAACCTTTTTATCAAGAGATTTTTTTTCACATATTCAATTCCTTTAAAATTTTCCTAGAAGAATATACATTTCTACACATCCCTGATCCCATTATTCCATTGTACAAGTTTCCCTTCCCTAGAATTGTTTTCTCATGTATGTGAAATGTATCAAATAGCAAAATCCACAATTAGGAAACTAAATTTAAATGATTCATCAAACAGCTGGCAGTAAATGTAATGAATAATAATCAATAACAATGATGATATCACAGTTGTCCGCAACATCATCAGTGACTATCAAGCATCAACCATCTCCCCTGATGAAATACTTGACATTTCCTGCATTGGCCCAGAGCTCAAAAACAGAGACAGCTCTGTGGCCCCACGCTTCTGCAAGGTCATTTGCAAAAATGAATTAAGCATACGTAAATTCATTTATACTCTAAATTCACTCACCAAAAACAACACCAACCATAAAAAACTCCGATTTCATCCTGACCTAACCTTACAGCAATGTGCCCTCTCCCATATACTCCGCACTGAATTCAAAAATTATCCAGACAAAATCTTTGTGAAATGAGATTTGAAGTAGAAGAAGGAGGAACATTTTAATGAAATATTGAGCTATAATATGTGATGTGGGGGGGGGGGGAATAATTATGGAAAATGGGGGTCCCATAAGAGTATGTGATTTAATTGAAAAGCAATGAGTTAAATGTACCAGACAGAATCCCAGTGTATGTTATATGTTTTATATTAAGTATTATAAATATTGGGGAAAGAGATAAAGACATCATACTTCATATAGTGTACAGGAGAAGTATTTCTTCTTCTTTTTTTTAAAGAAGAAAAATAAATGGTTGGCTGGAATAGAACAGACAAAGAATAATAAATATTATGATATGAATTGAGAGGAAATAAATAAAATAAAATAAAATAGAGAAAATTTAAAGGAGAGAAGAAGTTATATAGAAAATTGAAAATGTTGATAAGATATGAAATGGTATGTAAAATGAATATGAATTTGAATTTGTGTCTGTACCAAGAGTTTTAACCCGGGACTGAGCAACTTTCAGAAAAGAGATTTTTTTATGCTTTTATGTTTTATGCATTGTGTGTTTTGAAAAATAAAACTTGTTTTAAAAAAAATTATCTAGACAATGGAGAGAAAGACTTGTACATTGATTACTGTGCAGACTGTATCAAAAGAAAGTCACACAACCCACAACTCAGCATCCAACCCTACTTCAACCAATCCACCATCACCCAAGACTAGGCACGTACACTCCCAACTATCTCAATTCAAACTACAACTGGCCTTAAATGCAAGCTACTCAATGCAAGAAGCCTTGTGAATAAAATACCTGAATTTTTCCTCTTACTAAATACAGCTAAATTCAACATCATATTTGTCTATGAAACATGGCTCAACGCATCTCTCCCTGACTCCATTACCTCAGTAAGACTATCATGTTTGCTGATCTAATCATGAAATCTGTAGAGGAGGTGGTGTTGCTATCTTCTATAAAAAAATCCTTACATCTAAAAAACAAGTTACCCAAGAGCTTGCTCTTCCTGAAACCATTATCTGTGAACTAACCTTATAGATCACATTTTGGTTCTTACTATGTTACAGAGCCCCTGATTATGACATCGAACATGTAAACAAGCTAAATACACTACTAACATGGGCAGCATCCTGCCCACATGCTTTTATCTTTCTTGTTGACTTCAATCTACCTCATATTAACTGGACCCTAAATGAATGTACAACTGAACCCATACATGCAATCTTCTACAATGCTGTAACAAATCTGGGACTGGAACAACTAGTAACCAACAATACTAGGTTTAACAACTGCCTCGATCTCATCTTCTGCAATAGTTTCAATTCAATTTACGGAATACAAATTACAGAACCCATTTCCAACAGTGACCACAACATGATTGACTTTTGTCTCAACATACATCCACACAAAAATCATCATAATGACAAAATCCCCAATTATAACTTCAAAAAAGGCAACTATGATCTCTCTTATGATCAACGATCTCTCTTCTCTTGATTGCCAATTTCTATTCACTGGAGGCAATACTGTTGAAGACCATTACAACATATTCTTACTAGAAATCAAAAGAGCCATCAAACTATATGTACCAATAATAACTCCCAAAACCAGAAAAAACAGATTACCTATAACAATAAGGAAGCTTCAATCCAAAAAGAGATCACTTTGATGAAAAAACAAATCTGGTCATGTTGCCAACTTCAAAAGCCAATACAAAAATCTATACCACCAGATAAAAACTGAATGCACTAATTATCACATTAAACAAGAGGGAAACTTTCTATGCACAAATTCCAGCTGTGCTTTCTACAATTTTGTAAACAACAAACTAAAAGACTCAAGGTCTATCCCACCCCTAAAAGGACCTAATGGTAAAGACTGCAACGACGACACCATCAAAGCAAACCTCTTTAACATATTCTTTGGCTCAGTATTTGTAAACAGTAATGAATCAAGCCCAATACTTCATAGTTGAACCACAGACATCTACAATGATCTAATACATATTGATTTTACAGAAGACTTTGTTGAAAAAGAACTACGCAGTCTAAAACCATCCCTATTATTGGACCGGACGGAATATGTGCCTACTTCTTAAAAAAGCTATCCACTGCCATAGCCGAACCTCTAAGCATAATCTTTGAAAAATCTTTCAGGACCAGCTCTTTGCCAAAAGTATGGTCACAAGCCATGGTTATCCCCATCTTCAAAAAGGCAGACCCTATCCTAGTTGAAAATTACAGACCAATCTCTCTATGCTGCATCACCTGTAAAGTCATGGAATCAATTATTAACCAATCCATTATCCTCCACTTAGAGACAAACAACCTACTCTCTAATAAACAATTTGGTTTCAAAAAAAACTATCCTGTAATCTGCAACTCTTACACTGCAAAAACTCTTACACTATGCAACTTGATCAGGGCAAAGCAATAGATGCAATCTACATAGACTTCTGTAAAGCCTTTGATTCAGTGGTACACAACAAACTACTCCTAAAACTAAAATCTTATGGTATCTCTGGACAACTGCATAACTGGATGGAAGCATTCCTAATTCCAAACAGACAAAAAACCAGTCAAAATTGGGAGCATCCTATCAAATTCTGTACCTATCAACAGTGGTGTCCCCCAAGGCAGTATTTAGGACCAACTCTCTTCATACTCTACATAAATGACCTCTGTGATCATATTAAGAGCAATTGCGTTCTCTTCACTGATGATATAAAGCCATTCAACACCACAGACAATACTACTACCCTCCCAAAAGACCTTGACTATGTATCAGAATGGTCAATCAATTGGCAACTTCAAATATCAACAAACATGCTCTGTCTTACATATAGGTAAAAAAATCCAGAAAATAAAATACAAGCTAAATAATCAAGACCTTGTTGAGGATCCAAACTTTGTCAAGGACCTTGGAGTATTCATCTCTAATGATCTAAGTGCTAGAGCCCACTGTAACTACATAGCCAAAAAGGCATTAAGAGTTGTTAATCTAATCCTACATAGTTTCTTCTCTGGTAATATCACACTACTAACTAGAGCATACAAAACATTTGCTAGACCTATACTTGAATACAGCTCATCAGTCTGGAACCCATATCATGTATCTGATATTAATACAATTGAAAAAGTCCAGAAATATTTCACAAGAGTTCTCCGCTCCTCTACTCATTGCAGTATACCTTATGCCACCAGAGTTGAAACTCTACACCTAGAAAACCTAGAACTACACCGTCTCCGATACGATCTAAATATAATACATAAAATCATACATTGCAATGTCCTACCTGCAAATGAATACCTCAGCTTCAATCATAACTATACAAGAGCACACAATAGATACAAACTCAAGCTTAACCACACCAAACTTGACTACAGAAAATACGACTTCAGCAACAGAGTGGTCAATGTTTGGAACACTCTATCTGACTCTGTGGTTTCTTCCCCAAACCCCAAAAACTTTAACCTTAGACTGCCTACTATTGACCTCACTTCTTTCCTAAGAGGCCTGTAGGGGGCGTGCATAAGTGCACCAATCATGCCTACCATCCCTTTCCTATTGTTTCTTTTTATTTTTTCTTATAAGTATCCATCTCATGCATTCAAAACTATGTTTATTCTTATACCTGTATTTTGTAATCTATTGACAAATCAAATAAATAAATAAAATAAAATAAATAAATAAATGTCACATTTCTATTCCAAAAAGCAACTGGTACCTGTAGGTCTTTAACAATGGGCTAATGTGTGAATAAAACACATTTTGATAAATGGCCAGTTTAATTTAGTGTGACAACAACAACTAGTTTATTGTTATATATTAGATATAAATATAAGTATTTTCCATTGAGACAATTGTGTAACTTACTGAAATGCACACCATGCATACCCAAATCAATGTCTAAACATTACTGGTAGGAGAAATGCACTGCACCATTTTTAGTGTCTTCTGACACTGATTGGTTTTGTAGGGCGTTCATTTTCTGTTAATGTGGTTTTGAAATTTTGGCTCATCTTTCTTATTAGAAACATAAAACTAGATAAATATGAGTTTCGTGAAATACTTCTGTTTACTTTAAATGGAAAAAGAAGCAATCAACAAAACATATCAATCTATGAACACAAATTTCACAATCACATCCAGACATTTTATGTTTTGCCAGAGTTTAGATTGCGGTATCTGTCATCCCACATCTGATGGGTGACTCATGAAAGGGAGCCAAGGGAAGAGAAACGACAGGAAGCGAAGTTTCCTCTTGATGAGCGCGCCCCGAATGTCTTGGCACACGCTCTTTTATTGTGCTTTTTTACAAGAGAATGATTTAATCAAAAAGCTCAAGTCAAACATGGTAATCTCATCAGGATGTGCATGTTTACAAAGCTGCATACCGGACAGATTATTTACAGTGTGGATAAGCTTATTAACAAAACGTCTAGCTCCTTGTCTCTTGTACGTGCCTTGCAAAGGTCACTGAAGAGACAGAAGTTAATGATTACACGTGAATGATACAATGTTGCAAACACATGAATGATACATAGTTGCAATGACACATAGTTGCAATGATACATAGTTACAACATCTCCTCTGTTTTTATTATTTATGACGAGTCTTCTTCCTCGTCCGAGAAGACAGGAACCATTTTTCTGAAATGTTCGCCGTCCCCGTCATCTAGGCAAGAGTGCGACCCGTCAGCATCAGGGTTGTCCAAGGAGCGGTAACTCAGCAATGACATTTTTTTTCGTCCGGTGTTGAGGATATAACATGAGCTTGCAATAGCACATTAACATCAGCAGAGGATAATTGATTTTTAAAAAATTTCAATATTCTATAAAAACAATAAGGTCCTATAATACATATCAATATAGTGATTATTAATGATCCTGCCAATGCAGTTAAAAAGGTTGTAAACCATGGCGAAATAGAAAACGAACCCCCCCCCCTGCTATCAGCATAAAGACAACATTCTTCTTTAAGCATAGCACACAATCCCCCTTGTTTTAAAAAATAACAGATCTAAATCTTTACAATTTTGCAAGAGGGGGTATTCCATGGGTACCTGTAGGGATATAAAATCATCAGAGTTATACACACAAGCCATACTTGAATGCAAAATGATTTGGATTTAACAATTTCATCCCCGTGGACACATGCCATGAGACCAGTGGAACAAGTCCAAACAAAATTATTGCCAGGGATAAATTACATTCCTTTCAGGCGTGATGTTAAAGTTCCTCCTGAAGTGGTGTAGATTGCAGGATATCCCCTGGTTGTGTGGGTGCGTCTGCCAAATCGAATTGAAGTGGTGGGTAGAAGTCTTTTATGCGAGAAAAATTGGTTGTAGAACTTAAACGAACGCCTTGAAAGTCAGTTATAGTCCAAGCAATATTATATCTTCTATGAGGCTTTTGCGGATCGTCATGGACAGTTCTTTTGAAGAGTCGTTTGTTGACAGGATCAGAGTTCGGGTATATAAAAACATCACAAGCAGGAGAGAGGCTTATGGACAAGTTAGTTGTAGAACATTTACGAGATGAGGAGGGAATTCAATTAGTAGAAAAAGGATAATAATGACAATAATGACAATAAAGATTAATTTGGTCATTCATCAAGGATGTTAGTTGGGGTGGGGAAACCCATAATACAATATAAGGACATTTAGGTCCCCCTATGTTTTAGATTGAATAGAGGAAAAGATTTTAAGGTTCCTTTCCATAGGAAGAGTAAAGAAGGAACAAAAGAGCGAGGGGTAGAGTGTTCTTTAAAATAAAACAGAAGTGACAGAGTGAAAACTAGGAGTAGCATTTTCATGACGTACCCACATGGAGCAAGTATAATAGCCTTCTGTTAATGAAATGGTTTTAACACGAATAGTCTTTTGACAGGAAGCATAGGTTTTGTTGAAGTAAGGTAGAAATTGCAAAGAAGATATAGGCAAGAATATCAGGAAGAGTTTTAAGATACAGATGTAGCAGAGGAATTCCCATGATAGGGTCTTACTGCTCGACCAGGGATCCAGCAAGTGGTTTTGTCTGGCAGTAAGATCGCAGCGTAGCCTCGTCCCCAAGTGAGAAGCTCAGCGGGACCCTGCCAGGCAGGATCTGGCAATCTGCGATAATATACCAGAGGTCTGTTAGGCGGGGGTGAGGGGGAGGAAAAATGACGTGAAGCAGCAGAAGTGGGAGGAATGCCAGTCAGATTAAGAAAGTTTAAAGTGTAAAGACAAATGTTAAGAGAATTTTGCAATGCTGGGAGGTTCGGGGTTTTTTCCCGCAACAAATATCGATCAAGAGCACTTTTCAGAGATAAGTTCGCTCGTTCCACAATAGCCTGCCCCTGGCTGTTGTAGGGAATCCCAAACTTGTGGGTTACATCCCATCTGTTACAGAAGTCCTGGAAAGCAGAACTTGTATAGGCAGGTCCATTGTCAGTTTTGATTTCTTTTGGACGTCCCAGTGAGGCAAAGGTACGAATTGAATGATTGATGACATGTTTTACAGTTTCTCCCCTTTGAGGAGTAGCCAGAATAAACCCTGAATATGTATCTATGGAAACGTGCAAAGATTTCCAAGGGGCAAAAGGTGGATACTGAGTTACATCCATTTGCCAAATTTCACAAGCTTTTAATCCTCTAGGATTTACTCCTATGGGAATGGAATGTCCTTGCTTACTACATGTGGGGCATTGTTGAATAATGGCAGCAGCTTCTGCCTGAGTTAGAGCAAATTGAAAAGTTATCATAACTTGGCGGGGGAGATTCAAACACACTCCCTGCTTCTATTTTATAATGGACCATTAAAGCCTCCATAATTTTCCTCCAAGTGACCAAAATGCCAATAGGTGCACGAGGAGGACTATGGAGATGTTCACCAATTTTTTGCCAAGTGGAAATTTTTAAGGACCCTTCCTCTGAATAATGTGACAATGTTGCCACACATAAGCCAATAATGTAGCAATAGGTTTCTTTTTTACAGGAGAGCCCTTTAAATTAGCAGAGTATTTAGAAGAAGAAGCGACTAACTCCCTCAATTCCTTCAGATGCTGCGTCTGTTGTTGAGAAAAGTTTCCACCCATACTTACGAAAGTCGAGACCTTGTTTCAGATCCGATGACGTGCAATTCGATTCAGGCCTGGCGATGCACAGCTCCCATCGAGCTGATAAGATATGGGCGCGTCACTGCAAATCCCCCTTAGGGAATCACGTTGGGGTCACCAGAATGCGGTATCTGCCATCCCGCATTTGATGGGCGGCTCATGAAAGGAAGTGAAGGGAAGAGAAACGACAGGAAGCGAAGTTTCCTCTTGATGAACGCGCCCCGAATGTCTTGGCACACGCTCTTTTATTGTGCTTTTTTACAAGAAAATGATTTAATCAAAAAGCTCAAGTCAAACATGGTAATCTCATCAGGATGTGCATGTTTACAAAGCTGCATACCGGACAGATTATTTACAGTGTGGATAAGCTTATTAACAAAACGTCTAGCTCCTTGTCTCTTGTACGTGCCTTGCAAAGGTCACTGAAGAAACAGAAGTTAATAATTACACGTGAATGATACAATGTTGCAAACGCATGAATGATACATAGTTGCAATGATACATAGTTGCAATGATACATAGTTACAACATTAAATGAAACATGAAATGTAAAGTATATCTCCTAAACATGAATGTAATGTTAAGTATGGGTCTTGTTTTCACCATTTGAAGAATGGATAACATTTAGAATGGCAACAAGAGTTCCTAATTTCCTTCACAATATAAATGCCATATAAATTTTAAAAATAGAATTCTTCCCAATAGCTCTATCAGCATCTTTGGGTGAAGCATCTTTTCCCATCAAGTAGGAATAATAAATACAGGAAGAATTATGTATTTTGAAGGTGTTTTCCTATTCCCTTTTTTGAGGAATTTGCCAAGCTACAATCCAAAGTTTATAGGTTCTTGGTATTTGGGCAATATTTCAATTGTCTAATTTTAATATATTTCATATTTATTTTATGTTAGGGATAACATTGTTTACCCTAACTGGTTTAGGTAAATAATAATATGTTATCATGGTTTATAAGTTAAAGTGTCTGCAACTTTAAATATGGGACTGTAATTAGGGGAGTGATTGTGAAAGCACTTTAAAAGAAGCAAGACGACAGCTTGCTCTCTCTCTCTGGCTTTGATGATCCCTGATTACTGCTTGGAATCAAGACTGCATTGCTCGAACGGGAGAGAGACAAAGGACTGATTTGTAAGTGAACTGACATAGGATATTCTGCACGGACTTTGCTAACTGAATATCCCTGAATGGACTGACTAAATGATACATGACTATTGGACTGTTATTTTGACTATGCTATGAACTCATAATGGAATAAACTATATTTTTGATAGCACAAACGTATCTGTTATTTTTACTGTATGTTAATAAACATACAAGCTTAGCTCACTCATTTATCTGTGTGCCTATCTGACTAACGCTGCACATTCTGTTTAGCTTGTCTCCCTAACCCTGGTTGGGGAAACCAGGCTTAACACTGGTTATGGGCCCAGAGGCTGCAAAGTCAGTTTAACTAGGATAAAACAGATTTATGTAAAAGTGAGAGTTTGTGTTGTTATACATTACAGTAAACAGACAGCTGTGTTTTATTAATTATAGTTTTATATCCATACAAAGAAAACATGGCACAAGTCAATCTACAAAGTTTGTCCCTTATATCCAAGTTGGATGGAACAAACTATGTATCATGGTCTATGAAATGTAGTCTGCTTCTACGAAGAGAAGGTTTGTGGAACATAATTGAAAATCCACCAAACGTAGAAGAATGATTGTTTCCAATAATTCCAATATTTTATATATTGTTGTAATGGGGGCAACTTAGTTTAAAACCTTAACAAATATAAAAATAAAGTAAGTCCAGAGGAGAACATATTAAGGAGTCATGAAAAGGCATTTTGTTCAATTGTTCAATAACAGTAAAATTAACAAAATAGATTTATGATCGGAGGTAAAGTTTTCTGAGTCTTCCAAAGACTTGATAATACTGATACAGAAAATAAAAAATTACAAGGTAGACAAATATCTCCATTGCATACAACAAAGTATAAAGACTCTTAAGAGCATATAACAATAGAGTGATAATCCAAATTTTCACTAGTCTTAAATCATCAGCATAACACTGAATATCAGTTACACCTTTTATCAGACATTCAAATATTTGGATGTTCTAAGCTTTTCCTATTACGTTCATAAATGCATGTGTTTTCCATCTCCCGATTCTCAAATGCTTTCCAGCTGCTATTGTCCTATGTGGAAAGATTTTCAAATCAGGCATGAGGAAGAAGTAATAAAGAAGTAATAGAGGATGAGACTCAGTAATGGATAGATAAAGAATAAGCGATCACTGGTGGGTATGAAGTTTGGGGTTTGAACATAATGAACACAAATCAGATTAAAAGAGATAAATGCTTGATAAACATATCCATTTTTTAACATTTTCTCTATACAGAGCTCAGGAAAAAATATTATCTATTTATTGCTTTCTGGCAGCTAGATTCCTCTTAATTATGTAAGCTACGCAGAGTTTTAGAGCAATGGAGCAAAAGAAAAGATTTGCCAGACATTAAGAATGAAGCAAAAGACTTAAGAGAAAATACAATTAAGATGAAAATACTATACGTACTGTGTGCCTGTTATAGAGGATACTTTTTATTTCTACTATTGAATTCAAAGTGAACTGCCAGTAGGTCACTGGAAATTTGTCCTGTTGGTATGTCAGTTCAGTTAGCCCGAAGCTCAAAGAACCAATTCAATGAGTTTGCAATTTGCTCTATGATAAAAACTGCTGAAATGTGTCAAAATTTATACAGATTTAAGGAAGGTGGTTGCATACTGTTTAATAAGTTATTGTGCACCTGAACATCACAAATGTAGAGATTAGAAATAGAACTTGGAACCTTCTGTATGTAGCCACAATCATCTCTTCGATGTAGTTCAGGTCTATCAAACCCCTGGGCTGGATGCGTCATGCATTGGCCACGCCCACATACAGTTTAGCAAAGGGGGAAAAAGTCCTGATATGTTATGTGATGCCACCGTGATGGTGCGAGTTTGACATCCCTGAAGTAGTACAATTGAACAGATAACAGATAATCAGAGTTGGAAGGGACCTTGTAGGTCATCTAGTCCAATCCCCTGCACAAAGTGGGAGACTGTACACCATTTCTGACAAATGGCAGTCAAATCATTTCTTAAAAGTCTCAAGTGATGGCACTCCCACAACTTCCAAGGGCAAGCTGTTCCATTGGTTGATTGTTCTCACTGTCAGAAAGTTTCTCCTTATTTCCAGGTTAAATCTCTCCTTGTTCAGTTTCCACCCATTATTCCTTATCTGGCCTACAGGTGCTTTAGAAAATAGCTTGATCCCTTCCCTTCTGTGGCAGCCATCAAATATTGGAAGGCTGCTATCATGTTTCCCCTGGTCCTTCTCTTCACTAGACGAGCCATGCCCAGTTCCTGTAACCTTTCTTCATATGTTTTAGTCTCCAGTCCCCTAATCATAGTGGTTTTTCTTTTCTGTACTTTTTCTAGAGTCTCAATATCTTTTTTTATAATGTGGTGAACAAAATTGGTTTCAGTACTCTAGGTGTGGTCTTACTAGGGCTTTATAGAGTGGTATTAGTATGTCACTTGATCTCGATTGTATTAATGCAATTTAGGATTGCATTAGCTTTTTTGGATGCTGCTGCACACTCTAGCTCATATTTAGCTGGTTGTCCACTAAGATCCCTCTCACAGTTTCTGCTATTAAGCCTGTTTAAATCAGTCTATATGTGTACTCTTGATTTTTCTTGCCTAAGTGTAGGTCTTTATTTTCTCTACATTGAATTTCATTTTGTTAGATACGACCCAGTGTTCTAGTCTGTCAAGATCCATCTGGATCTTGAGTCTATCTTCTTGGGTGTTAACTATTCCTGCTTAGTATCATCTGCAAATTTAGTAAGTTCCCCTTCTATTCCCTCATCTAAGTCGTTAGTAAAGATTTTGAACAGTACTGGGCCTAAGACAGAACCCACTGCTTACTTCCCTCCATGTAGACTTTGACCCATTAAGGATTACTCATTAAGTACAATTTGTCAGAAAAGGTGAGATTCTAACAGTTCACACCTATTGTTTAGAACTGGTTATTAACTTTCTAAGCAATTCAGATAACAGCTTGTTAGTAGAAATCACCTTTTTTTTAACTTTACCGGCCCAATCCTTTAAGGAAGGCAGGAAGGAAACATTCTGGTATTGCTTACAGAAACTGCCTCTCTGTTCACCCTTATTATATTCTTGGCAGGACTACACTTTCTGTCTCCAGAGCTTCTCTGGAGTTTTTCTTCTTCTTTGCTGGTATTTTGCTTGTGTGGAGCCCCAGCTTGACTTTCTTAAAAGGGAAGGGTTGTTTTAAGCTTTTTACACTGGTGTTGGAAGGAAATTCTCCCCAGTTGGAGTTAGCACTTTGAAGAAATAATTGAATAATGAATGAATAATTGAATAATTGAATTACAAGCTTCTGGAAAGAAGCTTTTAATGACAAGGAAACAAGATGACTGACATTCAGCAAAGCTTCTGGGCGAGCTAGAAAGATTGACATTCAAATGTGAGTTTACATACCCTTTCTGATTTTTGTTCTAAAACTGGGTTTTAGTGAAGTTTAATAATGTGTTTGGTGATGTTTAATCCTGTGTTTATTGATGGGATAATTTTCCCTATTCAGCTTTGTTTGGAAGGAAAAATGTTAATCTCTGTTTCTGAAAATAAACTGGGTTGAGAAATCTGGCTAGTTCCTGTGTCTATTTGTTCTGGTAATTGGTTTAACAAGCAACAGCTACTGTTGTGATTTAATTATTTGTATTGTGTTTTATTTTTTTCCTGCCTCATGACCTTTTCTATCTGGGGACAGAGTCTTCCTTCACTGCTTTAGTGGTATTTGGCACTTTCCTTTTGGGGTGTACCTCCAAGAGGCAGGATGCAAGCTTGGCACTGGTTTTCTAATTGCTTTTCTGGTGGGCATGTGATCTTTCCTTAAATCTGGATGATTTCCTTAGGGTATCTTATTAGGTGAGTAAGACCAGCTGGTGCTAATGGATCTAAGGATTGCTTCTTCTGGGTGTACTCTTTTTGGAGAGCTTAAATGACATCTCTGCTAAATCCTTGACTTACAACAGTTCATTTAATGACCATTCAAAGTTACAATGGCACTGAAAAAAGTGACTTATTACCGTTTTTTACACTTGTGACCATTGCAGCATCCCCACAGTCGCAAGAGGCCAGGCAAGGAAAAATGCCCCTTGATGTGAGTGATGTTGAGTTGGCCAGTCACATGTTTACCAAGCAACGTCCACTCAGTCACATGACCACCAAGCCCCACCCACCAACTAAGCCATGGCCACAGAACTGGTTGTTAAAAAATTTGAATCCCACCCCTGTTTGTCAGCCAGTTCCAAGTCCATCTAGTGGTGGTGCTATCTATTCCATTTTTTTCTAGCTTACTAATAAGTAGGTTGTGGTCTACTTTGTCAAATGCCTTGCTGAAATCTAAATATATTATGTCCACAGTATTTCGCTGGTCTATTAATTTAATCACTATGTTGAAGAATGAAATAAGATTGCTTTGGCATAATCTGTTTTTAACAAACCCGTGCCAACATCTAAAAACAAGTAAAGTAATAACTAGCAGTCAGCTAGTTGTTTTTAGATGTTGGCAGATCTGTTTTTTTATTATCTTTTCCAGTATCTTCCCGGGTATTGATGTTAGGCTGATTGGTCTATAGTTTCCTGGGTCTGTTTTTTTTTCCCTTTTTTGAAGATGGTAACCACATCAGTTCTTTTCCAGTCATCTGGTAGTTCCCCAGTGTTCCAGGATTTTTGAAAGATATGGTGCAGTGGTTCTGAGATGACCTCTGCCAATTCCTTTAAAACTCTGGGATGTCATCCATCAGGTCCCAGTGATTTGTGTTCATCAAGATCAGACAGGTGTTCTCTTACTATTTTTTTGCTTATTTTAACTTTTATTTCTGGTCTGTCTTTTACAGTTATGTTTTTGGTGGGTAACTGTAAAAGACAGACCAGAAATAAAACTTAAATAAGCAAAAAAATGAACACAAATCACTGGGCCTGATGGACAATCTGTTTCTAGAATTGAAGAGTTGAAACCTGTCATCTGAATATGGAGCGAAGGGAGGGTATCTTATATAACATGACATCATATTCATCTTCAGCTTAATTAAATAGCTATCTGGTCTGGTGAAGTGAGCTACAACTCACAAAACTTTTTTTCATAAGGTACTACCAGACATCTGATAAAATAACTGTTTGGATATTATGTACTTCTTTAAGAATAACATGTGGCAATGAAGCATATGTCTATAAGTCCCACTGAATTCAGAAGCGCTCTTATGAACAAATAAATATGCATTTTCAATCTAGGTTTTTCAAAAAATGCCATTGGAGTTAGACCTTTAAATCATACATGTCAGCATGCAACCACAGTCATGCTCTGCACAGTCAGTACAGATGGAATTAACTGTCAATGAACAAATGTAAATTATTATTGAATGGGAATGGCTTTTTCCTTTGCTAAGCAAGACTTGGCTTTCCTAGTTAGGCTTTTAGAATCTGGATTCCTTTCTGGTCATGGCAAGTGCTTCCAACTATTCTGTGCACATTGGCATTAGCCAGAGACAATTCCAGGAAAAAGAAACCTCAAACAAGTAAATGGCACAATGTTCCTTAGTTTCAGCAAAAAACCTTCTGAATGTTCTCTCATTTAGCAGTTGTAGAAGCCCAAAACAGAAGAGAAGGAAGTCTGAGAATGATGTTACTTATTGACTCTATTGAAATTTTCCAAGTTCTTCATTTTACTTATAACTAGCAATTCCTTTTGGTAGAGGTCTTCTGGGGATCTTGTTATTTTATGATAACTGTCCAGGGGTGGGATCCGACAGGGTTAACTACTAGTTTGGTGATTTACGAGGTTTGGCGATTTATGCTGCCAGCGCACGCCTGTAAATCATCATCAGCATGCTGCATGCAGAGAAGCAGCCTTTGAAAAAGCCCTTTTTTCCTACTTTTTAAACTGTGCCTCACAGGGCAGCTGAAGTTGAAAAAAATCAGGAAATAAAGGTCAGGTAAGAGCCCAGGTGGGCGGGTGAGCAAAAATATCAGCAGAGAACAGGTTCTATGTCTGCTGCACTCCAGAGCTACCAGTCCTACTGTCCAGTGGTGGACAGAACCGGTAGAAACCCACCCCTGTAACTGTCCAATAGTTAAGAAGCAGAACAAAGAAAAAATACTTATTTGACCTAGAGAGCATAAGGGTCTGAATGTTGTACGAAGTATCCACAAAAAATAGAGAACATTTACTCAACCCTCAGAAACCTTTCAAAGATAACCCACATAATTTTCATTGCCAATCTTGAAATGCTCTCTCCAGCTGACAAAGACCACAAAAACTGTCTTGCAATCTCATTTCACATTCTTGTATGCTATGTTCATGGTGATTTATAATAAATTTGACTGGCCACTGTAAATGGAGCTGAAAAACCACATGGCACTTTTCCTTTTGGCAGTTTGAAATGACTGGTGAAGTCGTAGCTTGGCAGTTGATTTTCTGTGGATAGGAACAGCACCCTGGAGTTGGGAGAAAGGGTAAGGCAAGAATTCCTACCTGTGGAGGGAAAGGTTCACTCACAAACCCTATAGAGATTCAACATTCCTACTATGAAACTGCTTTTCTAGGAATTTCTTCTCTACCACAGCTGATTCCAGTGATAAGTGAAGGTCTGTGAACAAACAACTGATCCAGGAACAATACAAATTACCATATCCCTGTGAGAAAAGGTGAATATGACTTACTTCTGCCAAATACCAAGTTTTTGATATAATTTCTTATTTGTAGTGGAAGGATTTATAATAGACAATACACATGAATACTATTTAGGTTAGGGAGAAGAAAATAGCATAGGCAGGTCAGCCTTAGGGCTAATTCAGACTTCATTTTCAGTAAGCAAGTTTCTCACAGAGTGAGTAGAATCCTGAGGCAACTCAAGAATCATGTTTAAAGAATATGCCTTATTTTCTTGCTCTATTAATATTATTAGTTTCATTCTAGCACTGGTTCACCTTTGAGAATGTGTCAAACCTTTTAATGACAAGGATGTTGATATATAAGTATTTTGCCAGATTGTATCAGGCAGAGATTGTGCATTAAACTCCCAACAGATTTTATAGCAATGCAGTAATTTATTTACAGGATGTATTGCTTCATAGTCAAAATTTACCAAAATATAATATAATATAATAATTGCATATAAAAAAGGAAGCAAATTCTTTTAAAAGAACTTTCATTTATAAAATATAATATTTAGTTTCTAATGTGATTTTTATATAGTTGCCTTTATATGGATTAGTCCATACAAAGAACATCACCTAAAGTCACTTTATATAAATTTGATTCATAAATAAATCAATAAATGTTGAACAAAAGTAAGGGTTTTTTTAATTTTCAAAAGTTTTTTCAGATAACCAATGTTAAAGCAATGTAATTTAAAATAGAATGAATGCATTAAAGGGTTTTGTATTTTAGGAGATGTGAATACACTACTTTGTTTAATGTTTGAAAAGAAAAAAACTCAATGAAATATATTTATAGAATACTATGATAGATAAAAAATAGGACTTTTTTCTGGATGTAAACTTCTGAAATATCATGTACGTATGCAAGATTATTTTTAATTGTTTTATAGTGAAGGTTGAATTTTGTGTTAAAGAAGAAAAGAAGTGAAGGATAAAAGGAAAATGCACAGGATATAAAAATAGTCATAAGTCACTTTTTCAGTGCCCTTGTAATTTTGAATGGTCACTAAATGAACTATTGTGAGTCAAGGACTGCCAATAGTTAAAAGTTCATGCAGGCTATGTCAGCCATTTATATTACATTTTCATATTTTTACATTGCTTAATCCTTCACAAAAAAAGTTTAGTTTAATATAATATTTATTCTGTTCCCTTGTTATGGGACTGATTACCTTTCCCAGTTTCTTGAGATTATATCTGTGCTTTGTCAGAATTTATTTAAAGTTTGGAAACATAATACCCTAAATTATATGCTAAGGTCACAAAGTGCCTATATCATGAATACATTAAAAAGTAATGCGGTGGTTTTAAGTAGATTTAACTTTTTAGTAGGCTTTTGTTTTGTCAGGACTGTACAAACGACTTCAAAGTAAAGTAATAAATTTAACATCAAATTTTCTGGACACTCCTTTTCCATAAACCATACTGGTCATAATAATATTCTTCTAGTTTAAATTTCAACTAGGAAAATTTTTTAATGAGTCACAGCCAATTTGCTTAACCAAGCAGCTAAAAATATTTCTTGGAAATGTAATTAATTGCATTATGTTTAAATTAAAAATAATTTAATGGTCATCTTAATGTTGTTAGGAAAAACACAATAAAAAGTTTTTTTAAAATGATACTACAATAACAGGATCTTGAAAAAGCTGGCATAAGCAACTGTCTCTGGATAGTATATCCATTATTGCTCCAATAGTGGTATTCTGATTTATACACATATAACTTACCACAATTGTATGTCCTGGTAGACTTATATTTCTTATTCCAACAATACCCATAATATTTAACCATAAACTTTATTCTGTACTCACAGAAACTTCGTACAAGCTCGATGTAATCATATATACAGTAGATAAACTATTATTTTTTCATTACAGATTGCATTCCATGATAAAGAATTTGAAAATAATAGAAATCACAGAATTATTCTTTTTGTTTTATGGAATGGTAATTAGAACAAGTTTAAATAAATGGGACAGCAACATGTGAATCAAGTGAAACGAGACAATTCTTTTTACTGCATATTTGATTCAAGGGTGTTATGGACTAAGCCGATGCAGCAGTAACAACCCTAAATAGCTTTACTTTGCAGCAGGCTCATAATCCTGCACTCCTCATTGGCCCGCGAATAGCGAGTTGTGATTGGTCGTTTCTGGCCAGTCTGATTGGCTGTTAACGGGCCCCTCTGATTGGACGTTTGTGAAAGCGGTAAACTCAAATCATTGTTTGTTTTGACAGCAGCCAGCTCTATAAAAGAGCTGCTGCTGCCCAAGTATTTGCTCTGTTCTTATTTCACAATAAAGAGTTGAAGTCACCGTTCGATGTCTCGTCTCCGTTCCTTGCGCCCATGCTCAGGACTTAACAAAGGGAATCAAATATTTTTCAAGCTATAAACCATTTTTATAAACGGACATCTTTAAATGTGCACAATCCTTTTTATTCTCTTTGAGACAAGCTATAACACATCCATTTTTCTATGAGTACTTCCTAATCATAAAGTGTATGGACCAGAAAGAATATCATTTGCTAAGAGATGCTATATTGTTCCTGTGGAAGGGCCATGGAAGGTCAGTAACAAAACATTTACTTTGCTTGAAGTCCTACAAAAATTTGCAAAAATCTTGATCAGAAAGGTCCAGGAAATAGTTCTGCCTGAAATATTGACCAATTGCTGTCTGACAATGATAATATAAGTTGCTTTTTTTTACATTCAGGAACATCCTATGATGAAATTATTTAATTTATCATAAACTAATCTCTGGATGGACCACTGATGCATAGAAAAACTATGCACCTGTAGAATTAAATATATTCATTTATGTTAAATAAAATCACATCATTACCTCTGCTTCAAATACGTCATAGCTCCCTAAAAGGGGAGTGTCATGCCCCTGGTGGAGACTGACTCTGAGGGAGAGGAGGAACAGCCGACAGGGAGTGGAAGTGTGGCTCCGAAGGGTGTGGAGGAAGCTGAAGAAGGGCAGAGGCTGGCTGAGCCATCAGAGGGCCCATCGTCTATCCATCCTAGGGCAGGCAGGGAGGAGAGGATAAGAGAGAGACATGGTCTCCTTGGGAGGAGAGGGCCTTGGAAGCAAACTGAAGCAATAAAAGGGCCTTCACCTGTTTTCTGTGATTGTGTTTGTTTTGTATCTCACCATGGGTCATCTCAGGGAGATCCATATGTGTGAAACGGAATAGGAATATATACTAATTATTTATCATTTCTTTTCTGTGTTTTGCTTATTGTTTCTTAGCTCAAAAGGAAACAACATGAAAAGTGTGTGTGTGTGTGTGTGTGTATGTGTGTGTGTATTCACACAATTATTACAATTAAGGTGTAGGTAAGAAAACTCTCCTGAAGGATCTTGCATACGAACTTGCTTCTGTATTAAAAGCTTAGGATCTTCTGTTTTGGCCTCCACTACACAAAGCATTCTCTTGTGCAGATTCTGCTAGGGTGTATCCCTAACACTGGTTATGGGCCCAGGCTGCACAGTCAGACTAACCAGGATATAACAGGCTTATATAAAGTGAGAGTTAGTGTAGTTACACAATATTATAAACAGACAGCTGTGTTTTATTAATTATAGTTTAATATCCAGAGAAAGATGGCACAAGTCAATTTACCAAGTTTGTCTCTAATATCCAAACTGGATGGAACAAACTATGTTTCATGGTCTATGAAATGCAGCCTACTTCTATGCAGAGAAGGTTTGTGGAGTATAATTCAAAACCCACCAGAGGTAGATGCTTGGGATCCGGAGGATGAGGATGATGCCCAGAAAATACAAGAATATAAACTGAAGAATGAGCTCTGTATAATAGGACTGACACTCTGTGACCAGCAGCTTGTACATATTCATGGAGAAGAAACAGCTGCGAAATGTTGGGAGAATTTAAAGAAGATTTATGTTCGAGACAGTTTAGGAGCACATATAAATCTTACACGAAAGCTGTTCAGAACACATCTTCAAAAGAATGGAGACATGCTGACTCATTTAAACACTATGAAGAGAATTTTTCAGGAACTGCATGAAAAAGAACTTATCTTCACAGAACTACATCAGGTTTATATAATTTTGTCTTCGTTAAATGAGAGCTATGATGACTATGTAACTTCACTAGAAGTACTGCCAAAAGATAACCTCACATTAACTGACATTACTCGCAGATTAATTGAAGAATCCAAAAGAAGGCTTGAAAGGGATCAATTCAGAAGGGAACAACCTCAAGAAGAAGATAAAGAATCTTCAATAGCCTATACAATTAGAAAATGTTTTAATTGTGGAGGAAAAGGACATTTGGCTAGATTCTGCAAGAAAGGAAAATGCCACAATGCCAGCCAGAATGCTAAAAGGCATCAAAAGGATGAAAATGGCTTAGAGTTAGCCATATATAGCAACGAAACTGTGAATAATAATTTATGGGTTGTAGATAGTGGAGCATCGCACTGCATAACGAAAGATAAGAAAAGATTTATTAAGATGTCCATGAGTTCACAGCAGATATCGTTAGCTAATAGCTGGAAACTGAAAGCAAAAAGTGAAGGTATTGCACATTGCTCTTGCATAAAAGAAAATGTAAAAATGTTATATGTACCACAACTCAAGTTTAATTTGCTTTCGGTTAGAGTTTTGGTTAAACTAGGTTATGTAGTTACCTTTAAGGGAGAAAACTGCATAATAGAAAAGGAAGGTAAAAAAGTGACTGCAACTTTAAAAGGTGAATTGTATGTGTTAAATGATAATCAGTTAGAGGTAGCTAACACAGTGTATAATAACGTTAAACCTCATGATGAATGCATACATTTGTTACACAGACATTTAGGGCATATAAATTTTAAAATGCTAAAGCAAACGGTTGAACTGTCTGAAGGTATAAAACTGAAGCCTTGCAGTAAGTATTTGCACTGCAATGCTTGCAGTCAAGAAAAAAGCAAGGTAATACAGCAAATAGAATTAATGGATTTCAGACTAAGGAACCTCTAGAGGTCATATTTGCTGATATTATAGGTCCTAAAAAACCAAGTGTGGGAGGTGCTCGTTATATACTAAGTATAATGGATCATTATTCTAGATATAGTTTCTGTTATTTAATGAAGAGTAAAACAGAAACATATCAGAATTTCTTTAATTGGTTGAAGTTTGCAGAAAGAAAAACTAAAAGGAAACTAGTGACTGTTGTAACTGATAATGGTACAGAATTTATAAATAATAAATTCCAAAATAGACTGAAGATGACAGGTGTTGAACATAAAAAGTCTGCACCATATAGGCCACAACATAATTCCTTTATAGAAAGACGAGGCCAAACAATACAGGCAATGGCTTGTACTATGCTGTCTGATTCAAGATTACCTGAAACTTTGTGGGGAGAAGCAATAATGTGTGGTAATCATATATTGAATAATGTGGTTAACTCAACAACAGGTGAATTACCATTCACACGGTGGCATGGTAGAAAACCTGACCTAAGCTACATGCACACATTTGGAGCACCAGCATGGGTGCATATTCCTACACAACTGAGACATAAGGGGCAGCATAGGGCTAAAAAGTTATTCTTTGTAGGTTATTATTCTAATCACAAATCATACAGATTCTGGGAAAAAAGTACATCTAGAGTTTACTGTAGTGCTTGTGCACAATTCCTTGAACATGTAGGATGGGAAAACTGGAGCAAGATTCAAGTAAGGATGTAATCATAGAAACCTACAAAAGACCAAAACAACATATCAGTAATAAGAAAAGTACAATTAAAGAGGAAGTAAAGGAAGAGCATATAGGACCAGAACAGGAAGAAAGAGGTGAACAGGAAGAAATAGATAACCAGGAACAGGTAGTACATGAAAGTCCACCTGTAAGCCCTGCAATACCTAGACGTTCAACACGTCAAACCAGACCACCTGACAGGTACCAAGCAAGTGTAGTTTGCCAAGTTAGTAAAGTTCCAACTACTGTTGAAGAACTTAGAATGTATCCAGCAAAGGAACAAGAAAATTGGCATAGATGGAGAAGGAATTAAATTCATTGAAACAAATGGGAGTTTATGAAAATGTTAAATTACCTCCAGGTGAAAAGTCCATTGGCTGTAAATGGATATTTAAATTAAAAACTGGTAAAAATGGGATTGTTACCCATAAGGCTAGGTTGGTAGCTCAAGGATTTAATCAAACTGCATGTGATTATGATGAAGTATTTGCACCGAGTCTAAAAGCAACAACCTTGAGAGCAGCTTTAGTGTGGGCAGCTAAGAAGAATTATATTATAAATCACTTAGATGTAGAAACTGCCTATCTGCATGTACCATTGCAGCACACTATATACCTAAAGAAACCTGTAGGAATTAAGGATGATAAAACAAATAATGACTGTTGGAAACTTAAAAAGAGTCTCTATGGATTAAAACAATCTGGTTCTGAATGGAACCAATATATTGTTAAGGAGTTAAACAATATAGGGTTTAAAGCAGGTTTAGCTGATCCATGTGTATTTAAGAGAAAGACAAATGAAACAGTGTTATTATTCTTGTTGCTTACAGATGATATTGCTTTAAGTACAAAAACTAATAATGAAGCTACTGAAATAATATCATTATTAGGTAAGAGGATAAAATTAAAACAATTAGGAGAAATAAAACAGTATCTAGGATTGACAATAAATAAAACCAAAGGTGGCTATAAGATATCTCAAGAGGATAAGATTTATCAATTACTAAAAACATACAAGATGGAACTTTGTAAGTTGGCTAAAACTCCAATGAGTAAGGAATTTGGCCACACTGATGCTCAAAGTCCAAAATTCGATAAGATTACTTATCAATCACTAATTGTTAGTTTATCGTACATTAGTAATTGGTCAAGGCCAGACATTGCCTATAGCATTAATCAATTGGCAAGATTCAATGCTGAACCCACTGAACAACACTGGCAAGCAACAAAGCGTACATTAAGATATATGGACAATGCACTATGCATTGTATTTGGAGCCAAAAGATGGTCTGATTTTAAGTGCATATGCTGATGCAAGTTTTGCAACAGACATAAACACTAGGAAATCAACTTCAAGTATGGCTATACTATTAGGAAAAGCACTGATTGGTTGGAGGGCAATTAGACAGCAACACATAAGTATGTCCACAATGGAAGCAGAATTTTCATGTCTATCTTTATTATGTAATGATTTAATTCTGTATAAACAGTTGCTATTGGATATGAGAATAACTGTTAATGATTCCATTGTAGTTTATGAGGACAATCAAGCAGTCATACGGTTGGCTACAAATATTGCTGTGAAAATGAGATCCAAGCATACAGATCTTAGATATTTGAATGTAAGACAATCTGTAAAAAATGGTTTAATAAGATTGGAATATTGCATGACTGAAGAAAATATTGCTGATCAGTTTACAAAAGCCCAAGGTTCAGTCAAACACAAAAAAAGTTGTGATGAGTATGGTTTAAGGTTGTAAATATATATATATATATATATATATATATATATATATATATATATATATATATATTATTATATTACCCAAAAGGGGAGTGTGTTAGGAATAACAAGGTTACTTAACGTAGTTTGGGTAAAATAATATATATAAACTATGATAGTAAGTGTGTGTCACTTTAACTGCAAAGCATGTAATTTTGAGTGCAGCTGTAAAACTGCCATAAGAGGGAGCAAGAGAGCTTACTGTATTACTGGCTTCCTGAATTGCTTGCTGACAATGATGGATTGATGGTTCCCTGCTGTTTTTGCTGAAAGAAGAAAGGAGGTTTGAACTTCTTCATATCTCTACTGTGAGAAGATTTATTACTGGACTGATATTTGTAAGTTTACTGACCTCTTTTTCGACACTGGACTTTGCAACTGAATAATCCCCGGATGGACTAAACTAGTGTATGATATATGGACTGTTTGACTATGCTAAAACTCTTACTGGAATAAACTATTTAACTAGCACAGTGTATCTGTTTTACTGAGTGTAAGCTACAAAAACGTTTATCTCAAATATTTTGCCTGCCTGATTGACTGCCGTACAGATTCTGCTAGGGTATATCTCTAACAATGATTATTTAATCTGACTCCCATAAGCAAAGCTGCTAAGTGTTGGGGAAGGGGGGAATTGGTATTGTTCCAGTCTCTTGTAGTTCTCATCTATATTTTTCAAGTCTAGCCAAGAACCTTTTATTTTCCAAGTTAAAATAATATTATTTTCCATTTGATAGGATAGAGAAGTTAAATAAAACAATTATGTCTGTATGTGACTTTTGAATTAAAATTTTCCCAGTTGCTTAGATATTGCCATTTCCTTGTGATGACAACAGATGTAGACGCATTTGGATCTTTTTAGCCCAAAAACTGGGGACATTAACATTATTATACTTTTATGACTTTGATTTCTGCCGACACTATTGATTTGAGAAACAACACATAGTTAAAGGTTCAAGGGAGGCCTTATTTTAGTGGAAACAGCTCAGAGCAACTAGACTTTTTCTGTACTTTTCTTTTCTATCAGCAGTTGTATGTTGGTCAACTTTTTATATTGAATTATTGAGTGAAGAAAATGGGAAGGAAGCAATGTTTTGGTTTATCTTCAACAGCAGGAAAATAATTGGATAATTCTGATTTCTGTGGTACAAAACAAAGTAGAAATGTGCTCATGGCACTACCGGAGTCTCTCACAATCAGCTAAGTGACCAAAGAAAAGTTGTATAGACACTCTAAAGGACTGCTATCATTTAGTAGCTTTGGATTTGTACAATTTATTAGATCTTACTTTTATTCCTGATATTCACCATGAATGTGAACCAGATTGGCTGAGGCCAGGGAATTTAACCTGGAATTCTGAGATATTTTTAGGTTTTGGTATGTTGTTGCTAAATATTTGATAAGCAGAATACTTTTTGATGCATATAAATACTAGAAACTACTCTCTATCCTTTGTTTAGTTAACAGAACTTGTACTTCAAACCTTGATTTCCTTTTTTTCGTATAAAACCTATATAATTCTCAACTAGAAAATGCACTGTCCAAATCCAGTAAACCTAGCTAAATATTCCCACTTTGATGACTGTTCACAGAGGGAAATTCAACCCAATTCTTACTAATTATTATACAGCCTGGAAATTTTCCAGGTTTAAATCCACACATCTCAAGAGCATCTAAACTAGAAATGTTGATCTAGATATATTAAAACTGCACATACCACCTGACCTGGTATTGTACTACAGTTAAAGAAAATTTAACTTATTTAAGTAATCTAATTTTCTGGACTCACATGACACACCACATCATGAAGTAGGAATGGGGTTCCTACAGTAGTCATATAATACAATAACCTAAAATGCCCTAGAATATTAGTAGCTTGATATGCCATGCAATCACAGGCCATGACTTTTGAAAAAGGTTGTGCATCATTTCTCATCCAAGATAGGGAAAGTCATCCAAGATAGGGAAAGATAAATATAGAAGAAATGTTTAAAAGTTACCCAGAATCACTGGCAATTGGGTGGCATACAAATTTTAGTAATAGTAATAATAAACTATAATCATTTTGCAAAGTCATAAAATGGGCTACATTGTAAGAAGCACAGACTATTTATGACCTCTACAGACAAGGTCTCAAACTAATGACTTATAACAGAGTTAAAAGGGACCATGGAAGTCTTATATCCCAATCCCTCACAAAAGCAGGGGACCTATACAATTCTGGACAAATGGCTGTCCAACATGTTCCACTGGTTTTGTTCTCACTGTTATTAAATTTCTCCTTAATTCTAGGTTGCTTTTCTCCTTGATTAGTTTCTATCCGTTGTTATTTTTCATGCCATCCAGTGCTTCAGAAGGCTGTTGCCAGCTCCCTTGAGTAAAATTAGATGGAGCGAGTTGAGCAGGAAGTGTCAATCTGGCTGTATTTGGAAATATGGCTAGCTGATCAGAATCAAGATCAGAATTAAGATAAGCCCTTAGATAAGAAATAGGCAGAAATCAACCTTATCCATTTGCATTATGATAAACAATATTATGGCTACAATATTATGTAGCCATAATAACAATTAGTTTGTGGACAGACAACTTTCCTAATAGCTATTTGTAGCCTATCAGTATTCCAAATATATTATAAATTGGGTATATAAACATAAAATAATAGGCATGGTGTAAAGAAGTGAATATGGCAAAAGAAAACAAAAATTAAAAAATGAGCAGGTGTTGAATTGTGTGGACTGAATACAACAGTGAAAGACCAGTATAAAAAAAATATTAAGATGGTTTGGTCTCATAGACAGAATGAATGAAGGTCAAATTGCAAAGCAAATATATGAATAAATGGATTGGAAGCAATTAGAAGATGATAATGAAGTGGCTCTTTGAAATTGATGAGAGATTTGAAGAACAAACTGCATATATGAAGTGAATATTGATATGATGGATGCAAATGGCTTTTAAGAATAGAAAAATGAACTAGTATAGTGAATGATTCTGCTGCAAGCAAAATTTAATTAAACTTTTTCTCACCTCAAATCTTTGGCTCGTTATTATTTTTTCCTTTCCTGATTTTGCAAATTATTACTAATAATAAAGTAATAGAAAAAAGTAATAGAATAAAATGACAGGTAGAAATGTAGATTTTTGACAGTTTCCTCAGGTTTACTGTTATTTTACCATATATTTTATCATAAATAATATACAGGTATAAGGTCCATGCAGTTACAAAGTAATTAATTGATATAATGGCTCTAATACAGGTTTGGCTATATAAAAACAAAAAGTCACTGTCTTCTAAAACAACCAAATTAACAAGCCCTAACTTTAATTTGCAAATGTATAAAACCATCTATAAACTATAATCCATTTTCTATATCTTTACCATTGATTCAAATGTTTTATTTCAAAGTACTTGTTACTGTTCAAGAATCACTGCTAATATTTAATCTCAAACTTACCATTGTGTAAGTTGTGCCTGCTATGAAAAAGAGAGAAATGAAATGCATTCAAATAATGAAAATATTTCTTGCCTTTTTAAAATTTGTTTATATTCAGGTAGGTGGAATTAAAATTTGTCCACAAATTCATTGTTCTGGCATTTAATCATAAGGAAAATGTGGTAATTTAATTAAAACAAATAACATCAGTTGGATATCCCTTAAGATTGAAACTGAGGGAAAATAATCTAATCCATCAGGTTTCATTTTGAAAATGTATTAATATTAGACCACAAGACCAACACAAAAAAGAAAAAAAGTTTGTTTACAATAATGTAATCTAATGCTGAAACAATTTAAATTGAGGAAGCCAAAATGTATACTGTTCTGTTTCAGTTTCTTCATCAGACATTTGTCAAAGTATAATATATCTTAGCAAACTTTTTTAAAAAATAATTTGAAAAAGGCAAATGTGGCAGTACATTTTATTAGGTATGTTCTTAGCAAAATGCTTTAATATTTTTTTAAAAAAATCCAGTATAATATTAAATGACAGAATGATTGCAATGATGGAAGAAAAGATCATATACACATTTTGTTAGGAATCTTAAGAAATAAGATTTCTTCTGAAGTTAGAATAATGATCTAAAAATCATTCTCTATGTGAATGGCTGAATTTCTGTGATCTCAAAAATGACTCAAAAACTACTGCTAGAAAAGTTCAGCTCAATTCCTTTCATATACTTGTTGAAAAAAAAGCCTCAGTGTCAAAAACCTACATTCATATACTTGGATTATATCCATTTGTGACTTGGTTTTAGCAAAACTCAGTATTGGTCATCTTCTCCAGTTATTGCAGCATCCCAAACTCTGGGATTCCTAAGGGTTGGGAATGGAATAAGGTAAGTTTTGTTTCTCTTATTAGCTTGTAAAAAATACTGAGCTCATGAATCTAGTGGATTCAAGGATTTGTCTAACAAAGTAAGGAGGTTCTACATTTAGGCAAGAAAAACCAAATGCACAGGTGTAGAATAGATGGTACATGGCTCAATAGTAGTAACTGTGAAAAGGATCTTGGAGTCCTAGTGGACAATCACTTAAATATTAGCCAGAAGGTGCTGCAGCTGCCAAAAATTCCTAGGCTGCCTTAACAGAGGGATAGAATCAAACTCACATGAAGTGTTACTACCACTTTATAAAGGCCTGGTAAGACCACAGCTAGGATATTGTATCCACACAGTCACCATATAGGTGGGATTCAGCTGGTTCTCATGATTCACCCAAACCATTAGTTAATTGCTCGTGTAGTTCAGAGAACCAGCTAAAAATAAAGTGCAAAAAAGGGGTTTTTTTCTCTCTCCCTTCAGTTAATAGTTCTGGGCAGACAGCCAAGAACCACTTAACAGTTGCAGCTGGAATACAGCCAATACACACTGACTCAAGTCAATAAACAACAGAAACTGACAGGATTAGGGCAGGGAAATCCATCAATCATCCATCTAAGAGATAGGATTAACCTCTTCCCTTCAGGAAGAAAAACAAGATTACAAACATTTTTGTTATAAATAGTATTATGTAACATTTCTGTGATCAGCTGATACTCCCTGGAATTCCCCAAGACCTTTTATAGCTGCTACAGTGTTGGCTACTTCTTGTTTCTTCCTGGAGAAAAAGATACAGGAGGGGACAACGATGCAGGTTGATCATACAGGCCATGAATTTAATGCATGCGTGGTTCAGCCAGATGTAATTATTTTGCTGTGAAGCACCCAATTTAGAACATAGAGAACATAGAATAATAGAATTGGAAGGGTTAATAGCTTTTGGCAGCATGCCCAGGCTTTCAGTTAGCTTGAGCAGCTGCTCTTAGTTTTCCTCTTAGCTGCTGTTTTTTTTTTTTTAAAGGGGGAATGGCTGTTTTAAATTTTCTGTATTGTTTTAGTGGTTCCTGGCCCTGTCCTTTTGGTGTGTACTTTCCTTACTCTTTTTGAAAGCTTCTAGTGATAGAGCACCCACAACTTCTGAAGGCAAGCTATTCCATTGGTTGATTGGTCTCACTCATAGGAAATTTCTCCTTCGTCCTAGGTTACTTCTTTTTTGGTTAGTTTCCATCCATTGTTTCTTGTGCCTTTTGGTGCTTTGAAAAATAGATTGATTCCCTCATTTTTGTAGGAGCCCTTCAAATTTCCTGACAGATCAATTAATCAATAGAACAATTTGCCTCCAGAAGTAAATGGTCCAACACTGGAAATTTTTAAGAAGAGATTGGATAACCATTTGTCTTGAAGTAATGTAGGGTTTCATGCCTAAGCAGGGGGTTGGACCAGAAGACTTCCAAGGTTCTTTCCAACTCTGTTATTCTAATCTATTCTAAATATTGGAACAGTGCTATTTTATTGTGAGTTGGACTAATCAAGTTGGCCACGCCCACCCAGTCAGGTGACCACCCACCCAGTCATTAGGACAGAGAACCGGTTATAAAATTATTTGAATCCCACCACTGGGTCACTATGATGTTGAGACTCTAGAAAGAATGCAGAGAAGAGCAACAAATTAGGTGACTAGAGGCTAAAATATTCCTGCAAAAGAACAGTTGCAGGAATTGGGAATTGGGTACTTTAAGAAAAGAAGTACTAAGGGTGATTTGTATTCCAGTATTTAAGAGAGTGCTACAAAAAGGGAATCAACCTATTGGCAGTACCTGAAGGCAGAACAAGAACAAATGAATGGAAACTAATCAAAGACAGAACCAATTGGAAACTAAGGAGAAATTTCCTGTCAGAACAATTAATCAGTGGAATGACTTTCTCCAGAGGTTTTGGAGCAAGTAAAAGTAAAAACACTACAGGTTTTTAAGAAGAGTTTGAACAACCATTTGTAAAAATGATATAGGGCCGTGATGGCGAAACTTTGGCACACATGCTGGAAGTGGCACATCAGCTGTCACCTGTTGCTCTTCTGGGTTCCAGCATACACATGCCCGCTGGCTAGGTGGTCTTCACACACACAGGAACACCAGAAACTGGAAGAGCAGCTCCCAGCAGCTGAGCTTCTGGTTTTCAACACACGCATGCATGCCAGCCAGCTGGTCTTCGCACGTACATGTGTGCCAGAAACAGGAAGACCAGGTGGCCAGCACACATGCACTCGTCAGAAACCAGAAGCTCAGCTTCCTAGCGCATGCATGAATGCTGGGGAGCTGCTCTTTTGGTTTCCAGTGCTCCCATTCACGCAAAGACCAGCTCTTCTGTTTTCTAGCATTCCCTCATGTGCTTCTGGTTTTCAGTGCTCCGTCACATGCATATGCTCCCATTTCAGCACTTGGTGCCAAAGGTTCACCAACACTGGTATAGGGTGTCCTTTCTGAGCAAGGGGTTGGACTAGAAGATCTCCAAGATCCCTTCAAACTCTGTTATTCTGTTATCATATTTATTTAGCATCTTTTACTATTAAATCATCCAGTCAACTTTCAAGTCTAAAGGGGACCTAGAAATCCTAATTTCTAATGATAAATCCTAATTTCTTGTACTTTTTAATCAACATAAAAAATAAGAATACAGAAGATTTTTGAGTATGTATTCATAATTCTATGATTTTGGCATGATTTTCTTCAATCTATATGCAAGTTAATATAAAGGACACAAAATTGTTGGTAACTTGGTACAGAAGTAGAGGAAAGTGTGTCATTAAGAGGCTCTCTGTCTTCTACAAATGGTCCAGAAATATCCCAGTTTCTTAGAGAATTTTGAAAAGAGGTTTTCTCACACTGGCTATGTCATGCTTTTATTTCTTTTCAAAGCAATCATTTCTCTTTTCAAATGGTCTGTTCTCTATTTATTTTTTCCCAAATTCAGGAATCAGGAGTTTCATTCTTTTAATATAAGGTTATATAGGTAAAGACAAGTAAAGAATGCTCCTCACTCAAACAAAGATGAAGAAGTATGCATGTACAGGAATAAAAAAAGACAGGATTGTACTGACTAAAGAATGCAAAATATGCAATCAAAAATAACCATATTTCTTCACCACAAGACAGATGTAATTCAGTACATACCTTCTTAGCAGAAGGTTTTAGCAATCACAGTTTTTTGAAATTCAGTGTGAGTTTATATATATTTTTAATTGGCCACTGGAGAGATAAAACCCCTCAACAATAGCTCCTCCTCTGAATAGAGAAAGAAAACCAACAGCTTAGCAAGTCCCTGGCAAAGCAAAACAGAATCTGTTTTAAAGTCTGGTATAGCAGATGGTAAACAATAAAAAGAAAACATGATGAAACTTGAAACAAATCCATATTCATAAGGGATGAGATGTGAGTTCAAAGTTTGCATGCTAAAAAATCCCCTTTTAGTGAGGTATGTCTTTATGTCAAAAGTTTAGGTAGTAAATGCAAAAAAAAAAAAAAAACATTTTGCAGATATTTTCCAGTTCAATCCTTAGTGTCCAGCCTTTAAAATTTACAAGTGACATGCCAGAGGAACTAAAGGACTTATTCAATAATAAACACAGCATAGAATATTACCATTCACTTCCAAGTATAACAGGTTAGTAAGATCAATTTTACAATCCAAGTCAGTCAATATGCTAGCCTCATATTGGTCTTGATTGCTGCATATCAATTTAAAGATCAACAATTATTAGTATAGAAATGAAGAATTTGACTCAAAATGTTCAGAAGCTACAAATAACCTCAGATGTCTATGAGCTAATCACAAGGATTCACTTGGGGGACACCCATTGAATCTTGCTACCAATTTCTTAAATGCATTTTCTTTAAATCATTTTTCTTGTCAGGTAATATTCAATAGCTTCACACCTGTATTTGGCTCCACTTACATTTAAAAAGGAAATAGAGATAATAGCATTATATCTATTGTGAAAAATATGATAATTATACTTTGTTTTGGAAATTATATTCTAAAACATCAACAAAAAGCTATTTTTACGACCAATACAGCAAATTCAGAAGTATAGTTGTCAGCAGAGTCACTATGCCTGCATAGTCAAGAAAAATAAATTATTGTCAGAAAATTTTCTAAAATTAATTAATTTTAATTAATTAATTGACTTAATTACTATATACTTATAATATAATTAATTAATTTTAATTAATTAATTGACTTAATTACTATATACCATTACAAATAGATTTGGCTCTCTCCTTGGAAGTTCTGTTAAGATAAATGTTGAAAAACTTTTCTTAAACTGCTCATGTCACAGGATTCTTTATTCTGAAAGGTGCCATTGCTGAGAATCAATGCAATCTATGAAGCTCTAATGAAGATATCAGGATTGAATTGTTTATTCAATGATAGCTGACAATAATATGTTTTCCTAACCAGCCAGCTTTAAAAAAGATTTATTTTTTCCTTGTGGATTTCTAAATTTGAGTTCCATTGAGATACATTGTTTTTATTTTTGTCAATACTTCAGCTATTATATCCTTTGATGTGTTTTTTTTAAATTCACCAGAATTACCCTTATAAAACTCCTTAAAAAGTTAAATTCATGAACTGTTCATCTGTCTCGTATACCATTAAAATTATATAGATTCCCATCCCTAGAGTAGCTTCTATGTTTTTAAAACAAATATTTATAGACAAATGTAAGAAAAGATCATTATAAATTATAATGTAACAAATCAATTTTAACTCTATATTAAATGCTACTTATGTCTTAACTAGTTTCAGTTGAGTTAAACTATCATCAAGAACTTTGTAGTTCCACTTTCTGTCAATCAGAACAGACACCTGCAGTCCTAAGAATGCAGACAGAGTCCTGTGGGAACCTCAAAGAGTATTGTGTCTACCAAATCAGGAATTGCTTCTGTCTGATAGCTGCAGTTAAAAATAAATATATGGAGAAATGAACTCTACTCAATTGCAGTCAGCATAATAAGTGACTTCCTTTGTTTTAATTTAATTAGACTAAGGAAATAAGTGATCATGAGACTCTTTTACATTATTAATTCACTCAGATTTCTGACTGCTTGTCTTGGATGAAGTTTAATGTTTAGAATTAAAGCTTGCAAATAATACTTCATTAAGCCATATGCTTCTATTCTTATCTACCAATTGAATGTTTCAAATGTTAAGAAAGAGTTCCATCCTGTTCATAAAATTATTAGAACATTTTGTTACATAGTCTATTTGATATTCAGTTCCCTCTGTCCCAATCAGTTACTTCTCTAAGCAAAACGTTACAATAATAGTACTCATGGACCATTGCTGTTTTCAGCCACGAATGATTAGTGTTATTCTTGCACTGAAATTGAAAGTTATACTTAAAATGGAAAGCTTTAAAAAATGTATATTATCACTTTACATCTATATTGTGCTGGGTACTGTAAATATTTCTTTTATTGCTTGTTGTTGACAGGGAGATGGGGTTATTGTATATTGTATATTGGGTTTTATTTTTTGTAAGCCAGCTAGAGTCACTGAAAGTGAGTGTGTGGCCTTATCAATTCTCTAAATAAATAAGTAAAAATAAAATGCATTTATAACTAAATGTTCCTATTTTCCTATTTTCCTATATTTCTGTTTTGTTTTGTATTGTCGATTTTTTTAATTAGAAGCCTAAGTAAAGGGAGGTATGTAATCTGTTCTGAAAATCTTTCCAGTTGAAGAGTGATTATAAACAGTACCTTCAGTAAAGCCATCATGATTTATCACTTATACAAGCACTTATTGTCTATAAATCCATCTTCTTCTAAATGAAATTCCTCATAGTCTAAACTCTGTTTTTAATGTTTTATTGTAACATTTACTTCTCAATCCATTCTACATCAGGCCAGAGTTCTGGGCAAAGAAAACACCATACTGGAAGAAGGATGCAATCATTGGATTTTATATGAAAAAAGGCACAGAAGGTTACAGAAACTCTTTTCTGTGAGGATATACCCCTGCATTTCTGACTCCAAATATGATGAAGGTTGTAAAGAATGCTGCTCAGAAGCTGTATGTATATTCAAAATCTTCTTAATGTACACATAGTAATTCCTCATAACATTGTGTACTTTTTCCCCCAAAACCTCAGTTCAAACATACAGTATCAGTCCAGAGTATATTCTAAATATTTTTGCTTGTCTTGTTTATTGTTATTTATTTCTATTATTTATTCTTCCACAAGCAAATGAATGTGCACTTTGACCTCCTCCAACTTTCTCCATAGTATTTTTCTATCTCATGCCATGAGCTGAGTTGGGTTGAGAAAAAGTGGCCAAACCAAAGTCATTCAATCAGCTTCCAGGGCTACAAATGGACTTGAACCTTGGTTTCCTTTTTCTAAACCAGCATCTTAATCACTATTACACATGTATATTTAATTACAGAAAAATTACCCTAATGCCACCAACAAAGAGTTTCCTAATTTTCTGTAAATGAGAATAATTTTATCTTGATTATGACAATAAACTCTGCAGAATTGAGAACTTTAATCCAGTTTGATATCAGAAGATTATTTTTATACAGACATAAACATACAGGAATACCTATACAACAGAGAGAGAGAGAGAGACAGAGACAAAGAATTATCTCCTTTTCTTTGGAAAGTAATTTATATATTAATGGAATGTGGCAAGAAGTTATGTTACATAATGTTATATTATGAACAAATTGTCCATAGTACAAATAAGAGAAATAAACACAATAATAACAGTAACAGTCATTATTAATTTAAAATCAAAATAATACATAAATAAGATCTATCCTAGATGTATTTTAAAAGTCTTCCTCAGTAACTCTATTTTAATCTGCTCCAGATTAATCTGCTCCAGCAGGGTCAGGGAAAGTCTAGCCTCCAATAGAAAATTATTCCATGGGATGGGGAAGAAGCACTTTCTCATAACTTCAATCTCCTTGATTTATTTAAATATATATGTACTTCGAATGCTTTTCTTTTGAAAATAAAATCTAACATTGTATCAATACCAGACAATGAGCCAATGCTTTGGAAACTGTTATTTAATTTTTAAAATAGCTGGTCATGTTCATAAGGGGCCGTTGTTTCAGAAACCCACATGCTCTTAGGCTCATCAACCTAGTTCCACAATTCTTTGGATCCAATAAAAGTTTTGGAAGGTAACCAGCGTATACTCACAAAAACAATGCTGAAAAATGAATGAAATTTGCTTTTATGTCAAATGCCTTAATTGTCAACATAATGTATATGTAAATTAGAAGAAAGTTAATCATATAAGGAAAAGTCTGGGAACATTTTTATCAGCCCAAAAAGCGGATATCTAAATCCATATTTACTAAAGAGTACTATAATCATTCAAGAGTTGAAGGCAAGTAGGAAAAGTGAACACAACATTTTGTTCTATTTCAGTAACAGGGACACATAAACAACTTTCCAAATGATAAAAATAGAAACTAAATAATTATGGTTCAGATGTCAGAACTAAAATTGGGAAAAAAGATTTAATTTTCAGGTCAGTTACCATTGAGGAAATCTCTTGAAGAATAAAAGACTACTTTCACGAAGTGGGTTGCCTAACTGATCATCAGTTCCTCTTTTCTCACTTTCATCTCTGTGAGTCTGCAGAGGAAAACCGACATCTGTGTCAATCACTGGCTTGAAGGTTTGCCCTGAAAGGACAGCAGTCGGTTAGCCTCAAGACAAGTGGTAAAAGACTGCAGCCAGCTCTGCAGAGACAAAGCAGCTGGCAAGACAGAGTAAACAGGAAGAAACTTGTGCCCATCTACTGGGAAGAACAGTAACAGGATAACCATAACTCTAAAAAGACCTTCCCAATATGGGATGCCTATGAAGAAAAGAACAACAATAAAATCTACCTCCAATTACTGCTTGGGACAGTTTATTAATCTAGAGACGAACTCCTGACAGAATTTCTATTTAGTCTTTATCCAATGCATTCTGCCTAATGGGAACCTTATTATGTTTGACATTGCAAGTAATTACCCTATGATAATTTTTTCATATAAGAGAAACAAATGCTTCAATTTTCTGCAGGTGTCTTGGATACATTCAATGTGCCAAAGAATGAGGTGTGCATTCTTGTTTTCCTGTAGTGATTTCAAATTAGAGTGGTTCATGCTTGAGAAAAATGTGTCCATCAAGCAAAGAGCATAACATATTATTTATCTGACAAAGCCATAAAAACTCAGTGAGGAAAAAACAAAAAACAAAACTGAGAATAGTATTAGTTTACAGATAATTTTCATGTACTTTTTTTTAAAGGTACTGTTTCAGAATGCTCCTTATTTCATAAGTACCTGTTTCTTGATTATACAGTTCAGTTATTTTCAGGCAAATCATCCCCTATTCAGCTAATTATTGATGTTCATTTTATTAAATATCTATCTGGCAAAAAGTATGTTAGTTCTTAGTTCCAGAAGTGAAGTATTCATTGGAAGGAAAAATAATAGCGATTCCAAATCCACTATCTTTTGTATTTTTTATTTAAAATATATTTGTTATGAGGAAAAACAAAGCAGAAGAAAGTATGTGTATTCCATCGTGAAGTAACTCGACTGTAGCTCAAATGTCTGAAACAGATGGTGGAACAGTTTAAGCCTGGCATCTGATAGCAACTAGATTTTACAAGGCTTTCTTGTTCTGTTATTAAAACAAGATGTAAAATAAAGCAAATCATGTTACTTGAAAAAGGTGCTGTTTCTTGTTTTAGTAATTAGGTTATTTAAATTGCCAAGAATATATATCACATTCAAAATTATAACAATGGATACTCTTTAGACTGAATTGGGCTATTTCAATTATTAGTTGGGCAAACTTATTAGGGCTATTTGTATTTCAAAAATTATTCAGAAGGCTTTGAACTCCTGCCATACTCTTTGTAAATGGTGGATAGAACTGAAGAAAGTGATAGGCAAGGCCAGAGTCATGTATGATAAAATCACAATTTTCTTTTTAAAATGTCACTACCTTAGTTTCCTTTTATGTACTGTACTTTATTTGGTGTCACTAACATTCTAGTAGGCTTATAGTACACTAAGCAACATAAAAACAATTAGAAATAATAAAAAACAAACTGGAACACAAGAAAAAACAACAAAGGAATAAAATAAATCTAAAAGCATGAATGGTTCAATTGTTTATGAGAAGACATGAGACTATTAGTAAAGATTATATAGCCTGATAAATGGTTCTGAATGTGGGACAGTGGTGTGTGTGTGTGTGCACGCGTGTTGGCAATGTCAAGAGGGTCTTGGAGAAAAATGCACATAAAAGAAAATAAAAAAGAGTGAAAGAAGCAAAAGGTAAAGTAAAAAAAACTGCATAAAAAGAAAGCTAAAGACCAATATAAACATTTAGAATACACATGAGTCTTCCAAAGTAAGGAACTGAAAGTGGTGAGATTCATATTTTTTTTTTACTATTGGTTCTGTGGGTGTGGCTTGATGGGCATGACAGGGGAAGGATACTGCAAAATCCCCATTCCCACCCCATTCTTGGGCGAAGGTTACTCCCGGTTCTCTGAACTACTCAAAATTTCCACTACCGGTTCTCCAGAACTGGTCAGAACCTGCTGAATACCACCTCTGAATTGAAAGTACAGGAAAGCAAACAGGATGTGAATTTGCCTGGAACAGAAGAATCATGTTATAGAAATCTACAGAAATATGAAAGCAAAGATGTATTGCAATATGTGTAAAAAGAAAATGATATTTCTAAAAAAAAAAAAAATGTAGTTGACGATATCATGGAAAATTTAAGAATACAAGATTATTTATAAGAATAAAAGCGTAAAAATGTGGAAATATTAGGTTTCCGGTTCCGCGTGGCTTCGGTGGCAGCAGGAATTCGCAACTGTTCGCGATTCCTGCTGCGCTTGCCGCCGAGGTACCCCCGATCCAAATGGGTCAGGGGGATATGGCTGGCTTGTAGGGACAGCTGAAGAGAGAGGGGAGCCGGACAGGGGGTTGGGGGTGTCGCAGACCACCTCCTTGTCCGGAAAAACCCCTTTTTCCCAAGGTGGTGGAGCGACGGTCAGCAATGGCCGCCACGAAGAAGCCTGCAACCGGGTAAGATTGTGCTGGAGGAAGCAAGAAAAGTGAAAGTGCTGGCCAATCAACATCTTTTAAATTCGCTGGAACTGAGCTGTCTGAATTGCTGGAGGATACATTGTATCCCTAAGAAGATTGACAGTGGTGGAGAAGCTGTTAAAGGGAACTTTTTTTTCTTCACTCTCCCACCCCATGGAAACAGCAGATGAAGATTTGAAATTTGTTTGGACACTGAAGGTGAACTATTCTGAAAGTTGAAGTTAAGGGACAAAAGAGTTCTTGGACATTGGACTTAAAAATTTAAGAAATTGGAAAACCCTTATTCGAGGTATGGATTTCTGATCATTTAAAAATTGATGTTGCAAGTGGGAAGGGAGAGGAAAAAAATTGGAGCAGAAGTGGAAAAAGGAGGAGATTGCCTAGAATCTCAAAGAAAGATATATGGTAATTGGACCTCTTTGATTAAACAGTAACCCCAGAAAGAGAAATAGAAGAAGGAAGAAAAGTATTAACTTTTGGAACTTTTTTTGAATTATTTTTGATTAAAAATACTTGGTTGGTTGTTTTGGGGAACGTTTCTCTTTTCAGGATGGCATCGCTTGTGGATGAACTCAAGATTGAATATCAAAAATATAAAAAGGAAGAACAAGATGGAAAAGATACTTTGGGCACTTTATTTCAATTTTTAGAAATGGCATTATGTACTTATGAAAAGTTGATTATGCAGCAGAATGACTGGGACAAAGAAGAAGAGGAACAAGAAGCCATCTTTGATGAACAATGGGTTTTTTCCAGGGAGGAGGAGAAAGAGGATAAGAAAAAGGGGATTTTAAGGTTTGAAAAAACAACCAAAAAAGAGAAAAATGAGAGGAAAGGTGGATGCAAGGTTAGAAAGCAAAGGAAAGGGAGTAAGAAAAGGGAGGAGGAGAGACAAAGGGGTAAAAAGGGCAAGGAGAAGAATAAGCAAGAGAGAAAGGGGGGGAGGAGAAGCCTCAATGGTGGGAAGCAAGATCTAAAGAAAAAAAGTTTATTTAGAGATAATGGGTGAATCTAATTAAGGATAAAAGGGGGATTCTAGAAGGTACATAAGATTGTGTTTTTATATGTGTATTTAGAGTATAAAATGTATTGTGTAATTTTAGAATCTACTAAACAGAATCCCAAGATAAATTAAGTGTTATATGAAGTACTTTTAAGTTAGGGAAATGAGTTAAAGGCATCACTCCAATTAGTGTATAGGAGAAGTATAGTAAAAGAAAAAAGATGAATGGATAGTTGGAAATAGAACAGACAAAGAATGTTATTGAAAATGGTAATAAGATATGGAAGGATATATAAAGGTTTTGTTATGTTTTTTGGGGGTTTTGTATGTTGATAAAAGGCAATAAAATTTTAATTAACAAGAAATAATTTGGATGAAAAGGAGAAGTTGGGATAAGATATGAAGTTAAATAGATAAAGTAAATATTGATATTATAATTGGGAATCATTATGTTCTATTGGTTTTCTTCTTTAATTATTACTTTTTTTTTTTTAGAAAAGAATTTATAAGCTGTTATGCCTTGATTGTTTGTGCACTGTTTTTGTAAAATTAATAAAATTGGTTTATAACAAAAAAGAAAATGATAATAAGATATGGAAGGATATATAAACTGAATATGATGTTTGAATTTGTGTCTGTGAGAAGAGTTTCAACCCAGGATCAGGCAGTCTTCAGAAAAGATGTTTTAGTTTTGTTTTGTTTTTTCTATGTTCTGTGTTTTGTATGTTTATGAAAGGCAATAAAATTTTAATAAGCAAGAAATATAATTTGGATAAAAGGAGAAGTCTGGATAAGATATGAAGTTAAATAGACAATGTAAATATTGATATTACAATTTGGAATTATTTTGTATGTTCTATTGGTTCTCTTTAATTATTATTTTTTTTTTTAGAAAAGATTTTTCAAGTTGTTATGCCTGGATTGTGTATTGCTTTTGTAAAATTAATAAAATTTGTTATTTAAAAAAATGTGGAAATATTAGAGATATTAGTGGATTGTGTGTACTTTTGTAAACAGACAAAGTCATGTTTTGGGGTGAGAACATGAACAATTAAAGTGATCAATTGGTATAGTTCTGGAAATCAACATATCAAACTGCAGGGTTATGTTTCAGAAAGAGACTGGAATGAATGATTAAAAGTTACATAATCAAACTGAACAACTGCAATTAAACAAATAGGAAAATGAAAGGGGGCAGAGGAAGCAGAAAGTGTGAAGCTATGGTTGCTTGGGGTTGATATAAGCATTTAAAAGAGAGCAGTGAGAAGTTTAAAGAACAGAAGCAATAGATAATGTAATGGTCCAAGGACCAAGCAAAGATAATTTTCAAGGCTAGAAATATACTTGAGAAGACTTGCAAATGGTTTGGAGAGAAACTATTTTTAGTTTTGTACTATTACCTAGTTTTGTGTTGGTCTTATAACCATTTTTGATTCTGCAGAATATTGCTTATTCCAGAAAGAAATAACATAGTTTGTGTGTGTGTATCTGGCACAGGCATTCTCAGACACAACCAAGTATATAACACAAACTTAAAGCCATTTCCAAAATTTATTTTAGTTGGACATGTATTGCCCAAATCAAATCCAGCAAAACAAAACCAGACTGATTGAAACCAAAATGTGAAGCCCCCACCCCTGTGAAGCTAAAAAAAAACCCAAACCAATGGCATTCCCTTTTTGAACAGCTTGTTAAAATGACATTATAAGAGTTGGGGCTATTTAGGAATACTTACGTCATGAGCAAAAACATGTTTAGACAAAGAGGGAAAAGAATATGTTTAAACCTGCTTGGAAGCTTTAAAATAAGCCTAATTAACATTTTGGACAAACTAAGTGATGTTAATTTGTAATTCTGGCAAGATGCCTCATAGTTTTTTTTTTTTTTTTTAAGTGCATCATTATTTCTTAAAAGTCTTTTCTATGTGAAAGGAAAATAGAATGCCTTACTGTTGGGACAGTTTTTTAAAAAGGAATTAACAAATAAGCTATAGAAACCAACCCCAAGTTGTTTAGAACTTTGAAGGACAGGCATCAAGGGCATTGTAAAGCATTAAATAAAAGGATAACAGCAATTAACCTCTTTAGATGGGTTTATGCAGTAAGTTGTTTTGTCAAAAAATGGATGCACCCTAGACAGCCTGGCTCTGCAGTAGGATCAAGACCAGATGGAGTTTATAAAAAGTGCATAAAACCCTACATGATATGGATAATGTCTGTTCAAGAGCTATTTTCAGTTTAACAAAGATGATGGAACAGAGGGGATACATAAAAATTAAAGAAAATCTGATTGGAAACAGATGTTTGGAAACCCCATTTTAATGCAAAGAAACATAGTTGTTTTGAATAGTCAAGAAAGCAAAATTGTTCAGGTAGAAACACGAGTCTCATTCATAAACAACCAAAAGACAACCTGGGATGTAATGGAGTATGAATGACTAATGGATTTCATTTAGGCAAGGATTCTAAATTTGCAATGGCCATGTAATACGTTCAAAAGTAGATTATAGAGGAATTCATAGGTTGAGAAGATTGAATTTTTTTCCATTCATCATTTGTTCAGTCAGATTTAGATTGTTTTCTACTCATCAATAGCTCTTTTATTCCTGAGTTTTCAAAACTACAGAAATTAAATTAACTGTGTGTCATTGCTCTTTACGTTTTGTATCCTTTTGTTTGTTTATTCTCAAGCTGAAGAAAATAGTATATATCAACTGATTCCCTTAGATGGACAACTCCACAAGCTGATTATATATTAATAGTTAGGTTTTCTTTCTGGTTTTCTTTTTCCTTTCTGCCAAATTTTGCATGCCAATTTAAATTGCAAAACTGCAAGCCTGGTTTTCTCAGAAGTTTAAGTTCACAGATAACTAGGTACAAAGTTCAGACTAAAGGAAAGCTGCAATTTATGGATATATGCAGACTTTTAAATATGCTTGCACAATCATAACAAGACAAAATCACAATAACCTCCATATTTGTTCAGCAAAATGGTTTTCATAACTCATGAATCAAAAAAAATAATCAGGACAGGATACCAAATCTCAATAGAAAGCAGAATAAATAGCTTTATTGTCAATGGTGATTGTTATAATGGTGATTGTAAGTAGCTTAGCCAAGTTCCTTACCCTTTAACAAGCAATGGCCACAGTAATCATCTGCATTTTCTTCTCTGTAATGAAGTATTGTGTCTGTCTGCCTGAATGTTTCTGCTTGTTCTATTGCATTCCATGTATAAAATGAAATGCATTATATGCACTGGAAAGCACAAAGCAGTTTTCTCTATCTTTTACTAGAGTCAAAGATGACTTGATGATATCCAATCAATCAATTTGAAGCTAGCTACATCATCTTACACCCCAGAAAACAGTGTGCAATACTCTAGCATTTAAAACAAAAAAGGAAGGAAGTTGCCATGACTCAACTTCCATGGATCCCATAAAACTAGTAATCCTGCTATAAATGTTCTTCTTTCTTTTCAACCTTCATCCTCCCAATTCCAGCCAAGTTTTTAAGGACACTTTAAAAAATAGCTTTCAAATTATTCAGTAGCTCTTATCAATAGCTGTAACTATTCGATTTTCACATTTATCCAGAGTGATACAATGATAGCATGTATTCTAATACAGACTGAAAAAGAAAAATGGAATAATAGTTTCTTAAATTATCCAACAGAGTTAATATAGAAAAAATTATACCTATAACTACTAAAGCCAAACTATAAACTCGTATCAGAAAATAAAATTCATTCTTATTGCCTTAAAGTTGAGACTGGTGGCATATAAATTTAATAAATACATTCTAAAAATCTGTTTTAATAATACCTATATTTCATATACTGCAAAAGAGTAATAACACAAATTGAAACTAAAGTCTACTATGTAATATTGATTAGCAAGATGACATTCAAGCCATCCATTTAAAAGAGAAAATAAAAACCTTATTTATGTGTGCACAAAAAGAATGTTCTTAATTCTACTCTCATAAGGCAATAGTCAACTAGTTTGCACCCTTGATTATTCCAAGAAAATTTGACATATAGTACAGAGACATGTATTTTAAAATGCCTCCAAAAAAGTACCATTAATACAAATCTTTTATAATTTCCATTTTAATATATAACATTTGTAATGTCAAATATAAATTATGCAAAGTTGGGTTGGCATCAAACTTATTTATATATAGCCAGGAAAAGCACTAATTTTGGCCAAGAAAACTGAAAAAAATAAAATCATAAGTACTCTGGCTCATCCTACCATGACTGCAAAATTGTGGTTCTTTTTCATTAAAAAACAGTTCATAATGACTTTGTCTTGGGTATGAAATATCATATGCAGCATATTTAAGATGATCAATGTAATTAAACTCTGGGGAATATTAAGACCGTTGATTCATTTATTATATTACTATGGTTGCTATATTATTCATCAATATGCATGATGCAAATTTGAAACTATAATGTAGTCTAAGTTGAAATCATTCATGCAGAACCAATATTTTATTCAATCACAGTTTGGTCTTGGGTAATCTGAGACTACATGTATATGTATATGTATGCATGGTTGGAAACATGTGAAAGAGACCTTTATACTGCAGTGGATATATAATCATCATTTTAGCTATTGTCTATCTACTACAAACTATAAATATAAAAAGCATAATATATATCCTAAAAACCTAGATAACAAATCCTAAGTGAAGGGAGAATAAAATACCCCCCCCCCAACTATGTAACCATCTAGACCAGGGGTCGCCAACCTTTTGGACCTCAGGACCATCAAACTCATAATTTTAAATCCCAGGGACCACTAACCGGTTCTGTGGGCATGGCCTAATTTGTGGCTTGGTGGTCATGTGACTGGCTTGGCATGGCTTGTATGTAAATATTAGCAATATTTATATAAATATTGATTTTTTTTATTTTTTAAAAAAACAACTTTTACCCAAAATTAGGTAAAGCAGGCAGACAGATTGAATTGCTCACAGAATCACAGATTAATTTAGAGATCTATCTATCTGCCATAAGCTAGCTCAGTCTGTCACATAAAATTTGCTTGCCATGAGTCTGCACTGAATAATAGAACCTTCAGTCCTAAGGGAGGTTTGGCTGTGCTTAAAAGCACAGCTGAAGATCTAAATACTAGCTAGAAAGCAAGAAATCCAACCATTTCCTGCTTTCTAGCTAATTTAAATCTCCCAGCACAGCAGAACAGCTGATGGTTGAGGGGAAAAAAAAGGAAAAATAGCAATTTAGCAGTAACTTTGCTGGATAAGGAGTGAATGGATGGGGAGGGTTGCCACGGGCCATGTGGGCAGCGTCCTGTGCAGCCTGAATTTATTGCTTTGGGGGTGACATTTCTCTGCAGCCCACCAAAATTTTCTCCAGTTGGTGACCGCTGATCTAGAAAAGTCTCCTTTAGTTATTTCTGCAAAATGAATGAATGTATCATGCTTTAATCCCAGAAGGATCAGCCCTGTTACTATTTGGAAAGGAGAATACCAGAGGACTGTTGCCTGGTTTGGGAAGTTTAAAATATTTAAGAAAGGAGGAGGGAACCCTTTCATATTTATACCGTCTGAAAAAAAGTCAAAGGAAATGGAAAAGCACTTCCATAATGGAACTATGAAAACTGTATAGATGCTATCTCCAGCTAAAAGATGCTTTCATCTTTATCAAACTCTGAAATAGAAATAGGAATCATAAATTAAGGAGGCACTCTTGACCAAAAGATTCCTCTCTCCTTTGACTAATATATGCCAAGCTGGTTTTGGCTTATGGTATTCAAAGTATAAAAGATCTGAAAGGCAGCAAGATCCTTTTTTTTCTGTGCTAAACAAAAGAAGAAGCTCTATGAAGAAAATAAAAACAGGAAGCCAAAGGCAGAGCTGAGTAAAAGAAATGGGGAGGAAGTATTCTTGTTTCTTTCCTTCACTCCAGCCATCATCAATAGGGTTATTCTCAAGTGGCAGATAAAAATAAAAACCAGGAAGGAGAAAAAGTACTCCTTCCTTTCCTCCTTCCCCTCCAGCATGTAAGAAAACACACTTGCCACCTGTTTTTTGCCTTATGAAAAAAAAAAATAGGGCAAGGCCCTATGCATAATACTTGACAGATGTATCCATATGTATGCATTATCAGCAATGATGTATGTTGCTATTAGAACTAAAATGACAACATAGTGAGAAAAACTGAGAAGAGAAAGTGACTGAGAATAAACCCAGAGAGAGTTGAATAAATCCAGAGAGAGTGCACAGGAGCAAACAAATTGATACCAGCTGAAAGCAGACAATACAAAATGACAGCCAACAGGAATGAAAGTAACTAAAGTAACTACCCAACAGCATTAACTGAGTCAATGATCATGAAAGGAAATGGAGGATGAGGTAACATTTAATGAACAGCTGTTGGCATAAAATGAAAGTTCATACTAAAAACTTATCAGAAGACACCACCCATGTACATCACCATATAGAAAGCCTGTCTTTTCCAACTTTCTTTGTGTTCTTTGACTAGTAGTAGTGAAGCTTAATTGTATGAATGTGCAAACTTGGGTAATTTAAACAAATGTAATCAATAAAGTGAATATCAGAAACAATGCTTCAAAGAGGAATGGATTATAGTATTGTAGCTTAATTCTGCTCACAGTTAGCAGTGCAAGAACTTGTGCCTTAGGTACAATTTCATTGGACATTTTAGTAATGCATAAATAAATACAACCTTACTTAGTATCATAAAGTGTCTGGAATTCTTCTTGGAAATTTTCCTGACATAGTATTCCATGGAACATCTTTTGTTGATTTAGACTGTGAAATATCAAACCAGATGTTTAAAAAAATCACTTGAAGGTGTTAAGAGAAGGAAGGAGACAGTTTTCATTAACAAAGGCTACAACAATGAAAGTGCAGCTTTGTATTCATTGAACAAATTATGCTTCCATATATTTCCTATTTTAGAACTTGAATTATTCCATTCTTTCTTTTCTACTGTAGTTATTTTCTGAAATGTATTAGAAAGTTGAAATATTAGTCCACAACAAATAATATAAGTGAATTTGCTGCATTGTGCAAAATGTTAAGCAGCTAATATATTAAGTTGTGTACATAAAGGTATCTCTCTAAGAGATTCTAGAACAGGCATTTTAATTGTTTCATTCCTTTAAATTTCATTGTAATACAAGACAGAATTCTGGATTAGTATTTGAATTACAGTCATTTCCTATATCAAGGAAGATAATGTGGGCTTGTGGAGTAAGGGAGTTTAAAGAGGAAGAAAGGAAGAGAGAGAGATCCATAGAAATCCAGTCTATTCTACTGTCTGTGCAAGACAGTGCAGGGAGTTTCCATTGTTGTACTATGATATTTCTTTAGGCCCCTTGTCTTTGTGCTTAACTCACCCAAAGAAATCAATTAAGAGTTTTTGTTTGAGACACAAATGATGAGGATCCAATTATCAGATTTAAGATGCATTATGCAAAAATCAAACTCTCTGGAGAATTCTATATTGCTGGGAATTTGGAAGGAAAATAAGACAACTAGCAGGAGGGAAATGGTCTTTAATTTCAGTGATGATTGATACATTGTCAGAATACCTGAAGTACAAAGATCATTCTGCAAAGATCTATCTACATGGTCACTAAAACTCAATTATGACTTAAGGCCATCTAATTAATTAAATCAACAATAAAGCCCGTGTTGTGAATGTCAATGAAAAATCATTTTGTCTGTTTCTAAGTAGACAGCGAGGGAAAAGGACATGAACAAGCAGAGTTCTAAGGTAAACAAAAAAAAAAAAAAGACATGATTGATCCTTTGTAATAAGTAAATAGTGTTCAGTTCACATCCCAAGTGAAATAAGTTTTAGTAGGCTACCACTTGGAACATACAGATAGTAGTACAGTTTTGTATTTTATTTTATTTTTCAAATAAAATATTTGAATTAAGAATGTTTTGCCTATTGACACGTTTGTTCTCTAAAATATTCTAAGGAAGCAAATATAATACATGCAAGTTTCTAATTAACTGTATGTGCCCAGGCCTGCTCCCTAATTTCTATCATAGTTCTACTCCTAATGTTTTTAAGGTCAAGGAAATGACTTAATTAATTAACTTCCATTATATTATCTACTCTCATGAAATTCTGCAAACTGCTTGTGTAATGTTTGGTATGTAATCCTTTGATTTTGTCTTCATCATGTTCAACCTTAAAGTTCTGGCTGTGTGATTTCATGATGCTTTCCCCCTTCAGCATTCTTCTTCCAGAATTGTGCTCTCCAATGCTTTTGTGCTTTTTCTCTCTCGTTTTACCCACCATTCTATAAATCCTTGTAAACAATTGCATCCATTTTATTTTTATCAATATCATTACTTACTCTATTTAATAAAAATGTTGAGGTCATGTTAGCCTTTTTAGGACATGTAGCTCCAGCCAGCTGCTCTAAGATTTATTTCTTCTCCCCAGAAACCTTTTAGATTTTGATGTGTTAAGATTTCCTTATAATTGATCCTAATTTTTCTCCTTTTTTATAAACACTATATCCCCATGAGAAGCTAAATTCTTGTCTATTTCCAGCAAAGTAAAACATGGTGTTAAGAAAGCTTATTTGGGTTAGTTGCTCTTTTCCCAATTCCCATTCCAGGATCCACAAAGATGTGAGGAAAGACAAGTATATTGCACCAAAGCATGGCTGTCTGCTGGCTTGTCACAATGCCAGTCCAGTCCCTTGAAGATGAATATAGTTAGTTTCTTCCATATATATATTTCCAGCATAACTAGAAATGGTAACATAAAGTGCTTACCAAAGTAATTCCTCTGTTTTTATCTTTATTGGAAAAGCATAATGGTCCTTAGAATCAAAGCAATTGGCTTGAAAATAAACAGGTTAACTTCTGTATTGGTTGAGGTAATTGCTATTTTCAAATTACAACAATGATCCGGAATGAGAATCTAAATGTTAAAACTGTGGCCCTCTTCATTTTCTTTGCCTACCTAATGATATATGCTGTATGCATGTGGTTGAAAAACAGTTGGCATCCAAAGCTTCCTGCTGAGATTCCCTACCAATGTCAAATTGAAGCAATAAAAATGACCTTTACAAGTACAGGATTACTAAGGCATTCTTTCCCACTGTAGCTCTGAATAAGAAACATACATATATACAAAAAAGTGAAATACTCATTACCAAACCACAATTATTGCTACATCTAAAACCCAGATGTTATCTTGAGTCATAAATAATCCAAGGAACTTTAAAAAAATCTCAGTTTGTCTGATGTTATATACATAAAAATTTGACCTGTTTATACTATAAATTTGACCTGCTTTATAGCTATAAAACCAAAGATTAAAGAAAGAAAACCTGTGCTTATCAAAAACAATTATTTAAATCTAAAATTCTTATTCTTAATTTCTTTACCACACAAAAAGAATCTTGGAATGGTGAGTGTAATTTACTGCATATAGATCACTTATTCATTTCTTCAATGAAACAGAACTCATCTTCATTGTATCAACCATAATATATCTTGATCATTATGTGACCTCTAATTTAAAAATCAGAATAGAAACTATATTATAATAAAACAGTAAAACTAAATCAAATAGTTTAATACAATTTAAACATAATAATTGTAACTCAGAAAACAAAGGTTAAAATGATAAAAATTTCTTTCATTTTCTCATTATTTGGAGATGTCCCTGAAATAATTGAAAATTTTCTAAATAAGTGGCATAAATGGAATACTGTGCTTTTATTTGGGGCAGTAACAGAAACAAATTGCCATGATTATAGAGAAAAGCTTCAACATTTCTAGCACTTCCTTTGGAAAATACAAAGAGATATTTTATATTCTAAATATAAATTTAAACTCAGTTATCTTCTATATGTGATCAGATTTTTTAAAACCCTCTTTTTAAAATATTGTGTGTTCTCCATTCTGGTTTTGCCATGTTCTATTAATTTAGTGTTTTTTTCCCAGTTATCTCCAATGTAATAAATGATGTAATTCCAATTTTGTTTTTGTCCACCTAGCCAAGTCCTCTGATTGTCCTCTGATTAGTTGTGTCTATCAAAGCAGATATCTTTCATATCACCTATTGGTTACTTATTTCATTAATTATAAAAGTGCTGAGTTTGATATTACCTTCATTTGAAGCATATATTTTTGAAGCTCTAAAGTGTCTTTCGTTTATTAAAATTTCAGTCAGCAGTAATGAAACAGTGCAATAATATATTACAGTGTGGGCAAAGCCCAAAATTATTTTGACACATAAGTGCCTTGTTCAAAGGCCCATAGGAAAAAATGGGTGCTGTTGAAAAAGTATAAAAGACTGTAAAGGAGGTAGCATGATATTGTTAATTACCACAATGTGATTATTAATTACTAGATTGATTTGGCCCTTTCGTAGTTCTTTTATGATTTGTGTTATGTTGTTATCATTGTCTTTAAATACTGCAAGCCTCCCAGAGTTGCTACTGTGATATGGGCAGCAATCAATCAATGTTGGACTGAAGAATTAAAGGATCTGGGGTTAGTTGAAGATATGATAAGCACAGTTTGGAAAAGCAAAGAGTTGTATGGGATTGATGTACAGTTGGAGATTTAGAAAAGTAAATGGAGTCAAGGAAACAGAAAAGGCTAGCAATTCCTGACTAGGATCATATATATGAAACTTTATTTCAACATAGCTTAGAAGACTTATTTTAGGACCTTGGAAAGAGAATCTGTTCCTTTTTTGAAGTCTGATAGTGTGGAAGGAGGAAAAATGTGTGGAAAAAAATGAAAGTAAAATTATTTAGACAAAGGAAAGCATGATATCAAAAGACTAGGGAAAATATCACCATGATACAGCAGTAAACCAAGAAAAATAATTGAAAAACAGATATATTGTTCGAGAGAAAGAAATGGTTCATTTATAAGTTAATTGGATTCATTGAAAAGTGATACACACTGAATCTAGTTCATAGTGAAAGAATTTGAAGCTTATGTAGCTCTTTTAAAGATTAAAATTACACTAATCATCAGTTGATATTTGATACAAAAATGCAGATGTTATGTAATGCTGAAAATTATATGGAAACTCCAGTCAGTGAAGCAATAACTGTTCTGACTGCTTCAGGTTTTAAAATCAATTGTGATTTACATTCATATCTTCACTAAGAATGTCTGTTATCTATTTCTGAAAAAAAAAGAGTGGTAGAGTCCTTGGAAATACTTGATAAACACAACCTTCCCTTTTATTAAAAACTGAACATAAATCAAGGCTGAAAAACCATCTTGTCTGCATTATGAATCCTGCCTTCCTTGCACAGTTCTATCAGCTGTTCCATAAATCCCAAACTTGTAAGTAACCTTTTTAGTGTATTAGGATCAGCCAAATTTCATCTTCTTGGCTGCTTCAAAAAAAGGAGGAAAAAAAAGAGTTTTGCCTGTTTGCAGTTTATCATGTTGGCTGAACCCAGCCTTTGTGATTTATAAACATTTTGCATTTGGAAAGCTAAATACATGTTGTAGATGTTAACAAAAAGATCAATACTTAAGTTCAAGCAGACATTAGCTACCTTGGGAAGTTAGATTTGTAAATACCCATTATGTTACCTGCAAAACAACTTCAGCTGAAGCCATTCTTTCTCATGCTTACTTCTTTTTTGTTTCTTGGTTGCCATGGGGGGGGGGGGGATTGAGAAAGCTTAGGAATGTGGTGCCTCAGCTGCTAGTCAAAACATTTAACAACTGATGTGTTAACCAAGGCCATGTCAACGGACACCTGTCCGAGCAGAGCAGGAACCTGTGGCTGACCTGATTGGCCCATGTGACCTAAAAGACACAGGGGAGAGGATAATCCTATTCTTTTAATTATCCTTAGGCACAGGAACTATTTAGAACTAGCTTCACCTTTCTACACAATGTACTCAAAAACGGACTTTCTGAATCTAACCTAAGTGTCAGAGTCCTGACTTCCCTGAGTTAATTGATTGGTACGATGACACATTATATCTCTCCTAATGGTATGTTACAAATATAGTATAGTTCTCCCCTAGTATTCAGTGGATATAGAATTTTCAGAATGAAAAGATCATAATGTTCCTATTCTATTCTGATCATCAATTGCAGTCTACATTCACCTCATCTGACTGGCAGAGGGCACCACACAAGAAGCCCAGGGGGAAAAAAATTGCAGATAAGGGCCACACAGTTTAAAAATTTATTCAAAAGAAATGCTTCATAACTCACACAAATGTAAATCCGACACTGTTGTACATTCAGTAAAGTATCCAGACTCCCTGTGAGGGATTATATTCATTTTAATGGCAGCAGCATTATTTAGGCTTTTGTGAAAGCCTCTCAAAAACAAGTAGCTATTTAAATGAGTAGCAGAAAGGTGCTGTCCTCACATAGGATCGAAAGCTCTTATGCAAAGAACATGCAAACCTATTGCAGATTTTAATTGCCTATAGATTCCGATGGCATTTTGCACAGTTTTCAGAAGCAAACATCTTCTGGATTGGAAAGACAAAAAAAATTGTTGTTGTTGTTATGAACTAATAAAGTTTAATAAAGTTTAATAGAGTTTTAACAACCTTAAGAAAAAGCAGGGTTCTAATCCTACACTTCTGATTGGCCGATAATAGCGATATCGGATTGGTCCTTTCTGGGACATCTGATTGACTGTTAACGGGCCAACTCTCATTGGTTCAAGGGTTTAACACTTCCATGTTTCTCATTGGCTGAGAGGCCAGCAGCCAACCCTATATAAGGGCTGCTGCTGCCCTAGGGTTTTGCTCTATTCAGCATGCCTAATAAAGAATTGAAGTTCACTGTCACTGTCTCGTCTCCGCTCCTTGCACCCATGCGCAGAACTTAACACTGGCGACGAGGGTGGGATGCAGAGACATCAGAGCTGACTGAGCACCAAACAGAGCACGTGGCTGAAGGCGCATCGACAACAGAAACCATGTCTGGCGGCACCATACCACCCGCTCCATTTGACCTGGCACAAGAAGACTGGGACTCATACATAGACCGGTTCCAGATGTTTCTGAAGACCAACAACTTGAAGGATGCTACTACGGGAAAAAAGCGAGCAGTGCTCCTGACCCATTGCGGGCCTGCCATCTTTAAGATGGCCAAGGCACTAGCGAAACCGGCTGAGGTGAAATCCATGGACTGGGATGTCCTTGCACCCCATCTACAGGCCCATTATGCACCTGCCATACCAATGCTTGTCCGAAGACATGAGTTTTACCAGAGGGACCAACGGAAAGGAGAGAGCGTCGCAGATTTCATCGCAGACCTCCGGAACCTGGGAGGCCTCTATGGGTTTGCAGACCTCGAAGAAGCTCTGAGAGACCGAATAGTTCTGGGATTAGATGACCCAGCGGCACAGAGCAAGATCATGGCCAAAGGGGACATCGATCTTGCCAATGCCATCAAAGACGCTACTGCAGCAGAAGCAACCAGGAAGTCGGCCGCCCGAATGCGCCGCACCAATGCACCGCTCTGTCAACTCGCCAGCGATACCTCACCTCACCTAGAGAGGCACACAACAGCGACCCACCACAAGGACCTCAAATCGCCATCAGAAAGTGACGAGGAGGAGGTCAACTGGCTCCGGTCCGAACGTGACCAATGCAACCAGCTGAATCAAAGACAACCGCACCAATGCACGGGTTGTGGGGCAAACCACCCTCGATCAGACTGCAAATTCCTCGACGCGCTCTGTCATTCTTGTGGGAAAAGAGGCCATATCAGGAAGGTCTGTAGAAGCAAGCAAGGATCCAGCCCAATTCAGAGGGAAAACAACTACCGCCAGACCACAGGGAATCGTCCTGTGAGTCGGGAACACTTGAACCACCAATGGAACAACCACTCCTACAGAAATAAAACACTGGCCACTTCAATGAGACAGGAAGAGGCACACCAAACCATTACAATTGGTCACGCTTGATCGTTAGACATGAAGAAGATCCAAGTGAGGGTCGCTATCAAAAACCAACCTTGCATGATGGAAGTCGACTCAGGATTGTCGCTCTCAATGGTTTCATGGAAGACCCTTAAACAATTGATCCCTGCCGTCCGGTGTCAAAACCACAGAGCCCAAAGAATTATACTCAAAGATTACCAGGGGAACTGAATACCGGTCATCGGCTCCAGCCAAGTCAAACTATCATTCAAAAATCGTACTGCATCGTTACCGCTGGCCGTCATCGACTGCAACCACCCTAGTTTGCTAGGCTTTCAATGGTTCGCCCCATTCGGGATTGAGGTAGCTGACATTCAGCAAGCCAGAGACGATGACTGGGAGGAGGCCCTCATCCAGGAATTCCAGGACGTCTTTGCAGACAAACTAGGCAAGTACAAGGGGACCCCGATATAATTTAGCCTTAACCATGAAGTAGCCCCCATCCGCCTTAAGCCTCGTCGGGTACCTTTTGCCCTAAAACCAAAGATCGATGAGCAGCTTGATAAATTAATAGCCCAGGGTGTTTTAGAACCAACTGACCACACCTGTTGGGAAACCCCAATCATAACACCCATCAAACCAGATGGATCGTAAAGGATTTGTGGGGACTACTGGGCCACCCTTAATCACGCCCTTCAACAGAACGCTTACCCGGTGCCAGTCGTGCAACACCTTCTCCATTCCCTGGGGGGTGGAAAAGTCTTCGCTAAATTGGATTTAGCACAGGCATACCAACAACTGCCTGTAGATAAAAAAACCGCAGAGGCACAGACGATCGTTACACACCGAGGCGCCTTTAAATGCAACCGACTCCAATTCGGAGTGAGCGTAGCCCCAGGGATTTTTCAAAGTCTGATGGAAAGACTCTTGCAAGGGATCAAGGGGGTCGTGCCATACTTTGATGACTTTTTTTTTTTTGTAAAAGTTTTATTGATTTTAACAACAGACAAAAAACATATAAGACATAAAACATGACAGAAAAAAAATAAAAAATAAAAATAAAAATTTTAAACATTCTTCATAAATTTACAGTGTATCGGTTGGTTTACCATTCCCTTTTGTGCATCCATTTCATAGTCATCAGAATAATTATATTACAAAATAACTCACATTATCAATCATCAATAAAATATCCCAATATCATTATTGAACAATCATTTGACTATAATTTTACTAATTCATACTTAAGCGATATAACTATAATTAGGTTAAATTATTTTATGACAAATCATGAAATCATATCAAATCTATCATAATAAAATATTCTTAAGAATTATCAAAACCAAGAAAAATTATATATTCATTATTTCCTAAATTTCTAAATATTCTATTATCATATTGTATTATCTAACCATTGATAAAAAAGATCCCAAACTTCATAAAATTGTTTATCTTCTTGTTCTCTAATTTCAAATGTCAATCTACTCATTTCAGCACATTCCAATATTTTCTTAATAATTTCTTCCTCTATTGGTATTTTCTCACTCTTCCAATGTTTAGCAAATACAATCCTAGCTGCTGTTAACACATTTACAATCAAATATTTTAAATCTTTATTATATATATCAGGTACGATTCCCAATAAAAAAATCTCTGGTTTCAAATCTATGTGTTTCTTTATCATTTTTTCCAGCCATATGCGAATTCTAGTCCAATATTTCCTGGCCTCCTCACAAGTCCACCACATATGGTAATATGAGCCAGGTATCTGATGACATTTCCAGCACTTTTCAGATTTATTCTTGAACATTCTTGCTATTCTTGTTGGGGGAAAGTGCCACCTGTAAAACATCTTATACAAATTTTCTTTATATGCTGTTGACATTGTCATTTTATAATTTTGTGACCACAGTTTTTGCCATTTCTCTAAATCAATCCCATATCCAAAATTCTTCCCCCAAGCAATCATTGTTTTTTTAACTTGTTCTTCCTCTAATTTAATTTCCAACAAATAACTATATAATTTTTGAATCACTTTTTCACCAGTACCTGTCAAAATCCTATCTAAGTCAGTCAATTTATCATAAAATCCTTCTATTTTAGAATCTTTAAGATACCTTGCATGTATTTGCGCATATGGAAACCAATTCATCTTTATACCTTGTTCTTCTAAATTTTGCATCGTTTTAAGTTCACCCTTTTCATCCAATATTTCCTCATATCTAACTGTTTGTTCCTTCTTATAAGTTAAAGGATACGAAAAAGCTTCAATAGTTGATAACCAAACTGGGATTTTCAAATAACATTGTTTCTTAATTTTGTCCCAATTCAACCATAATGATTCCCTTATATAATGCCTTCTGAAATAACCCTGTGATTTAGTTCTCTTATACCATAAAAAAGCATGCCAACCCAATAATAAATCATGACCTTCTAATGTCAACAATCTAGTCTTTCTTAACGTTATCCATTCTTTAACCCACATTAAGTTTGCAGCTTGATAATACAACTCCCAATTAGGAAGGCCAAATCCTCCTCTAATTCTAGCATCCTGTAAAAGTTTTAATTTTATTCTCGCTTTCTTGTCTTGCCATATATACTTCAACACAATTTTATTTAGTTCTTCGAAGTAATCCTTACTTAACCTAATTGGTATTGTTTGAAACAAATATAAAATTCTGGGTAAAATATTCATCTTGATTGTTGAAATTCTACCTATCAATGACAATTGTAGGTTTTCCCATTTTTTCAGGTCGGATGCTATCTGCTGTTTAAGCTTAATATAATCATTCTCTTTCAATGTAGTACACCTTGACGTCAAATATATCCCCAAATATTTAACTTTATTCGTAACTTGAATTTTCAATAAATCTGCCAGCTCTTCTCTTTGCCTTAATAACATGTTCTTTGTCAAAATCTTTGTTTTGTCTTTATTTATTTTTAAACCAGCCATCTCACCATACGTCTCTATCTTTTCCAATAGTTTTAAAGCTGTCTCTAAAGGGTCTTCCAAAATAAAGACCAAATCATCCGCAAAGGCTTGCAATTTGAATTCCTCCTTTTTGACTTTCATTCCTTTTATGTTTATATCCTCACTAATATTTCTATTTAAGACTTCCAAGGTCAATACAAATAACAAAGGAGATAATGGGCATCCTTGTCTTGTACCTTTTTTAATATTAATAGAGTCTGTGAATTCTCCATCTATCATTACTTTTGCCGTTTGCTTATAATATACAGCTTCTATTGCTTGTATAAATTTTCTAGCAAAGCTCATCTGTTCCAATAGTAATAACATAAATCTCCAGTTTACATTATCAAATGCCTTTTGGGCATTTAAGAATATCAAAGCCATTTGTTTTTCCAAGTGCGCCTCATAATATTCCAATGTGTCCAGGATTACCCTCATATTGTCTTTAAACTGTCTCTTTGGTAAAAATCCATTCTGATCAGAGTGAATAAAGTTATTTAGGTATTTTTTAAGCCTTTCTGCCAAGATTGAAGCAAAGATTTTATAGTCTGCATTCAATAAAGAAATAGGTCTATAGTTCTTAATTTGTAATGGGTCAACCCCTTTTTTTGGAATAAGTGTAATATAAGCTTTTGACCATGTTTCAGGTACTTTCTTATTTATCATAACTTCATTCATGACTTCTAACAGTGGAATGCTCAACGATTCTTGTAGTGTTTTATAAAATTCTGCCGGGAAACCATCTGGTCCTGGTGCTTTCCCATTGTTCTATCTGTTAAGTGCTTCAGTTAATTCCATCATTGTTATAGCACTTTCTAACATTTTCTGAGTTTCATCAGGTATCTTAGGTAGGTTAGCATTTTGTAAATACTGTTTAATTTTTTCCTCATCAAGATCCTCTTGTTTATATAATTGTCCATAAAAATCTCGAATGATTGCCTTTTTCTCCTTATTACCATAACAAATTTGACCATGATCATCTATTAACTGTGATATTTTCCTTGATTCTTTCTCTTTTCTCAGCTTATATGCTAACCATCTACCTGGCCTATTTGCATCTTCAAAATAGTTCTGTTTCACACTTCTCATTTTTTGTGCCAATTCTTCTTTCTCTGCTTGATCCATTTTATGTTTAATTATGTCCATTTTAAGTTTGATATCTTTTTTCTGTGGCATCTTCTGTAATTCTTTTTCCAGTTTTTTATGGTCATCTTCTAGAGCTTTAATCATTTGCCTCTTCCTAATGTTGTTTTTCTTTATATAGTCAATTATTAATCCTCTTGCATATGCCTTCATTGTATCCCAAACATTCTGTATTGAAGTATCTTCTTTTTTGTTTTTATTGAAGAAGAAGGCCAATTCTTTTTCCATCCATTGTGTAAAATCTTTTTCCTTTAGAATAGTATTGTTTAATGTCCATCTAGATCTTCTTTTTTGTCCTTTCCATTTAATTGTCATTGGATTATGGTCTGCCCACGTACTTGTTTCAATATTCATTTCTTGAATATTAGATAATAATTCTGTTGATGTCCAAATCATATCTATTCTGGACCACAATAAATGCCTGTTTGAATAAAAAGTATATTGTTGAGTTTTAGTATTTCTTTCTCTCCATATATCTTTTAAATTTAGTTCATCTGTCATTTTAAAAAAGGATTTAGGGAGAGTTTTCCTATTTTGTCGTGTTGTTTTTGCTGTATAGTCCAGTTTATTGTCTACAATTCCATGAAAGTCCCCCATCATAAATATGTTAACATAGTCCAGTTCAATCATTTTCATATGTAATTTTTTATAAAATTCTTCTTGCTTATCATTTGGGGCATAAATTGCAACCAAGAGAGTTTTTATATTATTATCCACAATTTCAACTATTAATACTCTTCCATCTTCATCCGTATAAATCAATTTGGCTGGAGTGGTTTCTTTAATGTACAAAACCACTCCTCTTTTCTTACAATGGGTCAGAGAAGTAAATATTTTCCCTAACTTTGGTTGTATCAATAATTGTTCATGTTGTTTTTTAATGTGTACTTCTTGTAAGCAAATTATATCAAATTTTAGCTTCTCTAATTTATAAAAAGTTTTCCTTCTTTTGATAGCTGAGTTCAGTCCATTTATATTCATGGAAATCAGTTTTTTCTCCCCCATAGTTATGCTTTATATTTAGGTCTAACAGCTCTCGTGGATCTTATTTCACGTTGTTCTTTGATCTCCATTTGTCCACCTATTGCACCTTCTTCTTTTTCCATCTCCATTTGGTCCTCTTCAAATTCAATTAAAATCTTTTCTTTTTCCGTCTCCATTTCTCTTCTTTCGAAAAATTCCTTGTAAAACATTTCTGCTTTCGCAATTGAATCAATTCTGTATCTCTGTTCTTGCCATGTAAACATTAATCCTTCTGGAATCAGCCATCGATAGTTCACCTCTTTTTTCAATAGCATTTTAGTCAAAAATCGATACTCTCTTCTAATCTCTCTCATTTTTCTAGGTACTTGTTTTAAGACCAGAATCTCTTTGCCTTTATATTTCAACCCCTTCTCTATTACCACTTGTAATATTTGGTTTTTAATAGTTTTTTTAGTAAATCTAACATGGACCTCTCTTGGTAATTGATTCCTCATCGCATATCTTGTGAAGACTCGATATATCTCATCTACTCCATCCATTATCTTTTCCTCTGTTATTTCCAGGACTCCAGCCAAAATTTCAATCATTACTGCCGCCAAGTTTTGTCCTTTTTCTTCCTCAATATTTTGGAATCTAAGATAAAATTCTGACCTGTCCATCTCCCACTTCAACATCCCACTTTTTTCTTGTTCGACCATTGTTAATCTGTGATCAATATTCCCAATTGTATCATCTCTTTGCTTATCTTTCTCTTCTATTTTTTGGATTCTCTCATCATGTTTCACCATCATTTGTTGAAAATTTTCAATTTTCTCATCCATCTTTCCAATTCTTTGGTCAATACTCTCCATTCTTTGTTCCATACTCATTTTAAGATCTTGTATTCCTTGCATAACCATCGTTAAATCCACTTGCGCTTTGTCTTGCTTCGCCATTGTTGAGAGTCATCCTCCAGATGACGGGGAAACAGGAGCAGAAGTTGAGATGCCCGAAGGTAAAATTTTCTTACTCATTTCGATAACTCAGGGTCTTCCGGATCTTTTAATCCAATTAGTGAGGTGGCCAATTATAATCCAATTTTAAAAAAAGGAAAACACCACAAAAAACAAAGACAAAACCAGTAATAAGTAAAAAGCCCAAAATTAAAAAGAAAAAGATTCTTCAGGTTCTTCAATACCTTAATCCAATTGTAGAATAGACAAATATAATTTAAAAGTAAAAATTAAAAGATGAAGAAAAAAAAAGCAAAATAAAGCCCAATAATATCAAAAAATAATAAGCAAAGAAAAAGGAAAAAAAAAGAAAAAAGAAAAAGAGAGTTCTTCAAATTCTTCCCACCTTAATCCAATTGAAAAACCTCAGAAAATGAAAAAAAGCCATAAAAATAAATCAAAAATAGAAATCAAAAAGGCAGACAATTTTGATGACGTTTTAATTGTGGTCCCTAATAGAGAAATACTAGAAAGGCGTCTTAAAATGGTTCTCCAGAAATTTAAAGACTCCGGCCTCAAGGTTAAAAAAAAAAAATGTCAACTGTGTACAGATAAAGTAGAGTTCCTGGGGTACCTAATTGATAAGCAAGGCATTCACCCCACTAATAGCAAACTAAAAGCGATAAAAAATGCCCCAAGACTCAGGAATAGGACAGATCTCCAAGCTTTCCTGGGGCTCATTAACTTTTACAACATCTTCCTGCCCCACAAAGCGACTGTAGCTGAGCCCCTACATAGACTTCTTGACAAAAAAGCCACCTGGGTCTGGGGACACTGAGAGGAGCATGCATTCCAACAAGTGAAAAACTTACTAACCTCCGATGCTGTTTTAATGCAGTATAACAAGACTTTGCCTTTAACAATTACATGTGACGCATCACCGTTTGGAGTAGGAGCCATTTTGAGTCATGTGTTATCAAATGGTCGTGAAGCCCCTATTGCCTATTTTTCAAAGACCTTATCGAAGGCTGAACGTAACTATAGCCAAATTGACAAAGAGGCTCTTGCTGTTGTATCTGCTGTGAAACGGTTTCATGAATATGTGTATGGACGAGATTTTACTATTATTACTGATCACAAACCTTTGCTGGGGATTATAGTGGGAGACAAGCCAACCCCCTATATATTGTCACCTAGAATGACTCACTGGTTGGAGTTCTTAGCTGCGTATAACTATAAATTACAACACCACCCGGGGAAAGCCATTCCCCACGCTGATGCATTGAGCCGTGCCCCACTTCCAGAAACCGTCAACGACCCAGCTCCAACCCTTATGACACTACAGATTGAAACACTACATTCACCACCACTAACAGCCAGAGACATCACTATTGAAACGAAATGAGATCCTGTCCTGGTTCGAGTCCTCAGCTGGGTCGAACGAGGATGGCCAGTAGAACAAACCCCTGACGACTTCACCCCTTTCAGAAACCGGCAAACAGAACTTTTCTTGCAAAAAGGCTGCATCCTATGGAGAGATAGAGTCGTCATCCCAGAGCGGCTACAACGAGCAGTTTTGAAAACATTGCATGACGGTCACCCTGGCATTGTGCATATGAAAGCGCTCACACGAAGCTACGCATGGTGGCCGGGCATCGATAAGCAGATCGAAGCCTGGGTAAAGACTTGTCTAAAGTGCCAAGAAGTCATCAGTGCCCCACTGAGAGCAACTCCAATGGAGTGGAAAGCCCCCCGGGGGCCGTGGTCCCGCATCCACGTTGACTTTGCGGGACCTACTAAGGGACATACGTTCCTCCTAACAGTAGATGCCTATTCCAACTGGCTTGAGATCCACAGGATGAAGACTACTACAACCGATTCAGTCATCCACAAATTGAATAGGCTATTTGCAACGCATGGGTTGCCAGACATTCTGGTCTCCAACAACGGACCCCAGTTCACTGCCCTGGCATTTGAGCAATACTTAGCAGACCGGGGTATCCGCCATGCGCTAACCTCACCAGCGCACCCTGTGGCCAATGGCAGGGCCGAGCACATGGTCCAATTTGTTAAAAAAACTCTCCACAAAATGGACTATGGGGACATTGACGACAAACTAAACAGAATACTCCTACTCCAACACATCACCCCGCACAGCGTCACCAACAAGACTCCAGCTGAACTGTTGATGGGACGTAAGCTCCATTCCCACCTTGACCGGCTCCACCCATCCTATGCGCCAGAGAAACCCTGTGGATCTAGTGGAAAATGCTGCGAGTTTATGGTAGGCAATTTAGTCTTCACTAAAAACCTTTCTGGTGAACCATTATGGGTTGAAGCAACCGTAACTCAAACCACCGGGCCCAGATTGTACCATGTGCAAACCTGGGATGGGAAAATATGGAAACACCATATAGATCAGCTTCACTCTAGACTGCAACCCAGTTCCCGTGACTCCTGTGACTCTCAAACTGAGGGGGGGAGCGGATATCGAAGAAGCCGAATTCGTGATGGTGGAAAGCGGAAGCAAAGGAAGTCAGCAGCCGGGCGCCTTACATGAAGAAGAATTAGGGAGAGGGTTGTCCTCGCCACAGAGGAATACCTCAACGGAGGTGAGCCCACAGAGATCAGAGGACAACAACGATAGAATTAGTGGCACCGAGTCGTCCAGTGAGGATGCGGAACTGCCTGTGCCAGATAGATCAAAAAACATCCTGCCGAAGCCGGACTACAGACAGGAACTGGTGGGACAGTGCAAATCTAATAGACAGTTAAAACAACCTGCGTATCTACATGATTACATCACTGCACCCCTCAAACGGAACCTAGGAGGAAGGGGTGTTATGAATTAATAAAGGTGCATTTAATAAAGTTTTAACAACCTTAAGAAAAAGCAGGGTTCTGATCCTGCACTTCTGATTGGCCGATAATAGCGATATCGGATTGGTCCTTTCTGGGATATCTGATTGGCTGTTAACGGGCCAACTCTCATTGGTTCAAGGGTTTAACACTTCCATGTTTCTCATTGGCTAATAGGTCAGCAGCCTGCCCTATAAAAGGGCTGCTGCTGCCCTAGGGTTTTGCTCTATTCAGTATGCCTAATAAAGAGTTGAAGTTCACTGTCACTGTCTCGTCTCTGCTCCTTGCACCCATGCACAGAACTTAACAGTTGTTAGTCACAAAGTTGTGTCTGACCCACCATAACCCCATGGACAACATTCCTCCAGGCCTTCCTATCTTCTACCATCCCCCAAAATCAATTTAAATTCACACTGACTGCTTCAGTGACTCCATCCAGCCACCTCATTCTCTGCCGTCCCTTCTTCTTTTGTTCTCAATCATTCCCAGCATTAGGCTCTTCTTCAAAGAGTCCTTCCTCATTAGATGGCCAAAGTATTTGAGTTTAATCTTCAGGATCTGGCCTTCTAAAGAGCAGTCAGGGTTGATCTCCCCCACAACTGATCATTTTGATTGCTTTGCACTCCAAGGGACTCTCAAGACTCTTCTCCAACACTATGGTTCAAAGGCCTCAATTCTTTGACTCTCAACCTTACTTAGGGTCCAACTTTCACAGCCATACATTGCAACTGGGAAAACCATAGCCTTGACTATATGCACTTTTGTTGGCAGGTCTCTGATTTTTAGTATGTTGTCTAGATTTGCCATAGCTTTCCTCCCCAGGAGCAAATGTCTTTTAATTTCTTGGCTGTAGACCCCATCTGCAGTGATCTTGGAGCCCAAGAAAATGAAATCTGTCACTACCTCCATTTCTTTCCCATCTATTTGCCAGGAAATGAGATGCCATCATCTTAGTTTTCTTAATATTGAGTTTCAAGCCAACTTTTGCACTCTCCTCCTTCACCTGCATGAAGAGGCTCTGTAGTTCCTCTTCACTTTCTGCCATTAGAGAGATGTCATCTGCATATCTAAGGTTGTTGGTATTTCTCCCAGCAATCTTAATTCCAACTTGTAATTCATCTCATCTAACCCCACCTTTCTCATGATGTGCTCTGCATATAAGGTAGCAAAGTCAGAAGCCAATCCATGAAGGAAAAGAAACTCACTATTGCAAAATATTCTTAGATCAAAACATTTACCATTTTTATATTACAAACTTTTATTTCAGTCTACATAGGTTTTCGTTTTCTTCTTTTTAATGTGACATAGATACACATTTCATTCATGGAAGCAGCATAGTAGAATGGTTTAGATTCTGGGATAGGGTAGGAACAGGGAGATTTAGGTTCTCAGTCTCCCCCGGGCACAAAAGCAGCATGGGTAACCTGGGGCCAATCACCTTTTTTTTTATTAGAGTGCAGCCCTATAACAACTTGGCTGATAAATAAATCTAGTCACATCATACATTGCTATGGTATACTTTGGTAACTTCACTAAAAGAACTATGGAAAAAATGAGACCTTGTAACAATGTGGGAACAATGCTAAAAAACAATGTTTTATTGATATTGAGCAGATGGAATGTATTTTATTAATAATTAAATACTAATCCTTTGGTATTCTTTATTTTCTATTTACTTTTGTTTATTGATATTTTAATCTACTATTTGGGATGGTGAATTTTTGACCCTCCAGGCAAATAGCGAACATGTAATAATAAAAATAGTTCCATTAATAATTATCTATTAGCTCATTAAATATAATTAGAATCATTAGGAATGATACATGTATTCTTTGTAGCAAAAAAGACAAGAACAAATTTATTTGTGTTTAATGATTATCAAATCTATGAAATGAAATCTAGTTCATTAAAATCAATCCAAAATTAACATTACTGGATGGTGTTAACACAAAACTTGGAACAAAGTAAAGTTAGAAACGCTTGATAAATGCATTCCAGGGTAATTTCAGGAATAATTAGTACAGTTGCCTTCACACCAAAGAATCATTGCTGCTGCTACAGATTTACTAAATATGATATGAGCTGGAAAAAAATTATCTGAAATGTTAAGAAAAAGAATTTCTAACAAGCAAATTTCATTGGTCCATTGTTGAGACCTAGCTGTGAAATATAAATACGTTTTGAAACCATCCCAGTTTCACCCTCCCAACTTCAAAGAATTACATCTGTCCCATGTGTAGTATGTGAGACATATGGAGAAAAAATATAGATCTCATACATGCTTTTAGAAGATGTGGGTGGAGGTTTTTTTACAGATACATATATCTGAACTATATATATACCCTTTTTAAAAAATAGCTAATATTAAAAATTTTCTATAGTTTATTGTTTTTATATAAAAATAGGGATGTTTAGCTTTTAGCTTTTTATATTTTAATCATTTATAAGCTTAGTCTTATTATTGAAATTGTTAGGGATAACATTGTTTACCCTAACTGGCTTAGGTAAAATAATAAATATGTTATCATAGTTTGTTAGTTAAAGTGTCTGCAACTTTAATTGTAGGATTGTAATTAAGGGAGTGGTTGTAAAAGGACCATAAAAGAAGCAAGGTACCGCTGCTTGCTCTCTCTGGCTTTATGATCCCTAATTACTGGATGGATTCAAGACTGCGTTTTTCCCTACTGGAATGGGAGAGAGAAAAGACTGATTTCTAGTAAGTGAACTGACATTGGATATTCTACATGGACTTTGCTAATTGAATATCCCTGAATGGACTGACTAAACGATACATGACTAATGGACTGTTATTTTGACTATGCTATAAACTCTAAATGGAATAAACTATATTTTTGATAGCACAAGTGTATCTGTTATTTTTACTGTATGTTAACAAACATACAAACTTATCTCACTCATTTATCTGTGTGCCTATCTGACTAACGCTGCACATTCTGTTTAGCTTGTCTCCTTAACCCTGGTTGGGGAACACAGGCTTAACACTGGTTATGGGCCCAGGCAGAACACTGGTTATGGGCCCAGAGGCTGCAAAGTCAGTTTAACTAGGATAAAATAGATTTATGTAAAAAGTGAGAGTTTGTGTTGTTATACGTTACAGTAAACAGACAGCTGTGTTTTATTAATTATAGTTTTATATCCATATAAGAAAACATGGCACAAGTCAATCTGCAAAGTTTGTCCCTTATATTCAAACTGGATGGAACAAACTATGTTTCATGGTCTATGAAATGTAGTCTACTTCTACGAAGAGAAGGTCTGTGGAACATAATTGAAAACCCACCAAACGTAGAGGAATGGGATCCAGAGGTTGAGGAAGATAGACAAAAAATAAAAGACTTTAAACATAAGAATGAACAAGCTCTTTGCTGTCTGACCAGCAACTTGTTCATATCCGTGGAGAGCAAACGGCTGTTGGATGTTGGCAGAAGCTGAAGAGGATTTATGTCCGAGATAACGTTGGTGCTCACATAAATCTAACACGAAAGCTTTTCAGGACGCATCTCCAGATGAATGGTGATATGCTGAGTCATTTGAATTCTATAAAAAGCATTTTTCAAGTACTGCACGAGAAACAGCTTATTTTCTCTGAACTACATCAAGTCTACATAATTCTATCATCACTAAACGAAAGTTATGATAACTACGTCACTTCCCTTGAAATTTTGCCTAAGGAAAGTCTAACTTTAACTGATATAACTGGCAGATTGATTGAAGAAGCAAGAAGAAGACTTGAAAGAGATCAGTTAAGGAGGGAGCAACTTCAAAAAGAAGATAATGAATCTCCTACTGCATACGCAATTAAAAAGTGTTTTAATTGTGGAGGAAGAGGACATTTGGCAAGATTTTGTAAAAAAGCAAAGCGCCAGAACGCTGGCAAGAATACTAAAAGTCATCAAAAGAAAAAGAAAAATTTAGAGTTAGCCATGTATATTAACGGAGCTGTAAAAAATAATTTATGGGTGGTTGACAGTGGAGCATCCCACTGTATAACAAATGATAACAAAATTTTTATTAAAATGTCCAAGAGTACACAGCAGATATCGTTAGCCAATGGCTGGAAACTGAAAGCTAGAGGTCAAGGTATAGCATATTGTTCTTTCATAAAAGAGAATGTAAAAATGTTATATGTACCACAACTTAAGTTTAATTTAATTTCAGTTAGAATTTTGGTTAAACTAGGATATGTAGTTACCTTTAGGGGAGATAACTGTATAATTGAGAAAGAAGATAAGAAAATTACTGCATCTTTAAGAGGTGAATTATATGTTTTAAATGATAATGGTTTACAGGTGGCTAACACAGTTTATGATAAGAAACCTCATGATGAATGTATTCACTTGTTACACCTATGGCTAGGGCATTTAAATTTTAAAATGCTTAAGAGAACTGTTCAATTATCTAAAGGAATAAGTTTGAAACCTTATAATAAGTATTTGCAATGTTCTATTTGTAATCAAAGCAAAAGCAGGGTCATGCCGGCTAATAGAGTTGATGGATTTACTACCAAAGAGCCTTTAGAAGTAGTATTTGCCGATTTAATAGGTCCGAAAAAACCAAGTGTAGGAGGAGCTCGATACATACTAAGTATAATGGACCATTATTCGAGATATGGGTTTTGCTATTTAATGAAGAGCAAAACTGAAACGTATCCAAATCTATTTAATTGGATTAAATTTGCAGAAAGGAAAACTAAAAAGAAATTAGTAACTCTTATTACAGATAATGGTGCGGAATTTACAAATAATAAATTCCAGAATAGACTTAGAATGTTAGGTATTCAACATAAAAAGTCTGCACCATATAGGCCACAACATAATGCCTTTATAGAGAGAAGAGGCCAAACACTACAGTCAATGGCACGTACTATGTTGTCTGATTCAGGATTTCCTGACAATTTGTGGGGAGAAGCAATAATGTGTGGTAATCATATATTGAATAATGTTGTTAATTCAACAACAGGTGAATTACCATTCATACTGTAGCATGGTACAAAACCTAATTTAAGTTACATGCACACATTTGGAGCACCAGCATGGGTGCATATCCCTTCACAACTCAGACACAAAGGACAGCATAGAGCTAAAAGATTATTTTTTGTAGGATATAAATCTAATCATAGATCTTGTAGATTCTGGGAACCAGGAACATCTAGAGTTTACACCAGTGCTAGTGCAAAATTCCTAGAACATGTAGGATGGAATAGATTAGAGCAAGATTTAAATAATGAAGTAATTATTGAACCCTACAAAAGGCAGAAAGAACAGACTAGTTATAAGAAGAATCCAATTAAAGAAGAAGTCCATGAAGAACAAATAGGACCAGAACAAGAGGAAACAATTGATCAGGAAGAGTTAGATAATCAAGAACAGTTAATAAAGGAAAGTCCACCTGTAAGTCCTGTAATACCTAGACATACTACACGTGTAACTAGACCACCTGATAGGTATCAAGCAAATATAGTTTGCCAAGTAACTAAAGTTCCAACTAGTGTAGATGAACTTAGGATGTATCCTGCTAAAGATCAGGAGAATTGGCAAAAGGCAATGGAAAAAGAACTAAATTCATTAAAGGTAATGAAAGAATATGAAGATGCCAAATTACCTCCAGGAGAAAAATCCATTGGGTGTAAATGGATATTTAAAGTAAAAACAGGAAATGATGGGACTAAGGCTAGGTTGGTAACTCAAGGATTTAATCAAACTGCATCTGATTACGATGAAGTTTTTGCACCAAGTCTTAAGGCAACATCTTTGAGAGCAGCATTAGTGTGGGCAGCTAAGAAACACTATATCATTAACCATTTAGATGTAGAAACTGCTTATCTGCATGCACCTTTGCAACACACTATATATTTACAAAAGCCAGTTGTTATAAAAGACAATAAAGTAAATAGTAATGATTGTTGGAAACTCAAAAAGAGTCTTTATGGATTGAAATAATCTGGCTATCAATGGAACCAATATATTGTGAAAGAGTTAAACAATATAGGGTTTAAATCTGGTTTAGCAGATCCATGTGTGTTTAAAAGAGAAAATAATGGAACGGTGTCATTATTGTTATTATTTACAGATGATATTGCTTTGATAACTAAGACTAATAATGAAGCTAATGAGATTATATCATTATTAGCCAAAAAGATAAAATTAAAGCATGTAGGTGAAATTAAAAAGTATCTAGGATTGACAATTAACAAAACAAAAAATGGATTTAAGATATCTCAAGAAGATAAAATTTGCCAATTAATTAAAACGTTTAAAATGGAACTTTGTAAACCAGCAAAGACTCCAATGAGTCAGGAAGTTTGCCAAACTTCTGATCAAAGTCCCAAATTTGATAAGTCCATATATCAATCTTTGATTGGTAGCTTATCATATATAAGCAATTGGTCAAGGCCAGATATAGCTTATAGTGTTAATCAGCTGGCACGTTTTAATTCAAATCCACATCAATGTCATTGGCAATCATTAAAGAGAATTTTAAGATATCTTAAAGGAACAATGAACCATGCATTGTATATAGAACCAAAGGGTGATTTGAGTCTTAGTGCCTATGCAGATGCAAGTTTTGCAACTAACATAAACACTAGAAAATCAACATCTGGAATGGCTATATTATTTGGTAAGACACTAATAGGGTGGAGGTCAATCAGACAACAGCATATTAGCTTGTCCACGATGAAAGCGGAATTTTCATGTCTGTCATTACTATGCACTGACTTAATTCTGTACAAACAGTTATTATTAGACATGGGTGTAACTGTAAAAGATTCCATTATTGTGTACGAGGATAATCAAGCAGCCATAAAGTTGGCTACTAATATTGCTGTAAAAACTAGATCAAAGCATACTGATTTAAGATACTTAAATGTTAGAGAATCTGTATAGAATGGGCTAATTAAATTAGAATACAGCATGACAGAACAAAACATTGCAGACCAATTTACAAAAGCTCAAGGAGTAGTCAAGTTTAAAGAAAGTTGTCGCTACTATAATTTAAAAGTGTAAATAGTTATATTATTATTATAACCTAAAAGGGGAGAATGTTAGGGATAACATTGTTTACCCTAACTGGTTTAGGTAAAATAATAAATATGTTATCATAGTTTTTTAGTTAAAGTGTCTGCAACTTTAACTGTAGGATTGTAATTAAGGGAGTGGTTGTAAAAGGACCATAAAAGAAGCAAGGTACCGCTGCTTGCTCTCTCTGGCTTTATGATCCCTAATTACTGGATGGATTCAAGACTGCGTTTTTCCCTACTGGAACGGGAGAGAGAAAAGACTGATTTATAGTAAGTGAACTGACATTGGATATTCTACCCGGACTTTGCTAATTGAATATCCCTGAATGGACTGACTAAACGATACATGACTAATGGACTGTTATTTTGACTATGCTATAAACTCTAAATGGAATAAACTATATTTTTGATAGCACAAGCGTATCTGTTATTTTTACTGTATATTAACAAACATACAAACTTATCTCACTCATTTATCTGTGTGCCTATCTGACTAACACTGCACATTCTGTTTAGTTTGTCTCCTTAACCCTGGTTGGGGAACACAGGCTTAACACAAATCACTGCACTTGATTATATCTTATGCTGGTATATGACCACAATAATGATTTGATTTAACTTAACTTGACCATGTGAGTTGATATCACTCCTTACTAATTTCTGTCAGATTTCTTGTAAACTATAACACTGTCTTTTTTCTCACCATTTTAATAAGTAAATAACTGAATTTAATAAGGAATAGTAATAATACATTCCATTGAAAAGTGACACTCTTTTTAATGAAACTTTCATAAATATATTTTTCTAATAGTCCAGTCTTATGGTTAGACAATCCTTGGTTTTGTTGACCAACAAAGTATTTGGAAATCATCCCTAAAAAGAATTGTTAAGCAACATTCACTCCATTCTTCCAGAAACTACAGAGTTGGAAAAAATTGATAAACTGGACACTTGCTCTGGGTGTGGTGGCCTATTAGTTATAAGATTAAGCCATATTTGGTGCTGGATGGGTTACTCTACCTGTAGTTTGGAGATCCTACTGGACTCACACATGCTATCAAAGATGACAGTCATGGCCTTTGCACAGCTTCGTGTTGTGTAGCAATTTCCAGTACATTCATAAACACACTGATTTCGCCTCTTTTACTCTTACACATTAAAATATTTTTTAAGAAGTCCAGGAGCTTAAAAGTTGCTTACATTGTTTGAAATAATTAAAGTATCCTAAACCCAGGATAAAAATGAATGAGAATAATGACCAAAAACATGGACTGATCTTGGAGCTCATATGTTTGATAAGGTGGGCTAGTGTATTCAGTCAGCATGCAATCTTAGTTTTAAATTTTCCCCCTAATCATAGAAAGTGTCTCAACTGGCTTTATTAGCTATGTGTGAATAACAACTAAACAAACTTCGATGTTGTGGTCAAGACACCAGGTGTCAGGCTCCAAATGCATAGAAAGATGTGTAGAATTATTTCTATATAGATTCTCGCCGATAGATAGAAATCTTTCCAAACAAACTACTTGTGTTATAAATGATATACTCTGAGAACTTCTTCATAGGAGCTGTGTTTATCCCAAAGAAACTGTCTAAACTTCACTGTCTCTTTATCCTCTAGAATGCAGTTGCTCCTGGAATGCAGCAATCCAGATAACATTTTACCACCTCAGGCCAGAGGATGTGAGTTCTAGTTCCACCTTAGCCACAAACCCTGCTGGGTGACTTTGGGCCAATCATTTTCCCAGCCCTGGAAAGGAGATAATGGCAAATCAGTTCTGAAAGCTTCTCAAGAAAATTGCAGGCAATCACCAGGAGTCAACAGTGACTCTGTGTGTGTGTGTGTGTGTGTGTGTGTGTGTGTATTTCTGCCTTGGCCCTTGCCCTCTGGAGCATCTTACTGCCAGAGGTGAGATCTGCCACTACTTTTTGGCCTTCAGAAGGGCTTTAAAACCTGAGAAGGAGGAGCTTCGTTTCGGTGATACAGCTGCGATCTCGGGGCTCTGAGATCGCAGCCGATATTTTCGCCCCTGGTCGGTCCCAACGGACCTAAACCGTCCCGTAGAGATGGGGATTGAGAAGGGTACTGTCCCAGGACCCCAGAGATATCACAAAATCTCTGGTTTGATCTGGAAGAAGCTCTTTTGCTGGCAGCGGAGAGGCAGCCTCCATAGCTGCTGAAGTCGGGACAGCTCCGGAAAGAAAGTGGCTTGAAAGAAGTGTGACGGTTGGGTGAGAAAAACTCTTTTGTGTTGTAAATTTGCTGAGGTTGGAAAGGGCATCCTGAACAAAGAAGAAATCTGTGAGACTTTTTTTTTTTTTGACTGAAACTGTCTGAGCGGCGTTTTTTAAAGTGATGTCAAATTGAGGCTTGGGGTTTTTTTTTTCTTTTTTCTATATTTTTGGGGGGGGACTTTAGTGTGACTTTGTAGGTAACCGGATTGAATTTTCTCTTATATATATTTTTATGCTCCCTTTGATTTTTTAACTTTCTTTAGGATAGAGGCTCCCTTTGGCTATTTTTTTTTTTTGTATATATTACTCCTTTTTTCTGGCTGGGGGGGAGGAAGAGCATTAAGAAACTTTGCAACACTGCCAACTAGAGGCTTGAAAGTATTTTATTTGAATTGGAGAGAATTGCAAAAAGACCTCTTCTCAAGGACATTTTAACGTGATAAGATAGAGGGAGAGCACAGCAAAATATTATTGCAGGTGCTTTCCTGGACTGTTATCAATATTTCAACACTTGAGGTTTGGCTTTGAAGCTGCTGGAGAAGAGAGTCATAACAAGAGCCTTGGATAAATAAATAAAGTGCAGTGTGCTTTCATATATATATATATATATATATATATATATATATATATATATATATCCCATTTGCCAGCCTTTTTCTAAATTTCAATTCCAGAAATATTCTTATTTCTGCCTTTTATTTTAAAGGGAAAGCCTCAGAGTTTTTTCTTTATTTTTCTTTTCTTTCTTATTGAGACTTTTTTGCTTTTTCTATCTATGTTTTTGGACCACTTTGTTTTTCTTTTTTGATTATTGAGACTTTTCAACTGGATTAAGGTGTGAAGAACCTGAAGGAACTTTTTGTTTTTTCTCTTTTTGCTTTTTTTTTTGCTCTTAATCAATATTATTATTTTTGGATTTGTTTGTTTTTCTCCTTTCTATTTTTTTTTTTTTATGGTGGACTACTTCGTAATTGGATTAGGGTCTAGAAGAACCTGAAGATCTTTCTTCTTCCTTTTTTCCTATTTCTTTTTTGGTTTCGTGCCTTTTACTATTGGAGTTTTCCATTTTGGATTATAATTGGCTGCTCTACCAGTTGAATTAAAAGTCAAAAAGAATTTGAAGCTTTGGAAGCATTGAAATGAGCAAGAAACCAATACCATCTGGCATTTCTACTTCTACCTCTGCTTCCCCACCAGCTGGAGGACAACGTTTAATTCAGACAATGTTGAAGCAAGATAAGGAACAAGAAAAAGTAACTTTACAGATGATTATGCAAGGAATCCAAGATCTCAAGACAAAATCAGACATCATTGAACAAAGAACAGGAAATATTGAACAAAGAACAGAAAATATTGAACAAAGAATAGAGAAGACTGATGAAAAAGTGGAAAACATTAAACAAATGATGGTCAAGTATGAGGAGAGATTCCAAAAAATTGAGGAAGAAGGAAAACAAAGAGAGAAGAAGATTGGAAATATTAACAGTAGATTAACAGTGGCTGAACAAGATAAAAGTGGGATGTTGAGGTGGGAGATGGAAAGGTCAGAATTTTACCTCAGATTTCAAAATATAGAAGAGGAAAAAGGAGAAAATTTGGCAGCGATAATGACAGAAATTTTGGCAGATGCTTTGGAAATTACAGAGGAAAAGATGATGGATGGAATAGATGAGATATATCGAGTCTATACAAGGTATGTGATGAGAAATAAATTACCCAAGGAAGTCCATATTAGATTTACCAAAAAATCCATTAAAACGCAAATATTACAAGTAGTAAGAGAGAAAACATTGAAATACAAAGGTAAAGAGGTTGTGGTTTTAAAACAAATACCCAGAAGAGTGAGAGAGATGAGAAGAGAATATCGATTTTTGACCAAAATGCTACTGGAAAACGAAGTGAATTATAGATGGCTGATTCCAGAAGGACTAATGTTTAGGTGGCAAGAGCAGAGACATAGAATTGATTCAATTGAGAAAGCAGAACTTTTCCATGCAGAATTTTTTGGAGGAAGAAGAGAGGAGGCAGAGAAAGAGGTCTCATTAATTGAGTTTCAAGAGGAACAACTGGAGACTGTAAAAGAGAAAGGAGCAGTAGGTGGACAGGTGGATAGCAAAGAATAGCATGAAGTGAGATCCACAAGAGCTGTTAGACCTAAATATAAAGCATAATCATGGAAGAAAGAAAACTGATTACAATGAATATAAATGGACTTAATTCAGCTGTTAAAAGAAGGAAAACTTTTCATAAATTAGAGAAATTAAAATTTGATATAATTTGTCTACAAGAAGTTCATATTAAAAAACAACATGAACAATTGTTAGTACAACCAAAATTGGGGAAAATATTTACTTCTTTGACTCAATGTAAGAAAAGAGGAGTGGTTCTATACATTAAAGAGGCTATCCCAGCAAAATTGATTTACATGGATGAAGATGGAAGAGTATTAATGGTAGAAATAATGGACAATAATATAAAAATACTCTTGATTGCGAATGATAAACAAGAAGAGTTTTATAAAAAGCTACACATGAAAATAATTGGACTGGACTATGTTAATATAATTATGATGGGAGATTTTAATGGAATTGTGGACAATAAACTGGACTATATAGCAACAACAATAAAGCAAAATAGAAAGGCTCTCCCTAAGTCTTTTTTTAAAATGACAGATGAATTAACTTTAAAAGATATTTGGAGAGAAAGAAATGTTAAAGCTAAACAATATACTTTTTATTCAAATAGACATTTATCATGGTACAGATTAGATATGATTTGGATCTCAACAGAATTAATATCCAATATTCAAGAAACAAATATTGAAACAAGTACTTGGGCAGATCATAGCCCAATGACAATTAAATGGAAGGGACAAAAAAAAAGATCGAGATGGACATTAAATAATACTATTTTAAAGGAGAAAGATTTTATACAATGGATGGAGAAGGAATTGGCTTTTTTCTTCAGAGAAAACAAAAAAGAAGATACTTCAACGCAGAATGTGTGGGATACAATGAAGGCATATGCTAGAGGTTTGATAATAGATTATACAAGAAAAAAGAATATTAGGAAAAGGCAAGCTTCTAAGGCCTTGGAAGACGAGTATAAAAGTCTTGAAAAAGAATTACAGAAAATGCCACAGAAAAAGGATATTAAATTGAAGCTGGATGTAATCAAACATAAAATGGAATTAATAGAGAAAGAAGAACTGGCACAGAAAATCAGAAACTCTAAACAGAATTATTTTGAAGATGCAAATAAACCAGGTAGATGGCTAGCATATAAATTGAGAAAAGAGAAGGAATCAAGAAAAATATTGAAGTTAATAGATGAACAAGGCCAAGTTTGTTATGGGAATAAGGAGAAAAAAGAAATTATTCGAGATTTTTATGGGCAACTATATAAACAAGAGAATATTGATGAGGAAAAAGTCAAACAGTATTTACAGGAAGCTAATTTACCGAAGATACCTAAAGAGACTGAAGAAATGCTAGAAAGCAATATAACAATGATGGAACTAAATGAAGCATTTAAGAGACAAAATAATGGGAAAGCACCGGGTCCAGATGGGCTTCCAGCAGAATTCTATAAAACATTTCAAGAATCATTGAGCATCCCATTGTTAGAAGTTATGAATGAAGTTATGTTAAAAAAGATGATACCCAAAACATGGTCAGAGGCTTATATTACACTTATACCGAAAGAAGAGACTGACCCACTGCAAATTAAAAATTATAGACCTATTTCTTTATTGAATGCAGACTATAAAATCTTTGCTTCAATTTTAGCAGAAAGACTTAAAAAATATTTAAATAATTTTATTCACCCAGATCAAAATGGATTTCTGCCAAAGAGACAAATTAGAGACAATATGAGAATAATCTTGGACACTTTGGAATACTATGAGGCTCATCCTGAAAAGCTAATGGCTTTGATATTCCTAGATGCTCAAAAGGCATTTGACAACGTGAACTGGAGATTTATGTTATTACTATTGGAGCAGATGGATTTTGCTAAAAAATTTATTCAAGCAATAGAAACCATATATAATAAACAGACAGCAAGGGTAATGATGGAGGGGGAACTTACAGATTTTATTAATATAAGGAAAGGCACAAGACAAGGATGTCCCCTATCTCCTTTGCTATTTGTGTTGACCTTGGAAGTGTTGAATAGAAATATTAGGGATGATAAAAGCATAAAAGGAATGAAAATTAAGAAGGAAGAATTTAAGCTACAAGCTTTTGCTGATGATTTAGCTTTTATTCTGGAAGACCCGCTAGAAACAGCTCCAAAGTTATTGGAAAGGATAGAGACATATGGAGAGGTGGCTGGTTTGAAAATAAATAAAGATAAAACAAAGATTTTGACAAAGAACATGCTACTGAGACAGAGAGAACTGGCAGATCTTTTGAAAATTCAAGTTACAAATAAGGTTAAGTATCTGGGGATATATTTGACAACAAGATGTAGCACATTAAAGGAGAATAATTATATTAAACTTAAACAACAGATAACTACAGATTTGAAGTGGGAAAACTTGCAATTGTCATTAATAGGGAGAATTTCAACAATTAAGATGAATATTTTACCTAGAATTTTATTTTTGTTTCAAACAATACCAATTAGGCTTGGAAAAGACTATTTTGAAGATTTAAATAAAATTATGTTGAAGTTTATATGGCAAGGTAAAAAAGTGAGAATAAAGCTAAAGCTTTTGCAAGACGCTAGAATTAGAGGAGGTTTTGGCCTGCCTAATTGGGAATTGTATTATCAAGCTGCAAGTTTGATGTGGGTCAAAGAATGGATAACATTAAGAAAACATAGGTTGTTGACATTAGAAGGGCATGATTTGCTGTTGGGCTGGCATGCTTTTTTTTGGTATAAGGGAACTAAAACACAGGGTTATTTTAGAAGACATTATGTACGGGAGTCTGTGGTTAAATTGGGAGAAGATAAAAAGACAATGTTATTTGAAAATTCCAGTTTGGTTATTGACTATTGAAGCATTTTTCTATCCTATAATTTACAAGAAGGAACAAACAGTTAGATATGGGGAACTTTTGGATGAAAAGGGTGAACTTAAATCTATCCAAAACTTAGAGGAACAAGGTATAAGGATGGATTGGTTTTCATATGCACAAATACATTCAAGGTATGATGAAGATTTTAAAATGGAGGGATTCTATGATAAGCAGACTGATTTAGATAAGATCTTGATGGGTACTGATGAGAAGGTGATTAAAAAATTATATGGTTATTTACTGGGAATGAAATTAGAGGAAGAACAAGTCAAAAAAACTATGATTGTTTGGGGGAAGAATTTTGGATATGGGATTGATTTAGAGAAATGGCAGAAATTGTGGTCTCAAAATTATAAAATGACAATGTCAACAGCATGTAAAGAAAACTTGTATAAGATGTTTTACAGGTGGTACTTTCCTCTGACAAGAATAGCAAGAATGTTCAAGAACAAATCTGAAAAATGCTGGAAATGTCATCAGATACCCGGCTCGTATTACCATATGTGGTGGACTTGTGAGGATGCTAGAAAATATTGGACTAAAATTCGCATGTGGTTGGAAAAAATGACAAAGAAACATATAGACTTGAAACCAGAGATCTTCTTATTGGGAATTTTACCTGATATATATAGTAAAGATTTGAAATACCTGATTGTAAATGTATTAACAGTGGCCAGGATTGTATTTGATAAAAATTGGAAGAATGAGAAAATACCATTACAGGAAGAAATTATTAAGAAAATATTGGAATGTGCTGAGATGAGCAGATTGACATTTGAAATTAGAGAGCAAGAGGATAAACAATTTTATGAAATTTGGGATCTTTTTTATAAATGGCTAGATGATAAAATACGATAATAGAATATTTAGAATGCTAGATAGTAAGAAATATCTTTATTCTGCTATTATTTTGTTATTTGATATTATATTTATAAAGGGTTTTTTAGGATTGATTTGGTATGATTATATGATTTGTTGAATAATCTGGTTGAAGTATTGTTAGCTCATAAAGCATGAATGATTAAAAGTATAGACAAAAATTTCTTTTTTTTTTAGTGATATTAGGATATATAAGTTTGGATTGATAATATGAGTTGTTATGTAACATAATTTTGACTGGGACTACAGAATGAATGCACAAAAATGATGAACCAACTGACACACTGGATGTACATATGAGAGTTGAATGTTTTAATGTTTTGTTTGTCTTGTTTGTTTGTAGAAAATTAATAAAATCTTTTTTCAAAAAAAAATAAAACCTGACTCTGTTGGTTGGATTGGGGCTCCAGTGGGGATATACTATGTTGGAGTTGCATGTTCTTGGTTTTTAGTCTTTGTTTAATCATGGTTAATTTTAATGCATTTATATTTATGATTTTATTGCATTGTAAGAATAGTACGCACTATCGAAAGCAGAGTGGATTTTTTTCATAGTTTGAGAGGTGCAGATTATGAAAACCTGTACAATGTTTACTTTTGATTTTGGCTCTCCAAAACTTACAGAAATTCACCATGTCTTTGCTACCTAAATATTCTATTTGTAATGTTGGGAAGAAAAACAGAAGAGAAAATACTATAATATAATATAAATAGGTTGCTTATATACAGTTTTTATGATGGTATAATATAGCTGTAATAATATAGTTTTAAAAGTCAATGAATTTATCTCTCACATATACATAGTTCCTTTGGCCTAATGATTGGAATGCCACTTGGATGAGACATTAAGTATACCCTTAAGGAAAAAACTTGGTCTTCTCTTTGCAGAACTGAATGAACTAACAGTTTTTTTTCTGAACAAGCTGCATAATATATTTTCATTAATCTCAAAGAGGAAAGGAGCGCTTGAGAATCCTTTGCTACATTGCATTATGCAGATAGAAGCTACACAGCAGAGCAGATATTTCTAAACCCAAAATTCCTATGTCATGATAATGGAAGTCTGTTTCCTTAGCATGTGGAGTCTATTTGTTTAAATTAATATCTCAGCCAGAATGTATGACACTGTAACAAGAATATTTGCAGCTGATGGGAGTTGGATAAACACAAATTAATCCTATTGGCTCTGTGCTGATGTTCCTGGAAAGCAACAATGCAAAAAAACATTTGTTATACTATTTTGGAAACATCAAGGATTGTAAGGGGAAATCATATGGATCATTTGACATTTGTAGTTTAGTTTTTAATTGTACACATATGTGCACACATTCCATGCACACAATACACAGACAGCCTAATTAATAAGATCTTGCCAGACCAGATTTTCAAGGTGGTTTACTGTATGAAATTTATGTCAATATCAGTATAATTTCATAAAACTATAAATCATTTCCAACATATTCAAGAGTATCTTCTATACGAGTAGCAAGTCAAATCAAAAACTTGAAAGAAAAGAACATTTTTTAAAAATGTTCATTTACATGATTTTTTAGAAAAAGAATTGAAATATTGCATGTGACTTCATCTAAGGAAAGTATATCCTGTACTGCAATGGTGACATCCAGACTGTTTCTTTATTGAATAATGAGATATTTCAGTTTCTTTATTGAATAATGAGATATTTCAGTTCATGGAAAGCACAGCTGCTCAAATCACTGTTGGAACTAAACGTATCAGTAATACTGTATAAGTTCTATACTATCAGCACTGGGGTTTTCAGTGCTCACATTCATAGCATTTATATACACACCCAGCCACACATTTATACATGTTTATACAAACATCCGGCCAAATATTTAACTTGGGATAAGTAGTTGAGCATGGGTAGTCAATATATGGCCATCCAGCTAAGGCCTCCATGGGTGGTAAGTGCTCAACAGCATCAAAGTGACAAGCATAATCAGATAATTAGAACCAATTGATTCTTCCTGTGGATCCCTCTGATCCAGACATCATGCTTTTACATATTTAATTCCATAATGTTTTTCCATTATCTTGTGCATCGTATTTGCAGGTATTAAATAATTAAACTGCAACATTCACTGTTGAATTTCAATAATGAAATTTGGAAAAGGATTCTGAAGGCCATAGTGGTGACAGTCCATTCCTCCTCATCGTGCCACTGGATACAACCAATCATTTCCGATCATATACCCCAATGCCAGGCCCAGGCAACAGCCGGTCGAAAATTGTGATGCAACAAATAAATCAAAGCCACTAGGGCATCCCACCCAACCAACATGACAAGGGCTACCAGTCCAGGAGCAGGACCGGTGAAAGAAGCTAGCTCAAAAAAAAGCCAAAATCACTGATCATTGCGACCGTCAACATAGGAACACTGATTGGATGCAGCCACAAATAGCAGCACCTTCCACCATTGCCAAAACAGCCTACCAGCTAGAAGTCAATGGCCAGCAATCTTGTGGGCACCCAAGATTGGGAAGGCAAGACACTACAGATGGTATTCAGCTGGTTCTGACCAGTCCTGGAGAACCGGTAGTGGAAATTTTGAGTAGTTCAGAAAACCGGCAAATACCACCTCTGACTGGAGATTTTACAGTATCCTTTCACTGCCACACCCACCAAACCACACCCACAGAATCAGTAGTAAAAAAAAATGAATCCCACCACTGCAAGACATCATCAACAAAGACATGGGCTATGTCCCGGAGACACAGCTGGCCACACAAAGTGGCTTTCAATGATCTGAAAAATGGACCCTGCATCTGCAGGAATACACTAGGAAGAAGAAGAAGATTCTGAAGGCCATAAAAATAGGGCTTTGTATAGCATGCAGCATTCATTCTTCTTTTTGTTTCAATCTTCTTTGTTGCTTTGCTTTCCTAAGTTTGCTTCATTCTTAATATAAATATAAATTCCTCTTTCAGACCTAGGGTGGCCATTTGTGAGTAAGCAGTTAGTGAAGGAAACATTCTATGATCACAACAACTTGTATTTTTATTGACAAAGAGTCTGATTAAATTTTTCAGTAAGCTGCAATGTAATTTACAGTGTTATAAAACATTTAAATTGGATTATTCAGTCTAAGAAAATTCTTATTGAAGACTACGGCTCATTTTCCAGCTCTCTTATCAGACATCCGTTGTCTGATAAGTAAAATAGTGAAGAAAAAGCTTAAGAATATATTGAAAGTCACTATTCTAAAACTCCCTGGAAAATCTATTTGTTTGATCAGAACTGATAATAATTTGTTATGAGGAAATAGTTGAATGGTTCTATGTATGGGAACTCTCATGCCCAATAATTTTTTTTCTTTTCATCAATGGATAACTAATAAAAGCAACACCATATTGTTTTTTTAATGCACCCTAATTTATATAATATGTCTTTTAAACTGAAACTTTGGAAGAATATTCCTTAAACACTGGCAAATTATTTAGTGGAAACAAACAGACATTCCCTACAGTCTACTGCTCTACTAAACCTGTTGCCAAATACGACAGATATTTACGTGCACATTTTCTCTCCCACTCCTTATGGAGAACACTATCAACCACCACAGAAATGCAGGAAAGAGATGCAGCTGTGGCAAACTTAGCACATTTCCAATAGGTTCAGCCAGAAGGAGAATCTTTCCTGGCTTTTTTGGTAAAAGTTATGCTTTTGAACCATGAGGGTTTCCTCTTGAATCTTGGCTGAAGAGGTGTGGGGCTAAAGTCCAGCCACACCCTCCAGACAGGGAACTCTGCTAATTGGTTAAGACATCTTTAATGTCTGGCCACCATTTGGCAGGCTCAAGAGGCAACTGCAGCACTCATCTCCATTTATAAGACACTCTTGATTAACACCATATTTTAATACAAGGCCAAATGAAGTTTCAGCAGAGCCAAACATCTGTATTTTTACATTCCTTTGGAGAAATCCTCTTTTCAATTACAGAAATTGGCTCTCATGCTTTTTGGGGAGCACATGGTGTAACCTGGCTTTTGTTCTTTTCCACAAAAATACTCAACTATGAATGTTATGATTCATAGCTCCAAATTTTCATTGTTACCTTCCAGCTGTCAGCTCTCCTCCAGCAAACCACTTTCTATAAAGGAATAAGTCCAGCAATCTTAGTGGGATTCTCTTTCAACTTTGTCCACAGCCATAAATGCTTCATGAAGCAAAATAAAGCATCATAACTCTATGACATTATCCTTCTCTACTCTGTTCTAGCAGACTTTATCTATATCTTTTCTAGCACAGATCTGCCTGGTATTAACAGTCAGTTTATTGATTAGTGTGAACACTATTAATCCTTAACAAGACAGAAAAGAAGCCAGATTTTTAAAAAATCAACAAAACAGTTCAACAACACTTAACTTAAAAGCATTTGCTGCAATAGTACATATCAAAAAGAGTAGAATATTTTTGTAAGAAAAGCAGCAAAAGTACCAATAAAGAAATACAGCTACTTAGTGTTAAAAGTTCAAATGAATAAGAATGATTCAGTTTAAGCTGCAGTCTTATGCAAAACCTCTTGGCAGTAAGACCTACTGTGAACTCAAGAGGATTTACTTCAAGCACACATTTCCAAAGTCAGAGGCTATGGGTTCATCCAGATAGTCACTTCAAGGTGCTTTCTTCCTATGCTTGTGTTGGCAGAAAAATATGCTGATATAAATTATTCTGCCCATGCCTGAGCTTTACTGTGCTTCAGCAGTAAAACTGGATGTTATGTCTCACTGAAATGTGAGACAGTTTCAGAGCAGCAGTTGGTGGATTCCCTGCCATTCTTTTTCCTCACACTCAGTGTGGCCTGTCAATGAGGAAAATAATTCCTAATTGCTCCCAGAATGCGTGGCAGATTGGAGTTTGGGGAACTCACAGAGAAGTCAATCAAACTGGTGTGTGTGTGTAGTTTCATTAGAATTAGCTCTTTTGATATTAAGATTCCTTGACAGGGCATAGGCAGGTGGAAGCAAAATCACAACTACAACCTTAAAGAAAAGCGTAAGATAAAGAAACAATAATGGAAAAATGTGCAAGGTCTTAATTTCTTTAGGATAAGTTCTCTGGCCTCCTTTCCTATTATCTCCACCACTATATTTTCTTTCTATTTACTCTGAGAGAGTTTCAAAAGATTTGTTGCTTCCCCTGGTTTTATTCAAGGCACTTATTTTTACCTCCAAGGAAGCTTTTCCCACTCCCTTATTTTTTTTAACCAACCCTTCACTGGGAAAACAATAAACATATCCCCATCTCCCCCCCCCCCAAAAAAAAAGGAAAAGGAAAAAAGAAAAGTTAGGTCCTGTAGGAATTGAGTTAATTAGTGAGGATAAGAGCTTGAGATTTTTTTTTTTTCTGCATTCCATTTCTCTTCTTTCTTTACCATAAACCGTTCTCGTTATCTGGGTATAGCCAGTGACATCCTTTCCTGGGCCAATTAATTTGTTTATTGATCCATCACTCTGCATGCCACTGTATCACATTTGAAAGAACTATCAATTTCCTTTGAGATTGATAGTGCTGAGGGGATGGACAGGTTTTAGAGAGAGAAAAATTGTGTTTCCTGCTTTTTCACTTTTCTCTCACCATCTTTCCCCATGTGTCTTACTACCACAGTTTCTGACTGCCAATACTTCAACCATAGCAATCCTTCTTCCCCATTCCAGATTAGATTGCTGAACACTTTGGCCAACCCAGAGCAATCTCACTTACAGTATTTTCTGGTTTTCAAAAGAAATCCTGGCGCTTAGAAGCACCATCTTTTTCGTTCTAAGTGTGCATGTCAGGCTTCTCATAAAGGTCTGGGCAGAACTTGCTGGTTTGTCATCTGCCATTTCAAATAGGGAATCACACTAAATGACTGATGGGGAAACAAAGGATGAAGGGAGAGCATGCAGTGCTACAATTAGTAGGACCAAACCTCCTTTAAATTGGGTTGCCTCTTTAGCCACCAAGATGATAAAATGGCAGTAGAATTAAAGTGCCCAGAAAGCATATGAAGGAAAGGAAATGTCATAGATTCAGGCATGGGTAGAATGAATGGAGACAGTCTTAGTTGGTGAACTTTCAACTCTTTATTGCATAGTGACTTCTAACTTGTATAACAACAACTCTGCTTTATATAGGCAATGCTAATGTGAAATAACCAACAGGAGCTTGTGAAACGCTAGCTCCAGTACCAATAAGAGTCCTTCATTAAGGGCCAATCAGATTCTCAGAACCCGACCAATCCGATCTAGCCGCTTAACACCCAATCAGAAGTGCAGGGCCAGAACCCTGCACTTTACCCCAAGCTTGCCTTTATTCAACTATTTACATACATAACACCCCTTCCCCCTGGCTTCACAATTAGTTTGTGACTATGTAGTCCTTTAAATAGGACGGTTGTCTCTTGGGTCTGTCAGATTTTCTTTGGACTGGCTGCATGCAGTCTCGTTGAGGTAGGATGTCATTTTGTAGTGGCTCAGCTTCTCGTTCTGGTGTGATTTCCCTTGGAGCGTACGATTCTTCTTCCTGCTCCATTTCCTGGGTTTCACTTGATTCATCGCTTTCCTGGAACAGGTTTCCTGGCATATCGTCATCTTCTCTTCCTTCCCCCCCCTCAGTTTGGTCGTTGGGAAGTTGTTGGCTAGCAGTTATAAGTCGTGACCATAATTGGTCAATATGTCTTTTCCATAGTCTCTCATCAATACATTTGACAATATAGGATCTGGGCCCAGTCTCGCGTATTACCGTTGCTTCAATCCAAACTTCTTGCATAAATTTCTTGCATAAACGGGGTCGCCTACCTTGAAGGTACGGTAGCGTCCGCTGGATCCTGGAGGTTTTTCTGGCTCGTAAGCAGGGTGCAGTCGGTCGAGGCGGGAACGGAGTTTTCGTCCCATGAGAAGTTCAGCGGGAGTTCTGCCGGTTTTGCTGTGCGGAGTGATGTGTTGTAGAAGTAGAATGCGGTTTATTTTTTCGTCAAGATTATCATAGTCCAGCTTTTGTAAAGTCTTTTTTACAAATTGTACCATGCGTTCCACTCGGCCGTTGGAAGCAGGATGCGCCGGCGAGGTGAGCGCATGGCGGATGCCGTTGTCAGCAAGGTACTGTTCAAACATTAGCGCTGTAAACTGTGGTCCGTTATCAGGCACCAGGACGTCCAGCAATCCATGAGTTGCAAAGAGTCTATTGAGGACTTTAATGACTGCCTCGGAGGTTGTATTGGCCATTCGATGAATTTCTAACCAATTAGAGTATGCATCGACAGTCAACAGCAATGTCTGTCCTTTGATCGGCCCTGCGAAATCCAGGTGGATTCTGGACCAGGGTCCACGTGGCGTCTCCCATTTGGTCAGTGCAGCTTTTGGTGGTGCGTTGCTGGTTTGTTGGCACTTGGTGCAGGCCTTGACCCATTGCTCGATGTGTCGGTCCATGCCTGGCCACCAAACATAGCTCTGTGCGAGTGCCTTCATTCGCACGATCCCGGGATGTCCATCGTGCAAGATTTGTAACAGCGTCTTTTGGAGTCGTTCTGGGACGACGACTCTATCGCCCCAGATAACGCAGCCTTTTTGAGAAAAAAGTTCAGTCTGTCTTGTTTTAAATGGTGCGAAGTCATCTGGGATCTGATCCAATGGCCATCCACGCTCTACCCAGCCTAGGACTCATGCTAGGGTGTGGTCTCGTCTGGTCTCCCTCGCGATATTTGGAGCGGTCATAGGAGGTGAGTTGAGCGTTTCGATTTGTAACGCCGATACTGTTGGTGCCGGATCGTCGAGGGTCTCTGGTAGTGGTGCTCTGCTGAGTGCGTCGGCATGGGGAATGGCTTTCCCCGGTCGATGTAACAATCGATAATTATAAGCAGCTAGAAACTCTGACCATTGAGTCATTCTTGGGGACAATATATAGGGAGTTGGTTTGTCCCCAGTGATTATCCCCAATAAAGGTTTGTGGTCAGTTACAATTGTAAATGTCCTTCCATATACATACTCATGGAATTTTTTTATGACTGACACAATTGCAAGAGCCTCCTTGTCTATTTGTCCATAGTTATGTTCTGCCTGGGATAGAGTCTTCGAAAAGTATGCAACGGGAGCCTCATTTCCATTAGGTAGCACATGGCTCAAAATAGCGCCCACCCCAAATGGTGAGGCATCACAAGTTATAACCAAGGGTAATGTTTCATTATATTGCATAAGTACAGAATCAGATGTAAGTAAATTTTTTACATTTCTAAACGCTTTTTCTTCTCGGTAACTCCAAACCCACAATGCTTTCTTATCTAATAACCGGTGTAATGGTTCAGCCACAGTCGCCTTATGCGGTAAAAACACATTGTAGAAATTGATAAGGCCTAAAAATGCTTGAAGATCAGTTTTGTTATGAGGTCTGGGAGCATTTCTAATCGCCCTTAATTTACTCTCAGTTGGGTGAATACCCTGCCTATCAATGCGATAACCTAGAAATTCAACACTGTCGGTATACAGATGACATTTATCCCTTTTTACTTTCAATCCCGCTTCTTGGAATTTTTTAAGCACACATTTTAAACGATTCTGCAGAATTTTTTTACTAGGAGCTGCAATCAATACGTCATCAAAATACGGAACCACACCCTTGATTCCCTGTAACAATCGTTCCATTAAACTTTGGAATATTCCCGGGGCCACACTCACCCCGAACTGCAATCGGGTACATTTAAAAGCAGCTCTGTGCGTTACTATCGTTTGGGCTTGGGCTGTTTTATCGTCCACGGGCAATTGTTGATAGGCTTGAGCTAAATTTAGCTTAGTGAAAACCTTTCCACCTCCCAGGGAATGAAGGAGGTGCTGCACCACCAGCACTGGATACGCGTTCTGTTGGAGGGCGTGGTTTAGAGTGGCCCGGTAGTCCCCACAGATTCGGATTGACCCATCTGGTTTAATGGGGGTTACAATAGGAGTTTCCCATGGGGAATGATCAATGGGTTGCAGTACCCCTTGTTTAATTAGTTTGTCAAGTTGTTCATCTATCTTGACCTTAAGGGCGAATGGAACTCGACGGGGCTTTAAACGGATCGGGGTGACCTTAGGGTTGAGGCTGAATAAGATTGGGGTCCCCTTATACTCGCCCAGACGATCTGCGAAGACATCGCTGAATTCAGACATAAGATCCTCCTCCCACTCGCAATCACCGACTCGGTTCACGCCAGCTAGTTCGATGCCGAGTGGCGCAAACCATTGGAGGCCCAACAAACTAGGCCTGTCCCTATCGATGATCGTTAGAGGTAAGTATGCCGTATGCTTTTTAAACGAGACACGGACTCGACAAGACCCGACCACAGGGATCCGATTCCCTTGGTAATCTTTAAGGATAAGGCGTTGCATTCGAAGGTCTTGGCGTTGGATGGTAGGAATGAGCTGCTTTAATGTCTTCCACGACACCATCGAGAGGGATGATCCCGAATCGACCTCCATGTGGCAGGGTTGGTTCTCTATGGCTACTGTAACTCAAATCTTCTTAGCGTCCAGGGCCGAGGCCTGACCTATAGTGATAGTATGGTGAGCCTCTTCTTTCTGCAATGCTCGATATCTGTAGGAGTGGTTTGCTGGGTCTCACCTTACAGGACGGTTTCCTGCCGATTGGCGAAAGTTGGTTCCCTTTGAGGCCGGGCTTGGTCCTGGTAAACTGCGACAGACTCGACCGATGTGGCCTCATTTCCCGCACTCGTGGCAGAGTGCGTCGCGGAATTTGCAGTCTGCCCTGGGATGGTTTGCCCCGCAGCCAGCGCAAGGGCGTGAGGTTTTAGGACGAGCGTCCCGGTCGGAACGCAGTCGATGGACCCCTTCTTCGTCGCTGTCTGATGATGAAGAGAGGTCCTCGTAGTGCGTTGTTGCCAACTGCCCTTCTGAGCTGGGTGAGATGTCGCCTGTCAGTGGGTTTGTGGAGTTTCGGCTTCGCCGTAGCTGCGCCGCTGACTTTTTTGTTGCCTCAGCGGCGGTGGCTTCGGTGATGGTGTCAACAAGGCCGATGTCGCCCTTCGCCATCAGCTTGCTCTGCACGTTTAATGCATCTAATCCCAGAATTAGGCGGTCTCTCAATGCTTCATCTAAGTCTGCGAACCCGCAGAGGCCTCCCAAGTGCCGGAGGTCTGCCACGAAGTCAGCCACACTCTCTCCTTTTCGTTGGCTTCGTTGATAGAACTCATCGCGTCTCACGAGTGTGGGTATGGTTGGCGCGTAATGGTCTCTCAGGAGAGGTTCGAGGTCATCCCAGCTTATTGCTTTCACTTCTCGAGGCTTCACGAGGGCTTTAGCCATTTTAAAGACAGCCGGGCCGCAGTACGTCAGGAACAGCGCCCGTTTCTTGGCTGGTGTGGCTTCCTTCAGGTTGTTTGTTTCGAGGTACATCTGAAAGCAATCCATGTAGGATTCCCAATCCTCTTGGGATGGATCGTACGGAGCGGGTGGTACGATGCCACCGGACATGGCTTCCGTTGGTGGTGCCGTTTTTTACACGTGCTCTGTATTTTTTCTTCCAAGTTCCTTAAGATCAGATGTCTCCAAATCCCATCCTCGTCGCCAGTGTCATAGATTCAGGCATGGGTAGAATGAATGGAGACAGTCTTAGTTGGTGAACTTTCAACTCTTTATTGCATAGTGACTTCTAACTTGTATAACAACAACTCTGCTTTATATAGGCAATGCTAATGTGAAATAACCAACAGGAGCTTGTGAAACGCTAGCTCCAGTACCAATAAGAGTCCTTCGTTAAGGGCCAATCAGATTCTCAGAACCCGACCAATCCGATCTAGCCGCTTAACACCCAATCAGAAGTGCAGGGCCAGAACCCTGCACTTTACCCCAAGCTTGCCTTTATTCAACTATTTACATACATAACAGGAAACTCACTTAGGCAGCCAATCTGAGTTGCATGGATTGCTGCCCCTGACCATGTCATTTCTAAGCAGATCATGAAGGTGAATTGGACTGCAAATTTTGTATGGAAATAATGAAACCACTGCTTTCTACAACAGAATAACTGAATATGCCTTTGGTTTACATCTGAAGAGAGCTGAGGGTGAAGCAGAAAGACTTCAAGAGCACATATCCCTTAAAAAGGACTGCTGAGGCCTTCCTGGGCTATAGTAAATACAAACACTGTAGTATTTTTTTTTTTTTTTAGAATAGAATAGAATTCTTTATTGGCCACGTGTGATTGGACACACAAGGAATTTGTCTTGGGGCAAATGCTCTCAGTTACATTCATCAAGAGTCAAGAATCATAAGGTACAACATTTAATAATAGTCATAGGGTACAAAAAGCAATCAAATCATACTAGGAATCTTGCAGTAATCATAATAATCCCTTAATAATAATGTCAGCACCAGGCACAGAATCAGCTTCAGAATTATCTTCATAAAATGTTACTTGCTGACACCTATGTTTATTTCCTTACAATGAGATTCATACTGGTGGACAGAAATCATGCAATTTTAATCTGTCCACAATACTGCAGCATAATGTAGTGTTCAGAGCTTTGACAGAGTCATTTTATTTCTATTTGCAGTTCTTGGTATTTTTTTATCTTCTCCAGTTCCTTCCCCTCTATTCTGCTGTTTCCAGATTGTGCCCTGTCCTCTAGCCAGACTTTTTTTGTCTTTCTTGTTAATTGTTAAATCTGAGGTGTTACACAATAGAGACCTGGCTGTCTGAATTCTAAAGTCCCAGAGCAAATTACCGTATATACTCGAGTATAAGTCGACCCGAATATAAGTCGAGGCACCCAATTTTACCACAAAAAACTGGGAAAACTTATTGACTTGAGTATAAGTCGAGGGTGGGAAATGCAGCAGCTACTAGTAAATTTCAAAAATAAAAATAGATACCAATAAAATTACATGAATTGAGGCATCAGTAGGTTAAATGTTTTTGAATATTTATTTCAACGAAAAACAGTAAACTAGCTCTGTAAGTGGAAAAGAGAGCCAACAAAACCAATATGGTATCAACAATAACTTTAAAAGTACAAAAACCTTAGCTCAATCAGCTTTTGCAAGAAAAAAGCATGTGTATGTGCTGCATGTACATCCTGTTTTGGAGAGCCACCATCTCTTTCACAGCTCTCCCTCATGCCTCCATTGCATGTGCACACATGCCATGGCTCAGTAGTAGGTCAACATACAGATGTCACACTAGGTTCCCTCCTCAAAAGGAACATCCAACCTTTCTTGAGAAGTACAAACTTCATCTGTTCAGGATTGTGGTGACAAAGGTGAAGGAGGATGGGGCTGAGAGAAGGGAAGGGAAGAAAAGATCATTGACAGGGAGAAAGACAGGGAGAAACACCTGGAAGTGTGAGCCCTCGAGTTTCCTTAGGGAAGACCAGACAACAAGGGGAGAGGAGAGGAGGAGGAGGAAGAGGAGAGTAAAAAAAAAAGAGTGGGAAGCCAACTCACGCATGCCATCAAAGCCAGGGGGAAGTGGGGCTTTCTCTGCCTGCTGCCGCCAGAGGAGTGCGGGGGGGGCGAGTGCGGGGAAAGGGGGTTCGTGCCGAGGCTCCGCAAGCGATTACCAGATTTGCAGCTCCGTTTGTTGGTGAAGCTGGAAGCGCGCAATGCAGGAGCTCACGGGGGCCCCCGGCGCCCGTTAATGGGGAAGAAGAGGCCGCTTGGGGTCGCCAGGCTCAGGCAGCCTCCCCCACCCCCCCAGCAGCGAAGAGCTGCTCCGGAGGCTCCCGCCACGGCACAGCCAGGCACTTTGTCTCGCTGCCCCCGGAGCAGCTCTTCGCTGCTAGGCTGGGGGGGGAGGCTGCCTGAGCCTGGCAGTTTCTTTGTGAAGCTGGAAGCGCGCAATGCAGGAGCTCGCGGGGGCCCCGGGCGCCCGTTAATGGGGAAGGAGAGGCCGCTTGGGGTCGCCAGGCTCAGGCAGCCTCCCCTCCCAGCAGCGAAGAGCTGCTCCGGGGGCTCCCGCCATGGCGCAGCCAGGCACTTTGTCTCGCTGCCCCCGGAGCAGCTCTTCGCTGCTAGGCTGGGGGGGGAGGCTGCCTGAGCCTGGCAGTTTCTTTGCGAAGCTGGAAGCGTGCAACACAGGAGCTCGCGGGGGCCCCAGGCACCCATTAATGGGGAAGAAGAGGCCGCTTGGGGTCGCCAGGCTCAGGCAGCCTCCCCCACCCCACCTACAGCCGGACATTCACCAATCATAACCGACCACAAGCCGCTGCTGGGAATCCTTGCAGGAAACCGGGCCACCCCGAACATTCTGTCTCCCCGAATGACAAGGTGGTCCGAGTTCCTGGCAGCCTACAACTACGGACTCATACACAGACCGGGTAAGACGATCTCCCATGCAGACGCCTTAAGCCGCTCGCCGCTACCGGAACCTGACACCGACCCAGCACCCACGACGACCACCCTCAGTGTAGAGACTCTACCCAACCTGCCCATAACCACGTCAGACATTGCCCGATAGAGTAATAAAGACAAACGTCTGGCGCGGGTGTTGCACTGGGTAGAGAAAGGGTGGCCGGAAAGAGACAACCACGAGTCCGTCAAAACATTCCGAAACAGGCAAACGGAACTCTCGTTATTAAAAGGGTGCATACTATGGGGGGATAGGGTGGTCATTCCAGAAAAACTACAAGGGAAGGTTCTGGAACTACTACACGAGGGGCACCCTGGCATCGTTAGGACTAAAGCCCTAGCCAGAAGTTACGCTTGGTGGCCAGGGATGGAGAAACAAATTGAGACCTGGGTAGCAAGGTGCCAACGATGCCAGGAAACTAGGCCAAGCCCACCCACAGCACCCGTCCTAGAGTGGGAAACCCCAAGGGGACCTTGGTCTAGGATCCATATAGAATTCGCCGGGCCCACAAAAGGACACACCTTCCTTATAACAGTAGACGCTTACTCCAACTGGCTGGAGGTAAGCAACATGAAAACAACAACCACGGAGGCCGTGATCAAGGAACTCTGCAGTCTTTGCAACGCACGGCCTTCCAGACGTCGTCGTTTCCGACAACGGGCGCCAATTCACCTCACTGGAATTCGAAAAATTCCTAGCGGAAAGGGGCATCCGCCACGCGCTGACAGCACCGGCGCACCCGGCGGCGAACGGTAGGGCGGAACGGATGGTGCAATTCACTTAGAAAACCATCCGGAAAATAGACCACAGGGAGATCCAGGAGAAAATAAACAAACTACTCTTCACCCAACACATAACCCCAAATACCACAACGAATAAGAGCCCAGCCGAACTATTAATGGGGAGGAAATTAAGGTCCCCACTCGACAGGTTACACCCCACGTATAACCTGGAGAAGCCCCCAGATTCAAACAGCAAACACCGAACCTTCGCACCAGGCGACCCCGTATATGCAAGAAACCTGATGGGAGACCCACTATGGGTACCGGCCGTCATCACACAAATAACAGGCCCACACTCGTACCGGCTACAAACAGCAGACGGACGATCCTGGAAACGCCACATCGACCAATTTGGGTCGAGGACTACCAACCAAGAGACCACCGACACACAAACAGGCGAAACCGACCCCCACAACACAAACCAAGGGGAGAGGGAATACCCAGGGGACCAAAACCAAAGAAGAATAAACCAGCCATACTTACCGGAAATCAGCCAGCACGACCCCTCGCCAAGAAGAGACAGCCAGGCCAGCTCGACCGACCCAGGGAGACCGAGCGGGAGCGGCGAAACCCGCAGCTCAACCAACCCGGGAGGCCCAGGAGGGAGCTATGGAGAGCGGCCCGGCCCGACCGACCAGCCGGTTCCCACGACGGCATCAGGAGCAACAGAGATCCCGACCGAACCAGCCGGGATCCAACCTACGACTGAGCTGTGCAGGTCCAGTAGGCTCAGACGGAGCCCCGCCTACCTACTTGACTACGCGACGTAAGGACTAAACCAAGAGGGGAGGGGTGTTCTGTCCCTTAATTAGCATTCTTGAGATCCCCGCGCTTTGATTGGCCAAAGCGGGGGCACTCTGATTGGTCAGGCGAGCCGCGCCGATTGGCTCGCTAAGAATCTCCCGCGATTGGTCAATTCGAATCGCGGGAGATTCAAAGTGGTACCATTGGCTGCGGCCGCCGCGGCTAAAAGAATAAAAGCCGCGAACCTTTTGCAAAGCGCCAGTTCGGTTCCTACTTTAATAAAAGAGCAATGATTTGAAGTCACCGACTCCTGGCATCATTTTCGAGGACACGACAGTCAGCTTGAAGGATGACCAGGTATTTATAGTGATCGTCTTCAACCAGACTCTTGATATTATTTCCATAGGGCATCTTGATTCCATCTGTTTTCATTCTTTTTGCCATTTCATGGCAAGCATTACACATTTGTTCAATCCAAACACCATTGCAATATCTTGGCTGTATTGAGCAGCAATTTCAGATGGTGTTTTTCTATATAGCTTCAAATCATTCATATAAAGGAGATGGGATAGCATGGCATATGATTTTGATGTTTGATATCCATGGCCTGAGTTATTAATAACAAACAGTGATGGTAATAGTGAGTCTCCTTGGAAGATTCCTCTCCTGATGTTACCCTTTTTCAGTCTATCACCATTGACCAGCAACCATGTCTTCCATTGTTCCATTGATCTTTGCTCTAAGCTTCTGGTGTGTTTCATTGACTCCTGTTATTTCTAGGCTCCTGATTATTCATTTATATGGCAGGGAATTGAATGCCTTCCTATTATCAATCAATGCTACATTCAAGTTGGTCTTCCTTCTCTTACAGATTTCCAGAATCATCTTGTTAATCAGAAGTTGATCTTTTTTTGTTCTGCTGTTTGGGCGGTTTCCTTTCTGCCTCGCTGGAAATTATTTTCAACTACATGCTGTTGGACTACAACAGCTATCATACCAGTTAGTAATTTGAAAATTGTTGGTAAGCAGGTAATTGGCCTATATTTGCCTGGTGCTGCACTTTTTTCTGATCTTTCAATATCAGGTAGGTTTTTACTAGTAGATGTTAGCCATTCTTCAATTTCACATCCTTGCAGTATATTGTTGGCAACAAGTGGGTATAGATTAGTCAAATGTTTCAACCAAAAACATGCAATTCATCTTCACTGATGCTGAATAATTCTTAATCTTCCTTTCCATTTTTTCCACATTTCTGCTGTTATTAGAAATTCTTTCATTTCATCTTCTTTTATTCTCATCCACCTCCTTTAACCAAGCTGCATTCATATTGTATTTATTTAAGTTATCCTGTATTTGCACCCAGAACTGTATTGTTTCTTCCTTGTCAGGTACTTACTGATTCATTTCAGATGAAGTAAGTGTAGTGCCCCCCAATGTTGGGGAACTCTGATCTAGCACATTAAATAACAATGTTACTAAGAAAGAATGATATGAAATGTGTTATTTATGTTGGAAGGCTGGGGATTGCTATTTTCATGTTCTTTATTGTAATATATACCATTATAATAATCAAAATTACAGAATAGTTGAATTTCTTTGTTGGACATTTGTTTAATATAAAAGATAGATAGATAGATAGATAGATAGATAGATAGATAGATAGATAGATAGATAGATAGATAGATAGATAGATAATCATTCAATGAATCAGAACCAGATGTGGTGCCTTTTAGGAAAGTGACATCATCTGTTTTCTGAAAGGACTCCTGGTGGGGAAGGCTAGAGATAACGAAGAAATAATTAAGTATAAGAGAAAAAATAAAATTAGAATCTGCACATAATTAGCTGCATTTAAGATGCCAAAACATAGTTTGAGAAACATAATTAATGAATTAGTAAGAATTCTTGGCAATCCCTTATAATGCAGCCATAAGGAGGTATTACCATCTGTTTTGAACGCCTGGTGTGTAACGTCTGTAATGTGATACTTGCCAAGAGTAAAATTGTATTTTTCAGTTGAAGAAAATGGGTCAGGTTCTTTTTCATTTCCCTTTTGATTGTGTAAGGCTAATTAAAAAAACAGCAAGTTACTTGCATAACCTCATTCATCCATGACTAAATTATTTTTGCCATAATGCTGCTGGGAGGATATATGTAGTTAGGTTCAGTGAGCTCTTTAGACTTATTCACGGAAAAGTAAGTCGTTTGTATCGTTTGATAACACAATTATATCTTTTAAATTTCTTGAGGAGTGCACTGAAGTCAGCTCTTAAAATATCTACAAGAAATAGATGTATTAGCAATAATCATTCTTATTGCTGATATTCAGTGCTACATATCTTTTATAGAATCTAAACCAGAATTTCTCAACCTTAGTGACTTTAAGAGGTATGGATTTTAACTCCAGAATTCTGGCCAAAATTGCCACAGTTAAGAAACATGGATCTAAATGCAGCTGTGCTACTGGGCTATATTTATTTTCAATAAGTATGCAGACCTGGACTGACTGCAAATTGAGAAACATGAACAATATATTATTTTATGAATCCTGTTATATATTGGTAGACTTCCACAAGCTTATATGACAGCAGTGTAAAACAATTGGGATTACCACTGGAATTTCTCAAAAAGTTCCATTTTGCTACAAAGCTCTTTTGAAAAGGAAACATAATGATAGCTTCCTCTAGAGCCCCATCCTCCAAACAAATATGTTGTATATTCCTACCATGACTGATATACTTCTTTAGTTCGAACTACAGCCTATTTTTGCTATTCTACTAGGACTTCAAAATTAGGAAAGACCATGAAGCACTGACAGGCTGTTCTACATGGTTGGCAAGCTATGTCTAGTTTGGCAGGCAGTATTACTCAGTCTTAGAGCAGGAATCCAAGCTTCTGTCATTTTTACCCTGGCTGTTTCCAGATCTGAACTGTATTTCACTATTGCTTTATTGTTATTTTATATTATCCTCATATAAATCTTGCATGCTGGCAATCTAGAAACCCTTTTTATTTTCTCTTTTTCTTATAAGATCTTCATGGAGATATGAGCACTAGAAATTCAAATAAGACCTGGCAAGCATAACTGACTTTTCAAGAGGTAGCTTAGCAAAAGCAAAGTTGTTAAAATTAGCTGAAGTCAAAGAAAGATACATTCAAGCAATTCTATTCATTGTTTCTCTCACTCAGTCCTTGAATATTGAAGATTTGTCTTTAAATGAATCCAAACTGCAGCTCCTCTTTATGACAATGATGGTTTATTCAGCAAACAACAAATACTCTAATCAGGCAAAAATGGCTAAAAGTCAGGCAAGGTTAGCATTGGGTTTGAGTTTGCTCTCTTTCCTTTTATTGTCATTATCACGAGACACACACCCAGGCCTGTATGTAGTTCTAGTTCTGGCCATGCCTAACCTATTATCTCTAAATGCTATTAACCCTATAACATGTCTACATCCGTAACCTATTCCGATCCTCACTAACTGATCCCCACCTGGTGCTACCTTCACCATGTCTTAACTGAATACTTAATTACCACCTATTTGTGCCCCAACCTCCTCTAACAATATACACAACATCAATACCTGAAAAAAGCCATTTCCAGTTTCGTAGTTGTTTCAGGATCCATCCTGCAGCTCACAGTTCTGCTGAGTCATTCTAAAGCAACCCTCAACACCATCCACTAGGACACAAGCAGCAATACAGATCCAGTGTCAGCAGAGCTAAGGCGATATTCTCCACTGCCAGCTGACTTCTGTGAGGTGTGTTCAGAGCTGACGGGCTCTGTAGCGAACTCAGAGCCTGACAGGTAGCTCCCTCTCCCAGAGACCCACCTGTGAAGCAAGGAATGATATAATTCATTATAGTCTCATTTTATACAGCCCCCCTTGGCTTCCTAGGATATCATTTATGAAACCTTTGGTGGAGATGTGATGCATTTACATCTGTGTGGCTAACCCATGATGCCTCCCTCGAAGGATATCCTTTCCATTTAACCAGATATTGTAGTATTCCTCTATGTAGTTGTGAATCAAGAATAGCCTCTATCTCATAGTGATCATCTGTCACTGGACCAGGAAATGTTCATCAAGGTTACTTCTGGCTGGTTTAATGAGACTAACATGGAATACTGGATGGACTCTCTTGAATCGTGATTGTAACTTCAATTATACTATAACAGGATTAATCACCTGAGTTATGGTAAATGGTCCAATATATTTAGGGCCCAATTTCTTACATGGGACACACAATTTCAGGTATTTGGTGGACATGTATACCCTATCCCCTACATTAAAACGTGGGTGATCACTTCATTTTCTATCAGTTTGGGCTTTATAAGCTTTAAATGCTTTATGTATAGCCTCATGTACATTCTTCCAATCTTGGTAGACCAGGTAGTAGCAGTCTCAGGATTGCTTGTCTTCTCAGGTAATTCAGGTACAGCTACGAAGTCCATGCTATATACAACTTTAAAAGGAGTACAGATTACAGATAATCAGAGTTGGAAGGGACCTTGTAGGTCATCTAGTCCAACCCTCCGCCCAAGCGGGAGACCCTACACCATTTCTGACAAATGGCAGTCCAATCTCTTCTTGAAAGTCTCAAGTGATGGCACTCCCACAACTTCCAAGGGCAAGCTGCTCCATTGGTTGATTGTTCTCACTGTCAGAAAGTGTCTCCTTGTTTCCAGGTTAAACCTCTCCTTGTTCAGTTTGCATCCATTATTCCTTGTCTGGCCTACAGGAGCTTTAGAAAATAGCTTGATCCCTTCCTCCCTGTGGCAGCCCCTCAAATATTTGAAGACCACTATCATGTCTCTCCTGGTCCTTCTCTTTACTAGACTAGCCAAGCCCAGTTCCTGCAACCGTTTGTTGTATGTTTTAGCCTCCAGTCCCCTAATCATCCTGGCTGATCTTCTCTGTACTTTTTCTAGAGTCTCAACATCTTTTTTATAATGTGGTGACCACAACTGGATGCAGTACTCTAGGTGTGGTCTTATTAAGGCTTTATAGAGTGCTATTAGTACTTCCCTTGATCTTAACTGTATCCCACTGTTAATACAATTTAGGATTGCATTAGTTTTTTTGGCAGCTGCTGCACACTGCTGGCTCATATTTAGCTGGTTTTCCACTAAGACTCTAAGATCCCTCTCACAGTTACTGCTATTGAGCCTGGTTTCACCCAGTCTATATGTGTACTTTTGTTTTTTCTTGCCTAAGTGTAGGACTTTACTTTTCTCTATATTGAATTTCATTTTATTAGATATGGCCCAGTGTTCTAGTCTGTCAAAGATCCATCTGGATCTTGAGCCTATCTTCTTGGGTGTTAGCTATTCCTGCCTGAGTATATTCTGTGCTGCTGTATGCTGCGTTATTGTATGCCACTTCAGCAAAAGGGATTAATGTAGCCCAGCCTGTTTGCTGATATGATGCATAACACCTTAAATATTGTTCTATTGCTGCATTAGCTCTCTTCGAAGACCCATTAGTACTGGGATGGTATGCTATACTTTATCTTTGCGATGAATCAATAATATTTAGGAATTCTCTCCAAAATCGGGCAGTGAACTGAAACCTCACTGTCAGATATAATCTGTTGTGGTACCCATATAGCCTATAAACATGTTTAATAAACATACCAGCCAATTTACATGCCGACGGAAGACCAGTATAGGGGATAAAATGTGCCTGCTTGGAGAACAGTTCTATAATGGTCCAAATGACAGTATAAACCCAGCTATTAGGTAGGTCTGCAATAAAATCCATGCCGATATCCTGCCATGGATGATGATGATCCGATACTGGTTGTAATAACCCTAATGGCTTTCCTGGCCTGGTTTTCATTGTCGCATAAACATGACACCCTTTAATATAGTCCTCTATTTCTGCTGTCATAGAGGGCTACCAAAACTGATGTTTTACTCGGTGTAACATTTTAAAAAATACCATAGTGTCCAGCTGGCTTAGTGTCATGACACTGTTTTAAGACTCTGGTCCATAGTATTTTTGGTATATATAGTTTTGTGCCCTTCCATGCCATGCCATTTTGAATTTCACACAATGTAGGATTCTCTTTCAGCCATTTATCATGCTGTATCGCTTTGCACAAATCCATTGTCAGTTGGGACCTCAAGGAATATATGGAACCTTGTGCTGGACGGAGAGGTTATACCATGTTTTTCATCCTACTTTTATATTGAGGTAGTCTTGAAAGTGCATCTGCCATAAAGTTTTTCCCCATAGGTACATATCGCAATATAAAATTAAAATGATGAAAATATAACGCCCAATGTACCTGTTTAGGGGACAATTTCCACAGCAACTGTAGTGCCTCAAGATTTCTGTGGTCAGTCCACAACTCAAAAGAGACTTGAGTCCCCTCCAACAAACACCTCCAGGTTGTCTCCCAGATAGCCCAGTTTCTTTCAATAGAACTGAACTTTTAGATGTGTAAGCATATGGCTGTAGTACCCCCTGATCATTGTGTTGTAATAGTACAGCTCCCACACCACTAGCATCTGCCTGAATCACAAAAGGAAGATCAGGATCAGGGGGGCTTCAATACCGGTCCTGAGCAAACAATTGTTTCAAATTTTAAAAAGCCTATTGACGTTTATCTGACCAGTCAATTGGACTTCCTGTTTTACACTTGGTTTGTGGTAATTGCTTCATTTTTAGTAGCTCTGTCAGTGGTAATGCGATTGTTGCAAATGATGGAATAAATTGGCGATAAAATTTTGCAAACCCCAAAAAACTCTGTAATTGCTTATGAGTGGCTGGACTTTGCCATTCTACTACCAACTTCACTTTTGGAGGTCCATTTCTATACCATTTCCAGAAATCCTATACCCTAAATAATCTAATCGACTACAATGAAACTCACATTTACACAATTTTACATATAACTATGCTTTTAACAGTTTTTCTAGCACCTGCCTCACAAATTGAATGTGAGCACCCATATCTTTAGAATAAATTAGGATATCATCTAAATATACTAAGATTCCCTTGTATAAATGGTCATGCAAAATCTCATAAATGAGCCCGACAGTTAAATAGTCATTAATGAGCCCAACATTTACATAGTCTTAATAATCAACTTTATATCTGGAGGTAAGACTATATACTAGGATATAAGTACTGTGCTCTCAAATAAGATGCTTCTGTGTTGTTGAATGGCATGGAGACTCTTCCTCTTCCTCCTCCTCCTCCTCTTCCTTCTCCTCCATTGATTTCATTTAAACTACACTAAGAATTTGCATTCCTTTTGTTTTGATTAGCACATGTCTATTCATTTTATGAAAGAAGACTTCTTAATTATTAAAACTTCCAGGATACTATCAGAGACCTATACTGACCTCTTTCTAGACTTGACTGACCCTTTCTTTATATTGTGGAGTGTATTCCAACTGAACTCCAATTATTACGATTTTTAGCAATTTTTAAGCATTCATAATTTTATCCCTCTTAACATTTAAATATAATTTGGGAACCATTGTGTCATCCACTGATGTCACATATCATGCAATAATTTACTATGCAGATAAAGTTCCAATTTTTTACTACTACAATAGTGTACTTTGCAGTCGTATATTTAATCTTAATCCAATGATAATGTAACCTAAATAATGTTCAATATTTCCTAACTGTCTAGTTTAGTAGTTAGGGAAAATGGTAAAAATAACAAATAAATTTCAGTGACATTCCATGTATATTTACCTTGAACAGGTTAACAGGTTCAGAAGAACATACATTGAATAGAAATGCATAGATATCAACTAACATTCCAACATATAAATGGTGGAAGTATTTTAAAACAGAAGCAGGGTCAAGTTGAATATGGGCTAATGTGTGATATGAACATACCTATTCCAGTTTTAAAAGAATAACAAAAAACAAACAGAATGGAATCTTTCCTAACAAGATGTTAAACATAGGTGCTTCTGTTGACTCCATTATATACTTTTTTCATCCCTTTAAATGAGTTCAATTAATAGAATATGCCTAGCAACAGGGGGAAAAGCACTGATTTACTATTTCTATAAAATGTCCATTAACCTGGAGTATGGACATTGACTAAATGAAATGAAGTACATCTAGCCATTTCTATAAATAGCCCAAAGACAGCCATGGAAAACTGAGCTATTTCACACATAATTGCCTTGAATGTCTCAAATCATGAAAAACAGAAATGAAAGAAAAATCTACTCTCTGAATTCTATTTACCATAAACCACAAGCACTAAAAAATTTGGCATGCCTGCAAATATCTTATCTCCTCAATCAGCATCAAATAATTCAAACTATATTGTTTGTTTTGTTTGTTTTTTTGGCAAGGTCTTGAAAACTGCCCCACTATACTCACATTCTGGTCAGTTATTCTTGGTGCATATATGTATGAAATCGAATGGACCCCTGCCTCTTCCATCCCTGACACTGCAATGCTATCATAACCCTTTATCAATGAATGAAATGATCTAGAGGTCACTTGCGTTACTCCCCCCCCCAACTCCAATCTTGTAGGAAATTTGAACACTGTTTTTATTTTTTCAACTTTTTGTCAGCTTCTTTGGTTGAACTGGAAATTTCTGACACTGGAAAGAATAACAGGGGACACTGAAGGAGTCAGAGACCAGGCTCAAAGTGATTAAACAGCCAAAGGATTTTATATGTTCCTTTTCGTCCACACCTCATAACTGCCAAAAATTTAGACCAGCACTTGAGTTGGACTAAATGTATTCCGTCTTATTGCTAGCACCAGAAGAAAAACATTTTTTTAAAAGAGCAGTAACAGGAGAAGAAAGAAAGATCACCAATGTCTTTGTCCTTCGTTTTGCCATTATGCAACAAGCAGAAGCACTAATGCTGTCAATGAGCAGTGGAATTGCTCTATACATAAGCAATATTCCACAGGATAGCCATGTTTATGTGTTATAATAAAAAATCTTGATTCACTCTCTCTTTTGTTAAACTTAAGGCTTTATTTTTTTAAAGAGAAATCATTTCTTCAAAAAACAAACATACTTTTTTTCAGACCAACCTCCAAAAATGTAGACTGCTTGGCTACAGCTCTACTTATAGTATATGAATTAAACATAGAGTGAAAGGATTAATTGATCATATTGTTTGCAAACCAAACTAGTTAAAATTGACTTTGGTTTTCAGCAGTTGGAGGTTTTTTTAAATTAATTGCTTTGACTATAAATCATTTTTCAAAGCAAGGGAATTTTAGAATACAGCTTCAGGTATAACACTCTGTCTTAAGTTTCACTTAAGAGGCAGCTATGGAAAATAGCTCTCAGTGGAGTTGCCCTTTATTCAGGGTTACCTTTCCTAATGTTAATTTAAGAACATTCTTTTGCTTGTTGTTTTCCTGAGTCTCACAATGAATTTCATGTTTTTAGGTTTAATACCATGCAAGGAATTAAATTACAGCACCAAGTCAACATCTATTTCTTGGCTCAGTAAAAAGAGTCCCCTCATCCTTCATTTATATTCATTGTTTTCTATACTGTTTACATTTTTCCAAATAACAGAACTCCACCCTGTTTACTTTGTTTCCATACAACTTTGCTTAGCCAACAACATCGTGCTTAAATGAAAATCCTAGTGGGAGACAGCAGTTGGAACATAAGATCAATTTATGGAAAACAGATACTTTTAAAAAATGTATTAGTCTTAAAGCAAAAAATAGAAAAATAACAAGCACCTTTGCTAAATCTTTTTTTATTCTTTTTCATTTGTTCAGTGAGCATTATGAATGTACCTATATACCTAGCAGATTGCCTACAGTTCCTTATATGGCCAGATTTTTCCTATAAATCTGGTTTTACCTTAATATCTATCACTCAAATATGTAGAAGTACTTGTCATAAAATGTTGATGTCTCCAACTGAAAAATATAGAGGAACCATATTTTAAATCTGGGGGAGTAAGAAATTTGTAATGTTCTCAAGTTTTTATGTTGAAATTTCTAGTTCACAATTTGGAAAAACAATGGAATAGTATTTTTGCCATATGCATGTCATGTATTGGAATATATAACTTCAACTGAGAAGTGCTTTTCTTCATTATATTGGAAAGATTAGATTCAAGAACTGTATAAAATGGAACATTTACATATCCTACCCTGATAACATCCAAAATGTCCACATTTCTGCAAGTAGCGTTATCGTGGCAGCTGCATACAGTATTTACACTTAATTTTACTTTATTCATAAACATTGCCAATTGTATTTATAGCACCATGGGTATATATAGATAATATAAGCATAGTATAAAAAAATCATCTCATTTTCTACTTGTGCAAATATAAAGGTATTACACTTGGCTCTGGAAGGATGCAGATTGTCAAGGGAAAAGGTCAAGTTAATCAGAAAAATTCACTCCAGAGGGTAGATAACAATCTTATAAATTTGCTTATTTGTAATCTCAAATGGCTTAAAGGTGCATACACAGAAATCCTTAACCTAAAATTTCTTTTCTTATTCTCACTTTTCTGGTGCCACCTAGTGTCTTTAATTTACTACTAAAATGCTCAACTTTATGTGTTATTTCATCTTTCTCCTAAAGAGGTGAGGCAGAGCAACATCATGCAACAATATTAACAGTAAAAAAACATCCTCAAGAGGATTTAAATTCATAAAAATGTTATGACTTAAACTAAAGCCTGTGGATTAGCATTAAAGAAGGCTGTATTTTGGCTGTATAGCCAAAATTGGCTATAAGGAAAGTGACATGTTCACAACGCAAACCTATCCTCTCTATTTGAATGAGAATTAGGATGCAGTATGGTGGTGCCTAGAAACTCATGTCTTTTATTTATTTATTTATTTTAGGAATTTTGCTAATACCAAAAAACATTTGCAGCAATTCAGCAAGGCAGCATCACTACAAAAATTGAATGAAAATAAAAAGACAATTGAAATACAAATCAAATAGCAGCAGCATTTATATATTATGTATGTATGTATGTATGTATGTATGTATGTATGTGTGTGTGTGTATGTATGTATGTATGTATGTATGTATGTATGTATGTATGGTATTCAGCTTTGTTCGAGTATTTTCCCACATCGTTATTAGCTTTTAGTTTCTCTTTGTGCATTTCCTAACACACCTAAACAGCACACACCCCAAAATAAAGTTCACCATGGAAACAGAAACAAACAACTACCATTCCTAGATGTACTAATCTACAAAAAACAGATGGCACACTAGGACACACCATTACCAGAAGAAAACACACACCAACCGCTACCTCAACGCCCAATCCCACCACCACCCAGCACAGATTAAACTCAGTGGCCAAAACACTAATCGCCAGAACCAAATGCCTGGCAGACAAGACACACATAAAGACTGAACTATGCACCCTGACTAAAGTACTGACAGCCAACGACTTCCACAAAAGCAAAATCACCGGCTTGATCCACAAAAACACACTGAGACATAATGGAGACCTAGAAGATGAACAGACCTATGGAACAGCTGTCCTGCCCTACATAAGAGGTACTACAGACAAAATCAGTAAGATACTACACAGGCATCACATCAAGACTGCCTTCAAAATGGACAGAAAAATAGCAGCCATCCTTAAAAACCCCAAAGATAAAATTGACCTTGAAAACCAAGGCATATATGAAGTCCCCTGTGCATCATGGCCTGCCACATACATTGGACAGACCAATAGAAGAATAAGTACCTGCCTGGATGAACACAAAAATGCAGTCAAAAAGCTGGAACACACTTCCTCACTAGTCCAACACATGAAAGTCACAGGTCATAGCATCCACTTCAATGGCACCAAAACCCTAGCCACTATAGAAAACCCCAGCCACAGAATCATCAGAGAAGCCATAGAGATTGAAAAAAGACCTGAAAGCATGAATAGAAGAGATGATTCCACCAGACTGTCAATTATTTGGAAGCCTGCAATCACAAACAAAAATAATCTCCACGCCACAAGCCAGCCAAAAACCTGGGCACGAACAGACTCCCCCTAATACCTCCAGCTCAAACACACCCCAACCAGGCACCCAGATGAAACCTAGCTTCCTAATAAATGATAGCCATCCATTTACTCAGAGCCAAGCTGCACTAAAAGCCTGTAATGTTGTCAGCCAATGAAGACAAAAAAGCCACAAAACAGACAGAAGATATGAGAAACACCAATCAAGCAGAACACAGCAAACTCCAAGACCAATAAACACAGACCAAGACTCCCAACCAATCAGGATGAAGAAAAAAACATTCTGGCACAGCAGTAGGCTAGCCCCAAATTTAAAACTGAAACAGCTGTAAAAGTCTAACTCACAGACGAATGCAATACAGAAGCCTGATGATGGCAGATGAGATTCTGCCGAAATGTTGCTACAACTTTAAAAGCACAACTATAATGACATCGGAAAATACCCGAACAAAGCTGAATAACATACATGTAAGTACCTGCGAAAACTTAAGAAAACAAATGTATGTATGTATGTATGTATGTATATGTAGAGATAGAGATAGAGATAGAGATAGAGATAGAGAAAGAGATAGAGATAGAGATAGAGATAGAGATAGAGATAGAGATAGAGATAGAGATAGAGATAGAGATAGAGATAGAGATAGAGATAGAGATAGAGATAGAGATATATAGATATATAGATAGAGATAGATATAGATATAGATATAGAAAACTAGCCAGATTCAAAATCACTTTAATGGTTCTAAAACAATTCAAAACAAAAATTGTTTCTGGATCTCTTCAGATGACAATTCCAAAGTGGAAGTGCTATTGTTAAAAAAAAAAAAAAAAAAGTGTTCCAAATAGACACCAATCTATTATTTTAATCTTCATCTATGAAGAAAATGAGAGGAGGACCCATTGAAAACACTGTGTAGAACCTCTGATTAGAAATACCCAAACTAATACTGCAAGGGCAGGTAGCCTGGTGTTTTTCAGAAATAACCCTTCTGTCTATTATCTGGAGTATTGATAAAATGATTGTATGACGAGCATTGCTTGAGATACTGTCTCTCTCTCTCTTATTTAAAGTTATTTCCATTTGCCCCATGCATATTTATTTTTTATGATATACAATATGATGATAGAGTGCCAATATAGTATAACTAGCTTGATACCTGTTAGATCTGGGGCGGATCGGTTCGACAGAGACGCGAGACCATTTACGTGAGTTCAGCTCTTTATTAGGTATAGGTAAAGGCCTGGGAATGCGAGCTGCGGCAACCCTTCATATAGGGCTGGCTCGCGGTAGATTCCTAGTGCTCCAATCACGGCCGACCTGTCGACCAATCAGGTCTCCGCTGGTCGAAGCCAATCAGGTATGAGGGTTTCGGAGTATGCTAATATCGTACACGCCTCCCCTCTTGGTTTTGTCCTGCGGTGCGTAGTGATGTAGTCGCGTAGGTAGGCGGGGCTTTTCCCCTGCCTCCTTGACCTGCGTGGTTCAGTTCTGGTGTGATCGTCGACCGGTTCGGATGCCTCCTCTGTCGCTCCGGTTCCTTGGGATGGAACCGCCTGGAACGTTGAGCTGGGCCTTTCTTGGTAGCTCCCTCCCAGTTCTCCTGGGCTGGTTGAGCTGCCGCTTCTGTTCCTGCTTGGTTTTTCCTGGCCGAGTGAGCTGGTTTGGCTGCTCCTTCCAGGTGAAGACCCCGGGGTTTCGTGCTCCATTTCGTGCTCCATTGGTCCTGCGTCTACAGGTGAGTAGCATCGGTTTATTGGTTTATTTATTCTAGGTGGAGGGTGTTCTGCTTGCGTTAGTTGGTTCTCTTCGGTTCTTTCTCTATTGCTTACCGATTCCCTCCCCCTTCTAGTTTCTTGTTCAGGTGTCTGGCTGGTTGTGGCGGCTATTCTTGACCTAAGTTGGTTTATGTGCCATTTCCAGTTTTTCCCGTCGCTAGTTTCCAGTTGGTATGATAGGGGCCCGGTTATCTGAGTGATTGTTGCTGGCACCCAGAGTGGTTCTCCTGTGAGATTTTTGGCGTATACTGGGTCCCCTATGTTGAATGTTCTGTGTTTGCTGGAGGAACCTGGGGGTTTATCTGGGTTATATGTTGGATGCATTCTGTCTAGTGTAGAGCGTAGTTTCTGGCCCATCATTAGTTCCGACGGGCTTTTATTTGTGGTTGCGCTAGGTGTAATGTGTTGGATGAGGAGCATTCTATTGATTTTGTCCTGTATGTTGGCTGTTTCTATTTTCTGGATGGCTTTCTTGGTGTATTGGACTATGCGTTCCGCCCGCCCGTTCGCCGCCGGGTTTGCCGGTGCGGTTAATGCATGGCGTATCCCTTGGCCTGCCAGAAATTGTTCAAATGCTATTGCGGTGAACTGGGGCCCGTTGTCCGACACTATTACATCTGGTAGGCCGTGCGTAGCGAAAAGTTTGCTCAGTTTCCTTATCACCGCCTCCGTCGTAGTTGACTTCATAGTGCTTCCCTCCAGCCAGTTGGAGTAAGCATCTACTGTGATAAGATACATATGTCCCTTGGTTGGCCCCGTGAAATCTACATGAATTCTGAACCACGGACCTCTTGGTTTTTCCCATTCTTGGGTTGGGGTGGCGGGTGGATTGGATCTGGACTCTTGGCATTGTTTACATTTGGCAACCCAGGTTTCGATCTATTTATCCATTCCTGGCCACCATGCGTAGCTTCTGGCCAGGCTTTTCATCTTAACCATCCCTGGGTGCCCCTCATGTAACATTCCCAATACCTTTTCCTGTAATTTTTCTGGAATTACCACTCTGTCCCCCCAAAGTATGCAGCCCTTTTCAGTAAAGAGTTCAATTTGTCTGTTCCAGAAGGGTCTGAATAGTTCATCTATGTCCCCTTCCGGCCACCCTTTTCCCACCCAGCTCAAGACTCACACCAGCCGCTTGTCTTTATTTGTTTCTCTGGCAATGTCTGGTGCAGTCACAAGTGGGTTGGATATTGTCTCTATTTGGAGTACCTCTGTTGTGGGTGCTGGGTCGTCTTCCCAGTCTGGTAAGGGTGACCGGCTTAGGGCGTCTGCATGGGCGATGTCCTTGCTGGGTCGGTTATCAGCTGGTAATTGTATGCTGCTGGGAATTCGGACCACTTCATCATTCTTGGTGATAGAATGTTCGGTGTGGCCCTGTTCCCCGCCAGGATTCCTAGTAGCGGCTTGTGATCCGTGATGATTGTAAAAGTCCTACTGTAAAGGTATTCGTGAAATTTCTTGATGCTGGCGACGACTGCTAGGGCCTCTTTGTCAAGCTGTCTGTAGTTCCGCTCTGGCTTAGAAAGTGTCCTTGATGAGAAAGCAATGGGTGCTTCCCTCCCGTCTGGTAGCTGGTGGCTGAGGATGGTGCCGATTCCAAATGGTGACGCGTCGCAAGTTACCATCAATGGCAGAGTCTCGCTGTACTGGATTAGTATCATGTCAGATGTTAGCAGGTTCTTTGTGTTGTTGAAAGCGCTCTCCTCCCGTGCTCCCCAGGTCCAGGTGGCTGTTTTATCTAACAGCCTATGGAGCGGTTCCGCCACGGTCGCCTTTTGAGGTAGGAAGACATTGTAAAAGTTTAACAGTCCCAAGAAAGCCTGTAATTCCGTTTTGTTTTTTGGTTGCGGTGCTTCCCTTATGGCTCTCAGTTTCTTTTCTGTGGGGTGAATCCCTTGTTTGTCTAGGAGGTACCCCAGAAATTCAACCCTTTCGGCCTGCAGCTGGCACTTCCCTTTCTTGACTTTAAGTCCCAAGTCTCTGAACTTCTGCAGTACCTCCCTCAACCTGGCTTCTTGTTGTTTCTCATTTTCTGCAGCCACCAAGATGTCATCAAAGTAGGGCATCATCCCTTCTATTCCCTGGAGGAGTCTTTCCATAAGGCTTTGGAAGACCCCAGGTGGCACGCTAACTCCAAACTGGAGCCGGTTGCAGCGGAAAGCCCCTCCGTGTTTTACGATGGTTTGGGCTTCTGCTGTCGTGGCGTCGACCGGCAGTTGCTGGTAGGCTTGCGCCAGGTCGAGCTTTGCGAAGATCCAGCCTCCCCCCAGTGAGTGCAGAAGATGCTGGAATACTGGGACGGGGTATGCGCTTTTTTGGAGTGCATGGTTTAGGGTGGCCTTGTAGTCACCACAAATTCTCACTCACCCATCTGGCTTGACGGGGGTGACAATTGGGGTCTCCCACCGGGCATGATTGATCAGTTTCAGCACCCCTTGCACGATGAGCTTATCGAGTTGCTCATCAATCTTAGGCTTGAGTGCAAAGGGCACTCGCCTGGGCTTAAGGCAGATTGGCGCGATGCTTGGGTCTATATTAAATGAGATAGGGGAACCCCGGTACTTGCCTAAACGGTCGACGAAGACTTCCCGGAAGTCCCTTATGAGCACCGCTTCCCAGTCTGCCTCTCCGATGTGGTGTATGCCTGTTACTTCAATGCCCAGGGGTGCGAACCACTGCAGTCCCAACAGGCTCGGCTGATCTCGATCGACGATTGTCAGGGGTAGCACTTCTATGTGGCCCTTGAAGGTGACTTTAAAATGGCCTCTACCGACTACAGGGATTCGGTTTCCCTGATAGTCTTTGAGGGTTAGTGTTTGGTCTTCCAATTCTTGGCGGCGGATGGTGGGGACCAGGCGCTTGAGTGTGCGCCAGGAGACCATTGAGAGGAAAGACCCTGAGTCCACCTCCATGTTGCATTCCTGGTCTTCTATCCTGATGGTCACGTATACCTTGCTGGCATCGCTGGTGGAGGAATGGCCAATGACGACAGTCTGGTGCGTTTCCTCTCTCTGTCTCGTCTCCTGGAGTTGCCTGTTCCGACCTTCTTGGCTCCAGCGGTTCTCCGTCTGGCGATCACGGGTCCTGGTAGGGGTGCTGTCTCTCCATTGGGGGCTGGCGTCTCGTCTTCGTGAGCTGTAGTGCTTTTTATTCCGGCACACTTTGGCGATGTGCCCCCATTTCTCGCAATGCCTGCAAATGGCTTTGAGAAAATGACAGCCCGCTCGCAGGTGATCACCACCGCAGCCGGCACACTGGAACCTCGACTTACGACCTCATGGTTCCCGCCGCTCCCACACTGATTGGAGACGGTGGATTTCCTCCTCCTTGTCTTCGGTTTCTGAGAAGGAGTCGATGTCACCATGGTGTGTGGTTGTGTGGTCTGTCGCTGGCCGCCTCTCTGGGGTTGACATCACCTCTCCGGCCACCGCTCGTGGCATGATGCTCGATTGTCGCATCCGAGCCACTGATTTCTTGGCTGCTTCCGCTGCAGCAGCTTCGGTGAGGGCATCGGCAAGGGAGATGTCTCCCTTTGCCATGATGCGGCTCTGGAGGATGGGGTCTCGGAGTCCCAGGATGATGCGGTCTCGCAGGGCCTTGTCCAGGTCAGCGAACTCGCACAGGCCCCCAGGTCCCGTAGTGCCGCTATGAAGTTGGCCAGCCCTTCGCCCTTGCATTGATCCCGTCTGTAGAAGTCGTGCTGCCGGATGAGGATGGGCATGACGGGGGCGTAGTGGTTCCGCAGCAGGGGCTCAAGATCGTCCCACTCCATCGTCTTGACGTCCATCTGTTTGGCCAAGGCTTTGGCCATCTTGAAGACTGCAGGCCCGCAGTGCGTGAGGAACACGGCTCCTTTCTTGTGGCCATTGGCGTCCTTGAGGTTGCTACTCTCGAGGAACATTTGGAACCTATCGGTATAGGATTCCCAGTCCTCAGTAGCAGGGTTGGAGGGAGCGGGTGGTGAGTTGATTCCGGCCATTCTGCTTGCTTCTGCGTGCCACCTCGCCACATGCTGGATGGTCTCTTTGTCTCACGATCCCACCCTCGTCACCAGTGTTAGATCTGGGGCGAATCGGTTCGACAGAGACGCGAGACCATTTACGTGAGTTCAGCTCTTTATTAGGTATAGGTAAAGGTTTGGGAATGCGAGCCGCAGCAACCCTTCATATAGGGCTGGCTCGCGGCTCGGCAGCCAATGGCAGCACTTTGAATCTCCCGCGATCGGCACAGCCAATCACGGTAGATTTCTAGTGCTCCAATCACGGCCGACCTGTCGACCAATCAGGTCTCCGCTGGTCCAGGCCAATCGGGTGCGAGGGTTTTGGAGTATGCTAATATCGTACAATACCCATGCTTCACTACGAAACTATGTGGTCACGTTTAGTTTTGGGGGAAGAAAATAAGGGGGTGATTCTGCCTCTGCCTATCAGCAACCATCAGTATTCATCTGGCTCATGTCCTGTCGGTGTGTGAGAAAGTTCAGGGCTGTTTTGAAACTGAAACAATATTTGCTATGTGAGCAAGAAGGAGACAGCAAGAAGGAGACAGCAAGAAGTCTGGGCATAGCTTAGTTCAACTCTTCTGTACTAAAGCTGGTTACTGCTGTGAAAGTAAAACTGAAACTCCTCTCCTCTGCTTGTGTTCTGCATTTGGAACAGATTTCTTTTCAGGTGGGGAGGGGAAATAGAATTCCTTAGCATCAGAGTGTGTTAATAATAATATACAAAATACTAATGCTCTGATGGTCATTTCAAAAAATCCTTTCCGTGAGCACCTAGAAGCCAAAATGAATATATGTGCCAAATTTCAAGCTTACGGTTCTGGAGATTTTGTGATGATGTATGAGTGGTATTTCACATAGATGATAGATAGATAGATAGATAGATAGATAGATAGATAGATAGATAGATAGATAGATAGATAGATAGAATAATGGGTAGTTCCCCAGTTAAGGTCAGAATTGTCTGGATGATTTTTGACCAGTTGTTATTTCTCACCTTCTATAACAGTTTGCATTGCTAGTTTGTTAATAGATTTAGAAAATCATACAAGGTCACTAAAATAAACAGAAAACATAAAGTGATATATTGTGGTCCTAATACAATACTGGTTATCAAAAGAGCAGATATGTAACATGTGATCAACTATTCTAAATAATTTAAGACTTTAATAAGATCACAGGTTAGTCCCAAAAGTTCTTCATGCTGCATATTTAGACTAAAAAAATCCCATAATCATATATCACAATATTATCCATTATGATATGTGTCTCTTCAAGCAAAACATTAGACTCCTTATATTCTCAATCCTAAAGCCAGAGTATTCATCATTTGAGGTTTACAAAAGTTATAATATAGGGTAGTATGGTTTTAATATAAATTTGTTCTAAAAAAGGAACAAAATTGAAGAAAAAATATATTTGACAGAATTGCTTATTTCTAGCATCCCCCTAACGATATAACAGAAGGGTTGCATATTTTTTATAACAGGGAGATTATAAAAGTTACAGTAAGAAATGATATTTAAGAAGAGCAAAGGTGGTTACCAGTATTTCACTGTTGTATAACATTGACATAATGCCATCTATTTATTAGTACAAATAACAAATAGAGAAATTATAATCCATAGACTACATGATAACTTGAATCCATTTTTATACTTTCTTCCATAAAAATTTAGTGCCTGTGATTTTTTATCAATTTTCAAAGTAAACTCAGGGAAAAATGGCAAATTGAGAACCTAATAAGCTTAAAAGATGAAGTTTCTTTCAAGACATGTTTGACTTCTGGTGAATGCACCCTTACTATTTTCTTAGCAACATCACAGAACTCATTTGCTACTGAGGTAATTATTTTTTTAATCTTTGATGTTTCCTGCTGTTTGATTGATTATGTGCAATCATCGTCAAGTCCTAGTGCTGATACATTTTTCTCCATGATGATCTATCCCAGGGATATCAAACTCACATCATCACATTGTTGTCCTGTGATGTATCCCAACTTTTTCTCCTTCACTAAAATGGGGGTGTGCATGGCCAGTGTGTGATGCATCTGGCAATCGGCCATGAGTTTGACACCTCTGATCTAGCCCTAATCTGATCTTTCAGGTTTTCCAAAGTTGCACTCATCATCACTGTAAGTCCAAACACCTTGCTGCTAATCTTCTTTTTCCTTCTAGAGGGAACATCTGGAGAACATCCAGTGCTGTATACACATGGTTGTGTTTATGAAAACATGAGCATCCATGAAGCACCTTACCTCGCATTAATGTCTTCTCCATCCATAAACTAATCAGATCTGACTCTGCTTGAGTTTTTTCATTTAGCCAAGATCAATTAGGTACTGCCACTGGACAGACAGCCTTACTTCCCCTGTGAATATTTAAAATAATCTTCATTCCTTCCTCATGCAATAAGATTCAGACCCACCTTCTCCAAAGACTATCATGTCTTCTGTAGCTTTCAGTTAGGAAAATAATATTTACAGGAAGAGGAAAGATATACAGTAACCATTAGCCTGTTTCTGATCTAAATGTGTTATTTGTTTACTTTCAGATGTTTTGTAAAAGGCAAAACATGACATGTTTTGCATGTCATTTTCTCACAAACCTAAGTCATTTTCCTGAAGTGCTTTTTAATTCTTCTACAGGATTTTACAGATATACAGAGTATGTATGAAAACTACCAAAGTAGGCTGTGCCCTGACCTATATTTATTTACTCAATTTATTTATATAAGATACCCCACCATGTTCTCTCATTGGTTTGGATCCAGCTTTAGCTGCACATGACTAAGCTGATATAGATGGTTATTCTACCTGCTCACAGTAGCATGTCTGGCTTCCTGCTGAAAATATAACATCCGTTTACTGAATGGGTGGATTGTGATGTGAATGGAAAAAGAAGACAGCCCTCCCACTCCCCAAAAAAGCAGTGAGAGGACTTTTCCATTAGTTGGTTATTCCACACCAAATAATTACCCTGTGTTATGTCAGTAATCTTTATTTGCTGTATGTGAATGACATATTATGGCCTGAAATTGAAAGCACCTACCTCAAAACTTTGGATAAACTTTTAAGGTTTCCAGAAGCTTTGTTTTTACAGCTCCCTTTGCTACCCTTTCAGACAGCCAATGTAAGCCATAGCCAAATTAAATTTTTATAAACTGAATTCTTTTTTGCTCAACTCAAACCACATACATTTGGACAATCTCAAATAAACAGACATGTGAGAAGTTTTGGTAAAGTTTCAGACAACTATTCTAATTTTCATTCTTTTGGAAAAAAAAGTACAGAAAGATTTGTTTTCCTTAACATTATTTCTTCTTCCATTTCTTTTAATTTCCCCTTGAAAATATAGAAATGATTCCCCCTATCTTAGCCAAAGAATGTGTTCATGTGTAACTTCCTTTGCTAAACACACTGTTGTGAAGAAGAAACAGATTAACTGTCTACAGAAGATAAAGTTAGTATTCTGAAACTATTCCAGGAACATTAAATTAACCTAGAAATAGATTTTTCTTTTGCCAAGGTTGAAATTAATTATAATGTGCTCAATTTATCTTTTCCATTCTTTCATCATTCTATCAGTTTTCAAAATTATAGAGTTTTATATCCTTTTCCATTGTGTATGTTATATGCTGTTTTCTTACATTTCATTTACATCTTACTTATTAATTATAGTTTCATCTGACAACTCATTTGGTAAAATTGCCACCTTCCAAACCTAAAATAATCTCTAGTACTCAAAAACATATGGAGAACATCCAGTGCTGCATACACATGGTTGTGTTTATGTTTGTATACATGAGCCTCCATGAAGCAATAAGTAACATTATTTGCACAATGAGGTTATCATACAAATGACACAAATTACATATTTGCATGCACAAAGTAATCCAATTACATAGTTTGGATCATTTACATATTGGATCATTATACACATTATATGTTTCTCTCTCTCTTGCGTGGTGTGGAGTGTGTGTGTGTGTTTGTGTATGTGTGTTACCTGATGATGTAGTCTTCATTAATAGATCATACATTTTACAAATTTTTAATAGATTTCTTTAATATGGTAAATTTAGAAATTATACATAAAATAGGCAAATCTATAATTTATATGTAGATTTTTTTTATTGACAGACAGGTTCTAGATTGTATTTTCTCCTCTAACATTTAAAAACAATTTTACAAAGACTAGCATTTCAATGTTTAAATCTTTTTCTTTGTATTAAGAAAAATTATGGGCAACTTCCGGTTTGCGTGGCTTCGGGGCAGCAGGAATTCGCGACAGCTCGCGATTCCTGCTGTGCTAGCCGTCGAGGTACCCCCGATCCAGATGGGTCAGGGGGATATGGCTGCCCTGTAGGGACAGCTGAAGAGAGAGGGGAGTCGGATAGGGAGGTGGGGGTATCGCAGACCCCCCCCTTCTCCGGGAAAACCCCTTTTTCCCAAGGCGGTGGAGTGGCGGTCAGCAATGGCCGCCACGAAGAAGCCAGCAACCGGGTAAGAACTGTGCTGGAGGAAGTGTGAAGAGTGAAAGTTCTGTCTGAGCCGGGTCAAGTAACACCTTTTAAATTGCCTGGAATTGAGCTGCTTGAATTGCTGGAGGATACATTGTATCCCTAAGAAGAGCGAAAAGCGGCGGAGAAGCTGTTAAAGGGATTTTTTTTTTTTTTATTCTCCCACCCCACGGAAAAAGCAGAAATATTTGGATATATTAGACATTGAAAGTGGATTGCTTTGAAAGCTGAAGCTAAGAGACAAAGGGATTTTTGGACATTGAAAAATTTAAGAAATTGGAAAATCTCTGCTGGAGGTATGGTTTTTTTGATTATTTAAAATTGTCATTGCAAGTGGGAAGGGAGAAAAAAAATTGGAGCAGAAGCTGAAAAAGGAGGAGATTGTCTAGAACGTCTTTGTGGATCCCAAAAGAAGATATATCGTAATAGGACCTCTTTGATTAAAAATTAATTCAGAAAGAGAAAGAGAAGAAGGAAGAAAAGTATTAACTTTTGGAACTTTTTTTTTAATTGCTTTTGATTGTCTTTGATTAAAAATACTTGTGGTTGTTTTGGAAAAAGTTTCCCTTTTTATAATGGCATCGTCTGTGGATGAACTAGAGATTGAATATCAAAAATATAAAAAAGAAGATACTTTGGGCGCTTTGTTTCAATTCTTAGAAATGGCGTTATGTTCTTTTGAAAAGTTGATTACGCAGCAGAAGGACTGGGACAAGGAAGAAGAGGAAGAAGAAGCCATCTTTGATGAACAATGGGTCCCTTCCGGAGAGGAGGAGAAAAAGGATAAGAAAAAGGGGATTTTAAGAATTATAAAAACAACCAAAAGAGAGAAAAATGAGCAAAAAGATGGAGGCAAGGTTAGAAAGCAAAGGAAAAGGAGCAAGAAAAGCGAAGAGAAAAAGCAAAGGGGTAGAAAGGGCAAGGAGAAGAATAAGCAAGAGAGAAAGGGGGGGAGGAGAAGCCTTAATGGGGGGAAGCAAGACCTAAAGAAAAAAAGTTTATTTAGAGACAATGGGTGAATTTAATTTAGATTAAAAGAGGGATTCTGGAGGGTATATAAGAGTGTGTTTTTATATGTATATTTAGAATATAAAATTTATTATGTAATTTTAGAATCTTTTAAACAGAATCCCAAGAAAGATTGCTATATGTAGTATTTCTAAGTTAGGGTAATGAGTTATAGATGTTACTCCAATTGGTGTACAGGAGAAGTATAGTAAAAGAAAAAAAAGATGAATGGATAATTGGAAATAGAACAGACAAAGAATGTTGTTGAAAATGGTAATAAGATATGGAAGGATATATATGGTTTTTTTTTTTGGATTTTGTATATTGATAAAAGGCAATAAAATTTTAATTAATAAATAATTTGGATGGAAAAGAGAAGTAGGGACAAGATATGAAGTTAATATTATATGAAATATTGATATTATAATCTGGAAATGTTATGCCTTATTGGTCTTTTTTTTATTATTTTTTCTTAGAAAAGAATTTATAAGCTGCTATGCCTTGATTCTTTGTGCATTGTTTTTATAAAACTGATAAAAATGGTTTTTATATATATATATAAAAAAGAAAATGGTAATAAGATATGGAAGGAGATATGGGTTGAATATGATGTTTGAATTTGTGTCTGTGTAAAGAGTTTTAACCCGGGAACAGACAACCTTCAGAAAAGATCTTTTAGTTTTGTTTATGTTTTGTGTTTGTATGTTTGTGTATTGTGGTTATGGTAAAACTAACAAAATTTGTTTTTTATAAAAAAAAAAAAAAGGAAAAAAGAATCAATAAAACCTTGGAGGAATGTTAGACGAGAATAATTTAAACAAGCCAGAAAGAAAAGAATATGATGACTATAAAATGGATAAATATGGAAGAGAAATGAAATTGAATAGGAGTAAAGAGAAATAATGAGAAATTTGCTGAAAGATATTTGTGTGTCCATATGGAGATGGGATAAATTGGAATTATGCTGTATAAAAATAATGTTTTGTTTGACTTGTAAGGATTTACAATGTTAAGAGGTTTTATGTGTTTATGTATTTAATGGTTAATGATGTGTTGTTTTATCTTTAAAATTAATAAAAATTTGTTTCAAAAAAAAAAGAAAAATTATGTAGGGCTTTGTAAAAATCATTATATATATCACTATATATATCACCAACATTTGGCAGCTTTAAGTATGAAAACTTTTGGAATACTTCGTTCAACATTTTTAAAAAAATCTTATTCATTGTTGATCAAAGTTTTTTCTCCTTAAGAGCCTTCTTAGTGTCTTGATCCAGCAGTTTTTGTTTTTTTAAAAAAGAGGCAACCTGCAGATATATAGATCTAAAGCAGATCTAAACCTGCTTTGTTACATGATTATAGAAGTAGAACTTACAACAGACTACTGTAACAGAAAGATAGTTATCATCTGTCATATTCAGTTGTATCAGCATTATTCTCTGTTTATAATGTATATTAAAACATGAGTTGTTAAATGCTGACAGATTTCTAAGTGCCTCTAAAAAATTAGAGGCAAAAAATATAGTAATTGATCTTTCAGGAGGTGATATGTGCTACCAATGCCAAATTGGACTTAGATTGCATACATTTTTCCAGTTTATACAATTCTTAATTTACCATTCTTACTTGTGACATGAGTGTCTAATGGAGATGTTGACAATAAAATAGTCTAGTTAACACTTCATGATTTATTGCTCACTCCCCATATCCTTGCAATTTAAAAATGTATCTTTTAGAATCTGAGCATATTTTTATAGGCTTTTAACCAGTATAATTACTATAGACTTTATATATAATGAAATCACAGTTTTATATTATATAATGCTTGAATTAGATTGGCTTGAAATAATATGCATTTATGAAAAGCATCTTACTGAAGCAGTTAGAAATCTATTCATAGCAAATTTGAATACTTTGATATATGTTTTTCATATGACATATTTTATATGCAGAATTGTCTCTAAAGAAACTAGAGATGCAAAAACATAAAGGAAGAAATGAAGAGAAGAACTCCAATGCCAAGTTTATCAACCACTATTTAAGATGGAATCCATATTTCAGCTGTTCTCAAACTTTAAGAAGCATTTTCTTTATGATTGACAATCTTAATCCTCCTAATGAATACATTGAATCAGTATTCAGTGAATATTACTACAATATTGCCAAACATACATATTGAAATATATATTATTGTGACTATGGCAGCATTCCCACATAATTCCTGGTAATTTTTTTTTTTTGGGGGGGAGGGAAATCATGATTTACTAAATAAGTTCTATTACTTTTTTTTGCACATAATGCCAGATATAACTCTAAAAGGTTGTCTTTTGCCTGTTCACACCCCATAGTGTGCCTCCCCTAACTAAGTCAGCCTGGGATGCACAACAATTATTACCTTCAAATGGTATTTTCTGCCACTGCATTATCTTCTTCACAGTAACCAAATTCAAAAGAAAGAAAAAGTTTTCTTTTTTCTGCTGCTTCAGAAACACTAAAACATATTAAGTCCATATTTGGTATTCAATCTATAGAAACCTAGGCTTTATTTGAAGCATATTACTAGATTACCACCCATCAAAACACAAAGTTCTACTGCAAAATGTCTACCCAAAATAGTCTCTTTTTTTGTTTATTAGAAATGCAACAGCAAAGAAGACATGAATGTTAAGTTTGAAAAAAAAGATTAGGACTTAAAGTTCCTGTAAACAAAAGAATAATGGGAAGACCATTCAAATGCCATTCCATCCTAGACAAAAATAGCTTTGAAAGAATTGGGGATTTGTTTAATGAAAATCTCTGGAAGCTTGCCAATCATTATACTAATAAATATGCTTCATACATTGTACTAAGTTAAAACCAAAGAAATCATATTAGGAAACTACAGAGTGAACAAGCCTTATATCGGAGAAATGTGTATGCTGGGAAATAATTCAGAAGAAATGCTTTATATCTCACACAAATACATACCCCTTTAGTTATTCATTAAAGCTACTCCTTTTTCAGACTTTCACAGCATGAACCTGGAAAGAAAAACATTCAGGTTCTTTAACCATATACCCTATTCTTGTTTAGTGGATACAATATATTCCTTAAATCAGAAATGGAATGGCCATTAAAGAAACATGTGACATAAAGGGGAAGGGAAGGGCCTGCAAAGATTATCAGTAGTTGTCATCTCATTTAGATAAGGCTCTCTTGCACAGTCATCTGCCTGAACCACATTTTCCCCTTTTTTGCTCCCTCAGAGGGTGGAGAGATTGCTTAAAAATCTTTTTTCCTGAGCTTCTTTTATCTGTAACTCAACACTTTCCATTTATGATAATATTTTCTTAGAGGAGGGAGTCAAAGAATGTTCTCCATACTAGATTTTATTAGATTGGTAAAACTGTGGAAGTAGCAGTCCTACAGATATCCAACTCCTAAGACATGAAAGGCTTTACAGGGGATCACCAACACCTTGAATAGCATTCAGACGCAAACTGACTAGTATATCTCTCTGTATAGTGAAGTTACATAGGCAATCCAGAGGCACACTTAATGACTTGAGTCACTGCATTCTGGAGTAGTTATACATTCTAAACAGTCTTCATAAGCAATCTCATGTAGAGTGAGTTTCTATTGCTTAGAAGTTAAATTGATCAAGTGATTGAGGCATGAGTGATTGTGAATAGAACCTCCTGGTTCAGAATAGTTATAACCATTTCATAAGATGAAGTTGTGCAAAAGTTGTGCTTATAACAGCTGCCATAAGCTCTTTGAATAGAAGCTGTGAATACAGTAGGCTCTCCCAAGTAACATATCCATTCAGTCCAGGAGAATATGACATCAACCAAAACCAAAAAATAAATATAATTGATTTCAGTTGATTTCTAAATCCATAGCTACTGCATCTTGCTGGAACTGAGTTGAAGTCCCTTTTCCCTCTCAAAGCCTTCAATCTCCAGGCCCTGGGATAGCATCTCAACCACATGTGCTTCAGACCAGAGTTAAGTTCTACAACTGACTGCCTATAGAGTTCATCTTATACCATCATTTAAAAACAAAAAAACAGAACATGGCATATGGTTTTCAAAAGGTTATTTTCCCATGAAAATAATAGAACTTTAAAAAACAACAACAACCAATATTTGGGGGTTTAGTGGGAATACCAAGGGAAATAATTTTGGTCACATTTGTGTCTTGGCAACCTTGTAATGTTGCCAATGCCTAATATGCCCTGACTGGCAGTAGCTTTCCAGGTTTCAAACAGGGGTCTTTTCATGTCTTATGCCTTTAAAGCATGTGCTCCACACATAGCTAGGTTCTTCCCTCTTCCAAAAAACAGAATAAAATAAAAACTTAAAAATATCTTATCCCCTTCTCATGTGGCAAATGCCCACTTTTAAATATTTTTCTGATCCTGTCAATATTAACCAACATGTATTCATAACTGTGTTTATACTTATATCTGTTATCTTATAATTGCTTGACAAAATAAAATAAATAAAAATAAAAAATATCTTGCCAAATGGACAGCCTTTAGACCTTTTTAGGAAAATCTTTATTTGCACTGGAGTTATTTTATTGGGTTGTTTTCTAGATTTAGGAATAGTATTTAATTTCTGCTTTTTAAGCTTTTAGGATACATTTGTCAAACCTTCTCTCCATAACTAGAAGATTAAGACAGGAAATCAGAAATCATGCTTATCTTCACTATATAATTGTGATTATCTCTATTACATGTAGGTTTCTATGAATATAATTCTCTATGAATATTACTTTTGTGTATGCAATTTCAGTTTCCAACCATGATTATGTGATTAATGAAACTGTACTTGAGCTACAACATTAAAATAGCATGCACCAAAGTAAGTAGAATCTCGTTCGGGACTCAATGGCTCAACAGTTAAAGATGCTGAGATGGCGAGTATACAGCCCGGGTTCTAGACCCAAGCTTCATGCAATGGACATTACTTACCCTAGCTCCCCCTACCAAGCAGTTTGAAAGCATACAAGTGCAAGTAGATTAAAAGGTACCACTTTGGTATGAGGATAACAGCATTCTATGCACATTTGGTGTAAAGCCATGCTGGCCATGTTAAGACTACACTGGCTCCCTGGCCAAGAAACGGAGATATCACCATGCCCTAAAATTAAACACAACTGACAGGTAAACCTTTACTTTAGAACAGTGGTGGGATTCAAAATTTTTTACTACCGGTTCTGTGGGCATGATGGGCATGGAAGGGGAAGGACATTGTAAAATCTCCAGTTAGAGGTGGTATTTGCCGGTTCTCCGAACTACTTAAAATTTCTGCTACTGGTTCTTCAGAACTGTCAGAACCTACTGAACCACCTCTAGTTTAGAATCTCCCAGGGTTTACCCTTTAGGAAGAGACTAGTAAAGATTTAGTCTGGCAAGATTCCATCTCTTTGGAGAATGCAGATAAAGAACTGAACTGTCTGGATTGTTCTATGCCACTCCTGAGACTTAAACATACTATTTCATCAATTTTCCTATGATACAAACTAGCTGAGAAAATGAATTTTCAATATGCAGTTGCTGAGATAAACAGTGATCATTTAACAATAAAATAGTAGGGTAGAGATAACACAGATCTTCTCTGTGAATTCTATTTTTAGAACTCTGAGAAAAAGCAGAGCAACATATAGAATTGGATTTATAATATGAAAGAAAGAAAGAAAGAAAGAAAGAAAGAAAGAAAGAAAGAAAGAAAGAAAGAAAGAAAGAAAGAAAGAAAGAGTTTGGTATACCTAAGTAAATATATGAGGAGGTATGTTTTATGGGTTGTATTGTCCCTGTGCAAATGTATAGACTTCTGGCATTAGCCCACCATTGGTTTCAAATTTCACCAGCAAGATGGGGGAAATTCCCATCTCTGCTGTGGAATTCAGAGTTGGAAGAATCTCTACTTCTTATTTGATGCTACATATAATAAAGCCAATGCCAGAATTAGTTCAAAACCAAAATACTCAACATGCATCCATGTGCTCCTACCCAGACATTATATATAGAGAGAGTTTACAAACTTTTAAAAACAAAAATTGAATGTGCAATAACCCTGATTTATTTAGCGAACTACATTATCAGTTTCACATAAGCAACTGTTTCATTACTTCGTCTTAAACTTGTCAAAGGAAAATCTTTTTGCATTGTAAGCAGCACATTCTTTCCTAACAATAAGGTGAAAGTTTAACTGTAAAAGTCTTATTCTTAGTAAATGTGGTATTTTTGTTGTCATATATGAGCCCAAGAGAAAGCTAAAGTTGCTGTTGTCAGCAAATAACTTGGCTTTGCCACAAAGGTTCATAAGCCTCCCTGTGAAAGACGCATAGATTTCCACCATTTTTTCAAAAAGACATACAGTAAGATTTGTCTGCCTGTCTGACTGACTGCAGGCAAGCTGGTGGAAGGTGTTTTCTTTTGTATGTGTGTAAGTGGGGGTAGTGTGGTACATAAGGACAAAATGAGAAAAAAGAAAAAGTTTCAAAGCACAGAAAATTAAGAATGAGGATCCTGAGGGGCCTCAATCTAGCTTATTAACTAACCACAATTGTTTTAATTTGAAATAAACTTTATAAACAATAAAGGACAATGCAGCTCATGATTGAAATGAGAGATCCCTGGTGCTCTCTGAGCTTATAGATCAAGGGTCTTCAAACTTGGCAAGTTTAAGACTTGTGGACTGAGCTAACATGAGTGGAGGAGGAATTCTGGAAGTTGAAGTCCACAAGTCTTAAAGCTGTCAAGTTTGAAGACCCCCGTTGTAGATGTTTCATTACCCAGATTAGGTAACATCATCAGTGCTAGTAAGGAGCAACCAAGCTCAGAGACCAAGGACTTCACTTTATAAATGGGAATTTATGTTGGTGGACAGATGTGGGTCAGGTATGCAATGTTGCAGCCTTGTTTTCACTGGCTGCTCCCTGATTAATACTAAACCAAACACTAATAGAATGCACAATAGTTAATGATAGGGATCCTGAAAGGCAATGACACCTTTCTGCCACTTGATAACTTTTGTGTTGAATAGCTTCAACTATTTCTAGAGATAAAGAAGGAAAGATTATGAACCTGGTCATTATTTTCCACTTAAGAACATTCCCTACCTCCATTTCAAGACTTCCTCAAGTAAAGGCTGCCCTCCACACATACAAAAATTGTCCTCTAATTTCCAGTAAGTCATATAAGTAACAAAATAAATAAATATCATAAATCCGATATATTCTTCCCATTCATTCTAATACGTTCTGCAGTTGAGATGAATCTCCACCACTAACCCACTATTACTACCAGGGATTGCTTTTTGCCCATCTATTCTTTTACCACACTTTGCCAATGGTACCTGGTTCAAATGTTAACGGTATATATGTATTTCCTGCTAATTGGCTCCAGTAGGCTTATGAGAACTTATTTCTTTCTGTTCCTATTTAATATACAATTTCCCTTGAGTGGAAATATGCAGAACTGGTGAGATTGTTGATATCAGCCTCAAGAAATGAATATAAAACAGCATAATTTAGGCCTTTGCCAATAATCACAAATTTCTCCATATTCTGACTGAATACTTATAGGTATTAGGTATTCACATGCTCTTTGGAAGTCTATGTATATAGCTTTTAGAATAATAATAATATATTCTTTAATTTTAATATTACTCTAGAACAATTTAAAACATATTTCAGGAATCTACACATGTGAAGTAATTGTTGAGCTCCAGCTTCAGAAGGCCTTCAAAGGTTAGAGATTATTTGGACTATTTTGTATTGTATTTGAGGATCTGGAGTCTGAAAAAAAGTCAAGTGTTTTCAATAGTTCCTTGCATGACATCTTGTGTATAATAACACTAATAACAACCAAGAAGAAGTATATTGCAAAGATTGCTGAGATACAGAGTATGAACCAAACCCTCTGGATATTATATTTCTAGACTTTGGAAGCACAACCCTAGGGGTCCCTGAAGAATTTCAGCCACATTTTGTTTCAAAGCCTGGAAGAACAAGCCAACCAAGTAGCTAGATTCCTAATTGGATTCTCACTCACTCACTCACTCACTGATTTTTTTCAATTTATATGGCCAAAAACTCTCAACCTGCTATTTTGGTCAGCTAACTTAAAATTAAAACACAGAACAAAAATGAACATTGAAAAATTCACAATCAGAACATGATCACATTCCAAATTCCAGGCAGGTTGCTCTAACACTCAAGATTTAAAAAAATCTTATAGAAGATTGATAGGATTACAGTTATAAAGAAAATTCTTGTCACTCTCCTTTCCTCTTCAATCCAGAAACATTGTTTTATTCTCCATTTTCATGTGAAGTGATATTTGTACCACTCAGCACAAATGCGTGTAAATTCATGTAAATTTCTTTCCCTCTTTGCTGTGGCAAAAAGACACCAAATTCTGATTTTCTTTTGAGTAGCGAGAGTATATTTTTCTTTCTGACTTCTGTTGCTGGATACTAATATAAATGGCTTCTTTCGATTTTCTCTCTTATCCCTTCTCCCATGTTTTATATCTGTTGGGAATCAGTATGCCATTCTCTGGTTTCCAGGTGTTTTCCATTGAATGAATGTTCAACTTGCCAAACTCAGTGCCTTTCTCCCAGTGAATTAAATCTGATTATTTTAGAACTGAACAGTATACCAACTTTGCACAGACTATTACTGCTTGTTATTTGGGCTACATTTGCCATAACTGTCAAATATTTATTAATAAACTGTTTTTATACCATTAGTTAATAATTTTTTAGGATAGTGCTTAGTTATAGTTGAATTCTTGTTCAACATAGCATAATGTTCCCCTCAGAACTGCTGCTGTGGCAGACCACAATTTGTAGAAACACAGGAGCTGGATTTTGACTAATTTCAGCTTATTTTAATCAGTAGTCTTCTCCCACATTTCTGCAGTTCCAAACTAGCTGCATGCAATTGTATTTGGTGACCTGTAAGTAATCTTCTATGGTTATTCCTGCATGTATTACTGGGTTGTTTTCAGACCTTCACAAAACATTTTGGGCAACCACACTGAATTCTGCTTTCCCTTTCCACATGATATTACTTCCAACTGTGCTTCTTGTTTGTTCATTTGTTTGTTTTAAAAAATACTCATTTAGAATTCCTTTTCCTAATTATTTTTCTTCCATGGAATTTTTTTTATTCCTGACTTGTTAAAATCTACTTTTACAAAAAATATATACAAACATTTTCACCTTAAAAGTAAGTCTTCTGAATCAAGCTTGACTTATACTAACTACATGGACGCATCCATATTGTCTTCTTTGCTATCATATGGAGATATTTTTCCATTGCCGCCTTCTACCATGTTTTTTCAGTTTCTAAGTTTAGTCTATAAATTCTACATTTGAGTAAGCCAAAGAAAGATACTTACAATATTTTCCCTTTCAATTTTTTTTTTTTTTTTTTTGTGAATTGGAAGGAAAGATGAAAAAATGGTTAACAATCTTCCTTTGATACAGATTCCTCTTGAAATAATTCTTTAAGTAATTGTGGTTTTTCCTCACATTTAAGGTCAGTGATTTGGAAAAGAAAGAGGGATTATTTGCCTCATTTAACCTGATACATCACACTGCTGAACAATTATTCTACCTTATCTGTGGAAGATTTTGTGTGTTGGTTAGTAGCCTGGGAAAATGCAGACTACACAATATGCTCTTTTCATTTTCCCACCTCTCCCCCTTTGTGTCTTAAATTGGATGGGGAAAAAATCAAAATGTTCTCAAAAACAGCAAACAGAAAAGAATGCATTTGAAGACTAAGCTGGGACTCAATGTTCTGAGGTACCATAGCCCACAGATTTATGTATATTAGACTTTTGAATGATTGTCAAAGTCTGAAAGTAGAAATTAATATGGAAATATGTCAGCCAAGGTTGATTGACTTTATATACAATTAGGACCTTTTGAAAATCATGTTTTCTTGGCTATAAACTATTTAGTGACCTAGTATTTTCATACTAGTCTGGCAACAAGAAAGGAAAATTAGAGCAAATAAACTGCAGGAACTAGGTAAAATAAATCCATCATCATTTATGTTTACTTCATTAAACTCAATTTTATTTAATTCTTTTTCAAGGGCTCTGTGTTCATTTACTAACTCAGCACCAAATCCTCTTAATGTATATCAATTAGAATTCAAACCAAATATATGGCACTCCTAGGCTACAAAACAGAGTGTACCACAATGAAAACATTGGAAGTCCACTCTTGTAATAACTGTGGGTGTTGCAAAGGTGCTTTCCAAAAGGCAACTTCTTGGATGAGAACTTTTCAAGGAAAAAAAAACCAATAAAGCACAATTACTTTTTCAAAAGTATCTTTGAGACAACCATGATCTATATGATTGAGAATCTTCATAGACAACTGTAGGTCTTAGTCTATGACACTGTCACAGTTTTCTGTCATTTTTGGCAGGATATATCTTCAAAGCTGGTGAAACCATCATAGCACAGGGATCACCAGCAGGTTCCATCAGAAGCTGCAGCTTCTCGTCTCCTTGATTGAATGTCACAGTAGCATATAGTTTCCATCACAGCATCTTTGTAGAGCTTGCATGGACAACCTTGAGATCTCTTCATGATCTCCTGTATACCATGGAGCAACTGGTAAGGCATATAGTGGTTATCCTTTCTGATCACATGTCCCACCCACTATATCAGGGTTCTGATCCTCAGTGACTCAATGCAGGTAGACTTTGATAATCCAGGACCTTCAGGATGCAGACATGGACCTGCCAATGCCAAGGATGGAACAGAAAGCATACATGTAACATTTTTCCAGTAGTTTGATATTTAGAGTCCAAGACTCATATCTATATGGGAGGGAGTTCCCTATATGATTAATTCATTAAACAAATTTTATAGCCACCAAAACTCACACATAGATGATTCTGGGTGGCTTACAACATTTTACAAAATCCACTGCATAATAAAAAGTCATAAAAACCTCATCCTACCATGTGTATAATATAAGAGTAAATTAATATATTACAATATAATATTGTATAATGTTTTAGCATGATATCTTATAAAATATTTAATTTTCTCAGAGCAGTATATAAAAATAATCTTCTGTGATTCTTTTTTAATTTACTGTTCATTAAATCAATATGAAAAATTATGGTTTCATTTGATCTTTAAAACTCTTTGTATCCTTGTATGTATTTGAACCAGAAATTAATTCATCAGTCATGATAAAAAAAAACCTCATGCTGTCTATATTTAAAAAATATACATTCTCGGCATTTTCAAAATCATTTTCTGACAGTACATCATTTTATCAAAAAATTCTTTTAAGTTATAACATAATGTAAATTTCATTCCTCTTAACCACACACTTACCATTGTTTCATCTGTATGTTGTGTCCAAAGTTCTTAGCCCGTTTCATCATACAATCTTTCACTTCTTCAATTTCATATTTCAGTTAAGATTTATCTATTTTAACAATTACATGTTCCTCATTTGTCAGTAGTTCAAGTTGAAATTCTGTCTTCTGCTGGTCTATTCCCAATGTCTTATTATCTATCTTAAATATTTTTCTTAACCGTGCAAAGAAAAATAATAGAAAACTAAACCTCTCCACAGTCAGTTGCCCTTTCTATTTCATCTTATATTCTTTATAACCCTGTTCTAACAAGTCTCAATACATTAAACCATTCTTTTCCTGATATTCCTTTCCTTTAAAATGCTTCCTGTGCTGAACCCAGCAAGGCTTTGTGGGGCACAGTCTGGGTTCTGTTCCATATTCTCAATACAAATTTTCTAATATAATGATTCTTAAAATCTACATTAACCTTAATTTTATTGTACCATGACCCATTCCTTAGTCTGAAAACTTCAAGAAAATACTAGTTGATGATTAAAATCTCATTAATCAATGGCACTACATGTTTTCTATCACTTTTAATTTTTCTGCTTGCCTAGAAAATAGTGCAATTAGGGTTAGAACAGAGAGGTAGTATCCAAGGCCATATAAGCTATTTCCCTAAATAACAGAAAGGTCCTCTAAAACAGGTTTGTTTGCAAAGCATCCTTTTTTTAGCGCTCATCGCACCTCCTGGAACCAATTAAGCATGAGTATCAAGGTACCACTGTAGTTTGGTTTCAATGAAACTGCACTTTCTCATTCTTCTGATATACATTAACCCTTGCCCTTGAATGGGTTTATTTTGCATAATATAATGATTATAATCAGAATATGCTAATGGTAACCAAGTCAAAAACAGGAGTCAATTAATTTATTATCTTGGGAGCCATTCAGTATTAGATGAAAGATGGGTAGCTATTTATTTTAAATAAATAAATAAAAAGAAAGTAAATTCAGGTCTCTGCACCATTTATAGTAAGGTTTTTATATATGTTTAAAACTAGAATTTTAAACTTGTTAGCTAGTGTTAAGTTCGGAAAGTCGGGCTCATAAAGACAAGAGACTTCAGTTCAGTAACAACAGTTCTTTATTTATCAGCAGGAACAATTCTGAAAAACTAGTAGCTGAGGTGGCTCTTTTATAGAGCTGGCTGTGGCTTGGTGGCCAATGACGCTGCTTCAAGTCTCCCCCACTTGGTTTCAACCAATCACGGCAGACTCTTAGCGAGCCAATCACAAATGCCCTGGATGTCTAATCAGGTAGCAGTTGCAATGGACCAATAGGAATCTGGGCTTTCAAGTCTCTGAATATGGAACACCCCTCCCCTCTTGGTATCATCCAAGGGGCGGGGTGACGTAGTCACGTAGGTAGGCGGGTCTCCGTACCTGCCTGCTTGACCTGCACATTTCAGTTAGTCCTTGGTTGTCGGCAGGTTCAGACGGGCTCTGCGTTGTACTCAAACCTCTTGATGGAACGGCCTGGAAGGGTGAGCCGGGCCTATAGCTGTGACTCCCACCCGGGTTGGTCGAGTCGTTCGCTCTGCTGTTCCCACCTGGATTTTCCGAGCTGGTTGAGCTTGTCCGGCTGCTCCTTCCAGGTGAAACACCCATCTGCAATGGCTCTGTGTTTTCAGGTGAGAATGGTTGGTTTATTGTTTGGTTTTCATTTGGGGGGTGTTCTGCTTGCGTTGGGTTTTCCCTTTTTCAATGTTTGGGGTTTCCCCCTCCCTCTGATTTTTTTATTAAAGTCCAAGCTGGCTAGTCGTGACCGGAGCTGGTCGATGTGGTGCTTCCAGCTCCGTCCATCAGTTGTTTCTAGACGGTATGACTGGGGGCCGGTGATTTGGGTGATGCGGGCAGGTACCCAGAGAGGGTCTCTGGTGAAGCTTTTCACGAAGACGGTATCGCCAATGTTGAATGCATGGTGTCAGCTAGTGGAGCCTGGGGGTTTCTATGGGTTATACATCGGATGCAAATGGTCTAGAGGTGAACGGAGTCTCCTGCCCATGAGTAGTTCTGCTGGGCATTTGTTGGTGGTTGTGTTTGGCGTGATGTGTTGTATCAGCAGCATTTTGTTAATTTTCTCTTGGATGTTGCCATCTTCTATTTTCTGAATGTTTTTTTTTTGGTAAACTGAACCATTCATTCCGCCCGCCCATTCACCACCAGGTGAGTGGGTGAAGTTAACGCATGTCTGATGCCAAGGGCAGCCAGGTATTGTTTGAATGCCAGTGCCGTGAACTGGGGCCCATTGTTGGACACAATCACATCTGGCAACCCATGTGTGGCAAAGAGTTTGTTAAGTTTTGTTATGACAGCTTCTGTAGTTGTTTTTTTCATGGTGCAAACTTCCAGCCAATTAGAATAGGCATAGACGGTTATCAGAAAGGTGTGTCCCTAAGTGGGGCCGGCGATATCGAGGAGGATTCACGACCAGGGGCCTCTGGGTGTTTCCCATTCCAGGGCTGATGCTATGGGGGGGGATCACGTTTGTTGACAACTGTTGCATGCGCCCACCCATGTTTTGATTTGCTTGTCCATCCCCGGCCAGCAAGCGTAACTCCTTGCCAGAGCTTTCATCCAAACAATGCCCGGGTGCCCTTCATGCAGCATGTCTAAAACAGCAGTTTGCAATGTTTCTGGTATCACCACCCAATCTCCCCACAGTATGCATCCTTTTTGAGTAAAGAGTTCAGTCCACCGGTTCTGGAAAGCTTTAAAACATTCGTCTGTCATTTTCTGGCCAACCCCATTCTACCCAGCTCAAGACTCGCGCCAGCCATGTATCTTTTTTAGTCTTGCGGGCAATGTCCGGCACGGTGGGGAGTGGGCTGGGTAGAGTCTCTATTTGGAGGACTTGCGTGGAGGGTGCTGGGTCATCTAGCATGTCCAGAAGGGGTGAGCGGCTTAAGGCATCGGCATGCAGAATGTCCTTGTTGGGACGGTGGGTGAGCTGGTAATTATAAGTGGCCAAGAATTCAGACCACCTTGTCATGCGAGGTGATAGGATGTTTGGGGTGGCCTTGTTGCCCGCCAATATGCCTAGCAGGGGTTTATGGTCAGTAATGATTGAAAAGGTCCTACCGTGAACATATTCGTGGAAACTTTTCACTCCGGCGATGACTGCTAGGGCTTCCTTGTCCAGCTGACTGTAGTTTCTTTCCGGCTTGGACAGGGTTCTTGAAAAGAAGGCAATGGGTGCCTCTTTGCCATCTGGTAGGGTATGACTGAGGATTGCCCCCACTCCGAAAGGTGATGCATTGCATGTCATTGTTAGTGGTAGTTTCACTATACTGGATGAGGTCTTTGTCAGAAGTTAAGAGGTTTTTTATTTGTTGAAAGGCGTTTTCCTCTCGTTTTCCCCAAATCCAGGAGGTGTTTTTGTCCAATAGTCTATGCAATGGTTCTGCCACGGTTGCCTTTTGGGGTAGGAAAACATTATAAAAATTAATGAGTCCTAAAAACGCCTGAGGTTCTGCTTTGTTTTTTGGTCTGGGGGCTTCCTTGATGGCTTTAAGCTTTTTCTCTGTGGGGTGAATTCCATGTTTGTCAAGAAGATATCCCAAGAATTCAACCCTCTCGGTGCACAGCTGGCATTTCTCTTTTTTAACTTTCAAGCCAGATTCTTTAAATTTTTGGAGCGCTGCCTTTAGGCATTTTTCTAGTTGTTTCTCATTGGTAGCTACCACTAATACATCATCAAAATACAGCACTACTCCCTTGATACCTTGCAGCATTCTTTCCATGAGGCTTTGAAAGACCCCAGGCGCTACGCTGATGCCGAATTGGAGGCAGTTGCATTTAAATGCCCCCCTGCGTGTTACAATCGTCTGTGCCTCAGCACCTCGGTTTCTGCATTGACTGGTAGCTGTTGATAGGCTTGTGCCAGGTCGAGCTTTGCGAAGACCTGGCCTCCCCCCAGTGAGTGTAGGAGGTGTTGGACTACTGGCACAGGGTAGGCACTTTGCAGCAGGGCATGGTTGAGGGTAGCCTTATAGTCACCACAGATTCTTATGGAGCCATCTGGTGTGATGGGAGTGACTAGAGGCGTTTCCCAATGGGCGTGATCAATGGGCTCCAATACCCCTTGGGCGATGAGCTTATTTAGTTGCTTGTCTATCTTGGGCTTGAGTGCAAATGGCACTCGCTGCAGTTTGAGGCAGATCGGGGCGACATCTGGGTTAAGGTTGAATGAGATTGGGGACCCCTTGTATTTGCCTAGGGTGTTGTCGAAGACTTCTTGGAAATCTCGTGCAAGGGCCGCCTCCCAATCTTCTTCGTTGGTGTGGTGGATGACAGCCACTTCTATCCCTAGCGACTCGAACCATTGTAGTCCAAGTAGGCTGGGATGATCTTTGTCCATGATGGTGAGTGGTAGTAGGATGTTGGTACGGTCTTTGAATGTGACTTTGAAATGCCCAATGCCGGTAACAGGAATGCGGTTCCCTTGGTAGTCTCTGAGGATCAGCTTTTGGTTGCTTAGCTCGTGTCGGCATATGCTGAGTATTAGACGCTTGATGCTGTGCCAGGATACCATGAAGAGGTAGGATCCCGAATCTACTTCCATAGACCATGGTTGGTTTTCGATGTTTACCATTATGTGTACTTTTTGGGCATCTATGGTAGAAGAATGGCCAATCACAACCATTTGGTGGGTCTCTTCTTTTCGCGGTGCTTCGTTGAATCACTTGGTTCAGCCATCTTGGTTCCATCGGCTGTCAATCTAGCGAGCCCGATGCCTTGGGGAGGTGCCGTCTTGTCGTCTAGGGCTGCTGCCTCGGCGCCGGGGGCTGTGGTTGCATTTGTTTTGGCAAACCTTTGCAATGTGCCCCCGCTTCTCGCAATGCTGACAAATGGCATCAAGAAAATGGCATTCAGAGCGGGGGTGATCGCCTCCACATCCAGCGCATTGGAACCCCGACTTATGACCTTGTCAGTCTCATTGATCGTGTTCTGATTGGAGCCGGTGAATTTCTTCCTCATAGTCGCTGTCAGAGGGGAATTCGATGTTGCCGTGGTGGGTGGAGGCGGTGTGTTTCTCCGGTATCGCAGCCTTCTTGCTGGCAGGATGACGGTCAGTTGTACTTGCTTGCTGCTGATTTGCAAGTGGCTTCTGCTGCAGTTGCCTCAGCTATGGTGTTGGTGAGTGAGATACTGCCTTTTGCCATCAGCTTGCTCTGTAGTGTGGGGTCTTTTAGGCCGAGGATGACCCGGTCTCACATGGCCTCTTCTAGGTCTGTGAAACCGTACAAGCCTCCAAGGTCCCTTAGATCAGCCACGAATTCACTGATGCTCTCACCTTCGCGCTGGTCTCTTCGCTAAAAATCGTGCCGGTGAATGAGAGTGGGCACGGCTGGAGCGTAGTGGTTTCGGAGGATGGGTGCAAGGTTATCCCAGTCCATCTCCTTGATGTCTGCCGGTTTCACCAAAGCCTTGGCCATTTTAAACACGGCGGGCCCGCAGTGTGTTAAAAACATGGCCCGTTTCCAGTTTCCGTTGGCGTCCTTCAGATTGCTGCACTCTAAGAACATCTGAAACCGATCGATGTAGGACTCCCAGTCCTCAGTAGCTAGATTAAAGGGAACGGGTGGCGTGGCGTTGCTGGCCATCTTGATAATTGTTTTCTTGCCATTTGCCACGTGCTGGGTTGCCTCATTGTCTTCTTTATCCCACCTTTGTCACCAGTGTTAAGTTCAGAAGGTCGGGCTCATAAAGATGAGAGACTTCAGTTCAGTAACAACAGTTCTTTATTTATTGGCAGGAACAAGTCTGAAAAACTAATAACTGTGGTGGCTCTTTTATAGAGCTGGCCACGGCTTAGCGGCCAATGACACTCCTTCAAGTCTCCCGCACTTGGTTTCAACCAATCATGGCAAACTCTTAGCAAGCCAATCACAAATGCCCTGGCTGTCCAATCAGGTAGCGGTTGCAATGGACCAATAGGAATGTGGGCTTTCAAGTCTCTGAATATGGAACAGCTAGGAATATGCCTAATTTAACACAAGTGTATTCTTATAGAGGTTTGTATGATATTTTTTGAATAATATGACAATAAATGCAAATGCAAAGATGCACACAAAGAAATAATACAACACAAATATTGTTTATTACTATTTGTCAGTCATTATAGCAACTGCAAAAGTAGTACTTTAAATAGGAGTACTTTAAAGCTTAGTTTAGTTTAAGGATGTTGAATAAACCAATACAATTCTCATCTCATTTTCGAAAAGACGAAAGGAGTTTAAATTAGCATAAGATATATAATTATGCAAGTAATTATAATTAAAGAAATCAGATGTAATTAGTGTTGTGTATGTACCATAGTTAATAAAGTATGAGCTTGAGGTAAGATGCAGGGTTCTGGCCCTGCACTTCTGATTGGCTGTTAGGCAGCCAGATCAGAATGGGTAGTTCTGAGGAATCCGATTGGCCCTTAACAGAGGATTGTTATTGGTTAAAAGAGCTAGCGTTCATAGCTCACTATTGGACAATTCTTACAAGGGTTGCCTAAGGCAGAGTTCACTGTTGTTGTTTTGAGAAGTCACTATGCTAATAAAGAGCTGAAAGTCACTATTCAGAGGTTGTCTCCATTTACTCCGACCCATGTCCAAGTACTTAACACTGGCGACGAGGATGGGATGTGGAGACGTCTGAATCGAAGAAGTAAGGAAGCGATACCGAGCACGTGATAGACGACACCAACAACGGAACCATGTCCGGCGGCATCGTACCACCCGCTCCGTTCGATCCGAACCAAGAGGATTGGGAATCCTACATGGATCATTTCCAAATGTTTCTCGAGACGAATAATTTGAAGGACGCCACACCAGCAAAGAAGCGGGCATTGTTCCTGATGCATTGCGGCCCAGCTGTATTTAAGATGGCTAAAGCACTCGCCAAACCTCGAGAAGTGAAAGCCATGAGCTGGGACGACCTCGAACCCATCCTGAGAGACCACTACACGCCAACCGTGTCTACACTCGTGAGATGCCACAAGTTTTATCAGAGAAACCAACAAAAAGGGGAGAGCGTAGCCAATTTCGTGGGGGACCTCCGAAATTTAGGGGGTCTCTGCGGGTTCGCAGATTTAGAAGAGGCACTAAGAGATCGATTAATTCTGGGATTAGATGCACTAGGCGTGCAAAGCAAGCTGATGGCGAAAGGCGACATCAGCCTTGCTGACGCCTTCACCGAAGCCACGGCTGCGGAGGCAACTAAAAAGTCGGCTGCACAACTACAGCGAAGCCGCAACCCAGCAACACAACCAACCAGCGAAATCTTACCCAACTCAGAAGGGCAGCTCTCGACAACGCACCACGAGGACCTCTCTTCGTCGTCAGACAGCGACGAAGAAGGGGTCCATCGACTGCGGTCCAACCGGGACCCTCGCCCGAAGCCCTTACGCCCTTGCGCTGGCTGTGGAGCAAACCATGCCAGGGCCGAATGCAAATTCCGCGACACACTCTGCCATGAGTGCGGGAAACGAGGCCACATCGGCCAGGTCTGCCGCAGCTTACCAGGACCCAGCCAGGCCTCAAAAGGGGCCAACTATCGCCAATTGACAGGAAACCGTCCTGTAAGGCGAGAGCCAGTAAACCACTCCTACAGAAATCGAGCTTTGCAAAAAGAAGAGGCTCACCATACTATCACTATAGGTCACGCCTCAGTTTTGGACACCAAGAAAATCCGAGTCACGTTAGCCATCGAGAACCAGCCTTGTCACATGGAGGTCGACTCGGGATCGTCCCTCTCGATGGTGTCTTGGAAGACACTCAAGCAGCTCATCCCCACAATTCAACGCCAAGACCTCCAATTTCAACGCCCCATCTTCAAGGACTACCAAGGAAATCGAATCCCCATTGTCGGGTCCTGCCGAGTCCGAGTCTTCTTCAAGAAGCATACAGCGTACTTACCTCTAACGATCATCGATAGAGATAGGCCTAGTCTATTAGGCCTCCAATGGTTCGTGCCACTCGGCATTGAAGTGGCCGGCGTGAACCGAGTCGGTGGTTGTGAGTGGGAGGAAGACCTTATCTCTGAGTTCAGCGAGGTCTTCGCGGACAGCTTAGGCGAGTATAAGGGACCCCAATCTCATTTAGTCTAAATCAAAAGGTAGCCCCCATTTGCTTGAAGCTCCGTCGAGTTCCATTCGCTCTTAAAGCAAAGATCGACGAACAACTCGACAAGCTAATTGCTCAAGGGTTGTTGAAGCCCATCGATCACTCTCCATGGGAAACCCCTATTGTAACACCCATTAAGCCAGACGGGTTTGTGGGGACTACCGGGCCACTTTAAACCACGCCCTACAGCAGAATGCGTATCCAGTTCCGGTGGTGCAGCACCTCCTCCATTCCTTGGGGGGCGGAAAGGTTTTCGCTAAATTAGATTTAGCTCAAGCTTATCAACAACTACCAGTGGATGAAAAAACCGCCCAAGCCGAAACAATTGTAACGCACAGAGGTGCCTTTAAATGTACCCGATTGCAATTTGGAGTTAGTGTAGCCCCGGGGATCTTCCAGAGCCTCATGGAAAGGTTATTACAGGGAATCAAGGGCGTGGTTCCTTATTTTGATGATGTACTAATTGCAGCCCCTACCAAAAAAATCTTGCAGGATCGTTTGAAATGCATTCTTAAAAAATTCCAAGAGGCTGGAATTAAGGTGAAAAAAAATAAATGTCACTTATATACTGACAATGTTGAGTTTCTAGGATACCGAATTGATAGCCAGGGCATTCATCCGACTGAGAGTAAATTAAAAGCGATCAAAAATGCTCCCAGACCACGCAACAAAGCCGATCTCCAGGCATTCTTAGGCCTCATTAATTTCTATAATGTGTTTTTACCGCACAAAGCAACTGTCGCTGAACCGTTACACTGACTATTAGATAAGAAAGCATTGTGGGTATGGGGTTACCGGGAAGAGCAAGCATTCCGGAATGTTAAAAAACTGCTCACATCTGACTCTGTACTTATGCAGTATAACGAGACTTTGCCGTTAGTTATCACCTGCGATGCATCGCCTTTCGGGGTGGGCGCTATTTTAAGCCATGTACTGCCTAATGGGAACGAAGCCCCTGTTGCATACTTTTCGAAGACTCTTTCACAAGCAGAGCGGAACTGTTAGGGATAACATTGTTTACCCTAACTGGTTTAGGTAAATAATAATATGTAATCATAGTTTATATGTTAAAGTGTCTGCAACTTTAAATATAGGGAATGTAATTAAGGGAGTGGTTGTGAAAGCACTTTAAAAGAAGCAAGACGACAGCTTGCTCTCTCTCTGGCTTTGATGATCCCTGATTACTGCTTGGAATCAAGACTGCATTGCTCGAACGGGAGAGAAAACAAAGGACTGATTTGTAAGTGAACTGACATAGGATATTCTGCACGGACTTTGCTAACTGAATATCCCTGAATGGACTGACTAAATGATACATGACTATTGGACTGTTATTTTGACTATGCTATGAACTCATAATGGAATAAACTATATTTTTGATAGCACAAGCGTATCTGTTATTTTTACTGTATGTTAATAAACATACAAGCTTAGCTCACTCATTTATCTGTGTGCCTATCTGACTAACGCTGCACATTCTGTTTAGCTTGTCTCCCTAACCCTGGTTGGGGAAACCAGGCTTAACACTGGTTATGGGCCCAGAGGCTGCAAAGTCAGTTTAACTAGGATAAAACAGATTTATGTAAAAGTGAGAGTTTGTGTTGTTATACATTACAGTAAACAGACAGATGTGTTTTATTAATTATAGTTTTATATCCATATAAAGAAAAACATGGCACAAGTCAATTTACAAAGTTTGTCCCTTATATCCAAGTTGTATGGAACAAACTATGTATCATGGTCTATGAAATGTAGTCTGCTTCTACGAAGAGAAGGTTTGTGGAACATAATTGAAAATCCACTAAACGTAGAGGAATGGGATCCAGAGGATGAAGAAGATAGACTAAAAATAGAAGAATTTATGCATAAAAATCAACAAGCTATTTGCATAATTGCTTTAACCTTAACTGACCAACAGCTTGTTTATATCCACGGAGAGAAAACGGCTGTTGGGTGTTGGCAGAAGCTGAAGAGGATTTATGTTCGAGATAATGTTGGTGCTCACATAAATCTAACACGGAAGCTTTTCAGTACGCATCTCCAGATGAATGGTGATATGCTGAGCCATTTGAAAACTATGCAAAGCATTTTTCAAGAACTGCACGAGAAAGAGCTTATTTTCTCTGAACAACACCAAGTCTACATAATTCTATCTTCCCTTAACGAAAGTTATGATAACTACGTCACTTCCCTTGAAATTTTGCCAAAAGAAAGCCTAACTTTAACTGATATAACTGGCAGATTGATTGAAGAGGCCAGAAGAAGGCTTGAAAGAGATCAGTTAAGGAGGCAGCAACCTCAAAAAGAAGATAATGAATCTCCTACTACATATGCAATTAAAAAGTGTTTTAATTGTGGAGGAAGAGGACATTTGGCAAGATTTTGTAAAAAGGCAAAGTGCCAGAACGCTTGCCAGAATACTAAAAGTTATCAAAATAAAAATAAAAATTTAGAGTTAGCCATGTATACTAACGGAGCTGTAAAAAATAATTTATGGGTGGTTGACAGTGGAGCATCCCACTGTATAACAAATGATAACAAAAATTTTATTAAAATGTCCAAGAGTACACAGCAGATATCGTTAGCCAATGGCTGGAAACTGAAAGCTAAAGGTCAAGGTATAGCATATTGTTCTTTTATAAAAGAGAATGTAAAAATGTTATATGTACCACAACTTAAGTTTAATTTAATTTCAGTAAGAATTTTGGTTAAACTAGGATATGTAGTTACTTTTAAAGGAGATAACTGCATAATTGAGAAAGAAGATAAGAAAATTACTGCATCTTTAAGAGGTGAATTATATGTGTTAAATGATGATGGTTTAAAAGTGGCTAACACAGTTTATGAAAATAAGAAACCTCATGATGAATGTATTCACTTGTTACATCGAAGGCTAGGGCATTTAAATTTTAAAATGCTTAAGAAAACTGTTGAATTATCAAAGGGAATAAGTTTGAAACCTTGTAATAAGTATTTGCAATGTAATGCCTGTAATCAAAGTAAGAGCAGGGTCACACCGGCTAATAGAGTTGATGGATTTACTACCAAAGAACCTTTAGAGGTAGTATTTGCAGATTTAATAGGTCCGAAAAAACCAAGTGTAGGAGGAGCTCGTTACATATTAAGTATAATGGACCACTATTCTAGATATGGGTTTTGCTATTTAATGAAGAGCAAAACTGAAACGTATCAAAATCTCTTTAATTGGATAAAATTTGCTGAAAGGAAAACTAAAAAGAAATTAGTAACTCTTATAACAGATAATGGTACAGAATTTACAAATAATAAATTCCAGAACAGACTAAGAATGTTAGGTATTCAACATAAAATGTCTGCACCATATAGACCACAACATAATGCCTTTATAGAGAGAAGAGGCCAAACATTACAATCAATGACACGAACTATGTTGTCTGATTCAGGATTACCTGACAATTTATGGGGAGAAGCAACAATATGTGGTAATCATATATTAAATAATGTTGTTAATTCAACAACAGGTGAATTACCATTCACACTGTGGCATGGTACAAAACCTGATTTAAGTTACATGCACACATTTGGAGCACCAGCATGGGTGCATATCCCTACACAACTTAGACACAAAGGACAGCATAGAGCTAAAAGATTATATTTTGTAGGATATACATCTAATCATAGATCTTATAGATTCTGGGAACCAGGTACATCTAGAGTTTACACCAGTGCTAGTGCAAAATTCCTAGAACATGTAGGATGGAATAGATTAGAGCAAGATTTAAATAATGAAGTAATTATTGAACCCTACAAAAGGCAGAAAGATCAGACTAGTTATAAGAAGAGTCCAATTAAAGAAGAAGTCCACGAAGAGCAAATAGGACCAGAACAAGAGGAAACAGTTGATCAGGAAGAGTTAGATAATCAAGAAGAGTTAATAAATGAAAGTCCACCTATAAGTCCTGTAATACCTAGACGTACTACACGTGTAACTAGACCACCTGATAGGTATCAAGCAAGTATAGTTTGCCAAGTAGCTAAAGTTCCAACTAGTGTAGATGAACTTAGGATTTATCCTGCTAAGGATCAGGAGAATTGGCAAAAAGCAATGGAAAAAGAACTAAATTTATTAAAGGTAATGAAAGTTTATGAAGATGCTAAATTACCTCCAGGAGAAAAATCCATTGGGTGCAAATGGATATTTAAAGTAAAAACTGGAAATGATGGGACTGTTACCCATAAAGCTAGGTTAATAGCTCAAGGATTTAATCAAACTGCATCTGATTACGATGAAGTTTTTGCACCAAGTCTTAAAGCAACATCTTTAAGAGCAGCATTAGCGTGGGCAGCTAAGAAAAACTATGTCATTAACCATTTAGATGTAGAAACTGCTTATCTGCATGCACCATTGCAGCACACTATATATTTGAAAAAGCCAGTAGGTATAAAAGATAATAAAGTAAATAGTAATGATTGTTGGAAACTCAAAAAGAGTCTTTACGGGTTGAAACAATCTGGGTTTGAGTGGAACCAATATATTGTGAAAGAGTTAAACAATATAGGTTTTAAATCTGGTTTAGCAGATCCATGTGTGTTTAAAAGAGAAAATAATGGAACGGTGTCATTGTTATTATTTACAGATGAAATTGCTTTGATAACAGACTAATAATGAAGCTAATGAGATTATATCATTATTAGCTAAAAAGATAAAATTAAAGCATTTAGGTGAAATTAAAAAGTATCTAGGATTGACAATTAACAAAACAAAAAATGGTTTTAAGATATCTCAAGAAGATAAAATTTGCCAATTAATTAAAACGTTTAAAATGGAACTTTGTAAACCGGCAAAGACTCCAATGAATCAGGAAGTTTGCCAAACTGATGTGCAAAGTCCCAAATTTGATAAGTCTATATATCAATCTTTGATTGGTAGCTTATCATATATAAGCAATTGGTCTAGGCCAGATATAGCTTATAGTGTAAATCAGCTGGCATGTTTTAATTCAGATCCACATCAATGTCATTGGCAATCATTAAAGAGAATTTTAAGATATCTTAAAGGAACAATGAACCATGCATTGTATATAGAACCAAAGGGTGATTTGAGTCTTAGTGCCTATGCAGATGCAAGTTTTGCAACTGACATAAATACTAGAAAATCAACATCTGGGATGGCTATATTATTTGGTAAGACACTAATAGGGTGGAGGTCAATCAGACAACAGCATATTAGCTTGTCCACGATGGAAGCGGAATTTTCATGTCTGTCATTATTATGCACTGACTTGATTTTGTACAAACAGTTATTATTAGACATGGGTATAACTGTAAATGATTCCATTATTGTGTACGAGGATAATCAAGCAGCTATACAGTTAGCTACTAGTATTGCTGTAAAAACTAGATCAAAGCATACTGATTTAAGATACTTAAATGTTAGAGAATCTGTAAAGAATGGGCTAATTAAATTGGAATACTGCATGACGGAAGAAAACATTGCAGACCAATTTACAAAAGTTCAAGGAGTAACTAAGTTTAAAGAGAGTTGTAACAAATATGATTTAAAGATGTAAATAGTTATATTTATTATTATTTCCTAAAAGGGGAAAATGTTAGGGATAACATTGTTTACCCTAACTGGTTTAGGTAAATAATAATATGTAATCATAGTTTATATGTTAAAGTGTCTGCAACTTTAAATATAGGGAATGTAATTAAGGGAGTGGTTGTGAAAGCACTTTAAAAGAAGCAAGACGACAGCTTGCTCTCTCTCTGGCTTTGATGATCCCTGATTACTGCTTGGAATCAAGACTGCATTGCTCGAATGGGAGAGAAAACAAAGGACTGATTTGTAAGTGAACTGACATAGGATATTCTGCACGGACTTTGCTAACTGAATATCCCTGAATGGACTGACTAAATGATACATGACTATTGGACTGTTATTTTGACTATGCTATGAACTCATAATGGAATAAACTATATTTTTGATAGCACAAGCGTATCTGTTATTTTTACTGTATGTTAATAAACATACAAGCTTAGCTCACTCATTTATCTGTGTGCCTATCTGACTAATGCTGCACATTCTGTTTAGCTTGTCTCCCTAACCCTGGTTGGGGAAACCAGGCTTAACAGGAACTATGGACAAATTGATAAAGAAGCTCTCGCAATCGTTTCAGCTGTAAAGAAATTTCATGAATATGTGTATGGAAGGACATTTACCATTATAACGGACCACAAACCATTGCTAGGGATAATAGCCGGGGGCAAGCCAACCCCCTACATATTATCCCCTAGAATGACCCAATGGTCAGAGTTCCTAGCTGCTTATAATTATCGCCTGGAATATCGCCCGGGGAAAGCCATTCCCCATGCCGACGCACTAAGCCGAACACCGCTTCCAGAGATTCTCGACGATCCGGCACCAACGGCAACTATGTTGCAGATTGAAACACTCAACTCGCCACCTATGACCGCCCGAGACATCGCGAGAGAAACCAAATGAGACCACACCCTAGCTCGATTCCTAGGCTGGGTAGAACACGGATGGCCATTGGATCAAGTCCCAGATGACTTCGCACCATTTAAATCTTGACAGACTGAACTTTTTTCCCAAAAAGGCTGTATCATCTGGGGCGATAGAGTCGTTGTCCCAGAACGACTCCGGAAAACGCTGCTACAAATTCTGCATGAGGGCCACCCCGGCATCGTGCGGATGAAAGCGCTTGCACGAAGCTACGCATGGTGGCCGGGCATGGACCGGCAAATCGAGCAGTGGGTCAAAGCATGTGCCAATTGCCAACAAGTCAGCAACGCCCCACCAAAAGCCATGCCTACTGAATGGGAGACGCCACGTGGACCCTGGTCCAGAATCCACCTGTATTTCGCAGGGCCAACCAAGGGCTATACCTTCCTGCTGACAGTCGACGCATACTCCAATTGGTTAGAAATTCATCGTATGATGGCTACAATGTCCGAGGCGGTGATCAAGATCCTAAACAGACTCTTTGCAACCCACGGATTGCCTGACGTCCTGGTGTCTGATAACGGGCCACAGTTTACAGCTCTAATGTTCGAGCAGTACCTCGCTGACTGCGGCATCCGCCATGCGCTCACCTCGCCTGTGCTCCCTGCGACCAATGGCCGAGCGGAACGCATGGTCCAATTTGTTAAAAAGACTTTGCAAAAAGTGGACTATGACAATATTGATGACAAGGTCAACCAAATTCTCTTTTTGCAACACATAACTCCACATAGCATCACCGGCAGAACTCCCGCCGAATTACTGATGGGACGAAGATTCCCCTCCTACCTTGACCGGTTGCACCCTGCTTACGAACCAGAAAAGCCAATAGGATCCAGTGGCCGCTGTCGCACCTTCCAGGTAGGAGACCTCGTTTACGCATGAAATTTATCAGGCCATCCGTTATGGATAGAGGCAACCGTAGTCCAAGTGACCGGCCCCAAATCCTACGTAGTGAAATGCTGTGACGATAGACTGTGGAAACGGCATATCGACCAATTACGGTCACGAATCACAACAGCCAGTCAACAACTCCCCCATGACCAAACCAAGGGGGGGGAGGTACAGAAGAAGATGAAGTTCCAGGGAACCTGCTCGAAGGGAGCGATGAACTAAGTGATACTCAGGAAATGGAGCAGGAAGGAGAATCGTTTGCACCACAAGAAATTGCACCTGAGCAAGTAGCAGATCCACTGCCAAACAACAATCTACCTCAACAGGATTGCAACCAACCAGTCCAACGAAAATCCGAAAGACTTAAAAGACAACCGTCCTATTTAAAGGACTATATAGTACACCGTAATTAAGAAGCCAGGGGGAAGGGGTGTTGTGTATGTACCATAGTTAATAAAGTATGAGCTTGAGGTAAGGTGCAGGGTTCTGGCCCTCCACTTCTGATTGGCTGTTAGGCAGCCAGATCGGATTGGTTAGTTCTGAGGAATCCGATTGGCCCTTAACAGAGGATTCTTATTGGTTAAAAGAGCTAGCGTTCATAGTCCACTATTGGACAATTCTTACAAGGGTTGCCTATATAAGGCAGAGTTCACTGTTGTTTTGAGAAGTCACTATGCTAATAAAGAGCTGAAAGTCACTATTCAGAGGCTGTCTCCATTTACTCCGACCCATGTCCAAGTACTTAACAATTAGGGTTAGTAAAGAAAAGTTAAAGCTGCAGAAACATACCAAATTAAATCCTCATTAGTTGAATAAAACATTTTTTTATTACAGTTATCCCAACTGGAAAGAATTCAAAGTTATACTAAATAAAAAAGACAGCAATGCAATATTCTCAAACAAATTAGCAACAAAGAGGCGTAAGATTTAAGATTATTCTTAAAAAGCCATTATGCTGTCTGAAGACTCTCATAAATAAGGAACTTTCATCAAATCCCAGTGTTATTGAATATATATAGTTGTGTTAAGCCCTGTTAAAGTGAAACTAACCTTTAGATGACCCTAACTGTTAACTTCAACTGTTTTGGAAGGAAGAAAATTCATATTTGGGCAGTTTTTTTAAAGGATTATGATTGGCTAAGGCTCTGTGGGCCCAGAGTATAAATTACAGGCATTTGCCTGCTGTTCCTTAGTTCCAGTTTGAGCCAATAAATGCTGTTGTAGCTATGCTGGTCTGCTTCTTGCCTACTGAAGCCCACGACATAATACCCAGAATGAAAGGGCTAGAAGGGAACTTTATAATTTAGTTCACTCTCATGTCCACTGCAGAAATCCATTGCCACAGCATCCTAGACAGATAGTCATCCAGCCTCTATTTAAATGCTTCCACTGAAGAAGAACTGATCCTTTCCCAATTGACAGTGCTTCAGAATGTTATTGACTGCTCTGTTCTCAGTCTCCTCTCCTGGTCATAACTCCAAGTGGAAGTCTACCCTGTGCTTCCCAGTGCATACATACATTAAAAAAAACATGCAAGGGACTTCAGGAAGACACACATGCAACATGTTACTTGCATGATATTCAGCATGGTTATGCTGAAATAATTTTAAATGTAACACACAAATCTCCTTGCTTGTCTAAATTGTTAATAAGATAAGTTGTTGCTTTTTGTGTTCTGTCTAGAATCAAGTAGATGGAGCAGCATACACAAAAGCTCCCATTAGTATGGGAGGAGGTAAGATACTGTGGATGCAAGATTTAGAAGCCTATCCCTTATGGGAGCCAGAAAGGCTAGGTATGTAAACAAACTGTAACTACAAATCACTCTAGCTATTGCACTTACCACCAAGCACTCATAGGGAAAAAATGTCACAATAATTGTAACTTTAGAAGCTATAGCAAGAATACATAACCTGCACATAGTGAAGTTAGTGGGCAATTCCCATCAACATATCTCCATAATAAATGTACTGTAAGGATGTGTACGAGATTTCATCTAAATATGTAGAGGAGCACAAACTGATATGGATATGACTTTTATTGCTACTTTAAGTGTATTTTACGTTCAAACCCACAATAGCTCATTGGTGGTTTATAAGTAGATAGTTACCCCATACATGGCATCCACCATTCCTGGATTTATTTATTTTCTATTTATTTTTTGCCTCTGTAATTGTATATTCTTGAGTAATTGAGCCAGTTTAGTTCTGCAAGTTTAGGGAGTAAAATACTGGTGCCTAAACAAGTACAACAATTGCAAATTATCAGGAAACCAGACATGTTTGGAATAAGTCCAGGTATGCTAAATAAAAACCACACAAATCATACTGTGGTTTGGTCATGGTTTAAAGTGGAATGAAGCATTAGATATACATCTTAATCTTAATATTTATTTTTTCTATGGTCTTCTGCATCTTTTATGTAGAAGTTAAATGCCAAAATAATGATCTTAGCAACACCTTTGAAACTGGTGGTGGTAGCATAAATATTAGTTATCAAAAGAAATCCAACAGCACTTGTCAGTCTTCAAGAATTACCATATTCTCAGCTTTAAGTCATGTGACTCGGTAGAAACAATGTCAGTCATTGCATCATTCACTGGCTTAGTTTTGTAGCCTGCATATCCTACATAGCCATGAGCTGATTCTCACAGTTCTCCAGTAAAGTAGTCCTTTCTAGAAACAGATCTTTAGAAGTTCCATGTTTTGTGATAAAGAAAAATACTAGTTTCAAATCAAGGCATCAAAAGAAATATTTTTAGAACTCTTTTGGGGGGAAATCCTTTTAAGCTACACAGAAGCACTTTTTTAAAAGGAAAAATGTCCTTTTTTCCATTTATTATGAACCGATGAACACTGTTACATACTGTATAGTATAAGCACAGATAATAGCTTTCTCTTTCTCCAGTTTGTGGACAATTTCACATCTTACCATAAAGAGAATCTCATTTTTATTTGATAATTTTATTAAACTTATAAAGTATAAAATACAAATGAAAATAGTGGGAAAGGGGAAAAGAAAAAAATAGGATAAAGAGAAAGAAAGAAAGAAAAACATTGACCACTGATTATTTTTAGTTCACTGGGACAACATTACAGTAGGATAACATTACAGCCTCAATTTTTCACTTTGACATACAGGTAGTCTTCAATTTACAACCACAATTGAGCCCAAAATTTATATTGCTAAACAAGACAATCTTTTTGTCTTTTAATGACTCCATAATCCCTTGCATCGGAGTGGAGTCGAGGCAACTGAATGGAGCTGAGTATTTACTGGATGGATGCCTTTCCTGTTGCCAATGCGGAGTTCACAGCAGATATATTCTCATTGTGCCCAGAGAAAGAAATATCTGCCTCTACCTAGGATCGAACTCACAGCCTCCTGATTGTGAGGTGAAAGCTTCACCCCTAGGCCACCACACCACTCTTGCTAAGCTAGACAGTTGTTAAGTGAATTTTGCCACATTTTACGATCATTCTTGCCACAGTTGTTAAGTGAATCATTGCAACTGTTAAGTTAGTAACACGGTTGTTAAGTGAATTTGGCTTACCCATTGACTTTGCTTGTTAGAGGGTCACAAAAGATGATCACATAACCCTAGGACACTGCAACTGTCATAAATAAGTTGCCACACTCCAAATTTTGACCATGTGACCATGTGGATACTGCAATAGTCCTAAGTGAAAAAATGATTATAAGTCACTATTTTCAGTACTGTTCTAACTTCAATTGATCATTAAATGAACTATTGTAAGGCAAGGGTTATCTGTACTTAGTATGTATTAACCATTTCTATTACAATAAACATATCTAATCAGCAAAACCCAAAGTCAACATTTTGGTTTTTTCCATCTAAAGTACAAAATCCAGAAGTGTGTTCCAAATAAAAATGAAGTTAGGTGTGTTCTTTTCGTTGATTAAAACAACTAATCTAGCCATTTCTGCTAGTTCCATCAGTTTTTCCAGTTATTCATCCATTGTGGGAATTAAACGATCTTTCCATTTTTGTACATAAAGCATTTTTGCTGCTGTCAACTTATATAAAGGTAAGATTCCAGATTTTTTTAAAAAAATTCTTTGCTTTAAGCTTAAAAGAAAGATATCTGATTTAATTTTCATATTCACTTTAAGAATCTTCTGTATTAAAATATGAATTTTAACCCCCTATCTCTTTGCTTTATCACAAGTCCACAAAAAATGATTAAAATTCCTTCTTTACATTTACATTTTTTTCATATATTAGAAATACCTTTGTGTACAAATTTTCTTTTACAATAGAATTTAATGCAAATTTTAAACCTTTTATCCACATGTTTTCCCATTGTTCAAGCATTATATTATACCAAAAATTATTTGCCCATTGAATCACTTAATGTTTCACATATTTATTTAATTTAATTTATTTGATTTGTCAATCGCTTACAAGATAATAGTTATAAGTATAAACATAGTTATGAATACATGAAATACATATAAGAAAAATAAAAGAAACAATAGGACAGGGATGGTAGCCATGCCGGTGCACTTATGCATGCCCCTTACAGACCTCTTAGGAAAGGGATGAGGTCAATAGTAGACAGTCTAAGGTTAAAGTTTTTGGGGTTTCAGGAAGAAACCACAGAGTCAGGTAGAGAACTCCAGACATTGACTACTCTGTTGCTGAAGTCATATTCCTGCTGTCAAGTTTGGTGCAGTTAACCTTGAGTTTGTATCTATTGTTTGCTCTTGTGTTGTTATGGTTGAAGCTGAAGTATTCATTGACTGGTAGGACATTTGATTTTATATACTATACTTAGATCGGACTGAAGGCAGCGTAGTTCTAGGTTTCTAGGTCTAGAATTTCGAGTCTGGTGGCATAAGGTATTCTGCAATGAGTAGAGGAGTGTAGAACTCTTCTTGTGAAATATTTCTGGACTTTCTCAACTGTGTTAATATCAGATATGTAATGTGGGTTCCAAGCTGATGAGCTGTATTCAAGTATTGGTCCAGCAAATCTTTTGTATGCTCTAGTTAATAGTGTGATATTACCAGAGAAAAGGTTATGGAGGATTAGGTTAACAACTCTTAATGCCTTTTTGTCTATGTAGTTACAGTGGTCTCTAGCACTTAGATAATTAGAGATGAGTACTCCAAGGTCCTTGACAGAGTTTGGATCCTCAACAAGGTCTTGACTATTCAGCTTGTATTTTATTTTCTGATTATTTTTTTTGCCAATATGTAAGACAGAGCATTTATTTGTTGAGATTTTAAGTTGCCATTTTATTGACCATTCTGATACATAGTCAAGGTATTTTTGGAGGGTAGCTGTATTGTCTGTGGTGTTGAATAGCTTTACATCATCAGTGAAGAGAATGCAGTTGCTCTTAATATGATCACAGAGGCCATTTATGTAGAGGATGAAGAGAGTTGAACCCTTGGGGGACACCATTGTTGACAGGTACAGAATTTGATAGGACACTACCAATTTTGGCCATTTGTTGTCTGTTTGACAGGAATGCTTCTATCTAGTTACGCAGTTGTCCAGAGATACCATAAGATTTTAGTTTTAAGAGTAGTTTGTCATGTGCCACTGAATCAAAGGCTTTACAGAAATCTAAGTAGATTGAGTCTATTGCTTTGCCCTGGTCGAGTTATGTAGTATAAGAGTTTTTTGCAGTGTAAGAGTTGCAGATTACAGATTAGTTTTTTTTAAACCAAATTGTTTATTAGAGAGTAGGTTGTTTGTCTCTAAGTGGAGGATAATGGATTGGTTAATAACTGATTCCATGACTTTACAGATGATGCAGCATAAGGTTTGTAATTTTGGTTTGTAATTTGATTGGTTTGTAATTTTCAACTAGGCTGGGGTCTCTTTTTGAATTTTTTTTCATACACCAAAGTCAGTTTCAATAACAATTTATAAACCTTGGCATCATTACCAAGCATTCAGTTTGAAATCCATTTTGTACAAAGTCAATCCTATAATTTTTTCTTATCTAATTTAAAGCTTTCTTTCACTTGTAAATATGTAAAGTATAGGCATGTTCTATCGTGTCTATCAAAGACTCCAACTCTTTTTTTTTTATTTGAGGGCAAGTTCACCTTGATTAAAAAAATATTTGACCATTGGTCCACCAGCCTAGCCTCATATCATTTCTTTTCTTTAAAAAAAAAGACTTCTTTGAGGTGAGGAAGGATCTCTCATGGAGATCCTTGTTTTGTATTTTTTCCAAACCCTTAGGATAGCACATCTAACAAAGTCAATCTTAAAATCAACAGTTACAAAAGAGGATTTCATTTTTTACATTTCTTTATGAGAACATTTCCTATCTTTGTGTCTAATTTTAAAGCATTTTATACTCTTCAGATGTTGACCCACAACTTCCAAACTAATTTGCATGATGGAGTCGGAATTGTGTAAGCTGTTAATTCAATATATTGAAGGTCATATTATGCCTTAAAAAATTATTGGAGTTCCTTCTGATGTCAATTTGACTTGGTATATACATAAATAAATAAATAAATAAATAAATACATGAAATGCGCTATACCTATATTAGAGTTAACCAGACTGAATGCAAAAATCCATATAATGGCAGAAGAGAGATACACACAAATGTTTTCTCCCATCTAGTGGTTCTCTGGAACTAATGTCAGATTCCAATAAAATGCCAAGTATTGAAAATTTGACCAATATCTGAAAAATTTCTCTTTCACTAAATCAAAATAATAGAAAAGCTAATGACCATGAAATTAAACCTGGCTCTGCTCCAGAATAAAATATCTTCTATTGATAGTTGTCCTACCTGAGTATACCTGGCAGGGAAACTCATCATCTCTTTGGATAATCACTTCTATTGATGAACTATACTACAACACAACTGTGTTCTTGTAACTCAATACATTATTCCATCTAATCCAACATTCATGTTCAGAGAACAATATTATCCTTTATATTCTTTAAATTCTAATTAAAACAAGAAAGAAATGGGAAAAGGCATGGATTTGTTCCTTAAGAGGAAATTTGAGAAATGCCTTTAAGCAAGAAACTGAAATTTTGGAGACAATAAATTAATCACTATTAAGATATATGTGATGGATTTGATGTTAAGCAATTACAGTGATTATCTACCAGGAGATATTTATTTATTATATGTTGTCTTGGTAAATTCAAGAAAAATTGCATCAACAGCCCAGAATGGGGAAAAAAAGACAACATACATTTATAAGTTGTACAACATCTGTTTGTTTCATCCTAATCATAGTTTACAATTAGGCAAAGAGGACTCATTTTGTACCTCACAACTGAATATAATCACACAGCAAGAAGCATTTTTCACTAGGAACGTCTCTTGCAAATATTTGCCTTTGACTGAGTTATGAAGACCTCATACCTTTATTTGTTATTTAGTGATCTACTTCTTTGAACTGCTTGCCTGCTTTCCAGGCCAAAACACATGTTTCTCACAGGCCTGTTTCTTTGAGCCTCAGTTGGAACCTGAATGTGTTTATCTTTCCTGATTTTGCCTTCAGGTGAAATGCCTTCAAGCTGCATTCTCCAATTACATTCATCTGGATACTTTAAGTTTTGGTTTTGAAGCAATTTCCAAATTGCTTTCTGTCATAAGTTTGTAAGTTATGATTTGGGGATAGTTCTGAGTTTCGAGCTGCATTAACTGTTTAACTATTACAACAATCAGAGACAACATCAGAACAAAATATAAAATACAAGCACTACAATAAACCAATTTAGTGTTGGCAGACATAGTTGTGGTATATGAACAGTCTCAAGAGATTACTCATATTTTGTTTGAAGGAAGCTACTGGCAAAAAGAAAATCCTCGGAGCAACAAACTGTTATAAACATATAGGAGGTTTATAGCACTTTAGCAGAATTTGCAAGCATATTGGCTGACTCAAGAGTCTTGATTCTTCACATCCACTGTATATTGTCTTAGCTAGCAGCAGCCATTATGCACATTTCTAACAAGAGGAGAACCTCCTTGCATGAGAGTCTTAACTGTACAATATTGTTGTCTGCATTCCAGCAAACCTCCATTCCAATCAGTTATTCCGAGACAAGCATAATCTCAAAAGCACCTTTATTAGAACAGCACCTGGCACATCTGTGGAATCTCAAAACTAAAAGTTTCCCGGACTTCCCACAATGTCCCAAACTACAATCCATTCCCTTTTTACCATCATCACCAATCATGGACCAATCATGATCCATATCAATGTAAGATCCTTTTTGTCGTGTCTGTCACGGCAAGGAGACCTGGAGTCAGTGACTTAGTTCATGCCTACTGGACCTGCGCAGGTCAGTTGTTGGTTGGCTCCTGGCCGGTTCAGTCGGGTTCTCTGTTTCTCTTGGCCTTGTCGTTGGAACCGTCTGGAAGGCCCTACCGGGCCGCTTGTCGCAGCCAGGTCTACCGGGGCTGGTTGAGCTGCGGTTTTCGCCGCTCCCGCCTAGTGTTTCTGGGCTGGTCGAGCTGGCCTGGCTGCTTCTCCCTGGTGAAGTTTTGGGCTGGCTGCTTGCCGGTGAGTATGGTTGGTTTCTTTCTCTTGGGTTTTGGTTCTCGGGGTATTCCCTCCCCTCTTGGCTTGTGTTAAGGGGTTTGTCTGTGTCTGGTTGCGTGTCGGTTGTGTTTCTTATGGCCGTTCTCGATCTTATTTGGTCGATGTGGCATTTCCACGTTCGTCCGTCGGTTGTTTGCAGCCGGTATGAGCAGGAACCTGTCAGTTGGGTTATGGCTGCTGGTACCCATGGTGGGTCTCCGGTTAGGTTCTTTGCGTAGACAGCGTCACCTGGCTCAAAGGACCGTTGCTTGCTAGAGGAGTTTGGGGGGGTTTCTGGGTTGTATGTGGGGTGCAGTCTGTCGAATGGGAACCTTAATTTTCTCCCCATTAGCAGCTCTGCCGGGCTTTTGTTTGTTGTCGTGTTTGGGGTTATATGTTGTATAAAAAGCATTTTATTTATTTTTTCTTGGATTTCCCCGTGTTCGATTTTCTGGATGATTTTTTTTGTGAATTGAACCATCCATTCCACCTTTTCGTTTGCTGCCGGATGTGCCGGAGCTGTCAGTGCATGTCGTATGCCCCGTTCCACTAGGAATTTTTCAAATTCTAGCGAGGTGAATTGGGGCCCATTGTCCGACACGATGACATCCGGGAGGCCGTGGGTTGCAAATAGTTTACAAAGTTCCTTGGTTACGGCCTCTGTGGTGGTGGTTTTCATGTTGCTTACCTCCAACCAGTTGGAGTAAGCATCTACCATTATAAGGAATGTATGTCCCTTAGTGGGTCTGGCAAAATCTATGTGGATCCTGGACCATGGTTCCCTGGGGGTTTCCCATTCCAGGATCGGTGCTGCGGGAGGGCTCGGTCTGGTTTCTTGGCAGTGTTGACACCTTGCCACCCAGGCCTCGATTTGCTTGTCCATCCCTGGCCACCAAGAGTAACTTCTGGCCAGGGCTTTCATTCTAGCTATGCCCGGGTGCCCCTCGTGTAACAACTCCAATACCTTCCCTTGCAGTTTTTCCGGAATAACAACCCTATCCCCCCACAGTACACACCCTTTATGTAGCGAGAGTTCTGTTTGCCGGTTCCAGAATGTTTTGAATGCTTCATCATTGTCCTTTTCCGGCCACCCTTTTTCTACCCAATATAACACCCGCGCCAGACGTTTGTCTTTATTAGTTTCTCGGGAAATGTCTGACGTGGTTATGGGTAGATCGGGCAGAGTCTCTATGCTGAGGGTGCTCGTCGTGGGTGCTGGGTCGGTGTCTAGGTCAGGTAATGGCGAGCGGCTCGGAGTGTCTGCATGGGTGATAGTCCTACCGGGTCGGTGTGTGAGCCGGTAGCTGTAGGCGGCAAGGAATTCGGACCACCTTGTCATTCAGGGAGATAAGATGTTCGGGGTGGCCCGGTTCCCTGCCAGGATGCCCAGCAATGGCTTGTGGTCTGTGATGATGGTGAACCTGCGGCCATAGAGGTACTCATGGAACCTCTTCACTGCTGCGATGATGGCCAGGGCCTCCTTGTCCAGCTGGCTATAGTTCCTCTCTGGTTTGGTGAGTGTCCTCGAGAAGAAAGCGATGGGTGCTTCTCTTCCATCCGGGAGTGTGTGGCTGAGGACGGCGCCGACACCGAACGGTGAGGCGTCGCATGTGACGGCGAGTGGTAGGGTCTTATTGTATTGGATGAGGACTGCATCTGAGGTGAGCAGGTCCTTGGTTTTCCTGAAGGCGGCTTCCTCGCATTTCCCCCAAGTCCAGGTGGCCACCTTGTCCAAGAGCCTATGCAAAGGCTCCGCCGCGGTTGCCTTTTGGGGCAGGAAAACATTGTAAAAATTAAGCAGTCCCAGAAATGCCTGCAGTTCCATTTTATTCCTGGGTGTGGGAGCCTCCTTAATGGCTCTGATTTTGTTTGCGGTTGGGTGGATGCCATGCCGGTCTAGGAGGTACCCCAGGAATTCAACCCGCTCTGTGTAAAGCTGGCATTTTTCTCTCTTCACTTTTAGCCTGGTTTCCTTGAATTTCGTTAGCACCTCCCTTAGCCGACCCTCTAGTTCTCACTGGTTGGTTGCCGACACCAGCACATCGTCGAAGTAGGGCACCACCCCCTTAATTCCTTGCAAAAGCCTCTCCATGAGGCTCTGGAAAATTCCAGGTGCCACGCTGACTCCAAACTGGAGTCAGTTACATCGGAACGGTCCCCGGTGGGTGACTATGGTTTATGCCTCTGCGGTTTCTGTGTCGACCGGCAGCTGTTGGTTTGCTTCGGCCAGGTCGAGTTTTGCAAAAACCTTGCCTCCCCCCAGTGAGTGTAGAAGGTGCTGCACTACTGGGACGGGATAGGCACTTTGTTGTAAGGCGCAATTTAGGGTGGCCTTATAGTCCCCGCAGATTCTTACCGACCCATCGGGCTTCACTGGGGTGACTATTGGGGTCTCCCACCAGGCGTGGTCAATTGGTTGTAGGACCCCTTGCTTGACGAGCTTGTCAATTTGCTTGTCTATTTTTGGCCTGAGTGCAAAGGGTACCCGCCTTGGTTTTAGGCATCTCGGGGGAATGTTGGGGTCTAGGCTGAAGGAGATGGGGGCCCTCGGTACTTGCCTAGGGTGCCATCGAACACTTCCTGGAAGTCCCGTGCCAGTTGCTGTTCCCAATCGGTCTCGGCGATGTGGTTGATGCCCGTGACTTCGATGCCGAGTGGTGCGAACCATTGCAGCCCCAAGAGGCTGGGTCGGTCTCAATCGTCAGGGGAAGTTTTGCAGTGCGGCCCTTGAATGTCACTTTGAATTGTCCGGTTCTGACTATCGGGATGCGGTTTCCCTGGTAGTCTTTGATGATTAGTCTCTGGTTCTCAAGTCCCTTCTTGTGGATGGTAGGCACCAAGCGTTTGATCTCTTGCCAGGCGACCATGGAGAAGTAGGACCTGGAGTCCACCTCCATTTTGCATGGCTCGCCTTTGATGCCTACCTCCACGTAGACTTTTCGGGCATCGGTGGTTGATGCATGGCCGATGATGACCGTCTGGTGGGTTTCCTCCTTCCGCCAGTTTTCACCACCTCGTCGGTTCCGCCTGCTCTGGTCCCATCGGCTGTCGGTTTGGTGATCTCTGGCTCTGGGAGGTGTGCTGTCCCGGCTCTGCTCGCTGTGGTCCTGCTGTCTGGGGCTGTAGGCCTTCCTCAATCGGCAGACTCGGGCGATGTGACCCTTTTTGTCGCAGTGCAGGCAGACTGCATCAAAGAAACGGCACTCGGCTCGAGGGTGGTCACCTCCGCACCCAGCACATGCGGTCCCTGACTTACGACCCCGCTGATTTCGCTGGTCACGTCCCATCTGGAGCCAGTGGATCTCCTCCTCCTCATCCATGGTGTCGGAGGCGGAGTGGAATTCGCCATGGTGGATGGTGGTCTCATGGTGACTTGCTTCCGGTTGGGCCTCAGTCGCCCGTCCTGGGTCGGCGGTCATGGTGCAATCTCTGGCGTCCGGTCTCCGCATGCATTTCGCTGATTTCCGGGTTGCCTTGGCTGCGGTGGCTTCAGTGATGGCATTGGCAAGGGCGATGTCGCCTTTGGCCATCAGCCGACTCTGTGGGACTGGGTCCCAAGTCTGAGCATGACGCGGTCCTGTAGGGCCTCGTCCATGTCGGAGAACCCGCACATGCCCCCTAGATTCCGCAGCTCTGCCACAAAATCGCTGATGCTTTCGCCAGGTCTCTGGTCCCTCCGGTAGAAATCGTGCCACCTGATGAGGGTGGGCACAGCGGGGGCGTAGTGGTTTTGGAGCAATGGTTTGAGGTCAGCCCAGTCCATCTCCTTGACGTCAGCGGGTTTCGCTAGGGCTTTTGCCATCTTGAACACTGCGGGCCCGCAGTGTGTCAGGAAGATGGCTCGTTTCTTTGGCCCGGTGGCATCCTTCATGTTGCTGCATTCGAGGAACATGAGGAATCTGTCCGTGTATGATTCCCAGTCCTTACTAGCGGGATTAAAGGGCGCGGGTGGAGCGATGCTGGCCATCTTGTCGGTCTTGCTTCCTTCGGACACGTGCTCAATGGAGTTAGCCTTGGGATCCCATCCTTGTCACCAGTGTCGTGTCCGTCGCGGCAAGGAGACCCGGAGTCAGTGACTTAGTTCAGCTCTTTTATTGGTCCCTGGAACTGATCTGGCTCCAAGGGAAAAACAGCGGCTTTTTATTCTCAAGCCGCAGCGGCCGTAGCCAATGGCACCACTTTTTTTTTTTTAAACAAATTTTTATTAATTTTACAAAAAACAATACACAATCCTGGCATAACAACTTGAAAATTCTTTTCTAAAAAAATAATAATAATAATAATTAGAGAAGAAAGCCAATAGAACATATAAAATAACTCCAAATTGTAATATCAATATTTACATTATCTATTTAACTTCATATCTTAACCAGACTTCTCCTTTTATCCAAATTATATTTCTTGCTTGTTAAAATTTTACTGCCTTTCATAAACATACAAAACACAAAACATAAACAAAACTAAAACATCTTTTCTGAAGGCTGCCTGATCCCGGGTTGAAACTCTTCACACAGACACAAATTCAAACATCATATTCACTTTATATATCCTTCCATATCTTATTATCATTTTCTTTTCTTTTTTTTATAAACCAATTTTATCAATTTTACAAAATTAGTGCACAATCAAGGCATAACAGCTTATAAATTCTTTTCTAAAAAATAATAATACTAATAATTAAAGAAGAAAACCAATAGAACATAATGATTCCAAATTATAACATCAATATTTACTTTATCTATTTAACTTCATATCTTATCCCAGCTTCTCCTTTTCATCCAAATTATTTCTTGTTAATTAAAATTTTATTGCCTTTTATCAATATACAAAAAAAAAACATAACAAAACCTTTATATATCCTTCCATATCTTATTACCATTTTCAATAACATTCTTTGTCTGTTCTATTTCCAACTATCCATTCATCTTTTTTCTTTTACTATACTTCTCCTATACACTGAGTGACGCCTTTAACTCATTACCCTAACTTAAAAGTACTTCATATAACACTTATCTTGGGATTCTGTTTAGTAGATTCTAAAACTACACAGTAAATTTTATACTCTAAATACACATATAAAAACACAATCTTATATACCTTCCAGAGTCCCCCTTTTATCCTTAATTAAATTAACCCATTGTCTCTGAATAAACTTTTTTTCTTTAGATCTTGCTTCCCCCCATTAAGGCTTCTCCTCCCCCCCTTTCTCTCTTGCTTATTCTTCTCCTTGCCCTTTTTACCCCTTTGTCTTTCCTCCTCCCTTTTCTTACTCCCTTTCCTTTGCTTTCTAACTTTGCCTCCACCTTTCCGCTCATTTTTCTCTTCTTTGGTTGTTTTTATAATTCTTAAAATCCCCTTTTTCTTATCCTTTTTCTCCTCCTCCCCGGAAAGAACCCATTGTTCATCAAAGATGGCTTCTTCTTCCTCTTCTTCTTCGTCCCAGTCCTTCTGCTGCGTAATCAACTTTTCATAAGTACATAACGCCATTTCTAAGAATTGAAACAAAGTGCCCAAAGTATCTTCTTTTTTATATTCTTGATATTCAATCTTTAGTTCATCCACAAGCGATGCCATTATGAAAAAAGAAACTTTTCCCAAAACAACCACAAATATTTTTAATCAAGAATAATTCAAAAAAAAAAATTCCAAAAATTAATACTTTTCTTCCTTCTTCTCTTTCTCTTTCTGGGGTTAATGTTTCAAAGAGGTCCAATTACCATATACCTTTCTTTGGGATTCTAGGCAATCTCCTCCTTTTACAGCTTCTGCTCCAATTTTTTTTTCCTCTCCCTTCCCACTTGCAATATCAATTTTAAATAATCAGAAATCCATACCTCCAACAAGGGTTTTCCAATTTCTTAAGTTTTTCAATGTCCAAAAACCTTTTTGTCCCTTAGCTTCAACTCTCAAAACAATTCACTTTCAATGTCCAAAATATCCAAACATATCTGCTGTTTCCATGGGGTGGGAGAGTGAAGAAAAAAAAAGTTCCCTTTAACAGCTTCTCCGCCGCTTTCGATCTTCTTAGGGATACAATGTATCCTCCAGCAACTCAAACAGCTCAGTTCCAACAAATTTGAAAGATGTTACTTGACCCGGCTCAGACAGCACTTTCACTCTTCTTACTTCCTCCAGCGCAATCTTACCCGGTTGCTGGCTTCTTTGTGGCGACCATTGCTGACCGCCGCTCCACTGCCTTGGGAAAAAGGGGTTTTTCCGGAGGAGGAGGGGGTCTGCGACACCCCCAACCCCCTGTCCGACTCTCCTCTATCTTCAGCTGTCCCTACAGGGCAGCCATATCCCCCTGACCCATCTGGATCGGGGGTACCTCGGCGGCTAGCACAGCAGGAATCGCGAGCTGTCGCGAATTCCTGCTGCCCCGAAGCCACGTGAAACCGGAAGTTTCGCCAATGGCACCACTTTGAATCTCCCACTATTCATTTCCACCAATCGCAGGAGATTCTCAGCGGGCCAATCAGTGCAGCTCGCTAGACCAATCGGATTACCCCGCGCTTTGGCCAATCAAAACGCGGGGTTTCAAGAATTTAAATGAACGTACAGAACACTTTTTCCATCCTGTGCCACATTTAATAACCTTGAACTAGCAAAATAATTTTATTTTGTCTACTTAGAATTACTCAATTAAAATCACCCCCTCCCACTTTTTCAGGCTATGTGGCAGCGTGGAATATGGTCCAAAGCACTGCAACTACATAGCCAAAAAGGCATTAAGACTTGTTAACCTAATCCTACGTAGCTTTTTCTCTGGTAATATCACACTACTAATTAGAGCATACAAAACATTTGCTAGACCAATACTCGAATACAGCTCATCAGTCTGGAACCCACATTATGTATCTGATAGTAGCACAATTGAGAAAGTCCAGAAATATTTCACAAGAAGAGTTCTACACTCCTCTACTCGTTGTAGAATACCTTATGCCACCAGACTTGAAATTCTAGAACTAGAAAACCTTGAATTACGCCGTCTTCAGTCTGATTTAAGTATAGTGTATAAAATAATACATTGCAATGTCCTTCCTGTCAATGAATACTTCAGCTTCAACCATAACAACACAAGAGTACACAATAGATACAAACTCAAGGTTAACCGCACCAAACTTGATTGCAGGAAATACAACTTCAGCAACAGAGTGATCAATGTCTGGAATACTCTACCCAACTCTGCAGTTTCTTCCCCAAACCCCAAAAACTTTATCCTTAGACTGTCTACTATTGACCTCATCCCTTTCCTAAAAGGTCTCTAGGGGGCGTGCATAAGCGCACCAATGTGCCAACCGTCCCTGTCCTATTGTTTCTTTTATTTTTCTTATATGTACCCATTTCATGTATTCGTAACTATGTATACACTTATACTTATTATCTTGCAAACAACTGACAAATCAAATCAAAACTGTGACCAAAAGCTATGTTTGTACATGTAAATCTTTCCTGCCCAAATCTAGGCTGCAACTTATTATCTTACTTGTTATGTGCCAGAAATGCATCATGCATGTTGAGAGGATGCTTTGTTCTGGCATGCTATCTTCACACAAGGTTTTGTACTCATGATGAAAGGGTAGGCAGAAATGGTGCCCATTAATCCATAGAGTGTTGTGTATAACATAGGATTAATTTATATCCTAATTCTTTGTTGTTGTTAGTTGCGAAGTTCTGTCTGACCCATTACAATCTCATGGACTTCTTCCAGGCCTTCCTGTCTTCTACCATCCTCCAGACTCCATTTTTGCTCATGCCTACTTCTTCATTGATTCAATCCATCCACTTCATTCTCTCATCCCATTCTTCTATTGTCCTCAATCTTTCCCAGCAGAAGGCTCTTCTCCATTGAGTCCTTCCTTCTCATTAGGTGACCATAGTATTTCTTCAGGGTCTGGCCTTCTAAAGAGCAGTCAGGATTGATCTCCTCTAGGACTGAATGGTTTGATCACCTTGCAGTGCAAGAGGCTCGAAGGAGTCTTCTCCAGCACCATAGTTCAAAGGCCTCAATTCTTTGGGGCTCAGCCATTCTTATGGTCCAACTTTCTAATTAATTGACTCATCTATTCTGTTCATGATGTCACTGATCCAGGAATTTCTTTGGATCTGTTATATTGCTATTTCTTGAAATAGTGACCATCCATAATATAGATGTTAACACTCACATCATCAAACCCTATATGACACCTAAAAGAAAGCTTGGCACCTTATTTAAAAAAAAACAGTATGCGAAACAGCTTAAAGCCTTGATCATTATAAATATTCTAAATTTATTTGCTGAAGCTCATTGTTCCTGTCATAAATATCTATTATTATTATTATTATTATTATTATTATTATTATTATTATTATTATTATTATTATTATTATTATTATTATTATTTATGTATATTCAACAGAAAAATAGCTCACCTATCATCTGCAGACAAGGTAATTTTGTTTAAGGCTATTAACATTCAGTTGGTCCAATTTGGCAACACAAAAACTAGTGTGAACTATCGATAGTTTACAATTAAATTATGCCTAATAATAAAAATCAGTTTTATAACAAGCATCTATGACATATTAGCTGTTCTTTACTGGTGAGAAATTATTTCCTAGTGTAATTCCAAGCAGAGAAAGGAGAATTCAGAGGTATCCATAGAAATGGAGCCAAATGTCAAAATCATGCAATGGAAGTCCTAATTAAAAGGTTGCGGCTTTAATCACATGATAGTGGCTAACAACTTGATATTTTTAGCACTCCCATCCCTGAGCACATACCTGGGAGAATGTGCTAATTTTAATTCATATTATCAATTTCAGCTTAAAATAATTTTACAAAAGGAACTTCATAGGAAGATTCATCTCTATTTTTATGCATATTTATAAGAATAACTTTTTTATTTGCAGGTTATTTGAATGACTGTTTATCTCCTATCATTTCTGCCTGTTCAGTGTGTTCCACCAGTGGGTGCACTCCAGCTCCCTTCCATTAAATATTGCTGTCTTATGGGATCTATGAGGTATGCTTTCCCTGTTGCAAACCCACCCTAGCATCTTCCCAGAGATAAGAATTGTGTCTTCTCACCTGGGGTTCTAGAAAATCTTGAAAACCTGGCTTTAGTCTTAGGCCTGGGTTGATGTTTCTCATGGTTTAATGCCCTTTTTGTGAGCTTTGTTAGCAAAATATTTTAGTATTGATTGCCTGCTGGTTTAGATTTTCTGGAGTTCTTCTGGATTGTTTTAGTTTTGTATGTTGGAGTTGTGCAGCCAATACATTTAAATAAATAAGTAAATAAATAATTTATTTCTATTCAATTTTTATTTATTACATACTTTTTCTGAAGGGATGAATCACAAATCTGAAGATGTATTTTGAATGATAACTAAACTTATTCAAAAATATTGAATTCAATTGAGTAGATGTATGCTTGTGCTGATCTGGATATAAGAACTTTTTTTATTCCAGCCTTAGGGAATGCAAACATAATAAGACACCAGTCGAAGATACTGAAGCCTATTTAATTCTATATTTAACAATGAAATAAGGGGTTTATTTAATGCAAAAGAAAATAATCTGTGCCTTCCTGTATTTGGTACAGCTGCCAGACTCCCTCAAAAGCTGAACAATTAATGTGACAATATATAAATATTTAAAAGATTGATAGTGTATTAATTTTATTAATACCTGAAGTTCTCCTGGGCTTATCAACTTTCCCATCAATCAGTTATGGGTTATGTTGATCTGTAGTTATATATCAGCCGTTATGCTTCATTGATTAAAGCACAATTAAGTTGTGTGATTTATGTCAAAATAGATAGAGAACTTTCCAAGAAGAATTTGATAAACACTCTATTCCTGTTTAAACAGGTATGCTCTGGAACCATTATGATGTTATGCTAAACCATCTGGGACTGTGTGTGTGTTTTCCTGTCTTTATTGTTTCTGCAGCTCTTCGATTTCTTAGACATGATCACAGTTCACACCTTGGCAAATACATGATTACAATGTGTGTACTCAGGATAAAGACAATACCTACATCTTTATAGGATGAAGATCACAGACCACAGACAAAGGCCAGATGACTGCAAATTGAACAGTACTTTTCATCTCCCCAAATGCATTTTATATAAAGCCTTTTCTGAAAAAAGTCTAACAAAATCCTTTGATTCATGTGTACTGTATAAATGGTGCTTTTTGGTATAAAGATAATTTAAATTGCTTCTCCAGGATGTGTAGATATAATATACATTTCATACTTAGAAAGCCACAGGTACCACAAACAAAATTATACGTTTCTATGAAGAAAAGAACAAGGCCACAAGGTTAAAAAAAAGTTAGAAATATGACTTTATTTTAGTTTCAATTCCTTGGATTCTTTTTAGCAAGGAACAGGGATCTTGTTCCGAACTAGCAGGCTTGTAAGCCTGCAAACCTGACTGGCCCTTTACACAGCAGGCTCGTAATCCTGCATATTTGATTGGTCCGTGAACAGCAAGTCGTGATTGGTCATTCTGGACTAATCTGATTGGCTAGTTAACGGGCTGCCGCGATTGGATGCTCCAAGCGCGGCAAACTTAAACCATTGGATGCTATGAGAGCAGCCAACTCTATAAAAGGAGCTGCTGCTGTCAGGCTCTTCGCTCTGTTTTCCTGAAGTCACAATAAAGAGTTGAAGTCACTATTCGATATCTCATCTCCGTTATTGTGCCCGCTCTCCAGGACAGAACACTGGTGACGAAGATGGGATGCGGAGACAATAGAGCTGACTGAGCACTCGCAAAGCATTGACAGAGCACGTGGCAGACATCGTGCAGATATCGGCAGAATGGCCAGCAGCACTATACCACCCACTCCATTTTATCCAGCAAATGAAGATTGGGATTCGTATATGGACAGGTTTCAAATGTTCCTGGAAACCAACAATCTGAAGGATGCAATGCCCAGCAAGAAACGCTTTCCTAATGCATTGTGGACCTGCCATTTTCAAAATGGCTAAAGCGCTAGCAAAACCGGCTGAAGTCAAAACCATGGATTGGGACACCCTTGCTCCCATCCTCAGGGCTCATTATGCCCCAGCAGTCCCAACCCTCATCAGAAGACATGAGTTTTACTGAGGGACCAATGGGAAAGCAAGAGCGTCGGGGACTTTCTAGCTGACCTAAGGAATTTGGGTGGACTATGTGGTTTCACAAATCTGGAAGAAGCCATGAGGGATCGGATTGTCCTTGGTCTAAGAGACCTCACCACCCAAAGTAAGATTATGGCGAAAGGAGACATCGCCCTCGCAGATGCCATAGCAGATGCTACTGCAGCAGAAGCAACCAGGAAGTCAGCAGCCTGAATGCGCCGAGCAAATGGGGCCAACCGCCAACTTGCCAGCGACACTACAATACCCACAGAGAGACACACAACAACAGCCCACCATGAAGACATCGAGTCCTCATCAGAAGGTGAAGAGGAAGAAGTCAACAGATCAGAGCATGATCAGCAAGACCAGCGAGGTCGTAAAACCAATTTTAAATGTGCCGGATGCGGGGGAAACCACCCACGAGCAGACTGCAGGTTCTTAGATGCCATCTGTCATTCCTGTGATAAAAGGGGCCACATCACCAAAGTGTGCAGGAGCAAATGAGGATCCAGCCCCAAGAGAAACGAAAATAGCTTCCAGCAGACATCAGGCAACCACCCATCAAACAGGGACCACCCAAACCACCACTGGGGCCAGTACAACAGAAACTGAATGTTTGCTACTACTACCAGACGAGAGGAGGCACACCAGACCATCACCATCGGCCATGCTTCATCAGTGGATGCAAAAAAAATCCGGGTAAAGGTCACCATTGAAAATAAACCGTGCATCATGGAAGTCAACTCCAGGTCTTCCCTATCAATGGTCTCCTGGAAAACCCTCAAGCAGCTGATCCCTGACATCCACCACCAGGATCTCAGCACTCAGAGACTCATATTAAAGGACTACCAAGGCAATCGAATTCTGGTTGCTGGTTCCAGCCACATTCAGGTCTTGTTTAAAGACCACACTGCAACTCTACCTCTCACCGTCGTCGACAGAGACCGACCCAGTTTATTGGGATTGCAGTGGTTCACTCCGTTAGGAATTGAATTGGCAGGCATCAACCAGACTGTAAGCAAAGACTGGGAGGCAGCCCTCATCCGGGACTTTCAAAAAGTTTTCACCGAGCAACTAGACAAGTACAAGGGGTCCCCCATTTTGTTTAATCTCTGCCCTGATATCGCACCCATTCATTTAAAGCCACGCCAAGTTCCCTTTGCCCTCAAACCAAAAATTGATGAGCAATTGGACAAATTAATAGCACAAGGCTTATTAGAACCCATCGGGCGAGACCCCAATAGTAACCCCCATAAAACCTGACGGATTTTTGAGAATCTGTGGGGATTACAAGGCCACCCTGAATCACGCGCTTCAACAGAGCGCCTATCCAGTTCCCATGGTCCAACACCTTCTTCACTTGCTTGGGGGTGGAAAAGTATTCATGAAGCTTGACCTGGCCCAAGCATATCAGCAGCTGCCAGTAGACGCAAAGACCGCAGAAGCCCAAACCATAGTCACGCACAGGGGTGCATTCAAATGTAATAGACTCCAGTTCGGAGTAAGCGTAGCACCTGGCATTTTTCAAAGTTTGATGGAAAGGTTGTTGCAGGGTATAAAGGTACCCTAGTTCGATGATGTGTTGATAGCCGCCCCTACAAGAAGTCAGTTAGAAAAGGGCCTAAGAACTGTCCTACAAAAATTCCAGGATGCAGGACTCAAAGTCAAGAAGGAAAAGTGCCAATTATGCACTGAGAGGGTTGAGTTTCTTGGCTACCTTCTTGACAAACAAGGAATTCACCCCACCGAAAAGAAATAGGCTGCTATTAAAAACGCTCCAAGACCTAGAAACAAGACAGACCTCCAAGCCTTCCTGGGTCTCATTAATTTTTATAACATCTTCCTACCCCAAAAGGTGACTGTTGCTGAACCCCTGCATAGGCTCCTCGACAAGAAGGCTTCCTGGTTTTGGGGATATCGAGAGGAGCAGGCTTTCCAGCAAGTCAAAGACCTTTTAACATCAGATGCAGTGTTAATCCAATATAACGAAACACTACCCTTGACTGTAACTTGTGACGCCTCACCTTTTGGGGTAGGAGCCATCCTGAGCCACGTTTTACCAAACGGTACGGAAGCGCCTATCGCATTCTTTTCAAGAACTTTATCTAAAACTGAAAGGAACTATAGTCAGTTAGATAAAGAAGCCCTTGCTATTGTATCCGCAATTAAAAGGTTCCACGAATACGTGTATGGAAGATCCTTTTCCATAATCACAGACCACAAGCCATTGCTTGGCATTTTGGCAGGGGATAAACCAACTCCCCACATCCTATCGCCAAGAATGACACGATGGTCGGAGTTCCTAGCTGCCTATGACGACCAGTTAAGACATCGACTGGGGAAAGCCATTCCCCATGCTGATGCCTTAAGCTGTTCACCATTACCGGAGTTCCTAGACGACCCAGCTCCTACCCTATCCACGCTACAAATCGAGATGCTTCCCTCACCTCCACTAACTGCACAGGATATCGCATTGGAAACAAAAAAAGACCCTTGTTTGGCGCGAGTCCTCAGCTGGGTGGAGAGGGGATGGCCAGAAATCGAACCCAATGACACATTCAAACCCTTTAAAAACAGACAAACAGAACTCTTCTCACAAAAAGGGTGCGTGTTGTGGGGAGACCGAGTAGCCATCCCAGAAAAACTACAAAAGAAAGTCCTGAAAGTGCTGCATGATGGACACCCGGGCATCGTGCGAATGAAAGCACTGGCAAGGAGCTATGCCTGGTGGTCAGGTATGGACAGACAAATCGAGACCTGGGTTGCCACCTGCAGCAAATGCCAAGAAACACGTGCGGCTCCACCAAAAGCACCACCAATGGAATGGGAAATGCCCAGGGGTCCATGGTCCTGTATCCACATCGATTTTGCAGGACCTACAAAAGGGCACACTTTTCTAATAACAGTAGACGCCTACTCGAACTGGCTCGAGGTGAACAAGATGAAGACCACCACCACAGATGCGGTCATAAAAAAATTGAACAGACTATTTGCAACACACGGATTCCCAGATGTCTTGGTTTCCGACAATGGCCCGCAGTTTACCGCCTTGGCGTTTGAACAATACCTAGCGGACTGAGGATACGCCACGCCTTGACATCACTTGCTCACCCGGCAGCCAATGGCAGGGCTGAACGAATGGTTCAGTTTACTAAAACAACCTTACACAAAATGGACTAAGGGAACATCCATGACAGAGTCACCAGGATGCTCCTCCTCCAACATATTACACCAAACAGCACCACAAACAAAAGCCCAGCCGAACTCCTGATGGGCAGGAAACTTAGATCACATTTGGACCGTATACACCCTGCTTACACCCCAGAAAAGCCCTTGGGTTCCAGCAGCAGACATCGCACATTTCAGGTAGGAGACCTCGTATTCGTAAAGAACTTTACTGGTGAGCCATTGTGGGTCCCCGCCAAAATAACACAAATTATGGGCCCCCGTTCCTACCGATTAGAAACCACAGATGGAAAATTGTGGAAACGCCACATAGACCAGCTGTGTTCCAGGCTGACAACTACTCCTTCCACAAACTCTGAACTCAGAACCAGAGGGGGAAGGGAAACCGAGGATTTTGAAAATGAACTAACACCTGGTCCTAGACACGCAAACCCACAGTCCGCACAATCAAGACCAGCATATTCACCAGCTGAAGAGGAGCCATGGCAGATGATCGTCTCTCCAGGCAGCAGCAGCCGGGCAGGGTCAGCAAGTCCAGAGGATCTAGATGACAGGAGTGAAGGAAACATTGAATGTATCCCCGAGTCACCTTTGAGGTTACCCAGCACAGAAGCCAAGTCACCTTTACAGCAGGACACGGCGGGCAGTCCACCAGAGCCAGCGGCTGAGCACGAACAGGTGGAACAACGCAAATCAGGTAGACAGATGCGAAGACCTGCCTACCTGCGCGAATACATCACCCCACCCCTGAGACGGAACCTAGAGGGGAGGGATGTTCCGAACTAGCAGGCTCGTAAGCCTGCAAACCTGACTGGCCCTTTACACAGCAGGCTCGTAATCCTGCATATTTGATTGATCCGTGAACAGCGAATCGTGATTGATCATTCTGGACTAATCTGATTGGCTATTTAACGGGCTGCCGCAATTGGATGCTCCAAGCGCAGCAAACTTAAACCATTGGACGCTATGAGAGCAGCCAACTCTATAAAAGGAGCTGCTGCTGTCAGGCTCTTTGCTCTGTTTTCCTCAAGTCACAATAAAGATTTGAAGTCACTATTCGATGTCTCGTCTCCGCTATTGCACCTGCTCTCCAGGACAGAACAGATCTTCCCTTTTATTGTGTAATTATGTGATAATTTCAGCCAATTCAAACCTAAATTTCCAAATGTATATGCAATGTCTTAGCAGTGTAATATATTATATTCTTCTGGTGCCTAATCAAGCCTTGGGAATGTAAGTTTGACTGACTGGATCTAAATCAAGGCACACTGGCAAATGATAACTCTGAAAAGACCCACTTACTAGGACAATCGTTTTAAAAAATGAGCTAGAATTGGACTGGACATCAGAATTGGACTGGACATCAGACTAAAAATAAACAGCTCAACTTGTTATCAAAAATCTGTACTAAAAAGAAGCATGTGGACTCATTGGGTCAGAATCAATGCTGACATCTAGGTTTATTAGACTATTGTCACACTTCATATAAATAAAGTGATAAACTGCTGGCCGAAGATGAAGATGACTGGCTACTACCCAGCCTACAAAAATCACAAATCCAGGTAAGCAAAAACTTACATGGATTTCTCCAGGGGAAACCTACTTGTAATTCCAATAGCTCTGAGTGACAACAACAAGTATTTCACTTTGCTTATCAAGGTATCTTTTGATGTTAATTGAATCGTGGTGGATAGTTGAAATATTCTCTAATGTATGGCTGCTACGAAAAAAGACAACTTCCATGTTTGCAATCCTTAGAAGAGTAATCATTTGTTCATTTATAGAACAAAGTTGCATGCAAACAAATTAAAATAATAGTAATAAATAATCACATATATCAATATGTGATTGCTTTGGGCTAATGACCGGTTCTGTATTGATGTAATGTTGACAAACATTATTCCACATGCTCAGGATTTATTGAAAGGTTTTTTTAAATATTGGTTTTACTTATTTTATGAATAATACTTTTTATTTTATCTCCTTTTGTTTCTCTTTCCTATTTGTTTTTATAGGTTTTTTTCTTTTTATATTTTTTGACCAAAGAAGCACATAAAATAAAAGAATATCTTCAACTGAACATCCATAGAGTAGATAGGCCAATCTTCTATTAAAACCTCCCAACTCTTTAATTTGCTTTCAGAAAATACTTTTTTATTTGAGCAAGATTTCCACTCACAAAAGTTTCATATCTCAATGAGCAGTTTTTCCCCATTCCCAATTTCACTTGTTTCTGTTTTTCTGTTTTAATTTCTTTTTAAAATATTTTTCCACAGGATTGGAAAGATGAAAGAAAAGAAAGAAAGAGATGAGTGTCTAAAGTGTAATAAAATATGAAGGATCATTTTATTCTGCAAGAAGTATGGCCTAATTTTTCATAACATTTCCAGCTAATTGAATCAGTTTGCTATTATAATTGCTTAAAACCAATAAAATAATCAACTCCATCTTTATTACATTTTAAAATTGTTTGAAAATATACTTTGCTCAAACATTGATGATGAGTACAACTAACGTCCCACTATGTACCAGAAGAAGGAATTTTGCATATACTTTTGTAGTTCTTCTCCATCATGTCATCAACAGACATACAACTATACACCAGCTAGTTGATGGAGCACTTTGGCAACGTTTTGAAAGTTTTGGCCATGTGATGTTCACTTACCAAAGGAAACTTGAAAAATAATTATGCTCTATATAAACAATGGCTGTCTTTAGTCATTGATTTACATGATTCTCCTTCTCTTGCTGTATTAAAGATATAGTAAGAAAACTCAGAAAAATTAGACAAAGAATGTGATTTTCCTTCCTTCTTTCCACCCATCGTTCCTTCCTTCCTATTTATCTAAATCTTGCCAATGTAACAAGAACATACATTCTAATTCCAAAATGGATATCATATCCTTGCTTCAACTGAAAAACCATGGAGAAATGACCTTTAAAATGTAGGCAAGGAAAGGGTGATGTTATAACATTATGAATTATTGCAGTTAATCATGATGGACACCTATTTTTGCAAATGAGTCAGGGTTTGCCTGGATATTCTTAGTTGCAACATGTCAACAATAGATAGGACAAGATGTACATGGGAGATTAAATGAAATAATGGTGGTTTCTCTTTGCAATCTCTTATACCAAACAAAATCAGGGCATAATTATTTTGTTTCTTTCTCTTTCTCAAGTCTGAATAATTTTCTTCAAAGTATTTTCTTAAATGCGGAATCATTCCTTCCCCACTCCCAACGCTAGGTCTATAAATGCAAAGAGAATACAGTCTTAAAGACTTTAAAACATAGCACCAAAATAAAGATCTACTATGTGATGTATTTTAATCAAGCTTTAGGGATCTCTGGTAATAACCAAAGGCTTGAAAAGGAAATATGATTGAATTATACGTATTTGATGAACTCAGACTAAGAAAAAAGCTGCTCTAGACTGATGCCTTTCTGCTTACAAGACCTTTTAAAAACATCCTGAACTCTAAGCAAGACTGAACTGAATTTAGGTATTTTTAAAAGTGTGTTTACTTTTTTAAGTGGACTGGTTATTAGAAGTCTTTCATCTGCCCCCTTACATAAAATCTGTGTGTTGTTACATTTTTGAAAAATGAAATAAACTCATTATATTCAGAAAATCACTTTAGGCCACACATTAAACTGTTTCATTATATGCCTACAGTTGTACTGTAAATCAGCGCAAGACTGATTTGAGGACAAGAATAAGTGAGCTCAAAAATCAGACTTACTATATATTCTGGAACACTGACATTAGCTACCTTGAAATCAATGGAACTATTCATGCACCTAAAATAAAGCCTTTGTTTGTAGGAACAAGCTGTTTAAATGTTTTAGTAAGCTATCCTAATATTTAGTCCAATAATTGAAGACTTAACATAAAAGTAACAAAGCTTTTTTTTTTTAAAGCAATAACTAGCTATTTAAAAATATATATCTTTAGAATGTTAAAACACCATCTAAAGTGGTATTTTTTATTTATAATTGATCTACCATATGTGCTACAAAACTGCCTATTTAAAAAATTCCATTTTCATTTTATTTCAAATGATGCTGCTTGGCATATGGTCCTTGGCACTTGGTCCGTAGTTGTTCCTCCAACTGCCTCAACAACAGAGCTTAGGATCATTTTGTGAGCTCAGAAGCAAATGGAATAATCATTGCAAAGACCATGCCAGAAGCCACAATTTCCTGTAATAAGAGGCAAAATTTGCCCATTAGCACCATAGTAAATCTATCTAGTCTATTTATTCATTGTGTCTCAATTAATTTGATTGTCAGCTTATTGAATCAAAGAGTGTTCTTGGCAATAGGAGATAGATTACTGATGTCAAGCTTTACAGCTACTAATATTGTCACCTGCAGGCACATTTTTATCTGAAATTATTACTCTATAGAAAGACAAATACATACCTGAGTGGGGTTGTTCCTTGAAATTCTGTAACTTGTTGGAAACATAGCAAAGCAGCCTTTTTTGTTATAGTAATATTGCCACTGAAACAGAATAGCAGAATAGCAGAGTTGGAAGGGACCTTGGAGGTCTTCTAGTCAATCCCCTGCTCAAGCAGGAGATCATATACCATTTCAGACAAATGGCTGTCTAGTCTCTTCTTAAAAACCTCCAGTGATGGAGAACCCACAACTTCTCTGAAGGCAAGTTGTTCCACTGGTTTATTGTTCTCACTGTCAGGAAATGTCTCCTTAGTCCTGTGTTGCTTCTCTCCTTGATTAGTTTCTACCCATTGCTTCTCTTCTTGCCTTCTGGTGCTATGGAAAATAGTTTTACCCCCTTTTCTTTGAGGCAGCTCCTCAAATATTGGAACACTGCTATTATGTTACCCCGAGTCCTTCTTTTCACTTGACAAGTCATAACAAATTCATGCAACCACACTTCATATGTTTTCACCTCCAGCCTTCTAGTCATCTTTGTTGCTTTTCTCTTTCCAGAGTCTCAACATCTTTTTTTATATTGTAGTGACCAAAACTGGATGCAATATTCCAAGTATGATCTTACCAAGGTCTTACATAGCAGTACTAACACTTAATGTGATCTTGATTCTGTTAATGCAACATATTGGCTTTTTTGGCAACTGCAGCACAGTGCTGTCTCATATATATATGATTGTCCACTAGGACTCCAAGATCCCTCTTTCAGTTATTGCTATTGAGCCAAGTTTCACCTATCTGTACCTGTGCATTTTGTTTTTCTTGCCTAAGTGTAAAACCTTAGTTTTCTCGTTGAATTTCATTTGTAGATAGGGAACAATGTTCAGGTCTGTTGAAATCCATCTGGACCTCTGGAATGTGGGCTGTTCCTGCCAGATTGGTACCATCTTCAAATTTAATGAGTTCTCCTTCTATTCCATCATTTAATTTGTTTATGAAGATATTGAAAAGTACTGGGTCTAGAACAGGACCTTGGGATATTCCACTGCTTACTTCCCTACATGTAGATGTAATTCCATTAAGGGCTGCACATTGAATCCAGTGTGTCAACCAATTACAAATCCATCTTGTGGCGATGCTTTCTAGCTTACTAATTGATAAAAAGTAAATACCTATGAACATGTCTTGATTAATTTGTTAAAAATAGTTTTGGATTGTTTTTAAGGAAATTTAGTTAGCCTAAAGGGAATTACTGACAAGTAAGAATGCATATTGCCTCCTGAGATAGCAGACTAAAGATTGTATCTTCTAAGCAAATGGTACCAGATTCTATATGATTTGAAAAATGCCTGATCCTTCTGAGGCCCTAGCTACAAATTTATAGCTTCATATCAGTGGAGCCCAAATAAATAAAAGGTTTACTCCATTTTCTCTCTTTAGAACATCCAATAAAAAAAGAAACTATATTGAAATTTTTTTTTTTTTAAACAAATTTTATTGATTTTATAGAACACAAACAAAACTAAAAGATCTTTTCTGAAGGTTGTCTGATCCTGGGTTGAAACTCTTCGCACAGACACAAATTCAAAACATCATATTCACTTTATATATCCTTCCATATCTTATTATCATTTTCTTTTTTATATTATATATATAAACCATTTTTATCAATTTTATATAAACAATGCACAAGGCATAACAGCTTATAAGTTCTTTTCTAAGAAAAAATAATAAAAGAAGAAAACCAATAGAACATAACAATCCCAAATTATAGTATCAATACTTTGTCTATTTAACTTCATATGTTATCCCAACTTCTCCTTTTCATCCAAGTTATTTCTTATTAATTAAAAAAAATTTTTTTTGCCTTTTTTCAATATACAACATCCAAAAAAAAAAAAAAAGCATAACAAAACCTTTATATATCCTTTCATATCTTATTACCATTTTCAATAATATTCTTTGTCTGTTCTATTTCCAACTATCCATTCATCTTTTTTCTTTTATTATACTTCTCCTATACACCAATTGGAGTAATGTCTAAAACTCATTGCCCTAACTTAAAAGTACTTCATATAACAATTTTTCTTGGGATTCTGTTTAAAAGATTCTAAAATTACACAATGAATTTTATACTCTAAATACACATATAAAAAACACAATCTTATGTACCCTCCAGAATCCCTCTTTTATCCTAAATTAAATTCACCCATTGTCTCTGAATAAACTTTTTTTCTTTAGATCTTGCTTCCCCCCATTGAGGCTTCTCCTCCCCCCCTTTCTCTCTTGCTTATTCTTCTCCTTGCCCTTTTTACCCCTTTGTCTTTCCTCCTCCCTTTTCTTACTCCTTTTCCTTTGCTTTCTAACCTTGCCTCCACCTTTCCGCTCATTTTTCTCTTCTTTGGTTGTTTTTATAATTCTTAAAATCCCCTTTTTCTTATCCTTTTTCTCCTCCTCCCCGGAAAGAATCCATTGTTCATCAAAGATGGCTTCTTCTTCCTCTTCTTCTTTGTCCCAGTCCTTCTGCTGCGTAGTCAACTTTTCATAAGTACATAACGCCATTTCTAAGAATTGAAACAAAGTGCCCAAAGTATCTTCCTTTTTATATTTTTGATATTCAGTCTTTAGTTCATCCACAAGCGATGCCATTATGAAAAGAGAAACTTTTCCCAAAACAACCACAAGTATTTTTAATCAAAAATAATTCAAAAAAAAGTTCCAAAAATTAATACTTTTCTTCCTTCTTCTCTTTCTCTTTCTGGGGTTAATGTTTAATCAAAGAGGTCCAATTACCATATACCTTTCTTTGGGATTCTAGGCAATCTCCTCCTTTTACAGCTTCTGCTCCAATTTTTTTTTCCTCTCCCTTCCCACTTGCAATATCAATTTTAAATAATCAGAAATCCATACCTCCAACAAGGGTTTTCCAATTTCTTAAGTTTTTCAATGTCCAACAATCCTTTTGTCCCTTAGCTTCAACTCTCAAAACAATTCACTTTCAATGTCCAATATGTCCAAACATTTCTGCTGTTTCCATGGGGTGGGAGAGTAAAGAAAAAAAAAAGTTCCCTTTAACAGCTTCTCCGCCGCTTTCGATCTTCTTAGGGATACAATGTATCCTCCAGCAATTCAAACAGCTCAGTTCCAACCAATTTGAAAGATGTTACTTGACCCGGCTCAGACAGCACTTTCACTCTTCTTACTTCCTCCAGCGCAATCTTACCCGGTTGCTGGCTTCTTTGTGGCAGCCATTGCTGACCGCCGCTCCACCGCCTTGGGAAAAAGGGGTTTTTCTGGAGAAGAAGGGGGTCTGCGACACCCCCAACCCCCTGTCCGACTCCCCTCTCTCTTCAGCTGTCCCTACAGGGCAACCATATCCCCCTGACCCATCTGGATCGAGGGTACCTTGGCGGCTAGCACAGCAGGAATCGCGAACTGTCGCGAATTCCTGCTGCCCCGAAGCCATGCGAAACCGGAAAAAAACTATATTGAAATTTTTTTGATGTGCCTAAGTTGCACAGCAGTTGAACTGTGCTTTTTTTTCTTTTTTTCTGAGAAAGGATTAAGAATTTTCAAATATTATTTAGTAAATATTGCCAAATTTTCCATTATGTTTCATCAATAGTTCTTGCATAATTACAAGATAAATTAATTGACACTTTACTTGATTATTTAAATTACATTTTCCTGTACAGCTGGAAGAGATTTTTTCCCAAAATAACTCTTCAACAAAAAGACTAGCAGGAAACAATTGAAAGAATCTTGAAGCATCTTATTTTAACTTAACCTAGCCTGAGAAAATATAAACACTGAACTATCTCCTCCCAGAAACACTAATGAAAAAAGAAAAATACTGATAAAATTGCTTATTGACTAGGACTGTACAGTCAGTGCTTCAGAGCTGAAACTTAAAAAGTAGTCCAGAAATAAGATTGGGAGCAGTGGTGGAATTTTTTTTTACTGCCAGTTCTGTGGGTGTGGCAGGGAAGGATACTGTAAAATCTCCAGATTTCCACTCAAAGGTGGTAGTTGGTATTTCTCTGAAGTACTCAAAATTTCCGCTATTGATTCTCCAGAACTAGTCAGAACCTGCTGAATACCACCTTTGGTTGGGAGACATCCCATACTTTATTAGCCTCTTTGAAGAAGCTGCATATTTTGCTGGGCTTTCACAATCCCAGGAAAATATATTTTGGAGTGAGCATCCATGACCAAGGTGAACTACCATCTGAGTCTCCCAGTCCACGTCTTTAATCATTATATAGTGATGTTGATATATTCATTATCCCATGCTGGACTCTGGGTTCTGTGTGGGAATTCAAGATTTCATGGCCAAAAAGCAAACATAATTGCAAGAACAGAATATAATATTCTTAACTAGCCTTAATACTCTTAACTAGAAAGAATAATGATCTGCAAATATAAGATTTTTATTTATTTTCTCTCAATAATTTTCATTTCCAATTTTGTATGTTAATAGTTTTATCTGGGAAAAAAGGACTCTATTGAAATGATCTTCCTCAGAAGTGAATGATTATGTCAATTTTTGATAGCTTTTAATTATATTTTTGGCTCTAGCGGTTGTCCTTTTTCTTTCTTCATTGGGTTGGAACAGCCAAAAGAAGATTTCTTTACTGGAAATATGTATTGGAAGTCCACAGCATTCATAATGTACATTCAATCAAACCTTAATTAAATCAATCAAAATGAAAAAGAACAGCTCTACATCTACACCAACATCCAGTCCACTCATCCCTTACAGTTTTCTACCTACCTTTCCCTTTGCCTGCACACATGCCTCCCTTGCTATCCCGTGATTGTGCTCTGCTCCATGTATGTGTCCCGTGTGTGTGCCCGTCATGCCCACCATGTCCCTCTCAGATCTCCATCCTCCGTTTGTTCTCCTCTTACTTCCAGTTGCTTTTCCTAGTTCTGTTTTTTTGTCTTCAGTCCCTGTTGGCCTCTGATGACGTCAGCGCAGCATCGCCCACCGCCTGAAATCAGTGTCAGGCTCCAGATCATGTCAAGGTTTGTCCAGAGCCTGACATGTGGCCCCCTCTACAAAGGATCCACCTGGAAAACAGTAAGGGACAGAGTTATCAGTTTATCCACAATACTCCCATCTCCCCCCTACTTTAGTAAGATATTGCCTATGGAAGTTTTGTTACAGCTGTGGGACAGCCATATCCTCCTGTCGAATCTAGGAGGCTTCTGTTGTAGGATACCCTTTCCATTTAACCAGGTATTGCAACACGCCTCTATACCTGCGGGAATCTAGGATATCGTTGACTTCATAGTGGTCATCCCTGACAGGCCCTGGTGTACTGGAATCCAGAGTGACCCGTCGCTGTTTTCAGAAGGCTGCTGTGAAAAACTGGATGTATCCTCTTAAACCGTGATGGCAATTTCAATTACAGTAACTGGATTGATTAATTTCACAATAGGAAAGGGGCCTATATATTTCGGGCCCAGTTTTTTACTAGCTAATCCCATTTTGATATATTTGGTAGATAAATAAACTAGGTCTTCTATTTGGAATGGTTTGGATCCCACTTGTTTCTTATCAGCCTGTCTTTTGTAAGCTTTGGCAGCCTCTCGCAATGCTTGTTGAACTGTTTTCTATGTGTCCTGTATCTACATAGCCCAGGTTGTGGCTGTTGTGGAGGTCAGCCATTCCAGGATTGGTACAAAGTCCATTCCATACACTACATAGGAGTATTTCCCATACTGCTATGTATTGTATTATTGTAAGCTGCTTCAGCATACTGAAATAACTCTGCCCAACCTGTTTGATGATATGACATATAGCAGCAGAGATATCTCTCTGCTGCAGCATTTGCTCATTCCACCGCATCATTGGTACTGGTGTGTATGCCATGCTCAGACCCTGGGCTTATCTGATCAATTGCAGAAATTCTCTCCAAAACTGGGTGGTAAACTGCACCCCCCATCAGAGATAATTCATCGAGGGACACCATGCAAGTGGCACCAGTGTTTTATAAAAAGTTTAGCTATTTTGAGGGCTGATGGCAGTCCAACACAGGGAATAAAATGGGCCTGTTTCAAAAATAGATTGATTATAGTCCAAATGACAGTGTACCCCTGACTATTCTGGAGCTCTACAATGAAGTCCATGGCAATATCCTGCCATGGTCTGTTGGGGTTGGCTACTGGTTGTAACAGTCCTAAAAGTTTTCCTGAAGTGTTCTTTGACATAGCACACACCTGGCATTTTTTTCACGTGGGCCTCAACATCTGCTCTCATAAACCACCACCAGAACTGCTGTTTTGCTAGATGCATAGGTTTTAAGAATCCATAAAGCCCTGTTTGGCATTGTGACAGCATTGTAACATGAGAGTCCGTAGTGTCTCAGAGATGTATTGATTTTTATCTATGTATTTAGGCATCTCATCTAATTCTTTTGGGGTAATTGAGTACATTCTAGTTTGGGCCATTTTGTGCCTGGTATTAATTCAATGGCACAGTTGGTGGGTCGGTGTGGTGGTAGACAATAGCTGCTATCTTCATTGAACACCTCCACCAAATCCTCATACTCTTTAGGATGGGATTGTGATGTTTATGGATTGTCTTGTGACTGATATGACATAGATTTAATCCCTTATTTCCTCAAGAGGTGGGGCCCCTACCACTAGCCTCAATCTTCTAAAAAACCCTCCCACTAAATAGCTGACTCCCACTTATACAACCAAACTAACCCCAATATCAAAGATTCCATCATGTGTGGAACCACTACGAATGAAAACCATTTCCAGTGCCCCCCCCCCATTTCTATTCTCACATATTCTGTATGATGCATTGTTGGAACATCCCCTAATGTAGATCCATCTACCTGCTCAAATCTAATAGGAGTGTGCAACCGAATCACCTGTAATCCACTATTGCCTGTGTCACCAAACACTTTGTACATAGTATCAATCAAAGCTCCAACTTCTATCCTCTGAGTGGACCATTCATGCTGGAGATTAACTGGTATTATGAACGGCCATATTGATGTACTCACCAGGGGATCCTAAGAGCTCTCCTCTCCCACATCACAGTTGCTTGGGTCTAGGATGTCTGGCGGTGGTGATGCCTCATCCCTTGGTTTGTCAGGTTGAGGACTAACCAATACCTGTACCACTGCCTGGTTTTGCTCTGATGCTGGTATCATACAGCTTCCTGCTCTGCTCCTATTGGTGCCTCCCTGGAGAACAGTTGATTGACATGGATTAAGAGATGGTATCAGGCAATCCTCTGCCCGGTGGCCCTGCCAATTACAATGGAAGCAGCAAAATGATCCTCGCCCCCCTTGATTCAGAGGGGATGGCCTGGCACTCCAGTGGGGCAGACATTGGGTCCTCGCTGTCCAAGGCAGCTCTGCTGGCTTTCTCTTAGCTGCCTCTGGTCTCCTAGTTCTCTATCTGGAAAAAGCAGCCAAGATTCACAGTTTGGAGTAATCTTCACTTTATTCCAGTACCAAGAAATATGCAACAACAAGTATGGAAACTTCCAAGCAGAACCAGTGCTGAGAGCTACTGCCTCTCAGTGCTTTAAATATCCTAATTCTGCCCCCCCCCATTCACCCAAACTGCCTAACATCTGCTCTACATCTACACCAACCTCCGGTCCACTCATTCCTTACAGCTTCCTACCTACCTTTCCCTTTTCCTATGCTCATGCTCCTGTGATTGTGCTCTGCTCCATGTGTGTGTCCCATGTGTGTGCCCATCATGCCCCATATCCCTCTCAGATCTTCATCTGCCATTTGTTCTCCTCTTGCCTCCAGTTGCCTTTCTTAGCTCTTTCTTCTTGTCTTCAGTCCCTGTCAGCCTTTGATGACATCAGCACAATGCCGCCCGTCTGCCACCCGATATCACTGTAGGGCTCCGGATCATGTCACGGTTTATCCAGAGCCTGACACTAATAAAGAACAAGAACAAGAACAAATATACAGTATTGGGCAAGGTTGGAATAGAATTATCAAAACTGAAAGAAGTTACTATCTTTATTTTCCTGATCCATTGAGGAGTTGCTTTCAGATAACATTTTGTAAAAAAATCCATTCCATTTATATGTACATATGGATAAACTGTCACCTGTCTGGCATACCATAAACTTTGGTCATTTAGGATAAGCCATATGGATTTTTCATTTTGAAAAATGAAATTTTCCCATTATTGTAAAGTATAAACCCAAATGTATTGGACATCATGTCCTTTACTGTAAATGATATTTATATGTAAATGAAAGCAGTTCTTTAAAATAATTATTACTTTAGAACAATTCTGACAAATATTGCCTCCCTCCTGAATTTTGCTTGCATCTTCTTTCTGTCTCACTTGTATTATTCATTTCTCCAGACTTTAAATGAAATGGAAGAAGCACCTATTTTATGATGTTGTATACACAAAATTAGATTTTTAAAAATAATTATGCCTACTGCCTAAACTTATGGCTTAGTTCTAAAAGCCCATATTCTTTACTATTTAACATGCAAGGTGGCAGAGCTTGTAACTGAGCTACCTCAACATGATGTAGAAAGAATTTAGAGATTTATTGTATACTATCAGCAGTCACAAAACCCTTTTCTAGTTCTCTATATCTCAAAGTACAATTAACTGCATGCTCTAGCTACAGCACAGTTCTACTAGGGTCACTTACAGCAGCCTCTGTGTTCTCCACTAAATCTAACACTTAATTCTCACTTGATTAAAGAACAGTTAGGACTTCCTAAATCTCAGTATAGACCCAGAAAGTGCAGAAGACACGTGTTTCTCCCTCATTCCCTTGCAATACCTCCTATGGTCTTTTCAAACCTTCTTGCAGAATTGTCAATTTTCAAATCCTTTACAATGTTTACTGTCATTAAAAAAATGAGGTAATTGTGAACATATTGTTTAATGCAAAAAAAAGTTTTGAAAAATTACTTGTTTTGTATTGTCAATTTAGACGAGAGGAAACCTTGAAAAATGTTTAGTGAATAGTTATGGCTACCTTTATTTATGTTACAGACATTGAATATAAAATAAATATAGAAATGTATATTTTTCAGAAAACAATCTCCATCCACATCTTTGTTTCCTTCGTGATATGAGCAGCTTTTATATCAGTCTGCATTACATCAAATTGCATCTGAGAATTATGGTATATAGATGCATATATGATAATAAATATATCTGCCTTTATGCTTTTTTTGCTGTAGTGAAGCATAATGCCAAGCGTAGGAATATTTGGCATACTGAACAAAATTCAGAATACAGAAGAAAAGCTCATTAAAAAAACTATATATTGGATTCTGAGCTCTCTCCCAATTCTAAGGCATTGATTACCATGCCTGGATTAAGCTTCAGTTTCTCATCCAACGTACTGTGTTTCTCCAACAATACGGCCTCCACCAATAGAAAGCCCCAGAATGATTTATTGGCATAAAATCAAATTAAGCCCCTCCCCCAAATTAAGGCCCTTTTTAAACATGCGAAATGGGGGGGAATGGCGGGGGGGCTTGCCGTTAGGAAGTACTTTGTTGCATGCCTGGATATGGTGCTGCCTGCGTTGGTGGGGCACTTCATATCGGGAGACTCAGTGCTCGCACTTTGCTCGGACAAGCGAATTGGAACATTTCGGGCACCTCCTCCGCCTTCTCCTCGCCCATCGCAGGTGGCGGCGGCAGCGACAAGCGGCGGTGCTTCGCTGAGGGAAAAAGAAAACAGCGCAGCTGCCTTGCTTGCTTTCCTGCCTGCCCGCCCCAGCCAGCCTCAGGAGCAGCGGTGGTGGCAGCAGGTGCACACGTTCCTGCCGGTGAAGGGAGGAGAGGAGAGGAAAGAGAAGGGAGCGCGGTAGTGGTAGCTGTCACAGTATCGTCTCATAGCGGGGCAAGGCTGGCAAGCTGAGGTGGCTACACCAGAGAGCGTCACTGCTGACCCCATCATGAGGATAAAGGAGTGGGATAGAGATTCAGTCAGACGTCAGCCTTGGCTAGAGAAAAGAGCCAGTCTCTTGGAGCACACCAGCGTCTCTCTGTGTGTGTGTGTGTGTGTGTGTGTGTGTGTATGAAAGAGCTCGCCTCGCTCGGAGCGTTTGGTGAAGCACGCGAGTTTCGCAGTTGGAGAGGGAGGCGGCAGCAAAAAGGATGTGGTGGCAACAGCAGGATGCTGCAGTTGGGCAAGGTCAGGACCTTGCATTGAAGCAGCCTGGGGGGCATGCAGCCACCTCCCTCCAGCCCACCTTGAGGATTTGCCTTTTGTTGTTGGTATACTTGGCTTCAGGAGCTCCTGTCGCCGCCTTCCCTTTGCCTTCGAAGGCAAAGTGAATTATTTTAAAAACTTCCGCTCATCTCACCAGGGCCGTGCCGGAGCCGTGCGGGTTGGGCAGAGCCAGGAAACACCCGCGGCTCACTTTCCAGGCTCTGCCCAGCCAGCACGGTTCCGGCGCAGCCCTGGTGGGATAAGCGGAGGTTTTTAAAATAATTTGCTTTGCCTTCAAAGGCAAAGGGAAGGCGGCAACAGGAGCGCCTGAAGCCAAGTGTCTCCTCAGGGCTCCGGTTGGAGGGAGGAGCCCTGACTGGCCGCACATGGCTATGCCAAACGCTGCGGTGTTGTTCTAATGCCGTGTCAGCAAGGGAGAAGGAAAAGCAACAATGGCGGAAGGTCTCCCGAAGCTGTCGCCACCCGCCCACCCGAGGATGCATGGGGGGGGAATTAAGTCATCCCCGAAAAGACGGCCTAGCTGTTTTTTCAGGGGTCAAAAAAAAATAAGTCCCGGCCTTATTAAGTGAGAAACACGGTAATAGTTCACCAGCTTAAAAAGATCAATGCATATAAAATGAAATCCATTTTCAGGTTTCTATCAAGAACTTATATTGCAACTACTGAAAAAAAAAATTCAATTTCATATGATTAATGTATTTGTACCATATTTTAAGTAATTCTTCATGGTTGCTGAGGCCTAAATATGACAGGCCAGGTATGTTCCATCACTCAAGTTTTAGATAGCAATATGATCTTTCTAACCTTGTTTTCCAATATATAAAATAAAAAGTAAAACCATGAATGATGTCGGATTTTGATCTGGATCCAAAAAAAAGCTATCTGTCTAAATATATTTTGCCAACAACCTCATTTTAATATACTCGTCTCTATTACAGGAAGGAATGATACTGAAAATTTAAGAACAAAAGACAAAAGCTTCTATAAACATGGCCTTTTTACTTTTAGTTTTAGAGTTCTCACCCATTTCAGAAGTCAACACAGCCAACCATTGCTGATGCTACATCGTCTGTGACTAATTATCAGGGCTTTCTACTTTATTTTTCCTCAGTCTTTTTAGTACTGTTGAGAAAGTATAACAATATACAGAACCAAAAATCAAATACAACAGCACAGCACATTTCACTAATAGCAAACTTTATATATCTCTAATTTTCAGGCCTTGTACTTTTATTTGACTATAAAATGCAATCAAATCATGTACGTATGATGCAAAAAGAAGCAAATGAAAGAAACAACTTATAGATTAAGAAGATAAGTTAATGTTAAGGGGAGTGAAAGGTCAATGGCACAAGAGTATGGTATTAACTCAAGTTCTGGATTACTTTTAAACCATTATTTAATATAAAGGAAAATTACATGCTTCCTGTTTGTGAATGTTCAGTATTCAGTCACTGGATTGCACAATATTGTTTGAAACCATGTGACAAAGAAAGCATTTTCTGATGCCAAAACTTTATTTATAAAGTTGACAGAAGCTCCAGTGCATTGGTGGTCTTCGCTAAGAGAAGGATCTAAACAAAGACTATTAATTCAATTCTTGTCTTGCCATAGCATGGGAAGTTACAAAGAATGGAATTAATGGTCTTTTCTCCTCCCTTTCCTACTGCTTTGACATTTTCACATTGTCTCAGTGTCCCTACTGCTGCAGACTTGTTAAAAAAACAAAACTTCAAATTATGAGATTCCCAAATCACCCTGTTTAAATATTAATGATTCTATTTTTGTTTGACACCATAAGGTATGCAAGAATTCAGTGGAATATCAAATACATTATTCTATATGACCCTCAAAGTTTATAATCTATAAGAGATATGTTTCCAAAAAAAATCATAGGATTTCTTACCAGTAATGTAGTTATATGTGTGTTTTGTAAAAAGAAATGTCTGTAAGATATCTCCTGACTCCTTGACGTTGACAGAAGGAAATCAAATAAATCATTCAGAGCTCATTTCCATCCAGCTTTCTTGAGAAGAAAATTCAGTTCTATACCTATGCTATATTCAGTTCTTGTTTCAATAAACAAGAAACTGATGTCCTGTTTGGAGGGGGGGGGGACAGTTGGAACTTTCTAGAAGCAAAATGTGTTACTTTAAAACAAAAAGCTGTGTTTTGTGGGGAATCTCTCAAGGCAATTAAATATGACTGCATTTTCCATAAAGTCATAAACAACCATTAAAATGGGGCTGTGTTCAAACACATTTTGGCTCAACTGAATGTTGTTAAACCTTTCCTGAACTCACTTTCTCCTTGAGGTATACAAACTTATGATTAGGTTACTATGTGAAACTCCTTGATGACTCATCATAACATTTGGAGAGAGCATAGCAAGTTTCAGATGTAATTCTTCTACAAGATGTGCAACACCATGTCCTAGTCAGTCAATGAAACTATACAACTGAGTGAGAATTAAGGAAAATAATTTCAGTGGAAGAAAAAGTAGAGAAACATGAGTAAAACATTTCTAAACATGTTCACACTCTCTTAAGATAGGCTCACCTTTGTTATATTAACCAGCATGTGGTTCCAATTCTGGCAGCATTGCATAATTGTTCACTGGCTTTTAACTGCACAATTCACTGTATTTAACTATGGCATGCCCCAGACTCCCTGTAGATATCAAGAATCTGGCATATGCCTGCTAGGTTATAGTGGTTATAATCTTAAATTTTACTGGAATAACATTAGACTCTTTGATGTTTAGAAATTGTAGTTATACAGAGCATTTATTCGCTAGGGAGAAAGAAGGAAAAGGAGGAAGGAAAATATTTAAAATCATTCCAATATATTACAATATTCAGAATACTGTAAGTGTATTCTACCCTTCTGCCTCAATAAAACGCTATATTTTCATTTCACTAGCCACTTAAGATTAAGGCTAACATTTACTTATTTCTTTCAAAGAATATTACAACAATATCCCAGTTAGCAATTACCATCAATTAGTTCTTTTGAGCAGAGGTTACCAAATTTTAAAATACACTTGATTTTTTTTCAGTGTGTAGTGAAGTTAAAGCATTTATCAGCCTATATTCAGTCAAAGCTTCCTGTTCACTGCTCCATGCAAAACCTAAATTAAGATTTTGTGCTAGCTTTGCTGATAAGCAAAACATGGGAACACACAGGTGAAAGTGGATCTTGTGTAGTTCTTCTAAATAATGGGAAACTAGCAGAAAGTAAGTCCTTTACTTTGGATGTGAGCAACTTGTACCTTGATCAATTTTATGAATTTCAATGGAAATTCAAACCTATTTAATACAACAAATGTGCTGTCTTTATATTTTGTCAAAATGTTTTTCACCATCTAACCATAAGATTACAAAATGGTCTTTCATTTATATTGGTTCATATTAACCCAATTTTAGGTTTATCACTTAAATAATATTGCTTGCTGCCTAATTTTAATAAACTCTGCTTGGTCATTCTTGATAACAACAGTAACACTTGCACAATTCAACTTCCCTTAAGAGGAGCTGCATATTCGTGCATAAGAACATTATTCAGGTAAATACAAACACACTGCAGCAACCCAGAGCACCAGAAAAAGGAAAAAGATCACCTATATAACATCAAAATAAATATTCAACTTTATCAAAAAGTACCTGACCACTCAATCCACTACAGCACAAACAACATAAGTTGAAAAAGGATAATACTGCCAAAAGGATAATACTGCCATTCATTTCAGAAACAACTGACAGATTATTACAACCACATGTAATCACCAAAGCACACAAACCAACTAAAGCCCTTCAAGGCATCTTACAATAAGTATACCAAAAGACCCAGTAGACCAAGAAAAAAACCAGGTGTCATTTGTAACATACGATGTAAGAATTGCAACAGCACTATATTGGACAGACATGCAGAAGACTAACAAAGTACATCCATGAAGATCAACTAGAGAACATGATGAAAATTCCATAATATCACTATACACACTCAAATATAGATTCTTCTGTGAGCATCCAAAACAAAGATTGGCATTCAGACAGATAAATCACGTTTATACAACATTCAAAACAGATAATGAAAAAGCTAAGAATAAAGACCAAAACACATTCTCCCTGACAGCTGACATCCAGATAAGTAGGGATTAATATCAGACAAAAAGAAAATCAAGCAGAAAACAATATCCTTGTCACATATTATACCATTTGATTTTAAGCAGGGTTAATTATGATGATTGGTTTTAAATTATAATAAATATCAATATAAGGCTATATTATATAATATTCTTATTTATTGCTTACAGTTGTAACTATGTAGCTGCAATATGAATATACAGGAGACATCTAGTAAAAGCACAATGCTGCATGTATTGTAAGACAATTGATGCTGCATGTGTTATAACACAAATGTGTAGTACAATATTTTGTATAATAGAGCAAAAAGAGATACATTTTAATTGATGTGTTTTATGGCCCTTTGGAGAAGCTCGTGAACAATAATGCACTGAATAATTAATTAACTGATCTCAAAAAAGATTTTGATCTACTCCAGAAAAAAGAGTTTCAAGGATACATTTACCAGGTTTCTGGTATAAATGACTGCTACTGTATATATACATTTTAAAAAGCTGACAACGACATTATTTGGAACTACATTATTTTTCTATGTTCCCTGAACATAATATTTTAATATATTGTGTGAAAAATCACCTCTAGACACAAACCATGAATGGAAAAGTGTAGAAAGCATGTTAATGCACAACCAAATAATTTAAAAAACAATACCATCACATTAATTTTTCCAATAAGATTCAGGTCATGAGCCTATCTCAATCACCAATAACATATCACACTCAATTGCTCTTATTTCAACCACCAAATCATGTGACAAAGAGTACAATAATATTTCACATAAATATATGGAATTTGATAACACACATGAACTTTATAAAAATGAAATTTTACCAAAAATGAAAAGTGTTACTTTAAATTTTTTCATAAGGGCAGTCATGCTGTGATCTGTTGTCTCATTGAGTGCAGGATTGATTTGACTGATCTGCCTTTATATAAAAGCTTATATAAAGTTGAAAAAGATCTCTTACTAGTAAAAGCAAGGTATCTAAAGAATGAAAATATTTCAGGATGAATCTTGCTTCTGCACGATCTTAATGCTGATTTGTGTTCTTTGTTTTTAATATTATGAAAGGTAAATTTCTTGATATGAAAATAATATTCTGGTATCTATTGATAGGATTATAGAAAAAATATATTTAACATTATATAGATCTCCACATAAAGTATTTTCCTTTCCCTGACTCAGTGCAGATGCTGCATTGTGTCATTTTTAGATGTTTACCCAATTACACTTTGCTTACATTTTTTATTTAATTTTCTTCTTCAAAGTGAACCTTATAGCCTTTGAAGCTTTGCAGATCTTATTTTTTCAAAGTCTATAAAAACAAAAACAAAGCAAAATATAAAGGAGCTAGGACTGAATTATACTAGTAATGCAAACACCATTCCCAGCTTACATTACGTATCACTGATAAACTGTATGAGATGGAACCAATCCATAACAGCATGTGGTTACAATCACAATCCTTCTGATACAGATTATTAGACACACATAATTTCTCAATAGGATGCAATGGCTAGAGCTCAGTAATGTGTATTAAATAACAAAGTAAAAAGGAGCAACTGATTTGATCAATATGAAGTGAAGCAATCTCTTTGAAAGTTGATTGCAGTAGCTTCTTCTGTAATACTGCGTCTCACATAAAATGAAGAATGTTTTGTTCATTGGTAACAAAATACATGTGCATGACTGCAATCCAATACTTGAGAAAGTAGCTGTAGTAAAATTTGTGTTTGTTTTCATATTACCAGTAATAACTGAATTGCATAGTCTTCTGGCCCATATATACTCAATACTCTTATTGTCCTGTAATTGGCTAATAATTTTGCTAACATGAAAGTCATTCATATGACAAAGACTTGGGTATTAATCTTCTTGAATCAGTCTAAATCCATGAAACCATTATACCTTAGACAGAGAGCAAGAATAAGCATTTTCAAATCCCTGTCGCCTTTGGAAAGTGTATTGCACTGGATAGAAATGACCCAGAATAAATGGGCCATAGAAGGACACAGAATAAACCCATAATCATTGATGCCCTGTTACAACTTATAGCTAGTAGATTGTGATGTATTGGACAGTATTGTCATTGAAGTTACACTTCCAACAGAAAGCAATTCAATCAAGATAGCAATATGTTAAGTTTTGTTATTTTAAATAATATCATTTCCCTCAAATTTCAAACTGGTAGATAGATGTTTTTGACTTTATTTTCTTTTTATTTATTTATTTTTGACAAACAGAAACCAAAATACAAATAATATTATAATATTATATTTGACTTCCAAACAAAAGCAGCATAAAAGATTATTGTCTATAACTTTCAATGCAGATCTGGTAGATTAAAAAGGATGATGATGATGATGATGATGATAGTGATAAAATTTATGTTATATTAAATGTGATGCACTGAATCATTCCCATCTTATAGGAAAATGTATGCTAAGCTGTCATTTGCTTATGTATGCATCATAACTAATATGTTTATTAATCATAAAAAGACATAAACTATTGCTAACAAGAACAATGGATTCAGACAGCATCTGAATCAAACACATCACAAACTACATTTTGGCATAGTATTTTGAATGGGGATGAGAATATCTCATATAGTATCTGCTGTTTATATAAAAGAAAGTTGTACAACATATATATGGGGGGGGGGGGGGAAGAAAGCTTACCATGGCCACATAGCAAGTGTAATGTAATCAGTTTAAAGTCTAACTGTATGAATATGGGTATTACATGTATGTATTTCCCATAATATGTTTATATACATTCTGATTTTCATATTCACTTTGGACAACACATATTATATCCATTTGTTTTTTTCCTTCACAATACTTGGCATTTCTCTAAGAGCCCAGGTTTATGAAATAATTCCAAAAAATGACTGCTAGATGAAAATATACGGGAAATAGAATGCTGGCAAAGCCATGTGGATTGTAAGTGCTTTCTTCTTTTTTATAGGAGCAATGGGTGGTCATATTTTTTAAAGAGAACTTTGGCCTCACTATAGTGGATTGACAGATATCAAAAAGAAAAAGAAAAAATGTCCAAAGTTTGAAATCAATGAGACACTGGTATTATGATTTACCATTTCCAGAATTTTCAACTCATTTTTTTCTTTTAGCTCAAAGCCGATCTCTATTTTGCCTTACTGGAAGGTAGGTGAATAATGCTCTCCTGACCATTCAATGTATGGCAAATTAAGGTGCAGCTATTAGTGGCTTTATTTTTCCTATATTTTCATTCCTATCAGAAAACTAACCCCAATTATTCTCATTAAGGGAAGTAGAATGAACTTCAACCAGAAGCAAATGTAATTGTGTTGATAGTGAAAAAATAATAAATGCCAGTTTTATCTAGTGGTTAAGGCATCAGACAAGAAACCAGGAAACTGTGAGTTCTGGTCCACCTTAGGCATAAAAAGCAACAAGGTGAGTTTGGGCCACTCGCTATCTCTCAGTCTATTCTCATATAACAGAATTGTTGTTGTGAAGAAAATAGGAGGAGAAAGGAGTATTTGGTATGTTTGCTGTCTTGGTTATTTTAAAAATAGTAAAAGCAGGATAATTTAAAAAAAAAAAAACAGAAAAATGTTCTGTGCCATCTTTCCAGGTGCCCCAGTGACAGGCCACCAATATATTTGTCAAGAAAAAATCCCTAACTTTTTCAGGGGTGTCAAACTCACAGCACATGAGCCAGATGCATCATGTGCTACCCCTGCCCCTGCCCGATTTAGAAAAAGGGGGGAAAGTCTGAATACATCACATGACGACACTGTGATGATGCAAGTTTGACACCCCTGCTATAGTTGCTATAGCAAAGAGTATGATGTCATGTAGTGATGTCATCAAACAACTGTTGTTTCAGGGGTACAGAACAATTATCTACAGAGTTAAACTTTCAGGAGAGAAACACTTTCAGGAGAAACACTTTCAGAGATAACTTTCAGGAGAGAAACACTGGAATTCAGTCCTAAGGTGCATTAGAATAGAGTGATAGAATCAACATCACATGAAGTGTTAGTACCACTTTATAACGTCTTCATAAGACCACTCTTGGAATATTGCATCCAGTTTGGTCGTCACAATATAAAAAAGATACTGAGGCTCTAGAAAGAGTGCAGAAAAGAGCAACAAAGATAATTAGGGGATTGGGGACTAAAATACATGAAGTACAGTTGCAGAAATTGATGTCTGGGCTCCAACAAATCCCCTTCATTCAAAGCAAAAATCTCTAGCTGCATCTCAGAAAAAACAAATAGGTTTATTAGAACTTGCCATGTTGGTGCGTTGCTGGGTGCAGCCGGTACTAAATCACACCATACATTTCCCCCTTGACCCTGGTCTTTCCCCCAACCCTTGGATGTGCTTCTCCAATAGGATACATCAGTCTCTAAGAGTCATCCATCATGCTCTCCAATAACCATCCTCTGCTCCGATGTGCAGGGCTGCTGAGTTGATATCTAGGCATTTCAAGAATGCTTTGTTTTCCCCTACTCTCTTTCTTTGGCAGCTAAAAAGACCAAAGAAATATCTTTTGGATAATGGATATCTTTAATGAAAAGAAGGACTGGGATGACATGATAGCAGTTTTCCAATATCTAAGAGGTTAACACAAAGACCAGGCAGTCAACCTGTTCTCCAAAGCACCTGAACAAGAAACAATGGATAGAAAATAATTAAGGAGGGAACCAGCCTTAAAAAAGGAGAATATGTTAGTACAATTAATCAATGTAACTGCTTACCTTCAGAAGCTGTGGATGTGCTAACAGTGGCAATTTTTAAGAAGAGATTGAATAACCATTTGTTTGAAACAGTATAGGGTCTCTTGCTTGAACAGCAGGTTGGACTAGAAGATCTCTAAGGTATCTTCCAACTCTGTTATTCTTTTATTCTGTTAAAGTACTTCAGTGACATCATATTAAGGGGAGAAGAAAGACATCATAGTAAGGGGATGTTTCAGGTTAGTAAATTGTAGGGAAACAAGCAACCTTCAAAGAGAATGGCTTTAATCTATTTTCATAGAAATAAATCAATAATCCAAACATTTTATTTATTTATTTTATTTTATTTATTTATTTATTATTTATTTTTATTTATTTATTTATTGAAGTTTTATGCTGCCCATCTCCCCTACCCCTTTGGCTAGTTATAAAACAAGTAAAAATAGTTAAAGGATTAAAAGATTAAAGCAACACAGAGTCAAAATATTAAGAACTATCCTAAAACCCAAACTAAGCTAAGAGTTGGATGAGACAGGGATGAGGTTTTCCTACCCTGTTATTTTGTTCTACTCTCCCAGCCATCACTTATTCATAAATCAATTACTAAAATGATATAAACAATATGAATGAGAAAACTTTAAAAGCATGCTATTAAAAAGAAAATACATATTCCCAAAAGGTTATATTATTTTAACTCCATCTTGCTCCCTAATTAATAGAGGCATCCATTTAAACTTTTGAAAACTTCAATTTCTCACTTCTGTAAATATTTTATTGACAATAAGAATGACTTGCATACGTTCTCAATATATCATGATTAGTTTTCCTTGTCTATGATCATATGTTAAAAGGGTTATATAGGATTCTTGTAGTGTATCTTTAGTTCCTTCAGAGGATGAGTCACTTGATTCATTATCAGATTACTCAGTCTGCTTAACAAAACTTTCCTGTCATATATTTAATGTGGATTATGACCAGTCTTCTAAAATACTAAATGGCTAGTTACTTATTGTTAGACAGTTTCAGAATACATTTGTGGGAGGAAGAAGAAGGAAAAAAATATGATGGTTACCAGTCTGGGAAAATACAAGTATCTGCTGTTTCATTTGGGAAAAATGAAGGTGAGAAAAAAAAGAAAAAGCAAACATTGTTTATGTGACTGTCAAAAATTAAGGTTAATGCATAGAAATAGGTTGGTCCACTGTGTGTCTGAAGCCCTAATGCAGAATGAGTGTGTGGAAATGTTCCCTCTGCCACCAAATTCCATGTTTTGTCAATTTCATGACAAAGTGCATGAATAAATATTTCATCTTACAGAAATGGTAGGATTGGTAGGATAAAATTTTAAAATATGCTAGAATTCATGTTTTGTTACACTAGTCCTATTCTTGGATAGAGTAGGAAAATAATATTACCAGTTGATCTGGGTACTGAAATAATTCTTGGTGGGTTTTTATTATTGACTTTAACTGCAAGGGGGAAAGACTGGGATTTTTTAGATTTTTGTCTTAGCTGCTAGCAGTTTTGGATGTTTTGCAATCTGAGGGGGTGCTTTTTTTTTTTTTTGTTCATCCTCAAGGACCAAATTATCTTGACCTAGGCTATGTATAATATATTTTTCCTGAATATTATATTTGAAACAGTATTTCAGAAAAAAGGAACATAAGCATATAATACGTCACTAGTGTGTTTTTGTACTACACGAGGGTGTATTCATAGCTTTGTTGGGGATACATAGGTTATATCTTTTAGGCATACATGGGATGTTGAAAATCCCTTAAAATTAATCTTGAAGTGCTATTTTACTAAAACACTAAAAAATAAAAACATTTCAATGCAAGAGACTATTTGAAGTTTTTCTTGAAGAATCTAGTCATTGCCAAAGGAAATTAAATTTAATAACCTATAGTACCTGAAAATAACTTAAATTGTCTACATTATCACATATAATTCCCCATTTTCCATAATTCATATTTCCTTCAATTTTATGTCATTTAATATTTCATCTTGAATTTAACATTTCTTTATTTTTCCAAGTAGAGTCCTTTGGGTACTCTCCTGCTTACCATCAAAAATGATTTTATTGTATGAAATAGATTTTTGTACTCATTCTGACCTAGTGTAAAAGTGGGCTTCTATTCAGGCTTTGAATTCCTGTGTTTAACTCTGGAATAAAAAGAATTCCACCCTAAGACACTAGCAATTATTACTGTATAATTTACTTTTAACCCCATAGTGAGTGGTATCTTCTGTTGAAATTGGTTGTGAAGTCTTGTTTCTTTTTAGTTCATGCTTAAAGCAACTCCTAAAAAACTACTGTTTTTTCTTTTTTGGCAATTTGTCCATAAATTGATCATTTTGTATTCATTCCTTGCAACCAATGTTTCTCTTGCAAATTTAATTGTAAAGTTATCTCCACTAAAGAGGAGTAAACTGCTTTATGCCATGTAGAATAACAATATTTAAAAGTTATTAAAAGCTGGATGTAAGTAACCTTAACTTACAAGCTATGATCAGATCTACCATTTAACATATTGATTATTAAAACAAGTTTTGATGAAAGAATATTTATTTCTAAAATTTGGCTATTGTTCTTATTTATTTGGTTATTTTATTTTCATTGTTGATTATACATAAACTCTGTATTATACTTTCACAAAGTCCTGTTTATAATGCAATAGTGTTGCCCACTAAAGGCCCCTAAAATAAATTGAAAGTACACTACCTGCTTTCAAGATGATTGTTTTTACGTTTGTAAGCTTAATCACAGCTCTAGGATTCTCTCCCCATCCCCATGGTCTCCCACGAAAATAATGGCAAAGTAGGGACTCTGCAGGATCTTGCTGTTTGGGAGAATGTCAAAAAGCAGTGTTGCAGCATTGTGCAAGGATAGCTAAGTCAGAGGTTGGAAAGAGGTTAGCCCAGGATAGTTAGCAGAAGGAGCAGGCAGCTTTCAACAAATGTCAAAACTGAATTTTGTGTGGTAGCACACATTTACCAAAAATTGTCGATAAGAATGTAAAACAAGCAAATCTATATACTAAGGTGATTCAAAGCTGAGGAAAGGGCATTGCTCAGTTGCAAAAAGTCCCATTCCATTTCCTGGTCCAGTTAAAATAGTCATAGTAGATGACAAGGAAGACTATCTGAAATCTTGAAAAATAGGTGCCAGCATAACAAAATGCTGTCTTGCCATTTCCTTTGGCCCAGACCTAGGGGTATAGGGGAAGTAACTTGTAGGTGTAGATGTAGAAGATACTTGCTGAGGTACGATTGAAATTTTTTAAGAAAACTATGCTGTGTAGATCATCTGACCAAGCATAAGACAACACCCCTTGCATTATATTAGTATTAGCCAACTTTCATGTTTTCCAAATGTGCAAGCTTCAGTTTTCAATATACTCAGCAATGTCTGAACTGGATGGGGAATTTTGAAACCAATATCCATACAATTAGAGGATTCCCAGGTTGGGAAATCCTGTTCTATATAATGCAGTTTCCCAGACCTGGCATTCTCTGTGTGCATTGAGACTTGTAATTCCAACACATCTGGAAGGCTCTAGCTTGCAAGGGCTGATAGAATCCATATGTGGATAGTTAGAGGAAAAAATTCAAAAAGGGGGGCAAACAATCATGTGATTGTTTTCACTGTGAACTAAATGCTGTGCCCTGCACATAAACTGTCACCAGGCTGTTTCTAATACAGACAACTGTCATTAACTATAAACACATTTTAAAACTAGCTAAGCCATTTCTTTCTGATACACTTGTTCCTCTAGGAGGAAATGGTTCGGAATGAAGGGGGACTTGTGACTCAATAACAAGCTATAAGTGTGACATCCATAATTAATTTATATTCGAGGTCCTAAAGAGCACAAGTACTCTTATGTAAGCTTACGCCATTGCATGAGCTTCCAGTTTAAGCTGTAAGGAAGAGTTAAGGAATCCAATTAGCACAGAAAGAGTTACATCCTTTTCTGTGCATGACTAACATCTGAATTAACATGATGCATCTGTTTTCTTAAAGATTTTGAGTTTTATTCTGTCTGTGAGATGGCAGAGGCATTTTTGGTCTCAAGAAAAATACAGAGTTGAGCCAGTGGGAAGGATTGCAGACTGTGTTTTGTATAAACAATAAGGGGAACATGAACTGCCTGGGGCTCTTATTTCTTTTCTGTCCTTTTATACTACTTTATAGTTTTTCACAAATAAATACACTGCCCATTATGGAGGAACAGCCAGTTGGCAGCGTTAGTTTGAAACACTTCCACAGACTACCTTGTAATCATTTCAGCTCAGCTGGAAAGACAGTTATTTCCTATGGCTATTTCTGAAACATGAGTTCTCTACAGCTCTTTGAGGTTCCTCCTGATAGTTTCTGCCTGTGACCTCTCTCCTTGAGGTCCTTGTAGAAGATGCAACCCATAATTTTTCAAGTTTTCTGGAACCCAAACAAGAGTTCAGAGTGACATTGCCAGCTGAAAGCTAATTAGCTGTAACAGAGACAAGTAAAGGATAGGTTTATACTAACCACTACCGGGCATTCACAAAATAAAAAAATAAAATAAAAAATGAAACTGGTTTAGCAACTCCTTTGAACCAGCAAATAGACATATGAGATTCTTTATTTCCTCCACACTGGATTACAGATTGAAGGGCACCTGTTCTTTTACTTAAATCATCTGCCATTAAGTTTATCATAAATCAAGACATTCTTCATCCATTCATGCTATAGTTTCTCCTTTTATTCACATAGGCAAGCCAAAGGGAATAAAGATTTGTATTTGCAGGTTAAAGCTACAAAACAACGTCTTGCAGTAAAGTAAAAAAAACTTCACAGGTGTTTTTATCACTACTTGCTAAACTCAGAATCTTTTGGTTTTTCTAGATGCGAAGGACCACATAGGTAACTACTTTTTGTGGATGATGGATTGGAAGTTTTGAAATAATTTCCCCTTCCTAATGATATATTGCCTTTATGTTCTATGGAGTTTCCTTGTCCTACTAAAAGCTTGGATCAACTTCTGAACAGATCAGAGTTTACTTCGATCCCCAATATACCTGAGAATTAGGTTACTACAACAGCAAGCTACCATGACCAATATCTGATGTAATGCATATCTTTTCAATCTATTGTTAATTAATTATTCCATATAGGAGGACATAAGTCTCAGTTACCCAGATAGTCTGAAGAAAATAACAATTCTTTATATTACCAAGTTGTAAAAAGCTATCAAATGTAAAAGCTGGTAAAAGTAAAAATTCCCTCTGGACTAGCTCAACTTCTTTTTTTTTAAAAAAAATAAGTTTTTATTTTTTACAACAAACATACAAACAAAACATAAAAGGACTAGCTCAACTTCTAATAATTTCTTGGGTACATGTACATAAATTTACTTTGCAACAATATAGAAGTTGTTTGCCGTTTCTTTTTTCAGTGATGTTTTTTCTGATTTCGTCCTAGTGTAGAATTATTGTCAAGTTCGACACTGCTTAACTTAGGCGGTCAGTCATAATTTTCTAGTACTTAAGATGAAGTCCGCACATCTTATAATTTCCAAGTTTGAGAAGCATTAATGGAGAGTAGCCTAAAAATTGTTATGCTAAGACATAACAATGTACTTATTTTGATGTTACATTTCCTCTGTGTAAATAGCCACTGTCTCTCACAATAAACAATTGTATGCACTATTGCAAGAGAAAACATTTTCAACCAGTGCAAATTCTAAGGACTCAAGGATGAATGTGGATGCTTAAACTCACATTATATTTTCTTCACATAGATGCTTTAGTGATATAGCTCTTTTATTGAAAAAGAATTGTGGCTCTGTGGTTCTAAAATCCACTTCATTTCATGAAGTCTTAAATTTAATATCACTTAGAATGATGCAAGACCTTGATCTTTCAGCTGCTCTTATGCATTTTAATAGTTTTTATGTTTTGTGTACTCCCAGGGATGATATACAACAGGGTTAATTACCAGGTCATGATTTACAAGCTTCCCTGCCCACTATGAGCCACTGTGAGCTGTGTGCCTATTAATCATCATTAGCACACTACATGCCGAGAAGCAGCCTTTGAAACAGCCCCCTTTTCTTGTTTTTTTAACTGCAGCTGTGCCTCGTTTGGCAGCTGAAGTTGAAAAATCAGGAAATAAAGATCAGGTAAGAGCACGGGTCGGCAGGTGGGCAAAAACATCTGCAGACATAGAACCTGTTATGTATGTAAATAGTTGAATAAAGGCAAGCTTGGGGTAAAGTGCAGGGTTCTGGCCCTGCACTTCTGATTGGGTGTTAAGCGGCTAGATCGGATTGGTCGGGTTCTGAGAATCTGATTGGCCCTTAACGAAGGACTCTTATTGTTACTGGAGCTAGCGTTTCACAAGCTCCTGTTGGTTATTTCACATTAGCATTGCCTATATAAAGCAGAGTTGTTGTTATACAAGTTAGAAGTCACTATGCAATAAAGAGTTGAAAGTTCACCAACTAAGACTGTCTCCATTCATTCTACCCATGCCTGAATCTATGACACTGGTGACGAGGATGGGATTTGGAGACATCTGATCTTAAGGAACTTGGAAGAAAAAATCAGAGCACGTGTAAAAAACGGCGCCACCAACGGAAGCCATGTCCGGCGGCATCGTACCACCCGCTCCGTACGATCCATCCCAAGAGGATTGGGAATCCTACATGGATCGCTTTCAGATGTTCCTCGAAACGAACAACCTGAAGGACGCCACACCAGCCAAGAAGCGGGCGCTGTTCCTGACGTACTGCGGCCCGGCTGTCTTTAAAATGGCTAAAGCCCTCGCGAAGCCTCGAGAAGTGAAAGCAATAAGCTGGGACGACCTCGAACCTCTCCTGAGAGACCATTACGCGCCAACCGTACCCACACTCGTGAGACGCCACGAGTTCTATCAACGAAGCCAACGAAAAGGAGAGAGTGTGGCTGACTTCGTGGCAGACCTCCGGCACTTGGGAGGCCTCTGCGGGTTCGCAGACTTAGATGAAGCATTGAGAGACCGCCTAATTCTGGGATTAGATGCACTAAATGTGCAGAGCAAGCTGATGGCGAAGGGCGACATTGGCCTTGTTGACGCCATTGCCGAAGCCACCACCGCTGAGGCAACAAAAAAGTCAGCGGCGCAGCTACGGCGAAGCCGAAACTCCACAAACCCACCGACAGGCGACATCTCACCCAGCTCAGAAGGGCAGTTGGCAACAACACACTACGAGGACCTCTCTTCGTCGTCAGACAGCGACGAAGAAGGGGTCCATCGACTGCGTTCCGACCGGGACCCTCGTCCTAAAACCTCACGCCCTTGCGCTGGCTGCGGGGCAAACCATCCCAGGGCAGACTGCAAATTCCGCGACGCACTCTGCCACGAGTGCGGGAAATGAGGCCACATCGGTCGAGTCTGTCGCAGTTTACCGGGACCAAGCCCGGCCTCAAAGGGAACCAATTTTCACCAATCGGCTGGAAACCGTCCTGTAAGGCGAGACCCAGCAAACCACTCCTACAGATATCGAGCGTTGCAGAAAGAAGAGGCTCACCATACTATCACTATAGGTCAGGCCTTGGCCCTGGACGCTAAGAAGATTCGAGTTACAGTAGCCATAGAGAACCAACCCTGCCACATGGAGGTCGATTCGGGATCGTCCCTCTCGATGGTGTCATGGAAGACATTAAAGCAGCTCATTCCTACCATCCAACGCCAAGACCTTCGAATGCAACGCCTTATCCTTAAAGATTACCAAGGGAATCGGATCCCTGTGGTCGGGTCTTGTCGAGTCCGCGTCTCGTTTAAAAAGCATACGGCATACTTACCTCTAACGATCATCGATAGGGACAGGCCTAGTTTGTTGGGCCTCCAATGGTTTGCGCCACTCAGCATCGAACTAGCCGGCGTGAACCGAGTCGGTGATTGCGAGTGGGAGGAGGATCTTATGTCTGAATTCAACAATGTCTTCGCAGATCGTCTAGGCGAGTATAAGGGGACCCCAATCTCATTCAGCCTCGACCCTAAGGTCGCCCCGATCCGTTTAAAGCCCCGTCGAGTTCCGTTCGCCCTTAAGGCCAAGATAGATGAACAACTTGACAAACTAATTAAACAAGGGGTACTGCAACCCATTGATCATTCCCCATGGGAAACTCCTATTGTAACCCCCATTAAACCAGATGGGTCAATCCGAATCTGTGGGGACTACCGGGCCACTCTAAACCACGCCCTCCAACAGAACGCGTATCCAGTGCCGGTGGTGCAGCACCTCCTTCATTCCCTGGGAGGTGGAAAGGTTTTCGCTAAGCTAGATTTAGCTCAAGCCTATCAACAATTGCCCATGGACGATAAAACAGCCCAAGCCCAAACGATAGTAACGCACAGAGGTGCTTTTAAATGTACCCGATTGCAGTTCGGGGTGAGTGTGGCCCCGGGAATATTCCAAAGTCTAATGGAACGATTGTTACAGGGAATCAAGGGCATGGTTCCGTATTTTGATGACGTATTGATTGCAGCTCCTAGTAAAAAATTCTGCAGAATCGTTTAAAATGTGTGCTTAAAAAATTCCAAGAAGCGGGATTGAAAGTAAAAAGGGATAAATGTCATCTGTATACCGACAGTGTTGAATTTCTCGGTTATCGCATTGATAGGCAGGGTATTCACCCAACTGAGAGTAAATTAAGGGCGATTAGAAATGCTCCCAGACCTCGTAACAAAACTGATCTTCAAGCATTTTTAGGCCTTATCAATTTCTACAATGTATTTTTACCGCATAAGGCGACTGTGGCTGAACCATTACACCAGTTATTAGATAAGAAAGCATTGTGGGTTTGGAGTTAGCGAGAAGAAAAAGCGTTTAGAAATGTAAAAAATTTACTTACATCTGATTCTGTACTTATGCAATATTATGAAACATTACCCTTGGTTATAACTTGTGATGCCTCACCGTTTGGGGTGGGCGCTATTTTGAGTCATGTGCTACCTAATGGAAATGAGGCTCCCGTTGCATACTTTTCGAAGACTCTATCCCAGGCAGAACATAACTATGGACAAATAGACAAGGAGGCTCTTGCAATTGTGTCAGCCGTAAAAAAATTCCATGAGTATGTATATGGAAGGACATTTACAATTGTAACCGACCACAAACCTTTATTGGGGATAATCGCTGGGGACAAACCAACTCCCTATATATTGTCCCCAAGAATGACTCGATGGTCAGAGTTTCTAGCTGCTTATAATTATCGATTGTTACATCGACCGGGGAAAGCCATTCCCCATGCCGACACACTCAGCAGAGCACCACTACCAGAGACCCTCGACGATCCGGCACCAACAGTATCGGCGTTACAAATCGAAACGCTCAACTCGCCTCCTATGACCGCTCGAGATATCGCGAGGGGGACCAGACGAGACCACACCCTAGCACGAGTCCTAGGCTGGGTAGAGTGTGGATGGCCATTGGATCAGATCCCAGATGACTTCGCACCATTTAAAACAAGACAGACTGAACTTTTTTCTCAAAAAGGCTGCGTTATCTGGGGCGATAGAGTCGTCGTCCCAGAACGACTCCAAAAGACGCTGTTACAAATCTTGCACGATGGACATCCCGGGATCGTGCGAATGAAGGCACTCGCACGGAGCTACGCTTGGTGGCCAGGCATGGACCGACACATCGAGCAATGGGTCAAGGCCTGCACCAAGTGCCAACAAACCAGCAACGCACCACCAAAAGCTGCACCGACCAAATGGGAGACGCCACGTGGACCCTGGTCCAGAATCCACCTGGATTTCGCAGGGCTGATCAAAGGACAGACATTGCTGTTGACTGTCGATGCATACTCTAATTGGTTAGAAATTCATCGAATGGCCAATACAACCTCCGAGGCAGTCATTAAAGTCCTCAATAGACTCTTTGCAACTCATGGATTGCCGGACATCCTGGTGTCTGATAACGGACCACAGTTTACAGCGCTAATGTTTGAACAGTACCTTGCTGACAACGGCATCCGCCATGCGCTCACCTCGCCGGTGCATCCTGCTACCAACAGCCGAGCGGAACGCATGGTACAATTTGTAAAAAAGACTTTACAAAAGCTGGACTATGATAATCTTGACGAAAAAATAAACCGCATTCTACTTCTACAACACATCACTCCGCACAGCGAAACCGGCAGAACTCCCGCTGAACTTCTCATGGGGCGAAAACTCCGTTCCCGCCTCGACAGACTGCACCCTGCTTACGAGCCAGAAAAACCTCCAGGATCCAGCGGACGCTACCATACCTTCAAGGTAGGCGACCCCGTTTATGCAAGAAATTTATCGGGCGACCCAGTTTGGCTTGAAGCAACGGTAATACGCGAGACTGGGCCCAGATCCTATATTGTCAAATGTATTGATGAGAGACTATGGAAAAGATATATTGACCAATTATGGTCACGACTTATAACTGCTAGCCAACAACTTCCCAACAACCAAACTGAGGGGGGGAAAGGAAGAGAAGATGACGATATGCCAGGAAACCTGTTCCAGGAAAGCGATGAATCAAGTGAAACCCAGGAAATGGAGCAGGAAGAAGAATCGTACACTCCAAGGGAAATCACACCAGAACGAGAAGCTGAGCCACTACAAAATGACATCCTACCTCAACGGGACTGCATGCAGCCAGTCCAAAGAAAATCTGACAGACCCAAGAGACAACAGTCCTATTTAAAGGACTACATAGTCACAAACTAATTGTGAAGCCGGGGGAAGGGGTGTTATGTATGTAAATAGTTGAATAAAGGCAAGCTTGGGGTAAAGTGCAGGGTTCTGGCCCTGCACTTCTGATTGGGTGTTAAGCGGCTAGATCGGATTGGTCGGGTTCTGAGAATCTGATTGGCCCTTAACGAAGGACTCTTATTGTTACTGGAGCTAGCGTTTCACAAGCTCCTGTTGGTTATTTCACATTAGCATTGCCTATATAAAGCAGAGTTGTTGTTATACAAGTTAGAAGTCACTATGCAATAAAGAGTTGAAAGTTCACCAACTAAGACTCTCTCCATTCATTCTACCCATGCCTGAATCTATGACAGAACCGGTTCTATGTCTGCTGCTCTTCAGAGTTACCGATTCTACAGAGGTGGACAGAACCAGTAGAAACCCACCCCTGTGTATTCCCAAGAATTAAATACAGATAATCCGGATTTAGAGACCACAACCAGGACCAGCAGCTCAGTCATTAAGTGAAGCTAGGTGAAATCGCAACTGTGCTTATGATCTTTTTTCACCTTTTCTTTTCTTTACAGACCTGCAGAGGTTGTAAATGCAAGAACTGGGGTTGCAAAGTTACTTTTTTATCAATTGTTGTAACTGGTGAACAGTCACTAAACCTATAGCTACATTACAATTTGTTTTGCCAGTAGAAAACATAAAGGAACATTATAATTTCTGGTTTTAGTCATAAAAGTAAGGCAGTGACATCCAAAGAGGTATGTATGGTTCTGAAAGTAGCAGTTCTTTGGCATCCAGGATACTGTTTTCAAAGGCACTTCTTCTCTTACTTCCTCCCATAACATATATAAATTATGTGTCTCATTTTTCTTCGCTCTACCGGGATATATTGTGCTGCTTTCCAAGTTCTAAAAGTTACTCCAATTCTGAATACTGTAAACAATACCAAGTATAAATCAAGTATAAATAAAAGATTCATTAGACATTAATAAATCAATCTTCCTTATGACAAAAGGGGGAAAATCGTGGTTATCAGTTTCCAGATATATCTTCATATAAGCATATTGCTTTGTGGGTGTACATTTTTCATCATTTCAGTGTGGCATGCTTTGAATGTCAGCATTAAAGTTGAAATTCTAAAGCTCCAATAATTTTCCATTTATTTGCAACACATTAATTTGCTTTTCCAGACTACTTCTGAGTTATTTTTTGTTTTAATAGATATAACATGTGTGTGTGTGTGTATTCCTACTAATAGAAACTAATGTTAGGAACTTTGCAAACCTGAATTTTCTTTGAAATCCAATATGTTTCTGACTTTTTTCCCTTTCCTTTTAAATCTAAATAATAGTTTCCATATTTTTGGCAACTTCTGGATGAGAAGTCAAACTGTTATGATTATTAGCTCCTAAAAATGAAGGTTCTTTCCATTAAGCTTCCATATGGATCTCACCTAATTGTAATAACTTCCTTTTATAATTATGATTCATGTGTATCATTAAACTAAGAGAATGTATCTTTAAAATTATAAACACAGACGTGATTAGAGGAGGTACAAGAGACATCTGCAGAGCTTCCATTGATGTTTCTCATCAAAAAATCCAGCATGAATAAAAAAAAAAAACATAAACATGAAAAACTGTCTCTAGAGGTGCAATCATAAAAGAGCAGCTACTTCTGGGCTTCTGGTTTGAAGGGCTTCGGTGTCAGACAGGAATCTGTGATCATGCACGGTTTCTGCCTGAGTCGCTACTGGAGCGCCCCGAGCTGGCTGGCATCGGGGCTAAGCCACCCCATAGAGGTGGTGAAGAAGGGGGAGACTGCCAGCAGGGTCGAGGAGAGCTGCATCTCTCCTCCTCAGCTGGTAAAACTCCCTTTCCCGAAGGCAGTAGGAGCGGCGGTCAGAAATGGCTGCCTCAAAGAAGAACTCAACCAGAAAAGAATGTGCAGGAGGAAGATGAGAAGTGAAAGTTTTGGCTGACTGAGTAAGTTGGAAAAGCAATGACTAAGATACCCTGGAATTTAAATTTTACAAGAAACAACATTGCTCCCAAAGAAGAGTCGGAAGCAGCGAAAGAAAGTGAAAAGAGAAAGGTTTGACTTTTTTTCTTCTTCTCTCTCCTTCCTCATATTGACAATTAAATATAAGAAATCGGAAAAATCTGCTTTGGCATCAATAGGCAATTAAGCTGAAAATATTACTAAATGCCAAAGGGACAATAAAGATTTCTGGATATTAAAACCTTTTTCTTCTATAAGCAGGAAGGGAGAGAAAAAGAATAAGGGCAGGATATGGAAGAGGGAGGAGACTGCCTGGATTTTAAAAGAATCTAAAGTAAAATTTCAATTAAACTTCTAAAAGATACATTTTAACTGAAACTTGCAACTAAATAGTAATCCCAGGAAGAGAAAGTGGGGAGAAAAAAAGAAAGAGCAAAAAGAAACAGCTTGTGTGTATTTGGATTACTTGGTGACTTTTGGATTTTTGGCTATTATATTTGAATGACTAAAATCAATTGGGTGGTTGTTTAAAAATTTCTACAATGGCATTACTTTTGGATGAATTGAAAATGGAACTTAAAAAGTACAAAGAAGATGCACAGAAAGGGAAGGGTTCCTTTGGCTCTTTTTTCAATTTCTAGAAATGGAGATTTGGAACTATGAGAAACAACAAGAAAAGACTGCAAAACAAGAAAACTGGGACAAAGAAGAAGCCATCTTTAATGAACAAGTAACTCTATGTGGGGAAGAAAAAGGAAAGTGGGGAAAGAGGATGGAGAATTTAAGACTTAAAAAAACAACCAAAGAAAAGAAAAATAATTCAAAAAATAAGTATAATACCGGAAAGCAACAGAAAAGGGGAATACAGAAGAGAGAAATAGAGGTAGAGAGACAAAGGGGTAAAAGGGGGAGAGAGAAGAAGAGAGAGAAGGAAAGGAAGAGAAGGTCCGCAGCAAGATATAAAGAAACAGGACCTATTTAGAGATAATGGGTGAAAATTTAACTGAAAGGGGGATTCTGTAAAGGTACATGAGATTATGTTGTTATATTTGAAATAGAAATAATTTTAGAAAATTGGAAACAACATATGATTAGAATGAGGGATAGAATGGTTAGTGTAATTTAGTGAAATGTTTGTGAATAAAGTAAATTAAATAAAATAAATGAGAAAATTGAATTAGGAAGGAATGGGAACATTTTAACTATGTAACCCGGGATTATGCTGCTTTCAAAAAAGATGTTTTAATTGTATTTTTTCTTTTTGTGAAAACTCAAATAAAATTTACAAAAAAAAAGAGCAGCTACTTCCACAATCAGACTTTAGCTATTTGCAAAATGGAAGAAAAAGTTATACAGCTGAAATCATAGCCCAAATAATATCAAAATCCTGCCATAATATTATTCATAAATCTGGAAAATGATTGAATACTGCATCCAATTACATTAACAGAACTTCTTGCTGTCTAGTGTCTTTTGCTACAGTTTTCATTTGTATTTCTGCAGTAATACTTCATTTCATATTAACATATTTCATTACCTTTCAAAGCAAAAGACAGCAATATATAGTCCCTTGTGCACCTGAAATATTGTTATAATACTAAGAAATTCATTCTCCATGTTAATTTATTCTTCTACTAGCAAATTGTATGTAGCCAAATCCATTCAAGGTCCAAAGTCCAAAATGAAAGCAAAGCACAATTTGCCTCTCTTCTAATGCCTCTATCAATTCATACCTTTTTCATCTTCATGCTAGCTTTGATAGTCCAGTAATATTTAATAATACAGTAATAATATTTCAGTGTTCATGCATAAATATATTAAAATGGGTTTTGCAATAAACCTTAATGGTACCTTCTAAACCAAGTGATTAAAAATGAAATTACAGTAGCTGACAGAACATATGGTGCTGACACTGTTCTAAATCCAGTTCAAAATCTTTGTCTTATTTTACAATTAATGCTCATATAATTTTGTAACAGAAAACCAAAAATTAAAAAATAAACAGAAACTGAAAGACAAATATATTGTGCTAGATGTTGGGAAGAGAGGAAAAAAGAAAAGGAGCTGATTTAAATTAGTCACGTAAGATTCATTTAGTTGAAAAGCCAAATCTAAACATCTAAATGGTCCACTTTCGGATCTAGATGGATTTTGTCAAACCCTTGTGGATTTTACCCAACAATTTTGTAAGCAGTTCTGTTGATTGCAACAGGCAACAACCCAAACTGTTAACAAGATTGCTTCTGAGCAGCACCTCTCTGCAGTCTGATTTCAATTGGCCTCTTTTTTTTAAGGAAATCTAAAAGTTGAGTGGCAGGGATGATGCTTTAAGTACTATGTGGAGAAAGACAAAACATGTATCTGAGCAAGCACAGGCTAGGACCCCAGGTTGTCAGGCTCACATCCTGACAATAAGAGAAATGAAGTATCTCTATTTTTCTACCTTTATTGTACTAGTGGCTTTAATTTTACTTCTACTAGAGAGGATGTAATAGATAGATCTGCTTCTGTTACCATTTTGCATAGCATTTTACAAGTTGCTAGAATCTTGGCTCTTCTTGCTCAGGATCTTGAGCAGAATTTGATGAAGTAATGTTTGCTGATGAAGTAAAGGAAACAATTAGGGAAAAATGCAGAATACCAGGTCTTGCAAATCAAAGTTGAATGCTTTGAAAACTAAATCAATTGTTATACCAATTTGATTGGAACACTCAGAGTGATAACTAAATGACTTCTTCAATATCTGAATATATTGAATTTATTATAACTGAACATCCTAATTTACAAAAACCACACCTTCATTAGAACTGCATACATCCTTATTAAGATGTGATCTTAATAATTCTTAGGTCTTCAGTTAGGACTTGAAGTATTAAACCTTCATCAATCAGACTGTGAATCTACGATTGCCCACAAATAATAATAATCAGTACCAGGGAGTAAGAATTTCTTCTGATAAGTCTAAACTACTTTCAAAGTTTTTCTATTCTTGTCTTACATTTTTTCAAAATCAGTCCTACCATGTCCTATGGAAGGATTTGATACATAGATAAAAATGCCAGATCTAGTCTAAACATCTGGCTGATTGTGCAACAGTAATAGCAATTATACTGAAGGGGTATCATGAGAGTAACCAGACAAAGAGAGCCCTTCCCAATAACAATATGGTAAGATATAGTTTACAGAAACCTATACCAGACTGGCCATTGCCCAGGTCAGCAAGGACTATTCTAGAAATTGGATATCTATTGACAAATGGGCTACAGGACTGTTGGCTGAGCAACTGGGCCAGGATTACAGAAAGAAAAGGTGCTTACTCTTTGCAAATATAAGATGAATGAAAACAAAGAAACAATGGTCTTTAATACAAATAAAATCCAGTGAGAATATCTGAAAGTAATGCAACAACAACATTCAAATCAGAAATTACAGAACAGAAGCCAGAGTTTCACAAAAGCAAAATTGGAAGAAGAACTGCAAAAACCTATCCAGGACAACAAAATTGAGACCTTGCCAGAAGTAACTCAGATTATAGAAGTAAACCAGGGAGAACTGTCAGCAGATGAAGTCAGCATAACTGTTGAATTCTTTTCATTCCCAAACCAAGTACACCCTCCTCTGCCTTCTCCTTAGAAAGAACAAAGCCCTTTAACTAAAAAAAACCAAGAAGAACTGAATAACTGAGCATCTAGAAAAATATAAAAGTAACATAATAAGATTATCTGCACTAAAGATTGTTCCAAAGAAATAACTAATACAAGTATTCAAATGCGGTATCTGCCATCCCGCATCTGATGGGCGGCTCATGAAAGGGAGCGAAGGGAAGAGAAACGACAGGAAGCGAAGTTTCCTCTTGATGAGCGCGCCCCGAATGTCTTGGCACACGTTCTTTTATTGTGCTTTTTTACAAGAAAATGATTTAATTAAAAAGCTCAAGTCAAACATGTTAATCTCATCAGGATGTGCATGTTTACAAAGCTGCATACCGGACAGATTATTTACAAAGTGGATAAGCCTATTAACAAACGTCTATCTCCTTGTCTCTTGTACGTGCCTTGCAAAGGTCACTGAAGAGACAGAAGTTAATGATTACACGTGAAAGATACAATGTTGCAAACACTTGAATGATACATAGTTGCAATGATACATAGTTGCAAACACATGAATGATACATAGTTACAACATCTCCTCTGTTTTTATTATTTATGACGAGTCTTCTTCCTCGTCCGAGAAGACAGGAACCATTTTTCTGAAATATTCGCCGTCCCCGTCATCTAGGCAAGAGTGCGACCCGTCAGCGTCAGGGTTGTCCAAGGAGCGGTAACTCAGCAATGACATTTTTTTGTCCGGTGTTGAGGATATAACATGAGCTTGCAATATTACATTAACATCAGCAGAGGATAATTAATTTTTAAAAATTTCAATATTCTATTAAAACAACAAGGTCCTATAATACATCTCAATATAATGATTATTAATGATCCTGCCAATGCAGTTAAAAAGGTTGTAAGCCATGTCGAATTAGAAAACGAACCCCCCCCCTGCTATCAGCATAAAGACAACATTCTTCTTTAAGCATAGCACACAATCCCCCTTGTTTTAAAAAATAACGATCTAAATCTTTACGATTTTGCAAAAAAGGGGGTATTCCATGGGTACCTGTAGGGATATAAAATCATCAGAGTTATACACACAAGCCATACTTGAATGCAAAATGATTTGGATTTAACAATTTCATCCCCGTGGATACATGCCATGAAACCGGTGGAACAAGTTCAAACAAAATTATTGCCAGGGATAAAATACATTCCTTTCAGGCGTGATGTTAAAGTTCCTCCTGCAGTGGTGTGGATTGCAGGATATCCCCTGGTTGTGTGGGTGCATCTGCCAAATCGAATTGAAGAGGTGGGTAGAAGTCTTCTATGCAGGAAAAATTGGTTGTAAAACTTAAACGAACGCCTTGAAAGTCAGTTATAGTCCAAGCAATATTATATCTTCTATGAGGCTTCTGCGGATCGTCATGGACAGTTCTTTTGAAGCGTCGTTTGTTGACAGGATCAGAGTTCGGGTATATAAAAACATCACAAGCAGGAGAGAGGGCTATGGACAAGTTAGTTGTAGAACATTTGCGAAATGAGGAGGGAATTCAATTAGTAGAAAAAGGATAATAATTACAATAATGACAATAAAGATTAATTTGGTAATTCATCAAGGATGTTAGTTGGGGTGGGGAAACCCATAATACAATAGAAGGACATCTAGGTCCCCCTATATTTAGATTGAATAGAGGAAAAGATTTTAAGGTTCCTTTCCATAGGAAGAGTAAAGAAGGAACAAAAGGGCGAGTGGTAGAGTGTTCTTTAAAATAAAACAGAAGTGACAGAGTGAAAACTACGGGTAGCATTTTCATGACGTACCTACATGGAACAAGTATAATAGCCTTCTGTTAATGAAATGATTTTAACACGAATAGTCTTTTGACAGGAAGCATAGGTTTTGTTGAAGTAAGGTAGAAATTGCAAAGAAGATATAGGCAAGAATATCAGGAAGAGTTTTAAGATACAGATGTAGCAGAGGAATTCCCATGATAGGGTCTTACTGCCCGACCAGGGATCCAGCAAGTGGTTCTGTCTGGCAGTAAGATCGCAGCGTAGCCTCGTCCCCAAGTGAGAAGCTCAGCGGGACCCTGCCAGGCAGGATCTGGCAATCTGCAATAATATACCAGAGGTCTGTTAGGCAGGGGGGAGGGGGAGGAAAAATGACGTGAAGCAGCAGAAGTGGGAGGAATGCCAGTCAGATTAAGAAAGCTTAAAGTGTAAAGACAAATGTTAAGAGAATTTTGCAATGCTGGGAGGTTCGGGGGGTTTTCCCACAACGAATATCGATCAAGAGCACGTTTCAGAGATAAGTTCGCTCGTTCCCCAATAGCCTGCCCCTGGCTGTTGTAGGGAATCCCAAACTTGTGAGTTACATCCCATCTGTTACAGAAGTCCTGAAAAGCAGAACTTGTATAGGCAGGTCCATTGTCTGTTTTTATTTCTTTTGAACGTCCCAGTGAGGCAAAGGTACGAATTGAATGATTGATGACATGTTTTACAGTTTCTCCCCTTTGAGGAGTAGCCAGAATAAACCCTGAATATGTATCTATGGAAACGTGCAAAGATTTCCAAGGGGCAAAAGGTGGATACTGAGTTACATCCATTTGCCAAATTTCACAAGCTTTTAATCCTCTAGGATTTACTCCTATGGTAATGGAATGTCCTTGCTTACTACATGTGGGGCATTGTTGAATAATGGCAGCAGCTTCTGCCTGAGTTAGAGCAAATTGAAAAGTTATCATAACTTGGCAGGGGAGATTCAAACACACTCCCTGCTTCTATTTTATAATGGACTTTTAAAGCCTCCATAATTTTCCTCCAAGTGACCAAAATGCCAATAGGTGCACGAGGAGGACTATGGAGATGTTCACCAATTTTTTGCCAAGTGGAAATTTTTAAGGACCCTTCCTCTGAATAATTAGGACAATGTTGCCACACATAAGCCAATAATGTAGCAATAGGTTTCTTTTTTATAGGCGAGCCCTTTAAATTAGCAGAATATTTAGAAGCGACTAACTCCCTCAATTCCTTCAGATGCTGCGTCTGCTGTTGAAAAAAGTTTCCACCCATACTTACGAAAAGTCGAGACCGTGTTTCAGATCCGATGACGTGCAATTCGCTTCAGGCCTGGCGATGCACAGCTCCCATCGAGCTGATAAGATATGGGCGCGTCGCTGCGTATCCCCCTTAGGGAATCACGTCGGGGTCACCAGAATGCGGTATCTGCCATCCCGCATCTGATGGGCGGCTCATGAAAGGGAGCGAAGGGAAGAGAAACGACAGGAAGCGAAGTTTCCTCTTGATGAGCGCGCCCCGAATGTCTTGGCACACGCTCTTTTATTGTGCTTTTTTACAAGAAAATGATTTAATTAAAAAGCTCAAGTCAAACATGTTAATCTCATCAGGATGTGCATGTTTACAAAGCTGCATATCGGACAGATTATTTACAAAGTGGATAAGCCTATTAACAAACGTCTATCTCCTTGTCTCTTGTACGTGCCTTGCAAAGGTCACTGAAGAGACAGAAGTTAATGATTACACGTGAAAGATACAATGTTGCAAACACTTGAATGATACATAGTTGCAATGATACATAGTTGCAAACACATGAATGATACATAGTTACAACATTCAAAGATGCCAATACTGTAATATTAAATATAAGCACCACTTACTATAAGGAACAATCCAATAAGCAACACATCTGCAGTTTTAATTGAATACCTTGGAAGAAAAATAACCAAAAAAAGCCAATCAGTGGACCACCAAATTGAAGATCAAATAGGAAATAAGATCATATACAAGCAAACTAGAATAGGTGAAATAAAAGAAGGTGAAGAACAAGAAGAAAAAAGAATACCTGATCAAAGAAATATCAAAAACAAGGAAGATTAAAGAAGCTGTAGAAAAATAAAACAGCAAATAATAGGTGTAGCCAAGCTATCAACAGATACAAAGCCCAACTTTCACACTATAGGCAGAATCTCTCTTTCAGTTGAATCAGAAAAATTTCTACCAATTCATCAATGGAGAGACTGCAATGAACCAGCTAGTACCTGACAAAGAAGAAACAATGCAATTCTGAATCTCAGACAGCATGGTGCTCCAAAGAGCAGAGCCTATAGAGAAGGCCTGCTTCCTAGGTCATGCCAGATGTCACTACTTAATAGACAGGATCCAGAGCATATCCATCTTGCCAGATCTAGTGTGCCAAACAGAAATAAGATTGTTCTGCAAATAACCTGACCCTATGCCATGAAAATCTCAATAAGTTGCAACAAGCACTGTACCTCAACGCTGCTCATAAATTGCCATAGCATTCAGTACTTATTGCAACTTCTGACTGGCCTTCAAGGACAGCTCCATGAAGATTATATTGCAGTAATCCAAACTGAAGATAACTAAGTCATGAATAAATAATGTCTTCCAATCCAGGAAAATTTGCAGAAGCTTCATCTACCAGTAGATGTTAAATGGGGGAGGGAAAAGAATATATCCTGAAGAAAAAGCTTCTTGCATAAGACCTCTCATAAGGCCCCAAAATTAGGAGAAACAGTTCAGCACTTCTCCACTTGTGGCTGAATGGGTGGCAAATAATTTTTAATAAATAAAGAAACCTTCTGATTTAGTCCAGAAGGTTACTACAATCAGCCCATCCACCACTGTGGGAGATTGTCCACAAATGTTATTTTAGTCCCAGGTAAGAAACCAACTGGAAGTAGTCCAGATAATATGCTTCCTCCAATGGGTAATAGGTTTCCATTATTTTTCTTTATGGTTTTTCATAGCTTAATTCATAAATTGTATCATGTTGATATTTTTTTAAAAAAGGCTCCTTATTTATTAATGATTGACAGCATCAAATAGCTACAAGAAACTCCAGAATAAGACTAATTGTTGACCTCTTACACCAATGTTAATCAGTGTGTGGGGGGATAGGTAGGTGGGTATATTCTGTTTCTATTCCTTTCCTAGGCAATTTTTTTGAAACAGAATGGTTTTTTTCTTAGTTCATACCGAAACATCTCTTTTCAAATTATTAAAACAGCAATATGTTTTTCCAGGTTTCTACAATTGTTTCAGAAACTACTTCCTTTCCCCCATATGTACTGAGAATTAAAAATTAGGTGTTTCACACACAGTGGTGCTTATTTTGGAGCACCTCCTTCAAAGAACTTGCAGAATTCTATTGGCTACAGTCCCCCCTCCCCCCATATTAAGAAATAAAATCAGCTGGATTATTTTCATGTTAATATTATTTGTGTGTTATTTTCCTTCTCTTCTTCAATCACTCAGTCCATTTTCATTTTGCAGCTGTTTGGCAAAAACCGTTGGTTCCCAGGTCAAATAGTTACACCTTCTATTCAGTTTTATCTCTAACTTCCTTGGGGTGGAGGAGAGAAATTCAAAATTAATGGAGGCAACTACAGTGCTCAACCTAGACGATGAAAGGATATATTTGTTTTAGCTCTCCATCCAATATTCTGAGTCAGATTTGAGATGGAAAGAAGCCCAGAATTCTCAGTGTATTCACAGATTAAGTTGCATTAAATTATTTCATGCTTCAATACTGCTGCACATTGTCTGATGTCCTGTGAATGCTGTCCCACTGTGCAGCACTATGAACAAGTCTATCATGTGAGATGTTCAGGGCAGGTTTCCATTAGCTGCTATACAGGTGGAATAATTTATACTTTATTGTCAAAGGGGGAGATAATGTATATGGTGCTGGGACATAAATGTGAGCCAACTCTATCTGGGATCACACGTCTTAAACACTGTAAGAAAGCCATATTTTTCCAAAGTGCCTTATGGGTAATTTTAATGATGCACAGCCTCCATGAAAATGGATTGTTTCTGGTTCTTCACCATGAACCCTTTGGAATGGTAAATATATCAGCTATTGAAGTCACCTAATCTATGCAGCTGTCTCTGTTTAAATGATGAACTGGTTAAGGCTTCATCTTGATTGCAGTTTCTGTTGAGAAGCTATCTTTATTTAGGCACTAAGATTTCATTATGGCACTTTTTAACAATTCAGAGAGCTGTTCAAATTCTTCTTCTGAATCAAGTCTCAAGCATAACTGATATATTCTTCATGTTTATGGAAATTCACTCTGACCAACTGAGTTTCACAAGCCTGATGCTACAAGGAGCACTTATGCTGGGCAGCCATCCTGACTGGAAGTCTGGCTAGATTTAACATTAAAATATTATATTAATATCTAAATATTAAATAAATCTTAAAACATATAAGTACATATATACAGCCACTTCAGAAGACATCTGGCAACTAAAAAATATTTGGACTTGAAGTACATACAGTACTATTCCTTCTAATGCAATTTCACAAGAAATATCTTTTTAGTCTAGTTAAGGATGTGAAGATTTATAGCAGTGATCAACAGTACCATTTCTTTTCTTCTTCTTTTTTTGAAAAAAAATGTGTTTTTTTATTTTTATAACAAAAACAACAAAACCATCTTTAAATTATACAGTGGCTATATGTATCTTGTGCCTATAATAATATTGTTCTACATTTCTTATTAAATTTACATTCATATTATATTATAGTCAACATTATATATCCTCTTATATCATTCTTACATTGTCATTAAACTTTTATTTCAATTTCAAACTATCCTTAAAGGCAAACCCCAAATCTTATTAAATTATATTCATATTAAAGCTTATTCAAAAATAATTAATTTTAGTATATCGTTATTAATACAATATCCTTTAATTTCTTACTCTATTTTCTAGCCATCCATAAAATAACTCCCAAATCTTATAGTACTCCTTTTCTTCTTGTTCTCTAATTACTAATGTTAACCTACTCATTTCTGCCCATTCCATTATTTTCTTAATCACTTCTTCCTCCATTGAAACTTTCTCCTTTTTACAATTTTGAGCAAATATAATTCTAGCTGCAGTTTATACATTAATAATCAAGTATGTTTCTTCTTTACTATAATTTTCAGGCAAAATCCCCAAAAATCCAATACAAAAATCCAAAAAGAAATCACTTTGGTGAAAAAACAAATCTGGTCATGTTGCCAACTTCAAAAGCTGATACAAAAATTTAGGCCACCAGTTAAAAACTGAATGCACCAATTATCACATTAAACAAGAAGAAAACCTTCTACGCACCAATTCCATCCATGCTTTCTACAATTTTGTAAACAACTAAAAGACTCAAGGTCTATCCCACCCCTGAAAGGACCTAATGGTAAAGACTGCAACAACGACACTATTAAAGCCAACATCTTTAACACATTCTTTGGTTCAGTATTTGTAAACAGCAATGGATCATGCCCATTGTCTTACAGAAGACAATGTTGAAAAAGCACTGTGCAATCTAAAACCATCTCTATCTATTGAACCGGATGGAATATGTGCCTACTTCTTTAAAAAGCTATTCACTGCCATAGCCGAACCTCTAAGCATAATCTTTGAAAAATCGTTCAGGACCAGCTCCTTGCCAAAACTATGGTCACAAGCCAGGGTCATCCCAATCTTCAAAAAGGGAGAACCCAGCCTAGTTGAAAATTACAGACCAATCTCTTTATGTTGCATCACCTGTAAAGTCATGGATCAATTATTAACCAATCCATCTTCCTCCACTTAGAAACAACCTACTCTCTAATAAACAACTTGGTTTCAGGAAAAAACTATCATGTAATCTGCAACTCTTACACTGCAAAAACTACACAACTCAATCAGGGCAACTAGACTAAACTACACAACTAGACTACACAACTCAATCAGGGCAAAGCATTAGACGTAATCTACATAGACTTCTGTAAAGCCTTTGATTCAGTGGTACACGACAAACTACTCCTAAAACTAAAATCTTATGGTGTCTCTGGACACCTGCATAACTGGATAGAAGCATTCCTGTCAAACAGACAACAAACGGTCAAAATTGGGAGTGTCCTACCAAATTCTGTACCTATCAAGAGTGGTGTCCCCCAAGGCAGTGTTCTAGGACCAACTCTTTTCATACTCTACATAAATGACCTCTGTGATCATATCAAGAGCAACTGCATTCTCTTCGCTGATGATGTAAATCTATTCAACACTACAGACAATTATGCTACCTTCAAAAAGACCTTGATTATGTATCAAAATGGTCAAACAAATGGCAACTTCAAATCTCAACAAATAAATGCTCTGTCCTACATATTGGGGAAAAAAACAGAAAATAAAATACAGGCTGAATAGTCAAGACCTTGTTGATGATCCAAACTCTGTCAAGGATCTTGGAGTACTCATCTCTAATGACCTAAGTGCTAGAGCCCACTGTAACTACATAGCCAAAAAGGCATTAAGAGTTGTTAACCTAATGCTCCGTAACTTTTTCTCTGGTAATATCACGCCATTAACTAGGGCATACAAAACATTTGCTAGACCAATACTCGAATATAGCTCATCAGTTTGGAACCCACATTACGTATCTGATATTAACACAGTTGAGAAAGTCCAGAAATATTTCACAAGATGAGTTCTCCACTCCTCTACTCGTTGCAGAATACCTTATGCCACCAGACTCGAAATTCTAGACCTAGAAAACCTAGAACTACGCCACCTTCTGTCCGATCTAAGGATAGTATATAAAATCATACATTGCAATGTCCTACCTGTCAGTGAATACTTCAGCTTCAACCATAACAATACAAGAGCAAAAAATAGATACAAACTCAAGGTTAATCACACCAAACTTGATTGCAGGAAATACGACTTCAGCAACAGAGTGGTCAGTGTCTGGAATACTCTATTTGACTCTGTGGTTTCTTCCCCAAACCCCAAAAACTTTAACCTTAGACTGTCTACTATTGACCTCAACCCTTTCCTAAGAAGTCTGTAGGGGCGTGCATAAGCACACCAACATACTACTGTCCCTGTCCTATTGTTTCTTTTTTTTTCTTATATGTATCCATGTATTCATAACTATGTTTTTACTTATACCTATTATCTTGTAAGCAATTGACAAAAATAAATAAATAAATAAAATAAATAAATGAAAAGATCTCAGGTTTTAAATCTATGTGTTGTTTTATCATTTTTCCAACCATGTATGTATTTTAGTCCAATATCTTTTAGCTTCCATGCATGTCCATCACATATGGTAGTATGATCCAGGTATCTAAAAACACTTCCAACATTTTGCCGATTTATCTTTAAACATCTTTGCTAGTCTTGCCAGGGATAGGTGCCACCTGTAAAAATCTTATACAAATTCTCTTAATAGATTGTTGACATTATTTATTTATAATTTCTAGTCATAATTTCTGCCATTTATCCAAATCTATCCCATATCCAAAAATTTCCCCCTGTCATTTCTTTAACCTGTTCTTCTTCTAGTTTCACTCCTAAAAGATAGCAATGCAATTTTTTAATCATCTCCTCTTCAGTACCTGTCAGGATTTTATTTAATTCAGTCAATTTTTTGTAAAACCCAACTATCGTATTGTCTTTTTTATATCATATATTTGCACATATGAATACCAATTCAAGTTTACCCTTGTTCATTTAATTTTTAATTTGATTTGAGTTCACCCTTTTCATTTAAAACATCATTATATCTAACATCATTATATCCATTTTAAAAACATTTGGATATACAAATGCCTTCATTGTTGATAACCAGACTGGTATTGTTAATAATGTTGTTCCCTTATTTTCTCCCATGTTGACAATAAAGCATCTCCAATATAATGTCTCTGGAAATAACCATGTGCCTTACTTTTCTTATACCATAAAAATGCAAGCCACCCCAATTGTAAGTCTTGCCCTTCCAATATTAACAGCCTAGCATTTCTTAAAGTAATACATTCTTTCTTTTCTTTTCTTTTTTTTTGTAAATTTTATTGGTTTTTAATGACAAAACAGAAACAAACAAAACATAAAAACATCAAGCTTTCTTCCATAAGCATACAAGCAGTGTGCCGGTTTACAAATTTTTTATGCATCCATTTCATAGTCTTCAATTTCAGTTACATTACATAATAGCTCGTATTATCAATAAAAAATTGAATACCCTAGTATCATTATTAATCAATAATTTGACAATAATTTTATTCATTCATATTTTATGAGATAACTATAATTTACTTAGTTTATTTTATAAGAATTCATATAATCCTCCCAAATCTATCCTAAACATTATATCTACAACATTTTGTAGATATAATAGAAAAAGAAAAAAAAAGACATCTTTATATATTTATTATTTTCTAAAATTCTTTATATTCCATGATTGTATTTTATTATCTAACCATTCATAGAAAAGGTGCCAAATTTTGTTTTCTAATTTCAAATGTCAATCTACTCATTCCAGCACATTCCAATATTTTCTTAATGATTTCCTCCTGCAATGGTATTTTCTCATTTTTCCAATTTTTAGCAAATACAATCCTGGCCGCTGTTAATACATTTACAATCAGGTATTTCAAATCTTTGCTATATGTATCAGATAAAATTCACAATAAAAATATTTCTGGTTTCAAAAGAAAGTAATACATTATTTTATCCACATCAATGTTATGGCCTGGTTGTATAGTTCCCAATTGGGTAATCCAAAACCTCCTCTCATTTTAGTATCTTGTAACAGTTTTAATTTGATCTTTGTCTTTCTTCCCTGCCATATATATTTCAACATCATTTTATTTAAGTCCTCAAAATATTATTTCCCTAACTTTATTGGAATTGTCTGGAATAAGTATAACAGTACTATTTCTATGCTAGACCCCACAATCAATAAACATAAGCAGGTATAACCAAAGCCATAATTACAATACATAACAGAATAAATTAAAAGCCATCACAATAGCACACAGGTTGCACAAAACAAAATACTGGCAGGTAAGGGAATAAGTGATAAGGGATATACAATAGTTTTGAGAACAGTTAGAAACAAACTCTTTGTTCAATTTTCTATCAGAGAAAGAAAGAAAGAAGTTAGAAATAATTAAGTAATTTCCTAAATCAAATCTTTTTTGAAACAACTAAGCTATACTGGAAATGGCGATGTAATGTACAGTATGTAAACCAATTCTATATAAATTGCCCATAATGTTATCTATGAAGAAAACACTCTATAACTTCATATCAATTTTAGAAAACTTGCAAAGCATTTTTCAGGTATTGGTTGTATTATCTTAAATTGTGATCAAAGGGGAAAGTGTTTCTTGCATCTAAATTGTAAATATTGTTAGGAATCTGTCCACCAGTTAGTTGGGTTGGCAATATATAAACCAACAATGTATGTTTGTAGCTTTAAGACAAAATCACTGTATTGATTTATACAGTGTATTGATATATTACGATAGGTTGATTATATTGCAAATTACCATAAGAGGGAGCTAGAGATCATAGCTTGCTCTCTCTGACATTCTGTCTCTCTGACATTCTGTCTCTCTGACATTCTGTTGCTATCTAAAGTTCTCTGTTGTATTTATGCTGTGCTTATATTTTGATCTTTTTGTTTACTGTAAATGATAAAGGCAACAGGTAAGAAGACTTTGTAATTGGATATTCTTTGGACTGTTAAATGTATATGATCTGGACTGTTTATTAGACTGTGCTATTTCTTAAAATAAACTTTAACTCAATTTAGTGTATAAGTGTGTGGCTGAATAATTATTCATAACTACTCTCATAAACGTGTCCATGTGCATATCCTTGTCACTCAAGGGTTATTCTGTACATATCATAACAAATATATAGCAAGAAAAGACTAAAATTAAAGAGAAAAGAGCTCACCTAAGGTGAAATGGCCAAATAGACCAGAATCTATACTATTAACTGATCATTGGATGATTTGCAGTGGATCTGTAAGATTTCTTGTTTTCCATTTATTTCAAAATAGCAATAAGATTATTCTCTCCCACAAAATTAGACAGAAAACTGACTTTTTAGTAATTAATCTGTATATTTTTTTATGTGTACAGATTTATACTTTAAGTATTAAGTTTTCACAAGTTGTGGTTAAAATTAATTGTGTGAGTTTTTTCCATTTTTAAAAAATAGGATTTCTTTTTTTTAGAAAAAGAAAGAAATAGCCACATTCCACCTCAGCAATTGGTGTGCATATTACCAGCCCAACAGTCCACAGTAAAGTTCCAGAATAATATTTTACAGTATAATAACTCTCCAAAGTACCTGGGAGTAACTTTGGATAGATCATTAACCTTATAACAATACCTGGAAAAAACAATTGCAAAATTGAAAAGCCACTAGTGAACACACATTTACTGAACACACTGGCTAGAACAAGGGTCGCCAACCTTTTGGACCTCAGGGACCACCAAAATCATAATTTTAGATCCCAGAGACTACGAACTGGTTCTGTAGGCATGGCCTAATTTGTGGGTGTGGCTTGGTGGTCATATGACTGGCTGGGCATGGCTTGTATATAAATATTATAAATATATTTATATATATTGAATTTTTTTATTAAAAAGAGCTGTTAAGCCTGGGTTCCGCAACCAGGGTTAAGGAGACAAGCTAAACAGAATGTGCAGCATTAGTCAGATAGGCACACAGATAAATGAGTGAGATAAGCTTGTATGTTTGTTAACATACAGTAAAAATAACAGATACGCTTGTGCTATCAAAAATATAGTTTATTCCATTTAGAGTTTATAGCATAGTCAAAATAACAGTCCATTAGTCATGTATCGTTTAATCAGTCCATTCAAGGATATTCAATTAGCAAAGTCCATGTAGAATATCCAATGTCAGTTCACTTACAAATAAATCAGTCCTTTCTCTCTCCCTTTCCATTAGGAGAAAAACGCAGTCTTCATCCAGTAATTTGGGATCATTAAGTCAGAGAGAGCAAGCTGCAGTGCCTTGCTTCTTTTATGGTGCTATTTACAACCACTCCCTTAATTACAATCTTACAGTTAAAGTTACAGACACTTTAACTAATAAACCATGATAACATATTTATTATTTTACCTAAAACAGTTAGGGTAAACAATGTTATCCCTAACATTCTCCCCTTTTAGCTAAATATAATAATACAACTATTTACACTTTTAAATTATATTTGTTACAACTCTCTTTAAACTTAATTACTCCTTGAGCTTTTGTAAATTGGTCTGCAATGTTTTCTTCTGTCATGCAGTATTCCAATTTAATTAGCCCATTCTTTACAGATTCTCTAACATTTAAGTATCTTAAATCAGTATGCTTTGATCTAGTTTTTACAGCAATATTAGTAGCCAACTTTATGGCTGCCTGGTTGTCCTCGTACACAATAATGGAATCTTTAACAGCTATACCCATGTCTAATAATAACTGTTTGTACAAAATTAAGTCAGTGCATAGTAATGACAGACATGAAAATTCCGCTTCCATCGTGGACAAGCTAATATGCTGTTGTCTGATTGACCTCCATCCTATTAGTGTATTACCAAATAATATAGCCATCCCAGATGTTGATTTTCTAGTGTTTATGTCAGTTGCAAAACTTGCATCTGCATAGGCACTAAGACTCAAATCACCCTTTGGTTCTATGTACAATGCATGGTTCATTGTTCCTTTAAGATATCTTAAAATTCTCTTTAATGATTGCCAATGACATTGATGTGGATCTGAATTAAAACGTGCCAGCTGATTAACACTATAAGCTATATCTGGCCTTGACCAATTGCTTATATATGATAAGCTACCAATCAAAGATTGATATATGGACTTATCAAATTTGGGACTTTGCGCATCAGCTTGGCAAACTTCCTGACTCATTGGAGTCTTTGCCGGTTTACAAAGTTCCATTTTATACATTTTAATTAATTGGCAAATTTTATCTTCTTGAGATATCTTAAATCCATTTTTTGTTTTGTTAATTGTCAATCCTAGATAATTTTTAATTTCACCTAAATGCTTTAATTTTATCTTTTTAGCTAATAATGATATAATCTCCTTAGCTTCATTATTAGTCTTAGTTATCAAAGCAATATCATCTGTAAATAATAACAATAATGACACTGTTCCATTATTTTCTCTTTTAAACATACATGGATCTGATAAACCAGATTTAAAACCTATATTGTTTAATTCTTTCACAATATATTGGTTCCACTCAAAGCCAGATTGTTTCAACCCGTGAAGACTCTTTCTAAGAGTCTTCATTGTTCTTTCTAACAATCATTACTATTTACTTTATTGTCTTTAATAATAACTGGCTTTTTCAAATATATAGTGTGCTGCAATGGTGCATGCAAATAAGCAGTTTCTACATCTAAATGGTTAATGACATAGTTTTTCTTACCTGCCCACACTAAAGCTGCTCTCAAAGATGTTGCCTTAAGACTTGGTGCAAAAACTTCATAGTAATCAGATGCAGTTTGATTAAATCCTTGAGCTACCAACCTAGCTTTATGGGTAATAGTCCCATCATTTCCAGTTTTTACTTAAATATACATTTGCACCCAATGGATTTTTCTCCTAGAGGTAATTTGGCATCTTCATATACTTTCATTACCTTTAATGAATTTAGTTCTTTTTCCATTGTCTTTTGCCAATTCTCCTGATCCATAGCAGGATACATCCTAAGTTCATCTACACTAGTTGGAACTTTAGTTACTTGGCAAACTATACTTGCTTGATACCTATCAGGTGGTCTAGTTACACGTGTAGTACGTCTAGGTATTACAGGACTTACAGGTGGACTTTCATTTATTAACTGTTCTTGATTATCTAACTCTTCCTGATCAACTGTTTCTTCTTGTTCTGATCCTATTTGTTCTTCGTGCACTTCTTCTTTAATTGGACTCTTCTTATAACTAGTCTGATCTTTTTGCCTTTTGTAGGGTTCAATAATTACTTCGTTATTTAAATCTTGCTCTAATCTATTCCATCCTACATGTTCTAGGAATTTAGCACAAGCACTGGTGTAAACTCTAGATGTACCTGGTTCCCAGAATCTATAAGATCTATGATTAGATTCATATCCTACAAAAAATAATCTTTTAGCTCTATGCTATCCTTTGTGTCTGAGTTGTGAAGGGATATGCACCCATGCTGGTGCTCCAAATGTGTGCATGTAACTTAAATCAGGTTTTGTACCATGCCACAGTGTGAATGGTAATTCACCTGTTGTTGAATTAACAACATTATTTAATATATGATTACCACACATTATTGTTTCTCCCCACAAATTGTCAGGTAATCCTGAATCAGACAACATAGCACGTGCCATTGACTGCAGTGTTTGGCCTCGTTTCTCTATAAAGGCATTATGTTGTGGCCTATATGGTGCAGACTTTTTATGTTGAATACCTAACATTCTAAGTCTATTCTGAAATTTATTATTTGTAAATTCTGCACCATTATCTGTTATAAAAGTTACTAATTTCTTTTTAGTTTTCCTTTCTGCAAATTTTATCCAATTAAAGAGATTTACGTTTCAGTTTTGCTCTTCATTAAATAGCAAAACCCATATCTAGAATAGTGGTCCATTATACTTAATATGTATCGAGCTCCTCCTACACTTGGTTTTTTCGGACCTATTAAATCTGCAAATACTACTTCTAAAGGCTCTTTGGTAGTAAATCCATCAACTCTATTAGCCGGTATGACCTTGGATTTGCTTTGATTACAAGCAAAACATTGCAAATACTTATTACAAGGTTTCAAACTTATTCCTTTAGATAATTCAACAGTTTTCTTAAGCATTTTAAAATTTAAATGCCCTAGCCGTCGGTGTAACAAGTGAATACATTCATCATGAGGTTTCTTATTATCAAAAACCGTGTTAGCCACCTCTAAACCATTATCATTTAACACATATAATTCACCTCTTAAAGATGCAGTAATTTTCTTATCTTCTTTCTCAATTATGCACTTATCTCCTTTAAATGTAACTACATATCCTAGTTTAACCAAAATTCTAACTGAAATTAAATTAAACTTAAATTGTGGTACATATAACATTTTTACATTCTATTTTATGAAAGAACAATATGCTACACCTTGAACTTTAGCTTTCAGTTTCCAGCCATTGGCTGACGATATCTGCTGTGTACTCTTGGACATTTTAATAAAATTTTTGTTATCATTTGTTATACAGTAGGATGCTCCACTGTCAACCACCCATAAATTATTTTTTACAGCTCCGTTAATATACATGGCTAACTCTAAATTTTTATTTTTATTTTGGTTACTTTTAGTATTCTGGCCAGCATTCTGGCGCTTTGCTTTTTTACAAAATCTTGCCAAATGTCCTCTTCCTCCACAATTAAAACACTTTTTAATTGCGTATGCAGTAGGAGATTCAATATCTTCTTTTTGAGGTTGCTCTCTCCTTAACTGATCTCTTTCAAGTCTTCTTCTTGCCTCTTCAATCAATCTGCCAGTTATATCAGTTAAAGTTAGACTTTCCTTAGGCAATATTTCAAGGGAAGTGACATAGTTATCATAACTTTCATTTAGTGATGATAGAATTATGTAGACTTGGTGTAGTTCAGAGAAAATAAGCTCTTTCTCGTGCAGTTCTTGAAAAATGCTTTTTATAGAATTCAAATGACTCAGCATATCACCATTCGTCTGGAGATACGTCCTGAAAAGCTTCCGTGTTAGATTTATGTGAGCACCAACGTTATCTCGGACATAAATCCTCTTCAGCTTCTGCCAACACCCAACAGCCATTTGCTCTCCATGGATATGAACAAGTTGCTGGTCAGACAGTGTTAGTCCTATTATGCAAAGAGCTTGTTCATTTTTCTGCATAAAGTCTTTTTATCTTTTGTCTGTCTTCCTAAACCTCTGGATCCATTCCTCTATGTTTGGTGGATTTTCAATTATGTTCCACAGACTTTCTCTTCGTAGAAGTAGACTACATTTCATAGACCATGATACATAGTTTGTTCCATACAACTTGGATATAAGGGACAAACTTTGTAGATTGACTTGTGCCATGTTTTCTTATATATGGATATAAAACTATAATTAATAAAACACAGCTGTCTGTTTACTGTAACGTATAACAACACAAACTTTTACTTTTTACATAAATTTGTTTTATCCTAGTTAAACTGACTTTGCAGCCTCTGGGCCCATAACCAGTGTTAAGCCTGTGTTCCCCAACCAGGGTTAAGGAGACAAGCTAAACAGAATGTGCAGCGTTAGTCAGATAGGCACACAGATAAATGAGTGAGATAAGCTTGTATGTTTGTTAACATACAGTAAAAATAACAGATACGCTTGTGCTATCAAAAATATAGTTTATTCCATTTAGAGTTTACGGCATAGTCAAAATAACAGTCCATTAGTCATGTGTCGTTTTAGTCAGTCCATTCAAGGATATTCAATTAGCAAAGTCCGTGTAGAATATCAATGTCAGTTCACTTACAAATAAATCAGTCCTTTAACTCTCTCCCTTTCCATTAGGAGAAAAACGCAGTCTTCATCCAGTAATTAGGGATCATTAAGTCAGAGAGGGCAAGCTGCAGTGCCTTGTTTCTTTTATGGTGCTATTTGCAACCACTCCCTTAATTACAGCCTTACAGTTAAAGTTACAGACACTTTAACTAACAAACCATGATAACATATTTATTATTTTACCTAAACCAGTTAGGGTAAACAATGTTATCCCTAACAAGAGCAACTTTTACCCAAAATCAGGCAAAGCAGGCAGGCAGATTGAGTTGCTCACAGAATCACAATTTCATTCAGAGGTCTATATATCTGCCATTGGCTAGCTCAGTCTGTCACATAAAATTTGCTTGCAAGCAAACTCACAAAATTAACTCACAACACACCATGTATGTAAAGCAACTTTTATCCAAAATCAGGCAAAGCAGGCAGATTGAGTTGCTCACAGAATCATTCAGTGATCTTTCTATCTGCCATTGGCTAGTTCAGTCTCTCAAATTTGCTTGCCATGAGTCTGCACTGAATTTGCTTGCAAGCAAACCTTCAGTCCTAAGGGAGGTTCAGCTGTGCTTAGCTAGAAAGCAAGAAATCCAACCATTTCCTGCTTCCTAGCTAATCTAAATCTCCCATCACAGCAGAACAGATGATAGTCGGAAAAAGGAATAATAGCAACTTAGCAGACAAGTTTGCCAAGGAGTGAGTGAGCGGGAAGGGTTCCTATGGCCCATGTGGACTGAGCAACCTTGTGTTTCTGCTCAGCCTGGATTAAATCCTTTGGGGGGGTGCTCTGGGGGTGAGATTTCTCTGCGGCTCACCAAAATTTTCTCACAGCCCACCAAAATTTTCTCAGAGCCCACTGGTTGGCGACCGCTGGCCTAGAACATCTTTTGATGATGATGCTAATACCCTACAAATAATAGCCTTGGCTCTGGTTTATTCCACAGATGAATATTGTGCCAATGTGTGGCCTAACAGTATCCACACCCAAACGGCCAATGTCCGTCTGTGTCAAACAATGTGGTTTATCTCTGGCACATGTATCGATCTCATTCCTGTTCACTAGTTACCAATACTTAGCAGGATCATGTTGACCTACATTAGAAGACAAGTTCTAACTCAGCCATGGTCAAGGATGCTGAACAACAAGCACCTCCTTATTCACCAGGATGTTGCACAGACCATCACAAGAGTGAAATCATGGCCATCATGGAAAATAGCTATTCACGTAACATCTCCTAATTTAACTGCAAGAATGCTTGGGGAAGAGAAGAATGATCCAAATTACCATCTTGTGGACTAGCCATTAATGATCTCTCTACCAAATCACCTGGTTTTAATCTGCTTCACTCTGTGTGGATGAAACTGAACAGAATTAGATGTTTCGCTAGAAGAAGTGCCTCTGTCTAAATCAATGGAGCTGGGAAGATTCCCCTTGTTGTGACTATGGTGCTAAATATGCAAATTATTAAACAGATTGTGTAAGACTGCCCACAAAGTGCATTCCCTAGTTCTCTAGAAGATCTGCACAATACAATGCCAAGGCAATCGCCCGGATAGCTGAATTAGACATCCAGTTTTGAGGCTGCTGCCATATCCCTGTAGAGTTTTTGTATATAATTATGTGAATTGTGTGCATGTTTATTTCTCTTTGTCATGTTCTCATCATATGCTTCATAAATAAAGGGGGGGGGGATGTGAAATGCTCATGAGAAAGCTTCAGAGCTCTCATTGTGCAGTTATTGCATTCTTAATCTGTAGCCTTTATTAAAATTCCAAGGAGAAGAGATGAAGAAATGACTTCTTCCATTAGGTTTTTACAGATGAGAAAACATAGGCAATTATATAAGCTGCAAAGTTATGGAGGGATCTAGAATCATAAAGACAAAAAAAGCATCTTTCAGAATGTGGTAGCAAAATAGTGTATATATTATGAAAATGATAGTCTCCAAATATCAGGTAGCAAGCATTCTCAGGTACTATTTCTTATCTAACTCTTTATGACAGTTTTTGGAATTCTGATTAAAAACAAAATACAGTTCAGATAAATGTAAGTTAATGTAGTCAGGGTGACTCTTAATGCTGCCAATCAAAAAATATTAAACTCTGCCACACTATTACCCATTTGATTTGTATTGGATTTTCTGTCCAGTACACTGTAAATCTAACCTGCTTTTCCTTTATTTTGTCATATGAATTTTAAACCATAGGTTTTTTTCAGGAGTTCATCACTGTCCACTGGTTGGTGGTGAAATATGAGCTGGGAGATAAAGGCAATATGGCCAGTCTCTCCAATGTTAAAAAAAGAAAGAAAGAAATAGAAGTATGTTTGACAGCGCCTTCTACTAAAGCATATTCCCATAGGATTGCAATTAAATCTTTGTCCTTCTTTTTGTACTTCATGAAATTTTAATTCTCGTATGACTAGAATTCTCTCTGCTACATGAGTTTTGCTGCCAAGATAGAGTGCAGGGAAGCATAGGAAAAGAAATACTATTTTCCCAAGGTTGCTTAGCAGCAGGAGTTTGCTCCTTTCAGTGCTCCAAGAACTGATTTGCAGCAGCTACTGTCTCTTTCAATTTTTCCTATTGCTGTTGAATAATATAAGTAAATAATAGCAAGTAAGTAAATCATATCTCAATTTTTTTCAGACAAGCATTTTTTTTGTCTTTTGGAATACATCAATTCGAAATGTCTTAATCATTTTTTTTTACACTGTGATAGTGTATCCTGCATCAAGGCTAGTTTATGAATGAAGATGGAAGGATACAGAAATATTCATAGTTGATGAATATATTATGAAGATGATTTGTTTGTTTAAGGAGTGAACAATAATTCCTTTTATAAAGGACTGGAAATCCTTATGGACTTTTTGCTTTCTGCATTTATTTTTTTAAAGTGTTTATGAGAAGGAGAGAATCAAAGTATGAAATTTGGGAGGGTGGTAACATACAAATATTACTGAAAAGAACAAATGTCCCTTCTTTAGATTCTTTTTCTTTTTTGGCTTTTATTGTCCCTTGTTGTTTTCTTTACTCCTTTAAATATTTTTTCTTTTTTCTGTTCAAGTTTCTGTAGTTTTTTAATCTTCTGTAGAAATACATACACACACATATCAGGATCCATTTTTCCCCATTACTTCTCCAGGTTGTAAACCTGAAGGAACACTAGATTCTAAGGCAGTTATATTCCTGGTGTTGCTTAGCAGCATATACATATCAAAAACAACTGGCTACTTATATGTTCTGCATCATTTATATGATTATCTTAATTATTATGATCCTTTTCATAATTACAACAAACTGGAGTTGGAATCCCCATATAGATCCAATGTGTGTGAACCACCACACTTCTCATAATTCAATCAATTCTAACATACTGCAGCCAGGTAGCCAATGAAAACAGTTAAATGGTAGAAAAACACAAAGCCACATACAAAACATCTGCTCTCCCAGAATATTCTTTTTACATTTAATTATACATTATATAGCAAAAGAGGGATATTTCACCTTATCTGCTTAACTATCTGCAAGAGGATCACAATTTATATTTAAAAATATTAATTCTTAAACTGAAACAGACATGGAAAAGAAATGTTGCATATGACACTAGAAGTTACCACTAAAAGTCTTGGCTTCAAAGTTGCTTTTATTAGTGAAATTTTCTTCTTACATCACATAATTTGCTGTTTGTTCTCTTACACCTTAGTCTTCTGTGTAATGTATAAGTGTAATGAAAACTAATGCTGCCGCCTCCTCTATAAATTTAATTTAAATGGGGATATTTTATAAATGAAACAGGAAATAATCCCTGAAATAAATTCTTTCAATGTAATCACCGCTTTAACAACAACAACACAAGAACATAGCAGATATAAACTAAATGTAAACCACTCCAAACTCGATTGCAGGAAGTACGATTTCAGCAACAGAGTGGTCAATGTCTGGAACTCACCTGATTCTGTTGTCACCTCCTGAAATCCCTACTCCTTTACCCTCAACTAACCTCTGTTGACCTCACCCCATTCCTAAGAGGTCTGTAAGGGGTGTGCATAAGCACACAATTGTGCCTACCGTCCCTGTCCTATTGTCCCCAATTATTAATTCCTATTTCTTGTATTTAAACTTATGTTTATTCTTGTTTCTGTTATATTGTAAGCTTTTGACAAATAAATAAATAAAATAAATAAATTAATTAAGTCTTCCCAGTTCACCACTTTATATTTTTGGGCCAGCAATAATAGTATTCACATCAACATAATTGTTACCTTAAACAATCAACATTCCAAAGTGAATTTCACTTCTGGGAAGATTCCGTTAGCATTTAATCATGGCATATTGCTTAAAGTAGGGGTTGCCAACCTTTTGGACCTCAGGGACCACCAAACTCATAATTTTAAATCCTGGGGACCACTAATATGAATTTTGACTTGACGGTGGCATGCTGACGTTGGTGGGAGAGAGAGAGGGAGAGGGAGAGGGAGAAGGAGAGGGAGAGAGAGAGATCTGATCTAACTCTCTCTCACACACACTCTGTCTCTCTCTCACTCTGTCTCTCTCTCACACACACACACAACACATGGAGATCTCTCACATACCCCACCCCCTCCAAGCACATTCCTGCTTTTGAGCTCTGTTCTCAGGGGGAGGGGGAGAGAGAGATCCGATCTAACACAGAGATCCCTCACAGACACGCACACACCCTCCAAGACAGTTACATTCCTAAGCTGCTTAGAAGAAGAAAGAAGTGGAAAGAAGCAATCTAGTGGCCAGGCAAGTTTTCCCCCGCTCCACCCTTTCCCCCCCAGTACCTCATGTTGTTCCGATGCAAGCCTTGTGTTCCTGCAGGCCAGCCATGTGGGCAGCACAGCTTTGTGTTCCCATGCAGCCTGGGTTAATTGCTTTGGAGGGTGCTCTGGGGGTGATATTTCTCTGCAGGCCACCAAAATTTTCTCATGGACCACCAAGGAGACCATGGCCCACCGGTTGGCGACCACTGGCTTAAAGCACTCAAATACTCAGAGCAGCCTCACATTTCACAAACACAGCAACATAATTCTTTCTCACAACTTCCCACCAGCTAAAGTAAAAGAAGAGGCTAAATAACACATCAGAGCTTCTAATGTGTCAGTTCCGCCATCTATTTGTTGGTAGTGTATAATACTAAATGCATTATTTGTTATTCAACTAAGCATCAAATCAGAAGATTTATCAAGAATTTGAAACAAACAACATAATATATATACCCTTAGGAGATCATTATCTTATAATTTTTTCCAAACCTTTTCCAAGCCTTTCTCCACATATATACAAAGCATATGTTGTCATGTGTGTCACATTCGTTCATGAAGACAAGTATACACAGAGTGTCAGGGTTTTAGAGTGAGGAATTCTGTTTTTCATAAATCCTTGATTGTGTGGAAATCTATTCACATGCGTTTATACATAAATAAATTTTGCCATCTTCAGCTGTAATTAAAAATTCACATGGAGAACAGTTCTAACAACTAAAATTGTCTAATGACTGGGTTTTGCTTTCCTTGACAACTAGTTTGCATAATTAATCAAGAATATATAACTTTGAATAACTTATCTAGATGAAATTTACAAACATGGAATTTCTATGAGTGGTCCCAAATTGCTGCCAAAAATGTTCTTCTTTTAAAAATGTATGGAAGTCAAAACCAGACCAGATTTTCTTAGGGTAGTATTTCCTTGTGTGGAATGATGTTTGTAATAAAGAAAACCCACTTTCTTCCCTACTTTACCAATCACTGTCTTAGTGATTGACATAAATCCAAGGAATTTCATGTAATATCCAATAGATTAATCCAAAACCTCCAGATGGTATCCAGATAATTATACCACACATGCTATTCATCAAAAATGCTTCTCTTAAAAAAATAAAAAGCTGATACTTAAGATTAAATTGCTATTATGAGTGGAGCCTATACTTCTACACTTTATTGAAATTCTCCAAAGGCTACCTCTGATAATGCTAAGAATAGAGAAAATTAAATGGTAAATATATAAAAATTGCTTTGCTTCATCATATAAAGACTCATCTACTCCAGATTCCTATCTCCATCTGGGCAGCTGATCCAAGAAGTTAAAATAAATAGGAAAAAGTGTCATTTTATATAAAAAGGAATACTATTATTGGTATAATTGTGCAGTGTATAACAATTTAGAAGTAACATGGAAAAGTTGACTTTAGTCAGCCTTGGTCCTAGGCTTTGGGACAGAATAACCCAAAGTTTAATTATCCAGATTACTGAAACAACTGCTATCAGGAATGAAAGGATAAGACTTTGAATTTCTAGCAAAAACCTGCGCTCAAATCCATGAGCGTTTAGAGTAGAACCATTCCAAAATATAAAAGCCCTGAAGAAAATATTAGGATTCTCTGATATTTAATGGCATTGCCTGCAAATTTAGCAGTCCTTGATTAAATATGCAGTGAATACAAGCTGTTAACAAGGCCATCAAAGATCCAGAGAAATTCAGGTCATTTAAAAAAAAAATTAGACTTCTATCCATAGTTTTAAAAAAAGGTTTATGGAAATTATTCATTATTAGTGATTATTATATTTATGTATCTCTGTGCGGCTATATGACTAATGTAGCTAGTTTATATAACCACAGTAAATACCAGATGAAACTACCAATTATTAGTGTCAATAATCTAATGAAAACAAAATATTTTAGAAATATTCATAAAATAAAAATGCAAATGCAAAAATAAAATTAACCTTGAAGCACAGTTTAAATTGCTATTTTTCTCCCTGCATTAACCTAGTCCATCAGATATATTTATTTTATAACCATTTTGTAGTTTATGTCAGGCTCCAGATGTTTTCTGGACCACTCTGGAGTCCAATACATTGGCAGGGTGCATGAGGGGGTGACATTGGCAGCCATGGCATGCTACGGATGCTCGGACACTCAGAAAGAAGGAAGACCTGGCAATCCTAATGATCCTGACTCTTCATTGTGACAGAGCTCCTGTAGAGCGGCTGTGTGTCTGCAAAAACCTGTCCTGCATGGGGCTGCATTTGTTTGACTGTGGCTGTTTGCAACATTTGGGAACAGTGCGGGGAGCACAGGGGTTGGATAGGCTGCAGAATAGGTTAGGGGGATTGGATACTATAGAAGCACAGTGGTGGATGACTAAGGGGTAGGATAGGAGAGGCAGGATAGCAGGTGGATATTAGGAGGGGGCGATTTTAGGAGGGGGCAGATGCTGGATGTGGGGTTGTTTGCAAAGGAAGTATTTAAAGTGCTGAGAGGCATAAGCTCTCAGTGCTGGCTTTTCACAGGTTTCCCGTTCTTGTTGCTCTTAATCCTGACTGCTCAAATTAAAGCTGAAATGTGATTACATCAAAGAGTGAGTACTGTCTGCTTTGTAAGTAACTGCTCGGGAGTTCAGAGGCAGCTGAGAGAAAGTCAGCACTCCTTTATATTTGTATGCATTGTGGGAGGTGGTGAAGAATGGCAGAAGGAATGCATCCAAGCTGTTTGGAAGGAGAGGTTGAGGCAAACAAAGCTGTGGAAGTGTTGGAAGATGGATTGGCATGATTGGAGGTAGAGGAAGGAAAATCCACCCCAGATGAAATGCAGAAGGCGGTCAGAGGAAAGGCTTCCAGGGCTCGTAAAGAAGTATGTTTTAGTGAGCCGTTTAACCAGGCTGACCTCAGCAAGTCAAACTGGGGAATACATCCAGGACAAGGGCCGTTAAAGAATTGGCAGGTGCGCAGGTGGCCTGAATGGGAGGAAAGTGCCTGAGCAGTGCCTGGTAATGAAACTCTTGATATGCTGCGACTGCAATTTGGGGAGGTGATAGTACAGGAACCCCCTCCGTCTTCAACAAAGGGAATTGAACATTGACAAAGTATAGCACCCTCAGTCATAATCAGAGATCTCTTGACCAGCTCCAGCTCAAATGTGGAAGTCAGAAAAGGGTTGCACCAATATGATTTACAATCTAGGCATGTTCATGATACAATGACATTTAGGTCTGATGGGGACCCCGCTAAATGAATTTCTGGCAGACCAGGGGCTTTGGAACAGGGTCTTGTGGGACCGCAACCAGGGAAATGGGGACCTCCCCCCTTGCATGACTCATTTGATGGTGATCCTGACAGGGTAGCAATATTTCTAGATCAAATCATCAATCATATAGACCTGTATGGATGGTATTACCCCTCCTAATGGGCTATCATGGCAGCTGTTAGATGGAGTGGCCGGGGAATGGGCTGCAGATTTACACCAGGAATGGTCTCCCGAATTGGCAGACATTGGTCTTTTCTTGTCAGCCTTATGATGCCAGTTTGAAGACAAATCCAAGGGACAACAGGCTGAAGAGGATTTGTTAGCTTTAAGGCAACAGAGATGACTAACAAAGGACTATGTTAACGAATGTTGTCGGGTGGCTGGCTGGCTTCATGCCTGGCCAGAAAAACTGTTAATCCATTTGTTTAAAGGCAGCCTAGATCATGAATTGAATCAGGCCTGTTTGTTCAGGGGCCTACCACAACAGCTGGAAGACTGGTACCAAACAGTTATTGAGTTGGATTCTAGTCTGCGGTAGTTACGAGCCCAAGATAATGGTGGGTTTAGGATTAGGCGGGAACCTACTAGCCAATCAATCCCTATGAGTAGCACTCCATCTAGGGGTCCATAAGGTCACGGTTCATTTAGGTGCTTTCAGTGCAATAAACAGAGACGCAGGGCGGCAGAGTATCCTATACCACCATTGGGACCTGGACCACATACAGCAGAAACTACCATCCAAAGACCTACCCAAGGAGGATCTTCTCATGGCCAAGTGAGCAGAGGCACCTGGCAGGCAGTGGAAAGATCAAATGGTGCAAGCCAGTTACACACTAGCACCAATAAAGACAGATCAACAGAAGATGATCCAACCTTACCCAGATGTTCTGTGCTATCCAAGGGTGACATTCAGGAAGAAGATCAGAGGATGACCCAATGGTAAGTATGCCCATCTGCCCATTCATCATACCAGTCGTACTTCACAATAGGCGAAACAATCAGGTAGCAAATTTTGGGGCGTTGATTGATTCAGGATATACGAGGTGTTTGGTAACACAGGCGGATTGTGGGTTATACCATTGAACACTCCCATTAGGTTCAAACAAGTGGATGGATCCATATTAGGTGATAGTCCAGCAACACATAGAACTGAACCTGTGAAATTGGTGATGGGAGAGCACTGAGAATGGCTTTCATTTGTAGTGGTTCAACATATGACTGAGGCAGTAATACTTGGTTTATCCTGGTTAGATAAATGGAAACCCACAATCTGGTGGGAAGGAGGGTTCAGAAAGCTACGACTTGCAGTGGGACCTCATCCTATAGAAACAAATGACGTTAAAACCGGGTTGGAGAAATCAATAGAAGAACTAACTAATAAAGACACGTATCCAGTAGAATATAAGGACTTAGCTGAAGTGTTTAATGAAAAGGGCAGTGACATTTTACAACCACATAGGTCAATAGACTGTGCCATCGAACTGCCTCTGGGAGCAAAGTTATCTAAACGTTGTATGTATTCAATGACTCAGAAAGAATTAGAGGAGATGTGCAAATATATTGACAAGATCTTACCTCGAGGATTTATTCAACCAGGCCGTTCCCATGTAGTGGCTTCTGTATTGTTTCGGGAGAAGAAAGATGGGGGCTTGAGATTGTGTGTTGATTTCCAAGGACTGAATGCTGTCTGCTTGGAACCCTTGTACCCTTTACCACTTATGAAGAATCTTTTGTCCACATTGGCTAAAAGACGTGTCTTTACAAAGTTAGATCTACACAAAGCATATTATCAGGTATGCATCAAGTTGGCAGATAAATGGAAGATAGCCTTCAATTGCCCACTTGGTAGTTATCAATTTAAGACCATGCCTTTTGGTCTCGAGGCGCTCCAACGGTCTTCATGCAGCTGATTAATAATGTGTTGCAGTAGCATTTATATCAAGGCATTCTTATCTATCTGAACGATATTTTAATATATTTTAATAACATGAAGAAACATGTTGAGTTAGCAAGAACTGTACTCTAAAATTACTGAACACTAAATTATACATCAAATTGTCGAAGGGCAAATTTCATCGTTATAGAATTTCAGGTGATGGTGTTGAGATGGACCCACATAAGATGCAAACTATATTGGACTGGCAGTCACCTACAACATGAAAACAACTGCAGAGTTTTTTCAGATTTGCCAATTTTTATTGGCAGTTCATTCCGTCTTTTGCTTCCACTGCCTTACCTTTAACCAATTTGTTAAGGACTAAACATCTTGGTGTAACAAAAACAAAACAAAACCACAAACAAGAATGGACAGTATTGTGTCAGAAAGCATTTGATAGGTTAAAACAGTTGTTAACTAATGAACCTATATTGAAATATCCAGACCCTGGGTGGCCATTTGTAATATAGGCAGACACAACTGACATAACTGTTGGAGTGGTATTACTGCAACAAAATGCCCAAGGGACATTACAACCTTTCACCTACAAGTCCAGAAAACGAAGCCTGATGGAATGAGACTGGGTGATTTTGGAGAAGGAAGCTTTCACTTCCACTTGTTAGAAGGTGCACAGTCTCCATTTGAAATATGGACAGACCATAAGAATTGGGAAGCATTACAATCACCCCCAAGACTGTCACCCAAACAAGTTCGATGGGTGTTATATTTTTGAAGGTTTAACTTTAAATTAAAATTTATCCCGTCTGGCAGAAAATTTCTGGCAGACACATTGTCATGCTTGCCTCAATATAAGAGTCAATGAGAAGACGTTGTGCAGCCAATAATGTCACAACCAGGTGTTGTACATTCATTAAGAACTCATATTATGACAGTTGATTTACCTGACACAGTAGCTCAAGATCCATGGCTACAAGAACAAAAAACACAATGTGACATGAGAGATGGAAGAGCCTGAAGAGGAGATAAGAGATACCAGCAGCAGTTAGACCCCTAGTACTAAAACGGTGTCATAATGCCAAATAAGCCAGACATTATGGGTTTTTAAAAACTGTGCATTTAGTAAAACGTCAGTTCTGGTGGCCATCTATAAGACATGATTTAGAAACTCATGTAAAACAATGTCCAGTATGTGCTGTTACCAAAATACATCCCAGAAAACCACTAGGATTACTACAATCTGTCATTGATCCCAGTCAACCATAGGAGGATATTGCCATGGACTTCATAGTAGACTTACCTTCTAGCCATGGGTATATTGTATTTGGACAGTGATAGACTTATTTTCAAAACAGGCACACTTCATTCCATGTAAGGGGCTACCATCAGCTCGGAAACTATCAGATATGTTTATCAAACACATATACAGACTACACGGAATCCCACGCCATATTATTTCAGATAGAGGAGTACTGTTTACTGTCTGATTCTGGTGTGACTTCTTGCGATCAATTGGGTCTGCACAAGGCTTGAGTATGGTGTACCACCCCAGTACAAATGGCATGGCAGAACAAGCAAATGCAGCTATTGAGCGGTATTTTCATAGTTACATCACATATCAGCAGATCAACTGGGCAGAACTTCTACCATTTGCAGAAACAGCCTACAATAATACAATGTATAAGAGCACATGATAGACCCCTTTCCAAATAATACATGGACTAGACTTTGTGCCCATTCCAGAGTGATCCCGAGTTTCCCAAAATCCCACTACCGCCTCACCTTGGCTTTGAGTATATAAAGCACATGGAAAGGCATACAAGAAGCATTAAACAAAGCTGCTAGGGCATACAAAAAACAGGCTAAAAAAAACATTCAACATAGGGGATCATATGTACCTACCTACCAAGTATTTAAATATGGGACTGCCATGTAAGAAACTAGGCCCTAAATATGTCAGACCCTTTCCAGTCATACAGGTGATCAATCAGCTAACCGTTCAGTTGAGATTACCCTCAAAGTTTAAATGTGTACACCCAGTATTCCATAGTAGTTTCCTAAAACCAGCTACAGGCATGGGCCCAGAGATAGACAAATCGGGCCCTGTGAATGATGACCATTATGAGGTGGACAGTATCCTTGATTCCCACTGACAGAGGGGCAGGCTTCAATACCTAGTCAAGTGGACAGAATATTCCATTGATGAGGCATCCTGGGTGGATCAGAACCATATGGCAGGTCCACAGTTACAACACAAATTTCATAGAGCATATCCCACTAAAGTGGGTGGAAAGGGTGGAATGTATTGCATGTATATCTCTCTCTGCTCCCTTTTGTCTTCCAAGCAGAGCCATGGTAGAAAGGGATGCATGTCAGACCAGCTCTGGAGCCTGATACATTGGCAGGGTGCACAAGGGGGTGACATTGGCAGCCATGGCATGCTACAGTGGCCCAGAAGCTCTGGATGCCTTCCATTTTGTTCTGGAGCCATCAGCACGCTATGGCTGCCCAGGAGCTTGAAAAGAAGGAAAGAAGGTGGTCCTGACAAGCCTGACTCTTCACTGGGACATCCTCGCGCCCCTTCTACGGGCCCACTATGCACCCGCCGTACCAACACTTGTCCGAAGACATGAATTTTACCAGAGGGACCAGCGGAAGGGAGAGAGCGTTGCAGATTTCATCGCAGATCTCCGGAACCTGGGAGGCCTCTGTGAGTTCGCAGACCTCGAAGAAGCTCTGAGAGACTGAATAGTACTGGGATTAGATAACCAGACGATACAGAGCAAGATCATGGCAAAAGGGGACATCAACCTTGCTGATGTCATCAAAGACGCTACTGCAGCAGAAGCAACCAGGAAGTCAGCCGCCTGAATGCGCCGCACCAACGCACCACTTCATCAACTCGCCAGCGATACCTCACCTCACCTAGAGAGGCACACAACAATGACCCACCACAAGGACCTCGAATCGCCATCAGAAAGTGATGAGGAGGAGGTCAACTGGCTCCGGTCTGAACGTAACCAAAGCTACCAGCGAAATCAAAGACTACCGCACCAATGCGCGGGTTGTGGGGCAAACCACCAGCGATCAGACGGCAAATTCCTCAACGCGCTCTGCCATTTCTGTGGGAAAAGAGGCCACATTGGAAAGGTCTGTAGAAGCAAGCAAGGATTTCAGAGGGGAAACAACTACCGCCAGACCACAGAGAATCGCCCTGTGAGTCAGGAACATTTGAACCGCCAATGGAACAACCACTCCTACAGAAATAAAACAACTGACATTTTATCGAGAAGAGAGAGGCACACCAAACCATTACAATCGATCATGCCTCATCGCAAGACGCAAAGACATAAGACATAAGAGTTTATTTGTCATTACACTCGCAAGCGGGTGCAATGAAATGAGGTGCTCTTCCACAAGTAAAACTGGACAACACCACTAAAAGAAAAAAAAATTAAATTAAAACTAAACACAACCGACCATACAATAATCTCTATGCAATTTAAAAATGTAAAACCCCATGACTCTCAGCCATTCACTTCCACATAAATTTTATAACCCTGCATTCAAACTCAGGACTGTACTTGGATAAAAACTGTTCTTAAATCTGGTCGTCCTTGTTCTTAATACCCTAAATCTCCTTCTCAGTGGTAATAGTTCAAAGAGCTGATGTCCTGGATGAGAGGAGCCATTCAATATATTAAGTATCTTCCTCCTACATCTATTCCTATACAGTTCTTCCAAAGAGGGAAGTGAGCAGCCAATGATGTTTTGGGCCATCTTAATCACCCTCTGAATTGCCTTTTTCTCTGCCACTGTGCAGCTCAAGAACCATACACAGAGACAGTAGGATAATATACTCTCAATTGAACTCCGATAGAAAGTAGTCAACAGACTCTCAGCCAGTTGTTGTTTCCTAAGAATCCTTAGTAAATACAACCGTTGTTGTGCCTTCTTAATTAAAGCAGTGGTGTTTGCACTCCAGGTCAGGTTATTTGTAATGATGGTCCCGAGATTCAACCACCTGTTCCACACGAACTCCCTCTATATACAGTGGCTGAATGTCTGCTCTTTTTTTCCTATAGTCCACTATAACCTCCGTGGTCTTCTTAATATTAAATAGAAGATTATTATTTTTGCACCAACGGGATAGCTGTAATACCTCATCCCAATATGCAGACTCATCATCCCCAGAAATAAGTCCTACAAGCGTCATATCCGAGTGAAGGTCGCCATCGAAAACAAGCCTTGTGTGATGGAAGTCGATTCAGGATCGTACCTCTCGATGGTTTTCTGGAAGATTCTTAAACAATTAATCCCTGCCATCTGGCGTCAAGACCTCAGAGCCCAAAGAATCAAACTCAAAGATTATCAGGGGAACCGAATTCCGGTCATTGGATCCAGCCAAGTCCAAGTATCATTCAAAAATCATACTGCGTCATTACCACTAACCGTCGTCAATCGTGACCGGCCTAGCTTGTTAGGCCTTCAATGGTTCGCCCCACTCAGGAGGAGGCCATCGTCCAGGAATTCCAGGACTTTTTCGCAGAGAAACTAGGTGAGTACAAGGGGACCCCGATATCATTTAACCTTAACCATGAAATAGCCCCCATCCGCCTTAAGCCTCATCGGGTACCTTTTGCCCTTAAACCAAAAATTGACGAGCAGCTCGATAAATTAATAGCCCAGGGTGTTTTAGAACCAACTGACCACGCTTGTTGGGAAACCCCAATTGTAACACCCATCAAACCGGATGGATCGTTAAGGATTTGTGGGGACTACCGGGCTACCCTTAATCACGCCCTTCAACAGAATGCTTACCCGGTACTGGTGGTACAACGCCTTCTCCATTCCCTGGGGGGCGGAAAAGTCTTCGCTAAATTGGATTTAGCACAGGCCTACCAACAACTGCCTGTAGATAAAAAAACCGCAGAGGCACAGACGATCGTTACGCACCAAGGCGCCTTTAAGTGCAACCGACTCCAATTCGGAGTGAGTGTAGCCCCAGGGATTTTTCAAAGTCTGATGGAGAGACTCTTGCAAGGGATCAAGGGGGTCATGCCATACTTTGATGACGTTTTAATTGCTGCCCCTAATAGAGAAATACTAGAAAAGCGGCTTAAATTGGTTCTCCAGAAATTTAAAGACTCTGGCCTTAAGGTTAAAAAAAATAAATGTCAACTGTGCACAGACAAAGTAGAGTTCCTGGGGTACCTAATCGATAAAAAGGCATCCACCCCACTAACAGCAAACTGAGGGCAATCAAAAATGCCCCAAGACCCAGAAATAGAACTGATCTCCAAGCTTTCCTGGGGCTCATTAACTTTTACAACATCTTCTTGCCCCAGAAAGCGACCATAGCTGAGCCCCTACATAGACTTCTCGACAAAAAAGCAACCTGGGTCTGGGGACACCGCGAGGAGCACGTATTCCGACAAGTGAAAAACTTACTAACCTCAGATGCTGTTTTAATGCAGTATAATGAGACTCTGCCTTTAACAATTACATGTGACGCGTCACCGTTTGGAGTAGGAGCCATTTTGAGTCATGTGTTACCAAATGGTAGTGAGGCCCCTATTGCCTATTTTTCAAGGACCTTATCAAAGGCTGAACGTAACTATAGCCAGATCGACAAAGAGGCTCTTGCTGTTGTATCTGCTGTGAAACGGTTTCATGAATATGTGTATGGACGAGTTTTTACTATTGTTACCAACCACAAACCTTTGTTAGGGATTATAGAGGGAGACAAGCCAACCCCCTATATATTGTCACCTAGAATGACTTGCTGGTCGGAGTTTTTAGCTGCGTACAACTATAAATTACAACACCGCCCGGGGAAAGCCATTCCCCACGCTGATGCATTGAGCCATGCCCCACTTCCGGAAACCGTCGACGACCCAGCTCCAACCCTTACGATACTCCAGATTGAAATGCTACAGTCACCACCACTAATAGCCAGAGACATTGCAATTGAAACAAAACGAGATCCTGTCTTAGCGTGAGTTCTTAGCTGGGTTGAAAGAGGATGGCCAATAGAACAAACCTCTGATGATTTCACCCCTTTCAGAAACCAGCAAAAAGAACTGTTTTCGCAAAAACAGTTTTTGCATCCTATGGGGAGATAGAGTCGTCGTCCCAGAGCGGTTACAACGAGCAGTATTGAAAACATTGCATGACGGTCACCCCGGCATCGTGCGTATGAAAGCGCTCACACGAAGCTACGCGTGGTGGCCGGGCATCGACAAACAAATTGAAGCCTGGGTAAAGACTTGCTTAAAGTGCCAAGAAGTCAGCAGTGCCCCACCTAAAGCAACTCCAACAGAATGGGAAACCCCCCCTGGGGCCATGGTCCCGCATCCATGTTGATTTTGCGGACCTACTAAAGGACATAAGTTCCTCCTAACAGTGGTTGCCTATTCCAACTGGCTCGAGATCCACGAAATGAAGAATACTACAACGGAGTCCATCATCCGAAAATTGAACAGGCTATTCGCAATGCACGGACTGCCAGACATTCTGGTCTCCGACAACGGATCCCAGTTCACCGCCCTGACATTTGAACAATACTTAGCGGATCGGGGCATCCGCCATGAGCTAACTTCGCCAGTGCACCCTGCGGCTAACGGCAGGGCCAAGCGCATGGTACAATTTGTTAAAAAAACTCTCCACAAAATGGACTATGGGGACATTGACGACAAACTAAACAGAATACTCCTACTCCAACACATCACTCCGCACAGCATCACCAACAAGACGCCAGCTGAATTGTTGATGGGACGCAAGCTCCGTTCCCACCTCGACTGGCTTCACCCTTCCTACAAGCCAGAGAAACCCTGCGGATCTACGGAAAATGCCGCGAGTTCAAGGTAGGCGACTTAGCTTTTGCTAAAAACCTCTCCGGCGAACCATTATGGATCGAAGCAACCATAATTCAAACCACTGGGCCCAGATCGTACCGTGTGCAAACCTGCGACAGAAAAATATGGAAACGCCCTATAGATCAGCTTCGTTTTAGGCTACAACCCAGTTTCCGCGACTCTTGTGACTCCCAAACTGAGGGGGGAGGAGATGTCGAAGAAACCGAATTTGAGATGGTGGAAAGCAGAAGCAAAGGAAGACAGCAACTGGGCGCGATAAATGAAGAAGAATCAGGGAGGGGAGTGTCTTCACCACAGAGGAATACCTCAGCGGAGGCTAGCCTGCAAAGATCGGAGGACAACAACAACGACAGAGTTAGCGGTACCGAGTCATCCAGTGAGAATGTGGAACCGCCAGTACCAGGTATGTCCAAAAACATCCCACCAAAGCCGGACTGCAGACGGGAACCAGTAGGACAGCGCAAATCTAATAGACAGTTTAAACAACCTACATATCTTAGGGATTACGTCACCAGACCCCTCAAACGGAACCCGGGGGGAAGGGGTGTTATGAACTTATAAAAGTATTTAAATAAAGTTTTAATAAAGCTTAAAGAAAAAGCAGGGTTCTAATCCTGCACTTCTGATTGGCCGATAATAGCGATATCGGATTGGTCCATTCTGGAGGATCTGATTGGCTGTTAACGAGCCACTCTCATTGGTTCAAGGGTTTAACACTTCCATGTTTTCATTGGCTAATAGGTCAGCAGCCTGCCCTATAAAAGGGCTGCTGCTGCCCTAGGGTTTTGCTCTGTTCACGATGATTAATAAAGAGTTGAAGTTCACTGTTCACTGCCTTGTCTCCGTTCTTTGCACCCATGTGCAGAACTTAACATAATCTTTGGACAAACTTTGTTTCATTAGAAAATTCACCACTTAATACAATGGCAGTTAACATTGGGATATTATTAAGGGAGAGGGAAAAATCAAATGCTTGGGGGAAAATATCACTCACCACCAATATCAGGACAACCAAGTATATGCTTATGGTAAGTCAACTTGAATTCAAAATGTTTTAGCTTGCTGGTATAATGCCAGGCAAACTGCAGACATTCCAAATGCACATTTTCTTAGACATGGGCTTCTGCAAGTAAACAAAGGCAGCTCACCCCAATGCCGTCCCTGGCCAGGAGACGTTGTTGTTTGGGGACCCTACAGGAAAAAAATTATGGGGAGCATGAAGAAGATATACTAAGATAGCAGTGAAAAAGGATTGCCAACAATCTCCAATGTCAACTTAAAATGGAATTTCTAGAAAAATGGAATGTCTGTATAATAACATGATCAAAAATAGAATCTGATTCTCAAGAAAAATGGGAATGGCTAAATAAGAACTGTGCAAATTTAATCTCGTGTTCTATGTGCAGTTGTTAAATTTTATTATTTTTTTAGTTTATTGCTTTGTGACACTTATGAAAACTGGCCATTCATTTGCAACCTTAATTTACTTAAATCAGGCTTGATTCCCAAAAATATACTTTATTTTATAATACTTATTACTTTAATTATTTTTGTTATCATTAATATCAATCAAGATGGAAATCTATTAATACAGCTATTTTAAGTAATAAATTGTATACGTTGAATCCCCCCCCCTCCATTTCTTGTTTTAAAAAAATAATTTTGTCCATATCTTGTGAGATTGATTTATCTCTGGGACGAAAGACTGAGATTTTAGTCATGTTCCTTGATACTAGGAAACCAGAAAAGTATGCTTAGGGTAGTGCATGGAAACCCAAATAGATTCTGGGAAAGGAAGTTTGAGATCTTTATCTTTCTATCCTATGGGCTCAGCCATACCACGATAAGACCCAAAATATGAAGAGAACTGTACAAATTCATGAAGAATAAGGCTAGTTACTAGTCTTCTTGATTTGTCAAGTCTCTAGAATCAAAATCTTTCTTGTGCGCTGTTTGTTAGTTTCCAAAATGCATTTGGCTGATCATTGTGGAGCAGAAAGGTCTGTGGCCTGACCCATCAGAATTCTTCTTATATTCTTAGCTATCACATTGTCATTTTAAAATTCCTTCATATCTACCATTTAAAAGCATAATAAAGGCAAACCTTCTGGTTTGTGTACTGTGTCTTCTGAAGGCAGAAAAGTCTGGAATTAATCTCAAAACAGAAAAGTGAATAGCTGCATATAGTAAGTATCCCTGCAGTCTTTTGTGCATTCTGTCAAATTATATTTTTCTAAATTCTCTCTGCTAAATGTCCTAAGAAACTACTAAAGGATTCCTACTAAAGGATCAATCATGAATTGCACTTATATTGGAAGATATAAGTATATTTTCCACAGGTAAAGCATTTTAGGATTATATATTTATCACATGAGATTTCAATAGCTCTGTTCAGTAATACAGCTTAATGAGGACATTTTGTTCCTATCATTGTATGGTTTAATGTTTCTCATAGGAATGATATGGACTATTATTAATATGATGGCAATTGCAGAATAACAAGGCATACATTAATAACCAAATATGTGTGGATCTCATGTTAGGATATAGATCACTATCTTGCTGTGCATATTGACACAACTGTGCAGAAACTGTTTTATATATTAACCAGAGGTGGCATGCTACCAGTTCTGCCTGGCTCTATAGAACCAGTAGCTCTAAAGAGCAGCAGATACCGAACCAGTTCTGTGTTTGCTGTTGTTTGGCCCACCCGCCTGGGCTCTTACCTGTCCTTTATTTCCTGCTTTTTCAACCTCAGCTGCTTTGAGCAACACAACTGAGGTTGAAAAAGCAGGAAAAAAAGTGGCTTTTCAAATGCTGTACATCTACACGCAATGCTTTTCAGCTGTCTGCTTTTTACACACACACACAGTGTGTGTCAGGCGCACATGTGCACGAAGTGCTTATGCATGCGCAAAATGTAGTCACCGAACCGGTAGTAACACCAGTTGAATCCCACCCCTGATATTAATTAATGTATATCATTGCATTGCTATGTTTATTTAAAGGGTTTAAGATTTGATAATCATTATAAACCAAAACTAATATGAAGAAACAAGGAGAATTTCAATCTCCCAGTATTAACAATACTGAAGAATCTGCAGAGAAAGAACTCTGCTGTTTCTATGCTGTTGATCACTAGAGGTCTGGAACTGATCCCAATGTATCCCAATATTATGACATTATTATATAAGTCAAATGTATCCTCCCATAAATCAAGTAAGACAAATAGAATCAGTACTTGAGGGAGTCTGACCTACTAAGATAATAATTCTGATCTGAGTAGGATTCCACCAACATTAATAGCTCTATTTCTTTAAAGACCATTGGCCACAGTCCAGTCGAGTTAAACACAGTTAAGCACAGCATGTGTTGGATTCAAAGTGTCATTCACTAATGTTGTTCAAAAGAATGATGCATCTGAATTCAAGGAAATTGAAGTACTTAATTGCACTCTGAAATTACATAGATCTCAGTGTGTCTGAATCACAGTTATGTTCTTAGTTATGTGAGTTCTAAAACAATTACAAATTGAGTAATACAGCTAAACAAGCCATCTATGAAGTAGGTTAAATAAGTGGATGCTTCCAAAAGGTCAGGAATCCAGATAAATGGAAATAGGACATGAAAACCTGTTTTTATTCCTATAAAAACACAAAAAAATAGTAAAGGCAATTAAGGTATTGAGAACTAAAAATAAATAAACTCTAGAAAGGCAAAGCAAGATTACGGTGAAAAAAATATGTCTCTGTGTCCATATGTATACATGCACATGTATATGCAAATCATCCTATAATTTGATATTCCCAGACTATTGGATTACAAATAATCACCCTAGTAGTACAGAAGGTGGAAGTTCACACTTTTTCAAATAAAAGGCCATTGGTTGAAGAAAAATACTATAAACCTGTGTTTGTATACCAAACTTGGAAATGTAAGATTTACATAAATCATGCTCATTGCTTTTTCTTTAAGATGAATTTAAAGTAACACATTTATTTATATCTCACCTTTAGTATTTTAACTCAAGACAGTGAACATATTCAACACATCTTCTTTGTCCTACGTTTCCCATAACAAAAACTCTATCAGGTTTGTTGGATTGAGAGAATATGAAGTCACCCAGCTGGCTTTCATGGACAAGAAGGGATTTGCTCTCATGTTCATTTGCTTTGTAGCCTGGTGCCTTAAATTAATAGACCAAAGATAGGTAGGTAGGTAGGTAGGTAGATAAATAGATAGATAGATAGATCTTTTTGATTTAATTCTTATGACAATCAGTATATAGATATGATTAGTTATTAATCTTCTAATAATGAATCAGAACAGTGAACTTTCTTAAATAAATATCCTAACGGATCTGACAAAATAGTTAATGCAGAGTTTTATTTAAATTAATAGAGTTTTTCAGAATTCTGTATTCTCCTCTTGTAGTTAAGAAGTTTATCTTACATCTTTGATCAACAGAGATAATTGATTAGCTTTATTCTTTTAAAGTTTTGATTATCTTTTTATTCCTATTTTTTGTAATTAATTATGTGAGATAAAAGTCTTTTATTCTTATTCAATGAATTCTCCTTTGAAAAATTTAAATTACCAGAGTGCCCTCAAGTGGTGGAAGCCCTTATTGTTTTCAACAAGCTGGATAGATCCAATTAAAGTAACAGCGTACACTACATGTAATTGTAATCTGTATTTGTTTGTTCATTAGATTTATAATTTCATTTTATCTCAAATTCTATGAGAAAGGTTAGCTAAAAAGATTGGCTCAAACTTTTTAAAATTCTAGTACAGATTTAAACACTGAAGCAAACAAAATGATTTAACTGCACTGAAGACATAACATACAATGCTACCTTGGTACTCAACTATCTTGAAACTCATCGTATTTGATACTCAACATGTTTTGACATGAAAATATTGTTCCAGTACTCATCATTTGTTTGGTACTCAATGCACAGCTAGAACTTGTCAATGTCGGCTACCTTGTGACTCACTATAGTATTCCTTATGGGAAAAATTTGATTGGTACTCATCCTTTTTGGTGCTTATTGTATCTTCTGGAACCAATTAACAATGAGTGCCAAGGTATCACTGTATGTCCAAAAATCCCCTTTATTACCCTTTTTATGTTAAGATAAAATTAAAATGTCAGGGCTTCATTTTCCAGTGATGATTTCTTCAACTTTTATTGGTTTTGGAGGAAAATTGCAGGCCCAGGTCTTTCTCAAAAGTAATGGACTACAAAAACTTCTAGAATCAACAGTCAAGTCAATGTGCAAAAACTTTAGAACAAGATTGAGATATACAATGCACAAAGAGCTAATCAGCGACACACATATTTTACGTACATTCTCTGTGTATGTATGTGAACACACATAATACACATAAATACACATACATACACACACAAATGTATATATAGGTGTAGCTCTATGCTTCTTTGTCTAGTCACTTCTAGTCATATAATATATAGAATCAAGTAATCTAGCATTCTAAAACTGATTATCTTTTTTTAGACAGAATGGAGAAAAATACCCATGGTATAGACAGAATACATTTTTGAAATATAATTTTTTAAAAATATTTCTACTACTTTCATTAATCCAACATAATTAAAAACTTGAACAATGGGAATCCTAACATAATGAAAATTTTAACTACTAGGAGAATATAATAATAACTAGGCATAGTGAGTGTTCTCTTGAAAACAACTATCTGTTCAAAGCTAGAAGAAAAGCCACTTTCCCTGATTCCTATCCTAAATACAAGCAGCAGACAAAGGGAGCTTTAAGGAACGAAGCTAATAAGAAGCCCATACCAGTGAAAATAAGCAGACAGCTTCTTCAGACAGCAGATTGTGGGACTCATGACAAGGAATACAGATAAAACCTATGTATTTCATTGCTGTAATTTATTGCTGGGGATAGGGGCAAATGCTTATAGGAATTTTTATCTTTCATGTCAAAATAATGAGCCTGGCACTAAGAATTCTTTACCATGATTTGTGTGGTTAGCACTATATTTGTTGCTTTTCCACAAACAACACAATGCATTAGGTCAGCTCTGAATGAAAACATCTTGTAACCATGTGCCTGTCTCTCTGGAAGCTGATGTGACATCCATATGATTGTCATCTGGCCCCTTGATATTCTACTTGTATATCTGTAAAGAAATAAAATGTTTACAAACACATCAAGTAAATCCAGTGTTGTTTTCTTCAAAGCTAGCCAAATCTTGGGAGCTCTGGCCCTGGAACTTGCTCTGGCCTTGAAGCTTGTAGTTTCTAGAAAAGGAAATGATATAATAACACTGACAGGTTTTTCTTTGTAATGGTATAATACATTCTAATTGCTCAAAAACTTTCTGTATTTCTGCGGGGAATTTGAATAATTTATTTAATTTATAAATGCATTCAATTTATTCTGCCTCTAATCCTGTTATTCATATCTAAAGTGCATAAAGACGTTCCTGATCTTTTCTCTGCAGCTTGCAACATGTTTTGCAGGAGAATGATAAGTTCAATTTACATAAAATATGAAAAATAATGCTTCTGTGAAAATTTGTCAGAAGCTGCAAATGAACCAGGCAAATCCATCTGAGTTTAGGAAACAAAACTGTACTACTTTAATCTCAAGTGAGTATTCAAGTGTCTTGGCCACAAAAGGAAAAAATATTACAGCACAAAATGTATTGTGTGATTTCTCAAAAGTATAATGAAAAAGAAACAACAGATAGGTTTATGGAGCTCTTTGCCCTAGTTCTCAAATAGTCTTCTTACCATTTAGGAATCACACAACAAAGCCTCCAGTCCAAGATTCTCTGTGGTGATTTCTACTTTCTGTGGCTGCTGAAAAAAGGAACATTGTAGTAGCTATTGAGGTCCTGTAGATGGCGCTAGCAGCACACTGCAGTGTTTAAAAACTTATATGGGCCTCTTTGCTACTTGCATGATCTCATTCCCTATCTTGGTGGAAAGTCCAGTACTTATAGATGATCTCATTTTACTAACATCACCACTATTCTTTTTTTTTTTTAATAAAAGTTTTATTTAAGTTTTCACAAAACATACAAATACAAATAAAATATCTTTTTTTGAGAACAGCATTCCCCCAGGTTATCACTTCTCCATACAGACATAAACTCAATACATATTTATCTTATACATTCTAATCCATATCTTATAACTATTTTTGCAATTTTTTTCAATAGCTTTTCCCTTTCTTTACTTCCTATAGCCTTATTTTAAATTATCTCATTTCTTTCTTAATTCAATTACATATCTTTTTTTAATTTTTAAAATCTTTAAAATCCCACCAGAGATCATCCAAAAGTGTGACCAATGCTGTTTCTGTCCCAAATCCAGTCCTGAATCCTGACTGGTAGGAGTCAAGATAATACGTTTCATCCAGAAACCTCTGGAGCTGCTGCGTGACCACCTTCTCAACAACCTTCCCCCAAAAGGGAAGATGGAGACAGGTCAGAAATTATCCAACTGGGTGTAGTCCAGCAATGGCTTCTTAAGAAGAGGGCAGATCACAGCCTCCTTAAAGTGCTGAGGCACTGTCCCCTCCTGTAGAGAAGCATTAATCACCACCAGAGTCCATCCACCTGTCACCTCCTGGGAAGCTTCCACAAACAGGAGGGACATGGGTCTAAAATACTTGTGCTCGCGTGCATACTCCCTAGGATCCTGTCTACTTCCTCAGGAGCAACAGGGTCAAACTGTTCCCAGATAACAGGGCAAGAACCTGCCTCAGGAGCTTCCATCGGATCAGCAACCATGCGGGCTTCTAACTGGGAACGAAGTCGAGCAATTTTGTCTTCCAGAAAATCTGCAAATTCCTCAGCGCACCCCTTCAGGTAGACCTCAATCTCCTCCTTCCCTAGGAGGAGACGGCTCATCTTAAAGAGGGTCACTGGGCGATTATCTGCAGACGTAATTAGTGTGGACAAGTATTTACACTTTGCCTCATGAATCACCAGTGGCACTCTAGACATCTCCTCATGCTTTTCATCCCTCTCAGTTCCTCTGTATAACATGGGGTACAGAGAGGTCTATGGGTGAGGAGAGGTCGCAAGGGTGCAATCCTATCCAGAGCCTCAGTCACCTTCCTATTTATACTTAATAATCCTCTCGGCAGCCCTGCGCAACAGACTTGATGCATGATAAGCATTCCTGCCTCTGGGAAATAATGAACATTGGTCAGACTGCAAAACAGTGCTAGAACTGACATAAGAAGGAAAATAAGTGGAGATTGTGTTAGCAATAGGTGAGTATGGGGTACTGTCATCCATGCCTGCTTTCCAAAAGTATTGTTAGCCTGCATATGCAATGGAACAACCTGATTATGCAATAAGGCTACATGTCAGTATACATCTCTATACAATACAGCTATGAACAAGTGTTGATTAAAACCCATTGTCTTATACACCATACCATATTATCATTCTCTTAAGTTGATGATGGTTGTAAATTATACATAGCAGTAAAGTGATGCTGAATCATGTTTGACAATATTATATCTACATTGTCTTATATTTCCTAATAACATATTCAGTACAGTGCAGATACACAGCTGTGTATGGATTTTATTATATGAACCTACCTTCCTTCCTTCCTCCCTCCCTCCCTCCCTCCCTGTCGTGTCCGCAAAAAGACGCCAGGAGTCGGTGACTTCGTATAATGCTCTTTATTTCAAAGATTAGAACCGAACCGGCGAAAAGGAAAAAGCCCGCGGCTTTTATTCTTTTCGCCGCCGCAGCCGCGGCCAATGGCAGCATTTCGAGTCTCCCGCGCTTTGAGCGAGCCAATCGCGGGAGACTCTCAACGAGCCAATCGGCGCGGCTCGCCTGGCCAATTAGAAAGCCCCGCGCTTTGGCCAATCAAAGCGCGGGGATTTCGAGTATGCAAATGAGGACAGAACACCCCTCCCCTCTTGGTTCAGTCCTTACGTTGCATAGTCACGTAGGTAGGCGGGGCTCCGTCTAGTCCTACTTGACCTGCGCAACTCAGTCGTAAGCTGGATCCCGGCTGGAGCAGTCGGGTTTTTGGTAGCTCTTACTTCTGTGCGAACCGGCTGGTTGATCGGGCCGGTTCCTTCTCCGTGGCTCCCACCTGGGCCTTCCGGGTTGGTTGAGCTACGGGTTTCGCCGCTCCCGCTCGGTCTTTCTGGGTCAGTCGAGCTGGCTTGGCAGTTCTTCTCCAGCGAGGGGTTGCGATGGCTGCATCTCGGTAAGTACTGCTGGTTTATTTTTTCTTGCGCTTGGTTATTCGGGTATTCCCTCCCCCCTTGGTTTGCGTTTTGGGAGGTGGGTTCTTTTGCTGTCCTAGACCTGAGTTGGTCAATGTGTCGTTTCCATGCTCACCCGTCTGTGGTTTGGAGCCGGTACGAGCGTGGGCCTGTAATTTGGGTGATGACAGCTGGGATCCATAGGGGGTCCCCCGTCAGGTTTTTTGCATACACGAGGTCCCCGGGTGCGAACGTTCTGTATTTTGTACTTGAGTCTGGGGGCCGCTCCGGTTTATATGTTGGGTGTAACCTGTCGAGTGGGGACCTCAGCTTTCTACCCATTAGTAATTCGGCTGGGCTCTTGTTGGTAGTGGTGTTCGGGGTTATGTGTTGTATAAAGAGGAGTCTATTAATTTTGTCTTGGATCTCCCCATGGTCCATTTTCCGGATGGTTTTTTTGGTAAATTGGACCATCCGTTCCGCCCTACCGTTCGCCGCCGGATGCGCCGGTGCTGTTAGTGCGTGGCGGATGCCCCTTTCCGCCAGGAACTTCTCGAAGTCGAGGGAGGTAAACTGGGGCCCATTGTCGGAGACGACGACGTCTGGGAGGCCGTGCGTTGCAAAGAGTTTGCAAAGTTCTTTGGTCACGGCCTCCGTGGTTGTTGCCTTCATGTCGCTTACCTCCAACCAGTTGGAGTAAGCGTCAACTGTGATGAGGAAGGTATGTCCATTCGTGGGACCAGCAAAGTCTAAATGGATTCTGGACCAGGGCCCCCTTGGTGTTTCCCACTCCAGGATGGGTGCTGTGGGTGGGCTGGGTCTAGTCTCCTGGCATCGCTGGCACCTAGCTACCCAGGCCTCTATCTGCTTGTCCATCCCTGGCCACCAAGCGTAACTTCTGGCCAGGGCTTTAGTTCTTACGATGCCAGGATGCCCCTCATGCAACATTTCCAAAACCTTTCCCTGTAGTCTGTCCGGAATGACCACCCTGTCACCCCATAAGATGCACCCCTTAAGCAGCGAGAGTTCGGTTTGGCGGTTCCTAAATGTCTTGACGGACTCGTCGTTGTCCTTTTCCGGCCACCCTTTTTCCACCCAATGCAAAATCCGCGCCAGACGCCTGTCTTTAATGGTTTCCCGGGCAATGTCTGACGCGGTTATGGGTAGGTTGGGTAGGGCCTCGATGCTGAGGGTGGTTGTCGTTGGTGCTGGGTCAGGGTCGGAGTCCGGTAACGGCGAGCGGCTCAAAGCGTCCGCATGTGAAATCCTCTTACCCGGTCTGTGTATAAGTTCGTAGCTGTAGGCTGCCAGGAACTCGGACCACCTTGTCATCCGGGGAGACAGAATGTTCGGGGTGGCCCGATTCCCTGCAAGGATGCCCAGCAACGGCTTATGGTCTGTTATAATGGTGAAAGGGCGGCCGTAGAGATATTCGTGGAACCGTTTAACGGCGGCAACTATAGCCAAAGCCTCTTTGTCCAGTTGGCTATAGTTCCGCTCTGGCTTGGTTAGGGTCCTTGAAAAGAACGCGATGGGTGCTTCTTTTCTGTCAGGAAGGGTATGGCTGAGGACAGCGCCGACGCCGAAAGTTGATGCATCGCAAGTGACGGCCAGGGGCAGGGTTTCGTTGAATTGGATCAGGACGACGTCGGAGGTGAGGAGGTCTTTAGTTTTTTGGAAGGCGGCTTGCTCCCGTTTCCCCCAAGTCCAGGTTGCCGCCTTATCCAGGAGCCTATGCAAAGGCTCCGCCGCCGTTGCCTTTTGGGGTAGGAAAACATTATAAAAGTTCAGTAACCCCAAGAATGCTTGTAGTTCAGTTTTTGATTTAGGGGTGGGGGCCTCTTTGATAGCTTTGACTTTTTTACTTGTGGGGTGAATGCCGTGCCGGTCTAGGAGGTAGCCCAAGAATTCCACTCGTTCCGTGCACAGTTGGCATTTCTCCCTTTTTACTTTAAGTCCCGTTTCTTTAAATTTGGTTAGGACCTGTCTGAGTCGGCTTTCTAATTCGGCTTCGTTTGGCGCTGCCACTAGAACGTCATCGAAATAGGGCACCACCCCCTTGATGCCCTGCAGCAACCGTTCTATCAGGCTCTGAAAGATGCCTGGTGCCACGCTGACTCCGAATTGGAGTCGGTTGCACTTGAAAGCCCCCCGGTGGGTAACGATGGTCTGGGCTTCCGCCGTTTGCTCGTCGACCGGCAACTGCTGGTATGCCTGGGCGAGATCGAGCTTGGCAAAGACCCTGCCCCCTCCTAGTGAGTGCAGTAGGTGTTGCACGATTGGGACGGGGTAGGCGCTTTGTTGCAGCGCGCCATTTAGGGTGGCCTTATAGTCCCCACAGATCCTCACCGACCCGTCTGGCTTGACTGGGGTCACTATGGGTCTCTCCCACCAGGCATGGTGTATGGGCTGCAATACCCCCTGTTTGACGAGCTTGTCAATTTGCTCGTCTATCTTAGGTTTTAGGGCGAATGGCACCCGCCTAGGTTTTAGCCGTTTGGGGGGGACGCTAGGGTCTAGGTCAAACGAGATAAGGGGCCCCTGGTACTTGCCCAGGCTTCCGTCGAAGACTTCTCGGAACTCCTGGGCTAGCCGCTGTTCCCAACCGTCGTCGGTGACGTGGTTGACTCCTGTGAGAGAGATGTCGAGCGGGGCGAACCATTGTAGTCCCAGCAGGCTTGGGCGGTCGCGATCGACGATTGTGAGGGGGAGTTGTTCAGTGCGCCCCTTATATGTCACGTTAAAGTTTTTGGTGCCCACTACCGGGACGCGGTTTCCCTGGTAGTCTTTTACAATAAGTCTTTGGGCGTCTATGTTCCTCCTTTGGAGGGTAGGCACCAACCGTTTTATCTCGTGCCATGCAATCATGGAGAGGTAAGACCCGGAGTCTACCTCCATTTTGCATGGCTGGCCCTCGATGTGAACCTCGATGTGGACTTTTCGGGCGCCGTCGGAGATGGCGTGGCCGATGGTTACCGTCTGGTGGGTCTCCTCTCTCCGCCGGTTGTTGCCGCCTCTCGAGGATCGTCCGATCCGGTCCCATCGGTTGTCCGAGTGGCGATCTCTGGGCCGGGGCGGTGGGCTTTCCTTTCTCCGGTCGTGTTGGTCCCATCGAGGTGGGCTGCGCGTTTTCTTCTGGCGGCAAACCCGGGCGATGTGCCCCTTTTTTTCGCAATGCCGGCAGATGGAATCGAAAAACCGGCATTCTGACCTAGGGTGGTCGCCGCCGCAACCGGCACAGTTGGTCCTCGACCTACGACCTCTGCGGTTCCGTTGGTCGCGCCCCGACTGCAATCGATGTATGTCTTCTTCGTCTTCGGACGTGCTGGATGCAGAATGGAAATCGCCGTGGTGTGTGGTTGTTTCGGATTTTTGTTCGGTCGACCTTGCCGGGTTGTTGTTTCCGCCGCGGTCCTTCGCGTCTGGTTTTCGCATGCTGTCGGCGGAAGTACGGGTTGCTTCCGTGGCTGCGGCTGTGGTGAGGGCGTCTGCTAAACTGATGTCGCCCTTAGCCATCAGCCGGCTCTGGAGCGCGGGGTCCCACAGGCCGAGCACGAATCGGTCTCTCAGGAGGTTGTTCAGGCTGTCAAATTCGCAGAGCCCCCCTAGGCGCCACAGCTCGGCGACGAAGTCGCTCAATTTTTCACCCGGTCTCTGGTCCCGCCGGTAGAATTCGTTGCGCCGGATCAGGATTGGGACTTCGGGAGCGTAATGGCGCTGAAGGATAGGTTCGAGGACGTCCCAGTCCATGGCGGTTGCATCGGCGGGCTTGGCCAATGCTTTGGCCATCTGGAAAACTTCGGTTCCGCAATGGGTGAGGAAGACAGCGCGTTTTAGCGGGCCCGAGGCGTCCTTCATGCCAGTGCACTCGAGGTACATGCGGAAACGGTCGGAGAATGATTCCCAGTCCTCGGTGGCGGGGTTGAAGGGGGCGGGCGGTGCGATTTTCGCCATCTCGGTGCTAAGTCTGGCTTCCGTCGGACACGGGGTTCGGTTCAGGGTCTGGATCCCATCCTCGTCGCCAGTGTCGTGTCCGCAAAAAGACGCCAGGAGTCGGTGACTTCGTATAATGCTCTTTATTTCAAAGATTAGAACCGAACCGGCGAAAAGGAAAAAGCCCGCGGCTTTTATTCTTTTCGCCGCGGCAGCCGCGGCCAATGGCAGCATTTCGAGTCTCCCGCGCTTTGAGCGAGCCAATCGCGGGAGACTCTCAACGAGCCAATCGGCGCGGCTCGCCTGGCCAATTAGAAAGCCCCGCGCTTTGGCCAATCAAAGCATGGGGATTTCGAGTATGCAAATGAGGACAGAACACTCCCTCCCTTCCTTCTTTCCTAACATACATTAAACAAGGCATACACTACATCATCCTCTTGTGCAGGCCTGCTGAAAAGCCACTGCATCTGACAAAAATATCCATAGCATACTTGGTATTTCAGAAATGGAAAGGCTTCCAAGGTAGACTATATTAAATTCTCCTTATTGTAACTATTTCACGGTGTTCTTATACATGTAGGGGAAGGAATGTTCAGCTTAAGTGACTTTAATGTCCTTAGCAATAAAACTTTTAACTTTACAGAAAAATCCAGGAAAAACAGGAGGGACATACTGAGAACTCAGTATGAGGTAAATACTGATCTCACTGGAACACTGTAGGAATTGTATTTATTCTGGAATGTCACATGAAGAATATTTACTACTTTCCCAAGGTTTAGTTATTTTTGTTATGAAGTTATATTTTCATTGATGGTGATCAAGCTGTTCTGCACTCAGTGATTATTGCACGCAGATGCTAAGCATATTACACTTCTATGTAATTGCAGTCAGGCAGAAGTGCACAGAAACACTGCTTATGTTCAGATCATATCAATTGGATGTCGTCCTACAGTAAATGTGCAAAAAGGCAGCTAAAGTAAAGGAAAGATTTTACGTGCTATGCACAATTAAATTAATAAATACATAAGACATTACTTGAAAGTTAGTTAATGGACTAAGATATACTTTTAAGACAATGTGCATATTGCATAGAATTAGGCTGTGCATGTAATTTTTCCTGTTCTGCACATTACTCTTAATAAATAATTTGAAGAAGAAATTCATACTGGGGCTGAAGGTTGTTTGAATTAATTAGCTTGGATCATTTTCTTTCTTTTTTAAAAAAAAAACAAGTTTTATTCAATTTTTCACATAAAAACAAAAGGCTCTTTTTAGTGGACAACATATTTCTGGATCATCACTTTTACATACAAATATGACAATAATTATACATTCATATATGCATACTTTATTATTCTATTATTACCTTTTCTATTCCAAATTTTCAGAAAAGAGAAAAACAAGCCAATTAATCCTATTCTTTTACATTAATCTCAATCCAAACATCCTTTCATTTCATTTCAATTATTTCATATATAATCCTTTAATATTTATTTTAAGAATAAAAATAACAATATACGTTTGCCTAATAAAAAAAAGGTTACCAATGTCTCTCCTTCTTTTAAAAGTCTGTATTAGCTTATTAATTTAAATAGTTCTTTAATCTGGCATATTTTCTTTTCATCACACATTCTTTCTATAAATTCTAGATTAATACAAGTTTTAACACAAGAGAAAAAGAAACAAACTTAGGTTTTCCCTTTTATTTCTTTGAGTGTGACACCTCAGTGGTTAAAATATACTTTTATTCCCACATCTTAATTCCCAATAAACCTTTATTTTTAAGTAGTTGCAATAATAATAATTACATCTTTTCATTTGGATTCCACAATATATTTCCCCCCTTGATTTTATTTCTAATTTCAAAAAGGGAAAAATTGATTATTTAATTCCTGGTTACTAATATTGACCTCATTTTTAAACATTTTCACATTCATTTCAATTATTACAATAAACTGTCACGACTCCAATAAAGAACGGACTGCAGACGAAACAGCCAGGATATGATACGACCATATTTTTTCACTTGCCTAGTGTTACCACATGGACGCTATAATGAATATTCGTCAAATAACTAACATCGGCTTCCTGACAAGGAGTGGTGTAATAATAGTGATTCATGGCTGGCTGTCAAGGGAGTGATGTTGTAATAATGTTAAGAAATAAATGAGGGTACATGGACTCATCAAGCAGGGGAAAGGTGCAGTTACCATGTTTCTTTAATTTAAGGATGCCGGATGTTAGGCAGTGAAGCAGTGAAGATAGAAGGTGGTTAAGTAATTATGTTGTTATCCAAAGTATAACATGTATAAATACAGCTCTGGGTTGCAACGAAACCCAGAGCTGACTTTAAACATAATTTGATCACTGTTACCTGTTGTTGTGGTGTGGAAGACGAATAAAAAACTTCACTGAAGCTACAGGAGTTGATATCTTATCGTTCATTCAATCTCAGACAAACATCTGACATAAACCTTAACTTTTCTTTTAAACATAAAAATAAAAATGTATATTCATCTAATAAGATTTATCAGTATCTATCCCTCTTTTAATAATCTATATACCTATTTTCTAAGTATTTTTAATTGCAAATATATTCTTGTTACCCCTTATCACCCTGTAGAATCCCCTTTTTAATTCATCAACCATTATCTCTAAAAGAAACAGTTTCTTTTCATCATTTTCCTATTTCTGTGTTTCTTTATTTCCTGCACCTGTTTCTTACTACCTCTCCTCCCCCTCTTTTTCCCATATCTTTTCTCATTCCAGTTTATATCCCCCTCTTTCTTGATATCTTCCTTTCCCCTTTTCTGCTGCACCTTTCCACCTCTCCTGATTTCACAGGTATTCCCTTTTTTGATTACCTTCTTAAATCTCAACTTTTTAGCCTTCCTTCTTTCCCCTCATAGTATTCTTTGTGTTAATTGTCTATTTAAGATTGGTTCTCCTTGAGTCAACTCTTCCTCCTCTGAAGTTCTTTCTTTTTGTTCTTCAATCGCCATTTCCATTTCTTCTAGCACAGAACAAAGTGATTCGCATCTTTCCGGTAGTATTTCTCTCATATTTTTAAGTTCCATTTTTAATTCCCAAAGAGATATCATCATTACACACTCTTATATTTTATAATCGTTAAAGTCCACAAAAAACACTTTTGCTTTCCTTCTTTCTTCTTCAAGTTTTCTCAAGTTCTCAATTGTTCCAATCCAGGGTCTATACCAAAAACACCAATCAATCCCGCAGTCAGTCTTTCCTTGCTTCTTTCTTTGTTCTGGTTCAGCTTTCACTTTCTAAGATTCTTACTTTGTTTCAATATTTCTTTGACATTATATCGACACAAGTTCATACAGAAACAGGATGATTTCCCTTTTGTTTGAATATAAGTTTTTATCCAGAAGATGACACTCTCCGTTATACAAAGACTTCACCTTTTCCCCCTATTTTATTATTTAGGGTTTTTCAAACATCAATATTCCAGAGCAATCCAGTCTCCAATTTGTAAATTTTATTATTATTTTTTGACAATCTTAAGTCCAGCTTTATTTTATGCCTATTTATTGCCAAAATATTTTAATCCAATTTAATTAAGTCTTTAATTCTGGCTTCTTCCTTTCCCAGTTCGAAGCCAGACTTAGCTGTCAACATTATTATCTTGTTTTTTTCCTGTCCCTTTGTATTTTCTCCGCTCACTTTTCTTTTCTTAAAAGTTCACTGTTAGCTTAATCCTAGGGTACTTTTTGTTTGGTTGTTTCACCCAATTGTCCTGGCTCAGGTGTTATCCACCTCTTTCTTCACTCCTGCACAAATCTTAATCCAGCTGAGTCCTCCTCTTCGGGGTGGCCATTTTGGACCACAGCTTCAGTCATCTTTGGGGGGAAAAAGATCAAGCCCTGAAGGGAAATGCAGCTCCCCTCAACCTGGCTGGTGGCTTCCCCTTACTCCACTGCCCCTCCAAGGCAGCTTCAGCCCCTAATCTCAATGATCGGGGCTCTCCAACAAAAGCCGTGGACAGTTGCGATCTATAATCCGTCAGTGAAGAGGGCTCAACCTGGAAGTCTGGATCATTTTCTTTAACAAATAAATGAGAAACTATAATATTTTTTACTCATTTTTCATTGTATTCTCTTTTTTCAGGTTAGGTCTTGTGTGGAGAAAAAAGCACATTTTAGATTATATTTATGTAGAAAAAAAAAATGAAAATTCAAAAGGATTCGTAAACTTTTAAGCACCAACATAACTTCATCTATTCTTCTGGTAATTCTTCTACATCTAACAATTATTTTATAAGTCAAATAAAAATAGCAAAACATACTTGATTTTAAAAGTTTTCAGTGAATATTATGAAGGGACTAGAATTCTGATGTAGAAGCCAGTCTATCATAATTTAATCAATGTATATAATTTATTCTAGATGTAAAACTTCCTATTTTTTAAGAAAACAATGAAAACAGTAGTTTGTTGATTACAGAGGATATAATTATTCTGAAAAACACAATTATTGTTCTCATTGTTGATATACTGTATTTTAATACCTGGGTGTCTTGTGTAGTTCTCTTGATCTGCTGTGGAAATTTAACATGCAACAAAGCAGGTTGTCCTTTGAAAAAAATACAGCAGTCCTTCCCCCATTTTAAAAAATATATATTTGGAAAACACTGAGAGAAAAAGGATAAGATTCTGCTTGGAACTATAACTTAGTCTTTAGATGCTGTAGTTTAACATCCCAGGATAATTTTAAACTGAATATTCTGATCCCCATTTTAACATAAGTGATTGCTGCCTATACTATGGAATATGGTAAAAACACTATGTTGATGGCATTTTTTCCATTTTGGTAATGAATGCATATATAATGTTCAGACTATAAAACTCTTTTTTTTAGCCTGAAATATTGCTTCACACACACATACCTACCAGAATCATCTAATTATCTAATTCTGATAGTTTGACCAAAAGATGTTATTTATAATCAGTAGATTAGAATTAATGATAACAATTATAATAAGGATATAGTAAGCACCAGAAAAAATGCTTTGGAACATGTGATATCATAAGTATATCACCATCTACAACTTTTTAAAGCAGATGCTTTCTGATTTTAGAATAAGACAGTTTAAACAGCAACATAAAGGTGTTATAATCATGCCTTTACATACTCTATAGCACCTGAAAATGTTGCACAGCCTTCATAAGTTTCTAATACAGATAAAACCAAATACAACATTAAAACCATAAAAAGTAAAATTAACTTGGCTGAAAAATCCTACACCTATCTTGCTATTATTACTGACACATCTGCTGCAGTATTTGATGGCTAAAAGAACAAAATATTTTAAGGTGCATATCTCTATTATGTTTATTCCCATGTCTTGTCCTGCTGAATTGATTTTGAATTCATTAAAAGTGCTTATTGTACATCAAAAACTCCTCATGTTATTCTCCAATGTGCAATAAAGCCTAAGCATACTATACATGAAATTCTTGTAAGATACTGTGTATTTAATAAATTGTGGAAGCTGAGTTTATCCAATTAACTCAGCTTCTTAGGCTTGAATAATTACATGCAATAAAGGAAATAAAGCTACTCAGAATAAAAAAATGTTGTTGGCTATTTGTGATTTAGGGTGTAATGAAGAAACAGTTATAGTTTGGATCAGGGAAATATCCTAAAAAAACGCTCCTTTTTTTTCTTCAGTTGTGTTTTACCTTGCTTTGGGAACAAAAACCATTCTTGCTGCTACAGATATTTGCCTCAAAGCAACCAGTCCTGCATTCTGTCTCCAACAGCTACTAGACAAATAGTCCAGGATATTTCATCATGTTGGCAAAATTAGGTAGTAGTCATCTCTTTGTTGCTTATTGCTAACATCTGGTAACCAGAAGTATACAATTGCTCCACAGGAAGACTTCATATTGCTTTCCTGGTGTATATCAATTCAATGATTCTTTCATGACACATCATCATATTGTTACACATGTTGTTTTGAATGAAAAAACTGCATCTGCACATTTTTAAAAGTCTAAACTTTGTTTCTTTGCAATCTGGTTAATGAACTTATGTTGTTTTGTAACAATTTCATGTTTATGAATACACTGAGTGAACTTGCATAAAAGTTTATATTAAAAAGCCAAATTGATAATAGTTCTATATTTAGTCCACTGGGGAGAAAGAGAGAAAAGGGCAGTATAGTACACCTATATTATTATTATTTTTTAACATATACTTTTTCTAGTGCCTATGCCAATGTTTGCCACAGGGCTACCAGTGTAACAGGGCTTTTGCTCTACTTTCAGTTAATTAGTTGCACAGCATTTGTGCAAATAAAAGGGGACAGAATATTTACGACAAAAAGTTATTCAGGTCAGGCATTTTGACAAAAGGGACTGTACTGTATTAAAATAGATTGAAAGGAAACATTGATGGAATTACTACAAAATTGGATCAAGAATAAGTTGATACCTCAAATGACATGTGCCATATATTTTTGCAGCATCATGTTTAAATGCAACATATTTAAAACATATGTTTTAATTGGAAGCATTAAAAAGTAAAAAAGAACATAAATATGTTGTAAGCCACCCAAAGTCACCTCATTACCTCACAGTGAAATGGGCAGCAAACAAATTTAATAAATAAATAAATTAACAAATAAATAAATATAACATATTCCAGAACAAAATATTTTCTTTACCAATTTCAACTCTCTTAAATAGGCTCACCACTTTTATTTATTTATTCCTTTAAAGTTTATGTATATTGTTTACTATTTTTAAAAAGTTGAAAGCACTTGGAGTAGAATCTACATTACTTGTAGAAAATATTCTTATTTTAATATGATAATTTTAACTTAAAATAACATGTATTAGCCAGTTAACCTTTCACCTTCCTATAATAACTATGATTTAATTGCTAATTAGAATTTCTCTCTCTCTCTCATTTATCATTGCAAACTTAATTATTAATATGAAATGTGAAATCCCTTGGGACGTTGGCTACTTTTTCTTCGCTCACAAAATGTGCTAAGGCAAACTATTTGTGCAATTATGTTTCCTTGTTTTTGTGTTTCTTGATTTTGCTTGCTTCAATAAACTGATATGCACCAAGAATCACATTTATTGGCGTAGCATTTTATTGCTGTATAAATGTTATTACTGAGAACATTGTCACTTTTCAACTTGCTGTTTTAGAATTTACATAGTTGTATCATTTCACTTCTTAGAACATATTCATCTTTATTGTGTTCTGTTTTTTGAATATAGTGTTGTAAATAAAACTCCCTGCCTCTCCCCCTCATCTAATCCTGCAGACCAGTTCCTGAATCTTTTCACTGCTTAAAACGGGAATGTGAAGAATATCATCATATTTCTTTCTGTCAGTTATGCTCTATATTGCAAAAGCCACAATATTCTCTTTGTGTCCATTTCTTTTTTAGTAAAGCTGGAAGATCATAAATCTGGCACCTGTCATGTACTGAGAAGAAACATCACCACAAGGGCCACTGGACAACTTAAATGATGGAGAGTTGTTTGGCACATAAAATATGGAAGTGAAGGCATTTGTATCTTCTTTTTACATAAGTACTTCATGATTTGTGACCTCTTTCCATTTGAAAACAAAGCAAAAGAAAGTCTCTTACCAGAAAACGTCTGCTCATGAGTGAAATATAATTAAAATATATTTTCATTTAAAAGTATTGAATATATAAATATATGAAAGACAAAGAAATGTTTTAGAACAGGGCTTAGTTAGATCTCCTTCTACGTATTCAGATTCATGTTTGTGTTTTATCTTAATGTTCCAATTATATTCTACTCTGAAGTTTCTACTAAAAGTATATTTCCTTTCCCTTCAATTAAACAATACCATCTAGTGGGCCCCCAGAAACATGACTTCTGTGTCATAGCTTCTACCTTCTGAAATTGCATCCATCCAGAGATCTGTATGGCTCCCACCTTGGTAACATTCCAAAAAACACTGAAAAACTGATTATTTCCCCAGTCTTTGGGATAGGCTAGTTGGTGAAACCCTACAATACATTCTGCTGCTTGTGTGGTTTTTCTTTTTCTGGAGACACATATTTTCTTTTATTATTATGGCTTTTTATAATGTAAAGTGCCCAGAACTGTTGTGAACTGGACATTCTTTCAATTTACATGAATAAATAAGGATTTTTGATTAAATTATAAGTATGTATAATTGACTCTGTGTTGCAAGAGATAAGGAAATAGAATCAAATTATGGTGAAATAGTATATTTGAAAATGATTATTGTAGTTTGCTTCTGCTCAATATTGATTTTGATTTCAGTCTATGTCATGACTTGTTTTCTGTTTTGATGTTGTACACTAACCAGAATTCTTGAGGTTGTAATAGGCTGTAAGTACTTTAAAATAAATAAATAAAACCCTACTTTTTGTTCACTTCCATGGTACTTTATAAAAGATGATGAAAGTAAAAGCCAAATTTAAAAACACACACATTAATTATATATATATATATTATATATTTAAAATAAAATATATATATTTTAAAAACCCTAATTGTTCATTTTTTCAGAATAGTTGGGCTGTTCAGGAAGGGTGGTTCATGGTTCATTAGGGTATCATTGTACAATTTCTATTGAAAATTGAGTTTCTACCCATTGCCAACTGTTTGGTATAGAATAAAGTAGGTAGAGGACAGATTCTGACCAGTGAGATAATTCTTTTATTTAAAAAATAACTGATTACAGGCTTTATTCTCAGAATTCCTGTGCCCTACTACAATGTTTAAAATACAAAACAAGAGCACTTATATAGGATAGCGTACTGTAACTTAGATGCAATGCTGGGTGTCAAAGGATTGTGAGAGAATTTATCAAATAAATTTGATACTCATCATCAATGGATTAATTATACATTAACTGGTACTAACTTTCAATTATGAAATTTACTTTTCAAATTCAAATTCAGTGTGGACTGTGTTATGTATGTACCATAGTTAATAAAGTATGAGTTTGAGGTTAAGTGCAGGGTTCTGGCCCTGCACTTCTGATTGGCTGTTAGGTGGCCAGATCGGATTGGCTAGTTCTTAGGAATTTGATTGGCCCTTAACAGAGGATTATTATTGGTTTAAAGTACTTGCGTTCATAGCTCGCTATTGGACAATTCTCACAAAGGTTGCCTATATAAGGCAGGGTTCATTGTTGTTGTTTTGAGAAGTCACTATGCTAATAAAGAGCTGAAAGTCACTATTCAGAGGCTGTCTCCATTTACTCCGACCCATGTCCAAGTACTTAACAGACTGTATAAGTTATAATGTAAAAATGTGCAAGACTAAATTCAGTCTAGGCTTGATTTAGAGCTTTTGAAATGACAGAAATGTTTTCAGTACAAGGAACCATACAATCATTCTTTATTTTAAAAGAGTAAATCTGCACCACATTCATACTTTATGGATATATACATCCGGTTTCATGCAACAGTATGAAAATCAATTGCCGTTACCTTTTCTCAGGATTTATTTTTCTTCTCAGTCTAATGTAACACCCTGGACATCTCTTGTGGTTTACCATTCAACAATTAACCAAATTTGGCTTATGAGCTAGGCAAGATTGATCAGGTCCTGTTCTGACTGAAACAACCTTTTATAGTTCCCTGTACTATTAATAAGCAAAATCAGCTGGGCTTTAAGGAGTGCTGTGCTAATAAATTTATAACAACTGGCACTGCCAGTTCCATTAAAGCTGATGCCCTGCTGCTAGCTGTCAAACAAATGATCAGTTCACTAGGTGTCACGGATCAGCTCTGCTATCAGTTGGCTCACCAAATTCCTGAAATGTTAACAAAATTTAATAATTGACTTAGTATGAACCTTTTCCAGCACACTATTGGCTTTAAGCATATCTGTATTTGAATGGACAGAGTCCTGGAAAGGGATGGTCTTTAAATGGATAAGGTCTACTACAAACATGTCATACTGTGGCCTCCATATATGTTAGTCTACAATTCCTTCTATCCGTAATCCCACAGTGGTTATGCCATGCTGATTGAGGATGGTGAGAGTTTAGTCCAACACATCTGGAAGACATCAAGTTGAGGAATTCATCTAGTAACATTTAGCTTAATACTAAATAGATTGTTTTTTTGCCTTATAACCTAGCCAATATACTAATTTCATTTTTCAACATATATCCCAATCCCCAGGTTTTTTTATTTATTCATTCTTTCTCTCTGATCCAGAAACATTTCTAAGATGATGCTTTCATCTACTATATTCATGGAATTTTATTGGCAGTCTAGATGTCATCAGCTTTTTATTTTAACTTTCCTGTATTTTCCCATTAGATATTCTTTAGATCCTCACTAAGTTTTCTTGGAAAATATTTCACCCTCACTATATTATGAGGAAAGCAGTTACTTGGTTTTAAACATCAATTGAATTGTCTGAAATACCTGGCCTAGCATAAAGAAAGTCCTTGTCAAACGGCACTTAATCATGGAAAGTATGAATGATTGTGGAACAGTGTAACACTTAATCTAAACCAGTGATTCTCAAAGTGTGGTCTGCAGACTATTTTTGATTCACAGAGGTTTTCCAGGTGGTCTGCCACTCAAATTCACCAACCAGGGTCTATTTGCTGTCTTAGTTCTGTCTCGTCATTTAAACCACGCAAGCCTCATTGTTGACTAAAATAAATAAATGGTTAATTTTGGATTTTACTGACATGCACAGAGAGAGAGGAAGGAGGGAGGGAGAGCAAAAGAGAGAGAGACCAAAAAAGAGACTGAGGAAGAGACAGAGATTTACATTAGCATTGTACCACCTTCATAGAACCAAGTTTTTTAAAATGGAAGATATAGAAAATATACATAAATGGTAACTTCCATGCTCTTAAAAACAGAAGCATAGGGAAGGGGTAAATGTTTAACTGGGTGGTCTTTACATTTTGTGAACATTTATTTAGTATCACTGAATACAAAAAAATTGAGAAAACTCTACTATAAGCTATCTCATAGGTTTATTATAAAGATAGAATTGGTAGAGAAAGTACTAAGAACTCTAAGGAGACCAAGGATTGTTGCTGTGAGTTCTGTTGGACTCAGTAGGAAGTCCGTGGGATATATTTTTGAGTAGTAGGGTCTTCTGTAAAGGAACAGAGGTTAATAATTCAAAATAGTGACTGTCTAGTGAACATTTCACCCCATTTATGTATGTTAAGTGCATGAAGTGTATAAAAGGGGAGTAAAGTTTCAATGACCCTCATCAATCACAGTTGCCATCTTTACTTTTTTTTTTTTTTTGAAACAAATTTTTATTGATTTTAAAAATAAAACAACACATCATTAACTATTAAATACATAAACACATAAAACCTCTTAACATTGTAAATCCTTACAAGTCAAACAAAACATTACTTTTATACAGCATAATTCCAATTTATCCCATCTCCATATGGACACACAAACATCTTTCAGCAAATTTCTCATTTTTTCTCTTTACTCCTATTCAATTTCATTTCTCTTCCATATTTATCCATTTTATAGTCATCATATTCTTTTCTTTCTGGCTTGTATAAATTATTCTCATCTAACATTCCTCCAAGGTTTTATTGATTCTTTCCTTTTTTTTTTTTATAAAAAACAAATTTTGTTAGTTTTACCATAAGCACAATACACAAACATACAAACACAAAACATAAACAAAACTAAAAGATCTTTTCTGAAGGTTGTCTGTTCCCGGGTTAAAACTCTTTACACAGACACAAATTCAAACATCATATTCAACCCATATCTCCTTCCAAATCTTATTATCATTTTCTTTTTTATATATATATATAAAAACCATTTTTATCAGTTTTATAAAAACAATGCACAAAGAATCAAGGCATAGCAGCTTATAAATTCTTTTCTAAGAAAAAATAATAATAATAGACCAATAAGGCATAACATTTCCAGATTATAATATCAATATTTCATATAATATTAACTTCATATCTTGTCCCTACTTCTCTTTTCCATCCAAATTATTTATTAATTAAAATTTTATTGCCTTTTATCAATATACAAAATCCAAAAAAAAAGCATATATATCCTTCCATATCTTATTACCATTTTCAACAACATTCTTTGTCTGTTCTATTTCCAATTATCCATTCATCTTTTTTTTCTTTTACTATACTTCTCCTGTACACCAATTGGAGTAACATCTATAACTCATTACCCTAACTTAGAAATACTACATATAGCAATCTTTCTTGGGATTCTGTTAAAAAAAAATTCTAAAATTACATAATAAATTTTATATTCTAAATATACATATAAAAACACACTCTTATATACCCTCCAGAATCCCTCTTTTAATCTAAATTAAATTCACCCATTGTCTCTAAATAAACTTTTTTTCCTTAGGTCTTGCTTCCCCCCATTAAGGCTTCTCCTTCCCCCCTTTCTCTCTTGCTTATTCTTCTCCTTGCCCTTTCTACCCCTTTGCTTTTTCTCTTCGCTTTTCTTGCTCCTTTTCCTTTGCTTTCTAACCTTGCCTCCATCTTTTCGCTCATTTTTCTCTCTTTTGGTTGTTTTTATAATTCTTAAAATCCCCTTTTTCTTATCCTTTTTCTCCTCCTCTCCAGAAGGGACCCATTGTTCATCAAAGATGGCTTCTTCTTCCTCTTCTTCCTTGTCCCAGTCCTTCTGCTGCGTAATCAACTTTTCAAAGGAACATAACGCCATTTCTAAAAATTGAAACAAAGCGCCCAAAGTATCTTCTTTTTTATATTTTTGATATTCAATCTCTAGTTCATCCACAGACGATGCCATTATGAAAAGGGAAACTTTTTCCAAAACAACAACAAGAATTTTTAATCAAAGACAATCAAAAGCAATTATAAAAAAGAAAAAAAGTTCCAAAAGTTAATACTTTTCTTCCTTCTTCTCTTTCTCTTTCTGAATTAATTTTTAATCAAAGAGGTCCAATTACCATATATCTTCTTTTGGGATCCACAAAGACGTTCTAATCAATCTCCTCCTTTTTCAGCTTCTGCTCCAATTTTTTTTTTCTCCCTTCCCACTTGCAATGAGAATTTTAATAATCAAAAATCCATACCTCCAACAGAGATTTTCCAATTTCTCACATTTTTCAATGTCCAAAAATCCCTTTGTCTCTTATCTTAGCTTTCAAAACAATCCACTTTCAATGTCTAATATATCCAAATGATTTTTCCGTGGGGTGGGAGAGTAAAAAAAAAAAAAAATTCCCTTTAACAGCTTCTCCGCCGCTTTTCGCTCTTCTTAGGGATACAATGTATCCTCCAGCAACAAACAGCTCAATTCCAGGCAATTTAAAAGGTGTTACTTGACCCGGCTCAGACAGAACTTTCACTCTTCACACTTCCTCCAGCACAGTTCTTACCCGGTTGCTGGCTTCTTCGTGGCGGCCATTGCTGACCGCCGCTCCACCGCCTTGGGAAAAAGGGGTTTTCCCGGAGAAAGGGGGGGTCTGCGATGCCCCCACCTCCCTTTCCGACTCCCCTCTGTCTTCAGCTGTCCCTACAGGGCAGCCATATCCCCCTGACCCATCTGGATCGGGGGTACCTCGACGGCTAGCACAGCAGGAATCGCGAGCTGTCGCGAATTCCTGCTGCCCCGAAGCCACGCAAACCGGAAGTTCCCGCCATCTTTACTTTTTAGAGATAACTTTGCTATAGGTAAATATTCATAAAAGTATTTTTTAAAAATAAAGTATTAATTTTCTAGATAGTTAATATCTTGTGCTTGTTTGATTGTTTTAAAGTATTCTCTCGCTCCTCTGGGGGAAACATGAAATTTTGATAGTCTCTACATTGTACTTTATAACTGCCTGCAATCTTTTTAGATTATTGTGCTCATCCATATAGCCATGTTGCTATGCTTTCATCTTGTCCTCAGGATGGTAAGAAAGTATGTCATCTTAGAACTCGCCAAGAGCATTCTGTTTATTGTCCTGCAGGTGGGAGATAGTAGAGTTACTTTTTCTTAAAATGGGGAAGTAGTCAGATGCAGATGCTTCCTTTCCATTTGTCTTTGCAGATTCTCATTACTTCGTTAAGTTTCTTGAAAAGAAAGGAAAAGATAGGATATTGCTCAAATATGGTGGTGAGTAAAGGGATAGGCAGGCAGAGAATAAAATACATTTTGATAGTTTGCTGGCCTCTGGTTGAAGACACTCTGCCTATATGACCATTTCTACTCTGGCTCTGGAAAAGAGTGAAACATTACCAGGCAAATCTTTTCCCCCCTTGTTAAAGGAATTCTGATCATGTGGAAGATTTTTCATGAAGTTCATATTCCCATTATTAAGTTTTAGCTGATGGAGCTTTCCTTTCCTGCCATAGTCATATTTTGATAGATTTCAAAGACCAGTCATTGTGCAGGGTGCCAAGATGTCTGACTACATAGGTAGCATTTATTACTTTTACACCATTTTTACAAGCAAGGAAGAGTAACATAGATACAGCATTCAGATTGGAGAATAGATACCACATTGGTAAAACCTCCCAACCAATCCTTAAGAATAGTGATGATGTGGGACTTCCAGTTTGGGCTTCTTCGGTGATGGACCGAAATCGTGACCCTGCACGGTTTTGATCCGTGCTCGCCGCTGGAGTGCCCTGTGCCACCCGGATTCGGGGCTGAAGCCACCCTGTAGAGGTGGTGAAGAAGGGGGAGCCATCAGCGGCATTGAGGAGAGCCACATCCCTCCTCCTGGGCTGGCCATTACTCTCTTTCACAAAGGCAGTTGTAGCAGTGGTCAGAAATGGCCACCTCAAAGAAAAACCTGACCAGACAAGATTGTGCAGGAGAAAGTTTAAATGAGAAGGTTTGACTGACCGGGTTGAATGGAGAACATCTATTTAAGGTACCTGGTACCTGAATTTTAAAGACTAATACTATTCATAAAAAAGATTTTAAGCAGCAAAAAAGAAAGGGAAAGGAAACAGAATTGGCTTTTTTTCCTCTCACATTGACAGTTTTAATTGACTTGGAACGTTAAGAAGAAGAGATTCAAATAAGAAATTGATACTAATCCACTTTGACATTAATAGGCTATTTCTAGCTGAAAATAAAGTGTCAAATGGATAAAGATTCTTGGATAATTTAAAATTTTTCTTTAAAAAATGAAAGAAAGCAGCAGAGGGAAAAAGGAAAAAAGAGGATGGAATCTGGAAAATGGAGGAGACCACCTGGAACTTAAAAAAAAATTGATAGTGGAATTTTAACAAGGCTTGCAAAAGATACATTGTAGCTGAAACTTTGTTACAAAAGAACAAAGCCCCTGGAAAGAGAAAGTGAGAAAAGAAGCAAGAAATAGTTTTGGATTATTGGATGATTCCTGGAACTTTGGATGGAGGATCCTAATGAAACAAAATAAAATCAATTGGGGGTTGTTTAAAATTTTTTAAAATGGCATCACTCCTTGATGAGTTAAAAATGAGACTTAAAATGAGACTAAAAGAACAAAAAGAAGAAGCACAAGAGGGAAGAGGATCTTTTGGCTTCGTATTTCAATTTTTAGAAATGGAGATCTTGAACTATGAGAAACAACAAGAAACGCTGGCAGAACAAGAAGGGTGGGACAATGAAGAAGCCATCTTTAATGACTAAGCAATTTTAAGTGGGGTAAAAATGGGAAAGGGAGGGGAAGGGAGTTCAAAACTTAAGCATTGAAGCAACAACCTCAAAAAAGAGTAATTTGAAAATAATCATAATATCAGGAAGAAGCAGAAGGGAGGATCACAGAAGGGAGAATCAGATAGAAAAGGGAATAAAAAGGGGAGGGAGAAGAAGAGAGGGAAGAGGGAAAGGAAAAGAAGCTACAAAGGACAGAAACAAGATATAGAGGTACATAAATTTTTTTACAAAATTTGGGACCTTTTCTATCAATGGTTAGATAATAAAATATAATATTAAAATATGTAGAATTTTAGAAAACAATGAATATATAAAGATGTATTTTTTTTCTTTTTTCATTATTATATCTATAAAATGTTTCTAGGATAGATTTGGGAGGATTATATGAATTGTTATAAAATAAACTAAGTAAATTATAGTTATCTTTCAAAGTATGAATGAACAAAATTGTAGTCAAATGATTAATAATGATACTAGGCTATTTCATTTTTGATTGATAATATGAGTTATTATGCAATGTAACTGTAATTGTGACTATGAAATGGATGCACAAAAAAATTGTAAACCAACCAACACACTGCTTGTACACTTATGGAAGAAAGTTGGATGTTTTTATGTTTTGTTTGTTTTTGTTTGTCTTTAAAAACCAATAAAAATTTACAAAAAAAAAAAATATAGAGGTACAGGAAAAGCATACAAGAATTAAAGGTATAAACCTATTTAAAAGACACAGAGACAATGGTTAAAATTTAACTTGAGAGGATTTTGTAAGGGTGCATGGGATAGCATTGTTATATTAGAAATAGAAAAGGGTTAGAAAATATGTTAGATGACTAAAGTGATTGAAAAAATTTCTTTTGATATGTCGTGGAATATTTGTTTGTAAAGAGAATCCGTCCCCTTTTTATTCCCCTTTTTATTCCCCTTTTTATCAATGATTTAAAAAGAAAGTTTTTTAGAAAAAAAAGGAAAAAAAACATAGAAGATTTTCATCAGTTGACAGATGAACTTGAATAAGAATAATAACTTTATTGACTACTGTTAATAACTATTTTTTAGTTTTTTTATTTAAAGACAGCAATAAGTAAAATATGAAATATAGATGATTAAAGTGAAAGACAACTGATATTACTGGGTAATGTTTGTTAAAAGAAATAGAAATGTAAAAGATTGTTATTAATATTAATGGCAGAGCTGTACTTGAATAGAATAATTATTTCACTTACTATTGTTACAATTTTATTATTGTTATATACACACACACACACACACACACGTGTGTATGTGTGTGTGTGTATCATTGATAACTGGGGTCTTGCTTTGTTCTTTGTTCTTGTTATTTTACATTATCTACTGCTTTATGTTGAGTGAATTAATTAGGCCATACATATACATTTTATAGAATACAGAACCAAACCAATATATATTTGAATTTTTAAAAGAAATTTCTATTCAGACAAATCAATCTCTCCTCTCCCCTATCCTTCATGTGTCGATGTGTTTGTTGATGGAATTGTGAAGTGTGAGGCATATTGACCTATAATGAATCAAGGAACCTTGAGAATTCAAATCAACCACACAACCAACCAGCGATGCCACCAACCCTCAATCAACCCACATAACCCACACAAGCACTTTACCTCCCAATGACCCTTACCTGATGTGACTTCCCCACAAGACTCATCACCAGACCTCACCTGACATGACCCTCCCATTACAAGACCTACTGACCAACAAAGCCTTTATAAGCAGAAGAACACTCAACACTGACATTCCCTAAATCCTCCCTAAAATGTTACCTAGCCTGGTAATGAAACATTTGGAAACCAACCTACAAATTCAGAGAATGAACCTCTACGCTGATCCTACCCTCAAGCTACAGATATTTGCCACAATCACAAATTCAATGGGGAGTTTCAGGTGCTAATCTAGCTATGGAAACTTGCTGGATGTTTTTCAGTCTAACCGAACAAGATTATTGAGAAGGAATAAAATGGAAGAGAGATGTGAGTACCACCTATAGTTCTTCAATGAAAGGTGAAATATCAATCTAATAAATTGTGTAAGTGCAAATTAATCAGTAGAGGTCAAACACAGATGAAATGAGATTAGTCAAGGATTCCTATCTTTTATACCTACCTGTGTATACAATAATATATGAAACTGTATAAAACATATTGATGTTAAACACAAATCAGTTGTGTTTAAGTATTTGTATAGCATTAAATGATGCCATGTGAAAGAAATGAAAGAGGTGATTTATAACTGGAACGATCTTGACATTGCATCTTTTTTTGGATCACCAGGGTGATTTTCTCCTAATCCCTAAGGCACTGCGTACTAAATTATTGGGAAGCCTTTAAGACCCAGGAGAATAATATAAGAAGGACAGGGCTGAAAGGCTCCCACCTGTTTTTTTAGAGGCAGTATTTTTGAATCTTGGCAATTTTAAAACGGGTCGACCTTAATTCCGAAATTCTCTAGGCAGCCTCGGTGGCTGGGGTATTCTGGGAGTTGAAGTCCATGCGTCTTAAAATTGCCAAAGTTCAGAAAAACTGAGCTAGAACAATGGGCTTGCTTCTTCTTTTTTTTAATCTGCAGAAGAGTTTCTGTGTGAGCGCGGGAGCTTAAGCTTCTTTCGCGTTTACAGTCTGACATCCTCAAGAAAAAGTTTTAAATCGAGACTTTTTAAAGGAAGCGGAGTTCATCAGAGGCTCCCTACACCGGAGCATAGTTTTTCTCCAACCGGCAGAAACTGTTAAAGCATTATATAGCTTTCGATTTCCACATTACTTCTCTTAGCTGTTATTTTTTGCCTAAGAGAATGATCTGCTAAGGGAATGATTCTACTACATGAAAATTGGTGAATATTGCGGACACCGTTTTGGAGGCAGATAATGAAGAGGCGCTTACTACTTCAGCACCATGTTCCGCACTACGAAGCAGAGAATCCCCAGGCCGGTAACTCGGAATTTAGAAGACCTAGACTCGGTACAGAGCATTCTGCTGCACAGGTAAAGATGAAAGTTTGTGAAGGGAAGAGATTCCCAGTGAAAGAAAAAAAAAAAAAGATGTGCTCCAGATTTCTTCTCTGCTAATACGCATTAGTTGGTCTCAGATGTATGGGATAACAACACGCCAGTAAACGATGAGAGTTTTTCAATGCAGCACTGGAGAAAGTTGATGTACATGCAGGATTTGTCTTTCCAGTTTGCAACTGAGTTTATTTACATTACACATAGTATTTCACTAATTCCAGAAGACCTTTTTCTTTTTTAGTGCTATAAAAGGTTTCTTCCATAGAAAAATGGTTTGCCTTTCTGATGGCGAAAAGGTAATGCTTTATCATCTAAGTATCATATCATATTGTTTAGTGGACAGTTTTTGGAATGTTAACTTTTGTCCTGATACAGCAAGTTGTAAGATTGACTCTTGTACATATTGCATGCATTTTAGCACTTTGGAGAAGTTTCTGATTTACACTATTAATATTAATTGATTTACAAGGCTAATACGCTGCTCTAATCAAGACCATGTCTGAGCTGCTAGTTACATAAATTAAGCTTAAAAGTATGAAGTCTTAATATAATTGATAATGCAAAACAAAATTCAGTACCAGAAGTAGAAAAAACACTACATTCATTAATTTACAAATTGCAAAAGGCAGCTCCAAATTTTTTGTGTGTGAGGGGATGGTTACTTTCAGTGTTTCTGGGGATCCCTAATAAAGAATAATCCCAGATAAAATATGATTTTATGTATGGAATGTTTTTTTTAATCCAAAGAGACTTGTGCAATGAATATAGAATGGAGGCCAGCAAAGCATTTAAAGTTCAAGACTGATTCGAAGATAAACTACCATAACCATCTCCCAAAAGCAGAGAAGTTAATTAGTTGAGACACTGATTTAAGCCAGTAAAATGTAGTCTTCAATTTCACTTGATCCATTGGAAATCCCTTATAAAAAATTGATTCCTTGGGACTACTACTGAGTTAACATGCATATTATTGAACAGTAGTTCTTAGGGGGGGAGGAGAGATGTCAAAGATTGGGTGGATTTTGAGGAAAGACTTAAAGTAATCATTTCTCTGAAAAACAAATGCCAGGGTCACCATGACGGTAAAGTTGCGTTTTGAAGGCAGTTCTTCTATCAGGCTGAATGCTTACAAACCAGCTGCAAGTTTTTGAGATTCTAGGGATGCAATGTAATTCCGGCAAGGTGATTAAAAATCTGGGCAAAATGCAAAGAGAAGAAGGGAGGCTAACGACTGCTAAGTGTTTATGGTCTGATTTAGGAGTTTTCAGGGAGAGTTTTTGGAGAGGGGCGGAGCGTATTGTTGTCAGGTCTCTCGGCGCTTCTCTGGGCGCCATGGTTTCCCCAGCCTTTGCCAATCAAGACGCGGCAGAGGGTGACGTCCTGCTTTTTTTCGGATTCCAGTGTCATGGCGGCAGAGACCTCGTAGGGATCTCGAAGGAAACTGATTTCCCCTCCCCCCCCCCGTCATGGAGGAAACGGTGCTGCCCCGCCGGCCTTTTGAGATTCCCCGAGAGCCGTCGGCTGAAGATTATGACGAGTCTAAGGGCGGTGACTCGAATCAGGGTGGCGATTCCTGCTCTCCATCTTTGTCCAGCAGTTCCGAGTAAGGAGAGAGAGGTTCTTCCCCGCTTTTGCGAGCGAGAAAGGGCTGCAGGCCGCGCATGTGCTAATTTCCGGAGGGCACGGAGTTGAGTTTGGAGTAAATGATTTGAGATGACCACCTTCCGAATGTGCTGTTCTTTGTTGCTTTTAGAAACGCGGAAAGTGTGGGATTGCAATTTCCCTAGCGGAATGCTTTTCCTTTGCCTCCAACTAGGAACTTTAGTGATTTATCCCTTAGGCTCTTTTATTCCCTGGTCCTTTTCTTCTCAATGAACAGTTTAGCATGTCAGCAAAGGAGATAATGTCTTTGGAGATTCTCAGTCATCCAGGTCATGGTTTTCAAGAAGCAACTGGGCTTTCTGATTTTTCTTTGAAGACGTTTAGCTTCTCATCCCAAGAAGCTTCTTCAGCTTTGACTGGATGGTGGGGAATGGAAATGTTGGAAATAGGATAATGCAGTCGTTTTTTTCCGTCTCTGTTTGGAAAGCCTATTGTATCTGAAAGAGTGAGTGGGAATTTGTCCTATCTGTATTTATTCTGAATGAATGGGAAGTATTCTGGATTGTTAACTGGGAAATACTTTTAATCCCAAACCACTAATTAAATACTAAATAAAAATTATTCATGCTTTCTTCCTCCTTCTCAAATCACTGGTTTTGCTCTCTGTTTATGAATTGTAAACTTTGCTGATACAGGGCAAAAAATACTTTATATTTATTAAATTTATATGCTGCCCATCTCACTATCTGGGTATCTAAATGCACTAAGTGGAAACATTTCATCCAGTGTGCAGGAATAACCCCTACTACACCTTCAGATATCTATTTAATCCAGTTTCTAAGCAAATGCAAATACAAACTCATACATCAGCACAATTTGCCATATTTGATCTGACCTGGCAAAAGAATGCTGCATCTCTCTCAGACAGTTATTAGCAGTCTGCAAAGCTTTAACAATGTTTCCCAAATAATGTTTGGAATATATATGATTGAATTCACTATTGGATTATAGGGAATGCTATCTTCAGTCTGCTAATAACTTAATGGGAACTTTGGAAGAGGTAGCTCTTTCTCTGAAAAAGTAGATGTATAGAGTCATCCTAGACTTTTGGCTATTAACTGAAATGACAGATAGAGGCTATTCCTGAAGTGGTCTTTGTTTAGATTGGTGTCATGTCAGTTGCATCATTTCCTGGAGAAGGAAACCCTGGCACTGTGAATTTCCATAAAATTTACTGTAATGATCCTGCCCTTGAAATCTATTTGGAAGCTCTATTTAGTCTAAAATTCGGAAGCCCATCTGTTGGTGGATGACGGAGTCCAGTACAATTAAAAATGCTGGTAGTCATCTTAAAAGCCTAATGGTTTGGGACCTGAATATAAATGGGATCACCTTCACCTAGCCAATGAGATCTTGTGGAGAAGGCATCCTTTAAAAATGTTCAACTTAACTGATGCACTATTCCCAATAGAACACAAAAGTAATTTTTTATGTTGCTGCTTCCTCCTTTGAACAGCATTCCATCCAAGATTAGATCAGAATCAACCTGCTGACATTTAGACAAACTGCTAAGTCCTGATTATATTGGGAAGTGTTTGCAAATAGTAATAATTTTGAATTCCTAATTTGCAAAAGAGGGTAGTTATGGTGAATTAAAATGAATGCCATAAGTTATTTCAATGCCCAGTGCAGCAGAATAGGTTAGAATCCAATAAAGGAAAACATTTGTAGCTCAGGATTGAAATTAGGTGGTCTCTGAACGTGGTTGTTTTCTTGCAGAACTTCAATATCCAAACTAGGTAACATCATCAGTGCTAGTGAGTGATGTTACCTAGTTTGGGTAATGAAACATCTGCAAAAAACCAACCAAGTTCAGAGACCACCAAGGACCCATCAGGTTAGAATCCACCAACCTCTACATATATGCTTTTTATATTTTAAAAATCATGCTCTATATTCATAACCATTGTTATGATTAATCTAGCTCTTTGTTGCGCCAAACATGTCAGTTTCAGTATCTAATGCTTTTGAAGCATCAAATAGTAAATCTTTTGAGTGATAGTTTCTTGGTCTTCTGCATTTCATAAGTTTTTAGGTTAATTATGAATTAAATATACTGCTGTTATCTCGTTCATAGTGACATTGAACCTGAGTGGTTGGATAGCGTGCAGAAAAATGGAGAATTATTCTACCTAGAACTAACTGAAGATGAAGAGGAAACCATCCTTCACAACAGTACTCTTGCTAGATCTATGATGAACCATGTGAGATTTAGTGAAAATAAAGCTGAGATTTTTCATGAGGAAGCTGTAAAAGACAGAAAGAGTGAAGATAGATTGCAACAGTTTACTAATTTGTTAAAGAGTAAAGGTCTTCTGAGGAATTCTGAAAAGAAGAAAGCAAGTGGCAAAGATTGTGTCCATAATTATGCCCCAGCTTCTAAATTGAAACACCATACTTGCCATAAGATGGGAGATGTTGACCAACAGCTGTACAAAGACATCTACATTTATGTAAATCCACAGAAATCCTCAAATGCCACAATAGGGGACCAACACGATCTTCTGGAATCCTTAATAGGAATTGTCCACCAACCACCATGGACAACAGCTGAAAAATATAGTCATGGTACTGAACCTAGAAGTACTAATGAAGAAAAAATTACAGTACATGGTTTGATCCCAGGAAGCTCAGCAATAAAGTCTGGACAGATCTTAATTGGTAAATTCAGTATTTTACACACTTCTGACAAAACCAGTATTGTGGAAGATGGAGGGTCTTGTTTCAATTTTGGTATTGGTCTTCTGATTAAGGAATATGTCATGGATTGAGCAATATTAATATTATTTGAGTAATAAACATTTCACATGTTATTGATAATAGAACAAGAACTTATTAGGAAGTCAAATCACATCTTGAACATTTTTTTAAAATTTCAACAAGAAGTATACCTGATAGACTGTCTTTCATAGATTTTCACGGGTACAGGTATGCAGGTCTTGGCGTGTTCAGGTCTTTTCCCATGTAAGATTGAGAGCATCTTGGCAATGTTTTGATGAGGTCCCACTCGCCATCTTCAGGCTAGTGCGTGCACACACACACACACACACACACACACAATTACAACCAATGTAATTGCAATAGATATTAAGAGCAGGAGGATATAAAATACACTGTACTCTAGCCAATACTGTTTTTTCTATTTGTCAATAATATGAAAGATGCTATATGAGGATGTTGAACCAAGAATAATGCAGTTATTGCTTTCATTCATTGTAACCTTATGTCATTTGTACAAGTGAAATGTAATTATACAGTATTTTTAAGGATCATATAATAAATTGGGACTCTACAAAATCATCAAACCTACTAAAGAGGACTACAGCAGGTAGAATACAGGTGTCAAACTCAATTGCGTCATGAGATATATTGTTACATATCATTATGGTTTTTGTCTGCGGAGTCGGAGTGGGCACAGCCTGCACATGATGCATATGACCTGTGAGCCACCAGTTTGACACCCCTGAGGTAGAGAGTTCAGAAATTGTTACCAACCCAAAAATTACCAAGATAAAATCATTATAAAGGCTCATATGCAGGGGAATATTGCAAAACTAGATATGGTAGCAATAGCAGTTAGACTTATATACCGCTTCATGGTGCTTTACAGACCTCTAAGCAATTTACAGAGCATAACATTCTGGCTCTTTGTTTTACTGATCTGGGAAGACTGAGTTAACTTTGAGCCAGACAGCTGGCAATTGGCTAGCAGTCAGCAGAAATAGCCTACAGTACTACATTTTAACTACTGTACCACCACAGCTCTGACCTATCTAGATGTAGGTATTATGTGTAGGATAGCAGGAAGAAAGGAAAAATCCTATTTGTTTTCTTTGAGAAAAATGGAGGAACATATACAGTTGAAAATATTTTGAATAGGGTACAGTATGTTATCTTCTATTTTGTAAGGATATGGTATCTTTTTTGGCAAACAGGCTGATTCTTGATTGTTAGTTAGAATTAAAGTATTGAGCAACTGAGATATAAAATAAACATACCCTGAATTCAACTTCTATAGAATGTTCATAAAGACCTAAGGCTTCTATAGAATGTTCATAAAGACCTAAGGCAAAGCAGAAAATGAGAAGTACAGATTTTTTACTAATTTATTTAAATTCAGATTAACATTTGGAAATCATGCTATCATTCTAATATCAGTTGCTCTTTTACAAGCCAGAGTGCTTTTACTTCTGCTCTAGCAAGATCCTTTTGACTCCAAATTGACAAGTGATTCCCAGCCCACAAAAAAAGAAGGGGGGGGAATCCATGCAGAAAATTAGAAGATTTTGTGGTTGAAAGAAGAAACCTCTTATTAGACCTAAAGCAAGATTTACAGTAAATTTAAGGAATTTACAGTTGCTCATATCCTGTTATAGGAGCAAACACATTGCTGGAAAGGGAAGCAAAAAGAGCAGATAATTGCATATATATGTCTCAAATGAAATAAATATTAATCTTCAATGCATGCATATAAATCAGCCATTCTTAAGAAGCATCCTACCCATTTGGAATTTTATTTTTTCTGCTTCCTTAACATTGGTTTTCCTTCTGCTTTCAGGAGATATCCTTATTGCTGTAAATGATGTTGATGTAAACTCTAAAAATATAGGAAGGATTTTGTCTTGTATTCCTGGTCCTATGCAGGTATACTTCAGTTGATTTTATTTTATTTAGATAAGCATGCAAATACCAAGTTTTTTAATACTAGTTTTCTATATGAATCATACATGAAACACAACTTTCTTTGTAATCCTAGACGAAAGTAAGTTGTTGCCAGGGCACTGATTTGTAGAAGAAAGTAAGTTGTTGCCAGGGCACTGATATTTTACCATAGTTGTTAACTATGATGAGTCTGTCAGGCTCTTTTCTAGTCATATTCCTTTAACTAAAAAGGATAATATTTGGATGATCTTGACAATAAAATCTATATTTCATATTTATTTTTTCAAGATTTGTATATTCAGAACAATGATTGAATTTTGCTCCAGCTGGTCCTGTCTACCAGTGAGATAAAAAGTATGAAGCAAAAAAGACATTCTTCAGCAATTCATAATACTGAATAACACTTGGTGACTCCAATATGATAAATACATTTAACTTACTTAAAACATGTTTATGCTCTTTCTATTTTAAAAAATCTGAAAGCATTTTGAACTTAAATTATACAGTTGTGTGTACTTCAAGTCTTTGCTATCATGTTTTACTTTTGCAGTTGTTAATAGTGAATAATTTGAATTAATTACTTCATTATATTTATGAAAACCATGGCTTACTAAGCCTAGCTGTTGTGTATATTTAAAACTACTACCTGTCTAGAAAACATTTCGAAATTATACCCAGTGAAAATATTAATTCTTTTAACAGGTAAAATTTACATTTGAAATAGCAACATTTGAACCACCAGGAACGTCTCAGTCAAAGAGTAAACAGGCAGAATCCTCTGAAAACAACTTGGTGAAGCTGCTATGGAGAGACCATAATAATGATTTGCAGTTCTCTTTGCAAAGTATACCACATATTGTAATGTATCTCTCACTTAATTTGGAATCTGATTCATCTGATGAGGTAGGAATACATTTCTAAAATAGTGCATGTATCCTATCTTTCAATAAGAAAGGTGACCAATATAAGACAAACAAAAATACAACAAAAAAGCAATGAAAATAAAAATATTTATCAAAAAACTAGAAACTAGGAAAGAGCAAGTATATAATTGTAAGAGAAAGAGTGGCAGAATCTGGGGGTGGAATTAAAAAAAGGATCAGCCTAGAATCCTTACATAGCCAGGAGAAACTTAATAATAGCTTGAGGACCTATAATTTAAAAGAGAAAAATTGCAAAGTGGGTTTTAAATTGGTTTGGGAGGAACTCTTCTATATCTTGAAATGGCAGTATTATAATTTCAGTTTTCTGAATTGAAACAGGCTTCACATGTAACAGAACAAAGTATATAATAATATCATTTCACAAATGAGAGTGATATCATGAGTACTGGTTTACATAATTTGTGTAATGTCATTTGGGGAGTTTGTAGGATAACAGACACCTATTTGGTCCTCTAAAGTGGGATTTCATATTAGAACTTCGGTTCAACAAGATAATGTATAGTCTCTTGCTTTTTACAAAATAATTACATTTTTTACATGGCTTGAAATTAAAACTTTTTAATTATAAGTGACTATTAGAAAATTTAAAAAGGTATAAAAATGTAATAATACATAGTTATAAAATCAGCAGTAATGAAATGTACTAGCAAATTGTGTACACAAATTTCCCAAGGAATGCACCCTTTATTCTTGAATATGTGGTTTTTTACAATACATTTCTCTGGTGAGGATTTTAGATGAATTCAAGAAAGATCAATTTTAATTATGGATATGGATTTTACTTTAATTTGCTTAACACGGACTGACATTTCTTTGACAGCAAGAAATTCTTTATCAATATCCCACATCAGAAGCATCTCAAAAAATAAAAAGTGTAAGAGGAATATTTCTCACGCTGTGTGACTTACTGGAAAACATGACTGAAACACAAATAATTAGGCAAGTATTGTTCTTATTTATCATTTTTGCACCACCACCAGATTTCTGATCTTTTTAGAATTTAATAATGTTAAACCTTTGCTTTAAACTTGCTGTCCCTGATCACTCATAAATCATGATTTCTGAAAACTATTACCTGTTTTTATGAGAAATGGGAAAATAATACACCATATACCCAAAAATAGACATATCACAATTTTTAAAAGAGTCCATCAAATCAAGTTGAATGTTATTGAACATTATTAATGGGCTGCCAAGTTATTGTTATTTATATTTATATTTAAATAATAAATTGAACATGATCTTGACCTCCTAGGATTCTGTATGTGACCTTGGCTATCAACAGTTATCCAACACTGACAAATCATAGAGTAGTACTGGCTTGGCATCTGTTATGTTATTTGCAAAGTCCAAACTGCCTATTAACATAATACACATATAGGAGAATAATAATTTTAAAAAATGATGGGAATAATTTTAGCAATTAACTGTATTGCTGAAAAGTTAGAGTTGGAAAGAAACTGAATTTTTATGTTTGATGCTACATGACACATTTTTATGATATACTTGCATAACCATATTTTCTTGATTATTTTGACTTTTTATAGCTCATCTATGTTTTTATGTGGAAAGTTAATCCATGTGGCTTATTGGAAGAAGGCTGACAAGCTGCTCATAATTGGCCTTCCAGCTGAAAAGTACATTTCTATATTTTTCCTTTTTAATTTTTTTTTGCTAGATAAATTTGGTCTGTAAAATTATTCATAAATATTTATTAAAATCAAAAGATCATCCTTCTAAGATGGTTGTTATAAAATATAACTAGTCTCATGGCATATAATAAAATTATTACTGGATAACACTGTTTTAAATATACAGCTTCCCAAATTAGTTCATGTCCTTTTCATTTGCTTTTAATGACATTGAATTGTGTGCTATTCCTTGTACACATTTATCTAAAGAATTATTCTGGTTTTCTAGTGTACCTCTCTCTCAGCTAAGGAACATGATTGCAGATGTTGTGAGAATATTGACATTCATGTACAGTTCTTTGGATAGGTAAGCATTCCAATTCTGGACCATGGTAACTAAGCCAATGCATTTTAGATTCAGTTGTGTACTTACATTGTTTAAAATGTACCTGTAGGAATTTATTTTGAAGGACAGATCTAGCTATCTTATTCTGAATTATGCTAGAAAATTCTGTCAGCTTCACGTGTGATTTGCTCTGCAGAATGGTAAACTGAAAAATCAAACTCAAATTATTTAAATTTCCAAGTGATAAAGTGTACCTCTGTTTGCTAGATATATTTTATATGTTTTAAATAGCAATATAAAAATGAATCTCTGAATATATAGAGTTAAATATTTCATTTTGTTTTCTCAGTTTTTCATAATAAAGTGCTCATAGACTCATTTATTTGTTCTAATTTTTTTTCTCTTACATTCTTTATCCTTTATACCATAGCCACTAAACAAAGTCTAAACAATGTAAAAGTGGAAGCATCTTGAAAATCATGTAGATTCTTTCATATTAAGTAATATTGTCTAATAAAAGAACATGGATATGTTTAGCTTATAAAGATTGTACTGTTACCAGAATAATAGTAATCAGAGCATTCTACATAAAAGAATGATTAAATTTAAAATAACTTGCATTGATTTTTAATTTTTTTCTTCCTTTCTTTTTCATAGTGTCCTTTCTAGTACCTCTTTTTTGTTTTTGTTTTGTTTTCTGATTTCTTAAGTCTTCCTATATCGTGTTATAAATATCTTATGCTAGTTAGACAGGTTATAGCAAGAACTAATTATTTCTTAATTTTTTTCCAACTTTTCATTTGCTTGTTCAGTGCTTTTTGTCAGACAGGAAATACTTCTCGATTGGATTACTTCTTCAGCCTATTTTTCCAGCAAGTTCTTCAGCATGCCAACTCCAATGCCAACCCTGGTTATCCCCACTATGATAACAGCTCATTACTTTTATACAACTTTCCAGGAGTACGATGGCTGTTTCTGCCTCAAAATATTAAAGTATGTTCGATTACAGATTTTAAAAAATCAGACATTAGCCTAATTGAAGTTACCGAGATACACATAGACATTTTCATGTATGTACTGAAATATTCCGACTCAATATTGTTTTATCCCTCAGTCTGCATAATTAGCATATATATGAATTACCATAGTATTCAAATAGATCATGTCCTGAACTGTAGCTCCAAACAGCATGTAGAAATGTATATTTCTGAATATTTATCTGGTAAAATGCAGAGTGCATGCCATGCCTAATAGAAATTCATGGGATAATTACAAGACTGAAGTCATTGCTCATTAAAAAAAACATTAATGTTACTTTTAAGCTTAAAAAAAAATAGCTTCTTGATCCAGACCTCTGGAGGAATGATGTACGGATAGATGAATCAAACCTAAAAATGTCGGGGCTATATGGGTATTATTGTGTCTTGCGAGCATTGCATTCCATAATAAAATCTTTATATCAGCTGTCAAACATGAAATGTGCAGTGTCATAGTTTGGGGATGTTTTGCTTTCTTGGGACCTAAACGATTTCTGATCTTCGAAAAAATTATCAATCTGCTTTTTACCAGAAAATTGTACAGGAGAACATCAGAACCTTTGTCAGCAGAATCTGAACTGCTAGTGAGTCATGCAACACGATAACATGCCCATGCCTTCAAGAAAATATACAAAAAATGAATGAAAAGGAACAAAATAGCCAAGTCCAGACTTGAACACAGTGGGAATGTTTTTTTAAGATCTGAAGGAATAAGTTGATGCAAGTAAAGCCTTAAATATTACTGAGTGGAAGCAACTTGTTATGAAAGAATAGATCAGAATATTCATAAAATGATGTGAGAAATTGTTCATTGTTTATAGGGTGATTTCATTGTAATTACTGCAGCTAAAAGTAGTTAATAATTACAAACTTGAAGGGGCAATTAGGCTAGCTTATCCTGTGTTGCATGTCTTTGTTTATGGAAGGAATAAAATAACTAATAGCTATTGATGCTGCTTGTTTACTCGGACTCTTTATATAGAATCCACATGGTAAAATAAGTACAAATTCAGAAGCAAGGTACTTTTTTCACAGAATCACACATCTATATTGCTGCAATGCTCTCTGCCCCTAGATAGATGGATAGATAGATAGATAGATAGATAGACAGATAGACAGATAGATAGACAGACAGACAGACACATATTCACACATGTATTTCTACATAATTTATTGTCATTGCACCTCATACAATGAAATTAAATACCATATTCAGTGTACATTATAACTATAAAAATAAAACAGAAGCACACATAGAAATTACTGACAAATTGGTGGAATTAACACATAGGTCCCATTCTTGAAGGGGATGATGTTTTAGCAATTCAAACTGGGACAATTTTAAAATGTTATTTAAAGCCTTATATATTTAAATGTTATTTAAAACATTATACATTTAAATGTTACTTAAAAGTTGGCCTCATACATTTCTGAGTGAATTTGTTGTGGTATGTGGTATGACATTTAAAGTTTAGATTTTTTTTTGGTTCTTAAGAAAAATGGAGTGGCATATTCTATTATAAAATGGTAAGTATGATATATCTATAATACGAATTAAGAATAAGTGATTTCCCAAAATAGGGAAATGTCATTTGTTTTCAATCGCAGACATAAAAGAACAGAAGAAATGAATGAGATAAGTACTAGCTCTGTGGCTACATTGGTTAAAAACTACCATTTTTTAGACTACAGGGAGTGCCTCTGCTGTCTGACAAATTTTAGAACAGATAACGTTTTTATATTTAGGGGATAATTACTAGCTTAAATCAAAGTGATTTCTTGTTTCTTAGGCAAAATAAAGTTATGTGAAAATTTGTGAAAAACATTTCACAGAAATAAAGGCTTAGTGAAAAATATTTTTCTAATAACTCAGCGAGGATGCTATGTCACATTTCAAGGAAACTTTGTGCCTTGTAATTCATTAGCATAGGGTGGAATGTCTTACATTTAGCACTGCATTGGAGGTCAAAAAATTACAATCTTTTTTTTTGCATTCAGCTGTAAAACAAGCAATGCGTAATTAGTTTTAACACCTTGCTGATATTTAATTTGTTAATTATTCTGGATTGAAAAATTGAGATATTGTTTAGTATTGAGAAGCTTTTTCAAAATCGGGAACAAAAGTCATGCTTGCTTGCTTGCTTAATTAACTAATGTCCACAGATGACTCTAGTGGCTTACAAACATTAAAACCACACACTAAAATAATAATAATAAATAATAATAAAACATTAAATAACAACAGGAATAAATACTGTTAAAAGTTGAGGAGAGGAACACAAAATACACAAACATATGAACATATATTAATGTTTCCTGCTTATGTATTTTAGGTAGAAATTGATGCAGCTCTGAGTGACCTGGAGGCAGGAGACTTTGCAGAATTGGTAAAACCTTTATTTTTAATTAGATGTTTTGTGTATTTATGTCAGTTCTTCATCTATTTAGTAGAGAAATTAATTGCTGATTTCAGTGATAATGCCAGTTATTCATGTAAGAGCCAGAATTGGGATGTCATCACTGTGGCTCATCAAAGCTACAATGGAGACTCTGCTCCTATCATTGTTCTCCTCTTTTTCATTACTCTTGCTTTGATCATGGAATTCAAAGGGAAAGTATGAATTAAGAGTAAGAGGGCCACACGAAAGAAAATCTCATCTTCTTTCTCATGAATCCAAATTCCACATAGTTGTTGTTCCTTCTTGCTATTTCCTGAGAAATCAAGGAGTACAAAAATGGGCATAATATCCTCCTCATGGCTCTGCTCCAGGTTTTTCACAAGCACAACCATTTCCTGTCTCCATTTTGGTGAAATCTGAGTGAAAGTGATTCAAATAATGAATTTTTTCCAGGATCTTCTGCAGCTGAAGCCCAACTAAACTGGGAAGGTTGGAGACCAAACAGAAATTCTCCAAAATCATTGGGTTTAGCAATCGCTTCTTATGGAAGAGTCACACTATAGCCTTCCTGAAGGCTGTTTCATAATGCCTCTCTTCAAAGAAGTAGATGTTACCACATGGACCCAGAGACAGGACCTGGAACTTATAAACAGGTGGCTGAGCTCACAATCCTGAAGTGCATTCTATTTCTTTGGGTTTTTTCACAAACATAAAAGTTTCCCGATAACCATACCAGATTCTGTCCTAGTCATCTTCACTTGTATTTGTTCAGTTGGTGTCTTCTCTGGAATATACCGCATAATATTCTGTGTCAAATTATACATCCTGCTGGTCAAGTAAATAAGAAAAAAATAGAAATATTCTATTCTATTTTTAAAATATTCTAAAACGACACATTGGATCAGCTAAAAATCAAAATGCATTGTTTTTCTTTTTATAGTCTGAAGATTACTATGATATGAGACGACAGTATACAATTTTAGGCTCATGTCTCTTCTACAAGGTAAACTTTTGCAAACTTGACTGCTTTCCAGTAAATTGATTATATTCAAACAACAAAACCAACTTTAAAAGAACCATATATAAGGTGTTAATCGACAAAAAATGATTTATAAGTCACAATAACTATACTAAGGCATAAGGTGAGTTTGGGTGGTTTGTCTTATTCTATGTCAAATCTATTGCCTTTCTGAGATATCTCTACAGAAGAATAGTTTTTAGTTTGTACAGCTCAATTCATCTGAAGATGGTAGTTAGTTATACATTAGGATCAAATAAATTTATCAACATTAGTAGTCAACATTATCAGTAAAAATGACAATGCTTAATTTATTTTTTTATGACTCAATTTGGATTGAATTTTGTGACAATTTGTAGTTTTTTTTTTTAAATGAACTAATGTAAAGTTTACAACATAAGTCGTTCTAAAAAAACTAGTGCATGGTTGTGTAATAATATATTGTCTGTGTTTTTATTTTAGGGATATTTAATTAGTAATCACTTGCCGAAGGAGGACCTTATTGATATTGCATCATACAGCAGGCATTATTGCTTTTTGTCCTTAGCAGCAGAACAGCGAATTGGTCAGTTAGTAATATGGCGAGAAGTATTTCCACAACATCATATTCAGGGTTCTCAAATTTCATATGACGGATTCCAAGAACCCCTAGCAAGATATTTCTTACTCATTGTTGGCTTGGTAGGTTTTGTAGCATGAACATTGCTTTCTGTGGTCTTTGCTATTCCTACTTGATGCAGTGCAGCTTATAGGGAGAATATGGTAAATTTCCATCTAGGTAATCCTGTGCCAAGCTTTCAAGTGTCTATATAATGCTATGCAAAGTATTTCAAAAGGATGCAGAGAATTTCAAAGGCAAGCAAAGTACCATTCCTAAGTCATTAAGGCATATATGTCCTCTAGAACAGTGGCCCCCAACCTTTTTTGTGCCACGGCCCGGTACCGGCATCACAAAATGATCCACGGCCCAGTACCGGCATCAGCACACATGACAAGGCAAGGCAAGCCGAGTGACCCCAAAGCAAGATTCCCCTTTTTCGGCTTCATTTGTTCAACTAGAACCCATCCAACAAAGTGGAAAACTTGTCCTTCCACTAAATCCAAATTAAATTTGTTTTCGCTCAGTTTTTTTTTTTTTAACAGCGGCACCCCATCTGACCCCCCCCCACCTCACGGCGCTTACCCACCCGCTTGCCTTGCAATGAAAAGATTCTCCCGCAGAAGCAGCGCAACTGACTCCCTGATATCCTCCTACACGGCCGTTTGAATTTAATCTCACACCTGGAGGTCACGTGAGCGACACGGCCCTGCCTGATTAGTGCAGCCGGGAGCTTGAAATTAGTCAATCAGGAAGCAACAAAATGTTACTCGGCTCACTCTTTCTGTCCATGGCTCAGCAGCCTGTGTGGTTCTTTTGAAAAATGCATGCCGGCTGTTACCATTTCCCGCCCCTCCCCCCCCACTTCCCCCAGGGCTAACCGCCCAGATTGGCTATTTTTTGCATATAAAGTTTTGCATCTGCCTATATCCTGGTCCTACCTCTCTTTTTTTTTTTTTTTCTGTAATTTGTGAGTTCCTTTTGGGGGGAACGAATGCCTGCTGTAGCAGAACTTTATGCAGTTCATTTTTTGTATTTTCATTTTGGGAGAAAGGAAAGAAGAAAAATTGGAGTCTTTAAAAAAAACCTTCTCATCGAAACAAGATGGCGGCGCCCAGCAAACCGGCAGCCCGGTAGAAAATGTTCCCTGGACCGGTACCGGTCCGGGGACCGGTGGTTGGGGACCCCTGCACTAGAAGACTCACTTACAGCTTCTCTGATGGTTCCTCCATGAGCACATGCAGAGACAACTTTTCACTTTGCCTATGAGTGAACTAGCTTTGCATGTACAAGTAACCTTACTTAATGATAACAGTTGGGACTGACAACTCCATGGCTAAGTGAAATGGACATTAAGTGAGAGTTCCTGTAACCACAACTTGCAATTTTACTGCCAGTTACTCCATTGACCCTTCTTTTGGAAGCTGGCTGTGAACTATGCAAATGGGGATCATGTGACACTGGGAGGCTTTGATGCTCATAAATGCCTGCGGAAGAAAATTACAAAGTGGCTAAATATTGGTTTTGTAACTGCAGAGATGTTGCAGTGGTCATAAGCACAAGGGCCAGTAGCAAAGTTACTTTTTCAGCACTGTCGTAACTTCGGATGATCACTAAAAAGGAGAGTTGTTAAGCAAGGACTACATCTACATACATTCCAGAACTGGAGTAAGCCTTTAAAATAAATGTAACTACTTTAATACTTCAGGGAGAGATTCTTTGTTCATACCAGGACATGTTCATACCAGGACTTCGTACAATGGTAGTAAAAAATAGAATGTCTTGTCTATTCATGTTGCTTCAAGCATCTAGGTTATCCTTGTTTAGTGACTGCCTCATTTAGCAACTATTCACAGTTATGGTAATGATAAAATAATACTGTGGCCAACTGTTGCATAACTTTTGTAGGACTATAAAGCAAAGGGAAGCTGAAGTAAAACAAAAGCACAATCATAGTTTCATTTAGCAACTGCTTTGCATAACAATCAAGTTGCTCGTCCTTATGGTCACTTAATATGTATAATAAATACCTGCATAAGGTCGACAAGGGAGCAGTTACCAGCTATTCCCATGAGCACAAATGTATTCCACATTCTAGTACAAAAGTAAAAGTATATTTATATAGTTTATTTATATTTATAAGTGTATATTTATAAGACCATTTCATTTGTCTTCAGATTACTAAACCTGAAAAAGTTCTTTGACCCCCAAACTTTTTTTTTAATTTTCTTTCTCTCAAGTGTTTTCTTGAGTGCTGATTTTTAGTTTTAGAGTTTATTTATTTTATGTAACCTAATATGTTCAATGGATCTCTGATAGGTAATATATATACTGTGTGTGTGTGTGTGTATGTATGTGTATGTTTATATATGTATGCACGTACATGTACATATGCATGTATATGTGTATGTGCATGCAAGTATGCATGTAAAATAAATGCACTGGCAGAAATAGATTTTTTCCCTTTTTTTTTTTTCCAGAAGCATTTTATACTGAGCGTATTGCTGGAAGCAGGAGGTTGTTCTTCCAAAGCTATTGGAAATCCTGGACCAGATTGCATATATGTTGACCAGGTGAAATCAACCATCCTTCAGCTGGATGGAATAGATCTTAGCATAGATGAGAGATTAGAAACAGCTTCTGCTCCATTGGTGTGTTGCGTAGATTGGTTCTTCCCTTCACCGTCTGACAAATTGGAGAGCTTTTCTAATTTGTCTGTTCTCAGCAAACTGCCTCATATGTCAATTACTACATCTTCTCCAGCAAACAAAAAAGTGAGTTCTGATAACTCTGTTTTAAGGACACATAGGTTAATTCCAGGGATGGGATTAAAAAATCCCAGCAACCAGTTCACTGCCTGGTGGGTATGGCCATGGTGGGCATGGCCTACTGGAACTTCTGGGAGGACCATTTTTCGCTTTCCCAAGGTTCCGTAGGCTTCCCTTGGGCCTCTGGGAGGGCAAAAATGGCCTCCCCCTGGCACTGGAGGCCTTTCAGAAGTGGAAACAGGCCCGTTTCCGGACTTCCAGAAGGCTCTTTTTTCCACCTCCCAGAGCTGCGCAGACCCTGAACTTACCTGCATCGAAAATGGGCCATGTGGAGTCTCCTGGGAGGGGAGGGGTGAACGGGACCATCCGGTTGGTTCAAATACCAGTTCGCCAAACCAGATGCACATTTAACATTTGGTTTGCCTGAACAGGTCCAAACCAGTAGAATCCCACCCCTGGTTAATTCTCTTGAGGAGTAGTCAGTATCCCGTTAATAGTTATGACGCTTCTGAAGGAAGAAATGGAATTCAATTCATATACCAAATACAATTGAAAAGTCTGAATTGATTTATTTATTAAAATAATGATCTGTTTAAGGTCCTGCTGCATTTAATAACGTCCATAAGTAATGTAAATTTCTGTATTTATAAAAAAGTTGCTGGGATACTTAATAAGTAGGAGAAAATTGTTCATGCCCATTATGTATTTTTTTCAGTATTTTTCTATTTCATTGTACAGAATTCCCCACTTATATGTACAATCTAGAGCAAATATGACTTGTCAAAAATTAATGTGTAGGAGACAGTACCAATAGTATATACACAGCTGCATCAAATACTTTTATATTACTGTAATTCTGTTTCTAGAATGAACTGACTATGACCATTGCAAAATTGGGCCATTATTTATTGCCATTTCTTTCTGTATTCAAGTCAGTTCCTATTGTGGTCCTTTCTCTCACAAAAATGAACTTTTTTAATGCCAAACTTAAGAACTAAATAAAAGTTGAATGCGCTCAGCATAATTTATTATTCATACAGTTTAAGACTTTGGCTGAAATCTGTATGTTTCCTAAATACAAATCATTTAATAAATAACAGCTCTGTTCAAGTGTTAGTTTTGTAAAAATGTATTTCAATAAAAACAGCACTTTTTCCTAGCTAGCATGATATGTCCACTAACACAACTCAGCATTGTTTACAAAGCATACATATTGCTTTAACAACTTAATACATTTTGAAAACACAATCATTTGCCATCTGTGAATTCTGAGGCTTGCTCAACTCTCTTACTATGAGGATCTCCTTTTTTGTTTCCCAGATCATTAAAATGAAGTCTGCTCTTCCAAACGCATTTACTTTTGGAACCCTGAAAAAGAATGTCGCAGATAAGGAAGCTGAATTAAATCTTGCTATGAAGTAAATTTTTTTTATTTATAGTTTTTATAAAATCTCTTTTCTGAATACATTTTTTCCTAGACAATGTGCAGATGGACACATTAAAATGATTTTTTAAAAATATATTTTTTAAAAAATGATTTTCAAAAAAGGGATTATTTTTGAATGGATAGATAATTATTGAAATTACACAATTAATGTTCAGCATAATGTTAATAAACTTACACAGAATATATTAAAGTTTGTCATGTTATACAATGGGGAAAACAATGCTTGGAGGGTATGATTTATCCAGACAGCCCTCTTCTGTTATCTCTGATTACAGCTTCCAGAGTTTTCCCAGTTTCCGAATACATACACACACACACACACACACACACACGGCGGGTGGGGGGGCTTCCATCCAATGCAGTGTCTCTGTATGAATCGTTGTTATTCTGCCTCATTCTTAGCATTGGAGCAACTTTTCTTGAGAGAAAGAGATTGTGTGGGGGTGAGGATCCATTGGAATCACTGGGTCTTTGCAAACCCGAATCGGTTAGCTTGTCAGTAAGTTGCACGAGCTGCTATTTCTTCTCACCCTTTTTTCCTCCAAGAACAGCGATAACAGGTGAGAGCAGCCTGGATAAATCACATCCTACAAGCACTGCGTTCCCCGTTCTCTTCCAACCCACCCCCTTTTTTCCTTAATCTCTGCCAGAAACACCCCCCTACACACACACACAGACACACACACACACGGCAGGGGCTGATCATGACAACATGAAAAGTCCTGGAGTGTTCAAAAGTGCCTCCCCCCTTCTCCCTATCTTTTTCTTGCTTTCTTGTGTGTGAGAAAGAAAGGGGAGAGGTGGCGGGGGGGCTTTGGATGAGCGACAATTGTGGCAAGGAAAGCAGGAATCAAAAGAAGCGGCGTGGTGGCCAGGCTTGCCAGAGTGGACAATGGCAGGCTACAGGTAGGCTAGCAAGGGTGCACGTGGGGCACTCCTTACGGCCACTAAAGAAACGGCCCGGTGGAGAGACAAGGATGCATGTGGGGGAGGGGGAATTAAGGCACCCCTCAAAAAGACGGCCTAGCCACTTTTTCAGGGTCTGAAAAAAAATAAGGCCCAGCCTTATTTTCTGAGAAACATGGTAGATAGATAGAATGTTTGAGCTTAATGATAAAAAGTCCATTTTATTATTTATAAATGTAAATTGTATGTGTGTGTTTGTGGTGTGTGTGTGTTTTTTTTTGTGTGTGTGTTTATAAATATAGATGTTGTAAATGTTAAAGAAGAAAAGAAAAATATCAGTGTTGCCTAATTTAGAATAAATCTGTAAACCATTTTTACTTAATTTTAAAAGAAGCTTAACTAAATACAAATAAGAATGGCTTTCATATTACCAGATTTTGCCATTGCTGCATATTCTTTAAGTTTAGGTTTTCAATCAAATATTGTTGGTACTATGTCTTTTAAAGGTTTAATTGCTGAATTAACAAAGGAGAATGAATAATGTCATGTAGGTGGCAGTCAAATCTTTGTTTTCCTATTAAGGTGTTTCATGATAACATCCCATGTGCGTTTCCAGAAACAAGTCTTCAAATCATGTTGAACATGGGTGCCACATAAGGACTTTTTTGTTAATAATTTTTCCTACAGGTATTAGCCTGTATTTCAGTGTTGAATCAAGTTATAAATTTATACTGTAATAGAATGAGGAGCAGCTAGACAGGAATTCTTATAGATAGGACATGCTGGCTAATAGCAGCTCTAAATATTTTATAACTCTAAAGCCACATGTCCTCTTTGTATGGGTGGTAGGGATTGGGATTTAGGAGGGAAGTACTGAATTTACTATACCTTATCAGTTGTTGGCACTGGAGATCTTCAGAGATATAACAAAATTAAGACGTGATCCTGAAATGCAGGCCCAATAACCCTGAGTTTAAGGAAACTGAATCAGCAAGGTATATAAGTTCTGCACCCATTTTCAGTCTCTTTGTTTGCTTCACTTATAGCACCAGTCTCCAACCTTTACAGGCACAAGTAAAGCTGTGAACATGCATGTGCTCACAAACTGTTTCTGCAGCCCTTTTCTGAACAGATTATGGCTCAGTAGTGGATCACGGCCTGGGGGGTTGGGGACCCGACTTATAGGACATTGACTCCTAGTTTTGATACGCAAGTTTCAGGCTCAAATAATATGGTGAAACTAATAAATTTTTAGTTCTTTATTACCTTTATTAAAATAAAAAGTCTACTGTTGTATTAGTGTTGGGTTTGAACTACCACCACATGCTGAAAAGCTGATTGGGCTTGGTAAACTTGTAAAAAATTCTATCAATATTTATCCTATTGTATGGGATTAAATTCTAGTATTTACTATTCCCATATTAAATAAATATAAATATATATTCCATAATATTAGTATTATATAACTGCTACTGTGCTTCCCCCAAAATAAGACCTAACCAGAAAGTAAGCCCTAGCCCGATTTTTTTGTCTGCTCCTAATATAAGCCCTACTCCAAAAATAAGCCCCAGTTAAGGTCATCAGCCAGGGGTAGATGTGGGTGGGTGTAGCCAGCACCAGAGGCAGCAAGGGCATGGGGGCCAACGGTGTCTGGCAGCAGCTTTAGCCTGTGCAGCGCAGTTGAGTTGATTACCTGTCCAAGCAGCAGGCAGAGACAGAGATGGAGAGGCATGTGATCCAGGCATGCCGCACAGACCATGGGAAAGCCAAGGGTCGGTGGGCGGCTGCAGGATGCTCATCTTTGCGCAGCGGCACTGACAGCAGATGATCCAAGGTCACCCAGCTAGCTTTGTGCCTAAATGGGATTAGAATTTATACTTTCTAATCTGATACCTTAACCACTACACCAAACCAGGTCTCATGACTATTAACCAGGTCTCATGACTCATGGCTAATTAATTTCTTACCTGTATTAAAGAACATAATCAGTTATTTCTTGACAATAAGTACTTTGGGGAGAGTTAGAAAATAATTTCAACTATATGTGATGTATAATATATTCAATTTTTAATGCAGTATACTAATGCTGGAATATGATATACTAGATGACCTCTGAACATCATTAGAATTCTGTATTATAATGTGTTAACTATTAACTATGTTGCTAAAGTACAGAATTATCATATGTTTCCTCTTACATTATATAGAAAATCAAAAGTCCTGATCTTTTTTTTTTTTTTGTAATTTATTATTGATTATATTTATTTATGAGGTATTTATCTGGTTGTTTTCTTTTGCTTTTGAAGGTTGACTTCGGGTCCAGAAAATACTCTCTTTCATTATATTTGTTTCGAAACAATGCATGGAATTTTTATTACTCCAACACATGCTGAAGTAGCACAACTCAGTGGAACTATCCATCCACAGCTCATCAAGAACTTCTATCGCTGTTGTCTATCCATCCGTTCCATTTTTCAACAAACTATGCTGAGAGACGTATGTCCTTATATTTTGGGAAGGGGCAAGGGAGAATTATTTTGTTACAAACAACATTCTAGATATAACTGGGTAGATAGCTATTTCTTTAGACAAATTTCTACTTGTAAAAACTCCCCAGTCACCAGATATTTCAGACATCATATACAATATGGTGTTTTTTTCTATTATATTACCAATTCAGGTATTAATTTTGTTGCTCTTGCTTTACTGCAGAATAAAAAGTCTGGGAGAAGATCAAAATCGCAAAAAGCAAATTTGGATCTAAATCAAGTGAAAGAACATGGTATATTGTTTGAGTGTGCTCCTGACAGTTGTACTGACCCAAAGAAATCTGATTCCACTATAATGTACTGGGTAATCGGGTAAGTAATACTTTTTTTAAAATGTAGTGTAAAAACTTATTACTTGGTTGTCCAAATTCTCAGAACATTTTTGTTTTATAAAAACAACCTATATAATGGCTTTTTAGGTTCTTCCCAAATCCAACATTTGGTACTAGAAACTGTAGTTTACTAAAATGCAGCAAAGGATAATTCATACATAAATATACATAATAAACGTTTCAACAAACTCTACTGGACCTTTAGAATTGTGTCTTACTTTTATAATCTGTTTTAACCCTTTAGTAAACTCTTGCTAAAATATTGTTTTTAACATGTATTTTAATCCTGTGCTGACACTGAATTATATTTTTTCTGCAGGAGACTCTTCCTAGATCCAAAGCCTCGGGAGTTTTATGTTTGTTTTCATGATTCAGTCACAGAGGTTGCTGTTGAATTGGCTTTTAAGTTATCATTTGGCTTAGCTGTATAGATAAACATCTGTGCAGTTTTTCATTTTCCATGTCACAGAAAACACAGAAGTATTACATTGTGGTTTTGTTTGGGGTACCCTTTAAAATATTTCCTAAAATAAGTTATGTAATATTTTAAAAAATCATACATTTATATCACTATTTATAAAAGTCATTCCTTTCAAAAGAGTAGAAGTTGGATGAGTTATGGTATTATATATTAATTATACATTATATGTAAATATTACGTATAGAATCAATGATCAAGATATATACACAACCACATTTTTCCCTTAAAGCTATATCCTTGGAAGATATACCATTATGCAGTTAAAATGCAGATTTCTATTATGTATGCGCCTTTTTGGTTTTAATTTAAAGAATGTAATGTAATGCTTGCATATTATGTCAGAGGTAGGGAACTGTTTTATTTCAATTTAGTATAGGGTTTGAGATCAAAATATATGGATACCAAAACTAAGATTCAAAACTTCACAAAGATTTTATCAGAGACAGAGAAAAGAAATCTTAATTCCAGCTGTCATCTAGTGATTGCCCACATTATGTAGTCCTTATCTAGTGGCCTTAACAAAATGGATTCCTTAAGTCTTGCAGAAAATCTGTATGCAAATTCTTAGAGGAGGTAGTTTACCTTACATTAAATGTATATAGTATTTTGTGATACAAAAAGAAGTTATATCTATATTTGGAAAATACTTCTTATAAAGTAAAATTGAATGTTTCCTAATACTGAAGAATTATCCATTTTATTTCAGACGTTATATGACTTTTTTACAATAAAGGAATATTCTTCAAATAGTCTTTTTCATTCTTTTTCATTTAATTTTTAACTAAAATATATATTTTTATGGGTTCATTATATTCCTGATAAAGATGTGGTTTTTAATTATACTAAAATATAAAGAAATATCAGCCACATTGATATCAATAATTTCTTGAACATATAAACATACATTAGAGAACTATATTTGGTGCTAGATTTTTGAAAGTAAGGACCAAACTAGATGAACATCATAAATAACAATCATGGCTTGGTTTAGTGCATGAAGCCATAAATCAACTACAGTGGCTAAGCCAGAGACATACAGTATGTTCAGTATGATATGTAAGCCAGCCAAGGTAGGCTTTTTAAAGGACTTTTAAATCTGGACTCAATGATTTTCCTATTACCGTCCCAATTCAGGAAAGTTTTCATGCTTAGAATTTCTGTTGGGAAATTAATGTCTTATGTAAATTAGAGACTTTATTGCAATGCCAACAGCAACAAGTCAATTGAGATTACAGAAACAAAATATAAATTTATTCATATTACTAATTTAATGAACAGCATCTTCTCCAACATGGTCCTTGGAAGATTTCATCAATCATTGAGAAATGGAAAACAAATATGAGTGGTCAGATGTAAACCTAACAAGTACCATATGCCAACAAGGACCATTTTCAGAATAAGAAAACCTCACTACAGTAATCCTTTATGACTTCTACGTGAGCAGTAAGCAGCTTCAATTGGTGTACCAGTGATTTTGTGATCCAGGAAATTCTTCAGAACAGAGATTCATGTACTTACTGCCAAACGATAATTGTAATGCACATTACTTGGGGGTGCCTTTGAAGATAATTCAGAAAATGCTTATTTAGAGGGCAATGGTATGGATGTTGGTAGGTAGGAAATACTTTGCCAATATAAACCTATAGTTGCTGAATTGGTTGCCAAAAGCTTCCAGGTCTACTTCAAAATGTTTTTTTTTTCAATCTATAAACCTATGGCTCGTTATTACCTTTGGACGATTTATTCTGAATAGAATTTGCACATCCTGTGTAGTCATGCCAGATATATATATTTAGGATCCCTATTCCACAAGAAGGAAATGGTGGTGCAAAGACTGATTTTGGCAGCAAATCAAATAATATGGACCATTAACGTCTGAGGTGCAATTAGTTCTCACGTTGCTATTTTTTTTGTAAATCTATTTTTTTTTTGAGATGGGTGATATCACACCAAAATTACCAAAAATAGTGAAAAAAGGCTGGCTCATTTGTTTCCTTTTGTCTTCTGGAATTAGATTTCTAAAATTATTACTTCAGTTTATATGTTTTCTATGACTGGGTGATATGCAAATAGTTCTAGTCTGTTATTCATTAAAATCTTTATATTTTCCTATAGGCATTTGCTTTACTTATCTTAATCTTTTGACCTCTAAAAGACAATACTATTTAATTCTATGGGGTGCTAACTGTAGGCAAACTGCTCTATTAGAAAGCTTTTATTCTGATTATTTGTGTTTTGTCTTGAATATATATCCATATTTTTGTATTTTAATGCTACAAACTATTTTGACTCCTTTGGGGTTGGCAATGTACAAATGTCTCCATAAATAAATAGTGATATTACACATTATAATTGACTCTCTCATGAATATAAGTATTCATTATAGGAGGAAACAGGAATGGCGTTCTGTATTTTCTTGCTGAAATTAATGTGATAAGCCTCCCATGTGCTTTTTTAGTTGGCTAAATTTATATTACTCATGTGGAATATGGATAAATACTGAAAATCCTTTGTAATTGTTGGTTGCATTAATTAAGTCTTTCCTGAGTCAAGTTCTTTTGCAGGTGTTCTTCCTTCATTTTAGGCCTCAGCTCACTATACTGATCTTATCTCCATCTTCAAAAGCCCCAAACTTTCCTTTAAAAGGAAAAGGCAGGACATTTGCTGTGATTGGGTGCTTTTGCATCATGTGGCTTGGGAATGAAGGGTGGGGGAGGGGAGGGGAACTCCATGAGCTCTTTCCTAGCAGTGACAGTTAGAAGTGTTGCCTGGTGCTGGGTGATGCTGCTTGCAGGCCCTATTTCCACCACCAACTTTCTTTCTACCCAACTGAAATCATGCAGGCTGCTGAGGGGCAGCAGCTTTTCGATCCTGTCTCATTTGGGAAGGACCTCATGATAGGTGGGGTGGCAGCTGCTATTTCCAAAACAACAGTAGCACCCATTGAACGGGTGAAGCTCCTGCTCCAGGTTCAGGCCTCCTCCAAGCAGATCCGTGCTGACCAGCAATACAAAGGCATGATAGATTGCATTGTACGCATTCCTCGGGAGCAAGGTATGTTAGTCCTAGAAATAGTTCCCCTTTTAAAGTTGTGGCCAAAATCCCTTTTTAAAATCTTTCTCTCCCATGAACACAATAAATTTAAGGATTTTAGTTTTCTTTTAGATATGTTATTATTTATTAAATTTATTTGCTACCATCTATCCACAAGGCAACTCTTGAGCTGCAATTTAGCAGAACCCTTGACTACCAGCTATGTGAGTAGGACTTAAAAGCATGGTATTTACAGTAGGTAGTTGGTATTACTGTGTCTTATACAGCACCCAATCAGTGAACAGAGAGAGTGAAAATTATAGTAAAAACATCTAGCAAAACCTAGGTTACCTACACTTGCATGCCCTAATTCCATTTCTTCAAACTGCCCTAATTCCATTTCTTCAAACTGCAATATAATAATCCTAGCCTAGTGGTGATGAATTAGTTTGAATGTATATGAATTCTTTAAACATCAGTTGTCTTACTGAAATAATTCTGAATATATCATAAGCTTACCTGCCAGTTTTCAATTGAATCTTTGCCCATGAATGCATGGGATTGATTGCTGGTCTGTAATTATTGTAAATGCAGAAGCTATTGATAAAATTATAAATAGTGATGTACTAAATTCTACAAATAACATTAATATACATTTCCCATATGGATATACCATATCCAAAAGGCCCACTGAGTAAGATAAAATTTACTGCTAAGTGCATGGGATTGTAACCTTTATTTTTTTTATTATTTAGTAATTCCAGCCCTGATTTTTTTTAGAAAATAACAGCTGTGTTTTCTTCCCTTTGTGATTAAATAGTTTAGGATCTTGATAACCTGTTAATTTTTCCAAAAAAATCTAGTGACAGAATTAACAGAATGTGAATTTATTCACTTTGAAATGTTACTTAGTATAATTTTTCCATTACAGAATTCAAGAAGAATATAACTTTTCAAGTAATATCTCATAGCACATTTGTCTCTGCAAAATATCTTTTGCTCTCTGGAAAATTTTGTGACGTTCTGTGTATCTATGTATGATGTGGTCCAATATACTCAAGTTTATAATGGCTTGTCCTTATGGTTTCATATTGCAGTGATATTTTAAAATAAAACATCTAAAACTTTAGTAAATAATATCTAATATTTCATCAGCATAGTTGGAATATACTGAATTTGAAACTAATAATAAGGGTTTCTTTCCATGCCTAAGCCAATAAATTCTCTTCCCACTCCCATCTTTCTCTCTGTATATGTCTTTATGTGGAATCTTTATGTAAGAATTAACATTCTGAATATTTTAGATTGTAGTTTTAATTTAGTATGCAAACAGAAATCAATCAGACTAGGAATGAGGTGCTGCTGTTTGGAAGTAATTTGCAGCAGATCAAATCCAGTAACATTTTATGGGGAAAAAATACTGGAGTGCCATCAGATTTATATAGTTTATAGATTTTAAGCATTGTCTGACAACTAGGACTTGAAATAGCTGGTATGACAGACATTGCTATACTGCTTGAATTTGTTGAATATAGTATTTTTTGAAAACTGGCAAACATAATTGGATGACAGCTGCCTTTTTTTAGCTTGGCAATAAAGAATTATTAAGCATTCAAATATATAAAATGCAGTTCGATATTTTCAATCAATATTAATAAAATATATAATGAACAATGTTGTATATTAAATACTATCAAATGCTTCTTTAAAAACCTGTAATTTTAGAATGTAAGCAATTGCCACAATAAAGCAAACTTCCTTTTTACACATCAACTGCCAACAAAGAAGATTTACTTGTGGTCTTTAAATCCAAAATATTTACCTATACAAAAATGGTACTTGGATTTTAATAGCCACTCATTCTTCCCAGAGTTGGTCTAATTGGTCTAATCAGGCAGAAGGTAAAGAAGCTCAGAACCAATATGTATTGTTTCCAAATCAAAAGGATTCATTTGGTTTCATGGACTTTATTTATATGATCTGCCTCTGCATACTATAGTAGATTTTTTAAGAAAAGCTAAAATTGATATTGGGAAATGTTTTGTCCCTTATAAATCTGTGGTATCTTTCTGTATTTATCTCTTTATCTCTGGTGTAACTTGATTTTTGTTTAAGCCAGGAGCAAATTATCCACTAGTGCCAATATTTATCTTCCATGGTGAATGCTTATGAAAGTGAGCTGAAACAAAATTAATTGTCACAGGAGCAAATGGGCATCCTACAACTCTAAGCTTAGTAAAATCAGCTACACTACTGAAAACCATATGAATGTCATCACATAGAACTGGCTTCATTATAAATATTTAATCCTTACTGTGTCCAGGGCTTTGCCAAATTTGTGCTCATATTTAAGTTTAGGGCCAGGGCTTCCTAATATTGAGAACTACATGGAAGCTCTTGGTAGACTTATGGTATAAAGTACAGTAGTTAAACTGCAGTGTTCAAAAGTAGTACTCCAGAAATTATTCATATTTTTGAAATATTACACTAATGTCGGTACCATCTTATCATTACAACATATGGATCAACTGGTGATATTTTTCAATTCTAGTCAATTTGCCTTGCATATTATAAAATTTATTGGGTTTTACAAAGGTTGTCACAGCCTGTTTTGTTTTTTTCAGCAGACTTTGAGAGGTATATTAAGAACAATACTATCTTGTAATGAGAGGTTTTGCTGTAAATAAAATGAATCTTATATATATAAACTCTGAGTTTTATTGTAAAGTTATTATGCAATTGATGATTATGTTTTGATATTGTATATTTATTTTTATTTTGATGATGATGATGATGATGATGATGAAATTTATTGTATTTGCCACCCATCTTGCAGTTCGAAGCAACTCTTACATGTCTTGAAGGGAGGAAGACAGAGGTGGTATTCAGCAGGTTCTGACCAGTTCTGAAGAACCGGTAGCAGAAAGTTTGAGGAGTTCAGAGAACTGGCAAATACCACCTCTGACTGGAGATTTACAGTATCCTTCCCCTGCCACTCCCACAGAACCGGTAGTAAAAAAATTTGAATCCCACCACTGGAGGAAGCACATTGGAATGGTCCTGAGAAACAACACAAAATAGATGTCAACAAATTATCAATTAATTTTGTTGCCATTTTTTTTGTTGCCAGTCCTAGACCTAAGCTTCCATGCATAGTTATCAAATAGTTAAGATTAGAATAATCTATAATTTTAAAGTTAAGTATTGACTTTGGAAACACTATCAGTTTTAAAGTTGTTCACTATTAACTTAATTTTTGAAATGTTTTCAATTTATTTCAACTGTTTAGACTTGAAATAAATTGAAAAAGTTTCAATAATAAAGTATAGTCGTGTAATTTTAAACTATTTAAAATGAGGGATCCTATGCATTTTAAAATCTTCTATTTATAGGATTTCTCAGTTACTGGCGTGGCAATCTTGCCAATGTTATTCGATATTTCCCAACTCAAGCCCTAAACTTTGCCTTTAAGGACAAATATAAGCAGATTTTCATGTCTGGAGTTGATAAAGATACACAGGTAAGTCTGATTTAATAAAGGTTTATTCTAAAAGTTTTTCTTTGTTTTAATCTTAAGAAGTACTGGAGATGTGGATTTCTTTTGAATGATTATGGGCATTGTATAGAAGACACTGGCTGGGATTTATTGTGGCTATTATTACTGTAAGCATCTCCTGAGTTGATTAACACTTATCAGTCATGCCCATCAGGAAAAAATATGTATATACTTTTTTTTAAATTCTTAACATCAGCAGGATCCTCCACTGGATTTGACCTTGGCTTTTTTTTTGTGGAAACCTGTTTAGAATACATAAAATGCAAAATATTTAATAAAGGATTAATTCAATGATTACATAAGTAACTGCTGGGTCTTATTACTTGTAATACCTTCACTTAACACCCAATAATATGTTGGTTTATTTTTTCAGTGTTCTAACACCTATTGTATTAAGGCAGCAATATTCTACTTAATCTTTTCTAGATGTGTTAGAATGTCAGCAAGTTAGAAATCCCAGATAGATACTTGCTTCACCACTTGAAAATGAAAGAAGGAAATTTGTGAGAAAGTGTGTAGGCATGAATATTCAACAAAAAAGGGTTCAGAACTTCAGTTAGTCTTATGCAGTTTTATAACTTAAATGTTTTAGGCTATGACACCTATCATCCCAGCCCAGGTTGTAAATTCCAACAACTATAGTCCAAATGTATCTAGAAAGTATTAGCTTTGACCAGGTTATATTAAGCAAATAAATTTCAGCATTATCTAATTATTTGAAACCTGATTGATCAGTTACTTGAATGTGTGGATGCTTTTGAAAATAATTGTCTGCATTGATATCGATTATTGGTTGTTGCTTCTCCTACAATGTCTTTTCAATCTGTAAATGTTTAATATATTTCTAAAAGGCATTGAAGAATTAATCCCATTTCATTCGCTAAGAAGTAATAATAAACATAAATAATTTTTAATCTACTGTACAATTGTGTGCATAATAGTGGAAAGTAATTTGCTTTCCAAATGTTTTAGATTTCATATTTCATTTTAATACAATTAATCAATGTAGTGTAATTGTAAACCACTGGGAATCTTGATTAAAATATGCCAATATAAATACAATAAATAATTTTTACTTATTTTTGAAAAGTTATATGGTAAAGAATAGAAAGCATGCAAAGGTTTGTATCTAATGGGCTTGTCAATTGTCAGGAAAGGATGTTTTTTTTAAATGTATGTTTATTTATGTAAGTACCCTAAATGTATGAATGAGAATAATATCAAGAAGAATTAAAACTCCCTTTGCCCAGTAGGCAATTTGTCTATATTTATTTTAACATCTTCTGAATTAGCAAATACTTATTTTACATTTAAGGTTCTTTTATTTATAATCACTTGCAAATGACCTTATTCAATCTTCAATATTTTATATTATATGTTCATCTTCTGTCAACTTGAGACAAATTAATTCTTAATTTATTACTCTAGAGAACATGATACTTTTCTTAAAGAGACATCTTGTGGCAATGTCTCTTTCCAGTGATCAGAACTCTTGATGCCTATATATGAACATACCCATGCCATTTTCTTGGCAACAACACAAGCATTTTACCATTAACTTCTTACAAATTACTTTTCTGGTTTCTGCTAACCTGCAGCCCTTAGTTTTCTCTTGATTGCAGATCTAAGAACAGAAGGAGCCTACACTCATAATCTTTTGAGATTAGCCAAACTCAGTAAATGTTGCCATTTACTCCATAATATAATGGAGTATAATGAATGAAAGCTAAAATAACTAAACTTCCGTGCTAAATAAAACCACTGAAAGGTGTATTTTAACAAAATATATTGCAAAACTACCACACTTATTTGAATTAAATAAGAGTTGCCTTGTTTAACGGCACAAATGAAACATACATTTGAATCTAAAATTATAAATGCAATACTTTTCAAAGAAGTTAATCCAGAATACTTTTTAAAAAGTAAGTAATTAGGCTACTTACACTTTAACCCAAAGTTCAGGGTGATTTCTTTAAGAAAATGTGTTGTAAGATAAGGTATCTACAATCAAAATTATTTTGGACACTATTTTCTATTTATAACAATTGACATTGGTTGAAGTGAAGGGATATTGTGAATATGTATAACCAGTAATTTTGCCATCCAAACTCCCTAAAATATTGGCCATTTGCTTTTATTTGAATTTGATCATATATAAAATCAATGTCATCTCACATTACAGTAGTTGAGATATTCATCAGCAAAAAAAGGGCTTGAACGCAATATTGATTTTGAATGGAGCACACTATTTCTATTACAGTTTGTGAGATGGTTCGTTTCAAATCTGGCTGCTGGTGGAGCAGCTGGGGCTACTTCACTTTGTGTAGTATATCCTTTAGACTTTGCACGAACTCGATTGGGTGCTGACATTGGCAAAGGTAAGGTGCTACATATTAAAAAATATTTTAAAGCTCACCTGGCTATTTTAGTTTCTATATGCTGTACTATCAATATTCAAGATATAATCAAAACTTGATATTTAAAACTTTGAATTGCCTGTATATAAATCTTATTAGATAAAGCATATTTAGCTTTTACTTTTTAAAAAATAAATTTTTATTTTTATTTTTTTACATTCATCACTGGGTGAACAGTGTGGTTCCAGGTCATTTAGCATTTCAATAACAAACATGACCCTAATTTCATATTCATATTATCAATTTTCTTATCTAATGTAATATTATTACATGTATCAGCTTTTGTTATTTGATATTCTCATATATTACTTTGTATCATTCTCTAAATTTTAATAACATTTTTGTATGATACATATTCTCTTAATAGTCATATCTGCAGAGTTTAACAAATTATATCATTCAGATAATCATATTCCCCAGACCGCTAGGTAGTTTTCAGTTATAGACTTAAAGGATGCTTTCTTTAAAGGATGCTTTCTTTCCCTGTACATGATTGCAGTCAGCACCTCTTTGCCTTTGAATGGGAAAGCCCCTTAACGGGCCATAAACAACAATATACTTGGACGCGGTTGCCCCAGGGATTTAAGAACTCACCCACCCTGTTTGGGATCGCCTTAGCTAAGGACTTGGAGGCCTTGACTACCCTCCTTTAGATGTGGTGCTGCAGTACATGGATGATCTGCTAGTTACAGGCCACACAAAGGATGACTGCTGGCAAAACACCTACGAGTTGTTACACCTCCTATAAGACCTGAGATACAAGGCGTCTAAGAAAAAAGCACAGCTGGTTGTAGAAAGAGCCCAATGTTTGGGCTATGACATAGAGGAGGGGAAACGAACATTAGGTCATGAACGCAAGGAGGCTATATGTCAGCTCCCCGCACCAAAAGCTAGGAGAGACTTGAGAGGCTTTCTGGGGGCTGCTGGCTTTTGTCGTATATGGATCCCCAACTTTAATCTGATTGCCAAGCCCCTTTACGAAGCCACTAGAGGACAGGATAAGGAGCTGTTGCAGTGGGGTACACAGGAAGCCACAAGTTTCCGAATGCTAAAGGAAGTGTTACTATAGGTCCCCAGCTTGGGCCTCCCAAACTTGGAAAAACTGTTTCAGATGTTTGTAGACACCAAACAGAATGTGGCAGTGGGCGTCCTCACTCAGAAAATGGGAACGTGGCATCTCTCCAAACAGCTTGATAATGTTGCAAAAAGGCTGGCCTGCTTGCCTTAAAGCTGTGGCTGGAACTGCGCTCTTAACACAGGAAGCAAGCAAATTGACTTTTGGACGGGAGCTTGACATTTATACTCCCCATGCCCTTAGAGCTGTTCTGGAAACAAAAGTCCATCTGTGGCTAACCAACCTGCGAATGCTGAAATACCAAGGTTTAACCCTATGATCAACAGTATACTATCCAACGCATTAAATCCTGCTACATTACTGCCTGAACCAGACTTGGAAACCACTCATAATTGTATCCAGATGATTAAGGAAATATATGCCAGCCGCCCCAACATGACTGATGTACCTCTTCCTTCCCCAAAGTATACTCTACATACGGACGGTACCAGTTATGTGCAGGATGGGATTAGATGGCAGGGTATGTGGTAGTCACTTTAAATGATATCTGGGAAGATGAGCCTCTCCCTCCAGGCACGAGTGCCCAATTGGCCGAACTATATGCATTGACCAGAGCTTTGGAGCTTGCAAAAGGTGAATGTGTCAACATATATACAGACTCTAAATATGCTTTCCTCACTGTACAAGTCCATGGTGCCCGATATAGGGAGAGAGGACTTATTACAGCAGGAGGCAAGGACATCAAGTATGGCCCCCAGATACTGCATCTCCTGAAGAGTGTATGGCCTCCTAAAAAGGTTGCCTTTATCCACTGCTGAGGACATCAAAAGGGGTGCTCTGACATATAAAGAGGGAATGATAAAGCAGATAGGACAGCTTGTAAGGCAGCTCAAAGGACTCTGACAGTACAAGCAGATTGCCTCACTATATGGGTCCCAGATGAATACCTTACACCTCGTTATTCCTGGATGACCTAAACCAAATTGAGGAGCTCGAAGCACAACTGGAAGGTTTGGTGTGGTTTGATTTGGTTTAAGGCTTGGTGTTCTTCCACACAGTGGTATTCTTTTTGTATGTATTCTTTCTTTCTATTATCTGTAAACTACCCTGAAGTTGGTTGGCCCTGAAATTGAATTAAATAAATAAATAAATTCTGAGTTACCTCTGATTTGGTTTTGGGCTCAACATGTTTCTTCTGGAACTTGGCAGAAGAGATGGAATATACAAACTACAAATTGACCAAACAAAATATAGTTACTTGATTCATCTACAAAAGTGACTTTGATTTCTCATAGATGTTGCAATCTTTCCACATAGAGACAGAAACATCTATTGGCTGTGGAAATTGTTTACAAAATGACTACTAGGAATCTTTGGTTTTTACTTAAGCTTCAAATATTTTAATATGTTTTTGAAATTTGATGTTTTAATTTTGTTAAAATTAAATTTTAATTTCATTTTTAAGGTCCCTCTGAGAGACAATTCAAAGGTCTAGCTGATTGTATTGTTAAAATTGCTAGAAAAGATGGAATTACTGGTCTATACCAAGGATTTAGTGTTTCAGTACAGGGAATTATTGTATATCGAGCATCTTATTTTGGATGTTATGACACCATAAAAGTAAGTTTTAAACTCATTTTTTTTCAAAAACATTGAATTTGATATGCTATATTTATTATACATGTTTTATATGATAATTTATGTAACGTATCAGCTTTATTTCATTCTTTTGCCATCCTGGAGTCAATATATTCCACTATGTTCCATCTGGGCTGTTGATTTCTGTCTTATGTATAAGTTCTATGTGACATATTCTAGATTCCTATTTCCTAAGAGAATTCAATAGCTTGATATACTGTAGTTGGCACAACTGAAAGACTTTCTATAATCAATGACATCTATTAATTAATCACAGCTTGACTTATTTTCCAGTTTTCTTTGTTTTTTTCACTTATTCAAGGTACACCAGCACTAATGTCTCATGTTCCTCAGACTTTTGTAAAATCAGCTTGAATTTCTGATATTTCCCTTTGAATATATGGTCTAAGCTATATTGAACAATCATAAGCATTATTTTGCTAAGTAAGGATATTATTTGATGGTTTGCAGATTTTGTTAAATCTTTGACATAGTTATGTAGATTAGCATCTTCCAATCTCTTAGTCTCTAGATTGTTCTCCATATTTGCTGCCATAATTTAGTTAAAATTGGATTAATTCTTCTGTGCCTGCTTACCATATTTTTGTAGTTATTCTGTGACTTCCTCTAGTCTTCTGACTTGGTAACAACTGGACAGCTGATCTAACTTCTTTTGTTCTAGAGGTTTTTGTAAGGAAATATTCATAATCAATCATTCATCAATTATTTTTCTTATTCATGTAATTTTCCTGGTAGCGCATAAGAGTGGTTTACCATTTCTTTCTTTCATGCAATATGAAATTATGCCTTTGTCATTGCCAGTAAAATGATTATTCAACTTTAGCATTGTCGTGTAATTCTGCTGCTCATGTAAGAGTCTGCTTGCTTTAGCTAGACAGGTGTGATGAAATTTATAGCTTGAATCACTTACTGGCAATATATACTCTTGGTGGACTCGGTTCATCTTTCTCAGAAAGACATAACCACCAACTTGAAGCAAAGACATTGGGAGGGGGGTAGTATGTTTACTTCAGCTAAAATTAGAATGGTTGCTGACTCTGCTAATGTTCTGAATACACTTTCTCTTTATGCACTTTTTTAAAAGAAGTTTTAGTTATTACTGTCTTCAGTTATGTAATCCAGTTAGTATGAATAAATGGATAATGATGACTGACTTAATAATATACTTTCTAAAAAATATTCAGAAAGCACAAAAACAATGAAATATAAATGCAATTGAACCAACCTTTAAAATGACTCTTGATGAATATTTATTTTTTACCTAACTAAAATTTGGCAAAATTGTTGCATATAGATAAATGATTTGAGGTTTTGGTCTCACCAGTGGATCACAGTGAGCATCTGAGCATCTAGCTATATTGCATCTTAGTTTTTCATATGAAACATTCTTCCTGTTTAATTTGTCTGACACCCTAAAACGTATGATGAAAAATATTTTAAATTAATTCAATAATGTAAAATGATTCATCAAAATACTCTGAACAGATATAACTTTTTTCTATGTAAATATGACTTCATTCATGCTTAAATTTAAATATTTGAATACAAGCCAATGATTAATTTTTCTGATCCTTCTTAGGGAATGCTACCAAATCCGAAAGAAACCCCATTCCTTTTATCTTTTGCAATTGCTCAAGTGGTAACAGTATTTTCTGGGATACTCTCCTATCCATTTGACACTGTCAGAAGACGCATGATGATGCAAGTAAGCAATTCATCTAGAAAACATATGAATGTCCTTGTGACTATCAGGGCTACATCATTCTGTTTTGATATTACTTGTTTCATATTTCTCTTCTTTAATCAGAAAATCTGATATTAAAATATAATGCTGAATAAAGCCACAGGTCTACCTAACTAAATATTGTCTACTTATTTGAGCAATAGTTCTTCAGAATCTCAGCAGGAATCTTTTTTACACCTACAGAGATTCTGGAACCTTCTGCAAGCAAGTATTCTGTTACTAAGGTAGCCTGTGTATATGACATACACATTGGTCTATACCTCGCATGCAATTATAATTTCAAATGGGGATATTGATATTTATAACCTAGCTACAATTTGTAGACAACCTTGACATAGCTAACATTGGAATTTCAGAATAAAATATGGTGTTCTATCATGTGTTATATCCAATTATTTTGGCAGTTATTAAGATTCTTTATCGCCAAAGTTGGAATCAAAGCAATATCAGTCAATATTAGCTAATAATACATTTTGATGAATTGGTAAATTCCGTCCTTAATAGTTTTTGTATATGTTTGAGATACTTGAAGGGGTGGCTAAGGTGGCATGCAAGAGACGGAAGTTAAGGATATGTATGTATGTGTATTTTGTATGAATGATTCATAATACGTAAATACATAAATTTGGATAAAATCTGTTTTCGTAAAATAAAAAAACACAACTGTCTTTCAGTTTTTTTATTTACCATAGAGCTATCATTTAAACATCTTTTAGATATACACTGCAGAATTATAATCAGTTGATGCAAAAACATAGAACATAGAATTACAGAATTGGAAGGGACCTGGATCTAGTACAATCTCCTGCTCTAGCAGAAGAATCCATAGCATTTCAAACAAATGGCTATCCAGTCTTTTCTTAAAAGCTTCCAGTGATGGGGCACCTACAAGTTCTGAAGGCAAGCCATTCCACTGGTTGATTGTTCTCGCCATTAGGAAATTTATCTTTTATTTCTGGGTTGTTTCACTCCTTGATTAGTTTTCATCCATTGGTTCTTGTATTACCTTCTGATTCTTTGGAAAATAGGTTGACTCCCTCTTCTTTGTGGCAGCCTCTCAAATAATAGCATCCCTTCTCAACAGAAATTTAGGAGAATTTAAGATTGATATTTGATATTTGATTATTGATATCAGATTGATATTTACCGATAATGAGAAGCCATGAAAATTAATTAATGAACACTGCACCAAAACCAGACATTTAAAAACTAGCAATTTTTAAATTAGCAGTTTTTAAAATTTCCTTTGAAGTGACCTCATTTAAGTCTGAAGTTTACAGAAAACCTTATGGGAAAATCATAGACATTTTAAGTGTATTAGCAAAAGCCTACTTCGGAAAAATATATTCTCATTAAGTTCTTAACAATGACAACATTTGAAGTAGTATCCCTATAATTCAGTAAAACAAATATTACAGAATAATTATTTACTATTTATCAAGTGTATATGGTTTGCATTAACTTTGGTTATATTTGAATGTTTTTAAATTCAGAGTGGAGAGACTGAACGCCAATATAAAGGAACCATTGACTGCTTTATCAAGATATATGGCCAGGAAGGAATAAAAGCCTTTTTTCGTGGGGCATTTTCAAATATTCTTCGTGGGACAGGTGGTGCGTTGGTGCTAGTCCTTTATGACAAAATCAAGGAATTCCTTCATATTGATCCTTCAGTAGGCCAAACATCTGACTAAACCCACTGATGGCTTGCATTGCACATGTAGAAAGAAAAGTCTATTGTTTTAAATATTGATTTATTAATTAGTATTCCACTTTGTAACAAGTCAGTAGTATTTACTGTTTATGATTTTAAAGCAATTTAAAGGTTACATTTACTTAATTTTTACTTTCAAAAGGCTTTTGCCTATATTTCCCTTTCCAGTTTTTTTCTTGAGTCATTATCTTACCTTCAAAATCAAGATTTCTGGATTTCATCTTGAAGATAAGCAATTCTTTGGGAGGAAGAGGGAGAGACAAACATTGAATTGCCTAGCTAAAGTCGCCTATCATAGTAGACAAATGAGTTTGTTCTGAGCCAAACCCAGCAATTTACATTGGAGTTTAAACTTTTTTTATTAGGAAGAAATAAGAGCTTTTCCAGGCAAAGCTAAATAAAATTTAGACAGATTATAGCCCCCGTTAGTGCAAATTTATTCAGATTATTTTGTTCAATAGTTTGAATTAAGGGCATCTTAGAATGAATGTACTGTAATGTTCTGTAGCAAAGTAATAATAGGAGTTTCTTGCTAGAAGACAAATTTAGCCTTTTGCAGTGTCACAGAAGAGAAAAAAAAGAATGTGTATTGAAGCAAAAACTGGGCATATTTAGGTAAAGGAATCTAATACTATGTAAGAATCTTAGTTATGCCTTTCTAAAGCAATAAATTAACGTTGTGTAGTAAAAGTCATCAGTGTAAAACAGATAGTAAAGATTATAATCTGCAGAGAAGGCTTGATGTTTCTGTCACCATAGTGATCTTTTCAATAGTGTCCTGCTTAATGTCAATTGATGCGGATCTGGGGGGTGGGAAGGGGTTCAGAAGACTTTATGAAAATTATGAACATAGTTTAAGTAGTTATCTGAACCTCTAAGATTTAAAACTACAAGCACATTTAAGCTGACACCCATAAACTAGAAGCCAAGAAAAAGAAATCTATTGATGATACCCATTCAAGAAAATAATATTACTATTAATTCCAGTATCAGATTTTTAGAAGCAAATATCTGGAAAAAAATAGCCTAGATATTAGTAGAATAGATTAATAGAATCAGAATTGACAAGACATCTGCCAGAAAAGATTCCTTAAATTCTTAGTCAAATATTAGGAAATAATATTTATTTGGTCAATTTCATCCACACATTTTAGTAGTCTTCATTATGTAGAACTTAATAATTAGGAAAATTATATGGATCCAAATAATCAGGATAAACACTACCTCAGATAAGGAGTATAATACTGCAGAACTAAATTTAATAAGGACTGGAATTGTTTTCTCCTAAATTTAGTATGAAAAAGTATGCAACATTACATTTGGGAAAGATCAAATGCCTGTCATAATAACTTCTTCACTTGCACCTTGAAAGGATACTTGACGAAGAGCTGTAGGAAACTTTTATTAACCACAACAGCTGAAGAGTGCTTTGAAGTCTTTTTTTTTTTTTTTTTGAGACTGTGGCCATAGAGTGTCTTCAGGGAAGACAGAGTTTACAAACAAGTACTTCTATTAAATTAGTTACAGATAGCATCTTGCTAGTGCCATATTAGAATCAAACTACACTATGAGACAGTAATTGGTTGATTTGAAAAAAGGGCAGTAAAGAGTTAGATAGCATTTGCTATATCTAATTGTGGCTCAAAAGTGATAGCCCCAGTAAAAAGCTTATTTCCTAGTAAACAGATTGGAGTGGAAGAGCCCAATATGATGTATGTTCACTTGGTATATGTCTCTCTAAGGTCCATCTTTTACTGGATTAAAATAATTTGACTAAACCTTGATACCTCCAATTAGCATCTTTCTTAGGGTATATGTATTTATTTAGGAAGAAGCAACATTTCTTCTGATGTTCAATATATTACATAACACGATTGAACAAATGATCCAGACAATGTAGACCAGGGGTGTTAAACTTGCGGCATCATGTCATGTATCGGGACATTTTCCCCATTCACTAAACTGGGTGGGGGCAGAGCCAGCATATGACACATCTGGCCCATGGGCTGAGAATTTGACAACCCTGATATAGATTTAACTGAGTATGAAAATATTGCAAACTTGAACTGGCAATACAAAGAATTAGCAAAAGGATAGATTTGATGTACCACTAGATTTTTTTTCTGCCATCAGTTTTCTGTTTCTATAAATGTGAGTTGGTTGGCAAGTGCCCAGATTGTGATTATGTAAACAAGTGGTGATGACAATCAACTCTGAGGATAGGTCATGTAATTTTTTCAAGGCTATTGCAACTTCAAATCATTAAATTGATGGTTGTAAGTCAAAGACTATATTATACAAAAACAATTCCCATTTAAGAAAAATATTTAAAGCAAAGCATCAGAAAAACAGAATCTGAAACAAAACCCATTACCAAAAGCTGTGGGTTATCAGCAAAGTCATAGCCTTCTGCCTGTTCACAGTTTATTTTCTCCAGTACATGAAAAGATGGCTGATGGGAGAATATTGTATTTTTGTACAATATGCACCAATTGCAGAGTTGCACCAATTGTGCAAACCTAGGATACATATTAAAATATGTTATTCCCTCTGACACTATGGAAGCAAAAGTTGTACTTTGAAGAAGCAGGATATGGAGAGTATTGATATCTTTGAAATACGATGCTGGAGAAAACAGAATATTGCGGCAGTCCAAAAAAACCCCAATGGATTATCAAACAAATACATCCAGAATTCTCGATCCAGGCACACCTCAACATAAATTATCTTATTTTAAACACAGTATGCAAAGACCTAGTTCCCTAGCAGATGTAATGCTGAGAAAGGTGAAAGGAAAGAGACGACAACCAAGCAGAAAAATAGATTGACTCAGTTACAACTGCACCACTGGAAGACCTGAAAGTTCAAGCAAGGGACAGATTGTACTGGAGAAAATCTATTTATATAGTCACCAAGAATTGATATCAACTTGATAGTACATAATTATCTGCCAGAGTACATATTCTGTACTCATGTCTTGTACATGCTCATCATTTACAATGTAAGATGATCAATTCAATTATTTTTTTTACTAATGGTTCTGTGGGCGTGGCAGGGGAAGGATATGGTAAAATCTCCAATCAGGTGGTATTTTCTGGTATTACTCAAAATTTTCGCTACTGGCTCTCCTGAGCTGGTCAGAACCTGACTAGAATCAATTCCCCCATTGTACTGTTTTCATTCTTCACAAACACACATTATTTTGATCATGAGCCACCCAGAGTCTGGTTTTAAGATGAGCAGGTATTCACATCTTTAAATAAAAACAAATAAATATCACAATTATTCATATTTCTATTTATTCTATGTACTGTTCATCTTCTTTAACAATCTATTTTTAGGTTTTGATTTCATATTTCCTGGGTTCTATTCAATCCGGGAATGTGGGATGCAAAATACAGAGAAGGTAAAGTATTTGTAGGATGTTAATAATTTTTGGCTATATGACTTCAAATTGGTCCATAACCATATTCCCTGCTTCTCCCGCCCTGGGCCTCTGTTGACAGTATTTGAGAACAGAACCTCCGACAGCAGTCGCAGTTCCGGACTCTGGCCCTTAGAGGGCGACCGAGATAAGCCTCTTTCGCATTCTCACTAGGATTCCAGATCTTTCTCGAACTCCAGGAGGCTAACCGAGGACGCGCGGAAACTGCCGAATCCCAGCTCGGAATTTCGCGTCGTCCTCGTTTGGCAAGTAGCCGCGCCTGCGCAGAGAAGAGAACGTGCCGGTTGGCGGTTGTTGTTCCGCAGTGACAGAACGAGCGAGCGACTCGCCGAGGTGCCGTCTCCCCGCCGCGAGCACTGTCCCGCGGGGGCCCGCCGCGGTAACGCGGAGGGAGGGGTGAGAAAGAAAACGGACCGCACCCGCCGCAGTCATGTCCGTGGTGGGCATCGACCTGGGCTTTCAGAACTGCTACATCGCGGTTGCGCGGAGGGGCGGCATCGAGACCATCGCCAATGAGTACAGCGACCGCTGCACCCCGTGAGTCTTAGCCTTCCAGTTGGGCTTTGGGCGACAGTCTCCGCTCTGGAGGGATCAACGGAGGCTCGTGCTCTTTCCGTTGGCTTCTTCCCCGGCAGTCTCCGCCTCATGAAACCTTTTAAAGAGCTTTCCCCCACGACCGGTGCTACTTTGCTTACCTGGAAATTGCGAGGTTGGGCAAGGGCGGGTTATAATTACAAGCTTCTCTCTCTCTCTGGATTATGAGCTGTTATTATAGTTTACAAAGCCATAGTAGGTGGGTTCACACGACATCCTAAATCGTGGTTCATTGTCATGTATACACTTGGAAAAGAAGCTGCTATGTATCAGCATGGAGGATGGATCCTGTACTGAGTAGTTAGGTGTTGTCAAATTAACCATTGCTCAGCTTTGAGTCAGTTGGGTGTATTTGAACTCCAACTGGTTCTTTAACTGGTCCTGCTGGGTAAGACAAATAGGTTTATAACTGCCAAATATGGAAGATCATTAGGTTGAGATAAAACTTAAGTTTTCCAGAAGTGTCTTGATCAGGCTTACTTAGAAAGGCTTGGCATTTTTTTGGCACTATTTTTTACACAAAACAGGTGTCTTAGTGCTGAATTTTTGTTCTCATCAGTGCTGACAATATCCAGGGATGTTAGAATTCCAACTTCCAGAATCCTGCTCTTGAATCAAATAAGAGTTTTGGAGGATTTGCTTTGGAGAAATAAGATTTCTCTCTTTTCCAGAAAGATTTTTCTTCTTTTCACTTTAATAAGTTTGGCTTTAGCAGTAGTCTTCAGTTTGATAGAGTTGGAACTAATTCGACATGAGCCTTCATAAGAGACAACTGAAACATTTCTATTTATTTAAACACAACCATTGTTGTGTTATTTTGTTCTTCTGTTCTCATTTCTCATCTTATTTCTTTTTTAAAAAAAAAAGAATTGCACATCTAAAACATTGTACTCTGTTAAAAACTATGATTTGATACTTAAAAGAACTCCTGTTGTGAAGATCATGACATCTACTAATCCCACATTATTTTTTTTACTATTGTCCATTGCCATTTTTCATCCATCCATCACAATAGCATTGAAACAGAAGCACCTTTAACTTTTTGCAAATAATTCCATGATTTAGCATTTCTTTCTGAAGCTCAAAATAATTGTAATGTGTCTTTTCAGTTAAAAGTATTATAACTGAGGACAATTCAGGTCACAGTAATATGTACCAGTTTTGTAGATCAACCTTTGAAATAAGCATGCTTACATGAGAGGATACACAGGGTAAAAGAAGTTGGCCAGTATTTCATCTTTTCTGTTTTTGTAGCAATCTTTCCTTTTGCCCTGCATATTACTTCTTGTTCTATTGCCTCACTTAACTATCAACAGGGTAGTACTTGGGAAGAAAGAGATGATGTATAAATGATTGTACAGTATTGCAGAAATTGGTAGAACTTGTTCACTCTTCTCTGTTTCTATGGGTTACAACCAGGAGATAGGTATCATCTCTTTGTAGATTTAGCAGAATTGTAAATTTATGTAATCAAAAGCACACATTTATTTTGTGTTCTTTGTTCCTTTGAAAAACAGTATATCATTGCAAACATTCCAGCTATTATTTTCTTTAAATTTAGCAAAAACTGATAATGAATTGGGTATACAAAAACATGAGTATGTGTGTGTGTGTGTGAGAGAGAGAGAGAGAATGAATGAATGAATATATGTATTTGTTGGATCAGGCCAACATTCATTGTGTTCTAGTATTCCAAAAATGAGAAAAACAACTTCAAAATAACTGATCTTTCAATGAGCCTTATAAGTCTTTACTATTAGGAAGAGGCTATTTTGCTACAATTGGAGGTTGATAGCTGTTTTATGCTTCTGGAATTTACAGTGTTGTATAAAGAAATAAATAATAAGAATTTAACTTGTGGCTTTGAATTTTAGGATCTTGAATAATTTGCAAACATTTTAAAATTCAATAATTCATGGTTATCCTTAAATCTAGTTCAGTTAAAACATTTATTTTATGAGGAACCAGATTGTTGGAGGCAATGTGTTGACTCTACCACTTAGAGAAGGCTGTAAAATACTATGAAGTCTAAGTGCCATTGCAACTTATCAGTGACTTACATTGCTGATTCTCATACAAATCCTTGAAAATTCTACTTTCTGTATTGTCATTTTTTATTTTCTGAAGGTCAAAAAATATTGTTGAGATTAGATTTGCCTCTGAAAACGGGTTGCTTATGATTTGTAGTTGGGTTCTCTGCTCTGTGGAATCAAGTTACCTTCTTCCGTTACCATCACCACTTTCACATTTGTTCTGTTTTCAGATTGATTAATCTTTTACAGTCCTATCAATAACAATTTGATTTCTTCATTCATATTTATAGAGTACCTGTTGTTTTTCAGAGCTTGTATATCTTTGGGATCTAAAGCCCGGACTATTGGAAATGCAGCAAAAAGCCAGGTAAACATAAGTATATAATTATTTCAAAAGTTATCCTTTTATTCAGCAGTAGTTCTTAACATTTTATCAGAAAATTTATTCACAAAGCTTTTAAATCAAAAGCATTGATAATATTATCACCAGTGAATACTATTAACTTAAATATTTTTATCTTGCATAAAATAAAATCTTATTTATAGTACTAAGGGATTATAAATGCATAATAAGAATGAAATGTGGCTTTTACTAATAAATTAATAAAACTATTGAAAACCTGTAAGATGAAAGGAACTTTAATATGAACATACAAAATTAATACCTTTACATTATTTTGACAGATTATCACAAATATTAAGAATACATTACATGGATTTAAAAAGCTGCATGGGAGAGCATTTAATGATCCCTTTATAAAGTCTGAAAAAGAGAAACTGCCATATGAGCTTCAGAAATTACCCAATGGGAGTGTAGGAGTAAAGGTGAGCATGATACCTTCTCTTGTGATACCTGCTATCAGAATACACAGAACAATGCATTTTAAGATCTGGTCCTTTTAACACAATGTTCCCCAACTTTTCCAGCTTTGCGGACAGACAAGGGGGGAGAGGGAATAGTTACATACAAGTAGCAGGTGAATGTAGGTACAGCTCTATTTGCGAGAACAGTAGGCACATGTACTCACTACTTGCACAAATGGAGCTGTACAGATGTACACACTTGCATGTGCAAGTGGAGCTGCTCATGCACTCACCTGCCACTTGGTTCTGAACAGGCCAAGGCCTGATAGTGGGCCATGGCTTGAGGTTTGGGGACCCTTGTTCTAATGTATCTCACCAAATAGAGGTTGCTGGAAAAAATAATGAGTTTAACATCTCTGTCAACATGAGTGCCTGCTTTGTATTCTAATTAGTTATTAATTTATCTGGGTATTTTTAAAACTCTAGGTACGATATTTGGATGAAGACAGATTATTTGCTGTTGAACAAGTTACTGGTATGCTATTAGTTAAACTTAAGGAGACATCAGAAAGTGCACTTAAAAAACCTGTAGCAGACTGTGTCATTTCCGTAAGTTTTTATAATGGTATACTTATAAAGTAATAATGTTATATAACATGTGTAAATATTAGATTATGACATGTTCCTGGAAAGGCAGCTCTATTTATTTGATTTGGTTTGTTTGCTGCTCATCTCATTACTTTGGGCAGCGTATAACATTAAATTATAAGCTAATAAAGTTTTATTTTCTATAATATTTTCTGATATCTCAATTACTGATAATGAAATGTGTAAACAGTAAACAGTTGCATACATAGTAGACACTTTATAAGATGAAGTCTGCCTAAATTCAGGTTTAGGATGTTCATCACATATGTTGAAAATTGGTTGCTTTGAAGCAAAGTAATTCACATTGCCCCCTCCCCCTCATTGTTTGTGGCCAGTACATCATGAAACTCACATACATCGTTGATAACATCATTTTGCAAGAAACCCAATTACCAAATAATACATTACATTTTGCACCTAATTTGCTTAATTGATTATTAGTTTACATTTGTTGCAGGTAGAGGGGCTCGCTCTACGCATTATAGATAGTCCTTGATTCATAACAGTTTATTTAGTGGCTGTTCGAAGTTACAATGGCACTGAAAAAACTGTCTTATGACCATTTTTCACATTTACGACTGTTGCAGCATCCCCAGAGTCACTTGATCAAAATTCAAATACTTGACAATTGTTTCATATTTATGATGGTTACAGTATCCCAGAGTCATGTGATCATCTTTTGCAGCCTTCTGACACTCAAAGTCAATGGGAAAGCCAGACTCACTTAACAACCATGTTACTAACTTGACAACTGCAGTAATTCACTTAACAACTGTGGCAAGAAAGGTTGTAAAATGGGATAAAATTTACTCAACAAATTTTACTTTACTGTCTCATTTAGCACGAGAAATTTTGGGCTCAATTGTGGTCGTAAGTCAAGAACTACCCATATATATGCAGGGCTATTCATGAACAAATCCTTGTTATTGAAATATAGACAGGTACTCAGCTCCCTTTCTCTTCCCAACCTGGCATTTTGTGGAAAAATAACAGTTGAAAATAGGAAATATGTAAAAATATATGCCTTTCTGCAGCATTGAGATCTAAGTAGACTTAGGGCCCCACAGAGCCTTAAAATTATTCCAAACTAATCCGTTGGAAATAAGTGTAATTTATATATTTTAATTAGTCTATTAATATTGAAACATTGGATCAATTGACACAAATATATTTAAATTGCATATTTCGGGATTATAATTTAAGTTTTTGTAATGGCATAAATCACTTGTAGAAAATTCATAAGAAAGATGAATATGATGAAATTAATAGAAAATATTTTTCCACAGATCCCAAGCTTTTTTACTGATGCTGAGAGAAGGTCTGTTATAGCAGCAGTGCAAGTGGCAGGTTTAAATTGCCTGAGACTAATGAATGAAACTACAGCAGGTAAATTTACATTTTACTTGTTATATATAGCAGTTTTGCTTTTTAAACAAATTCAAATCAGAGTCAAAATATATAACATAACAATCTAGCAATATTGTTGGTAGATACAACTAAATATTGGGATATCTTTACACACAAGTAAACTATCCTCCAGTATGAGTGATTTTTACTAAAATAAGTATTATAAATTCTTGGAGCAACATTAATGAACATCTGTTCAGAACAATAAGTTCAATAGGACTAATACAACAATTCTAGGATAGCATTTGATAAACAAATTTGCATAATGCTTTTGTTTTCAAGGTTGAAAACTGGCTTTATTTATTTAGCATAAGTAAATGAGATGTTAATACTGTACCACAAATCATTTGCCTTAAATATGCGCACTGTTGTTTCCTCACCATTTTTATAAAGAAAAACTACAAGAGAAAAAGTTTTAAAGTTGCATGAGTAAGGCAAATTCTTCAAATTATGCCACTTTTAACTATAAGTAATTTCAATGAGTTGTAATGAATATCATTAGAACATAAGTAAGAGAAATGAATGTCCTGGAGTAGCTTATAATTTGACAGTATTAAAAGAAATATAAATGGCATTTTGAATATTTAGGTACAACCTTCAGATGTGGGAATACTGTATATGATTTAATAAAATAATTTAGCAAATATGGATTGTAAAGCACAAGGGTAAAGGGCTGGCAGGAAAAAAAAATTAAACCATTTTCCTTAAAAGAAATGGTTACGTCAAAGTTTCAAAATATTTTAAAATGATGGAACTAGTAGTTTTGCACATACTTAGTTACAGTGAAACCAATATTTTGAAGCTAATTGTTTCTGATGTTTGAAGAACTTATTGAAAATCCTACAAAAGTATGCTTTCTTTATTTTACTTGATTTTTCATAATTTTATAAGTTATTTTTAAAGCTTTTCTACTCCATAGAATTTACTTTTTACATTCTTACAGTTGCTTTAGCCTATGGAATTTATAAACAGGATCTACCAGCCCCAGAAGAGAAACCAAGGAATGTGGTTTTTGTAGACATGGGACATTCAGCCTACCAGATTTCTGTTTGTGCATTTAACAAAGGAAAATTGAAGGTAAATTGTTGAAGCAAATAATAAGATAAACAGGATAAAAAATAAGTTCAATCACAAAATAAATAATATGAGCATTATCTAACCACAAGTCTTTTTTTTTTTTTTTGCTTGCTTGCTTTATTCCTTATTGTGCTTAATCTCATAGGTACTTGCTACTACATTTGATCCCTTTTTGGGTGGTAGAAACTTTGATGATGCTTTGGTAGATTATTTCTGTGAAGAGTTCAGGATCAAATATAAACTTAATGTTAAGGACAATGGTCGAGCATTGCTACGGTTATACCAGGAATGTGAAAAACTGAAGAAGCTGATGAGTGCAAATACTTCTGATCTTCCAGTAAACATAGAATGCTTTATGAATGACGTTGATGTCTCTAGCAAAATGAACAGGTATCATATTCATTGGATAAAGTGGGAATTATGAGATGATCTTTTATATGCCTGAAATATTTAATATTCATTTCTCAAAATAGGGCTCAGTTTGAACAATTGTGTGTATCTCTTCTGGCCAGAGTAGAACCTCCTTTGAGAGCAGTGATGGAACAAGCTAGTAAGTAAATGCTGCATCAGCTTATTTTGCATGCTTATTTTTAACATAAAGGTTTCTGCTTGCTACTGTAGGTCATGCCTATCATATTGAGTATTCTTTAATTATTTAATGTCTATGAAAATTGAAAAAATATTTTGGTATTGGTGTTCTTATAAAGTTGGGTATGTGTGATTCTACAGTATCAAGTACAGAAAAGATGCTATGAAGATAAGGGAAAATAATTATCTAGATACAAAAATAGCATCCACTATAATAGGTAAGGAATTAAACAAGTGAAGAAAAACATGCAAAATGTGGCTTCTAGACCCCCCACAATTATAGTTTTGTTCTGTCATGTGACAAAGAGGAAGGATGGGTTCTAAGATTGCAGGAGTTGGATAACATGATGAGCAGCTGTCCAATTGCCTCTTTCCTAAGAAATGCATTTGTGGAAATTTTGTGGAATTTTTTTATGCTGTAGATCCAGCCTATTTTTGAACTTGATCTTTCTTTTATTCAGTTTTTCACACCAAATATGATCCTGTTCTACTTAAATTTTAGACTCTTATCATGCTAATGGACAGACAAATGGACAGAGTCCTAGCCCATGTACATACTTTATTGGTTTGGAAAGAAAAGAAAAAATGTGCTAGAAGGAAAACTTGATAAATTAGGAAAGGAAAGCTAGATTGTACATATAGGGATTCAGATCTAACACTGAATAAGCAACAAAAATCATGAGTCTCAAGAAAAGAGTCTTAGAATTAAGTAACAGGTCCTTGGGATTCATAGACTTTGTAGAGATCAGGATACTGCAGTCAAGTAGCAGGCACAAATGTACAGTAGAAGATGAAAACAATCAAAACTATGGGAAAAAACCCCTATTTTATATTTTATACTTGTCAATAGTTACTAATTTGTTAATACTAATAGTTGTTAGTACTAATAGTTACTAATAGTCCATATGTTGAATGGGGATGCTCACTACTTGGCCATCACTTTGAAATATTGTTCCATGCACCAGCAGAGCACAGTGTTCTGAACTTAACTTCTGGTTATATTGTATAAGTTCAGTATAGGATATCTGTTTTCAGTCTCCAGATGACCCCAAAGCTCATGTAAGGTTCTGATGGTTTTTATTTCCACTGATAATGGTTTAAGTGTAGACAATCTGAAGACAAGCATTTTATCTTAAATGCTTTCATTTTTTTTCTATTCCAATCATAATCATAAAAGAAGTAGAAATCAGAGTAGGGCAAAACAAGTGAAGTTTGCTTTAAAATGTTGCAGTGTGAAATACTTCTTTTTTAAGATTCTAGTTTCTTTTTGCTCAAACAGCCACTGATCATTTCATGGCCATTGAACAATTTTTTCTTCTATAGGACTGTTTTGAGCCCTTGTACTTGAATTGCTTTATTTTTGTTAAAATATCCCCATTTCTATAGAAGTTGGAGTTGTCATAAACCTCCTTAGACTTTTCTTCTACTGGATATCAGTTTTGGTTTCGGAAACATGAACATCAGAAATCCTAAGAACTTAGAGTCCTTGGTTGAAAACCAAAAGTTAATATTAGAGAAAGATTATTCAATATACCTGCTCTTTCCTTACTTTTTTATATCTGTCCCTTTAGAGAGACAAGGAAGGCATGTAAATCATTTTTTTTTTTGGGGGGGGTCTTTTTATCTTTTTTAAATGAAACTGATCAAATAGCCTTTTGCCAGCTGTTAATCTTCACTGCCAATTTAGTACTGCATACTATACCTATTTATTTTTGTTATTATCTATTTACATTATATTTTGCTAGGCTCTGGAACCTATCAGATTTCTTCCTATTTGTGGCATTAATTTCTTACTGTTAATTTAGCATGCTTATCTAATACTTAGATTTAGAGCCCAATTACCTATAAGAATTATAAGTACATTTTTGAAACAGAATTTCAATCAATATTAAGTAGGTTTTAATGTTAATAGTAGAGACATGCCAATGTATGATAGAGAAACTGCTTCCATTCTTGAAGTCTCTCCACCAAGTAAATCCATTCCCTCTAAAACTGATTATATTTTTCATCCATAAAAACAAATTATCTCCTGTTTGCCTCCTAGAATTACAGCGTGAAGATATTTACAGTGTAGAAATAGTAGGTGGAGCAACTCGTATTCCAGCTGTGAAGGAACAGATTTGCAATTTTTTCTGTAAAGAGATAAGTACCACATTAAATGCAGATGAAGCTGTTGCAAGGGGCTGTGCATTACAGGTATGTTAACTGTTTTTCTGTTCAGTATAACTATTTAAATTTCTTGGCCTTGCAAATTTATCAAAAGAAGCATGCTATAATTACATTAATCTTCACATTAAGGAGTTGAAGGTAACATAGCTACTTAACCAATTTAACAAATTAAATTATACATATTTTAATTAATCATTTTGACTAATCCTAATCTGTTCTCTGAAACAGCTGAGCTGTTTGTGAGCAATGTCACATCTCTTGTATGATTTTTCTGATCACAGAAAAAGGTTACTAGTCATCTCCAATACTGATTTTGCTACAACAAATTTTCTTAGGCTTTATAATTGTGAAGTTAAAATGTAGTTGACTAATATCTCATAAATAAAATAAATGTGTACCAGACATATGTCTGAGTGATACTCCATTTCTTTTCTAGTGTGCAATTCTATCCCCAGCATTTAAAGTCCGTGAATTTTCCATCACAGATGTTGTTCCTTACTCAATTACTCTGAGGTGGCAATCATCTTTTGAGGAAGGAACAGGGTAAGAGTTTTGAGATTTAAAAATATGAAAGAACTAAGTAGATAGTATATCTATAAACAAAAGTAGGTTAGATTTGTTAACTTTGTGGAAGTATATTTGGATGAATTCTAAACAAGTCCCCTGATTTAAACATGAAAAACTATGACATAAATTCTTTATCTTATAAAGAAATACAATTCTTCATGTTTTTATTTTCCCTGGAGACCAGACTCCCACAATACTTTTGCTATTCACATTATGGTAAGCATTTTTCTCACTTTCCTTCTAGTGAGCATTTCCAAAATCCATTTAGGCAAAGACTAGGTGTTCTCATCTCATCTTTCTTATGAATATGACATTCATGTTCATTGAGGGATGAGAAGGCAATATAATTATGCATTGGGATAGAATAATTTTGAAGCTTAACGTAAGTATTTGTTCTTCTAAGTATTCAGAAAGATACAGACATGTGAAAAAGAAAGTACATCTTTTTTGACAAAAGTTTTATGATGTTATGTATCAGGACATAGTAAAACCATCTAGTCCTTAGTAGTTCTTAAGAATAGATAATGCAAGCTCAGATGAACAACCACACATGACATATTACACCATGTCATCATTTATTTTACAAAAAGAAAGCAAAAATGGAGAAGCCATATGTGAAAAACTAAGTACCCTTGGGATTCAATAGCTTGCAGAACCATCTTTAGCAGCAACTTGAAGTAATCATTTTCTGTATGGCTTTCTCAGTCTCTCAAGTAGTTGTGAGGAATTTTGGTCCACTCTTTACAACATTGCTTCAGTTCAACAAGCTGAAATCATCACTTCACCACCACTGCTTGATGATTGGTATGAGATGTGCTGATATGCCGTGTTTGGTTTTCACCAAACATGGCACTGTGCATTATGGCCAGACATCTCCACTTTGGTGTAATTTGTTCATTGGACAGTGTTTCAGAAGTTTGTAATCTGTTCAGATGCAACTTTGCAAATCTAAGTCATGCTGACCATGTTCTTTTTAGACAGAGGCTTTCTTCTGGCAATTCTTCCAAACAAACCATACTTCCTTAGTCTTTTTTAATTTTTTTAAAATTGTACTGTCATGAACTTTAATGTTTAATATGCTAAAGTCTGTAGAGTCTGAGATGTAACTCTTGGATATTTTGCAATTTTCTGAGCATTGTATAGTTTAACCTTAAAGTGGATTTGCTGAGATGTCTACCCCTGGGAAGATTGGAAACTGTCTTTCCGCTTGTGAATAATCTTTTTATTATGTCCTGATATGTAAAACTATAGAACTCAATGAGGGTATATTTTCTTTTTCACATGACTTTACTTATTTCTGATTTTCTGCTGGGCTTGAGAGTCAACTCAGTGTTAAGTGCATTTTTAAAAAATCCCCCCAAGAGACTTAATTGGAAAGAGAAAGGCAGTCCTTTACTGAGTTTAAGGTCATGACAGTAGTGAATTGTTTTTTTTTAATACCTTTACTTTCAGGGGAAAAAAATCCAGTACATTTATCTTGTACTTCAAAGTACTTTAGCCAATCTAACATACTATGCATATTGGGAAAACAGATTGCTGTTTTGTCTCAAGCAACAGAATATCTTGACCGAATTCTGCTGATTTCATATTTTCTGCTTCCATCCCCTTTCCTTCCTCTCCACTCAAATAGTAAGGACTATAACTATACTACTCTTTAATAAATACCTCTCCTCTTTCTCCCTGACTATTCTAGAAATGCAAGAGAACATATTGGGTTTATTCTCATGCCATACTAACTCTGCTATATACTTTGCTATTCAGTTTATGTAGCCTCATTAGTCTTCAGTTCATCCTCAATGTACCTGCAGAAGCAATTTAAAGTTAGATTTAACTTTTTTGAATTTAAAGCAGGGGTTAGAGTTTATCTTAGGTTTTCTCTCTCTCTCTCTCTTTCCCCCTTATTGTGTCTAAATGCATGTATGTGTGTGTGTGTGTGTGTGTGTGTGTGTGTGTGTGTGCACGCTGCTTGTTAATTGCAAAGACTTGCAAGTGGAGGCCATTCTGTGGTTAATTTTTAAGCGAATTCCTCTCATCTTCCTATAGAATAAAGTGTTTGTCTAAGTTGAGTTGTACATATCCTAGCTTGTTATCTTTAAAGAGGTTCTACTACATTAATATTTAATGTGTTACGTAACTTCTTCTCAAAATTATTAGTTTTGTGAAAGTAAGATTCATAATGGATGGTTTATTATGAAGTATTGATTATACACAATTATAATATTGAACTAATCAATGGTTTTAAGAGTCAGTCTTTAATTCACTGGTTTCAGATAATTAGTATCACAAGATACATTGTGACTACTTTCCTATTCTCATTATTTGTAGTTCTTTTTGAGTTTAAATTATAAGCACTCTTCTTTTCTATAGTGAATGTGAAGTCTTCAGCAAAACTCATGCTTCTCCATTCTCAAAAGTTATTACTTTCCACAAAAAAGAGCCTTTTGAACTGGAAGCATTTTATACACATCCTCATGATGTTCCTTATCCTGATACAAGAATAGGTAAATGGTTTTGTTACTTCCTGACCATGACAACAAAAATCTTTTAAAAGATTTGCTTCAAATTATGAGAATCTTCACCTAATAGATTTATAAAATATCAGTTTTAATTATTAATGCCTTGTTTTATGTGGACAATGCTCTTAGTTGTTTTGCTTTAACATATTTTATACTTTTCTGCATATGTTGCTTATTAGTAACTAGGGTTTGCTATCAACAAGTGTCACAGTCATATCACACCTTACAAATACATTGCTTAGCAATATAAATTCTGGTCCCAATAACTATCATTAACTGAGGACCATCTGTATTTTCTTTTACTTAGCAGTTGTTGATTGTAGGTATACAAATATTTTGGATTTGGAGTATCCTATTGTGCCCTTACTGAATGAGTTCAACTAGGCAACTGTGCTTTCAGCTCTTAATGTCTGCTTAAGCTATGGCTGGAACATTTGCAACAAGATTGAAACAATCACTATGGCTACTAGCTGCCTGGACATGTTCTGGCAGTGTTCATGGCAAGATTTTGAAATTGGTTTGTCATTGCCTTTTTTTTAGGGTGGAGCAAGAGTCAGTTGCTCAAGGACACCCAGATTATTTGTGCCTAGGACAGGACTAAAGCTCAGTTTTCCAATATCTAGCTTGGTAACATAACTGCTATATCAAACAGTTTTTTTCAAAGCATTTTAGATTCGAATTATATTTACATTACTCATTTGGATAAACATGGCTGAATATAGAAGCTTAGATAGGATGAGGCCATTTAATATTTAGATGGATGGCCACATAAGAATTTTGGAGCTATAAACTAGACTAATAAATTGGAAAAATATCCTGGGGGAGGGGAGGGGGAGAACACAATAGCAAACTAGATCTGTTTGGTGGACAGAAAACTTTGATCAACATATTACAAACTCATTTCAAAGGAAGTCCATTAACTATTGATTATCCCAATCTAGGATGGAGATAAATTGAAAATGTTTTTTTCTGATATTTCTGTTATTACTTACCACTGTGTAAAACAATCAGAGTGTTATCTTGATTTTATTTTAAAGTATAACTTTCCTATTATATGATACACTTCTGCAAGAAATAAAATACATTCTGAAATGAATGCATAGGTCACAGTAACAAACAATTCTTAATTGATTTTTACAGATCCCCAAAATTATTTTTATGTAGTGCAGTTCCTGGGATCTTTGGCCTGCTAGGAACTGAACAAGAGGGTGGTAGTCATTTTTCTTTGCCGATATGCTCAAATGTGGTCTAGTGACAATAGTGCTTCATATTGCCCAGATAAAGGTGATAAGATGAATTATAGTTTCTGATAATTAGTTTATTGTATAAGTGTTATGGCATAGATCTTTTCAATAAGGTCTAATTAAATAGATGCTTGATCTTATTTCCTGATGACTACATATATAAAACAATGGAAGTGATTTAGATGTTTTTATAAGGTAATTTTAGTAGGCTGCTGTCAATAAATAAAGTCAATCAGTGACAAGATTATAAACACAAATGTGCAAATGTATGTAAATAACAGGCTTCTGATAGAACCACTCAGGACCCAGAGGACAGTTGTGGAGTTTGCTTCCTGGAATGAGAATGTGGTTTTAGCTTTGGGTAGGATATCCCCTGAAAAAATTTCTCCTTGGCCACTGATCGAAGGAAGTTCCTCAGTGTATTAAGGAGTTCCAAATATAAAATGGCAGAAGAGTTGCCTAGAATGCCACTGATGGAAAATAAAAAATTACATGTTCAAACCTTTACCAACAACCCAGAACCTACTTGAAAGGGATGGGCTAGAAACTTGCTACAGGGTTGTCATGAGGAATATTCTAGGCATCTGAAGGATGAAGGCCCCCTCTAGATCCATTTAGAGTTGGATGCTAGATGAGCTATTTTTGTTGAGTGAATCAGTTAAGTCTTGTAATGTTATCTGGGATGGGTTTGAACCAGAGATAGATCTGTGTAGCATTAGCCTGGCCACCTGTAATCTAGATCACTGCCATCTCTGATCAATGAGAACTTTCAGTGAAGTAATCAGGTTGGGAGTTAGTGAATGAGTCAAGGAAAGATGCTGCCTGCTTTAAATGAGTCAGTAGTACTTCTGTTCAAGAAATCATTGCTGAAATCAACAGTGCTGGACAAATGTTTACATGTTCCTTATGTCCCGTCTGGAGAAGATTATAGAGAAATAATAGAATGCTGTTGCATAGAGCACTGGAGGAAACTGATTATCTCTATTTTCAATTAGATTTTAGGGATGGGCTTGGCACTGAGTTTGTAATATGTTGATCAATATCAATCAAATAGATATGGTTTGATTCATATCAATCAAATAGATATGGTTTGCTATTTATTGTAACTATTGTGTTGCCTCTTCACTTTTATTTCTTAATGTCTATCTGTCATTTATTTTACTTATTTATTTATTAAACTTCTATGCCTCCCCCCTTACTAAGTTGTCTTTTGGTAGCTTTCAATTATTCAGCCATAGCTGCAGCATAGCCATAGCTTTCAATTATTCAGCCATAGCTGCAGTATGAAGAAGTTGCCCATCAAAGATCTATGTTTATAGGTATCCTCACCTTATAATAATAATTGGGACAAGAATTTTGGTCATTAAGCAGTGTGATTGTTAAGCAAGTGATCATGTGAGCAGAACTGATTATATGACTATTTTTATCACTGTAATTAAACAAATCACAGTAGTCGTTATGTAAATTATGTGGTCATTAAGTGATTCTGGCTTGGCCAGTGGGTATTGCTTCTCAGAAGCTGGCTGGGAAGATTACAATTACGTGACTCCATTGTAAATGGAGCCTGTTGCTAAGTGTTCAATTTGCAATCACTTGACTGGAGGTGAGGCCACAATCTGAGGCATAACTTCAAACCATCATTAAAAACAATAAGTGATAAATGTTTTTGTATAAGTATAAATGTTTTTGTAATATGTTTGATATAAAGTAAGTGTACTAACTGGTGCCATATTACTGTGCTTTTTAGGCCATTTTGTTATTCAAAATGTTGGTCCCCAAAACGATGGTGATAATTCAAAAGTTAAAGTTAAAGTGCGAGTTAATATCCATGGAATCTTCAGTGTGGCTAATGCATCTGTAGTAGAGAAGCAAAATTTGGACAATGAGCCTAACGATATTCCAATGGACACAGAATTGTCATGTAGGAATCAAAGCAAAGATGAACTGGTGTGTAAAAACTATAAATAGAATTCTTAATTCTAAACTGTGGTATGTACTGTGCTAACTAAATGCAGTGGTGTGTTTTTTTTACTTTTTATCTTTAAGAATTTTCATCTTGAAAATCCATTAATTACGAATTGTTTGAGTAATTTAACTTTTTTTCCAAATTTTTTAATCCTAGTGCTTTCAATATTTTTTCCTATCTCATGTAAATTAACTTGCTTATTATCTTTAATCTTTCTTATATTCCTTGCTTTTATAAACATGTATACTTATTTACTCTTTCTCTGCACTAATAATGGCTATATCTTTGATATTATATTGAGAAACTCTTATAAAACTGTACATATGTTTAGTTATTTGTAAATATGTCTCCTTAACTTCCATAGAAGTTTTACAATAGTTAATTTAAACAAATTTACAGCAAATCTGTTAGAAGCATGCCAAAGCAACAGAAAATATTATTGTAAATTGAATATTGCTAATGCAAATGTGAGTAACGAAGTGGATAAAGAGTTGAAAGGATAATAATGTAGCCATTTTAATGCTTAAGCCTTGGTTCCTCTCAAATATTTGCTAACTATTTTCTGATATGTTGAAGAGTATTGACACCTTTCATAAGTAAAGATGCAACCTCTCTACTCTGAGATGGAAATGAAATACAGTATATAGCATTCAGTAAGCAGAAGATAGCAAAGTCTAAATTTTGGGTACTTTTTTGAGCATACAGTAGGATATAAAAGATGGTAAACAAAGATTTTCTAGTAGATATACTAGTTATTAAAGTCTTAACATTTTGGGGGGTTTGAAGCAAAAAAAAAAAACAACCCAACTCAAAGCATATAGGACTACTCATGTAGCACATATTGGCAACTCTACAAAACAGCAGTGACTTTTCCTGGATCATTCTATTACTGTATTATTTATGTTGTATGTCCCTATAAAAATATAAGTACTTTATAATTATAGCAAAAATGGGCATTGGTCCTTACCTGACACGCCATTTCTCTTCGAGCTGCGAGGATCTTCCAGAGAGTGGGAGGTGCTTCAGTCTGTGTCGTTGTAGGCTGAGCTTAATTACTGAGGAACGCTCCGTCTTCCATCACGTGGCTCCCTGGCAACGTTGCCCAGTTTATGCGAAGTCAAGAGGGCAGAGAAATTCGTACTCTCATCTTACTAGATTTAAGGGTTCATTGGCCGAAACAAGACCCCACCAGACGGTGAAAGAATAAGGGTGGGGCTGGATGATCCTCGCAGCTCGAAGAAAAATGGCGTGTCAGGTAAGGACCAACGCCCATTCTCCTTAGAGCTTCTTGGATCATCCAGAGAGTGGGACATACCAAAGCTTGGCTGTCCTACGGGAGGGACTCCGTCTGGTTCGGAAGCCTCTCGTCTGCCAAACGAAGCCTCCGACGAGGCAAATATGTCAATCTTATAATGCCTAATGAAGGGAGACAGGGAGGCCCAGGTGGTGGCCCGGAAAATATCAGTAATTGGAACTTGGGTGGCCCAAGCTGCCGAGGTAGCTGCACTTCTGGTGGAATGTGCTGTTATTCCGCTGGGTACCGGCAGAGCCTGAGACAAATAAGCTTTAGAAATAATAGCTCTGATCCAGCGGCCAATGGTTGAAGGGGACACTTTGTGGCCCAGTGTCTTGGGTTGAAAGGAAAGGAATAGAGATTCGGACCTCCTAAAGGGCTGAGTGCGCTTAATGTAAATGCGAAGGGCACGTCTCACATCCAGGATGTGCCAAAGCTTCTCCCTCTCCCGCAAGGGATTGGGGCAGAAGTTTGGGAGCGTGAGTTCCTGTGCCCTCTGGAAGGCTGAGTTGACCTTGGGCAGGAAGGTAGGGTCAGGCCGGAGGACCACCCGGTTGGCATGGAAGATGCAAAGGTCCTTTCTCACCGACAAGGCTGCGATCTCCGAGATTCGGCGAGCCGAAGTAATGGCCACCAGGAACACAACTTTGAACGTTAAAAACTGGAGGGTGGATTCCCTGAGAAGCTTGAAGGGGTGTTTGGTAAGAGACACAAGGGCCTTATTGAGGTCCCAGATAGGATATCGGTGAACGGTTGGGGGGCACAAGTTAGTGGTTCCTCTGAGGAATGCCCTAATGCAAGGGTGGTGGGAAAGAGAACCAAGGTTGTCACAAGCGATGACAGTTGAGAGGGCTGTGACCTGACGCCTCAAGGTGTTCGGGGAAAGCCCTTTCCTCAGACCTTCTTGGAGGTAGTCCAAAACTTGAGCGATGGAGGGCAAGAGCGGATTGGCCTGGAAATTATGGCACACTTGCAGAAACTATTCCAAGTGGCATCGTATATTCGGGCAGTTGAGGGCCGCCTGGCGGCTAAAATGGTATCGATAACCTGGTCAGAGAGCTTCTCGTTTCTCAGACGTTCCCGCTCAACCTCCAAACAGCTAACTGGAACCATTGGGGATCTGGATGTTGTAGGGGCCCCTGAGAAAGAGAGATCCTGTTCGGGGGGATTTTTGGGGTGCCACCGATAGGTTGCGGAGGTCTGCAAACCATGGGTGTCTGGGCCAGTAGGGGGCCACCAGAAGCAGTTCCGCCTTCTCGTGGATCAGTTTCTGGATGACTCTGGGAACTAGGGCTAATGGGGGGAATGCGTATAGAAGGGTTTGTGATCATATTTTTCTAGAGCTTGTGTTTCAAAGTGTTCCATGTAGAGGTTAACGATGACAGGTGAGAGGGGTGATCCCATGGGTGCACAACATCTCAGACAAGATCCTCACCAAAGCCGAAACCAAGGTCCTTTCTAAAGGATTCAACTTTGCTGTCGCTCCCAAACACATCCCCACAGAAACCATCATATGCGGAGTTGAAACCAGCCTGACCAAAACCAACCCTGATGATGCTAATAGAATCAGACTTGAAATCACCAACATCCTCTGCACTAGCAAACCACCCAAAAGCAACTTATCCAAAGAAGAACAAACTGCACTACTTAACCTGAAAGAAGACACCAGCATAATAATCCTACCAGCAGACAAGGGCAACGCGACAGTGGTTATGAACACATCTGACTACCAATCCAAGTTAACCAACCTACTCCAAGACCCCACATACAAACCCCTAAAGACAGACCCCACCACCTGCCTAGAAAAAACCACCAGATCCAAAATAAAAGCCTCCCCCATCAGTGAAGAAATCCAGCAAAGAATCATACCCAGAGAGAAATCATCCAGATGCCCTAAACTTTATGGTCTCCCCAAGATACACAGGAACCCCGCTTAGACCAATAGTCAGCTCCATAGGCTCACCTCTACAAAACCTAGCCAAATTTCTCGCCAAACAACTACAGCCCTATGCAGAATCCATCAACTCACATGTAAGAAACTTATTCCAGTTCATCGAGATCATAAAGAAACAAAACTTACAACCCAGTGACCTACTAGTGAGCTTCGATGTCATATCCCTCTTCACCCAAGTGAAGCCTTGACAGCCATCCAAAACAAACACAACCCCCCCAAGCACATCCTAGATCTGACCAACCACTGCCTATCCAATACATACTTCACCTACAACGGACAAAAATACAAACAAATAGAAGGAGCACCCATGGGATCACCCCTCTCACCTGTCATCGCTAACCTCTACATGGAACACTTTGAAACACAAGCTCTAGAAAAATATGATCACAAACCCAAACTCTGGCTCAGATACGTAGATGACACCTTCATAATCTGGCCACATGGGAAAGAAAAACTGAACAACTTCCTCACACACCTCAACAGCCTACACCCCAAAATACAATTTACCATGGAAACAGAAGCTAACAACCAACTCCCCTTCCTAGATGTCTTGGTATACAAAAAATCCAAAGGCTCCCTAAGACACACCATCTACCAGAAGAAAACACATACAAACCGCTATGTACACGCACTCTCACACCACCACCCAGCACAGATCAATTCCGTAGCCGAGACTCATCTCCCGAACAAAATGCTTAGCCGACGAACAACACCTAGAGACCGAACTACACACTCTCACTGGTGTGCTGACAGCCAATGGATTCCAAAGAAAGAAGATCACCCACCTAATCCAAAAAGAAATCCCAACCAAAATCCAAGACAGAGAACAAGAGAATGGCAAGGCCCTCATCCCATATATAAAAGGCACTACAGACAAAATCAGCAAGATCCTCCAAAAACACAACATTAAGACAGCATTCTGCACAAACAGAAAGATATCCATCATCCTAAGAAACCCTAAGGACAAAATCGAGTTAGAAAATCAAGGAGTATACGAAATCCCTTGCACTGCCTGCCCCACCACATACATTGGACAAACTAACAGAAGAATAAGTGCCCACATTGAAGAACATAAAAACTCAATCAAAAAGGAAGAACCGACCTCTTCCCTGGTCCAACACCTCAAAGCCACAGGACATGAGATTGACTTTAAAAATACCAGAACTATCGCCAAAACTGAACACTTCAGCAGCAGAATAATCAGAGAAGCCATAGAGATAGAAAAACACCCACACAGCAAGAATAAACGAGATGATACCTCCCGCCTACCAGCCATTTGGAAACCCGCCCTCAAGAACAGACGAGTACCTAACATGAAGAAGACACCAGACCCACACCCCTGAGAGCCACACAAGATGCCACCACCACACTTCCATGTAGAAAGCAGACTCACACCCACACAGAAGATGAGACACGACCACGGACCAGAAGCCGCACTGCAGCTGCATCACTACTCACTTCAAACCCCTCTGAACCATACATGAAGCGAACTGACCCCCATCATGAAGATGCAGCACGACCACGAACTCGAAGCCAAACAGCAAGATCACAGCTCACCAGCTCAAATCCCCGAGCAACTAAGACTAACCAGAGCACAACCAAGCCCCCAACTGAACAGAACACGCCTCCAGCCAATCAGAACACAGCTAACCCCCAACCAATCAGAACACAGTCAAAGCCCCAACCAATGAGAATACACCCACACCCAATCAGAACACAGCCAAGCCCCCAACCAATCAAGTCACACCCCCACTAGCAGTTAAAAGGAAGAAGCAGCTGCAAGCTCACATCACTCTGAGAAGCACAGAGCTGAAGACCAAGCCTGAAGATGATGAATGAGACTTCATCGAAACGTTGCCTAGATACTTCCAATCTTACGCGGGAGAAAACCCGAATAACCAAAGATCCACTTATCTGTATAAATATAAATGTATAAATTCAATTACTGTATTAATATTATATATATATATTTGTTTTCTGAGGTTCTCGCGGGTCTTTGTATGTGGATCATTGGTTATTCGGGTTTTCTCCCGCGTAAGATTGGAAGTATCTAGGCAACGTTTCGATGAAGTCTCATTCATCATCTTCAGGCTTGGTCTTCAGCTCTGTGCTTCTCAGAGTGATGTGAGCTTGCAGCTGCTTCTTCCTTTTAACTGCTAGTGGGGGTGTGACTTGATTGGGTGGGGGCTTGGCTGTGTTCTGATTGGGTGGGGGGGTGTTCTCATTGGTTGGGGGTTTGGCTGTGTTCTGATTGGTTGGGGGGTTGGCTGTGTTCTGATTGGCTGGAGGCGTGTTCTGTTCAGGTGGGAGCTTGATTGTGCTCAGGTTAGTCTTAGTTGCTGGAGGGTTTGAGCTGGTGAGCTGTGATCTTGCTGTTTGGCTTCGAGGTTGTGGTCGTGCTGCATCTTCATGGTGGAGGTCAGTTCGCTACTAAGACTAACCTGAGCACAATCAAGCCCCCACCTGAACAGAACATGCCTCCAGCCAATCAGAACACAGCCAACCCCCCAACCAATCAGAACACAGCCAAACCCCCAACCAATGAGAACACACCCCCACCCAATCAGAACACAGCCAAGCCCCCACCCAATCAAGTCACACCCCCACTAGCAGTTAAAAGGAAGAAGCAGCTGCAAGCTCACATCACTCTGAGAAGCACAGAGCTGAAGACCAAGCCTGAAGATGATGAATGAGACTTCATCGAAACGTTGCCTAGATACTTCCAATCTTACGCGGGAGAAAACCCGAATAACCAAAGATAGATATAGATATAGATATAGATATTTTATAAGAAAATATCTAATTAATTAACTAGGTTCGGAGCTCCCAGGAGGGTAGTAACCCAGGAGATTATTGTTATTAATATCCAATTGGTCGAATGAACACCTGAGGCTGGAAATAAGGCCTCTAGCAGCTTGAGCTCCCAGACAACAACCGGGAGGGGTTGATTGCTTTTCTTTGGCCTAAGTGCTGCTGCGGAAAGCCAACAAGTTTGAGAATTTTAATAAACCACAGTCCAGAACAATAACAGCTCTAACAGGTTGGGAGGCCTGTGTAATAGAACTAGCACCTTCGCAGCCGAAATTGAGGCCGGAAAATGGCGCCTGAGCATGAGGCAGCGCCCAAAATGGTGGCCGCCTATGGATCTCCTTATCAGCCACTCAGGGCGGAACTAAGGCCCTCTGGCAAGTTTAAAATGCCAAGAAAGGCAGCCAGGAGAAATTCGCCCCTTCCTGGGGCAGGAAGAAAGCCAAATCGAGGGTGGGGGGGTTAGCGCAAGAGCGCTATTAAACCGCCCGCTCTTTTTTCCCCCTTGGGGGCGAGGAACACGCTCCCCTTGCTCCAGAGACACCCCAAATGCGCAGAGGCTAAAGGAAGGAAATAATAATAAGGCAAACCTGAGAAATATGGAAAAGTCTTGAATCAGCCAAGGAGTGGAAATAAACACAGCCTATTCTCACGAAGGCTAAGTATAAACTGGGGAACGCTGCCAGGGAACTACGTGATGGAAGTTCCTCAGTAATTAAGCTCAGCCTACAACGACGCAGACTGAAGCATCTCCCACTTTCTGGATGATCCAAGCAGCTCTAAGATGAATGTTTCGACTTGATGTTGTCTAGCAATTGAGCATAATAATGATGCCTGTGTACATTAAAAAATAAACTATTGAAAAATATTGGAATAATTTTTGACTTAAATCCTAGAAGCATGATATATGGCTTGGGGAACCCACAGTGGGGTGCAGCGCATCAAGTGGCTTTTTGATTGAATGGAGTCATGTAATTGACTGTTGTTGGGAAGAGCTGATTGCTTTTTATTGTTTTTATACTGTGCTTTTAATAGCAATTAGACTCTCTTAGCTGTTTATAATGTCAGCATATTTCCCCCAACAATTTCATTTTACTGACCTCAGAAGGATAGAAGACGGAGTCAATCTTGAGCCCCAGCAGGATTGAACTCTAGACTGCTCAGAGTTAGCCTGCAATACTGCATTCTAACCACCACTTATCTTTGTAAGCCACCCAGTCATGGAGAGTGAATTTTTTATTTTATTTTTGGGGGGGGAGATATAAATTTTCATAAATAAATAATGATGTTCTGCCTCAAGCTTGTGAATTCTTCAGGTGTTAATTCTAGAGATTATTTTCAACTTTCTACCCTATTGTTCTGCTTACTGTTTTCATTTCATTTAAGATTTTATGATTCTTTTCCAATAAACTCCATCCTTTATTATTTATAGAACATTTTAAAGTGTTCTTTGTTGTAAATGCAATTACATTTTGTTTGAAGAAGGTTGTTTTACTTTTAATATCTGATTAGTATTATAATTAGTAGAATCTCAGTAATATAAAATTAGAATTGTATTGTTAAATAATTAGACTGAATTTCATAGCCACAATTATTTTATCAGTCATGAATACTTCCTTACAGTAACCTTGTTAAAGGAACTGAATAATCTTTTATTAAGAAGGCAGTAACAAACTATTCCAAAAGTATTGCTAAAACAACTGCATGGATTTGTCCATTACGTTGCCAGAAGTTATGACTGATTCAAAGGCACACACATTGCCCCCCCCCCCCCCAATAACCTCAATATTTTTCTCCCTAAAAACCATGGAGGTAGGGGAATAGTGTATCTCAAGAACAGAGTCCTTTTGTGAGGAAGATAGGTGGTTAGAAAATGTGATAAATAAAAATAAACAAAATTTAGCAGCATTGATTTGTATTTTGAAATAATTTTTACTGGATTACCTTGTTGGATTGTGAAAAGCTACTGCCAGTTCACAAGAATAATAAAACTTTCCATAAAGTTTAGTGTGGAATTAAAAACTTCTATTTTATAGGCTAAAATGCAGATTGATCAAGATGATGGTAATCAAAAGAGCCAAATAGAACAAAGTCAAACAGATGAGGAAACTGATCATATAGGTACTGAAGGAAAGGTATGTATGAAATTATGATAAAATCGGATTCTAATGTTAGGACTCTCTTTCTTTTGATAGTGCTAGGAAATGTTAAAAGATACTCTGAAAATAGTGTGCCATGTTTTGACACGTTGGCATTTTTACTTATAGTCATGTTAAAAATGGAAATATACTCTGAGTTCTGTGGTTTTTACATATCAGAACATAGCAAAAATCATCTAGTCCTTATCAGTTCTTAAAATTAAATACAACCTCAGGTGAACAATACACATCACTCTATGTCATTTATTTTCTAAAAAGAAAGCCAAACTGAAGAAGCCATATGTGAAAAGCTAGTAAAGTGCATCCTTACTGCTTCCATAAGGATAAAGAGACTAAGTAACAGCTTGATCAATCATCAGCAAGTAAGACTGCCTATATAAAAGCTGAAGTTTTATGAGTTTGCTGGTGTCCCACGCAATGCCACAGAGGAAAAACATCAGCAATGATCTTAAGAGCAGCAATTGTTGCTGCCTATCAATCTGGGAATGTTTATAAGGCCATTTCCAAACAATTCAAAGCCAATCATTATATAGTGAGGAAAGTTATTCACAAGTGGTAACACATTCAAAATAGTCTTCCCAGGAGTAAACATACCTGCAAATTCACCCCAAGGTCAAACCATGCAATGCTCAGAGAAATCACAAAAAGTCCAAGAGTTATTTCTCAGACTCTACAACAGGGCCCTCAACCTCTGGGCCATGGCCCACTAGTGGGCTGTGAGCTGTTTGCAACCGGGCTGTGGAAATGGCAGGTGAATGCAATGCATTCCTACATGCGTAAGCAGAGAGAAAGCATGTGCACATGTGCTCCACTTGCATGAGTAGCGGGCACACATGCATACCACTTGCACAAAAGGTGCTGCTTGTGTGTGTTTGCCAGCCACTTGCACAAAACAATGCCCTCCCCCACTGCTGGCTTCCACAAAGCCAGAAAAGTTGGGGAACTCTGCTATATAGGACTTAGTTTGCACATTAAATGTTAAAGTTCATGGTAGTACAATTAGAAAAAGACTGAACAAGTATGATTTGTTTGGAAGGGTTGCTAGGAGAAAGCTTCTTCTCACTAAAAAGAACATGGCAGCATGGCTTAGGTTTGCAAAGTTGCATCTGAACAAATCACAAGACTTCTGAAACATTGTCCTTTGGACAGACGAGACTGTGGAGATGTCTGTGGAGATGTTTGGCCATAACGCACAGTGCCACATTTGTCAAAAACCAAATACAGCATATCAGCACAAACATTTCATACCAATCATTAAGCTCAGTGGTAGAGGGGTGATGATTTGGGCTTGTTTATAGCCATTAAACCTGGGCACCTTGTAGTCATCGAGTCAACTTTGAACTCCTTTGTATACCAAAGTGTCCTAGAGTCAAATGTGAGGCCATCTGTCTAGAGTTAAAGCTAGCTGACATTGGGTCATGCAACAGAAGAATGATCCCAAGCACAACAGCAAATCTTCAACTGAATGACTGAAAAAAGAAAAGAGTCAAGGAATTGCAATGGCTCAGCCAAAATCCAGACCTCAAGAGAGATAGTGTGGCAGGACTTCAAAAGAGCTTTGAATTGAAGCAACGTGGTAAAAAAGAATGGGCCAAAATTTCTCCACAACGTGAGAAACTGATAAAGTAATGCAGAAAATAGTTATTTTAAGTTATTGCTACAAAGGTGCTTCTACAAGCTATTGAATGATAAGGTGTATTTAGTTTTTCACACATGGCTTCTCCATTTGGCTTTCTTTTGTAATGGTGCAATATGTCATGTATTTTTTCATCTAAGGTTGTATTTATTACTTTTGAAAATGGCTAAGGACCAGATGATTTTTACTATATCCTGATTTGTAAAACCATTAAACTCAGAGATGATATGCTTTCCTTTTCACATGACTGTATGTTAAAAAGATTCCTATTTATGTAGAAGTAGGGTGGATATTTGTCATATATAACCTTTGAAGAAATTGATGTGTGGACTGGTCTTTGGTTGCTAGTCTAAAACACTTCAGGATGAATTTATTTTTTTCAGCAGATTTCTATCTTTATGTGCAATGGAAACAAATGTTATGATTACATAATTTAATTTCTTATTCTGCAGACTGCTTCAGGAGACAAGATTGATGCAAATCACTCAAGCAAAACAAAGATCAAGTGCATTGATCTGCCTATCCATGTTAACTTATATAGACAGGTTGACCAGGATCTTATTAATTGCTACATTGAAAATGAGGTAAGCAGCTGCAGAAATCTTGAACCATAGATGTGAAATAATTACAATCTTATCAGTGCAGAAAAGGAAAATTAGTTCTAATTGTTACTTGTATATCCAGTAATTTGGGGTGGAAAAATATAGATGTTTTTCAAGAAAAAATCAACTGTGTTTTATATTTGTGATTAAGTTATCTGAATTCTTTTATCTGCTGCAGCGGAAGATGATAATGCAAGACATTCTGGAGAAGGAGAAAAATGATGCGAAAAATGCTGTTGAAGAATATGTGTATGATTTGAGAGATAAGCTTTGTGGTGTCTATGAAAAATTCATAACTGAAGATGTAAGAATTCTCATGAAACTATAACATAATAAAATCCTTTAAAATAACATTAGTATTAATATGGCTGTATCTGTAATAAAACATTGCAGTGAATTGATTCCAGTTATATTTCTAATTATATTGTCAATAACCCTTTAAAATCAGTGGGATAAATTAATTAAGATAAATTTGAGGTTCTATCGATTATAACTAAGCAGAATATTATTGTTTCTATTTTTTCCACTAGTTTGAAATGATAAAAATCACTGAACTATATGTTGTTCTATTTTGCTTCTAGGATTCAAGAAAAATAATATTAATGTTAGAGGATATAGAAAACTGGCTTTATGAAGATGGAGAGGACCAACCAAAACATGTATATGTGGAAAAACTTCAGGAAATGAAAGTAAGCTTTTCATTGTCCCAGTGGTGCTTTTTCAAGAGGCAACTGGACGTTATTTATCTTTGAAGATGTTTCGCTTCTCATCCAAGAAGCTTCTTCAACTCTGATTGGATGCACACAAAAATTGATGTCCATCCTTTAAAATAGATTCTTTGAAGAGTTCTGTACACCCTAAATACATTTTTGATGGATCAGTCTTAATCTCAAACCTACAGATACAATTAAAACATTCTAAGAACATGAAGCCACTGAGAAATTCCAGTTGAATAGACAATGTTTAAACAGAGATGTCTACTTTAAAAATATTGAGCTTTTGACAGAGATGTTATAGGTTTTATTCTGTCATGGATCCATCAAGTAAAGTATTTTTGAGGAAGCCAAAACAGTTGGTCCATATTAATCCATTAGAGCATCCTTAAGACACATGATCTGTATTTGCATGAGAATCTGTCTGCATATTTTCCTCTTAACTATTCTTTGCTTTGTTCAAAGTTGATTTTCCGAATATATGAGACAGAAGCATTGGATTTCCTGCTTTAAGCCAGGAACTCGACTACCTCCCATATAATGGGAATCCTAGTATTCCCACACAATTAAGATATAGGCTTGTTGGCTGTCATATGTGATCTATTGGTTTCTTTCATATAGTGACTAGTCATTTATAAGTAGTTCTGATCAATTATTTAAAAAGAATTTATATTCATTTATATTTTTTCTATATTTTAATGAGTACTTCTACAATATTTTTCTAGAAATTTGGTGGCCCTATTCATGATAGATATAAGGAATATGAAGAAAGACCAAAAGCTTTATTTGATTTAGAAAATAAACTCCAGATGCTTATGAAAACTCTAGAAGAATATGAAAATAAGGTGGGGTATAACATGTGTTTTTAATAATAATTGTTCATAATCCACATTATATGGACATTTTCAATAAATGTATATAAAATTGAAATCTAATTTTCAAAATTAATATATAAGATAATTTGGGCTTGTGATACCAATACTCTAGCTGCACTTGGAACAGGAATTTCTAAAACTAAACCATAAATGAGGCTGTATTTTCAAATTCCTTTAAATGGATAATTATCTGGCATTAACAGAATGTTTTTGTTCAAGTAACAAATCATTATGAAATCAACTCTTCTATAATGTATTATGGGATAAACTAACTTGTTGAATACTAATTTTAAATATTTTCTCTGTAGGATAAAAAATATGATCACATTGATCCTGTTGATATGGAAAAGGTTGAAAAATATGCCAGTGAAACTATGAACTGGTTGAGCTCAAAAATGCATATACAGCACAGACTGAATTTGACACAGGATCCTATTATTAAGGTAGCAGAAATAAAAGCAAAATCTAAGGTAAATTAACTTTGGGATTGAATTATTCTAATGGAAAAATAGGATGAATTAGCCCAGAATAGCTTAGTATTTCAAATGATATGACAGAAATATATTTTAGCAAAAGAGAATTATAGCAAATAGATATTCCTTAAGTTTCCACAGAAATTGATATGGCATAGTTCAATCTGCTATTCCTGTTCATATGTAAACAGGTTATGATGATGTTATCCTACCTTTTTATATAGGCCTCCCATTTCCCCACACCACAACCCTATGAGGTGGGTTGGGCTGAAAGAGATTGCTCCAAATCATCCAGCTGGCTTGCATGCCTAAGGAAGGCCTGGAACTTACAGTATCCTGATTTGTAGGCCAGCACGTTAACCCCTATCCCAAATTAGTTCTCAAGTGTTAAATTCAGATGATAGCATAACAGTATATTTAAATCAGAAGAATATGGTTGATCCATGAATTTTTTATTCCATTGATGGAAGAGGTTTCTATTAATCTATTAGTGTTAAAATTGTTCATCATAATATACACTGCTCAAAAAAAATAAAGGGAACACAAAAATAAGACATCCTAAATCTGAATGAATGAAATATTTTTATTAACTTTGTTCATTGCATAGTTGAATGTGCTGACAACAAAATCACACAAAAATTATCAACGGAAATCAAGCAAACCATGGGGGTCTGGATTTAGAGTTACACTCAAAATTAAAGTGGAAAAAAACACTACAGGCTGATCAACTTTGATGTAATGTCCTTAAAACAAGTCAAAATGGGGCTCGGTAGTGTGTGTGGCCTCCATGTGCTTGTATGACCTTCCTACAACACCTGGGCATGTTCCTGATGAGGTGGTGGATGGTCTCCTGAGGGATCTCCTCCCACACCTGAACTAAAGCATCCCCCAACTCCTGGACAGTCTGTGGTGCAACGTGGCGTTGTTGGATGGAGCAAGACATGATGTCCCAGATGTGCTCAATTGGATTCAAGTTAGGAAATGGGCGGGCCACTCCATAGCATCAATGCCTTCGTCTTGCAGGAACTGCTGACACACTCCAGCCACATGAGGTCTAGCATTGTTATGCATTAGGAGGAACCCAGGGCCAACTGCACCAGCATATGGTCTCACAAGGGATCTGAGGATCTCATCTTGGTACCTAATGGCAGTCAGGCTACCTCTGGCAAGCACATGGAGGGCTGTGCGGCCCCCTAAAGAAATGCCACCCCGCACCATTGCTGATCCACTTCCAAACCGGTCATGCTGGAGGATGTTGCAGCCAGCAGAACGTTCTCCACGGTGTCTCCAGACCCTGTCACATGTGCTCAGTGTGAACCCGCTTTCATCTGTGAAGAGCACAGGGCACCAGTGGCAAATTTGCCAATCTTTGTGTTCTCTGACAAATGCCAAAGTCCTATACGGTGTTGGGCTGTAAGCACAACCCTCACCTGTGGACATTGGGCCCTCATACCACCCTCATGGAGTCTGTTTCTGACTGTTTGAACAGCTACATGCACATTTGTGGCCCACTGGAGATCATTTTGCATGGCTCTGGCAGTGCTCCTCCTGTCCCTCCTTGCACAAAGGCGGAGGTAGCGGCCCTGATGCTGGGTTGTTGCCCTCCTACAGCCTCCTCCATGTCGCCTGAGGAATTGGCCTGTCTCCTGGTAGCACCTCCATGCTCTGGACATACGCTGACAGACACAGCAATTGATGTGCCAGACACTACACTGACAGACACAGCTCGCATTGATGTGCCATCCTGGATGAGCTGCACTACCTGAGACACTTGTGTGGGTTGTAGACTCCGTCTCATGCTACCACTAGAGTGAAAGCACCGCCAGCATTCAAAAGTGACCAAACCATCAGCCAGAAAGCATAGGAACTGAGAAGTGGTCTGTGGTCACCACCTGCAGAACCACTCCTTTATTGGGGATGTCTTGCTAACTGCCTATGCTTTCCACCTGTTGTCTATTTCATTTGCACAACAGCATGTGAAATTGATTGTCAGTCAGTGTTGCTACCTAAGTGGACAGTTTGATTTCACAGAAGTGTGATTGACTTGGAGTTACATTGTGTTGTTTAAGTGTTCTTTATTTTTTTGAGCAGTGTATGTGCTTTTTCTGCTGGGAGAAAAAAACAGTCAAAAACTCTATTTTCAAACACCTCTATTTTCAAATTTCAAGAACATGTAAGGAAGTTTCCTTATTAGAGACTACTCATGTTGACTTGTACGCTATTGTGTTGTTTAATATTCTAATTATGAGCAATTTTATAAATTTACTAAGCTTATTTCATGTATTTTATATTGTAATAAATTTCATAGGCCATTTTTTTTTGCATAGTAACTATGATTATTTTTTTCCTCATAGGAACTGGACAATTTATGTAATCCAATTATTTACAAACCTAAGTCCAAAGGAGAACCACTGTCTAAAGATCAAGGAAAATCTAATAGTGAACAAAACAGGCCAATGAATGGACAAGGCAGCTCTGACACTAAATTGGATGATAGTTGCCAACAGCCTAAATCATCTGAAGAAATGGATATGGACTAAGTTTTACACTTCTTTGAGTTCATTAAAAACAGTGCAAGTAATCAGAGGGTCCTTTTTTTCTTAATTCACACTACATATGTTCAGTTATTTAAAAAATAACTTTCTGTCCTTTATTCTTTTCATTAGGTTTGAAAGTGTGTTTCTATTGAGTACATTCTTATTGTTCATTCCATTAAGTTTATTGTGAAACTTTAGTTGAATGTAGATTGTAATCAGTTTAAGCTTTTATGATATACTTTATATCAAAGAGGCAGAATTGATACCTAAATGACAACAATCTACTTTACTCAAAGCTTTTAATGTGAGTAAACCACTGCTCCTTTATTCATGGAAGACCACTGTATTGCACTTTCAATGCTGAAGCGTAGATTTTTGCATCTTTATTTTAGAAGATATTCAGTTTGATGTGGCTTGAACATCACCACCAGAAGCACTGACCTTTTTTAATTGTTGTATTGTTCTAATTTAAATATTAAAATAGAGGTTAGTAGGCGAACTAGTTCATCTTGTTGATGTACCACAAAAACCTGTAAGAATTTTGTAGATCAATATCCAAAGCTTGAAAGGACTTTACACCAGCAGCATTCTTTGTCATCAAACTAGTAACAAGATTCAAAATAAAACTCGTGGTCCCCGTATTCACACAGTCCTGAATCATATTTTGTGTTAATGCCGAGACGCTCTTAAAGTTGTAATAGTATGGAATTAGAAGACTGTAACGAGAGAGAGACATGCTTTCATTTCTCTTAAATACCTCTGACCTAACTGGCTTGGGTTTATTCAGAATGCTGCCTTTGGCTGTTTTTACAAAATGCCCTTCTTGGAATTAAAAGTAAAAAATACACCTACAATATCTTGTCATCAATTAATATTACTTACACAGTATTCCTTATTTTTGTTTTACTTGACAAATATTCTTGATTTAGAGATTGTGTTTACAGAAAGTTAATAGTACTAATCATTTTTGGTAACTGTCCCAAGCATTTACAGAATAAGTTTGATATATCTTTAACAAACAGGATAAAACAAGCTACTAACGTTTAAGCTTATAGATGAATCTAAAAAATAATCTTAAAATAACACCATTTAGCAATTACATTTTTTAAATCAAAGTAATGATCTGGAGACAGAGGATCCTTCATTGCTCATACCAATTTTTGGTGAAAAATTATAACATAAAATGTTGCAAAAATCTTGTAAATCAGATTTCTTTTTATTCCACATATGTTGATTTGCTAAGTTATTAAATTTTAGATTTAACTGACTAGATCCTAAAGAAGAAATCAATTTTCTGCTGCTGCCAAAAAGTTTCTTCCACAGCAACCAGAGACATATTATTTTACCCTAAAGAAGAATTATATTCTTTTCTGATTATAGTGTGTATTTCAGTATATCATATTCAAATTTGCATAGTATGGTAGACACTGTTTTCCCATCTGTCCCAATTGATTAAACGAAGAGTAACATAAAAATATTTGCCAACACTACTGTTCAGTCAGCCTATCATGCTAGCCAGTTGATTATAACCAAATTGCTTTGGAATGTAGCACAAATAACTGATGAATATTTACTAAGAAGAACCCACTACATAAAGCTTTAAGCACATCATGTATTATTTTGGCTCATATTTCTTTTTTCTTTTTTAATTTTATTTGGGTTTTCACACACACACAAAAACATAATACAAATAAAACATCTTTTTCTGAAAATAGCATGGTCCTGGGTTACACTTCTTCATACAGACACAAACTCAATTTCATGCTCACTTTTATGTTCTATTCCATATCTTATTACTGTTTTACATTTTCTACATAGTTTTTCTCCTCTCTTAATTTTCTCAATTTTATTTTAATTATCTCAATTCAAATCAATTCAAATAATTATATTTATACTTTTATCCTGTTTCAATTTCATATTTTCTTTTCTCATTAAACAAATTTTCTCCTGTAGTTACTGATTGGAGTATGACACCTTTATATCTTTTAATTTTATTCATTCAACTCTTATTTAAGCTTCAATATATACCTTGAGGTTATAACATTCAATATAATACATAACTTCCAATCAAATTCTGCTTGGTACATTCTTAAAATACACACTATATTCTTAAAAAGTGATTATAAATATATGTAATTAAAACACTCATTCCATTCCAATTCAATTCTATCATTAATATTCATTAAAGTCTTAACATCTTTAACATTACTTTTCAATTAAATATCATACTTCCTTGGGAACACTTATAAGCTTTCCGTAATTGATTTTTTTCCCTTATATTTTATAAAACATTAAATAATTAAAATGTTCCCATCCTTTCCTAATTCCCTCATTCATTTTATTTCATTTATTAACAAACATTTCACTAGATTACAATAACTATTTTATCCATCATTTTAATCATACATTGTTTCATATTTTCCAAAATTATTTCTATTTCTAATATAACAATACTATCTTACGTACCTTTGTAGAATCCCTTTTTCAATTAAATTTTCACCCATTATCTCTAAATAGGCCCTGTTTCTCCATATCTTGTTTCTGTCCTTTATAACTTCTTTTCCTTTCCTTCTTCCCTCTTTTCTTCTCCCCTTTTTACCCCCTTGTCTCTCTAGTTCTAATTCTCTCTTCTGTATTCCTCTCTTCTGTTGCTTTCTAATATTATACTTATTTTTCAAATTATTATTCCTTTTCTTGGTTGTTTTTTCAAATCTTAAACTTTTCATTCTCTTTTCCCCCTTTCCTTTTCCCCCCCACATAAAATTACTTTTCATTAAAGATGGCTTCTTCTTTGTCCCAGTCTTCTTGTTCTGCAGGCATTTCTTGTTGTTTCTCATAGTTCGAAATCTCCATTTCTAAGAATTGAAATACAAAGCCAAAAGAACCTCTCCCTTCTTTGCATCTTCTTTGTGCTTTTTAAGTTCCATTTTCAGTTCATATAAAAGTAGTGCCATTTTAAAACACTTTTAAACAACTACCCAATTGATTTTTGTCATTCAAATGCAATAACCAAAAATCCAGAGACCACTAAATCCAAATACTCCCAATCTGTTTCTTCTTGTTTTTCCCACTTTCTCTTCCTGGGGCTCTACTATTTTGTAGCCAAGTTTCAGTTAAAATGTATCTTTTAGAAGTCTTGTTGAGGTTTTACTGTAAATTCCTTTTAATTCCAGGCAGCCTCCTCTCTTTTTTCCAGATCCTGCCCTTTTATTCTTTCTCTCCTTTCCTGCTTTTAAAGGGTTTTAAGTATCCAGAAATCTTTATTATCCCTTTGACATTTTATTTTCAGCTTAAATGCCTATTGATGCCAAAGTGGATTTTTTTTCCAAATTCTTATTTAAATCTCTTAGCTGTCAGTATAGGGAAAAGGACAGAAGAAAAAAAACCAAATCCTTTCCCCTTTCTCTCTCCTTTGCTGCTTCAAAATCATCTTTGGGAACAATGTTACTATTTTTTTAGTTTAAATTCCAGGGTACCTTAGTTGTTGCTTTTGCAGTTTAACCCGGTCAACCAAAACTTTCTCTTCTTATCTTCCTCCTGCACATTCTTTTCCGGTCGAGTTCTTTGAGGTGGCCATTCTGACCACTGCTACAACTGCCTTCGGGAAAGGGATTAATGGCCAGCTGAGGAGGAGAGATGCAGCTCTCCTCAATCTGCTGGTAGTCTCCCCCCTCTTCACCATCTCTGCGGGGTGGCTTAGCTCCGAAGCCAGCTGGCTTGGGGCGCTCCAGCGGCAAGCACAGATCGAAACCGCGCACGATTGTGGTTTCGGTCTGTCCACGAGGCTCAAACCGGAAATCGCCTTTTTGGCTCATATTTCTACTGTTTATGCAATCAATTTTGTACAAGTAGTAATTAAATATATCTTTTCAGATATACAGTCTTTATCTATGTAAGCCTGTGGTAAATTTTGAATATATGTAATTATATATTAATTCAGCGTATGATATAGTAACAGGTCTACATTTTATTATTTATTTTAAGCCTTCTGGTTTAGGATATGATGAGTAGACCTGTTATTGTACTGTATAATGATTTATTCTTCCCGCTGTTAACTATGTTTTAGCTGATGGATTTTTGATGGATCTTGAAAGGGAAAGAAGTATGTCACCTTTCTGTTTAAATACTCACTTGACATTAGAGTGGACAATTAAAGTGTAGTATAAAAATATGTGATGGGATATTAATACAAAAAAGCACAATAGTACATAAAAAGTGTACAGAGAATTCTATATTGAAAAATGGTCCACTTATTAGGATGGTACATATATAAGAAAAAGTTGCTCAAATATTAACTTTATTTACTCTAAGGAAAATAAATTCAAAAAGTTTGTGAAACACAAAAGAATATTTATCCTGTAATAATACAAGTTTTTATGGAATGGAATCCTTTTCATTAGTTGCATGAAGTTCTATCCTTCTAAGGATAGATATATAAACAGAGATATGTAAAATGAAGTTAAATCACAATGACATGAAAAAGTTGCAATCTATGGCACTTCCAGTGTAGGAAAAATAGTTGCCATAACAGTAATAGATGCTAATGAAAAATGCTTATGACTATAAGGAAATCCTAAAGGAATACTTTGTGCAAGCGCTTCAGTTTCATGTGGGTTTTTGGTCCATCACCATGTTTCAAAAACTGGTTTTCTTGCCCTAGACTGTGTTAAACTTAACAAGGATAAGTTTGTTAACAATTATTTATTAAGGGATAATTATTCTGAATACACTTTCTTAGCCAGAAACAAAACTATCTTGCAAAACCTTATTAGATTCTATCTATTATTTCATAAGAATTCCAGGAGATGCTAAACCTGCCAATGATTGGCTAATGGATTTAATTCTACTTTTCTCAATCCTGATATGGATAATATAAACATGGGCAATTCAGTTTTACAAAAACAAGTCTTGATACTATCTGGTTTTATTCCCATGTGACCAGTTGTCTTACAAAAGAAAATTGATTAATAAACTTAATTACATTAGCTAATTTTGATCAGCTCACACTGTTTAGTTCAGACATCCCTAACCCTCCCATTTACCGCTTGTGTCAATAAATTATATTTAATGCTTGTTTATCTAATAACAATAATACACTAATTTCAACAGTAATACAATAATTAATACATTAATTTCTCTCTAAAATAATTTCTTGGAAAATAAAATCCATTTTAATAAAGTTTTCAAACTACCCTCAAACTAAATTGGACCAAAACTCAAAATATTTTTGTGAAAATAAAATGAAGTTAGTTTGTAGGGAAAGAGAGAAGCATGAAAGGCCAGGGCTCCTAAAGGACAATTAGAAGCTTGCTTTTTTCTCTCTTGTACACAACCAAAATATACGTCCCTCAAAGGTTATATTGTTAGACTTAATAAGGAAAAAATTTACAGAACAGCTTGGATGAACTGGGGTCTCAGCTGCCGTTTGTTTATTAGGAAGGGTATAAGCTTGCTAAATTACTATGGCTAATAAGAAAATTTAATATTTTAAGTCTGAACTATGGGAGATGATCTCATACATAGTTTATGCCCATTTGATGATGTGTTGTTTTTTTAAAGTATGATCTAAATGGACATGCTTCTCATGATGGTACTGAACACAGACGGAGATTAGGGGAACGCTAAAACACACATTTCAAAGAAACACATATGCATTAGCAAGAAGCTGAACTGAAGTCACCTGCCATTGTGAAAGTGATAAGTTCAACAAATGTTTGTATTATGTAGCAAATATATTCTTATATAAATATTGCCCAGTGGGACACAGGAGTGTTCTCAACTTGCATAAATCTAAAACAGTGTTACAAAATGTTTCCTATATATGTAAACAAATTGAATCTTGCATAGTGACATGCACAAATTGACAAATATGTCAATTGACCTCTAAGTAGCAATTCAAATTGCTAGAGATTGTATGTAATATATTTTTAATAAATATTTAAATTTACTTCTTAAACCTCAACTAATTGTTACATAAGACTTCTTTATTGCTGTTGGTTTCGCTGTTCTACAATTATGATTTATTCTCAATTGGATATCTGTGATGGGAGTAATATTCTAGAGTCTAGGATGACTGGGTTCTTCATAACCTAAAAACAATGTAAGCATTAAAATGTTTTATCTATTATCTATACAATTAGACTTTCTGCTGAAATCTAAGAAGCTATTACAAATCTATATTATTTATTTAGATTTATTTGCTTGCCATCTCACTTTGAAGCGACTCTGAGCAGCTTAACATTAAAAACCAATAAAACCATGAATAATAAAAATCCATAATAACGTAACATTTATTCAGTAACAGTAATTTTCCATTATAGTCTATTAATACTTAATATACAGTAGAGAGACTGATAATTTATAAACCTTATATAAACCTGACTCTTTTGATCTGAAATATAAAAAGTGATCTGTCTTTAAAAAAGATATTTTAAGTCATGATAGAATAAAATAGTAGAGAATATATCCAAATTAAATTTCAGTTACCACTATGTGTTGGAAAACCGTAAGTTTGAGTATATCTTATTCAAGAACAATGATGAGCTTTTTAGATTTTCTTTATAAGCTGTAGAATGTTTCATCATGCTGCAAGATTCAAATTGTATCATTTATCTTGGTAATTAGTATCTTGGTAACTTTTATCCTTTAGAACAGAATGACAAGAACTTCCAATTCCACTAGAAAACAGTGGATAACATGCAACAGCTATACCATTAAAAATAAAGCACAAATGCAAGTTAAATTACTGCAGAACAGTAATAAATTGCAATATGTGTGGCAACAAATAGCTAATTTTGAAAGTGAATCAAGATGGCCCAGGCAGGACTAACTCTTAATAGGGCAATCTGTAAGGGAATCTAGATCTAATACTTTCCTATGAGTGCTAAGAAAACTGCATGGATCAAGCTGCAAAGTCCTACCCTAATGTTAGGATAGTTTTCTTGCAGTTTATTACCAACCTAAGTAACATTAACAGTACTTTGACACAAAGAAGTGGGTTTTGTGGACTTTTTATATGTTGCAGCTTGTCCTACCTGCCTTGATAGTTTGTGTTTGTAATAGGTCTACCTGGCTTCGTTGGCTATATTTTATCTTACATTATATCTACCTTTTTCTTGATTCCCACCAACCCCCCCACCACTTCAACTTTGTCTTGTGCAAGTGTATATACTGCCGACATTATTCTGAAGGCTATATCTACTTGTTAATTGATTCAAAGCTGTTTTATTAAATTAACAGCATTTTTTTACTCTCTTAATTGTTGATAGGATTCACACAGCACACTAAAGCGTCTTTCATTTAAAGATTTATGGTTTATACTGCAACTCACTGGGCTCACCCATGTCAAGATATAAGTCACAACAGCCAAATTCACCCAAAGCAGTAAGAAAAAAATCAATTCACATAATAATGTAACATATAATCCAATCATAATAATACTCAGTATATGAATCCACACTATTGAGCCCTGGGGTAATGCAAAGCTTACAAAACAACTGGCTCCCTCAGATAAGAAACTGAGATGAGCCAGTACTGCACTGCCTCCTAGAGTCAGACAGAACTGGACAGAGGATAGTTTTTTTTCTAGCAATTGTTCAATGTTTGAGTTTTAGCCAAGAAAATTACTTTTCATTGTTTTTATAAGGGTTGCACAGAAAATATGTAAAGGCCCTCTCCACAGCCTAGCTCCTATTCCAGATTCATATCACAACCACCCTGTTGTGACAGCATTATATATACTGACACTTTTCTCCCAACTCCAGGACAGTATAGCAAAGTGGTGTGTGTATGAGCTCAGAATGTGGTAGGGCTTAATGTGTTATGCAAAGCCGACCAACTTTGCCTTTTGTTGAACAAACCAATCAAGCAAACACTAGAATAGCAGACTAAGATCCAGGTTGGGGTCAGATATTCCAATTAACAGTTGTTGAAAAAGCTACAATGTCTGGATCACTAAATTCTCCAATTTTATCCTATTGACACAGCTGAGACAGATTAATCTTAGATTGGGTGGGATCAATACAAAAAGTAAAAATTTCGGGATTAACATCTTTATGTAGTGGAGTTCAACGTACCTTGGCTTGATACAAGTAGCTTGTAGACTGAAGATAAATGAATAGGGGGAGCATAGAAACAATGAAAGAAACCTTCAACGTATGCTTCCAGTATTTGGACGGCCCCTGCACGAAGTTCTTGCTGAATAGCTAACATATTTTGGCTGCATTTGTTCAGCACACAGAACCACAAACTAATCACTTTTTAGTCTCAAACAGTTCCATTCTTAGCTTATGGTTTAGCGCGTTGGGTAAACCTAATAAATTGGGATCACTTCGTAAACTAGGAGTAGATGTGTTGTATGAATATAGTCATTTTATTTATAACATAATTAACTCCTACTATAAAGCCTGAAATCTCCTTCCTATCTATTCTGCCATCCCACTACACTACAGCAAATTGACTACTGCGCGTGCGCTTTTGTACCCCTTTTCTACGATCATAAACAGTCCAGAGCGCAGGCGCTCTTCTCAAGAAACAGAGAGAGGAAATGACGTATGACGTAAGACGCAGCCTTTCTGGGCGAAATTTGCAACGGCGCGATTTTTCAAAATGGAGCCTCGCAAGGAGGGAGTTTCTCCCCGACCCCCCTAGCGGGGAAGGACAGGCCTGTGGACCGACAACCGTAGCGACAAAAACGCAGACTAGGCGGTCATGCGATAGCGGTAACGGATTACATGAAGGAGTGAGAGCATCGCCTTCACCATGGCGACCTGCATCGGCGAGAAGATTGAGGTGCGGAACGGCCATTACACTCCGGGCGGGGCGGGCAAAAAGGATGGACCTGGCCTTTCGCTCCTTGGGGAAAGATTGCATCCGGGCAAGGAGAGGCAGGTTTTTTGAGTGATCCAGTAGTCACAACTTACCTTTCATGACAGAAGTTGCGCAAAAGCATCACCCTTGCAGAACCCAATTGACGATCAATTATTACCGGCTCGGGTCCCTTTCCTAGAAGATATTTCTTGAGGTTCTTGGTGGAAAAGGACCTCATTCTAGCCCCGCATAAACGGATAGTTGGACGTGATCCTAAACCTGTTTTATTAAGCTCGACTCCAGGTAACTTCCTGGACTCCTCTCTGTTTTCTAGTCCGGAAATTATTGCCACTGCTTTCTTCCCAGATGCTTTTTTAAACTTCCGAATCTCACCCTGATTAATATCTTTGGGATCAATCGAGATCAGCCAGACTACTCTTTGTAAACAAAGCAAAATGTACCCTTAATTCCAAAATTTTAAACCTTTGGGATTTAAAATAAACAATGGAAACAAGTTCAGTTCAATTATCCTATGCAAATTATCCCATGTGGAAAGCATTCATAGTTATAATATGCCTGTGGCCTATTTGATTGTAGAAATACTTTATGAAGCATGCCTTCAATTTTTCAACATTAATAGTTTAGATAATTGCAAATTACATCTAACATTTCTGTGTATTAAATTCTATCCTAACCCTCTTAAATCATTCAGCTCCTGATAATTTACACATGAAGTAAGCCATTTTGTTCAACTATGATTTGTTGAATAAGTTATAAGTGGTGTATAAATGAATCTCTGGTTGAAGTTAGGCTTGATTTCTGGTGAATTCATGAACACTTCTATATTGTTGGGATTTTTTTTGGCAACAACAAAGAAGTGGTTTGTGATTGGTTGATTGCTTGTGATTCTTACGTTAGTTTTAGTCTTGAGATTTCCTGGAGCTGTCCTGTCCTAAGCAGGCCAAATCTTGCTTTGATTTTTAATCCAAAGTTAGCTAGGTAATTTCAACCATCACAATCTTACCTTCTTAGTGGTAAACTGCTATATACTGAGATATACACAAACTACATTGAGCCACAAAGCATTCAACAATACAGACCAGCAGGTTCTTCAACTAGTAGGGTTAGTTTATAGTTCAAAATGCCTCAGAAAATTGGATTGAGAAATGTACAGTTAAGTCTCTTGTAAACAATAGGAATACTCAATACTTTGAGTGGATATGGACTACATTTTCTAAAAGCATGATCCTGAATTTACAGTTGCAGTTCTATACAGACTTACCTAGAAGTTAATCCCTTAAAATATTATGAGACTAAATTATTTGCTATGAATTTAGTTCAGTTACTATCCTGCTGTTTTTGGCCACCTATATTTACCATAATAATGAATAGCAGATAGAAATGTAACCAGAAATTACTTCCAGTGTCGGAATTCTTGTGACATTCATGTATAACACTTTCCATTCCACTTCAAAAATGTTCTTTGAAAACCAAACACATCACCTCTCTAGAGCACGGGTCTCCAACCTTGACAACTTTAAGACTTGTGGACTTTAACTCCCAGAATTCTGGGAGTTAAAGTCCACAAGTCTTAAAGTTGTCAAGGTTGGAGAGCGCTGCTCTAGAACAGCTTAAAGTAGCTACATGCAATGCGGGAAAGAGACATAATTGCTTAAGAATGTTGCAACAGGTGCTCCCTTTCCTACTGCAATATATTCTGAGACCCCCCTCTCTCACCTTTTTAAATACTGAAACCCTCATTGCTCGATTAGACATTACAATTACTTTCCAAGTGTAAGTCTGAATACATGGTAACATTTCTACCTTCTCAGATTTATTATTTCTTTGCATACAATACAGGTAGTTCCCGACTTATGATGACAATTGAGCCCTAAATTTCTGTTGCTAAGACCATTAACCTCCCTCATTTTACAACCTTTCTGCAGTTGTTAAATTAGTAAAATGGTTGTTAAGTGAATGGCTTTTCCATTGCTGTTCCTTGTCAGAAAGTCACAAAAGGTGATCACATGACCCTGAGACACGACAACCACCATGAGTCAATTGCCAAGTGTCTGAATTTTGATCACGTGACCTTGGGGGGATGCTGCATAGGTAATAAGTGTGAAAACTGGTCATAGCTTCAGTTCCAAACTTTGAATGGTCACTAAATGAACTGTTGTAAGTCAAGGACTACCTGTATTATAGATTGTAAGATAATGCTGTTTCTGAAAGTATCTTCTGAAAGATAATGCTGTTTAAGAAATGGAAAGAAAAGATGGCAGAAAGAAAATACTCCACAGGAAATACATATATATGTTGGTCTCAATTATGCATGGATTGAAGGTCTAGAAAAGGAACTAACGAGCCTCTATTTGTTTGCAAAAACTTTTTAAATCTGTTTATTAGAAGATTTTTAAAGTAGACCGCAGAGACTAAGCTGGAATATTCCATAAAGTTCCTGAGAATGTTTTGTATTTTATAATTGTATATGTGTGTAAACATGCACACATAGGTATATACATATACAGATCAGTTTTGCTGACAGGGATTGTCTAAAAGAAAAATGAATGTAAGAGACTAAATATTACAGAGGAACACATGTTTATGTGATATTGATATTACCTTTGATAATGCTCATCTGTTTAGTATGTAATTCTAAAAGTTCCTTGGAAGGATCTCTTACAGATTCTTACTTAGTTCAATAATGCAACAAATAATCCCCTATTTCAGTCATCTTTCAAAAAATTATGAAAGCACAGCTGTTTAAAAGATGGCATATGCCATCTTTTTATTAGCATTATACCGTTTTAAACTTTTTAATGAATTATTAAAAATGAAGTATTAAGATCAGATTTTATGTTTGCAGTGTTTAATAATTTGGGTTTGTATAACTAGCATATAACAAAAAATAGAAAACGTATTTGCAAAATACTTCATGTTCACATATTATTAAATTCAAAATGTCATAATGCTTGTGTTTAGAAACAAAGTTTTAGATTTAGAGTGGTAGAAAACTGAATCCTTGGGAAAATATGTTTAGCAGTTGCAGTAGTATGCTGAAACATCTCTCAAATCAGAGCTTTTGTCAAAAATTGAATTCTTTATAGGATTGTGCATGCTGGTATCACATATTTTATAAGTCATTATTGCAAATATGTAACAATTGAATAAATGATGTAAAGTGTTCTTTTATGTTAAAAAACCTTAACTGCCTTAAACTGGAACAGGTAGCTATGTTGGCAGATTCTCCTGTAGATTTTCTCTTACTGGTGTTTGTTGAAAATGCAGGATAGAATGTCTTTTGTGCTTATTAAACCTTTTGACATATCATTATCATATAGTCATATAGCCTTTGCAATCCAGCCATTACATTGGGGAGTATGTCTACAGCATGAATATTGTCAGATATCTCATTGTATTCTGCTAGTAGTTGCAAGGTTTGACAGAATTGTTTCCCAAAGTATGAAGAGTATTTAGCCTGATTTTTTAAAATAAATCAGCAACCTATCTTACATAAATAATGTATTTGTTTTATAATACTTTCTAGTTTATCATAACCCTGATACAGGTAGTCCTTGACAAACAACTATTAGTTTAGTAACTGCTCAAAATTACAAACAGTATAAAAAAATAACTTATGACCATTTTCATAATTATAACCTTTGCAGGATACTCATGGTCATTTGGACGCTTGGCTACTGGTTCATATTTATGATGGTTGTGGTATCCCAGAATCAAGAAAATATACTCTTTTGAGGCCTTTGACAAGCAGAGCCAATGGGGAAATCAGATTCATTTAAGAACAGTGTCATTAATTTAACTTCAGTGACACACTTAACAACTGTCTGGCTTAGCAACCGAAATGCTGGGCTCAATTGTGATCATAAGTTGAGGACTACCTGTATTTTATACTCCATCCCATCCTTAAATTCAGAGCGCTTTACAATCTAAAGCCCGTCCTAGAACTGACAGGAAAGAAGGGGAAGGAGTTTCCATTAGACAACAGAACGACAGCGCTTTAGAAAAGGCTGTTTTACGAAAGCTTTAGAGAATTGTCCTAATCTGTAATATGTATACAGGTAACTTGGAGCAGATTTAAAGTCCCTGCTTCAAATGGGTTCAGGCACTCGCTTCTTTCCTGAGAGGAAGAAGGGAGGTTCAGACGCTCCTTTAAAGCATTCGGCTTGGTTTCAGAGTGAAGTCTCTAAGGCTAAGCTACCGTTGACATAACTTGACTCTGTTCGATCGGTTCTGTTGATTGCCTCACTCCCCGACCAAACGAACAGACTTTTCGGCGGCGCGGCAGTAGCTTAAATCACCGCGGGATCCCAACGGCCTGGGAGGGGTAGGGAGGGTGTTCGGGTTTGGTCCCCTCCGGAGGATTTCCTTGGCGGCGGCGGCGGCTGCTGCTATGGAAGCGGGTGATGGAAGCCGCGTCTCCCTTGGGAGCGGGAGAAAGGGCGGCAAGATCGCTCGTCTGCATCGCTTAAGCTTCAGACTTCTCAGTGGGCTCGACTCCCGGGCAGGATGCCGCAGTGGCTCCTCAGTCTTCTGCTCTCTCCTCTGCCGGGCGACGGCGTATCCTGCGCTGGCATGTCCCATTGCTTGCCTTGTGAGAGCTCCATTAAGGTAGAGCACTGCCTAAGCAAAACTCAAAGCTCAAAGATGCCTAAGATTTTTCTCCGAATTACTGACGGGCAACTTCTCGCTTGGAAGGAAATACATATATGTGTGTGTAGAGAGAGAGAGAGAGTATCACGGAAATTGTGCGGAGAGAGAAGTGTTGAAGGAACGGGGTTGCGTTAACATCCCCCCACACACACACATACCCAAATCGAGAATTTCCATGGGTTTACGAGATTACAAGACTTTTCATTAGGTCTTTATCTCTTATTAATGCGAACAAGGAGAGAGTTGGAGGCTTCTGTAAGCAACTTTTGAACTCTATGCAATAAGAAAAGTTAAAAAGCCAGCAACGCTGTAAAGTTTGTAGAACAAATGCTTGTAGGCTGAAACCTACCATAGATGCAGTGTTGTAGTCATATTTGCATCTGGTAAATCTTTTCCCTGGGACACAGAAGCAGTTTTTTTTTTCTTCCAGTATTATAATATTCTTACTTGGCTCCAGCTTTATTTATTTCAAAATATTTCACTATTATTTTTTTGATTTTAAACTGTTAATTAAATGTTAATACATTTTTTTCTGTAAAGATTCATTTTCAGAATGGGAAAATGTGCAATGTAGCATATTAAAAATAGTGGCTAATATTGGGTAAACAATAAATGAGATAATATGAGATTTTTTTTTCATTTGTAGGATTTCAAGGTAGGGAACCTTTTGGGCAAGGGTTCCTTTGCAGGCGTATACAGAGCTGTATCCTTGAAAACTGGGCTTGAAGTGGCTATTAAAATGGTAAGTGACCAGCAGAACAATAAATAAACTAATCAATTAATAAATCCCACTTTTCATGCTTGTTATTCTTTTATTCGCACCAGTATGGCTGATTTCTGACTAGGATCTGACACTGGTAGAGTTTTAAAAATGTTACTAGTGTGAATATTGTCCTTCCGCATCTACCAGTTTGGAAATGGTTTATTGCCACAGAAACAGTGTAATAGTATGTTACATTTATAGTCCAGTCTGCCCCCCCACCCGATTGCTGTTTAAACTTAAAAACACAACCAAACATGTTTGAGGTAATAAGTTGGCTTTTGTTTTATGAGAAAGTTCATTATATTTCCATATGACTTACAAGGTATTCAAAGCAATATTTATATCCAGATCCTAATGATACACTGGAAATAATGCTATTTTAATTCAGTTCATGTATTTCTCTGTGATCAAACATGAGATTCTAGCACTTAAACTCATTCAAAACTGTGGCTTGAGAGTAAAAAAGCGGTCTGTACCTGAAATAATATTATTCATTATACTGTTAAATGTATTTGCTGATTCTATCTTATTTTCACTTTTGTATATAAGCTGAAAAGATTTGTTATTTTTTTAGATCGACAAAAAAGCTATGCACAAAGCTGGTATGGTACAAAGGGTACAAAATGAGGTGAAGATTCATTGTCAACTAAAGCATCCCTCCATACTTGAAGTAAGAAATTACCTTTAGAACTTGGATAATTAATAATTAATAATTAAGGTTTTGGTATAACTATTTATTTTTTCCCTAGTTGTATAACTATTTTGAAGATAGTAACTACGTGTATTTGATACTTGAGATGTGCCATAATGGAGAAATGAGCAGATATTTAAAAAATAGGAAGAATCACTTTTCTGAAGAAGAAGGTAAGATTGCTACATTTCGATTGTATACAAAAATATGTGCATTTTAAAACTTTTACATATAAAAATCCTAACTTAAATTTCAGAAATTGAAATTTCCAAATACTTCAATGCATTTATATGACATGTGAATATTAATTTTGTACCGGATGCAAATTCACAATTAATATACAACTAATCTCAGCTTGAGAAACAATTCAGAGTTTATTATTAGTAATGTTTGCACAAAAGATATGAGATTTCAGAGGAAAAAGTCAGCAATTGTTTTGCATGTAGCATAAACTGAATTTTGATTCTTTTCTCTGTTCTATAAATCAGAAGCTTTTAATTGAGATTGGTAAGTAATAGGAATAGCACTTATATACTGCTTCACAATGCTTTATAGCTTTCTCTAAGCAGTTTACAGAGTCAGCATATTTCCCCCAACAATCTGGATCCTCATTTTATTGACCTCGGAAGAATGGAAGGCTGAGTCAACCCCTGAGCCAGACAGAGCTGAGATTTTCTTAAATCCTACCTTTATGAGTTCTGTGAATGGGTCAGCTTTCTCTCTGAATGTGTATGATATATTTTGCATGAGAAAGACTTAAAGCAATGTGTATCTCTATTTGTTCCATACAGTTCGGAACTTCATGCATCAAATTATTACAGGAATGTTGTATCTGCATTCTCATGGAATACTCCATCGGGATCTTACACTCTCTAATCTCTTACTCACCAACAATATGAATATCAAGATAGCTGATTTTGGACTTGCAACACAACTGAAAATGCCTCACGAAAAGCATTATACAATGTGTGGGACTCCTAATTATATTTCTCCAGAAATAGCTACAAGAAGTGCACATGGGCTTGAGTCCGATGTCTGGTCTTTAGGATGTATGTTCTTTACTCTTCTGGCTGGAAAGCCACCTTTTGATACTGATACAGTAAAGAACACTCTGAACAAAGTTGTACTAGCAGATTATGAAATGCCAGCATTTTTGTCAAGAGAGGCTCAGGATCTCATTCACCAGTTACTTCGGAAAAACCCAGCAGATCGTTTAAGCCTTTCATCTGTATTGGATCATCCTTTTATGTCCAGTGGTAGGTCAGTAAGAAGTAAAGATTTAGGAAACGTAGAAGATTCAATGGATAGTGGAAATGCTACAATTTCTATCGCTTCCACTGCTTCTCCCAGCGTCAGTACAAGTGGCTGCTTAAAAGAAAAGAAAAGACTTTTAATCGAGCATCCGCTTCCCAACAAAATGACAGTTTTTCCTAAACACAAGAGTGCTAACAATGTTGCAACTGGTTGTGGAAGCCCTCACGACAACCAGGGACTTCCAGGAAATGAAGTTGTCAATATTGGAAGGGGAAGAATAATGCAGCTAATTGAAGAAAGACCTCATTCACGCTATCTCAGGAGGGCCCATTCCTCTGAAAGATCAGGCACATCTTACAGTCAGAATTCAGAAATATCAAGTCAAGTGGAAAGGTGCCAGTCCTTGGAAATCCTCCCAAAACCAAGACAAGGACTAATAGAAAATACAAAAGATTTTTCTCCTGCAAATTGTCACGATTTCCCAATTCTATTTAAGGAGGACTTTCCCACTAACTCTGACTCAGTGGAAAAACGTTTTTCACCACCTATAAAACAACAGCCTTGGTAAAAATTGAAATCTTATTTTGATTGGGTTTAATTGGGTTTTCTGTAATGTATTATCTTTCTTTTACATAATGATAAGTAATGAATCTGGCTTGCTAATACTTTCATTGCAGGTGTAATATTAGAAATGTACATTTCAATGTATCCAATTATATGGACAAATGTAACCCTTAAATGTGGTTTAAAGAAATAGGCCAGCTACTTTATCAATTTAAATACAACTTCTATCTGAAATAGTTGTTTATATTGTAATATGTTTATTTATAATCTATCCCATTAAGTAAATATTTAAAGATTAGTAAGTTTTACGTGCATTTTAATGGAGAGTGCTTATTTTGTTTTTAGTTCAGATTTTCCCTGTCCAACGAAGCCTGACAATGCTTTCTTAGAACTGAAGACTCAGACTGAAACAATGCAGCATTGGCTTGGAAATATACAGCTTGGTGGTATGGATTTATTTAATCTGAGTACATTAAATTTGTATAAAACAAGTAATTCTTACAATGAAAATTTGAAGGAAAACTTTGTGGACATATCCAATAAAGATACGTAAAAAATAGAAACTTGTTTTTGGGAGGGCTTAGAGAATATGGGGGAGGTTGTTTTGAAGAGTAAATCTGCTCTAGAGGAAGTTGCTCTTCTAAGCCTGTTGTGTATAATAGAAGAAAGACATAATTCTTGTATATATTCAAGCATACATATATTGCAATATTATAGGAAGTTGCAATTGGGACAGGTAACATGTTTGATATTAATATGAGTCACTTTATTATTTTCAAATATTTGCAGGAACAATTAAGACATGTATAGTTTAGGGGCGGGAGGTGGGTGGAATCACAGGGAACATACGTTATAGCCTCTGTCTTTATGTCTGAATTGAGATATGTATGTTCATCCTTAGCTGAATCCCAAGTTTGATTCCTTGATTATAATGCAGAGTTCTGGAATGTAGGAACTACTTTTACTTGATACAAAATGTTTTGATGTTTGAATGAAAACAAACAGGTGTTCTGAATAGATCACATTATAATTTGAAAATAAGAAAAAAAGAGTAATAACTAATCTTTCAACAAAAATTAGAATTGTCCACATGTGTCCTTAAAATTTGTACTTTAATTCTTAAGTAATATTTTTTTTATCTTTCAAAACTAAAATTTTTATTCTCTTCAAAAGCTTAGGTATTGCCTGGAAATAAATATATAATAAGTAGTTATTAGCATTAGTTTATATGTGAGAGGGGGGGAAAGAATAATAGGAACAGATGGGAAAGAGTAGTTTTCTTTCCACTGCATCACATTACAGCTGGAATTGAAAGAATACAAACGTACAGCTGTAATTTAAAACTATGGTAGTTAAATCTTAAGCATCTTTAATTGCTAGGAAATCCTTGGGGAATTGAAACCAAGGATAAACAGTTAGGATTATCTGAATCCTTGGATAATGCTCTTTTCAATTCTTGTTCTTAATTGTGTTTCTACTTTGACAGAAGGTATATGTTGATTCATATACTTTATCAGGATAGTTGTTGGGATTTATTTTTACCACTCCCTATCCATATGTGCTTATCTTGAAAGGAAGAACACATATAATTAGGTGTCTAATGCAGAAGACTGACAGAAATCTGATCAGGGCATATACATGCTGAATGCTGGAAAATTAAAATTCTAAGTATTGTCAATAGAAATATTATTGCTGTTAATTGGGTTTCATACTTAGGAAAACCAGTAATAAACCCCGTTTATCAGTTACATTAATGCGTACATACTATATATGCTATCTTAATCAGATAATTTAAGGGGAATTGAACTTTGTTGAACATTTTTATATTTGAATCAGACATTTAGATTAAAATTATATGCTGCATCAGTTATGAAAGAGTTCATTCATTTATTTTTTAAAAAATTGACTCTTTTCTTTTTTTTAAGGAAAAATTCCATAATTCATTTCCAAAATGATTAAAATGTTATTTTGCTACTTCAGTTCAGGTATCAGAACCTTCATATAAAATAAATGAGGATTGTCGGTTCTATCTTGGTATGCCTCAAGAGGCTATAAAGACAGCGAGAAATGGCTCACAAAGTAAAATTTCTCCTGATTCTGCACCAACTGTGGGACCACAAGAATTAAGAAAATATACCACTAGACTTCCAAGTAAATCTGAAAAGGCCCTGCTATCGCCTGCATTTGGTCTCCATTTTGTGTCTGAAATCAAAAACAGAGACAAAGAATCACAGTATGGACACCCAAAACCCCTCCTGCGAAATATCGTCTCTCCTCTGAATACTCATAGACTGAAACCAATAAGGCAGAAAACAAAAAATGCTGTGGTAAGAGCTTTGTACATTTCTAAATAATATCTCTGCAGAAATAAAAAGTAAAATAGAAAAGTAATACTATAATAGAAATTAGTTAGAAACATAATGTGATTATACAGATATACCCTGTTTAAATGTGTCTAAATTGCTAAAATATAAAATAGTGTTTATGATTAACATTCATTTTTTCTAAAATACTAAACCCCCAAACATTAGCCACTGCGTGTGACTAGTCTGTTCTTGCATTGAGTTAAAGTAGATGGGTACAAACAATAAATGCATAGATTCAATTTATTTCTGTTGCTTGCAAGCAAAGTGTGCATACTTATTTTTCAATGCTACAAAACCTGTACCCTCAGGATTTCCCTCAGTGGAAATACAAATTGAGTAATAAGTCCTCAGTGGAATATGAAAGTACAATTACTGTTGGCTGATCCAGCATCTTTATGCAGATAAATTTCTGTTCAGATTCAGTATCTAAAAAGATAAAACTGGTATACTAATGGTGCTTAGTAACTATTTTTTGAAATAACAGCAACAAATATAACTGACTTTAACGTTTCCATTGGACTCAAAAGGCTTCCTTTCAATCCTTAATTTTTAATTTTCCATCTGTCTCTCTTTGAATGCTATTGTTTTTTTTCCCTCTCATCCTTAGTTCAAATCTCTTAGTTTAACTCTCATGATATTTTTCCATTGATCATCCCCTTTTATTCTACTAATACCCATGTCTAATGCATTGGTTAACATAAAACTATAATTGCCTTTTAGTGGCATACAATGATTTTTTTATGTTTAGGTTGATAGCAATATGTAATATATTATAAATGACTTTTTGGCACTACAGATATACATATTTGGTGAAGGAAGTTTTTCTTTAGATTTCTTGCACTATATTTATTTTGATTTTCAACATATATTCTAGGTGAGTATTCTAGATACAGGAGAAGTATGCATGGAATTTCTAAAGGAATATAATTCACAGGAGTTTGTAAAAGAAGTTCTAAAGATTTATTGTGATGGAAATGAGGTAACTTAATTTCTATTTTTTTCTAATTTAAATATTACTAAACTAAATGTTTATGCCAACATTATCATATTATGTAGAATTCAGCTGAAATCTCAGCTTAAAATCTCTAAATATGTGTCTGTAAAATTTGCAGAAGATGTTGATCAATAAAGATAACAAAGCATTCTAGAGAAAATAATTGAATTGACAACTTACGCAGTTTTAATTTAAAGTACTCTTTATTGCCTAACTGTTGTTTACTTTATAATTTAGTTTAATGAGACTGTTTTCCTATATATTAAGGTCACAATTTACCATCCAAATGAAGGTATAGGTGTTCCTCTTAATGACAGACCACCAGCATCTCCTGAGCACCTAAATGTATATAGTTTTGACAACTTGCCAGGTAATTATAATTTCTTGAGTCATTTAGACTTTTTTTTCTTTTAAGAAAACATTTTTGGATGGAATTTGTGACAGGAATCGGATTGACAGAATGAAACCAGGAACAAATGGAAGTGATTGAGCAGCGTGTATTAGTACCCTGCTGATTGAGGATAAACCAGTAATCTAAAGAATTATGATTTACAGTGACGTCTTTTAAAGTTATAGAATGTGCAGTATAATCTTGATAACTTTCCATTTTTTCTCACTGTGTGTTCCATTTTTATCCTGTGTGTCAGTAGGTATATAAATATACACAGCTTTATGTATGTATATGTATATGTGTGTGTGTACATACATACATACTGGAATAAACATTAAAAGTTGTTAAAGGACTTTTGCTAATACTATCCTTGAACTAATTGAGATCAGAATTTCTGTCACTAAGTAGTCATTTGGTAAAAAAAACATAATGCAACTGCATCATGTAGCTATGGTAATTATGGTAGTCCCAGTTGTAGTCATTAGGCCAGGTTCTCATGATTCTACCTGTCGCATTTCTGTTTCAACTCTCCTCAATCTACCTCCCTACATCTCTGCCCTTTAGGCATCCTGCATTATCTCTGATGCCCCCAACTGACTTTTCCTATTTTCTTCTTCCTTCTTGCTATGGGGGCTTTGTCAATGCCAGCTTGCTGCCACTGCCTCCCCGTTTTTGTCCACTGGTTTCCTGGCTAGCCTGCCCCACTACAAACAGCAGTTTTGGCCTCCTGCACATTCCCATCAGCAGGTCCGATCTGTCTGCTGGGGCTCTTTGTGCCAGACATGGCTCACTGCCTTCGCTGCTGCAAGCCCTGCTCCATTAGTCTTAGCCCCCTGCCTGCCAGGCACTATGCACACATGCTTGCCTTCATTCCTCACCATTGCCATCTCTGTAAGAGTACATGTATTTTCAGCCTGACCGAGCAGCCTCTGTTTAGCAATAAACTGGCCCAATCAAATAGCTTCAGTAGGAAGTTGTCTTGCACAGAATGAGTCCATTGTTAAACTACTGTCACTGGTAGCAGTTTGCCAATTTCAGGAAAGAATGTTCCAATCCTGCATAAAGATGCCAGGGGTACATTACCCCTAAGTTAGAGCAATTCTTCTTCCATGCATTATGTTAGACAGGTGCCACTGAAGTTTCTTTGACTTTTATGGTTCTTTGGACAGAAGCTTGTTATCTTTACCTGTCTCTAGGAATAACTTTACTTTTTCACACTTCTGTCATTCTGTTATGTTGTCTTTCTTTCCCTTTCCCTCTCATAGTTTTTAGGTTACCCATCTTAAATATATGTTTCCAGGCAACTAACAGTATTTAAACACAGAATTAAACACATAGCAAATCAGTAAATGACATATATGGCTGCTAAGGTAGAAAATCAACCCACACATCAATAGAAGTAGCTGTGATATGGGTTCAACCACATACTTGGCTAAGTAGCAAAATCAAATCTTCATGACCTTAGAAAGATTAGCAAGTCAAGTTCCCAAAGGAATGATTTTATTAGGAGCACTGCATATTACTTCATAGAGGCTGATTTATTTATTCTGGCAACTTATTCTTTTTCAAGTGGTTTTAGTAGGCACCATATTTAAAGTTTACTGCCACACATTTTTTGTATAATAATAACTAAGGTTGCCACAATGATTTGTGCATTTTCTTATCAATTTAAAATAACAACAATAAACATAAATCTGTATCGGAATGATGTTTGGAATTATGGCCCATAGGAGATATATCAAAACAAAGGAAGGAACAAAAATGAAATGTTGAATGATTTATGTATAAAGAGCATAGGGAAAATGTTTTTCTTAGGTTAAAATCAAGATATATTAGCTTATTATAAGTGAAAAGATAAAGTGAACTGTAACAACTTTCTTTCTTTTAGAGAAGTACTGGAAAAAGTATCAATATGCTGCCAAATTTGTGCAGTTGGTAAGATCCAAAACACCCAAAGTCACCTTCTATACAAGATATGCCAAATGCATGTTGATGGAAAATTTGGCTCCTGCAGATGCGGAAATTTGTTTTTATGATGGTACATGTCCTTCAGTTCTTCTGCACATTTCCTTCAGCTGTTAACTTTGTAATAAAACTATTGGTTGACCATGAATTTATTCTGCTAATAATTATTTAACTTGTGTATTTTAATGAATTTTGCTAGTTGATTCATCATATACTAAATATACTAAAACTCTTAATTGAAATTAATATATTTGGCTATAGTATAGGGCAATACTAAATATATTTTTCTTGTGCTTTTCTAGCAATAGCACGTAGACTTATATACCACAATTTTTTGTTTACATAAGGAATTTTTTGTTTTATAATATTCATAAGTGATTGTGATTATTGTAAAACTTGTTTGAAAATTAAATGTTAGTATTCACTTTTTCTTGACCGACTTCTGCATGCAATTGACATGGCCATGTGTAATTCAAAGCCCCTTTAAGTGGCCTTCAGAATCTCCACAATAGCTGAAAACTTCCTTTTTCAGAGAAGCAAAGTTAAAATCTTTTTTTTATATCGTTTGAAAACTCCTTTAGCAAAATATCCACATGCAACTGATCACTGGAGGTAATCCTCAGGTTACAGTGGCAACAGGGACTCATTTTCTGTTGCTAAACAGTTGTAAAGTGCACGTTGCATCACCATGTTGCTTAGCAATGGCAATTCCAGCGGTTCTGGTTGCTGTCAGTGAGCCACGATTTTGCAGGACTACAACTTGACTTTCTGCTAGACTCTCCGTTGATTTTATTTATCAAATGTATATTTTTATTTATTAAATTTCTATGTCGCCCATTTTGCTGCTACAGCAATTTTGAGCAGCTTATAATAAAAAATTTAAAAAGTGGTAAAAACAATTACAATTAGAAAAATTGAACACGGTGTTAAAGCTTAAAAGATTATGAGCAGCTGTGGAGAGGGGAAGGGAGAGAGAATCTTCTCTACCCTGTCAGACACCCCCCACCGTAGCAGGTCCCCGTTGGGGTCCCAGGCCAAACAAACAAAGGCAAATTTTGGGGGTCTTACAAAAGGCTAAGAATGTGAGGATGGACCTAATTTCTGAAGAGAGAATGTTCCAGAGGGCAGGAGCCACAGTGGAATAGGCTCTTCTTCTGCTCCCAGCTAGCTGAAATTCTTTTGCCTACATGATCCAAAATTGGCCCTTTCCACTGGAATGAGTGGGGCGGGTTAGTCCTATTGGGGTAAGGCGATTCCTCAGAAACCCTTATATAGCTGCCCATGTCACAAAACAAATGATTCTGGGCAATGTAACAATGGGTGGGTGGGGGATCAGAAATCGTGATCGTGTGACTGTGAGGATGCTGTGATATCTAGAACTATGAGAACCATTCATTCAGTGCTGGCATAATTCTGAATGGACATTGGAATGAGTAATCATACTCTGACGACTATAAACTATTTCCTAACATTGAGTTAAAGTCATAAAAGAGAACTTCTATTCCTGTGCAATTTTTTTGTAGGATGTTTTGAAGGCAGTGAGCAACTTGTATTCCAAGGATTTTTTTCCGCAATATTTATTCTGCAGGCAGACAAATAGCATTTGTATTTTATTCTGGTACTGGATAATAAACTCTTGTAATTTTTCAAATGTAATTTTATTTTAATATACATTGAAGAGTATGAGAGTACATTTTCTCTGCTCGACCATTTTTTTTCCTTCTAGGGGCAAAAATACACAAAGCGGCAGGAGCAATACGAATCATTGAAAAATCTGGAAAAGCCTATACAATAAGAGAAGAAAATGAAATTTTACAGAAGGATATACAAATATATGTGCATCATGCCAATGAGGTGAATATTCTTTGTATTTTAAAAGGTGGAGGTGTGAAATTATTTTCCAAATCATCTATTTTGTTCCAGTTCTATGTTTGTGGTTGAAAAACTAAGAAGTTGTGATAGACAGTTGGGGCAAATGAATCAATGAAAAATAATGTCAATTGGTCAGTTTTAATAAATTGATCAATATCAGATATATAGCTTTAAATTGCCTTTATAATTATCAATACTTTCCACTGTTATTGCTATTGTCCACTGTACTTTTCCATCATAAAGGAACAGAACTATATTATTAGTGTAATTTTAATGTGCCTGTTTATATACATTTCCTTATTTTAATAGGCTCATCGCATTTGCCTTGCACTAGAAACTGCCATTCTGGCAGAAGAAAGAAGTGAAAGTGTTCCATTTTTCCCCATTATTGTTGGTCGGTAAGCTGTCACATTTGGTGTTCTTTATTTTCCAACATAACTGCTTCTCACATGGCTGACACTTTTTCAGAGATTTTCATTTATGCTTTCAAGTAGAGCTAAATATATCTTTTCTCTATTTCAGTAAACCAGGAAATCCCGAATCTCCAAAAGCTTTATCAAGTATAGCCCCATCTTTGATGAGTGCAGCTTTGAAGAGAGATGTTGCCAAATCTGAATCTTCAACTCAAGCCTCTAATATTAACCTATCTGTAAGTAAGCACATGCACAATCATTCTTTTATTATGAGATTTTTAAAAAATGTACTATAAAATTAAATTTTAATTTTGGTAACTACTCAAGATTTTTAGAGAGATAATGGCAATGGTGTTGGGGTGCATAAAGACAAGATTGAATTCTTGGCACATATAGTTAATGAAATTAAATTATTTTGTTAAATGTTGAAACCTTTGGCAAAATTTGATCTATTATTGCAATCTTATATTTTCATGAATACCTTTTAGATGTGCTATGAAGGATCTGCATTCACAGAAGCTACAGCTGAATCAAAGAGCTCTTCTGGTAGCTCCAATGACTGTGTTCCACATTCAGCACAATTGCTAAAGTCTGTCTTTGTAAAAAATGTTGGCTGGGCTTCTCAGGTGAGTCTGTAATTCACTCAGAAAAAAACCCAGTCAGCTTTATATGATCACAGTGGAGGAGAGAGCAAGTTACAAATTGATATGTAAAAATGTAACTCTGTTCTCTCTCTACCCATGTTTTTATATTTGCTACAGATTAGGGTGTAGTTAATAGTAGAACATAATATTACCATTAGTTTCTTATTGTACTTGAGATACATAAAAATTGCCAGGATTACATTGCATAAGAATAGGTACATGAGCCAGTATATAATTCACCAAAAAGCTGATTACACCTTGCCCAAATAGTAGGCAACACTATTTGCATTGAAAAATGAATGCAATGATTTCCATCCATCTCAATTTTTTGTCTCCAGTGGAATGAGTTTTTTCTCTGAATAAATTACTACTTTGAAACAAAACCAAATAACCAAAATACTGGAGATTGCTTCACATTTAAACCTGAAGCCAAGTCCTAATTATGAAACCACTTTAATATATGTAATGACCTTACAATGTGGGATCATTTTTTGATAATCAATTCTTGTTGAATTGGAGTGTCAAATTCGCATGGTCATGGAGTTGTCACGTGACATATCACTACTTTTTTCCCCTTCGCTAAACCAGGTGTAGGTGTGACCAAGCGTATGATGCATCTTGCCTGTGGGCTGCGAGTTTGACATCCTTGTTGTTGAGTGATTAGGTAAATATCTATTTTATAGACTTCCGTATGTGAAATAATATTTTTTTCCCTTCTAGTTGACAAGTGGGGCAGTCTGGGTTCAATTTAATGATGGATCCCAGTTGATTGCTCAGGCTGGGGTTTCTTCTATTACTTACACATCTCCAGCTGGTGACACAGTTAGGTATGTATCAGTTTTGTTATTATTAACTAATCCTTCAATAAGTATCAGTCTCCGGACTTTATATTTTCTCATTTGATTTCTAAGCAAAAGTGTAGCGACGTATGCAGTATCCAAGCAACATGATTTTTTTGTAGTCAGTGTGTCAATTTTGATTTTAAAAATTACATATTAAAATTTCAGTTTTGCAAATTCTGATGTTATTTTCTCCACTTGTTTTTTATCAATTCAACTATCTGTTCTACTGCTACATCTATATTATTTTTAAAACGCTTTGACAGAAAAACTGTTACATAAAAGTATTTTTAACAAATCTGAACTAAAATTAAGAAAAAAGAAGAAACCCCGTAAAAACAATAAAACAGGAAAAGCACTAAACAATAAAAATGTTGTGGGTATGGTACATACATATATACATACATGCATACATACATACATACACACACATACAGAGAAGGAAAGAAAGAGATTTAAATGTCAAATTATTCAAATGCCAAATTATATTTGAACTATATTTGAACATTGAACTAATTCAGAGGCCAAGTTGAAAAAAGTAATTAAGCCATCCTTGAAACTGTGGCACATTAATGTTTTCTAAGAGTACGGGAACCACTTTTTTACAAGCTCATATTATGCTGTAAGCCATTTTGTTCAATCTGAACATTTTATAAATGGACAGTCCTCCAATTACACAGTAATCTCCAGCTTTTTGATAGGATAATTCATGTTCTGACAAGTTATTTTCATGAAAAGACTAGGAAAACGGAACGTATAACATAGTTCATTAGTAGGCATTTGTTGAAATGTGACTTGAAATGAATGCTTTGTTTGCCATGTTTCCCTCCTCTTCAATTGGAATTATTGAGTTGACACAATCTGTGAAGGCTGATTTATATATGAACCAGTAAATGTGATTAAAGCAAATTATAATAGCTCTAAATTCTTAATTCTTAGACAAATTAACTTATTTAAAATCACAATTCCTCATTTGTATACAATGACAAAATAGGAAACTGCTAGTGAACTAAATTTTTATTGACTCCTCTTGCCTTTGCTTTGGGAAATTGCTTTCTTACAATATGCATATACACTTGTGCAGAAATCAATGTTCTAAAATTATCTGCAAATTCATCTAGTAGTTGTGTTTTAACATTAAACAACAAAAAGTGATGTCTCAAAACAGCAGTTGAGGAATCAATTTTAGGAACTTCCAATATTTAAAATGTATTTATGTAGGAGAAATGTGAAAAAATGTAACCTATCTATGGTTAACATAACTATAATTTACTCAATCCTGTTTTTGAAATTTGTACCATACACCAACCACATGTTATTGTCCATAGTGTAGGTTATGTATGTAGTATAGGTTGACCTGTATGTGCAAAATACAACCATAACATAATTGGTAACTGTTTTATTCCCTTACCTTTGTCTGAAAGTGTGGTTTAAATCATTAGACCATTAGTTTAATTTGTTAATGAGATAATAGCTCTAATCAGAACATTTAATGCAAGAGGTTAAAGCTTGTGGACTCCACTTTGATGCTCTTCTAACTTACCTTTAATAAAACAAAATTAGAAGACTGACCTGCTGCAAAGCAAAGCACAAGCTTTCAGCATATTTAGTGGGAGAATGCTTTAGGGGCTCCAGAAAGGTACTTCAGAAGAGAATAGCCTAGGAGGCTAGTTCTTAGTAACTGATTATGCCCATCACCGTAGTTGTCATTTCAGGAGTTTATTCTTCACATATGCTCACAAAATCCAGTATCATCTGGCTCAATATGGTTTATCCATTTTAAATAAATTAAATGAATTAGAAATTACCATCACTTAGCAAGATCTGGAATGATTTTTTTTTTAACCTTTAGATACATGAGTAATTTCTGGCTAATTCTGCCCCATAAATGAAGATCCTGCTTCCACAAGTTATTCATGGGTATTAATCAGCTTTGCTAAATTCTCTTCAGTGCCTCAGAATATTGTAAAGAATCTCTTGTGCTTCAGAGATCTCCATCCACTTTGTAGCAGAGGACAAACATTCTGAGTTATCACTATAGATTATACATCCTATCTGTCCATTGTACCAAAACATGGGAATCCATTGTCAAACCATTTTATGTTTTCACTGCAATTTAATATAAGTTTGAGAACTAAAACCTAGCCTCTCCTCCAAATAATTGTAACAGAATCGTTATGATTTTGGTCCTTCCCAGGTATTCAGTGCAGTTCTTAATGTAAGATTATTTCTCTTATATACTGGAATGATATAAAATAAAAGATGCTATCCCAAAAAATTAAAATTGGAATATTGGTATCTTCCTAGGTATAGAGAAGATGAAAAACTTCCAGAATTCATCAAAGAAAAGTTGCACTGTCTATCTTCCATTCTGGTAATGTTTACCAATCCAGTTGGCCCCCACTGACAAACTACGCATGACAAATTTAAATAACTCAAATGAAAATAAATTCTTTTTATACTCACAGTAGTAGACTTTCTTCAAAAAACCCAGACTGGTTTTTCCTGACTGGAATTGATGTATAAGTGTTCTACTTTTAAAACATTAAAACAAAATTACTTGCATTTTATGTAATTTATAGAAAACCCTGTAACCATCTTGGTTTTCTTCCACAAATGTATATATGTGCATGTTCTGTTTTCGTAGCTCTCAAGAAAAAAAAAACTCTGCTATTGCAATCAATATATGCCTGTAAATATTTTGTATTTTATGCTATTTTCAGATATGAAAATTATTGTTTTATTATTGTTTTATATTTTTGTAACTTTTTATGAAATATCCCTGCAAAAGTGTTAAAAAATAAATGCAGTGATAATTTAGATCCCTTGATTTATTTAACACAAATGTCTACGTATGCACAGTGATACTAGTTTACTAATAAAACTCTAATCTACAGTAGAATCCATACGTTTTGTACACTTGCATGCACTCCAAGAAACAGGTTTATAACGATTCTAATTTAATTTGGGAAAGAATCCTATTGTGGCTGAAACATTCCTGAGGATGTTTTTCTAGAAACTATATATAGGTTTGTATTATAGTTTAAAGAGAAATTGAAAGTTGAAACAGGAAAAATAGAACTAGTATAGTAAAAAAAAAAGTTATTAAGCCAACCAGTATTTGTCTTATTCTCTTTGCATTGGAAGTAAAAGCTAATATGGAAAAAGAAAACAAGGCTGACAAAAGAAACACCCCCTTCTACAGCACTGAAAGTGTTCTGGAGAAAACAATAATCTGTATCTCAATTGTAAAAGTTTCAAAATAAGGAGAAAGCAAGTCAGAAAATAAAATATAATTTAAGCAAATTTCATCACAGACCCGTATTACTTTATCACCTAGCAGATATGTGACATTATTATCAGATCTATATTGTATTTAACTGATCAATAAACATCACATATAATACAGACTTATATATTTATAAATAACCATATCCTAAGATGCTGAGGAAGCAGCACAGCACATTTCAGGACATCAGACAGGATTAATTGCCATTTCTCTCCTCTAAAACTGTTTTTAACCTTCACTGTGAAAACAGAAAGCATGAGAACTTTAATATTCTCAATTGTCTTCTTCATGAAGATCACTGTAAAATACATTGTTTCACAAATTTAAAAATGAAAAATAGAAGGAATTTTTACTATGGCGACACAGTGCCTTAGTTTTAATCTCTGGTGCTTCAGAGTGGAAGAAAACACTAAAATAGCAATTATCTGCTCTATTTTGAAGTAATCCCACTCTTTTCCAGGATAACAGTTGCTCTAAAATGTTGCAAAACATATAAAAGAGACCAAATCTGAAATATTGTGCAGTCCTGGTTTTTACATTGTTCACTGTTGGTAGATAGTTCAGTGAAAAAATGTGGAAATGAAATATATGCATGTATATTATATATAGAACATTACTGTATATACTCGAGTATAAGTTGACCCGAATATAAGCCGAGGCACCCAATTTTACCACAAAAAACTGGGAAAACTTATTGACTTGAGTATAAGTCGAGGGTGGGAAATGCAGCAGCTACTGGTAAATTTCAAAAATAAAAATAGATACCAATAAAATTACATGAATTGAGGCAGGTTAAATGTTTTTGAATATTTATTTCAAAGAAAAACAGTAAACTAGCTCTGTAAGTGGAAAAGAGAGCCAACAAAACCAATATGGTATCAACAATAACTTTAAAAGTACAAAAACCTTAGCTCAATCAGCAACCAAGGTAAAACACAAGAGTTAAAATCCTTCAAAACTGGATTCCTCATCATCATCTGTATGTCCAAACAGAGTCACTCTCTCCCTTGCAAGAAAAAAGCATGTGTATGTGCTGCATGTACATCCTGTTTTGGAGAGCCACCATCTCTTTCACAGCTCTCCCTCATGCCTTCATTGCATCTGCACACATGCCATGGCTCAGTAGTAGGTCAACATACAGATGTCACACTAGGTTCCCTCCTCAAAAGGAACATCCAACCTTTCTTGAGAAGTACAAACTTCATCTGTTCAGGATTGTGGTGACAAAGGTGAAGGAGGATGGGGCTGAGAGAAGGGAAGGGAAGAAAAGATCATTGACAGGGAGAAAGACAGGGAGAAACACCTGGAAGTGTGAGCCCTCGAGTTTCCTTAGGGAAGACCAGACAACAAGGGGAGAGGAGAGGAGGAGGAGGAAGAGGAGAGTTAAAAAAAAAAGAGTGGGAAGCCAACTCACGCGTGCCATCAAAGCCAGGGGGAAGTGGGGCTTTCTCCGCCTGCTGCCGCCAGAGGAGTGCAGGGGGGAAGTGCGGGGAAAGGGGGTTCGTGCTGAGGCTCCGCAAGCGATTACCAGATTTGCAGCTCTGTTTGTTGGTGAAGCTGGAAGCGCGCAACGCAGGAGCTCGCGGGGGCCCCGGGCGCCCGTTAATGGGGAAGAAGAGGCCGCTTGGGGTCGCCAGGCTCAGGCAGCCTCCCCCACCCCCACCCCCAGCAGCGAAGAGCTGCTCCGGGGGCTCCCGCCATGGCGCAGCCAGGCACTTTGTCTTGCTGCCCCCGGAGCAGCTCTTTGCTGCTAGGCTAGGGGGTGGGGGAGGCTGCCTGAGCCTGGCGGTTTCTTTGCGAAGCTGGAAGCGCGCAACACAGGAGCTCGCGGGGGCCCCGGGCGCCCGTTAATGGGGAAGAAGAGGCCGCTTGGGGTCGCCTGTGTGTCCCTCAGCGGGTAGACAGCCACGGTGGCGATGCTGCCCTGGAGGCGCGATCGGTTGCAGCCACGCCAGCGCAGGCCAGGCATGGTGCCGTAGCAGCTGACTCGAGTATAAGCCGAGGGCAGTTTTTTCAGCACAAAAAATGGGCTGAAAAACTCGGCTTATACTCGAGTATATACGGTAATAATATGAAGACTTTTATTTGATTATGCTTTGACTTAGATGAACAGAAACAAAAGGAAACAGGTGTGTACAGAATGGAAAAGAGTTTTTCAAATTTCAGATACACCTATTCTCCCAAACCATTCTGGATGAGTTATGCTTCAGTAGAATCTTTGATCTTTGAGCATTGTTATTGTACCAGGTTTTGGATAAAACAAAACCAATAGGAGTTTAGAGTGATTTTTATAAAGTGAATAAGCAAGATTGGCACATGTTTCCCTTTTGCAGTTTCCATTGTAACATAGCCCCCCAAATAATGGCCTGCCTTACCATCTTCCAATGCATTCCGTTCCGTTTGACCATAGATAGTGATATGTCAACATGGCCTGTTACATCACACTGTGCCGTCTTCCTAATATTTTCCTTCCTTTTCTACTGCTTTCCTGATCTGTCATTGCTATCTATGACTTTTTCCCATTCTCATTACCTTCCCACCAAACAGTTCAGCCCTGATATCCACACTTTAGTATTTAGTTGGAACCAGATAGCCCTATAGTATTTCATTTTCTTTCAGAATGAAACTCATTTCATTTAAAAGAACAATCAACTGATACCAGCTGTGTCAAGTACAAAACAATTTATGAATTCACAATTTTCTATACCCCTAGCCAAAATCTTGTTTCCAAACATGTCATGTAAGTGATCTACAAATAAATGAACGGATGTGCTATGCAACGAGAACCACACCTCTGTGACATAACCAGGGACGCGCTATCTCAATTTCTTCTCCTGAGTCTCAGCAACATCTGACATCACCAGATTTCTGATTTGCGATCTGGAAGTCCTGCTTAAGAGATATGGAACTGCAAAATAGCTTTAAGATGAAAAAGGTTGAATTTTTAAGAAAATCTCAAATCAATTTGCTTACACTTGCACAATCAGGAATAAAGGTAACTTCAACACTGGGCAATTACCATTTAAAGTTTTTTTCAGTTTAATATGAAGACATTTCATAATAGGTTAAAGTTTTACTGTTGAGGAAAGCAGTGACTTAGATTCTTAGCATAATAGTGGAAACCTTAGATATCTACCTCAGTAGCCTCCAATTATTAAATCTGAGGACTCTATCAGTTTCAGTGCTTATCTCTTACAAGCGCTATATCAACATACACTATTTTTATTTTTAATCTTGAACCATTAATATTATTATTAATATTAATATTATTTGAACCATTTTTTAAAAATATAAAATATACATTGAATGAGTGGGAAATCCCAAAATAAATTATGTGTTACAAAATATCAGCATTAATTTCTGCTATGTTTTACTTAAAATACATTCAATTTAAAAAGCCAACCAATGATAAAAATGCATAAACATTAATCATTCTCATAAAACTGTTAGAATAAATAGCCTTTTAAAGTTCAATTTAAAAAATTTCATTTAAGACACGATTCACAGAATCAATGTATTTTAAATATTGTATATCCATTGTGTATAATTAGAACTAGTGCCATCTCTTAAAAGTATGCTCCAAAATAATAACATCTACTGTATCACAGTAGATTTCCAGTATTAAACTGATATAAATCTGATGATAGAAATACTATGAGTCCAAGTGAATGATAATTCTATAAACCATCTGCCAAAGATGCAAAATACTGAAAAGAGCAAATAATAATTAAAGTAGAACAAGACTGAGCAGAGGTAGTTAGGAGATCTGTTCTTGTAGGCTCTCATATCTGATTGAAAATGCAATAAGTCTTTTGTACACTACTTCAAGTAGTAAGAGAGAAAGAACGACAATTCCACAGATGGAACCAAATGCCCAGCGGGGTCCTAAGGAACTGTAGAGTTGACTGACAAATACCGGGCCCAGAATACGTGCACCACTTCCACAAGCAGTTAGCCATCCCATATAAATACCCTAAAATAGATCAAATTGAGCTTAGTGTTAATGACAGGTTTTAATCCTGAAATATTCAAACAAAATCTACTATTATTCTCCCAGTTTGACATTAGCAAATTAGCACCACTATCATCATCATTAGTAATAATAGCAGTAGCAGTATTAGGATTTATGAGATGGCCTGATTGTCAAACAACTCAAGGTGGCATATAAGCTAAGTTAAAAATAGTATAATATTAAAAGAACAAACTGTCAATCTTTAAGGAAATACAAAATTTAAAATAGATTGTAGCATATTCATAAATTCATGAAACTCTTCTGCCCAAGGCCTGATGGAAGAGACAGGTCCCTTTAGAATAACAATAATAGCTTTTAATAAATTATTGCTGTCCTGAAAAAATCTGACTCTCATGCACAAAACATTCAGTAGCTCAGCTTTACTAAAAACTTTGATAATCTGAAGGGATAAAAAAGTTTTTTGATGAAGTAAGACTATTACACGAAGCAATTCATAGCTATATTGCACCAAATCATGTGAGCTAATGATAAAATATACTGATGCTATGTAGTTCTATCCCTTAACCAAAGTATGACAAAAAACAGTCCCAAGCTCAGTAATCTACCACTTGGCAACTTATTTTCCAAAACTGTTAAACCTGTTAAAAGAATATCTGCCTAAATTTAAATCTTACCTGAGGTGTTGGCCCTAAAATTTTTGAATACAGAGTATATGACATCACATTACAGGCTGGATAACCCAATCCTATTAGAATGTCAGAAGTGATATACTGGCCCAGATGAATTACTGGAGTATAACTGCACCAAATTTGTATACTAGGACATCCTGTTGCTTCAGCTGTATTATTATTGGATGAAAATTCAATTTGTGACATCCACAAAAATGCAAAGGTTTCACCAAAAATCCTTCTTGGAGTAGAATTATTCCTTATGTCTGAAAATATACAAATAAATACCATATATGGCCACATGTATTCATCAAAGATCTTAAAATAATTCAAACATTTAAATTTATACCTGCCCATTGGATATTAGGCAACTGATTTCCCCAAGGTAACAGAACAAAGAATCCAAGCAAGATAAAGACTAGACCTCCATAAAGGATTGCACGTTCACCAATCCTGTTGAATAATGAAATAAAATTACAGTACCCATATTTTATTCAAGGAAAATTTTCCATATTCAAAACCTGAGTCCTTTGTTTGAAATGATTTAAGTATCAGTGATATTAGGTAAATAGATCACTATTGGAGAAATGCATTTACCCACAGCCATTTGTATTTTAGGGCTTATCCCTTTTTTTGAAATCAGATTTTGTGGAAATAAATATTGTACTGAAATAATATAACTTGAACATATTACCTTTTAGAAAGTTCTTTAACTGATAAAAACACAACCACTGATTCAATGCCAACAGCACCAAGAATTAAGCCATTGATAAACACCGCTTTTTTTCTGGTCCACGCATACATATCCATTGTTAACGGTGTAGCTATGCTAAAAAAATATAATAAAGATGTATTACATTAAATATAGTAGAGAACTTTCTGAATTTCAGTGTTCACCAACTGTCTAATTGAGAATAAAAACTGCAAGAAGCATTTGTACTAATAACATATTACAAAAAGCAAGTGCTACAAATAGAAATGTTTCAAATTCAAAATCATTTAAAGAAAAATATTGGTCCTTGGGATAAAAATAAAGACTAAAATACAAATTGTAAGTTTTTATAATAAAATTTTATGCAGAACACTGAAAGATTAACATTTCACAAAAAATATAGTATATGAAGAAAAATAGCAAGTGCAAGAAAATTGACATAGTTACATAAAACTATGAAGAAAAAATTCTAATTAGAAATGCATGACAATATAGTTGAATATGTATGAATTATATAATTAGATAAAAACATGATTTTATGAGATGCCATTTCTATATTTACTGCTAGAACAATGTTATTTTATCCAGTTGGACTATAAATTATTTTCTAAAGCATATGCCTGATAAATTTCTCTCTGATAATGCATGTGTAATCCTTCTGTGAAATTTTCTCTTAAAAACTTAACTTGTGATTTATTCTGAATTCTGAATATAAAATTAATTTAATTATATATACAGGCTAGAAATCAGGAAACCATGAATTCAAGTTCCATTTTAGCCAAGACAGCCAGTTGATTGACCCACCTGACAGGATAGTTGTGGGGGAAAATAGGAGAAAGGTGGGTTGGATATATTTACTGCTTTGAATTACATGTTAAAAAGTAATAAAGGCGAGATATAAATAAATAAATAATAGGAAGGCTGAAAGTGATGTATTAAATCTGTTATGGTAGTAAGAAAAAGCTGTTGCAGCCGACCTTATTCACAAAATTATGAAGAAATGTAAGAAAGATTATTTTTTAAAAAAGATACAAAAAACCAAATACTTACGTTTCAAAAACTGCAAAAATAAATAGGATAACAAAGAAAAGAAAGTTTGTTGATACCACAGCCACATGATCAATGTATCGCTGATTATCTTGAACCACTTCATTATTTTCTGTATTTTAAATAAAAGGTAGCCAATAAAATAAAGACCTATATAGTGTTGATATAGATGCAATTATTTTAATTATTTTGAGAAAACTTAGTTCATGAAATATTCATGAGATTTATGGATATAGAGGACATGCAGCTCCTTTAGCTCCCTTTTAATGGCAGAACAAAACAGAAAGCTACAGCTAAGTATAATTTCCCATTTATTACAACATGGCACTACAGCTGATAATGAATCTAGCATGTACATTAGAATTCTGGTTAACTGTACCTTTCCAATTTATTGCAATATTTGCATGAAAAAAGCAGAGTTCATGAATCTTGTTAATCACATTGACAAATACAATTCAAGCTATGCATTCTCTCCTCCCATTACCATAGTAGAAGATATCTGGGACTTGATAAATAAGTTTCTGATGTACATGAAATTAGAATCTGTGGTTCAACCAATTTCAGAAGTTTCCTAATCTGGAAAGTGACTGATGTCAGGAAGAATATAATTGTGGACCTAACACTTGTTTTGTTCTGTTGCCTAAACAATGATACCACAGCCACATGATCAATGTATCGCTGATTATCTTGAACCACTTCATTATTGGACTAATAACTTGTCAAAGTGTAGCTAGCAGTCATGGCTAGAAGGATCTTTACACAACTCTGTGTTGTGCATTAGTTGCACCCTTTTCTGGGTCAGAAGTCCCTGCACTAAGTCTCTTAAGCTTTGGTCATCTGATGCTTGGATTACTGCAAAGTGCTTTATATAGGGCTATACCTGAAGAGCATTCAGAAGCAACAACTATTGTGGTGTTGTGGGCAGTGGCCCATGTTCCATGAGCTGCACTAGCTGCCAGTTTGCTTCCAGATACAATACAAAATATTATCATCTTTAAAGCCCTGCATGGCATGGGTACATGTTATCTTAGGAACCATCTCATCCCAATTGGATGGCCTGCCCCATCCATAGTGGCAGAAAAGACATGCTGCAAGTCCCATCAGTCAAGGAATTTAAGCTGGTGGGATCCTGGAGAAGAGCCTTTTCTCCCATGGCATCTGTCTTTGGAATATCTTGCTACCCTAGATGAGATCCAGTCCCAGGCTTCTGATCTTCCATAAGGGGCTGAAGACCTGGTTCTGCCAGTTGGCCTGGTGATGTATCATGTTGGAGATGGTTGATGGATTAAGAGAAGATCCTACTTTCCCCATCTGCACCTCTTATTCCCTTCCTCTCTGTCTCTGAATTGTAATTTTTATTGTTATTAGAAATGCTTGTTTTACTTATTTATTTAGCTTTTATTGGCTTTTAATGTTATAAGCCATCCAGAGCAAGATGGACAGCAAACAAATCTAATAAATAAATAGTTATTTCCAAATTGGGCTGAAAGATTTTTCTTTCATTAAGAATATAGAGAGGGTCGGGGCTTCCGGTTTCGCGTGGCTTCGGGGCAGCAGGAATTCGCGACAGCTCGCGATTCCTGCTGTGCTAGCCGTCGAGGTACCCCCGACCCAGATGGGTCAGGGGGATATGGCTGCCCTGTAGGGACAGCTGAAGAGAGAGGGGAGTCGGACAGGGAGGTGGGGGTGTCGCAGACCCCCCCTTCTCCAGAAAAACCCCTTTTTCCCAAGGCGGTGGAGCGGCGGTCAGCAATGGCCGCCACGAAGAAGCCAGCAACCGGGTAAGATTGCGCTGGAGGAAATGTGAAGAGTGAAAGTTTTGTCTGAGCCGGGTCAAGTAACATCCTTTAAATTGCCTGGAACTGAGCTGTTTGAATTGCTGGAGGATACATTGTATCCCTAAGAAGAGCGAAAGCGGCGGAGAAGCTGTTAAAGGGAACTCTTGTTTTTTCTTCACTCTCCCACCCCATGGAAACAGCAGAAATGTTTGGATATATTGGACATTGAAAGTGAATTGTTTTGAGAGTTGAAGCTAAGGAACAAAAGGATTTTTGGACATTGAAAAATTTAAGAAATTGGAAAATCCTTGTTGGAGGTATGGATTTCTGATTATTTAAAATTGACATTTCAAGTGGGAAGGGAGAGGAAAAAAAATTGGAGCAGAAGCTGAAAAAGGAGGAGATTGCCTAGAATCCCAAAGAAAGATATATGGTAATTGGACCTCTTTGATTAAACATTAACCCCAGAAAGAGAAAGAGAAGAAGGAAGAAAAGTATTAACTTTTGGAACTTTTTTTTAATTGTTTTTGATTAAAAATACTTGTGATTGTTTTGGGAAAAGTTTCTCTTTTCATAATGGCATTGTTTGTGGATGAACTAAAGACTGAATATCAAAAATATAAAAAGGAAGATACTTTGGGCGCTTTGTTTCAATTCTTAGAAATGGCGTTATGTACTTATGAAAAGTTGATTACGCAGCAGAAGGACTGGGACAAGGAAGAAGAGGAAGAAGAAGCCATCTTTGATGAACAATGGGTCCCTTCCGGAGAGGAGGAGAAAAAGGATAAGAAAAAGGGGATTTTAAGAATTATAAAAACAACCAAAAAAGAGAAAAATGAGCGAAAAGGTGGAGGCAAGGTTAGAAAGCAAAGGAAAAGGAGTAAGAAAAGAGAGGAGAAAAAACAAAGGGGTAAAGAGGGCAAGGAGAAGAATAAGCAAGAGAGAAAGGGGGGGAGGAGAAGCCTTAATGGGGGGAAGCAAGATCTAAAGAAAAAAAGTTTATTTAGAGACAATGGGTGAATTTAATTTAGGATAAAAGAGGGATTCTGGAGGGTACATAAGTTTGTGTTTTTATATGTGTATTTAGAGTATAAAATTCATTATGTAATTTTAGAATCTTTTAAACAGAATCCCAAGAAAAATTGTTATACGAAGTACTTTTAAGTTAGGGTAATGAGTTATAGATGTTACTCCAATTGGTGTATAGGAGAAGTATAGTAAAAGAAAAAAGATGAATGGATAGTTGGAAATAGAACAGACAAAGAATGTTATTGAAAATGGTAATAAGATATGGAAGGATATATAAAGGCTTTGTTATGGTTTTTTTTTTTGGATTTTGTATATTGATAAAAGGCAATAAAATTTTAATTAACAAGAAATAATTTGGATGAAAAGGAAAAGTAGGGATAAGATATGAAGTTAAATAGATAAAGTATTGATACTATAATTTGGAATTGTTATGCTCTGTTGGTTTTTTATTATTATTTTTTCCTAGAAAAGAATTTATAAGCTGTTATGCCTTGATTCTTTGTGCATTGTTTTTATAAAATTGATAAAAATGGTTTTTATATATATATATAAAAAAAGAAAATGATAATAAGATATGGAAGGATATATGGGGTGAATATGATGTTTGAATTTGTGTCTGTGTGAAGAGTTTTAACCCGGGATCAGACAATCTTCAGAAAAAATTTTTTAGTTTTGTTTATGTTTTGTGTTTTGTATGTTTGTGTATTGTGTCTTCTGTAAAATTATTATTATTTTTTTTTTTAAAAGGAATTAATAAAACCTTGGAGGAATGTTAGATGAGAATAATTGTAAACAAGTCAGAAAGAAATGAATATGATGACTATAAAATGGATAAATATAGAAAAGAAATGAAATTGAATAAGAGTAAAGAGAAATAATGAGAAATTTGCTGAAAGATATTTATGCGTCCATATGGAAATGGGATAAATTAGAATTATGTTGTATAAAAATAATGTTTTATCCGACTTGTAAAAATTTATAATGTTAAGAGGTTTTATGTACTTAATGGTTAATGATGTGTTGTTTGTCTTTAAAATTAATAAAATTTGTTTCAAAAAAAAAAAGAATATAGAGAGGGTCTACAAAGATCAGGTACATTGCTCACTTTCTGCAGCATATTTAGAATTTGATACTTTAAGATTCCTTCATACTTTCCTTTAGAATTTTAGTATATATTTAGATATTAATATTTATCTAGAAACTGCATTGTAATAATACTGACCCAGGAATTCATTTTCACTGCAGCTATATCCCTATCCACAATAAATTGCAACCATTAGTGTGTGCTTGTGAATCACCAAATCTAATAAATTTGATTTAAAGTTGCAATTAATTCCTCAGACTTCAAATATATATCCCAAAAGCTATCACCTACATCATTTGCATATTATGATTTGACACTATTCCTACCTATATCAGCAAGTATATTAAAATATATTTCGAATTACCTTCGGTTTCAGTATTAATGCTATTTTGTGGTCGTCCCAAGTCATCTACATGATGCTCTCTAAAAATTAAACAACAACAATAATTGAATATACCAAAGAAACTTTCAATATAATTGACAGTTTGTGTTGAAACAATGTTATCTGGCACAATTCTTTAATTCAATTATGCAACATCTTGTTTTATAGATAAAGTCTTATAAACACTCTTCATAAATAACTTGAGAATAGAATAGAAGCACTTGTATGTTATTTTAGAGAATTATACTCATTGATAAGATTTAATAAACTTATCAAACTAAGATCTATCACAGTATTATTGATCAAGAAATACTAAAAACAAGTACAAAATCCACAAATTACTCCTTTCGTTCTTTTCTTGGTTCATAATAAGAAACTAAATGGACTAAGCAATGCAACCCAACAAGACAGACACAGACTTCAGAGAGTAATTAGGACTGCAGGAAAAACAATTACTACCAACCTGCCTTCAATTGAGGACCTGTATACTGTACAAGTCAAAAAGAGGGTTGTGAAAATATTTACAGATCCCTCACATCCCGGACATAAACTGTTTCAACTCCTACCTTCAAAACAACACTATAGAGCATTACACAACAGAACAACTAGACACAAGGACATTTTTTTCCCAAACACCATCACTCTGCTAAACAAATAATTCCCTCAACACTGTCCAACTATTTACAAAGTCTCCACTACTATTACTATTAATCTTCTCATCACTCCTTATAACCCATCCCCTCCCACTTGTAACTGTATGACTGTAACTTTGTCGCTTGTATCCTTACGATTTATATTGACTGTTTCCTAGTATGATTTGATTGCTTATTGTACCCTATGACTATTATTAAGTGTTGTACTTTATAATTCTTGCCTCTTGATGAATGTATCTTTTCTTTTATGTACACTGAGAGAATTTGCACCAAGACAAATTCCTTGTGTGTCCAATCACACTTGCCCAATAAAGTATTCTATTCTATTCTATTCTATTCTATTCTATTCTATTCTATTCTATTCTACTCTACTCTGCTCTATTCTGAACAGAGATTTTATGTACAAATTGAAAGACTTTTCTTATAAATATTAACAAGTTTTTAAATTTCTAAGTACCTAAATACAGCAATTATCAGAACAATATTAATAATTCCTAGAAGACTTCCAAATAAAACTGGAGCTGTGTACATGTTCAATTGAAGATAAATTGTTTTCCATGAGATTCCTTTTTCCCCAATAAGTGAAAAGAGAGTCTGAAAAACTAAGAGAAAACATAAGTTTATACAATTGAATTTTAACAGTAAGTATACCTGATGTTGGTTATAAAAAAAATATAGAAATTTTATTGCAGCAGCTGAAAATCTAATTAAATAAATGAAAAAAAATGAATTAGTATTCAACTTCTGATTAAAAACTCCCAAATAAGTTACATAGTTCTTTTAGTTTATATTAATATTTTTCCTTGACGCGCACTGCTTCAAATTTTATTTATTAATAAACTGTCTGTAAAAAAAATAAATGAAAATTATCTGAAGTCAAATTGGCACTACATTCTATTCCTTAAAACTCAAGCCCCATTTATAAATAGTCCTCTACTCTTACTATGTTTTTATGTAGCAAATTGCAGTTTAAATATGTACGCATAGATTAAAATATTTTTCTCCCGCAATTGAATCGCTTGAAGAAATTGAGAATATAATGTAGATTTATACCTGGTCCCAGTATGAATCCCACTGCCTGGCAAGCACTAGTGTTTGCCATGGTATTAGTTCTTTCAGTAAGAGAGGTGGCACCAGCAATATATGAGCGAACTACTGCTACATTTCCTAAAACAAAACAAAACAGTGTTTATCTAGAAAATCTAAGACACATATATATATTTTAACCATATGCATAAGGTAGTTAAAAGCTCAACAAGTTAGTATGCAAAATCTTGGTATTTTGTCTGCTCACCAAATCTATTTTAATAGGTCTTGTTACTGCAGAAATTAATAACTAAAAAGATGCAAAAGAACCTTTCTCTTGAAAACAATTATTCAGAAATATCAATGTGCTTCAGAAAATCTTTTAGAAACTTGAAATTAATCAGGAATAATTATTTCATAGCATCACTCAGGTGTGAAATCTGAGTAAATTGCCTTTGATTGGCAGTAAGTTCCTTGCATTTTTTTTCACATGAGAAAAATCCATAAAATATGACAAGTACTTTTAAACCGATATCTCAGGGAATCTTTACTACTCTGATGAGTCTCTTACTTAGAATATTATATTTTGATTCGCTAATCCTACAGAAAGTCATGGCACAAACATTAGTAAGTAGGATTCTGGAAAACCTTTCAATCTATATGTTGAGACAATCAGCATTATACATTTACTCAAGAGGTTTTGAGTGCCAACTTGGGGTACAAATATCTCAAGGGCCTGAGATTTTGATTTCTCTAATGAAGAGCTAAATTGCCTTAAATACATATAGCTACCGTACTAATCTAGCAAACTTTAAATATTTCAAAAATTACCTGCACCAAACCCCACCAATGCTCGAGCAGCTAGCATGTAATATTTGTTGTTTGAAGGGGGCAAATGGACATAAGCATAGAGGAAATTGGCAGCTATTGAAATACCAGTTGAAACCACGAGAGGTTCTCTTCTTGGCCTGCAATTAGACCACGTTCCAAAGAATGGAGAAGCTATCATCTGACCAATGCTGTATGAAGCAATAATCCAGCCCAGAAAACTTGGATCTGCAGTTTCATCTATCTACGGAAACCATAAACACAATTTCAGCAATACTTTATTAATCAGTAGGATACCGTAATTAAAAATATTCAATCCTAACAGATATTATGCTACTAAAATATAGGTAAATGTTAATGAAGAGAACATTTTTAATTACAAGACTAAATTAGAGGACCCAGCATTTATATATTACATCTTGCAGACTATTAATTGCTAAATTAAGCTTAAACTAGTTTCTAGCTTAGTGCTTTAATCACGATACCATACCACTATAGCTCTCAGATGCCTAAGTTAGTATCACACAAGTAAAAATTTAGGTGATTCACAAACCTGTTGAAGATAGGGCCATATTGACATAATGACAATAGAGAAACCTGCAACATAAAGTAGTTTAGTTATTTTTCTCCAGTACTTTTTTGTCATCTATTAACCATATTCAGAGAAATAAAAATACAGAATTCCATACAAAAAAATGGAGCTATGTTATTTTAGAAAAAGAAAAAGTTCAAAAACTCCAAATAATTTTAGATGGAATGTTTAACCTTGTCTTGCAAACTTTAATGATATTTCTAAGAAAATTAAACTATCTATAACAAAGCTACACCTTATCCAATGACACTTGGTTATATACTTTAACTACAGAAGCGAATATGTATCATCCTAAAATATCTACCTTCAAGAAAAAGGAATTCAGTCAATGGTAGGTACATATGTGGAACTGTTTCCATGGTACTATATCACTGTGAAAACTCTTTAATGTATTGTACACATTCTTCTGCTTCTTTTAATGAAACCCCACAAAAGACTTCATTAGTTATCATCCATTATACAAGGTGATCCAGAAATCTAGAAGGTACTTCATACCATTTTATCACAAAACACAATATTAAGAAAAAGCCAAGGCAAACTACATAAGAGAGCTTATGAACACTGACCATTTTTTTAAAAAAAGTGAGGAAAATAATGGAATATCTAGCTCAATCAGATTCCAATATGTTGAAAATTATTTTACATATTACAACAGATACTTAGTGGCATTACCTTCATCAGCATGGACACAGAATATATTGGAAATAGAACCATGCTATTGATTCTGCTGAACATTTGCTTCAGCCAGGCATAATTCCACCTGGTCCCTACATGTTTATGAACAAGTTCCTGAGTATTTTTATTGTGACAGTTGTTTTTCCCTTGGGGTTAGTTGATAATGCTATAGTCTAGTATTATTTTGTTTTTGCTAAATCCTAAATAGATTACTGAGTATAACCTACAAATGAGCCAAAAAAATTAAATAAAACAGTTTGCTATATAAGAATTTCTGCACATTTTAATTAATATCAAATTAATCAACATAACTCTGTTATATTAAAACAATGACTGGTTAGCCAATTTTACAAACCAACACTACTGAAGAACATTGTAAGATACATTATTCGAATGGATCTCCACCGACTCTTGTAATGTTGCAATGTTTCCATAACATCCTTAGATCTGTAAACAATATTGTAATAATGAGATTAATGATAATGTGTCAAATACTCACCATTCTTCAACAAATTATAACTCAAGAAGTGTTAGGACTATATGTTACTATATTTATATTTAAAAATTTATTCCTATTTTGGTATGATTGAAATCATTCTCTGATGCATGTCATCATGTATTGGCAATGTCCTGTTCTATTTTACAGAAGTCAAATTCACCAATTGCTATACAAAGCATGAATTGGACACAAATACATCAGAATGAATTTCAATATGGACAAATGCTAAATCCTAAATTTGGGTAGAAAATATCAAAGACATGAGCATGTTGTAGGGGATCATACTGGACAGCAGTTTATGCATTAAGAAGTTTACAGCAAATGTTTAGAGGATAGAGTTGATTGGAATGTAGATATCAGCTCCTTTCCTTAATCGTATTTAGACTTCCAGCTATCCCAGCTGAAACAAAGTAAGCTGTCAGATTTGTACATTTGTATGATTTGGAGACGGGAAGCAGCTCGATAACTGGCACAAGGGCACTGAATGCTGGGTAAATGCATTACAAAAAAGTGGTTACATTATCTGGAGGTGATATGGGGTCCTTTGACCTGGAGGAACAATACAGGTGTTGAGATTCTGGTGTGTTAAGGAGGGAGCAGGCAATAACTTTGTCATGAGGAAACACAGAAATAGGTGTTGAGATTCTGGTGTGTTAAGGAGGGAGCAGGCAATAACTTTGTCATGAGGAAACACAGAAATTGAAGAAATTTTTAACATTGATGTCAACCCCTTTGATGTAGGCTAGGACAAGAAATATTGGCATGCAATTTGCAAAAATCCTCTATGAAACAAGATGACCTAGTCACAATTTGTAAGTTGGGTGGTTATATAAACTTATTAAAAATAAATATATAAATACAGACCGAGGCTGCATACACAAAAATATTTGCAAGATCAGGAGTCATAACTCCTCTCTATTTTACATTGGACAGGAAGCATCTACAGTATTGTGCTTTAAGAAGGGTCATAGGAGGGCTTGGACTGTCAAGAATTTAAGGTGCCATACTAAACTTACTCCCCAAGATTAATCAGGGTTCCCTCTAAAGAAAAAACATAAAAAATATATACACTTAATACATTCAAATAAGGGGAAAATAACATGGGTTTTGTTATTTGTTAACTAACATAGTTACCTTGTATTTTAATTTGATTTATTTTCTCTTTTAAAATTATGTTCAGATTTATTAGCTTTTAACATTCTTAAACTGATGAACAAGCTGGAGACTATCTCCAGATAAGAAAAGTTTGTTAGTACAACTTGGGTCTGGCTTATCTCTTTTATGAACTCTAAATAACCCTTTTCCCTACAATTACACCCCTTCTGACATCAGACCTAATTTTAGTGAACATTGTGAAATATTATAGGATACAAATATATAACATGTTTGACTACATGTAGTTGATTTCGTATGCAAAGAGGAGGTTGCTTTTATTCTGTCCAATCAACTTTCCTCTTACATTTTCTTTGTGTTAACTATAAAAAAGAGGGGAACATGGGACTCAAAATTTTCTCTCCCTTTTACATAGAGACCCCACTTTATCAGGGCACCCTAATAAGCTGCTTTTCAATGACCTTCCGACTCAGTTGCTTATTGGGAAGGTAAACTGAGGCAGAACCTAGAGTCAGATTTGGCTTTCACAATGTTATGCAATAAACACCCTAAAAAACACTATTCAATATTGGCATAGGGCAGAGGTCTCCAACCTTACAACTTTAAGACTTGTAGACCTGAGTTCCCAGAATTCTTCAGCCAGCCATTCTAGGAGTTGAAGTCCACAAGTCTTCAAGTTGTCAAGGTTGGAGACCCTTGTCATATGATAGTCTAAAAACAAAAAGTCTGTTTCAAGTACACATACCCCATTTAAATATATACAAAAACACCTACTGTGCCTTATCAATAAACCACCTTGACCTTCATACATATTTTATTAACAATGCCACAGACAGGTTAAAATTGATTATAGTTCTTTAACACAGATTTATTTAGCCTCTGCCATCTACAGATGTCATGCAATCTGATATACAACGCTAATAAAACACATTACACATAAATACAAATACCTGTATTACTTATATTAAACAGATACCACCGATTTTACTTGTCTATAGGATATCACCATCAGTTGTTTTGGTTTCTTATATTCATATAGAAATTCTTAAATCTGAGTTTCAAGGCTAATTTCACTAACACCGATTACTACAGGCCTCTCCTTATGCACCAAGGCGAGCAGCTTACAAGAAAGCTGAATTCATTTATACTACAATTCCCAGCACCTTCAGCGTGAGACAACTTGAGTTGCCGATACAGAGGACTGTGACTCCATCGCTTCTGGAGTCCAAATGGATCTCCCCCCCCCCCCATCCCGCTCCTTCAGGCCGAAAAGACTTCCCCTGGCAAATAAGAGCCGAGCGCGGTCGCCCATCTATGCACCTTTCGTCTCCGTCTCCGTTCAAAAGAGGCTGCTCCCAGTCCTCGCTGCTTGCGGGCTCCAGAACAGCAGCAGCCATTTCCAAGTTCGAAACGTCCAAGTTTCAAGCTCCCGTATACATAGAGCCAACCCTAAATCTTCCCTCTGCCAAGGAAGCCCCTGAAGCCTCGTCTCTGTTTGTTTCCGGGACGAGGCGAGAGGCGACTGTCGTTTAGCCAAACAGCAACCACAATAAAGCGAGTCAAGGCAACTGCATAGGACAGTGGTACCTGTGGACTACCCCAGGGGTGCCCAGTCTTGGCAACTTTAAGCCTGGAGGACTTCCACTCCCAGAATTCCCCAGCCAGCAAAGCAATTGTCACGTGGCCAAACAGCAACCACAATAAAGCGAGTCAAGACAACTGCATAGGAAAGTGATACATTGCTGAGGAATTCTGGGAGTTGAAGTCCTCCAGCCTTAAAGTTGCCAAGATTGGACTACACAAAGCGGGAGAATGTAATTCTGGTCACGTGCAGATAGAGCCATTGGTAGAGTCAGCCACCACCCTCCCGCCCCTCGCTTTTTAAAACCGTCGTTGAGGCCGTGGGATTTCTCGCGAGAAGTGAAAGCGGCGACCTTCGGCGTGTTTCTTCGCCCCCTTTTCATTCAGCCGGCAGGGACGTTGAACTGGGTGCCTTTGGCGTTGTGGGTGGTGGAGCTAGGCGGTGGGAGAGAGCGAGGACGAGTGCCCAGAGCAAGGGCATTACGGGAAGGGGCTGCTTGGCGATTCTCCCGGTGTTTCCCGTAGGTTCGCTCTTTCTTCCGAAGGGGACAGGGCATGCCCCGTCTGGCGCCTTCTGGGGTTGTGGGTCCCTTAAAGTCGTGATTGTGAGAAATAAGAGGAGCCAGTTGAGGTGACCCCTGATGTCAAAAAAAGTAAAACGACAGGGCGGGTTTTACATAGAAGGGAGGGTGTTTCCAGCATAATATTCTCTTTCCCAAGCCTTTCTGAGGAAAAGAAGGGACTGCAAACAGGCCAAACTCATTTGTTAAGCGGTTGTTGGATTTTATGTTAAATCTCTGCAGTGCGTTTTCGTGAATTAGATTGTACGCTGACTTGTGAATGGGCTTGTCACGTGCCGTGAAATGGTGGGGAGGGAATCGGGGTGGATTGCGCGCTTATGAGGTGATGTTTCGTGGATTTTTTGAACCCTTGCGGTATTGGCGCCTGCCAAAGTGTGCGATTGATTTGGTTAGTGATGTATGGACAGGGCAGGCTGGCACCTCTTTTTATGTATACCTTTTTATTTTTGCCCATTGGAATTACATTTGAACAAAGTAATGATGGTATTACCATAAATGAATTAGCTAAGGGAATCTTTTAATGTTACTCAAACAAGCTACCTAAATTTGCTTGAAACCGTTTAAAAAAGTAACTCAATAGTTATATCATATATAAATGTAAAAAAATTGCAAGATTTACTCCAAGAATGTCTAATTGTTATTACTTAGATAGCATAGTGTCTCATGAGTTACACACCGAGCAACATTTGGATTTTGTCTCATTATTTGAACCAACAGATACAATGAAGATACTTAACAGGATTGAACTATCAAGATTGACAGGTAGGAGCAAACAATATTGTATAAAATGCATTTTACAAGTATCAGCTATCTGAGAACCTTGAAATACAAATGTTCAGATATGTATTTTGTTCTGTAGAAAAATTAGGATCTTTATTTCTCCCTGTTTTAAATAACATTGTTTATATCACATTGTTTTCAAGGTTGTTACAATGTATTTCTCATTTGCCATTTTTAAAATTAAATTGCTACCTCAGTATAGAATGATTAGGGCTGTATTTATGTGGTTATCAAACTGCTTATGGCAATATTGAACATTCTTATCTATGTTTTTTTCAGTGTCACATTATTCTGTACTATAATGTAATAGTGCCTTATACATGAAGAGCATCAACCAAGAAAGTTACAAATGTTTTTCTTACAAGCACTGCAAGTAATCGGGCAAGCATGACTAGACAAAAAAACTCAGTAACGTTTAAATATGTTTAAAGTTGCTTCTGTATATTCAGAATAACAAAGCTGAAAGGGACCTAGGAAGTCTTCTGCTCAAGCATTTCAGATAAATAGCTGTCCAGTCTCTTCTTAAAAGCCTCCAGTGATGAAGCACACATAATTTCTCAAGGCAAGCTGTTCCACTGATTAATTGTTCTCATTGTCAGGAAATTTATCTTAGTTCTGTGTTGCATCTCTCCTTGTTAGTTTCTATCCATTGCTTTTTGTTCTGCCTTCAGGTGCTTTTGAGAATAGGCTGACCTCTTCTTCTCTGTGGCAGCCCCTCCAATATTGGAACATAGCTATCATATTACCTCTAGTCTTTCTTTTCACTAGACTAGACATACACAGTTCCTGCAACCATTCTTCGTATGTTTTAGCCTCCAGTCCCCTAATCTTTGTTGATCTTCTTTGTGCTCTTTCCAGAGTCTCAACATCTTTTTATATTGTGGTAGCCAAAACCAGATGCAGTATTGTTACCAAACAGTATGAAGTGTTAGCAACACTTCACATGATCTTGATTCTATCCCTCTGTTAATATAACCTAAAATTGCATTGGCTGTTTTGGCAGCTATAGCACATTGCTGGCTCATATTTAGGTGACTATCCAATAGGACTCCAATATCCCTCCCACAGTTACTGTTATAAAGCCAGATTTTACCTAATTTGTATCTGTGCATTTAGCGTTTTTTTTTTGCCTAAGTGTAAAACCTTACCTTCTCTCCACTGAATTTTATTTTGTTAGTTGAAGCCATTGTTCAAGTCTGTCGAGATCCATCTGGATCTTAAGCATGTCTTCGGGGGCGGAGGGTGGGTTGTTGGCTGTTCCTGCCAGCTTGTTGTCATCAACAAATTTGATGTTTTCTATTCTCTCAACTAAATCATTTATGAAGATATTGAAGAGTAGTGGGCATAAAACAGAACTTTGGGGTACCCATTGCTTATGTAGATGTAGTTTCATTAAGGATTGTATGTTGAATGCAGTTTGTCAGCCAGTTAATGCATTTGGTGGTGATGCTGTCTATCCCACAGTTTTTTAGTTTACCAAGAAGTAGGTTGTGGTCTCATTTGTCAAATGCTTTACTAAAATCCAAGTATACTATGTCCACAGCATTTGCTGCACAATACAGTGTATGTTTAGTAGTGTCTTTGTCTTAGTGTTGTGGTCACATAAGAATGTATGCGCTGGAATTTGGGGCAGAGCCCCAAAATTCATATTGGGCGTTTGCTTACCCTGACACGTAGGTATTCTCATCCTAACCCTCCCTAAACTTGCTGCATATTCTGCACATTGTCCCCAATCCTACGCCTTCCTTATCCCATGTGCGCTGTCCCTGAGCCTCGCTCACCCACTCTTGCTGATCCTTCCCATACCTCCCTCATGCACTCCCTTCCTGGGCATCTTTCCCAAGCCTAGCCAAGGCACCCTCACACAATCTTCCCAAACCTTGCTGCCTTTTCCTTGCGCTCACTGCCATCCAGCAGCAGCTATTTTCCTGGGACTTGCAACTTCCTGCTGGTTTACCCATTTATCTGTTTGACGGACGCCAGCAAGAAGTTGCCTTGACCATGAGATTCAGTTTACAATGGCAATCAAGACTGTCAAGATTACTATCACTAAGTGATGTGATCACGCTTTACAACCATACCACCTTGCAATGGAAATTCTGTCTCAATTGCCATTGTAAATTGAGGATTACTTGTGTTACTGAATCTTAATTTGTTATTATATATGTGATAAAACAATTAAGTTGTATGTTTAATTTTTACATCAGATTTCCAAATTTTTCCATTGGAAGCAGGGAAAGGTTGTTTAAATTCAGTAAAGAGTAAACCATTTCAGTTTAAAAGAAATGGTTGCAAGAAAGCAATTTGCACTAGTGGAATATTAACTAAGCAATGACATCACACTAAAGGATAAAATAACTTTTTGTTGTTTGCTTTGCCTGATAAATGTAGATGAACATCATACTGGTATTTAGTTAGTCAAAAGTTCCTCCCACTCAATAAAATAGTGCACTTTAGTTGTACAGATAGTCTTTGACTTACAACTATTTGTTTAGTGACTGTTCAAAGTTACAACAGCACTAAAAAAAAGTGTCTCATGACTGGGTTTTTTTTACACTTACAACTGCTGCAGCATCCCCATACTTACACAATCAAAGTTCAGATGCTTGGCAACTGGTTCACATGTATGACAACTGTAGGATCCCATAATCATGTGATTATCTTTTGCAATCTTCTGACAAGCAAAGTCAATGGGGAAGCCTGATTCACTTAACAATTGTGTTGCTAAGTTAACAACTGCAATGATTCACTTAACAACTGTGGCAGGAAAGGTCATTCACCTATCTCAGTTACAAAATTCATCTCTCTCAGTTTGCAACAGAAATGTTGGGTTCAATTGTGTCGTATGGACTAACTTATATAACAAAGAAATGAAACTACCAGTATTATTAATTCTATCTGTGATTTAAGAACTGTAAAGTTTTTAAAGTTTAATAACTTATACTTTAGATATTATTCCAAAATTAAATAAGAATTGCTTTCTTCATTTACTTTTTAGAAGTTGAGTATTTCAGTATAATGGAATGTGTGATTAAGGGAAAGAAGAAGCAATCTGACAATGAAAGAGCCTTCAAGGCTTAAAGGTGAGAGAAACAAACTTAGGAAGGACTGATCCTAATTGATCAGACAATTAAAAGTGGTGGCAGGAAATTTGTACAGATAGTCCTCAAGGTATGACTATTCCTTTAACAACCATATGAATTACAGTGGTGTGGAAAAAATGACTTGCAATAGATCCTCACATATATGACCAGTACAGCATCCCCACGACCAGAATTTTAGCACTTAGGCAACCAGCATGTATTTATGTTCCTAACGTCCTGCAAAGTGTGTATATGTGTGTGTGTATAATAGAAGTAACAATAAAAGTAAACAAATCTATACTATAACTAAGGGGAAGGCTGGCACTGTGTCATCATTCTACAGGTTGAATAATTATAACATAGACATCTCCACTACAAAATTTTGGAACTAACACTATTACTGGAGAGAATTATGGCAAAGATGTTGCTTCTTACAGTTTTTCAATGTTCAGAGGTTGATGTTTATTTATGTAATCCTACTCTGCATGATTAAACCACTATGTGAATTAAAGTTTATTCCCATTTGCTGAACAGGTCGTGCCATATATTGGTTTAGATTAATTTTTAACTGAACATTTGTTTTTACACTGTAACTGCAGAAAAAGTGTGTTGTCAAAAAGTCACAAAATATAGACAACTTCCGGTTTGTCGGCTTCGCCAGCGGCAGGCTTTCGCGATCCTGCGCGATCCCTGCCGCGCTAGCCGTTTTGGTGCCTCCGATCCGGATAGGTTTGGAAGCTAAGGCTGCCTTGCAGAGGCAGCCGAAGATAGGGGGGAGCTGGTGAGGGGTTTGGGGGTGTTGCAGACCCCCTCCCCAGCCGGCAAAACCCCCTTTTCTCAAGGCGGTCGAGCGGTGGTCTGTAATGGCCGCCACAAAGAAGCCGGCAGCTGGGTAAGACTGAGCAGGAGGAAGAGGGGGGAAAGTTTACAAGAGAAAGTTTTTTGGCTGATCCAGGACTTTAAGAGGCGTTTAATCCTGAGAACTATGACTTTTTGAAAAATACTTTGTTTCCAGAGGAGGATTTCAAGCGGCAAAATTGAGGTGCTGAAAGGAAAGTTTACTCTCCTTCCCTATGGAATCAACAAATGGCCATTGAGAAACCTGTTGTTTTTTATAAAAGGTAAAAACTTGGCTTCTTGTTATAAGTGGGAAGGGAGAGGACAAAAAAAAAATATTAAGATCTTGCTGGAGGAGATGCCTTGAAGATCTTGAGACTAGAAATTGATTGTAACAAGGCTGTAAAATACAGATTGGGCTTTTTTTCTTTTCCCTTTTACTGATACCACCCCAGGAAGAGAAAGCGAGAACTTTGTGCGTTGTTTGGACTGATTGATGTCTCTGGGACTTTGAGGAATTGTTTTAACTTTTGAAACATTTTGGTTGCTCTAAGAAGAACAAAGAATGGCTTTATCTGATGATGAACTTAGAAAGGAATATCAAGAAAGTAAGGACGCTGTGAAAGAAGCTTTCCTTTCTTTAGAAATGGCGCTTGCTATTTATCAGCAAACACAACAACAGATGGAGGAAATAGAAGGAGAAAAAGAAGAAGAAGACACCATCTTCAGTGAATCTAAAAAATTAATTAAGAAAGAAAGGAGAAAGAAAGGAAGGAAAATGAAGGACTTAAGACTTAAAAAAAACACTTAAGGAAAAAATAAGATGCAAAACCAACTTAATGTTACTGAGCAAAAGGAGAAAGGATTACAACAGAGAGGGAAAGCTAAAAAGGCGGAGGTTAGTAGAGGGGGGTGGGGTAAAAAGGCCAGGGGGGATAAGAAAGGGAGGGAAAAGCCACAAAGATATGAAACAAGATGAGAAAAAAGGATTTTTTTTTAGGGATGAAGGGTAAGGTATATTTTTAAAAAAAAAAAGATTCTGCAAGGTACATAAGATGGTACTATGTATTAGAAATAGAAAACTAGAATGTTATAAAAATTAATAAAATATTGAAATGTTTAGTAATGACAGATTTTAAAATTTAATAAAATTGTAGCACTTGTTTTTTGAAATAGACAATCGGAATGTTATAAGATTTAATATTTAGATTTATTATCTAATTATATTAATTATTATGAATTTATTATTTTTTCTTTTTAAAGGTTAGTAGGTAGAATGTACTAAGCAGAATCAAATTGGGTATCAGGCGTTATTTTAAATATTAATTTAGGGGGAGGATAGAAAGGCATCATACTCTGATCAGTGATTTCAGGAGAAATTCTTTTATTTTTCTTACTATAGGGAATGAGATAAATGGATAATTTGGAAAGAATGGACAAAAAATACAAATACAATGATTTAAATTAAAATGAATTAAATAAAATAGAAATAAGAAGAATGAAAAGCGGGGAGAAGTTATATAGAAGATATAGAATGGTAAATAAGATAGGTAAGGGTATATAAGATGAGCACGAATTTAATTGAAGTCCATACAAAGAGAGGTAACCTGGGGCCAAACTACTTTCCTAAAAGAAGTTTTATATTTTTGTGTTTTGTGTATCTATGTTTTGTTTGAGAATTAATAAAATCTCGGAGGAATGTTGGATGAGAATAATGGTAATCAAGTCAGAGAGGAATGAAGATGATGACTATAAATTGGATAAATATAGAAAATAATAATAGTAACAATGAAATTGAATACAAAAAGAGAAATAATGAGAAATTTGTTAAGAGATATCTATATGTTTATATTGAAATGGTGTAAAACAGAATTATGTTGCATAAAATAATATTCTACTTGACTTGTAAAATTAATAATGGAAAGAGGTTTTATGTATTTAATGGTTAATGATGGTTTGTTTGTCTTTAAAATCAATAAAATTTGTTCCAAAAAAAAAAAAAAGTCACAAAATATAAATGCTTGTAAATTCTGCTATCTAATTCATTTCTTTATTGTTACTACACTTCATGAGTAACTCTTACAAATATAGAGTTAAGTCCCTTCTATTTTGGAAACATTTTTGGAAATGGTTTGCCAATCCCTTCTTCCTAAGATTGAAAAGGTGTGATTGGTCAGTTACGTAGGTGGCTCCCTTGCCTAAAGCAGTTTTAGAACTAATTGTACTCCATGAGGGGTTAGCCTCTTTGACAGCTCCCCAAAACTGATGAAACACTTTCTTATATACATAATTTTCTTTTAGTGTTCACTTATTTACTATTAACTTTTTTATGTTGATAAAGAATACAGTTTCAGTTCACATAAACAAATCAATATACTTTTATTGATATGAGTATTTATATATTTTTCCTAGATATGTTTTGCTAATGGGTGTGAGCAAGCTAGATGTCCTATATAGGCGTCTACTTCTCACTAAGCTTTTTATTCAAGGATGGGGAAGACCAGAAGACTTAAAAAGGTAGGTTATAAACAATTTTCTAAAGATAAATATTTGATCTTTCCATCTCAATCATTTTTGTAATTCTTAATTAAGGCAAACAGTGCAATTATATTATTTGTAAGAACAATAACTTAGTTGAGCAAAAATGTGAAAATTGACAAAGTTCCTATAGTAGAGTTCATTAAAAGTAACAGTAACAGGGTATGTGTGTGAAATAAAAGTAACACTAGACCTGTTACAGACAATTACAATTATTATATGGAGTCTTTTTTGTTCTTAATATCTGCAACTAATTCTTATTTTTAACAGAATATTTGAATTCAGAAAGATTATTGGAAACAGGGAAAAATGTCAAAATCTTGTTCCAAGGGACTATCCTGTGCACATTAATAAGGTACTAAAATGAATCAATATGCATGGATTGATTTTGATTATTCATAATCACCTATTCAAAACAGAACTATTGAGGATTGATGAGAAGAAACCTTGTATTTGATAAGGTATACATTGTTATATCACCCTGCCAACAAAAGTGTGTATAATCAAAGTTATGGTTTTCACAGTTGCAATGCATGGCTGTGAAAGATGGACTGTGAAAGATGGATGAAAGGCTGAGTGCCAAAGAATTGAGGCCTTTGAACTATGGTGCTGGAGAATACCCCTGCGAGTCCCTTGGACTGCAAGGTGTTCAAACCGGTCAGTCCTAGAGGAGATCAACCCTGACTGCTCTTTCGAAGGCCAGATCCTGAAGATGAAACTCAAATACTTTGGCCACCTAATGAGAAGGAAGGACTCACTGGAGAAGAGCCTAATGCTGCGAAAGATTTAGGGCAATAGAAGAAGAGAATGAGGTGGATGGAGTCACTGAAGCAGTAGGCCTGAGCTTAAATGGACTCCAGAAGATGGTAGAGGACAGGAAGGCCTGGAGGAACGCTGTCCATGGGGTCACCATGGGTCAAACACGATTTCGCAACTAACAACAACATCTGGTTACCAATCTAGATTTATCAATTTCAATACAGTAATCTATAGTTTATCTTACCTTACATTTCTTCTGTCTCATGGGAAGTTGCCCTTGATGGACAAGACACTAGAAAGCAAATTAATTTTCACTGATCTTAAACTTTGCTGGAAATTGATTTTAAAATGACACCAGATTAACATAAAGTATTTGCTGTGTGTACAAGATTAATATTGGGACAGATAGTTCTTAATTAACAATGGTAATTGGCACCAGAATTTCTGTGTCACTGGGTAATTTGGTTAAGGTACCATGTCCAACAATATGACTTTATTGCTTAGCAACATCAATCCTGTCAGTTCCTGTGGCCAATGTTAAGGCAACAAGCAGGTTATTAAGTGAGGCCATTTTTGCAACTTTTTGCCAGTTTCCAACAGGCAAAGTCAGTGGGGAAGCCAGCAATAATTGCAAGACACAGGCAGCTCACAAGCAAGCACGTAAATCAGCCATCACTAGAGTCAACACCGACTTGTGGGCACACAATGTTAACTTTAATTTCTCATTAGTTGATTCAGAAGAAACAATGGCTTGTAAAAAAATTAAAAACCTGGTGTCTGGTAGTGTTTAAACAATGAAAGTCTATACTACTATGGGAATTCTATTGTAGAAACTTGGAGAAGTGTGAATCTTCCAAAGAAAATTCATTCTTTCAGCTCAGCAAATCATTGCAAAGTTGACAAATTTTGGAAAACTAAAATATGCTAGAGTAGTTCTGGGATTATATAGTTTTAAGAAACAGCTGAATATAAATGAAAATCTGATTATGAGTTTCTTCACTCACTATAGCTATTGTTTTTATTATGAAATAGTAGTTAAACTATTTTAAAGCCAACTACGATAAAAAAATTATATTTGCTTACCTCAGTGATTTGATTGTTATGATTGTTATACAAAAGCAGCAGTTTTGTACGAAGTATGATTGCTCCCAAACCAGTAGTGCCTATGACTGCTGTCTTTCTATTACCATGTGACTATTGAACAGATACTCTGAATTCACTAGTCTAGTTATTACCATGAAATTATTCCATTGTTAGAAACCTCCTTTATTCATTAGTTAGGATGATTATGGATATGCATCTTATTAAATGCTTCTACTTACAAATTTTTCCTAAATTAAATTTTGAAAGCTGAATCATTTCCTTTCCCTCCAAACTTCTCTTGCCCCCACCCAAACTAACAAAATGTTATATCAACCTGAGCTCAATCACCACTAAAGCAAGAAAGATTTGTCTTGCTTCAAAATTGGTGGAGGTGGGATTTGCTTGTGAAAGAGTGGGAGAAATTGGCAGAAAATAACACTGACAGGATTCATATCTTGAATTAAAGTAGTATATCATCAAAGTGTGATTTAGATGGTTTACAATATCTTAATGAGTTATACTGTATATTAATACTTGTGAACTTGCTTAGCTCTGGTTATTAATTAGCATAGCTTTTGTGAACAGTTTACTTCTGTTTAGCAAAACATTCATTTTTTTATAAAAACTTTGATAGTGACTGTAAAAATATGCTGTTTACAGGTTGAGGAACAATCAGACTGCAAGATTCTTGATGGACACTTCATTTCTCCTTTGGCACATTATGTTCCTGATATCATGCCATCAGAGTCAATTACTGCAAGGTAAAAATAAACATATACTGTAAGTTAAAAATATAGAACTAAATAAGTTATGGACCAAATATAGTGATAAAGTGATACAAATGCACACATGTGCAAGATATAGGAGAATTATTATTTCATATAAATAATTTTTCATTATTTTCTTTCATTTGACAGGTTTCAATTTATAGTACCAAAGAGATGGAACAGCAAGTACAAACCTGTTTGTATTCATTTAGCAGGCACTGGAGATCATGTACGCTTCAGTGTTGTTCAATAGTGGTTTCTCAATATAGCTATAGTGGTAGTATTTAATTTAACTTTATTTAAACTGTATTTTTAGTACTTTTGGAGACGACGAACTTTAATGGCCCGTCCAATGATCAAAGAGGCCTGCATGGCTTCATTATTGTTAGAAAACCCCTATTATATCCTTTTTATTTGAGTATTTGTACCTTTGAATACAGAGGAGAGAGAAAGTGTTATCCAGTGACTTATTGAATTCAGATATCAATATAGTAATAGGAAAATTGCATCAAAATGTGTAAAACATAAATATGTTTGATTCTGAGATAAATAAGCAGTTTGTAAATTCACTGAATTACCATAGGCTGTAGTAATCACTTGGAGTTTGGGAGTCTTGTATTGACATTTTGCAGCCTATCCTGATGGCAAATCCCTACACTTCATTTTTTAAATTTGTAAATTTAGGAAATTAAATGTTCTATCCTAGTGGGTTAGTAATCACTGCAGTGACTAAATGTGCTTAAGGTAACTATTTTAACAAGAGGTTTATTTGATTTATAGTAAATAAGCAGAATGTTAACTTGTCAAAATATTTAACAATAATTCCTTTAACTTGCCTGTCTATACATGGGTACAGAAAACCTAAGGATCAGTTGTAAGTATTATGATTACATAATTATAATAATAGCTTTTATTAATGTGTAGAAATAACTTTAATTCTAATGCATTTTATTCTAACGTATAAAATGTGATCATGTTATGGAAAAACATTTCAAGCCATTGTAATTGCAAATATTGCAATTAATCAATTCAGTGACCAAATATTATTGAAGCTTGACTATGAAATGATTTGGGGAAACATTTTAACTTTGAATATTTTCTGCCAGAATATTTAATCTGAGATTCTTCAGATCCTACCAGTGCTCCAGTATCACAGAAATGAATTCTGCTTTAATATATTGTCCTAAATTTACTTATACTCAGCAACTGAATATGACATGATTCAAATGTGTGGGAACTATATTTCACAGTAAATATTTAAAATGATTGTTCTTGATGTGATATCCTATCTGTTGCTGCTGAATAAACTGGTAACTTAGAGAAATTAAAAAATAATCAGTTTCTAAACAGACCTGCAAGAATTATTATTTTTGTGCTTTCCTCTACAATGCTGGATTTTGTTCAGACACCAGATCTATCCACTGTTAGAACCTAGAAGAGGTACAGTTAAACTTATTGTTCCTATAGAAAACAAACATGCAATACTGTTGCTTAGAAAAGATAGTAATTTACCTATGAAAACACGACAAAAGTTGTTCGGAATTGTAGTACCTTAATACTATATGGATTATATTTAGTTAAAGTCCAGAGTATTTTATTTTGACATATACAAATACTATGTCAATACAGTATGTTCTTTATCTAAATGAAGAAAACACAATTTTATTATCCATCAACAGCAATTATATTATTGTTTTGAGATCTAGTTTAAGTGGCTTTCTTGTATTGAATGGTCTAGATTATTGCTTTAACTGATCCCCTTTTATCATATATGAGTAAAAAACAGATAACAATCCATGGGTGTTTCACAGCAGCATTTAAAAATTACTGGGTTATTTGCAACTAAATAATAGATAGCAAGATCATTTCATTTGAATAAACCATAGTTTTGTTCAAACATTTGTAGCACATTGTCTTTTAACCTGTTCTAATAATATAACTTAATACACGTGAATTTGCTATTAATATATTTCATCAAACAAGGCAGCTTACTTTTCTTTCCTTTGGGAGGAAAGAAGATCCTGTCTAAAAAATGTGTCTGACCTATTTGTGATGGGAGGAGCTCTTGTTCTAGAATCAGCAACTCTGTTGCATTGGCTGGAAAAAGAAGGATATGGACCTCTAGGGATGACTGGCATATCAATGGGAGGACACGTAAGCAGTTTTTAATTAATAATAATTGAATTGAAGTAGATGGTAGCACCCAGCTGAACTTGTCTGATCACAAAAAAATCAAATCAAATATGTACTAGAATGGAGATTACTTGGAAATTCCAGACTATAGACTAGATTGGAAAATTGTAAAAAAGAAGACTATTTAACAGCACTTTTGTAAAAAAAGTGGAAGGATAACATATATGTTTATATATTATCACCAGAAGCTGATCTTCACTCAAGGGTAACTTAATTCCTAATTGTGCTTATGTTCTTTCATGTCATACTACACTAAATGGAAAATAACCAGCAAAATGCCTAAAATCTGATTGTAACACTTCATATTGAGAAATGTGTGAGGACTGGGGTGGTTTTGTAGACTAATTCTAAACAAAGCAATTTAAGAAGTAAAGAGCATTATAAATTAAAAATATATATGGTTCATTTGCAGTTATACTGCCAGAGCTTGTAAGGACTATTGTTTATGTAATAGCAAGAAATTTTAAAAAGTTTGACAAGGGAAGGATAGATTCATAGTATTTTAATATCTTTTTTTCAAATTAAAGTGAATGTAATTTATACAGCATTAGGAAGTCAAGGAAACACAAATTAAAGTTTTAACTCGCCCAGTGATAATTGTCTTGCTGTGATGTGAACATTACATAGAGTAGCCTTATTCAGATTTTCTAACTATCCCTAGAATAAACGCATCATTCAATGTTCTAAATTTAAATGAAATTCCATTCTTGTGTGATTTTACATAAACTTTCATATGGAACTCATTTAATAAAGATATTCAGAAAGCAAACGTAAACCTTTATGCATTTCAGGAATATAAATTTCTTGAATAGTTTTATAATATGTACTATATTCCTATACACTGCTCAAAAAAATAAAAGGAACACTTAAACAACACAATGTAACTCCAAGTCAATTACACTTCTGTGAAATCAAACTGTCCACTTAGGTAGCAACACTGATTGACAATCAGTGTCACATGCTGTTGTACAAATGGAGTAGACAACAGGTGGAAAGCATAGGCAGTTAGCAAGACATCCCCAATAAAGGAGTGGTTCTGCAGGTGGTGACCACAGACCACTTCTCAGTTCCTATGCTTTCTGGCTGATGGTTTGGTCACTTTTGAATGCTGGCAGTGCTTTCACTCTAGTGATAGCATGAGATGGAGTCTACAACCCACACAAGTGGCTCAGGTAGTGCAGCTCATCCAGGATGGCACATCAATGCGAGCTGTGGCAAGAAGGTTTGCTGTGTCTGTCAGCGTAGTGTCCAGAGCATGGAAGCGTTACCAGGAGACAGGCCAGTACATCAGGAAAAGTGGAGGAGGCCATAGGAGGGTAAAAACCCAGCATCAGGACCGCTACCTCCGCCTTTGTGCAAGGAGGGGCAGGAGGAACACTGCCAAAGCCCTGCAAAATTACCTCTAGCGGGCCACAAATGTGCATGTGGCTGCTCAAACGGTCAGAAACAGACTCCATGAGGGTGGTATGAGGGCCTGACATCCACAGATGGGGGTTGTGCTAACAGCCCAACACCGTGCAGGACATTTGGCATTTGCCAGAGAACACCAAGATTGGCAAATTCGCCACTGGCGCCTTGTGCTCTTCACAGATGAAAGCACGTTCACACTGAGCACATGTGACAGACATGACGGTCTGGAGACGCCGTGGGGAATGTTCTGCTACCTGCAACATCCTCCAGCATGACCGGTTTGTCAGTGGGTCACTAATGGTGTGGGGTGGCATTTCTTTAGGGGGCCGCACAGCCCTCCATGTCCTCGCCAGAGGTAGCCTGACTGCCATTAGGTACCGAGATGAGATTCTCAGACCCCTTGTGAGATCATATGCTGGTGCGGTTGGCCCTGGGTTCCTCCTAATGCAAGACAATGCGAGACCTCATGTGGCTGGAGTGTGTCAGCAGTTCATGCAAGATGAAGGCATTGATGCTATGGAGTGGCCCACCCGTTCCCCAGACCTGAATCCAATTGAGCACATCTGGGACATCATGTCTCGCTCCATCCACCAATACCACGTTGCACCATAGTCTAGGTGTGGGAGAAGATCCCTCAGGAGACCATCCGCCACCTCATCAGGAGCATGCCCAGGCATTATAACGAGGTCATACAGGCGCGTGGAGGCCACACACACGACTGAGCCTCATTTTGACTTGTTTTAAGGACATTACATCAAAGTTGGATCAGCCTGTAGTGTTTTTTTCCACTTTAATTTTGAGTGTAAGTCCAAATCCAGACCTCCATGGGTTGCTAAATTTGATTTCCATTGATAATTTTTGTGTGATTTTGTTGTCAGCACATTCAACTATGTAATGAACAAAGTATTCAATATTTCATTCATTCAGATCTAGGATGTCTTATTTTGTGTTCCCTTTTTTTGAGCAGTGTACTTTCAGGTAGTATCTGCTATATCCATTGCTATATCCATTTATTTGATAAGCATTTATAACAATGCTGTTCAAATCTTATTGTTTGGCTTTATATGAGATATGGTTAGCTGAAATTGAAAAATGAATTCTATGGCAATTTTTTCATATCAATTTATGAAAAACATTTCATGTTTTGATTTTTGAAAATTATCTGGCTTTTTTTTTACAGATGGCATCATTAGCAGTATCTAATTGGCCTAAGCCATTACCATTAGTTCCTTGTCTGTCCTGGTCTACAGCCTCTGGTGTTTTTACTACGGTAATACATTCTTAGTTGGTATATAATTATGTAAATCCTTTGAAAGCATCTCAGCTTGAAATATTAAAGCAACCATATCTTTTTCTAGAATCAATGGATTCTTTTTCTAGAATCAATGGATTCTTTTTCTAGAATCAATGGATTACTTCTAGAAGTTGACTCCATTGCATGTCCACCTAGCCAATTTGTTTAACTGAGTTGTTTTACTATTGCAAAGAGATGCATGATATACATTACTATGTATTGCTAAGTCCTTTTTTCAAAGGATTTGAACATCCCTAATGTATGTCATGTATTTAAACCTTGAATAGTATCAGAGTACTTTGTTATGACAAAAAACTAATCTACAACATACTTTTAATTGTAATATGGAAATAGGTTCCTTTTTCTTGTGATTATGACACCATTTCACAAAAGCTTTGATCTTTTTTAAATGTTTAAAATCCCTGACCAAATCCTTCATTTCAGAATGGATTTGTTGCTTGGAAATCATATGGACTATTGACCCTTTCCTTTGTAATTGAATCCAGAAAAACATTTCCAGAGTGATGGAATTTAACAAGTAAAATCCTGCATAATTAAAACTGGTTCTTAAATAGTGCATACAATGTATAATCCATCAGACTTTCTCTTTAATTTCAGGGTGTATTGAGCAAGGCAGTGAATTGGAGGGAACTTGAGAAACAGTATTATACTCAGAATGTTTATGAAGAAATAATTCAAATGCTTGAATATTGTGGAGTGAGTAAACATTATTTTTTTTAATTATAACTCCTATACAATTTCTAAGAGCAGTTTAATTTGTAACTATAACTCTACTCCAATTTCTTTGAGCTATTTTGATGCAATAGTAGATAAAACTTTTAACAAAACTTTATTATAATACATTTTGTATTAGTCTTCTGTGAAATTGTTTTTCAGTTATATGTAACAACCACCCAAATAGTTGTTCTTAATCTTTAAAAATCTCTGAGATGCTTAGTTACAATTTTTAAAGTCAGAAAAGAGGGAACATATATTTTTACAGAATTAACTATTTAGAAAATAGAATTTGAATTATCATACAAAAGATAATTTCTGTGTGCTTTGTTGAAATTGGTAAACCTTTGAGATCTCTTTAATAAAATAAATATTGAAGTGAGTAATTTGCACATTAAAATGGTGTTGGAGAAACCCACTTCAGAATTCTCAGTTCTTTTCTTATAGAGGTTTCTTTAAACTTGGCCCTGTTAGGGATAACATTGTTTACCCAAACTGGTTTAGGTAAAATAATAAATATGTTATCATGGTTTATTAGTTAAAGTGTCTGCAACTTTAACTGTAGGAATGTAATTAAGGGAGTGGTTGTAAAAAGCACCATAAAAGAAGCAAGGAACTGCAGCTTGCTCTCTCTGGCTTTATGATCCCTAATTACTGGATGAAGATTGCGTTTTTCCCTACTGGAACAGGAGAGAGATAAAGGACTGATTTATTTGTAAGTGAACTGACATAGGATATTCTACACGGACTTTGCTAAATGAATATCCTTGAATGGACTGACTAAAATGATACATGACTAAAGGACTGTTATTTTGACTATGTTATAAACTCTAAATGGAATAAACTATATATTTTGATAGCACAAGCGTATCTGTTATTTTTACTGTATGTTAACAAACATACAAGCTTATCTCACTCATTTATCTGTGTGCCTATCTGACTAACGCTGCACATTCTGTTTAGCTTGTCTCCTTAACCCTGGTTGAGGAACCCAGGCTTAACACTGGTTATGGGCCCAGAGGCTGCAAAGTCAGTTTAACAAGGATAAAACAAATTTATGTAAAAAGTGAGAGTTTGTGTTGTTAAACGTTACAGTAAACAGACAGCTGTGTTTTATTAATTATAGTTTTATATCCATATAAGAAAACATGGCACAAGTCACTCTACAAAGTTTATCCCTTATATCCAAGCTGGATGGAACAAGCTATGTATCATGGTCAATGAAATGTAGTCTACTTCTACGAAGAGAAGGTCTGTGGAACATAATTGAAAATCCACCAAACATAGAGGAATGGGATCCAGAGATTGAGGAAGATAGACTAAAGATAAAAGATTTTATGCAGAAAAATGAACAAGCTATTTGCATGATAGGACTAACACTGTCTGACCAGCAACTTGTTCATATCCGTGGAGAGCAAACAGCTGTTGGGTGTTGGCAGAAGCTGAAGAGGATTTATGTCCAAGATAACGTTGGTGCTCACATAAATCTAACACAGAAGCTTTTCAGGACGCATCTCCAGACGAATGGTGATATGCTTAGTCATTTGAATTCTATACAAAGCATTTTTCAAGAACTGCATGAGAAAGAGCTTATTTTCTCTGAACTACACCAAGTCTACATAATTCTATCATCACTAAACGAAAGTTATGATAACTACGTCACTTCCCTTGAAATTTTGTCTAAGGAAAGTCTAACTTTAACTGATATAGCTGGCAGATTGATTGAAGAGGCAAGAAGAAGACTTGAAAGAGATCAGTTAAGGAGGGAGCAACCTCAAAAAGAAGATAATAAATCTCCTACTGCATACGCAATTAAAAAGTGTTTTAATTGTGGAGGAAGAGGACATTTGGCAAGATTTTGTAAAAAAGCAAAGCGCCAGAACGCTGGCCAGAATACTAAAAGTAACCAAAAGAAAACTGAAAGCTAAAGCTCAAGGTATAGCATATTGTTCTTTCATAAAAGAGAATGTAAAAATGTTATATGTACCACAACTTAAGTTTAATTTAATTTCAGTTAGAATTTTGGTTAAACTAGGATATGTTGTTACCTTTAAAGGAGATAACTGCATAATTGAGAAAGAAGATAAGAATATTACTGCATCTTTAAGAGGTGAATTATATGTGTTAAATGATAATGGTTTAGAGGTGGCTAACACAGTTTATGATTATAAGAAACCTAATGATGAATGTATTCACTTGTTACACAGATGGCTAGGACATTTAAATTTTAAAATGCTTAAGAGAACTGTTCAACTATCTAAGGGAATAAGTTTGAAACCTTGTAATAAGTATTTGCAATGCTTTGCCTGTAATCAAAGCAAAAGCAGGGTCAAACCGGCTAATAGAGTTGATGGATTTACCACCAAAGAGCCTTTAGAAGTAGTACCGTATATACTCGAGTATAAGTCGACCCGAATATAAGCCGAGGCACCTAATTTAACCACAAAAAACTGGGAAAACTTATTGACTCGAATATAAGTCGAGGGTGGGAAATGCAGCAGCTACTGGTAAATTTCAAAAATAAAAATAGATGCCAATAAAAACTTTCACTAGGACAGTTGAGAATAAGTTTGATGTTCACAATTTCCTCTTTGAAAGAGACCAGTAAATAGGGAACAAGAAGATGAAGAAAAAGAAGTGTGTTTTTTCACACTTTTCACACTGAAGTGAACAAAAATGGCATCATAGGAACAGGCTTATTCTCAGTCCAAAGGTTTGTTTCTGATTTCTTCCCTGATTTAAGGGAAATTTGGGAAACGATCTCACTATCATGAAAGGTTTGATTGATTCACTAACCCAAAAGATGATGATGATGACAGTGGTAGGCAGGAGTCACTCTCTCCCTTGCAAGAAAAAACCAAGAGCCGTTCTTATGATATCTCTCTCTCTCTCTCTCCCCCTCCTCCCCCTCCTCCCGAGTGGACTGAAAGCAGCTGGAGCTGAGGAAATGAAACTGAGTGGAGCGACCTCGGCTCGCATTGCTTTCTCAGCCAAGAGCTCAGAAAAGCCTCCCCCTCCTCCTCCCCCTCCTCCCGAGTGGACTGAAAGCAGCTGGAGCTGAGGAAATGAAACTGAGTGGAGCGACCTCGGCTCGCGTTGCTTTTTCAGCCTAGAGCTCAGAAAAGCCTCCCCCTCCCATGCTTAAAAGTTGCAAAGGAAACACGGAAGCAGGGAAACGGCTGCCCAGTTTCGGAGCTCCAAACCATTTTTTTTTTCAGAGGGGAATCTGACTCGAGTATAAGCCGAGGGGTTTTTTTTCAGCACAAAAAATGTGCTGAAAAACTCGGCTTATACTCGAGTATATACGGTATTTGCTGATTTAATAGGTCCGAAAAAAACAAGTGTAGGAGGAGCTCGATACATATTAAGTATAATGGACCACTATTCTAGATATGGGTTTTGCTATTTAATGAAGAGCAAAACTGAAACGTATCTAAATATCTTTAATTGGATAAAATTTGCAGAAAGAAAAACTAAAAATAAATTAGTAACTCTTATGACAGATAATGGTACGGAATTTATAAATAATAAATTTCAGAATAGACTTAGAATGTTAGGTATTCAACATAAAAAGTCTGCACCATATAGGCCACAACATAATGCCTTTATAGAAAGACGAGGCCAAACACTGCAGTCAATGGCACGTACTATGTTGTCTGATTCAGGATTACCTGACAATTTATGGGGAGAAGCAATAATGTGTGGTAATCATATATTAAATAATGTTGTTAATTCAACAACAGGTGAATTACCATTCACACTGTGGCATGGTATAAAACCTGATTTAAGTTACATGCACACATTTGGAGCACCAGCATGGGTGCATATCCCTTCACAACTCAGACACAAAGGATAGCATAGAGCTAAAAGATTATTTTTTGTAGGATATGAATTTAATCATAGATCTTATAGATTCTGGGAACCAGATACATCTAGAGTTTACACCAGTGCTAGTGCTAAATTCCTAGAACATGCAGGATGGAATAGATTAGAGCAAGATTTAAATAACGAAATAATTATTGAACCCTACAAAAGGCAAAAAGATCAGACTAATTATAAGAAGAGTCCAATAAAAGAAGAAGTCCACGAAGAACAAATAGGATCAGAACAAGAAGAAACTGTTGATCAGGAAGAGTTAGATAATCAAGAACAGTTAATCAATGAAAGTCCACCTGTAAGTCCTGTAATGCCTAGACGTACTACACGTGTAACTAGACCACCTGATAGGTATCAAACAAGTATAGTTTGCCAAGTAACTAAAGTTCCAACTAGTATAGATGAACTTAAGAAGTATCCTGCTAAGGATCAGGAGAATTGGCAAAAGGCAATGGAAAAAGAACTAAATTCATTAAAGGTAATGAAAGTATATGAAGATGCCAAATTACCTCCAGGAGAAAAATCCATTGGGTGCAAATGGATATTTAAAGTAAAAATTGGAAATGATGGGACTGTTACCCATAAAGCTAGGTTGGTAGCTCAAGGATTTAATCAAACTGCATCTGATTACGATGAAGTTTTTGCACCAAGTCTTAAAGCAACATCTTTGAGAGCAGCTTCAGTGTGGGCAGCGAAGAAAAACTATATCATTAACCATTTAGATGTAGAAACTGCTTATCTGCATGCACCATTGCAGCACACTATATATTTGAAAAAGCCAATTATTATAAAAGACAAGAAAGTAAATAGTAATGATTGTTGGAAATTCAAAAAGAGTCTTTACGGGTTGAAACAATCTGGCTTTGAGTGGAATCAATATATTGTGAAAGAATTAAACAATATAGGTTTTAAATCTGGTTTAGCAGATCCATGTGTGTTTAAAAGAGAAAATAATGGAACGGTGTCATTATTGTTATTATTTACAGATGATATTGCTTTGATAACAGATTAATAATGAAGCTAATGAGATTATATCAATATTAGCTAAAAAGATAAAATTAAAGCATTTAGGTGAAATTAAAAGGTATCTAGGATTGACAATTAACAAAACAAAAAATGGATTTAAGATATCTCAAGAAGATAAAATTTGCCAATTAATTAAAACGTATAAAATGGAACTTTGTAAACCGGCAAAGACTCCAATGAGTCAGGAAGTTTGCCAAACTGATGATCAAAGTCCCAAATTTGATAAGTCTATGTATCAATCTTTGATTGATAGCTTATCATATATAAGCAATTGGTCAAGGCCAGATATAGCTTATAGTGTAAATCAGCTGGCACGTTTTAATTCAGATCCACATCAATGTCATTGGCAATCATTAAAGAGAATTTTAAGATATCTTAAAGGAACAATGAACCATGCATTGTATATAGAACCAAAGGGTGATTTGAGTCTTAGTGCCTATGCAGATGCAAGTTTTGCAACTGACATAAACACTAGAAAATCAACATCTGGGGTGGCTATATTATTTGGTAAGACACTAATAGGGTGGAGGTCAATCAGACAACAGCATATTAGCTTGTCCACGATGGAAGCGGAATTTTCATGTCTGTCATTACTATGCACTGACTTAATTTTGTACAAACAGTTATTATTAGAGATGGGTATAACTGTTAAAGATTCCATTATTGTGTACGAGGACAACCAAGCAGCCATAAAGTTAGCTACTAATATTGCTGTAAAAACTAGATCAAAGCATACTGATTTAAGATACTTAAATGTTAGAGGATCTGTAAAGAATGGGCTAATTAAATTGGAATACTGCATGACAGAAGAAAACATTGCAGACCAATTTACAAAAGCTCAAGGAGTAATTAAGTTTAAAGAGAGTTGTAACAAATATGATTTAAAGATGTAAATAGTTATTATATTTACCTAAAAGGGGAGAATGTTAGGGATAACATTGTTTACCCTAACTGGTTTAGGTAAAATAATAAATATGTTATCATGGTTTATTAGTTAAAGTGTCTGCAACTTTAACTGTAGGAATGTAATTAAGGGAGTGGTTGTAAAAAGCACCATAAAAGAAGCAAGGCACTGCAGCTTGCTCTCTCTGGCTTTATGATCCCTAATTACTGGATGAAGATTGCGTTTTTCCCTACTGGAACGGGAGAGAGATAAAGGACTGATTTATTTGTAAGTGAACTGACATAGGATATTCTACACGGACTTTGCTAAATGAATATCCTTGAATGGACTGACTAAAATGATACATGACTAAAGGACTGTTATTTTGACTATGTTATAAACTCTAAATGGAATAAACTATATATTTTGATAGCACAAGCGTATCTGTTATTTTTACTGTATGTTAACAAACATACAAGCTTATCTCACTCATTTATCTGTGTGCCTATCTGACTAACGCTGCACATTCTGTTTAGCTTGTCTCCTTAACCCTGGTTGGGGAACCCAGGCTTAACAGGCCCTACACTACATGAAGTATTAGAGAGGATGATTAGGATGTTTGGGATTTAGAGAATGACATTTTCAGCAATAGTGTCTGTACCGTTCTCACTACACGTTAGTCTGTATGCAGCTTGACATACAGCTAAACCCACCTATCCTCCAATAAAACAGACCATGTGCGTAGATCTGAATGCTTTATTGAAAGAACAGGGGGAAATAGGAGTACATACAATGAGAACCAAATACAATATCTTCCTTCTGCAACTTTTTGCTCCTGGAATCTCAGACTTCTTTCCATAAAATTATACAGCCACAGTGGAGCCAAAAATTTCCTTTGCTAAGCAAGATAGTTGTTAAATGAGTTGTGCCCCACTTTACAACCTTCTCTGCCATAGTTAAACAAATCACTGCCGTTGTTAAATGAATCTCGCTTCCTTCATGGACTCTGCTTGTCGCAAATCGGCTGGGAAAGTTACAGATGGTGATCACATGACCTGAGGACAATGCAACTCTCATAAATACATGCCAGTTGACAAATGTCCAAATTTTGATCACATGACCAGTGGGGATGCTGCAACAGTTTTAAGTGTAAAAAATGGTCATGAATCACTTTTTTTCAGTGCCATTGTAATATCAACAGTCACTAAACAAATGGTTGTAAGAACTACCTGTAGCACATTTTGATATTTTCAATCGCTTATTATTTTATGGTTATTTGAAAGGTGTTTTATTGTAAGCTATCTAGTACTGCAAGAAGTTGCATATAAAAATCAATAATTTAAATCAATAAATATTGCTATGTAGAATTACAAAGAGGACAGGGATATTACAAATTACTTGAAGAAATAGTTATCAGCCTTAAATCCATAGTGCCAGGTGCTTGTCAAATTAGTTGCAAATAAAAAGGATTTTGCTAAATCAGTGACATTGTTTCCATTTTCTTTTGTTTGTATAAAAATGTTAGTATGAGGACCATCTTATATGAAAATACTTACTAGTAAAGGTAAAGGTTCCCCTCGCACATATGTGGTAGTCGTTTCTGACTCTAAGTGGCGGTTCTCATCTCCGTTACAAAGTCGAAGAACCAGCGCTGTCTGAAGACGTCTCCGTGGTCATGTGACTAAACACCAAAGGCACATGGAACACTGTTATCTTCCCACCAAAGTGGTCCCTATTTTTCTACTTGCATTTTTACATGCTTTCGAACTGCTAGGTTGGCAGAAGCTGGAACAAGTAATGGGAGCTCATTCCATTATGCAGTACTAGGGATTCAAACTGCTGAACTGCTGACCTTTCTGATCGACAAGCTCAGCGTCTTAGCCACTGAGCCATCCCTTTCACTTAGCTAGTAGAAGTTACTAATTATTTTGATTATTATGGGATTACATAATCCACACTGAGCAAAATTGTTTACACTTCGGTGTCGTTAGTGTTCTATTATGCATCTTACCCTTGGTATATCTTTTTCTTTAAAAAAATTAATTGAACATAGTAGGAACAAGTGCTTGATAGTTCTCAACTTATGACCAGAATTGGGACTGGAATCCTGATCATTAAGCAAAGAGATTAAATAAACTTTGATAGAACCAAAAAGGGCAATACAAAAACAGAGAAGTAATAAAACTCCAGGGCCAGATGGACTTCGGGGGAATTATATAAGAGTATGCACGAATCAATGGAATTGTTAATGTTGGAGGTATATAATGGGGCATTAATAGAAGCTAAACTATCGGAATCGTAGGGCAGTGCACAGGGCAAGGGGAGGGGAATATCCTTCAGGCTGCAGAAACAAAGCTTGAATCTTCAGGACCTGGGCTTCATTTCTCCAGCCCAATGCAGGAGTTCCCTTTATGCAGGTGGAAAAGAGGGGATACCTGTGCTGCACTGAAGAAATGAAGCCCAGGTCCTGAAGATTCAAACTTTGTTTCTGCAGCCTGAAGGATATTTCCCTCCATTTGCCCTGTGCACTGGGGGAGGGGGGAATCTTTTGACTAGTAGTTTGATTTCAAAACATCTGCAAAGGCAACCCCACACACTCAGTGCATGGTAGTTAATCCAATTAGAAAGTTGTCCGCACATGAATCTCTTTCATTAGGTAGTGTATTTGAAAATGTATCAGCACTTATTCTCAATAAGTTTAGAAAAAACTAAATGACTGATATGAGTTACCAACATTTCTCATAATATATGGCAGGGAGAACACTTCAGGGTCGAGTCTTGAATCTATTAATTTGTAATAAAGCTTCTGAAGACTTCCTTTTCCTCAGTTTATTTTAAGCGGTAATCAAACAATTGGCAGTACGAGGATATTTCCATATAATTAGAATGGTAGCAATTTATCATAATTTATCAGTAATTTCATGGTACTGTTTTGTGTTTATATATTTTGATAGGTCATTCACAATAGAAAATAAATTGTTCTTAATAAACGCAGGAAGAATAGAAAGAGTAAGAGAACATTAATGTTTATATTTCTTTTTTTAATTTCTACTTCGAGTTTTCTTTAAAAATAAAAATGTATTTTAACTGAACACATATTTTGGACAAGAAGATTCATATAGAAGTATCTAATTCAAGAGATAAATTTATTTTTACACATTTTAAAACATCAAGTAAGATGTATGTTTGATTGAAAAGAGGACATTGAAAAATATGTCAAATTTCAATTTAATGAATATTTCTATTCAGACAGATTCATTCAAGATGGGACAAGATTTTGTTAAAAATTCTCCAAGCAGTGTGGACAACTTGAGTTGTCTTGATCTCAACTCTGGTATTCTGCATTTGGATATCGGAAATAAAGTTCCTTCTTCGGAAGTGGGTCACTGCCTTAGTCGTAATAGAAACAATCTAATCTCCTCAAAAGAAGAATTGTTGGTGCAAGATGAACCCAAAACGCAGTGCGTAAACCGGATATTTTCAACCAGCACCAATAATGCTAACTTTTCCAATGAACAAAATCACCTGATAAGTAGAAAAAATGACAGTTTACAAAGGGAATCATTACGATTTATGAAAGGAGTAATGGATGAATGTACTCATGTTGCTAATTTTTCAGGTACATATTAATTTTGGAATATTTTAGATTTTCTATGTTATTTATAAATTTATAATCCTATTTAATAATTATCCATCTCTGAGCACTGTTAATTTTATTATACTTTTTTCTAAGTTGTCTTTTCCAAATGTGCATGCCTTCTAAATTTGAATTTGTTCTTATGTTCTTTATATTTCTTTCTAGCAAATGTAGACATCTTTCTAGACACCAATGTAGATGACATCAGACATTTTTTTAATATATATAAAAATGAGTTTCTTTTAACTGCTAACTTTATAATATAGTAATCTACATTATAATGCAAAATAATTATATTTATATACATTTACATTGATAGAGTCTGAAGAAAAACCAGAGCATAGCACTTAATTTTTATATATACTAGGCTTTGACCACCTAAAGAAATTAAAGAAATTTAGATTTCTTTTAAATAAGATTAAATGCAGGATGAATTTCAGCATTGCAGTTTTTTTTTTAAATAATTAAGCAATTTGGAAGGTTTGAACATACAAAGGCAGAGCTTGGGAGAAAATAATACTGAGTGGATAATATCCCAGGAAGTGAAGTTGGGGCCTATTAGTTCCACTGATTCAAAGTTGAGATCACTGATGTTGTGCTTCCAAATTAGAGCAGCAAAAAGTTAACAGCTATGCAACTGATTTTACAGTGTATTGAAATGATGGAATACATTTTTCTGCAACATGGCATTTAAATGGCATGCATACCCTACTCCAAAACAAGTGATAGGACAACCTCAAAACTAAACTTGATTTATGCTTAATTATATTTAATTTTTACATAAATGTAATTACTATTGCAAGTGAAATTATAATTGAATAAATCAGGGCAGTTTGTAGGGTCTCTGCTTATTCAATTTCTCCATTGGCCCTATTCTAATACTTCATGGAATATAAAGACTTATTTCTGCAGTAGCAAGAAAACTGGTTTAATTTCAGAAATGTGTTAAAATCTTTTCTGATTCACACTTCCTAATACTTCAATATACAAATCTAAGCTGTTGGCAGCCTTTATGCTATTATTAATGTTATATTGCCACCTGTTGGTGTACTTATGAGTGTTAATTGAATTATTTTATAATGCAACAAATATTTCTAACAACATTAAATCTAATGTTAATAAATTTATCTTCAAATAAATTGTTTTTCTCAGTTCCAGTTGACCCCACATTGATCATAGTTATCCAAGCTAAGGAAGATGCCTATATTCCAAGAACTGGAGTGCGTAGCCTTCAAGAAATTTGGCCAGGATGTGAAATCAGATACTTGAATGGAGGTCATGTTAGTGCTTATCTCTTCAAACAAGGATTATTCAGGTTAGTCATTCAAAGTAAGCACTGAAAATCAAGTGTAGCTACTGCTTGAATCATTTAAATTATTTGTATACTGCTTATTTAAATGTTCAAAATCAGTTTAACATAATTAATTACAAAATAAACTCCAGAGCCTTAATAGCTCTAACAGTATACTAATAACCTTACTATACTTTTTAAAATACTTTATACACATCGGTGTAGACTTTTGATACTACAAAGTACATGCCTTAACAAAGAAAGCCTCCTTACATCCCCATGAACTGGCATTCTGTAAGTCATTATGCAGGAAGTAGGATATCCCCAAGGATCCATGGGGTCTAGTTGGAGATATAATTGAAAATGGACTTTTAGGTTTTAGTTTCTGTTACATAATACATGACCTGTTGGATCATCACTTCAGAGATATTTCCATATCAGATTCCTCAATGGCTTCAACAGTGGCAGAGCTCCTGGTGTATTGGAAAGGTTCTTTAAAACCAGGAAGATAATCTGAGATGTATCTGCTTGAAAATAGCCCATGTCAAACTATCAAACAGCAAGTCAAGCATCATCAATTGACCATACAAAATGTTTTATGACATCCTACAGTTAGTTTTAGGGGTAAAGCTCAGTTTGGTACTTAATATTAAAGTGCATAAACCATCTTGCAAGTAGAATTGTAATTTGTACATGAAAATCTGATAATGAAGTTTAGTTTATAGTGACAGCAAGTTGAACTTTTAAAATAATAAAGCCTTATTGGAATCAATATCTAAATGACATTAGTACAATTAATTCTTTTTTTTTTCCTTTTAGGCAAGCCATATATGATGCATTTGAACGTTTTGTTCAGAAATATTTGGTGTAATCCTATTCTGTTAAATTGTTTCATGTACTTTCACTTTCTTGTGTGGATCTTGATATTAACTTCTTGAATAGAATAAACCTAACAAGACTGTAATCAAATGTAACTTTTTAAAGTTAGATTTGTGGTGCTAAAATGATTTTAGCAAAATTTGTCAATATTGGTGTCTTGCATCTGCAAAATATGCTTTAATTAAAAATAAATATTTGTAAAGTTTATACATCCATAGAAGAGAGACCAATTCAAATATTGCCAACTCTTTAAATTTCAACTTGCACACTTCTTTTTCACTATATATAAAGAGCCAAAGAAATAGTATTGTGTTACAGCAATATAATACTAGCTCCTAAAGGAAATATATATATAAATTAGGTTTAATATATTGAAAGTCCATGTCCCAATCTCTTAAAATATTCTATATTGTTGTTTGAATTATGATCATGTGCAAGAGTTAATTTTTTTCTACTTTAGTTTGATGAGTAAATTTAGTGTACTTAACTAATTTTCCTGTAGTCTATTTTTCATTTTATTACTATATTCATATAACATAAATGATAGCAATAATCTGCCTTAAAAAAGACAAAGAAAAGATATACATCTTCTTGAACCACAAGAATTGGAATAAAATTGGAGTTTCTGTAAATGTTGCATGTATGAATATTTTAATACTTCCTTGAATATATTTTTAAAAACTACGTTGCATACTAATAAAATAAATTGTTAGTTTCTTGTTTCTATTGTTCTATAAACTTTTGCAGTAGTTTTCTTACAAAAATTCAAAATTCATTGCATAACATTGCTTCTGTAAAACTTTAGAACTTTTTATAATTGGAATTTAAAGTTAAGTATATTGCTACCCATTGCAACCTTACCTTATGCAAAAGGACCTAGATATTTACCTCACTTTCATTAACACTTAGACTGCTATGTGCTTTATATAAATCTGGCCTTAAAAGATGACTAGAAAATTCTATGTATTACTAAAACTATAAAAAACTATATACTACTGTTGCTTTTAGAAAGCACTGGGAGAGAGGGGATTGAGAAACTTAAACTTGATTATTTGTGGAAATCTTGCCAATTATTCTGGTTATTGCCTTTTTTAAAAGTTGCATTTTCAGAATGCAACATGCATGCTCGCTGGCTGTCAACACCAGAAACGTGTTCAATTTTGTAGATCCTGTATCGGATAGAATTTAAGATGTGTTCACCTATACATAATACTTCATGTTCCAACTGGAGTCAGTTAAATTCTTTGCATTAATCATAAATGACTTGTGGGCAGGTCCAGTGCTGTGTTGGTCAGGGAAGGCATATGGGGCAGCAGAGGTTAAGGGAATGCACAGGGAAGTAACATGAGCTGGAAGGGATGTCAGGGGTTCCTTCTTCCCTCTCTTCCCCTTTCCGGCAGACAAGTAAGTGGGTACAGCTGGGTGGATAAGGTAGCAATGGATTGTGAGATTAGCTGGGAAACTGTCACAGGCTGAAAATGAAGATCACATGACCCCAGAAGCAGCCAGTAGTACTGAAGCAGCAACAAAACTTCATTCTCTCAAAAGTAATTAGTCCCAAATTACAGACACATTTTATAAATTAACCCATTCAAAATATTGGTTTAAAAATTATTGCCTATGATGCAGCATTCAGCCCAGTTAAAGGTCATGACAAGGGTCATTTTTTTAATAGTATATTTTTTAGTAGTATATTTAAGATTTAAGAATGTCAATATACACACAGACACAATGTACATTTTCTTTAAATTGTATTTTATATTTTCCAATGAAGACCTTACAAAATGTTTGGCATACTATAAAAATGTCTTCATATATTTATCATCTAACAATTTTGTATAATTACAGTATCTGAATTAGATTATCAAAGTAAGTTATGAATTTATTGGTTTCAGCAAATACTGAGATGGCATCATTTTATATTAAAATGTTTGATTGCTATAGTATAGTTCCTGTTCTGGACTATACTATATCCTTTGTATAAATACAGGATGGATGTATTTTCAAACAATTATAAGTAACATCTCTGACTTATTTTATAGGCTTCATAAAATAGATTCCTGTATTTATTAAAATGTTTTTATGTTTCAAATCATATAGGAATACATCTAAATTGTGTTGAAGTAAATTTGCAAAACTGGTTAAAATCCTATAGAGGAAGAGGTGACAAGGAAGCTGAAACTCTTATTTCCCGCTTCAGTTCATCGTAATTGGATCAGCATACAGGAAATGGAAAAAGGATTAGATTAGAAAAGAATGATACAAACAGCTAGAACTTAGAACTCATATCAAGGAAACAAAAGCTCAATCTAAGCTTAATATTAGTAAGCTATCCGAATAACAAAAGGTCTGCTTTAACACTACAGAAAAAATAATTAGAAAGGTGGAACTGCTCAATTCATCTTCTCAAAAACAAATCCTATTCCTCAAAAAAAGCAAGGAACATAACAAAAGGGCAGGACTGAACTTGAAAGTGATAAAAACATGTCCAGGAAACACTTTCCTTTTTTTTTTTTTTTTTACTTCGAGTTTAAGTTACCAAGACGTGATGAATTGCGCCCTAAGGTACTGAAAGATTATCTTCCGACAGGACCACCATAATCCTGCAGAGATGGGAAGTGTTTGAAAAGAGGGAAAAAGAAAATCTAGCATTCAACAATCCAGTCAGGCAAGCATTCCAGCACAGATCCTTAAAAAGAAGTATATGCCTTGAAAACTGTAATTTTCAGAAATCCAACATTTCATTTTCTCGTCTCTTTATTTTAATTAAGGATTATCTGACAAAGCACCCCGTGCTTTTTTGATTCGAAAGCAGTCAAGCATGGCAAAATCGCATGAACCTCACCGATTCACAAATCGTAGTGAAAAAGTCACCTCGCTGGAGAGAGGTATTCACAAGTCCTAGATTCATTTTTTCCAAGGCTGTTTGTCAGGACAAATTCGTTTCCTCCTGACCTCCCACTCAGAGGTTCTTGGTCGAAAAATTAGGTTTCATCCCTTTCGATTAAAATTCTCCACCACCTGCGCCCCGCCCCCCCCCCCCCCCCGCGCCCAAATAAGAAAAATAAGAATCCGCTCCACTCTGAGCTGCTGGCCGTTGTGATGTCACAACGGATCGAAGAGTTTGAAGACTCCACCTCCTAGCGATCGCTTTGCTTACCAGTTCTTCGCCTTCTCCTCTTCCTTTTATTCCCTCCTTGTGCACTTATCCCCGCCCCTTTCCCACCCACCCCGCCCCACCCCCGGCGCGAGATAGCACGCACGCGACAGCTGTGACGGTGTTCACCAGGCCCTCGAAAACTGACTCTCTTAACCCCCCCCACTCCTCTTCGGGAACCCCAGTTGTTTTTTTCCCCGCGCGCCACGCACCGTCTCTCTCCCTTCCTCCCCGCCGTAGGGCGGTGGCGGTTGAACCACCCCTTGAGGTGTATGAACAACGCCGCCGCCGGAGGCCGCTGTTCGGGCGGGGGGGCGCTTCCCCTCCAGCCTCAGCCCCCGTGGGGCGGCCCAGGCTCGCAGCACGGAGCTGCTTCTCTCAGTTTCGCTCCGATTTTTCGACGCCCCACTTCTCTCCCTACTGCTGCCCAGCAGGGAACGGAGGGAGAGGCGTGTGCCGGGCGTTGCGGCGGCGGCTCCTTCTCGGCATGTCAGCGGCTGTCCCGCCGCCACCATCTCGGGGTGAGGAGAAGAGGAACGGTGGTGGGGCCTGGTTCCTGGAAGAGAACCATCGGGAACCGTTCCTGCTTCCTTCCGGCCAAGTAACTGAAGCTTCCCGGGAAAGTGGCTCCGCTGAGGGTTTGCAGTTGCAACGACAGCAAGAGGACGACGAGGACAATGACAAGTGGCCACGGGGGAGTCCGCAGCAGTGTCAGGTGGTCGAGGCACCGCCGCCTAAAGAGAATCCTTGGACGCGTTGGAAGCCTCCCCCCAACTCTGGTAGTAGTTTATCTCCTTCCAACGCTTCTTCGGGCGGCGAGTTCACTTCGCAGGATCCGGGTGAGAAAGGCCGCTGTGCAGGTGGAGCGGGTGGGGTGAAGTTAGGTGGAGAAATTGTCAAATTGAGTAACAGAGCTACTTTTTTTTTTTTTTTTTTTGGCTTGGGGTATGTGTTTCGCGCTCGGGTTTCTTTAAAGCCCTCCCTTCCCTTCCTTCTTTCGTATTGACCCCAAGTAACACGAGCTGTGGAGAAAAGGCGTGGGGTATTTGCCAAGCCAACCTTAAGAAATGTTCGAAGCCGTTTGAAGTTTAGGCACGCGGTTAGATTAGGAAAGTTGAGCGTGACGGGATGTGGCGGGTTTGGGGAGTTAGGCGAGACCGAAGAAGATATGAAGGTCTAACTCGAAGATCTCCAAGCCTAAAGACTTATGGACTTCAACTCCCAGAATTCCCCAGCCAGTCATGCTGCCTGGGGAATTCTGGGAGTTGAAGTTCACATGTGTTAAAGTGGCCAGGTTTGAAGACCCCTGGTCTAACTGGAAACAAAACCGCTAGAATTTATAGTTGACATTTGGAGCTCTTTGGAGAGAAATCATGGAGATGGGAGTGAAGTAGTTGTCTGGTTTGATTGTTTTTTGAACCAAATGCCACATACTTTTAATGTGGAAAAACCTGTGTTTTTTATTTTATTTTCTTTATTAGTTACACTAATTCCATCCCATGACTATTTGGTGGTGTCGTCACGGGTGGAAAGGGAATGCTTTCCATTGAGAATTTGAACTTTGATTCAAACTTTAATCATATTTACTGAATATAGTCATAGCAACACAGTGATTCAGCTTGCCAAACATTTTTAGAAGAATATTGATGTTCTGCTGAATGAAGATTAAAAATATTTTAAACTACAAATAACTAGATTTTAGATGATGGCGGAATCCAGTAGTTATAATAAAGTATGCTTAAGGTTTTGGAGTAATAGGGAAGTCTAGGGTCTGGTCACCCTGAATCATGGAAACTTGCTGAGTGATTTTGAAGTAGCCATTGTCTCAGCCCAATAGGTACTATACAGGTAGTCCTCAACTTACAGTAGTGCACTTAGTGACTGTTCAAAGTTACAACAGCACTGACTTATGCCAATTTTTTACACTTAGGAACTTTGTAGCATCCCCATGATTATGTGATCAAAATTCAGATGCTTGGCAACTGGTTCTTATTTATGACTGTTGCTGTGTTCCAAGGTCATATGATTTCCTTTTGCAACCTTCTGACAAGCAAAGTAAATGGATTCATTTAATAACCAGTTTACTAACTTACCAATTGCAGTGATTTGCTTAACAACTGAGGCAAGAAATGTTGTAAAATGGGGCAAAACTCATTGAACAAACGTCTCACTTAACAACAGACATTTTAGGCTCAATTGTAGTATGTCATGGACTTATCTGTATTTCATTTTGGACTGATATATGTTTCTTGATTTATTTGATATTACAGTAGGATGTTTCTAATTTCTGCTTGTATTATGAAGCTACATATTTTTATGAAAACCTAGAATTCTGAAAGGTTTATATAAAATCTAAATAGCTTCAGTTTATATAAAGTATGGCTATGTAAAGCAGCTTCTGATCATTTTCCCTATGGCACCCTTTTATGTCCCTTACTGCTGACATATTTTTCTTTGGTTTTTCCTTTATATTGAATATCCCAACTTCCTTTTGTCTCCCCATAGAGCATATTCTCAAATCTGTATCATCTTCATTGCCTTCTTCTTGAGCCTATTCTGAACTGATGATATCATTCTGGAAATGAGATACTCAGTACCCCAAATGTGGTCTTGCTGATGCAGAGTAAAGGGAAATAAGATTTCATATGTCTTTGATATAATATTATTGCAGTCAAAATTGCATTAGACTTCCAAGTATTTGTTTTGCCATACTAGTTCATGCTCATCTTCCTGTTAATGACTGCACCCAATTTTTTTGTGATATGGTTCTTTACTTCCAAGCCATGAATCCTTTATTTTTGGGTATTCTGTTTTCTCTCCCCAACATTTTTCCCCATTGAAAAACATTGTATTCTTCTCAACCTAGTCTTCCAATCTGTCAAGATTAAATTATAATCTCATTCTATCATCCTGGTATTGGCCAAATGTTTCAATGTAAAATTATCCACAAATTTGATTAACAGCTCACCAATCCCATTATCCAGGTCATTAATAAAATAAGATTAAGAATCTAATAAGAACTCATGTGGGATCCCACTGGTGACTACTGTCCAAGTTGATGCTGACTTTATGTGCAATTAGTCAGCCAGTTGTGAATCTATCTTTTTTTTCTTTTATACAAGTTTTATTGATTTTAAAGACAAACAAAACATAAGACATCAAAGTATAAAACCTCCTTTCTCAAAAATTACATATAAGTTTTAACAAGACAAATAAAACATTATTTTTAAGACATAGTTCCACATTATCACATTTCCATTTAGACACATATATATCTTTTCCAAATTTCTCATTGTTTCTCCCTTCACTTTTATTCAATTATATTTCATTCTATCAAGGTTTTATTAATTCTCAATCAAGCATAAACACACAAAATAAAACAAAACATAAAGAGATAAAACCTTAATTATCATTTATACATGTCTTTTCCAAATTTCTCTCCTTTTAGTTTTATTCCTCCAAGGTTTTATTAATTCACAATCAAAACATAGCTAACCAAAACACAAAACACAAAATATAAAACTTCTTTTGAAAAGTGGCTTAGCCCCGGATTACATCTTTTTTTTACAGACCTAAATCAAATTCATGCTCACCTTATATACCATTCATATCTTATTAACCATTCTATATTTTCTATATAACTTCTCCTTTCTTTTCACTCTCTAAATTATATTTTGTTTATTTCTTCTTATTTCAAAATCATTATGTTTGTATATTTTGTCTGTTCTTTTCCAATCATCTATTTATCTCTTTAGCAAAAGAATTTCCCCTGTAATCACTTTTAAGGTGTGACGCCTTCCCCTAAAGTAACACTTAAAATAATACATAATTTCTATCCTGATCCTGCTTAGTACATTCTACATGTTGCATTTTGAAAAAAAAAATAAACTTATGATATAGTTAAGTATATAATTTCCATTCTAATTAATAGTATAACTAAGCATTAATCATTTTACACATTCTCTTTAATATTTTATTACATATTGAAATCTATCATTATAAAACATTTTAATATTTTGTTAAGTCTTATAATATTCCAATAGACTATTTCAAATGCAAATACTACAATACTATCTTATGTACTCTTGCAGAATCTTTCTTAAATTATACACTGTCCTTTATCCTTTATCTCTAAAAAAGATATTTTGTTTCAGACCGTGGCTTTTTTTCCCTTTTTTCCTCCCTTTCTTTTCCAGTCTGGTCTTTTTGTCCCCCCCTCTCCTAACCTCCACCTTTTTAGCTTCCCCTCTCTGTTGTAATTCTCTTTTCAATTGCTTTCTAACATTGTACCTTTTTTTCACCTTATTTTTCTTTTTCTTGATTGTTTTATTGAATCTTAAATTCTCATTTTTCCTTCCTCTCTTCCTATTTTCTTTCTTAATCGAACATTTTTGTCCATTAAAAATGGCTTCCTTTTCTTCTTCTCCTCCTTCTTCCTCAAGTATTTGCTGGTACGTAGAAACCGCCATTTCTAAAAAGTAGAAGACAGCTCCCAATGAATCCTTGCCATTTGGTCCTCTTTCTTTTCATTTTTCATATTCCATTTTTAGTTGATCCACAGATGGTGCCATTGTAAATTTTTAAGAACAACCCAGATGTTTTTAATCTTAAAGTAATTTGCAAATGTCAAAGTTATCAAACAATCCAAACAGACAAAAATTATTTCCTCTTCTTCTCTTTGCAACTTTTCCTCCTGGGGCAAAATCCCAAATATATTTTAAAGCCGTATTACAGTTACTTGCTGGTCTTATAATCTTCAAGGCGTCTCCTCCAACAAATTTTTAAAGATTTTTTTTTTTTAGTCCTCTCCTTCCCACTTATAACAAAGAGCTTGTTTTTACCTTAAAGAAGCAGGTTTTTCTGTGCTCATTAGCTTTCTCCGTAAGGAAGGGGAATGAACTTCCTTCAGCACTTTCGCCGTTGTAACAACTTCTTTTGGAAACAAATGTATCAATCCGAAAGTCAGGTTTCCAGGGTGTTTTAAAAGTAACTTAATGTCCCGGTTCAGCCAAGAAAACTTCTTCTGTGTTCCTCCTGCACAGTCTTATCCAGTTGAAGATTCCTTTGAGGCTGCCATTTCTGACAGCCGCTCCACCGCCTCATGAAAGAGGAGTATAGCTGGCTGGGGAAGGGGGGATGCGATATCCCTAGACCCTTGCCCGGCTCTCCTCTGTCTTCCGCTGCCTCTTTGGGGCAGCGACAACCCCCAAATCCAGTTGGATCGGGGGTACCTCAGCGGCGAGCACAGCAGGGACCTGCAGAGAAGCAGATTCCTGCCGCCGCCGAAGCCTTGCAACCGGAAGTTTTTTTCGCGAATCTATCTTTCTGAAGTGTTGCTCAGATTACTTAATAGGTTAGGTGACAAGGTCATATCCTTGTCCAAAACTTCATGAAATCAAGGTAATATATATCCATAGAATTCTTCTTATTCATGGACCATAAGAGTCATAAGAGTTTTGTCCCACATTATTTTTGACAGTGCCATGTTTTTGGTAGCAATATTGTCTTGGAGATGCTTATAAGTGGCTTGCTCTATTACTATATATTGTTTCCAGGAATTGATGTTAGGCTTGTTATAATTATTGGGATCCTCCTTTTTCCCCTTTCTCTTTCAGAGGCGGACTATATTTATCATTCTTCAGTTTTCTAGTATTTTTCTACTTTTCTAGGAATCCTCAGAGAAAATCATCAAAGATCCTAACAAGTCTTCAACCACCTCTTCTTTTAGTGTGCCCTCATGTATTTAATGTGACCTATGCCTTGAAGGCATTCAGACTAGTACAAAATATTTTACTACATCCTTACAGGTCTGCATCTTCCCCTATTGTGTTTGTTATGTCTGGTGCTACTCAAATGATCATTTGCTTTGGATAGAGCAGATTGCTTCGTTCCCAAGTGCCCCATAAAAGACATATGTTATCCACTATTTTGTTACCTTCATTGTCATTTCTAAGACTTGCTTATGCCTGATGTCATTACTATGGTTGTCTTTATATTTTATTTTAGCTGCTTTTTTCACTGTGTTCTTTGTCTTTTATTACTTAGAGCTTGCATATCTTTTGCATTTTCAGCTATCAGAGTAGTTTCATCAGCATAATTCATGTCACTAAAGTTTCTTTCTTCAGTTTTAAAATCACACTTCTTCCAATCCAGCTTCCCTTAATAGCATTTGGTACATAGCTTGAATAAATAAACGGAGTATACAGCCTTGTTGCACTCCTTCGACAACGTAGACCCCCTCTGTTTCATCATCTTCTGTCCATATTCCCTTCTGCAATAATGTCTTATGTTCTGCCTTTTCTTAAGTTTGAACATTTGGTATCTTTTTTCTATGCAGGTCTCTAATCAGCATTGGATGATCCTTAACATTACTTGCTACCAGTATTTACCAGCATATAGTGTTAAGGATATGGTAAGTTAGCTTGCACACTTTATTAAGTTTCCTTTTATTGGTGTGGGGCGGATTGGAATGTTGATTGATAACTTCCAATCTATTGACCACTTTGTCATTCTACAGATTTGCTGATATTGTATAGCTTATTTAGAACTTTAATAATTCTTCTTTTATTGTTTGCCATAATTCATTGGATATTCTGTCAGTTCCTGTAGCTTCCGTTTGGTAATGACCGGAACGCTGATCTAACTTTATCTTCTAGTATTAGAGGTTCTTGTAATTAAGGAACATCTTTTAAGGTTTTCTGAATGTTGGCATCCTTACTATGCATTATTTCAGCATGTACTTTCCAATTTTGTTAGATCTCCTTTGAATTATTTACTGTCAATCAGTGTCCGATTGAAAGTTGGAATGTCTCTTCTAACAGCTTTCTCAAACTCTTTGTAAAGGTTCTTTTTGAGGTTTTTATCTTTACTGGTTTGGTTTCTTTTCTCACCATTAACTTAGGATAATTTAGTGAAAGTTATTTAGATAGAAAAACTTTTATTTTGCTTCATAAAATGTTTGATCAATAACAAAAACAATTGTGAATGTTTCCTAATACTATCATTTGGGGAAAAAACATAACTATACTTGCAATTGTATTTTCAATATTTATTAACATATGAAACAGAGATTTTAAGAAAAAATAAAAAATGAGAGTTGTTTTTTATTTTCTCACTCTCTTTTCTTTCAAATGCTTCCAAGACATCTGAAACTGTTTGTGAGAGCCCTGATACTGGGAGTTGTAGTGGCATTGAATGGCAATGGGAGCAACAAGCTCTTCTATGGGTTTTTACCCCCCGCCCCCCAATTTTCTTTATATCACAACACACAGAAACTTTCATCTTTAGAACACAGCTTTAAGGAACACTCCTTATTTAGCAACTACCTCAGTTAGTGACCATTTACAAATATGTCAGTACAAAGACACTCTCTCTCCCTCCGCCCTCTCTCCCCCCCCTCTTTTGAATGGAATGTGATTGCTATAAACAATAAATGAAACAAAGAAATAAATGATAATTACATTCTAACTGTGCATTTCTCTGGAGATTATCCATTATTTTTATCTATTGTTCCCAATAGCTTTATTTTAGTGCTTTTATTAATTAAGATTGCTGGATAGCTGTACTTTGTGATATACTGTATTTGTTTGTTCCCTTTTGAAATACTTTCATAATTCAATGCCATAATGACTGTGAGATGATAATTACTTTTTTGCAATGCAGACCAAATCTTGGTTGGACATGTATTTTTAAAACTATTGTTAAGTATGTATAAATACTGTATTTCATATTTTCTAAGAAACATTAATCTTGAAATACATTGGTAAACTATTTCAGAAATAAATTATGTACAGCTAAGTTGATGCTATACATACTTGCTAAATATATAGTACTATTCAACTGAATCAGTTTAAATCAAACTTCATTGATTTAACTACTTTTCCTTTATTTTAGAACTGCAGTGTTCTACTAAAGTCATAAAAGCAGGAAAGTTGAAGATAAAGAAACCCAGTAAGGTATGTATCGATACAATTTAAATTCAATATTCTGTTATTAAAAATTCAGTTATTGGGGACTTCCGGTTTCGCGTGGCTTCGGGGCAGCAGGAATTCGCGATAGCTCGCGATTCCTGCTGTGCTAGCCGTCGAGTTACCCCCGATCCAGATGGGTCAGGGGGATATGGCTGCCCTGTAGGGACAGCTGAAGAGAGAGGGGAGTCGGATAGGGAGGTGGGGGTGTCGCAGACCCCCCCCTTCTCCGGGAAAACCTCTTTTTCCCAAGGCGGTGGAGCGGCGGTCAGCAATGGCCGCCACGAAGAAGCCAGCAACCGGGTAAGAACTGTGCTGGAGGAAGTGTGAAGAGTGAAAGTTCTGTCTGAGCCGGGTCAAGTAACACCTTTTAAATTGCCTGGAATTGAGCTGCTTGAATTGCTGGAGGATACATTGTATCCCTAAGAAGAGCGAAAAGCGGCGGAGAAGCTGTTAAAGGGAACTTTTTTTTTTTTTTTACTCTCCCACCCCACGGAAATAGCAGAAATATTTGAATATATTAGACATTGAAAGTGGATTGCTTTGAAAGTTGAAGCTAAGAGACAAAGGGATTTTTGGACATTGAAAAATTTAAGAAATTGGAAAATCTTTGCTGGAGGTATGGATTTCTGATTATTTAAAATTGTCATTGCAAGTGGGAAGGGAGAAAAAAAATTGGAGCAGAAGCTGAAAAAGGAGGAGATTGTCTAGAACGTCTTTGTGGATCCCAAAGGAAGATATATGGTAATTGGACCTCTTTGAATAAAAATTAATCCAGAAAGAGAAAGAGAAGAAGGAAGAAAAGTATTAACTTTTGGAATTTTTTTTTTAATTGCTTTTGATTGTCTTTGATTAAAAATACTTGTGGTTGTTTTGGAAAAAGTTTCCCTTTTTATAATGGCATCGTTTGTGGATGAACTAGAGATTGAATATCAAAAATATAAAAAAGAAGATACTTTGGGCGCTTTGTTTCAATTCTTAGAAATGGCGTTATGTTCTGTTGAAAAGTTGATTATGCAGCAGAAGGACTGGGACAAGGAAGAAGAGGAAGAAGAAGCCATCTTTGATGAACAATGGGTCCCTTCCAGAGAGGAGGAGAAAAAGGATAAGAAAAAGGGGATTTTAAGAATTATAAAAACAACCAAAAGAGAGAAAAATGAGCGAAAAGATGGAGGCAAGGTTAGAAAGTAAAGGAAAAGGAGTAAGAAAAGCGAAGGGAAAAAGCAAAGGGGTAGAAAGGGCAAGGAGAAGAATAAGCAAGAGAGAAAGGGGGGGAGGAGAAGCCTTAATGGGGGGAAGCAAGACTTAAAGAAAAAAAGTTTATTTAGAGACAATGGGTGAATTTAATTTAGATTAAAAGAGGGATTCTGGAGGGTATATAAGAGTGTGTTTTTATATGTATATTTAGAATATAAAATTTATTATGTAATTTTAGAATCTTTTAAACAGAATCCCAAGAAAGATTGCTATATGTAGTATTTCTAAGTTAGGGTAATGAGTTATAGATGTTACTCCAATTGGTGTACAGGAGAAGTATAGTAAAAGAAAAAAAAGATGAATGGATAATTGGAAATAGAACAGACAAAGAATGTTGTTGAAAATGGTAATCAGATATGGAAGGATATATATGCTTTTTTTTTGGATTTTGTATATTGATAAAAGGCAATAAAATTTTAATTAATAAATAATTTGGATGGAAAGGAGAAGTAGGGACAAGATATGAAGTTAATATTATATGAAATATTTATATTATAATCTGGAAATGTTATGCCTTATTGATCTTTTATTATTATTTTTTCTTAGAAAAGAATTTATAAGCTGCTATGCCTTGATCCTTTGTGCATTGTTTTTATAAAACTGATAAAAATGGTTTTTATATATATATATAAAAAAGAAAATGATAATAAGATATGGAAGGAGATATGGGTTGAATATGATGTTTGAATTTGTGTCTGTGTGAAGAGTTTTAACCCGGGAACAGACAACCTTCAGAAAAGATCTTTTAGTTTTGTTTATGTTTTGTGTTTGTATGTTTGTGTATTGTGTTTATGGTAAAACTAACAAAATTTGTTTTTTATAAAAAAAAAAGGAAAAAAGAATCAATAAAACCTTGGAGGAATGTTAGATGAGAATAATTTAAACAAGCCAGAAAGAAAAGAATATGATGACTATAAAATGGATAAATATGGAAGAGAAATGAAATTGAATAGGAGTAAAGAGAAATAATGAGAAATTTGCTGAAAGATATTTGTGTGTCCATATGGAGATGGGATAAATTGGAATTATGCTGTATAAAAATAATGTCTTGTTTGACTTGTAAGGATTTACAATGTTAAGAGGTTTTATGTGTTTATGTATTTAATGGTTAATGATGTGTTGTTTTATCTTTAAAATTAATAAAAATTTGTTTCAAAAAAAAAAAAAATTCAGTTATTGTGTTTATATTTATATTCTAGCTTTGATTATAAAATGTATATAACTATCCTAAACGCTTTGTCCATTGTTTTTAATTACAAAATAATGTAAAAAGGCTTAAGTGTATAACACAAGATTTATGCTTAGGAAAAAGGTTATTGTTAGTGAGTATTTTTATTATATAGCTAAGCATTAGAATTGTTGTAATCATTTATTGATTGGTATATTTAGAAAAGTATTAAATCCAGGAGTTAGTTTGATTAGAAGTGTGCTTAAAATAGAGACTTATTGGAATGATCTTTGCGTAGTTAGATATATTCAGAAAATATAATACAGGCTGTTATATTGAAGTCATTTATTACATTAAGTGCTTCTTTAAAAGTTTTAGAATGCTTTTCAAATGCTTTTCTAAGCATTTTAGAATGCTTTTCTTGAAATTGGCTCAAATTATATTTGTGTAATTGTTGCCTTAGTAGTGACTCTTCCTCCTACCCTTTAAGAAAATTCTCTGTGCTTCTATAGTCTTTCTTTTGCACTTGTGAGGTACATGAGCATTAATAGAGTATAACAAGTCTCAATGAATCTGCCTAACGAAATTTATATTTTGATTTTTCAGTGAACTTTAAAGATTCTGCAGAACATGATAGGCTTTGTATTTATAACCTCAGCAATTTTAGAAATATTTTTTGCAGCAAACAGTATGCACACACATAGCATTTTTGACTTTTTCTGCGTTTTAAATGAAGGTATGGCTCTCCATCTCAACATTCATATTTAGGATATTCTTGTGAACCAAATGCAGTTGATTTAAATACATGAATTCTGATTTGAATTTCAAAATGTTCTCATTTTTTTATTTCCTAAAAGATATGCTTTCTTTCCATATTCCATGTCAATTCCTTGTGACAAAGTATTCTTTATAACTGCACTTTCCTGATGACAGTAAATTTGGTGCTGTTAAAGGGTTTGACCTTTTCTGACTGAAGGCTTCCAGAGTTCTGTACCTATTAGTATTTCCATTGCTGAAAGAGGAGGACATCCTAATAATTCCTTAAAGCTCTTTCCTCTCTGCTTTGAGAATTGTACTCATAATTTCTTTTATTTACTACTTTGAAATGTAATAATAACTTTCCTTTTTATTACTATGATTCAGTCAATTACATCTGTCCAAGACATATATATAAATCACTTCTGGGCTATTTTAAATAAGAAAGGAAAGAATTGTTCTTATTCCTGAAGGTTTATTTCAGGTGAACTACCTTCATTTGAAGCTGTGTGTATTCAACACTTTAATCTCTAAAAAAAGAGATTTACCGTATTTGCCGGCGTATAAGACGACTGGGCGTATAAGACGAGCCCCTAACATTTCCACTCAAAATATAGAGTTTGTTATATACTCGCCGTATAAGACAACCCCCCCACTTGGAGGCATGTTTTTCAGGGCAAAAAAGTCATGGGGCTCGTCTTATACGCCCAGTCGAGTTGTTTCTTAATATCTTTCCACCTCCCCAACCAATTTGTCTCCAAGGGTGCACCACACTGATTGCGACATTAATTATTTCAGAGAGAGAGGGTGGGGGGGAGAAATCTTTACTTCCTACTGTGGCTTTTTCCTGCGCATTGTTCTGGCTGCACTCGGATGGTGAGCTGGCTGGAGCATTCTGGTGCATGTGCAGCTCACCGTTGGGGGCTGGGGGCGTGGGGGAGAGAGAGAGAAGGCCTCCTTATTTCCACACGGGGAGGCTTGGTCGCTGGACTGTGGACGAGCGCAAAGGAGAAAGTTCTGAGTGCGAAAGGGCCGCCACTGATCAGGCACAAGAAACTGGTCCTTTTTTCCCTTGGCTTTGTGGGATAATGAGATACCCACGCTGGGAGAAAGTGGAAAGGATGTCTATTTTCCTGCTCACTAACTTTCCAGAAAGCGTTCGAGTTCCTACCCCGAGACTTGCCAAAAGTCCAGTTCATTCATTTGCTACCTTTCTCCAACGAGATCCAGATGTTTCCACAACGCACTTAGGATCTTATCTTATTAGCCTTGCTCGGTCCATCCAAGAGAGAAGAAGACAGACGGTTTTGCGCTCAGGGAGAAAGGAAAGGAACCTCTTGGTCACACTGCACACTGCCCCCCAACTCCACCCCAGCAACGCTTAGGAAAAGAGTTACACAAGCATCCTTTCCAGAAGTGAATCTGGGGGTGGCGGGGGGAAGGATTCGGAGCAAAGGCTGAAACCGGGAAGAGAAAACTTCCCAAAGAAAATCGCACGAGCAGCATCCCATTCCTGGGAGAAAAACAAAAAACACGAACTCTTCCCGAAGTGCAAAAGCAAGGGTGGCGCTTTCTCAGCTTTGAGCGGCGTCGCTGCTCTCCCACCACTCGTCCCCACGTGTGGCGAAGTTTCTGCCACTGGGGGGGCGGAGGGGGGTGGATGGAGGTGAGGGATGGGGGCAAAGCCTGGAGCTTGCCGGTCTGCTTGCACGAACGGGTGCACGCCATGGGACTCCAAGGATGGGGGATGGACAGTTGCCAACTCTGTGTGTGTGTGTGTGTGTGTGTGTGTGTGTGTGGTGTGGAGGGTAATTCCGGCTATCTCTTCCTACCCTGAGACTTGCCAAAAGAGAGACTCCGGCTGGGCTTGAAGGGGCTTCGCAAGTTGCGGAGCTCCGGCCCCGTCGCTCTTGCACCGAGTGACAACAACGTATTTGCCGGCGTATAAGATGACCCCCCCACTTGGGGGCATGTTTTTCAGGGCAAAAAAGTTGTCTTATACGCCGGCAAATACGGTAACTCATCTTTGTAGCAACAAATGAAAAACAAGAATAAACTCAGTAGTGTTTTAGGCAGACTAGCAGGTGATAGTTTTTTCTTCTCTGGGGTGCTTAAATGCTGTTCAGCCACAATGCTTCATAATCATTTAATTCCTTCCAGTCTAAATTAATAACAAGGGTGTGTCTGGCCACTAATGCTGTAGTATTTAATATAGAAATATAGATTTTTTGGGGAAAAGACAACCAGATAAAGTAGAAAACAAATGCCTCATCCACTATATTCAGAACAATCAGAAAACTCAAAATGACACCATTCAGAAATGCTACACTTGGTTTCAGTGTATTTGATTCCGATCTAATAGGGTTTTTTTTTCTATTGTCTAGAAAAAAGAATGCTGTAATTACTTAATATAAGTTTTTTATTATTCACAATTGCATATGTTTTTAAGGGATTTGACTGCCACATCTACCATGGCATTGTTTTCCAAATTACTATGGCAGTACTGATAAATTCAGAAAAATTAATTCAATCCTGCCCACCCCCAAAATCTATGTAGAAAGTATGTGAATTCATGCCTTTTTCAAAAACTGTTTTAGGTTTTAGTATTGCTTCAGTTCTGTTCTTAAATGCCATATTATCTCTTTTCCTTCTTAGATATACATGTTTTTAAAGATATTTAACTTTACCAGTAAGGCTACATTATGATATTGCAGCATTTCTGTAGTCACATTGTCAAAATCAGGAGGCAGGGGGCTTAACAACCAGTGGGTGTTTATGACTATTACAGAGCCTTGCAGTCTTGTGATTTCATTTGCATGTTTCACAGATGGCTCCCATGAAGTAAGGTCAATGAGAAGCCAATATAAAACCACAAATTTTGGTCATGTGATGTTTCAATTAAGGACCATGGGTGATTTGCTTAACCATTGAAGCAGAACATCATGGACCATAATGCCTCATTTAGCGACTCACCATTTAGCAATGGAGTTGCCAGTCCCAATTTAAGTGAGGAGTACCTCTATTTGCTCTGTGCATCTTGTCATCCTGCTGAATGATGAACAGTTATTAATAATCTTATCTATAATGTAGTTGCTACAGTATGATTTCATTGACAATTATGAATACTTTCCTGCTTGCTTTTGAATAAATATTGTATGAACATTAAGTTGTTGTTTTTTAATTGCTGCAGGCAGATTATTTCAATGATGCAACAAACTGGCCAACACCAAGTGAAATTGCAAGTTCTGAGGTAAGTTCATGGGGGGGGGGGAATGCACCACAGGTTTAGTTTTCTATGTCATAGAAGGAATTGTTTGTCTACACTTCTAGAAGAGAGTACAAATATGCACTTTTTGCTACTCTTAGCATTCTACTGGTGGTCCTTCCTATCTAGAATATTCATAGTTTTATTTCTTTAGTTAATCACAGAACCTTTGGTTCTTCCACTCTGTGGAAAACTATACTATTTATTTTTAAAAATCTTAGATGCAACAGTAATACTTCCACATTGGTGGCTTTTCTTTTTTCTGTAGTGTTGTCATTAGCCATATGATGTATTTATTTTGAAAGCATATTTTAAGTAAAAAGTCATATTTATTTATTTTTGATTGGGAGCTCCTCAGAGGTGGTTATAAGATGGGAAGCTATATAATTTTTTTAAATAAATGAATAAAAATAAAAGAACTGGTATGCTTGAAGATAGCTGAAGACACTTTGACCATGCTTAACAAGGACAATTAGAAATTACAGAAAATTAGAGCTTTCTGTAATCATTTTGCAGCTAGTCTCTATTGTTGACCTTAATCACTAGCATTTTCTTAATGAGAGCTCGAGCACCTGTTTTAGAAGTGATCATGAATGGGTCAGAAATTATTAGTTTAGAAAATGCAAAACCCTACAGTGTCTCTATGGATCTTGTTCCCCTCATGTTATGTAAAGAAAAGAATGGATCTTGTTTCCACCATTATATGCAAAGAAAATTAAAATACAGCTCATAGAAAGTTTGTACTTGAAGCAGATTTGAAGAAATAATAATTGGGACTTCATGCAAATTGCCTTTGGTAAATAAGGGATATAAAGTCATTTGATTAATAAGGGGCAGAAGTAAAGATGGAAGAAAACTGGATTTTTTTAAAAAAATATTAATTTTGAAAGCCCTCAGTACTTAAAATTAGATTCTTACATCCTTTAATATTTTGTTACAGTGTAAAAATGTAGGTAATCAGAATAAAAAAGCTCCAATAAAAAAAGAGAAAGAAGAAAAAAATGAAAAGAAAAATGCCAATAAAATAAAGGAAAATGTGGAGATAAATCCAGATATTCATGGAGAAAACGTTAGTGAAGATGAGGGTCCGATTAACAATCAAAAGAAAAAAGGTTAGTCTGGACTAAATTTTATCTATAGTTTCTTAGTATACCGTATATACTCGAGTATAAGTCGAGTTTTTCAGCCCATTTTTTGTGCTGAAAAAACCGCCCTTGACTTATACTCGAGTCAGATTCCCCTCTGAAAAAAAAATGGTGTGGAGCTCCGAAGCTGGGCAGCCACTTCCCTGCTTCCGTGTTTCCTTTGCAACTTTTAAGCATGGGAGGGGGAGGCTTTTCTGAGCTCTAGGCTGAAAAAGCAACGCGAGCCGAGGTCGCTCCACTCAGTTTCATTTCCTCAGCTCCAGCTGCTTTCAGTCCACTCGGGAGGAGGGGGAGGGGGAGGAGGAGGGGGAGGCTTTTCTGAGCTTTAGGCTGAGAAAGCAACGCAAGTGGAGGTCGCTCCACTCAGTTTCATTTCCTCAGCTCCAGCTGCTTTCAGTCCACTCGGGAGGAGGGGGAGGGGGAGGAGGAGGGGGAGGCTTTTCTGAGCTTTAGGCTGAGAAAGCAACGCAAGTGGAGGTCGCTCCACTCAGTTTCATTTCCTCAGCTCCAGCTGCTTTCAGTCCACTCGGGAGGAGGGGGAGGGGGAGGAGGAGGGGGGAGGCTTTTCTGAGCTTTAGGCTGAGAAAGCAACGCAAGTGGAGGTCGCTCCACTCAGTTTCATTTCCTCAGCTCCAGCTGCTTTCAGTCCACTCGGGAGGAGGGGAAGGGGGGGGGGGGAGAGAGAGAGAGAGATATCATAAGAACGGCTCTTGGTTTTTTCTTGCAAGGGAGACAGTGACTCCTGCCTACCACTGTCATCATCATCATCTTTTGCATTAGTGAATCAATCAAACCTTTCATGATAGTGAGATCGTTTCCCAAATTTCCCTTAAATCAGGGAAGAAATCAGAAACAAACCTTTGGGCTGAGAATAAGCTTGTTCCTATGATGCCATTTTTGTTCACTTCAGTGTGAAAAGTGTGAAAAAACACACTTCTTTTTCTTCATCTTCTTGTTCCCTATTTACTGGTCTCTTTCAAAGAGGAAATTGTGAACATCAAACTTATTCTCAACTGTCCTAGTGAAAGTTTTTATTGGCATCTATTTTTATTTTTGAAATTTACCAGTAGCTCCTGCATTTCCCACCCTCGACTTATACTCGAGTCAATAAGTTTTCCCAGTTTTTTGTGGTAAAATTGGGTGCCTCGACTTATATTCGGGTCGACTTATACTCGAGTATATACGGTAGTAAGTGTGAATATTTGAGAATATTGCTACACGTTTTCCTCTCTGTGTATATATTAGAATTTAATTGCAACTAATATTTTAGAAATGATTGTATTAGATCTATATTCTCAACAACATTATACTTTTATATTTTATATTTGAAGGTAATAAGCATAAATGGGTACCACTTCATTTAGATGATAACCAAGAAAAGCCAGGATCTCAGAACAGTTCAAGGTCCCAGCCAGAAACCAGCAAGCTTGTGCCTCACAACAACAGACGTAATGAGGCAAGAACTAGTATGTCACTTAAAATTCTGGTGGTTTATCTTGCATATGTCGTTGATGTCTGACTATGGAAACTTCAGTTGTGTAACTTCAGAACTTTATTCTTCTGTTTCCAAAAGGCTGGCGAAGGGATCGGGAAAAGCGAGAAGATCATGATGAAGTTTCAAGTGTGAGAAGTGAAGGTGGCAGCGTTAGAGGATTTTACAGAGGACGAGGGAGAGGCAGGGGAAGAGGAAGAGGACGTGGAAGAGGAAATCCTCGAAGTATGGAAATAGAAAATTATTAAGAAAGAATGGTATTGAACATACTAAATTGCAAAATTAGCCATAGTTACATGGGTTGCTTATAACATAATGCCAACTCATGGCTTGTAATATGAATTAGTTTTATAAACTATAATAATAAATAAGTTACATGGGTTGCTTATAACATAATGCCAACTCATGGCTTGTAATATGAATTATAAACTATAATAATAAATAACAATTTGAAATGGGCTTAGGGTTTTAATTTATGCCTGGTTTGTGTAACAAGCAATTATAATCTGTTGCATAATAGGACATTATAGGAAATTCGAAATTTGCAAGTGTGATTTAATAGAATTAACTCTAATATTTCATCTTAAGAATCGATTTTTCCTTCAGAATGTCTAATTTGCAACATTGTACTTTTGCCCAGAGTCTGATACAGAATCTGAAAAAGACTTCGTAACATTTCATTTGAGGAGAGAGATATAAAAGCCAAGAACACATCAACAGTAAATCAATTAAAAACAATTGGAGACTAGATTAATAATAGTATGGAAAACTTCTCTAGGAATGAAGAGTTATGTATAAAATGATATCTCTCCTCCAGAGATTTATACTGCTCCTATCCTGCTGATGTTTTGTGAAGAGATTCAGACTTAAATATTATAATAAAAATAGGAATGATTTTGATATACAAAAGTATTCAATGTCCCAATTTTTCTATGGTCAGAAATCTTGATTTTTCTCCCCCCCCCCCCCGCCCCCAATTAAATAGCCATGAACTTTGTTCCACTACAAGCCAAGCCATATATATTTAAGGAAACTAGTAAAAAAAATCTAAGCCACTAATCCTTACCCTCAAGAATAAGAGGAATAGTTGGATATGTATGTATATATTGATTATGTTGACAATGACATGATGCCATTGTTAACTCTTGGCAACAGAAAAAGGAAGAATATTTAAATTAGTACAAATGTTCTGTGATTCCTTTCTCATGTTGAATCAATTAATGAAAGCTTTCAAGGGTACATTTACTTAACCTACTTTTTTCTTCTGCTAATTTTGAAGTGAACCATGACTATTCCTGTGGCTACCGAGAGCACTATAGTGAAAGGACTGATCAGCCATTTCAGCCAGATCTTAGCACTAATATGATGTATTATTATGATGATGGAACCGGAGTGCAGATGTATTCTGTGGATGAAACATTGCTGAAAGAATACATTAAGCGCCAAATGTAAGTAGATTGCTTAATGTATGTGCTATAGAGGGGCGAATAAGCCAAACTTTAAATAAACTGTCTTTGAAAACCTTAGCTTTTTAATGTATCAGTGGCATTGATTGAAAATCAGTGTTTGTTCTTTTACTCACATTAAGCATTTTCACTGTGAATCTTGACACTCTTCATACTACAAAAAATTTTTACCTTATGTATTACAGTGTGACAAATTCACATGTCTAAGACACTTTGTGTTGCTATTATACAGAACAATTTTCTAAAGAGGTTTTGATGGTTAGTTACTATATTGTATTTGAACTGCAAAAAAATCAGAATATTTTTATGCATGGATAGTTTAATTCAATAATATATAAATAAAAGTAGAATAAAAATCTAAATGCTGAATTATATCAAAAACTAATACTGAAGAAAGTCCTATTAATCAGCTTTCAGAGGTTAAGGGCTCTCCAAACTTATATTTGTGCTAACCTAAACATTTTTAATTGTTTTAGTGAGTATTATTTTAGCGTAGAAAATCTGGAAAGAGACTTCTTCTTGAGAAGGAAGATGGACCAGCAAGGATTCTTGCCTATATCTTTGATTGCAAGCTTCCATCGTGTTCAGGCTCTCACTACAAACTTAAACTTAATATTAGAGGTAAATCAATATTTCTAAATAGTAACATATGTATATTATATTTGCACTTAAAAAAACATTTTAACAAAACATTTTTTTATTTGGACACTATTTTCTGGAATTGCAATTTGCATTGAAAATAGATGGACTGAATTAATGACAAACCATTATTTTCTAATAACAAAGAATTTACCCTTTATATTTTTATAAAGAATATACGAGTGAAATGGGTGGCATATAAATTTAAAAAATAAAATACAATCTTGAATAAATAAACTTATCCAATATATACAAGGTAAAAAAAATTTAAAAAAGAAATTGAATACTGTTAAAATATATTGATTGCTTATTGTAGAAGATCATAATTTTCATTGTCTAGGTAGCTCTTGTTTACTATTCAGCATCGTTCAAAACTGGTGGTGCTGAACAAGGGCTGCTTAACAACTGATACTCAAAGTTCTAACCTTTGCAGTGCCCCTACAATTACATGATTGCAATTTAGGCATTTGGCAACCAAGTCCCACTTATGATGATTGCAAAATTCCACAGTTACTTGATCACCATTGATGACCTTGCCTGCCAGCTTACCCCAAGCAAAGTCACCGGGGAAGCCAGCAGGAAAGATCACAAGTCACTCAATTAAATCTCTATTCTGATCTTACCGTGCACCATGCCTAAATCATTCTTCTCTGTATTTCCCTGTGTTTTTATATGTCCACCCAATTGCTCTGTCCTGGGCATGTCTATACTCACAAAGATGTACAGTTCTTCTTCTCTCAGCCTCCCCATGCTCACATGCATGCACCCAAGTTCTTTGGATTTCCCATTTAGCAACCTGCACATCTTGGGTAATGACAACCAGGACTGCCCAAATTGCTATTGCTAAAAATAGAATAGAATAGAATTCTTTATTGACCAAGTGTGATTGGACACACAAGGAATTTGTCTTGGTACAAATGCTCTCAGTATACATAAAAGAAAAGATAAATTTGTCAAGAGTCATAAGGTACAACATTTAACAATAGTCATAGGATACAATAAGCAATCAAATCATACTAGGAAACAGTATAGATCGTAAGGATACTATTGCTAAGCAATGCAGTCATGTGACATGATTTACAATCATATAACTGAGTGATGGCAATCCCAGTCCTAATTGCTGTCATAATTCATTTATATTTACATTTTGTGCTCAACTAAACATTTTAACTGTTTTTAGCAAATAGTATTTTAGTGTAGAAAACCTGGAGAAGAAAGGTGGACCAGCTGTCAAAACTTAAATATATATTATAAATATCAAAGATTACCTGTAGAAACCAGGAGTGAGACAATTACATATTTCATTTTAAAAGAAATTTGCCAAAGTATACAACAAATATTGCTTGTAGTTCAGGGAAAAGCTGTTTCCAAATGGAAATTTGTTTAACAGATTTTTGCAAAATTCAGAAAATCAGGCCATCTTGAGAAGTGAAAACAAAACAAACTCTCATGCAAAGGTCATTGTTGGTTTCATAAATATTTGTCTATCAAAACAGAAATTAAATAACTTGTATTTTGTAAACTTTATGTATAAAAGGTAAGGTTCTAGTGTTAAGCATCATTGAATTTTATTTACATGCAGGTTAATTAATATATTTATTTGTATAATACAGGCCTTAAAGGACAGTACTGAAATAGAAATAGTAGATCAGAAGATGAGGAAAAAGATAGAACCAGAAAAATGGCCAATTCCAGGTCCCTCTCCACGTAGTCTTCCACACACAGACTTTTCTCAGCTTATTAACTGTCCAGAATTCATACCAGGCCAGATTTTTGGTTCACGTACAGGTAAGATGTTTTTATTTCAAATTGTATTTTAAGGCTCTCTATTCATAAAGACCCAGATATCCGATTTTTAATCAAGTGGCAATTTATAAACTACTATCAGCCATTACTGCTTCAGTTTTCAGTTTACTTCCATTAATTTCCCCCCACTTCTATTCTTAAAGAAATAGAAAATGGAAAATATAACTAAACTTGTAAGCTATTGGACATTTAATGGCCACACGCTATTTTTGAAATAATGTATTGTATAGCCTGAGAATAATGCAATAGATGGCTTGTCTTGTGTGCTAGAAAAATAGGCATTTAAGAGAAAGAATGTTTTCAAACAAGCTAATACTGCAGTTCTTAATAGCAACATATTGTATTTCAAAATGTTTGGTTTAAGCCAGGAATATACAATTGTCACTCTCTCAACAGGTACACTAGTATGTTGTTTTCAGCATGTTGAGGGAAAGACACAAAATATGGGTATTGCTAGTACCAAAAGTGGGCTTAATTTTTACAAAATGCAAGGTTTGAAGAATTGAAATTAATTATGCCTATAATTCTGTCCATAATACCCCCCACCTCCACCCCCACTATGGAAAAGGTAATATATTTCACTCTGTCCAGGATGGGATATCAATGGTTTACAAGGCCAGATCCTTATAGGATAAGGAGGAATACCAGCACAGACAGAATTTTTGAATGTGAATTTCTTAAAAATCAAAAATACAGCTTATATTCTTGGTTGTTTGATGGAAATTCAAAGTTCAAGATTATTGTGTGTCTTTTGCAGCTAGCTGGAAAAAATATCATATACTAAGTACTGGTTTATTTGGTTAATAGTTTTATATTTCCATAACATACCGTATATACTCGAGTATAAGCTGAGTTTTTCAGCACATTTTTTGTGCTGAAAAAAAAACCCCTCGGCTTATACTCAAGTGAGATTCCCCTCTGAAAAAAAAAATGGTGTGGAGCTACAGAGCTGGGCAGGCGCTTCCCTGCTTCTGTGTTTCCTTTGCAACTTTTAAGCATGGGGGGTAATCGGAAGCAGAAAAGTTCTTGCACGAGGCTATATTTTTTCTTTTTTAACTGCTTTTGGGGGGGGGGAAGACCCACCATCATGTGAGAATGCTCAGACACGAAATCTATCCGCCCGAAAATAAGTGTGTGTGTGTGGGGGGGATTTTAACAGAGGGAAGATGTAGGGAGAAGGCAAAAGCGACGGAAGATCCTTCAGGGGAAACTGAGAGGGAGCCTCACCCTTGGTCCAGATGAGCCCCCTTCCCTTCCCCTAAGGAGGCAGAGGCAGCCAGCAAAGGCAGGCAAGCCCCACTTTATGGACTCCGTCTGTCCTCGCTCCCACCCACCCACCCAAAGCCACGAAGTCCCCCAATCGTGCAGCCCAGAATCGCCCTCCCCTCGGGGAAGCAATGATGCCCGGTGTTTCTCAAGACAAGAAGCTCCGCCGTGCAATGAAAGCGCCCTGGCTCTAGGCTCGTGGGCTCAGAAAACAGCACGAGCCAAGGTGGCTTCGGCTCCGCTTGGCTTCGTTTCCTCAGCCCCAGCTGCTTTCAGTCCACTCGGGAGGAGGGGGAGGAGGTGGTGGTGGCAGCTCGCGTTGTTTTCTGAGCTCTAGGCTCTAGGCTTGCGGGCTCAGAAAACAACGCGAGCCTAGGTGGCATCGGCTCCGCTCGGCTTTGTTTCCTCAGCCCCAGCTGCTTTCAGTCTGCTTGGGAGGAGGGGGAGGAGGTGGTGGCAGCAGCTCATGTTGTTTTCTGAGCTCTAGGTTCTAGGCTCGTGGGCTCAGAAAACGACGCGAGCCGCCACAACCACCTCCTCCTCCCGAGCGGACTGAAAGCAGCTGGGGCTGAAGAAACGAAGCCAAGTGGAGCTGATGCCACCTCAGCTCGCATTGTTTTCTGAGCCCGCAAGCCTAGAGCTCAGAAAACAACGTGAGCCGCCGCCACCACCTCCTCCCCCTCCTCCCGAGTGGACTGAAAGCAGCTGGGGCTGAGGAAATGAAGCCGAGCGGAGCCGAAGCCACCTTGGCTCACGTTGTTTTTAAGCCCGCGAGCCTAGAGCCAGGGCGCTTTCATTGCACGGCGGAGCTTCTTGCCTCGGGAAACACCGGGCGTCGTTGCTGCCCCCTGAGGGGAGGGCGATTCTGGGCTGCGCGATTAGGGGACTTCGTGGTTTTGGGTGGGTGGGTGGGAGCGAGGACGTTGACTTTAAGCGCTGCCGACCGAATGTTTCACAAATACCAGTGGAACCTCCATCCACCACCACCCCTCCCTCTTTTGCCTCCTTCCTTCTGATCAATCAGGTTTTCCCAGTATTTGCTCACAGCTGCGTTTTCTCTTCTGCTGTGCTAGGCGTTGAACACGGGGATTTCTGATTCCCCTTACACGCATGTGGATATGCCGCGGGGCGTTTTCTTCCAAACGCCCCACGGGCAGAGAACACTGACTTTCAACACTGTCCTAGTGAAAGTTTTTATTGGTATCTATTTTTTGAAATTTACCAGTAGCTACTGCATTTCCCACCCTAGGCTTATACTCGAGTTAATAAGTTTTCCCAGTTTTTTGTGGTTAAATTAGGTGCCTCAGCTTATATTCGGGTCGACTTATACTCGAGTATATACGTTATTATTTGAAACATGCTCCGGGCCACAATATAATCTGCATGACTTTATTTAGTGTGACAGTTTGAATTGTATCTGTTGTGAGACATAAAGCAGGAGAAAACTTCAATATTCATTTTGTTTTATCCTTGGTGCCATTATTTGTTGTATATAAAAAAATTAAAACTGAATCTCTACAATCATCTCTTATCTCTTTGAGGTTTAAGATATTTTTATAACACTTATAGTCACCAGAAAGAGAAAAATATATATAAATTTTATTAAGAATTTTTGTTGGTTGATAACAAAAAATGGGCTAATCTTTCCAAGCACAGAAAAATATTTTTCCATTTTAGAATCTGCACCAAGTTCTCCAAGAATAGGAAGTCTAAATATTAAGAAAAGTATTGAAACAAGCAATCTTGAAGTAATATCTAAAGCATTATCTACAAGCCTCCCGGATTTGGATTCTGAACCTTGGATAGAAGTTAAAAAAAGACATCGTCCTTCCTTAGTGAAGCCAAAGGTAATGCTTAAAATGTTAATTTTAATGTTTGTATTTTTAAAAAATCCCTGTGAATGTAGAGCAAGTCCAGGAAAATATTCAGACATGTTTCCCAGACAAGATATCCATGAAATTTTACATCTAACTTATTATGGTTGTGTCATTAAAAGATTGAGATACCATACTTAAGAAAAAGACATTACATAAGGGAATTAGAAAAAGTAGCAAAGAAAGATGTTATATGCATATATACCCAGCTATATCCAGCCTGATATTCATTGCTGGTATTCTTTTTTGAATAGACTGTAGAAAGAACTGGTTTAATTGCTTCTCTGGACAACGGTTGGGATTAGGTCTGTCAACTGTTTGCTTCTTAGAAAGGAAAGAAATGCATATTAAGATGATGGCAGCTGCGCATCATATGTTAATGCAGTTTTGGAAAAAGAGGAAAATAATATGTAGAATCTATTGGCCCCATTACTGATATACTTAAGTCCATTCATTAATTTGTACATTCTGTTATTTTCTATTTTAATTAAGCATGAATGCTAAAAATGCTATTTCTGCTGATAATTTTTCTATTATTTCTCCATGTAAATGTTTTTATTTTTGCAAGAACATTAAACATTTTTTTTGCCATTTTCAGGAATCTGGGTCTGGACGTGAGGAATTGACAAATCAACAACCACCGCCACCATCTTCTGAAGAACAGGAAGAACTTGATTTTTTGTTTGACGAAGAGATGGAACAAATAGAAGGCAGGAAGAATACATTCACAGAATGGTCAGAAAGTGATTCAGATTATGAAATTGATGATCAAGATTTAAATAAGATTTTGATTGTGACACAGACTCCACCATATATGAGAAAACATCCCGGAGGAGATAGAACTGGCAACCATGTGTCACGTGCAAAAATTACGTCAGAACTTGCCAAAGTTATCAATGATGGATTATACTACTATGAACAGGATTTGTGGACGGAGCAAAGTGAAAATGATTGTATTGCTATGAAGGTACTTATGAATTTGAGCAATAAGTGTAATTTAATGAATGTGGCTGCTATGGCCTTAACCTTTCAGCCTAGATGAAAATATATTTGAAGAATCTATAACAAATTCTAGTCATAAGTGAAGACTGGGAAGAAAGCTGTTTCAAAATCAAAATAATAAAAATCCAGTCATATGATAATTGTCTCTTGAAACTGAGTGGAAAACTAAAACACAGCTTTGAATATTTCATAGTAAAGCTATTGTTTCAAGTAATCACATAAATAATCTATTAACTAGATCGTTGGCAGTAATATATCTTGTTTAACCAAATATTTATTTCAGAGGATAAGATGGGACATGAGAGCTGTGAAATATTGCTTTTTATATATATATAATTGAGGGGGTCAAGCATTTGTTCTCTTAATCCTACAATTTAAGTAATTTGCTTGATGAGAAAGGTTTTATGTTGAAGGCATACAATATGAATTTGAGAAAACTGAAAACTTCAAACATTATCAGCACCATAGTATTTCAGTTCTCTGTTGCCAGGTGGAATAACGATTTCATATTTTAAATTCATTAAATGTATTGTTTATTTTGCATTTTTCCTGTCGGCTATTCTTGTTATAGTAAAAATTTTCACATTTCAGCAAGAAGTTGAAAATTTTAAGAAGTTACATCTCATCAGCAAAGAAGAATTTGACAGTCTTACTCCTGAATATGTAATGGATTCAAATCAGGATGATCCTGCTGGTCCTTCAAAAGGTATGTATGTCTGATATTACAAAAAAAAAAAAAGTTACACTATCAAGATGACACTCAGTATGATGAAATATGGATAAAATTTTAATCTTTTCTCTAATATTAACATGGTGTTACAGCTATTGCTAATTGATTTTAATCCCTTTCAATTTCAAGAGCTTTCTGTATATGTGTATTTAGAACAGGAGTGGGATGCTACCGGTTTGGCCCGGTTCTATAGAACCGGTAGCTCTGAAGAGCAGCAGACACCGAAGGTTCGGTGTCTGCTCCTCTGTTTGGCCCAGCTGCCCGCTCAGACTCTTTGCTGTCCTTTATTTCCTGCTTTTTCAACCTCAGCTGCTTTGTGCAACACAGCTGAAAAAGCAGGAAAGAAGAGGATTTTTACACACTGCGTACCCGTGCACAGCACTTATCAGCTGTCCGAGCGACAGCTGAGGTTTTTAGGAAATGGTCTATACGTGTGCGCAAAATGCACTCTCACCAGGGGTGGGACTCTACCTGCCGGAGAACCAGCAAATTGTGCCACTGGCTGGCTCCGCCTGCCCCACCCACTCACTCCTTACCTGGCATGCCCACCATCAAACGTTCCTGCTAAATTGCTATTTTTCTTTCCCCCCCATCAGCTGTTCTGCTGTCCCAGGAGATTTAGATTAGCTAGAAAACAGAAAATCATTGAATTTCTTGCTTTCTAGCTAATCTAAAAGCAGAGGTGTGACTGCAGCTTCTATTATTCCAGTGCAGACTCGGGTAGCAGATGGCAGAAACATAGATCTCTAAGTGAATCTGTGATTCTATGAACAACTCAATCTGCCTGCCTGCTCTGCCTGATTTTGGGTAAAAGTTGCTCTTTTTTTATAAAAAAATAAATCAATATTTACATACATGGTGTGTTGTGAGTTAATTTTATGAGTTAGCTTGCGAGCAAATTTTATGTGACAGACTCAGGTAGCCTGTGGCAGAAAGATCTCTGAATGAATCTGTGATTCTGTGAGCAACTCAATCTGCCTGCCTGCTTTGCCTGATCTTGGGTAAAAGTTGCTCTTTTTTTTATAAAAAATTTAATATTTACATAAATATTTATAATATTTACATATAAGCCATGCCCAGCCAGTCACATGACCACCAAGCCATGCCCAGTCAGCAAGCTACGTCCAGCCAGTCACATGACCACCAAGCCACATCCACAAATTAGGCCACACCCACAGAACTGGTTAAAAAAATTGAATCCCACCCCTGATTTAGAACATGTGTGCGGAATGATTCTTTGTTGAATATTTCATAATTTCTTACAAAATAATTTGCTTTATTTTAGTTTTTATTACTTTGTACTGTTAAAAAGAATTAGAATTTTTCAGAAACCTGTTGCTACTAGACAAAACAAAGTTTCATTTTGAGAGAGTGTAGGAGGTAAACTTGTTAATCTATGGTGGCAAAAAAGCAGAAGTCTAATATCTTCCAATTGTAACTTTTATAAAAAGGTATAAACTTTCACAAGTTGCATTTTTCTTCAGCAGATACATAGAATATTTCATGGTAGTACATAATTAGAGAACATAAATGTGAAGCAGTAAGTGTATGGTTTTTGTAATTTCCATTATCTATTTTGTTCTTTTAAAATTTAATCTCAATTTAATTTAAACTTTAATATCTAGTGATGTATTTTACACTCAAGGAAAAATGTTGAATACATAAAGGATAACAGAAATATGCAAACTAAGAGAATAATAAATAAAAATAGGCCCAGTGAAATAGAACAGTGCTATTGAGATCAAGTAAGATAAAAAGATAGTACTTTCCTATACATGTATTAATCATACGGTCTTTCTAATTAGATGTTACTGAAGAGCTGGCTTGTCAATTGTTTGGTGTCCAGGAAATACCTCCAACAACAATGGCTCGCTCACTGCCAACAGCTGTTCCTGAATCTCCTGGAGTTTACCCTACCAGAACACCTAAAACACCTCGTACACCAAGACTGCAAGATCCTAACAAAACACCAAGATTCTATCCTGTGGTTAAAGAAGCAAGAATTATTGATGTTGGGGTAACCAAAACCAACATATATTTCTGGATCATTGTAAATTATTGCTATTACCGCCAGAGAGCAGTTTTTGAAACATGTTGTATTCCTTGCTAGGTCAAAGCTGCTAAATCTATTTTGAAATGTATTGTCAGCTTCCTGTTAAGGCTAGTAGTTGAGTAGTATGCCATAATCAACTTTATGACCTCATAATACATATGATGTGTAAAGTGAAATTTGATGAAACTGGATTTTAATTAGACTGTGATTCTTCAGAAAAGTGGCTCCAGTCACACTAGGGAAATATAATGCTATATTTTATTTCAGACACGAAGGAAAAGAAAAACACGGCATAGTACCAACCCTCCATTAGAAAGTCATGTTGGCTGGGTAATGGATTCCAAGGATCACAGACCAAGAACATCTTCCTTAAGGTGGAAATAATTTATTATGTATTGATAATCTTAATTTGTGTGTGTTCTTATAATCACTGATGAAGTTAATTTAACTACTTGGTCTTTCAAAATATGAAAAAGTGGAAGATATTATTTTCCTGAAAGCCACATATACTCAGAAATATACTCAAGATTTGACCAAGGTTATTGCTTAGAAGTAAGTTTGGGTGTTATTTTCCCAGTTGAATCTGTGGCAATTGTAAAACTAGTAGAAATAAGAGGTGATATTTGTTAATTTCCTTTGCATCCTTCATTTGAAATATCCTTAGAAGAGTGAAAGTTTACACAATTAGGTGTACAAACAGATAAGGTTTATTTGGTTCTTTTTTTATTATTTATCACTTTTATTTCTAAAATGCTTTTCATAGTAGCAGAAGGTTTATTATTTCCTGCATTGATCACATATTATATGTCCCATGAGCACTCCATAAAATGCTAAAAAAAGCTGTGTTCACCTAAAATATTTAAAGAAATGAAGAAAAATAATGTTAAAGTCCCCAATCACCTTGCATAATTTAAGTAAGTGCCAACACCTCACCCTACCTACTCCTCCTGTACATTTAACATAACTTTAACAATTTGTTAAGGTAAAGGAATGTTAAGTAAAAGTAACAAAAAAAACTACATCAATTGCTGTATCAGAAAATTGGCCAAAGTAAAAAAATAAGTTTCCACAAACTCCAATATTTATGTTTGAAATTTGTAATATAAATTGGTAATTTACGGTGGCTTGCAATTATAAATTATTGAAGGCAATTGTGAACAAGAACTAAGAACTATCTGCCATAGGTATTTTGTTATGGAAGAGCTCTGGATGTTGTTATTTTGTAATGAAACGTTTATAGAGATTGACTTTCATTACAAGTTCAATGGCATCTGAAATTTTAAAGGAAGCAGTTGAATTATAATCAGTGTGACGAACTAATATCAGAATGACCACATATTAATTGCATTCAAGAATCTTATTTGGTGTATACTTCAGGGTTTTCTGGGAATTGTATAAGTCGAATGGGAAAGTCACTGTATTAGATTCAAACTTGATAACTATAATATTAAGACTAACAAGTATTATTAATTTCAAAGTGTTTATAATTTTTTAAAAGTCTTTATCGGGCTACTATGAATTGCAAAAAATCAGTGGAAAATTTCCCAGGTCATATAATTGATGATGATCATGCACATTTTATATATATGCTAATTTGCATTGGAAAGTTTTCCAATGAAAACCTAAAAACTTCCACCTGAATTTTTTCCCCACTGTTCTGGAAAATAGCATTTTTGCTAAATCGTCTCATATTTTCTTATTATGTAATAAAAAATTAATACTCAGGAATTATTTTGATTATCAGTGTTATCTAAAATTATATTAAAGAAACAAATGAGCTATCTGAAGAAAAAGGATACATAATAGTTTATATAGAACATATGACTAACTTTACTAAATACAGTCAGTGACTTATTTCAAGGTTTTATAGCCTTTATTTCAAAGTAGTTCGCATGTGTTCATAGTTGACAAAGCATATATATTAAATGCTTGCCCACAGTCAAATACAGAGCTATATGTACCTTGTTTATTATTTAGAATTGTTTTTCATTATATTGTATGATTAAATATTGTATAATTAAAGCCGTAATGTTTTGAAATGTTTAGAATCAATAGATTTGAATGTTCAGAAAAAAGTTAGCATACTTCTTAAGGAAGCAAGCTATGATAGAATGTAGGCAATTGATAGCATGTCCTAAAGCAGGGGTTTCAAATTGGCAGCTCGTGGGCCAGATATGTCATGTGCAGGCCACTCCCACCCCAGCTCTTTGAAGGGGAAAATATGAAATCTCACATGACAGCAATATGATGATAAGTTTGATACCCCATGTCCTAAAGCAACGGTCCCAACCTTTCTGGGTCTATGGACTGGTGGCAGAAGTGGCAGCAGAGGCAGTGGGGGTCGATGATTCTAGATTCAGTCTAGATCCTGCTTATGCACAAATGAAGCTTTGTGTGCTCACCGGTTCCCAACTATATGTGGATTTGGATTGGAAACCCTTGTCCTAAAGTTTTCCTATATTAAAAGTATTACAGGTAGTCTTCACTTAATGACCAGTTGCTTAATGACAGTCAGAAGATACGATAGATCTCCCCACTGCCACTTACAAGCTGTTTTCAAAGTTCTGAAACACAGAAATGCGGTCAAGGGGTCTCATTTTGGAAGCTTGGCAAACAGCTCATATGTAGATCTGTTTGCAGTATCCCATGAACACATGAATATGATTTTTAGCATTTTGCTGGTTTCAAGCATTTACTTCAGGCTCCAGCAAAATAACACCCATGGAGGAAAGTGGATTCATTTAAAGGCCATATCTGCTTAATAACCATAGTGTTTGCTTAATGGCTTTCACAAAAATAGTCATTAAAAATTGGTCATGTGACCTACTTAATGATTGTCATGATTTCTGGGCTCAATTATGGTCATGTTGAGGATGGCCTATGATTGGAAAGCAAGCATGTTGGGAAAGAAGAAAATATCTCTCATGTAACCATCTTAGTGATAGTAGCTTTCTATGTTCTAGCATTTTTGTCACAGATAAATGGTCACATAGTCAATTTGGTACAGAGGGTAAGGTTCATCAGGCTAGAAACTCAGAGACCATGAGTTCTACTCCTGCCTTAGGCACAAAACCACTTGAGTGGCTTGAGGCAAGTAACTTTCTCTTAGTCCTATGAGGAGACAATGGCAAACCACTTGTGAAAGACTTTGTCAAGAAAACCTCAAGGCCTTGTCCAGGCAGTCTCCAAGAACCGTACATGATTGAATGGAAGGAAAAAAAAACATTCATATAAACTTATAACATACGGTAGTTATGTGCTCATTCTGAAAGTTCAATTTAATGTTACAATTTGTGAAATGACTAGTCTTAATGTTAGAAACTGAGACAATCTGCTGAATTATGTTTCTTATACCATTACAAAAGGCATTTTTGGAAAAAATCTGAAACTGTTTGTTTCATTTCACATAGCAGTTCAAATACCTCACCACTAGAAGGTGCTCCGCTATCGGGAAGTTATGGATGTACCCCTCATTCACTTCCTAAATTTCAGCATCCTTCTCATGAACTTCTGAAGGAAAATGGTTTTACTCAGCAAGTGTACCATAAATATCGCCGTAGATGCCTAAATGGTAAAAATCTAATATTTGTTATTTTTAATTGGAAAAAAGAACATATATTTGTTTATTTGTTTAACATACAATGGCTTCTGTTCGCAATTAAATTGGGTTCCGACCCAAAAATCCACCCATTTTTTTAATTGGGTCATGATTCAAAAATCAGGTGGCGAACAAACCCAGCCACGGCCGATTCCCTTTCCACGCCGATTTCCCCAGCCACACATGCACAGTCAGTTGTGCTTCTGGTCACGACCAAATCAGGTTGCGACCATAGTCTTGGAACGGATTACGGTCATGATCCAAGGTTCCACTGTATTTAGAAAGCACCTATCTCCCTCATAGAGTGTTGTACAAGCAAACAGTGTAAAACAAATAGTTTTGTATTATTTCCAAAACTTGAAACAAGTTCATTTCAACAAATGTTGTAAAATATACTAGGTGAATAAACATTCATATCTGCTTCTTCACTATATTCTAATGCTCTTTTTTCTATTTATCTCACAATACTACTAGAATTTTTTTTAAGCACGTGGTAATGAAATGAAAAAAAGTTCATTAGAATAAATCACAAGCCTTGTTGGAATAATATTAATTTTAACACTCTCATAGATAAATTTGATATATGATTTTAACATTCAGATAATTTTTTTCAAATGATTAGTTTGCTACATTTATAATGTATTTTAGTATAAATTGTCAATTTGAGGAAATATACTAAATGGGCTACCTCATACTTTACTTCTTTTTTTCTCTTGTCTCTAGAAAGGAAACGGTTGGGAATTGGCCAGTCTCAAGAAATGAATACACTCTTTCGTTTTTGGTCTTTTTTTCTCAGAGACCACTTTAATAAGAAAATGTATGAAGAATTCAGGCAACTAGCTCTAGATGATGCAAAAGAACATTATAGGTAATACTAAAAGTTTTATAGTTTTCTAAAATTATACACAATATTAGTAGCACTGGTATGAGTAGTATTTAGTATTATAAAATAGAATAGCTCTTCCAGCAGCGTTTAGTAACATGATTTATTTTCCACATAACACAAACTGTTTGTTGAGTATCAGGAAGGAATAAAATTAATCTGATAGACAATTGGATCCCACCCTGCTCCATTTTGCTCATGACTAGCTTTTTTTAAAAAAAAAATATTGAATCTCAAATTATAAAATATGTTAAAGAATTTGCCTTGCTTTAAGCAAAAAATAATAAAATGAAAATTTTCCTGGTTCTAACTCTTCTCATCAGGTTTAATTATGTTAATCAATCTTAAGAGGTGGACTAAATGGCAAGGATCTGTTTTCTCTTTTCTAAGATAGATTACCAAGATAATTGGAGGCAGTAAATATATAGAAAATGAAATAGTAATCTCTTGTTTATGATGGAAAGTTGGAAATGTATTGCTTTCCAATATGAATGTTATATTTAGCTCCTATAGTTGAGAATATTTATAAGTACATTGTTCATATGCTTGTCCAATCTTCTTTAAATTAGGGGAGTTACAAATATTAATTGTATTCAATGTGAACATTATTCCTATTGTCTTGCCTTGTTTAACACTGTTAAATTACTCTCCATTGTTAGCATTTTAATACTGTAAAACATGTTTTTTCTCTATAAAGGCCATTTATAATTTTACTTTTCCTAAAAACTTAGGTTTTTTAAAACAAATATACTTAAATTTTTGAATTTTTTATTTTTGAATTCACTATAACTATTGTAACTAGTTATATTTGTCTTAAATGTTATACATTTGTCTGAAATATTATAGGGTTTCCTGCCTGAATAGGGGTTTGGACTAAATGACTTCTAAGATCCCTTCCAATTCTATTATTCTGTTATAACTTTTAGAAATAGGTTGATAGAATGGTACATGATATTCCTAATGTATTCACATTATATTTTTATATAAAAACATTCTAGGGCTGATACGTTTTGTATAAAGTTCTGAGTGTGTTAACAGTAATTTTTTTTGCTACTATTGTAACTGAATTGTTTGCAACAAATTATTCAATTTTTTAATTCCTGAGTTCTCTAAGAATGAATTAAAAGGATGGTGTAGTAAAACATATTTTTCGAAGGAAAAAAATATTTTTTCTTCAATGAGCCTTTTATCTTTTAAATAACAAAAACTGTAGTTGATCTACAGCTTAAACAGGATATGCAGTGCATTCAGACCACCTTCACTTTTGTCAATTTTGTTATTCTGTAGTTGAAATTCATTTGTTTTTCTCATTTATCTATATTCAGTACTCCATAATGACAAAGTGGAAACAGAATTTTAGAAATCTCTGTAAATTTATTAAAAAGAAAAATCCGAAATACAACATTGGCATGAGTATTCAGACCCTTCACTCGGTATTTGTGGAAGCACCTTTGACATACTACTACACTTGATCTTAGCCAAAAGGCCAACAGGCAAAGGAAAGCTTAAGACCATATTGGTTGGAAACATGCAGAAGAGGCCTTCATCCTGCAGTGGGTAGACAATGAATGGCTAGAGTGATGATGATGAAACAACATAAACAAAAAGAACTGTATGCTTTTTTATTTGTCTACATTATAAGAAAGCAAGAAAAGAAGTCATATGGAGTCAATTAGACTACTTACCTATTTATTCCTTGTTTTTTAGGTACGGCCTGGAATGCTTGTTCCGTTTTTATAGTTATGGACTGGAAATGAAGTTCAGGCAAGAGATCTTCAAAGATTTCCAAGAAGAAACAAAAAGAGATTATGAATCTGGTAATGCGCTGTTATATTTTTCCCATGATATTGTTTATCTTCTTGCTTCATATTTTTTATATGATAATCTGTTCTTTTTTAGGCCAACTTTATGGGCTAGAAAAATTTTGGGCTTATCTGAAGTATTCACAGTCTAAAACTCCACCTATTGATCCCAAGCTTCAGGAATACCTATGCAATTTTAAAAGATTGGAAGATTTTAGAGTTGATGTGAGTGTTGACATTCTCTCAAAAAAAATTAACTTAAATAAACTGTAAGCACAATTTGTTTAAAAGAACAAAAAGGAAAAGGACCAATACCATCATCATTAGATATATTCTATAATCCATCCAGAACAAATATGCATGGCTGAAATACTATTTGGAGACTTACTATGTACAAAGATTAAATTCTTAACATTTTCTCATTGTGGTATTAGGCTAATCCTTCAGCTGTTTTTGGTAAATATATAATATTTAAAATGTTGAGAACTTAAAAATAATACCATAATGAATTTTCATAGAGCATTCTGGTAAATTGTAATAAGATGCCCATTCTCTGTTTTAGCCTCCGATTAATGAAGAATCTGGGAGAAAAAGGCATTTACCTGGTGAGGAGTGTGATCATCGCAAATATCAGTCCAACACTGCTTCTAAGATCCTTGCTGGTAATTCCTCAGCTGTTTCTCAGGCGTGGGTCCCAATAAATTTTCCCACTACAAATACTGTACAGGAGTTGAATAACAGCATACACCAGAATAGTACTGCCACAAATTCAAGATGTGATATAACTGAGCAGTAGACTTTCAGTAAGCTTGAACCTTAAGATCAACTCCTAATGCCAGTATTTTAGCTCAAGGATCTTCAGGGAGAGCTATTTTAAAGCTTGATTAAAAACAAATGTATAGGAAAAAAAAGAATTGCATCTGCTTTCTAACAAGATTAAATTCCAAGTAAATTCCCTTTGTTCAATCACATTGGGTTTAAGCATCATGAGAGATCCTTGGGAAATACCAGTTAGTCTGTGTTGCTATCCCAAGTTACTGTTTACAGCAGCAGCATTCCAATAGTATATACATAAATTCTTTGGAATGCCTTACAATCCAGCTCATACTTCCTTTTTTGAGGAAGTTATATTCTTTTTGTAGTGTAGGAATGTTTTACCATCAGGTTATCTATAATTTGTTCAACTTATAAAAGCCAAAAAGAAAGTTTTGAGAGACATACAGAATACATGCATTTAAATTGATAAATGCATTTTTTCAATAATAACACATGCTCTTCCAACACCTAGTTCTGAAATCTGTTTTGCTTTCTGTTTCTTTTGTTTCAGGGTTTTGAGCTGAGTATGGAGTTTTTAATTTAGGCAATAGGTTGTTTAGTTTTAAATATTTTTTAATGCTGATTCTTATTTCTACTTAAGCAAAGTAGTTTGCAAAGAGGATGAATTATGACTGTCTTGTCATAAACTTGGTAAATTTTATATATATATATATATAAGTTTAAGAAAAACAATAAAAAGACAAATAGGTCTATAATCATCCTCTAGTTTGAAGAAATACTTGTATTTTTCTGTTTAATTTCTCTATTGTATAAGTGACTTGCATTTCTAGGAGAGATTATTTAAACAATTTAATTGTAATTTAATATTTGACAGTTTTAATTTAAAAGGGATTTAGAAGAAAATGTACTTAGATTAAAATAATTAATGTCAAAATTGCTTTAAATATGGTTAAAATCCCTTGTTTTACCTAAGACCAACTGTACTGTCATTGGCCAAAGTGTCACTTTTTAAAAATATAAATGATTCATTGATACACATTATTTATGTCAGGAGGTGAAAATTAACCGGAAGCATCTATGAAATAACTAGATGTAGTTATTGTTATTTAAATAGTTAAAATAAGGGAATTGAAATCATTCTTCCATAAAATGGAAGAAAATGGTAGAAATAGGTGCGTTTTTATTAGAAACAGCAAAACAGATACTTAGCAGTCTTCAGATTACTTTCACAAATAAAGCCTACTACTGTTGATGCCTTACTGCTGGGAAATACCCTAAGTGATCCAACATGTAGATTGGATTTCTGTGCTGGAAACTTTATGAAGTCCATTATATATTCCTGAAATATTGCTTGAGAATCTGAATTTAACAATTATGAATATATGTGCATATTTAATATGAAAATAAGTGGATTTCCCAGCTATTTCTAATGGAAACTAGCCTTTAAGAACTGCTCTATTTTTTGAAGACACTATTCAAAAGTTCATGATTCCAGTTTTATGTAGCATCTTTTCAGTTTGCTGAAGTTCTACAACTCAAATCTCTGTTCAATCTATGCCACCTCCTCCATGAAAATGATGCAGTTGTAAATTTGGATTTAAGCTGTATATAAAAGAATTATATTTACATTCATTTCTTTTAATCAAATGTGTGAATATTAGCTTTTAGTATGCATTCTTTGTGGTATATTTGCAGATTTTATAAAAATACAAAAAAAAACAACCCCTTGCTATGGTGTAGTATGTGTTCTTAAGCAATTTTGTTCAACTCAGTATGCTAAATTTTTATTATTCTGAATTGAAATGTCTGGGACTGTTTATAACAATAAATTAAAATAACATTGATTATCATGATCACAATTGTGAAAAATTATGAAAGAGAACCTATGAATTTCCAGGTGTTTTTGAGCTACAATTCTTAGAGATTCAAGGTAAGGACTACTGATAGTTCAGCAGCATCTTGTAGGCTAAATTCTTTTATCACTGCACTAGATGGATTGCCCATTGTCCAAGTCAGTTATATATCTTGTTGGCAGGATTGTTGATACATGTTCCTCCAAAATGTTCAGTTGTAAAAATGAAACTCTGAAGCTGAACTTTGTAAATTGTTCTTAATTATATTTTTAGAATCACATGAAAAGCCATAACAAATATTAGTTTCATTTTGAGTAACAAAACTGTTTTGTTATCCAAATGATAACAAGAGTGAAATGGAATAGAAGAGAATTTTCTATTCTTACATTGAATATTATAAATTTTGAAAATGCACAGCTCCTACTTTATTCAGATGTTACCAAGGTTCTAGAATTACTTTTCCTTTCTCTGCTGTATCCTTCACTATGGCTTGGATGCAGACAGTTGCTCTCTGCATAAGAGATGTGTGTAGATACTCTTTTTCAACATCGAGACTACATCTCATTATTTTTTTAAAAAAAAATGCCTGTCTTTTTAATCAAAATTTTAGTGATGCTTTATAAAAAATTAATACTGTATAACAAGAGGGAAATTGTATTAAAAGTAACATGAAAGCATACAAACAAATACAAAAAAAGTCAAATTGAATTTACAAGGTGCAATAAAATAAAAGGTCAGAACATGGTATTCCAAAATTTGCCATTGAGAACACTTTTTTACTATATTTCTCTAAGATGAAAACTGTGTGGATGACAATCATTAGAAAGCTTGATTATGAATACTAATGTAATGAACACTATTTACCTGTCAAGACAAGTCACTATTTATCTTGTGTGGGAAAAACAAATTTATTGGCTCTAATTAGGGCCAATAAACAGGAGATATTTAAAAAGACTCCTAATCCCTTACCTTTCAAGTTCACATAGCCAAAACACTACTTTCTCTTTTTTTGCTATATATTGCCTACAGATCTAATTGAAATTAAAATTCTAATATTGAAAAAATATTATACATGGAATGCTGCCAGTATGACAATTTTTACACATAATTATTTTTTACATAAAGTATGACATAGCAACCGTTTTTACTTTAACTTCCACTGCCGTTATTTATTACAGTATTTTCTTCATATTCAGCAAGAAAGTGTATAACAATTACAAGATGATGATCCTGATCTCCTTCCTTTCCTTTGGCAGTTTGCAGTTTGTTAGCTAACATTAGAGTGGATTATAGTTGTACAGCTGTCTAGCTCCTTAACAATTATGTGCTTGAGGATAAAAAGTACAAATTAAAAAACCTGAAAAAATGAGATTTACCCTGCTTTTTAAACTGGTATTTATGTGGATGGCCTCCGACTAATCCATGACCCCCCTCCCCCCCCCCCCCAAAAAAAAAACCTACAAGAAAGATCAGACTGTAGTTTATAGATATAGACAGGTTAGGGATTCTAAAGTATAAATGGATATGTTAACATTACTTGAAACCAAAAGATCCTCCCAGTTTCCTGGTTGTAAAAGGAATATAAAAGGTAAAAAGGTACATTGAGGACTTAGCTGATTTTGCAGTTTAGCTCATCCCCCAAATCACAAAGAATCTGAATACTCAAATTTTCCAGCAAAATGTTCATCTGAAAGATATTTAATTAATATCCTTGAGCATTAGATATATGCTTAAATACAGGTTGTTCTAAATACACAAACTAAACAATTATTCCATAAAAAAAGATTAGCAATAAAGGATCATAGAAGTATTTGGATTTTTTGTTGCTGAAAATAATCATTTGGCAATTGTACCTAAGCAAATAGCCTAGGTTTCCTCACACCTTTTGATAGGCAAAGGTTTTGTAAAATGAACAATAGCTGAAAAATTGCACATAGGCAAATTCTAAAAATGCTTCTTATGAACTTCTGTTGGAAGTGACTGTGGTATCTCCTGAAAAATCAGTTTGTGGTGCCATATTTTTCCTAGGAAATTGGAATAGCCAGCTTGTTAAATCATTTGGATCTATCCTTTTGAAAAGAACTTTATACAAAAGAACTGCCTAAATGAAAGAAATATTATGGGAAGCATTGGGCCATATACAATCATATTAGGTAGGTCTTTTTAATGATTATAAGAAAACTAATTCAAATATTTTTGCTCATAAGAATCAACACATCTGATAATCCTTAAGCCACTCAGTTTCCAGGATTGAAACAGCATACAAACTATAAGTAAATCATACTTAACATTATTTGTAAAAACAAATACAATGTGTTTAGACCTTTTTTCTTTAAAAGGCAGCACATAAACTCAGCAGTTTTTTAAAGAAATTGGGGTCTGAGGATCATATAAATTTACTAAAAGTAATCATGACTGGGATGCATGGACCTTCTGGATCAGACCTGGACATGTTATGGTCCACTGGCCACATCTGGCCTGTGGGAGGTGCCAATCTGGCCCATGGGCAGAGCATCTGTGTTGTGGCACGGGGGTGGGGCAGTGGTGGAGGGCAGGACTGCACTGTATTATCAGCAGTGGGAGAGGGTGGCAGCAGCCCTCCACAAGAGTCTGTTTCTCATGTGGCCCCTTGGAAAAATTGCCCACCCATTCTGGACACATTTTTCCATCTCTAATTGTGAATGTTGCATTATACTGCTATGTAATGTAGAAGTCTTTAGCATCTGCTCAAATAACAGTTGTAGCTAGGGAAGTCTTTGCTCAATTTACCTTGTCTGTTAATTGCACCCATTCCTGAACCTTTCTCGTGTTCATTCATGCCTTAGTTAGAGGTTATAATGTGCTCTATGTAGGGCTGTCCACGAAGACCAATTGGAAAATTAAGCTACCAAGAAAAGGTGACATTTCTTCATCTGGTGACCATGCCAGATGAAGATCATATAGCACTCCACCCATATAGCACTAAAATTGGGAGGGGCTTCAGAATTGGTATCAACTGTATACAGGCAGCATGAAACAAAACAATAAAATCGTTTGCTAAATTCAACAGCAAAATGTCTGCATTATTCTATTTTGCAAACCACACTGATTAGGATTACAGGTGTAATTCAAAATGCTTATTATTACCTACAAACCCTTGGTTCTTATAGCACATAGTAATTTTGAGAAACCATGTTTTGCTGTATCTGCCCATTCTGTAAGATTTGACTTGGCATGTTCTGCATCCCATCTTTTTAGCCATGACCCAAGTCTTTTCTGTCACAGCTTTGCTTTGGAAATTTGAATGATTCTGGGTGTTGGTTCTTACCTGACACGCCATTTCTCTTGACCTGAGAGGATCATCCAGAGAGTGGGTGGAGCTTCAGTCTCTGCTGTTGTAGGCTGAGCTTAATTTCTGAGGAACGCTCCAGCTTCCATCACGTGGCTTTCCCTCACGTTCCCCAGTTTATGCGAAGACGAGAGGAAAAACAGGCATTCATCCTCTTACTAGACTTAAAGTGCATTGGCCAAAACAAGACCCTGCCAGACAGTGAAAGGAAAAGGGAGGGGCTGGACGATCCTCTCAGCTCAAGAGAAATGGCGTGTCAGGTAAGAACCATCGCCCATTCTCCTTAGAGCTGTTCGGATCATCCAGAGAGTGGGACATACCAAAGCTGGGACCTGTCCTACAGGAGGGACACCGTCTGGTCCGTTGACTCCTCGGGATCCCTGAGCACCCTCTGAAGGACCCTTCTACCGAACGAAGCCTCCGCTGCGGCATATCTATCGATTTTGTAGTGCCTAATGAAAGGCGATGGGGAGGCCCACGTAGCTGCCCGGCAAATGTTGAGTATTGGGGCCTGGGTAGCCCAAGCAGCTGATGTTGCCACACTCCTAGTGGAGTGAGCCATGATACCCCTGGGCACTTGGAGGGCCTGGGCCTGGTATGCCCTAGAAATGGCTGCCCTTATCCAACGGCCTATGGTGGTTGAGGGTACCTTGAGTCCCTGTGACTTTGGCTGAAAAGAGATAAACAGGGCCTCGGATTTACGGAAGGTTTGTGTACGTTTAATATAGATTCGCAAGGCCCGTCTGACGTCTAAGGTGTGCCATAGACTCTCTCTTTCATGAGTTGGCCTAGGGCAAAAATTGGGGAGGATAAGTTCTTGAGCCCTGTGGAAAACCAAGTTAATTTTAGGTAGAAATGAAGGGTCAAGTCGGAGGACTACCCGGTCTTTCCTGACTGACAGAGCAGCGATCTCTGAAATCCTCCGGGCTGATATGATCGCCACCAGGAACACTACCCTGTAGGATAGGAACTGGAGAGAAACCTCTCTGAGGGGTTCAAAGGGTGGCCTAGTGAGAGAAGTCAGGACTCTGTTGAGGTCCCAGGTCGGATACCAGTGAAGGGACGGAGGTCGTGAGTTTGTAGCCCCTTTCAGAAAAGCTCGGATGCGGAGATGGTGAGAGAGGGAACTGACACCCTCGCAGGAAATGACTGTGGATAGGGCTGCCACCTGATGCCTTAGTGTATTGGGGGACAGACCCTTGCTGAGACCCTCCTGGAGAAAGTCGAGGATTTGGGCCACAGATGGGTTTGTTGGGTCAATGAAGAGATTGGCACACCATTTGCAGAAATAGGCCCAAGTGGCGTCGTAAATTCTTCTGGTGGAGGGACGCCTGGCTGCTAAGATGGTATTAATGACCTCAGTGGAGAAATTCTCCCTCTTCAGACGTTCCCGCTCAACCTCCAGATGGCTAGTTGTAGCCATTGGGGGTGTGGGTGAAGAAGGGGGCCTTGAGACAGGGAAATCCTGTCTGCTGGGATCCTCCGGGGGGGCTATGGATAGGCTGCGGAGGTCCACGAACCAGGAACGACGGGGCCAATAAGGAGCTACCAAAAGCAATTCCGCCCTCTCGTGGAGTACCTTTTGGAGTACTCTGGGCACCAGTGCCAAAGGGGGGAAGGCGTAAAGGAGGCCCGAGGGCCACGGGCATCGAAGGGCGTTGTGGTTCTCTGCCCCTAGGGACGGGAATCTGGAAACGAACCGTGGAAGTTGGGTATTGAGGGGGGAGGCAAACAGGTCTACTACTGGCAGGCCGAATATTGCTGTCGTCTCCCTGAACAGGGCTGGGTGGAGGCGCCACTCTGCCTGGTCTATGGTGGCCCTGCTCAACCAATCTGCTTGGGTGTTGTTGATGCCTGAAATGTGGTCTGCCCTGAGTGAAAGGTGAAACTCTGCCCACCAACAGAGGCGCTCAGTCTCCCTCATTAGACTTGATGACTGAGTGCCCCCCTGCCTGTTGACATGAGCCTTGCTGTTATGTTGTCAGTGAGAATGAGAACGTGGTGGCCCTGAAGCTGAGGGAGGAAACTGCGTAGGGCCAGGTAGATGGTGCGAAGCTCTAACCAGTTTATATTGCACAGCCTCTCTGTCGCTGGCCATCTGCCCTGAGCTGTAAGGGACAGTAGGTGGGCGCCCCATCCGGACAGACTGGCGTCTGTGATGACGGTGAGTCTTGGTGGCTCCTCGAGGGGGCAACCCTTGTTGATCGATGCCTTGCTCCAGCAAAGGAGGGAGGTGAGAACCCTTGGTGAGACCTTGACCTTGTGCCTTGAGTTGCTTGAACCAGCTCTTTGGTACGGGAGCAGGAACCACTAGAGGGATCTAGAGTGGAAGCGGGCCCAGGGAATAACAGAAATACAAGAGATCATCTTGCCTCACAACTTGGTTAATTTGAGGAGAGAGACCCTCCTAAGTCGTCTGATAAGTTTGACTGATTGTTGGATGCTAAGTATTCTTTCCGGAGAGATGAACACCCTCCCTTTGATTGTGTCAATTATAGTCCCCAGGTGGGGTAGCCTGGTGGAAGGGATCGGCTGGCTTTTCTTCCAATTTATGAGGAACCCGTATTCCTGGAGGACAGAGAGGATAATTTGGGTGTCCCTGATGGCCTGTTCCCTGGAAGTGGAGAGGATAAGAATGTCATCTAGGTAACAGTGGAGGCGCACCGGGATGGTTCTGAGGTGGGCAGCCAGAGTGGCCAGGACCTTGGTAAAGGTCCTGGGGGCCGAGGCTAACCCGAATGGGAGGGCCACGTATTGGAAATGTAGGTTATTATAGCTGAAACGCAGAAACTTGGAGTGGGAGGGACGTATTGGGATGTGTAAATATGCCTCGGAGAGGTCGATGGATGACAACCAGTCTCCCTGTTGAACCCCCAAGAGGATGGATTGCAGCGTGTTCATTTTGAATCTGCGGTATACCAGGTAGCGGTTTAACCGCTTTAGGTCCAAAATAGCCCTCCATCCCCCCGAGTGTTTGGGCACCACGAATAAATGTGAGTAGAAGCCCTGTCCCCTTTGGGATGGAGGAACGGGCTGGATGGCCTGAATGTCCAGTAGGTGCTGAATTGCCGAATCCATGAGGTTGCGTTTGGTGTGGTTCTTGGAGAGGGGACATGTAATGTAGAAATCGGGGGGGTAGAGAAGAACTCGAGGGCAAGGCCAAACTGGACGGTATCCCTGACCCAAGCATCCAAAGTGGATGAGTCCCACTGGTTGGCGAAGGTTTTAAGTCGCCCGCCAATGGGGATTGGGTCAAGTGGCCTATCTGGAGCTCCGGAAGGGCCTGCTGCCGGAACCACGAAAGGGCCTCTTGAAGTTTCCGCTTCTCCTAGGTCTATCGAAGGGATCGGACCTGTCCTGGGGCTGTCCCGAGCCAAAGGGGGGGGGGGTCTTTGGAACCTGGGAGGGAAGGGGGGTTGGGGATAGGGATGAAAGGGAGTCCTCCGAAAGGGCTGCAGAGATCTGGGATCTGACTTGCAGGAGAGGGATGGGAGGAATTTCTTTTTATTCCTTCCCTCGACTAGGAGAGGATCCAGGGAAGGTCTGAATAGCTTAGTTCCCGCGAGGGGAGCGGAAGCTAGTTTCACCTTATTCTTGAGATCCGCCTGCCAGTGTCTTAGCCAGAGCAGGCAGCGGGCCGAGACGTGGGAGGAAATGGCGCAGGAGGAGAATTTTATGGAGTGAAAGGTGGCGTCTGCTGAAAACTCCGCCGCGGCCATAATCTTGGCTATATGTTGATGAGCGCGGATATTGGAAGTCGGGACATGTTGCTTAAGCTGGCAAAGCCAGCGAATGGATGACCTGATGAAGAAGGAAGCGGCCATGGCCGCCCTGATCGCCCATGCGTCCGACTGGTGAGCCCGCCGCAAGGCCAGCTCCGACCGCTTCTCCTCTGGCCTCAGAGCCTCTAAGGGGTCGCTGAGGGTGGAGGAAGAGGCCAGGCTTACGACGGGTTCATCAACCTCTGGGGTGCTCAGCAGGTTGGAGAGCTCCGGGTCAAGGTTGAAGAACCTCTTATCAGGGGCCGAAGGGGCCGGGGGGGCAACTGAGGAGGCCAGTTGCTTGGACACCAGATCCAGGAATATGGGGGGGGGGTTGGGATGACCTCGGCCTCCACCACCGGCTGTTTAAACATGGAGTCCTCTGGCCCTTCCGTGACCAAGGGGGCAGGATCAGAGGGGCTCTGGGTAGTTAGATCCGAGATGTTCCTGGCTTTGTAGAGGAGGGATTTGAATAGCTGGAGCTTGAAAAGCCCTACGAAAGCGGGTTGGTCGGGGGTGAGCCCTTCGTCCTCTGACATTTCCGCCTCTGATGGATCTGAGTCCGGAAGGGGTTCGTTGTATTGTAAGGACCCCAGGTCAAATTGTTGGTCGTTGGCTCCTCCTCCCTGCACAAATCTAGGTGCCCTATCGCCGCCTCCTCGTCCTCTCTGACTAAAGGGGACACCTCCCCCTGGAGGGGTACCTGATCATGAGACGGTTGTGGAATGAGAGGGAACGATCTTACTGATTCGGTGGCCTGCGGAAGCAACCCCGATCTAGCCATCTGCTGCATTCCTTCTGCAATTCCCTGGCGGATGGCCATCTACATCCAGGCTCTGAGCTGCTCCGGAACCGCCTGAATGAGAGGTTCCTCCTGGCGCAGGCCGGCGGCCCTGGGTGTGAAGGTAGCCTCTGGAGTTTGCCTGACTGGTGTTCCCGGGACCTGTAACCCTTGAGAGGGCAAGCTGTGCCTAGATAGGGAGGAAAAAGCAGCAGGAGGGGGAAGAGCGGAGGGGGAAGGAGTGGCTGGTGCTGGGGGCACTGAGCCTGTCTGCCTGGAGCATTTGTCTATCTCTTTTTCTGGCGCCTTGTAGCGTCTTAAGGCGTCCCTTTGTGAGGCTTTGGTGGGCTCCTTAGCCTGACTGCGCAGGTGGTGGATTTTTGCTTTGGCCTTTAAGGAAGGGCCTCTTGAAGGATTGCTTTATGCCATTTTAGATAGTTGAGGAAGGAAAAGGATCAATATGAGGCGGTTGGCACGCCTAGGGGTCAACCTACAACAAAGGCCGGGAGCCCTGAGGAAATCTTTTACACCCCCCCATTTATTATTCGTTTATAAATAATCTATTTGTCTTATTTGTTATTTCTCAGTATATTAACTTTGTATGTATGTATATGTGTGTGTGTGTGTGTGTGTGTGATTGAATAACTTTTGAAGATTTCTCTCTTTTTATTTTATTTTGTTTTATTTATTTATTTTATTTTTTGGGAAGGGCTGATCGATATGATCAGAGGACAACAGAGGCCTTAGGAGCAAAGCCTGGGCCTGTACCAGACTGCCTTCCCAGGCGGAACCGGGCGGGAGTGGTGAGAATAAACCGCGGCCGCTACAGCTGGCTGCGGGGTAAGTCAACAAACGGAGGAATGAACAGAGGCCTCCAACTAGAAAGCACAATTTTATTTTCTCAGCAGGCCTGCCGGACTTGCTGTTTTAAATAGGCACGCTGCAACGATCGGATAAATGAGACAAAATGGCGCCCGGCCATGAGGCGTCGCTCAAAATGGCGGCTGCCACTAGTTGGGCCTGCAGGGGCCCTTCTGCAGCAACCAGGAGAATCCCCAGGGGCAATCCAAGGACCCCAGGGGAAGGACAAACAGAAAAAGAATTAGCATTCGTTCAAACAATATAAAAAAATGGAGTTCGTGGGGGGGGGGAAACGGAACGCAATGGAGCATTTTAGAACGAACGGAACTAAAGTGGCAGAAAAGCAATGGGGCGGGGGGGGGCAGCTTGAAATTTTGCTGGCCTACCCCCTGGCACCCCCTGGGGGGAGGGCCTCCCAGGGAACTCTACCAAATAAACAGGACCAACTGCGCAGGGCTAAGGAAAAACACAATGAAGGGATTAAATACAATCTGAAATGAAGCAAAAACGATTCAAATTGGAATTTTCCTGAAACGGCCAAGAACACATACAAACACTGCCTACTCTGCACAAGGGCTGAGCATAAACTGGGGAACGCGAGGGCAAGCCACGTGATGGAAGGTGGAACGTTCCTCAGAAATTAAGCTCAGCCTACAACAGCAGAGACTGAAGCTCCACCCACTCTGGACGATCTGAACAGCTCTAAGGAGAATTACCGTTTTCCTTTATAAATAAGTCCTGGAAACCTGGCTTTTTCGTCAGTCTTTGAGTTAAGATGGGCTGGGGGCATTTTTATTTCTAGGATGATCTTCTTGCTTTTTCATTAGCTTGATGTTGCATTTCTTTGGTTTTAAATTTGTACACCACCAAGAATTGAGAAATTGGACAGCTTAGAAATATGAAATAGTTCAACTTACAGGTTTCTAGTTATGACTCCCTTTGCTCTTAAAACTAAGTAATATGAAAAGCTTCTCCTGTAAAGGAAATTCAGCATGTTTATATATTTTAGACATCTACTTTTAACTCGTGGGGATGTGATATATGCGAAGAAATATGCATAATGGCTGGAGCCTTGAGGGCCTTCAGAGATATTAAACAAAGCGAAGGCTAACAAAATTACTGACAATACGTTTTAAAAGCACAACATTCTTCTTCTTGCTTATTTGTATGCACAAATGCACACGTTAAATTGGGTGAAACAGCATGAAGAATGGCAGAACCATCCCAAATAAAAATCATTAACAAAAAAAATACTGACAGTCTACCTCAAATGAGGCCAAGATTTCCTTACAATATTGTTTGCCTATAAGGAAATGAGAAGTACAACACTAACAATATATCTACAGAACACTTTATTTTTTTTATAAAAGAACACAAATTGTTCGTTTCTCAAAACAGACCGCATAATTTCAATTATAGAATAAAATTTTGGTGTGGAAGAATTATAACTGGCTCATCAATGGAGGCTTAGACATTAAAAATAAATGCAACAAAAGGGTCACATCAAAAAAGGGGGGAACAGTATTTTTCTATTGACACTATCAATAATCACTATTTACAATCCAACCTGAGCAAAGGCCAGAACTATTTGGTCATTTGGGACCAGATATTTTTCACATTCTTTTGTAGAAAACACTCAACAGATATACTGAAGATCACATTTCCCTCTTGCCAGACTCACTGAAGTTTTATTGCATGCTTTTTCTTTTTAATGTTGGATGCCACAACTGGATTAGTGTTCTGATTAGTTTGCAAAACATGGAAGATAATTTAAGTTCTATTTCTGAAAGTACTTTCTACATCAAAAAAATAAAAAGTGATGCAGTTAATAGGCAAGGAAAGGAGAATGACATATTCACCAAAGCATTTTCAGATATATGTTCTTTGCAGATATATGCCAGTTTTTATTCACTGAAATTGTTGCATTTTATGTATTACAATTAATGATGAAATTATTAAAAAATATCTGGCCAATGGTTTATTTAATACAGTGCAAAAATATTAAGTCATTTTCTTTCTTTTTGTCCTGAAACACAAAGTCCTAGCCACCAATACTAGCTTTTCAGCATCTACATAAAGTCTGACAGCACATTTGATATTTTACATGCTTTATTAAAATTGTATTCATATTTACAGTATCTGTAGGAACCATCCTCCCACTTTTTGCACTCAAGCACCCACATCCATGCATACCCTCATTTCACAATGATATGAGGTTAGGCTCCTTACATTTAAGGAGTTCCCTGGGGATGGAAAAAGTACTAATTGAGCTTATTTAAAAAGCAAAGGGAGAATGCATTTGGCCATTATACTCTTTAAAGTTTGTATGTGTATGTATATAGATGCACACACACATTATTTATATATATATATATATATATCTATATATATCTATAATACTGTGTATTACTTTATATTCTATATACAAAATGACATCAACTGTTCCAGTTAACTGACTGTTCTAGCCAATCTTCAATGCTGCTTTTAGTGACTCATGTTATATTTTGGGTTTTCCTCTAAAACAATTCAAGTCCAAGTGAAATAAGGCACAAATATTTTTTGATTTCAGGGAAAAAGAAGCATAGAAGGCAGATTTCAGATTGTCTGCAAATAAATTCTATCCTTTGGGAGAATTTTATTTGAAACTATATGATCTGCAGAGCTCTGAAGTAGTTTTGTCTGAGCAGCCCCATTTATTATGTTTCAGCCGCTACGTTAACTATATAGATTCCTTAAAAGAACTAGGTTTTCCATGTAGAGCTCAAAAAGTAGAATTACACATGAAACACGTAAGCCTGTAAATAATAAACTGTTCAAAGGCTTCAGTATGTTACAAGAAATTGCTTTCTTTGCATTTTATATCCCTGGCCCCCATTAATGAAGCCTTTCCAGAACAGATAATTGTTGTCCCCCCCGCCTCCCAAAAAAGAAAGAAAAAATAAATGTTTGGCAGCACAAAGAATGCCTACTAATCAAATCTTCATCAGGAAAGGATCATATATAAAACAAATTTTCTGTAGTAGATGAAGTGTACCCAAGTTGTAGGGCATTCTTTGATGGGGAATAAAAGGTTATAGTTCCAAAGGCCCCTGACTTTGGTGATTTACAAAGTTCATTCTTGTTTAGTGTGATCCTTGGTATCTTCTTCATCTGTATATTCGGATGGTTCCTCTCCTGGCTTTAGGAGTCTACCTACATAGTCATATTTTTCTGGAAAAGATATAAATATTATAATACATATATTTAAATCCAGTTGATATCACATTTATTATATTTGTTGTTACAAAGCTATCATAAATATATAAATTAATTTCATGGCTGTCTTGTTATAGTCTATTTTCTTGAAGTAATGCATCTCTTTTTGTATTGCAAAAATTACTTTAAAAATGAAAAGGTACTATATGTTCCAAAGATAACGGAACTTTTTTTCACTGTAAAAAAATATTACATGTTCTCCTTTAGTAACTCCACATCAGAAGCAGTACAGATGAGCTAGCGGGTTCATATTAACTCAGAAGTTTCCATCTTCTCTATTTACTTTAAGGAATAAATTGAGATTCCACAGACCTCTAAGTTAATTGATTCAAATACAAGGAGAAGAATATACTGCTATCTGAAAGCTTTAAAAGTACATCTTTGTGATTAAAGGTAACAATTAAAATATAGGACATGTCCCACTTCTTTAGTATCATTCTCAAAATATCACTTTTGAGCCCCTGTAAAAACCTCCATCATGAGAATGGGGAAAGCTCTGACCAGTAAAAAATGACAACAAAAAGAAACCCTCTCTTAAATGTAGCTCCAGAAGTTATAGAAATCTAGTAAAGTTGTCTTCCTGTTATTTCTTTATATATAAATATATGTGCACACACACACAATTTTTAACTACTTTATTGTAAAAGAGAAGCCACAACTATTGTAGCAAGATGTGTATATGCTATTTGAAAAATGTTGAGCTGTATTTCTATGACTTGTATTCCATTTGATGAAAAAATCTTTCAATTAAAATAATTACCTTTAAACTGCATTTCCCATTCTCTAACACTTTCCATTTGCACAGCATTTAAGTCCGATAAATCATCATATTCATCTCTGAGTGCATCTTTATCTAGACAGAAAGTTGCTAGTCCCCTTGAAGCATCTCTGCCAGCAAATATTCCATAAGGACCTTCTGAAAACAGAAAAAAATATTTAGAAAACTACATGTATTTAATGGTATACTGTTCATTCTTGTCTATACATAATGACTAAAGCTTTCTTTAAAATAATTAAATTTGAACAATCAATCCATTACATCTAAAATATAAAGTACTTGAATATTCATATTTTCAATTACCTACTTTCTTTTAAGACCAGAAAATATTTTGAGAAAGATTGACAAATGTTAAACAAAAATCATTTATTGCAATGAAGTACTGTTAGCTGTACATTTCTATTTCAGACTTCTAGATATAAATTTATTCTGTTTTATTTACCTGGATCTAATACTACAAGGGATATTATGCCCAATGAACATAGTCTTTCCTCTACACAATTGTCAAAATGCAGTATCCATACAAATAAAGTAGTTATTACACTGATTATATAAAGCAATATCCTACAGATTTTGTACCTAAACCATACTATGTTGAAAAGTATATGAAGGAATTGAACATTTTCATTTAGGAACAAAATTCAAAAGAGAGTCATGTTCCTTGAAAAATTGGGGTATTTCACTGTTTTTAAAGAAACTAATGGAATTTAATAGTCTAACCAATATTTACCAAATTATCTTTGAAAATAGCTTATCTGTAATTTGCAGGTTATAATATGAAATCTCTAACTGCTATTAAAAATAATATAAAGAATTTCACATTAGAAACAAACTTTGTTTTTATTGCACGAACTGTTTACAGATAGTCTACAACTTATAATCGTTTGTTTAGTGACCATTCAAAGTTATAACAGCACAGACAAAAGTGACTTATTTTTCACATTTATAACTGTTTCGGCATATCTCTGGTTACATGGTCAAAATTTAGATACTTGGCAACTGGCTCATATTTATAACAGTTGCGTGTCATGGGGTCATGTGATCATCTTTTGCAGCCTTCTGACAAGCAAAGTCAGTGGAGAAATCAGATTCACTTAATAACTATTACTAACTTCACTGCAGTGATTCACTTAACATCTTAACAAGTTGTAAAATGGGGTACAACTTACTTAATGGTCTCATTTAGCAATGGAAATTTTTAGCTCAATAGGGTTGTAAGTCAAGGACTACCTGTATTATGTGCTTATGTTAAGCAGGCTGCATAGAATTATTAATGTAGCACTGGAACACACTTGGATACTAGGCTGACTAAATAATATGTGCATATATAAATGTGCATTTATTTGCAGCTTCAAGACAGTGTTCACTCTCTTGACTAGTCTCTGCAGTTTTTTCTTGGCAAGTTTTTTGGAAGTGGTTTGCCATTGCCTTCTTCCTAGGCTGGTAGAGTCATTGGCAGGTGCCCCTATTGGCTTCACAACTAAAATGGTCCCACAACTTCTAAACTAGTTCCTTAATCACCAAACCAAATTGGGTCATTGTGTGTTTGGATGTATACACAAATGCACACAAATTATTTGTGCTAAGATGTGAAATGTAAAAATGTATAACTTCCAAAATCACTTGTTTCTAATATTGTACAAATTTTATTTTACAGTGAAGAGGCTTAATGGTATTTAATGCTAATCGTGTGCTAAACAATTATAGAACAAATGTTAGGAATTCTCTAATAATAGGGAGCTAACATTTAACTCTTCATCTTCAAAAAAAGCATAACTTTGGACAAATATAAAATTAAGATACAGACCCCAGGTCGTAAGATGTTCAACGTTGCACATATAGATCATAAAACTTTTCAATAGATGTTCTCAGTTGGTAAGGCAAATAAGAAATCTCTTGCAATTCCCAATGATTTTTACACAAGCATAAAGATTGAGATAATTTATCGAGCAATTGCTTCGGAAATTATAAGTTCACTCATGTACAGAAAGTAGAACCATATCCAACCTGTAAATATATATTTGCAACATATAACCAAGTTTTGAAAAATGAATCTCTGAAACATTTGCCCATATTAAAATGTAGGACTTCAGAGAAATGCGTATCTTGAGATATAGCTGGTTATTTTTTTCCTCTGGTATAGTTTTTGTATTATGACCAAGTACTATAGTGATATTTTTAAGAATACAACATAGTAATGTTAGTTTTAGTTTTGCATATTCTCCCTTGTTAGGCTGTGATTGCTCAGGCATGGGGTTGCTCTTGTCCTAACTGATTGGACTGAGTCTGTCAAAAAGGCCGCCCACTGTGTGTAGCTCCTCCCAGGTAATATAACAATACCCTATTTCTTTAATTGTAGGTAAATAGTAATCTTAAATTGCTCCAATTTAGTTGAGTTAAGAAGTTTCTTTTCTACTTTTTTCCCTGCAAAACCTCTTCCCATAACTACGAAGCCCCTCACTAAGAAAATAATCGCAGGTGGAGGAGAAATTCCCCAAACTGCCAGATTATCCATACTTTCTTTGCTTTTGAAATATACAGAAAACCAAAACTACCCATTAGCATCAGAAGGGAATGAAGCATTCTGAAATTCATACAAACCTATCACTCTGATTTTTAAAAAAATCTTGCATCATAGATTAGGAAAAAAAACATCTTAGAAGTTCAGTATTCGTAAACAAATCTCCCCAGGATGAAATCTACATTTTGCACTTTCCTCAACTTTTCAAACCTCATGTTTAAATGAACTCACAAAAAAATAAAAGGAACATGAGAAACTTCCCAAGTGATTAGTTTGTTGTAAAAAAATTAATGTTAAGGTATGTTAAATGGTATTCAGAAAAAATATAAATTTCTTAAAATGTCTTTCAGCTCAGTCGAGATTCTTTCCTACTATCAATGTAAAAAAAAAAAAACTACCTTTGATTGAACCATATGTCTATTTGCAATGAATTTAACAGTCTCCAATTATGTTATTTTCAGTGATTTATTGTTCTGATGTAAAGCTGGAGAAGATCAAAATCTGATTATAGTAACTCATAAGGATTTATAGTTTAACAAGTTTTAGAATGCATTTACAAAAAGTAACCATTTTTCAATAAAAGTATCAGAATATATTGGCACAATAAATTTAGCCTATTTATAAAAGCTAAATCCCATAGGTTTTAATATTTTCAATTAAAATCTGCACACATCATTGCAGAAACAAACATAACTCCTGGCCTTGAAATTGTCCTGGCAAAGTTCACAAGATTTTGAAGGAAATGCTATCTGTGTTGTATTCTAGAACATTAAGTAAAAACAAGTTCAGATTAAAGATAGACGGGCACTATGGTAGTAATAAATTCTTCAGAAAACTAACTTTGAATATTTTAATCCCCTTCAATTCCACTTACAAAAGAAATAGGCAACCTATTACAAAAACTGCCGATTTTCTTCAAAAAATAGGCTTCTGAGGGAATTTATGGCCAGCAAACCAATACAATGGAATTTTCAGAGTTGCCATCTCACGACACTTTAAGGAACAAGAATCAAGGCATTAACACTCACAGAGGCTTGGTATAGTTATTTTGACCCTTACTGCAGTTGAAAACAATGAAAAATCAGTATAATAGAGAAATTTTCTGAAGACCATAACATGAATGCTGTTATATGTGCAGCTCATCGGCCTTAAGAGATTTTAAAGGTGCATCTTCAACCTTTTCTCAGAAATTTTATTCTTTAGACCTGGTCTCCCATGTCAAACTGAACCAGAGGTGGTATTCAGCAGGTTCTAACTAGTTCTGAAGAACCGGTAGCGGAAATTTTGAATAGTTTAGAGAAGCGGCAAATGCCACCTTTGACTGGCCCCGCTCCCATCTCTGCCTACCGAATCCCAGCTGATCGGCTGGGTCTTCTTTTGTTGCCCTGCACAGGAGAACAGAGCTGGAAAGCAGGTTAGTGGGTGGGGAGGAAATGGGATTTTGCAGTAACCTTCCCCTGCCACACTGACCAAGCCACACCCTGCCCACCAAGCCACACTCACAAAACCGGTAATAAATTTTTTTGAATCCCACCACTGGACTGAACCTTAATTAATTAATTTAAAAATACATCATAATCACTACTTCCTAATTTTTCTACTGTTCACAGAGGATTTGGAAAAACATGCATGCTTGCTACTAATACACAATTGATTTTTAAGAAAGTTAGAATTAGTATGTAATTTTTTGGCAAATCCTGATGTGACAACAGAAAAAAACTGTCCTTTTAAAACTTTTTTCTGCACCTATTACAAAAAGGAAAAAAGAATGGGTCTATTAATATATACTACTACTCACAAACAGCTTTATCATATCTGCTAGATTCCTTGTATTAATTTTTAGAATTTTAATTTAACAAAATTAAATGGAACCTGATATGGTATAAAACACTTGTCTAAAATATCTCTCAATAGGTATTCTTTAGGTCAGAGGTTGCCAACCTTTTGGACCTCAGGGACCACCAAACTCGTAATTTTAGATCCCAAGGACCACTAACTGGTTTTGTGGGTGTGGCTTGGTGGTCATGTGATGGGCTGGGCATGGCTTGTACGTAACTACTATAAATATTTAAATATTGATTTTTTTTTAATAAGAAAAGAGCAATCTTTACCCAAAATCAGGCAAAGCAGGCAGGCAGATTGAGTTGCTCACAGAATCACAGATTCATTCAGAAATCTATCTATCTATCTGCTATTGGCTAGCTCAGTCTGTCACATAAAATTTGCGAGCAAGCAAACTCACATTAACTCACAACACACCATATATGTAAATATTGAATTTTTTATACAAAAAAAAGCAACCTTTATCCAAAATCAGGCAAAGCAGGTAGATTGAGTTGCTCACAGAATCATTCAGTGATTTATCTATCTGTCATCGGCTAGTTTAGTCCCTCAAGTTTGCTTGCCTTGAGTCTGCACTGAATTTGCTTGCAAGCAAACCGTCAGTCCTAACGGAGGTTCAGCTGTGCTTAGCTAGAAAGCAAGAAATCCAACCATTTCTTGCTTCTAGCTAATCTAAATCTCCTGGCACAGCAGAACAGATGATGGTCAGAAAAAGGAAAAATAACAACTTAGCAGACAAGTTTGCCGGGTAAGGAGGGAGTGGGTGGGGAGGGTTCCCACAGGCCATGTGGGCTGAGCAGCCTTGTGTTTCTGCGCAGCCTGGATTAATTGCTTTGTGGGGGGTGCTCTGGGGGTGAGATTTCTCTGCGGCCCACCAAAATTTTCTCGCGGCCCACTGGTTGGCAACTGCTGCTTTAGGTGTTGCTATCTGGTGCTTTGGGAGGGTGGGGGAAACACATTTGAAGAGAAAAAGACAAAATTGAAAGTAAAATTATGAAATCCTGCAAAGTAAAAGCAGCTGTTTACCATCATGCCTTCTTAGAAAAATTTTGGGATTGTCAACTAAATCCATGGCATGCACTCTCAAAATTAAAAATGTGCCTATTCCAATGTTGCATGCTCTACACTATACTAGATTGGAGTGGATACTTTTAGTGATTCATCAGATCATTTGATGAACATCTCAAATACAACTCAGCTATAATCCCAAACAATCTACAGAAAAACTTCATAGGTAAACAGGAAATGCTCTCTTGATGAATCTCTCGTATGTACATACAGTTTACAAATATGCTAGATATGCTTACTTTCACTTTTTTGCACATATTTCTCAGTCAGGTCTTTTATTTTTCTTGTCATATACCTAATTATATAGTAGTTTCTATTATTAAAAATATATGAATAAAACTAATATGAAATGTTAAGCATCAAATTAGTCCTTCTTTACCCCTTCATTCATCTATATTTGTATCTTAGCAGATTGTTTACAAGCAAATTCTGGTGTTATTAAAAGATTTAAGAAAACCACCTGGCAACCTGATAACTGCTCAAATTTTAATTTTTCCCATTTAATAACTTTTCTTGTCATATCTATTATACGACTAAATTTCTCATTTGTCTCCTTCAATTAGCCCAAACCAAGGTGCCTCAAATCCATTAATTTATAAGAATGTATATAAAAACCAAGACACATTACACCATGTAGCTGGTATTTCAAGGACCTACATATCAGTTGTTTTCAAAAAGTTGTGGTCACGATTGTGATTTCTGATGCACCCTGCCAGCTTCCAACAAAATCAACAGGGAAGCCGGCAAGAAATCATCAGTCACTCCTGCTCCCACTGCTTTTTTGCCAGTCCTTAATCATTTGGTTTTTCTGTTTAAGAAGTATCTCTGAAAGAATGTGTTATGTAGTTTTGTTAGATCAGGAAGAGTTCCAATCCAGCCACACCTAAATATTTTTCAGTTCCTATGAATTCAGTAGGAGCCCAAGGTATGGATGTGAATGCAGTGGTACCTCAGTACTTGTCATTAATTGGTTCTGGGAGGTGCTACAAGTACCAAACAAACCACATAACTTCTATGACCCTTTGTTCCACTGGGAAGGACTTCCTGTCTGCTTCTTTTACTATGTTAGTGACCTTCCCAGCATGGCCAATTTCTTGTCTTCCCTCTGCGGCCATACCCCTTTTCCTTTTCATCAACCCTTCCAGTGTGACCAACTTCATGTCGTTTCTCTGTGGCTGTCCCCCTTTCCCTATCACAGCAGGTTGAGTACCAAACAAATGAGTACTGGAACATTTCTCATCAAAATGCAAAATTCAATGTGTTTTAAAAGAGTCAAGTACCAAGGTATCACTATATAGCTGAAATCAATAGAACTGGAAACTGTACCCATCTAGACATTCCATGTCCAAAATGGGATGAATGACATTGTGCTTGCCAATGTTATTTTGCACTTGGTTTTAGCAGTTTAGAATATACATTTCTAGCATTTATATCAGTCTCAGATCAAAAAGCATATTGTTAAATGCATGCCATATCCAAAGAAGGATCATAGATGTACTTATATTTTGACATGGTAGTTTTGTTTGAAGCCCACAGAATACCTTACAGGTAGTTTCCCATCAATGATATATGACAACCTTGAATAGGTATAGATAATCCTCATTTAACCAAAATTGAGACCAGCAGTGTAGTCATTAAATGAACTGTGTTTAGGATTTCATTTCCTTTGCTTTACAATGTCAGAAGGACATGATCCCAAATAGCAGGGTTAGCCCACGCAACAGGGAAAGCTTCTGGAATTTTGTCACAAGGAAGCCAGGTAAAAGGGCAAATCTTATAGCCCTTTCCCCCATTCCCTGGCCCTTTAAAATGCTCACTCTAGCAGTGAGATTATTAACAAGAGAATGTTTGTATGTACATTCATTGGAGAGGAAGGAATTGCAAGAGTAAGCAAACACAATGGGAACAGACATTGATATAAATGCACTAAAACCAGCAGTTTGCCCAGCACTAACTTAGGAAGCAAAAGGAAGCTTTCAATCTGAAACTGATTATGGTCTAGTCAGTTACATGCAGCAATTGTCAGTTCAGGGTTCTAACCTACTAATTAAGATCACAGAGATGAATTTATTAACTTGAGTTGGCATTTTAGGGATACAGTACACTGCCCAAAAAGTAGCTGAAGAAGAGAAACCTTGTTTAAGTAATCTCTGCTCTGTGAGGAGAAAAAAAAATCAGACTCAAGACAATGCATACTGATAGTAATAGTGTACATGTTACAGAGAGGGACACTGCAAAGATCATAAATGCATTTGTTAAAAAGTTCCTTTTTCACCAATGTCACAGTTGCAAACTTTGGTTGTTGTCTGGGGCAATCAATAAAGACACTCTGTTTATGGTACATTATAAAGAGGCAGTAGACAACTCCCTCTTGAAGGGATTGTTTTCAACCTAATCCATCTACTAAATATTGGTACCTATTGGAACCCAAATGTGCCTTCTATTTCACAGCATCCATCTCCAAATTTGGCAGGCTTTAACAAAGTCCTATGTCCTGGTTCTTCTCTCGGGTGTTAGGCCAGGGACTTACATAACTTTATTGGAATTATAGGAGGCATTTGGCTCCCAACACAATATATTTTACATTTTGTTTCACCTTTATTTTCCTATACTGAAGTTTTCAAACCTATAGCCTAACAAGTTAACATATACATTTAATAAACCACACTGGATAACTTTATGCAATTTCCTCCTCAGAGAAAATTTTAAAGGTGGTGGTGAGAATTCAGCTTCAGAAGATCCTACAAGAAATATAGTATATAGACCCTTTCTGTTCAAAGTTCAATGCAAGCATGGGACAGGAACAACATTGGCTGTCCTGGTTGATAACCTCTACTAGGACTTGGATGGGAGAGTGCACTCCTGAACTTATTGGATCTCTCTGCAACATGGTATCCTGCTAGACATTCTATGAGGAATGAGTACTGTTTATAGTGTTTCTCCTACCTGGATTGTTCCAAATGCCTGGAAGAAGAGTGGCTCCTCCACTGAGGGATGTCACAGGACTTAGCATTCTTTCCCATGCTTTCCACTAACTACACAAAACTGCAGGGAGCATGACACACTATCAATATATTGATGATTACTACACATTGCAACCCCAACTGAGCCTGATATGTTGCAGAAATTCTAACTCTGTGTTTGTAAACTAAGAATTTAGATGACCAAAACAAGATCAGATGTCTTCATGCAGGATAGAATTATCTCTATGTAATCAATCTATTTTACTCAATCACTATTTTGGCTCTAAGATTGCTGCATTCTCTCAAAGAGCAGGACTACATCTTGGGAGTCCTGGAATTGTGGGTACTGCTTAAACCAGGGGTGTCCAACCTTGGCAACTTTAAGACTTGTGGACTTCAACTCCCAGAATTCCTCAGCCAGCAAAGCTGTTCAAAGCTGGCTGAGGAATTCTGGAGTTGAACTCCACAAGTCTTAAAAGTTGCCAAGGTTGGACACCCCTGGCTTAAACAGTTGGAAGCTGTGGCCAAGGCTGCTTTTTTCCAGTTGATGTGCTAGATGCGTGGAACTTTTTCTAATATGGATCCCTTGAAATAGTGATTCACACCCTCATCACTTCTAGGCTAGTATATTGCCTTTTTCATGGCACTGCTCTTGAAGATGATTCAGAAGCAGCAATTATGTTGAAGTTGCTACACTGATTGCCAGTAGACTTTCAAATCTAATTCAAAATGCTGGTTGTAACCTTTAAAGCCTTATATAGCTTGTCACCTATGTATTTGCATAGTGTAAGGATTTAAGTGTAAGGATTGCTATAGAAATTTCATAATTAAATTTAGATTTTCAGTTGTAAAAGTATTGTTATATACTCAATATTTACAATACTGATAAACTAACTTTTGTGGTTTGTTGTGTAAACATTCACCTTGATACATTAATTTGCTACAAACTATTATGTCTTCCTAAATTAACTCAAATATCTAGATTAGCAAGATGTAATGGTCGTGTTAGGTACCTGAATGCTGCAGTACAACTTACACATAAGCTGTCTGAAATATATTTAAAAGAATGCTGATAGGTTAAACTGATATCTCAACTACTTTGCTGGCCTTTTGACTTTATCTACAATTTAAGTAAATAGAAGCAGCCAATTTTTAAACAGCATTCAGAATTTTTTTTTCAGTTTTTTTAATGTAGCAGCCACATTTTTCCATCATTTAACAATACAGAAATTTCAATGGTGCCCTTATGCATGCTATATAAATATATAATTTTTAAAATAACATAAGTTCTGTATGATCATAAGTATTTAAAAATAGAATTAGTGGAGCCTGCTTATTTCCCTTACAACTTCAACACTTACCTTAATCAGAAATGGCTTTACTTATGCCATGTTTTACTATACACTGCATGCTTCTTTACAGATGTCTTCTATAACTACAATTCCATACTATCTTAAAAATACATTGTTCATTTTAATTGAAAGCAAGTGATTTTTCCAAGTTAACTATGGAACATTATTAAATAAAACTGGTTAGATCAACTCATATTCAACACAATCTAATAAACTGGACTATGGCCATATTCAATTCCAACCTTTGAAATATCTTTAATTAAGATGACAAGGCAGCCTTAAATTAATGACACTACCCAGAACTTTGACCAAATTCTGTCTGAAAGAACATGTTTCCATCTATTCACACCGAAGGCTAACAGAATGTCGGTACCTCTTTTATCCAATAAAAGATGCCTCTTTTATCTAATAAGTATCTGCTATTGGTCTCACACAAGACGTTAGCCTGAAATTAGTAATGAATTAAGTAACCCAAACAATGTAATAACTCCTGGTTCAGTTAACCACAGACTAATGTGTCAACTAGTTGGAAAAAACCGTCCAACCTTCTCTCCCAAAGGCCTTTCTAACACAGCAATACTCAAGACACCTTACGCCCCCAAACTGCGTTGAGTCAGGGTTTTCTCCCCTCACCGGGCCCGTAGAATTTGCTGCCTTTGGTTACATCGAAGACTTTGCCGTTGACGGCCAGAAGGATGCGCGGCAACCGCGCGCCGTCGTACTCGCGCAGCTGCTCCAGAGTGAAGTCCCGCCGCTTCATGCGGGGCAAGGAGTGGGCCTGACTTTGTTGCGCCGCGCCCCCCGCTCCGATCCTTTTGCCCCAGCGTTTGTAAACCTGATAGGCCAAAAGCGTCACGATCACCAGCGTCAACATAAATAGCATGTCGAACCAGCTTCCCCACAGCCAACTTCCGGACGAGGCAGTAGCCGCCGTCTCCGGCGGAGCGCCACCGCCGTCGCCTTGTTTCGTCCTTAGCTTTCCAATCCCATCGTCCGCCATCACTGCCCAGCCAGCGCCTGCCTGAAAGGAACTGCTCCGCCCCAGTCGGGGAGGAGGGGGAAAGGCAGAGGCGGAGCACCTTATGTGCTTTTTCATTCCTCGTTCCGATTGGTTGCGGTTAAGGACACGTCACCCATAACTAGCTCGCGCCCAGCAGAAACGAATAAAAAACAGGTGCACGCGGCTACCCAACGGTTGAATTCCACCTTACGAAAAGCTTCGTTGAAGAGGGCGGGAGAAACCATGAAGCAGAAAAACGCGCCTGCGTCCGTTCTCCCTTTCCCTTCCCCGCCCCGCCCACCCCTCATTTTCACAAAAACATTCGATCTTCTGTAGCTGTTGGTTTGGAGTTTGGCGGGTGGTTGGAGTTGCTGGAATGTAGGCGTGCTTGATGGATTCTGGCTTTGTTGCGGGCTGAGCTCGTATACCGCGAATGCTTTTAGTTTATCATCATTACTATAAATACGCTTCAGGGTCCCGCCCTGCAGCATAAAGCAGACCGTAGTTGCTTATTTGAAGAAGGATTTTCGGGGCGGAGTTTCAATGTCCTTTCTCCAGTGGAGAAGGTGTACGATTTCCTAAGTCTCAGCCTTACCCAACTAGATTGGGTTGTTTTGGACCTCAATGCCTATAATTTTCGATAGAATTGACTAGGGGTTGTGACTGGTGATCTCATTTATTAATAAATGAGCTACAATTGCTGTATGAGGACATAACGATTAGCAGATCTTGTCTGCATCAGCCACAACACACAAAGCACTAATGATACTTAATGTCCTGAATTCACTCAGCGGCAATATCCAGAGACGTTTTATAAACACTTGCTAATAGATAAATCTTCTTCTGCATAAAAGCACCTCTTGAAGAGAATTCAAAGATTTTTCCCAGTAATGTTAGAGGATTACTTCACACTTGATCTCATCCTAAATGAATAACTATACATAAAAGCTGTGTATGCTTTAATTAGTTTGATCAAAATAATTTTATAGTGCTTTTTTTATGAAAGCATCTTTCATTTTAAAAAAATCTTTCATTTTTTATGAAAGCATCTTTCATCAATTAAAATTGCTTTAAAACAAAACTATATTTAAAAATTTAGTGTAATTTACAGGAAAAAACTTATAGACATTAGACAGACTCATACAATTTTCAATGAAGAAATAGATGACTAATTTCATATTGTATAAATTGCTGCCCGATTTCAAGGAAACTGCAACTTGAGATAAAGAATTCATGTCATATACACTGTATGTAGAGACACCAAGGATGAGACCAGGTTCTACAAATCAACAGCATCTTGTGTGCTGCCTGGCTTTTAGAAGATGTAATGTGGAATTAGCAGATGTTATCTGCTGACCTGACAATTTCAAATGGTTTCACATTGTTTTGGACATGGATTAGTTTATACAGCTTGGCTTCAGATATTTCAAGCTTAGATGGCAGGTAAATTATTTCCTTAAATGAATAGTGATGGATTATTATTATTGTTGTTGTTGTATTTTGTTTATTATTGTAATTTTTTAACAGGTCCTTGACTTAAGACCAGTCACTTAGCATCATAATAAGTTATGACCGGCTCCTCAAAAGCTACATATGACCAGTTATGGCTGCTACAGTACTCCTGCGGTTGTTTGCCTTTATGACAGACTGCTGGTATGCTGCAGCACCTCCCTTTCTGTCTTCCCCCATTCCCCTCATGGGACTTCATAAGGCTTGGGCCTTCTTCCCATTCCACCAGGCCCCACACCTCTTTATCTTTCAAAGATCTCTGGGGCTTGTATTAGGGAAGGGGAGGTATGATGTTCCATTCCTGGTCCATGTGATGTGATCCTGGAAGTGGCCACCAGAAAATGGCAGCTGCTTCTAGGATTGTGTCATGTAGCCCAGGAACACAGACAGAGCAATGCTCTGCTTCTCTAATATAAGCTCCAGAAGGCTCCACAGTGATTTGCAATTGTCTGGAACTCATGTTAAGAAAGCAGAACAAGCCACTCCATTCCGGAGCCATCTGACATGATCTTAGAAGAGGCTGCCATTTTCAGCATGTCCACAATTCAATGCAGCTATCCAAAAAATAGTGACTTCTTCCTTGATTGCATCATGCAGCTCAGAAACAAAAAGGCATGTGTCAAGCCCCTGTCAGAATCTGATTTGGAGGAGGAGGCCGAGCAGCTGACAGGGAGTAGGAGTGTGGCTCCATTGGCTGTGGAAGAAACTGGAGAGGGCAAAGTCCAGCTGGGCAGAGCAGGGGTGAGGTAGAGCAAAGAATGGGGAATTCAGAGGAAGATCTAGGCCCACCCCCTCTTCATCCTAGAGTACGCAGGGAAAAACAAATAAGGGAGCAACGTGAGTTGCGTGGCTTAAGGTCCTGATTTCCTTCATAGCTGCAGCTGGGAACACAGTGTTTTAAAAAAGGAGATTCCACACAGCAACCTGCTGAAAACAAATCATGAGTTATCTTTTATTGTCCAGGCTTGTCTGTGTTCTTGGCGTTTTCCCAACTGTGTGTGTTTTGTTGGCCTTTGAAGTCTGCAATTCCTTAATCTACCCGGTCCAGTTAATTGCTGCGGTGTGGTTTGTGTGCATTTTTATTTACAGTTTATATGTACTTTGTTTTTGGACTGAATTTTCTCCACTTAAAGATTGTGTTTGGGAGGGTTTTTTCTCCAGCCAAAGGTAACTGGACATTGGTGGCAAATTTGGAGGTATTTTCTTACTTATATGATTGTATAGCCTTTGTGCCATGCCCCGGGTCATCACAGCATCCCTAACCTGAGCTCCAAAGATCTTTGAAAGATAAATGGTTGTGCAGATGAGGAAGAGAGTGTTGGGCCCTGTGATCCACTTAACAATCCATGAGTTTGTTTAATGACCACATTGGAAAGAGCAGGGATAGAGGTACATAAGTGAGGCAGATATCATGACTTTCAATTGTATTTGATGGTTTCCACTACAGTCATGAGTCGAGGACTAGTTTCAATGAAAGATGTTCATAAAACTCTAAATATAATCAATAAGAATACAGTGAAACTTTATAATTTAAAAGTAGTATGATTTCTAATCAATAGTCAGAAATACCAGAAGATAAAAATAAATAGCAAATCATGTATACACAAAAACATTTGATGTGAAAAAAAATATGTTAGATTCAGCATTACAAATACCTAAATTGAATTGGGATTGCGCTGATTTTTCTACTGGTAACTATGAGAGTTTTCTAGATTCACAGTCATCAATCAGGTGATATAAGCCTGTCCTCATTGTGTACCATAATTATGTTTTGTAGTAAGGGTTTTGTGGATTATTTTTTGGGTTTTATTGCATGTTGTTGTGAGCCACCTAGGATAATTATATATAATTATGTGTAAGATAGGAAGCCATAAAATTAATAACTCTTATTAGCATAAGAATAAGATGATGCTAGGAGTGCAGTGGCCAAGTGGTCTGCTGGAAGGTTAGCAATTCAAAATGCAAGTACTGCCTGAGTATTTCATTAAGTGATATAGCAAACCATAAAAGCCATAATTTATTGATTGCACATGTGACTAGCTATATCTCAACCACTTTGTAGTGGTTTACTGTTTTGAGCAGTAGTCTGATCTGAATCAGACACTGCTTGGTTGGGAAAGATGAAGATGAAATAAGAGCCTGAGACATGATTTTTCAGTTTATAGACAAAGTCCTATAAGGTAAGTTAACTATAAATTAATATTTCTCATGCTGCTAATGACATGTGTTATAAAAATTAAGTAAATAAAGGGTACTGCTAGGCTCTTCAATCTAGGTGGAAATCTCACCCAGTCCCCACAACTGTAATGCCTTAACTGTGCTTGAACCTAGCAGAAATCTCTCAGATATCGCAGTTAGATAAGAATATTTATTACAACTTAGACTGAAGCCACTTTACATAAGATAGAGCAGCTCCCTTTTTATGCCTGCTTACTTTTTCTTTCTTCACATTCCAAGTTTCAGTGAATTCTTTGCTTTATGTCCTTGAAGGCCCTACCCCATTTGATGGTTCTTGAGATAAATGATTTTTCTGCTGAGAACTACTTGCTCTTGGTTTAGTCTCATGAGTGCAAACTGAGATTGGGTAGTCTGTCAGTAGTACAAATCAGGGTTTGGATATCATGGTTAACACAATAACAATGTTGCAACTATTTGTTGTTTAGAATTACAACTGTGGTGTAGAATCAATAACTATTGCAGTATTGCTGCAGCATCGTTATAGGCAATAATTTATGAAATGTTTGGCATTATTTTAATGCCTTTCAGTAACTGTTATGAATGTATTATTTAAAAAATGAAGGAAATATATTAAAAAATTGATTTGTTCCCAGTAAAACAATGCATACAAAACCTTGACCACTATTAAATCAGGTAAAGAAACTTGGTATATATTCAACAATTTCCAATGGAGAATTGGCTGAAGACATGCAAGCATAAAACTTGGTAAGGCTGCCTTGCATTTCATTTAGGAACTAGTTTTTCAATTGTTGTAAAACATGTTAATTATCTGAGTGTGGAAATCTGGAATTTCTTCCATAATTGCCAATGCATGGCATTAATGCATTTTGTAAATTAGGATGTAGCTCAAACAAAGGTTGCTTCACCTTCACTTTGAAAGTCTATTTAGACATTCTCAAACATTTGTTTAACACCCAGATGATAGACATACAAAAAAGTTTCAGGGATTTCATTAAATTGTCTCTTTACATTGCAAGAAGTCTTAGAGATTTACTTTTTTTAGGGTCAGCCTTCTTACTCTAATAGTAATAGCTCCTTCCAAGTTAATGGTTCAAACAACCAAACAACATACATCAGGACACACTTGTCTTATCTTATTTAATATTGCTGAATGTTTTACTGCTGCACTAATAGATGTACCTGATTCTCATCAAACATTCCCTGCTATTCCTAATTACTGGGAGAAACAATGAGTTACCAAGCAGATATTGTTCATGATCCTGAAATTCTTACCTCAAACAGATATTATTGTGAATATCTAAATATCTAATGAACATCATACAAATCTAATGCACATGATGCACAAGTTATGTTCAAATCTATTCAAATAGTGCACAAGTTATATTCAAACTAATTGGCTGTTCTTAATATTATTCACATGTTTGCAATCCTTTGCTGTAAAACCCAAACACATTCTTAGACCAGCTTATACACTATTGGTAACAGAACAATGAGAAATGGAAAGACTCTGCTATCTGGAGAACTGGATCAAAATACCGCATGCAAATATAGTATCTCGAGCATAGGCTGTTCTGCAGGGGTGAGATTCAAAATTTTTAACAACCGGTTCTGTGGGCGTGGCTTAGGTGGTAGGTGTGGCTTGGTGGTCATATTATTGGCTGGGCGTGGCCAATATCACTCACATCGAGGCATGCATCTCCTCACCTGGTCTCTCATGACTGTGGGGATGCTGCAACAGTCATAAGCGTGAAAAATGATCATAAGTCACTTTTTTCAGTACCATTGTAACTTTGAATGGTCACTCCACACAAGAAAAGTACCAGCAAAAGAGGGAAAGAAAACTCCAGAGACGTTCCTGAGACAGGAAGTCTAGTCCTGCCACAAATGTAATAAGGGTTAACAGAGAGGCAGTTTCTGTAAGCAACACCAGAACGTTTCCTTCCTGCCTTCCTTACAGGATTAGGCCAGTAATTTCTTCTAACAACCAGTTCTCCAAACTGCTTAGAATGTTAACAACAGGTTCTAGCGAATAGATGCAAACTGGTAGAATCCCACCCCTGCTCTTCTGCATGCAAGCATTAGAATAGTAATACAACATAATTCCAAAGAGCAACCATAACTCATCAAACATATCAATAACAGTGTGGCATAATATTTATGTTTACAATATATTGTATGCATATCATAACTGTTGGAAAAAGAAAAAGCAACACTGCTTGTTAAGAGCCAATAGCTTTACAGTAGATGTGGGCTTCTGTTGTCCCTGTATTTGTTCATTTTTTTGTCCAGTTTTCAGTCTATAAATATACCCAGTTCTGAGTGCTCATGTCATTCGGATGTTTTAAAAATAAATTCTTCTCATCATCATTACCTGGGTGAAGCAAAGATATATTCTGCTTTCCATCCTGCATTTGAAGAGAATTATCTCCCTCAGTCTAATTTATTTCTTACTCTTCATGTCTTGACTAATTCAGTTTTTAAAGCACACCTGTTAGTTTTCTATTAGAATTGATTTTGATGGATAAAGCTGTATATTCTACTGATAATAACTTTTCTTATAATTTGGTGATTAAAATGTACATTTATATGTTACAAACTAGTTTAAATTCAGTTTTACAGTAGCATTAAGAGCATCTAAATATTAACTAATATGAAGCTGTTTTTTCATTATTGATATATCAGTAAATTAACAGCAGGATGACATTATATGATGCTATAGATCATTAATATGGAAATGAATAATTAACCTGCAACATAATATTATAGTAACAAAGAAGGCAAGATATCCTGGAGATCTTCTAATCTAACCTCCTTCAGAAATCCAGTATTAAAGTAGCTCTGTCAAATCTCCAGTCAATCAATCATACAATCCATTGAAGCATTTCATATAGTACCTAGCTCTCTGGAGAAGTCTCTAACACTGTGAAAGGTGGGAGTGGGGAAGAGAAAAAAGGATGACTAGCATCAGAGTGCATGTTTATGATATTTCTGAAGGGTACACCATTGGAAAATCTGAAAGACTAATTTGAGGATAAATCATATTGGAAAAATCTGTGTGGTTGCTAAGAACTGACATTAACTTGATGGCTCATTATCAATATAAATCAATTGTAGCTTAAAGTAAAACAATCAGAAATGTCTTTTTTAAATGCAAAAAAAGTTTACTGAAGAGTAAAAAATAAAATATACATAAATGATGCAGTAGGGCTGCAGTATGGAAGTTGGTTTTCCTTTTGGGAAGAATTGACTCTCGGTGTAATGGATCATCATTAAGAAGTTAAAAGATAATAAGTTCCTCATTGGTAGTTCAGTAAATCCTTTCTTTTGAACTTTCCTTAACTATCCATGTTGGGGAAATAAAAAACGAAGAAGCACATAAGATATTTTTTTCAGTAAGATTCAGTAAAAATTTTTGCTGTTGAGGATTTTCCATTCATTCCTATAGTGACAACTAAAATATATGGGGGAAAAAAGTGCAAAAGAAAATTATTAGTATCACTTGTTATATAAAATGCTTTATCAGATGATAATATAATTTTTTCCTGCCATTCTCGTTTTTGAAGCCTTCTAAATAGATATATGACCTTTTCCAGATTCTCAAGAAATCATTTGGAAATGCTATACAGGTGGTCCTTGACTTATGACTGTGTTTAGTGATCATTCACAGTTACAACAGCACTGAAAAAGTGACTTATGGCCATTTTTTGCACTTACAACGTTTGTAGTATCCCCATGGTCATATGATCAAAATTAAGACCCTTGGTTGATTCAACAGATGGTTGCAATGTCCTATGTTATGTGATCACTTTTTGTGAACTGACAAGCAAAGTCAATGTGGAAGTCAGATTCATTTAACAGTTCTGTTATTAACATAACTGCAGTAATTCACTTTAAAATTGTGGCAAGAAAGGTTGTAAAACAGCAAATTCACTTAACTGTCTCACTTAGCAATAGAAATTTTGGGCTCAGTTGTGGTCATAAATCAAAGACTACCTATAGAAGTTTTTTTTCCACAGTACTAACAAAAGCCTGTTGGTATATATTTGAAAACAAACGTTCACAATGTATATGCAAGACACCATTTTGATTTCCAGTCTGATTGTTCATTCTCTAGAATCAATGCAGTATATTACTATCTAACAAATTTTTATCTGTCTCCAAAGAAGCTTTGGAATAGCACTTACCACTGCTGGGCCGAAAATTTTTTTTGGTGGGCCGCAGAGAAATCTCACCCCTAGAGCACTTCCCCCAAAGCAATTAATCCAGGTTGTGCAGAAACACAAGGCTGAGCAACCTACATGGCCCACGGGAACCCTCTCCGCTCACTCAATCCTTACCCTTGCCTGCGAAATTGCTATTTATCTTTAAACATCTTAGCTAGTTTTGCTGGTGCAAAGTGCCATCTATAAAACATCTTTACAAGTTTTCTTTATATATTGTTGATAGTGTTAATTTATAATTCCTATCCCATAGCTTCTGCCATTTATCTAATTCTATGGCATATCCAAAAAATTTTGCCCAGGCTATTGTATCTTTAACTTGTTCTTCTTCTAGTTAACACCTAATAAATAGCAATATAGTCTTTTAATCAGCTTATCTTCCATTCCTGTTAATATTTTATCAAATTCTGACAACTCCTTATAAATCCTGTTAAGTTCTGTGCATGGCGCAAGAATTGGAAACGAATCGATGAACAGTGAATTTCAACCCTTTATTTAACATGGTGCAACAGCTCAGCTAACGGCCACAACAGCCCCCTTTATATAGGCAAGCTCTTGGGTATTTAGCCAATGAAAACACTGGAACGTTAACCAATGAGAAGGGCTCGTTAATAGCCAATCAGATTCTCCTGAACGGACCAATCAGATATCGCAATTATCGGCCAATCAGAAGTGCAGGGCCAGAACCCTGCACTTTACTTTAAGGTTTCAACAATCTTTATTCAAGCACTTTTATTAATTCACAACACCCCTTCCCCCCGGGTTCCGTTTAAGGGGTGCGGTCATGTAGTCTTTGAGGTAGGCCGGTTGTTTTGATTGTCTATTTGATTTACGTTGTCCTCCTGGTATTTGTCTAGAGTCTTGTTGGGGTAGGACGTTATCTGGTGAACAGGGTGCCTCTGCTTCTGTATCTAAACTTTCGTTACCACTAATGTCCTCGGTATCCCTTTGAGGCGAGTTTACCCCTGTCCCCGATCCTTCTTCACATGTTGTTTCTGAGCGGTCGTTTCTTCCGCTTGTGCTTTCCGCTGTTCCAAACTCAGCCTCCTCGGCGTCTCCTCCCCCCTCAGTTTGGAAATCACCGGAATCACAGACCCCAGACTGCAGCCTTGAACGCAGATGATCAATATGGCGCTTCCATATTCTATCATCGCGACATTTCACTCGGTACGATCTGGGTCCGGTTACTTGGATTACAGTTGCCTCGACCCACAATGGGTCACCATAAAAGTTTCTCGTGAAAACCAAGTCGCATACCTGGAAATTACGCCATTTCCCACTGGATCCGTGTGGTTTTTCAGGTTCGTACGATGGGTGTAGTCAGTCGAGGTGGGAGCGGAGTTTTCTTCCCATCAATAACTCAGCGGGAGTTTTGTTGGTGACGCTGTGTGGAGTGATGTGCTGCAAAAGGAGTATCCGGTTAATCTTGTCTTCGATATTGCTATAGTCCATTTTATGTAGAGTTCTTTTGACGAATTGTACCATGCGCTCGGCCCTTTCATTGGCCGCAGGATGAGCCGGTGAAGTTAGCGCATGGCGAATACCGCAGTCCGCCAGCTACTGTTCAAAAGAAAGCGTGGTATACTGGGGCCCGTTGTCGGATACCAGAACGTCCTGTAGTCCGTGTGTTGCAAATAACCTGTCCAATTTCCTGACGACTGATTTGATTGTTGTATTTTTCATCTCATGGATTTTGAGCCAGTTTGAGTAGGCATCCACTGTTAATAAAAATGTGTGTCCATTCGTAGGTCCCGCAAAGTCCAGATGAATACGGGACCATGGTCCTCTGGGTGTTTCCCATTCTGTTGGGGTTGCTTTCGGTGGGGCATTGCTGACTTCCTGGCATTTGGAACAAGTCTTTACTCAGGCTTCGATCTGCTTGTCTATGCCCGGCCACCACGCATAGCTTCGTGCGAGTGCTTTCATGCGCACGATGCCGGGGTGGCCATCGTGCAAGGTTCTCAGTACCGCTCGCTGTAACCGCTCTGGGACAACGACTCTATCGCCCCAAATGATGCAGCCCTTCTGGGAAAACAGTTCCGTCTGTCGACTTTTGAAGGGAACGTAGTTGTCAGGGATTTGGTCCAACGGCCATCCACGCTCTACCCAGCTGAGGACACGTGCTAAAAGGGGATCGCGTTTAGTTTCAATCGCGATATCGCGAGCTGTCAGCGGCGGTTTTTGGAGTGTCTTGATCTGCAGTATTGTGACGGTTGGAGCAGGGTCATTAACAGTTTCTGGAAGTGGTGCACGGCTCAATGCGTCAGCGTGGGGAATGACTTTCCCCGGGCGGTGTTGCAACTTATAATTATAGGCAGCCAAGAATTCTGACCAGCGAGTCATTCTGGGAGATAATATATAAGGGGTTGGTTTATCTCCTGCTATTATTCCCAGTAAAGGTTTGTGATCAGTTATTATAGTGAAAGCTCGCCCATAAATATATTCATGAAATTGTTTAACAGCAGATACAATAGCAAGAGCTTCCTTATCGATTTGACTGTAATTGCGTTCTGCTTTTGATAGCGTTTTTGAAAAATAGGCAACAGGGGCTTCACTTCCGTTTGGTAAAACGTGGCTCAAAATGGCGCCCACTCCGAATGGTGATGCATCACATGTAACCGTTAAAGGCAAAGTCTTATTATACTGCATCAAAACAGTGTCAGAGGTCAATAGGTTTTTTACTTGTCGAAACGCATGTTCCTCCCGGTGCCCCCAAACCCAGGTTGCTTTTTTGTCCAATAAACGATGTAGGGGTTTGGCTATGGTTGCTTTGTGAGGCAGAAAGACGTTATAAAAATTGATAAGGCCCAGGAAAGCTTGGAGATCAGCCTTATTGCGGGGTTTTGGGGCATTTTTGATTGCCCTAAGTTTGCTATCGGTGGGGTGAATGCCTTGTTTATCTATTAAATATCCTAAAAATTCTACTCGATCCGTACATAGTTGACACTTGTTTTTTTTAACTTTGAGACCCGACTCTTTAAATCTCTGAAGAACCAACCCCAGGCGCTCCCTTAGTATTTCCTGAGTCGGAGCAGCAATTAAAATGTCATCAAAATAGGGGACAATGCCTTTTATCCCTTGTAATAGTCTTTCCATCAAACTTTGAAAGATTCCCGGGGCCACGCTTACTCCGAATTGGAGTCGGTTACATTTAAACGCACTTGGTGCGTAACGATCGTTTGGGCCTCTGACGTTTTTTTGTCTACAGGCAGTTGTTGGTATGCCTGGGCTAGATCTAGTTTAGCGAAGACTTTTCCGCCCCCCAGGGAATGGAGAAGGTGTTGCACCACCGGTACCGGGTAAGCGTTTTGCTGCAGGGCGTGATTCAGGGTGGCTCGGTAATCCCCACAAATTCTTAACGATCCATCCGGCTTGATGGGTGTTATGATTGGGGTTTCCCAGGGAGAATGGTCGGTTGGTTCTGACACCCCCCTGGGCTATTAATTTATCAAGCTGCTTGTCAATCTTTGGTTTAAGGGCAAATGGAACTTGACGAGGCTTAAGGCGGATGGGAGCTATTTCGGGGTTGAGGTTAAATGATATCGGGGTCCCCTTGTACCTGCCTAGTTTATCTGCAAAGATGTCCTGGAATTCTTGGACGAGAGCCTCTTCCCAGTCGTTGCTGCTGGTTCGGTGAATGCCGGTTACTTCAATTCCAAGTGGAGCGAACCATTGGAGGCCTAACAAGCTAGGCCGATCCCTGTCGACTACAGTCAAGGGTAGAGATGCGGTACGATTTTTAAATGAGACACGGACTTGGCTGGATCCAACGACTGGAATTCGATTTCCCTGGTAATCTTTGAGTATGACTCTTTGGAATCGGAGGTCTTGTCGCCGGACGGTAGGGATGAGTTGCTTGAAGGTCTTCCAGGAAACCATCGAGAGGGATGATCCTGAATCGACTTCCATCATACAAGGCTGGTTTTCGATAGCCACCTTCACCTGGATCTTCTTGGCGTCCAGTGATGAGGCATGACCAATCGTAATGATTTGGTGCGCCTCTTCTCGCTTTGTTGAGTGGTTTAGGGGTTTGTTTCTGTAGGAGTGGTTGTTCCAATTGGTGGTTCAAGGGTTCTCGCTTTACAGGATGGCTTCCTGTAGATTGGCGATAGTTAGCCCTCCTCGGGGCTGGCTGGGTCCTTGTTTGCTTCTACAGACCCGTCCAATGTGGCCTCTTTTCCCACACACATGGCAGAGCGCGTCGAGGAATTTGCAGTCTGATCGGGGGTGGTTTGCCCCACAACCAGCACATTGGTATTGCGATCTTTGGCATTGGTCTCATTCAGACCGGAGCCGGTGGACCTCTTTTTCATTGCTTTCCGATGATGATTCGAGGTCCTCGTGGTGGGCTGTCGTTGCCGGTTCTTCTAAGTGAGGTGAAACTTCGCTGGCGAGTTGGCGAAGTGGAGCATGGGTGCGGCGCATTCGGGCAGCCGACTTCCTGGTTGCTTCTGCTGCAGTAGCGTCAGCGATGGCATCTGTAAGGCTAATGTCACCTTTCGCCATCAGCTTACTCTGCACGCCTGGTGAATCTAATCCCAGAACTATTCGGTCTCTCAGGGCTTCTTCGAGGTCGGCAAACCCGCATAGGCCTCCTAGATTCCGGAGATCAGCTATGAAATCTGCAACACTTTCGCCCTTCCGCTGATCTCTCTGGTAAAATTCATGCCTTCTCATGAGCGTTGGTACGGTCGGTGCATAGTGGGCCCTTAGCAGGGGTTGGAGGACGTCCCAGTCCATGGACTTAACTTCTGCCAGTTTCGCTAGTGCCTTGGCCATTTCTTGGCCAACTTCTGGCCTGTACGGTCAGTCCACAATGAGTTAGGAATACCGCCTGTTTCTTTCCAGTAGTGGCATCCTTCAAATTGTTGGTCTCCAGAAACATCTGGAAGCGATCCATGTATGAGTCCCAGTCTTTTTGTGCCGGGTCGAATAGAGTGGGTGGTATGACGCTGCCGGACATGGTTCCGCCGTTGTGTTTCAGCCACGTGCTCAGTTATCGCTCTGTAGTGTTCAGTCAGCTCTGACGTCTCCACATCCCATCCTCGTCGCCAGTGTTAAGTTCTGTGTGTGGCGCAAGAAGTGGAGACGAATCGATGAACAGTGAACTTCAACTCTTTATTTAACATGGTGCAACAACTCAGTTAACGGCCACAACATCTCCCTTTATATAGGCAAGCTCTTGGGTATTTAGCCAATGAAAACACTGGAACGTTAACCAATGAGAAGGGCTCGTTAATAGCCAATCAGATTCTCCTGAACGGACCAATCAGATATCGCTATTATCGGTCAATCAGAAGTGCAGGGCCAGAACCCTGCACTTTACTTTAAGGTTTCAACAATCTTTATTCAAGCACTTTTATTAATTCACAACAAATCCCTTCAGTTTTAATATCTTTTTCATATCTTTTTTTTTTTAAACAAATTTTATTAATTTTACAGAGAACACAATAAAACATAAACAAAACTAAAAGATCTTTTCTGAAGGTTGTCTGATCCCGGGTTGAAACTCTTCACACAGACACAAATTCAAACATCATATTCACTTTATATATCCTTCCATATCTTATTATCATTTTCTTTTATATATATATATATGAACCATTTTTATCAATTTTATATAAACAATGCACAAGGCATAACAGCTTATAAGTTCTTTTCTAAGAAAAAATAATAAAAGAAGAAAACCAATAGAACATAACAATTCCAAATTATAGTATCAATACTTTGTCTATTTAACTTCATATGTTATCCCAACTTCTCCTTTTCATCCAAATTATTTCTTATTAATTAAATTTTTTTTTGCCTTTTTTCAATATACAACATCCAAAAAACAAAAACATAACAAAACCTTTATATATCCTTTCATATCTTATTACCATTTTCAATAATATTCTTTGTCTGTTCTATTTCCAACTATCCATTCATCTTTTTTCTTTTATTATACTTCTCCTATACACCAATTGGAGTAACGTCTATAACTCATTACCCTAACTTAAAAGTACTTCATATAACAATTTTTCTTGGGATTCTGTTTAATAGGTTCTAAAATTACACAATGAATTTTATACTCTAAATACACATATAAAAACCACAATCTTATGTACCCTCCAGAATCCCTCTTTTATCCTAAATTAAATTCAGCCATTGTCTCTGAATAAACTTTTTTTCTTTAGATCTTGCTTCCCCCCATTGAGGCTTCTTCTCCCCCCCTTTCTCTCTTGCTTATTCTTCTCCTTACCCTTTTTACCCCTTTGTCTTTCCTCCTCCCTTTTCTTACTCCCTTTCCTTTGCTTTCTAATCTTGCCTCCACCTTTCCGCTCATTTTTCTCTACTTTGGTTGTTTTTATAATTCTTAAAATCCCCTTTTTCTTATCCTTTTTCTCCTCCTCCCCGGAAAGAACCCATTGTTCATCAAAGATGGCTTCTTCTTCCTCTTCTTCTTTGTCCCAGTCCTTCTGCTGCGTAATCAACTTTTCATAAGTACATAACGCCATTTCTAAGAATTGAAACAAAGTGCCCAAAGTATCTTCTTTTTTATATTTTTGATATTCAGTCTTTAGTTCATCCACAAGCGATGCCATTATGAAAAAAGAAACTTTTCCCAAAACAACCACAAATATTTTTAATCAAAAATAATTCAAAAAAAAAATTCCAAAAATTAATACTTTTCTTCCTTCTTCTCTTTCTCTTTCTGGGGTTAATGTTTAATCAAAGAGGTCCAATTACCATATAGCTTTCTTTGGGATTCTAGGCAATCTCCTCCTTTTTCAGCTTCTGCTCCAATTTTTTTTCCTCTCCCTTCCCACTTGCAATATCAATTTTGAATAATCAGAAATCCATACCTCTAATAAGGGTTTTCCAATTTCTTAAGTTTTTCAATGTCCAAAAACCCTTTTGTCCCTTAGCTTCAACTCTCAAAACAATTCACTTTCAATGTCCAATATGTCCAAACATATCTGCTGTTTCCATGGGGTGGGAGAGTGAAGAAAAAAAAAAAGTTCCCTTTAACAGCTTCTCCGCCGCTTTCGATCTTCTTAGGGATACAATGTATCCTTCAGCAATTCAAATAGCTCCGTTTCAACCAATTTGAAAGATGTTACTTGACCCGGCTCAGACAGCACTTTCACTCTTCTTACTTCCTCCAGCGCAATCTTACCCGGTTGCTGGCTTCTTCGTGGCGGCTATTGCTGACCGCCGCTCCACCGCCTTGGGAAAAAGGGGTTTTTCCGGAGGAGGAGGGGGTCTGCGACACCCCCAACCCCCTGTCCGACTCCCCTCTCTCTTCAGCTGTCCCTACAGGGCAGCCATATCCCCCTGACCCATCTGGATCGGGGGTACCTCGGCGGCTAGCACAGCAGGAATCGCGAGCTGTCGCGAATTCCTGCTGCCCCGAAGCCACGCGAAACCGGAACCAATATCTTTTTCATATCTTGATTGTCTTTGTGTATATGAATACCAATGTATTTCCAGCCCTTGTTAACAAACTGCATTTTAATTTAAGTGTTCTATGTGACTGGAGTTCATCTGACCACTTTATGATTCAGCTCATCATGCAAATTCAAACAATCGACTTGAGTATATCATGCTCAAGATTAACATAAGCAAGCATTTAATGCAAACAGAACCTCTGTCTTTAAAGATCTAAGGTCTAACAAAATCAGAGGTGTAAAATAATGTCTACAACAAAACAACTCTATCGGTTATTACTGTAAGATGACATTTGGAATCTTCTAAGGAAGATGTTTCTGAAAATGACCAAAAGGTGGCAGCACTAAGCATTGCAAAGATTTTCAAAGGTACTTTCTATTCTAAAAAAATGGCTTTTAATGTTTATAGCCTCCAACTGGAGCAGAGTCCAGTGTCATGTAAAATTACTTGATTTTTAAGAATGATCTTAAATATGCATTAATACCACATTTAAAATACTAGTATGCATAAACTTTAATCTTTGCTTAAATCCTAAATTACATACTCTTAATGTACTGCATATTTTTCTTCAGATCTTACATTCTTGCCAGCAAAAGAAAGAAAGAGGGAGGGAGGGAGGGAGAAAGGTGTTTGTACATCTCTAAGTAATTGATGGCAAAAGCCTTGGAAGCTGGACTGTAATTGCTGAATGTTTTTTTGCTTCCATTGTTTCAGTTACTTGCGCTCCTGACATAGTTGTAGCTAGAGCTAAAAGCTTTTTAGCATTTTCTAAAAGCCATAGATTTAGAGTTAGGATTCCTTGCTATATGCAGATGAGAGACATGTTCTTGCTATAATGGAATTGCACATCATGGTTCCTGACTTTTTATATCATGTGAAATAAAGTATTCTGGTTGAATTTACAAATCCTAATTAAATATACCATGACAGCACAATGTTTAAAACTAAGTCTAACCTAACAAATAACATGTCTCAGCATACAGAAAGTGTGAATACAACTACTATCACTAGTGTCTGATAGACATTGATGAAGTTGTATATACCCATGATACCTTTATGTCATTGCACAAAAGATGGAAATCACATTTTTCACATCATTTGAATGATGAAGCTAAGACATACATGATATCATTTTCTGTACCCTTTTTTCCCCGTGCAACAACCCATAACCATTATCTAGCAACATGATTCCAAAGGCTTTCCTAAGTAGAATTTTATTGGCTACCTAAAAGTGAGTGTTGACTAAACTAGGCTAGTCTTTTTTTAATGGGAGTTTTCTTAATAATGGGATTAGTTTTATATATTTATCTACCTCAGGCATCTCATCTGGGCCTTCCCTTTTGAAGTTCAACTAAAGCTAATCTGAATAATTTTATCTATCAGAAAATTCTTTAAATTGACTCTGTTGGTGTTTTTTTTTTTTCCCCTTTCCTTCCCAATAGGGAGTGAATAAGAAAGGGCATTGGTTGGCTTACTGCAAATGCAATAAGAGCAGAAAAATACTCCATTCTTTCACTTATCGCCATAATGTAATCCTTAACAAGTATTTTTTATATGTTTGATTGGATTGCCCACAGTGGTCTACACATCTAATCTGTCATTTGGCCTCCAGAACTTTTCTGAAAACCAGGGAACTACAAGAGTGACTGTGGACCTGGAGTCAACATTGACCCAGCAAAAAAATTCATCTGAGTCTCCCCTAACTTAATCCTACTGTATTGCCTCTCATTGAAAGAGGATGGTGATTATATAGACCAATGGAATACTAAAAGTCACCTTCAAGCCTCAGGCTCTAAAACTTAGTACATAGTCTTATCTCATTCTTCACTTATTTGGTTGTATTTTATCCAATTTTAGGTATTTCTGTTTTTGCTTTTAATTTTATTAAGTATCTCATCTGCTTCTTTATTCATATTTTCTATTAATTTATGCTTTTGCAATTATGCCTATTGTAAAATGTTGGGTGGGAAAATGTTATTTAGATGAAAAATAGAATCTCTCAGTATTCATTGATTATTTTCTTTTGATTGTTCATTGTTAATCATAACAATTTTAATACACTGCTCAAAAAAAATAAAGGGAACACTTAAACAACACAATGTAACTCCAAGTCAATCACACTTCTGTGAAATCAAACTGTCCACTTAGGTAGCAACACTGATTGACAATCAATTTCACAATGTTGTTGTGCAAATGGAATAGACAACAGGTGGAAAGCATAGGCAGTTAGTAAGACATCCCCAATAAAGGAGTGGTTCTGCAGGTGGTGACCACAGGCCACTTCTCAGTTCCTATGCTTTCTGGCTGATGGTTTGGTCACTTTTGAATGCTGGTGGTGCTGTCACTTTAGTGGTAGCATGAGACGGAGTCTACAACCCACACAAGTGTCTCAGGTAGTGCAGCTCATCCAGGATGGCATATCAATGCGAGCTGTGGCAAGGTTTGCTGTGTCTGTCAGCATAATGTCCAGAGCATGGAGGCACTACCAGGAGACAGGCTAGTACATCAGGAGACGTGGAGGAGGCCGTAGGAGGGCAACAACCCAGCATCAGGACCGCTACCTCCACCTTTGTGCAAGGAGGGACAGGAAGAGCACTGCCAGAGCCCTGCAAAATGACCTCCGGTGGGCTACAAATCTGCATGTGGCTGCTCAAATAGTCAGAAACCAATTCCATGAGGGTAGTATGAGGGCCCAACGTCCACAGGTGGGGGTTGTGCTGACAGCCCAACACCGTGCAGGATGTTTGGCATTTGCCAGAGAACACCAAGATTGGCAAATTCTCCACTGGCGCCCTGTGCTCTTCACAGATGAAAGCAGGTTCACACTGAGCACATGTAACCGATGTGACAGGGTCTGGAGACGCCATTGAGAACGTTTTGCTGCCTGCAACATCCTCCAGCATGTCCGGTTTGGGGTAGCATTTCTTTAGGGGGCCGCACAGCCCTCCATGTGCTCTCCAGAGGTAGCCTGACTGCCATTAGGTACCGAGATGAGATCCTCAGACCCCTTGTGAGACCATATGCTGGTGCGGTTGGCCCTGGTTCCTCCTAATGCAAGACAATGCTAGACCTCATGTGGCTGGAGTATGTCAGCAATTCCTGCAAAACGAAGGCATTGATGCTAGGGCCTGGCCCACCCGTTCCCCAGACCTGAATCCAATTGAGCACATCTGGGACATCATGTCTCACTCCATCCACCAATGCCATATTGCACCATAGACTGTCCAGGAGTTGGGGGATGCTTTAGTCCAGGTGTGGGAGGAGATCCCTCAGGAGACCATCCGCCACCTCATAAGGAGCATGCCCAGGCATTGTAGGGAGGTGATACAGGCACGTGGAGACCACACACACTACTAAGTCTCATTTTGACTTGTTTTGAGGATATTCCATCAAAGTTGGATCAGCCTGTAGTGTTTTTTTCCACTTTAATTTTGAGTGTAACTCCAAATCCAGACCTCCATGGGTTGCTAAATTTGATTTCCATTGATAATTTTTGTGTGATTTTGTTGTCAGCACATTCAACTATGTAATGAACAAAGTATTTAATAAGAATATTTCATTCATTCAGATCTAGGATGTCTTATTTTTGTGTTCCCTTTATTTTTTTGAGCAGCGTATATCACAATTATTGCCATTGAATATACATAACAAAAGGAAGAAAGCTACAACTCAGACATGTCTTTATTAATATAGATTCTGTAGACATGTGCTGTTAGATGATTTATTTTGGATCAACTATACATCAGCATCTCTTTATGGTTCAGAGCTTGACTCTTTCATTCCTTGGATTTTGGCATCTTATCTTGAGGAATTATACTGAAGGTATACTGTTGATGAAAGTTCTCGGTCATTCCGGTATTGTTTGGAAGTTGAGTCATGGCAACTGGACTTCTTTTCATGTTTGCTTTGAAACATTTAACTGCTTACTCAAGTAACTTATTCAGACTAAGTTGCCATTATTCAACTTCTAGTCAAGGCATACTACTGTCTATATGTGTTTCAGTATCATAGGTGAATAGAAGTATTTAACTTATGGTCACAATTACAGCTGGAATCTCAGTCATTGAATGAAGCAGTTATTCAATAAGATATCCACATGTTCAATGATTGGAATCCCAGGACTCCTGTTTGCGGTCATTAAGCAACCTTCCAGGTTGTTGAGTGAATGGAGTGCCAGGTAAGGGGTTAGGGGTGCCTTGGGGGATAGAAGGGGAGGGGGCTGGGAAAATCCACATAATTTCTTCTGGGTTTCAGACTCTAGAAGCTAAAATCTTCATTCCTGCAGGTCAACAAAAAATTGTCTTTCTCTTCTATCCACTGAGCAGAAATTATTTGCTGGCTACAGAAAAGAATTTAAAAATCTGAAGTTTTTATAGCTCTATTCCTGCAGCCCAGTGAAATTTCCTGTCCCCTCTAGCCACTGGAGGGAAACCTTCAGGATTTTAAGTCCATTCCTGCAGCCCAATGAAAGATTCCCCACCCCCAACAGACAGAGGAGAGGGGAAATACTTTGTTGGGCTGGAAATCTCATCTTTCAGTCAGCCCCTAGAGATGAGAGGGAATCTTCTTAGCAAATAGCAATGGCTTGCAGCCTTTCCTGCCAGTTTCCCCATTGACTTTCTGGAGAAGCTGGCAGAGAAAATTGCAAATAGTGATCACATGTTTAGCTTGCTTGACCACTGGGCATAAGTGTGCCAGCATCCAAATTACAATCACATGACCATGGGAGGAATGAGGTGCTTTACAACAGCTGGAAGTGCTTTATGACTCATTAAGTACCCTTTAATTTCATAGGATAACTTTTATTAAGATATGTATTTATACTTGTAATTTAGCAATCATAAAGTTAATCACCATTACTGTCATATGCATGTGTGTTGTTGGCTATATTAAGGTTCAGCAGAAGATATACAACACTTATTTAATAAGCTAGGTTTCCAGTCAATGAATGGGGAGTTAATAGGAAAAATTGAATATATAATTCCTCCAACATTCCTCCAAAATGTTATTTAGAAAATAAGTAGTTGGTTCAATTCACTTATCTAAGTACTTGGCCTTCCCAAATAATATCAGAACAGATTGGTATTTCAGTAAAATGTGTCTAAAATAATGCTTGCACTTGTGTCATCTCGTGTCAGAAATGTAAGAACTATGCTTTCACTGTTTCTTGTATATTTGGCTTTTTCTTAAAATTCATAGTATATATTTGATGCTCTTTTTCTGTAAATCCAATGTAACAAGTGGCAATGGCTATTTATAATTCTCCAGGCTTTATAGATATTTGTCACAGACAATTTACAAAAGAGATGTTGCAAAAGAGAATGTTCATTATCAGTGAGCAAAAAATCCAAATGAAGAAAAACTAAAAGTTAGTAATGTCTAGGAAGGGAAGATAAAAAAATCAAGAGGTAAAATTATTCTATTTGTTTAATTCTTGTACTTACATCTCTATCCTTTGATTATAATACTTCTACAAAAAAATAGTTTATCAGCTTTTAAACAAATTAGACATGCACCCCAAAAGGTGTGATGCAATATTAAAGTCCATTTTATATACTTGGTAAAATTTTCTCCTGTGGGCACTTCTAGCCACATATGTACTTGACAAGTTATGCCCAAATTGATTTTCTAAGTTATATGAAGCTAACATGGTTGAAATCTCTTCAAGAAGTAGGAAAAGCCTGGAGGACATATCATAAGATCAGCTTCAAGCTGTGCTGGTGAGGAAATATGAAGCTCTTTAGAATGGTTTATTAAAACTGCTTCCTGAAGACAGAGAAAATATTGTGAGTTATGGATGAGTGCCTCCATGTTTGGAAAAATTAGATGCTTCTCTTTCCATTATTCTGAATTTGAATAGTCAAGGATAAAAGGGAGGAAAAGTTACATACACAAAGTAGAAAATTGAAAATAGTTCTAGGGTAAATTAAGCAAGAAAAGATGAGAAAATGAGCAGGGAACTTAGAAGGAATTCATAAAAAAGAGACAATCCACCTTCCAATTAATCTGAATAATCCTCACTAAATAAAAGATTTATAGAAGAGTCGGGATTTCAATTCACTAATAGAGTGGATTGAGTTTCCTAGTTATTATTTATATGCCTCATTGCAGGAAGTGTTGATGCTGGCAGTCTTAAGGAAAAATTAAAAAGCTGTCTCTGGATCCATAGGGATTAAACAGCTACTGCTGATCCTCAATTTACTCTTTGTGGTAAGGTGGTGGTGGTGCAGGGCCAATGAATGAACACCTTGGATCAGGGATGTCAAACTCGCAACAATACATTGTCATTATGTGACATATCACAACTTTTTCCCCCTTCACTAAACTGGGGGTGGGGGTGGCCAGTGCATGACACATCTGGCCCATGGGCCACAAATTTGACACTCCTGCCTTAAATGATGCAGTTTATCTGCACTCATATCAGTCAGAGTTCAGGTTTGAATGGAGAACAGAGATGCCATTAGTCACTTTGGTTGATGACTTATGTCAAGAGCCATACTAGGATAGCAAGCTTGATCTGATCCACTCTTTAAGCAGCTGACACCCTAATTGCCTAGTGCAACACATGGCAAGTGCAACTTAGACTAGTGCAACACATGGCAAGACTCCTTAGAAGCTTTAGCTGCTGGAAAATGCAGCCATAGTGTTCAAGGAGTTGATAGTTTAGTACATTTTATACCTGATTTATAGATCCTGCAGCAGCTTCCTATTGGCTTCCAAATTAAATTTAAAGCTGGTATGAATCTACAAAGCCTTTATGACTGGTACCTAGTATCTGTAGGCCTACATATTCTCACCAGTGTCAGCTCAACCATTGCATTCATGACAGAAAAACAGCCAGTTTTCTACCCATGTTAGGAGAGCCAAATTCTTGAAGACCTGTTTTTCTGTGATGATGCTGACTTTCTGAAATGAACTCTATTGGATATCCATTTGTATCCAACATGGGCAGCATTTCGGAAAAGGCTAAAAGTGATTTTTTTTCCAGTGTTTTTTCCAATGTTTTTTTCCAGTGTCAGTGATTTGTTTTGGGATGGATCTATCTTAAGTTTTTTTATATTTGTATTTTTGTATCTTGTTAGCTACTAAGAGTCTTGTGATTAAGATAGCATGCAAATTTAACAAATAAACAAATAAATAGTTCCTATTAGCTACTGTTAGATACTTGTTTAAAGTATGCAGCCATGATCATAGAGATATGTTGTTCTGCTTATTTCCAAGTTGCAAAACTCTTTCTGTGAGAACCTCAGTTTCTTTGGATTTACTGCTTCCTCAGTCATACTTACCTCAACATGTAAATATATAAGAAACCAATAATACACTGACTAGTACCTAATATAAGGAACAAACTGGGGTTAGCCTTGTGAAAAAATTAATTGATATAGTGTTACCTTTCTGGTTATTGTACATTTTTCTAAAATCACTTTATTCATGTAAGACTTCTTGGTAAAGTATGTGGCCAAGATGTCCGTCAACATTGTTTTTGTACTCACAAAGTGAGTGAAAACATATGTCACATATTAATTTGTTTGTCTTTTGGTAAGTTGCAGCGTGATTTACTTATTTTTAGAAACTTTTCTATATTGTCTTATTTTACTTGACTCAAAGTGGTTCATAAAGCATTGAAAAGTAAAAGCAGCAAACCACATAAAGGGAAGCACAACAATAAATTGTGCACACAGATGTTTAAGGCAAGAGTACAATATATCCATTAAAATTCCGAAATGGTTTCCAAATATATACTAGTCTCACTGACTTTTCATCCTTTCCATGCAATATCAAGTTGACATGGCCCTTGAGACAACATAAATTGTATATCTCTATTATGTAGGAAGCATTCGGAAATGATAGACAGATGAGAGTGAGAGGAGTTTTCATAATACCAACAGGAATTTCCAATGTGATCCAAGTGATGGTTCAGAGAGGCTACTTGTGGTTAGGGTTAATTCTTTTGCCTTTTGTTGTCCACTTATTAGAGACTTAAAGCTGCTTAATCTAATTTCCTGTAGTTCTGCCCCTATAATAAAATCTGTGTGTTTAATCACCTTTGTGTAATTAAGTCTTGTTTTTCATATTGTTAGTGATGCAGCAAATAGATTAATCATTGCTTTGCCTACCAGATTACCCACTCCGTTGCATTTTTTTTGCTATCGTGTGGGACTAAAAAAAAATTCAATTGATTCGAACTTCATGAGATTTTTTTTCTTTTGCGAGAAGTTGAAATTGATTAATTGCACTTTATTTTTAATCCCACAAAGTTTTGTTTCCCTGCACACAATGGCGAGAAATACAATGGAGAAATGTGATGGAGGTGGAAATCGTAGGCAAAAAATGCTTGGTGGAAGCAAGGGCACCTGGCCAGTGCTGGCAAACTCTTCTGCCAACAAAAACTTCGTCTTTGATTGCTGACACCAAAAGGCAGAGCAAGAGCTGCCGGGAAGAAGCCAGTAGGCCTGGGAGTCTGGAATATCCTTCTTCCCCTGCCCCACCTTTCCCCACCTGCCACACTCCCAAATTATAGTGAAAGTGAGAAGCAGGAAGCCCTACCATGCCTGGCGAAGGGGGGGGGGAGAAGAGGTGGCAAGAGGAAGTCCATCTTGCTCCAAGCGGCCCAATGAAAGGCAGCGGCAGCCTGGCCGCTTCCCTTCCCCGCTCTCTCTGGCACTGGAAGCTAAGTGTTAGCTCCACGCCCAGTCACCCATGGAAAAATCAGGTAGGCTGTGGCAAAGGCAAGCAAGCTGCCTGGGCTGTGTGGGAGGCATCTAAGGGAGGAAGACTCACCAGGCAGAGATAAGCTGGGCTGCGGGGGCTGTGGTTGAGGCAAGCAAGGGAACCAGAGAGCAGCAGCTGCTATGCCACAGGCGTGACTGTAGGAATCGATCAAGGTGGGCGGGGCAGGGCCAGCCAGCAATTTAACAACCGGTTCAGCCAAAGTAGTGCGAACCAGTTGAATCCCACCATGTATATGTCAATATAAATGTGTGGAATGTATGTAAGAATGTATCAGAAAACAAATACAACTGCAAGACTATAATTGCACACCTGCACATTTCTAATATGCCTGTTCTCCATGCTGCAGTGAGAGCCCAGGATGGGTAGACTCCTTCTTATGAAGTCATTAAGCTGGGTCTGTACTTGTATATATAAAAAGCCAGCCTCCCCAGAGAATCTCCAGCTTTGATTCAGCTTCTTTAAGTCACAAGCTGTGTCTCTGAAAGCGTAAGCTTTATTCAGTGATTTTCTACAGAAGCTACCCTTGTTTCAATCAGTTCCCAGGGATCTGGGCAGCTGCAACTCAGGAGAGTGGGGGCCTGTTCTCCTGCAACGTTGGGATAAACATTTTCCCAAGCACTGCTAGGCAAGCAGGGAAGCGTCTGAGACCTTCCCCATAGCCGCAGTTTGTCCCATCGTAAAACTGATCGGCAAACTGATAACAGAGCCAGCCAGCTGATTGCGTGGGAGGCATCTCTTCCTTCCTTGGCTGATCTGATCGCTCGGGGCTTGCAATAGCCTAAGGAGCGAAATTCACTTCTTGGAGCCATCAATGAGCAGTGGCCATCTTTGAATTCAGTCTCTTCAGACACGAGGTGAGTGGCCATGTGGCTTGGCGGCCATTTTCAGAGCTCCAAAGACCCAATTCCATCCTCTGCCATCCTTAAGCACGTTTGAGAGCCAGTCTCTCAACGCTTGAGCCTTGCTTATTTAAAATGGATCAGGACAGTGCTCATGCAGAGTCCCCCCCCCAGTGGAACAGGCCCTCCAACTCACTAAAAGGAAAAGATGCAGACAACGTACTGCTCAGAGGGAAGTGGCTGCAAAAAACAGAGCTAAGGCTCTAGCCCCTAAGAAGACAACTCAAGCTGAGTTGAAGGCAGAGAAACACAGACATGCAGCTCTAGAGAGACAATTTAAGAATACTTCAACAAATGAGAGGGCAACTGCAATAGGTTTCCCAGCCAGACGAACATCAGGGTTTCCAGAAAAGTCCCCCCAGGGGAGGGGAAGTTGTTCATGGAGCCTTTGGACCCCCCCTGTCTGGTCCCCTGAGGCATTTGAGGAACAATCTCAAGATTTCAGCAGATCTGGGTCATATTTCCAGCAAACTTCTGGGCCCTATGCCCCCTCTCTTCTCTCCAGAGTTCAGGCCTCCCAGATCAGGCCAGAAGCCACCTTCACACCCACTGCAGCTGGCCTTCAGCCCTCCACTACCTTTGATAACAGGCCCAGGGAGATCCAAGATAGTGTTTCCTTAGCCATTAGGCAGGGATTGGCTGAAGGCTTTCAACAGATTCTTTGGCCTCTGGAAAGGGTTCAGGCCCTTCTCTCTTCTCAGTCTATGGCTTCCTTACCTCCACAACGAGATTTCCACAGACCCCAAGACCTCGGGGTCCATTCTTCACAGGCAGAATGGGAGGAGTATGAAGGGAAAGAGGGCGCCTCCCTATCTGAACACAGTTGTTCCTCTCGTTCAGAGCGCGAAGAGGGCAAAATCTGTGATCGCAATCTTTCAGAGGAAGAAGACTCTTGTCCAGACCAGCCCTCCTCTGCATTAGTCTTTAAACCAGCCCTCTTTAAATCCCTACTTAGCGAGGCCCTGGTCACTGCCAAGCTGTCACCTGAGGAAGCAGCACCTGAATCACAAGGGAAATCCTCTGGGCAAGGAGACTCGCTCTTCTCCAAGCCAGTAGTACACATGGAGGTTTTGCCTTCTCCCCTTTTGTTTCTCGACATGGTCAAGGAGCAGTGCGCTTCCCCTTTGGTAGGTCCTTGTCCATCATCTTTGGACAAGCGGTTTTACAATGTTAGAACATCCCTAGCCAACGCCCTTGCAGTGCCCTCAGTAGACACTCTGGTTGTGGCATCATTCTCCTCTTCTGGCACTCCCACCGAGCCAGAGGATGTCCTTAAACCAGAGGACAAGTGTTCCAAACAGACCCTCAAGCACAACCTCCAAGCAGTTGTGTGGGCTGTTCGGGCTTCGACTGCTGCATCATTTTTCACGAGGACATCTCTATGATGGCTGCACCAACTGCAGGATCGATTGCCTGCCTCTGACCTCAGGTCTCATCAGGACCTTTACAAAATTATAGCAGTGGCGGAATTCATTGCGGATACCACCTTCAATTCTGCCAAATTTGCATCAAGGGCCATGGCATCTTTGGTGGCGGCAAGAAGGCTTCTGTGGCTCCGAAATTGGCAGGTGAAGTCACGCCGCAAATGGAAGCTGGCCTCTGCCCCCTGTGCAGGAAACAAGCTTTTCGGTGAGGCTCTAGAGCCATATCTCATCAAGACCAGAAATAAACGTAAAATTCTTTCCTCCTCAGGAAAAAAAGCTGACTATCGCCCAGATCCTTATCGGCCACTTGCCTTTTGGGTGGAGTCCACCTCCCGCTTTCCTCGGCCACAGAGGGTGTATTCTCAGCACCAAGACCAACATCAAGAACGACCTGGCAGACAACAACCTTCTGCTGGTAAACAGCCCTTTTTGGGAAGAGGGGGTCGTGCCTTCTGTCGCTCTAAGTAATACCTCATTCTCCCCACCCATCGGAGATCGCTTAGCCTTCTTTGCCTCCAAATAGGAGGAGTCAACGACGGATGCCTGGTTGCTCAACACTGTTAGGTCAGGGCTACTATTGTCACCCCCAGAAATTTTTTTGATTTGTCCCATTTCACAGGACACTTCAAAGAGAGCCCTTATGAATTTGGCCATTCAACACCTACTCGACATAAGGGCTATTCAACCAGTTCCCACCTTACAATGGGGATGTGGATTTTACTCTTGTCTTTTTGTTGTTTCCAAAGCCTTGGGGGGTGGGGGGTGGCGAGCCATCCTTGATCTAAAATTTCTCAATCAATTTGTCAAATACAGGCGATTTAAAATGCAGACACTGCATTCTATCTTACCATTCGGGAGGGCGACCTCCTCTCTTCCATTGATCTCACAGAGGCTTACCTCCACATCTCCATCTGGCCTCATCAACACCAGTTTCTCCATTTCTGTTACCAGAATGCCCACTTCCAGTATCGAGCCCTTCCCTTCAGCCTCTCATCAGCTCCAAAGGTCTTCACAAAGATTCTAGCAGCATTGGTGGCTTCACTCCGTTCTGAGGATCGAATGCTACTTGGACAACATATTGATACTGTCCTCCTCCATCCACTTGGCCCATCGGGACTTACAAATTACCCTGTCTTGCCTCCAAAGCCATGGGTTTTCCATCAACACCAAGAAGAGCCATCTCTCACCCACGACCAAACTTCTATACTTGGGAGCAGTCATCGACATGACTTTGTGCCAGGTTTTCCTGTCTCCAGATTGTGGAAAAAGCCTTGCAGAAATCATCAGCCAGATTCAACAACAACAGACTGTTCCACTGTTGCTGCTGTCCAAACTACTGGGGAAGATGGTCTCCTGTATTGGCATTGTCCCATGGGCATGGCTTCACTCCCAATCGCTCCAATGGTTCCTGCTCCCCTTTCAACGAGCAGGAACCAGCCACTTGTCAATCAAGGTCCTGCTCTCTCAACAGGCCCGGAGGTCCTCAATTGGTGGCTCTCCCCGTCCCTCTGGAAAGGGCTCCAATTCAAGGAATCAGACAGGCTAGTAATCACCACAGATGCCAGCCTTCTGGGTTGGGACTCCCATATGGAGGGTCAGATAGCTCAAGGGATTTGGTCCAGATCAGACAGTACCCATCCCATAAATTGGTTAGAGCTCAGAGCTATCTCTCTGGCTCTCAGGCATTTCAGAGCCACAGTGACCGGCTCCCATGTTCTTGTGTTGATGGACAATATGGCTGCAAAGGCACACATCAACAGACGGGGGGAAGAAGATCCAAGGCACTTATGAGGGAGGCAGAATGGTTGGGGTTATGGGCAGAGAAATACCTGCTGTCGATCTCAGTGGATCACATTTCTGAGTCGACAATTCACAAGCCGACTGGTTGAGCAGGAGTTTAGTCGACCAGGCAGAATGGTCCATTCCTCTGTCCCTATTCAGGGATCTTTCCCTCAGATTCGGAACTCCGGAGGTGGATCTCTTCTCCACTCCTCAAAATGCCCAAGTCAACAGATTCTTCACCAGGTTTTCTTTCCAGGGAGTGGAGGGGACCAATGCTCTTCATTGCAAATGGCCTGCGGGTCTCCTCTATGCCTTTCCCCCTTTTCCTATCATTCCAGTGATCATACAGAAGCTGTTGGCGGAACGAGTGGAGCTAATTCTCCTGGCACCCTATTGGCCAAGGAGGCCCTGGTTTACAGACCTGGTCAACCTGTCTGTGGCTTCCCCTTGGAGGATCCTGGACCATCTCATTTCCCTGCATCAAGGAGCCCTGATTCATCCGGAGCCCCAGTGGCTGAAGCTGACTGTGTGGTGCTTGAGCGGCAGCAGCTAAGGGAGGCTAATCTCCCAGAGGGGGTTATCCTCACCATCCAGGTGTCTCACAAACTTTCTACAAAGTGCTTCTATGATGCCACCTGGAGGGTTTTCTCCCAATGGTGCCTCAAGGAGAGTCTCTCTCCTTCCTCAGCCCAGTTGGCAGAGATTCTCAGGAAGGCTTGGAGAAAAGTTTAGCCCCCAATACCTTACGTCACCAGGTAGCAGCTCTCTCCTCAGTTCTTTCATGGATTCGCTTCCTTCCTTGTCTCATCACCCCTTGGTCAGGAGATTTTTGAAAGGGGATTCCAACCTACACTCTCCTGTGGTGCACAGGTATCCTTCATGGGACCTTCACTTGGTTCTTAATGCCTTTATGAAGCCCCCCCTTTGAATCCCTTAGAACAGTGTCTCTCCAATTCCTAACTCTAAAGGTAGTTTTCCTCGTTTCTATCACTTTGGCCAGAAAGGCGTCAGAACTGGCCATCCTTTCTATCAGGCAGGATCTTTGCCTCTTTCACAATGATAGGGTTGTTCTCTGTCTGGACCCTTCCTTTATCCCAAAGGTGAACACTTGGTTCCACCGGTCCCAAGACATTGTGTTACTTGACTTCTGTCCCCTTCCACATCATGAGTTAGAGCGCAAGTGGCATACTCCAGATGTCAGAAAGGCTCTTAGAATTTACATCAAGCGCACTTCCCTTTTAGAAAAACAGAAGCCATGTTTGTCTCCTTTTCACCTTCTCACTTGGGGAGCAAGGCTTCTTCCTCTACTATTAGCAGGTGGGTCAGGACATGCATTACACAAGCCTACAAAGCAGTGGCTCTTCTGGTGGTCTAACAGCGCACTCTACCAGAAGTGTGGCCACTTCAACCGCTTGGGCCACCCAGGCATCTTTGGAAGAGATTTGCAGAGTGGCCACGTGGACATCCCCTTCTCCCTTCATCAGACACTACCATCTGGATTCCTTTGCCTCGGTGACATCGGCCTTCGGCAGATGGCTTCTTCAGCGAATGGCTGAAGGCACAGTCTACCACAAAGGACCTGGTATTTGCAAATATCATTGTTACTGCTTTTATTCCCCCCCCCCCGCCGCCACTTTGTTACATAAAATTTAATATTTTCTTGTCTCAGTATTCTAGGCCACATCATCATTATTTTATTTTTAATATATATTTTCAGATTGCATAGAATTGAATGTTGATTGAACCATGCACAGATGGCACCTTGGTGTTTTTCCTTCTCCTTTTCTACTCCAGTAATGAGCAGTTTGTATATTTTTAAAATTCTTCTCTATAAAATCTAACATGGTCAGGGGAAAATAAGCACAGAGATGATTACTGTCTCTTGGTTTAGAAACTCTCCATTGGCTCAATATTTAATGATAGGATGTAAAGATTTCTTCTTCCCTAGTAGCAATTACACGCAAGATAAATCACAATCCTAAATAAAATAAAAATATATATATTTTCTAATCAAGTCCAGGGCAAGGAGCCTGTAAGCCCCCTCCTTTTCCAGCTCTTTGACATCCATCCCAAATCATGCCATCATATTTTGGCAGTAGATCACTGAATTTCAGCAACTATCTCTAGCAAGAAAGTAAATGAAATAACCGTGCTCTCTCTTACTATTGATGAGCTTCACATAGCTATTGTTGTTAAATGCCAACGCCAATTTTTCCCAATAGCTACAATATTACTCCACCTCCAACCACATCATTTCACCCTGTTCCCATTTCACCTCAATTTATCTTTCTTTTTATTTCTGGACATCCAGGTGCTTTTCTAAACAAAGCACTGAGTGCCATCTTATTTTTCAAGAATGTTTCTGTAGCCCAGACATGAAAGAAAGGGAGGGAGGGAGGGAGGGAGGGAGAGAGAGAGAGAGAGAGAGAGAGAGAGAATGGGAACACCAAAGTTTCATTTTACAGCAGCTATCTCCCAGTTTAATTAGAACAAGTCATTTAAAAAATCAGAAGGAATAAAGAGTCTGGTAGGCATAAAGGGAGATGACTTGATGTAATGTTGCCAAGAGCCATTACTCTGGATATGCCATAGGCAAAACCTTAGTTTGTGATCAAGGCTTATGTTGCACTGAAACAGACATGAACAAAAAACTCATAATGGAATTGCTGAGGTTTTCTCTTGTTCTTTTAATCAGAAGTGAATTTATACATTCAAGCAAAGCACTTGATTTCCCCCGACTCTTTTTCTGAATCTGCAGTGGAAATGAGTGACCTGAAATCTTAGGAGGCTTTTAGTAACTTCAGAGAGGGTGTTCTGTCCCTAATTAGCATTCTTGAGATCCCCGCACTTTGATTGGCCAAAGCGCGGGGCACTCTGATTGGTCAGGCGAGCCGCGCCGATTGGCTCGCTAAGAATCTCCCGCGATTGGTCCATTCGAATCGCGGAAGATTCAAAGCGGTGCCATTGGCCGCGGCCGCCGCGGCTGAAAGAATAAAAGCCGCGAACCTTTTGCGAAGAGCCAGTTCGGTTCCTACTTAAATAAAAGAGCATGATTTGAAGTCACCGACTCCTGGCATCATTTCGTGGACACAACATTGGCGACGAGGATGGGATTCAGACCCTGAACCGAACCACGTGTCCGACGGAAGCCAGATGAACCACCACGATGGCTAAAATCGCACCCCCCACACCCTTCAACCCCGCCACCGAGGACTGGGAATCGTACTCCGACCGATTCCGCATGTTCCTCGAGTGCAGCGACCTGAAGGACGCCACCGGCCCCATGAAGCGCGCCGTCTTCCTGACCCACTGCGGGACTGAGGTATTCAAGATGGCCAAGGCGCTTGCCAAACCCGCCGATGCGACCGCGATGGACTGGGACGTCCTCGAGCCAATACTTTGGCGGCACTACGCTCCAGAGGTACCCATCCTGATCCGACGAAACAAATTTTACCATTGGGACCAACGGTCGGGTGAGAGTTTCAGCGACTTCGTCGCCGAGCTACAGCACCTAGGGGGGCTCTGCGAATTCAACAACCTGAACGACGCCCTGCGAGACAGAATCGTGCTTGGTTTGTGGGACCCCGTCCTCCAGAGCCGGCTGATGGCCAAGGGCAACATCAGCCTAGCAGACACCCTCACCGCAGCCACAGCCGCCGAAGCAACCCGAACCTCCGTCGACCGCATGCGCAGACCGAACGCTGGGGACCGCAGCGGAAACAACAACCCTGTGAGGTCGGCCGAGGCCCAACCCGAGACGACCACCCACCAGGGCGACTTCCACTCGGCATCGGGCACTTCCGATGACGAGGAGGACATCCATCGCCTCCAGACAGGCCGCGACCCACGGAACCGGCGGGGTTGTAAGTCGAGGACCAACTGTGCCGGTTGCGGCGGCGACCACCCCAGGTCGGAATGCCGGTTTTTCGAATCGATCTGCCGGCATTGCGACAAGAAGGGACACATCGCCCGTGTCTGCCGCCTAAAAAAGAACCGCAGCCCGGCACGATGGGACCAGAGCGACTGGAGGAGAGAGAACACACCACCCTGGACCAGAGATCGCCCCTCGGACAACAGATGGGACCGGAACGGACGATCCCTGCGAGGCGGCGATAACCGGCGAAGAGAGGAGACCCATCAGACGGTCACCATCAGCCACGCCATAACCAATGACGCCCGGAAGGTCCACGTGGAGGTAGGTATCGAGGGCCAGCCATGCAAAATGGAGGTGGACTCCGGGTCCTACCTCTCCATGATAGCATGGCATGAAATAAAGCGCTTGGTGCCTACCATCCAAAGGAGGAACCTAGACAGCCAGAGACTCATCGTAAAGGACTACCAGGGAAACCACATCCCGGTAGTCGGAACCAAACACTTCAAAATCACATATAAAGGGCACACCGAAAGGCTTCCCCTGACAATCATCGACCGTGACCGCCCAAGCCTACTGGGACTGCAATGGTTCGCCCCGCTCGGCATCGCAGTCACGGGAGTCGACCACGTCACCGACGACAGCTGGGAGCAGCAACTGGCCCGGGAATTCCAAGAGGTCTTCAACGGAAACCTAGGCAACTACCGAGGGCCCCTTAGCCTAGACCCAAATGTCCCCCCAAAACGCCTGAAACCAAGGCGGGTGCCATTCGCACTTAAACCCAAGATAGACGAGCAAATTGACAAGCTCGTCAAGCAAGGGGTCCTACAGCCCATAGACCACGCCCGGTGGGAGACCCCCATAGTCACCCCGATCAAGCCCGATGGGTCGGTGAGGATCTGTGGGGACTATAAGGCCACCCTAAATGGCGCGCTACAACAAAGCGCCTACCCCGTCCCAGTAGTGCAACACCTACTGCACTCACTGGGAGGGGGCAAGGTTTTCGCCAAGCTCGACCTCGCCCAGGCATACCAACAATTGCCAGTCGACGAGCAAACGGCAGAAGCGCAAACCATAGTCACCCACCGGGGAGCATTTAAATGCAACCGACTCCAATTCGGAGTCAGCGTGGCACCGGGAATATTCCAAAGCCTAATGGAAAGACTATTGCAAGGCATCAAGGGAGTGGTACCTTACTTCGACGACGTCCTAGTGTCGGCAACCAACCAAGCCGAACTAGAGGGTCGCCTAAGGGAGGTCCTAACCAAATTCAAAGAGACCGGGCTCAAAGTCAAGAGGGAGAAATGCCAATTATACACGGAATGGGTAGAATTCCTACAATACCTCCTAGACCGTCACGGCATTCACCCCACAAACCAAAAAATCAAGGCCATCAAAGAAGCATCCACACCCAAGTCGAAGACGGAACTACAGGCATTCCTGGGGCTACTTAACTTTTACAATGTTTTCCTGCCCCAAAAGGCGACAGTGGCGGAGCCCTTGCATAGGCTCCTGGACAAGGCGGCGACCTGGACTTGGGGGAAACGCGAGCAAGCCACCTCCCAAAGAACAAAGGACCTCCTCACTTTGGACGCCATCCTTATACAGTATAACGAGACCCTACCTCTGGCCGTCACATGCGACGCATCACCTTTCGGCGTCAGCGCTGTCCTCAGCCATACCCTCCCCGATGGAAAAGAAGCGCCCATCGCGTTCTTTTCAAGGACCCTCACCAAACCGGAGCGGAACTATAGCCAGCTGGACAAAGAGGCTCTGGCTATCGTTGCCGCCGTAAAAAGATTCCACGAGTATCTCTACGGCCGGACATTCACCATCATAACCGACCACAAGCCGCTGCTGGGAATCCTTGCAGGAAACCGGGCCACTCCAAACATTCTGTCTCCCCGAATGACAAGGTGGTCCGAGTTCCTGGCAGCCTACAACTACGGACTCATACACAAACCGGGTAAGACGATCTCCCATGCAGACGCCTTAAGCCGCTCGCCGCTACCGGAACCTGACACCGACCCAGCACCCACGACGACCACCCTCAGCATAGAGATTCTACCCAACCTGCCCATAACCGCGTCAGACATTGCCCGAGAGACTAATAAAGACAAACGTCTGGTGCGGGTGTTGCATTGGGTAGAGAAAGGGTGGCCGGAAAGGGACAACGACGAGTCTGTCAAAACATTCCGAAACCGCGACTTCCGGTTTCGCGTGGCTTCGGGGCAGCAGGAATTCGCGACAGCTCGCGATTCCTGCTGTGCTAGCCGTCGAGGTACCCCCGATCCAGATGGGTCAGGGGGATATGGCTGCCCTGTAGGGACAGCTGAAGAGAGAGGGGAGTCGGATAGGGAGGTGGGGGTGTCGCAGACCCCCCCCTTCTCCGGGAAAACCCCTTTTTCCCAAGGCGGTTGAGCGGCGGTCAGCAATGGCCGCCACGAAGAAGCCAGCAACCGGGTAAGAACTGTGCTGGAGGAAGTGTGAAGAGTGAAAGTTCTGTCTGAGCCGGGTCAAGTAACACCTTTTAAATTGCCTGGAATTGAGCTGCTTGAATTGCTGGAGGATACATTGTATCCCTAAGAAGAGCGAAAAGCGGCGGAGAAGCTGTTAAAGGGAACTTTTTTTTTTTTTTTACTCTCCCACCCCACGGAAATAGCAGAAATATTTGGATATATTAGACATTGAAAGTGGATTGCTTTGAAAATTGAAGCTAAGAGACAAAGGGATTTTTGGACATTGAAAAATTTAAGAAATTGGAAAATCTTTGCTGGAGGTATGGATTTCTGATTATTTAAAATTGTCATTGCAAGTGGGAAGGGAGAAAAAAAATTGGAGCAGAAGCTGAAAAAGGAGGAGATTGTCTAGAACGTCTTTGTGGATCCCAAAGGAAGATATATGGTAATTGGACCTCTTTGATTAAAAATTAATCCAGAAAGAGAAAGAGAAGAAGGAAGAAAAGTATTAACTTTTGGAACTTTTTTTTTTAATTGCTTTTGATTGTCTTTGATTAAAAATATTTGTGGTTGTTTTGGAAAAAGTTTCCCTTTTTATAATGGCATCGTTTGTGGATGAACTAGAGATTGAATATCAAAAATATAAAAAAGAAGATACTTTGGGCGCTTTGTTTCAATTCTTAGAAATGGCGTTATGTTCTGTTGAAAAGTTGATTACGCAGCAGAAGGACTGGGACAAGGAAGAAGAGGAAGAAGAAGCCATTTTTGATGAACAATGGGTCCCTTCCGGAGAGGAGGAGAAAAAGGATAAGAAAAAGGGGATTTTAAGAATTATAAAAACAACCAAAAGAGAGAAAAATGAGCGAAAAGATGGAGGCAAGGTTAGAAAGCAAAGGAAAAGGAGTAAGAAAAGCGAAGGGAAAAAGCAAAGGGGTAGAAAGGGCAAGGAGAAGAATAAGCAAGAGAGAAAGGGGGGGAGGAGAAGCCTTAATGGGGGGAAGCAAGACCTAAAGAAAAAAAGTTTATTTAGAGACAATGGGTGAATTTAATTTAGATTAAAAGAGGGATTCTGGAGGGTATATAAGAGTGTGTTTTTATATGTATATTTAGAATATAAAATTTATTATGTAATTTTAGAATCTTTTAAACAGAATCCCAAGAAAGATTGCTATATGTAGTATTTCTAAGTTAGGGTAATGAGTTATAGATGTTACTCCAATTGGTGTACAGGAGAAGTATAGTAAAAGAAAAAAAAGATGAATGGATAATTGGAAATAGAACAGACAAAGAATGTTGTTGAAAATGGTAATAAGATATGGAAGGATATATATTCTTTTTTTTTTTTGGATTTTGTATATTGATAAAAGGCAATAAAATTTTAATTAATAAATAATTTGGATGGAAAGGAGAAGTAGGGACAAGATATGAAGTTAATATTATATGAAATATTGATATTATAATCTGGAAATGTTATGCCTTATTGGTCTTTTATTATTATTTTTTCTTAGAAAAGAATTTATAAGCTGCTATGCCTTGATTCTTTGTGCATTGTTCTTATAAAACTGATAAAAATGGTTTTTATATATATATATAAAAAAGAAAATGATAATAAGATATGGAAGGAGATATGGGTTGAATATGATGTTTGAATTTGTGTCTGTGTGAAGAGTTTTAACCCGGGAACAGACAACCTTCAGAAAAGATCTTTTAGTTTTGTTTATGTTTTGTGTTTGTATGTTTGTGTATTGTGTTTATGGTAAAACTAACAAAATTTGTTTTTTATAAAAAAAAGGAAAAAAGAATCAATAAAACCTTGGAGGAATGTTAGATGAGAATAATTTAAACAAGCCAGAAAGAAAAGAATATGATGACTATAAAATGGATAAATATGGAAGAGAAATGAAATTGAATAGGAGTAAAGAGAAATAATGAGAAATTTGCTGAAAGATATTTGTGTGTCCATATGGAGATGGGATAAATTGGAATTATGCTGTATAAAAATAATGTTTTGTTTGACTTGTAAGGATTTACAATGTTAAGAGGTTTTATGTGTTTATGTATTTAATGGTTAATGATGTGTTGTTTTTTCTTTAAAATTAATAAAAATTTGTAAAAAAAAACATTCCGAAACCGCCAAACGGAACTCTCGTTATTAAAAGGATGCATACTATGGGGGGATAGGGTGGTCATTCCAGAAAAGCTACAAGGGAAGGTTCTGGAACTGCTACACGAGGGGCACCCTGGCATCGTTAGGACTAAAGCCCTGGCCAGAAGTTACGCTTGGTGGCCAGGGATGGACAAACAAATTGAGACCTGGGTAGCAAGGTGCCAACGATGCCAGGAAACTAGGCCAAGCCCACCCACAGCACCCATCCTAGAGTGGGAAACCCCAAGGGGACCTTGGTCTAGGATTCACATAGACTTCGCCGGGCCCACAAAAGGACACACCTTCCTTATAACAGTAGACGCTTACTCCAACTGGCTGCAGGTAAGCAACATGAAGACAACAACCACGGAGGCCGTGATCAAGGAACTCTGCAAACTCTTTGCAACGCACGGCCTCCCAGACGTCGTCATTTCCGACAACGGGCCCCAATTCACCTCGCTGGAATTCGAAAAATTCCTAGCGGAAAGGGGCATCCGCCACGCGCTGACAGCACCGGCGCACCCGGCGGCGAACGGTAGGGCGGAACGGATGGTGCAATTCACTAAGAAAACCATCCGGAAAATAGACCCCGGGGAGATCCAGGAGAAAATAAACAAACTACTCTTCACCCAACACATAACCCCAAATACCACAGCGAATAAGAGCCCAGTCGAACTATTAATGGGGAGGAAATTAAGGTCCCCACTCAACAGGTTACACCCCACGTATAACCCAGAGAAGCCCCCAGACTCAAACAGCAAACACCGAACTTTCGCACCAGGCGACCCCGTATACGCAAGAAACCTGACGGGAGACCCACTATGGATACCGGCCGTCATCACACAAATAACAGGCCCACACTCGTACCGGCTACAAACAGCAGACGGATGAGCGTGGAAACACCACATCGACCAATTAAGGTCGAGGACTTCCACCGACCACCGACGCACAAACAGGCGAAACCAACCCCCACAACACAAACCAAGGGGGGAGGGAATACCCAGGGGACCAAAACCAAAGAAGAATAAACCAGCCATACTTACCGGAAAGCAGCCATCACGACCCCTCGCCAGGAAGAGACAGCCAGGCCAGCTCGACCGCCCCGGAAAGACCGAGCGGGAGCGGCGAAACCCGCAGCTCAACCAACCCGGGAGGCCCAGGAGGGAGCTATGGAGAGCGGCCCGACCCGACCGACCAGCCGGTTCCCACGATGGCATCAGGAGCAACAGAGATCCCGACCAAACCGGCCAGGATCCAACCTACGACTGAGCTGCGCAGGTCCAGTAGGCTCAGACGGAGCCCCGCCTACCTACGTGACTACGCGACGTAAGGACTGAACCAAGAGGGGAGGGGTGTTCTGTCCCTAATTAGCATTCTTGAGATCCCCGCACTTTGATTGGCCAAAGCGCGGGGCACTCTGATTGGTCAGGCGAGCCGCGCCAATTGGCTTGCTAAGAATCTCCCGCGATTGGTCCATTCGAATTGCGGGAGATTCAAAGTGGTGCCTATGGCCACGGCCGCCGCGGCTGAAAGAATAAAAGCCGCGAACCTTTTGCGAAGAGCCAGTTCAGTTCCTACTTTAATAAAAGAGCATGATTTGAAGTCACCGACTCCTGGCATCATTTCGCGGACACAACAGAGGGTTTAGGAGATTTTAAATTAGGAATACAGCATAGACAAAAGCGTTTCTTTTGTAAAAATACTACATTCATCACAATTGCTCCTCCCATTCTTTTAACCTCTCAACAGAATCCAGGGCAGATATGAAGAACCTTTTAATTAAAATGTTACAATAAATCAACCTTTCATAAAGTTTCACAGTAGTGTTTTGATAGTTCATTTTTGGATTTTTAAGACAGATATATCTATTAAAGGAAGGGATGTGTCCCATCCAAGGGAAAGGATGTATATGATGTGTCCCATACACTAAAGGAAGTATGATGGCAAAAAGTTTAGGAATCCCTGCTTTAAACACTGGAAATTCTGTTACAGAAATCATATTTAATGTGATAGGTTCTTCATAAAATCATCCAGCCCTTGCTGAAGTAGTATAAAGCCTATACTATTCCTGTAATTCTGGCATAATGTTGGTTTGATGAATTTAGAAGATGCTATAAGTTGTACTTACATACCACTAATTTTCATTGATAGTGGGAGTTATTTTTTTGATTAAATCAACATATAAGACACATTATTTTTTTTAATTTGGATGCTGCATGACTCCAACCAATGTTTAAAAGTCATGATTCCCATTAGATCTCTCTCAGCAAGACCATTTTAATACACATTTTCCTAGAAATTTTTTTTCTAGATCTTTGAAAGAAAAAAGTTTACAGAGTTTCCACCCACTCACCCACCCACCCAGAGACAGTTGTACAACACTGACTGGCCACCAAGAAATAGTGGTCATTTCACTGCCAGGACTTGGAAAGAAATGCAAGCATTGTTTACAAAGCTGAAAAAACAAATAGCAATGAGTCAAGTTTATTTTGAATTATAATATGGAGGAAGCAAATGGATTACTTAGGAGACATACTTTATAATGCATCTGGATATGGAAGATCACATTTAAAGGTGACAAAATAAATCATTTAGCTGGTATTTATTCCTACAAACACTTTAACAAAGATAAAAACAAAAATTGCATTTAATGACAAATACAGCGCAAAAGTCTGTTGACCGTAATCTGTAAAAGTCTGTAATCAGCCTGTGCAGTCAAGAGGATATAATCATACCAAGTTGCATTGACCAATTTAGCATATTGCTGAGTAAGAAATCTAATAAATTGAAGAGGGGAGGGGGAAGGATTCTAATTCTAATTAAAATGTTACAGAGTCTTGAATTTAATTGTTCTTAATATTATACAATAAGGAATGCCTTAAGTAACAAATTGTTGGCTTAGCAGTCTTTAGGGTGTTGTGCATACAAAAAAAATCTTGCCTTTGTGTGAATTGTGACCAATCTAGCTGCATATGTCTTTATTTTCTGCAGCATGAGTTCAGAGAGATTGGGGCCAAGATTGGGGCACACAGATGGTAGTAATTGTGCAGCTTGTTTATCACACTGTAGCCTACCTTTATGCTAAGAACTCAAAGAAGTCCACACAAGTTCTTTCCATATTTTATCTTGACACAAAGTACTGTAACTTAGATTGAGTTGAAAGAGACAGAGAAGCCCCAAATCACTAATTTTACTCAAGGTCAGATCTCCATTGATACAATATCCTTACATTAGTTAATGATGTGACACAACAATATTTCTGCCAAAGCAAAATTTAAAACTGCTTATGGTCAAAGGCCAGAAAAAAGCAAGCAAATACAGAGGCAAGCAAGTGATTAATACAAGAGGAACTTAGCCTGCAGGATGCATAATCTGTTATATTCTTGAAGCTAGGTGACAAAACTTGCCAGTTAATAAGTGACCTGAAATTTCTTGTTGCCTAATAGTAAGGCTATATAATAATAATCTCACTGCTCTGGTATTTGCCATGCGCAGTTTGTCCTTTTAGCCAGTCCTCCCAGCCGCAGCTGATGAAGGGGATCAGGGCCTCTTCTTCCCCGAAGACCATGCCACTCACATTTCTCCCTTATCTGCTCCTCCCTGTGTGCCCAAGGATGAAGAGAGGATGGGCCTGGGTCTTCCTCTGAAGAATTCCCAATACTATGCTCTACCCCAGTTTCCTCCACAACCAACAGAGCCACACTCCCACTCCCTGTCAGCTGTTTCATCTCTCCCTCGGAATCAGACTCCAAAAGGGGTATGACAGAGAGCAACAATGCCTGCTAAGACCAAAAATGTAACAATAATATCCTTGACTCTCAAGAGTCACATGTGAATGGGACAAAGTCCTAAAGCTGTTGGATTGAGCTATAGCAGCAGTTCTTAAATTACAATCTGTACACCCTTGAGGGTTCCTGAGATCCTTAAGAGGTCTGCAATCTTAAAACTGTTTTCATGATTATATTAACATATCTGAGTTTTTCATTCTCATTCTCTCACATGCATACAGTGGAGTTTACCAGAGGCTATATGACAGGTGGTGAAATTATCCCTCTGACAGATAATTTCACACCCTGGTTTTCTTAGCACCTCTTCAGGAGCCAAACCCAGTTCCTAGGCACACGGAGTGTTAAGGGGAAGACTTTTTTCTACAAGTAGTTAAAGCAAGGCAGCAACAGAATGAAATGCAAAGCAGAGAAGCAGAGAAGAACTAAGCTGGGCAAAGTCAAATTCCAAATCATGCAAAAATTTACAATGCCAAAAAGAGAGAGGAACAAAGTCTTAGTCAGTTAACAAGTCAGAGTCATGAACAGGATAGGATAGGATACATACAATTCTTTATTGACCAAGTGTGATTGGACACACAAGGACTTTGTCTCCAGTACATAAGCTTACAGTATACTTATAAACAGCAAGTAATAGGTTATAAATCATAATTACAATCATTAATCATTAGCTAGAAACAATTGATAATAATAAAAACCAATAAAAGAAGACAGTAAGAAAGATGAGAAGATGACAAATAAGCCAGTGCTATGGGAATTAAGTGTTCACCAGAGTGATGGCACGAGGGGAAAAAACTTTTTTTGTCTAATTGTTTTGGCATGCAATACTCTATAGCAGCATCCTGAAAAGAAAAGTTGAAATAGATTATGTCCAGGGTTTGAGGCATCTGAAGATATTTTCTCAACTTCTTTCTGGTTCATGCAGTACACAGATCCTCAATGGAAGGCAGGCTGATTGTGATTGTTTTTTCTGCAGTCCTAACTGTCTGTTGAAGTCTGTACCTGTCCTGTTTGGTAGCTGTGCCAAACCAGACAGTTACTGAAGTACAAATGACATACTCCATAATTCCTCTGTAGAACTGTACCAGCAGATCCTTGGACAATCTGAGCTGACACAGGAAGAACATTCTTTATTGTGCCTTTTTAATAATGGTTCTAAGATATCCATTTCAAGTCCTTTGAGATAATAGAACCTAGAAACTTGAATGTCTCTACTGTTGATACTCTGTTGCCTAATATTGTAATAGGTAATAGAATAAGGTAATGAGGTAGAATGAGGTAATAGAATAAGAAACCTAAAATCTACCATCATCTCTACTATTTTAAAAGTGTTCAGCTCCAGATTCAGAATCAGTTGATTTACCTCTTGTCTATATGCAGACTCATCATCTCAAATGAAACCAATGACTGTTGTATCAACTGAAAATTTCAGAATTTTAATAGAAGGGTCCTTCAACATGCAATCATTGGCATATATAGAGAAAAAATAATAATGGAGATAGCACACAGAATTGTGCTAATTGAACAGATATTCAGTATGATTTTCCCTAGCTTCACTGCTGCTTCCTATTGGTTAGAAAGCTTATAATCCATCTACAAGTGTAGTCAGGCACAACTTGGTGAGTCAGTTTAAAGAGGAGGATTTCAGGAATGATGGTGTTGAATGCCCATGTAGAATGAAGTCTACAAAAAGGACCCTTACGTAGTTATTTGGGAATTCAAGATGTTGTAATGCCATGCTGACAGCATTATCTACCAATCTATTTGCATGGTAGGCAAATTGCAAGGGGTCTAGCAGCAAATCTATGATGGCTTTCAGGTGGGCCAACAATAACTTTTTGAAGGTTTTCATAACTATGGATGTGAGAACCACTGGTCTGCAGTCATTCAACTCTTTGATGGAGGATTTCTTGGGCACCAGAATGACGGTAATATGTGGATAGTAATAGTAAATAACTCAATTCCAACAAGCATCACAATACACAGAGCCTGATACCTAAGTTGTTTTTCCAACAGAAAACTGTTTCTGTGAGGCTTCCTGCTGAATGTGCACAGCTGTTTCCAATCTTTCCTTAAGTTAGTTTAGCATCTTGCTCATGAGTCATTTGCTTTAACAGAGTGCAGACTGCAGAGATTCCTGGAGGAATTGCTGGGAGAGCCAAGTGACTGCCTGAAGCAGCCTGTGTTCAGCTGAGTCTAACTCTGAGGGCATGGCAGTTAATGAAATACTTGTTCATCTCTTTTATGTTTTCTAGAATTTCCATAAGGTATTATTTTAGGGTATAAATATGTACATGTTCAGAGATTCATTTAGTTTGTTATCAATACTTCTACTGTGCTCTTACTAGCTAGCTTCTATTATTGTTGGTGTAATCTCAATAAACTTGTTATCATAGTATATATCCTCATTTTGAAGTCCAAAAATTTTCTTTGTATCCACACAAAAACTGTTGAAAGTAAGGAAGATGATATTGAAAGAGATAGGCCAGACCTGTTACAAGAGCAACAATTAGAAAAACATAGCTTAAGATCAAAACCAGTATAAAATCTGGGTAAGTGGCTCAGACAGATACTTCCCTTGTTTACATGGATATATTAAGGGGATGATTCCCAGCACAACCACAATTGCAAGATTTTGGTATTGTAGCCATTGTTGATAAATACAGACTAAATTTCCTCTGGAAAATTAGTTTGGTCTATCTGATGGAGTTAACAGAAATACAACAAAATATGTATACTTTGTTGCCTTATTTTACAATACTATAAGAAAAAAATTATTTTCAAAAAAATATTTTTCTAAAACATATTATATAAGCATCCATTTACTGAACTGATATGCTGCCCATTTTACATCCAAAGCAACTATACAAACATTATTTACTAATATTGAAATAAATTAATAATAATTAAATTGACTAAATAATACTAAAATGAAAGAAATATATTTATATATTTTTTATATCTAAGGATGGATTGTTGGCATAAAAAAAGAGATTAGAAGATTCACCTTCTCATCCACAGCTGTACAATCTTTGTCTCACAATACTGACAAAAATGAAACTGATGTATCAGAGAGTTCTCTGACTCATGGAAAGAAAAAAATCTACTGTTAAGAAACTGGGAGAAACTTACAAACAAGACACAAGAATATAATGAAAGCTGTCTTTCCCTTGGTTTTACTGATTTTAATAATTTACTTTATTATGTTTTATGCCCAAGAAAACATTTTCAACAAATATAATGGTGCTAGTTAAGTTGAGGTGTCATTTGAGATCAGAATTTAAAGAAAAATGAATATTTTAAAAGTAGACAAAAGTAGACACTAAAAGCTAGACCATTTGTTACAGCTTTTCAAACTGAACATGAAAAGCTACTGAAGCATCTTATAGAATAAGTTATTATATAGCATTGGTTGGAGAAACTGCACAATAGTTGACAGACCAATAAAACCCGATACCCTTGACATTCCTCAATGCCTGCTGGATAAAAAGTCAGTAAAAGAAGTCATGTCAGTGCCACTTTCCAATGATTCATTAGCTCAATGAATTAAAGATTTAGCTGCAAACATGACTGAGTTAATATCTCATCTGCAGAAATGTACTTTTGCCTTACAAAGCACCAATTGTCAGACAAGGCTGGACTTTCTGTTTTGCTTGTGTTTCATTGATAACAGCACCAATTAATTATTAAAGATTGTTTACATTAATGCTTGGAAGCAAAAACAAGTGGTGTCAAAATATTCAAGGCACTGGAAAAATGTTTTTTAATTTCATGGTTATTCTGGATCTGCAAAAGTAATGGTGGGTTAACTGCAGTCACCGCAGCACAAATCAAGCCAGTGTCATCAAATTGTACTGGTAATCATTGCATTCTTCATGCCTTGCACTCGCCGTAAAAAAAAGGAGGGGGAGTTTCATTTAAGAATGTCATTGATAAAATAGTGAAAATGATTTGTTTTATTAATTTTTTACCCCTTTTAATATTCTTCATGATGAAGTGGAAAGCTCTCCAAATGGTCTCATCATCCCTCAGTTGAATTACTGCATCGCTTTCTACAGGGGTTACCCACTTAGAATCACCTGAACTGCAAGATAGGTAGCAAATAAATTTGATAAATAAATCAATGATAAATAAAGACTATTTGAAAGCTACTGGTGGTAAAGATCAAATGGCATGGACAGTTCTGGAGGCCTGTCAGGTGTCAATTTGCTTTTAGGTACAATCAAGGTGTTGGTCATCACCTTTAAAACCCTTTATGGAGGTTTCCGGTTTCGCGTGGCTTCGGGGCAGCAGGAATTCGCTACAGCTCGCGATTCCTGCTGTGCTAGCCGCCGAGGTACCCCCGATCCAGATGGGTCAGGGGATATGGCTGCCCTGTAGGGACAGCTGAAGAGAGAGGGGAGTCGGACAGGGGGTTGGGGGTGTCGCAGACCCCCTCCTCCTCCGGAAAAACCCCTTTTTCCCAAGGCGGTGGAGCGGCGGTCAGCAATGGCCGCCACGAAGAAGCCAGCAACCGGGTAAGATTGCGCTGGAGGAAGTAAGAAGAGTGAAAGTGCTGTCTGAGCCGGGTCAAGTAACATCTTTCAAATTTGTTGGAACTGAGCTGTTTGAATTGCTGGAGGATACATTGTATCCCTAAGAAGATCGAAAGCGGCGGAGAAGCTGTTAAAGGGAACTTTTTTTTTTCTTCACTCTCCCACCCCATGACATATTGGACATTGAAAGTGAATTGTTTTGAGAGTTGAAGCTAAGGGACAAAAGGATTTTTGGACATTGAAAAACTTAAGAAATTGGAAAACCCTTGTTGGAGGTATGGATTTCTGATTATTTAAAATTGATATTGCAAGTGGGAAGGGAGAGGGAAAAAAATTGGAGCAGAAGCTGAAAAAGGAGGAGATTGCCTAGAATCCCAAAGAAAGGTATATGGTAATTGGACCTCTTTGATTAAACATTAACCCCAGAAAGAGAAAGAGAAGAAAGAAGAAAAGTATTAATTTTTGGAACTTTTTTTGAATTATTTTTGATTAAAAATACTTGTGGTTGTTTTGGGAAAAGTTTCTCTTTTCATAATGGCATCGCTTGTGGATGAACTAAAGACTGAATATCAAAAATATAAAAAGGAAGATACTTTGGGCACTTTGTTTCAATTCTTAGAAATGGCGTTATGCACTTATGAAAAGTTGACTACGCAGCAGAAGGACTGAGACAAAGAAGAAGAGGAAGAAGAAGCCATCTTTGATGAACAATGGGTTCTTTCCGGGGAGGAGGAGAAAAAGGATAAGAAAAAGGGGATTTTAAGAATTATAAAAACAACCAAAGAAGAGAAAAATGAGCGGAAAGGTGGAGGCAAAGTTAGAAAGCAAAGGAAAAGGAGTAAGAAAAGGGAGGAGGAAAGACAAAGGGGTAAAAAGGGCAAGGAGAAGAATAAGCAAGAGAGAAAGGGGGGGAGAAGAAGCCTCAATGGGGGGAAGCAAGATCTAAAGAAAAAAAGTTTATTCAGAGACAATGGGTGAATTTAATTTAGGATAAAAGAGGGATTCTGGAGGGTACATGTTTTTTATATGTGTATTTAGAATATAAAATTCATTGTGTAATTTTAGAATCTTTTAAACATAATCCCAAGAAAAATTGTTATATGAAGTACTTTTAAGTTAGGGTAATGAGTTATAGACGTTACTCCAATTGGTGTAATAAAAGAAAAAAGATGAATGGATAGTTGGAAATAGAACAGACAAAGAATATTATTGAAAATGGTAATAAGATATGAAAGGATATATAAAGGTTTTGTTGTGCTTTTTTTTTGGATGGTGTATATTTTTTTAATTAATAAGAAATAATTTGGATGAAAAGGAGAAGTTGGGATAAGATGTGAAGTTAAATAGACAAAGTATTGATACTATAATTTGGGATTGTTATGTTCTATTGGTTTTCTTCTTTTATTATTTTTTCTTAGAAAAGAACTTATAAGCTGTTATGCCTTGTGCATTGTTTATATAAAATTGATAAAAATGGTATATATATATAATATAAAAAAGAAAATGATAATAAGATATGGAAGGATATATAAAGTGAATATGATGTTTGAATTTGTGTCTGTGCGAAGAGTTTCAACCCGGGATCAGACAACCTTCAGAAAAGATCTTTTAGTTTTGTTTGTGTGCTTTGTAAAATTCATAAAATTTGTTTTTTTTTTTAAAAAAAAAAAACCCTTTATGGCATGGATTCAGGGTATCTGAGGGTATTCCAATGGGACTAACCTGCCCCAATCATTCCAGTGGAAATTACCTAGTTCAGATCCCATCAGCCAAGCTCTGCTGCTTCGCCTGGAGTCCCAATAGGGGCCTACTATATTACAGGTGGCTGACAAGGAAGATTCTCACTCCTAGACCGTCCAACTTCTTAATTCTTAACGTTTAATGGATTTTTAACACTTTTGAACTTTTTATAATACTGTAAGCTACTCAGAGTTATTGTATTGTTGAGATAGGCAGCATAGAAATTAAATTAAAAATTAAAAAATACAACATAAAGCACTTCTACTGCATTCCAAAATATGATGATTGTCTTGAGGAAAAATACTTGTGCAATTGGGTTGCAAGCTGAACTAGTCAGGGTTTTTTTTATGAAACACTATTTTTACTTTAAAAATTGAGAGACAACTATGGTTATTTACATTTGGCCATTTGGCAGATGTTTTCTTTAAAATAAATGAGGTGAGCCTGTTATTTCTAGAAAATAATTGACCATAGTTTGCTGCCAATGATAAAATTTGAACTTTCAAATAAAACTTAGAATTTTGAAAACTTATATCTGCTTTCCTGAGCTTAACAATTTCCCAATATTTAAAGATTTTTCTGATAAGATTAGTAGTGCTATTAACAGGTGTGATGTTTTGATATTGTTAAGGAAATGTGTTACAATATGCATAACTCAGTGAGCCTTACTGCCTTTGATAAAGTGAGTAATTGGTGGATCAGAGAAATACAGTGGATGTAGTATAATTGGACTTTAATAAGGTATTTGATAAATAGACCACAGCCTACTTCTTAGTAAGATAGAACAATGGGCGATAGACACCAGATGGATTTGCAGTTGGTTGATCAATCACACAAAACAAGTAGTCCTCAATGGAACTTCATTTACATGGAAGGAAGCATACAGTGGGAAACCTTCAGGTTCTGAATTGGGGCCAGTTCTTTCAATTTCTTCAATCCCCACATCTATGATCTAGATGAGGGGATTGAGGGGGAGTTAATAAAATTTGCAGATGACACCCAACTGAGGGAAATTGCTAGCACTTTGGAAGATAGACTAATGATTCAGAAGCATCTTGACAAACTTGAATAATGGGTTTTATCTAACAAGATGTAATTCAAGTAGTGAAAAAAGTAAAGTCCTACTCTTAGGAAAAACCAAATGTAATATAGAATAAGTGGTATCTGGCTCAACATGGTATCTGTGAAAGGGATTGGGTGTCCTAATGAACTGCCTCTTAAGTTGAATCAACCGTGTGCTCCAGCTGCTAAAAGGCGAATGCAACACTAAGCTGCATCAACAAGAGATAGCATGTTCACAAGAAGTGATAATACCTCTTTATACTGTGCTGGTAAAACTTTATACTGTGTGTTAGGGATAACATTGTTTACCCTAAATGGTTTAGGTAAAATGATAAATATGTAATCATAGTTTATAAGTTGAAGTGTCTGCAACTTTAAATATGGGAAAGTAATTAAGGGAGTGGCTGTAAAAGCACTTTAAAAGAAGCAAAGCAACGGCAGCTTGCTCTCTCTGGCTTTGATGATCCGTAATTACTGCATGGACTCAAGACTGCGTTACTCGAACGGGAGAGAGACAAAGGATGATTTGTAAGTGAACTGACATAGGATATTCTACACGGACTTTGCTAACTGAATATCCTTGAATGGACTGACTAAATGATACATGACTAATGGACTGTTATTTTGACTATGCTATGAACTCATAATGGAATAAACTATATTTTTGATAGCGCAAGCGTATCTGTTATTTTTACTGTATGTTAATAAACATACAAACTTATCTCACTCATTTATCTGTATGCCTATCTGACTAACGCTGCACATTCTGTTTAGCTTGTCTCCTTAACCCTAGTTGGGGAACCCAGGCTTAACACTGGTTATGGGCCCAGAGGCTGCAAAGTCAGTTTAACTAGGATAAAACAGATTTATGTAAAAAGTGAGAGTTTGTGTTGTTATACATTACAGTAAACAGACAGCTGTGTTTTATTAATTATAGTTTTATATCCATAAAAAGAAAACATGGCACAAGTCAATCTACAAAGTTTGTCCCTTATATCCAAGCTGGATGGAACAAACTATGTATCATGGTCTATGAAATGTAGTCTACTTCTACGAAGAGAAGGTCTGTGGAACATAATTGAAAATCCACCAAACGTAGAGGAATGGGATCCAGAGAATGATGAAGATAGACTAAAAATAGAAGAATGTATGCATAAAAATGAACAAGCTATTTGTATAATAGGGTTAACATTAACTGACCAACAACTTGTTCATATCCACGGAGAGCAAACAGCTGTTGGGTGTTGGCAGAAGCTGAAGAGGATTTATGTCTGAGATAATGTTGGTGCTCACATAAATCTAACACGGAAGCTTTTCAGGATGCATCTCCAGATGAATGATGATATGCTTAGTCATTTGAAAACTATGCAAAGCATTTTTCAAGAACTGCATGAGAAAGAGCTTATTTTCTCTGAACTACACCAAGTCTACATAATTCTATCTTCACTAGATGAAAGTTATGACAACTACGTCACTTCCCTTGAAATATTGCCAAAGGAAAGCCTAACTTTAACTGATATAACTGGCAGATTGATTGAAGAGGCAAGAAGAAGACTTGAAAGATATCAGTTAAGGAGGGAGCAACCTCAAAAAGAAGATAATAAATCTCCTACTGCATACGCAATTAAAAAGTGCTTTAATTGTGGAGGAAGAGGACATTTGGCAAGATTTTGTAAAAAAGCAAAGCGCCAGAACGCTGGCCAGAATACTAAAAGTCATCAAAAGATAAATAAAAATTTAGAGTTAGCCATGTATAGTAACGGAGCTGTAAAAAATAATTCATGGGTGGTTGACAGTGGAGCATCCCACTGTATAACAAATGATAACAAAAATTTTATTAAAATGTCCCAGAGTACACAGCAGATATCGTTAGCCAATGGCTGGAAACTGAAAGCTAAAGCTCAAGGTATAGCATATTGTTCTTTCATAAAAGAGAATGTAAAAATGTTATATGTACCACAACTTAAGTTTAATTTAATTTCAGTTAGAGTTTTGGTTAAACTAGGATATGTAGTTACCTTTAAAGGAGATAACTGCATAATTGAAAAAGAAGATAAGAAAATTACTGCATCTTTAAGAGGTGAATTATATGTTTTAAATGATAATGGTTTAAAGGTGGCTAACACGGTTTATGATAATAAGAAACCTCATGATGAATGCATTCACTTGTTACATCGAAGGCTAGGGCATTTAAATTTTAAAATGCTTAAGAAAACTGTTGAATTATCTAAGGGAATAAGTTTGAAACCTTGTAATAAGTATTTACAATGTTCTATTTGCAATCAAAGCAAGAGCAGGGTCATACCGGCTAATAGAGTTGATGGATTTACTACCAAAGAGCCTTTAGAGGTAGTATTTGCAGATTTAATAGGTCCGAAAAAACCAAGTGTAGGAGGAGCTTGATACATACTAAGTATAATGGACCACTATTCTAGATATGGGTTTTGCTATTCGATGAAGAGTGAAACTGAAACATATCAAAATCTCTTTAATTGGATTAAATTTGCTGAAAGGAAAACTAAAAAGAAATTAGTAACTCTTATAACAGATAATGGTACGGAATTTACAAATAATAAATTCCAGAATAGACTTAGAATGTTAGGTATTCAACATAAAAAGTCTGCACCATATAGGCCACAACATAATGCCTTTATAGAGAAACGAGGCCAAACACTACAATCAATGGCACGAACTATGATGTCTGATTCAGGATTACCTGACAATTTATGGGGAGAAGCAATAATGTGTGGTAATCATATATTAAATAATGTTGTTAATTCAACAACAGGTGAATTACCATTCACACTGTGGCATGGTACAAAACCTCATTTGGAGCACCAGCATGGGGGCATATCCCTTCACAACTCAGACACAAAGGACAGCATAGAGCTAAAAGATTATTTTTTGTTGGATATAAATCAAATCATAGATCTTATAGATTCTGGGAACCAGGTACATATAGAGTTTACACCAGTGCTAGTGCAAAATTCCTGGAACATGTAGGATGGAATAGATTAGAGCAAGATTTAAATAACGAGGTAATTATTGAACCCTACAAAAGGCAAAAAGATCAGAATAGTTATAAGAAGAGTCCAATAAAAGAAGTCCATGAAGAGCAAATAGGACCAGAACAAGATTAAACAGATGATCAGGAAGAGTTAGATAATCAAGAAGAGTTAATAAATGAAAGTCCACCTGTAAGTCCTGTAATACCTAGACGTACTACACGTGTAACTAGACCACCTGATAGGTATCAAGCAAGTATAGTTTGCTAAGTAACTAAAGTTCCAAGTAGTGTAGATGAACTTAGGATGTATCCTGCTAAGGATCAGGAGAATTGGCAAAAGGCAATGGAAAAAGAACTAAATTCATTAAAGGTAATGAAAGTATATGAAGATGCTAAATTACCTCCAGGAGAAAAATCCATTGGGTGCAAATGGATATTTAAAGTAAAAACTGGAAATGATGGGACTGTTACCCATAAGGCTAGGTTAGTAGCTCAAGGATTTAATCAAACTGCATCTGATTACGATAAAGTTTTTGCACCAAGTCTTAAGGCTGCATATTTAAGAGCAGCTTTAGTGTGGGCAGCTAAGAAAAACTATGTCATTAACCATTTAAATGTAGAAACTGCTTATCTGCATGCACCATTGCAGCACACTATATATTTGAAAAAGCCAATTATTATAAAAGACAATAAAGTAAATAGTAATGATTGTTGGAAACTCAAAAAGAGTCTTTATGGGTTGAAACAATCTGGCTTTGAGTGGAATCAATATATTGTGAAAGAATTAAACAATATAGGTTTTGAATCTGGTTTAGCAGATCCATGTGTGTTTGAAAGAGAAAATAATGGAACAGTGTCATTATTGTTATTATTTACAAATGATATTGCTTTGATAACTAAGACTAATAATGAAGCTAATGAAATTATATCATTATTAGCCAAAAAGATAAAATTAAAGCATTTAGGTGAAATTAAAAAGTATTTAGGATTGACAATTAACAAAACAAAAAATGGATTTAAGATATCTCAAGAAGATAAAATTTGCCAATTAATTAAAACGTATAAAATTGAACTTTGTAAAGCGGCAAAGACTCCAATGAGTCAGGAAGTTTGCCAAACTAATGATCAAAGTTCCAAATTTGATAAGTCCATATATCAATCTTTGATTGGCAGCTTATCATATATAAGCAATTGGTCAAGGCCAGATATAGCTTATAGTGTTAATCAGCTGGCACGTTTTAATTCAGATCCACATCAATGTCATTGGCAATCATTAAAGAGAATTTTAAGATATCTTAAAGGAACAATGAACCATGCATTGTATATAGAACCAAAGGGTGATTTGAGTCTTAGTGCCTATGCAGATGCAAGCTTTGCAACTGACATAAACATTAGAAAATCAACATCTGGGATGGCTATATTATTTGGTAAGACACTAATAGGGTGGAGGTCAATCAGACAACAGCATATCAGCTTGTCCACGATGGAAGCAGAATTTTCATGTCTGTCATTACTATGTACTGACTTAATTTTGTACAAACAGTTATTATTAGACATGGGTGTAACTGTCAAAGATTCCATTATTGTGTACGAGGACAACCAGGCAGCTATACAGTTTGCTATTAATATTGCTGTAAAAACTAGATCAAAGCATACTGATTTAAGATACTTAAATGTTAGAGAATCTGTAAAGAATGGGCTAATTAAATTGGAATACTGCATGACGGAAGAAAACATTGCAGACCAATTTACAAAAGCTCAAGGAGTAAGCAAGTTTAAAGAGAGTTGTAACAAATATGATTTAAAGATGTAAATAGTTATATTTATTATTATTTCCTAAAAGGGGAGAATGTTAGGGATAACATTGTTTACCCTAACTGGTTTAGGTAAAATAATAAATATGTAATCATAGTTTATAAGTTAAAGTGTCTGCAACTTTAAATATGGGAAAGTAATTAAGGGAGTGGTTGTAAAAGCACTTTAAAAGAAGCAAAGCAATGGCAGCTTGCTCTCTCTGGCTTTGATGATCCCTAATTATTGCATGGACTCAAGATTGCGTTACTTGAACGGGAGAGAGACAAAGGACTGATTTGTAAGTGAACTGTCATAGGATATTCTACACGGACTTTGCTAACTGAATATCCTTGAATGGACTGACTAAATGATACATGACTAATGGACTGTTATTTTGACTATGCTATGAACTCATAATGGAATAAACTATATTTTTGATAGCGCAAGCGTATCTGTTATTTTTACTGTATGTTAATAAACATATAAACTTATCTCACTCATTTATCTGTATGCCTATCTGACTAACGCTGCACATTCTGTTTAGCTTGTCTCCTTAACCCTGGTTGGGGAACCCAGGCTTAACACTGTGCATCCAATTCCACTCACCATGATAGAAAAAAAAAGGCTGAGATTCTAGAAAAAGTGCCGGGAAGAGCATCAAAGATGACAAGGAGTCTGAAGGTTAAATTGTATAGTGATCGGTTAAGGGAACTAGGTATATCTAGCCTAGCGAAGAGAAGGATTATGACATGATAGCTTTCTTCCAGCACTTGAAGGCCCCTTATAGAGAAAAGTGGGTTGACTTATTCTTTAAAGCACCTAAGGACAGGACAAAAAACAATAGGTCAAAACTTGTTAGAGGGATTCAACATGGAACCAGAGATAAATTTCTTGACAGTGAGAACAATTATTCAATAAAACAGCTTGCTTCCCAGAGCTGTGGGTGCTCCATTGCTGGAGGTTTTCAAGAACAGATTGGACAACCATTTGTCTAGAATGATGTAAAGTCTCTTGCCTTGAACAGGAAGTTAGACCAGAAGATCTTCAAAGTCTTTTCCAGCCATATGTTTCCATCATTCAGTAGATTCCATTCGACCAGTGCATGATTTAAAAAAAAAAACTTGCTTGAGTATAAGATACGATAATAAAATATATGCAGAAGCAGATATAAGAATGCAGATATCTTCATGTAAACCAGACATTAAAGAGATTTGCCAAAATGTAAAACAATACCACTCTTCTCACTATTTTGTTTGTTTTAGAAAATATGGCTTTTTCATTAAGATGAAAAAAGCTTTAAAAGCCAAATTATTCTTTTTAAATTAAATTTTTAAATTTCTAATTTAAAAGGGATTCTGATTTACAAAGGGATTCTGAAATGTTAAAAAATGAAAACTATTGGGCTATAGAATAATACCACAGGATATCAAATACAACAGAGAATGAAATAAACATTCCTAAAGTGGTAAACACGTCTGAGCTTTTTGCAACAACTACTAGCTCTTTGAACAGAAGATTACTCATAAAATCATGTCCATTTATTTCTATCTTAAAAATAGCTCCTAACCTGTCACATTTATTTATTCTACTTCTAAGTGATGCTCAAATAGCTTTTGATCTATATACTGTACATCGCCTTGTGTGAGAAAGCACTAAAATTTGCAGAATCTGCCTTGATCCAGGAAAGTTAGTACCTTCATCTTGCTCAATAGATTGCTCATTAATACCTATTCAACTGGAAGGAATAATTTAGGTTTATCTAGCAACAAGATCTTCTAGACCAGGGCTGTCAAATCCTGTGGGCTGGATGTATCATGTGCTGGTCATGACCAAGTCTAGTTTAGCAAAGGGGAAAAAGTCATGATACATCACATGATGATGCTATGATGACACGGGTTTGACACCCTTGTTCTAAACTACTCAATTCTGCTCAACTTTGTTTTTGTTTTCTGTTTTGTTCTTTCTTTCTAACCCTCACTCTGTCTTAACTGTGATTTCTGAATTTGTTATAAATCATCCTTTCCTCTAAGATAGAGATTAGATTAAGAGATAGTGACTAGTTCAAAATCACCTAGTGAATTTTGAGATTTTGAGTTTTGAAACCCAAACCTGTAAAATCCCTATCCATAATTTTCCATACAATAAAAATCAATATTTGAGGCTATTTCCTCTATTTTCTCAACCAGTCCCATTACTCTAAGAGTTTTTAAAATATATCCTAGGAAAAGCAAGACAGAAATATTTGAAAGAGAAAATTCTGAATTCACTTGTCTTGCTTCAAAAGTAGGGGGAAATGCAACTCTAACGTAAGGATTTATGTGATTTTTCTGACAAATATTGCTTCTGGGGAGTAGCTTAAAAGATTACAGGTTATTCAGCCCAGTTACCTAGAGAAATTAATTTGGTTATTAAAATAGTATTTAAAAATAATTCCTCTAAGGCAAATACTTATTCAAAATGTCTTGGGATCCTTCTGATAAAGATGCTTATGTATATTACAGTAGTTTGATTCTTCTCATTTTTGCAGGTGTTACGTTCTGAATTACTTTCTATTTCTCCTTTCTACACAAAAGGAGATTAGCTTGCTGCATTCCTTCCTTAAGCATATGAAGTAGTTTGATTGTTGAGCTAGGACCACTTGATTAAAGGATGTCCTATTTATGTTTCTTTAGCTGATTGAATTTGTAGGGAATGGTGAGGCTGGTCACATTCCTCCTCTCTCATTTCTAAATCATGAAAACTAATAGGTATCCTTGCTTCTTCCTTTATCTCCCTAGATGCCTAAATTGTTAACTTTCCCATGTGTGAATACCTATGCATAAACACAGGCACAAGTTTGACTGTCTGGAGAAGCTTCTTTTATAATTAGGTAATTAAGCATGCTATGCCTCTAGCCACTTAGTAAGGTGTTATCTATTTTGCCATGCGGAGAGCAAAATATTTCTACTTGACTTTTCAGGATTTCATCAAATGTTATTTGTTTCTAGGAAAAATAATAAATAGACAGTGAGGGCAATAAGACTCACTAAATAATTACTTGTGCTGCTTTCAACTGATGCAAATGTGACAGACAGGTTGCTAAGTGATGCATATGAGTAGACCTGCACCTGTTGCCAATTATTTTCCAAGCAAAATTCAAGGGGTGTTTTTCCCATTTAGGTTCTCCCATGAGCTGTTCAGAGCATCCAGAAGTGAGAGGTGCTTCAGTCTCTTCTGGAAAGGCTGGGCTTAAAACTCCGGGATGCTCCTCCTCCTCCACGGGACACCTCCTCAGCGTCCCCCCGTTTTAGCTCAGCCTTCGTGGTAAGAGGTTGTGCACAGCCTGACTGGAACGGTTTCTGATTCAGCTAGTCAAGGTTCAGGTTTGCTCTTGAGTTAATTTGGCTTGCAAATTTTTCCCCCTATTAATCTGGCGATTTCAAGGCTTGTGGCTCTATTAGGTTATCACCCCGATCAGTTGAGAGCAGCTCTTTATGACTGGCGGAGCCTGCCACTTTGCAGGCAGTCTGAGACAGCCGCTTCAGGCAAATTAGCCTTTCTAATTCCCCGATTGTGTTATCTTTGCGATCTTGCCGGAATGCTCGCAGCTGCAGCTCACTTCTCCTTACAGGATCATTTGTCTGACATTTTGGAGAGTCAGCAGCAGCGGCTCGTTAAACTGCTCAGGCATTTAACATCAGAGATTCTGCCTTCCCGCCTTTTTAAATGGATGGCTTCAAGTTCACACCTAAATATTACAGGCACCATTCCCTGCTGGTTTCCCTTCTTGGGGACCAGGGCAAGTACTTTCCCACTCCACTTTCCTGGGATTATTTCTCTCTTAGCCTGCTGGCATTGGATAAGCAGGCTAGTCCTTAAACAGGATTTTTTTTCCCCTCTCGCAATTGCTTTTGGATCGTTACATTGGAGTGAAGCCTCAAACAGTGGGACGTTTTTGACAGGAAAGGATCCATCCATTGTTTGGGACCAGGGATCCTGAATATTTCTTGCTTGGAGCGCTTGGGGGGTTTCCCTTGCTGGGGACCCTTAGATATTGTTTCCCATATATACGGGCTTCCATATAGATATAGGCATATGTATATATGTGTGTGTTTGTGTATAGATATATAGAGAGAGAGTTACACTCCTGGAGAAGCACCCTACTTTCAACCACAGGGGTAGGCACCACCCCTAAATAATAATAATAATAATAATAATAATAATAATAATAATAATAATAATAACAACAACAACAATAATAATAATATAAAGTTAGAGACACGAGATTCAGTCCTCCACAATGGAAGGTGACAATGTCTTCCGCTCCAAGACAGATAAGTCCCGAGATAAGTCAGTGAGCCCCAAAAAGGCCTCTAAGGCGGCAGATAAGGATGCCCATAGATGGCACCAAGCTTTGGAAAGGCAGTGGCAGAAATGGGCCAGGGAGGTGGACAAGATGGCTATGACACAACAATTGGATCAGGGTCCAAGTACATTGTTAGGGCCCTTGGATTTATCCATCCAGCCCAGACAGGCTATTTCTGGACAGCCTCCCATAGGCATATCTCCTCCAATGAGCACTGCCAGGTGAATCCCAGAGGCAATCTTCACCCCTACGGCTGCCGGTTTAAGACAGGAGGAGGGATTACCTGAGACTATTCTCATCGAAAAGAGGCAATGGATGGAGATGGCCATACAAAAGGGCATTGTGGCTGGAGTTTAGCAATCTATCCGGACCAGACACTTTTCAGCTACTTCGGAAGCGGGATCCCTGTCTGCTCAATCCTTTGCGCATATGGGACATCATCAAACTCAGATATTCCCCAATATCCCTGACATACCAGCCCAGGGTCTTCGGGAGGAGGTGGAATTAGATGACCAGGATGTTCCCATGGAGGTGGGGTCGATCCATCAGATGGACTTGGGGTTGTCAGAGGCTGACCCACTAGAACGAGGAATGTCAGATGACGAATGCCTCAATCCTGACCAACCTACCTTTTCTGGCCTTTTTTGTCCGCACCTCTTTAAATCTTTACTATTCAAAGCAAAGAACACCACTAAACTAGGCACATCAAGCCCTCATCCATTGTCAACAGGGTCTCAGGATGAATCCGAGGATCTAATATTCTCACAACCGGCTAATGAGGCAGAAACTATTCCTGTCCCTCATACATTTGCTGAATTACTACAAAATCAATGGGCATCAGCAGCATCATACCCAGCCCCAACAGGGTACGATAAACGATATTATAATTTGGCACCAGAGTTTTCAAATTTTCTTAAAACGCCGGAGGTAGATGAGCCCATTGTGGCACTGGCCTCTTCTTCAACCTTTCCCAACAAGGCCAAGGAAGCCCTGAGACTGGAGGAAAAGAGAGCAGAGTTGGCACTCCGTAAGGTGCATGTTTCTGAAGCCTGGGCCATTAGGGCAGCTACAACTGCGTCCTTTTTTACACGGTCCTCTCTATGATGGCTCTTCCACTTGAGGGATATATTGCCAGCGTCAAATGTCAGAGTCCACCAGGACATTGCTAAGATTATTGCAGCGGCAGAATTCTCCACTGACGCCACATTTAATGCAGTCAAATTCTTGTCTAGAGCCATAGCATCTCACGTATCAGCACAGAGAATGCTATAGCTCAGACATTGGCAGGCGGATACCAAGCATAATGCAAGTTGGCATCAGCCCCAATATCAGGGGATAAATTATTTGGCAGTGTCTTGGAGCCCCTGCTTATTGAGAATAGAAACAAGAAAAAAGTGCTTCCCTTCTTTTTCGGAGGTCTGAAACAGAACGCCCCAGTCATTTCGAAGGGGTTCCTTTCGGACCTACTATCAACACCCATACATTCCCAGATCACAAAGAACATCAGGCTACAGACCCAGTTTTAGACAGGATAGGTTGGAATCTTCCGACAGGTCAGCGGGGAGGCCAAAACAGAAGAAACCCCAGAGGTACCGGAGGCCGATTTTTTCATCACCCCAAGTGAGTCCTTGACAGCAGCTACCATTGGAGGGCGGCTAAAATTGTTTGCTGATCAATGGGACAGCTACATCTTTGATGCGTGAGTCAGGGACTCTGTTAGGTTTGGTTTGGTGCTAGAGTTTCAATACTCCCCTCCGAACTTTTTCATTAGGAGCCCTAGGTCCATGGACTCCATTAAGAGAGCATTGATGCAGGAGGCTATCAATCATCTTCTGCATATTTGGGCCATTAGAGAGGTCCCATCTGAACAATGGGGTCAAGGCTGTTACTCTCTATTGTTTGTGGTCCCAAATTGTTCGGGAGGCTGGAGGGCAATTCTGGACCTCAAACGTCTGAACAGATCATTGGTTTATCGAAAATTCAAAATGACTACTCTCTAATCCATTCTGCTCAGCATCAGAGAGAACCATGTCCTGACCTTTAAAGATCTGACAGAGGCTTATTTACATATACCAATTAGACCTGCTCACTGCAAATACCTTAGATTTTGCTATTATGATCTGCACTACGAATATATCGCCCTACCATTCGGTCTGGCTTCGGCCCCGAGGACTTCTACCAAGGTCCTAGCGGCTTTGGCTGCTTCCCTCATGATCAAATCTATTTGTTCACAATGTTATCTGGATGATATTTTAATTTTGTCATCTTCCAGACATCAAACAAATTTGGATACCAAAATTACTCTGGAGACCCTTCAAGGTCACGGCTTTTCCATAAATTGGGATAAAAGCCATTTGATCCCTTCAACTAGGTTAGTTCATTTAGGGGCAGTGATAGATACTGTGGAGGGCAAGGTTTTTCATCTCTCAGGACAGGTTGAATAGTATCCAGTCTTTGGCCAGAGAGATCAGAGCCTTAAAGAGGGTTTCCCTGGCAGTTCTGTCTCAACTGTTAGGGAAACTGATTTGTTGTATTTCCATTGTGCCTTGGGCTCAATTCCATTCTAGAGATCTGCATTGGTTCCTGCTACCTTTCCAGCGATCTGGAAGAGCCACTTCCAACGTCCAGATAAAGATATTGCACAATGTTCTCCGATCGCTCCACTGGTGGTTGGAAAACATGATAAACAAGGGGTGTCTTTTCAAGGAACCTTGCAGGGCAAGGATCACAACCAATGCCAGCCTGATAGGATGGGGAGCTCGCTTCCAATCCCACACTGCACAGGGAATTTGGACTATTTCCGAACAATCACAAAGCATCAACCTGTTGGAGCTGCAAGCAGTTCATCTGGCATTACGCAGTTTTCTACCCCTTTTCCAATTACACAACGTTCTGGTCTTGACAGACAATATCACAACCAAGGCCCACGTAAACAGACGGGGGGGAACCCACTCCAAACTTCTGATGCTGGGGATGGCCAGGTTGTTCAAGTGGGCCAAGGCCAATCTGTTGTCGCTCAAGGCAGAGCACATAGCAGGGGCCTTAAACACACAAGTGGACTGGCTCAGCAGGACCTCGATAGATCAGGCAGACTGGCGCCTACACCCGTCTCTCTTCCAGGAAGCAGTGTGGAGGTTTGGGCAACCGGTGATCGATCTATTGGCCTCTCCCCACAACGCCCGATTGCCCCGGTATATTTCAAGATACCCAACTCGGGGTGGAGGCCGTCAACAGTCTGCGATGTCAGTGGCCTCCCAGACTTCTATATGCATTTCCTCCACTCCCTGTAATACCCAGGTTGATCCAGAAGTTATTGGAGGAACGAGCGGAACTAATATTGGTCACCCCTTACTGGCCCAGGCGAACGTGGTTCGCGGACTTACAGGATCTGTCGAGAGAACAACCTTGGAAAATTCCACCGTCGAGGGTATCCCTCTTGCAAGGCCTGGTACTTCACCCAGACCCACAATGGCTCAGCCTAGCCGTATGGAGGTTGAGTGGAACCATTTAAGGACCCAACAGATTTCAGAGGATGCCATTGCCATCATACAAGCATCCAGATGGTCCTCTACAAATCATATATACGAGGCCACGTGGTCCGCTTTCTGTCGCTGGTGCTGGGGGCCTAAGATTGACCCAACCACCCCATCAATAGGACAATTATTGGACTTTTTACAGGAGGGGTTGACCAAGGGCCTATCTCCAAATACTTTACGCAGACAGGTGGCGGCCTTCACCTCAGTGATATCCTGGGGTGACCTTCATTCCACAGCGCACCATCCACATATCCGCAGCTTTCTTAAGGGTGCTTTAAACTTACAACCTCCTGTAATTCACCGCTATGTTACTTGGGAGCTCAACAAGGTGTTAACCACACTTACAACTGGCCCGTTCAAGCTTTTTAGAACCGCTAGTCTCAAATTCCTGACATATAAGGTGGTCTTCTTAATTGCAATCACATCAGCAAGGAGGATCTCTGAGTTGGCAGCATTGTCGATGAGAAAGAACCTGTGCGTGTTTCATGCAGACAGAGTGGTTCTCAGATTGGATCCATCGTTCATCTCTAAAGTAAATTCAGCCTTCCACAGAGCGCAGGAGCTTCCAAATTTTTGTCTGAAACCATCTCATAGACTGGAGCATCAATGGCATCAACTTGACGTTCGAAGGGCATTAAGCATCTATCTAGACTGCATGGTGGCATTTCGAAAATCTGAGGCTCTATTCCTATCCTTCAGCCCATCCACTTTAGGACACAGGGTGTTGTCGACAACCATTGGTAGATGGTTGAGAGCCACCATAGCTAAAAGTTACGAATGCCAGTTCATCTCAGTTCCTAAGGGCATTACAGCCCACTCAACAAGGAGTGCAGCAACATCAGTATCATGGGCCACTTGGGCTTCCATAGACGAAATCTGCAGAGTGGCGACTTGGGCTTCACCATTGCCCTTTGTCAGAAATTATAAAATTGATATCTACGCCTCAGTGGATGCTTCATTTGGCAGAAGAGTCCTGCAGAGGGTCCATAGAGTTTAGGAGTGGATTTCGATCCAGACGGAGTCCCTCCCTAAGGACAGGCCAAGCTTTAATATATCCCACTTCTGGATGCTCTGAACAGCTCATGGGAGAAAGGGCGTTGGTACTTACCTGATACACCCGTTCTCTGTGAGCTGTGAAGAGCATCCAGCCCCACCCATTTCTTTCCATCTGGTGGGGTTCCGTTCCGGTCAGGGATCTAGATTAGGTGATGAGTCCCGGACTTTGGCACTCAGTCTTCGCAAAACTGGGGGACGCAGAGGAGGTGTCCCGTGGAGGAGGAGGAGCATCCCGGAGTTTTAAGCCCAGCCTTTCCAGAAGAGACTGAAGCACCTCCCACTTCTGGATGTTCTTCACAGCTCACAGAGAACGGGCATATCAGGTAAGTATCAACACCCTATTTAGATGTGGCTGAGCAGCTGCTTGTCACCTAGTGCCTAAAAACATGTTCCTTGACAGTTTCCAAACTTGCTCTATTTAATAGGCACATAGATATTCTTTTAGTTAAAAATATAACAGGGCTCTAGCATGGGGCAAAGCAAAGTGTCAGTCACAGCCTGTACTTTCCTACAGTATCCCTGGTCAGATCCTGACTTGATATTTTTTGGAATAAAAGGGGGGGGGCAGGGGAACTTTAGTAGGCTTTCAAGTTTCTTTTATCCTATAATAATAAAGTACATCCTTGTAATCCTTGTAATCCTTGAATTGTTGATTCCTGGTCTGCCTAGGTAAAAGAATTGATAACTCTGCTATAGAATATATTATTAATGTTTGAATCATGAATGTAACAAGATGTACTCTAGTTTGGCCATTAAGACAGGACTATTGAGTCCGCGTCTCATACAAGTTAGTATTTCAAACAAATTTTGTCCATAAATCGAAAGCAAAAATTCTACACAAGCACTTCAGTTTTAGTTATAGAATTAATATACATTTTAAAAGAAAAATAGGATTTTATAAAGAATGTAAAGCGAGGTCAAGGATAGGATAGCAAAGGATCAATGACATTACAGCTATTCCAGATAATCAGCACTGACCCTAATAGACTTTTGGTTCTGTAAATGCAACAAACCTTTTCCCTCTGCACTCCATTTTTCAGACAACCTTGTAAGTCTGTGCATGAAGGTATTAATTCACTTCTACATTGATTTGACTTGATTTCTGAAATAATGTACATTTGGGAACATCCCACACTTCTATGTATTAATGTTTTCTTCTGAGACATGTATGCAGTTTCCTCAGTGACAGGATCTTGGCATCAGTTCTGAGTTTTATTCTAAAATTAGAGTTCCCCTTTACTGCTTTCTGAAAACAGTTAGGCCTCCCATATTTTCTCCAGAACTTCATTTATTGTGCAATGCTGTTCTTTCATTCCCAGTTTTGACCGAGTTAAAACTGCTGCTTTCAGAGAGGACCTTCATGTAAACCATATATCCATTCAATTTCAAGAAGGAAATTAAAAGATCTGTAGATAGTCCTGAGAATTCTCCTAATTGATAGCAGCATGCAACACGATAGTATATACTATATGTTTATGTCTAACATTGGTTCTGTGGAATTCTGATGGAGATACATCCAAGTAAATCTGCACAAAGTTGTAGTTTTAATTAACCCAACAGAACAATTTTCCCCCTCCCCCCCAGTAGGGTTTTCGAAGCAAAATGAAAAATGCAAGGATATCTCCATGGTATCTTTTGGTTTATTAGATGAAACATTTGAACTATCTTTAAAAAAAAAAAAACATTTACAATAGCAAAGATGCTATTTGTGATCACATTGTAAAAAGATATTAGCCGAATGTTTTCTATACTCATTTAATTAAAACAGTAGTTATTTCATTTGGCTTTTAATTGATCCTTTGATCAGAAATAGGCATACAAACACTGAAGGCAATGTTTGAACAGCTTTACCATACAGAACACTTCTTTATTATAAATATCACAAATTTCTGCTACCTTTCCTAGTAATAGACTTTTTTAGGGATAGTCCCATAAACCTTATAGAAGTTGTTACTCTTGAACCATATTCTCAGTATACACCTGGGATATTTCTATAGAGCAGGGCTATTAAACTCGTAGCCTATAGGCCAGATGTGTCATGTGCTGCCCACACCCGGTTTAGCAAAGGAAAAAAGTAATGATACGTCATGTGATGATGCCATGACACCATGAGTTTGACACCCCTGCTTTAGAGCAGGGGTCGCCAACCTTTTGGATCTCAGGGACCACCAAACTCATACTTTTAAATCCCGAGGACCACTAATATGAATTTTTTAAAAAAGCTAATATATTTAATATAATTTTTTTATGTTAAATATAAATTTTATATATACATACATATATACACATACATGATACACACACACACACACACACTCTTATTTAATTAGTACAAAAATGTAAATACTTAATGATAACAAAATAAAATGTTCCGGGCTGGAAGCCTCCTCCCCATCTGACACCTTCCAAAGAGACAGAAGAGCGGGTGGGGTGTGTGTCTGAGCTGAGGGGCCTCAGGGCAACTGCTACTGGGAGAAGCAGAAAGGGGGCCTTGATCTCCTTGGGGGGCAGCGCCCCTTGGCTGCCAATCCAGGGGCCTCTCAGCAGGCATTTGCAGAAGGACTGCTGCTCTTGGTGATTAATTGGGGGAGGGGAGGGGGAGAAAGTGGGAGCTCCTTTCAGATCCCAGGTGGAGGATTGAGAGGCTCAGATCTGCAGCTGAGGAAAAGCTGGGGGGGGGCTTTTCCAGTGTCACCTGGAGACAGGCAAGGAAAGGTGTCCCTGGGGGCACTTCGCTCGCTTTAGCACTTCGCTGTCAAACCCAGCCACAGCCAGTGATTATTTGGGGGTGGGGGAGAGAGAGAAAGCATCTCTCACATTACCAGGGAAGAAAAGGAGATGAAACCAAGCTCACTCTTTCACTGAGACCTACAAAACGCCAATCTACCGTGTTCCAGGAGTTCTTCGAAATCATCAAACACTCCCACTAGCAGTTCCTGTGCCTCCCAGCTCAGGTCCCTGAGATGCACATTCCCACACATAGCAGCGGCAGCAACAGCAGTCCCTCCCCTAGTGCCCACTGCCAGCTCTCCCTACGTGCAGGCAGGAAAGGAAAAGGAGATGGAGCCATGCACAGCTCTCCCCTTTTCTAGCCCTTGCTGCCTCTCCCAACATCGAAGCCTCGGAAACGCAGGCAAAGCCACCACAGCGGTAGTGCCCTGAGTTGCTTGCTTCTCCATTACCGCCTCCTCCTCCTCCAGCACCACTTCCTTCTCTGGGTAGGGCGATTCTTAAATAACCGAGTGTGCTAAGGCAATTCAGGACGCTACCACTGCGGCGGCTTTTCCTGTGTTTCCGAGGCTTTGATGTTGGGAGAGGCAGCAAGGGCTGGGGAAAAGGGGAGAGCTGTGCATGGCTCTGTCTCCCTTTCCTTTCCTGCCTGCACGTGGGCAGGGGGAGGAAAGAGGGAGAGTCAGGAGCAATTCAAAGCTAGAGAACTAATGGGGAAGAGCTGACAGCAAGCGCTGGGGGAGGGGACTACTGTTGCCATCACCATCAGGTGTAGGAGCTGGTGGCGCATGCATCTCGAGGGCCTGACTCCAGGGTCCCTCAGAGAGCCAGGAGGCACAAGAACTGCGTGGCCCAGATTAATTGCTTTTGGGGACTATTTCTTCTGTGGCCCACCAAAAATTTTCCACAGCCCCCAGTGGGCCACGGCCCATCAGTTGGCGACTGCTGCTTTAGAGGATACAGCATTTTTGGTGCTTCAGTTGAAGCTGCCTTGTGTTCTTTTAACCGTAGGATGTATTTTCCTCCAGTAATAATGATGTATTCTCAAGTATTTATAAATCTGTATGACTGTGAAATCAGAGTCCCTCATTGTGAGATATAGATTTAGGTATTCTGGAGCACATTATATATTTGACTCTTACATTAAATATCAGTGTGCTAAAGATTTGTTTAGAATATGTTTTAGATTGGCTTTCTGCAGCAGCTTACAAGCACAATTCTTTCCTTAGTAAGGACCACATCTACACTAAAACTTAGTTCTATTTTGTGGCTATGATATTAAGTTTTTGCCATCCCAGTTTATATTACAGGGATTAATTTGTCTGTTAACTTGTCTCATGAAATAGCTGCATTTCCTGTTGCAACTGTGATTACTGATTGAAAATGCAGAATACAAAAAGTGGAAGCTGAAAAGCTATTTCATATGTTGCAATAGTTTGATGCAAGGGTGGGCTGCGGGGCGGAGTTACAGAGGTTCAAGAGATCCCCTAACTAAGATTCTGTCCAGTTTGGAGAACCCCCAAATCCCACTCCTGGCCGACCCTGATCCACCCCTCCCATCATGGTGCAGGAGGCCGACTAGGCTATGGCCACCATGGCCACGGCCATCAAGCAATTGGGCAGAGAACCCTTTGCTAAAAATTTTGAAGCCCACCCCTGGTTTGATGGGAACAAATTCTTGAATTTCAAAGTAACAAAGACACATGTTCCTGTTCCATGTTTTATCATCAGGAAAGAGTTTTTTCCATAATAAAAGAAGAAATTGTAATAATATTGGTGTGAAATAGTGATGCATTTTGATAATTATATAAAAAACATTTATTTTCTCAGTGTTGCCTCAGGCTAAATTTGGTGCCTTTCAAAGTATTGAGATTGCAATTCTTAGAGTTCCGTGATGGTCAATAATTATGGTGATTGAGAATTTTGACAGTTGCAATTTTAATATATGTGAACCTTTCTAGAATAGGGAAGAATAAGTGCTTCTGTAACTAGAGATGAGCAGGATAATAGAAAACAGAATGTAATTATTTCAGGAAAATGTTCTTTCACAATCATTAATTGGAAGATTTACAGCAGACAGTATAGGTCAGGGGTGTCAAACTTGCATTGTCACAGCAGCATCATGTGATGAATTGGGACTTTCTTCCCCTTTGTTAAACTGGACTTGGGCATGGCCACTGCGTGATGCATCCAGCCCGTGGGCCGTGAGTTTGACAGCCCTGGTATAGGTGCTAAACCAGCCACAAGTTGAGCTAATGAAGCTCCTTAACTCATAAGGATTTTCAAGTCAAGGTATTGTGCTCCCAATATCACAGTTGTTTTTGCAGTTACTGCCCATGATCAAATACATGTCTTCTCCAGATCAGGATCTCCTGATTGTGTGTTGCCAATAGTCTAGTCCTCCCCGATGGTTGTGTGACTGAAGCATGTCCTCATTGCTACTTTTGTGCATAGTTTTTCATTCTCCAGAACAAGCAGGCATAGACTTATGAAGTGTCTGGACAAGGGATCAGCTACATAGACTTGGATAAATAATTCTTTTGCAAGGACTACTGTTTGACTTACCATATTTGCCGGCGTATAAGACTACTTTTTTTCCCCTGAAAAACATGCCTCCAAGTGGGGGGGTCGTCTTATACGCCCAGTCGTCTTATACGCCAGCAAAATAATTGGGAAGCACTGCAGCTGCCCGCAGCCGAGGCACTTTTGCACACCATGGAAATGGATCCTGTGAAGCCGAAAGGAGCAGCCAGCCTTCAGGCCGATGTAGGCCGGGCCTCCTTCTCCCAGGTCCCAAGGAAACGAGGAAAACTGAGGCTGCTTGAGCACAGGTCTGGCTTAACTGGGACTTGGATCTCTGTCACTGCAACCAACTTTCTTAAAGCATTATCAGCCACTTTGGGGCTATGAATTGGTTTCCAGGGGTGAATTCCCTCTTGTTTCTCCTTAGAGCAGCAGCCTCCACTCCCAGGGATCCAACAGATCGAGGGCTAACGGGATCTCTCTGCCCATCAACCGAGGAACCGCTGGTTGCTGTGAACGAGAAATGTGCGGTTTCATTTCATCTTGGACGCCACAGCATTTTCACCGGTGCTTCCAAGCCAGGAGGACACAACTTTTGGCAGATCGGTTCTCCCTCCCGCACCCCCGACATTTAATTGATTTAAATTGTTTTATCTACCCACGAAGAGGGATGGGAATCCGCTTCAGATCGGCATTGCTTGAATTGTAAAAGGCAGGCGGAGGAGAGAAGCTTGTTCCAAAGGAGAGCTGGTTCTTTTTGCGGTTCAAGAAGGAACCCCAACTCACTCGCAAGGGCTTTTATCGGAGAAGTCGAGGGGATAGGACCAAGAAGGGTCAGAATCGAGTTCCCACTTGACCGGTAGCTATTTTGGGGCTTTTTCAGCCCAGCCCAGCCCAGCGTACTTCAGAAAATTATGGTGAAGATAAAAAATAAGGAGTGGAAGGGAAGGATCACCTGCTGGTCCTGTCCCTGTGTTGTCAGGAAATAATTGCAAGAGAAGGTATAAAAATAAACTGCAATAAAGGGAACCCACCTAAAGTCACCCTTTTAATTGTCTCAGCTTCCATAGGGTTGTCTTGGGAGCAATGCGGAAATGGTTTTGCCTTTGCCACTTTCTGGGATGTGGCTTACTTCCCCTGGAGCTCTGGGTGGTCTCCCGTCCAAGTCATAAGCAGCCCAACTCTGCTCAGCATCTGAGCCCAGGAAAGATACTTGGTGTCTATTGGGGGGTTGGGGGGGGGATAGATCTGCAAGTACAAAATAAAGGCTGCCTCCTTTTCCAGTATCGCGCGGTATCCAGCACGGCCGCAGCGGGTCATCAGTGTGGCTGCAGCGAGCATCAGCAGCGAGACAGGGGTGCCAGCCTTTTTAGTGTGACCGGCCCATTCTGCTCGGCGGGAAGCAATGGCGCTCCGGCCCACCCCTTGTCTATGCAGAGCTCGCACATGCGCACTTGCGCACTAGTGCCGGTCACAGGGAGATGCAGGGGTGGGCCAGAGGCGCTGCGGTCACGCTGCGGTCGTACAATGGTGACATGACAGGTACTGTAATGGCACTGATACTAATACTAATGGCACTCATGTAATACCAGTAGCAATCATAGCACACAGGGGTACACTTTTATACATTTTGCAACTCTCTCCTCGCCCCCTCCCCCCTTCTTATGCATACCTTGATAAATACTCCCTATCCAAATCTCTTATCAGGTCATAATATACAGTACATCACTTGGTATTAATATATGGTACGGTACTATAATACTGGTACTATCCATAATATGGATTCAAGGGTGGACCAGACTGCTGCTAGTGACATGGAGACAGGGAGGGCAGACAGGGAGCAGGGACCAATCCAATCAGGCTTTGTACACAGCCAACAGCCAACCACAGTACTGCACCATTATACAGTACATGTCCAGCAGTCAAAACCCTATCAACCCTATCATGGCACCAGCAAAAAGAAAGAAATATGATGCAAGTTTTAAACTTAAAGTTGTAAACTTTGCCATGGAACATAATAATTGTGCTGCTGCAAGACAATATGGAGTAACAGAAAAGATGGTTTGGGACTGGAAATCAAATGAAAAAGCATTAAAGAGTATGCCAAGGGGTAAGTGTGCATTAAGAAGAGGCACCCCACACTGGCCAGAACTCAAAAAACATGTAGCAGACATGGTGGCTCAGCATCGCCAAAACGGTTATGTGGTGACACGAAATACAATACACTTGTTTGCACTTCAGTGGACCAAATCTAACCCAGATTACAGCAACAATTTTAAGGCCACTATATGCTGGTGTAGTAGATTCATGGCAAGTCATGATCTGGTACTAAGGCAAAAGACAAAAATTGCCCCAAAATTACCTGCAGATCTGAATAACAAAGTGGATAGTTTCCATCGATACGTAATACAACAGCGCACTAAACATGGCTATGCATTAAGTAATATTGGAAATATGCATGAAACTCCAATGAATTTTGATATGATTGGAAATAAAACTGTCCATCAAAAAGGTGAAAAAACTATTTTGATAAAAACAACAGGACATGAGAAGTCAAGTTTTACAGTGGTACTAGCATGCACAGCTGATGGCAACAAACTAAAACCTATGATTATTTTTAAAAGGAAAACAATGCCAAAACTCAAGTTCCCTGCTGCTTATTTTGTGCACATGCATGAAAAAGGCTGGATGGATGAGGAGGGTGTGAAACTATGGCTGGATAATGTATGGAGCAGGCGACCAGGTGGTCTACTTCAAAAACATAGTCCACTTGTGTGGGATATGTTCAGGGCTCATTCAACTCCCATCACCAAGGAAAAGCTTGAGAGAATAAAAACAGATGCAGCAGTTATTCCTGCAGGATTGACATCATTGGTACAGCCCCTGGATGTGTGCCTAAACAAGCCGTTTAAAGATCGCATTCGAGAACAGTGGAATGAATGGATGGTTAGCGGCGAAAAGTCATACACAAAAGGAGGAAACATGCGTGCTCCACAGTTGGATGTTTTGTGCCAATTTGTCATAAAAGCCTGGAATGATATTGATGCACAAACAGTAATCAAGTCTTTCAAGAAGTGTGGCATATCAAATTCATTAGATGGTATGGAGGACGAGTACTTGTGGCAAGATGAAGAGGAAGCTGAAGCTGAGGCCACATCATCTGACACGGAATTAGATCCATACGATGACTGCCTTGCAACTGTATCCCAAGATGTCATTGATGAACTTTTCATATCAGATGACGAACAGGAGTTTGAAGGCTTTTAAAGGGAAACTGTCACGCCAGCAAACTTGCTAGGGACTTGCCCAGCACTTGCTCTCTCCCTCTATTTGTTATCTTCCTTCTATCATTGACAGTTCCAGTTTGGTTAACAGCTTAGAAAACAAACAGCATGGCAGCTCCCATAAATTTATTGTTCCATTCAGCTTTAGTGAATTAGCTTCTGGCATTTACTATTGGCTGGTATAATACAGGATGGGGAGGGGTCTTAGCCACCCTCACACTATTTATGAACATTCCTTTGGGAGCTCAGCAAGGTCTGATGAAGGGGGCGTGTCCCCAGAAACATGTTACCTATCCCATGGTTTTGCTGATCCAGTGTTTATACTCTTGATGTGCCTGTCATACTCCTATGTTTGTGAGTATCATTTTATCTCTGATTTATGGATCTATTAAAAAGGTTTTATACGAGGAGGTGGCGCCCGCTGTTTTTCTTCTTGTCTTCTACAGTGTGTTGCCAGAGTCCCTCTGGGTTGTGGGCTGCCTGCCTGTGTTCCTGAGAAGCATCTACCCATCCATAGGGTCCATTTGGAGTGTTGCTTGCGCTGAGGAGGAGAGGAGTGTGTTGTCTTTAGTGAATTACGTTTAATAAACTTGCACTGTTTTATGTTTACTGTACATGTTTGATAACATACAGTCTTGTGACAGTTTTCCTGCATGTCATAAGCATTTGAATATAAATTAACATGTTGAAATCAAATCTGATGTTCTTTTACCTTTTATTTGGTGTGTGGAAGGTGTGCGGAAGAGGGGGTAGTCTTATACGGCGAATATATAACAAACTCTATATTTTGAATGGAAATGTTGGGGGTCGTTTTATACGCCCAGTCGTCTTATACGCCGGCAAATACGGTAAGCCCAGGCACTTTCCATTGCTGCCTAAGGTCTTTGCCAGGATATTGGGGAGATGTGATTGGCTTCACCATCAGAGAAGAGTATAAAATTGTCACTTTAATTCCTTCCCACACTTATAGTGATTTCCACTTGTACTAAATATTGGCTTAAATCTGGATTTAGTTTATCTTCTTCCATAACAACAGCAGTACCTTTTTCTAAATAATAGCAGGAACATAATACACTTTGATTCATACACTAAAGCTAGTTAATGTTTGTGCACTCAGTAATTTCAAGTGAGGTCTGTGTAGTACACAAAAGTTTTCAGCATGCAGAATTTGTGAGAGATTAAGTGGGAAAGCAATCTTTGATACATATTCCCTGTAAAAGGATCTATTGTGGAATCAGGTCCTTTTTGTCTGGAGTAGACAAATTATTCATATGAATTTTCTGCACAATTTCATATACGAAAACAACTGGGAAATAAAAAATGTAATTTCTTCTCTCTTATCATGTAAATCTGAGGTACATTCCTGGGCACAAACATTAGTAGACAACTGTTTAAATTAATGCCAGTAATTATAACCATTTTTACTGATTGTTTATAACCACTTATTTTCTTCAGAGAGAAATTAAACTCTAGCTGAATAGTACTTTTAGTGAGTATTGTGCAGTCTGGGAAAAAGAACATTTTTTTCTTTTTCTTTTTTCTGCTCATTAAGTCAATTGTTAGATGATATGCTAATGCAAACCAATTTCATTTACTTTAACAAGAACACAATCTTATATTTAAGATCTGCTGGTTGAGAAGAACTTGGAATGTAGAAATTGTGTATGGCTTGGATAAACTCTCAAATGCCATTTACAAAAGACTTCTCTTCCCTTTTGTTAATGTGATTGTGGCCATGGATCTGTCAGGCATGACCTGGATTACCTGAAAAAGCTAAGGCTCTGAGAAGGAAAAATGAATGAGTTGCAATCTCAGTGATGAAAAAATAAATGAGCAACCAGAAAACAAGACAAGTGAATTTGCAAATCTGAGAACATGGATTCTGTAGTATCTGCCCAGTGCCAAACATTTTTCCTGATATTTTAGGCCCAGACAGAAGATGTCAAATGATCCATCACTCAGAATTTTAGAAGTATTGCCCCCAGTAAGTATAGTCCTTAGACAGGAATTGGTGGATCAGTTGAACTGAAGAAGTTTCTTAAGAACAAGTTGTTCACTTTAAGCTTTCTACAATGGTGTTTCCTGACCTCACAGCTAGACTGGTCTTCAGTTTGATATCACTAATTATAATTTTAAGAGTCCTATTTTATATCACTAATGTTTACATTGTATACTTAAGAGATGAGATAATAAAATACTTAAAGATATCCAGTGACTATATGGAAGCACGCAAGACTACCTTCTCTGTTTAGAATTTCCTCATCTAATACCTTTTTTTGGAGGGGGGAAACTGTTTGATAGATGTTTAGGAGGTAATTAAGTGAAACAACCACAGTAAGCTCTCCTATTAGAAGGGATCTATCTCCTTTCTGGTTCATTGGAAGACTGCTGAAAAGTCAGAAACTGTCCTAATTACATGGAGATATGCTGATTGTAAATTTAAAAATAGTTTGGTTGCTGGAATTCTACCCCATACTATCCATCTCAATAAACTTTGCTAAATATTACTCTATAAAAATCCTGCTTGGAAAGGAATCATTTTCAGTTTAAACAACTGCCAAAGAGCCTGGCACATGTAGGTCTGCTACTTTAAAATTTAATGGCTTGGTTTTAGAGTTTTACAGTAGGCCACAGGTCTTCAAACTTGGCAACTTTAAGACTTCAGGACTTCAGAGTTCAGTCAACCATGCTGGCTGGGAAATTCTGGGAGTTGAAGACCACAAGTTGAAAAGTTGCCAAATTTAGAAACACCCCTCTGGCCCCCCCACCCACTGTAGATCATATTTACAAAATGTCATCAACTCCATTTTCTCAAGTTTCTGTGAAAATATACATATTTTTAACTTGTAGTGCTATACCTCTTCTTTTTCTGTTGCTATTGTTCTATTTAGTTTTGTGTGTGTGCGTGTGTGTGTGTGTGTATATATATATATATATATATATATATATATATATATATATATATATATATATATATATATATATCTGGCATTCAGCTTTGTTCGGGTATTTTCCCACGTCATAGTAGTGGTGCTTTTAAAGTTGTAGCAACGTTTCAGCAGAATCTCATCTGCCATCATCAGGCTTCTGTATAGTGTTTGTCACAGAACAAAGCTGAATGCCAGACATGTAAGTACCCACGAAAATTTAAGAATATATATATATTTTCCACATCTTGTATATTTCCATTGTTCTGAAGACTGATTTATAGACAATGAAGGTCATGTACTTAATGAGTTAGTGTTTTTCTTGATTTTTCAGTGGATGATTTCATAGATCTCAGTTCAGTTAGATTGTGTAACATAGTAAAAATAGTTGGGTATTAAAGAAAGATTATGCTCGTTTTATTATATGGAAGTGAGAATTGCATAAATCAGGAAAATCATAAGAGCAAATTTAACATATGGAAATGGCTTACTTAAGAAATATATGTAGTAAAATGACAAGAGGTGTTAAGAGTGATTTGAGTTGTAAATGAATTTAGATTAAATAAAAAAGTAAGCAACCAGTACAAAATAAATGGTTTGGACATTTCCTTTTTCTTATCTCTGCCCTTTAATTTCTTTTACTTAGTATTTCTTACTGGTTTTCTGTTATCTGCATATTTCTGTTTACTCTTAAAAGGATAACGGTCATGTATGTATGTAATAGTGTTTTCTTACTAGCCTAAATATATTTTTAAGAAGTACTTGCTTCCCTCAAGCAGAGCTGGTGAGAAAATTTTATTTATGAAATAAATAAGCAAGATTTATGGGTATGTTACTCAGCATTACAAAGATAACAATATTTTTTGTAAAATAAACCTATTCGGAGACATATATTTTGTTTGCAGAGGTTCATATATTCTCAAAATCTCTCCTTCATGGAAGTACATATGTAATACCAAATTATTTTGCTTGTGTATTTTATAAGGCAAGAATAAATCAGTTTGTTGCTTCCTATCAGATAAATAATTCTTGTGAGGTTTCAGATATAACAAAAAAATATGTCATATTGGTTTCATTCCCGTGAGGTTTTTCATACAACTATTTGGTTTTTGATACAACTATTTGGTTTGACATAAACTTCTCAGTTACAGAGAAACTATCATAACTGAAAGAATAATGCAAAAAGAGAGAAAGAGAGAGAGGGAGGGAGAGAAACAAAGAAGAGAACGCAATACAATGCAAGGTATAAATGAGATACATATAGATATGGCACTTCAAAATGATGAACAGAGAATACCCATCTGTTTTGAAGTGCTGTAAGCACTGCCACAAGATATAATATGGCATGAAGAAAGCAAGTCCACCATTGTGCTTGAAAGTGCTTGTCATATCCACAGTGGAAAGCTGCAGGACACAGAGTGTTTTGGCTACTATACGATTTAACAGTTCACTATAAATGCTGGATTGTGTACAATATCTAAAAATTAACAATTTCCTTGGATTGAAGTAGATAAGCATTGAAGATACCCGATACTCTGTGGGACTGGCCAGATTTCAAATAGTTATCCCCTACTACTACAGTATATTAGCAGAGCTAGCCTTAGTGGCTACATTCAAGGGAACAGCAAATAGAAACTAAAAATATGGCAATTATTTTCATGTGGGCTCGGGAGCCAATTTTGGATGCACTAAAAGCAGACAAATATACATGTTCCCATTGTTGCTCATAAAAGAAAGCTTTTCCCAATTGAAAAAGCAGCTGAAGGAAAGGGCTGTAGTTGAGTCCCACTTGAAAGTTACTAATGTGACAGGTCAGGGGCTGCTAATGGCAGGATTGTTGTGGCTGCTTTTACCCAGAAGGAAGCATTTTTGTTAGTTCATTATTCTTCAATAGAACCAGGAGTGCTGGTTCAGAAATTTGGCATTGCTTGTAAGCTTGGCTGGTATTACTTGTCCAGGGAGCCCTTTTGTATGTGCTGATATTTGTCAACGTCATTTGGCTGTAGGCATTTCCTGCGTTCTCTGTTAAAAATTTGTGTCTGAGAAGAAAGCTGAACATATGCATCTCCTGGAATGGTTTGTTTAGGTTATAATATCATTTAGACTAAAAGGAAAAAGAAAAAAAATCCCTTACATTTTTGAAAGAGAGCCCAATTTGGTATAGTGGTTAAGGCATCAGTCTAGAAACTGGGAGAATGGGAGTTCTACTCCTGCATTAGGCATAAAGCCAGCTAGGGGATTTTAGGCCAGTCACTTTCTCTCAGCCCTAGCAAGCAAGCAATGGCAAACCACTTCTGAAAAAACCTTTCCAATTAAACTGTAGGGACATTTCCAGGCAGCCTCCAAGAATCATACACAGCTGAATGGAAGGGGGAAAAAACTCAAAGCCCTTGAAGAAGACAGGATAAATAGCACCTTGTCACTTTTGTTTTTGGTCACATTTGCTGTACTTCTACTTATAACTTGACAGATAGAAATCCATCAGGTAAGGCTTGTCACAATATATTGATGTGAGTAAAGGAAATCTTCTACGCGATTGGGTTTGCATATAATACAGCAACAAAGACTCACAATAAAAAGGGTACAAACCACAGAATGTTTTTTTTTTTAATTTTCCTCTGAAATCCAAAATCTGTTTTAGATTGAACAATACTTACTGTATTCTATTTAACAATTTTACTTTTTATGAACGGATGTATTCCAGTATGTGTACTGTCAGAATTATAGAGGAATATGAATAAAAATTCATAGTGGTGTTTCCTCAATTTTGTCATTCATAATGGTCCTGAAGCTGGCTGGAGGGTAAGCCTAAAAAGAAATTTAATATAAAGTAAAATAAAAATACTCTTCATTTCTTGTGGCTGTATTGGAAATTTGAAAACAGCCAATTCTGCATATGAAGATGAATTTAAAATATTAGTGAAATTCTGGCAGCAGAGGCTGACAGGGAACAACCCTGACTTAGGAAAGGAAAGTGACAGCCTAGCCTAAAAATGATCCCTATAGCCAGTAGTCTACATTTGTCTGATGAGAGTCTACCTGTGAGTTCATTAATTTATTTTAACAAACTTCGATACTACAGGTAGTCCTCGATTTGTGACCATAATTGATCCCAACATTTCTGTTGCTAAGCAAAACATTTAAGTGAATGTTGCCCCATTGTATGACTTTTTTTGCCAGTCTTGTTAAGTGAATCACTGCAGTTAAGTTAGTAACAAAGTTGTTAAGTGAATCTGGTTTCCCCATTGACTTTGCTGGTCAGAAAGTCGCAAAAGGTTTTCACATGAACCCTGGGACCCTGCAGCTGTCATAAATATGAACCTGTTGCTAAGCATCTGAATTTTGATTAGGTTCTATGGCAATGATGCAACTGTTGTAAGTGTGAAAAATGGTCATAAGTAATTTTTTTCAGTGCCATTGTAACTTCGAATGGTCATTAAACAAGCTGTTGTAAGCCGAGGACTACCTGTGCTTGTTAAACCCTCTAAAAGCAGTGTTTTGACTCTTAAAGAATGTCATTGGCTAGAATGTGAAGAACATTCTCCTCCATGATGCATCGAGAGCCCAGGATGGGTTGACTCCTTCCTATGACATCATTTAGCTGAGTCTGTACTTAGACATAAAATCCAGCCCCTGGGAGAGACCCCAGCTTTTGACTCAGCTCCTTTCAGTCAGTAGCTGTGTCTCTGAAAGCGTTCTGTTAGATAGCACTCACCAGCGATCTTCAGTACTTTTTCCTCGCTTCAAGCAGCTCCCAGGGATCTGGGCAGTTGCTCTTCCAGGAGAGCAGGGCTCTCTCTCCTGCAACATTGAGAGCAGCGTTATCAGAGCTCTGTTCAGGCAAGCTGGGCAGCATCTGTAGACCTCCTCCATGCATACGGTTTTGAGTGATTGTAAAAACGATCAGCAAACCGATAAGAGCACAAGCCAGCTGATCGTGTGGCCAGTTGCTGCGTTTTTCCCTTGCTGACTTCACTCGGGGCTCTGTAAAGCCTAAGGAGAAATGCTTCGATCTCGGAGCCTGTTTCCTTTTCTGTAGCAGCAAGACTTTTATGGCTCCAAAATTGGCAGGCGGAGTCATGCCGAAAATGGAAGCTGACTTCAGTTCCATTCGCAGGCTTTTTGGCAATGCTCTGGAACCTTATCTCATCGAAACCAGAGATAAACATAAAATTCTCTCTTCCTCTGGGAAGAAAGCCAACTATCACCCTGCTCCTTATCGCCCCCCTGCGTTCTGAGCGGAGACCTCATCTCGCTTCCCCTACTCTCAGAGGCCCAACGCCAAGACCAACGGGCGGAAGCATCTGGCAGGCAACAACCTTCTACTGGTAAATAGCCCTTTCGGGGGGGAGAGTGTTGTTCCTTCCATCGCTCTAAGTAATCCCTCATTCTCCCCACCCATCGGAGGTCGCCTAGCCTTCTTTGCCTCCAAATGGGAGGAGTCAACAACGGACGCCTGGGTGCTCAGCACTATAAGATCAGGGTTACAATTGGACTTCCTAACCCCACCCCCCAATTTTTTTTTGATCTGTCCCCATCTCTCAGGACATTTCAAGACAAGCCCTCATGAATCAGGCCATTCAGCGCCTTCTTGAAATCAGGGCTATTAAACCTGTCCCCACCTCTCAATGGGGATGTGGGATTTACTCTTGCCTTTTCATTGTTCCCAAAGCCTCGGGGTGGTGGTGGCGGCGATCCATCCTTGATCTAAAATTTCTCAACCAATTTGTAAAATACAGGCGATTTAAAATGTAGACTCTGCATTCTATTTTAGAGAGCGTTCAGGAGGGCAACCTCCTCTCTTCCATTGATCTCACTGAGGCTTACCTCCACATCCCAATTTGGTCTCATCATCGCCAGTTTCTTCGTTTCTGTTATCAGAATACCCATTACCAGTATCGAGCACTTCCCTTCGGCCTCTCATCAGCTCCAAGGGTCTTCAAAGGTTCTGGCAGCATTGATGGCATCTCTGCGTTCTATTCCAGTGAGGATCCAATGCTACTTGGATGACATTTTGATTCTGTCTTCTTCTATCCATGCGGCCCATCGGGATCTGCAAATTACCCTGTCACATCTCCAGAGACACGGATTTTCCATCAACACCAAAAAGAGCCAGCTCTCTCCCACAACCAATTTGCAACACTTGGGAGCAGTCATCGATATCACGTCGTGCCAGGTTTTCCTGTCCCCAGCTCGTGGAAAGATCCTTGCAGAGATCATCAACCAGACCCAGCAACATCAAACTGTCCCCCTGTCACTACTGTCCAAACTTCTGGGGAAGATGGTCTCCTGTATTGGCATCGTCCTGTGGGCTCAGCTCCACTCCCAACCCCTCCAATGGTTCCTGCTTCTCTACCAACAAGCAGGAACCAGCCACATCCATCAAGATCCCGCTCCCACCACAAATCCGGAGATCTCTCATTTGGTGGCGTTTCCCATCAATCTGGAGGGGACTCCTGTTCAGGCACCTAGACAGGCTAGTGATAACCACCAATGCCAGGCTTCTGGGTTGGGGTTCCCATATGCAGGGCCAAGTAGCTCAGGGCGTTTGGTCCAGGTCAGAGCAGACCCTTCCCATAAATTGGCTAGAGCTCAGAGCCATTTTTCTGGCTCTCAAGCATTTCAGGCAATCAGTAACCGGCTCTCATGTTCTAGTCCTTACGGACAACATGCTCACAAAGGCTCATGTCAACCAGCAAGGGGAGACGAGGTCCAAAGCCCTCATGAAAGAGGCTCTATGGTTGGGGTTATGTTGTCGATCTCGGTGGACCACATCTCTGGGGTCGACAACTCCCAGGCCGACTGGCTCAGCAGGAGTCTAATCGATCAGGCAGAATGGTCCATTCCTCTGTCTCTATTCAGGGACCTTTCCCTCAGATTCGGAACACCGGAGGTGGATTTCTTCTCCACTCCTCAAAATGCCCAAGTCACCAGATTCTTCACCAGGTTTCCTTTCCAGGGAGCAGAAGGGACCAATGCTCTTCGGTGCAGATGGACCAAGGGCCTCCTCTACGCCTTTCCCCTGCTTCCCATCATTCTGGCAGTAATTTGGAAGATGTTGGAGGAACGAGCGGAGCTCCTTCTCCTGGCACCCTATTGGCCAAGGAGGCCCTGGTTTGCGGATCTGGTCAACCTATCGGTGGCTTCTCCTTGGAGGATCCCAGCCCATCTAATCTCCCTTCACCAGGGGGCCCTGTTCCACCCAGAGCCCCAGTGGTTCAAGCTGACCATGTGGCACTTGAATAGCAGTGGCTAGAGGAGACTGATCTTCCAGAAAGGATCATCCTCACTATCCTGGCATCTTACAAACCTTCTACAAGGCGTATCTATGATGCCACCTGGAAGGCTTTTTCCCGATGGTGCCTCAGCAGATGGACAGGACTCCATGTCTCTCCACATTCAGATAGTATGTTGTTATGTGCTAAGAGTCTCCACTTAAGCATATTGCTTTTACATTTAAACACTCTAACTTTCAACCTATTCACGTCCTCCAGGTAGTATAAGGGTGGTCAGATCCTTCAACTATATCCTCCTTTAATGTTATTCCTTGCTTGATAGTTTCCTTCCTCCATCTTTTAATTTGATTTTGATCTTGTGCATTGTCAAGAATATTTGTTCTTGCTGTAAAGCTGTTCATATTTTGAATTGGTAGGCTTGGGGCTTATGTCCGTTCAGAAGATGTTGAAGATCATTCTTTTGCTTAATTCTCTCAGCATATGCTGCTACTTCTCTCCTGATCTTAGATGGAACAATGCCAGCAAGAAGATATATTTTCTCAATTGGTGTTGGTTTGAGACAACTTGTCGCTAAGCATACTGCTTCATTGATGGTGATATCAACTTGTTTTGCATGTGCAGAAGTGCCCAACACTGAAGCAGCATACTCTGCTGCAGAGATGCTCAGGGCCAATGCTGATGTGTGTAATGTAGATGGTTGAGCTCCCCACATGTAGTTTATCAATTTCCTGATATTATTCCTTGAGCTGATGTTACCCTTAGTGTTCGGGCAATGCTGTTTAAAAGCGAGAATGCAGAGTGAAACAATCCAAAAACCAATGTAATTTTTTTTAAAAATCTGAAAGAAATTACTGGCAATAATGGTGTGGATCTTTCTTTGCTGCTAATTACCAAGTCCTTTCCATAAAAGCCACATTATAGCTAATTTCTGGACAGTCATTAAAAAATGACAGCCATTCAGACTTCCGGTTTGCGTGGCTTCGGGGCAGCAGGAATTCGTGACAGCTCGCGATTCCTGCTGTGCTAGCCGTCGAGGTACCCCCAATCCAGATGGGTCGGGGGATATGGCTGCCCTGTAGGGACAGCTGAAGATAGAGGGGAATCGGAAAGGGAGGTGGGGGCATCGCAGACCCCCCCTTTCTCCAGGAAAACCCCTTTTTCCCAAGGCGGTGGAGCGGCGGTCAGCAATGGCCGCCACGAAGAAGCCAGCAACCGGGTAAGAACTGTGCTGGAGGAAGAGTGAAGAGTGAAAGTTCTGTCTGAGCCGGGTCAAGTAACACCTTTTAAATTGCCTGGAATTGAGCTGTTTGTTGCTGGAGGATACATTGTATCCCTAAGAAGAGCGAAAAGCAGCGGAGAAGCTGTTAAAGGGAATTTTTTTTTTTTTTTTTTTTTACTCTCCCACCCCACGGAAAAAGTAGAAATATTTGGATATATTAGACATTGAAAGTGGATTGTTTTGAAAGCTAAGATAAGAGACAAAGGGATTTTTGGACATTGAAAAATGTGAGAAATTGGAAAATCTCTGCTGGAGGTATGGATTTTTGATTATTAAAATTCTCATTGCAAGTGGGAAGGGAGAAAAAAAAAATTGGAGCAGAAGCTGAAAAAGGAGGAGATTGATTAGAAGTCTTTGTGGATCCCAAAAGAAGATATATGGTAATTGGACCTCTTTGATTAAAAATTAATTCAGAAAGAGAAAGAGAAGAAGGAAGAAAAGTATTAACTTTTGGAATTTTTTTTCTTTTTTTAATTGCTTTTGATTGTCTTTGATTAAAAATTCTTGTGGTTGTTTTGGAAAAAGTTTCCCTTTTCATAATGGCATCGTCTGTGGATGAACTAGAGATTGAATATCAAAAATATAAAAAAGAAGATACTTTGGGCGTTTCAATTCTTAGAAATGGCGTTATGTTCCTTTGAAAAGTTGATTACGCAGCAGAAGGACTGGGACAAGGAAGAAGAGGAAGAAGAAGCCATCTTTGATGAACAATGGGTCCCTTCTGGAGAGGAGGACAAAAAGGATAAGAAAAAGGGGATTTTAAGAATTATAAAAACAACCAAAAGAGAGAAAAATGAGCGAAAAGATGGAGGCAAGGTTAGAAAGCAAAGGAAAAGGAGCAAGAAAAGCGAAGAGAAAAAACAAAGGGGTAGAAAGGGCAAGGAGAAGAATAAGCAAGAGAGAAAGCGGGGGAGGAGAAGCCTTAATGTGGGGAAGCAAGGCCTAAGGAAAAAAAGTTTATTTAGAGATAATGGGTGAATTTAATTTAGATTAAAAGAGGGATTCTGGAGGGTATATAAGAGTGTGTTTTTATATGTATATTTAGAATATAAAATTTATTATGTAATTTTAGAATTTTTTTTAAACAGAATCCCAAGAAAGATTGCTATATGTAGTATTTCTAAGTTAGGGTAATGAGTTATAGATGTTACTCCAATTGGTGTACAGGAGAAGTATAGTAAAAGAAAAAAAAGATGAATGGATAATTGGAAATAGAACAGACAAAGAATGTTATTGAAAATGGTAATAAGATATGGAAGGATATATATGCTTTTTTTTTTTGGATTTTGTGTATTGATAAAAGGCAATAAAATTTTAATTAATAAATAATTTGGATGGAAAAGAGAAGTAGGGACAAGATATGAAGTTAATATTATATGAAATATTGATATTATAATCTGGAAATGTTATGCCTTATTGGTCTTTTTTTTATTATTTTTTCTTAGAAAAGAATTTATAAGCTGCTATGCCTTGATTTTTTGTGCATTGTTTTTATAAAACTGATAAAAATGGTTTTTATATATATATATAAAAAAGAAAATGATAATAAGATTTGGAAGGAGATATGGGTTGAATATGATGTTTGAATTTGTGTCTGTGTAAAGAGTTTTAACCCGGGAACAGACAACCTTCAGAAAAGATCTTTTAGTTTTGTTTATGTTTTGTGTTTGTATGTTTGTGTATTGTGCTTATGGTAAAACTAACAAAATTTGTTTTTTATAAAAAAAAAAAAAAAGGAAAGAATCAATAAAACCTTGGAGGAATGCTAGACGAGAATAATTTATACAAGCCAGAAAGAAAAGAATATGATGACTATAAAATGGATAAATATGGAAGAGAAATGAAATTGAATAGGAGTAAAGAGAAAAAATGAGAAACTTGCTGAAAGATGTTTGTGTGTCCATATGGAGATGGGATAAATTGGAATTATGCTGTATAAAAATAATGTTTTGTTTGACTTGTAAGGATTTACAATGTTAAGAGGTTTTATGTGTTTATGTATTTAATGGTTAATGATGTGTTGTTTTATCTTTAAAATTAATAAAAATTTGTTTCAAAAAAAAAAAATGACAGCCATTCTTTCCTCACAGGGTTAGCTGTGCCAAAGGAAAGGAATAGCTACGAACACCAAGATTCAACCTGGAAAAGATGGTCTTGAGGCCCTGAGCCATGTAAAGTATTAAATATGACAAAATAACCAGCTCTTTGTCTTGTGCTCAGAAACTAATTGGCAGCCAAAGTAACTCCTTTAGTAGTGGTGTTAGATGAGTGAATCTTAATATTTTCATAACTATGTGATTTGCCATGTGCTGAACCAGCTGAAACTTCTGCATAGTTATCAAAGGCAGCCCTATATACAGTTAGTTACAGTAGTCCAAATGTGAGGTGATAAACTTATAAATGACAGCATAAGATATGAATGCTTGCAACTGGCATACAAAATGTAATTTTGGTTTCATGGTTTTTTAAATTATAAATTATAAATTAAATCATTTATGGACCTAATTTTAACATTACCATATAGTCAAATTCCACTGATCTTTCAATAATTCAAACACCAATATATTATATATTTTTCATAGTTTACGATAAGTTCAGGAAATAAAAGGTTAAGATATCTCGAAGAGAATATCTGCCTCTTGCCAACTCTTCTCTCCCTTTCACTTCATATAGGATGCATAAAATAGTATTAAACAAACAAACAAAAGACTGGCTCTGGTTCCAATTGTATTATTTTTTCTGGTGGTTGCTGTAGTGGTAACATTGCAGTTGTTGTGCACATAGTTAATGTTTTGGAATTGTGCTATAACTTAAACATTGTGCAGGAATTATCCCTCCATCTAAACAGCAATTCAGGGAAGGAATAGTATTTAGTCTTTGAAATAGAGAAGGAGCTTTTTAACTTCAGACAGGTAAAGTGAATCAACGTCTCAAAAGCCAGAGCAATTCAGTGTTAAAGCGGGGGTGGGGGGTGGGGGAGATCTACTACAGTGTATAAGAAAGAGAGCTTTCTAGATTTAAATAATATATAGAAATTTCAAAAATAGAGGAAGATTGTTCTTATATGAGGTGAACAAGACACTAGTTCAAACAGAGAATACATTTAGACTGTCACTTTAAAGTGCTACTCTCCATAATGAGCTGGCAATGGCACTCATTGGACTGCCCTTATGGCTAATTATATTTCTGCCTAGGGGACTAGACCAATGAATGAAGCTGCCTTTGTTTTGAATCTGAAACAATCTAAGGAAAATGAGCAGTGGATTCCTCTGACTTCGTTTTTCTTCCAGTGAAGCACTTTTTGACAATATGGGTTAATATGGGTTGATACAAGAATGAACAAATGTAGGCAGATGCTTAGAACAGGTGCATTAGCCATCTGACAAACTTACTGCCTTGCCCTATGCTTATTATGTGGCAATCAAACAATATTTAAACATACAACTAGCACTCTTCAGAAAGCGTGTTAAACCCATGTCCAAAAATAGCCCAACCAACAAATCACAGGTATGAAAGAGAGGGTTGCGGTGAAGTAGGAGAGAGAGTAATAGTAAGCTCTGTTCTTGGCTTGTGCTGAAAAGAAATGACAGTGACTGTAGCATGTGATCATAGTAAGTAGCTATATCTTACAGCACCCAGAAGTAAGTAATATGGCATAGGGATAACCTCTCTTCAAAGTAATAAAAAACAGTAAAAAGTGCAATCATGGGAAATACCTTCCCAGCAGAACCAGTAAAAAAACTGTAAAATACTCATTATTTACAAAATAGCTTTTTTTTTTTTAGAAAGGACTAATCTTATGTTACACAAACATAGACTGACTCTGTGTTGCTAATTCTGATTTTTAAATACAAATCTAGTTCACTTTCATAACAGTGCTAAGGCCAGGTATATAAGAGGCCCACATAACAACTGACAATTACTTTTGGAAGAACTTATTATGTTTTACATGGGTAAGACTCAGTAGAAACCAACAGTCCAGTCTGCAATCCAAACCAACATGGCCATAGAGAGCAGCAGCCAGTAAATGGACATGTTTGCAGGACCTTAAAATAACCAGTAAAAATTGAGCAAATCCTAACCCCTGACTTTGTCATCAACCACATGGTTATGATGCATGTTAGCAAAAATTGTTTCAGAAGAGAAGGGAAGACTTTACAGGTAGTCCTTGACTACCATTCCTAAACAAGGTTGTTGTTAAGTGAATTGTGCCTGAATTTACAACCTTTTTGCCATGATTGTTAAATGAATCACTGCAGCTAAGTAAATCATGAGATCATTAAATGAATCTGGCTTCCCCCATTGACTTTGCTTGACAGAAGCTGACTGGGAAGATGTAAATGCAATCAGATAAATCCAGGATGCTGTAACTATTGTAAATACATGCTGGTTGCCTGGTGTCCATATTTTGATCACATGTCCATGGAAATGCTGTGAATGGTGATAAGTGCAAGTACTAGTCGTCTGTCATTTTTTTCAGGGTGGTTGTAGCTTTGAACAGTTGCAAAATTAGTTGTTGTAAATCAAGGACAATCTGCACCTAAACTGGAATAAAGCTGACTTTAATTGCCTAACTGGCTGGAAAGTAAATAAATCTAGCTGTTCAGCAAATTCTCTCATCATTAAAAAATCTCATTCTAATCTAAGATGATATTCTAAGCATCATTAAAAATTATATAAAATAATAATGCAGAAGAAAATAATTTAAAAATATACAATTTATTTTATTTGCCTCACATGAGCTGGACATCTAAATCAAGGGACTCCAAATTTCATCTCTCTCGTTTGTCAGATCTAAGGTTGCAGTACTATACTCTAGAATTAAACTTCAGAGAATTGAATGTTCATAATAAATAAGCACTGTCAACTTCACATTTAGTATCTCTTCCCTTTTTAGCCTTTTTTAAAGCCTCGTTTTTAGACATTCTTTACTCAAACAGGAATGAAGTAACGTCTTGAAAATAAGTATTCTTTATTCAGTGTCTGTTCTGTATGTAGCTGCTTTGTTTATAGTGATAGAGACATATGCTGGCTGCTAATGTTACACCATATGCAAAGAAACAAAATGCCTTTTATGCAAATGGACTTTTCATTCTTGTTACTAGCTAAGTGTTACATGGAATTAAGATGCATGAAGAGGTGTAAAAATCTGTGTCTATTTAGATTTGCCTGAATTTGAGAGAACTGAACACCAGGGTAGCAAGTGGGGAATGACATTTTGAACTCCTACCTCTAAGAATGAGCAAGCCATTCTAATGGAGGCTGTTGAAGAGTAGAAAAACCACTTAAAATGAATGTGCGGCCAGCATCTTGGGTGCTAAAAAAAGCAGGTGTAAAGAAACACTTTGCAATAATCACTATGGTGAAAGCAAGGCATATTTACACTTAGCCATTGAGGTGGGCTGGAAAAGAGCAAATCGTTCTATTACTATTCAGGCAAGCCATGATAGACAATTGCATTTGAGTAATATCTTTTCAAATATTGAGTTGGATTGACCAACTGGTTTATCAGATTTAGTTCTGCAATTTTGGAATGTTGCAGTTTATTTAAGAAGGAGAGGCAGAACAGATTTGACTTAAATATCTCACTCTATAAAATGGACTTACTGTATCTTCAGTTTGCAGAGGCATTTGAGTTTTTATGATACTTTATGGTTTTGGTTAATGGACAAGAAAGCACAGAACTGATTAAATACAATCTCATGATGATGATGACATTGAGAATGCATTGTGGAACATTTATTATGTTTAACATGAAAAAGAAATATCAAGAAGGGGTGGCTATTGTAACAGCTGAAGTAAAAATCACATGGTTATCCTAATCAAGATTTGTAAAAAATTCATAAATTTATCCATCTGACCAGATCCAGAAAGTTATATTTGTATTCTTCTTCTTACCATGAATTCAGCAAAGTGCCAGCAATTCAGCAAAGTGACAAATTATCAGGCTTTCATATGAAATTGGATTTGCTTTTTTGTTGTTTTAAATAAACACTTTTTAGTGTTTAAATAAACACTTTGTGTGATCATATTTGAAATGACTTTAAGAATGTGAACTACATAAAAACATAGAGTATAGATCAGTGTTTTTAAATTTCAATCACATATTATAGTTTCCTTGACTGGATTTGACTGCTTTGATAATTCAGGATAATTGTTTTACTCGGGTGAAAAGATGAATTTTAGTTATGTTATTATCAAGCTGCTTGGACTCTATGATGCCATGTATTTGTTCAAGTTAAGGAAATATTTAATTTACACATAAAAATATCATCAACATTCTTAATAATGTTATGGTGCCCAATGAAAATGAGGCTGATGACTTTAAAGAGAACTTCAAGACAGCTAGATGCCTTAACAGTGATGCAGGAATAAGACAGAGAAAAGTAACTGCTTTGATAGTGGCTTTTCATCCTTTCCTTCAAGACCATTTTCTATACCCTCTATGACTATCTACTTTCATAAGTTGGCATTTATCACTGCTCGGATCCCAGTCAAATGCTACCTCCTGGGGGTTTCTTGATCAGCTAAGCAGCAGAGCTCAGAACAATAAAGGGTCTATCTATTTCTTAGGGATTAACTGTCTTGAACTCCTCCCAGATATAAATACTAGGAAATGCCTCAATTGCTTCTATTGAATCTTCTCAGCTATAGTCTAACACAAAACAAAGTCAAGTAATTTTCTCTCAGATATCTAGTATAGTTAGCCCTCACAGTGATCCTCAGGGGTTCACCTGGCTCCCCTTTACCCAAGAGGGCCCTGATTACCTGAAACAAGGTTGCTGGTTGGCTATCAATGGTTACAATAAAAGCAGAAAAGAGTGTTTCACTGCTCTTACCACCACACAATAGGACCTAATAAAGTCTCTTATCTGTGCCTAAATGGCTTCCTATTTTATTTTATTGCAATATCTGCTGGAGGTCCTCTGTAAACAGATGCCCTATGGGATTTATGGTCATAAAGAATTCACACAGGCATATTTCAATTTAAGTGTCTTGTCCTGTGTTCATTCCAAACTGTGACTAAGGTTTCACTGAACCATGCACCAGAGCCTTAGAATCAGCTCCAAGTTCTCTGAATCCTACTGGGTCTATCAATAACTTGGGATAGACTGATTGCATACCCACAAGGGAATGATCTATCCATGGCAAAGGACTATATTAATGTCCTTCAACCCCAGATCACCATGCCCCCACCCTGAGACAAAAATTAGATCTTATGTGTGACTTTTGCTCTCACAAACAGGGCATCAATAAGCTGGCTCAAGTCCATGAACTCCCAGCCAATCTCCAACTCTGGGTAAGTCTGCTAACAACATCAGTCTGGGAAAACTCTACCACCAACTCACACAGATTATTGGCAGGGCCACTGCTATACTGCAAGGAGATAGACGAGCAGCAAGTCCAAATGATTCCTACAGCCTAATTTTACAAAGAAACTCTTGCATCTGACTATGTCCAGGACAGCATAGTCATTAAATAATCTTTACAATCCTTCAGTAAATGTTCATTTCATAAATTAACTATTGTTAATATTGTTAATGTTTTTTTATAACAAATTTTATTAATTTTACTAAAACAATACACAATCCAGGCATAACAACTTGAAAAATCTTTTCTAAAATACTAATAATAATAATAATTAAAGAAGAGAGCCAATAGAATGTTATAACTATGTATCATTGCAACTATGTATCATTGCAACTATGTATCATTCATGTGTTTGCAACATTGTATCATTCACGTGTAATCATTAACTTCTGTCTCTTCAGTGACCTTTGCAAGGCACGTACAAGGGACAAGGAGCTAGACGGTTGTTAATAAGCTTATCCACATTGTAAATAATCTGTCCGGTATGCAGCTTTGTAAACATGCACATCCTGATGAGATTACCATGTTTGACTTGAGCTTTGATTAAATCATTTTCTTGTGAAAAAGCACAATAAAAGAGCGTGTGCCAAGACATTCGGGGCGCGCTCATCAAGAGGAAACCTCGCTTCCTGTCGTTTCACTTCCCTTCGCTCCCTATCATGAGCCGCCCATCAGATGCGGAATGGCAGATACCGCATTCTGGTGACCCCGATGTGATTCCCTAAGGGGGATATGTAGCGACGCGCCCATATCTTATCAGCTCGATGGGAGCTGTGCATCGCCAGGCCTGAAGCGAATTGCACGTCATCGGATCTGAAACACGGTCTCGACTTTCGTAAGTATGGGTGGAAACTTTTCTCAACAACAGACGCAGCATCTGAAGGAATTGAGGGAGTTAGTCGCTTCTTCTTCTAAATACTCTGCTAATTTAAAGGGCTCGCCTGTAAAAAAGAAATCTATTGCTACATTATTGGCTTATGTGTGGCAACATTGTCCCAATTATTCAGAGGAAGGGTCCTTAAAAATTTCCACTTGGCAAAAAATTGGTGAACATCTCCATAGTCCTCCTCGTGCACCTATTGGCATTTTGGTCACTTGGAGGAAAATTATGGAGGCTTTAAAAGTCCATTATAAAATAGAAGCAGGGAGTATGTTTGAATCTCCCTCGCCAAGTTATGATAACTTTTCAATTTTCCCTAACTCAGGCAGAAGCTGCTGCCATTATTCAACAATGCCCCACATGTAGTAAGCAAGGACATTCCATTCCCATAGGAGTAAATCCTAGAGGATTAAAAGCTTGTGAAATTTGGCAAATGGATGTAACTCAGTATCCACCTTTTGCCCCTTGGAAATATTTGCACGTTTCCATAGATACATATTCAGGGTTTATTCTGGCTACCCCTCAAAGGGGAGAAACTGTAAAACATGTCATCAATCATTCAATTCGTACCTTTGCCTCGCTGGGACGTCCAAAAGAAATCAAAACTGACAATGGACCTGCCTATACAAGTTCTGCGTTCCAGGACTTCTGTAACAGATGGGATGTAACGCACAAGTTTGGGATTCCCTACAACAGCCAGGGGCAGGCTATTGTGGAACGAGCGAACTTGTCTCTGAAACATGCTCTTGATCGATATTCGTTGCGGGAAAAAACCCCGAACCTCCCAGCATTGCAAAATTCTCTTAACATTTGTCTTTACACTTTAAACTTTCTCAATCTGACTGGCATTCCTCCCACTTCTGCTGCTTCGTGTCATTTTTCCTCCCCCTCACCCCCGCCTAACAGACCTCTGGTATATTATTGCAGATTGCCAGATCCCGCATGTCAGGGTCCCGCTGAGCTTCTCACTTGGGGACGAGGCTACGCTGCGATCTTACTGCCAGACAAAACCACTTGTTGGATACCTGGTTAGACCCTATCATGGGAATTCCTCTGCTACATCTGTATCTTAAAATTCTTCCTGATATTCTTGCCTATATCTTCTTTGCAATTTCTACCTTACTTCAACAAAACCTATGCTTCCTGTCAAAAGACTATTCGTGTTAAAACCATTTCATTAACAGAAGGCTATTATACTTGCTCCATGTGGGTACGTCATGAAAATGCTACACGTAGTTTTCACTCTGTCACTTCTGTTTTGTTTAAAGAACACTCTACCACTCGCTCTTTTGTTCCTTCTTTACTCTTCCTATGGAAAGGAACCTTAAAATCTTTTCCTCTATTCAATCTAAAACATAGGGGGACCTAAATGTCCTTCTATCGTATTATGGGTTTCCCCACCCCAACTAACATCCTTGATGAGTTACCAAATTAATCTTTATTGTCATTATTGTAATTATTATCCTTTTTCTACTCATTGAATTCCCTCCTCATTTCACAAATGTTCTACAACTAACTTGTCCATAGCCCTCTCTCCTGCTTGTGATGTTTTTATATACCCGAACTCTGATCCTGTCAACAAACGACACTTCAAAAGAACTGTCCATGACGATCCGCAGAAGCCTCATAGAAGATATAATATTACTTGGACTATAACTGACTTTCAAGGCGTTCGTTTAAGTTCTACAACCAATTTTTCTTGCATAGAAGACTTCTACCCACCACTTCAATTCGATTTGGCAGACGCACCCACACAACCAGGGGATATTCTGAAATCTACACCACTTCAGGAGGAACTTTAACATCACGCCTGAAAGGAATGTATTTTATCCCTGGCAATAATTTTGTTTGGACTTGTTCCACCGGTTTCATGGCATGTGTCCACGGGGATGAAATTGTTAAATCCAAATCATTTTGCATTCAAGTATGGCTTGTGTGTATAACTCTGATGATTTTATATCCCTACAGGTACCCATGGAATACCCCCTCTTGCAAAATCGTAGAGGCTTAGATCTGTTATTTTTTAAAACAAGGGGGATTGTGTGCTACGCTTAAAGAAGAATGTTGTTTTTATGCCGACAGCAGGGGGGCTTGTTTTCTATTTCGCCATGGTTTACAACCTTTTTAACTGCATTGGCAGGATCATTAATAATATTATATTGATATGTATTATAGGACCTTGTTGTTTTAATAGAATATTGCAATTTTTTTTAAAAAAATTAATTATCCTCCATAACTGCTGATGTTAATGTGCAATTGCAAGCTCATGTTATATCCTCAACACCGGACGAAAAAATGTCATTGCTGAGTTACCGCTCCTTGGACAACCCTGACGGGTCGCACTCTTGCCTAGATGACGGGGACGGCAAACATTCTATAAAAATGGTTCCTGTCTTCTCGGACTAGGAAGAAGACTCGTCATAAATAATAAAAACAGAGGAGATGTTGTAACTATGTATCATTGCAACTATGTATCATTCATGTGTTTGCAACATTGTATCATTCACGTGTAATCATTAACTTCTGTCTCTTCAGTGACCTTTGCAAGGCACGTACAAGGGACAAGGAGCTAGATGGTTGTTAATAAGCTTATCCACATTGTAAATAATCTGTCCGGTATGCAGCTTTGTAAACATGCACATCCTGATGAGATTACCATGTTTGACTTGAGCTTTGATTAAATCATTTTCTTGTAAAAAAGCACAATAAAAGAGCGTGTGCCAAGACATTTGGGGCGCGCTCATCAAGAGGAAACCTCGCTTCCTGTCGTTTCTCTTCCCTTCGCTCCCTATCATGAGCCGCTCATCAGATGCAGGATGGCAGATACCGCAATAGAACATACAAAATAATTCCAAATTGTAATATCAATATTTACATTATCTGTTTAACTTCATATCGTATCCAGACTTCTCCTTTTATCCAAATTATATTTCTTGCTTATTAAAATTGTATTGCCTTTCATAAACATACAAAACACAGAACATAGAAAAAAACAAAAACAAAACTAAAACATCTTTTCTGAAGGCTGCCTGATCCCGGGTTGAAACTCTTCTCACAGACACAAATTCAAACATCATATTCACTTTATATATCCTTCCATATCTTATTATCATTTTCTTTTTTTTTTATAAACCAATTTTATTAATTTTACAAAAACAGTGCACAAACAATCAAGGCATAACAGCTTATAAATTTTTTTCTCAAAAAAATAGTAATAATTAAAGAAGAAAACCAATAGAACATAATGATTCCCAATTATAATATCAATATTTATTTTATCTATTTAACTTCATATCTTATCCCAACTTCTCCTTTTCATCCAGATTATTTCTTGTTAATTAAAATTTTATTGCCTTTTATCAACATACAAAACCCCAAAAAACATAACAAAACCTTTATATATCCTTCCATATCTTATTACCATTTTCAATAACATTCTTTGTCTGTTCTATTTCCAACTATCCATTCATCTTTTTTCTTTTACTATACTTCTCCTATACACTAATTGGAGTGACGCCTTTAACTCATTTCCCTAACTTAAAAGTACTTCATATAACACTTAATTTATCTTGGGATTCTGTTTAGTAGTGTTGTGTACGCAATATAATTAATAAAGTGTGAGCTTGGAGTAAGTGCAGGGTTCTGGCCCTGCACTTCTGATTGGCTGTTAAGCAGCTGGACCAGATTGGCCCGTTCCAGGGAATCCGATTGGCCCTTAACAGAGAGTTCTTATTGGTTATAAAAGCTAGTGTTCCTAGCTTGTTATTGGTTAAACGTTACAAGGTTTGCCTATATAAGGCGGGTTTTACTGATGTTAAATGAGCAAGTCACGATGTAAATAAAGAGCTGAAGTTCACCGTTCAGAAACTTGTCTCCATTCTTTCTCGCCCATGCTCAAACTTAACACTGGCGACGAAGGTGGGATGTGGAGACATCTGAACCAACGAAACTTCGAAGAACACTGAGCACGTGACAGACGATGCCAACAACAGAACCATGTCCGGTGGCACTGTACCACCCGCTCCGTTTGATCCATCACAAGAAGACTGAGAGTCTTACATGGATCGTTTCCAAATGTTCCTAGAGACGAACAAATTTTTTGGACACCACAGCCAGGAAGAAACGGGTGGTGTTCCTGATGCATTGCGGTCCAACCGTATTTAAGATGGCTAAGGCACTAGCCAAACCCCGAGATGTGAAGGCCATGGATTGGGACGACCTCGAACCTATCCTGCGAGACCACTATGCCCTGACCGTGCCTACGCTCGTGAGACGCCACGAGTTTTATCAAAGAAACCAGTGAAAGGGAGAGAGCGTGGCCGACTTCATAGCAGACCTCCGAAATTTGGGAGGCCTCTGCGGATTCACCGATCTAGAAGAAGCACTAAGAGATTGCATAGTTCTGGGATTAGATGCACCAGGCGTCCAAAGCAAGCTGATGGCGAAAGGCAACATCAGCCTTGCCGATGCCATTGCCGATGCTACCACAGCGGAAGCAACCAAGAAGTTGGCTGCACAACTATGCCGAAACCGCACTCCGGTACCACCACCGGCCAGCGAAATCTCACCTAGTTCAGAAGGGCAGCTTGCGACAACGCACCACGAGGACCTCTCTTCGTCGTCAGACAGCGACAAAGAAGGGGTCCATCGACTGCGGTCTGACCGGGACTCTCGGCCGAAGCCCTTACGCCCTTGTGCTGGCTGTGGAGCCAACCATGCCAGATCTGAATGCAGTTTCCGCGATGGGAAACGAGATCACATTGGACGGGTCTGCCGCAGCTTGCCAGGCCCCAGCCAGGCCTCCAAAGGGGCTAACTATTGCCAATCGACAGGAAACCGTTCTGTAAGGCGAGAGCCAGTAAACCACTCCTACAGAAATCAAGCTTTGCAGAAAGAAGAGGCTCACCATACTATCACTATCGTTCACGCCTCATCCTTGGACACTAAGAAAATCTGAGTCACGGTAGCTATCGAGAACCAGCCTTGCCACATGGAGGTCGACTCAGGATCGTTCCTCTTGATGGTGTCATGGAAGACACTCAAGCAACTCATCCCCACAATTCAACGCCAAGATCTCCGTTTCCAACGCCTCATTCTCAAGGACTACCAGGGGAATCGAATCCCCGTCATCGGGTCCTGCCAAGTCCGAGTCTCTTTCAAGAAGCACACAGCATACTTTCCTTTAACGGTCATCGATAGAGATAGGCCTAGCCTACTGGGCCTCCAATGGTTTGCGCCACTCGGCATTGAAGTGGCCGGCATAAACCGAGTCGGTGGCTGTGACTGGGAGGAAGTCCTTATCTCTGAGTTCAGGGACATCTTCGCGAACAGCTTAGGCGAGTACAAGGGGACCCCGATCTCATTCAGCTTAGATCCAAAAATAGCTCCCATTCGCCTAAAGCCCCGTCGAGTTCCGTTTGCCTTAAAATCGAAAATCGACGAACAACTCGACAAACTGATAGCTCAGGGGTGTTGGAGCTCATCAATCACTCCCCATGGGAAACCCCTATTGTAACACCCATTAAGCCAGATGGGTCAATCCGAATTTGTGGGGACTACCGGGCCACTTTGAACCACGCCCTGCAGCAGAACGCATATCCAGTTCCGGTGGTGCAGCACCTCCTCCATTCCCTGGGAGGCGGAAAAGTTTTCACTAATTTGGATTTAGCTCAGGCATATCAGCAATTACCAGTAGATGAAAAAACGGCACAGGCCCAAACTATTGTGACGCACCGAGGTGCCTTTAAATGTACCCGGCTGCAATTCGGAGTAAGTGTAGCCCCGAGGATTTTTCAGAGCCTTATGGAAAGGTTATTGCAAGGGATTAAGGGCGTGGTCCCCTATTTTGATGATGTATTAATTGCAGCCCCTACAAAAAAAAATCTTACAGGACCGGTTAAAATTAGTCCTAAAAAAATTCCAAGAGGCCGGTCTTAAGGTTAAAAAAAAAAAGTAAATTGTGTATTGACAGTGTTGAGTTTTTAGGGTACCTGATTGATAGCCAGGGCATTCACCCTACTGAAAGTAAATTAAAAGCGATCAAAAACGCTCCCAGGCCACGAAACAAGGCCGATCTCCAGGCATTCCTAGGCCTCATCAATTTTTATAATGTATTTTTACCGCACAAAGCAACTGTCGCTGAACCGTTACACCGATTGTTAGATAAAAAAGCAATTTGATTATGGGGTTACCGTGAAGAACAGGCATTCCGAAATGCTAAATAACTGCTCACTTCTGAGTCTGTACTCATGCAGTATAACGAGACTTTGCCGTTAGTTATAACCTGTGATGCATCACCTTTTGGGGTGGGTGCTATTTTGAGCCACGTACTGCCTAATGGGAACGAAGTCCCTGTTGCATATTTTTCAAAGACTCTGTCAAAAACAGAGCGGAACTATGGACAAATTGATAAAGAAGCCCTTGCAATTGTCTCAGCTGTGAAAAGATTTCACGAATACATGTATGGTAGGGTTTTTACTATTGTGACTGACCACAAGCCTTTATTGGGGATAATAGCCGGAGATAAGCCAACTCCCTACATATTATCCCCTAGGATGACCCGATGGTCAGAATTCTTAGCTGCTTATAACTATCGGCTACAATATCGCCCGGGGAAGGCCATTCCCCACGCTGACACATTGAGCTGAGCACCGCTTCCAGAGACTCTCGATGATCCGGCACCAACGGTAACCACATTGCAAATCGAAGCACTCAACTCGCCACCACTGACCGCCTGAGATATCGCGAGAGAAACCAAACGCGACCACACCCTAGCATGAGTCCTAGGCTGGGTAGAACGCGGATGGCCATTGGACCAGTTATCAGATGACTTCACACCATTCAAATCTCGATAGACCGAACTCTTCTCCCAGAAAGGCTGTGTCATCTGGGGCGATAGAGTCGTTATTCCAGAACGGCTCCGAAAAGCACTGCTGAGAACTTTGCACGATGGCCACCCCGGCATCATGCGAATGAAAGCCCTTGCATGAAGCTACGCATGGTGGCCGGGCATTGACAAGCAAATCGAGCAGTGGGTTAAAGCTTGTCCCAAATGCCAAGAAGTCAGCAACGCCCCACCAAAAGCCATGCCTACTGAATGGGAAACACCACGTGGACCCTGGTCCCGAATTCACCTGGACTTCATGGGGCCAACCAAGGGCTACACCTTCCTGCTTACCATCGATGCCTACTCCAATTGGCTCGAAATTCATCGCATGACAACGACCTCCGAGGCGGTCATCAAGATTCTAAACAGACTCTTTGCAACCCACGGATTACCAGACATCCTGGTATCCGATAACAGCCCACAATTTACTGCACTAGCGTTCGAGCAGTATCTCGCTGACCGCGGCATCCGCCATGCGCTCACCTCGCCTGCGCACCCTGCAACCAATGGCCGAGCAGAACGCATGGTTCAATTTGTGAAGAAAACCTTGCAAAAGGTAGACTACGACAACATTGATGACAAGGTCAACCAAATCCTCTTCTTGCAACACATCACCCCACATAGCGTCACCAACAAAACTCCCGCTGAACTGCTAATGGGACGAAAGCTCCGCTCCCACCTTGACCGGTTGCACCCTGCGTATGAACCAGAGAAACCACTAGGATCCAGCGGCCGCTGTCGCACCTTCCAGGTAGGAGACCTGGTTTATGCAAAAAACCTATCGGGCGACCCGTTGTGGGTGGAAGCGACAGTAGTATGTGTAACCGGCCCTAGATCCTACCTCGTGCAATGCCTTGACGATAAACTTTGGAAACGGCATATCGACCAATTACGGTCGTGGCTTGCAGCGGCCAGTTCGCAACTCCCCTATGATCAAACTGAGGGGGGGGGAGGTACGGAAGAAGATGAAGCCCTAGGAAACCCATTTGAAGGAAACGACGATTTAATAGAAACTCAGGAAGCGGAGCCGGAGGGAGAAACATTTGCACCTCAGGAAATCGCGGAAAATGTGGGCAACAACGTAGAAGTGAACTCTGAACCAGAGACAGCCCCACTGCCAGACAACGATCTACCTCAGCGGGATTGCAACCAGCCGATACAACGAAAATCAAAAAGACTAAAAAGACAACCGTCCTATTTAAGGGACTATGTAACTGGCCCTGAACTAAGGAACCAGGGGGAAGGGGTGTTGTGTATGCAATATAATTAATAAAGTGTGAGCTTGGAGTAAGTGCAGGGTTCTAGCCCTGCACTTCTGATTGGCTGTTAAGCGGCCGGATCGGATTGGCCCGTTCCGGGGAATCCGATTGGCCCTTAACAGAGAGTTCTTATTGGTTATAAAAGCTAGTGTTCCTAGCTTGTTATTGGTTAAACGTTACAAGGTTTGCCTATATAAGGCGGGTTTTACTGATGTTAAATGAGCAAGTCATGATGTAAATAAAGAGCTGAAGTTCAACATTCAGAAACTTGTCTCCATTCTTTCTCGCCCATGCTCAAACTTAACAAGTAGATTCTAAAATTACACAATAAATTTTATTCTCTAAATACACATATAAAAACACAATCTTATGTACCTTCCAGAATCCCCCTTTTATCCTTAATTAGATTCACCCATTGTCTCTAAATAAAGTTTTTTTCTTTAGATCTTGCTTCCCACTATTGAGGCTTCTCCTCCCCCCCTTTCTCTCTTGCTTATTCTTCTCCTTGCCCTTTTTACCCCTTTGTCTCTCCTCCTCCCTTTTCTTACTCTCTTTCCTTTGCTTTCTAACCTTGCATCCACCTTTCCTCTCATTTTTCTCTTTTTTGGTTGTTTTATCAAACCTTAAAATCCCCTTTTTCTTATCCTCTTTCTCCTCCTCCCCGGAAAAAACCCATTGTTCATCAAAGATGGCTTCTTGTTCCTCTTCTTCTTTGTCCCAGTCATTCTGCTGCGTAATCAACTTTTCATAAGTACATAACGCCATTTCTAAAAATTGAAATAAAGTGCCCAAAGTATCTTTTCCATCTTGTTCTTCCTTTTTATATTTGTGATATTCAGTCTTTAGTTCATCCACAAGCGATGCCATCCTGAAAAGAGAAACTTTCCCCAAAACAACCAACCAAGTATTTTTAATCAAAAATAATTCAAAAAAAATTCCAAAAGTTAATACTTTTCTTCCTTCTTCTATTTCTCTTTCTGGGGTTACTGTTTAATCAAAGAGGTCCAATTACCATATATCTTTCTTTGAGATTCTAGGCAATCTCCTCCTTTTTCCACTTCTGCTCCAATTTTTTTCCTCTCCCTTCCCACTTGCAACATCAATTTTTAAATGATCAGAAATCCATACCTCTAATAAGGGTTTTCCAATTTCTTAAATTTTTGAATCCAATGTCCAAGGACTCTTTTGTCCCTTAACTTCAACTTTCAGAATAGTTCACCTTCAGTGCCCAAACAAATTTCAAATCTTCATCTGCCGTTTCCATGGGGTGGGAGAGTGAAGAAAAAAAAGTTCCCTTTAACAGCTTCTCCGCCGCTTTCGATCTTCTTAGAGATACAATGTATCCTCCAGCAATTCAGACAGCTCAGTTCCAGTGAGTTTAAAAGATGTTGATTGACCCAGCTCAGCCAGCACTTTCACTTTTCTTGCTTCCTCCAGCACAACCTTACCCGGTTGCAGGCTTCTTTGTGGCGGCCATTGCTGACCGCTGCTCCAACACCTTGGGAAAAAGGGTTTTTTCCAGACGAGGAGGGGGTCTGCGACACCCCCAACCCCCTGTCTGACTCCCCTCTCTCTTCGGCTGTCCCTACAGGGCAGCCATATCCCCCTGACCCATTTGGATCGGGGGTACCTCGGTGGCAAGCGCAGCAGGAATCGTGAACGGTCACAAATTCCTGCTGCCACTGAAGCTACGTGGAACCGGAAACCAATATTGTTAATGTTCAGTATCTATTTACTGCCACTTAGTTGGGGACCAGATTTTGGTAGCCAGATCAGGTATCTAGATAAACCTTTTTTTTTCTAAAGGCATTTCTTACATTTGACTTCCCTTACTATCCCAAAATTTAAATGGTAACAAGAAAGCCCAACTGATAAGAAGGTAAGCAAGAAAAATCATTACTTTGAACACATTTAGGGGATGAATACCTCAACAGCTGCTACTAACATTTTCAAATGCCAAATGATAGTAATATTACTTACTAATTTTTTGTAGTTATGTTATGACTTTTCAAAATCTTTTCTTTCATTCCTTCTTTTGCAAAAGCTATTTGAACTATCCCCTTCAAAATGCTTTAGCAGGTTAAAAATACAAAAGGCTATTTCATTCTTACAGCTTACTATTCTCAGTAACAGGTAATTTTAGACTATAAACTAAATTGGCTTATGGGGAAAAAGCCTTTCTTAGCTTGAAACATACATGTAAAGTATTAAATCTACTGGAGACTGCTCTTCAATGGTCTCCTTATGGGAACATTTGCAGGGAGTAGTTATGGGTGATCCCAAATCTTCCCCTTTATCTGAAAATGAATTTCAAGGCACTGATCTGTAGGCTGGCACCTCATTCTGTCACGGTTGTCTTCAGCCTGCCATTGTTTCCCTCAAAGTCAGCTATCTCTGACTCTCAGGGGAAGAAAATAATCACCAAAGTTTGTTGACTTGAATCAGTAGAAAATGCTTGTGACTTAAACACCTAGGCTAATCTATAGAAAGTTAATTTTTGTGTTCTTCAGTAGCCAGAATTTCTGTCTACATACGACATTTCTTGTCTGCAATAAAGCAGTTTATTGAGCTCCACTAAGTCTGCAAATATTCTGCTATTATTGTCAGGTGCAAAAGACCAGGACCGTATCTGAAGTTCCAATGAAAATCATGCCAATGCACAAGAATCTACTCCAGGGCTATCAAACTCCTGGTCTGCAGGCCAGATGCATCACATGCTGGCCACGCCCACGCCTGGTTTAGCAAAGGGTGGAAAAGTCCCGATATGTCATATGATGCAGCTGTGACAATATCTCTTACATTCTTACACTGCAAAAACATATGGATTACACAACTCGATCAGGGCAAATCAATAGACGCAATCTACATAAACTTCTGTAAAGCCTTTGATTCAGTAGTACACGACAAACTACTCCTAAAACTAAAATCTTATGGTATCTCTGGACAACTGCATAACTGGATAGAAGCATTCCTGTCAAACAGACAACAAAGGGTCAAAATTGGGAGTGTCCTATCAAATTCTGTACTTGTCAATAGTGATGTCCCCCAAGACAGTGTTCTTGGACCAACTCTCTTCATACTCTACATAAATGACCTTTGTGATCATATTAAAAGCAACTGCGTTCTCTTCGCTGATTATGTAAAGCTGTTCAATACCACAGACAATACTGCTACCCTTCAAAAAGATATTGACTATGTATCAGAATGATCAAACAAATGGCAACTTCAAATCTCAACAAATAAATGCTCTGTCTTACATATTGGCAAAAAAAATCAGAAAATAAAATACAAACTGAATAGTCAAGACCTTACTGATGATCCCAGCTCTGTAAAGGACCTTGGAATACTCATCTCTAATGATCTAAGTGCTAGAGCCCACTGTAACTACATAGCCAAAAAGGCATTAAGAGTTGTTAACCTAATCCTACATAGCTTTTTCTCTGGTAATATCACACTACTAACTAGAGCATACAAAACATTTGCTAGACCAATACTTGAATACAGCTCATCAGTCTGGATTCCTCTTTTGACTCCACACCAGGTTCTGTCACTACTTCTCCAATAATTAAACAATAAATAATTGAGCTCCTGGTAGGTTTATAGTTATTGTCATCCCTAATGAGAAATCTGACACCTTTGGAAATGCAAATTTCTGAGAAATTTTGAAACCATAATGTGAGCATTCTCACCATGGTCATTGTAGTAAATTGTCAATTACAACCTCTGTGAAAAATTAATGAGATTCCTCCTTACTTCATTACATGTCTTTGGAATCACTGCAGTTTACTTATGTTTATTTTCTCTCAATGCATAAAGAAACAAGGAGTGTAATCATTTAAAAATATTGTTTCTTCTGACCTTTGTTGGGGGTCAGAGGTGCTTTTCTAAATAAAAATAATGTGCTTTGAAGCATGACCAACTTCCTATTTACTAATTTTTAATTAATAAATAGGTGGGCTATTAGTGAGCTTCCACAAGGAAGTTATATACTATCATGTCGATTCAGCATTTTTCACAGTGCTGAATGAGTGTAAATATTGTAACTTGAGGGCATTATTGCAACTATGGTGAAATTTTAGCAGGCAAAAGAGTGAAAATTCTTTGAAGAGAACACAAATCTCGAAAAAATAATGTTAAAGTACTTTTAAGTAGTGTTAAAGTAACACCAACTAAAATTAGAAAAAAAACACCCCACAAGTAAGTGAATAATACTCATTCCAATGTGCAATAACCTGGTCTCACAGACACTCTTTAAATGTGTGATTTGTATCTTGCTCATCCCTGGAAGGTTTCTTAGAGATTTAAGAAAGAATATTTACTATATTTGAAAACATTTTGATAAAGATAGCTCTGTGTGGATAGTTTTCGAAGACAAAAGTTTATGTACAGCATATACAGATGTGTTAAATAAAGCAATATAGGCAAATCTTTTGACTTGAGGGCTGTATCTGTTACCAGGTAGGGATGGGATAGAGGCTGTGAATGGATACGTATATTCACAGCTTTTCTGGGGATGCTCGAAAAAAATGGAAAATCCTGTTTTTCTTTTCTCAGTGAGTCTGCTTTAGTTTGTTGATTCCTGTAACCATTTGGCAGCAACAGGATAGTGATCTCAAACCATATTGCTGGGGACTGAGTCATCTTAGAGATCCAAATCATGACTGTTAGATTCACTTCAAGATGGAGTTAGGTTGCTTTTTGGATTAATTAAAACATGTCTTGCTGCATATGTCTGGTGGAGCCACTGGCTAAAAGAGATGGGGGCCCTTTAAGGGGACTAAAGAGACATTCCAGCATGCAATTGTTTTGGGGAAGAAAACATCTGAGATCAAACCCATAGACTATATCTGCTGTTTCCCAAGTGTAGGTAGTCAGCCTGGCAATATTCTTGTAAACAAGTGTCAACAGTAAAAGAACTGCTTTGGGCTATTCATGCAGTACTTCTGGTTGCTTGCACTTGACTATCTGGGGGCCCTGTTTAGCCGTCACATGACCCTAGGCCAATATACAAATGTTTTCAAATATTGTGAATAGGAACTACACTTAGGCCCCCCACACTCAAAAAATTTTTTTTTCAAAAAAGAAATCAAAGCACTGCAGAATTAATTAATTAACTCTGCCAAATGGCTTATAAGGTGCTGCTTTATATTTTTATGCAAAATCAACAAGAAAGTCAGATTCACTTTACAAATCATATTACTAACTTAACTGTAGTGATTTACTTAACAACAATGGCAAGAAAACTTGCAAAATAGGGCAAAACTCACTTATCAACTGTCTTGTTTAGCAACAGAAATTTTGGGTTCAATTATTGTTAAGCCTGGGTTCCCCAACCAGGGTTAAGGAGACAAGCTAAACAGAATGTGCAGCGTTAGTCAGATAGGCACACAGTCCTAACAATTATGACCATAAGTCAAGAACAACCTGTATAGAAGAACACAGTGTTTTATTATGATCATTATTGATACACCTTTTTTTGGAATATTCTACTATTTTTTCCCAATGATATCATTAAATAAAACACTATAGAAGTATATTTCTACTTGCTTCCCCCTTACAGAAAATAAACGAGAATGTAATTAAGCCAGATTTGAGCCAAATGTAATTTTGCATTTTCATTCATTGCATTAACATTTTCCATTTCATATTTTATTGCATGCAATTAATTCAATAAGAATTTTATTAGAACCAATGAAAATGTCTGTCAGGTACATAATGATACTGGATCAATTCCATGTAATTGTGATGTTATGAATAAAGTTTGATGAAAAGATTAATATTTTGATGTTTATAATTTCTTATATTTGCATATTCTGATTTCATCTGATTTTATAGTTAGTTCAGTGTAGTTCCTTTAAAATTACATTTTGATTCATATATCCAAGAGTGCCATAGCTGGGCTCAAAAAATTTAGACAACCGCAAGTTGGCAGAGAAAAGAGATTAAAGGAGCCCACTACTTCTTTGCTGCTACACAGAAAGTGCCCAGGCCAGATATGGTATCCTTGTTATAGCTCTCAGCATCTTTTAGAATTTTCAGAACTTTAGAAACTTTATTGCAAAGCAGTTTCTAAGGATTTTAGGGAAAAAAATAGTCATACTCTCTGGCTTTCTTTCAGTTCTAATCCTGTACCAGCAAGAGACTCTGGTGCCCCACAAAAATCTCTTTCTTTTAGCTGACTGGAAGTACCAAAAAGGTTTATATGTAGAGTATGCAGAGAATTCTCCTTTGGCTATTGGACTGTTGAAGGATTTCTCAGAAGCAAGAGTTAGTTTCTGCTTTAGAAGTGGGCATATGCATGATGCAGCATCTGATTTCATATTGCATGGTATTGGTTTTTGTTACATTGGCTTTCTTTTATCCATATTCCATTAGCTGAAGGAATACGCCCTCTTTACAACAAAATTGTGGGTTGTCTGAGGTTGTCTTAATCATGCCATGAACTCACATTGTTTGCTAACTGTTTATCTAATCAGACAAGCCATAAATAACATGTTATTGCATCAACTACATAATGCTGACCTTATAGATTTATGTCAAATGCACTTTTGCTTAAAAGATGGAATCAAACTAACACTATTCTAACAACAGTGATGCCTGAATATGGATTGAAGTTGTTTATTTTACACAAACTCATCTGGGAGTAAGTCTTAGTACTAATCAGAATTTGAAATCATGTTTATTAGCTGCCTTTTATCTCTAGTAGTGCTAATTGGAAAATGTGTCTGCTTTATCTGAATGACATTCTCAACCCCTAAAAATTTATCAACCATAGTTAAGGAGCCACAAAAATTGGAGCTAAGAAGAAAGTGTTCTTGCATTTACATTCAAAAAAAAAAAAAAAAACCTAGAGTGGATTAGAGTGGATTAATGCTTTGTTCCATTTCTCTTTTTTGTATGTTTATAATTCTTTTAACAGGAGCAGAAGTGAGCATGCATGCTTACTTTAACTAAATAGAATGATTTAATATGTCATTTAAACTTCTCTCTTAGTCAAGAGAGTAATCATACTTAAGTTTGTCTTGTTAGCATACTTCTCCATATACTTTATTAGATAATAACAAAAACCTATTTTTTTCTTACATAAGCTTCTGGAAACAAACAGAATATAAGGGCAAGTTCTGTTGGACACCAGCAACTGGCATATATTGAAAACATATAGCCAATGTGTTCTCTTTCAACTGAAAAATCATGAATTTATAATTGTCAATTTGATGGTAAATGCTACCATCATCTTTCAAAGTAGTTTATTGTAATGATGAAGTCCAGCTACTTGGAATATGGAAAGGATATCTTTCATAAAAGTTTATGTTTGAAAAAAATTAATTTCATTATAAAATTTGTAAAGCCAATAAAACTATAAAATCTAGAGACACATTTGAACAAGGATCTCCTCTTATCTTTTAAAAGTTGCACTCTCTATTCCTCAGCCTACTTTCCAATCTTTTTGCTCAGGAAACATAGCAAAGTTAAACTGAATAATTTTGTATTGGGAAAAATATTTTCCCTCTTGGGTGTCAATGATACATAATGAATCATCCATAGCATGAATTGTATCATGCATAATCTTTTGTGAATCAGCTAGTTCTATTTATCAAACTTCAAACTACCTGCTTGTGTTCAGATTACTGTATGCAATGACTTCAGGCAGCAATAGTCTTAGAAGAGCACATTGGCTTCAAATATGAACAAGGCTTGTATTGGCAAAGCAAAGTGTTTATGTCAGCCAAGTCAATGGTAAACAGCCTTTGTTTCCAAGGCTGCCATCTTTTCATTTCCCCTTCTTCATTGTTTTACTCCCCAACACATGTTCTTACATCGTGAAAATATTCCATCCTTTTATATAAGAGGAAGACATAATAGAGCTTCATGTGGTTTGCTTCTAAAGTTAAGCCTTTGTATTGGTTAATGGCCAATTCTTTGTATCCATGCATTTTATGTTCAAACAACGGCATAATTCCTATCTGTCATGCTGACTGGAATCTCTGACTTAGGGCATACAGATAAGTGGAAAATGTTTGGCCTGAATTGCATTTCTAGAAGCTGATGACAGAGAGAGAAAAATTAATTAATTTGGAGGGGTTTTGATTAAACTGTCAGTAGAACTGAAGAGAAGTAGTGGTGTTCAACAACAATTAGGCTTTTCAGAGATACATGCCAGTGGTACATTTTCAGGATTTTCTCACTACTAAAGACATAATGAAATTAGAAAATATTGCTATAAAGTTATGTTGAACTTCATCCATTTTTCCCACTTCATTTTTACATTATCTGAAAATATAAATATGTGGAGATAATTTTAAGATTTCCTACAGCAAGGGTGTAACATAGGAGTCAGTGTTGCCAGGCATCTATCTCTTGTAAAATTTTACCTTGTCATTTCACTTCATCAATGAACATATGAATTTAAATCCTTTATAATGGGATAATTTATAAGAGACAAATTGGTTATGAAAAAAAGAAAGATCAATTTATTAATAGATGATTTCAGTTACATTTCTGCCAGTTCTGTAGCTATCAGAAAAAAAAAGGTAATTTAAATAAAAACATTGGATTACATCTACAAAGAGTTAATAATTGTAAAAACAAAAATGTTTGTGATTATATGATTTATAAACACACTGAAATAGTAATTATTTCCATATAAAAATGATAACAGAAATATCTTCTAACACTACCATGTAGTGTTAAAAATATTACATTTAAATAGCTTGGGTTGTTATCATGTTGTTATTTCCATTTGATTAAATTTGACTATGTTTTTAGCTGAAATTTTTTTTTAATCCTTTGAATTATTTACTCAACAATGATTACTGTTTACATAGAAAAATATAGGAAGTTCACTTAAAGTTTCTCATATTTTGAAATTAAAAATGAAGAATTATATGCTTATGTTATGTTGCATAACTTTTCTATTACAAAGAAAGAAAACAGAACATTTAAGATAGAGTTAAATCATAATTTGATTTCTTTGGTTTTGCCTTTGTGAGCATGACTATGGTTTATTGAACATTAAAAATGTTGGTTTATCATTAATTAATGCAATCTATAAATAGAGCAGTCTAAAATATTAGATTCAGGTAGATATCATAAATTTTTGGCATCCTTGTGGTCAATCTAATTTACTATCTCATGCAGAGATACCTTATGAAAATACATCTCTACAATTCTTTTCATGATCACTGAATGGAAGAGAAAGAGAAACCTCTCACACTTTCTTCAGTGTGTAAGTTGAGGTTCAACAAAATAAAGAAATATCAAATAGGATATATTTTAATGCATATAGGTGAGATTATATATTCAGCATATCATTGACTACATAAAGTAGGCACCATACAGCCTTGACTCACACTTTGCCAACCTAGAACCATCCTATTTCATCATGTTATATCTATATTGTGGCTTTTAACCTGTATATACTGTAGGTTTCTCATTAAAACAAGATGTTCTGGAATTCCCATTTTTCTAAGCACATTCTACACCTTGACATGATGATATAATTGAAGACCTTTCTTTAATCAACACAAACTGACTTCTTTTGGGGATTCTTTAGCTTTCTCAATTACCCACAGTGTCTTAGAAATAATCTTTCATGTTCCTCTACCTTTTTAAAAGCCAGCTTAAACATGATGCATCTCTTTTTCCACATATAGTTCTAATCAGCATTGGTGAATCTTAAGCATTAGTTTGTTAGCATGAGAAATTAAAGAGATGGTATGATAGTTTGCATACTTCATTAAGCCTCACTTTTTAAATATTGAATGTTTCAATCTCTTTCAATTTGTTGGCCACTGTGTCATTCCTCAAATCTTCTTACATAATTTTGCTAGACCTTTTACTGATTCTTCTTCTGTTGACTGTCATATATATAGATATTCATCAAGCCTTCCAACTTGGTAACAAGCAAAGTGTTGATTTAACTTCATCTTCTAGTACTATAGCTTTTTTTGTAAGATGAAAGTATTTTGTAGGGAATCTTGGATGTTTATATGCCAATTCAAGATTGGAACCTCCTTCTAAATTCACAGATATTTTGGAAGACTTTTTTTTGTTTATCATGCCTATTTTCATCTCCAGTTATCTTTAGAGATGTCACTGTAATACTATTTCTTTTCTCTACTAACAGCTTTCTCAAAGTCTTTTTAAAGTTTGCTCCAGACTTTTGTCTTCCTTGTCTTTGGCTTGTCTTTTCTATTTGGCAATTTCTAATATTTATTTTAATATCCATTTTTTTTCTGTTTTATCATCTTTGGCAGTCTGTTTTCATATTCAACCTTTGCAACGTTAATTTCATTCCCCTGTTCCTGTGATTCCTGATCATTGAGATTCACAGCTTCAAACCAACTCTTAATGTTCTTTTTGAATATAGTACACATGTGAACATCATATTGTGGAAGTTAATTCCTTTTAATTTATCCATATCAAAAACCATTAGTGCTCAAAATATTTTCAGCCCTTCTTGGTAGCATGTTGAATGCCATAAATATAAGAGCCCATCGCTATATTGTCAATAACTTTCTCTTCTCTAGCCATTAGTTTTCTTGGTAAAAATACAGGAATGGTTTAACATTGCCTTCTCCCGCATGTTCCTCCTTCTCCATCATCTTCCTATATTGCTGCTATCCAATACTATTGCCTGAACAAAATAGAATTACAGAGTTGGAAGGGACCTTGATGGTCTTCTTGTCTCAAGCAGGAATCCCTAAACCATTTTGGACAAATGGTTGTCCAATTTCTTCTTAAAAACTTCCAGTATTGGAGCATTCACAACTTCTAGAGGCAAGTTGTTCCACTGATTACTTGTTCTAATTGTCAGAAAATGTTTCCTTAATTCTAGGTTGCTTTTCTCCTTGATTAGTTTTCACCCATTGCTTCTTGTCCTGCCCTCAGGTGCTTTGGAGAATAGCTTGACTCCCTCTTCTTTGTGGCAGCCCCTGAGATATTGGAACACTGCTATCATGTCACCCTAGTCCTTCTTTTCATAAGATATATCCAATTCCAGCAACCGTTCTTTATATGTTTTAGCCTCCTTGCTTTAGATGGCAACTAAATGACTTGCATGCCTTGAGTGATCTTGTTTAGAATATTGGTACAACCTCCTGATGTTCTTCATTCACTCCTGCCACAATGAGGCAGCACAGCAGGATGTAGGCTGGACGTTTGTCATTAGCAAATGATAAACATGTATTTTAGCCATAATTTAGATTTCAATATAAATGGCACATGCTGTTTTAAGGGGGAGATTGTCCCTATTTGGAGTGGTGCCAGTTAATTTCATGTAAGTTCAAAAGAAATTTTTTTTTTTCAGATTTAAGTGTATGTACAGGCTAATTCAAGGAGAGGTCTCCCTTGAGATATATCTTCCAAGATATTTAAGGCTTTATGGGCCAATCAGCACCTTGAATTTAGCATCCTAAATTTGTCTCAGAAATGAAGAACTTCAGTGACAACATATGTTCCCTTATTGCTAGTTTTCAACTTATGACTGTAACTAAACTGGCCAATTTATATTCTGTCATGAGAGTAATAAAGTGAGTTGTCATGTAATTGCATCCAATTTTAGACTTTTTATGCACCAAGTGTTAAGGGAATGTGGCGGTCATAAAGTGAACATTGTGGTCATTAAGCTAACCAATTGTCTGATAATAGGATTTATTTGGGGGGGGGAGGAAACCAGTATTTTTACAGAAAGTGGTCTCTGAATATTTTTTAAATCTTGATCATGTGACCATAGAGCATTGCAAACAGCTGTAAATGTGAGCGAGTTGATGAAAAAAGTGATCATGTAACTGCAGGGGAGGGTGGATACCATAAGTTCAGAACCTGGTCATAAGTAACTTTTTTTGGGGGGGGGGGTTCATAATATAGAATCTGTCAAAACATAGAATCTGCATTTACTGGCCTGTAAGGATAGCTTGTCTTTTTTCCATTGCTGTTCCCCCTTGTTTCCCCTCCTGTCAGCATTGTAGTTTTCCTCCGTGGACCGGCCAGTGTGTGTTTGGGAGAGATGGGACAGATGGCCCCCCTGTGCTCTGTTTTGGCCGGAAGAGTGCTGCAGGAGGCCATCCAGGCTGAAAATGGGGCACAGGGAGGTCTCACGCACCCTCCCTGAAACCCGTTTTAGCTGCCAGTTTTGCTATTTCCAGGCCAGCCCTGTGGGCCAGATTTAAGCACGCTGCAGGCTGCATCCGGCCCATGGGCCCTGAGTTTGAGACCCCTAGTATAGTACAATCCAAATACAAACACCACCACGTATTTTTTTCTTTTTCTTTTTTTGGTAGAAACTCCGTAAGTATGTGCCTGTAGATTTTTAAGCTATTTCTAACTTTTCTAACTTTTTTCATTAATGGAGTTGTTCTGGCATCACTTTGTTGAATAAAGTATGACATATTTGGCAGAAAGGGTATAAGTGTTGCTAGAGGGGATGTATTACCCTATAATTAGGGAATATTATCTGTGCTGGAATATGAATACATACACACAGTCACATACACTTTCCCCTACAGGCAAGCTTATTTTTTTCATGTTTAGATTACATCAAATCTAGAGGAACATTCTTCTTCTTAATTTGGCAAGAGATGCTTTGCAAAAGACACATGCCTGCTTTGCCCAAGGGAAAAATGTAAATTCATTGATGAAGGAAACATATCTTACCCTGCCAGTTCTTCATTTACATTTCATGTTTTGGAGTGCTGGAAATATTGGTGTAAAGAAATTCTGGTTGGCTGCAAGTGTCTGGTACTGGGTGTTGACAGATGGTAGCAATGCAATGCAAATGTCTCATGAATAGGGTGCCAACATTTTGACCAAACTATTCCTATGATTTTATACAGGTGCCTGATCAACAAATATCTGAGACAATAACTCTTACTTCCATGGTATGAAAGATTCAGCTGTTAATTGAATATATGTAGGGCAAGACTATTTCAAATGGTCCTTTTAATGTGCACTATGCTCAGTTCATTATGGTAACTTCATAGCCATCCAGATGAATATATCATCTTTCATTATGCATGTGCTTGGTACATCACAGTAACTTTACTGACAATTATATCATTTTCAGTCATCAGTGCATGTTTTAATCTTCTTTTGTTTATTTTAAAATGACAATGTTAACTATTTCGAGAATCATAATTAAAGTAGAAACGCCCATTTTTGATTATATTTTATCATCTTTCATTCTTGCAAATTTGCAGATAGCCTTGGTGTTAGAAATTCCCCTTCTCATCACTCTCTTAACTCATGTATGTTAAAAATAAACATCATAAAAATATTTTGTACACCAATGTGCACAACTTATTTATTTTTAAATGAATGCTATTGTGGAATTTTAAAATACTTTGGCTTCATCTTCCTTTTTTAAAATCTTTTGGGAAGAGGATGGTCAATATCTTGTCTAATAATATGATGAAGAAGGTAATCTGATTCTGAAGACACTAAAGAGATGTGTAAAAATCTAGTGTGCCAATCTGGCAGACAACAACCAAGTCTTTGCTGTCTAGGAACATTGTGAATTTGTCACAATTAACAATGCATATTGTAATAAAATGCTTCATTGCAAAATAATTTCTTCATTGTTTCAAAACTCAAGAATACTAATATGTTAGGAGCTTCAACACATTCTTTAATTATTTTCTTTTTTAATTAGATGCATCCAGATGTACAATATTCCTGTGTGCATAGTCAAAAGTATAAATGGAAGGAATACAAAGTTGAGATTGGCATAATAAGCATGCAAAAATTCCAGCATATTCTGTCATGATTTTTAAATGGTTAAATGATAAATTTGTTTACAGTGAAGCATAAGATTGTGTGCATGATGATGCCCTGCAGTTCTTTAGGCAATCAGCCAGAAAAATGATATAATGCAAAAATTGTTGAGTCTGAATTTAAGATAGAAAACAAAACTATTCTTATAATATTGAGTAGAACAGATATCCAAAGAGATTAAAGTATTTGATATAGCTTTCATATTGATTATTTGTTTTGGATGGAGCAGAATGAAAAGAGAAAACTATTGCCTTATTCCCTGGGCATAACTCTCCTGAAACATCTAGTTAACAACTGGTAGCAGCTGATTTTTTTTTTACTTTTCCCCACACAATAAATTTTCTTATCAGATTTTTTTTTTACTTTTTCCTATTAAGTCAGAAAGGAATGGAATCCAGAATCCAGGAAGTTAAAACATATGACTGTACAATTAATATCAAAATACTATTAATACTATCAAATTGATAACTTAAAACTTGGTGATAGAAGTGAGTATAACTTTTAAAAACTTTGAGACAGTGGGAAATTAAGACAACTCCTAATATCTGTAATGTACCTTAGTTATAATATAAATTTAAACTATTCAATGAATTTCCTGAATCTTACTATACTCCTGGGAGAAATCTTTCTACATGGATCTGTTATAGGTAATGAATAGAACAAAGAAGTTTCCATGTCTGCAGTGTAAATGTGATTCTAAAACAGGTTTAGTATACGTGCATGAAAAGGGCTTTTATATATCTTTGTAGGTGTGTTTTCTAGGACAGTCTCTGGGCTGTAGACCAGCACTGGTCTGTGGCCTGTTAGAAACGGAGCCATGCAGCTGGAGGTGAGCGTTGGGTAAGTGTGGGAGCTGGGTTGCACACTCTTCTCCCTCACCCTGGTCTGTGGAAAAATTGTTTCCCACCAAACCGGTCCCTGGTGCCAAAAAGATTGGGGACTGCTATTCTAGGAGGGGTCTTCTTATGATGCTTGTTCAGACCCGGATTTTAACTTGCAAAGAGTTTCATTTACCTTGTATTACTCTATTCTAGTTTTTTCTTCAGATTAATGGCAGAGATCAGTCTGATGGTGTAAGCCAAGTAAAATGGGAACAAACCTGTACATAATTAGAAAATGTCCCATTAAATAAGATCACTGTGATGAGTATTCTATTGTTGCTCTGGAGTTGGCAGTGCCAAAATTAAGTAAATAAGAGACTTATGGTATACTTTTAAAAAATGAAAAAAAAAAATCAAAGCACACATATCAATTATAATAAAATAATTTTGGAAAGAAGCTGATTAATGGATGACTGTCACTTGATTCAAAACTGTTTTCTCCTGCACAGATTGTTACTTATCTAAACAATTTAAAACATTCAAAGAGGATCCCAAACAGAAAATTGTATTCTTGCATATGTTTCCATGGCTACTTTTGTGTTTTTATTCTCTAAAATAACATCCCATTTTTAATGGCAGGCAAATGGTGTGTCCTTGAAAAGAAAATAGTCTTCCCATGTGTCAGGCAGAGTGCCTTTTTTTTCCTTTTAAAGCAGATGACAATATTGGGATGTGCACATTTTCCCTGCACCTATTCTGCTATACATTATTCTTCTTTCCCCCAAAGGCAGGTCCCTCAATGCAAAACTCCAGAAGAAAGAGTACCTCTGTTAATGGAGCATGCATGACATCTTCAGCTTGCTGGATTGTAAAGAGTTAAAAGCAGACAGTTTCCAAGTGCAATGGTTTCCCTGTCCCTCCCTCCAGATCCCTCTCTTTTTCTTGCCTCCTCCTCCTCCTCCCCACCCTATTACTGTCTCTCTTCTCCACTCCCTCCCTCTGGTTTTGGCAGGGGATTAAAGTAGCTCCCCCCTGTGGCAGCAGTGACCCAGAAATGAGTTTGATTCAGAGTCCTTCCTCCATAACAAGTAAAAACGTCAGTCAGAGTGAGAGTCTCTCGCGCTCTCCCTCTTTTCCCCTCGGTGTGAGTGTGCGTGTGTGTGTGTATGTGCGAGTGTGAAGAGGCACAATCTGCTCCCATTCTCCAATGTTTGTCTGAACTCATGAGGCAGCACGGAGCCCTTCGCGCAGAGAAACTCCAACCTGACTGGCAACCATCTCGGCGGCAACAGCAGCAGGTAACTGTGGCCAGGCGGTTCCTTACGTTCGCCTTTCCGCCCGTCGCCGCAGAAGGAGCTGCCTTGCACAGCCATATTTGATGTGTGGTGGTGGGTTTTTTTTTTTTTTTTTTTGTCGCTTCGCTTTGGAGTTCTCCAGAAGCAGCTAGAGAGCAATTTAATGCCGAAGGTCGCTGCCTAGTGGAAATAATATAGTACGTCATTAATATGGCGCCAAAAGATTTGCTTCTTGATAGGGAGCAAAAAGAGGAGGCAGTTGAGTTGCAGCTTCGCTATCCCATAAGCAACTTGTACATTGCTGGGGAGGAAGGGGGTGGGGGCAAGAGGGGAGGGAGGAAAAAAAATCCGATTATTTTGGAACGTTTGAGAACATCCGAATTGAAAGGGGGGGGAGGGGAAGGGGAGTTAAGGGCTGGCTGCATTTTCTGTCGCTTGCAGACTTAGCTTTTGGCAAACCAGAAGCTTCTTAAGGATGAACCAGATGAATGAATCGGGTTGCAGGGTGATAAAGAATAAATATGACAATAATGTGAGGCTGCTCCTTCCGGATTTAGGGACCATTTTGTAATCGATCCAGAGACTTTTGCCACAGTTTTCTTTGTGGGTGAGGAGGACGGGCCACCCTAAAAACTGCATCCTCGCTGAATGAGCGAGAGAGATCAGCCGTAACGGAAAAAGTGAGGCGCGTTTTAACAACTTGGAAGACAGATGGCAATGGCAGAGCACAGGTCCTTTTTAGACAGCTTTAAAAAGCAAGGGGGAGGGGTGGTCAGAGCCAGAATCTGTCGCCGTGTCACCCACATGTTCGGAATATCCGTTGTATTAATTCAAGGGCAAGGATACTGAGGGGGGAAGATGATAAAACACCTTTTATTGACAAAATGCTCCTTTTCTTCATAAATCAGATTTGGCTCCCGATTTGTTTGGAAGCCGTTGTACGGATATTTTTGTTAAAAATGACATATAAAGTATATCTAGTCATGAACTTAGTGCAGTTCAGGCACTATATTTCTGAAAACGAGCATCTATGGGGATTTTTAGTTAAAAGGGCACCTGGATTCTTTTTTTTTTTTTAAAAAATATCTCGATGCTAGCACCAGAAGCTTGAAATGCTTTTCCCGCGCCTCTTGGCTGCAAGTGGGAAGACCCCGAAAGTGCACGTGTTAAGGAAGTGTGAGCATATGGATAGCATGAAAACAAGGGGTGTGTGGCGTGTTTAGCCACGGAGCGTGTTGTTCAACCGCTATTCTGCTGGGTGGCAGCAGATTGTCGATGCTCAACGCTGCTGCTGCTGCTAGCGCAAATGATTAACGGAGGGAGGGAGAGGGGAACGAAACGTGGAATGTTGCCTGGGATTCGAAGCTCTTCCGAAGAGTCTCATTTGCTACCCTCAATAGCCTCTCCGCCCCCCTAAGGAGGCGGGGTTTCTTCATTGGGCTACGCTGGAAGGCAAGGAATCTTGGGTGGTTGGCAGAATAGCCGGCCGGCGGGTCAACAGGCAGGTTCGCGGCGTCAGCAAAAGCCTGAACTTCTCCATTCTTTCTGAGCAATCTTACTCCTCCCTTTCTACCGAAGGGGGAGGGGACACTTCAGTGTCCGCGCCGTTGCTGTGCAGCCACAAACACTCGCAAATGGGGGGGCGGGTTGTGTGCGCGCAAACTTTTCAAAGCACTCTTGACCCCGAGGGTTAGGATTTATTCTCCAAATCCCTCTTGAAAGAATTAGGCTCGGAGCTTGCCAGTTGCTTCTCAGTTAGTCGTGAAACACGACCGCGGGCTTTTCAGAGGTAACGTCGGATGCTGGTGGACGACAAGTTTTGTTTTTTGTTTTTCTCCCTCCCCACTTGGGAAACCGTTCAGGGGTAGCAGGAGGGTAAATGCAGTGCTTTGTGTTAGAAACGTCATAGAGGTGCACCCGAGCGGACTGGTTTGAACTAAGAAATCACCGCTTTGCGACGTTGCTTATTAAACGGGGATAAAAATATGTCAACTGAAAGAACGGTGGATAGGACGGGCGGAACTCGAGCTCCGTTGGAGGGAGGTGGAAACACGTTTCCTCTCCCCGCATCAAGGCAAAACAAATGGATGTAAGCGGCGGCGGCGGCGTGTTCAAATAGCTACTTCTTTGCCACCGAACGGGCCGCGGTCGACTCCTCCCGCCTCCAGGAGCGATGTGGGTGGGAGAAAGAAAATGGATCAAGCGTTTGGACGACATGAGACAAAGCCCCCCCCCCCCCGGGCTTTTCTACATGCCCATCACCTCACTTTCTAGCTCTGAGCTTTGCAAGCTGCTGTAGAAGCATTGACGTTTCTAGTCCCTTTCAACCCTTTATTACGGGGGCTTCTTTCTTACGTACTACCCCCCCCCCCCATGGCTTCCCTCTAGTGAGTGGGGACTGGAGGGCGTTGATTTTGTTTGCAACTGCTTGCTGGATGATTTCCTCTGACGGGGTTGATACAGTTTCCAGAGCTGTAGAGTCGGAGGAGAGAGAGAGAGAGAGACGGGCGAACTGTGGGGGGAGAGCAGGAAAACAAGGTCTTCGGAGAGAATCGCAGCTCCTGCCGCTCAAATCCACGAGTCCTCTTTCCCTCCCTCTTTCCCCAGACGTTACAATATGGAGATCGAGAGGGAGGAAGGGCGGGCTGCGCTACAGCGATGGATTTGGGAAGCGAAGCTCCGCCGGGAACACCAAGTTTGATTTGCAACCGGGGCTGTGCGGATTGGTGCAGCTGGGGGAAATGGGCGGAGCGGAAGAAGAGGCTGGAGGATGCGCCGCGGGAGCTTGATCCGTTTGAAATGCAGAAGCTTGTAACGGTGATGTTGCTGGCGTTTGGATGGTCAGCCTTCTCTTCCTCCCCGACCCCAAACTGGGTTCGCAGACCTTCCTCTGGAGACGAAGCTTGTTCTTTCTGTACTATCCGGCTACTTAAACTCTTGGTGGTGTCGGTTTAGGGCAGGGGCCTCCAAACTGGGCAACCTTAAGACTTGTGGACTTCAACTCCCAGAATTCTCCATAGCTGGTTGGAGAATTCTGGGAGTTGAAGTCCACAAGTCTTAAAGTTGCCAAATTTGAAGACCCCTGTTTTAGGGTGTTGCTGCATTCACCTAGTGATGAGCTTGCAAAGGTCCTGTAAGAGCAAGCATTCCCAGTGGAAATGGAAAAATTGGTGAGCTGGTATAGGACTGGTGTAAGCTTTTTATTTGCCATAGTCTCCTAATTCGCATGTGAGAGAATGAATTCTAACTGGTCTTCTAAGATCCTACATCTAGAAATGTCATCAGGAAGCTAAGATCCAACTTGAAAATTAATTCCTTTCATCTTTCAAATAAGAACCCTCCTGCTAAGGCCAAGGGGAAGAATCCATACTTTGAAGACAGACATTTGTGGGATTTCTTAGAATCTTTGTCCCCGCTTCCAAGAATTTCAAAGCACTGGAGTGTGTTCACAATCTTGTGGGTACTTAATTTTTCAGAAAGAAATGATGTAGGTTATATTTACAACAAAGTGCAAAAAGTTACTTTAGATCAGAGGTCTCCAAACTTGGCAGCTTTAACTTGGCGTAGCTGGCTGAGGAATTCTGCGAGTTGAAGTCCACAAGTCTTAAAGTTGCCAAGTTTGGGGACCCCTGCTTTAGATGGATACTTTTACTTATCTCAGTGATAAACTGATAACTCTTCAAGTAGACTGATAGGTAAAATTGAATTCTTTTTGCATCTAATATAGTGAAAATATAGCTTCTAATTATTTCAGAGATTTTACAGATTAGATTGTCATATTGATTTTGTATTTCAGAATGTATGTCTTGAAATATTCACATTATTAATTAAAATAACAAAGAATAGCAACTTGGCTGCTGAATTTTTGGATTTATTCAAAGGATATTACGTATAGGTAGGCCTTGACTTACAGCAGTTTGTTTAGTGGCCATTTGAAATTACAATGACACTGAAAAAAGTGACTTATAGATATTTTTCATATTTATATCTGTTGCAACATCCTAATAGTCACGTGATCAAAATTCAGCTGCTTGGCAACTGACATGTATGACAGTTGCAGTGACCTAAAGCCATGTGTTTATCTTTTGCAACCTTCTGACAGACAAAGTCAATGAGGAAGCTAGATTCATTTACCAAATGTAAATGAATAACAACTGCAATTACTCACTTAACAACTATGGCAAGGAAGATAGGGTAAAACTCACTTAACAAATTTCTCAAATAGCAAAACAAATTTTGGGCTCAAATGTGATAAGTTGAGGATTATCAGTACAACATTGTGATACATAATTATAAATACAGCTTAGAATGAAATAGATTTCCATTGCTCTTTATGAATGTCATAAGCACACTCAGACTTCCTAAAGCTGATCTGGAAAAAGCATGTATTTGCACCATCTTTTCCTGATATCCAGACTTGTATGTCTGTTCTCTATTAATAATAGCTCTGTAGTCTAAAAGAGTGGTCCCCAACATTTCTGCCTCTGCAGACAGGTGGAGGAAAGTGGATGGTTTTGCACTTGTGCATATAAAACTTTGCTCACCCGCTGCTTTTGTGGTCCAGTTCCCAATGAGAGATGGACCAGTACCAGACAGTAGCCCAGGGATTTGGGAAAGATAAGCTATGCAATAAGCGATGTAGATTTTCAAAACAGACTTTTATAATCTGCAATTTTCAGTCTAGTTCTAATGATACTAATAGATGATTAAACTAAAATCACAAAAGTTTTCTTCCTGCTTCTTTCATTTGGTATTGTATAGCAAAAATCAATGCTGTTATTACTTGTGGCTGTGGCATGGGATTTTATTTCTTACTGAAATATATTCAGGTGATGATTCCTCTCATACCATTAATTACCAAATCTGATGGGAAAAGAGCTAGATTAATTAAGATATATAAATATAATCTAGTTTTCTTCTGCCGAAATCCTTGATGGTTGGTTAAATCAAATAACCCAGTATATTCTTTGGTGATCATTGTAATCAATAGACAGAAAAACACTTAATTCTTTGACATTAATATTTGTAGTGCCAAAATATTTCCTGCAAGCCATTGAGAATTTATGTGCAGATTTATTATTTTGTGTTCTTAAATTCTTGTTTATGTTAAGTCCCAACCAGGAAGTGCAGTTCTGACTGTCAAAATGTTTGAAACTGAGTACTTGGCACAACTAATATTACTTCAGTACTAGTGTGCTTTGCAGGAAAGATTCTTTTTTGCATTCTTATGCTGTTCCTGTAGTGGTTTTATGCAGGTTTTTTTTTTTTTTGAAAACAAATTTTATTAATTTTACAAAACAATACACAAACAAACAAGGCATCATAACATAAAAAATCTTTTCTGAAAAAATCAATAAAACATACAAAATAATTCCAAATTATAATATATATATTTACATTATCAGTTCAGCTTCGTATCTTATCCCAACTTCTTCTTTTCATTCTATTATCCAAATTATATTTCTTGCTAATTAAAATTTTATTGCTTTCCAAAAAACAATACACAGACAAACAAAACATGGAACATAAAAACATAAAACATCTTTTCTGAAAGTTGCTTGATCCCGGGTTAAAACTCTTCGCACAGACACAAATTCAAAAATCATATTCACTTTATATATCATTCCATATCTTATTACCATTTTCAATTTTCTATATAGCTTCTTCCCTCTTTTATCTTTCTTAATTTTATTTTATTTATCTCATCTGAGTTCAATTCATAATACTTATCATTTTTTGTCTGTTCTATTTCCAGCTATCCATTCATCTTTTCTCTTTAGAGAAACTTCTCCTGTACACTGATTGGAGTATGACGCCTTTAACTCTTTCCCCTAGCTTAATAATACTTAATATAACACTATATTGGGATTCTGTTTATTACATTCTAAAATTACACAATAAATTTTATAAGAAAGAAAAAAAATACAACAATAACCAAAAAAAAAATGCATATGAACCACAATCAATGCCATTAAGAAACTAATCATACATATTAATACTCATTTAGATCTTAAGCATTTTATTCTAAATAAACATATAAAAAACTGAATCATATGTACCTTACAGAATCCATTTTTTTTTCAATTAAATTTACCCATTGTCTCTAAATAAGTTTTGTTTCTTTAAATCTTGCTTCCCACATTAAGGCTTCTCTTCCCCTCCTTTCTCTCTTGCTTATTCTTTTCCTTGCCCTTTTTTATCCCTTTGTCTCTCCTCCTCCCTTTTCTTCTGCTTTCCCCCTTTCTGTTGTTTTCTAACCTTGTATCCACCTTTCACCTCATTTTTCTCTTTTTTGGTTGTTTTTTCAGGCCTTAAAATCCCCTTTTTCTTTTCCTCTTTCTCCCCCCCCCCAAAAAAACCCATTGTTCATCAAAGATGGCTTCTTCTTCTTTGTCCCAGTCGTCCTGCTGCACAGTCAATTTTTCATAAGTGCATACCGCCATTTCTAGAAATTGAAAAGGGGTGCCCAAGGTATCTTTCCCATCTCGTTCTTCTTTTTTATATTTTTGGTATTCAATTTTTAGTTCATCCACAAGCGATGCCATCATAAGGAGAAATTTTTTTTCCAAAACAACGACCTGAGTGTTTTTAATCAAGAGTAATTCCCCAAAATTCCAAAGCCACCAAAGAATCCAAATAGACTATTTCTTTAATATTTTTTTCTTTCTTCCATTTCTCTTTCTGGGGTTGCTGTGTAGTCAAAAAGTTCCAATTAAGATGTATCTTTTAGAAGCTGTATTAATATTTAAAACTCTTTAAAATTCTAGGCAATCTCCTCCTTTTTCAAATTCTGATCCATTTTTTTTCCTTTCCTTTCCCACTTACAGCAGCAATTTTCCTTTAAATGCTCAGAAATCCATACCTCCAATACGAGTTTTCCGATTTCTCTTAAAGTTCTATCGCTGTCACGTTCAGAAGGAGAGTGAAAAGAAAAAAAAAAAAGCTTTTCCTTCAATTCATATTCGCCGCTTGACACATTCTGGAAACTATGTTTCTTTAGCAGTTTTCAAAGTCCAGGGTACTTTCACTGTTGCTTGTCCCGGTCAGCAAAAATCACTTTCACTTCTTCACAGCTCCTCCTGCACTTTCTTTTTCCGGCTGAGCTCTTCTATGTGGCGGCCATTGCTGACCGCCGCTCAGCTGCCTTTGGAAAAGGGGGTTTCGCTGGCTAGGGAAGAGAGATGCGATATTTCTCGACCCTGCCAGAACCCCCCCCCTTCTTCACCACCTTTTACGGAGGTGGCTTAGCACCGAAGCCAAATGGCTCGGGGCACTCGGGCAGAGAGCACAGGCAGAAACTGCGCACAGTCGCGGATTCCTGCCTGCTCCAAAGGGCTACAAAACAGAAATCCCTGGTTTTATGCAGTTTTAACACTGCTTCTAGTTAATGACTTGCCAGAACTAGAATTATAAATCCTTTTTACCTAGAGGTTTATGGAAGTCATTAAAATTACTCTAAGAGGAAACATAAGTCATAAAAGCTTTAACCTGGGGATACACATTTAATGCCCATATAAAATGTTTCTCTTCATCCATTAAAAAATGTCACTTTCAAGCTACATTTTCCGTATAGGCTGTTGATCAATCTGTTAGACTTTTGATGATATATACTGGTACACTTTTTGTTAATATCCTTGGGAAATGAAAATATATTTGAATTATTTTATGTATGTTAGTTTTTTAGTACCTGATATATAGTTAAAACTAAGCCTAACTTTCTGTGAATACACTGTTAATTCAGTAGGCAAAGAGCAATCCTATTTATTTGGTTTGGGCAATTTCAATGCTTTCTGAACTCACTGGAGCTTATTGACAGATGGAAAATGGGAAGGAAAAATGGTGCCTTTTCCAGTGGGAAATACCTTTAGATCTCTACTTTGTTTTAATGGATTTATTTCTAAATGGCTACGACAAATATTTTCTGCAGTATTCTTTTGTATTGGGAAGCTGATGATCAAACATTTGCAGTTTTTTTTATTTAGTGATGTTACAATCTAAGGGAAAGGAAAGGTGCATAACTTTTGGAGCCCAAGTGCCATACTTGGTCTCTGGATATCATTCTAAGCGCCTCATTATAAAACACAGAATGGGTTTAATATAATTTTATATTTATAATTCATTGCAGTATGAAAATTATTATTTCACATATATTTAATCCCTTCTATTTTCCATTCCCATTACAAAGTATTTTAGCAATTTTCTGACGTCTAAAGATTGTGTGAGCAGTCATGTCCCTGGTTTTTCAGTTGGCATATTCTTAGATTAAAGAATAGTGTATTTGATCAGAAATTTGAATGCTTAATTTGACCTTTTTTGGAAGAGGAGGAGCAGTTATGGTATGACATAAAAATGAAGGTCTATATAGACTCTATAGCAGGGGTATCAAACTCTTATTTCATTGCGGGCCACGGAGTTGTGTTTGACCTTGGGGGCCCAGGATGGGCATTGCCAGTGTGGGCATGGCCAGCTCAATATCACCTATGTTGGTGCCTGTGGTGGCCTGAGTACTCTGTCAGTGAAAACGGGCTCCCGAGCTCCATTTTTGCTGGCTGAGGCACTGTGGCTCTCTCCTTTGCTGTTTCCAGGGCGGCCCCATGAGCCAGATCTAAGCACCCCTTGGGCCAGATCCATCCCCTGGGTCTTGAGTTTGACACCTCTGCTCTATAGCATGCTACTGATATACATTTCCTTCTTTTATCAGATTATTATATGAGGGAAACCGAGATAACTTCAATGAATCAATCAAAATGGCCAAGGAGAAAGACTTATATAAAGAAATAAATTGAGAACTTTGGAAAATATGACATGAGTTGTTTATTTATTTTAAACATGTATAACCTCAGGAGGAAGAGTGTTCCATAGTGTTGTGGCCCATCAGCGGCTGGCGGAGCTGGCAGCAGAGTCAGACAGTAGTGAGGAGGTTGGGGAGGAACCAGGTCCATTCCTGGAAGTTGAGGAAGGCTCGGATTAGGGCTCTGCGTCAGAGGTAGAAATGGGGTCAGAGCAGGCTGGCAGTTATCAACTACCTTTGGGCTCGAACAGCAGTGAGGCGGGAGAGCTTCTGGAACCTGAACTTGCACATGCGCAGAACTGCTAAAAGGAAGGCACAATTAAGAACTCAGGGTTGACGTGAGAGTAAGGCCACAGGTGGATGATGAATGGCCCCTCCCATCAGGATTAAAAGAGAAGCAAAAGGGGAGGGGGCTTTTGCAGGAAACAACTCGCTCGTTTGTGTTTGTTCCAGCCTCGTGGATATTTGTCTGCATAACCCAGCCCTTCCCTGCCAGCACTGAGTGTGGAACTATTTACCAGGCAGCATTCCAGGATTGATAAAGGTCTAAGCTATTTAGTATACCTTTGCAAGACTGTTTGCCAAGCCATTGACTTTGAATGAAATAAATTCACATTAATGTAATAAAAGAGATTTTTGCCAGGACTCAGAATTGACTTAGTGCTTTTGGGGGAGGCCTAGGACAGAACACATAGGGCAGGAGCTGCCATGGAAAAGTACATATCTTACTTCTCATTAGATGCCAGTATTTAAGAGAAGGAATTAGGAATGTGCCTGCCTTAACTAACCTGATAGGACAGATAAATGTCTTTAGGGAAAGGTGGTCCTGCAGATACATGAGATGAGACATAAAGACAGATTTTCATGTTGTAGAAACAACACTTGTTCTTTTAGGGGAATTAATATGTTTCAAGACACAGTTGAGTCCCTTTGAGCCAAATCCGTTCTGGACTTCAACAATTTTTTTTGTAATTATATAGAATGCCACCCTGCATTAAGCCATTTATTGTTTTCTGGATGATAGTAATTAGTATCTCAGATTGAGTGCTTTCCCATGCATTCTTCCTTAGATTCTATCATAGTGATACCAAGATTCCACACTCAGAATGCTGACATACTTTCTGCACTATTTTTTGGTGTTACTTTCTGCTCTTGTAATAAAGAGATAATCTGTAAATGTTACTAAATCATTATGATGGTATTTTCAGGTTTATTGTTTCAAAATGACAGCCCCACCCCCTATATTTAAAGGCAATTTTTATTGTGATTATTGAAGGAAATGAATGATTCTTATATTTTAGAATTTGACATTTCCCCCCCATTATTATTTTATTTAGCAATTGTGAAAATCATGTTGAAGAGTAAGATAACTAAAATCTTATTACAGAATTCGGGAATTTGAATTATTTTTCTGTATTTAACCCATGTGTGGTTTTCTGTAATTAACCGAAAGTCATATATTTTTCAATCCTGAGCTACAAATAGTCTCCTTTATTGGCATCAATATTCGACATATTCTTAGTTACATTATTTATTGGTGGACAAAAATATTACATGAACTTTGCAGAATCCTTCTTGATTCTTCTTCGGGCTAAAATATCTTAGTAACTTAACTCTTAGGTCATGTTTATTTTGTATTTAAATTTAAGAATCATACAAGCACCCTTTTGTTTATTCAACAGAAGCAGTTAATGGTGCTCAGCATACTGCTCAGAGTATCATTTTGTCATTGTAATAGAATTCCCAAATTTTGAAAAATACCCAAATCATTAACTGAAAAACTTAAGGTTGATCATTATGGCTGCACAACCTGATAGAAGTAATTATTTTAAAAACTGATAACTGTATAACACTGTAGAGAGGCTACCACAGTCATATAAAGCTAAGGTAACTCTTGGTAAGTAATTCCTTTTTAAGTATATAAAGATCTGCAGTTATGTACTAAACTAATTTTTAAACTTTTAGCAGCCTGTGGGCCAGTGGATATCTCCAGGAAAACTATTAAAGTAGAATAATGTATCTAATTAAATCATGAAAAGTGTGTGTGTGTATGTATGTATGTATATACAACATTCCCTCTGTTGAAAGAGGTAGACCAACTATACCTATCCCATAATCAAAAAGACCTGGAAGAACAACTGGATGTGCAGCCAATATCTGAAGCTGGAATGTTGCCACCATCCTCTCCATTACAAAGTTGCTGATATGAGGCATAAGATTATGTGTAAACTAGCTTGGGGAGGGGGGGGTTGGACTAGATAACCTACAAGGTCCCTTCCAGCTTTGATTATCTAAGAGCTACAGTCAACCCATGAGACCTATTACCAAGGCTCAGCAGAGAAGTACTGTCAGATAATATGTTAGAACAGGGGTGTCAAACTCGCAGCATGTTGTCATGTGATTTCCCCCTTTTGCTAAATGGGGTGGACAGGGCCAGTGCGTGATGCACCCAGCCCATGGGCCATCAGTTTGTCACCCCGTGCTAGAATATGTCAACAGGGATCCTTACAACAATCCCTATTACGATAACTCAGATCATTGAACTGATACATGCTACAGCTGCTATAATCCTGGAGATACTTGGCTACACAATCAAGAGGAAGAGCAGTACTCCCCCCACCCCCCCAATAATGTTAGAATTCAAGGCAACTTGGACAAAGATTAGCCAGCTGATAGAATTACAGAAAGGTATGAAGATTAGGGATAACATTTAGCTACTTAAAAAAATACAAGAGCCTGACTCCATCTGTAGCCATTGAGACTTTTAAACAAAAGCTTACAACACTGGCTATCAGGCTAAAGAAATATACTAGAAAAACAAAGGCGAAGAAGGTACATGCCCTGCTCTCCAATGTGAGAGTACATTCAAGGTGTATTCCAACTGCAGTGCAGTAGCACAGTAAGAGCAGAGCCACTAACAGCAGAAACTGACTGCATTGGAAGGATATATGGGAGAAAGACATATGACAGCAGTGCAAAATGGGTGCAGGACTTGAGAACTGACCACAGCAATCTCCCAGAAAAGGAACCAGTCATCACAGGAGCAATCCAATAGTGGGTTAAGAACATGAAGAGTTGGACAGCATCCATAGAAAGGCTTATCAGACATACCAAACTACAGGACCATACCGGGCAGTACATGAACACAGCTCAGAAAGACATTAGAAACAACAGTCTCTAAATACAAGTTGCTCATAGAGGAGCCACCTAAGAATCAAAGTAGACAATTATCAACTCAGCCTGGATTGAGTACAGGAAAGCCTACGACAATACCATACACATGTAAATGCCTAGCACTATACAATGTCAATAGGATAATAATCTTCCCCAAGAACTCAATTGGATTATGGGAGACAACACTAGAAATCAACTCGAGAGCACACACAAGTGTTTATCAAAAGCAGCATATACCAAAATGATGCGCTGTCTCTGCTGCTGTTCTCCATTGGCTTGAGCTTAAGCCCTCTTAGCCAGATAATCACAAAGGATACTTAAGAGTGGAGCTAATATCAGATACCCCCTATACATGGATGACATCAAGTTGTATGCAGAGAATGAACAAGACCTCAACTCACTGATCCACTTGACATGGATCAACATTGGGATATCATTCGCACTAATAATTGTAGCCAGATGGTAGTCAAGAGAGGAAAAGTAGTTTAGATTGATAGGGTGGAATAACCAATGGATCACATAGCATACCTACCGACCAGTTATAAGTACATTGGTATCTCATAATCACATGAAAACTACAATGAGGAGGCAAGGAAGATAGCAACATCCAAGTACCACCAAAGGATTATATAGGTTCTGAAGAATGAGCTCAGTGAGAATAAATCCACTCATCAGCATGTATTCTGGTATAGTGAGCTCAGGGGTGGGTTTTTACTAGTTCTGTCCACCTCTTTAGAACCGGTAGCTCTGAAGAGCAGCAGACATAGAACCGGTTCTATGTCTGCTGATGTTTTTGCCCACCCCCCCATCTGGGCTCTTACCTGATCTTTATTTCCTGATTTTTCAACTTAGCTGCCGAACGAGGCACAACTGCAGTTAAAGCAGGAAAAGAGGGCTGTTTCAAAGGTTGCTTCTCTGCACCCAGCGTGCTGATGAAGATTTACAGGCGTGCAGCTCCCAGCGTGCAGTGAAGCTCGTAAATCCCGAACCAGTAGTTAACCCTGTTGTACCTCACCCTTGAGTGAGCTGGCCAAAAAGGGCATGGAAACTGCCAATGTGAACACCTAGAGGCTTTTCACAACATATGGAAATTTTTATCCCAAGTCCAGCACCTAGACATTGTACACCAGACAGAAAAAGAGCAGTGAATGTCAAAGCTGCCATCCTGGATGAAATCCAGAACATCCAGGAATACATCAATAAGATGGCACCCAAAAATGAGAAAGCTGAGGCAGCAGCAGATGTGGGAGAAAGATCAAGCAGAGGAAGTCCCACAGCAAAACAAAATCCCTCATGAGATGTACCATTGACAGATAGCTGAGATAGGAGACTTAGGGAAATTCCATCTGTGGCTGGAAGGGGCTGAACTAAAAGACAGCACTGCTCAGAGCAGCACAAGAACAAGCACTAAGCACCAAATATATAGAAGAAAGATTCTACCACACTAGACAGGATCCAAGGTGCAGACTTTGCAGAGGTATCGAAAACAGTCCAACCTGTAATGATAGGTGTAAGATGCAGAAACAGCATATACTTAACAACATAATTAAATAGCTGGTATTGTGTACAGAAACATCTGTAGAGAATATGGGCTAGATCATCTAAGTCTAGATAGACGATCCCCTAGAAGGTTGTGGAAAATTCAAGCTAAGATCTTGCGAGATTTTCAGATCCAGATGGACAGGCAGGTACTTGCTAATCAGCCAGACATCATATTAGTAATTAATAAATACCAGAACACAGCAATGGTGATAGATACAGCATTGCCAAGTGATAGCAACACCAGGAATGAGGAACTGGAGAGGATATGGAAAATAAAGGTCAAAGTGGTTCCCAGTAGTGGTAGGAGCACTCGGGCTGTGATTCCTAAGCTAAGTAGCTCCAATAGATCCCAGGAATGACATTGGTGTTCTCTTTCTGGAAGAATGCAATACTACAAATAGCTAAGACCGTGTACAGAATCCTCAACTCCTAGACTTTAGAGGACCTGAGATCGAAGAAGACACAGACTGCCATAAGTGTGATAAGGGAATTATCTTTTATATGAATACCATTTTTTAAAAAACAAACTTTATTAATTATACAACTAAAATGTCAAACAAACACATACACAACACAGAAAGAAAAAGAAAAAAGATTTTAAAAAACCCTAGCAATTCAATATTGACAGTTTGTTATCAATATTGTTTGTTATCAATATTGGTGACATATTTACAAATACATCTTATTGCAAATATATGATTACTACCTTTTACATTTTATGTTGTTTACTAATATATTTTCTATTTTTGTTCTATCCAGTCATACCAGCATTCCCAGCTTCTATAATATTCTGATGTTTCTTTTTCCTTAAGTGCTAAGGTTAACTTATCCATCTCTGCACAGGCTGTTATTTTCTGAATGATCATTTCCTCTGTTAGAATATCTGCTTTTTTCCAACACTGTGCAAAGGTTATTCTGGCTGCAGTAAGAATGTGCAGTATTATATATTTGGCTTTTAAAAAAATTTGTCTTATTAAATATCCCCAGTAAGAAGAATTCTGGTTTTAATTCATTTTGCTCTGCCGTTATTTCCTCTAACCATTTTTTTATTCTGTGCCAGTATCTTTGGGCTTCAGTACAGGACCACCACATGTGAAAGAATTTTCCGTGTTTCTTTTTACCTTTCCAGCAATTCGGATTCATGTTAGGAGACATTTTAGCTATTCTCGAGGGCGAGAGATGCCATCTATAAAACATTTTATAGGCATTTTCTTTATATGTTGCTGATTTTGTAATTTTGTTATTCCTTGTCCAGACCTTTTCCCATTCTAATAATGTGATGCTATGTCCTATGTTTCTACTCCAAGCTATCATGTTGCCTTTAACTACTTTCTCTTCTAATTCTATCTCGAATAAATAATTATAAAATTTAGTTTGTTTTTTTTTAATCTGGGCCTAATAGGATTTTATCTAATTGTTGTAGCTTAGCATAAATTCCAAATTTTTTCTTGTCCATATGAATACCATTTTTAACAAGCTCTGTTGAGATTTGTCACAGGCTGTACAGTCATACTCAGTATTCAACTGCTTCAAAACTCATCAAATTTGTTACTCAATGTGTTTTGAGGCACAAATCTTGTCTCGGTACTCATTTTTCTCCTGGTACTCAATGGGCAAGATAGAACTTGTGGACATCAGCTGCTTTGTGACTCATTATTCCTTCTGGCTGAAATAATCATAAAAGTTACGTGGTTTGTTTGGTACCCATTATTTTTAGTAACCGTGTTTCCTGGAATGAATCCTGGATGAGTACTGAAGAACATTAAATTTGTTTTCAAGGTTTTTTTTAATTGAATAAGATTATGGTACTGATTTATTTACTTATTTGCATGTATATAAGGAGAGTTAGTGTTTCAGTCTATTCCTTTATATGCCATATATATATATAGCATTTTAAGATTGTCAACAGTTGGGCTTGTTAAACAATTGCTACAGCCAACGAATTTGGTGAATAGAAAGAAGCTGATGCAAGGAACCTGTGGCATATTATTAGCCTGTGGAAGGTTACAACGTCTTTTGTTGTGGATTAGTTTGCACAACTCCTGCATGGAGAAAATCTGTCTAGTTCACCACCACACCACATACTCAAACTTACTGCATTTCTCATATTGAGAGATTTTTTTTTCTCCCTGCAAAAGTTACTGTGCCATGTCTCTTACTCAAATATAAGGAAAGACAGTCAATGATCATTCTCTGAGTCTCTGCATAGAAATATTTGGTCCTATGAAAGAGAGTAGGAGAAAGGTCTTTTCTCCATTGCATGCCACTTAGATTCCTACTTTTGTTCTTGAATCTGAAGTGCTGCTATAGTTTCTGTTCCTGTGTCATAATAAGGGATCATTATAATGGGAACTACTTTGTCTCTAGTGTATGTTTAAGTAGAGAGACAACTGGTCACTTAACGAACATCTGAAATTACAACAGACCTTCTCCCAGTATTCACATGATCATATCCAGACCATCTTTATGACCGTTTAAATCCTCCTGCAGTTATGTGACTGATGTGTGACATTTTTTTGCTGGTTTACAGGTTTTACTTTTGGTTTTGGGGTTTGCTTAATAATTGCCACAAAAAAATGGATCCAGTCATGTGATGCCTTGACTTAGTATTGGAACAATTTACAACTAATTCTGGACTCAATTTAGGTTAATTTAGGTTAATAAGTCAAGGGTTACCTGGATAGGGTTTTCATTATCAATCTTATATTCTTCAAGTCTCGGACCTATAAAAGGTTTTAAGAACCAATGTTACCCATTATATCTATATGCCATACATAGGCAAAGTTATGAAGGCTCTGTTGAAGTTCTATGAATTGGTTACTATTAAAGGAATTAAAAATCTATACAGCAGCCTAAAGGCTTGAGATTTTTGTGATTTATACTGAAATTTCTGCGGTTGATGTAAATAAGAGTTCGGATATTTATTGCTTATGTTTATGCTGCTTAATTTTGTTTGTTTTCATTTCTGACTAGTTGCTCTTTGATCAAAACTTGATCACTATTGCTGTGGGTTAACTTTTGTTGCATTGCTTCACAGGCTGCCTGCTGTTACTCAGGAAGATCATGAAACGAGGTCGACTTCCCAGCAGCAGTGAAGATTCTGATGACAATGGCAGTAAGTGCTTCCTTTTGTTGTACTGGGATCACACCAGGAGGATGAGTTTATTTACACAACGTCTAAAGTGATACTTTAAATAACAAAGGTGTTTTGCATTATATCAGCTGAGTAGTATTTGCTAAAAGGTTGCTAAAATCAAGGAACTTTAAAATGGTATGCCCTGGTAAGGCGTTATAAGAGTTTATTACACACTATAGTAATAAATGTTTGAACCAAAAACACTATAATGGTTCCAAATGTTTAGAAAAATCTTACCTGTTAGAATAGTTTCTCAATTCTCATTTTATAATAGTAAATTTATAATTTTTCTTTAGCACTTTTTTCTTTTTTCATCAAGTTCACTAATATTTGAGAGTTATTGATTTATATGACTCTTGATTTTTATTCTCTAAGTGATCATTTGAAGCTTCCTTATCAACTATCAATAATATTTGTGAAGTATCAATTTACAAATGATTCCCTAAGAGAATTCAGTGCAAGAATTTATGAACAAGTTGTTTTGCCTGAATGGACTTACTGACTTAATGACAGGGAAAATATTTTGTTCAAATCTGTTTTTAGAAGTATTTATGTGCAGAAATCAAGATGATCTTGTACTCTAGAATTCACATACATGTGCAGTAACTAATATATATGCCCTAGAGATTAAAAATACAATGTCAAAAGCACTAGAGTTAAAATTTTTCTGCCTTGAAATATTGGAAAAGTTTATTGTCTTTACAGCTGATGATGAATTTCCAAGGGGATGTTATTTAACACAGAAGGTACATTTACAGAGAAGTCATGCCTAGGAAATTCCTTCAAGTGTTCTGGAACTTTTTGGAATAGAACTTGGAATAGAATTTGCATTTTTATTAGTTTATATACTGAATGAGAAAGTATAGAAGTATTGATACTGACAACACCATTTGCTATACTGTCATATGGGTGGATGTTGCACCCAAAACCATATGTGCCATTGCATTCTAGATCAGATGAAGATTCTGAATGCTCAAGCTTTATATAAAGTATGTGCAGTACAGCATCCAGAGGTGATAAGTGCCTTCCAGTCCAGCAGTGGTTACAACAGATGGGCAAGATGTATTTGTGCAAAAGTTTTCCTGTCCACAGCTACTATCTGTCCATGATAAGGAGCCCTGAGTACAAAAAACCTCTAGGGTTATTCACTGACTTAGTGGGGACTAATCTGATTTACGATAAAATCACTAGATCTGTAGAAGGAAGGGGACAAAACTCCACAATCTTTCAGACTTGTAAGGGTTGACCTGAAGCCCAGCCACTGGAAAAGCCAGGGGAGAGATGTAAAATTGAGCAGCATTAGCCTACTGATAATACTTAACTCCATGCTGATGGGTGAGATCACCCAGAATTCTCCCTCGAGCCGCTCGGAGCATCCAGAGAGTGGGATGTGCTTCCGAGTCCTCTTCTTGCAGGCTGAGCTTTAGCTGAGGAAACGCTCCGCCCCCTCACGTGACTCCAAGTGGCATTCCCCCAGTCTTTTGCTCAGCCTCAAAGAGTCAGGCTGTTGTTGGAAGGAGCTCCTTGGCTCCTCTCTCCTTCTAGGCCTCAGGCGTTTATTTGGTAAATCCGACCTGTACTGTGGTACCTCTTTGGTTCTTTTCCTGCTGTTGTATAAAAAAAAAGAGAGAGAAAAGAAATGAAAGAGAGAAAAATTTACAAACGAAATTATACGTTTTTATACGTATATACATAGATAACCTTTACATGCAGATAGCATATTAAAAAAATAAATAAACAAAAAAAAAATCAGAGGATTACACATCTGTACATATTATATATATATATATATATTCCTTACTACTGGTTACCACTGTACATATTAAATTCCAAAAGGGGGAGCGGGCCAGTTCAAACCTCACTCGGCCCCACTCAGGCCAATTCCAGGCGAGCCAACCGCCCTTTGCTATTATTACAATTATTATCACCAGGACAAGGAACCTTATGTTGTTATAATTATCAAAATGGCAGACGGCAATCTCTCTAAACGACCTTCCTTGAAAGCTAAGGCAAAGTCCCACTACTTGCGCAGGCAGGACAAGGAGCCTTCCAAGGCCTCCCAACGAGACGCCTGAAGGCGCCATGAGGCGTTGGAAAAGGAGTTTGAAAGACGATCAAGGGAGTCCCGCTCGGGGCCTCCAGCCCTTCCTTCTCCGACCAGACAGACCCCTGAAGCTACCTTTACACCTACGGCCGCTGGTCTGCGTCAGGAAGAACCCTCTACATCTGAGGTTCCAGCCCACATCAAGGCTTGGATGGAATCGACTATCCGCCAGGGCATTGTGGAAGGCCTGCAGCACATGTCCACATCAGGCTTCTCTCCATGGGCTCCCGACCATGACTCTTTATCCATCAGATCCCTTCCACAGCCAGAACCCCCGTTTGGTCAGGTACTCTCTAAGAGGGACAGCCCTCCTCCCGTAGGGGCCCAGGAGGAGGAAGTGGACTTTGGTGACTTCAGGGAAGAGGTACAGGACTCCCGGATGGGATCCTCCCATTATAGTGAGCCCCTCTTAGAGGCGAACCTCATGGAGGGGGAGATGTCGGAGGACGAGGGGGTTTCTCCCAACCAACCCGTATTCGGAGGGCTGTTCAAGCCACACTTGTTCAAATCCCTCCTCTTTAAAGCCAAGAATGTCTCTGGTCTTCTTCCCCAGTTTCCCTCTGACTTCCCCCCCCGCCTCAGAGAGACCAGAGGACTCCATTTTCACACAACCAGTGGTGGAAGCTGAGGTCATCCCAACCGAAGCAACTTGCTTCCACGGGAGCCCCCCCCCATACCCTCTATCTAAGACAAGAGATTCTTTAATCTCAATTCGGCAATGTCTACTCTTCTAAACATCCCAGAGGTTGACGACCCCACTGTGGGCCTTGCCTCCTCCTCTATCTCCAGTGAGGCCTTAGAGGCCTTGAAACCTGAGCAAAAGCGGACGGAACTGGCGTTGCGCCGGGCCCATCTATCCGACGCTTGGGCCATTAAATCGGCTAGGGCCGCTTCATTCTTCACAAGGTCTTCTATCCGCTGGCTCTGGCAGCTGAGAGAACGTCCCCGCGTCAATGTGAGGGCACACCAAGACATAGCGAAACTGGTGGCCGCAGCCGAGTTTTCAGCTGAGGCCACTTACCAACTGGTAAGGTTCTCTTCCAGAGCGATAATATCACATGTCATGGCTCGCTGCCTACTGCGGCTCAAGCACTGGCAGGCGGATGTAAAAATAAAGTCAAGCTAGCCACTGCTCCCGTCAGGGAGACAAACTGTTTGGCCTGGTCTTGGAACCCCTGCTGGTCGAGGGCCGCAGCAAGAGGAAGTACCGGCCCTCCCTTTTTCGGAGGCCAGAGACAAGAGGGCCTCAGCCCTTTTGGAGGGGCTTCCCCTGCCCCTTCTACCAACTCCCCTTCCCACCCAGATACCCGAGACCCCCTTCCTTCCGGTCTCAGGACCACTCGGACTCAGGCAACAGAAACAAATGGGGCGGCAACCATAAGAGGCCCTTTAGGGGATCAGGGGGGAGGCCCTACCGCCGACCCAGATAGAATTTCTTCCTCCCTCCCTATCGGCGGCTGCCTTAGACACTTCGCCGCTCAATGGCACAATCCACTACCATGCACGGGTTAGGGACACCGTCAGGTTTGGTCTTGCCCTTGAGTTCCGGTCCACCCCCGCTGATTTCTTTATGACATCCCCCACCTCAAGAGATCCCGCCAAACGTGCACTAATGGATGCAACCATCCAACACCTTCTTGACATTCAGGCCATTCAATCCGTTCCACTGGCCCAGAGGGGACGAGGATTCTACTCCCACCTCTTTGTGGTGCCCAAGCATTCTGGGGGATGCAGAACTATATTAGATTTAAAATGGCTAAACCGCCACCTTATCCAGCGGAAATTCAAAATGCATTCTTTACAATCGATTCTCTTGGGTACCAGGCGGAGTGACTGGTTATCCCCCATAGATCCCTCGGAGGCATACCTACACATTCCAATCTGGCCCTCTCACCACAAATTCCTTAGGTTCTATTATAACAACCTTCACTATCAATACGTGGCCCTCCCCTTTGGTCTGGCCTCGGCTCCCAGGACCTTTACCAAGGTCCTCGCGGCCTGGAGGCTCACCTCAGAAGCGTTCCCATCCGCGGTCACTGCTATTTGGACGATATCCTTATTCTCTCCCCATCCAAGACCCAGGCAGTCAGGGACACCAGAGACACTCTCTCCGCTCTCCTGGCACACGGGTTCCTCATCAATTGGCAAAAGAGTCAACTGGTCCCATCCACCCGAATCATCCACTTGGGAGCCATAATTGATTCGGTTACAGAAAAGGTCTTCCTCTCCTCGGAGAGGTTCCTCAGCATTCAAGCTCTGGTCAAACAGATTAGGCGATCAAGGAGGGTGGCGTTACTTGACCTTTCTAAATTATTGGGTAAGATGGTTTCATGCATCTCAATTATTCCCTGGGCCCATTTACACAGCAGACCCCTCCAGTGGTTCCTGCTCCTATTCCAAAGATCGGGAAGAAGCAACTCGAAATCCAGAGTCAAGGTGCCTCCGAGGGTCCTCACATCTCTCCTCTGGTGGACCAACCCCGCCATCAACAGGGGCCACCTCTTTTCAGAACCTCAGTGGCTAACCCTCATCGCGGACGCCAGCCTATCAGGTTGGGGCGCTCACGTCAACTTGCTCTCGGCATAGGGCAAGTGGTCACCGATTGAGCTAAGATGCAGCCTCAACTGGCTGAAGCTTCACGCTGTCCACCTGGCCCTGCTCAGATTCCTCCCCTTGGTACGCGGGCGTCACGTCCTTATTCTCATGGATGACACCACGGCTAAAGCCCATATCAACAGGCAAGGAGGCACCCAGTCTATTCAGTTGATGAGGGAGGCCGAGCGCCTCTGCTGTTGGGCAAAATCCAACCTCCTCGCACTAAAAGCCGAGCACATCTCCGGAATCTCCAACATCCAGGCGGATTGGCTGAGCAGGGCCATGGTGGACCAAGCAGAATGCCACCTCCATCTATCCCTATTCAAGGAGGCATCCAGAATATTCGGCCTCCCGAGGGTGGATCTCTTCGCCTCCCCGTCCAACGCACAGCTTCCACGGTTTTTCTCCAGGTACCCATCTCACGGGTCAGAGAACCACAACGCACTAAGCTGCCCATGGCCCCCAGGGCTCCTATATGCCTTCCCTCCGCTGCCGCTAGTTCCCAGTGTCATAAACAAACTCATTCACGAGGAGGCAGACCTGCTCCTGGTGGCTCCCTATTGGCCCAGGAGACCATGGTTCGCGGACCTCCGCAATCTTTCAGTAGCGCCCCCATGGAGGATCTCCCCGGACAGGATCTCCCTCTCTCAGGGGCCCCTTCTGCATCCGGAGCCCCAATGGCTCCACTTAGCCGTCTGGAGGTTGAATGGATCTGTTTGAGAAGAGAAAAATTCTCCAGTCAAGTAATCGACACTATTTTGGCCGCTAGGCGACCCTCCACCACACGAATTTATGATGCCACTTGGAAGGGCTTTTCCAAGTGGTGTAGCGGGTTCCAAGTTGACCCCCTCTCTCCCTCTGTTGCGCAGGTCTTGGAATTCCTTCAAGAAGGCCTACGTAAAGGGCTTGCCCCCAACACCGTGAGACGGCAGGTCACTGCCCTCTCAACTGTTGTTTCTTTTGATAACTTCAGTTCTCTCTCTCATCACCCCCGGGTTAGAGCTTTCCTCAGGGGCGCCACCAACTTGTGCCCTCCGACTGTTCACAGGTTCCCCATATGGGACCTCAACAAGATCCTCGTTTCGCTTACAAGGCACCCATTTGAACTTCTGAGGGAGTCCTCCCTTCAATTTTTAACGTTTAAAGTAGTTTTCTAGTGGCCATTACTTCTGCTCGTAGAGTCTCGGAAATAGCAGCATTGTCAATCAGAAAAGATTTATGCGTGTTCCACGCTGATCGGGTGGTCCTTCGCCCCGAACCCACCTTCTTACCCAAGGTTAACTCACCCTTCCACAGGTCTCAGGAACTGGTCCTCCCAAACTTTTGCCCCAGACCCTCGAGGGACAGGGAAACCCTTTGGCACACCCTGGATGTTAGAAGCGCACACAACCCCTGAGAAGATCAGAATCTCTCTTCCTCTCCTTTCAGCCCAGGACATTGGGGCTCAAAGTCTCTCCCTCAACCATCAGTTGCTGGATTAGGGCAACTATTGCCAGGTGCTACCTATCACAATCTCTGCCCGCTCCTGGGGGAATAACCGCTCATTCCACCAGGAGTGCAGCTACTTCGGCGGCTTGGGCCACGCAAGCCCCAATTGCTAACATTTATCGGGCAGCCACTTGGGCCTCTCCGTCCCCATTCATTAGACATTACAAAATAGACCTATATGCCTCAGCAGAGGCCTCTTTCGGCCGATGAGTCCTACAGAGGGTCATCAGTGACCTGGAGGGGCTGCCGGCCCAGATGGAGTCCCACCCGTAGGACAGCCAAGCTTTGGTAGGTCCCACTCTCTGGATGCTCCGAGCGGCTCGAGGGAGAATGGGCGTTGGATCTTTCCTGATACGCCCCTTCTCGGCGAGCCGCGAGGAGCATCCAGCCCCACCCTAACTCCTCCGTCTGGTGGGTACTCTAGTTTCAGCCAAGGAGCCAATAGTTGATTAGAAGGATTTCTTAACCTTTCTTTTCGTTATCGCAAAAAACTGGGGGAACGCCACTTGGAGTCATTGGAGGGGGCGGAGCGTTTCCTCAGCTAAAGCTCAGCCTGCAAGAAGAGGACTCAGAAGCACATCCCACTCTCTGGATGCTCCTCGCGGCTCGCCGAGAAGGGGCGTATCAGGTAAGATCCAACGCCCATTTTCATGGAGATGTTAAATAGCAGAACACTAGCTAGAATTGGTCTTGGAAGAAAGTGGAGAACCATTGAAGAACAGTGCCTCCTTTGGATTCAGAATAAGAAGTTATATTTGTAATCAAGAAAAAATAGTTGTTTTAACTTATAAAGATGTGAGAAATTAATTAATATTTTTTTTGTAAATTGCTTTCTACCTTATATATTGTTAGGTATGTGTATTTTTGTTTTTGATGGAGCATGCATTATGTACATTAGTTATATAATTAGAATTATTTAATTTGGTACGATGAATATTGAATTCAGATGATATGAATCATATATGCAACTAAAATATTATTTAACATCAGTGCAGTAGATTCATAAGAATACTATATATCAGGAATTATAAACTATAATTGTATTAATCAGCTCTGCAGCTTATTAAATTAACAGTTGGGAGGTCAAGCAACACAATGCAGAGAAGAATTATATGTTGTTCAAGAAAATAGCATAGTTCTCCATAGAGCTGCTGCGAGCATCCAGAGTGGGAGGTGCTCCAATCTTCACTCTTACAGGCTGAGCTATAATTGAGGAACGCTCCTCCTCCTCCACGTGACTCCTCCATGCGTTCCCCAGTTTTAGCTCAGCCTCGTTAGAGACAGGCAGCTTAGCATTTTGCTCCTTGGCCGATCCAGGTTTTTTTCTGCTTCTACATTTTCAGGCTTGATCTCTCCTTTCTCCTTGTTCCCTGCGCACTTGGTTTCGTCCCAAATTTAGTAAAGGAGCCGTTTCTCACCCCTCAGGGGGGAAATAGGGGGATTTGGAGCCTTTTGCCCTCCCCTTTCCTCTGCCGTTTTTTCAAGCCGTGCTGCATCTAAGCAGCGGTTTTGGCTTGCGCTTTAGATAGCGCTACATTGTGCCTTCCCCCCATGAATGCCTCAGAAGAAGGAGAGCTTCTTCTTACAGCCCTCGGGTTCTCTTGCATTCCAGCTTCCCGTTTTATTATTTTTGAGGGCTTGTGCGTCTCTGAGATATTCGCGCTGGGACTGGCGGCCATTTTGAGTGCGCCTTGTGGCTGGCGGCCATTTTGAATTTTTGTTATATTGTTCCGATTGTGCTGCGAAGATAGTAAAGGCCCATAGTGGGACCGACAGGCCGTGTGGAGCCTAGAATTAAAGAGTAGTGTGGTTCTGTGCCCTGTTACCCTTCCTTTCAAGTGCTAATTGGCTTGTTTTGTTCCGCAGCTCGCTCAGAGGCGCAGGCACGTACTTTCCATTTTTGTTGGGAGGCTGCCTCAGGAGGCCTTTTTTCCTGTGAATTTTTTTGTGCATATTTTTTCCTTTCCTGGCCTCTGCATTCATTTGGCCTATTGGATGATTAGGGTTTAGTTCTAAATTTCCTCCTTTTATTATTGGTAAAGTAATAAATCAGCACAACTTAAAAAAACTGATTATCATTAATGCTTTTGTTTGGACTTGATTGGCACCCTTTTGGGCTTCGCCCACTTAAAAATAATAATAATAATAATAATAATAATAATAATAATAATAATAATAATAATAGGTACAGAATAAAAAAATTTATCCAAAAGGGGGACATGGCCCAACTTTAGGAAAGCCGGCCTACGTTGTAGGTTGAACTCCCAGGCATTTTTTTCTTGTCTAAATATCCTTTTTGATGTCATGGCAGAAGGCTATCCCAGCAGTCCTTCCTTGAAGGCGAAGACAAAGAAGCACTATTTGCTCAAAAGGGACAAGGACTCCTCCAAGGCCTCTCAAATGGATGCCTTAAGGTGCCATAAGGCCTTGGAGAAGGAGTTTGACAAACGATCTAAAGATTTGTATTCTGTAACCCTCGCCCCACCCTCTACCTCTACTCAACCCCCTCCCCTGCCAGGACAACCTTCTCCTTCCAGGTGCTCATCTGCCCGAAGTCACCAGGCCTCTAACACGCCTGAAGCGACCTTCACACCAACCGCCACGGGTCAACGTTCAGAGGACCCATCCACAACCATCATTCCGAACAGCATTAGAGAGTGGATGCAACTGGCCATCCATCAAGGAATAGCAGAGGGGATCCAACGGCTATCCAGACCAGGTTCCCAAATGATGGCGACTGAGGTTGAATCTATATCCGGAAGATCCCTTTCCAGGCCGGCATCACAACGCGGTCAGGTACCTTCCTAAGTGGAAGCCCCTTTCCCGGGAGGGGAGGAGGCCCAGGAGGAAGAAGAATTGGATTTTGAATCCTTCAGGGAAGAGGAAGGTTCGGATAGGGGGTCTCTACAATATGCTGAACCCTTTTTCGAGGTAGACCCCATGGAAGGGGAGATGTCAGAGGACGAGGGCATTGCCCCTGACCAACCGGTATTTGCAGGCTTGTTTAAGTCTCATTTGTTTAAGTCTTTGCTATTCAAGGCAAAGAATGTTTCAAGCTTCCTAGTCTCCCTCTGATCCATCTCCAGCAACCCTGGGGCCCCCAGAAGATTCCATATTCAGACAGCCAGTTGTCGAAACCGAGGTTATTCCTACCCCCCCCCAATCTTTTCTGACTTGGTCGCGAGGCAATTGGCCTCTGCGGGTTCCCCTCCCGCTCCTTCCAGCCAGGACAAGAGATTGTTTAATCTCAACCCGGAATTTTCTACCATGCTAAACACTCCTGAGGTAGACAACCCCATAGTGAGACTAGCATCATCATCCAATCCCACTGATGCTCTGGAAGCGCTGAAGCCAGAAGATAAGCGGGCAGAGATGGCGCTGCGGCGAGCGCACCAGTTGGATGCTTGGGCCATCCGGTCGGCCACAGCTGCATCTTTTTTCACTCGATCTTGCATCAGGTGGCTCAGGCAGTTGAAACAGCATGTCCCCCATCAAACACCAGGGCCCATCAGGATATTGCCAAACTCACGGCCACAGCGGAGTTTGCAGCTGATGCCACGTTTCATTCTGTGAAATTTTCATCTCGAGCCATCTCCTCGCATGTTACTGCCTGAAGGCTACTCTGGCTTAGGCACTGGCAGGCCGATATTAAGAATAAAACTAAGTTGGCCTCAGCTCCCATATCGGGGGGAAAATTGTTTGGCCCGGCACTAGAGCTATTGCTGATGGAGAGCCGAAATAAGAAGTTCCTCCCATCACTTTTTCTCAGGCAAGAGTCCAGAGGTCCCAGCCCTTTCGGAGGGGCTTGTTTCGCACCTCCTTTCAACCATCATTCGCCCCGAGGTATCAAAATTCCCCGACGTTCCGTTCGGCCTATCAGGACCGGAGTAACTCGGGAGACAGAAACAAGGGGAGGCAGCTACAGGAGGCCCTTCCGGGGTGCAGGGAATAGGGCGCCCCATCATCCCAGGTAGAGTTTCAGCCTCTTATCCCATTGGTGGTCGCCTTCAGTATTTTGCCGACCAGTGGGAATCATCCACTTCGGATGCCTGGGTTAGGGACACTGTAAGGTTTGGCCTCTCTCTTCAGTTTCAGTCTGTTTTTCCGGAGCACTTCATGGTTTCTCCCCTTTCCAGAGACCTGACTAAGCGGGCTCTCATGGCAGCCACTATCAACCATCTTTCTGATATCAAGGCCATACAGCCCGTGCCGCCTTCGCAGCGGGGAGGGGGGTTCTACTCCCTCCTCTTCTTGGTCCCTAAACACTCCGGGAGTTGGAGGCCCATTTTAGACCTAAAGAGGCTTAATCGCTATATCATTCGTCACAAATTCAAAATGCATACACTTCAATCAATCTTACAGGGCACCAGGAAGGGAGACTGGCTTACATCCATTGACCTCTCCAAGGCATATCTTCACATACCCATTCACCCCTCGTGTTCCAAATATTTGAGATTTTGCTACAACAATCAGCATTTCCAATATGTGGCCCTCCCCTTTGGTCTCGTCTTGGCCCCAAGGACCTTTACCAAGGTGTTGGCAGCTCTGGCGGCCCACCTCAGACACTTCCCTATCCGCATTCACTTCCCTATCCGCATTCACTGCTACCTTGATGACATTCTTATTCTATCCCCTACCCGACATCAGGCCGAGAGTGACACTAAGACCACCCTCTCAGTGCTTCAGGCTCACGGCTTCCTCGTAAACTGGGAGAAGAGTCAGCTTAACCTTTCCACCCGTATAGCTCACTTAGGAGCTGTGAATGATTTGGTGGAAGGGAGGGTCTTCCTTTCCCACGAGAGGTTCAGCAGTATCTAAAAAGCTATCAGGACTATTAGACGGACTAGAAAGGCCTCATTGCTAGAATTATCCAAGTTGCTTGGAAAGTTCGTTTCAAGCATATCAATTATCCCCTGGGCACAGTTACATTCCAGAAACTTACAGTGGTTCCTCCTACCTTATCAACGTTCTGGAAGGAGCAACTCAGGCCTCGTGGTGAAAGTTCCTCCAAGGGTTCTTACCTCCCTCCTCTGGTGGACAAGACCCTCTACCAACAGAGGTCATCTTTTCAAGGAACCCCAAAGGTTCACTCTCACAACAGACGCCAGCCTCTCCGGATGGGGGGCCCACATGCAGTCGCTTTCAGCCCAGGGAACTTGGTCAGCAACCGAGCGGCGCTGCAGCATGAACTGGCTGGAGCTTCATGCGTTATACCTAGCCCTGCATGCCTTCCTCCCTCAGGTGCAAGGGCGCCACATACTGGTCTTAACAGACAACACTACAACCAAACATCAACCGTCACCCATTCCATCCGCCTCATGAGGGAGGCCGAGCGGCTCCGTCAGTGGGCAGAGGTGCATCTCTCATCCATCAGGGTGGAACACATCTCGGGAGTTTCGAATGTCCAAGCAGACTGGCTGAGCAGGGCCACGCTGGACCAATCGGAATGGCGCCTACACCCCTCTTTGTTCAGGGAGCAGCAGCGATATTCGGTCAGCCTCTGGTGGACCTGTTCTCATCTCCACTCAATGCCCAGACACCGAGATTCTTCTCGCGTTACCCCGCCAATGGGGCAGAGAACCACGATGCCCTGCGCTGCCCCTGGCTCACCGGACTTCTGTACGCCTTTCCCCCCCTCCCGTTGATTCCCAAGGTGATTCAGAAATTAATACTTGAAAGGGCGGAAGTCCTCCTGGTAGCCCCATATTGGCCCAGGAGAACGTGGTTTGCGGATCTTCGCAATCTGTCAGTGGCCCCACCGTGGAGGATCCCCCTAGACAGAATCTCACTGTCCCAGGGACCTCTTCAACATCCAGACCCACAGTGGCTTCAGTTGGCCGTCTGGAGGTTGAACGGGAAAGGCTAAAAGATGAGGGCCTGTCAGTCCAGGGCATCAATACTATCCTGGCAGCAAGGCGACCTTCAACTACCCGCATTTATAATGCAACATGGAACACCTTTTGCAGGTGGTGCCATAAGGCGTCCGTCGACCTGCTCTCTCCTTCAATTGCAAATTCTGGCCTTCCTACAAGACGGGCTAGATAGGGGCCTCTCCCCCAATGCCCTGAGAACACAGGTCGCAGGCCTGTCAACGGTGGTCGTTGGAAGTTCTTCTGGCTCACTTTCCCACCACCCTCGCATTAGGGCTTTCCTTAGAGGGGCTTCCAATCTACACCCCCCAGTGGTTCACAGATACCCTACCTGGAATCTTAATATGGTTCTTATGGTGTTAACTAAACCTCCCTTCGAACCTCTCATGGAGGTGCCACTTCAGTTTCTCACATTCAAAGTGGTGTTCCTTGTGGCGATAACATCGGCGAGAAGGATATCTGAAATAGCAGCTCTATCCGTGAGAAAGGCCTTATGTGTCTTCCACACTGATCGGGTGGTTCTGAGACCAGACCCCACCTTTATGCCTAAAATCAACTTGCCATTTCACAGAGCACAGGAATTGGTCCTGCCTAATTTTTGTCCAAAGCCTTGTTGAGAAAGGGAAAGGCAGTGGCACACCCTCGATGTTCGAAGGGCACTTCGTATCTACATCTATCATACACAGTCTATCAGAAAGTCAAAGTCGTTCTTCCTGTCTTTTCAGCCAAAGACGCTGGGCTGCAAGGTATCCCCGTCTACTGTTGGACGCTGGATTAGAGCTACCATATCCAAGGCCTATTTGGCTCAGGCCCTTCCTGTTCCTAGTGGGATAACCACTTTACAAGGAGTGCAGCCACTTCGGCAGCCTGGGCTACTCAGGCATCAATTCAGGATGTCTGTTGAGCGGCCACCTGGGCGTCTCCGTCTCCTTTTATACGCCACTATAAAATCGATGTTTACACCTCAGCTGAGGCTTCCTTTGGCAGGCGAGTCCTTCAACAGGTGGCAAGAGAACCAGAGGTGATTCTGGACTAGATGGAAGTCCCTCCAGTAGGACAGGCCATGCTTTGGTATGTCCCACTCTGGATGCTAGCAACAGCTCTATGGAGAATGGGCGTTGGTACTTACCTGATACACCCTTTCTCGTCGAGCTGCATAGAGCATCCAGCCCCACCCTAATTGGTCCATCTGGTGGGGAATCCTGTTTCGGCCAATGATGTATATATTTTATAGTTGAGACTTGTATAATAGTTGACATGAGAGCATAGTGGTGTCTTCTCATCTTCGTAAAACTGGGGAACGCATGGAGGAGTCATGTGGAGGAGGAGGAGCGTTCCTCAATTATAGCTCAGACTGTAAGAGTGAAGACTGGAGCACCTCCCACTCTGGATACTCTACGCAGCTCGACGAGAAAGGGCATATCAGGTAAGTACCAACGCCCATTATATTTTAAATTTAGTTCCCAACTGGCTTGCTCTATTTTTTAAGTTTGTCCCAACGATAATATAGAATGCATATAGTTCGATTTTCCTTAGGCTTCAAGGGACAGCCATTTCTTTCCATTTTGCCTACTGTTTGAAGTGGGCAGAATTAGAAGAATTTCAGATTAAAGGATAGCTTGTGTATTTCAGTTTACACAATAAATATATAAAATTATGTTTTCACAATGTTATAAACCATAACAAAATAAGTGTGTAGAATCTTACTTTGTGATCATATTATGTGGTGATATATATACAGCCAATTCAGTTCTTTTGTTGCTTTGTTGCTTACATTATGTGATTGGTAAACAATTCAATAAGTTTGTTTCACGTACTTTCTGAATTAGAAATTCTGTTTTAGCATTCATTTTACAAGAACAGGGGAACAGCAGGGGAACACATTTTAATAGAGTTTGCAACCAGTTATGAGATTTGGATTTATGTAGGTTACTTCTAAATATTTAGATATTTACCTAATTTCAACTTTCTCCTGAGACATACTGGAAGTGTTGAGTCTGCCATAATCCTTCCTCCTTCCTTCCTTTCTTCCTCCCCCTCTCCTTGTTTTTTTTTTTTTTTACTCACAACAATTTACAACAGTTAAAATGTGCATAGTTGATATAAAAGCTAAAAGGTAAAATTACTAAAATACCCACATTAAATATAAACTTTAAAGGATATTCATGCTACATTAACAGTCCTGGAATGGAAAAATGTTTTCTGAATTCCATTTCTCACAGAAATAAGGATTATTTCTAGTCAGTTCTGGTTGTAGGAAGTAGTTCTGAAGTAACTTTATGCAAAGCTGTATAGGGTTTTATTAAACCTTACACAATACAGCACTATATTCTTGCATTTTTACCTTGCATTCAATTGTACCCAATTCTCTTCCTGGACAATTCTCTGCAATTTTCCTGCCAAGGTTTCTCAAAAGTGGTTTGCCATTGTCTTTTTCCTACGGTTGAAAGACAGTGATAGCGACAAGGTTACCCAACTTTTTGTGCCTGGCAGCACTAGAACTAAAAATCTCCTGGTTTCTGGTCTGATGCCTTAACTAGTACATCAAATTTGCAGAGATTTAAAAATAAAAGTTTTAAAAGTTTTCCTTTTAAAAAGGGAAGTTTTCCTACATGTATAGTTCTTCAGTGAAATTTTGAGAGCTATAATCACAACATACTGTATTTTGAGTTCATAGTTTGGAACTCTCATATGAATATCTGTTGGAAATCCCTCATGGGAACTTATTACCAATATTATTATTGATTGCAGTGTTTCAGAAGTATCAAAGGTATCGTGGGAATTCTTAGTATATTTATGAGGTAATTCTTGGAAATGGGGGGATTCTTTTAGTTATTAATGGCGATAGTTTAATTTCTTCTTAAAAGATGGAATGAATCTTACATTAGTCCCTCCAGAATTTGAGAAAAGGGATTAGTGCTCTTTTTAACTTAATTAGCCAAGAGCCCCTCCTAGCGTGGTGGTTTGAGAGTGAGCTGCATTTAAAGGAAGTTGGCAGAAGGCCTCATGCTTGGAATTTTTAATTTAGAGACATGTTTTCTTGTAGCACACTATAGTGAAACCATTCCTTCATCAAGGATGCAGTTATTCAGTTTTAATAACTGAAATTATTAAACCCCAATGGCATTTTTGAGAAAGGAAGAAAAGCTCAAGTTCTGTTGCAACTTTCACTATCCCCTATGCTCGCCTCAAGCATTCTACATCCAGAATGACAAAAGATGTGGAAATGGGGCTTATCTTAAATAGAATTGGGACTTGGATAATGTTATTAATAATGGCAATCTACCACCTAATTATGCAACTGCCATGTATTAACCTGCAGTGGGAACAGAGAAGAATAATAGAGTCATTATTAACCTTTTCAAGATACCAGCTTTATCAGGTCTTGTTCAACTATGTTTTTCCAGATTATAGGAAGGAAAGCTAAGATTTCTTTTATCCTAATAGTCTAGCATGTCTTCAATTTTTGGCATCTCCTTGAACTGATTCCATTACAGTTATGAATTACAATGGGAATGCATAACATTTCTATAGCTAAATGGCTTCAGGAATCTCCATAAAGGTCAGAATATAGATTTTGTATCCAATTTTTTGCCACAGACTTCCTATTACTCCAAGCTTCTCTGGAATCTCTTCTTGATGCTTTCTGAATTTGGTTGCTTTCCAGCAGATATTTCGTTACCTGAATGAAATGTCTGCAAGCAAATAAATAAGCACAGAGCACACAAAGGACTCTACGTTACTATCCTGACTTATGTATATTATCTTCTGTTGGTTCTACATTGATTTTTGTAATCTGAGATATAGCCTTTTGAAGTTTATTTCAAACCAAAAGATAATCATGAATCAATTTTCCTAAAAATCTCACAATGACTTTCAAACCACTGTTTGACATTTCTTGTATTTGTAACTAAAATGAAACTGGGCACAGTGATGTAAATATTCCTTATTTTAAGAACTGCTTTTTACAATTATTTCGAATTTAGAAATAATTGAGAGTTGAAATTTAAGTTGACAAACCTTGACTTAAAAATGTGCTTTAAGGAAAGAGATTATTTATTCACTGTTAATATTTCTATCAAATTGAATAAGTTTGAAGTGCCAAGCCAGTGCAGTTGAATCGTTGAATGATTTTAAACACGTGGATTTTTGTCTCTATGACATGTAACTGGATGCCAATAGACAATGTTTCATTAGAAGAAATATTTGACCAAAGGAAATGTTAGTTATAATGTTACTATAATTAGAACCATAGTAATGTTACCATAGTTATTAGATGTCCAGTGCTGTGAAAGGATCTGTGAGTAGATCATGCTATGCAAAACAGAAACTTCTATTCAGAAACCCAGTAGAAGATCAAAAACTACTAGGAAAGGGAAAATGAATGTCAAATTTTTTTTCTTTCTCCTTTCAGTAATGGAACCCTTTGGTAAGACAACCTAAGCAAAACTTGCTGACTACAATTGGAGTAATGCCTTTCACAGCAGATATGAGATTTCCCAGTCTGCTTTGGCTATTAAGGTTGATATAGTATGTAAGAAACATCTGCAGGTGTTTCTGCTTTAAAAAGAATAATAGTTATTATCTGTAGCATAGTTTTGTCATATATTCTATTAAAACAAAAGGCTTAGATTTAGAATGGTTTGTGTTGCAGGCAATTTTCTGTGGAATGCCTGGCAATGTGGCTCATTGTAACCTACACTGCATGGGATTAGCGGGAAGTTGAAATAAGGTTTTATGATGATGGGCTGGTTGCTCAGATCATTTCCATTTTTGCTCCAGCTGTGTGGTTTTTCCAACAAATTGTGCTCCTAGCAGTTGTACCAACTCTCACTCAAAATAGAATGCTTGAAAGGAGCTAGGAAGATGGAAATACTAACAGAAGCAGGAGCAGCAGCCAGGCAAGCATGTATGTTATAAACGTGTTCTGCTTGATGGGTGTTTCTAATATCTTCTGCCTGTTTTTTGGCTCTTTTTGTATCTTGATTGCCTGGCAACATTGTGTTACTTTATTGGAGGCCTTTAGTGCAGCTTGGCTCCAGGTAAATGGACAGCTATCATTAGTTAGGAAGCTAGGTTTCATCTGGGTGCCTGGTTGGGGTGTGTTTGAGCTGGAGGTATCGGGGGGATCTGTTTGTGCCCAGGTGTTTGCCTGGCTTGAGGTGTGGAGATTTTTTTGTTTGTGAGTGCAGGCTTCCAAATGATTGACAGTCTGGTGGAATCATTTCTTCTATTCATGCTTTCTTTTTTTTTTTCAATCTCTATGGCTTCTCTGATGATTCTGTGGCTGGGGTTTTCTATATTGGCTAGGGTTTTGGTGCCATTGAAATTGATGCATGTGTTGGACTAGTGAGGAAGTGTGTTCCAGCTTTTTGACTGCATTTTTGTGTTCATCCAGGCAGGTACTTATTCTTCTATTGGTCTGTCCAATATATGTGGCCAGGCATAATACACAGGGGACTTCGTATATGCCTTGGTTTTCCAGGTCAATTTTATCTTTGGGGTTTCACAAACAAAAAAATCTCCACACCACAAGCCAGGCAAACACCTGGGCACAAACAGATCCCCCCTGATACCTCCAGCTCAAACACACCCCAACCAGGCACCCAGATGAAACCCAGCTTCCTAACTAATGATAGCTGTCCATTTACCCGGAGCCAAGCTGCACTAAAGGCCTCCAATAAAGTAACACAATGTTGCCAGCCAATCAAGATACAAAAAGAGCCAAAAAACAGACAGAAGATATTAGAAACATCAATCAAGCAGAACACAGCAAACTCCAAGACCAATAAATACAGACCAAGACTCCCAACCAATCAGGATGAAGAGAAAACCATTCTGGCATAGCAATAGGCTGCCCCAAATTTAAATCTGAAACCACTGTAAAAGTCTGACTCACAGATGAACACTATACAGAAGCCTGATGATGGCAGATGAGATTCTGCTGAAACGTTGCTACAACTTTAAAAGCACAACTACAATGACGTAGGAAAATACCCGAACAAAGCTGAATGTCATACATACATACATACGTACGTACGTACGTACATACATACATACATACATACATACATTTATGTATATGTATGTATACACGCGCACACACACACACATAGCCTTGTGGGCTTTAGGTCAGAAATTACAAGGGCAAGCAAAAATAAACCCAGAGGACAATCCAAGCCATTACAAAGTATGTCAAGATCCAACGTTCACCCTGTAGATAAATTCAGTTTTCCACAGACCACAGGAACTGATAGTCCCAAACATTTGTCTGAGGCTGAGACAGACTCTGGTACGCCAGTGACACAGACTAGATGTAAGGCGAACTTTCTGCATATATTTAAACTGCATGGCATGTTTTAGGAAAACAGAGGCTCTCTTCATTTCCTTTCAACCACCCACCATTGGGCGCAAGGTCTCTTCCTCAACAATCAGGTGGCTGAGAACTCAATTACCAAGTCCTACAAGATACAGTCTCTTCCTGTACATGCCCAGGGGCATCACTGGTCATTCGATCAGGAGCGCTGCAATGTCGGCGGCATGGGCCACAAGTGCCAATAGAGGAAATTTACAAGGCGGCAACATGGGCCTCGCTGTCACCTTTTATTAGACACTATAAGATTGATGTCTTCACCTCTGTAGAGGCTGCTTTTGGCAGGAGAGTGTTACAAAGGGTCCATAGGGACCAAGAGGGGAATCCGAACCAGACGGAAGCCTTCCTGTAGGACACGCTAAGCTTTGGTATGTCCCAATTAATGGATGCTCTAAACAGCTCATCTGGAGAAGGGGTGTTCGTACTTATCTGATACGGCCTTTCTCTGAGCTGTGAAGAGCATCCATCCCCACCCTTATTTGTCTGGTGGGATGCTATTATGGCCAAGTATTAGAAAGGGTGAAGGAGAAGAAAGGTTTTCATCACTTCAACTTTGCCAAAACTGAGGAGTCCTGTGGAGGAAGAGGAGCATCCTCACAAAGCCCAGCCTATCAGACGAGCAACAGAAGCATCTCCCAATCAGTGGATGCTCTTCACAGCTCACAGAGAAAGGGCATGTCAGGTAAGTACCAACGCCCCTTCTTTTAACAGTCTTGGTCCAAAGCTCCAAAATAGTTTTTCAGATCAATATTTAGATATGCCATGGTTGTTCCTTCATCCATATCATCTGAAAACAAAGCAGGCCTTTTCATGAAGTTCTTACCTGGCAGGCAGGTAAGTTTGCAGGGGTTTTTATAGTGATACTACCTTCCTGTGATAGGACAGTTCCCACAACAGACCTTCACATTTTGGAGCAGCAGTAGTTTTCAGGTTGTCTCTAAAGTTTGTTCCATTGAGAGCAAGTTACAAAAATCCTGAAATCCAGATAAAACACAAGACCCTGCTTAGCTCATCTCAATGGATTATATTGAACTGGCATCCAGCCTAGATCAGATATGACTGTCTATTAAAAAACTTTCAAAGTCATCTGTTAAGCCTACAATCATCTTATTCTTCCCATTTTTCTCTAAAAGGATAATTAAACAAGACAGTGATCCAAAACAAACAAGTTGTATGATCAAGTAATGGTTAAAACAGGAGAAAGTTAATGGTTTTGGAATGACGAAGTCCAAATCTGGACCTTCTATCTTATAGAAAAGTTGCCTGAAGCAGGCAGGTTCATATAAGGGAAGCCCACTAGCATCCCTGAAATGAAGCTATTCTGTAAGGAGAAAAGGGATAAAGTTCCTGCAAGCTGATGATCAACAGTTATAGGAAGTCTTTAGTTGCAGTAATTGCTGCGTAATGGAGGTACAACAGTTACTCAAAGCAAAGTTCTGCTTCCAGTTACTATATTTTATTGATTAACTTGAGAAAAAAAAATAGCGTTATGGAATGCATTTATATTTCGGGAATGGAAGTCTAATCTTTTTTCTCTACCTGACAGTTCTCCATAGAGCTGCTGCGAGCATCCAGAGTGGGAGGTGCTCCAGTCTCCGCACTTAGAGGCTGAGCTATAATTGAGGAACGCTCCTTCTCCTCCACGTCACACATCTGTAGCGTTCCCCAGTTTTAGTTCAGCCTTGCAGATAGGCAGCTTCAGCAGTTTTCTCCTTGGCCGAATTAGGATTCTTATCAAAAACATATCAGGTTTGATCTTTCCTTTTTCCTTGGTCCCTGCGCATTTGGTTAGTCTTGGATTAGCAAAGGGCATGTTATTTTCACCCCTCAGGCGGGAGATTGGGGGGGGTCAGAGCCTTTTCGCACCCCCCCACCCCCCACTCTGGTGCTTGGCACTCTTTCAGCCGTTCTGTTCAAGCAGTGGTTTGTGCTCGCGTGTTGAATAGTGCTTCCGTTGTGCCTTCCCTCCACGAACGCGTAGAGAGAGGGCGAGCTCCCCTCTCCGGCCCTTCGTTCTGCCTGCGTTTCGGCAGCTTTTGTTATTGTCGAGGGGCTTTCCTTCTTCTCTGAGTCTCGCACTGGTCCTGGCGGCCATTTTGGCGCCTCGTGGCCAGCCGCCATTTTGTTTTGCCTTCGATTTTACTGGGAGGCTTATAACAGGACCGGCAGGCCTGTTTGGAGTTTTTGTTTTTCTTGGAGGGGTACTGTGGCTCTGTGCCCTGTTGCCTCGCTTATTATCTATTCGTTGGTTACCACAGCTCACTCAGAGGCGTAGGAGAGGCACCTACTTCCCATGTTGCTTGGGAGGCTGTCTCAGGAGGCCAATATATATATATATATATATAAAGTAACACAATGTTGCCAGCCAATCAAGATACAAAAAGAGCCAAAAAAACAGACAGAAGATATTAGGAGCAGAACACAACAAACTCCAAGACCAATAAACACAGACCAAGACTCTCAACCAATCAGGAGGAAGAAAAAACCATTCTGACACAGCAATAGGCTGCCCCAAATTTAAATCTGAAACCACTGTAAAAGTCTGACTCACAGACAAACACCATACAGAAGCCTGATGATGGCAGATGAGATTCTGCTGAAACATTGCTACAACTTTAAAAGCACCACTATTATGACGTGGGAAAATACCCGAACAAAGCTGAATGCCAGACATATATATGTATATATGTATATATGTATATATGTATATATGTATATATGTATATATGTATATATGTATATATGTATATATGTATATATGTGTGTGTGTGTGTGTGTGTGTGTGTGTGTGTGTATATAAAACTTTAAAAGCACCACGTGGGAAAATACCCGAACAAAGCTGAATGCCAGACATGTAAGTACCCGCGAAAACTTAAGAAAACATATATATATATATGTATATATATATATATATATATATATATATATATATATATATATATATATATATATATATGTATATGTATGTATATATATATATATATATATATATATATATATACATTCTTAAGTTTTCGCAGGTACTTACATGTATGGCATTCAGCTTTGTTCGGGTATTTTCCCACGTCATAGTAGTGGTGCTTTTAAAGTTGTAGCAACGTTTCAGCAGAATCTCATCTGCCATCATCAGGCTTCTGTATAGTGTTCGTCTTTGAGTTAGACTTTTACAGTGTTTTCAGATTTAAATTTGGGGCAGCCTATTGCTCTGCCAGAATGGTTTTTTCTTCATCCTGATTGGTTGAGAGTCTTGGTCTGTGTTTATTGGTCTTGGAGTTTGCTGTGTTCTGCTTCTAATATCTTCTGTCTGTTTTTTTGGCTCTTTTTGTATCTTGATTGGCTGGCAACATTGTGTTACTTTGTTGGAGCCTTTAGTGCAGCTTGGCTTCGGGTAATGGACGGCTATCATTAGTTAGGAAGCTGGGTTTCATCTGGGTGCCTGGTTGGGGTGTGTTTGAGCTGGAGGTATCAGGGGGGATCTGTTTGTGCCCCGGTGCTTGCCTGGCTTTTGGTGTGGAGATTTTTTGTTTGTGAGTGCAGGCTTCCAAATGATTGACAGCCTGGTGGAATCATCTCTTCTGTTCATGCTTTCTGGTCTTTTTTCAATCTCTATGGCTTCTCTGATGATTCTGTGGCTGGGATTTTCTATAGTGGCTAGGGTTTTGGTGCCATTGAAGTTGATGTTATGATCTGTGGCTTTCATGTGTTGGACTAGTGGGGAAGTATGTTCCAGCTTTTTGACTGCATTTTTGTGTTCATCCAGGCGGGTGCTTATTCTTCTATTGGTCTGTCCAATGTATGTGGCCGGGCATGATGCACAGGGGACTTCATATATGCCTTGGTTTTCCAGGTCAATTTTGTCTTTGGGGTTCCTGAGGATGGCTGCTATTTTTCTGTCTGTTTTGAAGGCAGTCTTGATGTGGTGTCTGTATAGTATCTTACTAATTTTGTCTGTAGTGCCTCTTATGTAGGGCAGGACAACTGTTCCATGGGTCTGTTCATCTTCTGGGTCTCTATTATGTCTCAGTGTGTTTTTGTGGATCAAGTTGGTGATTTTGCTTTTGTGGAAGCCGTTGGCTGTCAATATTTTAGTCAGGGTGAATAGTTCAGTCTTAATGTGTGTCTTGTCTGCCAGGCGTTTGGTTCTAGTAATTAGTGTTTTAGCCACGGAGTTTATCTGTGCTGAGTGGTGGTGGGATTGGGCGTTGACGTAGCGGTTGGTGTGTGTTTTCTTCTGGTATATGGTGTGTCCTAGTGTGCCATCTGTTTTTTGTAGATTAGTACATCTAGGAATGGTAGTAGTTTGTTTGTTTCTGTTTCCATGGTGAACTTGATTTTTGGGTGTGCGCTGTTTAGGTGTGTTAGGAAATTGTTTAGGTTTTCTTGTCCATCGGGCCAAATCACAAATGTGTCATCGATATATCTTAACCATAGTTTGGGTTTGAGAATGGCATTGGCCAGGGCTCTGGATTTGAATTTTTCCATGAACAGGTTTGCAATGACAGGTGACAGTGGTGATCCCATGGGGGCTCCTTCAATTTGTTTGTATCTTTGTCCTTTGTATATGAAATATGTGTTGTTTAATCAGTGTTCTGTTAGTTCCATGAGGTGTTTAGCTGGTTGGTATTTATTTTTGATGATTTCAAGGGTCTCTTTTATCGGGACTTGAGTGAATAGTGAAACCGCATCAAAACTTAAAAGCAGATCTTCTTGCTCCACGTGTAGATCTTTGATCATTTCCAAGAAGTGATATGAGTTTTGTACATGAGAAGCTGCTGTTTCAGCATTGGGCTGTAGCTCTTTTGCTAGGTGTTTAGCTAGGTTTTGTAGTGGTGCTTCTCTGGAGCTGACTATGGGTCTGAGAGGTATGCCTTCTTTGTGTATTTTTGGAAGGCCGTATAGTTTGGGGCATCTGGAAGATTTCTCTCTGGGTATGATCGTGTGTTGGATCTCTTTGCTTATGTGGCTGGTTATAATTTTCTTCTTGATTAATTTTTCCAGATATGTGGTTGGGTCTGTGTTTATGGGTTTGTATGTGGAGTCTTGGAGTAGGTCTGTCAATTTAGTTTCATAGTCTTTTCTGTCCATTACTACAGCGGCATTCTCTTTATCTGCTGGGAGGATGATTATGTTGCTGTCTCTTTTCAGGGTTTGTAGCGCTTTAATTTCATTTTGCTGCAAGTTGCTTTTGGGTAGTTTGCTTGTGCGTAGGATGTTGGTAACTTGGTGTCTTATTTTATCAGCTTCATCTGTATTTTATTTAGATAGGCTGGATTCTACTGCACATATGATGGATTCTGTGGGGATTTTTTGGGGTGCTATAGCATAATTGAATCCTTTGGTTAGGACTTCTGTTTCTGTTTTGGTGAGTTCTCTGTTGGAAACATTGTACACTAATTGTTTCAGGTGTTGTGAGTTGTTGGGGGTTTTCTTGTCATGTTCTAATTTCTTTAATTTTTTCAAGAGCTTTTCCTGTTTGTAAGTGCTTGCAGATTCAGCTCTCCAAGTTGTAAGTTGTTTTATCTTGTCCCAAAGTAGAGGGTGGATTTTGCTGCTCAATTCCTGGTGTAGTGCTAGCAAATCTTTGTTTAACTGATCTAATTGGAATTTCTTACTGTGGAGCTCGTTCCTTAGTAGAGCCATTTCAGTTCTTTTCAGGATACGTTTAGTGGCTGCTGTGCTTTGATGAAATGTAAATTTGAAGCAGGTTGGTGTAGTATTGTTGTCTCTGCAGCTGGGTAGGAATTGGAGGTCACATAGTATTCCTGCTCTTTGAATGCCATCCTCAAACCCAAACTATGGTTAAGATATATCGATGACACATTCGTGATTTGGCCCCATGGAACAAGAAAACCTAAACAATTTCCTAACACACCTAAACAGCACACCCGCCAAAATCAAGTTCACCATGGAAACGGAAACAAACAAACAACTACCATTCCTAGATGTACTAATCTACAAAAAAACAGATGGCACACTAGGACACACCATATACCAGAAGAAAACATGCACCAACCGCTACCTCAATGCCCAATCCCACCACCACTCAGCACAGATAAACTCCGTGGCTAAAACACTAATTACTAGAACCAAACGCCTGGCAGACAAGACACACATTAAGACTGAACTATTCACCCTGACTAAAATATTGACAGTCAACAGCTTCCACAAAAGCAAAATCACCAACTTGATCCACAAAAACACACTGAGACATAATAGAGACCCAGAAGATGAACAGACCCATGGAACAGCTGTCCTGCCCTACATAAGAGGCACTACAGACAAAATTAGTAAGATACTATACAGACATCACATCAAGACTGCCTTCAAAACAGACAGAAAAATAGCAGCCATCCTCAGAAACCCCAAAGACAAAATTGACCTGAAAAACCAAGGCATATATGAAGTCCCCTGTGCATCATGCCCGGCCACACACATTGGACAGACCAATAGAAGAATAAGCACCCGCCTGGATGAACACAAAAATGCAGTCCAAAAGCTGGAACACACTTCCTCACTAGTCCAACACATGGAAGCCACAGGTCATAGCATCAACTTCAATGGCACCAAAACCCTAGCCACGATAGAAAATCCCAGCCATAGAGATTGAAAAAAAGACCAGAAAGCATGAACAGAAGAGATGATTCCACCAGGCTGTCAATCATTTGGAAGCCTGCACTCACAAACAAAAAAATCTCCACACCACAAGCCAGGCAAACACCTGGGCACAAACAGATCCCCCCTGATACCTCCAGCTCAAACACACCCCAACCAGGCACCCAGATGAAACCCAGCTTCCTAACTAATGATAGCCGTCCATTTACCCGAAGCCAAGCTGCACTAAAGGCTCCAACAAAGTAACACAATGTTGCCAGCCAATCAAGATACAAAAGAGTCAAAAAAACAGACAAAAGATATAAGAAGCAGAACACAGCAAACTCCAAGACCAATAAACACAGACCAAGACTCTCAACCAATCAGGATGAAGAAAAAACCATTCTGGCACAGCAATAGGCTGCCCCAAATTTAAATCTGAAACCACTGTAAAAGTCTGACTCACAGATGAACACTATACAGAAGCCTGATGATGGCAGATGAGATTCTGCTGAAACGTTGCTACAACTTTAAAAGCACCACTACTATGACGTGGGAAAATACCCGAACAAAGCTGAATGCCAGACATACGTACATACATATATATATATATATATATATATATATATATATATATATGTATATGTATATGTATATGTATATGTATATGTATATGTATATGTATATGTATATATGTATATGTATATGTATATATACATACATACATACATACATACATACATATTTTTCCTGTAGATAAGTATATAAATATTTACATTTTTTTCTAATTTTCCTTTTGTGCTTTTTTGTTGTGTTTTCTGGCCTCAGTGTTCATTCGATCAATGGCTTTTGCATATTCTTTTTTTTTTTATTCCTCTGCAGTTCAGTTGGGTTCCTTTTTTGGCCCCTTGTTCAATAATAATAATAATAATAATAATAATAATAATAATAATAATAATAATAATAATAATAATCTATTACGATACAACCAAAAAAAAATTTTTTTTTTTACCAAAAAGGGGGCGCGGCCCAAAGATAGGATATCCGGTCCACATTTAGGCTGAAGTCCTAGGCGTGCCAACCGCCTTTGTATATAATATTGTCCTATACAGGCTTTATTATGGCAGATGACAATCCCAGAGGTCCTTCTTTGAAGGCTAAGTCAGAGATGCACCATCTGCGCAAGCGGACCAAGGACTTATCCAAGGCTTCTCAAGAAGCGCCTTAAGGCGACACAAGGCCTTGGAAAAAGAATTTTATAAACGTTCAAGGGGCTCTCAATCTGTATCCCCAGTTCCTAATTTTTCCCATCCCTTCTGCTTTCACATAATCCACCCCTCTGCCAGAACAACTTTCCCCTTCCAGGCGCAGTTCACCTGTTCGGAGCCTCCAGGTCCTCCGGACACTGAGGCTACATTCATGACCGCTGCTGGCTTGCGACCAGAGGAACCATCCGCAGTCTTTATTCCAGATAGCATTAGAGAATGGAGGCAGCTGGCCATCCACCAAGGGATCGCGGAGGGTATCCAACAGATGACCAGACCAGGTCCTCAGCTACGGCTCCTGAGGTTGAATCAGTCCCTGGCAGATCCCTCCCCAACCAGAACCTCACCATGGTCAGGTACTTCCCCAAAGGGGAGATCCCCTTTCCAGGAGGGGTGGAGGTAGTGAAAATAGGCCTCGTGCCCTTCAGGGAAGCGGAAGGATAACGGATAGGGGGTCCTTATACTATTCTGAATCCCTGTCGGAGACGGAACCGATAGAAGGAAAAAGGTCAGAGGATAAGGGTATTCCCCCTGACTAGCCCACATTCATAGGCCGGTTTGAACCCCATTTGTTCAAGTCCTTGCTAAGCAAGGCGAGCAATATTTCGGGCCTGATGTCCCAGTTACCCTCTAATACCTCCCCAGCAGCCTCTGGAGTCCTAGAGGATCCTATTTTCACTTTAGTCAGGACAGAGATTTTTTAATTTCGATGCGGATTTCTCTTCCTTGCCACACACTCCAGAGGTGGATGATTCCTTAGTAGGTCTACATCATCCTCTACTCCAATTGACGCTCTGGAAGCCCTAAAGCCAGAGGACAAGCGGGCCCAGACGATGTTCATCAGGCGCATCAATCCGATGCTTGGGCCGTTCCATCAGCCATGGCCACATCCCTCTTATTCGATCCTCTATTAGATGGCTCCATCAGTTGAAGCAGTATGTCCCCCCCACTAACACCAGGGAGCACCAGGACATTGCCACGCTTACGGCCGCAGCGGAATTTCTGGCCAACACTACCTTCCACTCTGCAAAATTTCAACCTGGGCTATCTCCTCTCACGTTACAGCCCAGCGGCTGCTTTGGCTTAAGCACTGGCAGGCAGACATTAAGACTAAAGCTGAATTGGCTTCTGCTCCCAGCTTGGGAGGCAAAGTATTTGGTCTGGCTCCGGAGCCATTGTTCATGGAGAGCTTAAATAAAAGTATTTTCTCCCACTGGCCTTTCACAGACAGGAGTCTAGAGTGTCCCAACCCTTCCGAAGGAGATCCATTCGTTTCTCCTATCAGGCTCTGTTCTTCCTCAGATGTCAGAGAACCCCGCCTTTTCGGCCGGCCTCTCAGGACCGGAGCGACACGGCTGTCAGGAACAGGAGGGAGGTCAACTACGGGAGACCATTCCGGGGCGCAGGAAGTAAATCGTTCCAGTGCCCTAGGTAAGGCTTCCAGCCACTTACCCTATTGGCGGTCAACTCACATAGTTTGCCGACCAATGGGGATCACCTACTTCTGATACTTGGGTTAGAGACACTGCTAAACTTGGCCTCTCCCATGAGTTTCAGTCCCCCTCTCAGGAGCATTTCAGGGTTTCCCCTCTTTCCAGAGGCCGCACCAAGCGTGTTCTCATAAAAACCACTATTAACACCCCACCAAAATCAAAGCCATACAGCCCGTACCAACCTCGCACCGAGGAATGGAGTTCCATTCCCACTTTTGCCTACTTTCTAGACACTCTGGCTGGAGGTCCACCCTAGATTGAAGAGGCTTAATGTGGTTCATCATAGTTCAAGATGCTTACACTTTAGCCCTTTCTGCAGGGCACTAGGAGGGGAGACTGGCTCACCTCCTTTGACCTCTCGGAAGCATATTTTAACATTCCCATTTATCCCTCCTTTTTCAAATTTCTGAGACCTAGCTACACTGGTCAATTTTTCAATACGTGGCCCCTCCCCTTGGTCTAGCCTTCACCTCGAGGATCCTTACCAAGGTTCTGGCAGTTCCATCAGTTCACCTCAGAGACTTCCCCATGCATAGTCTCTGTTATCTGGATGATATCCTCATCCTCTCTCCTACCAAATGCCATGCTGAAGAGGACACTAGATCCATCCTCTCGGTTCTTCAGGCCCATGATCTTCTGGCACAATGGGAATAGAGACCACTTACCCCTCCCACTCGAATAGCTCGCTTAGGGGCAGTGATTGACTCAGTTGAAGGGACGGTCTTTCTTTCCCCTGAAAGATTTCTCAATAGTCAGAAATCGGCCAGGAACCTTAGACGAACAAGAAAGACGCCATTACTGGTCTTATCAAGATTACTGGGAAAATTGGTCTCATGCATATCCGTTGTTTTCCTGGGCCCAGCTCCATTCCAGATCTATACGGTGGTTCCTGTTACCTTATCACCGCTCTGGAAGGGGCAATTCGAGAGGCATGGTGAAGGTTCCCTCAAGGGTTCTCGCATCGCCTCTTTGGTGGACCAGACCCGCAATCAACAAGGGCATCTCTTCAGGAACCCCCAGGGGTTACCCTCATCACAGATACCAGCCTACCTGGAGGGGGGACCCATATCCACTCGCTCTCAGCTCAGGGCACCTCAGGGTCAGCAACCGAGCAAAGGTGCAGTATAAACTAGCAGAGGCTTCACACAGTATACCTGGCCCTACGCACTCTCCTTAAGTATGTGGACGACTCATACTGGTCCTGACAGACAATATTATGACGAAGGCGCTTATCAATTGGCAAGGGGGCAGACATGACATCCGTCTCTTAAGGGAGGCCGAGCGTATCTATAGCTGGGCGGAGACCAACCTATTGTCCGTCAGGGCAGATCACGTCTCGGGAGTCTCAACATTCAGGCAGACGGGTTGAGCAAGGTCACCTTAGACTAGGCCTTCATCCCTCCCTGCTCAAAATAATAATGCAGAGGAGTCCTCAGCGATATTAGGCCACACCCTAGTGGACCTATTCGCGTCTCTGCTCAACACCCAGGTACCGAGATTCTTCTCCAGGTACCCCCCAAAGGGCAGAGAATCACAATGCCCTACGTTGGCCCTGGCCCACCGGGTTTTTTTGACGCAATTTCCCCACTACCGCTAATCCCCAAAGTGTTCCTAAAGGTGATCCATGAGAGGGTGGAACTCCTCCTGGTTACCCTGTACTGGCCCAGGAGACCGTGGTTTTTGCAGGCCTTTGTAACCTTTAGTGGCCCCTCCCTGGAGGATCCCACCGGGAAGGATTTCACTAGCCTAGGGACCTCTTCAGCACAAATCCTCAGTGGCTTCAGTTAGACATCTGGAGGCCGAGCAGGACCATCTAAGAATGGAGAGTTTTCTCCAATCAGGTCATTGAGACCATCTCGGCAGCGAGACGGTCTCAGCTACCCAGATATATACCGCTACCCGGATCATTTTCTCTAAATGATGCCACAAATCACGCATTAATCCGCTCTCCTAGCAGCTGCTCAAATTTTGACCTTCTGGCAAGAAGGACTGGACAAGGGCCTCTCCCTCAGTACCTTGCGAAGGCAAGTGACAGACTGATCAACGGTCATTTCTGGTGATTCGATGAACCATTTTCACACCACTCTCGTATCCGGGCATCCCGTAGAGGAGCCACCAGTTTGTATCCTCCAGTGATATTCAGATATACAAGCGGGGACTTTAACAGGGTTCTCACGGCACTGTCTAAACCGCCTTTCGAACTGCTAAGAGAGGCATCACTTCAATTTCCTACATTCAAGGTAGTGCTTCTCATACCAGTTTTCATCTGCACAATGGATATCTGAAATAGCAGCTCTGTCCGTTAGAAGGGATCTGTGTGTTTTTCTATGCTGATTGGGTAGTCCTGCGACCAGACTCTTCCTCCTGCCCAAGGTTAACTCAGCCTTTCGCAGATCATAGGAATTCACTCTTCCTAAATTTTGCCCCAGGCCTTCTCCGAGAGGGAAAGGCAGTGGCATTCCATCGATGTCAAACGTGTGTTACGTATTTATATCAATCGCACTTGGCCTATCAGGAAGTCAGAAGCATTGTTCCTGTCATTCCAATCAGAGACACTGGGTTTCAAAGTATCCCCGTCTACTGTAGGCACTTGGATCAGAGTGACATTCTCCAAGGCCTATCTAACTCAGGCGCTTCCTGTTTCCAGTGGAATAACCGCACATTCTACAGGGAGTGTGGCTATCTCAGCAGCCCAGGCTACCCAGGCTTCGATACATGATATATGCCGAGCGGCCACCTGGGCGTCTCCGTCACCTTTTATTCACCATTGTAAAATCAATGTGTTTTTTGCTCCAGCAGAAGCATCCCTGGCAGACGAGTCCTTCAACAAGTGGCAAGAGAAGCCAGAGGATATTCCAACCCAGATGGAGTCCCTCCCGTAGGACAAGCCATGCTTTGGTATGTCCCACTCTGGATGCTTGCAGCAGCTCTGTGGAGAATGGGCATTGGTACTTACCTGATACGCCCTTTCTCATCGAGCTGTGTAGAGCATCCAGCCCCTCCCTAAATTGTCCGTCTGGTGGGGAGTCCTGTTTCAGCCAATGATTCAATCAATTAGATAGTTGTGAGCTGCTAAAATAGTTTAAAGGAGATAATAGTGTTTATCTTCTCGTCTTCGTAAAACTGGGGAGTGCTACGGAGGTGTGACATGGAGGAGGAGGAGGAGCGTTCCTCAATTATAGCTCAGCTGTAAGAGCGAAGACTGGAGCACTTCCCACTCTGGATGCTCTACGCAGCTCGACAAGAAAGGGCGTATCAGGTAAAGTACCAACGCCCATTTAAGCTCCTGGATGAGAAAAATGAAATTTTATAAAAATACATTAATTTTACAGTTTTATTGGAGGAATGCCACATATGATATAAATTACTAGTAGCAAAACATTACTTTTTGCAAATATTAATTTTTAATTAATTAATTTTATTCAAAAAGTAAAAGATATCTAATGATAGTATATTTAATTGTCAACTAAATCATAGGAACTTAACTGGGGTATTCTCAGTGCAAATTATGGTCTCCAGAGACCATTGAAACAATCCCAAGAAAGTTTATTTTTAAAGTTTATTAGTCCCCAACAGCAGAATTTTTATTATCCAGAGAAAACTGAAACCTTCAATTAACCTCCATGCACACACACACACACACACACACACACACACACACACACACACACACTATTCAGGTTTATCGGTCAATTTTGATTTGTCACCTGCAAATATAACCAATTTTCTGTGAACCCATTACCTGATATTTCAAACAGGTAATTTCACTACTTTGCCTAATTGCTTCTGCTGGGGAATCCAAGTACAAATTAATCAAGGAAAAAGAGAAGATGACTTTATTGTATGGTTTGTCACACCTGTTTAGACTGGATTTTTGTCTGGCGATTGAGTTCTTCCCAGGGACCTGGGATAGGCACTTGTGGGTGTTTAATGGTATTAATAGCTATTGTTGCAGAATGTAAGCTTTTTTGAAAAGCCGCCTTTTGCAATTGATTGAATTTGTTGATGCTGATAGGGTTCAAGTGGTGCTCCAATTGTTTTGGAATTGTACCCATAGTGCCTATTACTATTGGTACTGAAAAAATAGCTTTCCTTGTCCAGTCATATTTGAGTGTAGGGTGGGGTGCTCACCTCCGTGTTTTGGCTGAGGGAGTAAGCATTATCCAAATACATTTTCCAAAGGGGCTGGACCTATTAATCTATTCATATTTGCATGCTTATGAACTGTTAGGTGGGCAGTCAGGTCTCAAACCCAGGCTGCCAAGCTCAGAGTTTTTAAGCATTGAGCCATCACCCCCCTATTGGTAATACTTTTGCTTTATTTTGCCACAGTCAGTTTTTATTTCAGATCTTTCAACTTTGTTATCTTTTCCAGTTCTTTCTCTTCCATTCTGCTGTCTCTAGGTCTGTCTCATGTTCATTATTCAGATATTTTTGTCTTTCTTATCTACAATTGTTAAGTCTGGGGTCTTATGTGACATCTGCCTATCTGTTTAAATTCTAAAATAGCAGAACAATTTAGCTTCTTTATTTTCTATTACCGTGTTTCTCCAACAATACAGCCTCCACCAATAGGAAGCCCCACCATGTTTTATTGGCATAAAATCAAATTAAGCCCCTCCCCCCAAATTAAGCCCCATATTAAGCATGCGAAATGGGGGGAGAAAGCGGGGGGGCTTGCCGTTAGGAAGTACTTTTGTTGCATGCTCGGATATGGTGCTGCCTGCGTTGGTGGGGCACTTCATATCGGGAGACCTTCTACCGTTGCTTTCCCTTCTCCCTTGCTGCCCCTTCTCCCTTGCTGCCGCTTCTCCCTTGCTGCCGCAGCGTTTAGAGCAACTCCGTGGCGTTTGGCGCAGCCATGCGTGGCCAGTCAGGGCTCCTCCCTGAAACCGGAGCCCCGAGGAGACACTTGGCTTCAGGCGCTGCCGTCTTCCCTTTACTTTCGAAGGTAAAGCAAATTATTTTACAAAGCCCCCCCTGCCCAAGAGGGCAGCCCAACCCCACGTGGGGAGACTAATTTCCCGGGGCCTCTTCAGTTCCTCCCCGACCTCCCTACACTGCGTGCCTCTGACGTGCCGGTCCCTTCAGCCCAGCGAACTTTTCCACCTCAAAGAAAGGCCAGGTGGACGGCTGCGGAGCAGCAGCGGGTCTGAGCCGCTCGCAGCGGAAACAGCTACCATCCTTAGCATGACGCGGGGAGAACGAGCGAGGTTAGAGCCCGCTAGCCCATCCTTCCCACCACCGTGGCTTGGTTTCCCCTACCGACGGGTCCTTCTCGTGTGGAGGGCTGCGGGGGAAGGCACTTGCCCAAGAGGATCTCTCCCTCTCTCTCCCCGCGAGGTCAACGTCTGTGATGCGGAGGAGAGGGCTGCAGCCGGTTCCTTCTGCTTGCTGAGAGGTGAGGAAGCCGCAGCTCGCCCAGCGAGATCTGAGAACGAGGGGCAGGAGGAGGAACGCACACACCCGCAGCTCACTTTTCCAGCTCTGCCCAGGCCTTACGGCTTTGGCGCGGCCCTGGCAGTATGAGCGGAGGGTCCGGCAGGGTGGCGCTCGCTGTCCACCAGGGCCGTGAGGGCTGGGCAGAGCTGGGAAAGTGTGTGTGCGTGCCTCCTCCTGTCCCTCGTTCTCAAATCTCGCCGGGCAAGCTGCGGCTTCCTCACCTCTTAGCAAGCAGGAGGAACCAGCTACAGCCCTCTCCTCCGCAGCACAGATGTTGACCTCACGGGAAGAGAGAGAGAGAGATCCTCTCGGGTGAGCGCCTTCCCCCGCAGCCCTCTGCATGAAAGGAGGACCCGCCGGTAGGGGAAACCGAGCCGCAGAGGTGGGAAGGATGGGCTGGCGGGTGCTAACCTCGCTCGCTCTCCCCGCGTTGGGCTAAGGGTGGTGGCTGTTTCTGCTGTGAGTGGCTCGGACCCGCTGCTGCTCCTCCGCAGCTGCCCGCCTGGCCTTTTTTTGAGGTGGAAAGGCTCACTGGGCTGAAGGGACCGGCGCGTCAGAGGCATGCAGTGTAGGGAGGTCGGGGAGGAACGGAAGAGGCCCCGGGAAATTAGCCTCCCCACGTGGGGTTGGGCTGCCCTCTCGGGCAGGGGAGGCTTTGTAAAATAATTCGCTTTACCTTTGAAAGCAAAGGGAAGACGGCAGCGCCTGAAGCCAAGTGTCTCCTCAGGGCTCCGGTTGCAAGGAGGAGCCCTGACTGGCCCCACGTGGCTGCGCCAAACACCGCGGCAGCAAGGGAGAAGGGCAGCAAGGGAGAAGGGAAAGCAACAGTGACCCGAACCCGAAGGTCTCCCGAATATCCAAGCTGTCGCCGCCCACCCACTCACCCGAGGATGCAAGTGGGGGGGGAATTAAGTCACCCCTGAAAAGACGTCCTAGCTGTTTTTTCGGGGGCCAAAAAAAAATAAGGCCCAGCCTTATTATGTGAGAAACACGGTACTTATGGCTATTTTGTGGTCCCACCAGTTCTTTGCTAATGGTGTTTCTTGCAGATATTCTAATGTACTGTTGTTGCTTTGTTATTTTATTGTCTATGCAAACTTCAGTAGGCAACTAAATGGCCCACTTCGGCTTCTTTGCAGAGGTGGCATGTGTTGCATGTTATTTTCTTGTCAATTCTGTCTTTGTATGCATTTGTTCTTAAAACTTGGTCTTAATTCAGCCAGAATTAGCAACTCTGCCCTTGCTTCCATTTTCTTGCTCTTAGCCATCGCTGTTTTTTTTTGTTACCTGCTTTGGCTGATATTTTTTTATATTCTAGCCATGTAATACTTTACCTTGCCATATCACTTTTCCCTTCTTCATTTGGCCTTTCTTTGTAGGCCAGTTTGGTCTCTAGTTTTCAGTAATGCATCATGATATATTAGCTTCAGTGCATTCTTACAGCACTTTTTCAACCATTTAATGTACATGTGACAAACATTCCGTGCCCACGTATTTTCCTTGGTAAGTCTGTCAGTGTTGTGGCATGGATGAAGAGTGTGATTCATTATCATTATTTTTGGGGTCTTTTTATACAGGTCATTTAGTTCTGCTTGAGTCTAGTGCACTATTCCAGCTAGGTATCTAATAACTGGAATTGCCTGGGTATTAATTACCATGATGGTGTTTCCTCCACTAAGTTTGGACTTTAAGATTTTCTTCACTCTTAAGATATATTCGCTTCTAACATTTTCCTTGACTTAAGTGAAATTGATGTTGTTCCTTGAAATAAGTATTTTCAGTGTCATAAACCAATCAACAAATGCATTTTGGGAGAGACCTGTTTTACAGCTCGTCTTTGACTTATGATCACAATTGAAGCTGATTGATTGATTTTTCAGTTTTTTATTCAGTATTGTTTGGGTTCATACTGAATAAATATAAATAATTGTCACTTCTATAAGACATATCTAAGTAAATGCATAAATCAGCATTGTAATTTAAGGAAAATTAATGTTTGTAGAATTTTCATGCTTTAATTTTTTTTCTCAAAATCAAAACTGTAATTTTGATAGGAGTACATAAGTCCATTATTAAAAGATGAAAAACAAACTCTTGCTTACTGAAATTTGGTTTAAATATCTTGGATGGTTTCGGAGTATGTACATTCTCAGCTATATTTCTTTCTGTTTTCTAGGCTTATCAACCTGGTCCCAGCATTCTAGATCTCAGCCTCAGAGGAGTTCATGCTCTAAGAGTAAAGACCGAAAACCATCAGAGGTATTACTTTGATATCTATCGTGGCATCTTGCTGAAATACAGATGTATCTTTTTTTCCTAATACTTCTTTTTCTTTCCTTTTCCGCTCCATCTCAGCTGGCACCCAGCAACCTTTCTTCTGGCCAGGAGATCAGGGAGCTCAGCTGCTGCCACAGTCCCTGCCAGCATCAAGTTAGTTATTTAGCCATGAATATTGGATTGGTTTAGCACCAACCCAATTTTCTTTTTTCTTTTCTTTTCCTCTCTTTTCCTTTTCTCCCTTCCCCAATTTGTTGGTAAAGAGTGGAAATGTTATTTAGGAGTGTTTTCCGTATGTTGTTAATCTTTATAGCAGATTGATAAGTAAGAACTTTTGTTTAGAGAAGTGAAATTAGATTTGTCTTGTTAAATGTTTCTTGTGCATTTTTTCCTGCAGAAAAGCAGGAAATAGGAATTTGTTTTGCCCTTTCTCCTGAGAGCCGGGAGGATCATCCAGAGAGTGGGAGGTGCTTCAGTCTGCGTTGTTGAAGGCTGAGCTTAATTACTGAGGAATGCTCCGCCCTCCGTCACGTGGCTCCCTTGCATTCCCCAGTTTACACTCAGCCTTCGTGAGAGTAGGCTGTGTACTTCACCACTCCTTGGCCGATTCAAGAGCTCTTTTTTTCATCAGGTTTGATTATCATTGCCCCGGTTCTTCTTATCCTCTAAGCGCATTGGGATAGTGATTTAACAGGGGAGCGCGTTTCTTCGCCCCCGGGGGGGCTGCACAGCGGGCGGCTTCCGCACTCCGGCGCCAATCCCCCCCCAATTCGATCCTCTTCCTGCCGTTTTTCTACGCCGCTTTATTTGATCGCGCTGTAATAGCACAGCTGGTGTTCCCCCCCACCGTAAACACCGTTCGCCCCAGGAAGGGGCGAAAATCACCTGGCTGCCTCTCTCGGTCCCTAGATGTGCCGGAGAGGCTGATTTTGGCCCTGAGCAGCCCGTGAGTAAGGGAGCGTGGGCGGCCGCCATTTTGGGCGCCACCGCGTGTTGGGTGCCACTTTTAGAGGCCTCATTGAGCTGCGAAGGGACTAGCTCTAATTATAGGCCTTCCAGCCTGTGAGAGCTATCAAAGATTTAGGGGAATTGGCAAACTTGTTGGCTTTCCGCAGCACGCTCAGGGCAGGAAATAGCAGCCTATTCCTCCCGGTTGTTGCCTGGGAGCTCCAGCTGCCGAGGCCTCACTCCAGCCTCAGGCGTTTTATTTGGCACATTGGCAATATTAACAGCAATTCCTGGGGTCACTCCTTCCTGGGAGCTCCAACCAGACCTTGGATTAAATATTGTAAATAATAATAATACTAATAGTAATATTTATCATTACATAGATATCTAAATATATTTAGATACACAATTATATAAATATATATTTAGATATATATATATATATATTTTTATATATATATATATATATATACACGTATTTGCATATATATATATTTACATCTTATCAATATTTGGCTATTTTACGTTGCCAACACTGGTTGGCTTATATATCTTGATTGTACGCTTAAGCATAAAGATATTAATAATTATATTAGTTTATATAAATTTAAAATTCCAAAAAGGGGTGCGGGCCAGCGAAAGGACACCTGGCCTTTGTTGTAGGTCGAACCCTTGGCGAGCCAACCACCTTTACATTTGTATTACAGTCCTTTCCTCTACAATGGCAGATGACAATTCCGCTAAAGGCCCTTCTTTGAAGGCCAAATCTAAATCCTACCACCTGTGCAAACAGGCTAAGGAAGCCCCTAAAGAAACTTCCAAAGCTTCTCAGAGGGATGCTCTAAGACGTCATAGGGCACCGGAGAATGAATTTGACAGACGATCTAGAGAGACACAACCGGTATTTCCAGCCCCCCCACCCTCTGCTCCCCCTACCTCCAGACACCCCCCCTCCTCCAGATTGCTCTTCCCTCTCCAGGCACAGCCCATCCCAGGGACACCAGGTTCCCGGACCAACGACCAGGCGGACGCCGGAAGCAACATTTACGCCCACGGCCGTTGGTCTGCGCCATGAGGTTGCCACAGTTGAGATCCCTGTGCACATGCAAGCATGGATGGAACGGGCTATTTGCCAGGGGATTGCAGAGGGCCTGCAACAGATGTCCAGGTCTGTTCCTCCCTCGATGGCGCCCGAACACGACTCGCCATCAGTCAGGTCCTCGCCTAGATTGGACCCCACTTTTGGTCAGGTACCTTTACAGGAGGGCAGTCCTCTCCCAGAAAGGGATCTGGAGGAGGCCATGGAGGACCTAGATCGGTTCGGGGAGGAGGAGGAATTGGAATGGGGGTCTACGCACCAAGGGGAGCCCCTATCGGAGATAGACCCTATGGAGGGGGACATGTCCGAGGACGAGGGCCTCACCCCGGATCAACCCACCTTTGTGGGCCTGTTCAAGCCGCACATGTTTAAATCACTTCTATTTAAGGCCAGGAACATTTCTGGCCTGTCTATACAGTCCTCCTCAGCTCTCCCTTCCCCAGCAGAGGGACAGGAGGATGCCATCTTTAGGCAGTCCGTGGTGGAGGCGGAAGTGATCCCGGCCCCGCCCATTTTTCATGACTTAGTCTCAAGGCAGTTAGACTCCACAAGGGCCCCCCCTGCCCCATCCAGCCATGACAGGAGGTTCTTTAACCTTGAGTCGAGCTTCTGCAACCTGCTTAACACTCCCGAGGTAGATGAGTCCATCGTTGGTTTGGCATCCTCGTCCTCCCCCAGTGATCCCCTGGAGGTCCTGAGGTCCGAGCTTGCTTTATGTAGGGCTCACCAAGCGGACACCTGGGCCATTAGATCGGCCACTGCCGCTTCCTTCTTCACCAGGTCTTCGATCCGGTGGCTCCATCAACTGAGGCAGCATGTCCCCTCCTCTAACACAAGGGCACACCAGGACATAGCAAAATTGATGGCTGCGGCAGAATTCTCGGCCGACGCCACATACCACGCGGTTAAGTTCTCTGCCCGAGCAATATCCTCTCATGTTACAGCTCGCCGCCTGCTCTGGCTCAAGCACTGGCAGGCGGATGTGAAAAACAAGGTTAAGCTGGCCACCGCCCCCATAAAAGGGGACAAATTATTCGGCACCGTCCTGGAGCCATTTCTATCAGAAACCAGAAGCAAGAAAAAATTTCTTCCACCCCCTTTTCCGTAGGTCAGACTCGAGCACAGCCCTTTCGGAGAGGTTCCTCACAACCTTTCTACCAGTTTCCTTTCCCGCCCAGGTACCCGAGACCCCCCTCCTTCCGGCCTTTCCAGCCCCAGGATCGAGCCGATTCGGGTGACAGGAGCAGGAGGGGCGGCAGCTACAGGTGCCCCTTCAGGGGTTCAGGAGAGAAGCCCTTCCGGCGCAACAGATAGACCCCATCCACCCCTCCCCATTGGTGGACGCCTCAAGCATTTCGCCGACCGGTGGGACTCTTCTATCTCCGATGCCTGGGTCAGGGAGACCATCAGACTGGGCCTCGCGCTTGAATTTCAGCGCGCTCCCCCTGAATTTTTTATGGCATCCCCCCCCCTCCAAGGATCTCACCAAACGCAACCTAATGGATTCAGCCATCTGCCACCTTCTTCTTCATACAGGCCATACAACCTGTACCACCATCCCAGCGGAGGCAGGGGTTTTACTCTCACCTCTTCGTGGTCCCCAAATCTTCAGGGGGATGGAGGGCTATTCTAGACCTGAAATGCCTTAACCATTACCTGACCTACCGCAGGTTTAAGATGCACACCCTACAATCCATTCTACTAGGCATCAGGCAGGGGGACTGGCTATCCTCCGTAGACCTTTCAGAGGCGTACCTTCACATCCCAATCCGGCCCTCCCATTCCAAATTCCTCAGGTTCTGCTACAATCATCACCACTTCCAATATGTGGCACTTCCCTTTGGATTGGCTTCTGCCCCGAGAACCTTCACTAAGGTCCTCGCGGCTCTAGCGGCCCACCTCAGGGACCTCCCGGTTCATCTCTACTGTTACCTGGATGACATCCCCATCCTGTCTCACTCCAGACCCCAAGCAGAAAAGGATATCAGAGCTACTCTTTCTGCCCTCCAAGATCATGGGTTCCTAGTAAACTGGCAAAAGAGCCATCTGTTATCATCTACACGGATCACCCACTTGGGGTCCGTCATTGACTCGGTTCAGGGAAAGGTCTTCTTTTCCTCTGAGAGATTCCGTAGCATCCAGGAGACTGTCAAACATATCAGACGATCAAGAAAGGTAACACTTTTAGAATTGTCTAAATTACTCGGTAAAATGGTCTCATGTATTTCCATTGTTCCCTGGGCCCGTTTACACACTAGATCCCTACAATGGTTCCTGCTCCCATTCCAAAGGACCGGCAGAAGCAATTCAAAGGCCGCGGTCAAGGTGCCTTCAAGGGTCCTCACGTCTCTCCTCTGGTGGACCAGTCCCGCCATCAACAGGGGACACTGCTTCAAGGAACCCCAACGCCTCATCCTCACCATAGACGCCAGCCTGTCCGGATGGGGCGCTCACATCCACTCGCTCTCGACACAGGGCAAATGGTCACAGGTAGAACACACACGCAATATAAACTGATTAGAACTTCGTGCCATCCACCTGGCCCTGCGCAACTTCCTTTCCCACGTATGCGGGTGGCATGTCCTGATACTCACGGACAACGTCACCACCAAGGCTCACGTCAACCGACAAGGGGGCACCCAGTCCAAAAGTTTGATGAGAGAAGCCGAGCGCCTCTGCCGTTGGGCGGAGCGCAATCTCCTCTCTCTCAAAGCCGAGCGCATCTCAGGGGTCTCAAACACCCAAGCAGATTGGCTGAGCAGGACCATGGTGGACCAGTCCGAGTGGCGCATTCACCCGTCACTGTTCAGGGAAGCGACTGTGATGTTCGGCCTCCCGTCAGTAAACCTCTTCACATCCCCGCTCAACACCCAACTCCCCAGGTTTTTCTCGAGGTATCCTTCCCACGGGGCCGAGAATCACAACGCCCTCCGCTGCCCCTGGCCCACAGGGCTTCTATATGAATTCCCTCCGTTGGCCCTGGTCCCCAGGGTCATCCAGAAGCTCATCTCCGAGAAAGCAGAGCTGATTTTAGTGGCACCCTACTGGCCCAGGCGCCCATGGTTTGCGGACCTCCGCTATCTATTGGTGGCCCCCCCTTGGAAAATTCCCCCGCACAGGATATCCCTTTCCCAGGGGCCCCTCCAACACCCGGACCCTCAGTGGCTCCAGTTAGCCATTTGGAGGTTGAGCGGGAACGTCTAAGGAAGGAGCAGTTCTCTGACCAGGTTATTGATACCATTTTAGCCGCAAGGTGGCCCTCAACAACCTGAATATACAATGCCACTTGGAATAGCTTCTGCAAGTGGTGCCATAATTTCCAGATCAACCCTCTTTCACCCTCCATTGCTCAAGTTTTGGAATTCCTCCAAGAAGGTCTGAGGAAGGGACTTTCTCCGAACACCCTGAGGCGTCAGGTAGCAGCCCTTTCAACTGTGATTATTTGCGACAATCTGGGTACCCTCTCCCTCCACCCTCGCATTAGGGCATTTGTTAGGGGAGCAACTAACTTGTGTCCCCCAATTGTACACAGATACCCTACCTGGGACCTCAACAAGGTCCTGACGTCCCTTACTAAACATCCCTTTGAGCCTCTCAGGGAATCCTCACTCCAGTTCCTAACTTTCAAAGTCGTATTCTTGGTGGCCATTACTTTGGCTCGCCGAATATCGGAGATAGCCGCCTTGTCGGTGAGGAAAGACCTTTGCATCTTCCATGCCGACCGGGTGGTTCTACGGCCGGACCCTACCTTCTTGCCTAAGGTCAATTCAGCCTTCCACAGGGCACAGGAACTCACACTTCCGAACTTCTGCCCCAATCCTCGCGGGAAAGGGAGAAGCTTTGGCACACCCTGGACGTAAGACGGGCCCTCCGCATTTACATTAAACGTACCCAGCCCTTTAGGAAGTCCGAATCCTTATTCCTTTCCTTTCAGCCTAAATCCTTCGGATACAAAGTGTCCCCGGCAACCATCGGCCTCTGGATTAGAGCTACTATTTCCAAAGCTTACTTGTCCCAGGCTCTGCTGGTGCCCAGCGGCATAACAGCACACTCCACCAGAAGTGCAGCCACCTCGGCAGTTTGGGCCACCCAGGCTCCAATTGCTGATATTTGTCGGGCGGCCACCTGGGCCTCCCCATCTCCCTTCATTAGGCATTATAAGATCGACATATTTGCCTCGGCGGAGGCTTCGTTTGGGAGACAAGTTCTCCAGCGAGTCCTCAAGGAACTGCAGGGACTTCAGAACAGACAGAGTCCCTCCCATAGGACAGCCAAGCTTTGGTATGTCCCACTCTCTGGATGATCCGAATGGCTCTCAGGAGAATGGGCGTTGGTCCTTACCTGACACGCCATTTCTCTGGAGCCGGGAGGATCATCCAGCCCCACCCTTTTAAGTTCACCATCTGGTGGGGTCTTGTTTCGGCCAAGGAACCGCTTAGCATAGTAAGATGAGAGCACGATCTTCTCTTCACTCATCTTCACGTAAACTGGGGAATGCAAGGGAGCCACATGACGGAGGGCGGAGCATTCCTCAGTAATTAAGCTCAGCCTTCAACAACACAGACTGAAGCACCTCCCACTCTCTGGATGATCCTCCCGGCTCCAGAGAAATGGCGTGTCAGGTAAGGACCAACACCCATTCACAGTGGGTTTGGTAACGGGAAAACTGGTATAAGAAATACAAAAGGTCATGTTCCTTGAGTATCCGAGTAGAAAATATGAATATTTACTTAGTTGGGTGTTACTGAAATAAATTATATTTTGGGTCTTGACATCCACCCCTCTTAACTTTTATTCTGCATTACTTATATAAAGGTCACTGTTGCCATTACGGGTTGCGGCAAGTGGTTATTTAGCAAAACAGGTTGGACATTATTTATTGATGGAGCGTTTATGCTGGAAAAAGAACTGTCCTAAGATAGAGTTGTCGTAAGGTATTCTTCTAATTCTAATTAGAATTTTCCCTTTTCTTTCCTTTTTTATGCACATGCATGTATTCTCTATGATTTATATTGAGCCTGGTTTCAGTGGATTAACTGCAAAATCTTGCTTACAAAGTTCTCTATATTTAATTAAACAGTGTGTTTTATCTTGTTCTTCAGCTGAAGAGTCCCAAAAAACAGCATAAGATTAACAGCAAACTAGGTTGTCATCTATAAAAGATGCAGTGTGAAAGAGGGAAAAAAAGTGATGAAAATAGAAAAGAAAAGCAAGCTTATTAGGCATCCATTCTTAAAAGTGATAGATGAAGAGTTGTATATCATTCACTGTTTAGATGTAGTAATTTTACATGATTGCTTCTAGGCATGCTGATTGCATCTGCAGAACAGCAGGAATAGTAGTCAGATTGTTGATTCTCGGAAATTATATCCTTGATGTTCCATTAAATTCTCTTTTGTCTTGTAACCAACTCTTCACAATGTTCAGGTGCAGAAATACTCACAGTGTGTGGTGTTTTTCCCTGAGCTGGTCAAAATCAATACATATATAAACGTCCTGAATGTCTGGCATATACTTCTGTCTAGATATCTTTTTGTTTACTAGGCAAGCGCGTATATATATACACACACACACATTCATACTGTAAACACACACACATATGCACACAGTAATAAACACAGCATGCATACACATACACACTTATTTTCAAAGTGATTTCAAGAATGTGTTTTTTAGGGACTGTTCCCTATCCAACTTAGAGAAGGAGCTACCCTATGTAATAGTTGCTATGTGAAAGGTTTTTTGTGCCTCTGCCCATCCTTTGAATTTGATTGTGGGTGATGAGAAATTTGAAATCTTAAATCAGCCTTTCCCAGCCTGTGACCCTCAGAATGCATAGCCAGTTCTTGAAGTTTCAGTCCCAGAAACTAAGTTCCAGAATGGAATTACTTTTGTGATTGCTATTTATTCAATTCTGATGCCACTTAATTCCAGTCAGCTCTGGGTAGCTCTAAAGGTTCAATTGCAATGACTGGGAGACGTCAAGTTGGATAAATCAATCTTAAAGTACTTAAATATTCCTGTTTGGATGTAATACCCTTATTCTGGATGAAGCCTGACCAGTAAATTTTTTATTTATAATGTTGGTGTTAATCCAGATGAATTAAGCATCCTGTAAATAAAATGTACATAATGCTTGTAAATGAAAGACGAATGATTCAGATCATTCAGAGTTGCAAGATGGATTAATTTATGAGTAAGGATGTGTAAAACATATTTACATTACCACCAGCAGTGTTTGTAAAATGTGTAGAATCATTTTCAGAGCATTTGTTTTGAATCTGTCAGTTGAAGCATTGAGATTCATTCCATGATATGTGGTTTCAGTTATTTCAGCCAAATAAGCAGTGTTTTGCTGCTCTTGTCTCTCTCCCCATTCTTGAACATATTGCTTTTAAGTAAGAGCTCATTTCTTTTAAAGCAGTTGATCTGTAAGTGATCCTTGCTGTCATTGCATGAACTGATCTAGTTTCTCTATAGCAAATGTATTTAATATCTACTGTTCCAGCATATTTTAAAACTCTTGGTGAATATCTCCATGTTACCCATGGCATTCAGCAGATAGTTAAATCACGGGTTATGGGTGGAATGCTGCTCTTGAATTATTCTTGTTACTTTGTAATATTTTGTGGTAACAGTGCAAAGCCGTAGACACTCCAGGAAGACTTAGCCAAGCACCTTGGCACAAGATGGCAGCCAGCATAGTAGCATGACACCAAGCCACACCTGCCCTGGGAAAATTCAGATACAACCAGCTGCAGTCAACCTCACCACTCTGCACTCTGAGGGCTTGCTGCCTTATGTTGACTTTTGCTATCTTCTTGCTCCTGTTGCTGATAAGGTATATCCTCCCTGGCCCTTCACAAGGCAGCTGGCCACATAAGGCCATCTTCTCCACAGGAAATTGCTGTGTGCAACCTTGGGAAGAAACCCTTGTGTGACCAACAACAGACTTGCAAAGGACCTGGCTGGGCATGCTTGATTTGTAGCAGATATCAGTAGCATAAGAAGATATGAAAGACAGCAGGGGCGGCAGAATGTAGGAAGTTAGAAGAGTATAGGTGCGTGATGGCGAACCTATGGCACGCGTGCCGAAAGTGGCAGGCAGAGCCCTCTCTGCTGGCACACAAGCTGTCAGCCTGGATCAGGTCCACTGTGCATGCACGCGTGCTCCCCGCCAGCCAGCTGATTGTTGGGTATCTGCCGCACATGAGTGGGGGGGCATGTGGGAGACACACACATGCGTGGGGCATGTGCAGGGATGTTGCATGCACAGCAGGGCAGGAGTGTTGCATGTGCATTGCATTATGAATGCAGGCATACAAGCGTGCGTGACACACGACAATGAAAAGGTTACCCATCACTGGTGTAGATGGAGAAGATGTTACTATGTTCATAAGTATGGGCAGGTTGCCAGGCACCCAAATTTTGATAATGTAACCATAGGGGCACTGAAGCAGGTATATCCTCAGGGACAAGTCATAAGTCCCTTCATTTAGTGCCTCTGTAACTTCAAACATTCACTGAACAAATGGTCATAAGTTGAGGTCCGTTTGATACAGATATATACTCCTGTTTGGATACATGGCATTAGTGAGGATTCCATCTCTGCTTCTTTGTAGCTGATTGAGTCTTACATTATCCAGTGTGCACTACTACTTTTAAATGCATTCAGGTCCAAAGAAAATTTTGAGCCAAGGCTAGAGAATTGTGCATCTGAATAGTAGATGATATGTAGCTTTGAAAACATATTGATTCAAGACATCTCTGTTGATAGGAATATTTGTATTGAAAAGTCATTATAGGTAAACACAGGTAGTTCTCAACTTATGACCTCAATTAGAATAGAATAGAATAGAATAGAATAGAATAGAATAGAATAGAATAGAATAGAATAGAATATTGGCCAAGTGTGATTGGACACACAAGTAATTTGTCTTGGTGTAAATATTCTCAGTATACATAAAAGAAAAGTTACATTAGTCAAGAATCGAGAACAGTCAATATAAATTGTAAGTATACAAGCGACAAAGTTAGTCATACAGTCCCAAGTGGGAGGGTATGGGTGATAAGGAGTTGTGAGAAGATTAACAGTAATTGTAGTGCAGACTTTGTAATAGTTGAACAGTGTTGAGGGAATTATTTGTTTAGCAAAGTGATGGCTTTCAGGGGAAAACTGTTCTTATGTCTAGTTGTTCTGTTGTGCAGTGCTCTATAACGTCGTTTTGTCGTTTTGAGGGAAGGAGTTGAAACAGTTTATGTCTGGGATGTGAGGGCTTTGTAAATATTTCCACAGCCCTCTTTTTAACTCATGCAGTATACCGGTCCTCGATTGAAGGTAGGTTGGTGGTAATTGTTTTTTCTGCAGTCTTTATTATCCTCTGAAGTCTGTCCTGTTGGGTTGCAGAACCAAAACAGACAGTTATAGAGGTGCAGATGATAGACTCAATAATTCCTCTGTAGAACACTATCAGGAGCTCCTTGGGCAGTTTCAGCTTTCTGAGCTGGTGCAGAAAGAACATTTTTTGTTGTGCTTTTTTGATGACGTTTTTGATGTTAGATGTCCATTTTAGATCATGTGATACAGTAGAACTTAGATCATGTGATACAGTAGAACTTAGAAATGTGAAGGTCTCTACTGTTGATACTGTGTTGTCTAGTGTTGTAAGAGATGGTAGTATGGAAGAGTTTCTTCTAAAGTCTACCACCATTTCTACAGTTTTGAGTGTGTTCAGTTCCAGATTGTTTTGGTTACACCGTGAGGCAAGTTGTACAACCTCCTGTCTGTATGCGGATTCGTCGTTGTCTCAAATGAGACCTATCACTGTTGTGTCATCTGCAAACTTCAGTATTTTAACAGATGGATTGTTTGAGATGCAGTCATTGGTATATAGGAAGAAGAGATGTGGAGATTGCACACAGCCTTGGTGGGGCCCTGTGCTGATTGTACAGGTATCGGATGTGATTCTTTTGAGGCCAAAATTTCTGTTGCTGAGTGAGACATTTGTTACATGAGTTTTACCCCATTTTATGACCTTTCTTGCTACAATTATTAAGTGAAACACTGCAGTTCTTAAGTTAGTAACATAGTTAAGTGAACCTGGCTTCCCTATTGACTTTGCTTGTTGGAAGGTCACAGAAGGTGATCACTTGACCCTGTGATACTGCAACTGTCATAAATATGGCTCAGTTGCCAAGTCTTTGAATTTTTATCATGTGACTATGGGGATGCATCAACAGTTATAAATGTGAAAAACTGTCATAGATCACTTTTTTCAGTGTCATTGTAACTTTGAATGGTCATTAAGTGATCTGTTGTAAGTTGAGGACTGCCTGTATGTATCTTGTTTGGACTTCAGTCTATCTATGCCAGTCTTCCCTGAGACCTGTGGGATTTCCAGAATTCTCAGTCGACATAATATGAATATACATGTGTTTGTGGATATGCATTGTGACTTGATTCTGCTCTTCCTGCTTCTGAGAAATATACCACTTCTGCATGAGGTGTACATCTTCAACTTCAGTGGAGATGTTCTTCCCAATGGTATAGTGCGTGTACAGATTAATATTTCAGTTGAAATAGGCACAGATCTTGCTTCCATCAGCTGGGTGCCTAGGAATAAATGAATGTGTAACATAGGAATAAATGAATTGGTAATTGGCATGGCTTTAGGCTCAATTTTCACTGTACTTTTTAAAGTGCTATAATGGTCTCTATACAATGATCTCTATACAACATAAGGGCAATCATCCTTTGAACTTTATTTACAGCTAGTGTTTACTTCATGTTGACAGAATACTGACAATAATTTACATTGGTTGAGTAAATATTGGGTCCTGCAATCCTATCCTATTCTTAAATTATGAAAATTTGAAAAGTTGGTGCTCACATCTTTTGAAAAGGATGTTGCGGAGTCACTAGATTGTAATTGCCAAAGTATAGATTGATGGTTTGTGGAAATGTAAGGATATGTATTTTGAGATACATTTTTCAATAGTATTTAAACTTTTTGAGATCAAATAGATAGGTTTTATAGTTGGCCATGAGTGCACGATTAGCTTTAAACTCTGAAACTAGGAAATACAGGTCATGGCTTAAAAAAAGATATAAAATAATCTGTGACTTAGGTACAGTACTTCCCTTTGAATTAAATAAAATACTATTTACAGTATTTGGGTTTGGAGTTGTATTTGGGGACTCATTTAGGAAGACTTTGAAAAACTGATAAAGTTTTTTTGATTGGATCATATGAATTGGGGTGGACATTTTTTTTTTTTTACTTCTGGTTCAGCATGGTAACCAGATGAACATCTGGGTATTGGAAAGGGCATGTTAGTTAATGGTGAGAGGCCTTTTGTTATGCATTGTTCTTCACTGTTCTCCTGGAAAGTCTGAATTATACAGTAGAAGTATGACATGTCACTGTAACCATATTCTACTAAAGCTCTCATCCCCATAATCTTTAACTGGATAAAACAGTGCATTGTAGGGCAACAATTTTGGAACCAAGGTATCTCAAGTGGGCTAGCTTACAGAATGCATCCAAAATAGAACCCATGACTCTCATGAAATTAAAATTGGACGAATTTTGTAAAAAAAAAGTATGACATAGAATTGTCATAGACTTTATGATACAGTTCAAAATATCAAAAAACGTGGTCACCTCCTGATCTGACTATGCTATACAGTTCAACACAAGCTGTTTTCAAGGCAGGTATGTCTTGGACTATCTCCCTGAGTTTTTAAAAACATTTAAAGTACATTAGGAGCTCTACCATTGTTGAAGATGTTGAGGGATCTTTTAAGGAAATATGTCTGAAATGATGCCTCAATGTGTCATGGGTTGTCTAGTCATTTCTCTTTCTCTGTGTCTTTCCAGGTGTTTAGAACAGACCTGATCACTGCTATGAAGCTGCCCGATTCTTCCCAGCTGAATCCTGATGAGTATTATGTGCTGGCAGATCCCTGGAGACAAGAATGGGAGAAAGGTGTTCAGGTGCCAGTCAGCCCAGGGACTATACCAGAACCAGTAGCCAGGTATAATTTTGGTGCAGCCAGTTAGAAAAGGAAACAAACTCATTCCCCTTACCTTTTAAACAATTACTCTGAAAGTATAGTGTTCCATAATTTGGATTTATCTCAGGGCATGTGTGCTGTCTATGAAAAAAAAGGTGGGGTCTTAATCTTCTTTAGGATTAATATTAATAACTGGATTACTTCCCATTATTGAAAGTGATATAAGAGTAGAAGAACTTAGCATGTCATGTAAATCCATTGTTTGGTTGGTGGCATTTTAATAGATATTCCGATAGTTCCATAATATGCTGTGTGAAATGGAATACTGATTTAGCAACTGATTTTTCACTGTTAAAGTACTGGAGCAGCTTCATTTCAGGTGGCAGATGTGAGCAAAACCTTACTTATCAGCAGATTTACGACTCACAACTTAAGCACTTTACATGGCAAGCTAAGGACTTATTTTTAACTTGATGTAGTCGCAGAAGGAAGTCTCTTGTACTGCCAGAAAAACAGTTCCCCCCAACTGGAGATTCGCTTTAACCTTTTGCTGGAAACAGTACAAGTTGTTCCTATATCAGTCAGACTTCACAAGCAAGTAAATACAACTTTCTCACATCTGAATTTGAAGCATTAATTGACAGTTCAAACTTGGAAGTGGCATAGAGGACAGGGGGAGCAGTTCTAGAGATATGAACTCTAAATCTTAACAAAATAGACATTTTGATAGATAATGCAGGTAATCATCATACAGAGATTAAATCTGACTTTTAAATCTGTTTCTGAGTGCATGTACATAAAAACCTAATGCTGTTTATAATAAAACTCAACCAATTCTACAAGCAGCAAAAATATACTGTGCAGAATTCTTAAATACTTTATCACACGTCTAAAATGAACTTATGTTAGTCAGTACATCAATAAAAATGTATATATCTAGAGTTTTAATTTAAATAGTGTGATAAATTTAGGAATATGAGAAGCTGCTGAATAGTAGATTATTCTTTCTAGATTAGATTAGATTAGATTAGCTTGTATCAGTAGCACATGCAGAGCGCTTCAGGCAAAGGTTTTTCATGTCACTTGCCACTTGTTCCTTTTAAGTAGAGATAATGAGAAATAAAGTACATTCTTTCTGCGTGCAGTTTTGTATTCTTAAGTTAAAAAGAGCTTCATTTTTAAAACTACTTATTGGTGACTTTGAAATATAGACTATTGATGAATATACTGTGGAATTTAAATATTACAAAAGGTAATATGAGCAGTTCAGGGAGATTTTCATAGAAGGCTATGTGAAATTGCTTTAGGAACAATTGCATTTTTTATATATATATTGGTTATGCTTTGATCTCATTGTGAGGGATATTGTATGATTTCTTGTGGTTTTAGTCTAAATTAATTTACTTCATGCAAATTCAAATCCAGGTGTGATAATCTGTGGATTTAAAAAAAAAACATTTTTAAAAAAGTAGAATAGCCTGTATTCTGATCTTCCGTTGTGAATATAATTTTGTTTAGATTCTATCACAAAAATATGATGGATAAATACTGAATTGAATCAACTATGTTAACCTGTAGTATATTGTAACTACCTTTGTCTTGTTTATTTTTCTTCCTTATTTTACACATACCATACAGATGCTTACCATATTATTTTGTAGGTGTTAAATTGTTTATAGAAGATTTCCTAATTTATTGGAGAAGACTGTAGGCTTTCCTGCTTTCCATTTACCTCTTAGTAAATGCTGTTAAAATTTCTGATGGTTCAGAGGTGCCTGGGTATTAAGTATTCCTTCCATACACAGTTCTGCTCCTGCTACAATCATATAATGTAAATTTTCATTGTGTGGTGATGCAGCTATGTGATTTGTTTAGTGTGGGAAAGTGGAGGAAAAAGAATTTCCATTAAGTTTATGACAGTATTTGATATTCAGATCTGTTCTTATAGTAGGACTAGATCATGCCCTAATTTTGATAAAATCTTAACACCATCTGTCAAGCTGTATACATAATTATTGACAATTATAAATATTTTTTCTTTATACTTTTAGAAAGTTTTATCACATGCTACCTATGCACATTTATCAATATGTAGATTTCACCAGAGTACTATATTTGTAGATTCTGTAACAGTGAAATTACCGTATATATTCGAGTATAAGCCGAGTTTTTCAGCACATTTTTTGTGCTAAAAAAACCCCCCTCAGCTTATACTCAAGTGAGATTCCCCTCTGAAAAAAAAATGGTGTGGAGCTCCGGAGCTGAGCAGCCGCTTCCCTGCTTCTGTGTTTCCTTTGCAATTTTTAAGCATGGGGGTAATTGGAAGCAGAAAAGTTCTTGCATGAGGATATATTGTTTTTTCTTTTTTTAACTGTTTTTTTTTTGGGGGGGGGAGACTCACTGCCATGTGAGAATGCTCAGACACGAAATCTATCTGCCCAAAAATAAGTGTGTGTGTGTGTGGGGGAATTTTAACAGAGGGAAGATGTAGGGAGAAGGCAAAAGCGACGGAAGATCCTTCAGGGGAAACTGAGGGGGAGACTCACCCTTGGTCCAGATGAGCCCCCTTCCCCGCCCCTAAGGAAGCAGAGGCAGCCAGCAAGGGCAGGCAAGCCCCACTTCACGGACTCCGTCTGTCCTTGCTCCCACCCACCCACCCAAAGCCACGAAGTCCCCCAATCGCACAGCCCAAAATTGCCCTCCTCTCAGGGGGCAGCAACAACGCCCAGTGTTTCCCAAGACAAGAAGCTCCGCCGTGCAATGAAAGCGCCCTGGTTCTAGGCTTGCAGGCTCAGAAAACAATGCGAGCCGAGGTGGCTTCGGCTCTGCTCGGCTTCATTTCCTCAGCCCCAGCTGCTTTCAGTCCGCTCGGGAGGAGGGGGAGGAGGTGGTGGTGGCGGCTCGCGTTGTTTTCTGAGCTCTAGGCTCACAGGCTCAGAAAACAACACGAGCCTAGAGCCAGGGCGCTTTCATTGCACGGCGGAGCTTCTTGTCTTGGGAAACGCCGGGCGTCGTTGCTGCCCTCTGAGGGGAGGGCGATTCTGGGCTGCACGATTGGGGGGACTTCATGGCTTTGGGCGGGTGGGTGGTTGGGAGCGAGGACGTTGACTTTAAGCGCTGCCGACCGAGTGTTTCACAAATACCAATGGGACCTCCGTCCACCACCACCCCTCCCTCTTTTGCCTCCTTCCTTCTGATCAATCAGGTTTTCCCAGTATTTGCTCACAGCTGCGTTTTCTCTTCTGCCGTGCTAGGCGTTGAACGTGGGGATTTCTGATTCCCCTTACACGCGCGTGGCTATGCCATGGGGCGTTTTCTTCCAAATGCCCCATGGGCAGAGAACACTGACTTTCATGATAGTGAGATCATTTCCCAAATTAATTGATTCACTAACCCCAAAGAAGAAGATGTTGATGACAGTGGGAGGCAGGAGTCACTCTCTCCCTTGCAAGAAAAAAGCAAGAGCCGTTCTTATGATCTCTCTCTCTCTCTCTGTCAAGCCCTTTCCAGGATGAGCGATCCGCCCCCGTCGCTTTGCACCTTGCAAATGCAAAAACCCTGGGATTTTGCATCTGCAAGGTGCAAAGCAGCAGCGGCAGTTTGTGCGTCCTGGAAAGGGCTTGACTGTATTACGGGGAGAGAGAGAGAGAGAGAGATCATAAGAACGGCTCTTGCTTTTTTCTTGCAAGGGAAAGAGTGACTCCTGCCTCCCACTGTCATCAACATCTTTTTCTTTTGGGTTAGTGAATCAATTAAACCTTTCATGATAGTGAGATCATTTCCCAAATTTCCCTTAAATCAGGGAAAAAATCAGAAACAAACCTTTGGACTGAGAATAAGCCTTTTCCTATGATGCCATTTTTGTTCACTGCAGTGTGAAAAGTGTGAAAAAACACACTTCTTTTTCTTCATCTTCTTGTTCCATATTTACTGGTCTCTTTCAAAGAGGAAATTGTGAACATCAAACTTATTCTCAACTGTCCTAGTGAAAATTTTTATTGGTATCTATTTTTATTTTTGAAATTTACCAGTAGCTGCTACATTTCCCACCCTAGGCTTATACTCGAGTCAATAAGTTTTCCCAGTTTTTTGTGGTAAAATTAGGTGCCGGCTTATATTCGGGTCGACTTATACTCGAGTATATATGGTACTCTGATACAATTTCATGGCTCAACATATGATACTGACAGACCTGTAAATTAGAAATCTGAGCTGCTCTCCATCTCCAGTGTTCTTACATTAACACTATTATATAGTACAGCTAGTCCTCGACTTACAAAGTTCATTTAGTGACTGTTTAAAGTTACAACAGCATTGAAAAATGTGACTTATGGCCATTTTTCACAGTTATGGCCATGATCAAAATTCAGATACTTGGCCATTGGTTTATATTTATGACCCTTGCTGTGTCCCAAGCTCATATGATCACCTTTTGTGATCTTCTGACAAGCAAGATTAATTAATGGGGAAGCCAGATTCACTTAACAAATGTCTCAAATAGCAACAGAAATTTTGGGCTCAATTGTGGTTGTAAGTTGAAAACTACTTATACAGAGTATTATATGATTATATTAAGCATAAATACAAAGCAGAAACTACAATTGTGATTATAAAATATAAAAACCCTTATACATGCTTACTAGAGTATGTATAAAATTAAATAAACATTAAAAGAAAAAGGCTAATTTTTAAAAATCCATGCATGGTACATTTTACATGCTATGGTGGTGTCTCAAGCCTTTCATTTCTTCTCTACCATCAACTCTCCTGGAATTGTAATACCAAAATTACAGTAGAAAAATAGTGAGTTTAGATGAATTTCTGAGATAATTAAAATAATAAGATATTCCAAAATTATTAGCACCTCTACAATAGTCTCTTCAATTGAATGGTGCTATAATAACATAATTGATTTTACATTTCTTCCTATGGTGACACAAAATAACAGGGAAATATCTGTCTCTTTGGGTCATTGTTTGTTACTGAGGCATTAGGCCCTTTTAAATTACCTTATATATTATATATTTTCTGAAAATATTGAGAAGAGTCTAAGTGAAGAAAAAAAAAATCAGCTTTGTAGAATGGCAGAATTGGACATAATGTATTTTCTTGTTTGGGGCGGGATGGAATATATTGTAATTCAAAGCCTTCAGCAGTAGCAGTATGGAAAGACTGAGGTTCTGGTACTTGTAAAACAGGGCTGTGAACTTCATGCCCGGATACATCATGCACTGGTCACACCCATGCCCGGTTTAGTGAAGGGAAAAAATCCCGATACAGCACATGATGCCACAAGTTTGACACCTCTTTTTTAGAAGGATTTCTACAGTAATTATTACAATGAACACCTGTTTGCTACACTTTCAGGATTGTTTCTGAAACAAAAGCTGTTGTATTTTCAAGACCTCGGAAATACATCTTGTCTTCAGGATCTGAGGCCCCTGAGCTTGGATATGTCGACATTCGAACTTTGGCAGAGAGTGTGTGCCGCTATGACCTTAACTACATGGATGTGGCATGGCTGGAACTAGCCAATGAAGAATTCAAAGAGATGGGTAAGTGCTAGTTCCAGTTATAGCCCCAGGTTAGAGAAGTAAAAGGGGAATAGTTGAGGTAGGGTTTCTGAACTATATGGTGCTCATTTGTAGTTTCTAGATAGAAGAGGTAGGGAGAAAAAGTGCTTATAAACAAATTGTATGTGGTTGGGATGAGGGGATAGTTTTGAGTGGAAAGTTTAGCAGAAATAAAATTTTCTGAATTGTTAACATCTCAGACATATACTCAAAGTTAGGATTTTTGAGTTTCATTGGGAAATATGGAGGAAAAGGGAAAGCGTATCAAGAACACTAGTTCCCACTTAATCTTATATGAATTAATAAAACAGTCATGCTTTTATGATTTGCAATCTAAAACATGGAATGGTACTAGATGCAATCATATATCTTTGAAGAGTTGCAGTTGCATAATTTTAGCAAGTTCTTTTGATCTTTTCTAGGGTGGGTAGAATATATTTTAACCAATTATTATTGCTGGTTTGCTTCAAAAAAAACCTATAAGTTATATATTTACTGTTTTATTTTTTATGGTTTTATTTTTGTCATTTTACTTTGTAAGTCAACTAAAGTGTTACTTACTGTTTTAAATACATATAAGTATACAGGTAATTCTTGACTTACAACCATTTGTTTAGTATCTGTTCGAAGTTAAAATGGCACTGAAAAAAAGTGACTTATAACTGCTTTTCACACTCATGACCATTACAGCCCCCATGACCACAATTGGAATGCTTAGCAACTGGCATATGTTTATGATAATTGTGGTGTCTCAGGATCATGTGATCACCTTTTATAATCTTCTGAAAAGCAAAGTCAATGAGGAAACCAGATTCAATTAGCAGCCATGCTGCTAACATGACAATTACAGTGATTCACTTAACAACTGTGGCAAAGAAGGTCATAAAATGGGTTAAAACGCACTGAATAACTGTCTTGATTATCAATGGAAATGTGAGAATTTTGTGGTTGTAAGTCTAAGACTACCTGTACGTATGTATAAACACACACACACACACACACACACACACACACACATTTTAAGACATACTGAAGATTCCGACTACATTTAAAAAGGTACCTCCATATAGTTTACCTCCTATTTTCTAAGAATCCTCTGGAAGAGCCAAGTGTTTTAAGATTTTCTACAAACTTAATAGGAGAAGCCTATATCTGGTGAATTGGTTTCAAAAAAGGGCATCATAGTCAGAGAACAGATTTCTATATGGATCAGTAAGAATGAATTGAAACTGAGCTAGAAGAAAACTAATAAGGTTCTTTATAATAGTCATGAAGTGGATAAAGAATCGAATCCTTAACTATAATCTGTACCAGCTGGCCTTTCTCTATTCATTTGAAGAGCAGTCTCATATATACATATAACAAATTACAGTAAACCAGCCTTGCAATTCTTTGATTGAGAACAACACAATATAGAATTTATGACAGTAGTTTTAAAGTAACTTTTGTTGCAATTTGTTATGAAGTATCTAATCATTGTTAAAATTAAATAACGATTCTTAAAGTATGGGATATTATTATAACAGCTACTGTTAAGAAATTCAGAAACCTGAAAGAGCTACTGTAAAATTGAAAATCAGACTCTGTTATTAGAAGCACACAGTAGTGCCAGCTATTAAGAAAGAAATTTAGGCGTTGTTCAGATTCCTTCTTATAAGAGGCTATTGCCTGAAGTAATATAATTGGATAAAGCCTCCCAAACAGATTTTTTTCAGGAATCAGATATTTGGAAATAAAGATTCTATATGAAAAATATTATAAACTTCAACAAAAGGATGCATACCAAGTCCAAATCCTATGTCACTATATCACTAACATTAAAATAAGTTATATATTTCTATGATTAGAAGTTCTGCCTGTTCATCACAGAATTAAAGGGTTCTGAAGCTTAATGTAACTTGATACGTAGAGTCATAGTATAGATTTATCTTCTCCAACTGATTGCTGGACTGCAGTTTCCAACATGATGGTAATGGCCATGCAGGCTACAATTAGAGTTTGAAGTCCATCACATCTGATCTTCACCAAATAACCAAGTACATACTAGCATGTTAAATAATACATCTGCTTAGCTTTTGGGGCAAAGCAGTCCTCAATAAAAGCAATTTTGGGGGGCATTTTTATAGTGTGGAATATTTTTAAAATAAATTCACAACACTGAATATCAATCCAAAAGTCAGTTCACAGAATTATATAAGTGTCCCAGGTGTGGATTTCTGGAAACTCTGCAAATTAATATCTTTACTTCCTCTAATCTAAGGAAAGACTTTTTCAAGGCTGGTACAACATTGTCTTGTTCACACTGTTATTTGGCAGCTATGCTACCATTTGCCTATTTAAATACATTTGCTCTTTTGATTTAAGGTAAATTTAAGGTAAATTTAAATAAATCCAACATCTTATTTTTTATGTGCATTTGAGAAGATGGTTAATTTTTATACCCACTTTTCACTTTCAGCCTCATATCATAAAACTGTCTGTACATGATAGCCAGATTGATTGTACCAGTTAAGATAAGGTGATAGTATCAAATTTAACCTGTCTTTTTCCTTTCCACTTGGATTTCATTGATTGTTTATATTGCTAAACTTAGATGGTAAGTAAAAAAGAACATGAACATGAGAACTAAATATATTTATATAAATTAACCAGGGATGCCTGAACTAGATGAATACACCATGGAGAGGATCATGGAAGAATTTGAGCAACGGTGTTACGACAATATGAATCATGCTATCGAGACTGAAGAAGGTCTTGGCATCGAGTATGATGAGGATGTTGTCTGTGACGTTTGCCAGTCTCCAGATGGTGAAGATGGCAATGAGATGGTGTTCTGTGACAAATGCAATATTTGTGTTCATCAGGTATAGCACCATGTACCACAATAATATTGGAACTAGTATAATTTCACTGTGATGAGGTAATAAGGATTTTGCACATTCTAAGCATGTTGAAGTTGTTTGAGAGTTTACGATGAAATTCATTGATTGAGACAAAGGGACACAGGAAATGAGTGATAACTGAGCTAAATATGGATAATTGTCTCACTGACCTAGTAACACTTGGCTAATGTTCTCTGTGCTCAGTCGTTAACCAGGATCTTGCTTGATTAGTAGTTGGATGGTAGATTTCTATAAAATACTACATTTGTAAAACAGAACAGTAAATCTAGACATATTATAGAATATGGATAATCCTTGACAACCTGAGATTCTGGTCCTTAACAACCACAATTGGTACCAGAAACTCAGTTGCTAAGCAAGGTGTCATGAAATGAGTTATGCCCAATTTTAAAATCTTTTTTGCCATGATTTGCTTTGTTAAACAATTCGTGACAATTGATAGGTGTTCAAATTTTGATCCTGCAACAATCGTAAGTGTGAGGATGGATCATAAGCCACATTATTCAGTGCCATTGTAATTTCAAACAGTTGCTAAATGAATATTTATAAATAGAGGACTATCTATAAACATTGCAGAAGAAGGCAGTGGAAAACTGCTTCTTGTTGACAAGAAAATCACAAGAAACTCTTCATGAAATCACTAGGAATGGATGTTGCCTTTTATTCATAGCTATTAAAAGTTCCATAAGTGCTGTGTGAGGCTTAGTGACCATTATTGTGTCTTCAGAATTTTGAGTTACTAATTATGAAATTTTAATACCATTTTGTTGGAAAATACAGTTACACAAATCCTACTTGGAATGTTGGTGTTACTGTTGCATTTTTTTTCATTTGCAGACTTATATGTGGTTTCGTGTGTATTTTTTCTTTTTTCTTTATTTTGAATGTTTGACCTCTTAGGTTTGTTCAGTTGCTGTCCATTTGGCTTCAACATATTCTTGCATGTAAATCTACAATTTTGTCATATTTTTTGTAAGCATTCCAAAGTGAGATAAGAGTTTTGATCTATCTCTCTTTATGCATTGAGAAAAGTTTTACACTTCTCTTCCCAAAGTAGAAATATGCTTCACCATTTGGAAAAGATGCATCTCTATGTGGAGAATGGATTACATAAATGAACTTAGTTCAGTCCATGTGTATGAAATAATAAGAGTGTACAGTATTTATACTTTCCTTTATGTAAAAGATAAGGGTGTGTATTTATGTTTCTGTTAAAACAGATGAGTATAATATTAGATTCCAGGTTTATTTTGACAGTTGAGCACTTTGGGTGCAGGCCCCAAATTCTCTGAACTGAAAACCCCACAAACTATAATTGTAAATGCAACAAAAATATTACATTAATAGGAGCAATGTAGGTTACATTTAAATGTTGTCCTTGCTATTTTTTACTCTAGTTCCTTTTAAATGTAGTGTCCACCACACCATGCAAAATTCTGTTTTTAAAAATTGCACATTTATTCTTCAAAGAGGAATTGTGGATAGCTATATTTTTGTTTGTTTATATTCCACCTTTATTTTCACAAATAATTCAAGGTGACTAACATATCCAACACATTTTCCTTCTGTTTTCCCTACAACAATAACCCTGTGAGGTGGGTTGGACTGAGAAAGCATGACTGGCCCAAGGCCAGTATTAATATTAATCAACATTTCTATGAGTTATTTCCTGTTAAGGAAGAAATACTATGTGTGTATTTATTTTCCAGGAATATTTTTTTTAAAATTGGCTGGTTTTGTCAGTAAATTATAAGCCAGAGAAGAGACTATTGTTATGGTTTGAGAGGATTTTGAGCATTTTATATATTTAAAATTCTTTATCAACTGACAGTCATTCTTACTGCTTTTTAAATTATATTGAACCACAAAAGATTTAAAACATCAGAAGCAATGGCCTCTCTAGGAACACCATATCTGTTGCCAGAAGAATAATTAATGTCACGGCTGCACCTTTTCCTTCTCAGTCAGGTCCAGAAAAAGCTGTATTTGTGTTCTTGGAAGACCTCCTTTTTCCTCTTTTTTTAGCGGGGGTGGGCAAGTTTCTTTATGGTTGTTTTAAAATTCTCAGCTTTCAAGTGGGACACAGATATGTTTTTGGCTTTTATTTTAGTTAATAAAATGTTGATTTAACTCCAATTGAAATAATTATTGTTCATATACAATCTGCCTTCCCTTTGGCAGCACAGCTGGCTAGGATAGATCTTCAGTTCCTTTTTTAGTTCCTTCTGTGACACATTGTTTGGTCTATTTCATAGCTTTGTGAACTTAGAAGCAGTTATAAACATGGCCAGAATCCCATGATTACTAAAAATTGCTTCTTTGTGGTTTGAGAATGTATGTCTGCAATTAACATCACAGCCATCTTGGCTGTGGTCCAATAGATAAATTTGAGTATCTTTAATTCAGCTGATATCCCACAGCTACATTGAGGTTAAGCTACTCAGAAGCCATTTTAGCAGCAAGGTAATCATGAGTTCATAAATGTATTCAGCCATGATCCAGAGAATGGGCTTTGCTTGTTTTGTTAGATTATTTCTTTTTGTTTGATTTTTAAAAAGAAACAAACTTTATTAGGTTTGCTGAAATGGAAACCTAATAAAACCAAACACATGAAGGCAATCTTAGTATTAGCCTAAATATGTTATCAGCAGAATTCAAATTTCTTGTCATGAGCCTTATTCTTGTACACGTAAACTAATATTCATCAATTTCACATATTCACTTGTAATTTAAGTTTCTCAACTCAGGTATTGGATATATAAATACGAAAAACTACTAACAATAAGTTGACACAAATGAAGTGTCCTGTTTATACCTATCTGCTAACATTTTCTTCTTTTTTTCAGGCATGTTATGGTATCCTAAAAGTTCCCGAAGGCAGCTGGTTATGCCGAACCTGTGCTCTTGGTGTCCAGCCAAAATGTTTGTTGTGTCCCAAGAAAGGTGGAGCCATGAAACCAACTCGAAGTGGGACAAAGTGGGTCCATGTTAGTTGTGCCCTCTGGATCCCAGAGGTTGGTGTTCCAGGGTTGTTGTTTTTCTATCTTTGTTCAGAGTGGCAGATATTTGTTCATACATATAGCTTTAAGGCTAGTAATGGGAGTTATATTGGTGCCACTGGTTATAGCAGACAGTATTAAAATTGATAATGTGGAGCCCATCCCTAATAATTGAGGAGATAGTTAATCCATTTTACTTGACATTAGAGGTGCAGGGTAACCTGTTGACTTCAAGATGTTGCTGATCTACATCATGATCAATGATGAGGGATCCTGAAAATCATAATCTAGCATCACTATCAGGTTCCAGTCTTGAAATATAATTGCTGTACATGTTAGTAAGCTTCCTGAGATTTTGGATTGGTAGCAGTCAGAGATATGGAAAACATTTCAAGTTCAAATCATTTTGAAATTCAGAATGTTTGATTTTGAGCTTCAAAAAATTATTTTGATTTTGAAATAGTGCTTTTAGGATCCAAAGTAGACAGATTTGATTACCATATAACTCTGAGACCAGAAGAGCTGTTTTAAGCTGGGAACATTTCCAGAATGATTGAAACAGCCTTTTTCAAATATGAAACAGCTTTCACAGTAAAAACAAAAAGTTCAGACTTGAAATGGAGCGTTTTTAATTTGAAATAGTTTGAATTTGAACATTACCATATAATAGTAGGAGATGGATAATAGGAGGTTGCTAGTGAGATGTAGAGCCATATCTGGCCATTAAGGAGTTTTCTAATGTTTTAATAGAGTGTATGAACATGGTTAGGAAGTGGAACCAATTCTGATTTTGGAGCCATAATTGAAATAGATTTATTTGACATCTTCTTTTATAAGGGGGAAAAAGAATATAATGTAATCTATGTAACAATTGCAAATGGAAAATTAATGGAATATAGAAATACATAATTGTATGCAAAACAAACCATTTCAGGGATGTTCTGCATTGTTTATTTTTCCTTCCGTTCTCAGAATTTTAGAAGAAAAACATCACATTTCCAGTGCATACCAGAATATCCCATCATTAAAGAATCTTGCACATAACTTGAAAGGTTCCCTTAGGCCAGGATAAAAGCAAATCCACATCATAGCATGCTTTTTCTTTGTCATTAGAATACAAGACTATGAGGGAAAAGAGGTACTGTTGCTCACTTAACTTGTTAATCAAACATTAACTTGGGCTTCCGTAGAGGATTTGTATTAGATTTGGCCAGAGGATAAATTCAAATTCCTATCCAGTTCACATTCCATTCTTCACCCTTGGTCAGTTACTATCATTGTTTGTTGTGAAGCCTGTAATTTGTTCATTACTGTAACTTTGGAGGAAGGGCAGGATAAAAATGAAATCAATTTATTTCCAATCCTTAAGAATTTTTTTAATGGGATATCATTTGATAAAGTAATAGAAATATTACTGGCTAGAAATACAGATCTGATGGAATAATCTGAAAGTCAGTAAGTAGAGGATAGTTATACTTTAGCTGCTATTTGGTTTTTTAAAAATATGTATTATTTTTTCCAATTATTCTTAGGTGAGCATTGGTAGCCCAGAAAAGATGGAGCCCATTACAAAGGTCTCTCACATTCCCAGCAGCAGATGGGCCCTGATATGCAGTCTTTGTAATGAGAAGATTGGGGCATCCATACAGGTAAACAGTTCTTAGGTATTCTGAGAAACTAATCATTACAAAAACCTGCCCAAAGCTTTTTATCTAACTTTTATAGTGATCTTCAAATGTTATATCCTTGTTATTTTCATAAAATAAATTATAGAATGAGCACTGACATTAGCAGTGCATGTACAACAATTGGGACATTACATACATTAATGTTACAATATTATTTTAGGATTTTTATTTAGATACACAACTAGTCTGCGTTGTGTTCGAGAATGTCATTGCCATACTATTAAATCTGTTTACTGTGAATTCTTTGATGGTTATAAATCACAAGCGTGATTTAACCTTTTTTTAAAGATGGCTTTTGAAATTGCCATTGTCTTTGACATCTGTTTTGCTGAGGAAATTTTTTAATAATTTTCAATCTCCTCCTTGCTTTCTCTTCTTTGTTAATACTGTTTTGTGTACTGTCATATCTTCTTTCTCTTGGCTTTTTGGAGCTTGTTCAGTGTTTTCTTGTCTATATGCCAATTATGGTCATCTGATTGTTAGGTTTTTTTATTACCATTTGCCTTTCATAATTATTTGCTTTTGAAATCATTTGGTTCCTGTCTTTGTTCAGAGTTCCTTGCATTACCCACTGAATTTGCAGCTTACTTAGCTACATTTAACTTGATCTATATCTAATTTAGTAGGTACAGATGAATGGATTTCTTTTAAAAAAATTAACTAGTGTAACTGAATGTTAAATGAGAAATACTTTGCTACTTTTCTAATTGAGGAAGTTCAGTGAAAACTAGGCATTCACTGATTCATTTCAGATAGCCATTGTTTTTGTTTGTTTGGGCCAGGGTTGTTTTAATTTCAATTTCTGAAAATGGTCTTCAGAAGCCTGTCTATTCTTTGTGGTTCATTTAGAGCAACATTGCTATCTAGCAGATTAATTATTAGTGATAACATAAATATCACATAGTCATGGGGAAAACTTCCGGTTGCAAGGCTTCGGCGGTGGCAGGAATCCGCTTCTCTGTTCCCTGCTGCGCTCGCCGCTGAGGTACCCCCGATCCAATTGGATTTGGGGGTTGTCGCTGCCCCGAAGATGCAGCGGAAGACAGAGGAGATCCGGGCAGGGGCCTGGGGATATCACACACCCCTTCCCCAGCCGGGGAACTCCTTTTTCCTGAGGCGGTGGAACGGCTGTCAGAAATGGCAGCCTCAAAGGAATCTTCAACTGGATAAGACTGTGCAGGAGGAAGTTTTTTAGAAGGAGAAGTTTTCTTGGCTGAACCAGGACATTAAGTTACTTTTAAAACACCCTGGAAACCTGACTTGTGGATTGATACATTTGTTTCCAAAAGATTGTTACAGCGGTGAAAGTGCTGAAGGAAAGTTCACTCCCCTTCCTTACGGAGAAACCAAATGAGCACAGAAAAACCTGCTTCTTTAAGGTAAAAACAAGCTCTTTGTTATAAGTGGGAAGGAGAGGACTAAAAAAAATCTTTAAAAATTTGTTGGAGGAGATGCCTTGAAGATTATAAGACCAGCAAGTAACTGTAATACGGCTTTAAAATATATTTGGGATTTTGCCCCAGGAGGAAAAATTGCAAAGAGAAGAAGAGGAAATAAATTTTGTCTGTTTGGATTGTTTGATAACTTTGACATTTGGAAATTACTTTAAGACTAAAAACATCTGGGTTGTTCTTAAAAATTTACAATGGCACTATCTGTGGATGGATTAAAAATGGAATATGAAAAATTAAAAGAAAGAGAATAAAATGGCAAGGATTTTTTGGGAGCTGCCTTCCACTTTTTAGAAATGGCAGTTTCTAGGTACCAGCAAATACTTGAGGAAGGAGAAGAAGAAGAGGAAGAAGCCATCTTTAATGGACAAAAAAGTTTGATTAAGAAAGAAAATAGGAAGAGAGGAAGGAAAAATGAGAATTTAAGATTCAATAAAACAACCAAGAAAAAGAAAAATAAGGTGAAAAAAAGGGACAATGTTAGAAAGCAATTGAAAAGAACTACAATGGAGAGGGGAAGTTAAAAATGTGGAGGTTAGGAGGGGAGGGGGGGGGGGGCAAAAAGACCAGACTGGAGAAGAAAGAGAGGGAAAAAGGGAAAAAAAGCCACAGTCTGAAACAAGATGCCAAAAAGAAAATTTTTTTTAGAGATAAAGGATAAAAGATAGTGTATAATTAAAGAAAGATTCTGCAAGAGTACATAAGATAGTATTGTAGTATTTGCATTTGAAATAGTCTATTGGAATATTATAAGATTTAACAAAATATTAAAATGTTTAATAATGATAGATCTCAATATTTAATAAAATATTAAAGAGAATGTCTAAAGTGATTAATGTTTAGTTATTGTTTAATTTGTTATTGTTTTTAATGTTATTAAAAATGTTATTATAAATTTACTATTTCATCTTCTTATTTTAAAATGTATTAATTAGAATTAGAACTAGAATGGAAATTATATACTTAACTATACTATAAGTTTATTATTATTTTATTTTAAAATGCAACATGTAGAATGTACTAAGCAAAATCAGGATGGAAATTATGTATTATTTTAAGTGTTACTTTAGGGGAAAGATAGAAAGGCGTCATACTTTAAAAGTGATTACAGGGGAAACTCTTTGCTAAAGAGAAGAGATAAATGGATGATTGGAAAAGAACAGACAAAAGATACAAGCATAATGATTTTGAAATAAGATGAAATAAAATATAATTAAGAGAGTAAAAAGAAGGGAGAAGTTATATAGAAAATATAGAATGGTCAATAAGATATGAATGGTATATAAGGTGAGCATGAATTTGATTTAGGTCTCTAAAAAAAGATGTAACCCAGGCTAAGCCACTTTTCAAAAGAAGTTTTATGTTTTGTGTTTTGGTTAGCTATGTTTGATTGTGAATTAATAAAACCTTGGAGGAATAAAACTAAAGGGAGAGAAATTTGGAAAAGGCATGTACAAATGATTATTAAGGAGGTTTTATTTTTTTATGTCTTGTTTTATGTTTTGTATTTTGAGTGTTTATGTTTGACTGAGATTTAATAAAACTGATAGAAAGAAATATAATTGAATAAAAGTGAAAGGAGAAATAATGAGAAACTTGGAAAAGATATATAGGTGTTTAAATGGAAATGTGACAATTTGGAACTATGCTGTATAAATGTCTATATTCGATTGAGAATTAATAAAACCTTGATAGAAAGAAATATAATTGCATAAAATTGAAGGGAGAAATAAATATCACATAGTCACATTTGTCAAATTGTATTTGATTTTCAGATTATAGAGAGCTAATGGTTAGGAGATCACTAATATATTATTCCATCAAACTGTGTTGCCCAAGGTTATGCTTTTTTAGTTGAATGCGATTTCTAGTAGGATTCAAAATTCTGAATAAATATGCATGATCATCAAGGAAACAGATTAATTGCTATTGTAGCAGCTTTAGACTGAAGTAGAAATTAAGAGGATTTTGTTCTAAGAATGAGATCACGTGCATTTTATGTTTAGGATTTTGACAAGATCTGGAAAATTTCAAAATGTTGTTCTGAAAAGTTTAATGATTTTTACAGCTGTCCACTTAGGAAAAGCATGAGCAACTATGGGAGGTCCCCCAATTACCCTGCCTAATACACAAGGATGGTGAAGTGGCTCTTTCAAATATTCTTGCCTGTGTGATAAAATCAAAGTAACAGAGCAACATACCTTGATTTAGATATATTGAGCTCTCTTTAGTGATTGAATACCCCCTCCTGTGAGCTCTTGAGAGAGGGCCTGTTGTTGTTTCCCTGAGCTTGGACTCTGCGCTCAGTGTGTCACACTCCCCCATCCTGGCCAGGAGGCCTTTCCTTTCTTCCGGAGTCTCTGGTCAGATATGTTCTTCCTATATGCCCAGATTCTCTACAGTAAAAAGTGCTGAATGGGGGAAGTTTGAATAGTGAGCTCTATCTGCTTCGAAACTGGCTTTGAATCTCTTCCAGATGAGAGTCAGTGATCACAGAAAAGGTGGTAGGTTTGCTCTAGATTCTGTGGCACTCCTTGCCATATGAGCTTAGTGCCAATTTGAGCTTTCCGTCCTTGTCTATACTGAGAAATTAGAGCTGTTTTGTTCTCATCTAGCTCTGCAGTGATTAATTTGAATTCAGGCCGACCCTTCTATTATCATTTTAAGCTTCTGGATCTGGTGGGTCTCTATTACTCCTCTTTCAGATCTCTGAGTTGTTCATAGAGTCTGGTAATTGACTATAATCGGATCATTGCCTTCAGTGACCAGAAATGCCCATTGAGCTGCTAACAGGACAGTTACAGTACAAATCAGTACAAAAGACACCTGTGAGCGAGCACTCAGTTGGGAATTCTTCGCCTTTAATTCCTATATAGAACTCTTCCTGATCTATGAAAGTTCTCATCCTTTCTGATTTTCCTCCAAGACTTTCTGCTAAAACACCCATGGCTTCTTGCAACACTGGCTGGACTGCTGGTGTCAGAGCAATCGGTGGTGGTGTCTGTGCCAGATTCTGCATCTGTTGCACCAGTTGAAGCACTCTTGTCAAATTGCACACTTCATTCTCTAGTTCATCCTAACCCCAAAGCACAGCATCCATTACTCCATCAGAAAGTTCTTCTGCTTGGGACTTTAGTTGTCATCACTTGGGGCTTTAGTTGCTATTGCTCTTTGGGGAAAAAGACTGGGAGTCTGAGAAGATTAATGTCAGGTGCAAACAATCAGGTCCACACAGCGAAAGGTTCCAAATTACTGATTTATTGTTCAAGCCTATGTATAGGAATCTTCTCAGATCTACTGGCTTACACCTTGGTAAAACAAGATAAAGTTCTGTGGCATTCAAGGGGTGGGATGGGGGTTGGACTTCATTCTCTTGTGACTACATAGACATTCTAAATTGATTCCCACTTGTCAGCTCCCCCTCACTCTGCCAGTCTCTCTCATACATTTATTGATTTATATAACTCTTACTAGGAAAGTATTTAAGACATGAATGACAATGGGAGGAGGGTCTCGCAGTTATAAATTCTGCTTTCCCCAAATTAGCACTTCTGCTTTCTACATAGAGAATGGTAGTCTTATTTACGGTGATGGATTTAGCGCTTTAAAAAGACTGTACATTTTAACTCACTGTTCATATAGCATTTCTTCTATGTTTGTGCATGAAATATGTATTAGTACACAGGAATTGCTCTGCAGCACTTGGATATTTGAACATTAATATTTTATGTCTAAACACAATGGTACGGCTAATCAGAACATTGAGCTAACCTATTTACAGAGAGAGTATACAGTAAGCAACTTATGAGTTAAACACTGGGTGACCACAACTTTTATTCAGAGAAAAATGTACAAATAAAAACGATCACTATTCCCTGTCTTTTAATATAGAGAAAATTGTGAATGTTTTTAAATGAATTGCTCATAGTTACTAAGAAGATATAATTTGGCTGTGGATAAAGATAAGGGTTAGAATTGCTGTATGTGTTTACATTATGTTACCCCCTACATTGCATTTCTAAATCATTGATATGCCAGAAATTTGACATTGAATTCAACACAGATTTTCAAGTGCTTTGCCAAAGACTTTGTTTAGTAATGTCCTTCCAAAGGAAATTTAAAATAAATGTGTCAAATATGACTCACAGACATATAATTAGATGCCCAGTATTAATAAATGTTAAGTTTTAATAGACCTGTACTTGTTCTCTGTATTTTTAGTTATATGGCAGGGAGAAAAGATTATCTGCATGGTATTTTTGGTTAATATTCTTGAAGGAATAGCATTTCAAGCATCCTATTTTTCCACTAAATTTCTGATAGCTCTTGATGACTAGTTTTTTCCTACTGTTTTTGTTTTTATTTATTCTATCATATCTATCATCTGTTTATGTTTCTCTATCATAAATCATGAATATTATTTATCCTTTTTAACTTCTGATAATTGCATTGAAAAATGAGGTTTCAATAAATAGATGAATTCAAACCATTCCATATTTCCAAATTATCAAGATAGGCTGCTTAAAATAAACTTCTACTGAATCTCTTTTAAGCCATCAAGCTTATTTCTGTTAATAGTTAATAGCCTCGGTAATCACTGTGGCATTTCTAATATTTTAAGAAGACTTCAATGACTTCAGAGAAACAAGTATATCCTGATGTAGGCAAAGTATGGTATTATTAGGGATGTGTAGCATTTTGAATCAAGAACCAACAGAGGTTTTTCAGTGTACATGTGGTCTCACTTGCTGCTTCCTTAAAATTTACTTCTTTCTTGAGTCACATGGCTACTAAGCAAGCCTAGAAAATGATGCGGCTTCCAGTTCCTTTCTGGCTGTGGATTCACAGTGCTGCATATTCTTAACTCTGCGGGAGTAAACATGTTATTCTCCCTCGAGCCGCTCGGAGCATCCAGAGAGTGGGATGTGCTTCCGAGTCCTCTTCTTGCAGGCTGAGCTTTAGCTGAGGAAACGCTCCACCCCCTCACGTGACTCCAAGTAGCGTTACCCCAGTCTTTTGCTCAGCCTCGAAGAGTCAGGCTGTTATTGGAAAGAGCTCCTTGGCTGATTTATACTGCGTGTATTATTCTGGCTATTTTCCTCATTTTCAGGTCTGATATTTCCTTTCCTTCCTCCTGCGCAAAAGGTTGGGACTTAGGGGAAGTCTCCCCTCGCCCCTAGGGACCAAGCGGGCGGGTTCGCAGCGCTTCGCGCGACCCCCCCGTTATTAGATCGCGTCGCTGGATTCCCCCCCACCCGAAATGCCAACCGGGAAGGGCTAGTCGCTCCTTAAGAACACCAGGCGTGCTGAGCTAACCGGACAAGCCCTTCTTGCCGTCCCGAAGGCGCCCGACATAGCTCAGCTCGCGGCCGCCATCTTGAGGCCGCATCGTGGTCGGGCGCCATTGTTATTTCTGATTCTTGCTGCTGCGGTGGAAGTAAAGTCCAAGACCCCTTGGTTCAAGAATTAGTTGCTTTTAGCGTTCCTCCAGGCTCGCTTTCATTGTTTCTGTTGGCCTCCCGCAGCCTCTATCGGGGCGAAGTTGCAGTACCCCCCCCCGACTTGTTGTCTGGAGGCCTGCTGCCAGAGGCCTCTCTCCTTCTAGGCCTCAGGCGTTTATTTGGTAAATCTGGCCTATACTGTGGTACCTCTTTGGTTCCTTTCCTGCTATTGTTTATAAAAAAAAAATAAGAAAAGAAAAGAAAGAGAGAAAAATTTACAGACGAAATTCTACGTATATGCATAGATAACCTTTACATGCAGATAGCATAAAAAAAATAAAAAAATAAACAAAATAAAAATAAAAATCAGGATTATATATCTGTACATATATATATATATATATATATATATATATATATATATATATATATATATATATATATATATATGTGTGTGTGTGTGTGTGTGTTTTCTTAAGTTTTCGCGGGTACTTATATGTCTGGCATTCAGCTTTGTTCGGGTATTTTCCCACGTCATAATAGTGGTGCTTTTAAAGTTGTAGCAATGTTTCAGCAGAATCTCATCTGCCATCATCAGGCTTCTGTATGGTGCCATACAAACACCATACAGAAGCCTGATGATGGCAGATGAGATTCTGCTGAAACGTTGCTATAACTTTAAAAGCACCACTATTATAACGTGGGAAAATACCTGAACAAAGCTGAATGCCAGACATATATATATATATATATATATATATATACACACATACACACACACACACACACCTTACTACCTGTTACCACTGTACATATTAAATTCCAAAAGGGGGAGCGGGCAAGCTCAAACCTCACTTGGCCCCACTCAGGCCAATTCCAGGCGAGCCAACCGCCCTTTACTATTATTACTATTATTATTACTGTTATGATAATTATCAAAATGGCAGACGACAATCTCTCTAAACGACCTTCCTTGAAGGCTAAGGCAAAGTCCCACTACTTGCGCAGGCAGGACAAGGAACCTTCCAAGGCCTCCCAACGAGATGCCTTAAGGCGCCATAAGGCGTTGGAAAAGGAGTTTGATAGGTGATCAAGGGAGTCCCGCTCAGGGCCTCCAGCCCTTCCTTCTCCCACCCCTCTACCTCTACTCAACCTCTTCCCCCTCCAGACCCGTCTTCCCTATCTAGGCGCAGCCCACTTCAGGGTCACTTGACCCTGGGACCACCGACCAGACTGACCCCTGAAGCTACCTTTACGCCTACAGCCGCTGGTCTGCATCAGCAAGAACCCTCTACATCTGAGGTTCCAGCCCACATCAAGGCTTGGATGGAATCGGCTATCCGCCAGGGCATTGCGGAAGCCTGCAGCACATGTCCAGATCAGGCTTCTCTCCACGGGCTCCCAACCATGACTCTTTATCCATCAGATCCCTTCCACAGCCGGATCCCCTGGTTGGTCAGGTACTCTCTCAGAGGGACAGCCCTCCTCCCATAGGGGCCCAGGAGGAAGAGGAGGTAGGGGACTTTGGTGACTTCAGGGAAGAGGAAGAGGACTTCCGGATGGGATCCTCCCATTATAGTGAGCCCCTCTTAGAAGTGGACCTCATGGAGGGGGAGATGTCGGAGGACGAGGGGACTTCTCCCGACCAACCCGTATTCGGGGGGCTGTTCAAGCCACATTTGTTTAAATCCCTCCTCTTTAAAGCCTAGAATGTCTCTGGTCTTCTTCCCCAGTCTCCCTCTGACTTCCCCCCCGCCTCAGAGAGACCAGAGGACTCCATTTTCACACAACCAGTGGTGGAAGCTGAGGTCATCCCAACCCCGCCCATCTTCGTAGACCTAGTGACGAAGCAACTTGCTTCCACGGGAGCCCCCCCTACACCCTCTAACCAAGACAAGAGATTCTTTAATCTCGATTCGGCAATGTCTACCCTTCTAAACATCCCCAAGGTCGATGATCCCATTGTGGGCCTTGCTTCCTCTTCTACCCCCAGTGAGGCCTTAGAGGCCTTGAAACCTGAGGACAAGTGGACGGAACTGGCATTGCGCCGGGCCCATCTATCTGACGCTTGGGCCATTAAATCGGCTATGGCCGCTTCATTCTTTACAAGGTCCTCTATCCGCTGGCTCCAGCAGCTGAGAGAACACGTCCCCGCGTCCAATGTGAGGGCGCACCAAGACATAGCGAAACTGGTGGCCGCAGCCGAGTTTTCAGCTGACGCCACTTACCAATCAGTAAAGTTCTCTTCCAGAGCGATAACATCCCATGTCACAGCTCGCCACCTACTGTGGCTCAAGCACTGGCAGGCGGATGTTAAAAACAAGGTCAAGCTGGCCACTGCTCCCGTCAAGGGAGACAAACTGCTCAGCCCGGCCTTGGAACCCTTGCTGGTCGAGGGCCACAGCAAGAGGAAGTACCTGCCCTTTCTTTTTCGGAGGCCAGAGACAAGAGGCCCCCAGCCTTTTCGGAGGGGCTTCCCCCGCCCCTCCTACCAACTCCCCTTCCTGCCCAGATACCCGAGATCACCTTCCTTCCGGTCTCAGGACCGCTCGGACTCAGGCAACAGAAACAGACGGGGCGGCAACTATAAGAGGCCTTTTAGGGGATCAGGGGGGAGGCTCTACCGCCGACCCAGATATATTTTCTTCCTCCCTCCCCATTGGCAGCTGCCTTAGACACTTCGCCGCTCAATGGGACAAATCCACATCCGATGCATGGGTTAGGGACACTGTCAGGTTTGGTCTCGCCCTTGAGTTCCGGTCTGCCCCCGCTGATTTCTTTATGACATCCCTCACCTCAAGAGATCCCGCCAAACGTGCACTAATGGATGCAGCCATCCAACACCTGCTTGACATTCAGGCCATTCAACCTGTTCCACTGGCCCAGAGGGGGCGAGGATTCTACTCCCACCTCTTTGTGGGAGATGGGGGATGCAGAGCTATATTAGATTTAAAACGGCTAAACCGCCACCTTATCCAGTGCAAATTCAAAATGCACACCTTGCAATCGATTCTCTTGGGTACCAAGCGGGGTGACTGGTTATCCTCCATAGATCTCTCGGAGGCATACCTACACATTCCAATCTGGCCCTCTCACCACAGGACCTTCACCAAGGTCCTTGCGGCCCTGGCGGCTCACCTCAGGAGCGTTCCCATCCGCCTTCACTGCTATTTGGACGATATCCTTATTCTCTCCCCGTCCAAGACCCAGGCAGTCAGGGACACCAGAGCCACCCTCTCCGCTCTCCTGGTACACGGGTTCCTCATCAATTGGCAAAAGAGTCAACTGACCCCATCCACCGGAATCACCCACTTGGGAGCCATAATTGATTTGGTTACAGAAAGGGTCTTCCTCTCCTCGGAGAGGTTCCTCAGCATTCAAGCTCTGGTCAAACAGATTAGGCGATCAAGGAGGGTGACGTTACTTGACCTTTCTAAATTATTGGGTAAGATGGTTTCATGCATCTCAATTATTCCCTGGGCCCATTTACACAGCAGACCCCTCCAGTGGTTCCTGCTCCTATTCCAAAGATCGGGAAGAAGCAACTCGAAATCCAGAGTCAAGGTGCCTCCGAGGGTCCTCACATCTCTCCTCTGGTGGACCAACCCCGCCATCAACAGGGGCCACCTCTTCTCGGAACCTCAGCGGCTAACCCTCACCACGGACGCCAGCCTATCTGGTTGGGGCGCTCACGTCAACTCGTTCTCGGCACAGGGCAAGTGGTCACCGATCGAGCAAAGATGCAGCATCAATTGGCTGGAGCTTCACGCCGTCCACCTGGTCCTGCGCAGATTCCTCCCCTTGGTACACAGGCGTCACGTCCTTATTCTCACGGACAATGTCACGGCCAAAGCCCATATCAACAGGCAAGGAGGCACCCAGTCTATTCAATTGATGAGGGAGGCCGAGCGCCTCTGCCATTGGGCAGAATCCAACCTCCTCTCACTAAAAGCCGAGCACATCTCCGGAATCTCCAACATCCAGGCGGATTGGCTGAGCAGGGCCACGGTGGACCAAGCAGAATGGCGCCTCCATCCATCCCTATTCAAGGAGGCGTCCAGAATATTCGGCCTCCCGAGGGTGGATCTCTTCGCCTCCCCGTCCAATGCACAGCTTCCACGCTTTTTCTCCAGGTACCCGTCTCACGGGTTGGAGAACCACAATGCGCTACGCTGCCCATGGCCCCCAGGGCTCTTATATGCCTTCCCGCCGCTGCCACTAGTTCCCAGAGTCATAAAGAAGCTCATTCACGTGAAGGCAGACCTGCTCCTGGTGGCTCCTTATTGGCCCAGGAGACCGTGGTTTGCGGACCTCCGCAATCTTTTGGTAGCGCCCCCATGGAGGATCCCCCCGGACAGGATCTCCCTCTCTCAGGGACCCCTTCTGCATCCGGAGCCCCAATGGCTCCAGTTAGCCATCTGGAGGTTGAACGGATCCGTTTGAGAAGAGAAAAATTCTCCAGTCAGGTAATTGATACTATTTTGGCCACTAGCTGACCCTCCACCACACGAATTTATGATGCCACTTGGAAGGGCTTTTCCAAGTGGTGTAGCGGGTTCCAATTTGACCCCCTCTCTCCCTCTATTGCGCAGGTCTTGGAATTCCTTCAAGAAGGCCTACATAAAGGGCTTGCTCCCAACACCCTGAGACGGCAGGTCGCTGCCCTCTCAACCATTGTTTCTTGTGATAACTTCAGTTCTCTCTCTCATCACCCCCAGGTTAGAGCTTTCCTCAGGGGCGCCACCAACTTGTGCCTTCACAGGTTCCCCACATGGGACCTCAACAAGGTGCTTGTTTCGCTTACAAGGCACCCGTTTGAGCCTTTAAGGGAGTCCTCCCTTCAATTTCTAACGTTTAAAGTAGTTTTTCTAGTGGCCATTATTTCTGCTCGTAGAGTCTCGGAAATAGCAGCATTGTCAATCAGAAACGATTTATGCGTGTTCCACGCTGATCGGGTGGTCCTTTGCCCCGACCCCACCTTCTTACCCAAGGCTAACTCACCCTTCCACAGGTCTCAGGAACTGGTCCTCCCAAACTTTTGCCCCAGACCCTCGAGGGACAGGGAAACCCTTTGGCACACGCTGGATGTTAGAAGGGCCTTGCGCATATACATTAAGCGCACACAACCCCTGAGAAAATCAGAATCCCTCTTCCTCTCCTTTCAGCCCAGGACATTGGGGCTCAAAGTCTCTCCCTCAACCATCAGTTGCTGGATTAGGGCAACTATTGCCAGGTGCTACCTATCACAATCTCTGCCCGCTCCTGGGGGAATAACCGCTCATTCCACCAGGAGTGCAGCTACTTCGGCGGCTTGGGCCACGCAAGCCCCAATCGCTGACATTTGTCGGGCAGCCACTTGGGCCTCTCCATCCCCATTTATCAGACATTACAAAATAGACTTATAAGCCTCAGCAGAGGCCTCTTTTGGCCGATGAGTCCTACAGAGGGTCATCAGTGACCCGGAGGGGCTTCCGGCCCAGACGGAGTCCCACCCGTAGGACAGCCAAGCTTTGGTATATCCCACTCTCTGGATGCTCCGAGTGGCTCGAGGGAGAATGGGCGTTGGTTCTTACCTGATACACCCCTTCTCGGCGAGCCGCGAGGAGCATCCAGCCCCACCCTAACTCCTCCGTCTGGTGGGTACTCTAGTTTCAGCCAAGGAGCCAATAGTTGATTAGAAGGATTTCTTAACCTTTCTTCTCGTTATCGCAAAAAACTGGGGGAATGCTACTTGGAGTCACGTGAGGGGGTGGAGCGTTTCCTCAGCTAAAGCTCAGCCTGCAAGAAGAGGACTCGGAAGCACATCCCACTCTCTGGATGCTCCTCGCAGCTCGCCGAGAAGGGGCGTATCAGGTAAGAACCAACGCCCAATCCTCATCCTATATTTACAAATCACCTTGTTTCGCCAATACAATCCCCAGTGCACCAGTGAGTAGGAAATAAAAATACTTAGTTATACTGTCTGTTACAACCAAGAGATACTTGGTTATACTGCCATGATATGCTGTAGCCAAATTTCTTTACTTTATAGTATTTACATTAGCAATTTGATTGCTTTTATACATAATTATTGGTTATTTTCACAAAGGTAGACATTGGCTAGGGTTGATAAAAGTAATGGATAAATTAATTACAAGTAGTCCTCAACTTACAACTAGTGAAATCTGCTCTTATGGTTGTAAGTCATGACAGTCGTAAAATGAGTCACCCATGTTTTTACAACCTTTTTGCAGTTGTCATAAGGCAAACTCCACAGTTGTTAAATTGTTCACTATGAGTCATTTTTACCAAAAACTGGAAGTAAGTGCCAGTTTTTGGCAAAACCATTGTAAAAGATAGTCATGTTACTGCAAATGGTTGTAAAGGCAGGCCACATACTGTACACTTGAAATGCGGTCACATGACTGCAGGTGGTGGCCCTGAGAACTTTGTAACCATATCCTAAGTACCCTGAGAAGGTTCATCATAATTTTGAATAGTTAGTAAGTGACTGGGTCATAAGTCGATGACTACCTGTACAACTATCACTCTCTTGATAATTATATAATGACTCACAAATCAGCCATTGTCACTTCCTCTCATGTTTTGAGCTTCCTGATTATAGAGCAGATAACACTTGACAATATAGGCTCTAGGCCCAATTCTGAATTGCTGTTCTAATATATGATGTCCAAATGTTGGATCTAGGGGAGCCCTATAGGGTTTACAATCTTTACTGCATATTTAAATACCTAAAATTTATTTTTTTTTCCCGCAGTGTTCAGTAAAAAACTGCCGCACAGCCTTTCATGTCACTTGTGCATTTGACCGCGGTTTGGAGATGAAGACTATTCTGGCTGACAATGATGAAGTCAAATTCAAATCCTATTGTCCGAAGCACAGTTCTACTAAGAAGTCAGATGAGGAAAACCTCAATGAATTAACTGGCCAAGAAAATGAGAATGGGGCACATGATCATTCTCTGGGCCACTTAGAACCATATGATAGCCTAGCTCAAAATCAGGAGGAAGCTCATCGGGTCAGTGTTCGAAAGCAGAAACTCCAGCAACTGGAGGATGGGTTTTATGCCTTTGTTAATTCTTCAGAAGTGGCTCAAGCTCTGCAACTTCCAGAAGACTCTGTAGAATTCCTATATCAGTATTGGAAATTGAAGAGAAAATCAAACTTCAACAAACCTTTGATCACCCCAAAGAAAGATGAAGAGGACAATCTAGCCAAACGGGAACAGGACGTTCTGTTCAGGCGACTACAGCTTTTCACTCACCTCCGGCAAGATTTGGAGAGGGTAAGCTACTATGTTATTGAAGAAAGGTAGAACACAGATCTAAATGTAATATTCCTTATGCCATACGTTGATTAAAGTAACTTCTTATGATCTGAGCATCAATATTTGATTCACGTATATGATTCTGTTTGGACTTCAGTCTGGGAATATAGAAGCATGGGTCCCATTCAGATAGATAGGGAATGAGAGTTTTTAAAAATGTACCATTGCTATTTGCAATTATGGCATTCGTATAAGGTATATATATTTCCATGCATATCACCAAGATTTGTATCAAATAAAGTAATACATAGATTCCTTAAAAATAAAGCAATAGGAAAATATTAAAAATAATCATTAATTATATATCACCATCAAGCTATTCCTGTTTGAGTGAAGCAACAAGATGCAGAGTCCAGGGAAGGGGTTAAAAACAATAAATTAAAGAAATTAAAGGCATGTGGTTAAAAAAAAAAAAAGTGACCTAAATCTAGATCAATACCTTTTTTCAATACTTTAGATATGTTAGCCCAAATGAGTCGTTTATAAAAACAATAAAGGTAGGATGTAAGTAAGTAAGTAAATAAATAAATAAAAAATACATTTCTAGTCTTATAAACCATCCTTGCTTAAATTATATTCAAATATTGCTTAGTAGGTTGTTGGTCATTAACTGTATTTTTCGGAGTATAAGACGCTCCAAAGTATAAGCAGGTCTAGCTTTTGAGGAGGAAAACAAGAAAAAAAAATGCCTCTGCATTCCAGCAAACAGCCCTGTTTCTATTTCAGTTTCAGCACAGCCTGATTAGCATAAGCAGCTGATTGTTGGTTGGATCGGCCTCCCCAGAATCAGCTGTTTCATGCTACAGGGATTGCCATAGCGTATTGCTGCCTCTGCGAGCCCCATTTTTGGCCTCTGCATCCTGTTTTCAGCCTCTGCACACCCTGTTTTTGCCCTATTTTCCACCTCTTCTGGCCGGCAGGGATCAGAATGGGTGGAAAATAGGGCGCATGGACTTTTGGGTGTAGAAAAAGTGTGTCTTATCTCTGAAAAATATGGTAACTTCTAAACTTTTTTCTTCTCAGCAGTTCCATCCAGCACAACCTCCTCAGACTTCTTATTCTTATCAACAAATTCAGTTCATTCTCCCTTTCATTCTTGACCCTATATCTTACTTTAAGAACTATTTTGTCAGTTGTCCATTTTCACCGGATTCAACTTGTATGTTTCTCCTAACATCCATAACTTTCATTTTTGTATAACAAAGCAGAAGAAGAGGCACATTTATACATAGCATTCTTCAATTAAGTTTTCCCCACTTATTAGACTCCCCCTCCCCCAATTTACTCCTCTTAGATTTCAAGTTACAGTTGTCCATCTACCCAGGTTGTTGGTTACCTGGTTTAGTTATACCCATGCAACATACAATATTCTCTGCTAGTGGTAAAGATAGTACAGTTTAGGTGCATTATGGCTGGTGTGCCACAAGTCCAATCAGATTCTACTTTTAGTAAGATGTCCTTATTTTTATTTTATTTGGTTTGTCAGTTGCTTACAAAATAATAGGTATAAGTAAAAACATAGTTATGAATACATGGCTACATATAAGAAAAATAAAAATAAACAATAGGACAAGGAGGGTAGACACGTTGGTGTGCTTATGCACGCCCTCTACAGACCTTTTAGGAAAGGGGTGAGGTCAATACTGTGTTTCTCCAACAATACGGCCTCCACCAATAGGAAGGCCCAGCATGATTTCTAGGCATGAGGTGAAATTAAGCCCCGCCCCCAAAATTTAGGCTTATTAAACCATGCTTTTCCCCACCATTTCTCACATCGTTCGTTAGAACTACACAAGGTGAAGAGAAATGGGCGGGGGAAGGATGGGGGGGATGGGGAGAAAACTTGCCTTTAGGAGTGCCCTGCAGGTAGCCTAGGCTAGAATACCCCGATAGCTAATAGAAGCTCCCTGAAGGCAGAGTCCCCAGCCGCTTCAGGGCGTGGCGTGGCTACCCGTGTCCCCTAGCCTTTAGGGCAGTCTATTCCGGGCGATGGAAGCTCCCCAAGTGCAGTCAGCAGCCACTTCGATCAGCCTCGGGGCGAGCGAGCGCACACACACACACTCCCCTCGCCGCGAGGCTGCTTCTTTCGGCAGACGAAAGAAGCGGCCTCGCGGCGAGGGAAGTGTGTGTGTGTGTGCGCTCACCCTGAGGCCACTTCTAGAGGCCGATCGAAGTGGCCGGTGACTGCATTTGGGGAGCTTCCATCGCCCGAAAGAGACTGCCTAAAGGCGAGGGGACATGGGCAGCTACGCCTTGCCCTGAAGCGGCTGGGGACTCTGCCTTCGGGGAGCTTTCGTGGCCGATAGAAGCAGCCTTGCAGTGAGTTACGTGCATATGGGCCGCTCTAGGTGGGGGAGGAAATTAAGTCACCCCTGAAAAGACGGCCTAGCCGTTTTTTCAGGGGTCAAAAAAAAATAAGGCCCGGCCTTATTTTGTGAGAAACACGGTAGTAGAAAGTCTAAGGTTGGGGTTTGGGGAAGAAACCAAAGAGTCAGGTAGAATATTCCAGACATTGACCACTCTGTTGCTGAAGTCGTATTTCCTGCAATCAAGTTTGGTGTGATTAACCTTGAGTTTGTATCTATTGTTTGCTCTTGTATTATTATGGTTGAAGCTGAAGTATTCATTGACAGGTAGACCATTGCAATGTATGATTTTATATACTATACTTAGATTGGACCGAAGGAGGTGTAGTTCTAGGTTTTCTAGATTTAGAATTTCAAGTCTGGTGGCATAAGGTAATCTGCAACGAGTTATTCTGTGCAACGAGCTATTCTGTGCAAGCTAGGATTTCTAATCTATTTAAAAATCCAACATAACATCTGTCTGTATTCCATTAATTAGAAAATATGTGCAATGTACTGATATACATTCAGGTTTCCCTAATTATAAAATGCCAGATTGAAGAGATTCATTAATAATTGCAAGAGAATTTTTGAGTATTTTGCAAAATACTGAATATATCTCACTTTTAATTCTAAAGCAAAATTGGGACATACAGTACTTTTCCAGTCTGAGGGACTCAGAAGTTTTGAGATATGTTCTGGGAGGATTGCATTCCATAACGTAATGCCTCAATTCTTTTTCAAACATGGCTCTTACCCTTCTCTGAGGGCTTCTGCGATTAGTAGGAGCTACTAGAATGAATGTGACTGTGAAACTTTGATAATTATTATGCAGCCTTGCTGGATAACTTCCTTTCATTGCTTAGAAGATGAAATTGGTACGAAAGCTGATTGCTGATCGTAGAGGAGATGTGCATTATTCAAACAAGAAGGTGCTTTAGATGTGCTGCAGGCATGCTTATTGTTCTCTAGGTCTCCTTAACTCTGAACAAAAATGCCTATTTTCTGGAGCAGACTGATTACAGTGTTGAGAGTAGAAAAATTTGCAGTTTCTTTAAGGTTCAGCTGGTAGGTAGAACCAAGGATATTTTACGCCAGATTCAAAACAAGTTTCTAGCTTTGAATCTGAATACTGCACACCTGCTTTCAGGAAGAACTTTTTAAAATATATATATTAAGTCTTCAAACTGAAATGCAGAAAGTAAAATAGATTTGTTTTTTCCGTGTTTATGCTTTGTCTTAGCTGTTGAGTAACTCTGAATATCTGTGCAATTAGAGTAGACTCAAGCTCCAGATTGAAAGGGCTGAATTCATAAGGTATCATTTTTAATAGAAGGCCATTAATGCTTTCTTAAGGTTTTCTATCCAAGTTATATAATCTTTCTCTTTTTAATCCGTTTAATAAAGGATCTTTTTTTCTAAGAACTGTGGAGATTCTCAGTCATCCAGGTTATGGTTATCCTTAAAGATGTTTTTCAAAAGGCAACTGGACTTTCTTGGGTTTTTTCTTTTAAAATGTTTAGCTTTTCATCCAAGATGCTTCTTTACTTAATTATTTTTCTTTTTCTCACTAAAAAGAGGTTTCCAGATGAACCACTATTTTTTTCAAATAACTTCAAAAAAATCTTAAACTTTCTTTTACACATTCCTCATATTAGCAATATTTTCAATATTTCTAGGTACGGAACCTCACTTACATGGTGACCCGACGGGAAAAAATTAAAAGATCTGTTTGCAAAGTCCAGGAACAGATATTTAACCTTTACACAAACCTTGTAGAACATGAAAGAGCTTCAGGTAAGTTTTGTTTTTTTCTGTTATTTTTCAGCAAATGATATTGGAAAAACACTGCTAAATGAACTGGAATTAAAATTAATGCTGTAACTTTAATGTTTTGTCTCCCTTCCTGATATAAAAAACAAATAAATGGGAAATGACATTAATTTTCTTTATGCTAGACCATAATAAAATTTTGATTTGATTGACTTTAGTACATAAATTTAAATTTAGTTAAATCAAACTTATCTTATCCCTACCCACTTTTCATCATTGCCCTCAGCTGCAAAAAGATTTTGCATGTATTATCTCTGTTGCGCTTTATGGAATTAATTGATTATATTTTATATACTTGAAAAATAATTCCTTAAAATTATAGTCATTGCTAATACTTACAAAATGTTGTTCGTTATGGCTGTTTTATAGTTTGCTGTTTGTAGCCTTGTTCCCTATTTTTGCTTTCTTTTAAAGGTCATAATATCCTCAAGTTACCACTTCTCACATCCATGCAACAGTATTGTTCCACTTAGTAAATTCTAATTAGTATAATTGCATTATATGAAGCAGGATTTCTGTCAAAGACTAGGTATTCCTGGACAGACTACATTCTTGCATGAATATATCCAGACCCAGAAATTTGCCGAGAAAGTGATAGCCTGCAAGTGTTTGTATACATACAGTATGCATTTGAATATTAATAGAAGATTGCATACAACTCTACACTTAATTTTTTCCAGGAGTTTTGATTATAAAAAGTTTGCTAATCATGAATAGAAATAAGTAGATGCTTTTTTAAAGTCAACAGATGTTGGTCAAAAACCTAGAGGATAGGGTTATACTTTATCCTCTTACATTCTATATAATTTTAACGCAGGATAAGGTTCTAAATTTTGTTCAGTTATTTCATACTTGCATTTTAATAAAACTTGTAATAATCCAGTTTAACATTTTCCATTATAGGATAAGTAACAACCTAATGAAGCTATGAAAAATGTTTTTGTGCTCCGTAGACTAGACTAAGGCAATGTTGATTTTTAATTGATGTACTTCAGAAACCTAAATTAGTTTTGTGATTTTTAGGAAATTGGTAGGTTAATCAAAATTTATTATTACAAAATGTATTAAAAGAGCACCTATATCAACCAAATATATAATTTATATCATTTGGTCAAATGGGACTTTTTTTCATTGTGTGGGAGGAACATTTAAAAAAAACAAACCCAAGAACTGAAACAATTGCTGTAAAAATAAGCTGGTTGGGGAACAAAAGCAGCCACCTTGCTTTGAAGGTGACCAATAAAAGCCCCTCCCGGTCTTTCAATTAAAAAAAATGAAAGCTTCAGACATATTGCTTCCTCTGAGAATGATATAAATAGCTTCTACAATTTTCTCTGCTTTAATTTTGGCAAATTAACACTTGTACTTTATTAGGGCACATTAACATTTTAAAAGCTAAATAAATTAGTAAAATAAAAATCACTGTTTGACTGAAAGGGGTTCCTGTAGGGATAAATATGTTTTAAAAGTTATGTAACTTTTTTTGCTGGTTCTGCTTGGGGAATACACTCTTCCTAGTAGACCATGTGTTTGATAGTTCCTTTCTTTCTTATAACTATACTTAAGATCATATTCTGTGTACTTTTAATAGGAGTGAAGTTTAAGGAAATTTGACTGAATTACCCCCATTGTATGGAGCTTAAAGATATTACTGTCAACTTTAGTAGCACTTGGTATTGGAATTGAACTCTGATGCCAAATCTAGTAACTAGTGGGATTAATTTTCCCCCAATGACAGGTAACCTTACAAACATCACCATTACTAACCATACCAATTAATTGGAAATGGAGGTTTCTTTTGATATTAGAAGGCAAATATTAAAAATATTGGATTTTCTCCTCCCCCCCCCCAAGGAATGAAATTCCTACCATTGATGAAAATTTTAACACATGAAGTTAATGGTGCCTTTGATATGAAATTCTGTCATTTTAGTAATGACTGAATTTCAGCAGATTTTAAATGCACTGCAACTAACAGTAATCTTAAAAAGTAAATGGAAAGATGTTTCCAAATACCTAACATAAATTTTAACCTAAACTTTCTATTTTACAACTGGCTGTTTAAAATAATGTTTACCTACATATACATCATATTATTTATCTCAGGCAGAACAGAAAAGATGTAAGAAGTAATTAGACAAAGAAATTAAAAGTATGACATAAAAAAGGAAATATAGCTAAAATTAGTTCATAAAAGGTAAAGATTTCCCTTGTGCAGTCATGAACTACTCCAGAGGGCACTACTAATTTCCATTTCCAAGTTGAGGAACCAGCATTGTCTGAAGAAACTTTCGTGGTCATATGACTGGCATGACTATACACCAACACATACAGAACACTTATTTCCCACTGAAGTGGTATCTATCTACTTGCATGCTTTCGAACTGATATATGATAACATACAAATACACACTGTAGCTTTCCATATCTGTGCTAACCATCCTTTCTTTTCCCCTGTCCTTAAACTGTTTATATATTGCCTTTAGAAATGCATTCTAAATATTTGTTAATACATTGTGTATACATCCTAGACAGTAGGGTAGGGTAATAGCATGCTTGATAATATGGAGAAAGCAATAGCACTTAAACCTTAGATACCGCTTCATAGAGCTTTACAGCCTCTCTAAGCAGTCTACAAAATATGTTTAAGATGGTTTCGGAAGCTGTCCCAAAAGTGCTTTTTCTTTTTTTTTTTGAAACAAATTTTTATTAATTTTAAAGATAAAACAACACATCATTAACCAGTAAATACATAAACACATAAAACCTCTTAATATTGTAAGTCCTTACAAGTCAAACAAAACAATATTTTTATACAGCATAATTCCAATTTATCCCATCCCCATATGGACACACAAATATCTTTCATCAAATTTCTCATTATTTCTCTTTACTCCTATTCAATTTCATTTCTCTTCCATATTTATCCATTTTATAATCATCATATTCTTTTCTTTCTGGCTTGTTTAAATTATTCTCATCTAACATTCCTCCAAGGTTTTATTAATTCTTTTTTCCTTTTTTTTTTTTAATAAAAAACAAATTTTGTTAGTTTTATCATAAGCATAATACACAAACATACAAACACAAAACATAAAACATAGACAAAACTAAAAGATCTTTTCTGAAGGTTGTCTGTTCCCGGGTTAAAACTCTTTACACAGACACAAATTCAAACATCATATTCAACCTAAATCTCCTTCCATATCTTATTATCATTTTTTTTTTATATATATATGTATATAAAAACCATTTTTATCAGTTTTCTAAAAACAATGCACACAAAATCAAGGCATAACAGCTTATAAATTCTTTTCTAAAAAAAAATAATAATGATAGACCAATAAAACATAACATTTCAAAATTATAATATTAATATTTCATATAATATTAACTTCATATCTTGTCCCTACTTCTCTTTTCCATCCAAATTATTTATCAATTAAAATTTTATTGCCTTTTATCAATATACAAAATCAAAAGAAAAGCATATATATCCTTCCATTATTACCATTTTCAACAACATTCTTTGTCTGTTCTATTTCCAAACATCCATTCATCTTTTTTCTTTTACTATACTTCTCCTGTACAACAATTGGAGTTACATCTATAACTCATTACCTAACTTAAAAATACTACATATAAATCTTTCTTGGGATTCTGTTTAAAAGATTCTAAAATTACATAATAAATTTTTTATTCTAAATATAATATAAAAACACACTCTTATATACCCTCCAGAATCCCTCTTTTAATCTAAATTAAATTCACCCATTGTCTCTAAATAAACTTTTTTTTTTTAAATCTTGCTTCCCCCCATTAAGGCTTTTCCTCCCCCCTTTTCTCTCTTGCTTATTCTTCTCCTTGCCCTTTCTACCCCTTTGCTTTTTCTCTTCGCTTTTCTTGCTCCTTTTCCTTTGCTTTCTAACCTTGCCTCCATCTTTTCGCTCATTTTTCTCTCTTTTGGTTGTTTTTATAATTCTTAAAAACCCCTTTTTCTTATCCTTTTTCTCCTCCTCTCCGGAAGGAACCCATTGTTCATCAAAGATGGCTTCTTCTTCCTCTTCTTCCTTGTCCCAGTCCTTCTGCTGCATAATCAACTTTTCAACAGAACATAACGCCATTTCTAAGAATTGGAACAAAGCGCCCAAAGTATCTTCTTTTTTATATTTTTGATAGTCAATCTCTAGTTCATCCACAGACAATGCCATTATGAAAAGGGAAAACTTTTTCCAAAACAACCACAAGTATTTTTAATCCAGGACAGATCAAAAGCAATTAAAAAAAAGAAAAAAGTTCCAAAAGTTAATACTTTTCTTCCTTCTTCTCTTTCTCTCTCTAAATTAATTTTTAATCAAAGAGGTCCAATTACCATACATCTTCTTTTGGGATCCACCAAGACATTCTAGACAGTCTCCTCCTTTTTCAGTTTCTGCTCCAATTTTTTTTTTTCTCCCTTCCCACTTGCAATAACAATTTTAAATAATCAAAAATCCATACCTCCAGCAAAAATTTTCCAATTTCTTAAATTTTTCAATGTCCAAAAATCCCTTTGTCTCTTAGCTTAGCTTTCAAAGCAATCCACTTTCAATGTCTAATATATCCAAATATTTCTGCTTTTTCCGTGGGATAGGAGAGTAAACAAAAATAAAAAAAAAAGAAAGTTCCCTTTGACAGCTTCTCCGCCGCTTTCGATCTTCTTAGGGAAACAATGTATCCTCCAGCAACAAGCAGCTCAATTCCAGGCAATTTAAAAGTTGTTACTTGACCCGGCTCAGACAGAACTTTCACTTTTCACACTTCCTCCAGCACAGTTCTTACCCGGTTGCTGGCTTCTTCGTGGCGGCCATTGCTGACCGCCGCTCCACCGCCTTGGGAAAAAGGGGTTTTTCCGGAGAAGGGGGGGGTCTGCGATGCCCCCACCTCCCTAACCGGCTCCCCTCTATCTTCAGCTGTCCCTACAGGGCAGCCTTAACCCCCTGACCCATCTGGATCGGGGGTACCTCGACAGCTAGCCAGCAGGAATCGCGAGCTGTCGCGAATTCCTGCTGCCCCGAAGCCACGCAAACCGGAAGTTTTCCAAAAGTGCTTTTTCAAGAGGCAAGTGGACTTTGTTTTTTCTTTGAAGAAGTTTTGCTTCTCATCCAAGAAGCTTCTTCAGCTCTAACTGGATGGTGGGGAATGAAAGGTTTTTCTACTCCTTGCAGAGAGCTTGTTATTTGTATTCTTTTAGCAAGTTGGTAAAGCCACTTGGAGGTTTATCTTTGTTGTCAGGTCACCTGAGTAGTGCAAATGAGTGTGGAGCCTTCTTGGAACTGTGGAAAGGACTGTGTTGTAGATAGAAGATAGATGATGTTGTATCCCTCTTTCAAACCAGCCATGCTTTTCTGTCCATGTGGTTCAAAGAGGAGTCAGAGAGGCCATTTATGTCAAAATTGAATAACCCTGTCTCAACAGAGGAGGAGGGATACAACATCATCTCTCTCCAATTTACAACAGTCTTTTCAGCTGTTCTGAGAAGGCTCCACATCTATTTGCATTACTCAGGTGACCCTGATGACACAGATAAACATATAGATTGCCTTACTGACCTCAAATGACCAGCTTGTCTGCAATCCTTCCATTCCCTACCATAAATAGTAAATCCTTCCATTCCCTACCATTTAATCAGAGCTGACTAAGCTTCTCGGATAAGAAGCAAAATGTCTTCAAAGAAAAATCAGGAAGTCCAGTTGCCTCTTGAAAAAGTACCTTTGGGACAACCATGATCTGGATGACTGATAATCTCCATAGACATTTACCATTTGAGGCACATAGGCCAAAATGTGCTAAAAAGTAACCAATAATGTCATTACTGTAGCAGGTAATGTGCTACACATTCCTTACTACAGCACAAGCCAGGACTAAAACTTAGTTTAGATTTGTTTCTGTTTTTCAAAAAAAAAAAAAAGCTCAAAATGACTAAAAAGCAAAAATGATGAAGACAGTGTTTAGTGCAGGGGTGTCCAACCTTGGCAACTTTAAGACTTGTGGACTTCAACAGCCAGCTTTGCTGGGAGTTTAATTCTGGGAGGTGAAGTCCACAAGTCTTAAAGTTGCCAAGGTTGGACACCCCTGGTTTAGTGCATCAAAGCAGTGTTATTATTAAAACACCTTAATTATTTCTACTGACTTAACTGATTAGATACCTAAGATACAATTTAATGTGAGATTAATACCCCATGTTAGTACTGACTATACTACTGATATGAATAAAGAAACAATTGTAGCTATAGTAAATTAATTGAATGTAAGCCCTATTGGAATCAGTGGGGAAAATGACTATAAGATAAAATTCATTTTCAAATTCCATTCATTCTAGTAAAAATATAGTGCAACTAATGGAAGTTTTTACGGGTAATACTGGATGGATAATTTTAGAACGTCTTTAACACATTTATTGGTGTCTCTCCAGGTATGCCTTCGTTTTTCTCCTCGATGGAAAATTTGGTGCTCTTCAACAGTTCACCATTGAACCCAGATGCACCTAAGATAGAAGATTTGAAATGGCATTCGGCTTTCTTCCGAAAACAAATGGGCATGTCATTGAGTCATTCACTGAAAAAAACAGAGAAGAGAGAACAAATGAGGAGAAATTCTGGGCACAATAACAAACCATTGCTGAAGCAGCCCAGCCAAAGGGAGGGGCTTGCTTCTTCTGGTAGCTTTTTCAGTTTTGAAAAAACCTTTGCAGAAGCACAACTTGGAGCAGCACAACAGAAGAATGGGATTGTAACAGAAGACCATCGGAAAAGAGACAATCATTCTCATTGTGATACAATAAAAGTAGGACTGAAGGAGAAACCTCCCAAACATAACTACAAGCCCTTGAAGTCAAATGAATCATTTCAGAGGCAGTTAGAAAATAAAAGGGCTGTGAACCACCCAAGTGGCAGATCAGCACCCGGAATCCGGAGGGATATGGTGCCTAAATGCAATGGATCCTTTTTCAGAATAAATTATAACCCGACTCCAGTTAAAGTGCCTACAACACCCAGAAGCCCTGTGAAAAATTGGGGAGGATTCCGAATTCCAAAGAAAGGAGAAAGGCAACAGCAGGGAGAGGGGCAGGAGGAAGCATGCCGCCAAAACTCTAATTTCTCTTACTCGGCCCTCGAACAAGTTTCCCCTAAAGACAGGGCAAAAAGCAACTTGAAAGTAGACAGCGAGAATGATGGATATGCCCCCGATGCGGAGATGAGTGATTCAGAAACTGAGATGGCTGAGAAGAAATGCAGGCTTGGATCAAATAGCACTCTCCCTAGAAGGACAGATATTATTAGGAGAAGTATTCTTGCCTCTTGACTGAAGAATGATACAGAAGACAGCACTGGAATCAGTGAAGCCTCAGCCTGGATATAAAAAAGTAGCTACTCTCTTCTATTTATTGGTGGGACAAAGAGAGTCTTAAATTTTGACTACAAGATCTACCAAGAATGAAGACATTTTCTCTGGGCTGTAGAAAGTTGTTTACGTGCACTTGAATAAGAGTATTTCCTCCACCATTCTCATGACTGTGAGATGTGAACATTCTTGCAATTGTCTCAAAGAAATCTGAGAAAATAATATTGTTTTCCAATTGATTAATAAGCTGAATGCTCATTTTAAAAAGAAGGATAAGTTAGTTGGATTGTATGGGTAGACCCTAGTTTAGGCAGATAGCACTGAAGAAGTTTATCTTTTCCCGTGCCTGAAAAGCACAAGCTGTTGATGTAAGTAATTAATTAAATTTTGGTGCACTGCTTATCCTAATCTACATGGTCACTCTCCTCAGGCTGTGCTTAGAGTAAATCCTAATCTCCTTTTTTTGCTATATTAGATTCAGGGGAATTTTGGCAGCTGAAATCTTTAACTCCAAATGTTTTAAGCCACAAAATTTATCAGCAGGTAAGAAGAATTTGCATGACAGATACCCTAAGAGGTAAATCCAAGCTGCCCAGAATAAAAACAGTAACTACAGCATATATACAGTGCTATTCTGAAGGGACCCAGACAAAGAATTAAGGAAAAATATTTACTTCTCTCAAATTAAGGGAAGAGGAGTATCTATGTCTTAAAGTACTTGATTTTGTTTTGGAAGAAAGGTAGGTGTGTAAGCTTGCTGTATTCTGTTAGCACCTGCCATGTGAAATACAAAGACAATTCAAGTGAGAGAAACTTAAACATGTCTCTGTGACAAACAGGGTTGGCTGTCTTGTTTCTCCTATGCATCCCCCCACCCCCATCCCTGATATACACTGCAACTTGTAAATCTGTAATGGATGATAATTTTTACAATAGAAACATTCTTAGCATCTCATCAGACTTGGGAGAAGCAATGGCAGACAAATGAAGTTTGCCATAAAGATACGATTTTATTTCCAAAGGCAGTAGTCATCAGCCTTTCTTTATATGCACTAATAATATGTGTTGGGATATACAAGTTATCCCAACACATAAGGGTTACTTTAAATACAAAAAGGATTTAAAAATATATATGTATATTTTTTGAATAAAATGGTAAGGCAATAAGATGCGAGTAGTGCTTTACATTCAAGCCAATTTAACAACAAGACTTCATGATATGGATTAGATTTGGCAAAAGAGTGTTTCAATTACATCATTAAAAAAACTGCAATAAGTAGAGAGAAAAAGCCATCAGCAATAATAAATGAAAAGATTATTAGCCTATTCTGTGCACTCAACATGATGCATTTGTAAGACACAAAGGTAGTTTTAGATGATTACAACTTTTGGGACTCAACTTGGATATAAATAATACCAGAGATAATAAAGTTACAAGAAATGTAAGGAGCAGTAGTTACTTTGTTTTGGCAACTCTCCTCTCAGTCCATCATCATTAGTTTTTACTTACTATATTTCAGACAAATGTTGGAACCTTGCAATTTGACTCAAGTCTTCCAGAGGTTTCAACTGATAACTAGAGTGCTACTGTTTCATCTTGCTATGCAAGTCACTGATCATCAATAATATATTGTATTTGAGGAGGTTTGCAAAGTAGTTTTCTTACAATCCTAAAATATTGTATGTGATCCCATGAATTCTAAATTACCAATCCGCTGATTCTATAACTTGGGAACATGTGTTAAAACATATCCCCATTTACTTCCAAAGCATCAGTAATAATCCCAAGAAGACAAAAACTATGATTTGAAAATAAGCTACAAATTCACTTTTCCCCTCACTTCTCTTTTGCCTCCATTTTCAGTATCTAGCTTAGTGTGCTAATCATAGTTCAATATATGAGTAATCGGCTTCCATTAAAATAAAAAAAAAACCAGCTTTTGAAAAGCCATTTTTTAATTTGACCTATCAAATTGAAATATCCCAGGATGCTATGGTTAGAACTAAATGGGAAACTGAAATGGACTCATACATGAATGATGAGGTTGTGAAATGGACACATTTCAACAAAATCATCATTTTCTGATCTTAGGCTCATTGTGTATATAATAGCTGTAGTTCCAGTGGTGGCTATTGGTACACTGGCGTTCCAATGCTTTAACATAACTTTATATAGGCAGATTTATTTTTTGCAGCTTGCTTCATTGTCAAAAAAATCATTCAAATTTAAAAGAAAGAACATTATTCCCCATCCCTTTCCTACACAGAGTGCTGTAAAGTAGTCCATGCATAGCCTTTGAGTCAGGATGGATAGAATTAACAAGTAGGTTAAGACTTTACATTTTAAACATTTTAGATGCCATTTTAGAAAGCTACTGGAAAGAAGTAAAATATATATACGGCTTTGTTGCTTTTGATTGAACTACCCATATATTACAGGTGTATAGCAAGGTTTGCTGCTTTAAAAGCAGACATGTTCTTGTTAAATATAAGAGGGATATGATTAATTCATTATTCACCACAATAAGTGTTTCAGTGAAATAATATTGGTTAACCTGCCCAACAGGGAGTTTTTCATCAAGCCATAGAAGAAGTAAATTTGATGTTAAATAAACATTCAATGTTATGATCAATTTTGAAAGAGGTATCAGATTACATTTGCACTATTAGGAATGTTAGCATTTGTGCAGAAAGAATGCCTTATCTGTTTTCCCCACCATATTTAGGTTAATAAGCTTTCTGATATTTTGATTAATGCTGAACCAAAAATTAGTAACAAAAGAAGAAAAAATAGTGCTTTTCCCCTACCCCCATCTTCCAACTACACCAGTAGGTAAAATCAGTATGACCTGTTTCATACTATATTTAACACTCAGTACATGAAAATTTATAAATAAAACCATATTCTTTACTATCACTACATTCATTTCGTTGATAAGAAAACAATGGAGATTTCTTGTTAGCTCCACATTTTACTTATGCAGTTTGTCCAAGAAATCTCTGATTATAGTTGGTATATTACATTGAAATATAGGGTAATAAAACATTTTAGTAATGTTGACTGGAATGCTGTCTGTTTGATTGTGGACACCCACACACATACGTGCCAGTCTGAACTAATGAGAGATAATATGTCTCATATGTACAAAATCTTGATTATTTTACGTAAATTGGGTAAAAAGATCTTACTACATTTGTAAAATCTTGTACAGAGGATTTTTTCACTATGTGCCTAGCTTTGGTGTCCATTTTGCTCCAATTTGAAAACAGGTGCATGATGATAAAACAAATAGAAATAAAGTATATGTAGAGATGACTATTTTATATTACATGGCCCAATCCTGTATTTATTTTCCTCCCTTTTTGAAGTATTTATAAAGACCTAGTTGAAGATGGCTGTATTTTTTGTTAAAATATTTAGTAGAATTGTGCCTTTGTCTGTATGTGAATAAATGCTGTACAATTTGCAATACACTGAAGTGTTCTGTTGTGATATCTGCGTATATACTCATTTGACAATGTTAAACAGGCAAATCTCAGCAAATACTCATGTGAACTCAAATTAATCGGTGATCGATTCAACATCTTCAATTGTATCTGTTTCCTAATATAAGCCTTAATGGAATGATGGCATATATAACATTTGTGTATTTTTGCCTTTAAACCCCTACTGAGGATTTCCCTTTTTCTATTCTTACCTCTCCTTTATCTCTTAGCATACCTAACTGCTTTGAATAGCATGCCATTTCTTCCATCTATCCCATTTGCCACTTCCCTTCTGCAATATTCAATGATTCATTGGTTATGACATTCACAAAATGATAATTATGCTTGATTTCTGCAAATTTATGACATTGAAATTAACCTAGCAGTCTTTAACCAAATTTCTAAATGATGTGTAGATTTTATTAAGTAAGACAGTTTAATAAGTTTTCTGTAGATAATAGTTTGTAATTCTGTACATGGAATTATTCCTTTAGGATTAAGATATATCTGCCCAATGCTACTTAAAAGCTTGGAGTAAAACAGGGATGTCTCAAACTACATTGTTGAAGTGTTGTGATTACTTTGTTGCTTTCTGTACTGTGATTACAAGGTTTTATTTTTTTTTAAACTTCCAGGATTAACAAGACAGAAGGTCCTGGTTCTATCCATGTTGCTAATTACCAGGTGTGATTAGAGATGAGAAGATAACAGAAACCACATCTATAAAAAGTCATTTGGTTAGTGAGATGGGCGGTATCTAAATTTAATAGATGGATAAATAAATTCAATCTTGCTGGATTAGGACAAGGCCCATTTCATTTCAGGTTTTTTCTTTCTTTCAGTAGCCAAAAATGTGCCCCTTGGGATCTCAGCAAGGATAAGGACATTCTCATAGCTGCTGAACATTTAGATATTTTCTTGGGTATCGTCTGACTTCAAGATATTTCTCTTTCTTCATTTCCAACTTCCTTGTTCATTCTGCCACAAAAATTAGAGGGGGTGGATCAGCCAGGCAGGATAAATATGCAGTTACAGTTTTAAATATCTGGACAGAGAGATAATCGCTTGTTTGTGGTGGCCCGCAAAACTAATTTCAGATTACAAATTCAGAAAAAGATTTAATAAAAATGGTAACTTCGTAACAGGCCAAGTCAATATTTCCTGTGAACATGTCCTTCCCTGCAGAAAATAATTGATTGAAAACATTGTCTTGCATGAGGAAGAAAAATAAACAGCCAAATATATTCCTTTATATTAAAATACCCATACTTCTAGAACAAATTATTTACAATTATAAGATCTGGGCTGTAAATGCTCAGAAAACCATTAATGCTAGTAATTCCAATTCTTGCAGCCTAAGAAGCTTAATCTGAAATGCAATTCTTTCACATGACCAAACATAATTTCCCCAAAACAAAGTTCTGTTTTGAAATAAAATATATTTTCTATTTCATTCACAATCCTATTTTACATTTTCTTAAATTGATCCTTAACCTTAAATTTAACTGAAATTTAAATTAATCCGTTAATTTAACCAGTTTAAAGGAATTCTGGAACCTTTCTCAATTACTTGGGTTTTTTTTTAAAACTATTTTGTTTAGTGTTTTCCACAAATTTGTCCAGTTCATTAATAAGTTATGAAGTTAAAAATTATCAGTCCTAAAGAAAGTTGAGGAATTCTGCTTCTCTACATTATGAAATCTGACGATTATTCTTTTTTTTTAATCAGATGGTAAACCATAAAATGAAAATTAACTTATTACTATATTTTAAAGTATACAGAATTAATAGGGTGAACTTCCATTCATGCCTATTTGAGCCAAGAGAAACAAGTTGGATTTTACAGCTGTGCATACACTGGATTGCAGTGATAAGCTGGAGAGGTTTCAGGGTAGGTTGCAAAAGCAAAAGATACAGTATATTGTGTTAGTTCCTGAAAGATACTGTATTTTGAAGCCTTTGCTTATACTGAATTTTTAGACTGCAGGCCAAATACAAAGATGGGTTTTTCAGTATTCCTGAAAAGATGAGATCACTGCTTGGTTGGCCTATGACTAATTGCCATTACTAATGTTCTCAAGGTTACAAAAATAATGTAAACAACCTGTCCCAGATATCTACAGTCATTAAAAAGAAAGAGCACCCTCACTGAGTTATATGGTTTTATTGTATCAGCATGTAATAATCATCTGGTCCTTAGCAGTTCTTAGATGTAGATAAATACAACCTCAAATGAACAACATACAGCTTATTACACCATGCCATCTTTTATTTTACAAAAAGAAAGTCAAAATGGAAGCCATGGGTTAAAAATTAAATACGCCTTATAATTCAATAGCTTGTAGAACCACCTGTAGAAGCAATAACGGAGTAATTTTTTTCTGTTTGACTTTTTATCAGTTTCTTACATCATTGTGGAAGAATTTTGGTCCATTCTTAACAACATTGCTTTAGTCCATTGAGATTTATGGGCATTTGTTTGTGCATAGCTCTCTTGAGGTCCCACAGCATTGAACTTGGCTGAAGTCTGGACTTTGATTGGGATATTACAACATCTTGCTTTTTTTCTTTTCAGCCATTCTGTTGTAGATTTGCTGGTGAGCTTGGAATTATTGTCCTGTTGCATGATCTAATGTTGGCCAAGCTTTAACTGTTGGATAGCTGCCTCGCATTTAACTTAGAATACTTCAATATTCAGAAGAGTTCATAGTCAACTAAATGACTGCAAGGTGCCCAGGTCTTGTGGCTGAAAAACAAGCCCAAAATAATCACCCCTCCACTATGCTTGATGATCGGTATGAGATGTTTGTGCTAATATGCTGTATTTGGTTTTTGCCAAATGTGACAGATATTGGCATTATGGCCAATATCTCCACTTTGGTCTCATCTGTCCAAAGAACAATGTTCCAGAAGTCCTTGTGATTTGCTCAAATGCAACTTTGCAACTAAGCCATGCTGTCATGTTCTTTTTAGTGAGAAGAGGCTTTCTCCTCACAACCCTTCCAAAGAAGCATACTTGTTTAGTCTATTTCTAATTGTAGTATTATGAACTTCAACATTTAGTATGCTAACTGATGCCTGTAAAGTCCAAGATGTAACTCTTGGGGTTTAATTTCAATTTCTTTGAGCACTGCCTGGTCTGACCTTATTTTATCTAACTCTAAACAAAATATATTTTTTTTCTTTTTCATGTATTCCTTGTACCTAACCAAAGGAGCAGTTTCAAATATATGTTAGATTTTTCCATCTTGAAAAATCATGGACTTTCCAAGATAATGTAGATAATTTGGTCCATGTTATGACAATGTGATAACATTCTAATTATTGTTATAGAACAGCTAAACAATTGCTATAATTGGAATTTCTACTTTTTCAGTAATTTAAATGCCAAGTAAGAATTAGTTTTGCTAGTTGTATAATCTGACATCCCAAGCCTGTGTACTTTTCAAACAGTAAGCAACATTGATGCTAGGCAGCAATTCAGCAATATTGTATGAATGGATAGAACATTATTTTCAGATCAATACATATATCAACAGCTGAAAGTTAAATAACTAGTAAATCAGTTGTATAGATTAGAAAAATCCAGATCAACAGTGTACACTTCTAATTTTCAAAACTAAACTTTGTAGATTTTTTTACACATTTTCTCAGCTATTTGCTTAATGCTTGTTTTGAATAGGGAAAATACATTTGTTTTATAAAGCAATGAAGTATTTTCTGGAAAATATTCTACATGATACATTCTAAGGCTCCAAAGGTACTTTTCTTAGGCAACCTGTACTTATACACTATGAAAGGACATATTACTTTACATTTCTTTTTGCTCTATCAAGTAGGAGGCCTTTTTCTTCTGCAATGTTATGGCACTGAGCTGTAATTAAACACAAACAAGGATTACCTTCTTTTTTCACTGGTCATTTTAAACAAATAAAATGACAATACAACCTGAAATAGACATAACTTACAGAAATTATTTTTTTCATTATATATTATATATTATAAATATATATATATGGCATTCAGCTTTGTATAGTGGAACACTATACAGAAGCCTGATGATGGCAGATGAGATTCTGCTGAAACGTTGCTACAACTTTAAAAGCACCACTACTATGACGTGGGAAAATACCCAAACAAAGCTGAATGCCATACATGTAAATACCCGCGAAAACTTAAGAAAACACACACACACACACACACACATATATATGTATGTATGTATGTATGTATATATATATGTATGTATATATATATATATATGTATAATGTTTTCTGAGGTTCTCGCGGGTATTTGTATGTGGATCTTTGGTTATTCGGGTTTTCTCCCGCGGAAGATTGGAAGTATCTAGGCAACGTTTCGATGAAGTCTCATTCATCATCTTCAGGCTTGGTCTTCAGCTCTGTGCTTCTCAGAGTGATGTGAGCTTGCAGCTGCTTCTTCCTTTTAACTGCTAGTGGGGGTGTGACTTGATTGGGTGGGGGCTTGGCTGTGTTCTGATTGGGTGGTGGTGTGTTCTGATTGGTTGGGGGTTTGGCTGTGTTCTGATTGGCTGGAGGCGTGTTCTGTTCAGGTGGGGGCTTGATTGTGCTCAGGTTAGTCTTAGTTGCTGGAGGGTTTGAACTGGTGAGCTGCGATCTTGCTGTTTGGCTTCGAGTTCGTGGTCGTGCTGCATCTTCATGGTGGGGGTCAGTTCACTTCATGTATGGCTCAGAGGGGTTTAAAGTGGGTAGTGATGCAGCTGCAGTGTGGCTTCTGGTCCGTGGTCGTGTATCATCTTCTGTGTGGGTGTGAGTCTGCTTTCTACGTGGAAGTGTGGTGGTGGCATCTTGTGTGGCTCTCAGGGGTGTGGGTCTGGTGTCATTCTTCATGTTAGGTACTCGTCTGTTCATGAGGGCAGGTTTCCAAATGGCTGGTAGGTGGGAGGTATCATCTTGTTTATTCATGCTATGTGGGCATTTTTCTATCTCTATGGCTTCTCTGATGATTCTGCTGCTGAAGTGTTCAGTTTTGGTGATAGTTCTGGTATTTTTAAAGTCAATCTCATATCCTGTGGCTTTGAGGTGTTGGACCAGGGAAGAGGTCGGTTCTTCCTTTTTGATTGAGTTCTTATATTCTTCAATGCGTGCACTTATTCTTCTGTTAGTTTGTCCAATGTATGTGGTGGGGCAGGCAGTGCAAGGGATTTCGTATACTCCTTGATTTTCCAACTTGATTTTGTCCTTAGGGTTTCTTAGGGTGGTGGATATCTTTCTGTTTGTGCAGAATGCTGTCTTAATGTTGTGTTTTTGGAGGATCTTGCTGATTTTGTCTGTAGTGCCTTTTATATATGGGAGGAGGGCTTTGCCATTCTCTTGTTCTCTGTCTTGGATTTTGGCTGGGGTTTCTTTTTGGATTAGGTGGGTGATCTTCTTTGGAATCCATTGGCTGTCAGCACGCCAGTGAGAGTGTGTAGTTTGGTCTCTAGGTGTTGTTCATCGGCTAAGCATTTTGTTCTGGAGATGAGTGTCTCGGCTACGGAATTGATCTGTGCTGGGTGATGGTGTGAAAGTGCGTGTAGATAGCGGTTTGTATGTGTTTTCTTCTGGTAGATGGTGTGTCCTAGGGAGCCATTGGATTTTTTGTATACCAAGACATCTAGGAAGGGAAGTTGGTTGTTAGCTTCTGTTTCCATGGTGAATTGTATTTTGGGTTGTAGGCTGTTGAGGTGTGTGAGGAAGTTGTTTAGTTTTTCTTTCCCGTGTGGCCAGATTATGAAGGTGTCATTTACGTATCTGAGCCAGAGTTTGGGTTTGTGATCATATTTTTCTAGAGCTTGTGTTTCAAAATGTTCCAGGTAGAGGTTAGCGATGACAGGTGAGAGGGGTGATCCAATCTTACGCGGGAGAAAACCCGAATAACCAAAGATCCATACACACACACACACACACACACATATATATTCTCATCCATCATTATTACAAACATACTAAATGTTCTCTCACCTGCAAATTCATTACTAGCTTATTTAGAGCTTCTATCTATTTATGTGAGAGGAGGGAATTACTTTCTGAGGAATGTAAGAGCTTACAGATATAAGTGGATTCCAATTTCTATCAGCTACAGTGATTAGGCCTGTTAAAGGTCCAACTTCTGAATGACAGAAGTCTCCAGTTGTAAGATACCAGTGTCTTTTATTTTACTTACCAAATTACCTTTCAAGCCAATGGATTTGAAAGAATAGTTGTGTTAAGTTAATTCTATTTTCACATGTAATTTGCAACTAAACTAATTTTATGTTAGTTCTTGAAACCTATTCAGAGTTTCTAGACAGACGTTTCCTTTTAGTATACCTGCTAGTTCTGTATTTAAAATGTTTTGCCTTTATTTCCATATAACAGAAAACGTAATATAAAAAGAGAAAGCAATGCAGGTACAAAAGTATATCTATAAGGCCTTATCATGCATATATACAATTACATACAATGTATGCACTGATTTTAACAGTAACCATTATTATATAAAATATATTTTTCTTTTTTTAAAACAAAGACTGAAACACTGTACATTTAACTGGACCTGTTTAATTTAGATACCTGTTGAGATGCTGTAGTTGCCCTCTCTTCTGCCTGATTTAGTCGACTTTGAAGTCGGTTGACTTTTTCTTGATATTCCCTCATTAATTTTTCACTCTGTTTAAATAAAATCATTTATTACAAATGTAAAATTTGCAAAAGAAATTGAAAGTAGACTTGGAAAAATTAAAAAAAACAATTGCTAAAGAACAATATAAAATCACAGACAGACTAGACATGCTGCTCCATGCAGTATCAAGTCAGTTTGGTTGCTAGTGAAGCCTTACAATAAAGAAGATTTTGCCCATCTTGTTATTTTTCCTGTTTGGTCTGCTTGGGAGGTTGACATAAAAACTATTACCTTCTGATTGAAAAATGTTCAGTTGCAATCTATTTCAGTTCACTAATGTCTAAGACATTTATATGGTTTTCTTAATAAATATACTAAGAAATGATGCCTTTGATGTTGTCACTAAAATGATCACATGCTCCAGCATTTTTCTCTATTGCTGCTGAATACAGATGCCTGCTGGCTTTTGCTAAGATGAGCTTCACTACTTGGGAACCCTGATAGGATTATAATCACTTGGCAGAAACTCCCCTCCATTATCAGGAGGCAGCACAGAAGGATTTAGGGGGTGTTTGTTTATAAGGTAGTTTTATTTTTATCTGGATAAAGAATTAACTTTTTTTTTTTTAACCAGATGGTTAAGATAATGATTACAATGTCTGTGTAACTGCAGAAACAAATGAACATTTAAATGAAAAATAAAATTTATATTTCTGTATAATTGCAGAACAATGAAATACAACAGGATGAAAGGATAAGTATTAGTAAAAAAATTATTCATCCAGGATACACAATTCACTATATTTAATGTATAAACAGCAGTAAAATTACTAGCCATTTTAAACATTTTCCCAATGTGTGAGATTTGAAAAAGCATGTGTGTCTCTAGGACAACAGCTCCAATCAAAATGACAGTGATATTCAAATAGAACTGTCCTTATAGCTGAAGCATAACATTTGGATCATATTAATGATATTACCTCAATAACCTTTTCATTTGCTCTTTCCAGTTGATAAAATAAATCTTGGGTGTGAAGCTTTTGACGACTCAGCTCAGTTCTGCCACATAAGATCAAACTCATTAATGAAAATCAGTGAACTTGTGGAGCCATTTGTAGTAAGTATACTTTCCAGAAGAACTTGGGGAAATAAAGTTCTTTTCCTCTCTTCCTGAACAATGGATGATATGGAGAGGATTTAATCTGATCTCATATGACATACAAAGCATATTCCAGATGTTTTTCTTATGAAATGCTTCATTTATTTAGTTCACTATTCAGTTATGGTAAAGTATTCTGGGTTAAGGAACAGCTGCAGAATACTTTACCATAACTTTACCATTACCTTAACCCAGAATACTTTACCATAACTGGTTGAAGTCAACCAGTTCTATCATATTCTTTTCTCTTTTTCTAAAATCATGCTTGCTATAATTATTGCTTCTATGTCCCGTTTGTTTCACCAATTGTGTTTTTTTTCTTACAGTAGTATGCTATGACAGTATTATATAATGGTGGGAAATCATCTGCTCAATTGGCTTTCATTTGGCTTATGGAAGCCCATTCCCTCTCTACCACCCACTCCACTTGTTTGGAACAGAAAGAATAAATAAATAAAATTCTGAAAAGATTTAACAATCCTCCATATTTCACATAGGTTCTCCATTTAACCAAGACTTGAAGAATCAAGGCAGACCAATAATGAAATTTCCTTACCTATATAAGCCTTACCCAATATTTTATAATTTGCAGTTTCCAACTAAAAAATTTCAAAACGTGTATAATAATGCATACAAAACTATGACTGGTGTGTGTGTAGATTTCTATTCCAATGTTAATTAATATGAAAGTAGGCTAGAATTAACCTGAATTTCAAAAACTGAACAAAAAATAAAAGATAGATTGTATAACAGTAAAGTAGAAGAAATAATATATAAGCTAGTGAGGTTTAATGCAAATTCTCATATGACATACAAAGCATATTCCAGATGTTTTCTTTACGAAATGCTTCATTTATTCAGTTACGCTATTCAGTTATGTATAGTAATTATATATTGTAGATCTCCAATATCTGCAGCTGTTTCTTATCCTGTTAACATTCTTAAATAACTTAAAATAAATGATACGACTGGGTGTTACATAATTTCAGTTAAACAAATACGTTAAGAATAAAGGAATCAGAAGTCCACTAATACAATGCAATTTATTTAAGTATATAAACAACATTGTTTCAGGTCATACCTAATAAATTGTTTTACTATTCCATAAATATTTTAGAAATATTAGTATTACAAAGGCTCAGGCTGATTTTAAAATAAGATTGTTTCAACTTATGACTGATTTACTGTATTCAAAATACTAATTAAAGTTAGTCAAATGGATATGAGGGAGCTTGTATGTCAACAGTATTAAGCAGTAATTCTGAATATATGGATTTTTGTTTTTGAAAAAGCTTCCAGTTAAATAAACTGTTCACTTAACTTACCATTTATTTCTATGGTCAACTGATGGTTCTAAAATCAGTGTTTTTATAATGTTAAGTTCAGGAATAAGCAAACTTGTTTGTATAAACTACAGACATGGTGACATTAAAGGTATCTGAGTCTTTGAAAGGCAAGGTGGAAGCTTTAAAGTAACTGATTGCATTTATATTCAGCATTTATAATCTGCTTTTTACCCAATTAGCTTATAGAGTGGTTCTCAGCACAATCATTACTAAAATATTTTAATAAATTTAAAGCACAGAGATTACCTTTCAGCATTAGAACACATAATTAGAATACACTGAATCAGCATTACTGAAATCTGAGCAACCTAAGACACTTCAAGGAGTTCTCTTGGAGATTTAATACTGTAATGCTGCAGTACACAGTTCATTTAGTGACTGTTCAAAGTTACAAGAGCAATGAAAAAAAGTGACTTATAACCATCTTTCACACTTATGACCACTGCAGCAATGCCAAGAACATATAATCAAAATTCAGCTGCTTGGCATCTGACTCATATTTATGACGTCGCAGTGTCTCAGGGTCATGTGATCAACTTTTGCGACCTTCTGACAAGCAAAGTCAAGGACAAAGACAGATTCATTTAACAATTGTGTGATTAACTTAACAACTGTACTGATTCACTTAACTGTGGCAAGAAAGGTTGTAAAATGGGGCAAAATTCACTTAACAAATGTTTCACATAACAACAAAAATGTTAGGTTCAATTGTGGTCGTAAGTCGAGTACTACCCAAACCTCCTTCCAGAAAGCAACACTTCAACTCTGCCTCCTGAGGTAGGATCTAACAGTTATTTTGGTGGTTGGTTTTCCCCCCCCAAATAATACCATTTATCTTCCAGGTTTGGAAGACAGCAGACAATGAGTATCTGATAATGTTATGGAGCCAACATTTTTCGCTTTTTCTGTTTTGTAAACAATCTACACATAATGTCTAGATCAGGGATTTCAAACTGGCAGCCCACGAGCAGGATGTGTCATGCGCAGGCCACGCCTACCCCAGCTCCACGAAGGGGAAAATAGTCACAAAATGTCACGTGACAGCAACATAACACCACAAGTTTGACAACCATGGTCAAGATTATTTAGAAATGTCAAAGGAAAAAAACTCTTACTTTAGACTATTTATTCTGGATTCAGTTATTTCTGCTATTTTCTTTGTTTCCTCCTTCCAGCGATTTGTTGCTTTTTGTTGAGCCATCAACAGGCGTCTAAGCTCAGTTACTGAGTTTTGACTTACATCTTCCATCTCTTTCAATCGAATTTGAAACCCATGTTCTTTTAATAAATGTTCGTTCTCCATTGTACTTATCTGTTAGAAAAAATAAGTGTCTTGTACTGAAAAAAATGGTTATTCTTTAAAAGTTAAAACTAACATCTGTCAACATTTGAAAGCTAAATTTCTTAGCATATTTATCAATAAAGAATTATTGGATGTTTAATTATGGAAATTAATGTAAAATGAAACAATTCATTTCAGATACATTTTTCACCATGTTCTTTTCTTATGCCAAGCAGTTAATAACCTCCTTTAGTATGCTTCAATTTAAATAAATTTAATTCCACTGGAGAAATATCATTGGATCTGGTCATCCATAGAAAGTAATAAGGGTTTGTAGATGAGTATATCTTTAATCTTTTACTGTACTCATTTTTATTTGAAACTTCAGTTTATCTTTGTAACATTTACCCTTGCATCTTTATCCTAAAAGGCCTTATGATTTCAACTAACTATTATCTATTATTGAAGTATGAATTATGTGAAAACCTAAACTACAAAAGAAAGGGACACAACTGTTTACAGAACAAAACACAAGCATGTGAACAATTGGGGTACTAAAATAGATTATAAAAGAATATTTAAAATAGATTATAAAAGAATATTTAAAAATAATATCAAACATAACAAAATCAAGAAGAAAACCAAGGGAAAGGAGATGGAAAGGAGAAAAGCAATCTATCATATAAACGTCTGAATCATAAAGCTGTCTATTAATAATGCTTCTTTTCCCTTGGAGCAATGTCAATAGTGAGAGAAGATGACAAGGAAATGGCGGGTAGCAGGAAGAAAATGGAAATGCTTTCATAGACAAATTCAAATCACCAGGACCAGTTGGATTACATTCCAGAGCTCTGAGAAAGCTGGCAGATATGATCTCAGAACCACTGAACCATGTCTTTAAAAGATCCTGGAAAGCCAGGGAACTACTATAAGACTGGAAAAGAGCTGATTCCCATTTTCGAAAAAGGGAAAAAATGGATCCAGGAAACTATAGACCAATCGGTCCATCAATACCTGGGAAGATCCTGAAAAATACAATCAAGCAATGGATCTAAAAACTTCTAGAAGCATGCAAAGCTATTGCTAGAAGCCAACATGGACTTGTCAAAAACAGATAATGCCAAACAAATATTATTGCATTCTTTGTCAAACTGACTGATATTATTGTAAGTCAACTTGAATTCATTTTTTAAAAGAGATTGTGAGCTAATACTGTCTTGTTCCTTGCAGATTCAAATCCAAACAACTTGCATTAATTCTGAAGTATTATATAAAAAACAATACCTGTAATTTTGCAGTATGTTGTGCCTCCATTGTGAGCTTTTTCAAGTTTTCCATTTCTTTTTGAAGCTGTTCATTTCCTTGTTGCAGCTTTAAGCGCTCTTCACTTATAGCTCCACATTTCTCCCTTTCAGAATCCAAAATACTTTGCAGCTTGCACATATTTTCTTGGCAACGGCATCTCTCTTCTTCATATCTTAAAGTAAATTACACTTTGTACGGTCAATTTAAAACATGACTTGAAAACACACATGCACTTTAGACTACATCAAATATAGTAATATTTGGCATTTTATTTCCTTTTTCTACTCATAGAATCAGAAATATTTTAATCAATGTATTTAATGTGTGCCTATGCTACCATAGTCCAATACAAGTTGCATAGTTAGTTTAGATATTTAAAAGAGGACAGCATATATTAATAAAACTGTAAATGTTAACAATTACCAGTGTCACATCTAAACCTAGTGATAATAATTAACAATGAATTGCAGTATGGAAGGACTTAAGAAATCTGCTTGTTTCTAAATTCAATTTATTTGTATTTCAATTACAGTTAATTATTTTCTGAGGGAAATTTTACTTTAAACTTTAGCAAATGGAAGTAAACGAAAACAAAATGTATATTTCCATTATACAAAAATTTGTAATAATTACATATCAGTGCAAATTTTAAAAGCAAAATTCCAATACAAATGCAAAAATATAAAACTCTCTGGTAAAAAATCTCCAGAGGAAAAAAAAAACAGAAATAAAATGGATATGAGTTTGCAGCATATGTTAATTTCTTACTTCAATTCCAGTTGCTTAATTTTGTTTTGTGCTGTTTGCAAACTAAGATGAAGGTCATCTTTTGTACGTTCAGCATTCAAACATCTCTGGTAAAGCTCTTCTAGTTTTCTATAATCAGCTTCGTTTCCTCTACCTTCACAGTACACCTGATAGATTAATATAAACCAGGATATGATTCCAATGTTCCAGTAAAATTCCTGCTTTCACAAATCAATTACTGTGTAAAATTATAAAGTGGATAATCATTTCATTATGACTAGCACATCTGAAGAAAGATTCCATTATTGTCCACCAGACAAACATTCTACAAGTAGACCTTGTGTTATGGCAGTAACTGGGATCAGAATTTTTGTCACTAAACAATGCGTTTGTAAAGTTCAGTGTAATATAATTACTTTGCTTAGTAATGGCAATCTCTGCAGTCCCCATTGCCACTGTTAAATGAGATTTGGGAGTCATTAAGTTAGCATCTGCTTATAACTTCCTATCAGCTTCCAACAAACAAAATCAGCAGGGAGATAAATGGCTGCTATAAGATGGGAAAGGAAGCAAAGGGTGTGTGGGTTTTAGGAAGGCACAGTAAAAGTGGCAGGGCTCAGGATAATTGTTGGCAGGCAAGTGTATAGGTGGCAGGTAAGGGCTAGTGTGAACGTGAGACTAGGAAGGGTGAGCAGGTAAGAATACAGTGCAAGTGCAGCACAGCTTGGGATGGAGGAAATGCAATGGTGCACAAGTGGCCAAGGATGCATGAGTGGCAAAGGGGCACAAATGCAAGGATTGTGAAAAATGAGTGGCTGATGGGGAGGTATGGTACATTCCAGAAAGACTTGGAATGGCTGGAGCCAAGTGGAAGAGGGTGCACAAGCGTGGGAAAGTGTGGTGCAAGTTCAGAAAGGCCTGGAGAAAGCACAGCAGGGTGTGTAAGTAGTGGGAGAGACACAGCCTGAGGGCAGAATGGCACAAGGAAGGTAAGTGGATGGTGGGGTGGCAACACACATATGTGGCTTAAGGTGACTAATGCTGGGTGGAAGAAGGTGTGAAAGTGGTGGGGGATATGACCCAAGCTCAGCAAAGCTGGGGAAGATGCACAGGTGGTGAAAGTGTGACTGAGCAGGGAGGTGAAATGAAGCATGAGTGCAGGGGAGTGCCACAGGATGTGTCAAGCTTCATATGTATGAGCTAGCTGCCAAACATCCACACTGCACTCATGTGACTGTGGATGGGCTGGCCAAAACTTTGAAGACCGGTTGTAACCCTCATTTATTTAATACTATCATAACTTTGGTTGCTAGAAGAAGGACTTCAGTTGTTAAAAAAAAAAACCTATACTGTTTAATCAGGTTTTCCACTGACAGTTTGTATTGTGTTCATTATCGTCTTATTATTAATATAATTGCTTTTAATTAATATTGTTACAATATGAGAACTGATTATCTGCTTTTTTCACAGATCTTCCGTTCTTAGTTCATTTTTACTGATTTAAGTGAGTTTGGTTAAGTGAGTTTTAATCATTCTAGCTTGCACAGAATTTTCATGAGTTTCATGAATCACAGGCAATTTGTTTTTCTTTCAGGTCGTTATTTGGTTAAAAAATCCTGAACAGCATTTCATGCCATTAACAATGCCAAGTGCTCTTTTCATGACAGCATATTTTTATTTGTATCTAAATGCTGTGAATGCTTTGATCCTTTCTAGTCTGTCTCATATGATCAAGGCTAATATTTTTATATCCTAAAATTACTTACTTTTTAGCATGTACATGATATCATTAATGCATGAAAATGGTGGAAAGAAAAAGTGTTTACTTTCTCTAGTTCTTCTTCAACTGCTCGTTTTTCTCTAATGGCTCGCTCTAATTCGCTTTGCTTTCCTCCACATTCCTATAAAGCAATAACAGAATATGACTTTTTAAAAAATTAATAAGTGACATATAACCGTATATGTATGTGGCAAACAAAATTGGGATAAACAATAAATCCTGTCAAGTATTAATATGCACTTAATTTTTGACCTATGAAATTGCTATAAATTCCATTCACTTTAAACTTCCTTTACCTTTCAGTTACTTTTAACCTGTTTCTAGGTTAAGAAAGATCTGCACTGAAATAATACAAGATTAATTATGTGATTTTGTAATTTTTTCAAGTTATATTTCAGAGTAATTTTGTTCAAATCACATGTTCAGCAAGAAGGATTTAGACCTCTTCCCCGCCTCCAATATCAATTCCTAAAAGTAAAGTCTGGAACCATAATGTATCTCTATTTCCCTTTTAAAAAGGGGATAAAGGTATGCTATATATGCTATTTAAACAAAACATTTGTGATCTATATATTTTTTTACAAATAATCAACAAAGCTTGATGCTATGTTTATTTTATCCAAAAATTTAACAAGTAAGGTATATTATCTTGTTTTGTATCTGCTGTTCCAAATAGTAGCATCCCACTTGAAAAAGTATTTTTATCATTACATTTAATGAAAAGGTGAATGCTTAGACATGGAAAAAATTTGCCTACACGAACTAAAGTGAAACTGTTCCTTTGTGGTGCTAATTTTTTTAATGCTTATTTTTCCTAAGTGAAAGTCAACGTAGGGGGAAAATACCAGAATGTAAACTTATATTTATTTGTTGAATTGATTTGCTGCCTATCTCACCTTGAGGCTACTTTAGGCAGTAAGCAACTTAAGCAAAATGTACAACTTACCATCTGAAGTGTAGTAAGTTCTTCTGTTAAACGTGAAATTTGAATATTGTATCGTTTCTTTTCATTTTCTACCTATTTTTTTTTTAAAAAAAGGGGTATTATTCGGTGTCTAGTGGATATTTTCTTACTTTATTATATAATACATTTAGAGTACAAGAGGCTGCAATATGCTAAAGAGAAATATACTAATTATCAATAGAGCTTTCTACATACATTCCAGAACTAAGCAATGTCCAGATATAGGTGTTCATAACTGGAAGGGCACAAGCATGCTCCATCTCTCTTCCAAACAGCTCCTCCAACCCATTGAACCTGCTACTCAGGGCATTGGAAAGACCTGATGAAGATTTAGGGGCATCCCAGAAAATCAGACATAGTGGCTGCAGTGAGCTGGAATTTTTAGCAACCATATTTCTACTCTGCCCAATGCAAGTCTCTTGGGGGGATTTGCAGGAGAATGTGTCCAACAGTTCTGGGTTTTGCCAGCTGAATTACATGGGCTGTAATATCCAAAGTTTATTGGAAGAAATGAATTTTTTTTCTCCCAATAACCAAGGTCCATTCACAAAATTACCTGAATTATCTACAGGCAAAAAAGTTGCATACTTCAACTGAGGTAACTTTCAAATATTTAGCTTTTAGAGTAACAGTATCAATATTATTAATATAATTTACAAGAACAAAATGTGTAAGAAAATATGAAAAGGTTTTAAGCATCACTACTTACTTCTTTCCTTGTTCTTAAAGCAGCATCTTGAAGCAGCTGAGAAACAGCTTGTTTCATATTTTCAATTTCCTCTTCTTTTTGTTTCTGTGATAGCATTGCCTAGAATTGGAAAGAACGGGCATATTCTAGTAAAAACTTCCTACTGAAGATAGGTCAAGCCATAACTCTAAAGATACAGCTATTGGTATTTAATAGAAAACAGATTAACAAGTTCAAAGCACAGTTGTCCCATAAGCATATATAATAAATCCATCACCTGATTCTTCTGAAGATTAGCTTCTTCTATGAGTTGCACGCTGTCTCGGACTTTTGCTACAGCATCATATTTCTCTTCTTCTATATTCACACACTTTGCTTGCAGCTCCTGAATCTTTTCTTCAAGATTTGTTCTTTCTGATCTTAGCTGTTTGGAATCTTTTGTAGCTATACAAAGTCTGTATAGTGGAACAGTGACCAATTGACTGTTAAATTTAGGTTAAGATTAAGTTTAGGTAAGACTACAATTAAAATAGTTGTCCTCCTATCTTTCAAGACCTGATAAGATTAAATTAAGTCTCTTCTCTAATATGGTGAAATCAAATCATCTTGGGGCAGCACCTTTTTGCAGCATCTTTCAAGTAGTTTTCACTGTTATCGTAATAGTGAAATTTCAGATGTCCAAAAATAGGAAAACTTTTGACAAACCAGACCCCTCAATGAGTCTCATCATTCCATCAGCTTTTGCAACTGTTGTTCTCAAGTCCAATTTGGATTGTCTGCATATTAAAAAGATAAACTTCTCTAAATATGAAATATACCAACTACACAAATATGGTGTTTTTACATTACCATTCCATGTTTAATCTCAAGAAAATAATAGCAACCTTTAATTTTGATCATTTTATTATACTCTCTATAAACCTTGTAATATTTATTGCTTTGTAAATATTTCTAAATTAGAAAAGCGTTTCTTAAATTTTGAGGTTACAATTTTCAAGAAGAGTCTGAAATCTAGGCTAAACCTTAAACATATTTTTGGCTGGATGAATCCAAGTTGACATATTTGTTATTGAAAAAAACCCAAGGCAGCTCTCAAACTCCAATCAATTTTGCAGTCATTTTTGACGGTAAGCCAATGTTGGACTTAATGTTTATTCTTGAGGGCCACAAAAATAATAATCAACTAAAATTCATTGGATGAAAGAAATTATACTAGTGGAATATTTTCTGTACAAGTATGTTCTGAAATAGGATTATAGTGTTAAAGTGGAAGTTATTATTTAATAAATTACCTTGTCTCCAATTGTTTTATGCTTGACTGCAATTCTTGCAAGCGTTTATCAGATGCCTCTTCTTTTTCACGAGCAGCTAAGACCTCTTTTTCCTAAACACCAAAAAAAAAAAAAAAAAGCTTTTTTACAACTTTATGTCCAGCAGAAACAGAGTCCAACAATATAAACTTTTATTTTGAAAGTTGAGAAAGGATCTGTTCAACCTTTCTGTTTAATTGACTGCGAAGTTCCTCAACAAGTCTCATCATTTCATCAGCTTTTGCAATTGTTGTTCTCAAGTCCAATTTGGATTGTCTGCATGTTAAAAAGATAAATGTCTGTAAATAATACTCTGACTACACAAATATTATGTTTTTACATTACCATTTCATGTTCAATCTCAAGGGGGGAAAACTGCAAACAAATAAAATTATGCTCTTGCTCAACAAATTATTGCACCAGAAAAACTCACATCTTGGTCTATTTTAATATCTCTTTGTGATCATATTTTACAGCATTTACAGTTCATTTCTCAAAAGATCTATTCATCAGTGTGTGATAAACATGACATTTTGGCATGGGCAGATATGCTAGCCCATATACAGTATATGTAGTAACTGCACACATTTATTACAGTGGAAAGGCTTTCTTCATTATCTGCTGAAGTTCTAACAGAGGTCAGCATTTGTTCACAATATTACATCTCCACAGATAGCTATAAACTTCTACCTGATGATGTGCAATAAGCCATAAAATACTTTTGAAAAGCCTTGTTGCATAGGTAGGACTATTATCTGTGTGCTTTGTTTTTTTTTAAAGTGATTTAAGATTTAGAAGTCTATACCTTTGTTGCTTGCGCAGTTGTTCCAGCTCTACATTTTGTTCTGTTACCGTTTTCAGAAACACCTGATTAACCTGTAAAAAAATTTTTTTAAATATATTGTATTGGTTAAAATAAAATTTAAAAAACATGAAAGCCAGTAGGCTAGTATGGTTAAGATGCTGGGCTAGGAATGCAGAGACCCAGGGTCTAGTACACCCTCAAACATTTAAGGAGAGATTGTCTACCAACATTGCTTGCTTCCTATCTGCTACTCCTGTAGAGCAGAGCAATTTCAAAAGAATAAGCAGTTTGCTCTTCTACCTGTTGAGAGCAATGCAGTCATGAAAATAGCAAGAAAGATTAGGGCAAAGGAGAAATTGCCTACAGAACAGAAATAGCTTGCATTTTTCCCTACTGTCCTTGCAGACCAAAATGACTGGAGAGCAACATAGGGCTGAGGTGTGATCACATTGCTTTTGATGTGTACAAGACAGTAAACAGGTACTTGAATGTCCCAAAGAATGGTTAGGAGGAAAACAAAAGCCTAAGATATGAAACTAATCTTATCCCTTTACAGTGGAAAACACACAGTCATATAATTTCACATTAACGACTGCTTGGCTTAGCAATGGAGTTGCCAGTCCCAATTAAAGTTGTTAAGCAAGATTACCTTACTTTGCTTAGCAGCAACACAAAATCTGTCTCTTTCAACTAACCATGATTATAATAAAATTCACAGATATATATTCTCTATCGTTTCTGCTTTTAAAAAGGTTCTCATTTCAACTTTATTTGCTTCTAAGTCATGTACTTAAAAGCAGAAACAAAGAGAGGAAGAAAGAAAATATTTTAAACTAATACTGAACAGTCAAAGAGTAAGCAATAAAACTTAGTAATCATGGTCTGTGCAGATAAAACCTTGATTTTTCATGAAAAGCACATTTTTCTAAATAGCAATTAAACCGAAACAGATTAAAAATACACTATAAGCCACTATGTAACTTACAAACATGTAAGTAAAAAAAGTTAAAACATAGCTTTATGAAAAGTTGTATCTGTTTAGAAAGTGTATTTTCTTTTATATTTTTATGCTGTTATGACTAGCCCAAATTAACGTTTAGAATTTCAGTATTCCACTTACTGACTCAGTTTTTTCATTAGTTAAATGCAGTTGTTTTGTTATCTGTTGAAAGCTTGTCAATTGATCCTAGAAAGAAGATAATACAGTGCATTGGAATTACAATCCAGAAGATTTATCAACATAAAAATAAACACTAAAATATATGAAATATTTAGGTATTAAATACTTAATTTAAGTAATAACGTATAACCGTAGTAGTGGCTGTTGTCCATATCTGAGAATCATTCAATTTATTTTTGAAAAAAAATCATGTAACAGCTTAAAGCAGGAATGATCTAAATTATTCATTTTTCTAAGTTTGTGTTTCTGTGCATATCTGCATGTCTGAGACTTGATAGAATACCTTCATATTAAATACTGTGATAAAACACAATATATTTCTGCAACAAGATTCAGAAGTTTTCAAGTGAATGAAGCATACTTATTGAATACAGTATACTTCTAAATTGAATAAATTACTCACAGATAATCCTATAGCAAGTCTTTTTAAAATCCACAAGAGTTCAAAGTCAAGCAAACAATGTCCTTTTTCTAAACATGTATTCAGGTTTCAAATCTTTGGAAGTCATTGGGGAGCTGGTCCCAGGGACTAACATAAAGTGAAAGATCATTTTTGCACAATGATTTTCCAAATGCATCTTTTGAGCATTACATTCCTTTCCTAAAAGCAAGCAGTGAAGTGTTTAAACTGCAGTACTGCAGGCTATTTCTGCTTACTGCCAGGAGTTCAGCAGTTTGAACTCATTGGCTCAAGGCTGATTCAGTCTTCCCTCCTTCGGAGATTGGTAAAATGAGAACCTTAGATTGTTAGGACAATATGCTGACTCTGTAGACAGCTTAGAGTGAGCTGTAAAGCACTGTGAAGCAGTATGTAAGTGCTATTGATAAAAACAAAATGAAAAAGACACTCCCCCTCTGCCACCTCACAAATAGTTTGAAAAGTTCAGCTCTGTTCTTTGATATGCCCCCCCACCCCCCACCCATATACCACCTATCTATGACTTGCTCAAAGATCATTTAAAAATCTCTTTTATGAAAAAAACTGGCTATGTTGAGCTAATGGGAAAAATTGTCTTCATCTTAATTTATTTTAATGCACGTGTATCAGTATGTTACTTTTTGTTTTTGCCTTTCCACAATATGAATTTGTGCTTCTGTCATGTGTTCTTGGTATATCTGTTGAAGTCGCTCCAATTCCTGTGAAACCATTTGCCAAAGTTCTAGAACATGTTCTTTTTCCTTAAAATTGAAAGATTGAAAAAAGAATGTTAGAATTTTTCTTTCCAATCTTTTTTGAGTATCAAATGTCTGAAAAGAATTACTTCTTATCTATTATGATGTATAAATTTTAACAACATTTTATGATGAGATAAATAATACTCTATTTCCTATATAGTTTATATTATAGCATAATTACCTGAGAGAAATTATGAACATCTCTGTGCCTATTAATTAATGACAACAAAATAGTCTACTAATATTAGTGTGTTATCTTCCTTTCTTGTTGTCATATATTCAACATTTCTATTTAATATCAGTTTATATCTATGTCTTGACAAAAATAAACACTAATATTAAAATAATAAACTACAATTTTCAGCTATAACAAAAATGAACGTGCCTAAATTGAAAGGCAATTTAGGATTATTGGAACCTAGACATAAAAGTAAACCAAAGCAAATATTTCAATTTTCTCACTTTATTTGCTAGTTGCAACTGTTCTTGAAGGTTTCTTATTACGTTTTCATCCATAAATGTAGCATCCCTTGAAACAGAACCAGATGGCAGAGCTTCCAACTGTTTTTCAATTGCTTCTTTTAACTCCTCATGCAATCTGTGTTACCATACAATAAGAGGTGGATCACTTTATTGCAAAACAGCAATAAATTTGTATTTTTATTAAGAATGGTTTTTCTGTCGGACAGTTAACAATTGCAACTCCAGAAAAAACATTTTAGTTATTTCCAACCCTAGTCCCAGGGTATCTGTATTTATTGCACTGCAAGGATAAGACAAAATACATGATTATTTCTATCAGCAGTTCCTTTCTGTATGACCCAAACAATACAGAATTAGTATGATTTTTATAGGGTTACCTTTCATTTTCTTTGATGACTTGCTCAAGTTTTATCCTCATTTCTTTCATCTGCATCTAAAAGCAAGAAAAACAGGAGATTAAATGTTTCTTTCTGAAGATACAATAGAACACATGCAATACATATTCAGTATGATACTAAGATGCTTGAATGTCAATTAAAAACGTTGCCTTTTCTAGTTTGTGAAACAAGATGTCTCAAATTAGAAAGATAAACATATTTTTGAATTATTAACAGTGACTATTATTTTATTAGCTATGATTCTGTGATTTTTTTAAAATAAACATCTTACCAATAATATTTGAATTATAAACATTATGGTTGTTTTTTAATATTACTTAGCAAGCTATAATAGTGGTAAAAATATCTTTAACTTTGTACCTGGCAGTATTTCAGTTGTTCATTCATTTCCCCAAGATGTTTATCGTATTCAGCAACTATAGGAGGTAATAAACTAAGAGGGATGTAAAATAAAGTTTGCATATTGAGTGACACAATGCAAATGAAAGTAAAAAAATATCATCAACATAAAAAATGAATCGTTATTAAGGACAAGCACAATAATCCCAAACAGGCTGTATATATGAAAACTTTTCAAACAATTGGTCTTGGTTACTTATATATTACATTTTTACCCTGCTTTTCTTCTAGAAGTTCAAAGGGCATACACAGTACTCAATACTCCATTTTTTATTAACAGTAACACTCCTGAGTGCCATCCAAAGAGTTTCCAAGGCTGAAGACAAATTTGAACCAGACTCTTCCTGATCCTAATCCAGCATAAACATTTTAAAGTCATTAGACAATTCCTGTAAGAAGTAAGAATGGAATTTTCCCACTTAGATGTGGATTTTTTAAAGTACCAGATAGTCCAAAATTATCTTGGACATTCTGAAACTGAAGTCAACTTCTTTAAAGGCTTAATTCTGAAGAAGTAGGATCTCTTGTCCTATATGGATTCCCAAGAATATAAGTAGATGGTTTTTTTCTCTGCTCAGGTGATGGCAACTTATCTTAAATACCTCAGGCTGAACACTTTCACTTTGGAATACATTTATACCTGACATCTCAGAACTCAGCTATATTGGTTAGAAAAATAGAAACTCCAAAATAAATTTGACATACCTGTGTTGAAAAAATGATCTTACTACTATCTTAATTTATAAAATATCAAGGGATTACAAACAAGCAAACAATAATAATTTCATTTGAAGTTATGGATCAACAATGTTTTAATGTAAACAACCCAGGATTCTTAACAATTAATTATTGTAAAAGTTAAATATAATTGTAAACAGGTGAAAATGTTTAAATTCCTTTTCTTCTTACAGCAGTTAAAAAGAAATTTTATATAAGGTAATTCTTTCCCTTTCAGTTTACCCAGACAGAGGGAACACAAACTGATTTTATGAAGTTTTCTAGTAGAACCTTTACCTCTTACAAAGTGACAACTTTTATATATTAAAAAAAAATCAAACTCAATGCAAGTTATGCTAATATTTTTAAGACATGAAAGGAAGGAATAGATCAAACTGTCAAGCTCTGATGTAACAAAACATTAGCTTGTAGTTTCTCACTGTTAAGGCATGGAATGCTTGTGGAATTATTTTCCAGATAAAAATCATGTTCAAACATGATTAAAGTATTGGCAAAATATTTTGAGCTCATGGAGAGTTTTGATGAATTGGTTTATGATTAACTTAAGAACCACTGAAATGAACTTTAAATTCCATTAATTTCAGCAGATCAACTTTCTCTATGGTTACATTTCGATACACTTCACGGAAGCTTTCTTTTTTCTTAATCTAAAATCTAATTAATCTAATCTAATCTTCTTAATCTAAAATCTAATTTCTTAATTCTTAAAATCTAATTCTTCTACCCTGAGTACAATATATTTGTTTAAATTATGTGTACACATAGTTTTTACATATACATGTGAACAAGATCAAGATAAAAAAGTAATAGATACTTCACTTGTTCAATTCCAGATATCAACACATCCTTTTATAAGGTATTTTGAAATTGCATTTTATATATTATTTAGAATGCAAAATAAATAGCTTTACCTTTGATTTATCAGGATGTGCTCTGTTATACTGGCATCCTCAAAGTCATTATTCTGGAAACAAACATTTAATTTTATTAAAGTTTATCTTTTGTCATAAAAATATTTTTAAAACCCTTAAAATTTAATTCTATAGATCTTCATATTTAAATCAAAGTATTCCCAATACCTTGTACAATACCTTGGCACCCTAAAATTTATAGATTCAAATTGAATTCAAAGAGCATAATCTTAGTTTTTGTATCTTATTTTTTCACATTTATATTTTATTTCAGTTCTTTGATTATCTGCAGAAACTCAAAATACCTATAACTTTAATAGAATAGAGACTTTTGCCAACTGTATTACCTTATGATAAGCAAGAATGCAACTAATTATTTACTTAGTATTTCATTAAATGTTAAAGCTGAATGAAAGTTCACCAATTCAATTCTTCCAGTGGCAACCAGTATCTTGTTTTGCTTTTATTTATTTCATATCAACTATTTGTTTTGATTCGTGATAAATTAGCAACTAAATTTCATTTCTGCTTTGTTTGGAAATGGATAAAAGAAGAATTGATAGTTGGTAAAATTATAGAACCATTAGATCTGGACTTCAAAAATCCAGATGATGATTAAAAGATATAAGATTAAAAAACCTGTATTCCTAAAAGGATGCTACTTACAGAAAAATTATGGGCCCATCAGGAGCAACATAAGTGAAAAGTAGTGATAGACTCACAATATGTTAAAATAGACATATAAATGTTTATAACAAACAAAAGTACTATTTATTTCAAGTTTGGTTGGTATACCATAATTTTCTTAAATTTGTATGTTGAAAAAAGTTATCCTGAGATTTTGGCAAGATCACTCGAATTTTACAGGAATCTACGACTCTGGTTTATAGTATTCTGTTGAAAGGTACTGTTGATGTCACAGCCACCATCACAAGAAACAATGTTTCTATATGACAAAGACTTGCTTTTTAATAACGCTCAAGGCTCAGTTAGCTGTAGTGGGAGTGGCCAAATGTAACTGCTATAGATTCATTTAATAAAAATAAATAAATGTATTCAGGCACATTACATAAACAAGCTGCTTTATAAAATGTTCTTTTTAAAAAATGAAAATATAAGAATCTTGTAATAGTGGGTAAGCAAATTCAACTAAATGATTTGCATGGTCCTTTATGTGATGCTTAGCATAGGTTAAACAGTACAACAAAAATGGAATATAGAAATCATGAAAGATATGAAAAAAATGTATACCAATTTACTATATAGTCTAATATATAATACACACACACACACACACACACTATATAGTCTCTTTACAGCCTTCATCAAATTAATGCATAAAAAGATATGTCCAGCCAAAAAAAAAAGGTTGATGATCACTGATACCTAAATTATATAATACAAATGCATTTTAATGAAATTTTATATGGAACTTACCTTGACATCTGTTGCCATTTTAGAATCTTATCAGAATTTCATATAACGTTTCCAGGAAGCTGATTTGCTTTTCAGTACCAGAAACACAAAATCTATGAAATAAAATAAATATAACTGGCAAACACAGCTTAAAAATGCTTGGAACTGTATCTTCTAAATCTAAATTCTTCGGGAAAAATACAAAATAACCTGAACAGCTTTCACAAAGCCTGCAACAATGCTGTTAAACTTCAGAGTTGTAATCTTGATGCTATCAATGTCAACCATAAAAAAAATCAGTCTTGACATATTTTACAGGAAAAGCTATTACTTATTCTTATAATGTTGTGTTTTTATCTTTAGATAGAAAAATTAAGATCAAACATAATGAAAAAAATTAGAATGTAAAGAAAATTATTAGTTGAATATTTTCATCATTTATATCTTAAAAAAATACTCAGACAAGATTAGAAATAATGATCTATCCCTTAATTTTCAAAATGCTTAAAATCCTTCTATTTACATATTATTTACATAATCCTATTTCTTAATGTAAAGTGTATTACTTGTTAGTGTACTTCTTAGTGTAAAAAGTGTATTTCTTGTTAGTGTATTTTTTAGCGTAAAATCTTAGTGTAAAGTTGTAGTGAAATGTCCTCATTGTACTGTCTCCTCTCCAATTATTTAATGTTTTGCTTGATCTTTGAAATCCAGTATTTCTTCTCCATCTTTGTAATATCTTTTTTGAGAGAAAGAACTTGGGATGCTCCAATTGATCAGAGATTACCCTTCCTGGAAAGCCCAACAGGTACGACTGGCCTAGCAAAATTGATCCGTCCAAGCTCCTCCAACAATGCTTGGATTTTTCGGCTGCAGGGAAGATTTATTGTGTGCATCTTCCTGATTCTCCTTGAAGTTTCCATTCCTTAGAACAGGAGTCTCCAACCTGGGCAACTGTAAGATTTGTGGACTTCAACTCCCAGAATTCCTCAGCCGGCAAAACGGCTGAGGAATTCTGGGAGTTGAAGTCCCCAAGTCTTAAAGTTGCCCAGGTTGGAGATCCCTGGTCTAAAGGAAACCTACCCACATTGAGTGGGAATAAGCTTTAACTACACACGCATGCATTTGGGCGAAGAGGGAAAGAAGAGGGTGTATTGTGTTGGCCGCAGAGGGCATCCTCCCCATGTTGGTAGCTTGTCCTTACCTCCGAAGTGAGACGGAAAGGAAAAGGAGAAACTTGCCGAGTGGAAGGCGGACCGCTTAAAGCCCATCGGCGCGGGCAGAAGGACGAAACCACCCAAACAAATCTGGAAGCAGCTTTGGGCTTCCCTTTAAGCCACGTCACCTCCCTCCAATCATCGCCTTCCCTCCTCAGGAGAGCAGCACGCACCGCCTCAAGCGCTGACTCCAACACCGCCGGCGTCTTAACAACCGACTTGACTTCTGAAAAGGTTTAAAAACAGCAACACCGGTGGCGGGGTGGGGAGACCGATGTAGCCAGGAAAAAAAAACCCGCCAATCGGATTCTAGTTGAGATGACGAGAGAGCCTTTTGCCATTGGTTTAAAAATGGTCACGTGCTTCTTGGCTTCCTTTCCCCGCCTCTTGAATGGAGAAGCTGCTTGTAGGTAAAAGTAACTGGGATGGTGAGCGGAAGTGTGGGCGGTCCCTTCGGTGGCGTGGGTGGATTTGGTTCGGGAGGTTTGGACTACAGGCAGGAGAGAGAGAGTCCACATTGCAGTCTTCCGCCCCTAGCTTTGGGAACACAGGTGTTGTTGAACTCTCGGAAGCTTTCTTTGAGTAGCTATAGGTTCTGCTTGAACGGGGCTGGACTAGAAGATCTCCGAAGTCCCTTCCAGGCTCAAGACTTCTAAAGCTATAAAAGATGCACTGAATGCTGGTCGTGGCTGAATTTTCTTTTTGGATTTGACTTTAGCTTTTGAAATATCCCCATTCCCATCCTCTCTCCCTGCGGAATTACTGGTTTTGAATAGTTGGTTCGGCGAGCAGAAGTTAAGCCATTGAAACCACATTAGCATTAAAAGGCAGAATGTCTGTTTCGTGCAAAATAATGAGCAATCTGATGGAGATAAGGTTACATTGTACGCCTTTGGGTATGTATGTGCGAATAGCGCACACATAAACTTCGCGGCAGCGTTAACAATGACCAGAGCATCTCTTGGTAAGCCTGGGCAACAAGAAACTTGGCCAATAAAAGATTAAGCCAAGTGTGAACAATTATCTGTCTATGGTTGCTAAAATAAAACACCAGTTTCTTGCCATTTTTGGATTAGGAATGGATGAAAACAGTAATATAAATCTTAAAATTGAAATTAAAAATAAAGGAAAATAGCTTCTACTTCAGTTTTGCTTAGATGTGTAATGGATTCAAACATTTGATCTTTTGACTGCAAAAATTTAAGACACTGCAGATGGTCTGGAAGGGCTTTAGTAGCAAAGCTAGTGTTGATGTTGTGGAAATTTATAAAACTGAAAATTACAATGGTGTTATTGCAGGGATGCCCTGCAGTTGTGTACGTGTTCTGACTAATGCCCATAACAACAACAGTATACTTTATATTCACATTATGGCTCTATTATCACTATTTTAAAATCCAGATAAAGATGCTATTTGTGCATTCCTAATGACAGGTAAAATAAGGGAAGATTTGCTTTCTCTGGCAAATTTGCTTCCTATCAATTTTAAACCAATCTTGCACTTTTGTTCAGTTGATGTTCAGCATCAATATAGAAATGTAACAATGTGGGAGGGAAAAACTGATTTACATATTTATATGTTGTGATCACTGTGGACACCCTGTGGTGAAAGCAGGTTGAAACAGGTACCAAAATTAGGGGGAAAAGCATAAAATTCCTGCAGAAGACATTTTATTTGCATAGTATCGATATGAACTTGCATGTATCTAATGCTTTGCTGTTCCCTTGTATTTTTAAAGTGTGTGAACGATAGTAGTATGTCCTATGATGAATAATTAAATTGTACTCTACAGATCAGTAATGCCAATATAGATACTATGATGTAGGTATAGATATAGTTTTAATTTTCACTTGCATAAAGGTAATTTGTTATTTTGATTTTAAATTGGCAGCACATTTCTTCTGTTTTTATGTTTTCAAAATATAGCCCAAGATAATTAAGCATAAGATGCTGTCATCAACTTTTAGACAGAAATGTATATGCTATGTGTTGTTAATCTTGGTCTTCAAAAACTTGAGAAAGTCATGGTGATGTTTTAAAAGCTATAAGTCGTGGTATACTTTCTTAATATATTTGCTGCCAATATATTGAATATGTTTGGAAGTCATATATACCTTGAATAAAAAGTAAGTGAATGGGATTTATTTTAAGCAAATGTCTATCAATGAAATAGATCCTAAAACTAAAAATTGTAGATATATAATTAATAATTATATATTTAATAGCAATAATAATGTATTATCTTCAATTAAAAGACATTTCAATTTATTAATATTGATGCTAAATATGAAACAATTTTTCTTGATATAAAATACTTAGATGGAGTTTAAAATTGAACATACATGGAACAGCCTTCCAGTGTCCCACGATCCAATAATAATCAGACTGAGTCCAGAAAAGGCTGGAATATTGATGGAATTGAATGCCCCATTTTTCAATGATCCTCCAGCTCCTCCTGGTGAACCAGGAAAACCATTCAATGGATTATGGGACTATGAGGGTAAGTAAACTTTATTGTATTAGGATTTAAAATTTTGAATATTCTGATAGCAATTCTTGCCTAGAGGTTCATTTCCCCATTCTTTTTATAAGTACTGTAGCAAAATGCTGATGTGCCAAATGTTCCTATTTCAGTGCCTATAAGCTATTTTGTTTTCAGCATTTTAAATATATAAATTCTATTGATGGTCCTATTGCTTTTTCCTATGTACAGTGTAAACTGTAATGTCTGACCATAAACTATGGTACCACTCTGCTGTTTGAAGCCCATCTTTCATACTAAATAAATGAATTTGCAGAAACACTTGGTCAAAATAAGTTTTATGTTATTAATGAAGCCTCCAAATGCTCAGCATATTGCTGGTTTCTTTAGTTTACTGATTTTCATACTGGCATAAAAAGTTTTAAAATATGATTTTGATAAATCTAGTATCTTAAATATTTGCATATTCATATGCAAATCTGCAAACATCAGACTGTTAGAAGTTTAACGCAATTTCTCTTGTTGTAAGTCATATATTACTACTTATACAGGCTTTTCTGATCTTGCCAACATAACCATTACCCTCTTGAAGTAAGTTTCATAAATTTGCCTGTATTTGTCTTCATTATCATCCCCTTACTTCATTATGACTGTTCGAATTAATTAGTATTTGAAAATGTTTTGCCTGAACAGAAATATTACAGTGAAATGAAACTGATGTGTTTAATTGGCTGTTTGATTTTTCTATTTGATGTTTCTCTAATGCCACTGAAATTGAATTGTTTTACATCATTGTTTTACAAAAACATAAAAATAAAGAATATGCAACCAGTTCAACATGTACATGTATTTTTTTTAAATGCTTATAAATTGAAGACAAATCTTAGCTGGTAGTGCTAAGCTCTATGAGCTCTAAATCGGAGTGTGTTGAGACAGAACAACTTCAAATAGGGATTTAAAAGTTAAAAGCATATGAGTGCCAAGTGGGAGTTTGCATAAAGAAGTTGCACATTGTGAAAGAAATATCTTGTGGAAGCTGCACATTATGAAAGAAATATCTCGTGGAAGCCATTTGGATAGACCTTAATTTTTTACCCTAATTGCATTAAAATGCAGTATTATGATTTCCATACAAAAAGATGCAAAATATTACAAAATCTTATTCGGAAGCCTACTAGTGTTATTCAGAATTTAAGCTAACTGTATAAGCTTCTATCAGTTATTTTTCATACATGTCCATTAAGTCTGAACTTCTGTCATAGTTTTGTCAAAATTTGTCCTAGTTTTAAAACAATGGCTGTGATAAAGCATTTCCAATGCCGCTGATAGAAGCTTATACAGTTAGCTTAAATTCTGAATAACACTAGTAGGCTTCCAAAAAAGATTTTGTAATATTTTGCATCTTTTTATATGTTTGTGTGTGTACCTTTGAGTAAGTATTGGTTCTTGGAGAATCCTGGACTAATCTCTGCAAGATTTTGAAAGTGTTTGCTATTGCCTTGTCTCCTAGGACTGAGAGATGGTCACTGGCACAAGTTTACCAAGTTGGGTTCATGCCTAAGGCAGGATTAGAAATCGGACTCTCCCAGTTTTTAACCTAGTGCCTTAAATGCTACACCAGACTATCTCTCACCTTTGAATCATTAGATTAGGTAAAATAACACCATAGTTACAGATGTTGTATTCATTGATCTTTGTGGCTAGATGAAATAAACAAAAATGAACAATTATTATGTTATTTTAGTTGTAGAAGCCTTCTTCTTGAATTACCAAACCCAGCAGTACCTAGAAGTAGAGCTCTGCCCGTAAGTAGATATTTTCAAATATTTTTTAGAATGTTCTATAGCAGTGGTTCTCGATCCGTGGACCCCTGGGAGATCATGTCATCACAGGGAATCCGTGAAGGCTTGAAGAAATGTTATGATTTAATGTTATAATCTTGAGTTAAGTCTCAGTGGTCTGTGGCCATGAAGGGTATTTAAAGGGGGGTCCGTGGTAAACAAAAGACTGAGAATTGCTGTTCTCCAGTAATTATTTCAGCAGTTTTTCATTGGAGACATGTTTCTTTTTTATGTATATCTTCAAGCATCTTGACTCCTGGCAACTGTCTGGATGCAGTTCTGCAGTTCTCTTGGGAAGATTTTGGAAGTGGTTTGTCCTTGCCTCCTTCCTTCTTCCTGCTGAGAGAATGACTGGCTCAAGTTGACCCACATGGCTTCATGCCGAAGGCGGTGACTAGAACTCATCATCTTCCAGCTTCTAGGTCATCTGCTGGTTTCAAGCCTAGTACTTTAACCACTACACCAAACTGGCTTACATTATTGAAATTATGTTTAATTATGTATTAATGTCCATAGTCCATTTAAGTGGCTGGCTGGGCTTGGGTTTTTCCTTCCCAGGAAATGAATTGGTGGTAAAAGTTTTGTAGTTGCTTCCTTCACTCTAGCACTGCCTGCACCTTTTTGGGTCCATCTCTTGTGGGAAATGTGGTAGTCAATTTTACTCTGGTGGAATTCATATCTGGACAGCTTGGCATATAATTTGGTTGCTCGAAGCTTCTTGAGCATACCTCTAACTAGTTTTATGTGTTCTGACATAGTCAAAATGTCATTAAGGTAAACTAGCACTCCCTTGTACAGGTGTTCATGCAGCACTTCATTTATTAGTTGCATGAGCACAGCAGGGGCCCCTTGCAGTCCAAAAGGGAGAACCCAGAATTGGAAACATCATAAGGGGGAAATTGAAAGCTGTGTGTGAACACAATGGCAAATAGGGAGAGGGAAAATGATAGGTAATAAAGATGAGAGCAGCCCGGATGCAGTTTGTACCAGCTAGGCATCAGGCACCAAAGCCAGGCATTCTGAAAAAATAATACAAATTACTCCCAAACATCTCTGCATTCTTAAAACATTTTGGCAAGCTCTGATTTCCGGGCTATGGACTGGTCATGGGGGAAGGGATGGCAAACCTTTCTGTATCTTTTGAGCATGGATAAATTAAGAGCTAGCCTGGCTTTTACTGCAGCCGACACCTTTAGTTAAAGAATCTTTTGCTTTAACCAAATGGAGTTGACGCTCTTTCTTTCCTAAGGGATCATATTGGGGACATTAGATTTATGCAGTAGGAGAGGATCTAGTACTAGGAATTGCAGTCTAGGTTTTACAGGTATCACTCTTGGTACTATGTACCTGTTTGGAATTGTTCTGTAGTTTTTGAACAGTCATGGGAAATACTTTGTGGTGGTGTTTCATAGCAGATAGATAGCATAAAAATAAATGAACCCACAACTTACTTTTACAATGATCAATGATACAAGTATAGTTCAATAACTTGAAAGGCCATTCCTATCCATGTTTTATAAAGTAACAGCTACTTTTTACAGCTTGAATAAAAGAAGAGCAATGTTATTAGGGCAATGAAAAATAGCATATTAAAAGGCTGCAGATAATAATGCAATGCAGCATTATACAGTGATTAGAATGCATCTAACAGGATAAGAGTCTTTGATAGTTTGGGCCACCTGTAATTGAAATATAAATAAAAATCTGCTAATTCTTTTCGGTTTCTATGATTATCAGTTTTTTCATAAGATAGGATTATTCATTTTGAAGTATGCCCTGAGAGCAAAAACAACAGCAACAATAAAACAGTGGTAAAATAATTATAATTCTGATAATCTATTTCAAACTAGTTTATCAGGATTTCATATTTTGAGGAAATCTGCACCCCACCAGACATCATACAGCCTGATTATAGTAGTTTCAAAATGATTTTATGCCAAACACAAATCGAACAAAGTGAGATAGGGTTTGAGACTACTCCATTTTTACTACCATACCTAGACATGAAGAACATAAACTAGACCATGTTATTTAAAGAATAAACATGCGTTCAGGTTGAACTCAATTTAGGATGATTATTTAGACAAAACTTTTTCTTGGAAATAATATAAAAGTGTTTTGCCACTGTTTTCTTCTGGGATCTTTTAAGAAAAATTCGTAGTTTAACAATCCTAGATATCCTACTACACAGATGTCAAACTTGTGGTATCACGTTGTCGCGTATTGTGACTTTTTCCCTTTGTGAAACGAGGTAAGCATGGCCTGTGCATGGACCACCAGTTTGATACCCATGCCTAGTAGTCTTCTATCCAGGTGGTCCTTGACTTACAGCAGTTGTTTAGTCACCATTCAAAGGTACAACAGCACTGAAAAATGTGACGTATGACAATTTTTCACAGTTACGACTCTTGCAGCATCCCATGATCATCTGATCAAAATTTAGGTGCTTAGCAATTGGTTCATATTTATGACTTGCAGTGTACCAATAGCATGTAATCCTCTTTTGTGACTTTCTGACAAGCAAAGTCAATGGGGAAGTCAGATTTACTTAACAACTGGGTTACTAACTTATCAACTGCAGTAATTCACTTAACAACTATAGCAAAAAGGTCATAAAATGGGACAAAATTCACTTAACAGATGTCTCATTTAACAACAGAAATTTTGGGCTCATAAGTTGAAAACTACCTGTATTAATAGGATCTAACTCAGCTTAGCTTCTGAACCAAGTTAATTCAGAAATGGTTAATACGCAACTGTATCTATGTATGTGTGTAGCTTTATCTCAGGATATGTATATATAATGGCTGTACATTGCAAGAAAATTTATTAAAAGTAGTCCTGTATCTTTAATGTTTTCATATTCATTTATTAGCTGATGGCTGCTATTTTGCATGTTAACAGCATTGTCTTCAGGTAACAACTAATAAGTAGACTCTGGCTGGATATACAAAGCAAATATTTTTCTGTTATCTTTATATTATATTTTTATAGGTATGGCCAACATTTAGTATTGTTCCTTTGTGGCAAACGGAATATATGCAGAGTAAGTGAACCATTTGAGTTAATTTCTCCCTAAATATGTGAATGATTCTGAGAAGATGGTAAATCATTTTTTTTTTATTTTAACACAGAAAGAACTTCCTTTAAAATTTGAAGTTTCAAGGGCAACTTCCAAATGGAGGGGCCATGCTCATTTGCCTTGGAATTTTTTTCCTCCCAACACTGACAGATTTAATGCATTTGCAATTCATGGATCAGATATGAACAGAACATACGAAGCTCTCTATCCTATTCCTCAAAATGAAGTTAACTTTAATCAGACACCTGATTTGTAAGTATATCTATGATGCCATTTTTATGAAAGGCTGGTATAGGGAAGAGAATATTGCCCTATAATAAAAAATAAAATAAAGTTTTATAATGTTATTATATGTATATTCCACTTTTCATACAAGATCTCAGATGGCATGCATAGTACACCTATTTTCTCCACAAACCACGAGAAGGGTTGTGTTCAAAGGGTCTAGATAGGTCCAAAGTCATCCATTGATTTCTCTGAGACTGGGTTTGAACTTCAGGCTATCTATCAAACTGTAGCCCTCAAACCACTATAGGTTTGAGAATAAATATACCAAGAAAATCTAGATTAATTTTGGAATTGCTTATTTGTTTAGAATCTACCAATAGCACATTTATTATTGAACATAATAATAAAATATCTGTTCCTTAAACCACCAATAGCAAAATCTACTTTGTTGATTCCCCTGTTTTATATAATTTACAGTATAAATATTGTCTAGCATATTTCAAATATATTTTAAAACTATTTTTGAAGCTTTATGTAATGCAATAAAAATATTCACATATTGCTTGTCTTTTATATCCTTCATCTTCGATATTTTGCATCCTTTCTGGGGCCTGGAATTTGCTATATCCTATGCACACTGGTATCTCCTGAATGCCTATTGGTGATGGTTATCTAATTTTTAACCTACCTCCAAACCCCTAGTTAGAATCATGGACAGCTTCAGTTTTTCATGAAAATAAATTAATTTGTAGGTTTAGAAAACATTAGGCTAGCAATTTTTTGACAGTTTGGAAACCTCTAGGGCTTGATTTAACAGAATAAACTTACAAGTATGTGCTTAATGGGGCATTATTTTGCAGAGATCATCTTTGGAAGGAACTGTTGGTGCTGCTTGCCTCGTGTACATACACTTAAAACTGATTGGCTTGTCTTAATTTGGCATCTACCTGAAAGTTTTACATATTTACAGAGAATACTGTATGTTTCCTAATAAAAATTGAAAGATATAAAACAGTGTTTTTCAACTTTAGCAACATTGCAATGTATGGACTTCAAAACTGAGAATTTGCAAGCCAGCATTGCTGACTGGACAGTTCTGGGAGTTGGAATCCACACACTTTAATGTTGCTAAGGGCGAAAAACACTGTAAAATGTATATTTATAAAATGTGATATTTAAAACAGTTTGCTAATATGTATATAGAAACAGCTAGCAGAGATGTGAATTTTGTTTCTTGAGTAAATGAGCTATCCTAGCATTCTAATACAGTACAGAATTTATCATTCTTTGTAGCAACTCAACAGGAGTGGAAAGGACAAACACAGCTGTTAACTCTTTGCTTGCTTTCTCTTGCAGCCATCGTCTGGAATATTTTAAAAAATTCAGTTTCAAACAGTTAATGGGACAAGATTGGAAACAGATCAAATCAGACTTGTGGGAATCGTGTGTGAGATGAAAAATACAAGAATATTGTAAAGCTTTGTCTGAGCAAACTTGTGGGCAGGGATCTTTCTTTTTAGGGCTGCTGATGGGCTTTTGAAAAAGAAAAGGAACCTTTATCAAATTAGAATTGTTAGAAAAGAATTTGGAAAATATAACTGCTGTAAGATTGTATGAAAAAAAAATGGAAATACAATGAAAAATCATTTAGAGAAAAATTGACTTATAAAATTAACTAAATTTATAGAAAAGATGACTATGACCAGTTTAGTGAGAGAGATAAAAAGACCAGAAACCTATGGACATTTTGCTGAAAGAAAATTTAATGAAATCAATGATTTCAGGATTAAAAATGGACAAAGTGGATGATAAAAATATTAATATAATTACTTGATAGAAATGCAGGTGGAAGGTGTGATCGTATGTTCTTTAATATTCTCCCTTGCTATTTGTTTTGTTCATTTTGTATACTTAAACTTTTGTATATTGAAATATATGTGTGTATGTGTGCACATGAACACATGTACACTTAACACAGCTTCTTTACTTCTTTTAAGCTTTTATAAAGATGACAAATTAAGCCACTATAGAAGATAGTAACTACATTATAGTTATTACATAAAAATGAAGTGGGCATTAACCTCCATTTCTAATGCAGATTAAGATAGATTATTGGACACAGTTGGTTTTTTTATAGTACCAGAAAGTCTATAGTGAATTAAATGGCAGAGTCTTGGCATCAGGGCAAAATTTATAGATATAATTATATATGAACCGTGTGTATATTTTTGGAATAAAATAATAATAGTACCTGGAATCATGTAAATGTTTTGCCCCCTTTCATCTCTGCATTTTATTTAAATAAAATCATAACAGTTTATAATATATTATAAAAAAATTATTTATGGTGTGGAAATAGATGACAATAGTAGAATCAGCCTCAATGCATAGAATTTTAGCCTTCCTTTAACATTTATATGATAGTGGCTAAGTTTTTTCTTTCTTTCTACAATTTATAGGTCACTTAGCTCCCAGTAACTCTGGCATCTTACAATTATAACGTTAAAAAAAAAAAGACAAAAGACATAAAAGAGATCATGAACAGCCTGAAGGCAAACATATGAACCAAAACAAACCCATCCAGTAGGTGCTTAACCTTCAGCCTGCCGGAAAGCCAGAGAACATAACTAGGTCTTTAATCATTTCCTCAATGTCATCAGAGTTAGAACCATCTGGATCTCATGACAGAATACCTTTCCAAAGAAAGCATACTTCCTTAATTTAGCCAATAGGTACTTCTTGGTTGATGGGACCTAGTCTATCCAATCTCATTAGATGGGCAGAAGCAACTAGAGACAGGTCTTTCCTCAAATAATGCATTGCATTTAAATCGGAATGGGATTTATTTAATTTTGGCTTAATGTTACTATGGTTCTGCTTAGTCTGTTACACAAATCCAAGCTGCAAGCCTTGTTAAATTATGTCTTAGTGCAATGTGAATTATCAACTTAAAACAGGAGGTTGGAGTACTGAAATTGCTATTGGCTTTCTTATTGTTATTGACTAAAATCATTTTTAAAGCTATAAAGTAAAAAGTATGGAGTCTAAGGGCCTGCAAGTATTGTGGGATTTCAGCTCCCAATACATTCACTGTCAGATAGTTTGGCCTGTATTTTAGTCCATATCATGTTTCCCCCAAAATAAGACCCAACGGGGGGTGGGGGGGAACTAGCATGATTTTTTTAGGATGCTAATAATATAAGCCCTCCTCCAAAATAACCCCTAGTTAAGATCGTCAGCCAGATGGAAGCATTTAGTACCATATTTTCCTTAAAAATAAGACCTAACCAGAAAATAAGCCCTAATTATCTTTTGGAGCAAAAGTTAATATAAGAGTTGGTCTTATTTTGGGGGAAACCCTGATGTATTTTAAACATACACATTCTTCTGGTTTGTATACAGCAGGTAGGTCCCCCAGCTTTCCCCTTGGTTTGTTGTTTTAAAATGCAAGAATTGTTAAGGTTAAGAAAATGAAAGGAAAATAACTTTAGCTCAAGTTAAAGGAACCACAATAGAAAAAGTTGGGGGGGGGGAAATAAAGAAAGCAAACAGGCTGCTGCTTCAGGAAGCTGTTTCTAAACGAATAATTAAGTCTAGGTAGAAAACTATATTAATTTGTTTTCTGTTTGTGCTTGGGATTAATTTTTCTATATCAGCTCAGTAACTCTACTTTTGTTAACCTTGTAAATAGGAATCACAGCTGAACTGTTTCTACTTTACTGCAAAACTACATTGACACAATTTTGCAATAATTTATTTAAATAATTTTGAAAGTATCCTTTTCCCATCTAGTGTAGTAAATTCCATCACCCTCCTTATCCTTTAGAGCCCAAGTAGGTATGGATCTTTCTGAGCCTTTTGCCATGCCCACTGTCTATTTGTGGGCTAAGCTATCTCTTATCTGATGGTTGTCTTTTTGCTCAGTCTCCCAAGATCTTTTCCACATTACAATTTTGAATGTCAGATAAAATTTCTTTACAGTAGGGTTGCACTTAAGGACCAGCCTAGCAACACATCTATCCAGAACTGTATATTTTTATATCTTCTACTATTCATTTTGCATGATAGTACTTGCAGTTAAAAATGTTCACGTTCTCTTTTATTTTTTTTAAATAAAGCTTGTATCTATTTATCTCATGTGAGATTGGTTTATCTCTTAAAATGAAAGGGAAGAAAGCAGGATTTTACTAGCTATACAACTAATGCTAAAAGGCCAGAAGGTGGTGCTAGAAAATCTGTTTATTTTTTCTTTTCATTTTAATTTCCTGGAAAAGCAATGAAGCTTGTGGGAGTTTTATCTCTCCCATACACTATGGCTCAGAGGAAGATACTGGGTGAAAGTTTCCCCTGGAAAACAGATGGTAGCAGCAGGTATACCAATCCACTACACCAAGGCAGGAAGCAGAGATGGGGTTCATAAAGCCATTAGGTTTCCAATAGAGTAATTTTCAAATTAAATATGTAGTTCTAGTTTCAAAGTGTATTAAATGCAAAATATTTTATCTGTACTTGCCAAAGAACTTTTGGAATCAATATTCTTCCATAGGCTTATGAATGATATATTTAGTTTCTTTCCTGTCATATGCTAAAGCACTTACTTATTTAAGTTATTTTGTCACCTTTAATACGAATATTCTCAGTGACCCATCAAGCTCCTCAGGGTGTTACAGATAGCAAATTAGAGCTGTTGTAATGCTACATTTGAATTTGTGAAAATGCTCGTCTTTCTATCTCCAGAATAACCATTATTTATAATTTGTATTTTTGATGGTAAAGTGGCAGGTATTAAACATCATGCTTTTAAATTATGTATATATAGTTATCATTCAATAAGCAGGATGAAGATTTCGGGGCATTTTTTCCCTTATGGTTCAAATGTTATCTAGTCATTCTGCAAACTACATGGCACCGATAACAGCTTTAGCAGAAAAGTGACAGGCAAGGTAGATTTATGCAAAAGGCCCAGCTGCAGCTGCTACCTGTTATTCAAATGAAACCCAGTTTACTAAGCAGCTCTGCTTGAGGAAAGGCAGCCCCATCATTAGCCAAAGCTGGAATATTTGGAATTGGAAAGCTTTACACATACAAAGTCATTCTGTCTTCATGAAACTTGATAACCTGATGTTTCATGTATCACAGGACATTTTATATTACAGGGTTGCTCCAGTTAGGAACATTTCTGGAGCAGACATTTGCTTCTGATCTCATCACACTAATACTATATTATTCTACTATATTTCTTCAACTCAATCCATATGGAACTGCTCTTGAAAATTACTCAAAAAGAACAGCTGGTGGAAGGTGCAATCCCTTTATACTTATTGTAATGGAGTGTTTCAATAAATCCATGTCACACATAATGCTGAGGGGTACATCGCTTCAGGCTGAAACTTTACAAATAATCCTAAATAGCGTAGAATTTGACTGCTGATACATTTGTGACTTTTGATAGATGTGTTATGAGATCACTTGCTTTTTGTAAATTCTATCCATCTTTAATTGGCTGATAGAGAGCACTTGATAAGTGTTTGTACCTATATGATGTAGATCAAAATGGAACCCTCCTAGCCATGATTACCAACTGCTCTTTGAGCAGGATTCATAAGTCTTCTAGGATGACTCCCAGATTAACATTGTGTTTATCTAAGGTAACACAATCCTATCCAGCACCCATATAGCACCCAAGTCCTTGAAACAGACCCAAAGTCATTCAGTCATGCCAGGTATTGTTTCATATACAGACTCTCATAAACTTCAGAAATAAGGATAAGATACTCAGACATTATTTAAGTCACAAGGAGATATACTCTATATATCTCATGGAACCCTATGAGCTTACTCAACAGGCTTGTGTAGATGTTAGGAAAGATAATAGGACCAAGAGTAGGTTTCTATTTCCCAATGAACATAACTGGAATTGGTACTCAAGAAAGGGGTTGAACCAGCACAACAACATGTCATGCTACCTACTCCCAATCTTCTGGTCCAAATGCATATCATGCTTGATGCTATGGAAAGCCACAAAGGAGGCAAGAATGGATACATCAGGTCTGAATCCTTACTGAAAAGAGTCCAAATAATCAATTTCTTCCAAGGCCCTCTGAAGCTGTTGTATGACCACCTTCAGCAGATTCTTCCTAAAAGAAAGGTAAAATGCTACTCGGAAATTGTCCAGTATAATGCAGTGCAGTGATGGCTTCTGGAATAGGGGAACCACAGTCTTTAAGAGATGGAGGAACACCCCCTCACTCAGAGAAGAATTCACCAGCACTAGAACCCATTCACATGATGTTCTGGGTTGTTTTAACAGTCTAGGAGGGGCATGGATATAAAAGGCAGGTGCCTGAGGTCATAGTCCTGAAAACAGGTCCAATAAGTTCAGACCATTCTCAAACAATCAGGCAAGACTTCACCCCAATCACCTGCTGGGGACCTATGCAGAAGACAGTTTCCAGCAAACCCAAGTGACAGTGTCCAACAGATGCTGTGCTAATTCCTCATGTCCCTGTAAGATATTCCTTCCTTATTTGGGAGGTTCTGTGTCACCTGAAATAGAATAATGGGATGGCATTAGGCAAAAGGCAGAGAAGTAGTGACACTTTGCTGTCCTTACTGCCACAAGATTGGTATTAATGTCCTGTGCTCAGTCTAATTCAGTGGTTCTCAATCTTTTCTTCACCACAGACCCCCTTTAAATATTTTTTGTGGCTACGGACCATGGCCACAGATCCTCAAGACTTAAGATTTAAATAATTTCTTAAAGCTTTTGTGGACCTCCAGTGATGAAAATGTGCTCCCTCCCCAAGAGTCCACAGACCACAGGTCTAGTTCATTCTTTGGTGAGCATCAGTGATGCTAAGATCTTCTGCACCAAAGGGAAAAAGGAAATAGATGATTAGATGGATAGGGGTGTGTGTGTGTGTGTGTGTGTGTGTGTGAAAGAGGGGGATTAAGTGGGTCCACGGGAATAAGAGGCAGGACGCGGCAGGAGTAGATAAAACTCTTATTATGTCTACTAAGCAAAAAGCCTCTCAGCCGCAGCAGGCACCAGCTTTTGTAGCCAGCGCTGTCCAGAGCTTCAGCCACTGATGGGACTTTATTTCTCCCACCAGTGGTTGGGCCAATGAGTGGAGTCTGCTAGCCAACTCCACTGTATGGCCATATTTGGTAATACTTGATAGGGAGGGAGGGAGGGAGGGAGGGAGGGAGGGAGAGAGAGAGAGAGAGAGAGAGAGAGAGAGAGAGAGAGAGAGAGATATTGGGTCAATTCATTTAAACCACAGATAACTAAAGTGTGGTTTAACACATTGTCAAAACAAATTTGGTTTCAGTTTCTCAAATTTCCCATTTTGATTTCAATTCAAACTACACATACACACACACACACACAAAATATAAAAGCAGAATTTGCATGGCCACTATATATTTTGCACAAATATTTTATACTGCATACATTTCTTACAAATTTTTACTTAATGTATAATTCTGAAAGTAACTTTCATAATGCAATTCATTTTTGTACATTCCTTTCACTAATATCACAATTTCCCATATTTTTCCAAATGTATGGATTTTTATATAAAACTATAACTGAATTTCAGTTTACATGTTGGCTTGCTTTTGTGAAATTAGGTAGCATGCATTAACAAGAGCTGAACAGATTTGCATAGTTTACAATTCCCTGTAAAATGAGTTTTGAGGTTTAATTAGGTCCATCCTTTCTTAGCCTTAGCCTGCTTCCTGTTTTAATTTGTCATGTAAAGTGAGAATTTAAGAAGTTTTTGTCTAAAATTTGCTTTGCGAAATGCTATTAACTAGAAGGTCTCTGGATTAATTTAGCAGCAAGGTCTGCTCTTTCAGCCATAAGCCATGCTGTCAGGCAAACCTGATTACACTTTAAGTGGGATGCAAATGAGTTGTGACATTATATCATTTCACATGAAAGGTTCATTACTTGCATTAAGTTGCACAATGCTCTTTCCTAAGCACAAGCTCATTACTTTTTTGGGCAGGAGGTATTTTTTAAACGTAGTTGGATGTGAGGCGGATATTTTCTCTTCTTATGTTCCTTCTTAAATGTAACTTGTTTCTTAATAATTTAAGCTTAACATTTTTTGAGGTGAGCAAAGGTATAAAGTGAATTAAATTGAGCCAGCACACGCACATCACAGTTCAGAAACAACATTTAAGCCATCCGCAATGTAATTTTTCAATGTTCCAAAGTACTCAGCAAGAATATTCTATACTGACTGATATAATCTTTGTGAGATCATTACTAAAACAGTGTTTTCGTTCTCTCGTTGGAAAACTTAAGGATTTATTTCTTTATGGAATTTATTGATTTATGTTGATGTTAATAATAAGTCAGTGTTGACCCCTAGTGATCACATACATTTTTTCCATGCTGATCTATCCTTAATCTGGTTTCCCAGGTCTTCTAGCAATGCATTTCAAATCACTGCAACTGAGCCCATCTGCGGTATCTGCTATCCCGCATCAGATGGGCGGCTCATGATAGGGAGCGAAGGAGAGAGAAACGACAGGAAGCGAGGTTTCCTCGGGATGAGCGCGCCCCGAATGTCTTGGCACACGCTCTTTTATTGTGCTTTTTTACAAGAAAATGATTTAATCAAAGCTCAAGTCAAACATGGTAATCTCATCAGGATGTGCATATTTACAAAGCTGCATACCGGACAGATCATTTACAGTGTGGATAAGCTTATTAACAACCGTCTAGCTCCTTGTCCCTTGTACGTGCCTTGCAAAGGTCACTGAAGAGACAGAAGTTAATGATTACATGTGAATGATACAATGTTGCAAACACATGAATGATACATAGTTGCAATGATACATAGTTGCAAACACATGAATGATACATAGTTACAACATCTCCTCTGTTTTTATTATTTATGACGAGTCTTCTTCCTCGTCCGAGAAGACAGGAACCATTTTTATGAAATGTTCGCCGTCCCCGTCATCTAGGCAAGAGTGCGACCCGTCAGCGTCACGGTTGTCCAAGGAGTGGTAACTCAGCAATGACATTTTTTCATCCGGTGGTGAGGATATAACATGAGCTTGCAATAGCACATTAACATCAGAAGTTATGGAGGATAATTGATTTTTAAAAATTGCAATATTCTCTAAAAACAACAAGGTCCTATAATACATATCAATATAATGATTATTAATGATCCTGCCAATGCAGTTAAAAAGGTTGTAAACCATGGCAAAATAGAAAACAAACCTTGATACCCATTATACATGTTTAACCTTTCTTTCTCTCTATCTTTCAAGTGTATTTCTAATTCTTTCACAGAATCCAACACGACCCCCCTGCTATCGGCATAAAAACAACATTCTTCTTTAAGCATAGCACACAATCCCCCTTGTTTTAAAAAATAACAGATCTAAGCCTCTACGATTTTGCAAGAGGGGGTATTCCATGGGTACCTGTAGGGATATAAAATCATCAGAGTTACACACACAAGCCATACTTGAATGCAAAATGATTTGGATTTAACAATTTCATCCCTGTGGACACATGCCATGAGACCGGTGGAACAAGTCCAAACAAAATTATTGCCAGGGATAAAATACATTCCTTTCAGGCGTGATGTTAAAGTTCCTCCTGAAGTGGTGTAGATTGCAGGATATCCCCTGGTTGTGTGGGTGCGTCTGCCAAATCGAATTGAAGTGGTGGGTAGAAGTCTTCTATGCGAGAAAAATTGGTTGTAGAACTTAAACGAACGCCTTGAAAGTCAGTTATAGTCCAAGCAATATTATATCTTCTATGAGGCTTCTGCGGATCGTCATGGACAGTTCTTTTGAAGCGTCATTTGTTGACAGGATCAGAGTTCGGGTATATAAAAACATGACAAGTAGGAGAGAGGGCTATGGACAAGTTAGTTGTAGAACATTTACGAGATGAGGAGGGAATTCAATTAGTAGAAAAAGGATAATAATGACAATAATGACAATAAAGATTAATTTGGTAATTCATCAAGGATGTTAGTTGGGGTGGGGAAACCCAGAATACAATAGAAGGACATTTAGGTCCCCCTATGTTTTAGATTGAATAGAGGAAAAGATTTTAAGGTTCCTTTCCATAGGAAGAGTAAAGAAAGAACAAAAGAGCGAGTGGTAGAGTGTTCTTTAAATAAAACAGAAGTGACATAGTGAAAACTACGGGTAGCATTTTCATGACGTACCCACATGGAACAAGTATAATAGCCTTCTGTTAATGAAATGGTTTTAACACAAATAGTCTTTTGACAGGAAGCATAGGTTTTGTTGAAGTAAGGTAGAAATTGCAAAGAAGATATAGGCAAGAATATCAGGAAGAGTTTTAAGATACAGATGTAGCGGAGGAATTCCCATGATAGGGTCTAACCGCCCTACCAGGGATCCAGAAAGTGGTTTTGTCTGGTAGTAAAATCGCAGCGTAGCCTCGTCCCCAAGTAAGAAGCTCAGCGGGACTCTGCCAGGCAGGATCTGGCAATCTGCGATAATATACCAGAGGTCTGTTAGGCGGGGGTGAGGGGGAGGAAAAATGACGCGAAGCAGCAGAAGTGGGAGGAATGCCAGTCAGATTAAGAAAGTTTAAAGTGTAAAGACAAATGTTAAGAGAATTTTGCAATGCTGGGAGGTTCGGGGGGTTTTCCCGCAACGAATATCGATCAAGAGCACTTTTCAGAGATAAGTTCGCTCGTTCCACAATAGCCTGCCCCTGGCTGTTGTAGGGAATCCCAAACTTGTGGGTTACATCCCATCTGTTACAGAAGTCCTGGAAAGCAGAACTTGTATAGGCAGGTCCATTGTCTGTTTTTATTTCTTTTGGACGTCCCAGCGAGGCAAAGGTACGAATTGAATGATTGATGACATGTTTTACAGTTTCTCCCCTTTGAGGAATAGCCAGAATAAACCCTGAATATGTATCTATGGAAACGTGCAAATATTTCCAAGGGGCAAAAGGTGGATACTGAGTTACATCCATTTGCCAAATTTCACAAGCTTTTAATCCTCTAGGATTTACTCCTGTGGGAATGGAATGTCCTTGCTTACTACATGTGGGGCATTGTTGAATAATGGCAGCAGCTTCTGCCTGAGTTAGAGAAAATTGAAAAGTTATCATAACTTGGCGGGGGAGATTCAAACACACCCCCTGCTTCTATTTTATAATGGACTTTTAAAGCCTCCATAATTTTCCTCCAAGTGACCAAAATGCCAATAGGTGCACGAGGAGGACTATGGAGATGTTCACCAATTTTTTGCCAAGTGGAAATTTTTAAGGACCCTTCCTCTGAATAATTAGGACAATGTTACCACAAATAAGCCAATAATGTAGCAATAGGTTTCATTTTTACAGGTGAGCCCTTTAAATTAGCAGAATATTTAGAAGAAGAAGCGATTAACTCCCTCAATTCCTTCAGATGCTGCGTCTGTTGTTGAGAAAAGTTTCCACCCATATTTACGAAAGTCGAGACCGTGTTTCAGATCCGATGATGTGCAATTCGCTTCAGGCCTGGCGATGCACAGCTCCCATCAAGCTGATAAGATATGGGCGCGTCGCAACGTATCCCCCTTAGGGAATCACGTCGGGGTCACCAGAATGCGGTATCTGCTATCCCGCATCAAATGGGCGGCTCATGATAGGGAGCAAAGGAGAGAGAAACGACAGGAAGCGAGGTTTCCTCGGGATGAGCGCGCCCCGAATATCTTGGCACACGCTCTTTTATTGTGCTTTTTTACAAGAAAATGATTTAATCAAAGCTCAAGTCAAACATGATAATCTCATCAGGATGTGCATATTTACAAAGCTGCATACCGGACAGATCATTTACAGTGTGGATAAGCTTATTAACAACCGTCTAGCTCCTTGTCCCTTGTACGTGCCTTGCAAAGGTCACTGAAGAGACAGAAGTTAATGATTACACGTGAATGATACAATGTTGCAAACACATGAATGATACATAGTTGCAATGATACATAGTTGCAAACACATGAATGATACATAGTTACAACACCCATCCATGTTGTAACTGGCTGCCCTCTTTTTTTTCTACCTTTCCCATCATTAAAGTCTCTGAACATCAGAAAAAGGAAACAAATCGTCTGTTCAACATCTTCCAACAAAATGGATAGCTTCATCAAAACCACTCAATCCAATATAGCACAACCATCACAAACAGGCAGAAGACTAGCAGAGCACACCCATGAACACCTTTTGACCACCACTCAGAAAAATCCTTAATTTCACAACACGTGAGTAGACTTAACCAGAGTTCAAAAATGTTAGAGAAGCCTGGAAATCTGGCATCCAGACAAATTGGTCATCAGCAGTCATATAGACATAACATCAACAAGCCAAAAAGGAAACAAGAAGACCTCACCAACAATTAATACCCAGACGAGCAGAGATTAACACCAGGATTAACATCAGTTCAATCATCAAAACCAATAATCCAAAACCCCAACCAAGAAATTGCTAGTTTATGGTAAATAGCCCGACCAAAGACCCACTAGACCACTCCCACCAACACTGGCAGGGCAAGCCACTTGATATAGGGATGTCAAACTGGTGGTCTGTGGGCTGGATGCATCACATACAGGCCACGCCCACCCCAGCTTCGTGAATGGGAAAAACATTGAAACATCACATGACGGCAATGTGATGCAGCGAGTTTGACACACATGAACTAGAATATAAAACTAGAGCAAGCCCCACTCCCTACTAGCCCTGATAATTTGGATAATGAAATATCTAACTAAGGTCAGGTAACATTAAGAACTTTTCACTAAAATTATTTTACTTGCATTTACTACTGTTGTTAATGCATTTAGCAACACTCTTGAAACATTAAACCATTGCTAGTTAGAAAGAAAAGGAACTGCAGAAGAAATCTTAATAACTATTTAGTTTCTATTCATGTCTTTGGTGTTTACTGCTCAAACCTAATTATCTGGAGTGAATGTATATTGTAAATATTTTTATCCGCTTTCAGTTATAATGAATTAAATAAAATTAAAGTCTTTTATTGTGAAACTGTTTTTTCTCTAAGCAATTGCTTCTGCATCTGTAAGCTATCTCCATCATTTGTGCTCTGCTGAATGCAAATGTACATCAAAGGAAAGATTTGTCCCTAATATAACATGCAGTCATGCTCCCTCCCTACAAAATAAACCATCTTTTCTTCCTCATGGTGGCAACAATATACACACACAAAAACATACCAGTCACAGGCAAGCAAAATGATTAATGTTATATAGCAGAAATCATGATAATTAAACAAATGGGTTTTTTTTAAGAACAGGTGAAAGTTGAGCAAGTTTGATAAATTTATCAATTGCTTTCGATTACAGTTAAATTTAGTCTTAATTTTCTATCAGTAATGGACATAAAATCTATTTCCACTTAATATTCTTTTACTGCACATAGCAGGGTGAAAAAAAAACAATCCTTTTCTTATTATTTTTGCAATTCGTGTTTTCTAACTTGAAAGTCCTGTCTTCAAATATACCAGTTATATAGAGACTGAGTATTCCTTGTTTAGGGAAAAGCAAATATTACTAAATGTAAATGGAGAGGTGTAATGACAGCAGATCAGAGAAGAGAGTCCAAAGATAGGACAGTTTTACTGGAAAAAAAAACTATGAGAAATTGAGGCAACACTCTAGTTTTATAATGTGCATAAAAGTAGAAGCAATATATTTGTTGCTGCAATTAAAATTTCCAATGACAAGTATATATTAAAAATTAAAAAGATATAAGGTGTTAGATCTGGGAGAGTGGGCGCAAGAACGGAGACGAGGCATCGAATAGTGACTCCAACTCTTTATTAGTGACTTCAGAACAGAGCAAAATACTAGGGCAGCAGCAGCTCCTTTTATAGAGCTGGCTGCTGTCACAACACCCAATGATTTGAGTTTGCCGCGCTGGAAGCGTCCTGTTAAGCCTGGGTTCCCCAACCAGGGTTAGGGAGACAAGCTAAACAGAATGTGCAGTGTTAGTCAGATAGGCACACAGATAAATGAGTGAGCTAAGCTTGTATGTTTATTAACATACAGTAAAAATAACAGATACGCTTGTGCTATCAAAAATATAGTTTATTCCATTATGAGTTCAGAGCATAGTCAAAATAACAGTCCAATAGTCATGTATCATTTAGTCAGTCCATTCAGGGATATTCAGTTAGCAAAGTCCATGCAGAATATCCTATGTCAGTTCACTTACAAATCAGTCCTTTGTTTCTCTTCCGTTTGAGCAATGCAGTCTTGAGTCCTTGCAGTAATCAGGGATCATCAAAGCCAGAGAGAGAGCAAGCTGCAGTCTTGCTTCTTTTAAAGTGCTTTCACAACCACTCCCTTAATTACTATCCCACAGTTAAAGTTGCAGACACTTTAACATACAAACTATGATTACATATTATTATTTACCTAAACCAGTTAGGGTAAAACAATGTTATCCCTTTTATAGAGCTGGCTGCTGTCACAACACCCAATGATTTGAATTTGCCACACTGGAAGCGTCCAATCCGCAGCGACCCACTGACAGCCAATCAGATCAGCCGACAATGACCAATCACGATCCGCTATCAGCGGGCCAATCAGAAGTGCAGGTTTATAAGCCTGCTGTGAAAGTAAAACTATTAGAATTGCAAGCTAACGAGTTTGCTTAGTTCGGAACACCCTTCCCCCCTAGGTTCTGTCTCAAGGGTGGGGTGATGTATTCTCGCAGGTAGGCAGGTCGTCTCACCTGTCTACCTGATCTACGTTGCTCCTCCAGTCTTTGCCCGGACTCTGGTTCTGGTGGGCTGTTTGTTGGACTCAGCTGTAATGGTGATCTGACTTCATCGTTGGGTGACTCGGGGTTGTCATCTCTACTCCCATCAAGGCTCTCATCTGGATTCTCTGGGTTTGCTGTTGCCGCCGTGCTGCTTTATGGAAAGATGACCATCTGCCCCGGCTCTTCTTCGGAAGGTGAATATTCTAGGTTTGGTCATGCTGATTGCTGGGTTTCGAGTACTGGGTTGGGTACTAGTTCGTTTTCGTCCCCCTCGATTTCCCTTCCCCCCCTGGTTTGGAGTTCAGGGCTTGTAAAGGGGGTAGGTGCCAGCCTGGAGCGTAGCTGGTCGATGTGGCGCTTCCACAGTCTCCTATCGGTAGTTTGTAAGCGGTAGGATCACGGACCCGTAAGTTGAGTTATGGTAGCAGGGACCCACAATGGGTCACCGGTAAAGTTTTTTGCAAAAACCGGATCGCCTACCTTGAACATGCGATACTTGCTGCTGGACCCCAGGGGCTTTTCCGGCGTGTAGGCAGGGTGTAGTTGGTCAAGATGTGATTGAAGTTTCCTGCCCATCAGGAGTTCGGCTGGGGTTTTGTTGGTGGTGCTGTTTGGAGTAATATGTTGGAGGAGAAGCATCCTGGTCATGGATGTTCCCTTGTTCCATCTTGTGTAAGGTTTTCTTTATGAACTGGATCATTCGTTCAGCCCTAACATTGGCCGCAGGGTGAGCCGGCGATGTTAAAGCATGGCGTATCCCCCGGTCTGCTAGGTACTGCTCAAATGCCAAGGCGGTGAATTGTGGGCCATTGTCTGAAACCAAGACATCTGGAAAGCCGTGTGCAGCAAATAGTCTGTTTAGTTTTTTAACAACTGTCTCTGTGGTGGAGCTCTTCATTTTGTGGACCTCAAGCCAGTTGGAATAGGCATCCACTGTTATGAGAAATGTATGCCCCTTGGTGGGTCCCGCAAAATTGATGTGGATACGGGACCAGGGACCTCGGGGTGCTTCCCATTCTGTTGGTGGTGCTTTTGGTGGAGCTGAGCGTGTTTCCTGGTATTTGTTGCCGGTGGCGACCCAGGTTTCTATTTGCTTATCTACACCTGGCCACCAAGCATAGCTCCTTGCTAGTTCCTTCATTCGCACGATGCCTGGGTGTCCATCATGCAACAGTTTTAGGACCTTATGCTGCAGTCTTTCTGGGATGACGACTCTGTCTCCCCATAAAACACATCCTTTTTGGGAGAAAAGTTCTGTCTGCCTGTGTTTGAAAGGCTTGAAAGTGTCATTGAGTTCGTTGTCAGGCCAACCTCTCTCCACCCAGCTGAGGACTTGTGCTAAACAAGGGTCCTTCCTTGTTTCCGATGCAATGTCTTGTGCAGTCAGTGGTGGTGATGGAAGTCTCTCGATTTGTAGTGTAGCTAGGGTTGGAGCTGGGTCGTCCAGGACTTCTGGTAGCGGAGAGTGGCTCAGGGCGTCAGTGGGGAATGGCTTTCCCCGGTCGGTGTCGCAGTAGGTAATCGTATGTGGCTAGAAACTCTGACCAGCGTGTCATTCTTGGTGATAAGATGTGGGGAGTTGGTTTATCCCTTGCCAAGATGCCAAGTAGTGGATTGTGATCGGTGATTATAGAAAAGGATCTTCCATATACATACTCATGGAATCGTTTGATCGCAGACACAATAGCGAGAGCCTCTTTATCTAGTTGGCTATAGTTTCTCTCAGTTTTAGATAAAGTTCTAGAAAAGAATGCAATGGGTGCCTCAGCACCGTTTGGCAGGATGTGGCTCAGGATGGCTCCTATTCCAAACGGTGAGGCATCACAGGTGACAGTTAAAGGTAAAGTCTCGTTATATTGTATTAGTACAGCATCTGATGTTAAAAGGTCTTTTACTTGCTGAAAGGCTTGCTCTTCTCGATGTCCCCAGACCCAGGAAGCTTTCTTGTCAAGGAGCCTATGCAGGGGCTCAACAACAGTCAACTTCTGGGTAGGAAGATGTTATAAAAGTTAATGAGTCCCAGGAAGGCTTGGAGATCTGTTTTGTTCCTAGGTCTCAGAGCATTTTTAATTGCAGCCATTTTTTTCTCCATAGGGTGAATTCCCTGTTTGTCAAGAAGGTAACCAAGGAATTCAACCCTCTCAGTACATAGTTGGCATTTGTCCTTCTTGACCTTCAGGCCAGCGTCTTTAAATCTTTGGAGGACCATTCTTAGTCGCTTTTCTAGTATACTTCTAGTGGGGGCGGCTATCAAGACATCATCGAAACATGGCACGATCCATTTTATGCCTCATAGCAATCTCTCTATCAGACTTTGGAAGATGCCAGGTGCTACGCTCACTCCGAACTGGAGTCTATTACACTTGAATGCACCTCTGTGTGTGACTATAATTTGGGCTTCTGCGGTCTCTGCATCTACGGGCAGCTGCTGGTATGCCTGGGCTAAGTCCAATTTTGCGAATATTTTTCCGCCCCCAAGGGAATGAAGGAGGTGTTGGACCACAGGCACGGGATAAGCGCTCTGCTGAAGTGCGTCATTTAGGGTGGCCTTGTAATCCCCAAAAATTCTCAAAGATCCGTCAGGTTTTATGGGGGTTACAATTGGGGTCTCCCATCGGGCATGGTCAATTGGTTCCAACATGCCTTGGGCTATTAATTTGTCCAATTGTTCGTCAATCTTTGGTTTGAGTGCAAAGGGCACTCGATAAGGCTTAAGGTGAATGGGCGCAATATCAGGGAAGAGATTAAACGATATGGGGGATCCCTTGTACTTGCCTAGCTTCTCGGTGAAAACTTCCTGGAATTCCTGGACAAGGGCAGCTTCCCATTCATCACCTTCGGTCTGGTTGATGCCTGCCAGTTCAATTCCCAGTGGCGCGAACCACTGTAAGCCTAATAAGCTGGGTCAATCTCTATCAACAACGGTAAGAGGTAGGGTTGCGGTGTGGTCCTTGAAGGAGACTTGGCTGGAACTGGCAACCGGGATCCTATTCCCTTGGTAGTCCTTTAATATAATTCTGTAGAAGCAAGCGAGCTCCTGGCGACGGATGTCAGGGATCAGCTGTTTGAGGGTTTTCCAGGAAACCATCGATAGGGAAGACCCGGAGTCGGCTTCCATAACGCATGGTCGCTTCTCAATGATGACCTTAACTCGGATTTTTCTTGCGTCAAGGGATGAAGTGTGGCCGATGGTGATGGTTTGGTGTGCCTCTTCTCGTCTGGTAGAAGAGGCTGGCGCTCAGTTTCTGTAGTAGTGGTTCCATTGGTTGCTTGGGCGGTCCCGATTTACTGGTGGGGTGCCTGTTGTCTGCTGGAAATTATTTTCTCTTCAGTTTGGGCTGGACCCTCGCTTGCTTCTACAGACCTTTGCAATGTGGCCCCTCTTTCCACAGGAACGGCAGAGTGCGTCTAGGAATGTGCAGTCTGATCATGGGTGGTTTACCCCGCATCCAGCACACTGATATGAGGGCTTACGACTCTGTTGATCTCGCTGATCACATTCTGACCGGAGTCTGTTGACCTCCTCTCCCTCGCTTTCTGATGAGGATTCAAGGTCTTCATGGTGGGTGGTTGTTGTGTGTCTCTCGGGACATGGCGTAGTATTACCGGCAAGTTGGTGGTGTGGTCCATTTGCTCGGCGCATTCGAGCAGCCGACTTCCTGGTTGCTTCTGCTGCAGTAGCATCGGTGATGACATCTGCGAGGCCGATGTCTCCCTTGCCATAATCTTGCCATAATCTTGGTCTGGGTTGTGGGGTCTCTTGGACCCAGAACAATTCGATCTCTCATGGCTTCTTCGAGATTGGCGAAGCCACAGAATCCCCCCAGGTTTCTGAGGTCTGCGATGAAGTCTCCAACATTCTCGCTTTCCTGTTGGTCCCTCTGGTAAAACTCGTGTCTCCTGATGGGGCATAATGGGCCTGGAGGATTGGGGCGAGAGTGTCCCAGTCCATCGTCTTGACTTCAGCTGGTTTTGCGAGTGTCTTAAACACGGCGGGCCCACAATGGGTCAGGAATGCAGCTCGTTTCTTGCCAGGCGTTGCATCCTTCAAGTTGTTGGTTTCCAGGAACATCTGAAACCTGTCCATATACGAGTCCCAGTCTTCGTTAGCCGGGTCAAATGGAGCGGGTGGTATGGCGCCGCTGGTCATGTTGCTGCTATTGGTGCGCTCTCAGCCACGTGCTCTGTTAGCGTTCAATGAGTGTTCAGTCAGCTCTATCGTCTCCGCATCCCATCCTCATCACCAGTGTTAGATCTGGGAGTGTGGGCGCAAGAATGGAGATGAGGCATCGAATAGTGACTCCAACTCTTTATTAGTGACTTCAGAACAAAGCAAAATACTAGGGCAGCAACAGCTCCTTTTATAGAGCTGGTTGCTGTCACAACACCCAATGATTTGAGTTTGCCGTGCTGGAAGCGTCCAATCCGCAGCGACCCGCTAACAGCCAATCAGATCAGCTGACAATGACCAATCACGATCCGCTATCAGTGGGCCAATCAGAAATGCAGGTTTACGAGCCTGCTGTGAAAGTAAAACTATTAGAATTGCAAGCTAACGAGTTTGCTTAGTTTGGAACATAAGAGCTTTCATGTGAATCTTAAACCTAAAGTATTAGCATCACAAATCTCTAATCACAATCAGATCTTAAAAGAAACTTGTGAACTTTTATTTTATTTTTATGAAATTTCAATTGTATTTCCTCAGTTATTTATTTGCTGTAGGTTCCGACATGAATTCCTTCCTATCACGTGGTACAAGAAAAGCTTATTTTCAAAAGCATTTCACACATTCCCCAACACATAATATTTCATAGATTTTTTTCTCTCCTCCTTTCCTTCTTAAATATCACTTTTGAAAAATAATAAAAAATCTTGTTTCACCAATGAATGTTTCTTTTCTTCTATTCTGTTCTTATGAGCTTTTCATACTTGTGCTTTGAAAATATTGGAGTGGTTGGTCTTCTTGATTGAGTTCCTTCATTTTCTTTCTTGCAGCCATGATATATTTTGATTGTTAGATAATGTTTTGAGCATCAGTTCTCTCAGCAACTGCATTTAGTACTGTTTCACCTGTGACCAGCCATTTTGTGAATCTAGCAATAAGTAGAAAATCTGAAAGCACATTGAATGGACTGCCAATTAAACTACAGGGCACTAAAATACTTCAAAATGAAAGCATTATGGCTTTTCTTGAAATTACTTGCAATTTTCAGAAAGCTAAAGTACTAATCTTCTGAACCTTGTTCATGGCATAAAAATATAACAAAACGAAAAGTAAAACTGTATTTTTGCAGAAAGAAAAACGTAAAAAAAAGCTTAAATAGAAATAGCCAGTCTTTAACAAGTCACTCTTGCTTTCCAGAAACATGTGAAATAAATATGTAAAATATTATTTTTTTCTGAAAAATAACATACAGGTTGCATTTTATTTATTAAAAAAACATTTTTTCATGTTGCACAGCCCAATTTATTAATTAAATCACTCTCTCCTATAAACTTCGTCCTGCAAGTTGAAGCTTGTTTGTTCTAGACACCAACCTAAAGCTTAAATATTAATATTTAAATTATTCCTGGGAATTATATTACTGCAAACTACATGATTTTGTGTAGCCATTAATAAGTAAGAAGTACTTAACTCCTTATATGTTTAGTCTGGGAAATATCTCATATCCAATCTTTTCAAGAAAAGTAATCTATACCCTATAGATTATATATATATATATTATTTGTTCAATTACTGAGTTTTATATTTAAATTCATATCTACATTCTATAGATGTTGACTTTTCATCTTCCAGTTGTTATTTTAGTGTAATTTGGAAGAAAAGCCTCATAGCAGATGTCTGTAATAGATACCCCCCCACAGGTTTAGATTTTATGGAATTTCTCAGCCAGAATGGCTATTATTAGAAATTTTGGGATGTTGGAAGATGAGATAGCTTTTCTTAGGAGGGACAAATATAATATTTAGTCATTACCTTTCCCAAGACTGTTGGTCTACAATAACATTTTCTCCTGGGAATCATATAATACTAAGCAATAAAAAAACAGGACAAATTATAGTGACCCTAATAATTCCACATATATTCATAGCTCAGAGTGCTATATTAATATGTAGTTTGTGGAAGGAGAAGGTAAACATTTCCCCCTTTTTTCAGGGACACCATCAGCAAGTACATGATCCTAAAGTCAGTTCTATGTATTAATCATAAAAATACTGTACATTTACTTGTCATCTTTGTTTTATATGGTATTATAAAGGGAATGAAGTTAATCACTGTGCCAGGATGAGTGCTGAATGATTCTCCCAGACATGCTATATGGGCACCAGTTGCTTCTCTGGGTAATTTACAAGCTTCCCTGCTGTATGATAAAGCACAGGTGCTCAAGCTGTCACCTAGAGCAATGATTTATTAGCTTTTGGAGTATTACAGTCCTTATGTAGCAGACATAAAAATCAAGTGAATGTATACAGAAATAATACGTTTTCTGAAGATGACCCATGGAGACTCTTTAACTGCTCCTGCCCTTTTACTACCATTGTTGGTTTTGCCATCTCTTCTCATTATTTCAAAACCCAGGATTCACATTCTGTCTTAATTCGTAAGCAGCCAAGGCTGCTTCGGTGTTAGTTTTATTGCTGTGGATATCTACTTGAAATGTCATACCACTAAGGAGCCAAGGATAACACAGAAAAGAAGAGACACCCTGGGGCAAAATGGGATCATCAAGAAATTTTGAAGGCTGCAGCAAATCTTTTCTAATCTGTCTTTCTTTTTGGCATCATTGGCATATGGAGATAATTTGTCTGTTTTCAATCCAGTCAGAGCATATTTTTTTTACATGAGAAAGCTTTTTCAAGCAAATCTATTCAAAAGTCTCATCTTCCAGCATGCCTGACAGTGATGGCCAATCAAAGCCATTGTTTGTTGATTATTTGAATACCCTTTGAACATAGTCAAGAAATCTTTAATTACTATTAAATGCCGGCCAAGTATGGACAGAGTGGGGAAATTCAGTCAATCAAAGTGTAAGAGTAGTGTGGATGTTGAATTTTAATGAGATTTTTTTTCCTAATGAGATGTTATTTTAGGAAAAATAAATAGAGCAAGGTGAGTTAGGTATTAATAGAGAAGTCATTCAAAGAAGAAAGACATGGTAAGAGCACAAGCCTTGCTAACAAAAGGAGAACATTGCATGACTGAATTGATAATTTTCTATCTCACTCAGAGTTTTAATCCTATGTGTGGTCCTGTCATAATTTTGTTTTGAAAGACAAATCATTTCACCGAACAGTATTACTCTAGTCTTATGGAATGCAATCCTTTTCTAAGCATAATGAAACTACCTACAACCCACCCACATAATTCATCTGTTGGCTTTTCTTACTACATTTTTAGTATCAGTGTAAAGTAACAAAGTTTATTACAATACTGCAATAGTATTGTACTGTAAAGGTAAAGGCAATTTTTTTGAAACCTGGAGCCTTGACTCTTTACATCAGTCTTGTATTTTCCAGATACATTAGAAGCACAATGTTCGGTATTTATAAATTAGAACAGCTGGGAATTGTTTGAATCCCTCACATATACAAAAGATTGTGAGAATTTTGTTTTAAAAATGTTTATTCAGTTGATTCAGCTGTTTAGGAAGATCAGCCAGTTCTACATGGTACAGTGCTTCTTTTTTCTTTGGTTGAATCTGTCAGCCATATACTCAAAGGGTCAGAATCCTAGTAATATGACTTAATATGTGGCATGTGGGAAAGCATATGCATAATTCACTTTTATCTAGGATTTTAAAAAAGAAGTAAATTCTATGTAATAATCTTATATTGTTTGATTATCCAACCTTTGGAGTATTTCACCCCAGTGCACAAATTAGCCATACACCACAGAGGTCAATATGTGCTAGCATCAATTTATGAAGGCTTTGCTCCTTGACACTACAATAAATAAAGGAAGATTTGCTTTGGTTTGACAGCTGATGACCCTCACTTTGTCAAAGACTAGGAGTACTTATCTCAAATGATCTAAGCCCCAGAGCTCACTGCAACAGCATTGCCAAAAATTATTTAAGAGTTGTTAATCTTATTTTGTGAAGCTTCTTCTCCAGCAATATTAAATTGTTAACTAAGGCATACAAAACTTTTGCCAGACCAATTGTTGAATACAGCTCATCCAACTGGAACCCACACTGTATATCGGACATGAACACAATTGAGTGGGTTCAGAGGTATTTCTCAAGAAAAGTACTTCACTTCTCACTCACAATTCCCTATGCCTCCAGGCTTGAATTTTGGGACTGGACAATCTGAACACCTAAGGTCTGATCTAAGCATAGTTCACAAAATTGTCTGCTGTAACATCTTGCCTGTCAACAGCTTTTTTCAGCTTCAACCACAATAATACATGGGCAAACAACCAAAACAAACAAGGTAGACCACTCCAAACTCATTGGAAAAAATACTTCAGCAACAGAGTGGTCAATGCCTGGAATGCCCTACCTGACCCCATAGTTAAAGCCTCAACCCCTCATAGCTTCAACCTCAAGCTATCATTCCATTCCTAAAATGTCCATAAAGGGGGCATGCATATGCACACCAGTGTACCGACCATCCCTGTCTTACTGTATTAATCTGTATTTACTTCCTTTGTTCATGTTTATGTTCATACATAAAGCAGAACCTAACATTCTTTGGTTCATCAAATGCCATTTTATTTCATATTGCTGTATTTTTTCTTTACTATCTAGCCAATCTTGGCTAATCCTGAAAAGAAAATCTAAATAGACACTATTATTGCTTGGATAGAGATAATTAAAATATTCATGGAATATCCCTGGAGAAAGGACATATTACTTTTGTACTAATTTTTGGAAAAATTACATGGACATAGAGTATGTCTTGAATTTGAGTTGACATTATTTATAGTCTTGCAACATGTCTTTGCTGTTTTCAGCTTTTATTTTAATTGACTAATATTTGTAATTTAAAATATATTATATTGGGTTCATAATTTTAGAGATTTGTTTAATGATAGTATTTAAGATATTTGGTAATGTATTGTTTGAGAAAGCACATTTTTAATTCCATAAATATGCAACTTTGTTGCAAAGAGAGAAATTTTAATATTCATTCAAGAACATTTGAATAAGGCTTTAAAAGATATAAAATGCAACAAAATGAATGTGAGATGGAACACAGATTAAATTAAGTCAAAGTTGCTAGACTCATAATTTGGCTGTGATGATACAGAAAAGAAAGAAACAGGTTGTAAATAAAAAAGACAAGGTTGTTTTTATTGTACAGGGATTCACCAAGAGATGAGAATCAGTTAGGAAATGTTGGGACACTTCTCATGTTTTGGCTGGAACTAAACTATATTCATTTAAGTGGAGGATCTCTATAAACATAACTCACCAAAATGAGAAAGGTGATAAAAAGCCTTTTTTTTTTTAAAAGCAGGGATAAATTACAAAAAGCTCTTATCCTAGTTTCAGATGAAGTGGGTTTATATAATAAATATTTTTGTAACATTTAGTTACCTTAGTCCAGACAGCTCAATTAGGCTGTTACAATAAAATACTGTACAACTTTGTGCACTTTTGAGCACTTAACGTGACTGAAAGGCTGTTAGCAAGAAATCTCAGAGAGAATAGGTGCTGTCGAGTGTTTAAGGAAATTGAATTGGCACTGTATTTAACTTCAGTTCTGAAAACTAGTAGATAGGATTCTTGGGTAATTTAATTATATTGTCATTCTGAAGTTTCTTTTCTTAGTTAATATGGTACAATACTAAAAAGGAGGAGGGGGATTTTGTCAAGCATGATGACTGTATTCAAAGTGTCTCAAATCATGACCAGTTAGGAATAGCCCCTATTGTAGATGAGCCAGTTGGAATGTGCACCAAATATCGTGTATGCAGAAGCATAGCTCATATTTCACAAAGAATGGGAAGGCACTTTCAGATTAAGGCTTCACTTACTCTCTTTCAATCCTTAAATGTTATGAAGAAAGGATTGATCACCATTTCCACCACAGTAGTAGAACTGCCAAAGAAAATCTAAAAGTGATTCAGTGTCCAAACTGGGCAAGCTGCATATCTTCAGCACTTTGATGAAGAAAATCATATTGTTTTCAGAATGCAGACTGTCTCCTTAAAGAAAAACATGGCTCCAATAAAGTGAATATTTGTAGCTCAGAGTTGGAGTGAGAGGTCCTTGGTGTTCCTTAACCAAACTAAGTAATAGCATCAAAGCTAGTAAGGAATGGGATTTGCTTTCAGTTTGGATTCTAATAGCTTGCCCTGTCAGTGTTTGTGGGGGTGATCCTAGTGGTTCTTTAGTTGGGCTGTTTTTGTTGGCTTGTTTGGCACTTCTTTGATTGGGGTATTGTTTACTTGCTTGTTGGTGTGTCTGCTAATTGGTGTTTATGCTTCTGTTCTGCCAGTTTTCTGCTTGATAAACAAACAGAAAACTGACAAATATTCTGACAAAAAAATTGGCAAAGATTTGTCAAAAGACTGAAAAAAAATTCTGACAAATATTCTGATAAAAGATTTAGACAGAAGACTGGCCAAATGCATCCCTGAACACCAACTAACAACTAAATTAGATAAAAATTATTTAATTTCATGACACATGGATATAAACTGTAGTTTCAAGTGGAAAACTCTGATCATCCTAGACCAAAACAAGTCCCAAATTGGAATTAATATAGCTTGCTGTACAACAGGATGTGAGAAATACAGAATTGGATCTCAAGGTATATCATGCAGAGGTTGCAAGAAGCTACAGTACTATATTCAAGAACACTGTATGACTTTTTTACAAAGGCTTGTATGGTAATGTTTAAATTCCATCACAGGTAAATTCCATGTTTGGGAGAAGGAATTTAGAACAATGCTTGCTGGTTAAGTTCCAATAGACATACATGTATTTAGGTTCCTTGTCCTTACGCAATAATAGCATACACCCTGCTTAATTTTCTGGATTGCTTTGTGTTCTATTTTGCTATTCAGTTCTTAGTTCTTAGTATTTTTTGTGTGTTCTATTACATTTACTTAATTAGTCAGCTCTTAATTGGTTTGGACATATCATGATTCTAAAATACTTTGAACTGGAACTGTAGCAAAAACTATTGTGCTTGATCTGTATTATGGAATAACCTGATTTATACCATCCATAATCTTCTGGTTGCTGGTCAAAGAATTTGATTTGTAGGTAGACACTTTTATTTTAAAACCAATGGTTACAAAGATAATTATGTATGATTTGAAAAGAAATTAGATCCGTAAATGAGGGAAATACCAATTTTACCATGGAAAGCAAGAAAAAGGTTATATTTTCTATGTATAGATAATAAGATAGATTCTTATCATAAATGGGAGTTATCCATATGCAGCCTTCTACAACCACTGTATCTTACAATTTGTTAGATTCTTTCAAGTATCTGTTGGAAAAGACAGACAAACAGCAAATGGGAATGATAATTTATGCTGATAGTAGTTGTTAGTTTTCTATTGTCATATCAAATTGAAATTGTTCTTCCCTGACTAATAAAGAACAGCTATGAAGAAAGTTTGCAGAGCAATTGTGTTAAGCCTGGTTTCCCCAACCAGGGTTAGGGAGACAAGCTAAACAGAATGTGCAGCTTAGTCAGATAGGCACACAGATAAATGAGTGAGCTAAGCTTGTATGTTTATTAACATACAGTAAAAATGACAGATACGCTTGTGCTATCAAATATATAGTTTATTCCATTATGAGTTCATAGCATAGTCAAAATAACAGTCCAATAGTCATGTATCATTTAGTCAGTCCATTCAGGGATATTCAGTTAGCAAAGTCCGTGTGGAATACCCTATGTCAATACACTTACAAGCCAGTCCTTTGTTTTCTCTCCCGTTCGAGCAATGCAGTCTTGTGTCCTTGCAGTAATCAGGTTTCATCAAAGCCAGAGAGAGAGCAAGCTGTAGCCTTGCTTCTTTTAAAGTGCTTTCACAACCACTCCCTTAATTACTATCCCACAGTTAAAGTTGCAGACACTTTAACATACAAACTATGATTACATATTATTATTTACCTAAACCAGTTAGGGTAAAACAATGTTATCCCTAACAAATTGCTATTGCAATAATGTCCTGTCATATACACAATATAAAACAATATGAAAGATATTGTCATCAAACATTATTTTCTAATGTGCACATTAAATGGATTGAAGCCTTTTTAATAATATTTTCTTCTTGCATAGCAAGATAAAATGTCAGTGTTTTCTGGGTATTTGGCAAGTAGAAACAATCACTTTTATATAAACATTCATTTTTATCATCAATATGTTTTTGTTGTACTGCAAATATTCAGACAGTATGTGTTCCAAAGACGCTTTTCAGGAGGCAACTGGACTTTCTTGTTTTTTCTTTTGAAAACATTTCTCTTCTCATCAAAGAAGATTCTTCAGCTCTGTCAGGATAGTGGGGAATGGAAGGATTTAAATTTCTTATAGACAGCTTCTCCCACACTATTCAAAAAGTGTTCATCCCAAATTGTATAGCTATAGTATTGTACTGCAAATTGTACTGCAATTGTATTGCAGACTACAGGAACTAGGAGCATTACTCGGGTGACCTCGAGGACACAGATACACTTCTAAGTGCTTCAATGACTCTCTAAAAGGATACAAATTACCAGTTGTCTGTAAGGAATATAAATTCTTCCATTCCCCACTATCCTGTCAGAACTGAAGAAGCTTCTTGGATAAAAAGTGAAACGTCATCAAAAGAAAAAATAAGAAAGTCCAGTTGCGTCCTGAAAAAGCACCTTTGGGACAACCATAACCTGGATTACTGAGAATCTCTATAGAATTGGTTTCTGGCTGTAGGGTGCAGTGCTCATCTCTGTCACAAAGCCGAGGAGCCAGTGCTGTCTGAAGATGTCTCTGTGGTCATGTGGCCAGCATGACTAAATGCTGAAAGTGCACGGAACGTTGTTACCTCCCACCAAAGTGGTCCCTATTTTTCTACTTGCATTTTTACATGCTTTCAAACTGCTAGGTTGGCAGAAGCTGGGACAAGTAACAGGAGGTCACTCTGTTACATGGTGCTAGGGATTTGAACTGCCTAACTGCCTAAATATATAAATATATATGCAAATTCTTTTCTCCTCCTATTTTTCCCACAACAATAACCCTGTGAGGTAGGTTGGCTGAGAGAGAATGACTGACCTGAAGTCACCCAGTTTTTTTTTCATGTCTAAGGCAGGAACTAGAACTCATATTATCCTGGTTAATAGCCTGGTGGCTTAACCACTAGACCAAATTGGCTGATGTTTGATGTTGTAACTATGTATCATTGCAACTATGTATCATTGCAACTATGTATCATTCATGTGTTTGCAACATTGTATCATTCACGTGTAATCATTAACTTCTGTCTCTTCAGTGACCTTTGCAAGGCACGTACAAGGGACAAGGAGCTAGACGGTTGTTAATAAGCTTATCCACATTGTAAATAATCTGTCCGGTATGCAGCTTTGTAAACATGCACATCCTGATGAGATTACCATGTTTGACTTGAGCTTTGATTAAATCATTTTCTTGTAAAAAAGCACAATAAAAGAGCGTGTGCCAAGACATTTGGGGCGCGCTCATCAAGAGGAAACCTCGCTTCCTGTCGTTTCTCTTCCCTTCGCTCCCTATCATGAGCCGCCCATTTGATGCGGGATGGCAGATACCGCATTCTGGTGACCCCGACGTGATTCCCTAAGGGGGATACGTAGTGACGCGCCCATATCTTATCAGCTCGATGGGAGCTGTGCATCGCCAGGCCTGAAGCGAATTGCACGTCATCGGATCTGAAACACGGTTTCGACTTTCGTAAGTATCGGTGGAAACTTTTCTCAACAACAGACGCAGCATCTGAAGGAATTGAGGGAGTTAGTCACTTCTTCTAAATATTCTGCTAATTTAAAGGGCTCGCCTGTAAAAATGAAACCTATTGCTACATTATTGGCTTATGTGTGGCAACATTGTCCCAATTATTCAGAGGAAGGGTCCTTAAAAATTTCCACTTGGCAAAAAATTGGTGAACATCTCCATAGTCCTCCTCGTGCACCTATTGGCATTTTGGTCACTTGGAGGAAAATTATGGAGGCTTTAATGGTCCATTATAAAATAGAAGCAGGGAGTGTGTTTGAATCTCCCCCGCCAAGTTATTATAACTTTTCAATTTTCTCTAACTCAGGCAGAAGCTGCTGCCATTATTCAACAATGCCCCACATGTAGTAAGCAAGGACATTCCATTCCCATAGGAGTAAATCCTAGAGGATTAAAAGCTTGTGAAATTTGGCAAATGGATGTAACTCAGTATCCACCTTTTGCCCCTTGGAAATATTTGCACGTTTCCATAGATACATATTCAGGGTTTATTCTGGCCACCCCTCAAAGGGGAGAAACTGTAAAACATGTCATCAATCATTCAATTCGTACCTTTGCCTCGCTGGGACGTCCAAAAGAAATAAAAACTGACAATGGACCTGCCTATACAAGTTCTGCTTTCCAGGACTTCTGTAACAGATGGGATGTAACCCACAAGTTTGGAATTCCCTACAACAGCCAGGGGCAGGCTATTGTGGAACGAACGAACTTATCTCTGAAAAGTGCTCTTGATCGATATTCGTTGCGGGAAAACCCCCCGAACCTCCCAGCATTGCAAAATTCTCTTAACATTTGTCTTTCCACTTTCAACTTTCTCAATCTGACTGGCATTCCTCCCACTTCTGCTGCTTCGCGTCATTTTTCCTCCCCCTCACCCCCGCCTAACAGACCTCTGGTATATTATCGCAGATTGCCAGATCCTGCCTGGCAGGGTCCCGCTGAGCTTCTCACTTGGGGACGAGGCTACGCTGCGATCTTACTGCCAGACAAAACCACTTGCTGGATCCCTGGTAGGGCGGTTAGACCCTATCATGGGAATTCCTCCGCTACATCTGAATCTTAAAACTCTTCCTGATATTCTTGCCTATATCTTCTTTGCAATTTCTACCTTACTTCAACAAAACCTATGCTTCCTGTCAAAAGACTATTCGTGTTAAAACCATTTCATTAACAGAAGGCTATTATACTTGCTCCATGTGGGTACGTCATGAAAATGCTACCCGTAGTTTTCAATCTGTCACTTCTGTTTTATTTAAAGAACACTCTACCACTCGCTCTTTTGTTCTTTCTTTACTCTTCCTATGGAAAGGAACCTTAAAATCTTTTCCTCTATTCAATCTAAAACATAGGGGGACCTAAATGTCCTTCTATTGTATTCTGGGTTTCCCCACCCCAACTAACATCCTTGATGAATTACCAAATTAATCTTTATTGTCATTATTGTAATTATTATCCTTTTTCTACTAATTGAATTCCCTCCTCATTTCGCAAATGTTCTACAACTAACTTGTCCATAGCCCTCTCTCCTGCTTGTGATGTTTTTATATACCCGAACTCTGATCCTGTCAACAAACGACGCTTCAAAAGAACTGTCCATGACGATCCGCAGAAGCCTCATAGAAGAGATAATATTGCTTGGACTATAACTGACTTTCAAGGCGTTCGTTTAAGTTCTACAACCAATTTTTCTCGCATAGAAGACTTCTACCCACCACTTCAATTCGATTTGGCAGACGCACCCACACAACCAGGGGATATCCTGCAATCTACACCACTTCAGGAGGAACTTTAACATCACGCCTGAAAGGAATGTATTTTATCCCTGGCAATAATTTTGTTTGGACTTGTTCCACCGGTCTCATGGCATGTGTCCACGGGGATGAAATTGTTAAATCCAAATCATTTTGCATTCAAGTATGGCTTGTGTGTGTAACTCTGATGATTTTATATCCCTACAGGTACCCATGGAACAGCCCCTCTTGCAAAATCGTAAAGATTTAGATCTGTTATTTTTTATAAAACAAGGGGGATTGTGTGCTGTGCTTAAAGAAGAATGTTGTCTTTATGCTGATAGCAGGGGGGGGGTTGTTTTCTCTTTCGCCATGGTTTACAACCTTTTTAACTGCATTGGCAGGATCATTAATAATCACTATATTGATATATATTATAGGACCTTGTTGTTTTAATAGAATATTGCAATTTTTTTTTTAAAAAAAAATCAATTATCCTCTGCTGATGTTAATGTGCTATTGCAAGCTCATGTTATATCCTCAACACCGGACGAAAAAATGTCATTGCTGAGTTACCGCTCCTTGGAGAACCCTGACGCTGACGGGTCGCACTCTTACCTAGATGACGGGGACGGCAAACATTTCAGAAAAATGGTTCCTGTCTTCTTGGACGAGGAAGAAGACTCGTTTTCACTTTTCACTTTCCTTCGCTGCTTCCGACTCTTCTTTGGGAGCGATGTTATTTTTTGTAAGTTTAAATTCCAGGGTACCTTAGTTGTTGCTTTTACAATTTAACCCAGTCAGCCAAAACTTTCACTTCTTATCTTCCTCCTGCACATTCTTTTCCGGTCAAGTTCTTCTTTGTGGTGGCCATTTCTGGCCACCACTGTAACCGCCTTCGGGAAAGGGAGTAATGGCCAGCTAAGGAGGAGAGATGCAGCTCTCCTCAACCCTGCTGGTGGTCTCCCCCCTCTTCATCACCTCTACAGGGTGGCTTAGCCCCGAAACCAGCAGGCTCGGGACGCTCCAGCGGCGGGCCCAGACAGAAACCACGCACGATTGCAGATTTCTGTCTGTCGCCAAAGAAACTTCAAACTGGAAGTCCAGTAATATATTCATCTTGATTGTTGATATTCTCCCTATTAATGACAGTTGTAAATTTTCCCATTTCGCCAAGTGTCAACACTTATTTTTGTTGTAGGGAAGAAAATATTGATTAATACAGATAAATAATATTGTTTTATTCTCTTCTAACACACAAACACATAAAAAGTCCCATAGTCTTTAAGAAATGAAACCAGCAGGATCACTGAATTTGCATAAATCTTTGTTTTTTAAAAAATTAAAGTCTCTAAATATGTGCACTCTTACTCTAAGTTTGTCTACATTATTTTTATAGTCCCATATAATTATACTATTAAAATCTTCAGATCTACATTTCATTTCTTTTTTTCTTGCACAAAAGTCAAAAGTTGTTTCCAAGTAGAAATAAAATTGGTATTTTTAAAATCAAATAATTATGTTTAATTTCATCATCTCCATCTATTCCATCAACTTCACTATCCATTCTTTCATTGCAGGTATTTGTAAATCTTTCCCTCCTTGTGCATGTAAAGTTTTCTTGCTGCTCTCATATACAAAAGCAAAGTTTCCTAAGATGTTTCCATTTGTTTGTCTATTAAACTCAAAAGAAAAGTCTCTGGTTTCAATTGTACATTCATTTCTGAAATTGTCTAAATCAGAATACATACTTGATCCAAATATTTTATAGCTTCCTTGTATATTCACCAAAGATTTAAAAAAATATCTTCAATTTGACTAGATTTCCAATAAATATTTTAAATGCCCTGGTACATTTTTAACAATTTATCAGTGTTATATACCGCCCTTCTTCTCAGATCTTCTCAAATGTCTAAGAATTTTTTTTTATATATGTCACTGCACAGTGTATTTCTCATATGTTACAAGAGAACAGCTTTATAAATTTTTAGAGAAGCATTGAAAAGTTTATTGATAATATTGTTCATATCCTTCAATGTGTAATATGAGTCCCACTTTTAGTATGCAAAAGGAGAAATAGAGAAACTTGAAACTTTTTTATTTGTTTTCAAATTTATATCCCATCACAAGCATAAGGTTTCCCCCCCCCCCATGTGGAAGGGCAATGTGCTTAGCAAAAATACAGGCACCTCTCCCCCGCTCGCCATTTGAACTTTTTTCTAGCATCAGCATAGCAGAGTGGCTGATAAAGCTGCAACCTTGATACAGGTACGAGAAGAGATGAGAGAAAACAAGTGTGTTTCAGATCTCTGCAGCTACAAACTGAGAGGAGGAGCCAAACAAAAGAAAACATTGGTCCTTCAGAAGAAGTAGATTATCCAAAAGAGAATTTTTTTTTTTGCCAATGATGCAAATACTAATCAACCAACCAATCAAGGCAATTTTAAACACAATTCCACAGAATACCACAAGATTTGGTTCTGAGTAAATGTACCTAGAATAGAAGTAAATTACCCCAGTCATTATAACTGAATGGTGTTATATACTGTCCTTCCTTTCAGACATTTGGCAGACTTTGGCAGACTCCTGGCCCTATACATTTCTTGTCAATGTATAGATATAGCGAAAAAGGGACACGGTGGCTCGGTGGCTAAGATGCTCAACCTGTTGACAAGAAAGTTCAGTGGTTTGAATCCCTTGTAGAATATAAGAGAATGATAGAGAGAGGAGGTTGGGGATAAAAGAAATATACAGGCCAAACAAGGCAAAGCACAACATCAAAATGGTACAAGAGCTGTACGTGTGGGCCATTAACCGAAAAAGAAGTCCCAGAGAGAGAAGATAGAATAGGCTCAAGAAAGAATCTTTATGCATACCAGCAACAGTATACAGAATAGTATACAGTTAATTGTAAAAAAGCACTAGGTAATAGAGTAATAGGTAGTATGTGTTAAGTACTGAGCATGGGCGCGAAGAATGGAGACGAGCTGGTGAAATAGTGAACTTCAAAACTCTTTATTAACATGGTGTGTCAGCTCAGCTCAATGGCTGCAACGGGCCTCCTTTTATAGGCAACTTATTAACTATTCAACCAATGAAAACTTGGGAGCGCTAACCAATGGGAGAGGCTCATTAATGGCCAATCAGATTCACCTGAATGGACCAATCTGATGTCGCCATTAACGGCCAATCAGAAGTGCAGGGCCAGAACCCTGCACTTGACTTCAAGCTCTTGATAACTTTATTAACACATTTATGCATTCACAACACCCCTTCCCCCTGGGTTCCGTTTACGGGGTGCGGTTACGTAGTCCTTGAGGTAGGCCGGTTGTTTTGTTAGTCTATTTGATTTCCGTATTGCACCCGGTATTTGGCTGCAATCTTGTTGAGGTAGGACGTTATCTGGCGAAAGGGGTGTCTCTAACTCTGAGTTCAAATTCTCGTTGTCACCAACATCTTTGGTATCACCATGAGGCAAGCTCACTCCCATCCCCAATTCTTCTTCACGTGTTTCCATTTCACTGTCGTTTCTATCATTAAAACTTTCTGCTATTCCAAGTTCATCTTCTTCCGTATCTCCTCCCCCCTCAGTTTGGATATCAGGGGACTCGGAGATTCCTGACTGTAGCCTTGATCGTAGCTGATCAATGTGGTGCTTCCATAGTCTATTATCACTGTTAAGCCTGGTTTCCCCAACCAGGGTTAGGGAGACAAGCTAAAACAGAATGTGCAGCTTAGTCAGATAGGCACACAGATAAATGAGTGAGCTAAGCTTGTATGTTTATTAACATACAGTAAAAATAACAGATACGCTTGTGCTATCAAATATATAGTTTATTCCATTATGAGTTCATAGCATAGTCAAAATAACAGTCCAATAGTCATGTATCATTTAGTCAGTCCATTCAGGGATATTCAGTTAGCAAATTCCGTTTTGAATATCCTTTGTCAATTCACTTACAAGTCAGTCCTTTGTTTTCTCTCCCGTGCGAGCAATGCAGACTTGTTTCTTTGCAGTAATCAGGGATCATCAAAGCCAGAGAGAGAGCAAGCTGCCATCTTGCTTCTTTTAAAGTGCTTTCATAACCACTCCCTTAATTACTATCCCACAGTTAAAGTTGCAGACACTTTAACATACAAACTATGATTACATATTATTATTTACCTAAACCAGTTAGGGTAAAACAATGTTATCCCTAACATTCTCCCCTTTTAGGAAATAATAATATATCTATTTACATCTTTAAATCATATTTGTTACAACTTTCTTTAAACTTAGTTACTCCTTGAGCTTTTGTAAATTGGTCTGCAATGTTTTCTTCCGTCATGCAGTATTCCAATTTAATTAGTCCATTCTTTACAGATTCTCTAACATTTAAGTATCTTAAATCAGTATGCTTTGATCTAGTTTTTACAGCAATACTAGTAGCTAATTTTATAGCTGCTTGATTATCCTCGTACACAATAATGGAATCTTTTACAGTTATACCCATGTCTAATAATAACTGTTTGTACAAAATCAAATCAGTGCATAATAATGACAGACATGAAAATTCCGCTTCCATCGTGGACAAGCTAATATGCTGTTGTCTGATTGACCTCCACCCTATTAATGTTTTACCAAATAATATAGCCATCCCAGATGTTGATTTTCTTGTGTTTATATCAGTTGCAAAACTTGCATCTGCATAGGCACTAAGACTCAAATCACCCTTTGGTTCTATATACAATGCATGGTTCATTGTTCCTTTAAGATATCTTAAAATTCTCTTTAATGATTGCCAATGACATTGATGTGGATCTGAATTAAAACGTGCCAGCTGATTTACACTATAAGCTATATCTGGCCTTGACCAATTGCTGATATATGATAAGCTGCCAATCAAAGATTGATATATTGACTTATCAAGTTTGGGACTTTGATCATCAGTTTGGCAAACTTCCTGACTCATTGGAGTCTTTGCCGGTTTACAAAGTTCCATTTTAAACGTTTTAATTAATTGGCAAATTTTATCTTCTTGAGATATCTTAAAACCATTTTTTGTTTTGTTAATTGTCAATCCTAGATACTTTTTAATTTCACCTAAATGCTTTAATTTTATCTTTTTGGCTAATAATGATATAATCTCATTAACTTCATTATTAGTCTTAGTTATCAAAGCAATATCATCTGTAAATAATAACAATAATGACACCGTTCCATTATTTTCTCTTTTAAACACACATGGACCTGCTCAACCAGATTTAAAACCTATATTGTTTAACTCTTTCACAATATATTGGTTCCACTCAAACCCAGATTGTTTCAACCCATAAAGACTCTTTTTGAGTTTCCAACAATCATTACTATTTACTTTATTGTCTTTTATACCTACTGGTTTTCTTAAATATATAGTGTGCTGCAATGGTGCATGTAGATAAGCATTTTCTACATCTAAATGGTTAATGACATAGTTTTTCTTAGCTGCCCACACTAATGCTGCTCTTAAAGATGTTGCTTTAAGACTTGGTGCAAAAACTTCATCGTAATCAGATGCAGTTTGATTAAATCCTTGAGCTACTAACCTAGCCTTATGGGTAACAGTCCCATCATTTCCAGTTTTTACTTTAAATATCCATTTGCACCCAATGGATTTTTCTCCTGGAGGTATTTTAGCATCTTCATAAACTTTCATTACCTTTAATGAATTTAGTTCTTTTTCCATTGCCTTTTGCCAATTCTCCTGATCCTTAGCAGGATACATCCTAAGTTCATCTATACTAGTTGGAACTTTAGTTACTTGGCAAACTATACTTGCTTGATACCTATCAGGTGGTCTAGTTACACGTGTAGTACGTCTAGGTATTACAGGACTTACAGGTGGACTTTAATTTATTAACTCTTCTTGATTATCTAACTCTTCCTGATCAACTGTTTCCTCTTGTTCTGGTCCTATTTGCTCTTCTTGGACTTCTTCTTTAATTGGACTCTTCTTATAACTATTCTGTTCTTTCTGCCTTTTGTAGGGTTCAACAATTACTTCATTATTTAAATCTTGCTCTAATCTATTCCATCCTACATGTTCTAGGAATTTAGCACTAGCACTGGTGTAAACTCTAGATGTACCTGGTTCCCAGAATCTATAAGATCTATGATTAGATGTATATCCTACAAAATATAATCTTTTAGCTCTATGTTGTCCTTTGTGTCTAAGTTGTGAAGGGATATGCACCCATGCTGGTGCTCCAAATGTGTGCAAGTAACTTAAATCAGGTTTTGTACCATGCCACAGTGTGAATGGTAATTCACCTGTTGTTGAATTAACAACATTATTTAATATATGATTACCACACATTATTGCTTCTCCCCACAAATTGTCAGGTAATCCTGAATCAGACATCATAGTTCGTGTCATTGATTGTAATGTTTGGCCTCTTCTCTCTATAAAGGCATTATGTTGTGGCCTATATGGTGCAGACATTTTATGTTGAATACCTAACATTCTTAGTCTGTTCTGGAATTTATTATTTGTAAATTCCGTACCATTATCTGTTATAAGAGTTACTAATTTCTTTTTAGTTTTCCTTTCTGCAAATTTTATCCAATTAAAGAGATTTTGATACGTTTCAGTTTTGCTCTTCATTAAATAGCAAAACCCATATCTAGAATAATGGTCCATTATACTTAGTATGTAACGAGCTCCTCCTACACTTGGTTTTTTAGGACCTATTAAATCTGCAAATACTACCTCTAAAGGCTCTTTAGTAGTAAATCCATCAACTCTATTAGCCGGTGTGACCTTGGCTTTGATTGCAAATATTACATTGCAAATACTTATTACAAGGTTTCAAACTTATTCCCTTAGATAATTCAACAGTTTTCTTAAGCATTTTAAAATTTAAATGCCCTAGCCTTCGATGTAACAAGTGAATACATTCATCATGAGGTTTCTTATTTTCATAAACTGTGTTAGCCACCTTTAAACCATCATCATTTAACACATATAATTCACCTCTTAAAGATGCAGTAATTTTCTTATCTTCTTTCTCAATTATGCAGTTATCTCCCCTAAATGTAACTACATATCCTAGTTTAACTAAAATTCTAACTGAAATTAAATTAAACTTAAGTTGTGGTACATATAACATTTTTACATTCTCTTTTATAAAAGAACAATATGCTATACCTTGACCTTTAGCTTTCAGTTTCCAGCCATTGGCTAACGATATCTGCTGTGTACTCTTGGACATTTTAATAAAATGTTTCTTATCATTTGTTATACAATGAGATGCTCCACTGTCAACCACCCATAAATTATTTTTTACAGCTCCGTTAGTATACATGGCTAACTCTAAATTTTTATTTTTCTTTTGATGACTTTTTGTATTCTGGCCAGCGTTCTGGCGTTTTGCCTTTTTACAAAATCTTGCCAAATGTCCTCTTCCTCCACAATTAAAACACTTTTTAATTGCGTATGCAGTAGGAGATTCATTATCTTCTTTTTGAGGTTGCTGCCTCCTTAACTCGTCTCTTTCAAGCCTTCTTCTGGCCTCTTCAATCAATCTGCCAGTTATATCAGTTAAAGTTAGGCTTTCCTTTGGCAATATTTCAAGTGAAGTTACGTAGTTATCATATGTTTCGTCAAGTGAAGGTAGAATTATGTAAACTTGGTGTAGTTCAGAGAAAATAAGCTCTTTCTCGTGCAGTTCTTGAAAAATGCTTTGCATAGTTTTCAAATGACTCAGCATATCACCATTCTTATGGAGATGTGTACTGAAAAGTTTCCGTGTTAGATTTATGTGAGCACCAACATTATCTCGAACATAAATCCTCTTCAGCTTCTGCCAACACCCAACAGCTGTATTCTCTCCGTGGATATAAACAAGCTGCATATCAGTTAAGGTTAAAGCAATAATGCAAATTGCTTGTTCATTTTTATGCATAAATTCTTCTATCTTTAATTTATCTTCCTCATCCTCTGGATCCCATTCTTCTACGTTTGGTGGATTTTCAATTATGTTCCACAAACCTTCTCTTCGTAGAAGCAGACTACATTTCATAGACCATGATACATAGTTTGTTCCATCCAACTTGGATATAAGGGACAAACTTTGTAAATTGACTTGTGGCATGTTTTCTTATATGGATATAAAAATATAATTAATAAAACACAGCTGTCTGTTTTCTGTAATGTATAACAATACAAACTCTCACTTTTACATAAATCTGTTTTATCCTAGTTAAACTGACTTTGCAGCCTCTGGGCCCATAACCAGTGTTAAGCCTGGTTTCCCCAACCAGGGTTAGGGAGACAAGCTAAAACAGAATGTGCAGCTTAGTCAGATAGGCACACAGATAAATGAGTGAGCTAATCTTGTATGTTTATTAACATACAGTAAAAATAACAGATACGCTTGTGCTATCAAATATATAGTTTATTCCATTATGAGTTCATAGCATAGTCAAAATAACAGTCCAATAGTCATGTATCATTTAGTCAGTCCATTCAGGGATATTCAGTTAGCAAATTCCGTTTTGAATATCCTTTGTCAATTCACTTACAAGTCAGTCCTTTGTTTTCTCTCCCGTGCGAGCAATGCAGACTTGTTTCTTTGCAGTAATCAGGGATCATCAAAGCCAGAGAGAGAGCAAGCTGCCATCTTGCTTCTTTTAAAGTGCTTTCATAACCACTCCCTTAATTACTATCCCACAGTTAAAGTTGCAGACACTTTAACATACAAACTATGATTACATATTATTATTTACCTAAACCAGTTAGGGTAAAACAATGTTATCCCTAACAATCACAACACTCCACGAGGTACGATCTGGGGCCGGTTACTTGGACCACAGTTGCCTCGACCCACAACGGATCACCCGACAAGTTCTTAGCGAATACTAAGTCGCTTACCTGGAAGGTACGGCATCGCCCGCTGGATCCGTGTGGTTTCTCAGGTTCGTATGATAGGTGTAGTCAGTCGAGGTGGGAACGGAGCTTCCGTCCCATAAGCAATTCGGCGGGAGTTTTGTTGGTGACACTGTGTGGAGTGATATGCTGCAAAAGGAGTATCCGGTTTATTTTTTCTTCGATATTGTCATAGTTCATTTTGTGTAGTGTTTTCTTGACGAATTGCACCATGTGCTCGGCCCTTCCATTGGCCGCAGGATGCGCCGGCGAAGTCAGCGCATGGCGAATACTGCGGTCCGCCAGGTACTGCTCAAAGGACAATGTGGTAAATTGGGGTCCATTATCGGATACCAGAATGTCTGGTAATCCATGTGTTGTAAATAGTCTGTCTAGTTTCTTGATGACCGCTTCGGTTGTTTAATTCCTCATTTCATAGATTTTGAGCCAGTTCGAGTAGGCATCTACTATTAACAAGAATGTGTGGTCTTTGGTAGGTCCCACAAAGTCCAGATGAATACGGGACCAGGGTCCCCGCGGTGTTTCCCATTCGGTTGGGGTTGCTTTCGGTGGGGCGTTGCTTACTTCCTGGCATTTTTGACAAGCTTTGACCCACGTCTCGATTTGCTTGTCGATGCCCGGCCACCATGCGTAGCTACGTGCAAGGGCTTTCATGCGCATGATGCTGGGGTGGCCATCATGCAAGGTTCTTAGTACCACTCATTGTAGCCACTCTGGGACAACAACTCTATCTCCCCAGATAATGCAGCCCTTCTGTGAAAACAATTCCGTTTGTCGACTCTTGAATGGGGCGTAGTCATCAGGTATCTGGTCCAATGGCCATCCGCGCTCGACCCAACTGAGAACTCGTGCTAAGGTGGGGTCACATTTCGTTTCCATTGCGATATCTCAGGCTGTTAATGGCGGTGTTTGAAGTGTCTCGATCTGTCACTGTAGGTGCGGGGTCATCAATGGTCTCTGGAAGCAGTGCTCGGCTCAATGCGTCGGCGTGGGGAATGGCCTTCCTCGGTCGGTGTTGCAGCCGATAATTATAGGCAGCTAAGAATTCTGACCAGCAAGTCATTCTGGGAGATAATATATAGGGGGTTGGCTTATCTCCCGCTATTATTCCCAGCAAAGGTTTGTGGTCAGTCACCATAGTAAAGGCTCGGCCGTACACATACTCATGAAATCTCTTGACAGCAGACACAATGGCAAGGGCTTCTTTATCAATCTGACTGTCATTGCGTTCTGCTTTTGAAAGCATCTTCGAGAAATAGGCAACAGGGGCTTTGCTACTGTTTGGCAAAACATGGCTCAAAATGGTGCCTACTCCGAAAGGCGATGCATCACACGTGATCGTTAATGGCAAAGTCTCATTGTACTGCATTAGTACAGTGTCAGAAGTCAATAATTTTTTTACATTTCGAAATGCCTGCTCTTCTCTATGTCCCCATACCCAGATTGCTTTCTTGTCCAATAAACGATGTAGGGGTTCGGCTACAGTTGCTTTGTGCGGCAAGAAAACGTTATAAAAATTGATAAAGCCTAGAAACGCCTGGAGGTGGGCTTTATTTCGGGGTTTTGGGGCGTTCTTGATTGCCCTCAATTTGCTATCGGTAGGGTGAATGCCATTACTGTCAATCAAATATCCTAAAAATTCGACACGATCAGTGCATAGTTTACACTTGTTTTTCTTAACCTTAAGCCCTGCGTCTTTGAATCTCTGGAGAAGCAACCTCAGGCATTCTCGTAAAATGTTCGGGGTAGGTACAGCAATTAACACATAATCAAAGTATGGAACAATGCCTTTTATTCCTTGTAATAGTCTTTCCATCAAACTTTGAAAGATTCCCGGGGCTACGCTCACTCCGAATTGGAGTCGGGTACATTTAAAGGCACCTCGGTGCGTAATGATTGTCTGTGCCTCTGCCGTTTTTTTGTCTACCGGCATTTGTTGGTATGCCTGGGCTAAGTCTAGTTTAGCGAAGACTTTTCCGTCCTCCAGGGAATGGAGGAGGTGCTGCACCACTGGTACCGGATATGCGTTTTGTTGAAAGGCGTGGTTCAGGGTGGCTCGGTAGTCCCCACAAATTCTTATCGAGCCATCCAGCTTAATGGGTGTAATGATTGGGGTCTCCCAGGGAAAGTGATCAGTTGGTTCTAACACACCCTGGGCTATCAATTTATCAAGCTGCTCGTCAATCTTCGATTTAAGGGCAAATGGCACTCGACGAGGCTTAAGGTGGATGGGAGCTATTTTGGGATTGAGGTTAAATGATATCGGGGTCCCCTTGTACTCACCTAGTTTTTCTGCAAAGACGTCCTTGAATTCTTGGACGAGGTCCTCTTCCCAGTTACTGCTACCGATTCGATGGATGCCTGTCACCTCAATTCCGAGCGGAGCGAACCATTGGAGGCCTAGCAGACTAGGCCAGTCCTTGTCGATCACAGTCAGGGGTAGGAATGCTGTACGATTCTTGAATGATACCCGGACTCGACTGGATCCTATGACTGGAATCCGATTCCCTTGATAGTCTTTGAGTATGAGTCTTTGGAATTGGAGATCTTGTCACCGGATGGTAGGGATGAGTTGCTTGAGGGTTTTCCATGAAACCATCGAGAGAGACGATCCTGAGTCGACTTCCATCAGGCAGGGCTGGTTTTTGACAGCCACTTTCACTCGGATCTTCTTAGCATCCAAAGAGGAGGTGTGACCGATCGTGATAGTTTGGTGAGCCTCTTCTCATTTCGTGGGGTGGTTTATGGTTTTGTTTCTGTAGGAGTGGTTATTCCATTGGTGGTTCACTGGTTCTCACCTTACAGGACAGCTTCCTGTCGGTTGGCGAAAGTAAGCTCCCCTCGAGGGCTGGCTGGGTCCTATTTGGCTTCTACAGACCCATCCGATATGGCCTCGTTTCCCGCACACATGGCAGAACGCGTCGAGGAATTTGCATTCTGATCGGGGGTGGCTTGCCCCACAACCAGTGCATTGATATTGAGATTTCTGGCGTTGGTCCCATTCGGACCTTAGTTGATGGACCTCTTCTTAGTCGCTGTCTGACGACGAAGAGAGGTCCTCGTGGTAGGCCGTTATAAGCTGCCCTTCTGACTGAGGTGAAATTTCGCAGGTCAGTTGGTGAACCGGGGCGCGGTTGCGGCGCATTCGGGCAGCCGACTTCCTGGTTGCTTCTGCTGCAGTAGCCTCAGCGATAGCATCGGCAAGGCTGATGTCGCCTTTCGTCATCAACTTGCTTTGGATGTGTGGTGCATCCTATCCCAGAACCATTCTGTCTCTTAAGGCTTCTTTGAGATCAGCAAACCCACATAGGCCTCCCAGATTCCGGAGATCCGCTATGAAATCTGCAACACTTTCGCCCTTCTGTTGACTTCTTTGATAAAATTCCTGCCTTCTGACGAGCGTTGGAACGATTGGCGCGTAGTGGGCTCTCAGTAGAGGTTCGAGGACATCCCAGTCCATAGACTTCACTTCTGCCGGTTTCGCTAGTGCCTTGGCCATCTTGAATACGGTCGGCCCGCAATGCGTTAGGAATACCGCCTGTTTCTTTCCAGTAGTGGCATCCTTCAAATTGTTGGTTTCCAAGAACATTTGTAAACGATCCATATAAGAGTCCCAGTCTTCTTGCGCTGGGTCGAATGGAGCGGGTGGTATGACGCCGCCAGACATGGTTCCACTGTTGTGCGTTCGGTCACGTGCTCGGTTATCGATCTTTGTTGTTCAGTCAGCTCTGACGTCTCCACATCCCACCCTCATCGCCAGTGTTAAGTACTGAGCGTGGGCACGAAGAATGGAGACGAGCCGGTGAAATAGTGAACTTCAAAACTCTTTATTAACATGGTGTGACAGCTCAGCTCAATGGCTGCAACGGGCCTCCTTTTATAGGCAACTTATTAACTATTCAACCAATCAAAACTTGGGAGCGCTAGCTCCATTAACCAATGGGAGAGGCTCGTTAATGGCCAATCAGATTCACCTGAATGGACCAATCTGATGTCGCCATTAACGGCCAATCAGAAGTGCAGGGCCAGAACCCTGCACTTGACTTCAAGCTCTTGATAACTTTATTAACACATTTATTCATTCACAACAGTATGGAACATAGTAATATAGTATATTGAATAGTAATAGTACAGACTATAGTAATTGTCATGACAAAAGTAATACTGTAGAAATTGTCAATGTATAGATATAGTGAAAAAAGGGATGTGGTAGCTCGGTGGCTAAGATGCTGAACTTGTTGACAAGAAATTTTAGTGGTTTGAATCCCTAGCACTGTATAACAGAGTGATCTCCTGTTACTTGTCCCAGCTTCTGCCAATCTAGCAGTTTGAAAGCATGTAAAATGCAAGTAGAAAAATAGGGGCCACTTTGGTGGGAAGCATTCTGTGAGCCTTTGGTGTTTAATCATGCTGAACTGGCTCTTCGGCTTTGTTACAGAGATGAGCACCACCCCGTAGAGCTGGAAATGACTAGCATGTATGTGCGAGGGAATCTTTACCTTTACCTTATACAATGGTAGAATTCAATTTTTTACTACTGGGGTGGCATGGTTCTATGGGTGTGGCTTGGTAGGCATGGTGTGTATTGGTAGAATGGCAGGGGAAGGATACTGTAAAATCTCCATTCTCTCCCCAGTCCTGGGGGAAAGTTATGTTCTGACCAAGCTTCCTGAGACATTAACAAACACACGTTAGTCCCCAAAATCTTTTGTTTTATTTCAAAGGTTGTGAATTGTAGTCATTCACAGCCCGTAATGAGTCTCAAAAAATTTGTAAATAGTCCCACAGAAGTCTGCCAAAGTCCTTTGGGATAAATCTGATAAGAATGCATTTTATCTTTCTTGAAATGATGCCAATGACTAATTGCCAATTAGTTATACAAGACCCAATGGAGCAAAAATTCAACACGGAGCTTCAGATTTCAAACCGACCAGTAAAAACAAAGTTGTTTCCTGCAAAGGTTCATGTCCCTTTGCTCCTCCTTTATGTCTTATGGAAGGCCAATCAGCTCCCAGCCTTACTCCCGAGTCGCCCTTTTTGTCTTAACTGCTCTTGCTTTCTGGCAACTCTGTGCACATGAGCACTGGTAATAGGCTCTGTTCCTCTGCCTCACTGCTGTCAGATTCTGGTGTTGGACGCAGAACCCTCATCCGCATCTTTCCCAGACTCTCGGACTGAGCCATGTTCCTCCCCACTTTCCGACTCTGCTGCCAGTTCCACAGCCTGCTGGCGGACCATAACAGGTTACTGCAAAATCCTCCCCCCCACTAACTTGCTTTCCAGCTCCGTTCTCCTGTGCAGGGCAACAAATCCAGCCAATCAGCTGGGACTTGGGAGGCAGAGAATAGATGGGGGTGAGACCAGTCAGAAGTGGTATTTACTGATACTCTGAACTACTCAAAATTTCCACTACTGGTTCTCAAGAACTGGTCAGAACCTGCTCAATACCACTTCTCATCTTATGAATATAGCAATAAAACAAAATATAGCACTTACATTTCCCCTTTTAAAAATATATAAAATAAAACATCTTTTAGGAACATATAAAGGAATCTGCCATGGCCCTACTCGAAGCTGAATTAATTGTTATGCCAGCCTTCCGTGTCCTATGTCTACCATTCTCAAAATTCACAGGGAGCACAGGCATCAGCTGTGTCATTTAAGAGTGAGAGTTTGGACTGAAGATACCTAGAAAACAATTGGCCAAGGAAAGTAAATCATAATGCTAAACTGACATTTAGTTTAAATGAATCCTTGTGTCAGAATTTTGTTTCCATACAACTGCTATCAAAACCAGAAAGCTGACATTCAAAGAATGCGAACATTCAGCCATCTTCAACAGGCAAGATGAGGGCAAGTGAAAAAAAAAAAGTCAACAGCTTTTAGAGGAGGGGTCCCCAAACTTGGCAACTTTAAGACTTGTAGGCTTCAACACCCAGAATTCTAGCTGTGGGAGTTGAAGTCTACAAGTCTTAAAGTTGCCAAGTTTGGGGACCCCTGTTCTAGAGGCAGTACAGTAAAAGGGTATTAAAATTTTGAAATACAATAAAATATAAATTCTACCCCATTTTGCCTGCCTGATAAGAGGCCATCACCTATCTGATATAGCTAGCCTCTTATAATTATTAGACAACTTATGCCCTATTGGGTCGTTGTTTCAGAGATATTTTCTTTCCCAAATAAAGAAACAGAATGACCACAAAAAAGCAGTGGGAATGAGACCAGCTTACAACTTCTTCTGGCTTCCCCTTGAATTTTCTTGTGGGATGCTGGCAGGAAACATGAGAAATCTTTCTCCCTCCCTGCCAGAACCTACAAGGCCAAGGGCAGCAGCAGAGAGCATTGGCAGAGGATGTAAGAGATACTGCACAGGTTGGGATAATATATGGGGGAATTGCATGGATTGGGAAAAAATCCTGAGTGAGCCTGGGTGTGTGTAAGAGGTGCTATGCATGTCATTGAAGATGATGACACCTTCAATGCTAGCCATACAATTAGGCAGTATGGTTGCATAGTACTTTTCCTTTCTATATCTACGCAGCATGAAACACAAAGCAAGAAATATCATTCTCAGATTGTTATATATAAAGAACTATGATGAAATAAATAGAACTTCACAATTTGCTACCATGAAAGCAGGAAATTATGGATTGGTAGATGAAAATATTGTTGAGGATTTGCAAAGGTTCACAAGAGATGAGGTGGATGTTCTCTATTATTTTAACTTGGCAAGTGGATTGATCTAAATTAAATCCACCTGTAATAAATGCATTATAGATTCTTGAAGAATCTAACTATGCTTCTCATCTGATTTCCATTTTTCATCTACTGGCTAACATAGATTGCTTTTGACATAGAGTTGAATTAATGGCTAAACAGAAAGCTTTTGGCAATAAACTGGGGGTCACAAGTTGATTACTCTTATCTGATTGTGCTAACTTTTGCATGTATCCCTTATAAAAATGTGTCAGATTCTTACACTGAGTAAAAATACAAAGGAAAATTGTTGTTAAAAATACATTTCTGAATATGTTAAGTTCTGCGCATGGGCGCAAGGAACGGAGACAAGGCAGTGAACAGTGAACTTCAACTCTTTATTAATCATTCTGAACAGAGCAAAAACCCTAGGGCAGCAGCAGCCCTTTTATAGGGCAGGCTGCTGACCTATTAGCCAATGAGAAACTTGGAAGTGTTAAAACCTTGAACCAATGAGAGTGGCTCGTTAACAGCCAATCAGATTCCCCAGAACGGATCAATTTGATATCGCTATTATCGGCCAATCAGAAGAGCAGGATTAGAACCCTGCTTTTTCTTAAGGTTTGTTAAAACTTTATTTAAAACGCTTTTATTAGTTCATAACACCCCTTCCCCCTGGGTTCTGTTTGAGGGGTGCGGTGACGTTAATCCCTAAGATATGTAGGTTGTTTTAACTGTCTATTGGATTTGCGCTGTCCCATTGGTTCCTGTCTGTCGTCTGGTTTCGGCAGGACGTTTTTGGATATATCTGGTACAGGTGGTTCCGCATCCTCACTGGACAACTTGGTGCTGCTAATGATGTCATTGTTGTCCTCCAATCTTTGCGGGCTCGCCTCTGTTGATGTATTCCTCTGTAACGAGGAGAGTCCCCTCCCTGATTCTTCTTCATTTATCGCGCCCGATTGCTGACTTCCTTTGCTTCTGCTTTCCACCATCTCGAATTCAGTTTCTTCGACATCCCCTCCCCCCTCAGTTTGGGAGTCACAGGAATTGTGGGAACTGGGTTGTAGCCTAGAGCGAAGCTGATCTATATGGCGTTTCCATATTTTTCTGTTGCAGGTTTGCACACGGTACGATTTGGGCCTAGTGGTTTGAATTACGGTTGCTTCGACCCATAATGGTTCGCCGGAGAGGTTTTTGGCGAAAACTAAGTCACCTATCTTGAACTCGCGGCATTTTCCGGTAGATCCACAGGGTTTATCTGGCTCGTAGGACGGGTGAAGCCGGTTGAGGTGGGAACGGAGCTTGCGTCCCATCAACAGTTCAGCTGGGGTCTTGTTGGTAACACTGTGCGGAGTGATGTGTTGGAGTAGGAGTATTCTGTTTATTTTGTCATCAATATCCCCATAGTCCATTTTGTGGAGAGTTTTTTTAACAAATTGTACCATGGGCTCGGCCCTGTCGTTAGCCGCAGGGTGCTCTGGCGAAGTTAGCGCATGGCGGATAGTCCGATCCGCAAAGTATTGTTCAAACACCAGGGCGGTGAACTGGGGTCTGTTGTCAGAGACCAGAATGTCTGGCAGCTCGTACGTTGCGAATAGCCTATTCAATTTTCGGATGACGAACTCCGTTGTAGTATTCTTCATTTCGTGGATCTCGAGCCAGTTGGAATAGGCATCCACTGTTAGGAGGAATGTATGTCCTTTAGTAGGTCTTGCAAAATCAACATGGATGCGGGACCATGGCCCCCGGGGGGTTTCCCATTCTGTTGGAGTTGCTCTAGGTGGGGCACTGCTGACTTCTTGGCACTTTAAACAAGTCTTTACCCAGGCTTTGATCTATTTGTCGATGCCTGGCCACCACGCGTAGCTTCGTGCGAGCGCTTTCATACGCATGATGCCGGGGTGACCATCATGAAATGTTTCCAATACTGCTCGTTGTAACCGCTCTGGGACGACGACTCTATCTCCCCATAGGATGCAGCCTTTTTGCGAAAACAGTTCTTTTTGCCGGTTTCTGAAAGGGGTGAAATTGTCAGAGGTTTGTTCTATTGGCCATCCTCTTTCAACCCAGCTAAGAACTCATGCTAAGACAGGATCTCGTTTTGTTTCAATTGCAATGTCTCTGGCTATTAGTGGTGGTGACTGTAGCGTTTCAATCTGGAGTGTCGTAAGGGTTGGAGCTGGGTCGTCGACGGTTTCTGGAAGTGGGGCATGGCTCAATGCATCAGAGTGGTGAATAGCCTTCCCCGGGCGGTGTTATAATTTATAGTTGTATGCAGCTAAAAACTCCGACCAGCGAGTCATTATAGGTGACAATATATAGGGGGTTGGCTGGTCTCCCACTATAATTCCTAGCAAAGGTTTGTGGTCGGTAACAATAGTAAAAACTCGTCCATACACATATTCATGAAACCGTTTCACAACAGATACAACAGCAAGAACCTCTTTGTCGATCTGGCTATAGTTACATTCAGCCTTTGATAGGATCCTTGAAAAATAAGCCTAACTACCATTTGGTAACACATGACTCAAAATGGCTCCTACTCGAAACGGTGACACGTCACATGTAATTGTTAAATGCAGAGTCTCGTTATATTGCATTAAAACAGCATCTGAGGTTAGTAAGTTTTTCACTTGTTGGAATGCGTGCTCCTCGCGGTGTCCCCAGACCCAGGTTCCTTTTTTATCGAGAAGTCTATGTAGGGGCTCAGCTACAGTTGCTTTCTGGGGCAAGAAGATGTTGTAAAAGTTAATGAGCCCCAGGAAAGCTTGGAGATCAGTTCTATTTCTGGGACTTGGGGCGTTTTTGATTGCCCTTAGTTTGCTATTAGTGGGGTGGATGCCTTGTTTATCGATTAGGTACCCCAGGAACTCTACTTTATCAGTACACAGTTGACATTTATTTTTTTTAACCTTAAGGCCAGAGTCTTTAAATTTCTGAAGAATCATTTTAAGACGCTTTTCTAGTATTTCTCTATTCGGGGCAGCAATTAAAACGTCATCAAAGTATGGCACGACCCCCTTGATCCCTTGCAAGAGTCTCTCCATCAGACTTTGAAAAATCCCTGGGGCTATGCTCACTCCGAATTGGAGTTGGTTGCACTTAAAGGCGCCTTGGTATGTAACGATCGTCTGTGCCTCTGTGGTTTTTTTTATCTACAGGTAGTTGTTGGTATGCCTGTGCTAAATCCAAATTATCGAAGACTTTTCCATCCCCCAGGGAATGGAGAGGGTGTTGTACCACCGGCACCGGGTAAGCGTTCTGTTGAAGGGTGTGATTAAGGGTAGCCCGGTAGTCCCCACAAATCCTTAATGATCCATCCGGTTTGATGGGTGTTACAATTGGGGTTTCCCAACGAGCGTGGTCAGTTGGTTCTAAAACACCCTGGGTTATTAATTTATCGAGTTGCTCGTCAATTTTTGGTTTAAGGGCAAAAGGTACCCGACGAGGCTTAAGGCGGATGGAGGCTACTTTAGGGTTAAGGTTAAATGATATCGGGGTCCCCTTGTACTCGCCTAGTTTGTCTGCAAAAACGTCCTGGAATTCCTGGACGATGGCCTCCTCCCAGTCGTCGCTTCTGGTTTGGTGAATGCCGGCTACCTCGATCCTGAGTGGGGCGAACCATTGAAGGCCTAACAAGCTAGGCAGGTCACGGTCGATGACGGTCAGTGGTAATGACGCAGTATGATTTTTGAATGATACTTGGACTTGGCTGGATCCAACGACTGGAATTCGGTTCCCCTGATAATCTTTGAGTATGATTCTTTGGGCTCTGAGGTCTTGACGCCAGATGGCAGGGATTAATTGTTTAAGAGTCTTCCAGGAAACCATCGAGAGGGACGATCCTGAATCGACTTCCATCACGCAAGGCTGGTTTTCGATGGCGACCTTCACTTGGATCTTCTTTGCATCTAGCAATGAGGCGTGACCGATTGTAATGGTTTGGTGTGCCTCTTCCCATCTCTATAAAATGGCCGGTGTTTTATTTCTGTTGGAGTGGTTGTTCCATTGGTGGTTCAAATGTTCCCGACTCACAGGGCGACTCCCTGTGGTCTGGCGGTAGCCGTTTCCCCTCTGAAGTGGGCTGGATCCTTGCTTGCTTCTACAGACCTTCCCAATGTGGTCTCTTTTCCCACAGAAATGGCAGAGCGCGTCGAGGAATTTGCAGTCTGATCACGGGTGGTTTGCCCCACAACCCGTGCATTGGTGCGGTAGTCTTTGATTCCGCTGATGGCATTGATCATGTTCAGACCGGAGCCGGTTGACCTCCTCCTCATCACTTTCTGATGGTGATTCGAGGTCCTCGTGGTGGGTCGCTGTTGTGTGCTTCTCTAGGCGAGGTGAGGTATCGCTGGCGAGTTGACGGAGCAGTGCGTTGGTGCGGTGCATTCGGGTGGCCGACTTCCTGGTTGCTTCTGCTGCAGTGGCATCCTTGATGACATCAGCAAGGTCGATGTCCCCTTTGGCCATGATCTTGCTCTGCGTAGTGTGGTCATCTAATCCCAGAATTATTCGGTCTCTCAGAGCTTCTTCGAGGTCTGTAAACCCACAGAGGCCTCCCAGGTTCCGGAGATCCGCGATGAAATCTGCAACGCTCTCTCCCTTCCTCTGGTCCATCTGGTAAAATTCATGTCTTCGGACAAGCATTGGTATGGCGGGTGCATAGTAGGCCCATAGAAGGGGCGCGAGGATGTCCCAATCCATGGTTTTCACCTCAGCCGGTTTCGCAAGTGCCTTGGCCATCTTAAAGATGGCAGGCCCGCAATGGGTCAGGAACATTGCTCGCTTTTTTCCCCGTCATGGCATCCTTCAAGTTGTTGGTCTCCAGAAACATCTGGAACTGGTCTATGTACGAGTCCCAGTCTTCTTGTGCTGGGTCAAATGAAGCGGGTGGTATGGTGCCGCTGGACATGGTTTCCGTTGTCGATGTGCCTTCAGCCACGTGCTCTGTTTGGTGCTCTGTAGTGCTCAGTCAGCTCTGATGTCTCCATATCCCATCCTCGTCGTCGGTGTTAAGTTCTGCGCATGGGCGCAAGGAACGGAGACGAGGCAGTGAACAGTGAACTTCAACTCTTTATTAATCATTCTGAACAGAGCAAAAACCCTAGGGCAGCAGCAGCCCTTTTATAGGGCAGGCTGCTGACCTATTAGCCAATGAGAAACTTGGAAGTGTTAAACCCTTGAACCAATGAGAGTGGCTCGTTAACAGCCAATCAGATTCCCCAGAACGGATCAATTTGATATCGCTATTATCGGCCAATCAGAAGAGCAGGATTAGAACCCTGCTTTTTCTTAAGGTTTGTTAAAACTTTATTTAAACGCTTTTATTAGTTCAAAGCAGAATGCATATTTTTTAAAAATAACATTAGATAAATCACCCCCCTCCCTTCCTTCCCTCCCCCCTCCTCCTTTATTACTCTGAATTATGGGAAGGTTGAAGAGTAGTTACAGTATGCATACTGAGCCTTATATTGTGTTTTTCTTTGATAGTTTTCTCAATATCTAACATAAAAATGTAAATGAAGTTGCCATTTCCTGAATAGCTCTGATGACCAAGTTGCCATGGTGACAACTGAACATAAAGGCTCATGAGTTAGAACTAGCAATAGAGCTTTTGAACTGTAATCATTCTGCATCTACCTCCCCAATATTTCAATATCACTTCAGTAAATTGAATTCCAGTCAGTTGCTAGTCCAGCACATCTCAAAAGGTTTTCCTCAACAAAAAATTGCCTCTTTGTTGTAAACATTGAGGCTCATTTAGTACATGAATCTTCAGATTGTTACCATGATCTCTGTATAGTTATATTTTACAATAAGCAATATTTGGCTGTAAAAGTGAGAAGCCTACAAATACCTTTCAGGTTTGTGTCTTCTTGTCCTCACAAAAGTCAGTAAATCTACTTTGAATCCTGTTGATTCCTTTGACTTTATGTCAATATAGTCCAGGAATGGGGAACTATTGCCCTTTTTTGACATGAAGACTTTAACTCCTAGAATTCCTGAGTCAGCCATGCTCAATTCTGGCAGTTGAAATCCACAAGTCATAAAGGGGCGATAGTTCCTCATTTCTGATGTAGTTCCATTTGATCTTGCCAACAATAGTAGCTTGACATTGTTTTTTTTCTGGGATCTCTTCCCCCCATTTCCAAATCTGCATTAAAATTCTGGGATTTATTGATAGTTTTCCATTCAATATTATTGAATTGTTCAAGAAGTTAGAATAGTTTGAAACATTCATTGAAATGTTGATATTAATCCAAACCCAGTTTTAACCTCTGATCTTATTTCATTGATATAAAACCAAACATTTGGATATTATTTCTTTGGTTTCAAAACAACAGTGACATTAATAGATAGATAAAATTAATATTTAACTATTATATATACATCATTACATAATTTTGTTAATGTGTCAGTATATTTAAAAAATGTATTTTTGCTTTCCTGATCTTGTCAGACATTTTTGTGGGCAGCATAATTATTCCAGAATTTCTAGAACTGAAATATATAACAAAATATATGATTTTTTTTTTGGGGGGGGGGAAGGGGTCCTTCCCTTAACTCTTGAAAATTCAGAATCTTATCTATAGTATATAGGTCAGCTGTCCTTACTTTTTCAGTTTCATCTCCTACATATTAAAAAAGGAACTGGTGCAATTCTAAAACCAGTTTTAGTATGAATTAACATGTTAATATCTCTTTTTATTTGTCTCTTGCCATACACTATTTTCCTTGTATAGAAGTATGAATAAGATAACGTTATTCATTAATAGAAGCTTTTTTCCTCTCATTTTCTGATAGATTTGGAAAATTTCACCTTGGAGAAAGTAATGCTCCAATACTTATATGTCAGGGAGGATTATATTACTTAAAGTGAAAACTGATGCAAATTTAAAACAGAATCAATCCTTTTTTGTACAGAATATATTGGAAATACTGAGCATAAATGTCTGATAATTTTGCAAATTAGTTCATTTATTCATATCTATACATTGTGATTCCTTCCAAATATCTTCTACTAATCTATCTCTGAGAAATTTGGGCTTGCCCAGTGCTTATTGATGTCATAGTTGTGGGTAAAATTGGCAGAATTACATCTTGTCCCTGGAAGACAGCGCTAACAGCCAAAGTTTTAAAAGCTATATCTCGATAGTACTGTTTATTGGAGACATGGTGCTAAATGACATGATTTGTGCTAAATGAAATGATTTTATGATACTGTAACTGCTGGCACGAAGTTGTCTGCACTCTAGCTGTTTGAGCCTGGCTCGGTGAGATGGAATGAGTTCTCATCACTCATTCTGACCATGCAGCTGTTCAAAAGCATATTGCAAGTAGATAAATGGGCTCCACTTTAATGGGAAATACCTGGCTGCGTTCGTGTGTGCAAAAGAATGGAAGCTGGCACTGAACCTGGCAACACGAGGCAAGGTGAGGCAAAACTGGCAGGGGAGCCCAGAAGAATTAGCAAACGTGAGCACCACTAGTTAGCTTGTGCAAAGCTAGTTCCCTCCCCACAATCATCAAGGATATGCGTACCAAACAGAATGAATTAGAAATTTAGGCTGTCAGAACTGCATTGTGTCTAGCATTTGTAGATTTCCCTGACATTGTATGCCATATGCCAATAAATAATAAATACTATTTATTATTAATGGTAACCATAACATCATATGTTCCTGCAACATTATTTATGTATTATAAATAGTTGTACATCATGTAGCATAGTATAGAACAGTATAGTAGAGTACAATATAACATAGTACAGTACACTGCAGAACAATACAATTCAGTACAGAACAATGCATATAGGGCAGTAAACCATAACACAATACAATATCAGCATCTTGGCAACAATAACTGCCAAGATAACTTAGTATCAAGTCAAACGATATTAGTGCATTCCTGATGGAATGTTTAAGATTCTAGTCCTGAGAATTAGCTTACTAGGGAATGAATTCCATTGCAATCTGTGTGATTTACCTTCTGGATTGCATGTAGCCCTTGTTTACCTATTGCTCATTCAGTGGCCATTTACAATGGTGTTGAAAAAGGAGATTTACAATTGATATTTGAAGTTATGGTCATCATGGCCTCCCCACAGTCACATGATTGCAGTTTGGGCACTTGGCAACTGGTATGCATTTCAATGGTTGCAGCATCCCAGAGTCGCATAATTTCCATTTGAAACTTTCACAACTGACTTCTGATAAGCAAAGTAAATGGGAAAGCTGGCAGGAAGTGACATTGTGCTAAATGAGCCCAAGTGAATGATTTAAAGATGCAGAAGGAACTGATCTCATATGTTTGTGTGATCCTGTTGTTTCACTTTATGACATTGTTGCCTCATGACAGAATTACTGGCTCTGATTGTGGTAAGTGAGGATTGCCTGTAAATAAATTACTGTGGCTCCTGTATTCTTTGAGCTTGGTTGTGTTCTTGCAGTCATTTTTTTTACCAAAGTAAGTAACATCATCACCTAATTTTATGAGAGAAAATACCTCAATCAAGGAACTGCCAAAACAAGCTAACAGTAAATAGCCCAACCAAGACCACTCCCACTGACAAGGTCTTTGGAGATTCTCAGTCATCCAGGTCATGGTTGTACCAAAGGTCCATTTTTCCCCCCAAGAGGCAACTGGACTTTCTGGTGTTTCTTTGAAGATGCTTCACTTCTTATCCAAGAAATTTCTTCAGTTCTGACTGGATGGTGGGGAATGGAAGGATTTATACTCCTTGCAGACAGATGGACATTTGCTTTCTTATAGCGGGTCATTAAGGACACCTGGAGGTTTATCTGTGTCATCAGGATCACCTGAGTGTGTAAATTTGTGTGGAACTATTGAAAGGACTGTGTTTTAGATGGGAGATATATTGTGTCATATCCCTCCCCCTCTGTTGAGAGAGAACTGTTCAATTTTGACATAGATTGTCTCTTTAACCCCTCTTTGAAAACAGCGATCCTCTCTGTCCAAAATATAGACTTTGTTGTCTTCAAAAGAGTGGCCTTTGTCTTTTAAATGCATATGGACTGTTGAATCTAGTCTGATGTGTTTGTTCTCCTATGTATGCCATGTGTTTATGAAATGTTGCTTTGTTTCACCAATGTACAAGGCTCACTGCATTGTACTGCATATACCACATTCTCAATTTCTCTCTGGTATTTTATCTTTGAGATGGACAAGCTTCTGTATTCTTGGGTTTGAAGTGTGCATATATATTATGGTGACCGAAGGTGATTTTAATGACCCGCTAAAAGAATATAAATATCCAGCTGTCTGCAAGAACTCTTCCATTCCTCACCATCCAGTCATAGCTGAAGAAGCTTCTTGGATGAGACGCGAAACATTTTCAAAAAAAAACCAGAAACTCCAGTTTCTTCTTTTAAAAAAAGCACCTTTGGGACTGACAGAGGAAGCCACTAAAATATAAAATGGGAGAAAACCACACTGCTTACTAGCACTGGTATTGCCTATTTTAGTAATGAAATGTCTGCAAGAAAACAACAAAAATCACAGGACCCCATGGTTCAACCCTAAGCTACGAATGATTTTCATTCTGTTATAGTTTTAAAACCTGTTTCACTATTCAGCCCTCAGACCAGATTCTCATTCTCGGGATACTGCAGGAGTGGGATTCTACCAGTCCTGTTAATCTCTGTAGAACTGGTTGCTCTAAGAGCAGCAGACATAGAACCGGTTCTGTCTGCTGCTGTTTTGGCCCACCCACCCGCTTGGGCTCTTACCTGACCTTTATTTCCTGCTTTTTCAACCTCAGCTGCTTTGCACGGCACAGCTGCAGTTGAAAAAGCAGAAAAAAAGTGCTTTTTCAACCGCTGCGGACCCGCGCACAGAACTGCTCAGCTGTCCAGGCAGCAAGCTGGTGACGATATACATGTGCGCGCAGCGCAAAATGTAAAATCACCAAACTGATAGTTTCACTAGTTGGATCCCAACTCTGTGGTACTGACATGCCAGACAGAATATTTCAATCTCCAACAATATAAAAATATTGGGAGAGCCCCATAGTTGCAGTGGCAGTGGCAGTGATGGCAGTGTTTTACTGGGAAAATATTCAGATCTGAAGAAGTTCTGACATTGCAAATCAGTGGAAATTCCAATAATTAATGCAATGAAAACAAATTATAGCTTAGCTTTTTATATTTACTTTAAATGTGTCCCAGAATTATGTTGTAAAACAAAGTGCTAGGAACAATATGTGAGGCTTTTGTCCTAGGCAATTTAGTTGGAAATAACTACTTTTGATTTCAGGGACACTTGAGAGGAAAATAATGTGAACTAAAGCTTTCAAACAGAAGCAACATTACTTCAATCTTTGATCTACCTTCTTCTTTAGTTCAATATTTCAATACAATTTTTATTTTTTTGTGTATTATATTTCTTTAAATGTTATATACGTTGACAAATAGTTGTCTATTGTTTGCAATAACAACAGTGGTGGGACTTATCTCTGGGAGTCTGCCTACTGAAATGAGGTGAACCGGTTGCTTTCATGGTGTGGAGACAATAACTTGGTCCTCAAGAGACCAAGGAGCTTATAGTGGATTATAGAAGGAATAGATCAGACATCCAGCCCTTGCTGATCAATGGAGACTGAGTGGAGCAAGTGGCCAGTTTTAAGTTTCTGAGTGTTACTCTAAAAGAGGACTTGATCTGGGGTGCCCATATTGCAGCCCTGGTCAAAAGGGCCCAGCAGAGATTATACTACCTGAGACTTCTCAGAAAACAACAACTGAATGAAAAATTGCTGGTGACCTTCTACCATAGACAGCATTTTAACATACTGCAGCTCTGTATGGTTTGTTAAGGTATTTCCCATTAGGAAAATGAGTGCACTCAGGGAAACATAGTGAGAATGGTGATGAATAACACACAACCAGCACACAGATACACTGAATAGTAAAATGTAAGTTTTACTTCCTATAAACAGGTAAACAAAGTCTAACAAACAGTCCAAATCATGCACGGTTAAAGCAGTTAGTATTCAAAATAATCAGTCCAAGGATAATCCAAAAATGAAGTCCTTTTCTTTACCAGTATCATAAACAAAGTTCAGTAAATGGAGTTTGCAAATAGTTGCAAGACTCACAGCAATTCAAGCAGAATGACAATCAGACAAAAGGCAAAAGGAAATACAATAAAGAACAAACTAGGTTTCTGGCTCCATCTTATGGCCATTTGAGGAACCTCAGCCAATCACAATTACAACATTCTCTTAAAGATACAACAAAGTATTAAATGACTATGCTGGTTTATATATTGCCAACTCAACTGTTAGGTGATTATCATTCCTGACATGATTTGCCAATTGCTCAGTGGCAGATAGGAAAGCACCCCACTTAATGTCATTGCCCAGAAGATTATTGGTTGCCCTTTCCCCTCTTTGGAAGAGCTTTATAGCTCCCACTGCCTTAGGAAAGTTCAAAACATTCTCAAAGATCCATCTCATGCTGGGAACCCTTTTTTTGAACTATTACCATCTGGTAGATGGTACGGAATAATAAATACAAGGACAAATAGGCTGAAAAACAGCTTCTACCCCAGGGCAGTAGCCCTTTTGAATTCTGCTGTATAGTACAGTGTTGATGTAGTGTCGGGGATTTTGGGTTCAATGTGTGAAGGGTGAAGGATGTGTGTTTGTGTTTATTTTCATGGTCATGATCATGATGTACACTGAATATGTTGTATGAGGTACAATGACAAAAAAAGTAAACAAACTAAAAAAAAAAAACCTGTGTAATAGTGAAGTGCCTTGATGCCTTGATTGAAAGATGTTTTTCACAACCAGGTTGTGAAAAACATCTTCAAAACTTCTTGTAAGTAAAACATGCTTCAAAAACATGCTTCATAACATCTTATAAGTAAAAGATCACTATGAGATTGGCTATTTACCTATGTGAGAAGGTCAGTGGTGGGATTCAATTTTTTTTTACTACTGGTTCTGTCGGTGTGGCTTAGTGGGCATGGTAGGGAAGGATATTGTAAAATCTCCAGTCAGAGGTGGTATTTGCCAGTTCTCTGAACTCCTCAAAATTTCTGCTATCGGTTTTCCAGAACTGTTCAAAACCTGCTGAATAGCACCTCTGGAGAAGGTATTCTGAGAAATAATCAGGTATGACTGATAATGGTTAAGAACCTAGGATGTCTAACAAATCACAGAGAGTTACATTTATTGTGTTTAAATGTCTCCAGCACCAGGTTTTGGGTAACGTAAGTTAATAAAAGAAAATGATTGCATTACAACTAAATGAATTAAAGAAAACTCCAAAATATAAATTAGCATTTAACTATGCCATTAAAAATAAATTTAATTTGCAAGCCATCATTATTAGATAATAGAGGCCTATTTCAAAATGCAGAACAACACACTGAAAAAACAAGCTATAAATCTCAATGATCACAGAAATTATTCATTCAGTAAGAATATGGATTGGAGGAATCTTGAATAGAGATTAAGAAATAATGTTAAGAAATTAAGAAATAATGAGATTAAGAAATAATGCTATCTGTTTCAGGCAGAAGCATCAAGTTGTAGATAAAGGAAAGAACGGACATTTGAATTGTATCGCAAGATCTTTCAAGATGTGAAAAAACAGAAGGAATTAGGCTGCCCTTAAGGCAGGAAATTGTCTTTGGAAGAGTTGGGTAAACGAGGCAAATTTTAGCAGGCTTTAGCAGTATGAAAGGAAATTTCTGATGCTTGGGTATAAGAAATCTCAGAAACAACTGGAAGGAGAAAATGTTTTGTTATTTTTATACAATTCAGTATTTTTTTTAAAAAAGTAATATTCAGCAGATCATTATGCCATTAAGATAACTAACCAGATATGAGGGATAAAATGCTTTTAAGTTTTAAGAGCATACGGCTTAGCAAGAAAGGCTATTTGTTTCAGGCAGAAGCATCAAGTTGTAGATAAAGGAAAGTAAGAACTGACATTTGAATTGTACTGCAAGATCTTTCAAGATGTGAAAAAGCAGAATTAGGCTGCCCTTAAGGCAGGAAATTGTCTTTGGAAGAGTTGGGTAAAGGAGGCAAATTTTAGCAGGCTCAGCAGTTTTATTCCCTGAACATTTATTCAGAAATGTTCTTTCCTTTGCATAATTTTAAACATAGAACTCCAATTCTGTATTGCCTGAAGTTATCCTATGTGAATTTGAAGGTGGGGAGGAGAAGGATATGAGTGTGGAAAACCTGAGTAGATAATCTGCCAAATATTGGTTCTTCTCCTTGGCATTCTTTTCAAGAGAATTTCTTACAGGGTAACACTCATTAACAGTTGCTTTTCTAACATAATTGCATCTCTGTCTAAAGCAGTTTGGTGGGAAAAAGGAACAAAATTATCTTTCTGGATAAAACTACGAGGATACTATTATTCCCACCTTTCTTTTTAAAGAATGGAATTAGTAAATTTGATAATCAAAATTTAGCACATAAACAAAACTGGTACTACTTTAAAGCATTAATTTGAACTAGTGAACTGGGAAATAAAGCAGAACTTCACTATTAATATTTTTGTCTTAAATGTGAAAACTCATTTTGGTGTTTGTTTTCTATTTTTCTCCAGAGAAAATAGAAGGGATGAGGAGGAGGAAGATGAGGAAGAGGAGAAGAAAGATGAGGATGACATACAGGGCATTCAGCAAACTAGGCTTACCCAAATGGCATAACTTTCCTAAACTGTTATCATGTGTGTGTGTGTATGTATACACCTCAGCAATTATGGCATCTATATGTGAACAATGATATATGTGACAAATCTACTACTTTAAACAAAACTAGTTAATTCATTCAGGCTAAAAAAATGGCAAAGACTTCAAAGGGCTTTTAAAAATAATGTTTTGGAATTTTGTAACTGTTTTTTTTTCTCATTCAGATGAAGGAAGAACTGCAATTCAAGTGGGTTTTTTTTTAAAAATTCTGTACTATCAGCAGATGGCACTGCAGTACTTTACTTTTAATCTCCCAGTGGTATAGTTTTAAATGATGATTAACATTTTAATAAAATTAATATTATTAATACGAAGTGTAGTAATAGGTTCATTTGTCCAAAATGTCTTAACTTATTCCATACAAGGCTAAGAATATATATATAGTACACTTTCCTTCATTTCTTGAAAGTGACTCAAACGATACCTAAAATGCAGTTAACTAGTGTATTAAATTGCTTTGCTTTTTGTTTTTACAGTTGTGTAGAAGGTCATTCATTGGAGGTTTTTTATAGGTTGTATAATTAAATCAAACCATATTTTTAAGACTAATTCAATTTTTGTAATTATAAAAATTGTCCTGGACTTTAGAATAAGCTCTTGAAGATTGGCTCTGAGAGTTTGTTACATAAAGAGATGAAATGTTCACTTAGATATGTGGGTCTTTAGTTCAATATCACTATCAATTTGAACATATGAGTAACTGTATGCATGACGAGTCTTCTTTTTTTTTGAAACAAATTTTTATTAATTTTAAAGATAAAACAACACATCATTAACCATTAAATACATAAACACATAAAACCTCTTAACATTGTAAATCCTTACAAGTCAAACAAAACATTATTTTTATACAGCATAATTCCAATTTATCCCATCTCCATATGGACACACAAATATCTTTCAGCAAATTTCTCATTATTTCTCTTTACTCCTATTCAATTTCATTTCTCTTCCATATTTATCCATTTTATAGTCATCATATTCTTTTCTTTCTGGCTTGTTTAAATTATTCTCGTCTAACATTCCTCCAAGGTTTTATTGATTCTTTTTTCCTTTTTTTTTTAATAAAAAACAAATTTTGTTAGTTTTACCATAACCACAATACACAAACATACAAACACAAAACATAAACAAAACTAAAAGATCTTTTCTGAAGGTTGTCTGTTCCCGGGTTAAAACTCTTTACACAGACACAAATTCAAACATCATATTCAACCCATATCTCCTTCCATATCTTATTACCATTTTCTTTTTTATATATATATATATAAACCATTTTTATCAGTTTTATAAAAACAATGCACAAAGAATCAAGGCATAGCAGCTTATAAATTCTTTTCTAAGAAAAAATAATAAAAAAAAGACCAATAAGGCATAACATTTCCAGATTATAATATCAATATTTCATATAATATTAACTTCATATCTTGTCCCTACTTCTCTTTTCCATCCAAATTATTTATTAATTAAAATTTTATTGCCTTTTATCAATATACAAAATCAAAAAAAAAAAAGCATATATATCCTTCCATATCTTATTACCATTTTCAACAACATTCTTTGTCTGTTCTATTTCCAATTATCCATTCATCTTTTTTTCCTTTTACTATACTTCTCCTGTACACCAATTGGAGTAACATCTATAATTCATTACCCTAACTTAGAAATACTACATATAGCAATCTTTCTTGGGATTCTGTTTAAAAGATTCTAAAATTACATAATAAATTTTATATTCTAACTATACATATAAAAACACACTCTTATATACCCTCCAGAATCCCTCTTTTAATCTAAATTAAATTCACCCATTGTCTCTAAATAAACTTTTTTTCTTTAAGTCTTGCTTCCCCCCATTAAGGCTTCTCCTCCCCCCCTTTCTCTCTTGCTTATTCTTCTCCTTGCCCTTTGTACCCCTTTGCTTTTTCTCTTCGCTTTTCTTGCTCCTTTTCCTTTGCTTTCTAACCTTGCCTCCATCTTTTCGCTCATTTTTCTCTCTTTTGGTTGTTTTTATAATTCTTAAAATCCCCTTTTTCTTATCCTTTTTCTCCTCCTCTCCGGAAGGGACCCATTGTTCATCAAAGATGGCTTCTTCTTCCTCTTCTTCCTTGTCCCAGTCCTTCTGCTGCGTAATCAACTTTTCAAAACAACATACGCCATTTCTAAGAATTGAAACAAAGCGCCCAAAGTATCTTCTTTTTTATATTTTTGATATTCAATCTCTAGTTCATCCACAGACGATGCCATTATAAAAAGGGAAACTTTTTCCAAAACAACCACAAGTATTTTTAATCAAAGACAATCAAAAGCAATTAAAAAAAAAGTTCCAAAAGTTAATACTTTTCTTCCTTCTTCTCTTTCTCTTTCTGAATTAATTTTTAATCAAAGAGGTCCTATTACGATATATCTTCTTTTGGGATCCACAAAGACGTTCTAGACAATCTCCTCCTTTTTCAGCTTCTGCTCCAATTTTTTTTCTCCCTTCCCACTTGCAATGACAATTTTAAATAATCAAAAAACCATACCTCCAGCAGAGATTTTCCAATTTCTTAAATTTTTCAATGTCCAAAAATCCCTTTGTCTCTTAGCTTCAGCTTTCAAAGCAATCCACTTTCAATGTCTAATATATCCAAATATTTCTGCTTTTTCCGTGGGGTGGGAGAGTAAAAAAAAAAAAAATTCCCTTTAACAGCTTCTCCGCCGCTTTTCGCTCTTCTTAGGGATACAATGTATCCTCCAGCAATTCAAGCAGCTCAATTCCAGGCAATTTAAAAGGTGTTACTTGACCCGGCTCAGACAGAACTTTCACTCTTCACACTTCCTCCAGCACAGTTCTTACCCGGTTGCTGGCTTCTTCGTGGCGGCCATTGCTGACCGCCGCTCCACCGCCTTGGGAAAAAGGGGTTTTCCCGGAGAAGGGGGGGGTCTGCGATACCCCCACCTCCCTATCCGACTCCCCTCTCTCTTCAGCTGTCCCTACAGGGCAGCCATATCCCCCTGACCCATCTGGATCGGGGGTACCTCGACGGCTAGCACAGCAGGAATCGCGAGCTGTCGCGAATTCCTGCTGCCCCGAAGCCACGCAAACCGGAAATTTCGCATGACGAGTCTTCTTATTGATTGTGATGATGCTAGTCATGCATGTCAGACCAGTGCTAAAATTCATGTCACCATCAGCACACACCAGTATCTTGATTTCTCAAGGAAGCAATTGCACATGGAAGTTTGATTCTCTGAAGTCAGCCTGCTTTCTTTCAAGTTCCTCTTAACACCTGTAATGAAATCATTCCATAAAATCATGGTGTTTCTTTCATTGTATAATTTCTCAAATAATCGTATTTCCAACCAAGATCTTCCACATTACTGCTAAATATCATTATGTAGATTTTCTATGCTTACTGTATTTTTTGGACTATAAGATGCTCCAGATCATAAGATGTACCTAGCTTTTGGGGAGGAAAACAAAAAAAAAAATCTGCCTCTGCTTCCCAGCAATTTGCTTCTTTTTAGCAAACAGCAAACAGTTTCAGCACAGTTTCAGCACAGCCTCATTTAGCACGAGCAGATGATTGGTGGTTGGATTGGCCTCCCAGAATACTGCCGATCAATTGTTCCAGGCTGTGGGGATCACCGCGGCTGTCACCGCTGATTGCTGTCTCCGCACGCCCCATTTTCAGCCTCTGCATGTTTTTATCCCGTTCCAGGCGGCCTGGATCACCCCCGCCACCATTTGTCACCACCCACCCACTGTTTGCAGTGCAAGTGGTGGATAAGCAGTGGTGGTGATTGGTGGTGATCAGCAGCAGCAGTGATGATCCTTGCTGCCTGGGACAGGCCAAAAATGGGATGTGTGGAGGCAAAAAATGGGGCATGTGGAATATGAAAATGGACCATGCTGATATGATATACCCAATAAACAGGATTTTTGAGGAAGCCAAGGCCTCAGAGTCTTGAATTGATTGGGAGCATTACTCAGAATTATGGCACACATAATGGGCCAGACCTAACAATTGTTGATAAGAAAGACAAAAATGTGGATAGTGGAAGTGGCAGTACCTGGAGATAGCAGAAGAGTAGAGAAAGAACTGGAGAAAAAAAGTACACAAAATTATCTGCTACAATGTCCTACCAGTCAGTGACTACTTTAGCTTTAATAACAACAATATAAGAGCACACAACAGATACAAACTTAATGTAAATCACTCCTAACTTGATTGTAGAAAGTATGATTTCAGCAACAAGTGGTCAATGACTGGAATGCACTATCTGACTCTGTTGTTACATCCTCTAACCCCTCACTACTTTAACCTAAAACTATCCACTATTGACCCCACCCCATTCCTAAGAGGTTTGTAGGGGGCGTGCATAAGTGCACCATCGTGCCTCCCGTCCCTGTCCTATTGTCCCCATTTATTTGTCCCTATTTCCTGTATTTACTCATGTTTATACTTATACCTATTATCTTATAAGCTATTGACAAATCAAATCAAACAAATGAAAAAAATACAAAATACTAAACCTGCAAATAGAAATACAATGGTGTGACAAATGGAAGCAAAGATAGTAGCAATAGATGCCTTGGATGCATTCCAATATCTGGAGCACCACTTGGAAATCACTGGCATTGATGAAATTATCATAAATTAGTTGCAAAAGATACTTTACTTGGAACAGCTTACATCCTCTGATGATACCTTCAATATCATTAAACAACAACATCTTGCTATCCCAGGTCTTTGGCGAGGATTCTATATTAGTAATGAAATTTGGCCTTGAGAAATCTGCTACAGTATCAATAAATAAGGTTAAAATCACAAAGTAATTGAATTGAAATTTTTAAGAACCAAATTATTAGGAGCCATCAGAATAAAGCCTAAGGGTACCTGGGCATTTTGGATAACATCAAATATGGACAAGTTAAAAACGTAGTTAGTAAAGAATACATCCAAAGGATATAAAAGGGCTAGTAGAAATACTGTAAAAGCTGTAAATACCTGGCCCATACCTGTGATACAATATGTTGCTTGAATATTTAACAGGGCATAAGCTGAACTGGACATTTTGGAGTGAAAAATATGAAAACTAATGACTATTCACTATGGTTCACATTTCCACAATGTTACCGACAGATTACATCTGCCCTGCAGAAATTGAGGCAAAGATTTACTTCAAGTTAAACAACTGTTGCCAAAGAAAAGCATGCATTGGCTGATTACATAAAAGACAGCCCAAAATAAGTATTGATGCTAACATTAGAAATTAATAAATGTACAGGAAACAAAAAGTGAAATTCAAAATAATGTAATAAAAATATGAACTGAATACCAGCAAGGAAAAGCATTACATGTTCATTTCTTAAAAAGATGAATGTAAAAGTAGATAAAGATACAATCTGCCAATGATATATAACTGAAATATTAAAAAAAGAAATTGAAGGCTTGATTTTAGTGCTCAAGAGCAAGCTATGTGAACTAGTGCAATTGACTCCAGAATCAAAAAATTTCTCATGTGAACTAAGATGCAATTTAATTACTTACAAATAATGTCCAAATCTTTTCAGTTTTGGAAATATCAAGTAAAAAGTAATGGCTATAATCATGGAACCAAATGTATGCTAGAATTCCAAAGATGCTTAATTAATTACTTTCCACTTGGGTATAAATACTATATATTTAATATCCTATTCATTGTAATACATTCAGCATTATTGAAATTAACAAATATGTTCAATTATACAATTTAAAATAATGAAAATTAAAATAAGTCATATGAAAGCTGTAGCTTTGAGAGAAAAGTGTTTATTGTTTAAGCTTTACATAGAAATTTACAGATAACAAATAATCAGAATTGGAAGGGATCTTGTAGGTCATCTAGTCCAGCCCCCTGTCCAAGTAGGAGACCCAACACCATTTCTGACAAATGGTAGTCCAATCTCTTCTTGAAAGATTCCAGTGATGGTGCTCCCACAATTTCCGAGGGCAAGGTGTTCCATTGATTGATTGTTCTCACTGTCAGAAAGTTTCTCCTTATTTCCAGGTTAAATCTCTCCTTATTCAGTTTCCATCCATTATTACTTGTCTGGAGGCACTTTAGAACATAGTTTGACCCTTCCTCTTTGTGGCAGCCCCTTCTTCTATGTATTAAAACTATTTACTACAATTAAATATCTACTATTTTAGTCTCTCTCTCTCTCTCTCTCCCTCCCTCCCTCTCTGTATCTTGAAACCGTGCTCATTTTTGCTACATTTATTTTTCTTCCCAATTCCCAGCTATTTTTATCCACTTCTTACTGTGCCTATGTTTTAGTGCTATACAGTTTGAAATATTAATATTTACCATGCAAGATATTTTCATAGGAATAATTACTGTCAAGTATTTAATCAAGTCTGAGCAAAAATGCATTTTATGTACTTTCATAAATATCTTATTACCAAATGGCAAAACATTAGATTTCTTTGACTAAATGGTATATCCCTAATATTTACCATATGTCCTACAAATCTTAGTAAAGGTCTTTATAATCATTGAATTGTATCATAAGTAATAACAATAATACATGTGTAGTTCCTATCCCTGAATTTCCTCTATCACTAGATTAGATTATTAAACATGCCAAAGATATCAACACTATATTAAATATTCATTCTTAATAATTTAATCCTTAATGAGCTTTGCTGCTTCAAGTACAAGTAGCTTAACAGCGTTGGATATTTTAATAACCCTGTAACAAATGTGCATCAATTCCAGATTTTTTAAAAAGATATATTTTCTTTGTTAGTATTGCTTTGCTCTAAAACAATGGATGTTAGTTAACTTATGTGAATACAAATAAACATGAACTGGTTAGGTAGATTCCAACATAATCAGGAAAACATACTTTTAAGGAGGTAGGAAACCACAGAGTTATGTAGATTAGATTGTCTTCCCCAACCAGATCCCTTCAGTACTAGCTGATACATTCAGGAATAAAGTCCATTGCTTCTGACTGATACTATTTTCAGGAACAGTATATTTTGAACACAAACATGCTATGGGCTCCTAAAGAAAATAGCTCATATGGTAGGACTTGTCTTTCAATAAAGGCCTGCTATAGTCAATGTAGACAATCATAAAAAACAAAGGAAACTGATGAAGTTGCTTATTGCCAACTTCACTAACTGTCACCTTTTTTCTTTGTTAGTCTGGGTGCAATTGGGATTACATGGAACCCAAGGACATTCTTTGACAAAAAATAAAATTAAAACAATATTCTTTTGAAACACACATACACACACAAATAGGAAAGGAGATCTCTGTAGACATAAGTAGGTATGTGAGGTGCACACTGGAATTCCAGGTCTTAAAACTCTAGAAGTCCATTTGACAATTCTTGGACCTTGCCATATAAAGACAGAAATGCATGCAATAGTACAGTGGTCACCAATCGGTGGGCTGCAGCCCACTGATGGTCCGCGAGAAAATTTTAGTGGTTCACAGAGAAATATCACCCCAAAGCACTCCCCCCAAAACAATTAATCCAGGCTGCGTGGGAACACAAGGCTGCACCACCCACATGGTCCACAGGAACCCTCCCTGCCCACTCACTCCTTACCTTGCAAACTAGCCTGCTAAGTTGCTATTTTTCCTTTTTTTTTTCCTGACCATCAGCTATTCTGCTGTGCTGGGAAATTTAGATTAGCTAGAAAGCAGGAAATCATTGCTTTCTAGATAATCTTTAGATCTTTGGCTCTGCTTTTAAAATTAAAAAGCAGAGCCAAACCTCCCTTAGGACTGAAGCTTCTATTATTCAGTGCAGGTAGCAGATGGCAAATACAGATAGATCTCTGAATTAATCTGTGATTCTGTGAGCAACTCAATCTGCCTGCCTGCTCTGCCTGATTTTGGGTAAAAGTTGCTCTTTTTTTTTTTTTAATAAAAAATCAATATTTATATAAATATTTATAATATTTACATATAAGCCATGCCCAGCCAGTCACATGACCACCAAGACACACCCACAAATTAGGCCACTCTCATAGAACCAGTTGTTAAGGAATTTGAATCCCACCCCTGCCTCTGTGTGTGTGTTTGAGAGAGAGACACTCTCTCACCAACGTCAGCAAGCCACCAACAGTCAAAATTCATATTAGTGCTCCCTGGGATTTAAAATTATGAGTTTGGTGGTGTCTGAGGTCCAAAAGGTTGGTGACCTCTGCAATAGCACATGGTCCACTTGTTTGTTTCCATACATTATATTATTATTAATGATATGATAAAGTCTACAGAACTAATAAACATACTAATACACTGTATATTGTCTTGATTGGAATGGAAACAATATTTCAAGACTGAATGAAAGAACAGCATTTGTGACATTAATGTAACATTGGATATATGTCTATTTTTTGGTAACTGCTAATCACACATGTTGAATGGTAACATTATGCTGCGATACTAAGCACGCCCCAGAATAATAAGCACTCTCAAAATCATTGGGATTTACTTGCAAATGAGTATGCATAGCTTTGAACTGAATCAGAAAGTTGTGCAGGTGACAAGCTGCACAATCCTACTTAGAATGGAAATGAGCAAGCAGCAGATAGGCTATTAGAGCTCCCTGAAGGCACCCTGCCTGCTTCTTCCTCAATCCCAGCTATGCCTCTGCTACTTTGCGTCACTTGATTTCAATGATCTGACTTGCTTGGCTTCTCTGGTTATTCTTCATGGACTGTGGGTGGGCACTGTAAACCTGGCTTACACAGTGATAATAAAATACAAGGAAACAAAAATCTATTCTGCTGCTAACACAATGACCAAAGCTTTAAGCCTGCTGGGCAACACTTTATAAATAACCTGTTTGAAGATTCTATGAATTATCTGATCCTTGCATAACTTGTAGAAAAAAAAAGCATATTGTTTTTGTAAATGTTAACAGTATATTTTGCAACAGCAAATATTCTCATGTGTTTAAATATATATATTTATAGAATTTACTTTCTCATCTCTCTGGGTGGTATGCCTCAATCTTGGCTCCTCTGCCAGATGCTGGGAGTTTGAGGATTCTGCACAGTATCTTAGTTGTTTCTAGCACTGTACTTTTCTGAAGGAAAGCGGTGATGTTGTTCCTGGGTTCTGTTGGAGCCAATCTTTCAGTTTAGGAGTCAGCTGTTCTTACTGCTACTGAGACCACTTTGACCTTTGCTTTTCACATCCTCTCTAGTTCTTCCTTCAGACTCTGGCACTTGTCTACCTTCTCATATTCTTTCTTTCTGATGTTGTTCTTATTGTTGTTCTATCATCAATATTGTCTTCAGATCTTCATCTATTATCACAGTGTTTGGCTTGTTGGCCAGTACTTGCTTATCCATTTGGATCTGGAAGTTCCATAACTGTATCAGCATATTTTCCCCAACAATCTGGGACCTCATTTTTACTGACCTTGGAAGGATAGATGGCTGAGTCAACCTTGAGCTGATCAGGATCAAAGGAATCCAACTCCTGGCAGTGTGAGCAGAATTAGTCTGCAATAGTGCATTCTAACTACTGCACCACCACGGCTCTTATTCTTATTATTCACCATGACTTTCTGTGCAACCACCAATCTGGACATGAATGGATCTATCCCATACACTATGTAGATGTTCCTGTAAACAATACAAGCTACTTGGTTGTGCCATTCGGTGTATGCTGTACCTGCCTGCATCTGACCTGCCATTATATATTGGACTGTCTGTGAACCCTCTCTTCATAGCCTTCACCTTGGACCACTGCTTCTCTGAATCTGGTGCTTAATGCTTGGTCTTGTGCTGCCATGATTCAGTGCTGTCTTTTAATCCAGACCTTTCCAGCCACTGATAGGATTTCCCAATGTTTATAACCTCAGGTAACGGTCTGTCCCATGCAGGGTCTTGTTTTGCCATGGCATTTTCTCTGCTTGATCTTCTTTCCACGTCACACAGGCATTCTTTCACCAGCCCATCTTTGGGTGTAATCTTATTTATTCCTGGATGTTCTGAATTTCATTCAGGATAGTGACTTGAACACTCACTAGGCCTGACTGCCCTTTTTCTGGTTGGTGAACTGTTTAGGGGAGTTGGAACTGGGGTGGAAACTTCTGTATATTAATATAGGTTTTCAGGTTTTTACATTGGCAGCTTCCATGTCCTCCTTTGGCCAATTCCTTATACCTGGAGGATATCTGATGTCTGACAAGGCACATAAGTTGATGGTATGAATCTTCTTCCCATTAAGCTGGCTTTTCAGGACTACTTTTATTCTTTTGGGGTACTTGGATGGTACAGTGTTCCTTGTCTTTTCATCATAGTTCCCATCATAGTTTATGAGATACTAAGACATTTGTAACTGGCCTGTATATCTGCCATGAGAACTGCTGATAATTGGACTCCATCAGTCTTAACTATCTTTCTTTTTATTTTATTTTTTAACTTCAGTTTACTATCATTCATCCATACTTCTACAGTCCAAATGGTAACCCAAAGTCTCACTGTACATCTGAGTCAGGTGGCTCAGTGAATTGATGTTTCATTCACTCTTAGCATACAGCTTGATGTCATCCATACAGAAAAGAGGTCTGATATTAGTTCCACTGTTGAACTTGTACACATATTTAATCTTTATGGTTAACTGGCTGATGAGGTTCAAGCCTATGCTGAATAGCAATGGGAATAGTGCATAATTTAGTATATGCTGCACTTGATGCCAATTGATCTCCACTTGATCTTTACTTGATCTCCACTAGCCTTGTGTCAACTGGGTTGACTGCAGCTAGTTTATCCATAATCTTTAATCCATAATCTACAGCTGCTTTATTCTGTAATAGAAGGGGTGGTAGTGATATTATAGCTTCAAGTTTTGGATGTATATCTATTTGTTCTATTGTTTAATATATAGTTGATCTATTTCAAGTTGTGAGAGCAGCTTTCTCTTCACTATGTTGAAGTGTTGAACAACTATTGGTTTTTCAGTTATTGTGGATGCAGGTCTTCTGTCCATACATAGTTTCCTCATATGTTTCATACATTCCCTCTCCCTACTATTGCTATAGCATTCCATCAATTGCAGATTTTCTTGCCTTGTCCAGCTTTAATTTATTCTAATAACCCATTTATTGTCAAATTGTCCTACTTCCTCAATATGTGATACAGGTCTTATTTATCTAAGCAATGACTAAGTTGGCATGAATGCCCTAGTTCATATCACTCTCATATTTGAGATAAACAGTGAAGAATTGACTAAGGATGAATAAGGTGGGTGTCAACTGATATTTGAACCCTAGTCCCCTGCATCAACGGTGGTGCTCTAATGACAATGCTATTCAGCCATAAATTCTCTCTCTCTCTCTCTCTGTGTGTATGTGTGTACAGAAGAGATTAAAACAAATATAAAAATGCAATTACAGAAATAGTCATTTAATATATTTAAAGGTTGCCACATAATCTGTGTACATAATTTGCTGTAGTGTGCTTCCTTGGAGAAGGTCAAAGTAATCTATTTATTTTTTCTTCACATAAAACAATTATGTGAATAGGTCACCTGAAGGATAACTTAAGAACATCCAATTTGTTGCAGGTACTAGTTAGTATTGTTTTTCTTCCTGTCCCAGTTTAGCCCCCTAGTCATCATGGGTCAGTTTATTTCTTCTTATATAAAAGCTCTATGGATTGCAATTTGGCACATTGAAATGCTGCTTGACATTGCAACCTTTAAATGATAAATAATAAGATCATGCAGAGTCATTTATCATAAACATTGCCTTAAAATGTTTTGTACAAATAACATCATCAGTATTGATCATATTGTTATAATGGTTTGTTATTACAATAGTAATATGAATCTAAATTGGCCTAATGCAATGTCTTATTAAATAGTTCAGTGCTTAGTCCTGTATTTCATATTAAATTGAATATTGTAGAATACCAGAATATGGAAATTCTTCCAGTTTATGTATTGCACAACAGAAGGTTGAATATTTGTTTTATTTGGAAAAATACACTATCACTGTTAATCCTTTTCTTTCTTGTAAATATCTAAAACAATATGATGGGAGGATATTGAAAATATCCTACATATTGCATGCAGTTACGTTTCAAGCTACTGTGTATTAGTTTCTCTTTCGAAATGGTATTATCAGAAATCTGAATTCAGTAAATCAGAAAGTATGTATATTGTATCCAGGATTGATATTTTGGAATATATAGCCAGTCCCCCAGTTAGACTGCCTGTAGATGTCACTGGAGTTCTTTCATATCAGTGTTTTTTCCTTTATTCTCTAACTCCCCTTTCTTGATTCTAATTTCTGGCTTCACTGCACTATGATTTAACAGGGCTTTGATGCTGATTTTGGCATGCTCAGATCAGTTTCTTTTCTTTTTTCTTTACCCCACTCCTACAACTCTTAAAAGGATAATATGCTGCTTTTTCCAAGTCAATTAACATTTAGGGCAAATGAAATTGGAAGATCAAAAGGTCAATTGTTGTAGGATGGCCTAGAAGCCTTCCTGGTTCAGTACAGTATTCATCCAAGGATTAAATATTGCTATATTAAAATACTGTAGAACAGAATCAAATAGAATAAATCTTAATTAGCACATTTTTAAAATGCTTTCGTTAGTGACTTCTTTCAGACTGTTGATAAATTTTATTGTTTTAAATTTGTTCTGGGTGTTATTATGCTAGCTGGTATATAATTTTGCTATTTCATTGTATCCTACAGACATTGGAACATCAGGACATCAGTGTGAAAATTGTTGTCAACAAAATTTAGAAAAGAATATTTTATTTAAATTGTTGCCATACATTATGTTAGTTTTCTCTTTAAAAAAAAAGCAGGCTATGTTCTGCTTGTCTTTTGTTCATGTAAATCAGCCCATAGTTTATCTGCATCTACCTGCTATTTTCATTAATTTATTCTTTATTAATTTATTGTGTGCCATCCTTATTAGCTGCTTCTTTAAATCAATTTAGTATCAGTGCAACCAGGTGCATATTTTCTCAGAAGGAAATTTCATTGCACTCATTGGGGCATGTTCTGAGAACAGTCCACATGGATTCTGCCACAAAACCGCAATTCTATGCACACTTAAACTGAGGGTAAAACTCAGCAAGTATAATTAGGCAATTCTGTATAAGCATTCACAAATTGCACTATGAATGTAATTTGGGGGCAATTATACTTGAACCAAAAACTGCCTCTCTGATTTGTGCATTTGGTTTTACTTCTACAAATTATGCATCTGCAACATATGGAGACAGAGAGTGAGAGCAAGCTGTGTATTCCTGACCATGTTTTTATCTGGCTAGTTCTAATTTTGCACTGATAGTAGGACAATTGCTATAGAATTGACGTCTCTCTTCTGGTTGCCTCACCACAATGTATTTAAAACACCAAAAATGCCTAAACAAATGGAATCAAACAAGCAACTTTCCCATGTGTTGAAATGGTGGGGGCACTGCAGAGCTTTCCTCGATTTGAATTGGAATTTTCTTTTAATGCATCACTTCCCACAAAATAGACAACATTACTGGTAGAAGATTATTTACTGTTTGCCTAAGTAGTATGGGGATATAAAATAACACGAGGAATTGAATGCACTGTATGTAATGAAGAAGTTTTTATAACATATAGTATTATATATTTATAAATAATGGTGTATTTGGCACCATGTACTACTTTTTGCTATAAAATTTTCACTTGTTTAATGTGTTTTGATGGCAGGTAAAAATGTAGGATATAAACATTTATCATTTTCTAACTTTTACATATGAGGGAAAACCTATCCGTGTTTATTTCTTATTTTTTTCTATTCTGAAATTATAAAGAAAATCTTCAGTTTGACCTACTTGGTGTTGAATTTATTGGCTGAATTTATGGGCTGATTTATTTATCCATAAATCTGAAAAACAAAAACAAAAAACCAAACAAATCAAAAGATAGCGGTGACAAACCATTTCTATGCCAAGAAAACTTAGAAGATCTATCTAAAATTAAGCTTGATTCAAAGTAGTCTTCTTTAACATGCAAAGTAACAGAAAACTTTAGAATAATTTTCTATGGAGATGAATTTTCTGAAAGAGAAAATGGTTTTTAGCTGACTATAGCAATAAAAAATGGACATCATTTCAGTGTAAATAATTCCAATCACTTGAACACATTCAATGACTTTTGTGTTTCGGATTGTTTTCTACCAATCTACTTTATCACAAGCCTACACAATTCTATTTTTCTGGATATATATAGGTTTTTTTGGTTAAAATCAGAAGAAATATTGGTCTGATATAGAAAAAGGCAGGACATAATTACAAGAAGGAGATTTTTTTTTAAGTATAAACTTTTGAAGTTTTCAACTTCTGAAAAGAATGACTAGATCAGGGGTGTCAAACGTGCATTGTCACAGTGATGTCGTAACTTATTGGGACTTATTCCCCCTTTGCTAAACTGGGTGGGGATGGGGCCAGCATGTGATGCATCTTCCCTGTGGACCACGAGTTTGACACCGTTTGGCTAGATGGACATCATTTTGAATTATGAATTAATTAAAATTGAATCATATTAATGCATTTAAACTAATCCCTTTCTTTGAAATTACAGCAATTGGAGTCCTTCATAGTAGTTTAATACAGTGTTTTTAAATCTCAGAATCGTTTAGGTTGCATGGACTTCATTTACCAGATTTCTCCTGCCTGCATGCTGATTGAGGAAGTCCATGCAACTTAAAATTGGTGAGACTCAGAAACACTGGTTTATTATGTATACAACGAGGTACTACTCCTAATTGTAGAATTTACTGATATGTGATCTCAGGATAGTGTGTTGGCCGTTAATAATCTTTGGTTTGGTAACTGTATAGAAAGTTAAAGTGGAATCTTGAGAGCGGAAAAAGAGTTTTGACCTTAAGAAATCCTTTCTCAAAACTTACAAAAATAGTCTTTAGCTATCATATATTGGAATTTTATACACACACACACATACATATAGTATGCATGTGTGTATGTGTATGTGTATGTGTATGTGTATGTATGTATGTATGTATATATATATATATATATATATATATATATATATATATATATATATAAATGGCATTCAGCTTTGTTCGGATATTTTCCCACGTCATAGTAGTGGTGCTTGATTGGGTGGGGGCTTGGCTGTGTTCTGATTGGGTGGGGGTTTGTTCTCATTGGTTGGGGGTTTGGCTGTGTTCTGATTGGTTGGGGGGTTGGCTGTGTTCTGATTGGCTGGAGGTGTGTTCTGTTCAGGCGGGGGCCCAGCAACTAAGACTAACCAAGCCCCCACCTGAACAGAACACGCCTCCAGCCAATCAGAACACAGCCAACCCCCCAACCAATCAGAACACAGCCAACCCCCCCCCAACCAATGAGAACACACCCCCACCCAATCAGAAAGCAGACTCACACCCACACAGAAGATGAGACACGACCACGGACCAGAAGCCGCACTGCAGCTGCATCACTATCCACTTCAAACCCCTCTGAGCCATACATGAAGCGAACTGACCCCCACCATGATGATGCAGCATGACCACGAACTCGAAGCCAAACAGCAAGATCACAGCTCACCAGCTCAAATCCCCCAGCAACTAAGACTAACCTGAGCACAACCAAGCCCCCACCTGAACAGAACACACCTCCAGCCAATCAGAACACAGCCAACCCCCCAACCAATCAGAACACAGCCAAGCCCCCCCAATCAAGTCACACCCCCACTAGCAGTTAAAAGGAAGAAGCAGCTGCAAGCTCACATCACTCTGAGAAGCACAGAGCTGAAGACCAAGCCTGAAGATGATATATATATTTCTTAAGTTTTTGCGGGTATTTATATATATGGTATTCAGCTTTGTTCGGGTATTTTCCCACATCATAATAGTTGTGCTTTTAAAGTTGTAGCAACGTTTCAGCAGAATCTCATCTGGCATCATCAGGCTTCTGTATTGTGTTCATCTGTGAGTCAGACTTTCATAGCTGTCTCTGTTTTACATTTGGTGCTAGCCTATGCTGTGCCAGAATGGTTTTTTCCTTCATCCTGATTGGTTGGAGGTCTTGGTCTGTGTTTATTGGTCTTGGAGTTTGCTGTGTTCTGCTTGATTGGTGTTTCTAATACCTTTTGTCTGTTTTGTAGCTTTTTTTGTCTTGATTGGCTGGCAACATTGTGTTTCCTGTATTGGAGGCTTTTAGTGCAGCTTGGCTCCGAGTAAACGAACGGCTATTATTTATTAGGAAGCTAGGTTTCATCTGGGTGCCTGGTTGGAGTGTGTTTGAGCTGGAGGTATCAGAGGGAGTCTGTTTATGCCCAGGTTTTTGGCTGGCTTGTAGTGTGAAGATTTTTTTGTTTGAGAGTGCAGGCATCCAGATAATTGACAGTCTGGTGGAATCATCTCTTCTATTCATGCTTTCAGGTCTTTTTTCAATTTCTATGGCTTCTCTGATAATTCTGTAGCTGGGATTTTCTATAGTGGCTAGGGTTTTGATGCCCTTCAATGGGGCAAAGAGATCCAACAGATGATCATCCCAAGAGAAAAGTCTTCCAGATGCCCTAAACTATACAGCTTCCCAAAAATACACAAAGAAGGCATACCTCTCAGACCCATAATTAGCTCCAGAGGAGCACCACTACAAAACCTAACAAATATCTAGCAAAGCAGCTACAGCCCCATGCTGGAGCAGCAGTTTCATATGTATAAAACTCATACCACCTCTTGGAAATGATCAAAGATCTACAAATGGAACAAAAAGATCTGCTTGTAAGTTTCAACGTGGTTTCACTATTCACTCAGGTCCTGATGAAAGAAACTCTCGAAATCATCAAAAATAAATACCAACCACCCAAACACCTCATGGAACTAACAGAACACTGCTTAACCAACACATATTTCATATACAAAGATACAAGCAAATTGAAGGAGCCCCTATGGGATCACCACTGACATCTGTCATTGCAAACCTGTTCATGGAAGAATTTGAATCCAGAGCCATCCACAAACCCAAACTATGGTTAAGATACATTGATGACACATTTGTTATTTGGCCCCATGGAAAAGAAAACCTAAACAATTTCCTAACACACCTAAACAGCACACAACCCAAAATCAAATTTACCATGGAAACAGAAACAAACAAACAACTACTATTCCTAGATGTACTAATCTACAAAAAACAGATGGCACACTAGGATACACCAAATACCAGAAGAAAACACACACCAACCGCTACCTCAACGCCCAATCCCACCACCACGCAGCACAGATAAACTCCGTGGCCAAAACACTAATTGCCAGAACCAAATGCCTGGCAGACAAGACACACATAAAGACTGAACTATGCGCTCTGAGAGCCAACTGAGAGTTGAATGAGAGCCAACGGCTTCCACAAAAGCAAAATCACCGGCTTGATCCACAAAAGCACACTGAGACATAATGGAGACCTAGAAGATGAACAGACCTATGGAACAGCTGTCCTGCCCTACATAATAGGTGCTATAGACAAAATCAGGAAGATACTACACAGGCATCACATCAAGACTGCCTTCAAAACAGACAGAAAAATAGCGGATATCCTAAGAAACCCCAAAGATAAAAAGGGACCTTGAAAACCAAGGCATATATGAAGTCCCCTGTGCATCATGCCCTGCCACATACATTGGACAGACCAATACAAGAATAAGTACCCACCTAGATGAACACAAAAATGCAGTCAAAAAGCTGGAACACACTTCCTCACTAGTCCAACACATGAAAGCAACAGCTCATAGCATCGACTTCAATGGCACCAAAACCCTAGCCACCATAGAAAACCCCAGCTACAGAATTATCAGAGAAGCCATAGAAATTGAAAAAAGACCTGAAAGCATGAATAGAAGAGATGACTCCACCAGACTGTCAATTATTTGGAAGCCTGCACTCACAAACAAAAAAATCTCCACACCACAAGCCAGCCAATCTTGGCTATGTTGCACAAGTGGGACCTCATTGAAACTTTGCCAAGATACTCTCAATCTTACACGGGAAAAGATTCAAATACACCAAGACCTGCATATATATGTATGTATGTATGCATGTATGTCTGTATATATAATGATTTTTAGAGGATTTTGTTTGTTGTTTTTAATTTTTATTTTGGTTATTATGTTTAATTTTTGTAAACTGACACAATTTCCTGATGTAAAATGGGCTGTTATATAATTTGAACAAATAAACAAATAAATTTTCTTAATATCATTTTTAAATACATATTCTTATAATCATATTTGCAAATTTTTTTCCATTTATATCATTCAGTTAATCATTCCTAAATTCATCCTAATTTATATTACCCAATATTTATCTCCCTTTTAATGTTAATTTTGTCACCATTATATTTTTAATACTAAGTCCCTCTCTAATCTCATTACATTGCACAAATCTTACTTTTCATCTCTTTTTGTTCATTTAACAAATTATATATTCTCATAACAATATGATCATTTTTATCTTTCACCATATACTATATACATATATATTCTCCATCAGGTTCCACTTGGCATTTCCTTCTCTATATTATCATATCGGCTTTCTTGTATATTCTTTAAACGATTATATATCTTAAATAACAATTCTACAGTAAATTCTTATTTTCATATTTATTCCAATTAAAATATAAATTCTTGTTTTTATTCTAATTAATATTTTATATATCTTTAATAATAATTCTACAAGTATTAATTTCAAATTTATCAAAATCAATAATTATATATGTGAACTAATAAAACAGCCATTCATGTGGAATCCTTATCTTTTCCTTTTTCAACCATCATCTCTTGTTCTCCTTACTATGTTAGTTATTCTCTTCCTGGCTTGGCTTCCATTTTCTATCATTTTTGGACCCTTTCTCGTACTCGTTCCTCCTTTCTCTATTGCATTCCACTGTTTCTTTTTCTGCTTATCTGGTTATACCACTGCCCTCTCCAAATCTTTTTTCTGTAATTTCCTTTCCTGTTGCTTTACTTTCAAAATATTCTCCCCTTGATTTATTACATGAATCATTAACATTTTAAATTTATTTTCCTTTTTGTCCTTTTGTTTTATTTGTTGTTCCCTTTGTCCTGTTTTACTGGTTTCACCTTTAACTCCTCCTCCTGCTGCTTTCCTTGTTCATCTGTAGTTTGTGTCACCATTTCCAAATTTTCTTCTATGCTTTGTATTTTATTTCATAAATCCAAGCTTCTGTTTATCATTTGTTTTATAATTTGAAGTTCCAACACTATTTCTTTACATATTTTGCTCATTTTTATGTTGCTCATTTTATTTTGTGTCCAAGTATCAATTATCCCACAGTCTTTATTTAAACCAGCATTTTTCTTCAATCTATAAGTCCAATCTCTTTAAGTCTTTATTTCGCAAGTTTAATCCGATTATTCCTTTCAAAAATCCAGGGGTAGTATCTTCGTATATTCCTCCGCTGTTTTAATTTTAATGTTCCAATTTTCTGGGGTTTTGTTTTAATACATTTCCTTTTATTTTCTTTTAAGTTCACACTTTAAATTAGGCGATAAAGTTTAAAGGGATCTACAGGATTTTTTTTAAACAGCAGATGGCAGTCTTATTCCAGTTTTCACTTTCCACCTCTCCCCCATTTCTTTAAACTTTCATCAGATTTGCCAATTTCAAATGTTAGCTATTATTTTCCTTTTTTTTCAAGCAATGTCAGCATTCTAAATAATGCCTATCCAACACCACATCCTTTACAGTCACCAATTCCAATTTTATGCTCTTGTTTGTAAAAGTTTTCTCTTTGAGTTATTTCCCTTCCATTTAAATTTTAAAAATTAAATTCTTTACGTTTCTCAAATTTTTTCTATCTTTAAAATCACAGCTAGTCCAATTCTTTGTGAGATCTCTTTACTGTTACTTTTATCAGGGTTACCTCTTGTAGTTCAAATTATTTTCATCCAGTCCACACATCATTCACTGCTTCTTCGGTCTAACACAGTCTTAGGTTTTCAGACTACCTCCTGTCTTCATGGCAGCCATTTTGGCTAGCTTTAGAGCTCATCTTTGGACAGGGTTTTTCTTGTAGAGAAGAGAGATGTTGCTCTCCTCTACCTGTCAGGCAGTCCCCTTTCTTTACCCCCTCCAGGGTAGTTCTGGTCCTGTTTGGGACCCTCCAACGAGGAGAGCTTGGAGTGAAGCCGCAGATGATCACAGATCTCATTCTGATGCGACGGAAGTATAGAGATTGATAGAAAGTAATGTATGAGAATATTGAATGAAAAATTGATAGTAAGTAATAATGTGAAATTAGATAAGAAAATTAATAGTTGGAATATGTAATTATGGTCATGTTTGCTTTAAAATGTTAAAGACCTGTAACCATACTGTTCACCTAAAGATGTATTTAAAGAAATAAAAAAAATGTATTGGAAACAAATTTTGTCAACTATTATGACAACTTAAGTAAAAGTATTACTATCTTGTTTTGTATGTAAACTGTTGAATCATTTGTTTGAGCATATATTGATCCATGTGAACTTTTAAAGATAATCAGCACAGAAGTCACTGACTTTTTGACATTTTTAAGTAAGTCAGTAAATATATGGTTTTCTTAACAATGCCTTTTTGGCTCAAAGGTGCTTTTTCGAAAGGAAACTGGACTGTTTTTTTCTTGATGAAGGTGAAGAAGAAATTTTGCTTCTCATCCAAGAAGTTTCTGCATGGTTGTGAAGACTAAAGAAGGATGAGGTCTGACAGGATGGGGGGTGTTCTTGAAAGGATCATATTTATTTGAAGTAATTGAGAGCTCTTGAGGCAACTTGGGAGTTTATTGAGCCTCACAATTGCCTATATCAGAATTCAAATGGGTGGAATCTTCTTGGAACTGCTTAAAGGACTGCATTGGACGCAGGGTTTTTGAAAAAGCGCCTTTGAGACAACTATGACCTGGATGACTAAAAAGCTCCACAGACATGCTTTTTTGAATAAATCATAACCAGGTGACATTACACATTGTCCCAAGTCATATCTCAAGCTATGTAAATCACCCTGGGTAATTTTATACAACATTACTAAAAATAAACCTGATTATGCTTTATGCCATGTAAATATTGTTTTGCAGGATTGCTTAAAAAAACAATAACATGATCATGTCCATGGAGTTATTAAATGTTTTAGATTTATTTATTTATTAATCTTATGTTTATATTAATGCTAGCTCAAGAAATGGAAGCACAAGACAATAGCATCTACTTTATCTTATTGGGTATGGCTGATGGGGGATATATCAGCTTTGATAATCTAAGCAAAAGAAATGTGTAGTTTTCTTCTTTCTATAACCAGATATTACATACAATGAAGTCAAGATAGCACCATCACCAACAGTCCTTTCACTTTTCTACTGTGTTTTGAATAATCATTACCATTACTTTCATTTCTTGAAAGGTGTCAGTCAAAATGCTTATTTTCTTGCTCCTAAGGAAATAAGTACCATTATCTTTTACTCTCATTTCTTGAACAATTTTATTTCAAGACCTCATAAAGCTCCAGATACTGTAACTCTTATTGAATTATGATCGGTCTGACTTACTAAATTCATTTAAAATGGAGGCTGCATTTGGTACATCTTTCACTTAGTCAACAAGTTATGGTTTTCATTTGTCACAGAATTTAGTTTTGACAGTATTGATCAATTTTCACCAGGACTTCTGTAAAAACTTTTAAACAAAGGAGATAATCAAATTATTGATAAGACAGTTTTTGATATTTTAGCTTATAGTTTTAGATCTTTAACATTCTATAATGAAAAGAAATGCAAGAGAATATATGGAATGTCAGATTCCATTCAGATTCATTATTTTAAATGTTTTTATCTGCTACAATGGTTTAATTAGAGAAGTCTCCTTTTGGTAGAAGCATTTGTATAATGTTAATGAAACTGAGGAGCATGAAATACGGTTTCTCTGTTTTTAAATGAAGCTACTTTTAGAGAAATAAATGAGAAATGAAGAAATTGTTGAATTCACAGTGCATGAAATTAAGACAGTCCAGACTTTATTGGCAACATTTTTCTTTTCTGCAGTTTTTTAAATATACATTTTGAAGGCTATAGAATTGAGTAGTAATGGGATAGTGGTTAGATTGTTTTTGCTTTCTTTTTTTTGTACAGGGACTTTTGGAAGGCAACACAAATGGAAAACTCATATTTTGCACTTTATGCTTTGATCATGAGAATCTCTGAAAAAGTTAAAGTAGTGGGAAGAATTTTTATTTTTCTTTATGTGCTAATATGTATGTTGTGTCCGCGAAATGATGCCAGGAGTCGGTGACTTCAAATCATGTTCTTTTATTAAAGTAGGAACCGAACTGGCTCTTCGCAAAAGGTTCACGGCTTTTATTCTTTCAGCAGCGGCGGCCGCGGCCAATGGCACCGCTTTGAATCTCCCGCGATTCGAATAGACCAATCGCGGGAGATTCTTAGCGAGCCAATCGCCGCGGCTCGCCTGACCAATCAGAGTGCCCCGCGTTTTGGCCAATCAAAGCGCGGGGATCTCAAGAATGCTAATTAGGGACAGAACACCCCTCCCCTCTTGGTTCAGTCCTTACGTCACGTAGTCACGTAGGTAGGCGGGGCTCCGTCTGAGCCTACTGGACCTGCGCAGCTCAGTCGTAGGTTGGATCCCGGCCGGTTCGGTCGGGATCTCTGTTGCTCCTGATGCCGTCGTGGGAACCGGCTGGTTGGTCGGGCCGGGCCGCTCTCCGTAGCTCCCTCCTGGGCCTCCCGGGTTGGTTGAGTTGCAGATTTCGCCGCTCCCGCTCGGTCTTTCCGGGTCGGTCGAGCTGGCCTGGCTGTCTCTTCCTGGCGAGGGGTCGTGATGGCTGCTTTCCGGTAAGTATGGCTGGTTTATTCTTCTTTGGTTTTGGTCCCCTGGGTATTCCCTCCCCCCTTGCTTTGTGTTGTGGGGATTGGTTTCGTCTGTTTGTGCGTCGGTGGTCTCTTGGTTGGCAGTCCTCGACCTTAATTGGTCGATGTGGCATTTCCACGCTCGTCCGTCTGCTGTTTGTAGCCGGTAGGAGTGTGGGCCTGTTATTTGTGTGATGACGGCCGGTATCCATAGTGGGCCTCCCGTCAGGTTTCTTGCGTATATGGGGTCGCCTGGTGCGAAAGTTTGGTGTTTGCTGTTTGAGTCTGGGGCCTTCTCTGGGTTATACGTGGGGTGTAACCTGTCGAGTGGGGACCTTAATTTCCTCCCCATTAATAGTTCGGCTGGGCTCTTATTGGTTGTGGTATTTGGGGTTATGTGTTGGGTGAAGAGTAGTTTGTTTATTTTCTCCTGGATCTCCCCGTGGTCTATTTTCCGGATGGTTTTCTTAGTGAATTGCACCATCCGTTCCGCCCTACCGTTCGCCGCCGGGTGCGCCGGTGCTGTCAGCGCGTGGCGGATGCCCCTTTCCGCTAGGAATTTTTCGAATTCCAGCGAGGTGAATTGGGGCCCGTTGTCAGAAACGACGACGTCTGGGAGGCCGTGCGTTGCAAAGAGTTTGCAGAGTTCCTTGATCACGGCCTCCGTGGTTGTTGTCTTCATGTTGCTTACCTCCATCCAGTTGGAGTAAGCGTCTACTGTTATAAGGAAGGTGTGTCCTTTTGTGGGCCCGGCGAAGTCTATGTGAATCCTAGACCAAGGTCCCCTTGGGGTTTCCCACTCTAGGACGGGTGCTGTGGGTGGGCTTGGCCTAGTTTCCTGGCATCGTTGGCACCTTGCTACCCAGGTCTCAATTTGTTTGTCCATCCCTGGCCACCAAGTGTAACTTCTGGCCAGGGCTTTAGTCCTAACAATGCCAGGGTGCCCCTCGTGTAGCAGTTCCAGAACCTTCCCTTGTAGCTTTTCTGGAATGACCACCCTATCCCCCCATAGTATGCACCCTTTTAATAACGAGAGTTCCGTTTGGCGGTTTCAGAATGTTTTGACGGACTCGTCATTGTCCCTTTCCGGCCACCCTTTCTCTACCCAATGCAACACCCGCGCCAGACGTTTGTCTTTATTAGTCTCTCGGGCAATGTCTGACGCGGTTATGGGCAGGTTGGGTAGAGTCTCTATGCTGAGGGTGGTCGTCGTGGGTGCTGGGTCGGTGTCAGGTTCAGGTAGCGGCGAGCGGCTTAAGGCGTCTGCATGGGAGATCGTCTTACCCGTTTGTGTATGAGTCCATAGTTGTAGGCTGCCAGGAACTTGGACTACCTTGTCATTCGGGGAGACAGAATGTTCGGGGTGGCCCGGTTTCCTGCAAGGATTCCCAGCAGCAGCTTGTGGTCGGTTATGATGGTGAATGTCCGGCCGTAGAGATACTCGTGGAATCTTTTTATGGCGGCAACGATTGTCCAGCTGGCTATAGTTCCGCTCCGGTTTGGTGAGGGTCCTTGAAAAGATCGCGATGGGCGCTTCTTTTCCGTCGGGGAGGGTATGGTTGAGGACAGCGCCGACGCCGAAAGGTGATGCGTCGCATGTGACGGCCAGAGGTAGGGTCTCGTTATACTGTATAAGGACGGCATCCGAAGTGAGGAGGTCCTTTGTTCTTTGGAAGGTGGCTTGCTTGCGTTTCCCCCAAGTCCAGGTCGCTGCCTTGTCCAGGAGCCTATGCAAAGGCTCTGCCACCATCGCCTTTTGGGGCAGGAACACATTGTAAAAGTTAAGTAGCCCCAGGAATGCCTGTAGTTTCGTCTTCGACATGGGTGTGGGGGCTTCTTTGATGGCCTTGATTTTTTGGTTTGTGGGGTGAATGCCGTGACGGTCTAGGAGGTATCCTAGGAATTCTACCCGTTCCGTGTATAATTGGCATTTCTCCCTCTTGACTTTGAGCCCAGTCTCTTTGAATTTGGTTAGGACCTCCCTTAGGCGACCCTCTAGTTCGGCTTGGTTGGTTACCGACACTAGGACGTCGTCGAAGTAAGGTACCACCCCCTTGATGCCTTGCAATAGTCTTTCCATTAGGCTTTGGAATATTCCCGGTGCCACGCTGACTCCGAATTGGAGTCGGTTGCATTTAAATGCTCCCCGGTGGGTGACTATGGTTTGCGCTTCTGCCGTTTGCTCGTCGACTGGCAACTGTTGGTATGCCTGGGCGAGGTCGAGCTTGGCGAAAACCCTGCCCCCTCCCAGTGAGTGCAGTAGGTGTTGCACTACTAGGACGGGGTAGGCGCTTTGTTGTAGCGCGCCATTTAGGGTGGCCTTATAGTCCCCACAGATCCTCACCGACCCATCGGGCTTGATCGGGGTGACTATGGGGGTCTCCCACCGGGCGTGGTCTATGGGCTGTAGGACCCCTTGCTTGACGAGCTTGTCAATTTGCTCATCTATCTTGGGTTTAAGTGCGAATGGCACCCGCCTTGGTTTCAGGAGTTTTTTTTTTTTTTTTTTTTTAAACAAATTTTTATTAATTTTAAAGATAAAACAACACATCATTAACCATTAAATACATAAACACATAAAACCTCTTAATATTGTAAATCCTTACAAGTCAAACAAAACAATATTTTTATACAACATAATTCCAATTTATCCCATCCCCATATGGACACGCAAATATCTTTCATCAAGTTTCTCATTATTTCTCTTTACTCCAATTCAATTTCATTTCTCTTCCATATTTATCCATTTTATAATCATCATATTCTTTTCTTTCTGACTTGTTTAAATTATTCTCATCTAACATTCCTCCAAGGTTTTATTGATTCTTTTTTCCTTTTTTTAAATAAAAAACAAATTTTGTTAGTTTTATCATAAGCATAATACACAAACATACAAACACAAAACATAGACAAAACTACAAGATCTTTTCTGAAGGTTGTCTGTTCCCGGGTTAAAAACTCTTTACACAGACACAAATTCAAACATCATATTCAACCTAAGTCTCCTTCTATATCTTATTATCATTTTCTTTTTTATATATGTATATAAAAACCATTTTTATCAGTTTTCTAAAATCAATACACACAAAATCAAGGCATAACAGCTTATAAATTCTTTTCTAAAAAAAAATAATAATGATAGACCAATAAAACATAACATTTCCAGATTATAATATCAATATTTCATATAATATTAACTTCATATCTTATCCCTACTTCTCTTTTCCATCCAAATTATTTATCAATTAAAATTTTATTGCCTTTTATCAATATACAAAATCAAAAAAAAAGCATATATATCCTTCCATTATTACCATTTTCAACAACATTCTTTGTCTGTTCTATTTCCAAACATCCATTCATCTTTTTTCTTTTACTATACTTCTCCTGTAAACCAATTGGAGTTGCATCTATAACACATTACCTAACTTAAAAATACTACATATAAATCTTTCTTGGGATTCTGTTTAAAAAATTCTTAAAATTACATAATAAATTTTTTATTCTAAATATACATACATATAAAAACACACTCTTAAATACCCTCCAGAATCCCTCTTTTAATCTAAATTAAATTCACCCATTGTCTCTAAATAAACTTTTTTTCTTTAAATCTTGCTTCCCCCCATTAAGGCTTCTCCTCCCCCCTTTTTTCTCTTGCTTATTCTTCTCCTTGCCCTTTCTACCCCTTTGCTTTTTCCCTTCGCTTTTCTTGCTCCTTTTCTTTTGTTTTCTAACCTTGCCTCCATCTCTTCGCTCATTTTTCTCTCTTTTGGTTGTTTTTATAATTCTTAAAAACCCCTTTTTCTTATCCTTTTTCTCCTCCTCTCCGGAAGGAACCCATTGTTCATCAAAGATGGCTTCTTCTTCCTCTTCTTCCTTGTCCCAGTCCTTCTGTTGCGTCAACTTTTCTAAGGAACATAACGCCATTTCTAAGAATTGGAACAAAGCGCCCAAAGTATCTTCTTTTTTATATTTTTGATATTCAATCTCTAGTTCATCCACAGAGAATGCCATTATGAAAAGGGAAACTTTTTCCAAAACAACCACAAGTATTTTTAATCCAAGACAATCAAAAGCAATTAAAAAAAGGAAAAAAAGAAAAAAGTTCCAAAAGTTAATACTTTTCTTCCTTCTTCTCTTTCTCTTTCCAAATTAATTTTTGATCAAAGAGGTCCAATTACCATATATCTTCTTTTGGGATCCACCAAGACGTTCTAGACAGTCTCCTCCTTTTTCAGTTTCTGCTCCAATTTTTCTTTCTCCCTTCCCACTTGCAATAATAATTTTAAATAATCAAAAATCCATACCTCCAGCAGAGATTTTCCAATTTCTTAAATTTTTCAATGTCCAAAAATCCCTTTGTCTCTTAGCTTAGCTTTCAAAGCAATCCACTTTCAGTGTCTAATACATCCAAATATTTCTGCTTTTTCCGTGGGATGAGAGAGTAAAAAAAAAATAAAAAAAAAAAGTTCCCTTTAACAGCTTCTCCGCCGCTTTCGATCTTCTTAGGGATACAATGTATCCTCCAGCAACAAGCAGCTCAATTCCAGGAGATTTAAAAGTTGTTACTTGACCCGGCTCAGACAGAACTTTCACTTTTCACACTTCCTCCAGCACAGTTCTTACCCGGTTGCTGGCTTCTTCGTGGCGGCCATTGCTGACCGCCGCTCCACCGCCTTGGGAAAAAGGGGTTTTCCCGGAGAAGGGGGGGGTCTGCGATGCCCCCACCTCCCTAACCGGCTCCCCTCTATCTTCAGCTGTCCCTACAGGGAAGCCATAACCCCCTGACCCATCTGGATCGGGGGTACCTCGGCAGCTAGCCAGCAGGAATCGCGAGCTGTCGCGAATTCCTGCTGCTCCGAAGCCACGCAAACCGGAAGTTCCCGGTTTCAGGAGTTTTGGGGGGACGTTTGGGTCTAGGCTGAATGATATAAGGGGCCCTCGGTACTTGCCTAGGTTTCTGTCGAAGACCTCTTGGAATTCCCGCGCCAGTTGCTGCTCCCAGCTGTTGTCGGTGACGTGGTCGACTCCCGTGACTGTGATGCCGAGCGGGGCGAACCATTGCAGTCCCAGTAGGCTTGGGCGGTCGCAGTCGACGATTGTCAGGGGAAGCCTTTCGGTGTGCCCTTTATATGTGATGTTGAAGTGTTTGGTTCTGACTACCGGGATGCGGTTTCCCTGGTAGTCCTTTACGATGAGTCTCTGGCTGTCTAGGTTCCTCCTTTGGATGGTAGGCACCAAGTGCTTTATTTCATGCTTTGCTATCATGGAGAGGTAGGACCCGGAGTCCACCTCCATTTTGCATGGCTGGCCCTCGATGCCTACCTCCACGTGGACTTTCCGGGCATCATTGGTTATGGCGTGGCCGATGGTGACCGTCTGATGGGTCTCCTCTCTTCGCCGGTTATCGCCGCCTCGCAGGGATCGTCTGTTCCAGTCCCATCTGTTGTCCGAGGGGCGATCTCTGGTCCGGGGTGGTGTGCTCTCTCTCCTCCGGTCGCTCTGGTCCCATCGTGCCGGACTGCAGTTCTTTTTTAGGCGGCAGACACGGTCGATGTGTCCCTTCTTGTCGCAATGCCGGCAGATCGATTCGAAAAACCGGCATTCCGACCTGGGGTGGTCGCCGCCGCAACTGGCACAGTTGGTCCTTGACTTACGACCCCGCCAGTTCCGTGGGTCGCGGCCTGTCTGGAGGCGATGGATGTCCTCCTCATCATCAGAAGTGCCCGATGCCGAGTGGAAGTCGCCCTGGTGGGTGGTCGTCTCGGGTTGGGCCTCGGCTGACCTCGCAGGGTTGTTGTTTCCGCTGTGGTCCCCAGCGTTTGGTCTGCGCATGCGGTCGGCGGAGGTTCGGGTTGCTTCGGCGGCTGCGGCTGCAGTGAGGGTGTCTGCTAGGCTGATGTTGCCCTTGGCCATCAGCCGGCTCTGGAGGACGGGGTCCCACAAACTGAGCACGATTCGGTCTCGCAGGGCATCGTTCAGGTTGTCGAATTCTCAGAGCCCCCCTAGGCGCCGTAGCTCGGCGACGAAGTCGCTGAAGCTCTCACCCAACCATTGGTCCTGACGGTAAAATTCGTTGCGTCGGATCAGGATGGGTACCTCTGGAGCGTAGTGCCGCTGAAGTATTGGCTCGAGGACGTCCCAGTCCATCGCGGTCGCATCGGCGGGTTTGGCAAGCGCCTTGGCCATCTTGAATACTTCGGTCCCGCAGTGGGTCAGGAAGACGGCGCGCTTCATGGGGTCGGTGACGTCCTTCAGGTCGCTGCACTCGAGGAACATGCGGAATCGGTCGGAGTACGATTCCCAGTCCTCGGTGGCGGGGTTGAAGGGTGCGGGGGGTGCGATTTTCACCATCGTGGTGGTTCGTCTGGCTTCCGTCGGACACGTGGTTCGGTTCAGGGTCTGGATCCCACCCTCGTTGCCAGTGTTGTGTCCATGAAATGATGTCAGGAGTTGGTGACTTCAAATCATGCTCTTTTATTAAAGTAGGAACCGAACTGGCTCTTCGCAAAAGGTTCGCGGCTTTTATTCTTTCAGCCGTGGCGGCCGCGGCCAATGGCACCGATTTGAATCTCCCGCGATTCAAATGGACCAATCGCGGGAGATTCTTAGCGAGCCAATCGGCGCGGCTCGCCTGACCAATCAGTGCCCCGCGCTTTGGCCAATCAAAGTGCGGGGATCTCAAGAATGCTAATTAGGGACAGAACAATGTAGGTCAACGATAACCTGTGATTATCTTTGCTTTTGCTTATCTACTTAATGTAAACATCAATTTGATCACAAGACCTTAATGCTAAAGAGTTTTCCTTCTGTATATGATATCAATGCTTCCCCATGACCTATGTCCTGTAAGTTGCAACCTTTGTTAATCGGTGAATGGTCTTTAATTCACAACATATGTTTCCATAAACTACAATATTGTCACGGATATTGATGATGTGTAAGTTTATAACTCTCCTATTCAAAATGGGATGCAAGGTGGCAATATTTGGCTAATAATCAATTTGATTGGCACTCACACTGTTCTAAGGCCAATTATCACTTTGAATTACAAAGTATTCTCTTTATGGTCATGGATGCCCATGTTCCTATGTACCCCATCTGTATCAATTGTGAAATAAATGTCAACAAATGTATACATATATTCATCTTCAATTTCTATAGCCTTTTATAAGAACTTGATTGACTAATCTCTGTAGCTCTTTGTTCTAAACAGGAGACCAGAATATAATTTGCTAGTTTTAATAAAATGCTGGATCCTCTTTAATAGTTGGCATGTACCTAAATAGGTTTTCATAGCACAAACTCAGTCACCTCGTTTAGATTTTTTTCATATTAGATATGCTATTTTGCTTCATAGGATTTTCACGGAAACAACAGTGAAATGCAACTGAAACAGAATTAATTAGAACATTTTAGGCTTTCAAATATGACTTTAAAAAAAGTTCTTTAAAAAAGCAGAAATACATTTCTTTAAATTAGAATAAACTGGCACAAAATGACTATTACAATTCCCTGCAGTTACTTTAATGAAAGTGCTAGAAGTTATACTATTAATCTTAATCTTTTTTAAAAATAAAATTACTTTAGTTTTTCTAAAGGACTGTGTAGCTGGATGCTACAATTACTTTTTACTATCAAAACAACTTTATTCTTAGAAGTAAAGGCTCTTCAAAACAATGGTTTTACCAAAAAGTATGGTCCTGAAAAGGAAAGAATCAGGAAAACATTTATCTCTGTGAGTATCTGGAATGTATTATACATATTACACTAATGTCTTTATTTCTGTCTATATAAGAAATCTTGGATCTGGAATGTATTATACATATTACACTAATGCTTGTATTTCTGTTTTTTTAAGAAAGCCTATGTTTGTAATAGTTATGGTGCTGGACCTGAAACAGGTAACCTCAGCTTATAATCTTTCATTAGGTGAAGAAGATGGCTCAGTGGGACACTCACATCCTCTCAGCATTAGACTAGGAAGTAAATAAAAAAAATTAAAACAAGCAACCTTCCTAGTACTATAAGTGGACTATATTATGGTCCACATCCTTTAACAAAGAAATATTAGCCATGCATTGGATTTATTTGCCCAATATATAGAAAATGAACATTATTTCTCCGTTCCTCTCCCTCCCTCCCTCTGTCCCTCCATCCCTCCTTCCTCTCTCTCTCTCACACATGCATGCACACATAAAGTCGATAGGTATGACTTCATCTCTCAATATGACTTCACTTATGGCTGCAGAAAGAATTAGGATGGGGATAGTACATTATTCCCATTTAGCTTCATTTTGTCAATCAAAAGATGTGTTTGCCAATAATGAGAAATGCCCAAAACAATGATATATGATGCCAAAGGCAAAGTTGCCCAAGAGGTATTTAAAGACAAACACCTGAACGTAGTGTCAATTGACAAAGGAAAAATAATATTATTGTGCAAACAGATAATAGAAGAGGATGTTGAATATTTATAACATGTAAGCAATTTTGCAAAGCACTTTTTCTCCACACTGAGTATTGTCACTATCCCTACTATGATTTTTTTTTACTCTTTCTGTTGCTTTTATTGATCATTCTGAGGTTCTTACTACTCATTCATCCTTCTTAGTATTTCATTACCCTCCTTGATTTCTCCTCAATTCAGTGAAGAGTGTTTCACTTGGAAATGGAAGGAAACACGTTTGTTCTGTCCACTTTACTTTGTTCTGCCAAAAAGCTAGGATTCTATCTATGTTTCCTTCTTTTGTGTCTTAAAAATGGACCCATTTATACAAGATGTTGAAAATTAAGCTACAAAACATAGCTTCTTATTATGCCAAAGGACATTATGCAAATGTCTAAATATTGTGCACTATAGATGAATCTCTATTATTGACTACAACTCTTTTAAAAATGATTGTTACTTGAATATGTTGAAAATAGAAGCTAGCCTTTTCAGATTTTCTTCTATGATTTTAGACTAGAACTCAACCCAATATACTTAATATAATAAGACATTTCTAAACAGATTAGCTTTGAAGTTTCAAAGAATGAGTAAACAAGGTATTAAATTTTAATCAATGTGCCAATATTTAGTCATAAATTGTAAAATTGTTCCAAATAAATTTGTCTGGGTATGGTAATTAAAAATCAAATAATTGTCCCATCAAAATGATATTATATGCAATATTAACCATGTGTTTAATACCAGAGCTATCTTGAGATAATGTTGGGTGAAATAAACTGCCAAATATGTTATTACTTTTCATTAGCAGAGTTTCATGTAAATGACAGTCAGATAACCTAGTCTATTCCAGTTCTGTAATTTTTAGAGATGGTTAATTTGACAGTGATAATTCACAACAGAATATGGAAAAATAAAACTGATGCTTTTATCCCATGAAAATATTATGCATTTCTATTCATATTATTTATACTGCAGGATTATGTATTCATTGTGTGGTCATAGAGTAGTACAGCCTTCTGCCAAAGGGACTGATTTTTCAGAATTCTGACCCTTAGAGATCTGATAAACTTGGATGAAACAAGTGAGAAAAGGCTGTTCATAGATATTAGAAACTCTGAACTGAAATGCATTCTAATTTTGCAAAAATAAGATGGTGGCTAATGGGAAGATTTTCCACAACTTTGCAGCCCTGGAGTAAGTCTAAGACATCAGAGGTGCAGAAGCATTTGGATCTTTTCTGTCAGGGGTTATTGTATTAGCAACCAAATAAGAGTTTCTCCTACCTTTGAATTGTATAAAAAATAATGTTTAGTGTTATTTTCATACAGCTATGGTTATTAAACCTACTTTTCTCAGATTAATTAGGATACAAATCTTTATTTTGATCAGCCAGTAAGAGACATGCATTCATTCAACTTGCTCCTCTTCCTTTTTCATAGTGGCATCAATCTTTTGTCAGAGTCCAGCTCAATTCATAATACATCTGAAAAAGGATGAAGCAACTTTTACAAATGATTGCAGGTCAGATGTTTCCCGTGTTTCTTCCCAGTCATTAATTTATCTAAAACTGTATGCTTTGCTTTACATAATTCTCAAAGTAGAGAATGAAATTAAAAGAAAAACTAAGGAAATATAACAATAAAGCTGCCTGAAAGACAAGATGAATAGAGAAGCAAGAGTAATTGATAAAGTCAAACAGATGCGAAACTGTCTATATCTGCAGACCTATATATGACATTCTATTCAACATGATGTAAATTATTTCTAAGTAAACATACATTAAATGTAAAGGTTTTCCCTTTCAGTCATATCTAATTCTAGGGGGAAGTGCTTATCTACATTTCGAAGCCAAGGGAACCAGTATAGTCTGAAGACATTTCTATGGTTGTGGACAGCATAGCTATATGCCATGGCGCATAGAACACTGTTATCTTCCCAAAGAAGTGGTACCTATTTTTTTACTCATATTTGCATGCTTTTGAAGAGTTGGAGCAAGTAATGAGAACTCATCCTATCGCATAGTGCTTGGGTTTCACACCTGTGCTGTCAGCTTTCCAGCTTACAAATTCAGTGTCTTTAATATCTGAGCCATTGCACCCCCTAAAACATATATTAGATACATTAATTAGTTAGAATACTTTACAAAATAGAACAGAATAGTTTGGCAAAGTGTGATTAGATACATAAGGATATTGCCTCTAGTGTAGAAGCTCTCAGTATCCATGCAAAGCAACAAAGTATTATTATTATTATTATTATTATTATTATTATTATTATTATTATTATTATTATTATATAATAATAATAATAATAATAATAATAATAATAATAATAATAATAATAATAATAATAATAATAAAAATAAAAAATAAAAAAAAAATAAAAATAAATAATAGGGGTTAGTAAAGAAGATAAAAAGGATGATAATAATAATACTACAGCTGTACAACATGGTTAAATTATATTAAATGTAAGGCAGACTTCTTCAGACCTAGATGAGCTCACAGATACTGTAACATCATATGTCAGCTTCTGTGAAGACTTAGGTGTACCAACAAGGAACCTGCAAATAGATAGTAATAATAAACCTTGGTTCACAGCTAAACGTAAGCAGCTATATTGTTCCAAAGAGGAAGTTTACAGAAAAGGTGACAAAATGTTATACAATGAGGCCAGAAACATATTAATGAGAGAGATCAGAGAAGCAAAAAGAAACTACTCTGAAAAGTTAAGGAATCAGTTCTCAATAAATGAACTGGCAAACACATGGAAAACTTCTAAAGCATCACTGACTGCAGAAAACCTCTTTGCCAGGCAAAAGGAAATCAACAACTATCAGATGATCTGAATGTGTTTTACTGCAGGTTTGAAAGGAAACTACAGCCACCTATCTCCAAAAAACCCACCTCAACAATAGCCAAGCCTCCTACAACTGGCTCCAACCCATTGGGTTCACAACCTCTGGTGATCACAGAAAAAGAAGTGCAAGATCTATTTCATAGACAAAAGCCAGGAAAAGCACCAGGGCCGGACAAGATAACACCCTCTTGCTTAAAAGTCTGTGCTGACCAATTGGCCCCTATCTTCAGCTGAATCTTCAATAGATCACTAGATATGTGCCATGTGTCTTCTTGCTTCAAATGGTCTAAAGAAGCCCTCCATCAAGGGACTGAATGACTACAGACCAGTTGTTCTAACATCTGTAGTTATGAAAATCTTTGAAAGGTTAGTGCTGTCCCACCTGAAAACCATCACAGATCCACTGTTAGATCTCATGCAGTTTGCATACCGAGCAAATAGATCAACAGATGACACTGTTAATATAGCTCTGCATTACATCCTACAACAACTGGAATCTCCAAATACCTACGCAAGGGTCCTCTTTGTAGACTTCAGTTCAACATTCAATACCATCCTTCCAGACATTCTTCTAACTAAACTAAACCAACTAGTGGTACTGAACACACTTGTAAGTGGATCATAAGTTCCTAACAGACAGGAAGCATCAGGTGAAGCTAGGCTGAATCACATCTGATACCTGTACAATTAGCACAGCCCCCCCCAAGTCTGTGTGCTTTCTCCATTTCTCTTCTCCTTATATGCCAATGACTGAATCTCAAATGATCCATTTGTTAAAATATTGAAGTTTGCAGATGACACAACAATGATTGGTCTCATTCGAGACAACAACGAATCTACATACAGACAGTGGGTTGTATAACTTGCCTTGTGATGTAACTGGAACAATCTGGAACTGAACACACTCAAAACCATAGAAATTATGGTAGACTTTAGAAAAAACCGTTCCATACTACCACCTCTTACAATACTGGACAACACAGTATCAATAGTAGCGACCTTCAAATTTCTAGATTCTATTATATCACATAACCTAAAATGGACACCTAACATCAAAAACGTCATCAAAAAAGCGCAACAAAGAATGTTCTTTCTGTGCCAACTGAGAAAGCTCAAACTGCCCAAGGAGGTGCTGATACAATTCTACAGAGGAATTACTGAGTCTATCATCTGCACCTTTATAACTGTCTTGTTTGGTTCTTCAGGACAGACACAGACTTCGGAGGCTAATTAGGACTGCAGAAAAAACAATTACTACTAACCAACCTTCAGTCCAGGACCTGTATACTGCATGAGTCAAAAAGAGGGCTGTGAAAATATTTTCAGACCCCTCACATCCCAGACACAAACTGTTTCAACTCCTTCCCTCAAAACGACGCTATAGAACACTGCACACCAGAACAACTAGACATAAGAACAGTTTCCCCCCGAAAGCCATCACTCTGCTAAACAAATAATTCCCTCAACACTGTTCAACTATTACAAAGTCTGCACTACTATTACTATTAAACTTCTCATCACTCCTTATCACCCATCCTCTCCCACTTGTGACTATTTGACTGTAACTTTGTTGCTAGTATCTTTACGATTTATATTGACTGTTTCCTCATATGATTTGATTGCTTATTGTATCCTATGACTATCATTAAGTGTTGTATCTTATGATTCTTGTCTCTTGACGAATGTATCTTTTCTTTTATGTATACTGAGAGCATTTGTACCAAGACAAATTCCTTGTGTGTCCAATCACACTTGGCTAATAAAGAATTCCGTCTGTCTGTCTCTCTGTCTATCTATCTATCTATCTATCTATCTATCTATCTATCTATCTATCATTGTAAGAATTAGGTGTTCAGCAGAGTGATGACACAAAGGAAAAAATGTCGCTGTATCTAGTTGTTTTGTCATGCAATGCCATATAATGGCATCCTGAAGGAAGGAGTTGTAACTGTTTCTTTCAGGATCACACAATATACAGATCTTCTATAGCAGGGGTTGCCAGGGACCTCAGGGACCACCAAACTCATTATTTTAAATCCCATGGACCAGAGTCCCTGGGAAAATCCCAAAAAAGTCTGCAGGAAAATTTTCCACTCTGTTTTCCTACTGATTGATCATTCTTTATTTGGGATCACAGCATACATCTCCAGCTCCATTCTGAGGAGGAGGAGAGAGAGAAAAAGAGAGAGAGAGAGAGAGGGAGGGAGGGAGAGAGACAGAGAGACAGAGAGAGACAGATAGATTTGGCTTCATGCAAGGAAAGCAGCAGAAGCAGCAGAAGTCTTTCTTTCTCTTCCCCAAACTCCACCAGAAATGAGTCTTTGTGAGACTTGTCATGCTGGTACAGCCTCTTAGAGCAGGATGCCTTGCAGGGTCCCAAAGACTCATTTCTGGCGGAGTTTAGTGGACAGAAAGGAAGACTTTTGCTGCTTTCCTTGTGTACAGCCAAAAGGAGAAGAAGAAAAAAGTGGAAAGAAGCAGCCTGGTGGCCAGGCAAGATACTTGGGGTGAGTGGGGCAAGTTCCCCGCTCTGGCCTTTCCCCCCTCCCCTCACTACTCATGTTGTTCACAATGCAAGTGACACAAGCCTTGTGTTCCCATGGGCCATGTGGGTGACACAGCCTTGTGTTCCCATGCAGCCTGGATTAATTGCTTTGCGGGCTGCTTTGGGGGTGACATTTCTCTGTGGACCACCAAAATTTTCTCATGGACCACCAGTGGTCCCTAGTCCACTCGTTGGTGACCACTGTTCTATAGAAGGAAGACTGGTTGCAATAGTTTTTTCTAACTATCTGTTGGAATCTGTACCAGTCCTGTTTGGTTGCTGTATCAAACAGTTAATTAATATTTATATATTTATTTACTTTAATAATTAAATTAATGATTACATTAATTATTAGAATAGATTAAATATAAATTAAGATAAAATTAATTTAATTTAAAATAGTTTAATTATTTAATTAATTTACTTATGTTTAATTAATTAACCATTCATTAGTTAAATGAATTAATATATAATGATTAATATAACCATAAATTAATTTTAAATATCTGAAAAGCTTCATTAAAACATAACACAATAAGAAATAACTTACCTGACCTCCCATATCACCACTCAAATGTTATTCTGGAGATCCTTAAAAACTTGGCTTTTCTCCCAGCTCTGGCATAGGGTGACTGTTGAGTATTTTATATCTGCTTGGAATTTGTGTTCAGATTAATTGTCACTTATTTATTACTGGTTTTTATTTTTTATAATATAATCATAAGAGTTGCTCTGGAATTGAATTAAATCCAAAAAGTAAATGTGTTCTATTAACGTAGAGTGAAGTGGTTCTTCCAGAACATCAACAATTGTTTCAATGTGTTTTAATAAAATACACATTCTTAATTTCACATAAATAATGAAATAGCACAGAATCAGTTGATTAACTTTTTTGCTCATATGTTTTTCTAGTCATGTTTGCAACAATAATATCTATTCTAAATTACCATGATAGCAGTTTTTTAAAATATTATTATCCCTTTGGCTATGAAGTCAACATGAAGCTAGGGATGAAAGAAATGAAGTTCTTTGAGATGAATAAACTGCCAATTTTATGGATCATTTGTAGAGATAGAAAAATGTAGATATATTTGTGAATAAATATGCATATTTGTGATTGTAAATGCTATGGATCCAGCATTTACATTCACAGCATTTGTATAGACAATGGATACAAGTATTTGGTGAAATCATCTCCCCTTTTTTGTGCATTATAACTTTATAGAAAGTGAAGGCTCCTAAGCTTTTGTTATTGAATAAGGCTGTTATTATCATAGACCATTATAACCTCATGCACTAGTACAAAATTAACTATAGCGCTCCAAAACATCCTAAGCTGCCCCAGAAACAAACAAACCAGAAACAAAAGCTAGGATTCATCTATAACATACCATATAGACTGCAACAGCCAATATGTAGGATGAACATCATCCATGAATATCAACTAGAAATCAGAAAACTCTTCATCTTCACAACATATTGACAGATTTCATTATAATTTCAACTGGGAGCTGTGACCATCCTAGACCAAGCCAAGTCCAAAATGTGAAAGAATTTCTGGAAGCCTAGTAAGCAATCCAAACTAAGAACTTCCAAGATCCTCCCACCAATATTTATGGAACAAGCCACTAGAATATACAGTAAACTGAGAGCAAACCTATCTCTTAGTTTTGGATAATGGAATATCTGCAAATATCTGTAAAAAAACAACCAAGCTCAAAGAGCATGAAGGACCCTTCATTTTAGCACTGAGCTACAAATATTCCCCTTTATCAGTAACACATATGGATGTCAAATGACACAACAGAAGGCACAACATACATGAACATTTTGGTTAACCATCTTTTGCAATTGTTTGGTCAGGTACAAGTGCCTATTTATCAAAAGATGTGCCAGACAGATTGTTCCTAGGTTGCCGCTGATATTTCTGTATCATGGATTACATTTTTTTTTCTCCCAGGCCAAAATGGAACCTTATAGAAAATGTAACTCTCTCCCTCTCTGTATGTGAACACACAGATATAATTTTTAAAAAATCCAGTTGCTCCTTGGAACAGTTATTTTTAATTTATTTATTTTTAAAGCCTCTTCCAGTTTACTTTTTATATCTGATGATAAGTTCCTATTCAAAGTCTCATTTAAATGCAGTAAATTTTGCTGCATATATTGTTATGTAATATCTTCTTCTAGGAACAGAATTCCTGATGCAGAGCTATTTTCAATTTCCCATTTCCCCCAGAAATCATGGTTGAGCTCTGTTTGTTTCTGAGGCATTTTAATATTTGGAATAAGGAAGAATTCTACTCTAAATTATATTGCATAATGTTTATTTGAAACTATAGAAGAATCCTAGAATAGATTCTTTAAATCATTTACTTTGGAATTACAATTTTAAGGATTCTGCTTGATTTCAAATAGAAATCCCTAACCTTCAAGAGTGGCAATGTGTCCAACCATATCTTAATGTGTTTCGATCAGATACTTTGGGCTTAAAAGAATTTTGAAGTGTGTAGACTTCTGTTGGAATCTATGTCTGAAATATCCTGCTTGCATTAAAAATTAAAGAATATGTTCAAAGTTGATATTATTGGCATTTATGATTTGATTTGGAATCCTTCAGCCTCAAGAGACTATGGTATCATACTGTGAAAAAAGGTCCTAAAACAGCATCTAGTGTGACTAAAAAGGCCAATTTGAGAGTGGCAATCCTTCCATACTGAGGACAGATATCTCCTGTTCCACCCTTGGATTTCTCTGGTTCCATGACTGCCTCTTTGCTTTAGCCTTCCAAACAAATGTCTCTTCAAATTGAAAAAGGCAGTGCTGTGTCTTTAGCCTCCAAGCTGAATGATCAGAGGTCAAAGTTTCCCAGCTGTTGATGTCCATTCCCAAAACCTTCAGATCCCTCTTGCAGATATCCTTATATTGCAGCTTTGGTCTCCCTCTAAGGCACTTTCCCTGCACTAATTTTCCACATGCTTTGGTCTCCCTCTAAGGCACTTTCCCTGCACTAATTTTCCACACAGGAGGTCTCTCGGAATCTGACCTTCAGCCATCTTCATGACATGCCCAGCCAGCGTAGACATTGCTGTTTCAATAGTATATACATGCTAGAAATTCCAGCACATTCCAAGACTGCACTATTTGGAACTTTGTCATATCAGATGATGCCAGGAATATGTCGGAGACAGTGCATATGAAAGGTATTCAACTTTCTCTCCTGCCATATGTAAAGGGTCCAAGACTCAGTGCAGTGTAAGAGTGTGCTCAAGACATAGGCTCTATAGACCTGAATCTTTGTATGTTCCATCAGTTTCTTATTAAGCCATACTCTCTTTGTAAGTCTGGAAAATGTGGTAGCTGCTTTACCAATATGTTTATTCAGCTCAGTGTCTAAAGAAAGAATGTTAGAGATAGTTGAGCCAAGGTACACAAAATCATGGATGATCTCCAGTTCTTGTGCAGAGATTGTAATACAAGAAAGTGAATCCACATCTTGACATAAAGCTTCTGTTTTTTTCAGGTTGATTGTTAGTCCAAAATCTTGGCAGGCCTTGCTAAAATGATCCATATGTTGTTGAAGGTCTTCGGAAGAATAAGCAGTAACTGCAGCATCGTCAGCAAACAGAAAATCCTGCAAGCATGTCAGGTGGTCTTTGGTCTTTATGATTTATGGATTAAATTATTGGAGAATCCATTAATGGGCTATAATTGTCCCAAAATATTTCATTTTGTATTTATTTGGATTCCCCTTCCCTTCCTTGTATTTAAAATGATGGATGGTATATTACTTTATTGGCAATCTAGAAAAAAAAATGAGGGATGTTTGACTCTTGTACTTTAGTCTTTTGAGTCATTTTCAATTTTTTGGAACAATATGGCAATATATATATAAGCAGCTTTATGGGAAAAATTTTAAAAAATTAGGATTATGTTGAATTATTCCAACATTTTTGAACTTGGTCATTTTAAAGAAATTATGGCTAAATTAGAAGTGGTATATTGCTAAAATATTATTTTGAAAAATTGGAAAATTAATATTAGTCTAAATATCAAGAACTGTGCTGGAGCGGTGAATCTAATCATTTTTTAAAAATAACTTTTTTACTAATAAAAAAGATGCAAATTATTTCACTCTGGGATAGATTTCATGAATTTTTTCTAACAAATGACTTATAATTTATTTAATTTAATTTATAAATGTGGACATTGTTAGAAATTCTGTATTTAGTCCTACAGAACAGACAGTGCAGAACCCACATGTGCTTTTCTGTTTAACTGTGACAAGCAAGCAGGAAAACAGGTCTATTTGTAGAAAAACTTTCAAGAAGAGACTGGACTGTCGTCTGTCAGAAATGATGTAGGGTCTCCTACTTGGGCGGGGGGATTGGACTAGATGACCTACAAGGTCCCTTCCAACTCTTTAATCTGTAAGTAAATAAGATATTATAGAGTATACCATAGATGCAACTACAAACCTATAAACACTGCCATCTACTGATTGTAGAATATCTCTCTTTACCGAATACTGATGTAGTTGTACAAAATACATGAACACTATATCCAACAGATATAAAATCTAACATTTGTTCTCAATGGTTAGATAGCTTGCATTTTTCCATTTTCTCTTGTATACAATATGTTTAGTTTAGGAAACCCAATTTTGTTAAAGGCCAATCACTGGGAGTTTTATTCCCACTTAAACCTCAACAAACCTAGCTAGCTTTGTTGAGCTAGTTACTCTGTCTCAGCCCAGGCTAAAAAAAAACAAACGCCAAATTACTTTTGAAAATATTATAAAGAACTGTATGGGTTTTGTTAGAAATAAAAACTATTGAAGGTAATTCTTGTATAAATTTTTGTATTTTTGTTACTTAATTAAAAAAAATCTTATAAAATTAAGAATGTGTAGAACATGTTTACTTGATTTTCTGTTAGAAAATTTATCACTGCACTTGATATAACAAAGTTCACTTATGAAATAGGGAAAGTTGGCAATTACAATCAAACTTTTCTTCTATCAACAGCAGCCAACTTATTTATTGACTCAAGTGTATCAGAGTAACACATTCATATCACACTTGATTGAAATCTTGGCCAAGTTTGGCAGATATTCTCAACACATTGTCAATCTCAAGCATATTTCGATGAGTTTCAAGTGGCTGGAGAGTCCCCTTACATATGGTCCTGTTACAAAAGCTATAAAAAAATTCTAAGCTAGTGGCAATCCCCAAAAATTCATTTGAATAAGTGTGATGTGGGTAAAATTGTCAATTGTGAGTTGTACTGCTGACTATTATATCTCTCATTTTTGACTCATGAAGTAGCAGAATAATTACTGATGATGCCCAAGACTGCTTATATGAGGATGTGTATTTGAAAAACTGATATAGATCCTCCTGTACTGTTGCCTGTGTAGGGATAGGAATTCTGATAGCCCCAAAATAAATAAATAAAATAGTTGTGAAGGATATTTATATAAAATATCTTCTTACAGATAAATAACCCTAAATTTATAATGGCAAGTAGCAGAATTTTATATATTGTGTTTCTCACATAATAAGGTCGGACCTTATTTTTTTTTGAGCCCCGAAAAAACGGCTAGGCCGTCTTTTGGGGGGTAACTTAATTTCCCCCCTTTCATCCTCATCTAGAGTGCCCTGCGGGCAGCCTCGCCACCAGCCGCTCCTAACAGGCGATCATGGTGAAGCGCAGAGAGCTCCCTACTCCCACCAAACACCTTTGCTGCAGACCTAAGACCTTTGGCACCAGCCGCTGTTGCTTTCCCTTCTGCCCATTCCGCTGCCATTTGGAGTGCCATTGGAGCTGCCACTGCCATTTGGAGTGCCGTTGGAGCTGCTGCTGCCGTTTGGAGTGCCGTTGGAGGTGCCGCCGCCGTTTGGAGTGTCGCTGCCACGTTTGGAGCTACCGCTTCCGCGTTTGGAGCACTGCCGCTGTTTGGAGCACCACCGGCATTTGGAGCACCGCCGCCACTCCCAACATGTCAGCAGCTCCAAACATGGAAGCGGCACCTCCAAATGTGGCGGCAGCACTCCAAACGGCGGCGGCAGCTCCAAATGGCACGGCGGCTCCGCTTCCGTGTTTGGAGCTGCTGCCGTGTTTGGAGTGGCGGCTGTGCTCCAAATGGCAGCAGTGCTCCAAACAGCAGCAGTGCTCCAAACGCGGAAGTGGCAGCTCCAAATGGCGGTGGCAGCTCCAAATGGCGGTGGCAGCTCCAATGGCACTCCAAACAGCGGTGGCAGCTCCAACGGCACTACAAATGACAAGTCCCCCCACCCTTCCCCCTATTATGCATGTTTTAAACTAGGCCTAAATTTGGGGCGAGGGGCTTTATTTGATTTTATGCCTAGAAAACATGCTGGGTCTTCCTATTGGTGGAGGCCATATTGTTGGAGAAACACGGTAGTAATATATCAAATTCAGTAATGCAGGATGGAACATATATGTAGTGATATAAAAATGCTGTATATAGAATACTAGGTAAATGTACAGAATGTAAATACTGAAATCAAATGGAACTGAAGTAAAGTGATTGATCAACAGTAATAACAATAGTACTTAGATTTATATACTGCTTCACAGTGCTTTACAGCCCACGCTAAGTGGTTTACAGAATTAGCATATTGCCCTAACAATCTTAGTCCTCATTTTACCGACTTGGAAGGATGGAACTCTAAGTCAACTTTGAGTCAGTGAGAATCAAACTACCAAACTTTAGTCAGTCAGCAGTCAGCAGAAATAGCATGCAGTACCACATTCTAATCACTGCACCACGGCACATGGACCAACAAGTTCACATTTTAAATAATGTAATACTGTAATAACTTATTAAATATGTATTTAGTATAGTTAATTTCTCTAAGAAAATATTTTATTCGTCAGTAATTTAGTAATGCAGTATATTCTTCAGAAAATAGTTCTATAGTTTAGAGATATTTTCTTTTATTATTGGATAGAAAGATAACATTGTTTTATTATTTATAGAAAACATAATATATGTAAGATAAGGTTTAAATAAAGATTATTTTAGGTGTAGTTTCTTATTTATAATACTTATAACCAGCTTCTAGGTGGTATAGAACAAGAAAAATGTAAAATATGACAATTAACATAATAAAATAGATTATGGGATTGTGGAACTGCTAGATGAATATGAAGAAGAATTTGATTTTGTTCATGATTTTTTATGAATAAATACAGATAATTATGGGTATTATAATAGAGGTGACACTGTTTTTTTATTTTCCTTTAAAATCAAAATGATTTCAGCCATTTTAGGTGACAAATAGAATTACTGCAAAACTGAAGAGTCCATTCCCAAATCATGAAAACTCTCAAGTACTTTAAAAGCTATTTATCTAAACTAATCATAAAGTTCTAATTATTAGGTGTCTAAAACCAATTAACCTTTGATTACAGCCCTTAAAATATAATGAATATTTTACTCTATTTCCAAGGAAGGAAAAAACCCATCTCTTTTATACTCATTTTTTCTTTGATTTAGTATTCTTGATTGTTAGCCTCAGCGTTGCTTGTTCCCCCCACTTTCCTAGGGCTTGATCCAATTCCAAATATTGTGGAATTATTTACAAATATTTGTAAATTACAAATATTGTGAGCAGTGCTGTTAAAAAGTCACATATTTGACTTTTTAGAGGAGAACACTTAGATAATTTGTCAATGTGTGTGTGTGTGAGTGTGTGTGTGTCTCTGTTTCTCTCTCTCTCTGTGTGTGTATGTGTGTGTGTGTGTGTGTGTGTGTGTGTGAGAGAGAGAGAGAGAGAGATTGCCTCTGTCTCTGTCTCATTCTCTCCATATGTATACTTGGCTATATATTTATTTAAATGTATATTGCTGCTCATATAAATTAATGATTGTAGATGGATAGCAGGAGTAGAACACACCATAAAAACCTACAACCAATAAAAAGACACAAAAACACATTTCACATAATCAGCAGCTGAGGTATATATAAAGTTACCACTAATATATCAACATGGCAACTGAACAAGCAGAAAACAATAAGAAAGTACTGTAGTTGCCAATGAAAAAAACCACATCCTCACCAATAAAGGCAGTACAATCTGTGGTATATAGATAGGGAGCAAAACTTGCACTCTCTCACACTGATGAAGTTACATAGCAAATAATCAGGCTTGGAGACTACTAAGGACTCCATAGTTTAAGCTAGATGGAACTAGCTTCAAGAATCTATTTTCATCAGGAAAACTTTGACAGAGTGACTGAGAGAAAGTGACTAGCCCAAGGTCATTCATCTGGCTTTGTTCTCTAAGGCAGGACTAGAACTCACATTCTCCAGGTTTCTAGCCTGATGCCTTATACACTGCTCAGAACTGGGTCTAATTACGATGTAACCATTGCATAACACCAAACTTTTATTATCTGCTTTTCAATGAAAGGACAGGTTAAAATAACATTTTCCACTTGGCTATGACATTGAGATAGAGTTTTGTAGGAACTGATTTCTCAGTCATAAAACGTTTACCATGTAAATTGGTTATATGTGTTGTAACAACAGGTGTTGGCAATCACCTTTAAAGCCCAGCATGGCATGAATCCAGGCTACTTGAGAAACTATCTCACCCTGATGGGATTGGCCTGTCCATCCATATTGGCACAGGAGGCATACTCTGGATTCCATCAGTCAAGGAATTTCAGCTGGTGGGATCCAGGAGAACAGCCTTCTCTGCCATGGCTCCTGCCCTTTGGAATATCTTATTCCTTGAGGTGGGATTGGCTCCTACTCTCCTGATTTTTCATAAGAGCCTTAAGACCTGGCTCTGCCAGATGGCTTGGGGTGCCAATGTGGGAACTTTGTGCTGGAAATGGTTGACTAATTAAAAGTCATCCAGAGTCATTTGACACTAGATCAGTGGCAAATAAATATAATAATAAATAATGAAATAAAAATAATATAAAAATTGAATATTTCAAATTGATATCAGAATTCCTTCTGGTGGACATGCTATTTTAAATCTGTATCATTCTCCTGAAAGAAATGTTCAAATGCTCATTCAATTAAATAAATAAATGCAATTATTGACAGAATGTTTTGTGAAAATAATACATTTTGTAAAACATCACAATTAATTTTATTTTGTATTCAGCTAGGGCATACATGTTTCGCCATAAAACAACTTCCAAAAGGCAGACAATGTTGCTTCTGTTTAATCAGAAGTATAGTGGAAACTCCAGTCACGACCGTTATCTCTTCCAGGATTTTGGTCGCAACCCGATTTGGTTGTGACTGGAAGTAAGACTGACTGCGCATGCATGGACAAAAATAAATAAATAGGTGCCTCAGGAGGGGAAATCACCCTGGCAGGGAAAATCACCATCCAAGGATATGTTCACAACAAGATGCAAAAATTTTCTGAAATTTTGGGTCATCACCCGATTTGGTTGTGGTCAGAAGTGTCCTCAACCTGAGGTCCCACTGTAGTGGAAAACAGAGTTCCCTGAATCACATTTTTAGTGCAAATCAGTTTAATCAAACTTTTTATACATTTATATATTTGGCATCAATCTATAAGCATTAACCTTAAGTTTGTAGAGTATTCATATGTCTAGATGTATGTATAAACATACAATGTTATTATTTTCAGGAGCTTTATGAAAGTACTGTTTAGCATAAAACTACAAAGATAACATAAAATAGAGATTTCAGATAATGAGTAAAGGCCCTGATTAATATTCCAGGATGAGGATTATGTGCCTGACTCAATCTAGTATTGTTTCTTGTGATACACAGTAAGTGCTAATGCTTTTTTAAAAACCAAAGCACTCTTTTAATTGCAATAATGAATTCAAAGGTATTATCAGCTAAGGATTTAGATTCTGCCATTGTGTAAACTGTAATCAGCTCACATGAGAAAATTGTTTCTTTAATCAAGTTTCTTTTATCACTTTTGTAAACTGCATGCATTTTAAAAGAGTATGAGCAATGTGTATTGTGTACTGAGTCACAGACAACTAGGAATATGAAACCAAATAGAATTATTCAAAAAATTTTTTTTAAAGATCTGGGTACTCACGAAGAAACATTTGACACCAATATTGAGATTACAATTTAGTTGGCAACTCTAAAAGGACCATAGGAATATTTTATGAGTAACTGTCAGAACCCTGACATTAGTCTTAGTTTATTTTATTTATGGACAGACAGAGTAATTAGTTCAAGTCCACTTCAATAATTCATAATAATAATTCAGATTCTGAATGCTAGTATCAAATTTGTTATTACACTTGCTACAAACATGAGTATTTAATTCAAGATTTAATGAAAATACTGCAAGAAGAAGTAAAGATAGGCTAGTTGTTCTTGGTCCTTAAAATGATCAAGGTACTGATTTGGGCTTCTATGCTACAATTTTGGCCCTGACTAGTTGAACAGATTAGCCCATCAGGTTATAAAGAAATAACTACATTATAGAACAACAAGAGTTAATTATATTAAGTATGATCTGTTGCAGTATCCCCAAATGTGACAGCTGGTCCTTGTGATATATTCTTGCTTGTAAATTCTTTCTTCTATTCTTCCTTCTGCTCTGTTCCTTGCTTTTATTTCAGGTAAAATGTAACATCTACTGACCGTAGCTATATTTCACTTGATTGTAAAATATAATAGACTATGCCTGACCACCTAAAGAGTACTCATCAGCATGTTTCTTTTTCTGCTCTGAGTTACTTTTATTACTTTGATAACAGAGCAAAGGTATATGAACATAGCAACAGAATCAGAAGCATAAATCTTGTGGTAGCGTGGATGATTACTTCATAGTATAAAACTTCGTCTCTTTCCGTTCTTTTGGAAAAACAAAATTGCCATTAATCATGGAATTAAAGAACTGTTACCAGGTTAAAGCACCAATAAAGGACATTTCAGGCCTGAAAAATTGGGAATGTGAGAAAGAAACTCAAGATAAACATACCTTGATTCTACAGACAGAGATAAACTTTGGCAGCTTTTAAGATTCTGTTTATTATACAATAGAGTTCCAGTGCTTTTTCCATTATATATTTCTGATCTGGCCTTCTTTAACTGCAAAAAGTACTTATTTATAATTGCAATTTAACCTACAATATGGTTTCAAAATATCTCACATGGTGTGCTAACCTAACTAAGCAATCACCATATGAAAATATTATGTTTAATGGTTAGCAAATATATCCATTTGTTCAGCAATTTTGCATTTCCCAACCAGGGCTAGTGTTAGTTGTGGTTATTGAGTAGTTATCAGAGTTTGTTCTGCTTTTTCTCTTGCTTGTGGATGGCCTCCCCCTCCCTTCCTACTTGTGTTTTGTCTGTTTGAGGGGTATCCCCCTCTTGTCTGGTTGTGTTTTGCTTGTTTGAGTTGTCTCCCCCGTCCCCTATGGTTATTTTTGAGGGGTCTCCCCCTCCTTTACTGGGTTTGTTTTGTTTGTTTGAGTGGTCTTCCCCCTCTCTCTTGGGTCTGTTTGGGTCATCCTTCATGACTCTAGATCTGAGCTGATCAATGTGCCTCCTCCAGCTTCTCCCATCCGCGGTGTCTACTCTGTACGAACTGGATCCAGTTATCTGGGTTACTTTTGCTGGTATCCACAGAGGTTTTGTGTGTATACTGGGTCCCTTGTTTGAAATATGCAGCAATTGCTGGAGGAGTCTGCTGGTTTTTCTGGGCTATATGTGGGGTGTAGTCTGTTTAGGTGTGATATTAGTTTCCTCCCCATTAGTAACTCTGCTGGGCTTTTATTTGTTACGGCACTGGGTGTCATGTGTTGAATGCTTAGTAGCTTATATATCTTTTCTTGTGTGTTCCCAGGCCCCAGCTTTTGTAATGTTTCCTTCGTGTAACATACTATGTGTTCCACCTGTCCATTCGTGGCTGGATGTCCTGGTGCTGTCAGTGCATGCCTTATCCCCTGTTGTGCTAGAAATCCCTCGAATGTTGTTGCCGTGAATTGTGGCACGTTGTTGGATACAATTAAATCCGGCAATCCATGTGTTGCAAAAAGTTCCCTGAGCTGTCTAATGATGGCTTCTGTTGTGCTGGAGTGCATGATGCTTACCTCTAGCCATTTGGAATAAGCGTCTACGACTATTAGAAATGTGTGTCCTTTGGTTAGACCTGCAAAATCAATGTGTAATCTTGACCATGGTTCCCTTGGTGTTTCCCATTCATGTTTTAGTGCTGTGGGGGGTGTTGGCTTCGATTCCTGACAGCTTTTACATGTTGCTATCCAATCGCCTATTTTTTTATCCATCCCTGGCCACCATACATAACTCCTTGCCAGGGCTTTCATTTTTACAATACCTGGGTGTTCCTCATGTAACAATTCTAGTATGCGTTTCCTTGAATTGTCCAGTATGACCACCTGATCTCCCATTTCTTTCCATTCCGGTCCCTTCTGCCCTGTTCTGACCAGAGTTGATTTACCTCTTCTTCTTTCTTGTCGTCTTCCGATGGGGACTCAATCTTAAATACCGTGGGACCACAATGAGTGAGGAAAACGGCTCTCTTCCTGTGTTTGGATACATTATGGAGATCACTCCCTTCGAGGAACATGAGGAATCGGTCGATGTACGATTCTCTGTCTTCGGTTGCTGGATCGAATGGTGTGGGTAGTGTGTTGTTTCTGGCCATTTCACCTCAATGAGTTGCTGGTGTTCCCTCAAGTATTACCAGTTACTTATAATGAGGAGACAGCAGTCTTTGGTGGGTTTTAAGCATTGGGAGATGAAGGTATACCCATCTTATTGAAACTGTGGTTGTTGCATTTAAAAAGACACTAATCCTGAATAATTCCTTTTCCAGTTGGAAATTTTTCAGCTATTAGAAAGCTTTGGATTACCAAGTCTGAAAACACCAGACAAATCTACCTTTAATCCTTAATGAAAGAACATTTTAATTACAAACTTAATTGTTAAAAATTTGAAATAAACAGCAAAAGCTAATTAAGGCTTTGATTTTAGAAAATGATAAGTGGCTTAAGAGTCCAGATAAATTTAAAATAAGATTTTGGAATTAATTATAAAGAATCCTTCCCATCGGAAAATGGACTTTCTATGAATTTTTTAAAGACATAAAAGAAACAATTTTGAAAACTAGACACTAAAGGTCACTAAAAATTTTATGAAAAGGAGAAGAGCACCTGATCTACAAAATCATATAAAGTTATAGTACATATATTGGAAATAATGAATAATATTTAAAAGTTTAATAAGAAATTAATAACAGTATCAGTAGTGATATTTTCTTCTGTGGCTAGACTGTGTCTAAAAGGTTGTGAGAAGGCATAAAAAAGTTGAGAAGAAATCAAGTTCTATAACTTTACTTGAATAGACTGAAGATTGAGATAGAAGTAAAAGGAAGGAATTGTGGAAGAGTGGGCTTCTGAGAAAATTGCAGGCACCTGTGCTGCCTTTTTCCCTTGTTTGAGCCTTTTCCCCAGTGTCAGCAATAACAAAATGGGTTATAGAAGCTGTAATCTTGAAATAGTGGAGAGGAGAAAGAAGAAGATTTGTGTGTGTGTGTGTTGCAGCAACAGCAGCTGTCACCACCAGTTCACTACTACTGCTGCCACCACCACCACATAAGAGAAGTTTTCTTTATACAAGTTGAAGGGACTGGAGGAAAAAGAGGAATCAAAACAAAACTAAGCCAAACATAATGTTGGGAAGATGCCAGTTTTACCAGTTGGCCATTAAGAAAGAAGAAAAACAGGAAGTAAGTGAGGGAAAAGATTTAAAGATAGACAAGAGTCTTTAAGAGTTAAAACCTGTTGTATACTAGTAATGTGATAGTACAATAGCTGTAGTAATAGTATACTTGAGGTAGAAATAATGTAATATAGCATAGAAATAATACTATAGATTGTTGTTCAGTCACTAAGCCATGTACAACTCTTTGTGTGTCATGGATCATACCAGGACACAATGTTGCCCACTGTCTCCCTGAGTTTGCCCAAATTCATGTTCATTGCATTGATGATTATCTAACCATCACATCTTCTGCTGTACCCTTCTCCTCTTGCCTTCAATCTTTCAGAAAATCAGAGTCTTTTCTAATGAGTCATCCCTTCTCATTTGGTGGCCAAAGTATTTGAGCTTCAGCTTCAATATCTGCCCTTCCTAAGAATAGTTAGGGTTGATTTCCTTTAGGACAATATCGATTATATAGTCCATGAGCCAAGACCTGAATTTTCACATATTGGTACCACCCGAGGTGACTAATAATCTTAGGTGTTTTTGGCTTCTTTTATGTCTCTAGTTTATGTTTTGATGTGATAGCCCTTGTTAACTCGTAGCTTAATCGAGGTTATCACTCTTAGAATAGATGCACCCTATGTACACGGAAAGAAAGGGTGAACACATACTTTGACAATATTCTCTATTCTGAACATCACCACGTTTATGCTAATGACCAAATATACTATCCAAAATATCTCCAGAACCCTTTCATTGTTAGTATGCATGAACAGTCTAGTCATGGGCGTCCGGAGGGAGGGTGGGGGGCAAGGGGGGTCATTTGCCACCCCCCCCCACGTGGAAAACATCAGCTTCATCTCTTCTTATCCTTGGCAGCTGTAGGTCTGGATGATGGAAGTCAGTGTCATGCTGACCTACCATGTTCCTCAGTTGCCTCAAGTATCTACTGCGGTACTCAGATGTCAGATAGTACCTTGCCACAGCTCCACCTTTCAGGCTGAAGCCCTTGGTGCCTCCTGGTGTCTGCGTGTCTTTGTTAACCGTCTCCTCAATTGTCTGGTCCACAGGTATCCGCCCAAATGGGTTCTGACTCCCAATCTGGACAGAAAAACCTCCCTGCATGAAGTGGGCATGCACTTCAGGGTGTTCTATTGGCAGTCGAGACATTTTGGCATAGTAGTAGGTCAAGAAGCGGGCATAGTTCACCTTGTCATAGGCAAATCACCATGGGATCATCTGCCTGATTGCTGCCAGGTGAAGCATCCAGTTGCCCTCTCTGGATGCTCGGATCAGGCACAGCATGATCTCTGCCATGTCCAAGTAGGACATCCAGAATGCAGAGAGGTTATCTGCATTTCTGAGAGACTCCAGGTAGACTTTAAACAGCTTTATTGTGTGCACACATGACTCGTTATTAAGCAGGTCTTGCAGTGCAGCCTGAGAGACACCGTCGTGGAAGCTGGCAATCTTCTTCAGGGTTTCATCAAGGTGGTGAATGTCTCTTGCATGGTGTTCCTCCAGCCATCGGAGGAATCCTTTCCAGGCAAGCCTCAATAGTGCTTCATAAACCAGCTTGTGACATCTTACTGCTCTGTTGTACTTGCGACCATCCATCACACCATTCACTGAGCCTTCTGCAATGACACCAGCTTCAACACAGAGATCCCTGAGCCCTGCATCTTGAAATCGCTTCCCTATGATGGAGAGCATATTGCAGATTGTGTGGAAGTCTCCCATCCTGACGACGATGCTGTTGAACTTGTCATGTTTCCATACTATCTCAACAGCCTTCGCATAAAGCGCCTGGTCAAAGACACAGACAATCTGGTTCAGCTGAAGGGCCTGCATGATGTGTAGGGTCCGCTCCAGCACTTCATTGACCGTGGACATGTCTGTTGCAGGAGCATTGATAGTGGGCAGGTAGCCCACAATGTCTTGGTTCACCGTGACATCATTGCGGACCATGATGTTGAACCCAGTCCAGCTGCTGACAGTCTGGTTCTCAGGGTCTGACAGTCGAGTCAGTAACCAGATAAAATTCTTCATCTTGGCTTCGTGGACCTCCTTCATGCTGTCAACATCTACAGTCTCGGTCTTTGGAGGCTGGGCTCGCTTACCAACATTGTAGGTTGGTAACATTGTTGGGGCTTGACTGATGCTCCTTTTCTTGGACTTGCTGACAGATGGGAAGAGATTCTGTGGCTTGGGGCCTGCAATCTTGGGCTGGACAGCAATGCCATTGACTCTGTGAGAAGTACCTTCTCCGCTGAGTGTCTCCTCAAGTCGGTCAATGTTATCCCATGCCAGGGTTGTGAACACACCTTGGCAGATGTCTGCTGGCAGTGGGATGTCTTCCTGTGCACGCTCCAGCTTCTGAATGCACAGTGCTGTATCGATCTCCTCAATCTGTGAATAAGAAATGCAGTGGCCCAGGCGATTGAGTGTGCGTACAAGTTCTGTATTGCCTGTCAAGGTCTTCACAGCAAATGACAAAAGTACGTGCTTGGATGGCTTTGTCTTGCCACATGTGACAGCAAATATCAGATCACTGGCAAGAGAAGTGGCAAGCCTTTGGACTCTGTCAGAAGGATCTGCACACTCACACTCTCCAGTGAGCACGGTATACAGGAATTCAGTGACAGATTCAGGAATGACATTCTGCTCTGTGTCAGGGGGCCATGTCTGGCTTACATCTTGCTTCTTAATCTGATTCCTCAGCTGCATTGCTGCTTTGGCTAGGACATCCCCAGAGTTGGCAGCCCTTGCTTCGTGGAGTTCTTTCCCTAGTCTGTAGGCATGCTTGACAAGCTCATCAAATGACAAGCTCTCTGGATATATGAGAAGCTTCCCTTTCTCATCAGAAACGAAGCAAAGCGATCCTCCTATCTCACTTTCAAGTTTACGACGGACATGTTTCTTGGTTGATGGTCTGATCTGAGAAATTCCGCGAGAGTGCATGGCTTTCTCAAGTCTAGCTGTCAGATCTGTCATAGGCAGCACCTCAGGGTTGAGAATGAGTTCATTCCTGATATATAGGAATAGCTCTTCGTAGGATTGTTTCTCGGCTTCCTCGTATACTGCCTGCTCAGACTGCTCCTGCTCATCACATGCACCAGAACTGGTGGATGCCCCTTCCTTTGTATACACTTTGTAGCACGACTTGTGGTAGTGCCCCTCTGCGGCAACAAGGTCTCTGCTTAACAACGCGAGGATTCGCTGGTCCATTTTTTGGGTTGCTGCACTGCGGATTCTGTCATCTGCACGTAACTCAACACACTGGATGATAGGTTCCCTTGTCTGTCTTCCTTTCAGGTACTTGCTTGACTTGCAGCAGAAGATGCATGTCTTGTCATACACTCTTGATGTACTCGGTGCATCCCTAGATGATCTTCTGACACCATGGACACCAGTCTGTTCTTCTGCACTCGGCCTGTCTTTAGAAAGGATGGAGTCGAGAGTCTTCTTCATGGTAAAGATGCTGCGACATTTGCGATGATACTGGATCTGCGGTATTTGGCCTTCTTCCAAGTCTTTTGCAATGTCCAGAAGTGGAGCATGTTGTCTAATCTCTGCTGCTCTTAGCAGTGTCTTCCATGAGTCCAAGTCTTTTAGTAACACGAAGGTAGACGTGTCTTCACCAGAACAGTGAATAATGCAGCCTGGCCGCACTCCTTTCTTTGGCAATGCAGTGGCCTTGTCTCCACTTGAATCCATCATGTGGGCCTTAGTAGTTTGTCACAATATAACAGAGAACTGCAATTATTCAACAGTAGTCCGCATTGAGAAATTGAGTTCAAAACTCTTTGTAACGATGTTGGAAGAGAAAAAAAAAACATATTAGCAATTTACGAAATACATTTTAATTTGCTATGATGCTCTACATTTACCACAAAAAGTCTCTGCACATGATTTTAATAAATTATCAACATCAATTAGGTTTAATTCTAATGATTTACAGCTTCATTTCGCAAATATATGTGTTATCATGTGATATCACAAGGCCGCTATTCAGTCAAATTGATGGTTTCTTAAAAAACATACAAAGCTACATATCTGAAAAGGCTATCACATCTTAATGTACTTGGTATGGACCCATAAACATTTTAGTACCATTAAGATTTGGTCACCCAAGATGGTATCGATATCTGGCCTGGCCCATGGACTAATAATACAATAATAGTAGAATTTAGTACAGAGAAACAGTATAAATAGTAGTATAAACATAATATAAGACAATAGGCATGGGAAGAACTTGAACATATGTTTGTATGCTTCACTTTTGTATATACAAAAATAAAAACAAATCAGAAATTAAATGAATAGGAAATTCTATATAGTGGCTTTCACAGTCCTTACATTATATGTTGCAGAAGTACTCCTGTTTTTTCTTCTTTGGCTACTGGGTCTTTTGAGTTACTAAAGATGTTTTGAGGGCTTTAAATTAATTGTGTGTGTGTTACAGTAATGCTATGTGCTTGCATTACTTTTGCTTTTGATTGCTTCTGAGATGTATGGTAATGTTCTCATTTTCATAACTTGTATTTGTTGTGCTGTAGTATATTAATTGGTTAAGTACTTTTTCATAATGTTGTATACATATCTATTTTGTTGGAAAATGTTGGTTACCTGGTCCATGTAGGATAAGCAGAGTGCAACCATGAACAACAACTAGCAGTGAGAAGACATGATGAAAATTCTTTAATCTTCCAACACATGGGAGATTCTGCCATAATTCCAGCTGGGAAACAGTAAACTGTAATTTGAAAGAGACCATAAAAAGAAAAACCAAAAAGAAAACATAAAAAACAGAATAAATCTTCTCCAGCAACCCAAATGAGGGATTAATGCCAGACAAATAGTCAAGCAGAAAACTATACTCTAACCAAAGAAGTACCAATGAAAAGACTCTCATCCCACTAAAACTGGTGGAGCAAGTTATTGTATATAAATAGAATGGAAACCTTACATTCATTTGCATAGATGAAGCTACCCAGTGGGGTAATGAAAAATCTGCAGGCAAACAACTAAGCTCGGAGAGAACAAAGAGTTCCACAGATTATAAAATTTCAGAAAATTTTAATAGGTACTTTGTGTCTCCTAAATCAAGATTAGCCCTTCATTTTTTAAAGAAACAATGGAGATAAAAGAATGGGGGAAGACTTGCCTACATCAATGGTATGACTTCTTTATTTCAGCTGATTTGGCCTAACAGAAGGAAGAAACACTTAAGGGTTAGTTTTGTGAAGTTGTGCTATTCCAGAGGCATTAATGATATTTCATACAATCTGCTAAATATCTCTCCAGTTTCTTTTACAGCAGATTAAAATTTATAATGGTGGGCATGAGAAAAAAACAGAAGCTATTTAAAGACTCAAGAATTTTTTAAGTGCAGCACAAAGTAACATCTTTTTAGAGACATAAATCTTTCCTTCCCTAAAAGTTCTCCTAGTTCACAGTTCTTCTGCTGCAGTGCCAATGCAAATCTCTTTCTCTGTGTATAGTATTCAAGATACCTATGGGACGAATTTTCAGAACATCTGCAGATCTCTTTCTCTGTAATGACACTCAAATGTATCACCCATGCACTAGAAATGTATCACCCATCACTAGCTGTGACTGCACTAGAAAAGAATATATATTCAAAACTGTTATATGAAGTTTGTAATAGGGTAGCATTGTTGTAAATGGGCAATCAGAAAAGTATTTGGTTTTAGGATTTTAGTTTTACATTTGTATCACAGCTGCTTAATTTCTAACATTTAAATATTTTATTTCCTCATTATCTTCCATCTCAACAAACTGAGAAAAGTTTTTTTCTGTTTCTTTTTTCTTTTTGTATTGCTAATCCATGTCCTTTAAGATTATTTTAGTTCATATGATAGAATTACATTTCTTCCATATATACGAACTAGCACACTCAAACCATGATTATTAAGTTTTCTATTATTAAATAGATATAAAGCCACATCTAATACAGTAATCTGCTTCCCAGAATAACTAACTAGATGTTACCATGTATCAAGGTATGAACAGAAAGGCAGGAAAGGAGAAGAAGAAGGGAAAAGAGATAAATATGAAATAAAAGCAGTAACATTTCTACCTGGCTCCCTTAATAATTAATATTCAGCATACTGCCATTTAAATAGAGGCTTTGTATAGTCATCTAAAATAATTTTAAAACACATTTATTTTATAATGCAAATTGATTGATGAAAGTGGTTGTGAAAAAATGCTGGGATGGTATACAACCGTTTATTGTAGTCTTTATATGATAGGTAAGTAGGTTTGGGTTTTTAAAAATAATTATATACTATTACTAGCTAGATACCCATGCTTCGTGATGAAACTCTGTGATTGAGCTTTGCAGGAAAAATTCGGTTCACAATTGATTGGCTCTGTGGTGTTGATGATTGAAACACATAAGAGAATATCGTTCCTGCTGACTGGAGTCTGGAAGCAGTTCCATAGGTGGAAGGCAAAGACATTTTGGTGAGGTACGACATTTAGTATTGTAAGAAGCCCCAAACTGCAATGAGTGAAGGAGTGGAATGTCTGGCAATTTGAATTGAGATAACGGAATGTGAGGCAACTGGCAGATACAACAGAGTTCTTTTCAGGTGGGTGTTGGATTTGAGGCGGATCGGTTCGAAAGAGACACGAGACCATTTAAGTGAGTTCAGCTCTTTATTAGGTATTGGTAATTGTTCCCAGAATGCGAGCCACGGCAGCCCTTCATATAGGGCTGGCTTGCGGCTCGGCAGCCAATGGCAGCACTTTGAATCTCCCGCGATCAGCACAGCCAATCGCGGTAGATTCCTAGCACTCCAATCACGGCCGACCCTTCAACCAATCAGGTCTTCGCTGGTCCGGACCAATCGGTTGCGAGAGTTTCGGAGTATGCTAATATCGCACACCCCTCCCCTCTTGGTTTTGTCCAGCGGTGCGTAGTGATGTAGTCATGTGGGTAGGCGGGGCTTCTCGCCTGCCTACTTGACCTGCGCGGTTCAGTCCTAGTGTGGTCATTGACCAGTTCAGATGCCTCCTCTGTCACTACGGTTCCTTGGGATGGAACCGCCTGGAATGTTGAGCTGGGCCTTTCTTGGTAGCTCCCTCCTGGTCTTCTTGGGCTGCTTGAGCTGCCGCTTCTGCTCCCGCTAGGTTTTTGCTGGCCAGGTGAGCTGGTTTGGCTGCTCCTTCCAGGTGAAGATCCCGGGGTTTCGTGCTCCATTGGTCCTGCATCTACAGGTGAGTAGCATCGGTTTATTGGTTTATTTATTCTAGGTGGGGGGTGTTCTGCCTGTGTTAGTTGGTTCCCTTCAGTTCTTTCTCTATCGCTTGCCGATTCCCCCCCCTTTCTAGTTTCTTGTTCAGGTGTCTGGCTGGTGGTGACGGCTATTCTTGACCTAAGTTGGTTTATGTGCTGTTTCCAGTTTTTCCCATCGCTTGTTTCCAATTGGTATGATAGGGGCCCAGTTATCTGGTTGATTATTACTGGCACCCAGAGTGGTTCTCCTGTGAGATTTTTGGTGTATGCTAGGTCCCCTATGTTAAATGTTCTGTGTTTGCTGGAGGAGCCTGGGGATTTGTCTGGGTTATATGTTGGGTGCATTCTGTCTAGTGTTGAACGTAGTTTCCTGTCCATCATTAGTTCCTCCGGGCTTTTATTTGTGGTTGCGCTAGGTGTAATGTGTTGAATGAGGATAATTTTATTGATTTTGTCCTGTATGTTGGCTATTTCTATTTTCTGGATGGCTTTCTTGGTGTATTGGACCATGCGTTCCATCCGCCTGTTTGCCGCCGGGTTTGCCGGTGCGGTTAATGCATGGCGTATCACTTGGCCTGCCAGAAATTGTTCAAATGCTAGTGCGGTGAACTGGGGCCCATTGTCCAACACTATTACATCTGGCAGGCCGTGCGTAGCGAAAAGTTTGCTCAGTTTCCTTATCACCACCTCCGTCGTGGTTGACTTCATGGTGCTTACCTCCAACCAGTTGGAGTAAGCATCTACTGTGATAAGGTACATAAGTCCCTTGGTTGGCCCCGCGAAATCTATATGAATCCTAGACCACGGACCTCTTGGTTTTTCCCATTTTTGGGTTGGGGCGGTGGGCGGATTAGATCTAGACTCTTGGCATTGGTTACATTTGGCAACCCAGGTTTCAATCTGTTTATCCATTCCTGGCCACCATGCGTAGCTTCTGGCCAGGCTTTTTATCTTAACCATCCCTAGATGCCCCTCATGCAACATTCCCAATACCTTTTCCTGTAATTTTTCTGGAATTACCACTCTGTCCCCCCAAAGTATGCAGCCCTTTTCAGTAAAGAGTTCGGTTTGTTTGTTCCGGAATGGTCTGAATAGTTCGTCTATGTCCCCTTCTGGCCACCCTTTTCCCACCCAGCTCAAGACTCGCCCCAGCCGCTTGTCTTTATTTGTTTCTCTGGCAATGTCTGGCGCAGTCACGAGTGGGTTGGATATTGTCTCTATTTGGAATACCTCTGTTGTGGGTGCCGGGTCGTCTTCCCGGTCCATTAAGGGAGACCGGCTCAGGGTGTCTGCATGGGCGATGTCCTTTCCGGGTCGGTGTATCAGCTGGTAATTGTATGCTGCTAGGAATTCGGACCACCTCGTCATTCTTGGCGATAGAATGTTTGGTGTGGCCCTGTTTCCCTCCAGGATTCCCAGCAGCGGCTTGTGATCTGTGATGATTGTAAAAGTCCTACCGTAAAGGTATTCGTGAAATTTCTTGATGCCAGCGATGACTGCTAGGGCCTCTTTGTCGAGCTGGCTATAGTTCCGCTCTGGTTTTGAAAGTGTCCTTGATGAGAAAGTGATGGGTGCTTCCCTCCCATCTGGTTGCTGGTGGCTGAGGATGGCGCCAATCCCAAATGGTGATGCGTCGCAAGTTACCATCAATGGCAGGGTCTCGCTATACTGGATTAGTATCGCGTCGGATGTTAGCAGGTTCTTTGTGTTGTTGAAAGCGCTCTCCTCCCATACTCCCCAGGTCCAGGTGGCTGTTTTATCTAACAGCCTATGTAGCAGTTCCCCCACGGTCGCCTTTTGAAGTAGGAAGACATTGTAAAAGTTTAACAGTTCCAAGAAAGCCTGTAATTCCGTTTTGTTTTTTGGTTGCGGTGCTTCCCTTATGGCTCTCAGTTTCTTTTCTGTGGGGTGAATCCCTTGTTTGTCCAGGAGGTACCCCAGAAATTCGACCCTTTCAGCCCGTAGCTGGCACTTCCCTTTCTTGACTTTAAGTCCCGAGTCTCTGAATTTCTGCAGTACCTCCCTCAACCTGGCTTCTAGTTGTTTCTCATTTTTTGCGGCCACCAAGACGTCATCAAAGTCGGGCACAACCCCTTCTATTCCCTGGAGGAGTCTTTCCATAAGGCTTAGGAAGACCCCGGGTGCCACGCTGACTCCAAATTGGAGCCGGTTGCAGCGGAAAGCCCCTCGGTGCATTACGATGGTTTGGGCTTCTGCTGTTGTGGGGTTGACCGGCAGTTGCTGGTAGGCTTGTGCCAGGTCGAGCTTTGCGAAGATCCGGCCTCCCCGCAGTGAGTGCAGAAGATGCTGGACTAATGGGACGGGGTATGCGTTTGTTGGAGCGCATGGTTTAGGGTGGCCTTGTAGTCACCACAAATCCTCACTGACCCATCTGGCTTGATGGGGGTGACAATGGGGGTCTCCCACCGGGCATGATCGATTGGTTCCAGCACCCCTTGCGCGATGAGCTCATCGAGATGCTCATCGATCTTGGGCTTGAGTGCAAAGGGCACTCATCTGGGCTTAAGGCGGATTAGCGCGATGCTTGGGTCTTTGTTAAATGAGATAGGGGACCCCCGGTACTTGCCTAAACGGTCATCGAAGACTTCCCGGAAGTCTCTCACGAGTGCCGCTTCCCAGGCTGCCTCTCCGATGTGGTGTATGCCGGTTACTTTGATGCCCAGGGGTCCAAACCACTGCAGTCCCAACAGGCTCAGCTGATCTCGGTCGATGATCACCAGGGGTAGCACTTCTGTGTGGCCCTTGAAGGTGACTTTAAAATGGCCTCTGCCGACTACAGGGATTCGGTTCCCCTGATAGTCTTTGAGGGTTAGTGTTTGGTCTTCCAGTTCTTGGCGGCGGATGGTGGGGACCAGGTGCTTGAGTGTGCGCCTGGAGACCATTGAGAGGAAGGACACTGAGTCCACCTCCATGTCGCATCGCTGGTCTTCTATCCCGACCATCACATATACCTTCCTGGTGTTGCTGGTGGAGGAATGGCTGATGACGACAGTCTGGTGTGTTTCCTCTCTCTGTCTCATCTCCTAGAGTCACCTGTTCCGACCTTCTTGGCTCCAGTGGTTCTCCATCTGGTGATCACGGTTCCTGATGGGAGTGCTTTCTCTCTGTCGGGGGCTAGCGTCTCGTCGTCATGGGCTGTAGTGCCTTTTATTCCGGCACACTTTGGTGATGTGCTCCCGTTTCTCACAATGCCTGCAGATGGCGTTGAGAAAATGACAGTCCACTTGGGGGTGATCACCGCCGCAGCCAGCACACTGGAACCTCGACTTACAACCTCGTGGTTCCCGGTGCTCCCGCGCTGATTGGAGGTGGTGGATCTCCTTCTCCTCGTCTTCGGTTTCCAAGAAGGAGTCGATGTCGCCATGGTGTGTGGTTGTGTGGTCTGTCACTGGTTGCCTCTTGGGGGTTGACGTTGCCTCTCCGGGCGCCGCTCGTGGTATGATGCTCGATTGTCGCATCTGAGCCGCTGATTTCTTGGCCGCTTCTGCTGCAGGGGCTTTGGTGAGGGCATCAGCGAGGGAGATGTCTCCCTTTGCCATGATGCGGCTCTGAAGGACGGGGTCTCGGAGTCCCAGAATGATGCGGTCTCGCAGGGCCTCGTCCAGGTCGGCGAACTCGCACAGGCCGCCCAGGTCCCATAGTGCCGCTATGAAGTCGCCCAGCCCCTCGGCCTCGCGTTGATCCCGCCTGTAGAAGTCATGCTGCCAGATTAGGATGGGCACAACGAGGGCGTAGTGGCTTCGCAGCAGCGGCTCGAGATCGTCCCACTCCATCGCCTTGACATCCACTGGTTTGGCCAAGGGTTTGGCCATTTTGAATACTGCGGGACCGCAGTGCTTGAGGAACACAGCTTGTTTCTTGTGGCCGTTGGCGTCCTTGAGGTTTCTACTCTCAAGGAACATTTGGAACCTATCGGTATAGGATTCCCAGTCCTCAGTAGCAGGGTTGAAGGGAGCAGGTGGTGAGTTGATTCCAGCCATTCTGCTTGTTGCTGCATGCCGCCTCGCCACGTGCTGGATGGTCTCCTTGTCTCACGATCCCATCCTCGTCGCCAGTGTTGGATTTAAGGCAGATTGGTTCGACAGAGACGCAAGACCATTTAAATGAGTTCAGCTCTTTATTAGGTATTGGTAATTGTTCCCAGAATGCAAGCCACGGCAGCCCTTCATATAGGGCTGGCTTGCGGCTCGGCAGCTAATGGCAGCACTTTGAATCTCCTGCGATCGGCACAGCCAATCGCGGTAGATTCCTAGTGCTCCAATCATGGCCGACCCTTCAACCAATCAGGTCTTCGCTGGTCCGGACCAATCGGTTGTGAGGGTTTTGGAGTATGCTAACATCGCATAGTGGGGAGGGGGAGTAGAATGCCTTAGCATCAAAACATATTAATATAAGACAACAGGCAGTTGGAACAGAGTTCTTTTCAGGTGGGGAGGGGAAGTAGAACTCCTTAGCATCAGAGCATGTTAATTACTGTATAAGAAATACTAATGATCTGATGGTCATTTCAAAAAATTCTTTCTTAGCAAGCATCTAGATGCCAAGAGGAACATATGTGCCAAATTTCAAGTTTGTAGGCTTTATGGTTCTGGAGATTTTGTGATGAGTGACTGATACTTGGCTTATATCTATATCTATATATATTTTCACTGTGATTGCAACCCAAACTGTCACCTGTAAGAAGAGTAAGATTAAGCATATAATAGTTTTTAATTCTCAGATATAAGAAGCAGCTATCCTTGTTACAAAAGGAGTGGCATCTGTCAGAAAGCCAAATATCCATGGGCAAAATATGATAAAGAGTACAACATTTTTTGCTCAACCCTATACTAAAGTAGACTATATTCAATGAGAAATGGGCATATTCAGTAAGAGCTGTGAGAATCCTTTGAAAAACCTGCTTCATAACATTTTTAGGTAATTAGATATGAACACACTGATATAGAAACCAGGAGCAGTTGCAAAGCAATCATCCAAGTTTGAAAATCAGGTACTTTGCATGCATCCCTACATGTCCAAAATATTTATTTCAAAAGACTATACCACCTTAACTTTGTATATCAGAATCAAACTAATGGGAGCCTAAAACCAAGAAGCCATTATGACGATGGAAAGATTCATAGTGAATATATGTCTGTATTTACAAATTGCTCCACATAGATTAAATAAAACAGCAATATAGCAATCATGTAATAGATAGGGCACATCCATCAGGCATATTTTTAAAAATCAAGCCTATAGTCATACAGTAGGAATAACCATCACAATTGGTTTTGATACTTGTTTTTTTAATGCATCTTTCATTTTTTATAAAAAATATAATATCATAAAGTATAAAAAGCTGACAAAAGAAGTCACAAATAGACATAACAGACACACTCTTTATACTTGAGGCTTGGCTGATTCCCAGCTTTTCTATAGGATTACCACAGGGTATAAAGGGCCTTAGTATTGCTTAAACCACCAAGCAATCAACAGCTGTCATGTCGCCAACAATCTGTCTTTTTAGGTAGACACCATACATGCTGCCACCAGCTAGTTTCACTCTAATGTAGTAAACCAAGAGCAAGTGTGTCCTTTGACTCAGTTATTAACAGATCACTGTAGGGACAGATGAATAAGCGCCAGGATTGTGCTGTTTGTCAAGTTGGAGGGAACAGGCATAAAAATCATAAAAGTGTATAACTTAGGTCTTGCAGTGAAAACAACAGCACTGGCAGAAGCATAATTTACTCTCCAGCCTTGAAAGAAGCTATTGAAAGCTGATGCAGAATTAACAAAAGCTACACATTTATATTAAAAAATCCACTATGATTGCTGAAAAATCCACGACCATTGATTGCTACTGTAACTGAAATGAACTTCAGACAATGCAGCTAATAAGCATTGTTTTGTGCCATAATACCATTGCATTGTTTTGGGCCATAAAACCATACCACAATACCATTAGATCTATAGTTACTTTCATAGAATATGTGGGATAATGGAATTTCTGCATTCCTATCTTCTGGTGCCATTTCCAGCTCATCCAAGTACTGTTTGTTCATTGGTTTCCTTTAAGCTGTTACATGAGCTGCCTATAGCCAACTTTAGTCATTGTAGCAATATTAATTCCCAGCCAGTTCTCCCATCATTCATTTTAATTTCTCCAGAATTATTTCTGGGGATAATTTAGCAATCATAAGCTTTCTAAGACTTCTGGTAGCAAATTCTGCTTATTCCATTCCTTCTTCTATTAGAAGTTAATCTGAATCCTTGTCAGCAAGAAAAGAAAGTTGTGTGTTTGTGTGTGTGTGTGTGTGTGTGTGTTGAATGCTGGTGGAAGCCAGTATGATATGGGCATTAGCATTTAAAATAGAATGGCAGTGGTCAAAATGTTTAATCCAAGTGGATATCTTCATATAAAAAATAACATGAGATAATTTTTAAAAACTTGTTTATCAATATTAAATAATCAATGCATTTATAAATATAGGCACTTTGTGTCTATTGATATTCTTTCAACTCTAGCACTTTTCCTTGAGAGATTGTAACAGAAAAATAAAAAGAAGAAACTAGCTTTATATTAAACTCTACTTTGCCATAAATATACATACAAATTTTTGAAATAAGTATATTTTTCCAAAAGCGTGATCCTCAAAAGTCTGAAATAATCATTGTCACCAATTACATGTTCATTCTCCCTCAGCTCCCTGATATTCTCACCACCTCCATTAAGAAAATTTCTGCTTAAGAGTCATGTCTCTTCACAACAGTATGCACTATTTGATTCCACAATGTTTAAACACGTGCATTTTCTAATTAAAAATCAAAGTCCTAGGCTTGCCTGTGATTTTTTTGGCAGGCAGGTTCAATTTAATGGCTCAAGGCAGCATGTGTTTGCAAAAGGAAATACTTCATGATGTCCATCTCTAATAGCCAAAACAGAATTTGTATATATTTCATAATATTAATGTATTAATGGATTAATACATGTATTAATATACCTTAGACTTTAAAACCACATTGTAACGATTTTAAAAAACTAACATTCAATGACAGAAGAAGCTAATAAGAGGAGTGATGGTTATTTTAAAAAAGATACTCAAGCCCAATTGTAAATAATTACGGTAATAGAAAAAAGGTGCTACCAGAAAACCAATGTGGCTTCACAAAAGTGTAATGAAGGAGATGGATCTTCATTGGAGAGGTATCACAGAATCATAGAAGTGTCAGAAAGTAGAGATTCTCATTCATCCAGGTCATAGTTGTTCCAAAGTTGCTTTTTCAAGAGGAAACTGGACTTTCTTGTTTTTCTTGAAGATGGTTCATTTATCATCCAGGAAACTTCTTCAACTCTGATTGGATGGTGGGGAATAGAAGGATTTTTTTTCTCCTTGCAGATAGCTGGTCATTTACATTCTTTTAGAGAGAGTTGTTGAGGCCACCTGGGGGTTTATCTGTGTAATCAGGGTCACCTGAGTAGTGCAAATGTGTGTGGATTTTTCTTGGAACTGTTGAAAAGATTGTGTTGTAGACTGGAGAGAGATGATGTCATATCCCTCACCCTCTGTTGAGAGAGGGCTGTTTAACTTTGACATAGACACCCCCTTTGGCCCTGTTATGGATTAAGCCAACGCATCAGTAACAACCCTAATAGCTTTACTTTAACAGCAGGCTCGTAATCCTGCACTTCTCATTGGCCCGCAAACAGCGAGTCATGATTGGTCGTTTCTGGCCAATCTGATTGGCTGACAGCGGGCCTCTCTGATTGGACGCTTGTTAGAGCGGTAAACTCAAATCATTGGTTGTTTTGACAGCAGCCAGCTCTATAAAAGAGCTGCTGCTGCCCAAGTATTTGCTCTGTTCTTATTTTACAATAAAGAGTTGAAGTCACCGTTCGATGTCTCATCTCCGTTCCTTGCGCCCATGCTCAGGACACAACACTGGCGATGAGGGTGGGATGCGGAGACGATAGAGCTGACTAGATACTCATCAAACAAGACAGAGCATGTGGCTGAGAGCGCATGCAACAAATGGCAGAATGACCAGCGGCGCCATACCACCCGCTCCATTTGACCCGGCAAACGAAGACTGGGACTCATACATAGACTGTTTCCAGATGTTCCTGGAGACCAACAATCTGAAAAATGCTATGCCTGGCAAGAAATGAGCGGTGTTCCTGACCCACTGCGGCCCCGCTGTTTTTAAAATGGCTAAAGCACTTGCCAAACTGGCGGAAGTGAAGACCATGGATTGGGATAACCTCGCGCCGATCCTCCAGACCCATTACGCACCCGCAGTACCTACACTGATACGAAGACACGAGTTTTACCAGAGGGACCAATGGAAGAACGAGAGCGTTGGGGACTTTGTAGCCGACCTCCGGAACCTGGGAGGACTCTGTGGTTTTGCAAACCTCGAGGAAGCCCTGAGAGACCGCATAGTTCTGGGATTAGATGACCACGCGTCGCAGAGCAAAATCATGGCGAAAGGAGACATCAGCCTTGCAGATGTCATTGCCGACGCTACTGCCGCAGAAGCAACCAGGAAGTCAGCCGCTCGAATGTGCCAAGTGAACGCACCGCACCACCAACTCGCCAGCAATAGTCCGCTCTCCTCTGAGAGGCACACTATTACCGCCCATCATGAAGACCTCGAGTCATCCTCAGACAGTGAAGAAGAGGAGGTCAACTGGCTCCGCTCAGAATGAGAGCAGAGGAACCAGAGACTTCCACACCAATGTGCTGGTTGTGGGGCAAACCACCCACGATTGGACTGCAAATTCCTCGACGCACTCTGCCGTTCCTGTGGGAAAAGAGGCCACATCGTAAAGGTCTGCAGAAGCAAGCGAGAGTCCAGTCCAAGCCGGAGGGAGAATAATCTCCGCCGGGAGACAGGCAAACCACCTGGAAATTGGGACCACCTGAACCACCAATGGAACAACCACTACTACAGAAATCGAGCACCTGCCGCTTCAACGAGACGAGAAGAGGCAACCAAACTATTACTATCGGCCATGCTTCATCGCTAGGTGCAAGAAAGATCCGCGTAAAGGTCACTATTGAGAATCGACCACGCGTGATGGAAGTCACTTTGGGGTCATCCCTATTGATGGTCTCCTGGAAAACCCTCAAACAGCTGATCCCTGCCATCTTTCACCAGGACCTCAGCACTCAAAGAATCATCCTAAAAGACTACCAGGGAAACAGAATTCCGGTTGTCTGTTCCAGCCACATCCAAGTATCCTTCAAGGACCGCACTGCGACGCTTCCCCTGACTGTCATTGATCGTGAGCGGCCCAGTTTGTTAGGGTTACAGTGGTTCGCCCCACTCAGAATTGAACTAGCTGGCATACACCAAACCGGAAGCGATGACTGGGACGAGGCCCTCATCCAGGAATTCCAGGACGGGTTCACAGGAACATTAGGCAAGTACAAGGGGACCCCTATATTGTTTAATCTCAGCCCCAAGGTGGTTCCCATTCGCCTTAAGCCTCGTCGGGTGCCTTTTGCCCTCAAGCCAAAGATTGATGAGCAACTAGACAAATTGATAGCCCAGGGTGTGTTGGAACCAATTGACCATGCCCAATGGGAAACTCCAATAGTAACACCCAAAAAGCCAGATGGCTCGTTAAGAATTTGTGGGGATTACCGGGCCACCCTAAATCATGCTCTTCAACAGAGTGCTTACCCAGTACTGGTGGTCCAACACCTTCTTCACTCCCTGGGTGGCGGAAAAATATTTGCGAAATTGGACTTAGCTCAGGTGTACCAACAGCTACCCGTAGATGCGACGACTGCAGAAGCCCAGACAATAGTTACACATAGTTACACATGCCTTCAAGTGCAATAGACTCCAGTTTGGAGTAAGCGTGGTGCCGGGCATTTTCCAAAGTTTGATGGAGAGACTATTACAAGGCATAAAAGGCATCGTTCCTTATTTTGACGACGTCTTAATAGCTGCCCCTACTGAAGAGTTATTAGGACAATGACTCAGAAGGGTTCTTCAAAAATTTAAAGACGCTGGCTTGAAGGTAAAAAGGGACAAGTGTCAACTTTGTACAGAGAGAGTGGAGTTCCTGGGATACCTTCTCGACAGACAGGGAATCCACCCCACCGAAAAAAAACTAACTGCAATCAAAAACACCCTAAGACCTAGAAATAAGACAGACCTCCAAGCCTTCCTGGGACTCATTAACTTTTATAACATCTTCTTGCCCCAGAAGGCGACCGTAGCCGAGCCCCTACATAGACTTCTCAACAAAAAGGCTTCCTGGGTCTGGGGACGGCGTGAAGAACGAGCATTTCAACAAATAAAAGACCTCTTAACTTTTGATGCTGTATTGATACAATACAACGAGACTCTACCCCGAACGGTTACCTGTGATGCCTCACCATTCAGAGTGGGAGCCATTTTAAGCCATGTCCTGCCAAACAGTAATGAGGCACCTACTGCGTTCTTTTCGAGAACTTTGTCTAAAACTGAAAGGAACTATAGCCAACTTGATAAAGAGGCTCTCGCCATTGTATCTACAATTAAATGTTTCCATGAATATGTGTATGGGAGACCCTTTGCCATAATTACAGATCACAAGCTGCTACTTGGCATTTTAGCAGGAAACAAACCAACTCCCCACATCTTATCACCAAGAATGACACGTTGGTTGGGGTTTTTAGCCGCATACAATTACCAACTGCAGCACCATCTAGGGAAAGCCATTCCCCACGCTGATGCTTTGAGGCGCTCTCCACTACCAGACATCATAGAGGACCCAGCTCCAACCCTAACCGTATTGCAAATTGAAACTCTTAAATCACCACCGCTGACCACTCGAGACATCATCTCAGAAACGAAAAAGGACCCTTCTTTGGGATGAGTCCTCAGCTGGGGGGAACGGGGTTGGCCGGTCAGCGCAACCAACGACAATTTCAGGCTGTTCAGGAATTGACAGACAGAACTATTCTCCCAAAAGGGCTGCATCTTGTGGGGAGACAGAGTTGTCATCCTGGAGAAATTGCAACATAAAGTTTTAAAAATGTTGCATGATGGACATCCAGGCATCGTGCGGAAGAAGGCATTGGCCAGGAGTTACGCATGGTGGCCAGGTTTAGACAAGCAGATAGAGACCTGGGTGGTGACATGCAGCAAATGCCAGGAGACTCACTCTGCTCCTCCAAAAACACCCCCAACTCAGTGGGAAATGCCTTGAGGTCCCTGGTCCTGTATCCACATTGATTTTGCGGGACCCACAAGAGGACACACTTTCCTTTTAACTGTGGATGCCTATTCTAACTGGCTCGAGGTCCACAAAATGAAAAGGACCACCATGGAGGCAGTCATTAAAAAACTGAATAAGCTATTTGCTACCTACGGATTGCCGGATGTCCTGGTCTCCGATAATGGCCCTCAATGCACTGCCCTGCCATTCAAACAGTACCTAGCAGACCGGGGCATCCGCCATGCCTTAACATCACCAGCGCACCCTGCGGCCAACGGTAGGGATGAGTGAATGGTTCAATTTGTAAAGAAGACCTTACACAAAATGGACCAGGGTGACATTGACGACAATATAACCCAGATGCTTCTCCTCCAACATATTACCCCAAGCAGCACCACAAACAGAACCCCAGCGGAACTCCTGATGGGCCGGAAACTTCGCTCACATCTCAATCGCCTCCACCTGGCTTACACACCTGAACAATCCCTGGGATCCAGCAGCAAGTGTCGATCATTCCAGGAAGGTGACCCCATTTTTGCGAAAAACTTCTCGGGTGACCCATTGTGGGTCCCTGCTACCATAATGCAACTTACAGGACCCCGATCCTATCGTCTACAAACTGCAGATGGCAAAATGTGGAAGTGCCACATAGACCAGCTTCGATCCAGACTAGCACCTACTCCCATCTCATCCCCTGAATCTCCAACTGGGGGGGGAAGGGACATCGAGGGGGCCTCGTCTCATCTCCGTTCCTTGCGCCCATGCTCAGGACATAACAGCCCCCTCTTTCAAAGCAATAGTCCTCTCTGTCCAAAATGTGTACTTTTCTGTCTTCAAAAGAGTGGCCATTGTCTGTTAAATGCAGATTCAGATGCAGATATAAATCCTTCCATTTCCCACTATCCAGTCAGAGCTGAAGAAACTTCTTGGATGAAAAGTGAAATGTCTTCAAAGAAAAACAAAAAAGTCCAATTGCCTCTTGAAAAAGTATCTTTGGGACTTAAGATCTGATCCAGCAATGCTCTTATTATTTGCTTACATTTTGTTTTCACAAAAATACAACATTCTTTGAAATTTTATTAAAGAATATTTATTTCTACCCTATTAATATTTTATATTAAGAAATATTGCCTAGAATACATGAAAATTTTTCACATAAATTCATAAATAATATTATCATAATTACTGTAAATTTGGGATTGTGTCATAGGGAGATTCTATGAAACTGTAAACCTGGATATCTCAGTTAACACAACGTGATTTTGGTAGTGGTGCTTTGGTTATTGACAAAAATTATGACAGCAGTAAAATAATTTTCTGTTTTATTTTCTTCATTTAAATGTTGTAAAATGGGCTTTGAATCTCAGGTTAAGAGAACTAAACTATCCAACTTGAGTATTAAACTGTGCTGACTAAAGATAAAACAGTATCTATTATTTTTCAAGCTGATGATAAAATAACCATAAAATAACCCAGCTATTTTGGGATGACTTTCCAGTTGTCTAAGTACTAGTTTTCATTTATTTTAGATACAGTTACTTTCAGATTAGTACAATTTTCATGTCCTTAAATGTGCTTAAATATCTATAAATCTGTAAAACTGGAATGTAAATGGCTTTGTTGACTCTGTAACAATTCTATGCTCTTTTTGTTTTATTTGAAATAGAAACTGTTTAATTATTTAATTATTTTGTCAGCTCATACAATTTTGGTTGGTAGCTGAAATAAAGCTACTATTATTATAATAGGCTAAATCACGTTATTAGAACTGAATTGCCAATGAAATGAGTTGGACCTAAGTTATTACTAACTTCTTCCATTGATTTCTACTTAACTCTGAATGATGCATACAAGGATGCACTGTAAATCTGGGTTTTATACATTTATTTTGATCTCAGTCATAATATAAAAGGATGAAGATAATTTAAACTATGTATTGAACTTGTAAATATTAATGATAGAAGGCAGAACATTGCTGATTTGATTTAATTCTTAACAATTTTCAGACGATCTATCTTTTTAAAAAATGTTCTCGGTAAGGACATGAATGCAATGAATATTGGTATAGTAACATTCATTTTCTGTTCAGCAATAGAACATTATTTTTAAAAGGTGAAGGCTTGATATGATGCTTCATAATGTACCTATTCAATAAGAACATATTAAAATTCTGATGAAAATAAAATATGTAATGAAAACTGATTAAGCTGTGTTAGTGTTCCATTTTCATTTTTCAAATTATATGTATGATGAACAGATGATTCAGCAACTGAAGTGTAAAAAATGGTCCTAAGCTACTGATATGCAGAAAGGAATTTTCAACAGCTGTTTGCAGGCTTCATTAAGACTCATTATAGGTTGCCATGTCATAGGGAGATTTTTTTTTTTCAGTAATCCATTCCACAATATAAATCCTATGTCTTTCTTAAAGCTAGAACTAAATTTGTATACATGGTATGCATATTAACATGTCCATACTCTACAAAAGGGCTATCAAACCCCTGGCCCATGGGCCAGATCCATTACGCACTGGCCATGCTCAAGCTCAGTTTAGCAAAGGGGAAAAAAGTCCCATGACAATGGGGGATTGACACCCCTGCTCTACATATACTTGTACTTACACATAGAAACCAACATATACAGGCTATTTAGATGACAGAAAGACAGGCATTCAAACTGAAAAGCAATCATAAAATGGATTCTAGTCATTTGAAATGACAGCAGGTCAACAGGAGTTTCATCAACTGGAAATTTTCAGAAATTGCAACAGTGGAGAATATATGTCGCTTAGGGTTGAATTGCTGATGTTCTTTCAGTTTGGTTCTTTTCTTGCAGACATTTCATTACTAGACTAAGTAACATGATCTGCAGGATATATTGATTAGTGGTATTGTATCTTCTTTGACTGGCATACTCCTGTCTGGTGGTTATTGTGATTAAATGTAGGTCCTATTTGGGGGTGTTGGTTCATAGGTAAGTGATAAAGGAAGATTTGCTCAGTTCTTTGTGCTTATTTTTTTGCTCTAAAACAATCCTTTTAAATGTTTCATAAATGAGATTTCTCTTCATTTATTCACATTGTGTTATTGCTACACCAGATTCTTTTCTGATTGCCAAACCAAGGAAAAGCTGAAGAGGACATTTCCGATTGTTGGCCCAAATTGTGCTTGTTCTCATCTCCTTTATTACTTATTTCTTATTATTTCAAAGAAGAAATAAATATAATGTTACAAATATAGATTTAAAAGCATATAGATAGTATAGTAAAAATGGAGAAATGAGAAAAAGAAGCCAATATAAGCAATGCAGTAGAGCTTGATAACTAATAAATCTTAACCAACTGTAATATGGTTAATATATTCTATTACATATTATATATTCTATTTCTACACCATTAATAAGTATAAACCTTTACTCCAGGAATGGTTTCTATGTATCATATTTACTGTTTAGATATGAACTTATTCTAGACAACAAAGCATATTCCCACAGTTTAATTAGCCATTCTTCCACAGAGGGCATTAAAAATCTTTTTCAATAAATACTTGCAACTGTTATCATAGATATTATCAGCTCAGTATATATTGAACAAATGAAGTTTAATGGAAATATTTCTGGCAGAATCTCAAAATTTGCTATAATAAAGGAAACAGGCAAGTTTGCCCTATTTTTCCCTTCCTCATTCTTATTGACATTGGAGCTTTTGAAAAGGAAGATACTGTAAGTCAGGAAAATAAAATTTCAGGAATTAAATTAGCAACCTAAAAACTTAAGCTGAAGTTATATGCTAATGATGATACATTTACATTGACTAAATAAATGTGATTACATATTTTATCTTCAAAAGCACTCTGGAATTGAAAATGAAATACATATTGGAGTAGCAGGATCTCAGATAAATAACTCAAAAATTGATAGGAATGTAACTTGGAAAGAAAAGCAATATTAATACAATTTAAAAGGTTAAACTTCTTTTTATTTTATTTTTATACATCTTGATACATTATTGTGTTGCAATATAACTATATTTATACAACATTAATTTTATTTATATTTATTGAATATTTTACATAGAGTGAAAAGCAAATCTAAATAAAAAGAAGGGAAAAAAGCAAGCAAGTAAACTAAAGTTTATATTCCAACTTCTATTCAAGTGATATTACCAAATCTATCAACTCCTTTCAATTTTAACAGTTCCAGTAATCCTTCAGTTCCTTATTTACAGGTGTGGGATATGACAGGGTTAACTACCAGTGCAGGATTTACGAGCTTCCGTGCACACTATGAGCTGCTTGCCTGTAAATCGTCATCAGCATGCTGTGTGCAGAAATGCAGCCTTTGAAACAGCCCTCTTTTCCTGTTTTTTAAACTTCAGCTGTGCCTCGTTCGGCAGCTGAAGTTGAAAAATCAGAAAATAAAAATCAGGTAAGAGCCCGGGTGGGCGGGTGGGCAAAAACATCAGCAGGCATAGAACCGGTTGCTCTTCAGAGCTACTGGTTCTACAGACAGAACCAGTAGAAACCCACCCCTGCTTATTTATCATCTGTTTCAAACATTAAATTCATAAATTATCATTTCATTATTTTTCTTGTTTTTGCAAAATGCCTATAAAATATTTCTAATCTTTTTTTTTTAAAGCACTTGTTTTTCCTGACCAAATAGGGTTGTTTTTTTTTGCCATTTCTCCTAGTTTTGGCTATTTCCATTGCATGAATTTCAATATAATTCCATCTTAGTGCAAATTGATAAGCAATACAAATATAACAAGAATTAAAACAAAAAACGAGAGAAAAAGGATAAAGAAAGAAGAAAGATCTATTTGGTTTCTAACATACCTTTTTGTATATTTGTTAATTTATAATATGTAGCCCCATTAGAAGCAGAGTCAAAGGGATTATATTTAGCATGCTGCGTAATCATAAGATATTACCAAATTTTATAGTTCCACAAAATATACTGAATAAGTTCCATGTACTCATACTATGTTTACATTTTTTTAAAAAATAATTAACCTGTAGCCCCATTTAAAATGAAGGGTTTGACCTAGTGCAGTGGTTCCCAAACTTTTTCAGTCAACCGCCCCCTTGGTGCTACAAACTCATCATCAGTGCCCCCACCCAGGGGTGGGATTCAAATTTCCGTGGGCGTGGCTTGCTGGTCATGTGACTGGCTGGTCATGGCTTGCTGTTTGGGCATGGCTTGGTAGTCACATGACTGGGTAGATGTGGTTTTGTGGCCAGGTGACTGGTAAACCAAATACAAGTGGTCCTCAGTTAATGGCCGGTTGTTTAGCATGTGTTCTAATTTATGACTGGCCTCCCCATATCTACTTGACCTCTTTTGGGAGTTTTGACAGCCATGCACACACATACACACACTCCCTTCTAACTATGCTGGAGCAGGTCATTGGAATTGTCAAAGCATCTCTGATTAGATTCTAGTAGTGAATAGAATCTAATCAGAGATACTTTTGACGATTTTTGTTGATTTGTTTTATTTGTATTTCTTTATTTTATGTTGCTGAATTGCATTGACTTGTGTGTCCCTTCTTGTGCACAGCCCAGAAGCTTTTGTGCTTCTTTGCAGCAAAAATTACCAACCTCTGGTTTTGCTCTATTTTTCAACGTGCTGCCACTGTCATGTTCTATGTGCCGGCCCTGCAGATCCATCCCATTGAGTCCACTGCATTCGAGGAACCTGCCCAAGCAGAGTGACAGGGAAAGGATGCAAGCCATTTTCCCCACACCCATGCCCCCTAACTCCAATTGTGCCTCCATGCATGCGTACCCCTTGCCAAGCTACAGAAGGCTGTGGGGGTGTGTATCCCAGATCCTGGAGTGAGTGGATGGGTGAGTGGGTGCAGAAAGACTCCTTCATCCAAATTGTGACTGGGGAAAGGGTGCAAGCCTTTTCCGTTTTCCCCTCACCCATCTACCCTCTCCCCAATTTTCCTGGCTTGGGGAAAAAAACCCAGCGCTGCTTCCCCACCCACCATCAGTCCGTTCCCATGCACGGGCCTGCACGCTCCCACTCACCCACCCACCCACCTACTTTGCACCAACAGGGCATCCTTCCCCCTGCCTCCCCTTTCACAACAGCCCTCAACCACGCAGGTGCCATTCTCCATTCATTGCACTTGCTCCCAGCCAGCAGAGGCACAGTTTGCCCAGCCCTGCCATGCATCCATCCCATTAATCCTGGTACCAGCAGCAGAGAAAGAGGGAGGTCCCACTGCAAAAGCACGGCTTGCTCCTCCTGGCATCCAGCATTGCAAAGATGCTGCTGCACAGATGGGCTAACTGGTTGCTTCCCCAGCTGCTGTTTTGCACCAGCTGGAGCTGAGCAAGCGATATTCCCAGTGCCTCTGCTGCCACTGCCCCGGGTCAGCTACCCCTCCAGGCCACCGGCTTCTCCGACTCCTCCGCTGTCCAATGCCCCAGCTAGCAAGGTGGACCTGGCCAGCTGCAGCAAGGAGGAGATGGTGCGCTGCTTGCACCAGGAAGAGGCTGAGAAGCTGGCGGCACTGGTGCAACATGGCCGGCTGATCCAGGGCATGAACCAGCAGCTGCAGGAGCACCTGCGCGAGATTCGCGAGATGAAAGCCATCAACGGGTGGCTGCAGGTGGAGAACCACAAGCTGTGTGACTTCTGCTGCTTCCTGGATGAGGACCAGCTGAAAGCCAAGCGCCTGGCCCACCACTGGCAGATCTTTGGGCATCATGTCCTGTGCTATGAGGTGGCTGTCTGTCTGTGCAAGCTGGCTGGCTTGGAAGGGCTGATCACCCCATTGAGCCCCTAGCACCTCTCTGGTGCAACAGTCAATGGGGTGAACCTGAGGGGCTGGCGCCTTGAATGCCCCCCTGCTACCTCTTAGTGCCTCAAGGGGGTCGGTAGAGGGGTTCTAAGAGGCAGCAGGGGGTCGGCACTGCAGTCTCACTCCATTGACTGTTGTACTGCTCTAGAGCTAGAATTCGGCAGCCCTAGAATGCGGCAGCATGTTGGGAAAGTTGAGCAAAGCCACCACCACCGCATTTGAGGCGCCTCTTAGTGCGGTACCACCCACTTTGGGAACCACTGGTCCAGTGGTTAAGGCACTAAGTTAGAAACCAGGAAACTGAGTTCTAGTCCACTTTTCATATGAAAGCCAGCTGAGTGATTTTGGGCCAGTGATTCTCTTTAGGGTTATTGTGGGAAAAGCAAAGAATATAAACAGTAGGCCTTTTCATTGCCTTAAGTTATTTGTGGAAATAATAAAGGTTTCTTAGGAGATTACTTAGGAGATTACTTAGGAGTAATTCAGGATGAAAGTTAAGATGTTTAAAACTTAATTGCTTAAACTGTTTCTTTGTGCATTTGTGTGTGTATGCACTTTTTTTTCTTTCTGGTCAGAAGAACAGATATGCATTGGAATGTGCAAAGCATCCTTAAAGATGAATAATATCCCAATAGAACTCATGATGGCTGCAAGGCAACCACTCAAAAGCTATGAACTACTTATGTTGTTCATAAGTTACAAAACTGAACCATTGGAACAATGCTGAAAGGATATCTGGTGATTTCTATCTTATTAGAAATGTGGTATGTGTGGTTAAGAAGACATGGAAAGACAGAATATGTGATGGGAAAAAAAATAACATTTTATTCTTTTTGGAAATGTGTTTAGACAGAAATGATTTCATTTATAAAGAATGTTCTTCATACAGTTAATTAGCTTTGACAGTCAGTTCTTGCCAACCAGATTATTGAACTGTTGCAGATTTGAAATTCTTTAAACTAACATCTTGACATTGCTGGAAGGTGTGTTAATATGAAGACATGAGGAGAATGTATTAGCTTTGGTAGTGAGTGTGCTACTGAGTTGCTTTAGATTATCCGAACACAGGTTGCACTTTCTGTTGAAAAGTTATAATTGCATTTTGAAATGTTATTAGCTTTCTTTGAGATAGAAAATGGCAATGGCATTGAAGAGGATGCATTGTGTACATAATAATGAATCTTAATGAAGAAACTGCCAACTTTCACAAGCATCAAGCTGCTAAAAGGAATTGCAAGAGTGAATGTACTTTTTAAAAGGCATCTCAACTACTTGATTGCAATATTTAGACACTGAAATCTTGACCTATCATCATTGTGATCTCAAAAAATAAAGAATAGCTACATTCTTAAATTATGAAGAGAAGCAAATTGCTAGACAAAGTACATATTTATCTAATTACGACCATCCAGTGATTGGTCTCATTCAAGACAATGATGAATTTACATACAGACAGGAGGTTGTACAACTTGGCTTGTGGTGTAACCAGAACAATCTGGAACCGAACACACTCAAAACCATAGAAATGGTAGGCTTTAGAAGAAACATTCCCATACTACCATCTCTTACACTACTAGACAACATAGCATCAACAATAGAGACCATCCCAGGATTGTTGTGAGGACAGTATTTTGATTGATGAAACCTATGGGATAGGGGTTTTGATAGCTAAACCTCTGGGAAGAAACATACCACCTTAGTTGCTTGAGAAAATGCTACTAGTTTAAGCCAAAAAGATAAACACGCAAAAAGAAAAAAAGGCATGGAAAGGCATGAAGGCAATAAATGCATTTGGACAAGTGGTGATATTCTACTGGTTCTGCCTTGTTCTGCCGAGCCAGTAGTGCTGATGAGCAGCAGAGACTGAACTGGTTTTGTCTGAGACTGTGCGGTTGGGCCCACCCACCTACCTGGGCTCCCATATTAACCTTTATTCCTTGCTTTCGAAGTGCAGCTGCTTTGCATGACACAGCAGATTGTTGCCCTGTAGCTGCTGAAGCAACAGAGAGAGTGCACGATTGGTGAGTCAGCAAGCCTCTGTGTCTGTGCAAAGTGTGTGTTTGGTGCATGCACAAAGCACACTCATCAAGCCACGCCCACTAAATCAGATTTCTTCACCTGTTTGTGAAGCAATTATTTTTCGTAAAAACATATATCCCAGCTGTAAACCCCCATCACACTCTGACAGTCCAGAATAGTAAACTGTATGATGTTCTAACTGAAAGTGTTTAATTCCAATCCATCTTAATTTCTATTTAGTTATTTTATTTAATTTTCCATTGTGTTGAGCTTTCCTGTATTCCTGTTTTTTATGCTCCCACCATGCTTCTTTCTTTGGATTTTCTTTTCCTGCACAGTATGGCAATATCAGTATTTAGACATCCTGAAGGTTTTAATCTAGCCATATAAAATCTAATTGTATAAACACATTGGTATTCAGAGAGTTTCTCACTTTTTCCTCAGTGGCATGCTGAGTGCTGCAAACTTAAGGAGCCTTTTCAATGTATTGTCTATCAGTTCATCTTTTCTATTCATGTGGTTTTCTTAATAAGATATTGAAGTGGTTTACCTTCACCTTGTTTCATTCAATATAAAATGGTGCCTTCTTTGCTGTTGTTCCTAAAGTGACAAATATTCTGAAAAAGAATTATTGTAGAAGAATGATGGGAAGAGATGGTGTAATGAAAAGTCTCCTTATGTACATGACAATTTGATATTCAAAAGATAGTGAATAACAGCTTTAAAAAACAAGAATATATCTCATAAAGAGAAATGTGTTCTGTCCCTAATTAGCATTCTTGAGATCCCCGCGCTTTGATTGGCCAAAGCGCGGGGCACTCTGGTCAGGCGAGCCGTGCCGATTGGCTCGCTAAGAATCTCCCGCGATTGGTCCATTCGAATCGCAGGAGATTCAAAGCGGTGCCATTGGCCGCGGCCGCCGTGGCTGAAAGAATAAAAGCCGCGAACCTTTTGCGAAGAGCCAGTTCGGTTCCTACTTTAATAAAAGAGCATGATTTGAAGTCACCGACTCCTGGCATCATTTCGCGGACACAACACTGGCAACGAGGGTGGGATCCAGACCCTGAACTGAACCACGTGTCCGACGGAAGCCAGACGAACCACCACGATGGCAAAAATCGCACCCCCCGCACCCTTCAACCCCGCCACCGAGGACTGGGAATCGTACTCCGACCAATTCCACATGTTCCTCGAGTGCAGCGACCTGAAGGACGCCACCGGCCCCATGAAGCGCGCCATCTTCCTGACCCACTGCGGGACCGAGATATTCAAGATGGCCAAGGCGCTTGCCAAACCCCCCGATGCGACCGCGATGGACTGGGACGTCCTCGAGCCAATACTTCGGCGGCACTACGCTCCAGAGGTACCCATCCTGATCCGACGCAACGAATTTTACCATCGGGACCAACGGTCGGGTGAGAGCTTCAGCAACTTCGTCGCCGAGCTACGGCGCCTAGGGGGGCTCTGCGAATTCGACAACCTGAACGACGCCCTGCGAGACAGAATCATGCTCGGTTTGTGGGACCCCGTCCTCCAGAGCCAGCTGATGGCCAAGGGCAACATCAGCCTAGCAGACACCCTCACCGCAGCCGCAGCCGCCAAAGCAACCCGTACCTCCGCGGACCGCATGCGCAGACTGAACGCTGGGGACCGCAGCGGAACCAACAACCCTGCGAGGTCGGCCGAGGCCCAACCCGAGATGACCACCCACCAGGGCGACTTCCACTCGGCATCGGGCACTTCCGATGACGAGGAGGACATCCATCGCCTCCAGACAGGCCGCGACCCATGGAACTGGCAGGGTCGTAAGTCGAGGACCAACTGTGCCGGTTGCGGCGGCGACCACCCCAGGTCGGAATGCCGGTTTTTCGAATCGATCTGCCGGCATTGCGACAAGAAGGGACACATCGCCCGTGTCTGCCGCCTAAAAAAGAACTGCAGCCCGGCACGATGGGACCAGAGCAACCGGAGGAGAGAGAGCACACCACCCCGGACCAGAGATTGCCCCTCGGACAACAGATGGGACCGGAAGGGATGATCCCTGCGAGGCGGCGATAACCGGCGAAGAGAGGAGACCCATCAGACGGTCACCATCGGCCACGCCATAACCAATGATGCCCGGAAGGTCCACGTGGAGGTAGGCATCGAGGGCGAGCCATGCAAAATGGAGGTGGACTCCGGGTCCTACCTCTCCATGATAGCATGGCATGAAATAAAGCGCTTGGTGCCTACCATCCAAAGGAGGAACCTAGACAGCCAGAGACTCATTGTAAAGGACTACCAGGGAAACCGCATCCCGGTAGTCGGAACCAAACACTTCAACATCACATATAAAGGGCACACCGAAAGGCTTCCCCTGACAATCGTCGACCGCGACCGCCCAAGCCCACTGGGACTGCAATGGTTTGCCCTGCTCGGCATCGCAGTCACGGGAGTCGACCACGTCACTGACGACAGCTGGGAGCAGCAACTGACGCGGGAATTCCAAGAGGTCTTCGACGGAAACCTAGGCAAGTACCGAGGGCCCCTTATATCATTCAGCCTAGACCCAAACGTCCCCCCAAAACGCCTGAAACCAAGGCGGGTGCCATTTGCACTTAAACCCAAGATAGACGAGCAAATTGACAAGCTCGTCAAGCAAGGGGTCCTACAGCCCATAGACCACGCCCGGTGGGAGACCCCCATAGTCACCCCGATCAAGCCCGATGGGTCGGTGAGGATCTGTGGGGACTATAAGGCCACCCTAAATGGCGCGCTACAACAAAGCGCCTACCCCATCCCAGTAGTGCAACACCTACTGCACTCACTGGGAGGGGGCAAGGTTTTCGCCAAGCTTGACCTCACCCAGGCATACCAACAGTTGCCAGTCGACGAGCAAACGGCAGAAGCGCAAACTATAGTCACCCACCGGGGAGCATTTAAATGCAACCGACTCCAATTCGGAGTCAGCGTGGCACCGGGAATATTCCAAAGCCTAATGGAAAGACTATTGCAAGGCATCAAGGGGGTGGTACCTTACTTCGACGACGTCCTAGTGTCGACAACCAACCAAGCCGAACTAGAGTGTTGCCTAAGGGAGGTCCAAACCAAATTCAAAGAGACCGGGCTCAAAGTCAAGAGGGAGAAATGCCAATTATACACGGAATGGGTAGAATTCCTAGGATACCTCCTAGACCGTCACAGCATTCACCCCACAAACCAAAAAATCAAGGCCATCAAAGAAGCCTCCACACCCAAGTCGAAGACGGAACTACAGGCATTCCTGGGGCTACTTAACTTTTACAATGTGTTCCTGCCCCAAAAGGCGACGGTGGCGGAGCCCTTGCATAGGCTCCTGGACAAGGCGGCGACCTGGACTTGGGGGAAACGCGAGCAAGCCGCCTTCCAAAGAACAAAGGACCTCCTCATTTCGGACGCCGTCCTTTTCAGGATAACAAGACCCTACCTCTGGCCGTCACATGCGACGCATCACCATTCGGCGTCGGTGCTGTCCTCAGCCATACCCTCCCCGACGGAAAAGAAGCGCCCATCGCGTTCTTTTCAAGGACCCTCACCAAACCGGAGCAGAACTATAGCCAGCTGGACAAAGAGGCTCTGGCTATCGTTGCCGCCGTAAAAAGATTCCACGAGTATCTCTACGGCCGGACATTCACCATCATAACCGACCACAAGCCGCTGCTGGGAATCCTTGCAGGAAACCGGGCCACCCCGAACATTCTGTCTCCCCGAATGACAAGGTGGTCCGAGTTCCTGGCAGCCTACAACTACGGACTCATACACAAACCGGGTAAGACGATCTCCCATGCAGACGCCTTAAGCCGCTCGCCGCTACCGGAACCTGACACTGACCCAGCACCCATGACGACCACCCTCAGCATAGAGACTCTACCCAACCTGCCCATAACCGCATCAGACATTGCCCGAGAGACTAATAAAGACAAACGTTTGGCGCGGGTGTTGCATTGGGTAGAGAAAGGGTGGCCGGAAAGGGACAACGACGAGTCCGTCAAAACATTCCGAAACCGCCAAACGGAACTCTCGTTATTAAAAGGGTGCATACTATGGGGGGATAGGGTGGTCATTCCAGAAAAGCTACAAGGGAAGGTTCTGGAACTGCTACACGAGGGGCACCCTGGCATCATTAGGACTAAAGCCCTGGCCAGAAGTTACGCTTGGTGGCCAGGGATGGACAAACAGATTGAGACCTGGGTAGCAAGGTGCCAACGATGCCAGGAAACTAGGCCAAGCCCACCCACAGCACCCGTCCTAGAGTGGGAAACCCCAAGGGGACCTTGGTCGAGGATTCACATAGACTTCGCCGGGCCCACAAAAGGACACACCTTCCTTATAACAGTAGACACTTACTCCAACTGGATGGAGGTAAGCAACATGAAGACAACAATCACGGAGGCCGTGATCAATGAACTCTGCAAACTCTTTGCACGACCTCCCAGACGTTGTCGTTTCCGACAACGGGCCAAAATTCACCTCGCTGGAATTTGAAAAATTCCTAGCGGAAAGGGGCATCCGCCACGCGCTGACAGCACCGGTGCACCCGGCGGCAAACGGTAGGGCGGAACGGATGGTGCAATTCACTAAGAAAACCATCCGGAAAATAGACCACGGGGAGATCCAGGAGAAAATAAACAAACTACTCTTCACCCAACACATAACCCCAAATACCACAACCAATAAGAGCCCAGCCGAACTATTAATGGGGAGGAAATTAAGGTCCCCACTCGACAGGTTACAGCAAACACCGAACTTTCGCACCAGGCGACCCCGTATACGCAAGAAACCTGATGGGAGACCCACTATGGATACCGGCCATCATCACACAAATAACAGGCCCACACTCGTACCGGCTACAAACAGCAGACGAACGAGCGTGGAAACGCCACATCGACCAATTAAGGTCGAGGACTGCCAACCAAGAGACCACCGATGCACAAACAGACGAAACCAACCCCCACAACACAAACCAAGGGGGGAGGGAATACCCAGGGGACCAAAACCAAAGAAGAATAAACCAGCCATACTTACTGGAAAGCAGCCATCACGACCCCTCGCCAGGAAGAGACAGCCAGGCCAGCTCGACTGACCCGGAAAGACTGAGTGGGAGCGGCGAAACCCACAGCTCAACCAACCCGGGAGGCCCAGGAGGGAGCTACGGAGAGCAGCCCGGCCCGACCGACCAGCCGGTTCCCACGACGGCATCAGGAGCAACAGAGATCCCGACTGAACCGGCCGGGATCCAACCTACGACTGAGCTGCGCAGGTCCAGTAGGCTCAGACGGAGCCACGCCTACCTACGTGACTACGCGCATGGCTGCCAACTCTCACGCAATCAGCGTGAGACTCACGCAATTCAACCAATTTTGACTGTCTCACTCTGATAAACAAAATCTCACGCTAAACCCCCAAAATCATGGAATGTACAAAAATATCCCTACATTCTCTGATTATATTCCGAATATTCCCCTTAGCTTAGGAGAAGGATGAGCTCCCAGCGCCGCCCCGCCCTGCCCAGCCACCCCGCCCTGCCCAGCCACCCCACCGCGCCTCTTTTCCCGCCTTAATCCTTCTGCCGGCGTCCCGTAACTGTGCATGATGCTGATCATTAGCAAATCGCTTCAGGAAAGCGAAGAGCAAGAGGCTTCTTCCCGCCCGGGGCGCTCGCAGCCACTTTGCCCCGCCCTCTCCCTCTCTGCAATGTCCTCCGGGACAAGCCAGCTGCCCTTTTCAAAGAAGGACACGAGGGGGCTGGCAAAGCCTCTTTTGCAGGCAACAGCCTCGGCCAGTCATAACCCTGGTAAGCAAAGCTGAATTGTCCGCTGCCAGAGATGTAATCCTGTCAGTCCTCCAACCTTTCTATTTTGCAAAAAAGCTGCCCAGCCCCTTTATAGATCAGCCTGGCGCGCTTCTCGCCTTGCTGGTTTGGGAAGACTCTTTTGGATCAGCTAAAAGAGAGCATAAGGCGTGTAAAGGGGTGGTAATAATAATTATAATAATAATAAAATTTAAAATAATAATAATTTTATTCAGAGTTGTGTTGGATCTCTTTTTTTTGGGGGGGGAGGGGTTGTCCCATTCTTTCTTGGTGTTCTTTCTGTCCTTTTTGCTTTTTTAAATGGTCTTTCTCCCCTGGGTCAGAAATCCAGCCAGAGAAAATAAAGAAACATCTTTGGTGCTTAAATGGAAGCCACTCCGTAATGGCTTTGTTTCAGAAGAAGGAATCACTTTTTCCTCTTTCTCCTTTGAGTTTAAATCCTAGGTCTTCATGCACCAGATCGACAGGACTGTACTACATTATTATCATATTTTCAAACCCTTAGATAAGGACTCAATAAGGACTTTTTTTGATGCCAGTAGGCTTCTCAGCCCCAAATTGGGATAGCCCTGACTCAACTAGAACATATTCTAATCTTAACACAATTTACCATCCAAAGAGCAGTAAGACCATTAAGTTCAGAATCTAAACTTACCCAATAAATATTGTACGGCCGCACAGCAGGCCGCCACACCAGAAACCCGCTAAATTATTAGAGTTGACAGTTCATCTGTGATGAAGTGTAGTATTTAACCTGTGGCATTCAACTACTATTCCAGAGTTTCCTTGTGAATCAAGAGCTGCACTTGCTGTATTTTTTAGTCTCTACCAGGGCTTTGTTTTGGTTCTATAGCTTCTATGATGAAAGCTAGGGCCAAGCTTCAGAATACAGTAGATGAGTTTTACAGTTAACAATATGTATATTTATATGAAGCACTCATTATTCGATTAAATGTTTAGTTTATACATGTCTGGAATTATGAACCCCTATTTCAGTCAACAAGTTAGTATATAATTAAAGACTGAGACTATAGCATTTGATATTGGCATGTAGTATGGTATTTGATACAGAAAGAAGAATACCCTGAAGGCGGAGCTTCGTTCCGGCGATACAGCTGCGATCTCAGGGCTCTGAGATCGCAGCTGATATTTTCGCCCCTGGTCGGTCCTAACGGACCTAAATCGTCCCGGAGAGACGGTGATCGTGAAGGGCACTGTTCCAGGATCCCAGAGACATCGCAAAGTCTCTGGTTAGATTCGGAAGAAGCCCTTTTGCTGGCGGCGGAGAGGCAGCCTCCATAGCTGCTGAAGTCGGGACAGCTCCGGAAAGAAAGTGATTGGATTGAAGTGTGTCGGCTGGGTGAGAAAAACTCTTTAGTGTTGAAAATTCGCTGAGGTTGGAAAGTTCATTCTGAAGAGAGGAGGAAGCTGTGAGATTTCTTTTTGATTGAAATTGTTTGAGCGGCGTTTTTAAAGTGCTGTCAAATTGAGGCTTGGGGTGTATTTTTTTTTCTCTTTTCTCTATATTCTTTGGGAAAGATTTTATTGTGACTTAGGTAACCGGACTGAATTTTCTTTTATATATACTTTTAGGCTCCCTTTGATTTTTTAATTTTTTTAGGATAGAGGCTTCCTTTGGCTATTTTTTCTTTTTTTTTCTGTATATATTATTCCTCTTTTCCGGTTGGGGGGGAGAAAGAGCATTAAGAAACTTTGTAACACTGCCAACTAGAGGCTTGAAAGTATTCTATTTGAACTGGAGAGAATTGCAAAAAGACATCTTCTCAAGGACATTTTAACGTGATAAGATAGAGGGAAAGCACAGCAAAATATTATTGCAGGTGCTTTCCTGGACTGTTATCAACAACACTTGAGGTTTGGCCTTGAAGCTGCTGGAGAAGAGAGTCATAACAAGAGCCTTGGATAAATAACAAAGTGCAGTGTGCTCTCTTATATATACCCCACTTGCTAGTCCTTTTTCTTTTTTCTTTTTTCTTTTTTAAAGTTCAATTCTAGGAATATTCTTGTTTTTGCTTTTTGTTTTAAAGGGAAAAGCCTCAGAGTTTTTTCTTTTTCTTTTTCTTCTTTATATTTTTTTTTCTTTTTTGTTGGGACTTTTTTGCTTTTTCTATTTACCACTTTGTTATTGTTGTTTTTTTTTTTTTTTTGGATTATTGAGATTTTTAAGTGGATTAAGGTGTGAAGAATTTGAAGGAACTTTTTGTCTTTTCTCTTTTTGCCTTTTGCTTTTTCTTTTCTTTGCTTTCAATCAATATTATTATTTTTGGATTTGTTTGTTTTTGCCTTTTTATTTTTTTCCTTTTTCATGGTGGACTATCTCGTAATTGGATTAGGGTTTAGAAGAACCTGAAGATATTTCTTCTCCCTTTTTTCCTGTTTCTTTTTTGGTTTTGTATCTTTTACTGTTGGAGTTTTCCATTTTGGATTATAATTGGCTGCTCTAGCAGTTGGATTAAAAGTTAAGAAGAATTTGAAGCTTTGGAAGCATTGAAATGAGTAGGAAACCAATACCTTCTGGCATCTCTGCTACTACCTCTGCTTCCCCACCAGCTGGAGGACAACGTTTAATTCAGACAATGTTAAAGCAAGATAAAGAACAAGAAAAAGTAACTTTACAGATGATTATGCAAGGAATACAAGATCTTAAGATAAAATCAGACACCATTGAACAAAGGATAGAGAACATTGAACAAAGAATTGAGAAGACGGATGAAAAAGTGGAAAATATTAAATAAATGATGGTCAAGTATGAGGAGAGATTCCAAAAAATTGAGGAAGAAGGAAAACAAAGAGAGAAGAAGATTGGAAATATTGACAGTAGACTAACAGCGGTTGAACAAGAAAAAGGTGGGATGTTGAGGTGGGAGATGGAAAGATCAGAATTTTACCTTAGATTTCAAAATATAGAAGAGGAAAAAGGAGAAAATTTGGCAGCGGTGATGATAGAAATTTTGGCAGATGCTTTGGAAATTACAGAGGAAAAGATGATGGATGGAATAGATGAGATATATCGAGTTTATACAAGATATGCGATGAGAAATAAGTTACCCAGAGAAGTCCATATCAGATTTACCAAAAAATCTATTAAAACGCAAATATTACAAGTAGTAAGAGAGAAAATACTGAAATACAAAGGTAAAGAAGTTGTGGTTTTAAAACAAATACCCAGAAGAGTGAGAGAGATGAGAAGAGAATATCGATTCCTGACCAAAATACTACTGGAAAACGAAGTGAATTATAGATGGCTGATTCCAGAAGGACTAATGTTTAGGTGGCAAGAGCAAAGATATAGAATTGATTCAATTGAGAAAGCAGAACTTTTTCATACAGAATTTTTCGGAGGAAGAAGAGAGGAAGCAGAGAAAGAGGTTTCATTAATTGAGTTTCAAGATGAACAACTGGAGACTGAAAAAGAGAAAGGAGCAATAGGGGGACAGATTGATAGCAAAGAACAGCGTGAAGTGAGATCCACGAGAGCTGTTAGACCTAAATATAAAGCATAATCATGGAAGAAAAAAAACTGATTACAATGAATATCAATGGGCTTAATTCGGCTGTTAAAAGAAGGAAAACTTTTCATAAATTAGAGAAATTAAAATTTGATATAATTTGTTTACAAGAAGTTCACATTAAAAAACAACATGAACAATTGTTATTGCAGCCAAAATTGGGGAAAATATTTACTTCTTTGACTCAATGTAAGAAAAGAGGAGTGGTTTTATACATCAAAGAGGCTATCCCGGCAAAATTGATTTACACAGATGAAGATGGAAGAGTATTAATGGTAGAAATAATGGACAATAATATAAAAATACTTTTGATTGCAATTTATGCTCCGAACGATAAACAAGAAGAGTTTTATAAAAAGCTACATATGAAAATAATTGGACTGGACTATGTTAATATAATTATGATGGGAGATTTTAATGGAATTGTGGATAATAAATTGGATTATATAGCAACAACAACAAAACAAAATAGAAAGGCTCTCCCAAGGTCTTTTTTTAAAATGACAGATGAATTAACTTTAAAAGATATTTGGAGAGAAAGAAATGTTAAAACTAAACAATATACTTTTTATTCAAATAGACATTTATCATGGTCCAGATTAGATATGGTCTGGATCTCAACAGAATTAATATCTAATATTCAAGAAACAAATATTGAAACAAGTACTTGGGCAGATCATAGCCCAATGACAATTAAATGGAAAGGACAAACAAGAAGATCGAGATGGACATTAAATAATACTATTTTAAAGGAGAAAGATTTTATACAATGGATGGAGAAGGAATTGGCTTTTTTTTTTTAGAGAAAATAAAAAAGAAGATACTTCAACGCAGAATGTGTGGGATACAATGAAGGCATACGCTAGAGGTCTGATAATAGATTATACAAGGAAAAAGAATATTAGGAAAAGGCAAGCTTCCAAGGCCTTGGAAGATGAGTATAAAACTCTTGAAAAAGAATTACAGAAAATGCCACAGAAAAAGGATATTAAATTGAAGTTGGATGTAATTAAACATAAAATGGAATTAATAGAGAAAGAAGAACTGGCACAGAAAATTAGAAACTCTAAACAGAATTATTTTGAAGATGCAAATAAACCAGGTAGATGGCTAGCATATAAATTGAGAAAAGAGAAGGAATCAAGAAAAATATTGAAGTTAATAGACGAACAAGGCCAAGTTTGTTATGGGAATAAGGAGAAAAAAGAAATTATTCGAGATTTTTATGGACAACTATATAAACAAGAGAATATTGATGAAGAAAAAGTCAAACAGTATTTACAGGAAGCTAATTTACCAAAGGTACCTAAAGAGACTGAAGAAATGTTAGAAAGTAATATAACAATGATGGAATTAAATGAAGCATTTAAGAGATAAAATAATGGGAAAGCACCGGGTCCAGATGGGCTTCCAGCAGAATTCTATAAAACATTTCAAGAATCATTGAGCATTCCATTGTTAGAAGTTATGAATGAAGTTATGTTAAAAAAGATAATACCTAAAACATGGTCAGAGGCTTATATTACACTTATACCGAAGGAAGAGACTGACCCATTGCAAATCAAGAATTATAGACCTATTTCCTTATTGAATGCAGACTATAAAATTTTTGCTTCAATCTTAGCAGAAAGACTTAAAAAATATTTAAATAATTTTATTCACCCAGATCAAAATGGATTTCTGCCAAAGAGACAAATTAGAGACAATATGAGAGTAATCTTGGACACTTTGGAATACTATGAGGCTCATCCGGAAAAACAAATGGCTTTGATATTCCTAGATGCTCAAAAAGCATTTGACAACGTGAACTGGAGATTCATGTTATTATTATTGGAGCAGATGGGTTTTGCTAAAAAATTTATTCAAGCAATAGAAGCCATATATAATAAACAGACAGCAAGGGTAATGATGGAGGGGGAACTTACAGATTTTATTAATATAAGGAAAGGCACAAGACAAGGATGCCCCCTATCTCCTTTGTTATTTGTGTTGACCTTGAAAGTGTTGAATAGAAATATTAGGGATGATAAAAACATAAAAGGTATGAAAATTAAGAAGGAAGAATTTAAGCTACAAGCTTTTGCTGATGATTTAGCTTTTATTTTGGAAGATCCGCTAGAAACAGCTCCAAAGTTATTGGAAAGGATAGAGGCATATGGAGAGGTGGCTGGTTTGAAAATAAATAAAGACAAAACAAAGATCTTGACAAAGAATATGTTATCGAGACAGAGAGAAGAATTGGCAGACCTTTTGAAAATTCAAGTTACAAATAAGGTTAAGTATCTGGGGATATATTTGACAACAAGATGTAGCACATTAAAGGAGAATAATTATATTAGACTTAAACAACAGATAACTGCAGATTTGAAGAAGTGGGAAAACTTGCAATTGTCATTAATAGGGAGAATTTCAACAATTAAGATGAATATCTTACCTAGAATTTTATTTTTGTTTCAAACAATACCAATTAGGCTTGGAAAAGATTATTTTGAAGATTTAAATAAAATTATGTTGAAGTTTATATGGCAAGGTAAAAAAGCGAGAATAAAGTTAAAGCTTCTGCAAGATGCTAGAATTAGAGGAGGTTTTGGCCTGCCTAATTGGGAATTGTATTATCAAGCTGCAAGTTTGATGTGGGTGAAAGAATGGATAACATTAAGGAAACATAGGTTGTTGACATTAGAAGGGCATGACTTGCTGCTGGGTTGGCATGCTTTTTTATGGTATAAGGGAACTAAAACACAGGGTTATTTTAGAAGACATTATGTACGGGAGTCTTTGTGGTTGAATTGGGAGAAGATAAAAAGACAATGTTATTTGAAAATTCCAGTTTGGTTATCAACCATTGAAGCATTTTCCTATCCTATAATTTATAAGAAGGAGCAAACAGTTAGATATGGGGAACTTTTAAATGAAAAGGGTGAACTCAAATCGATCCAAAACTTAGAGGAACAAGGTATAAAGATGAATTGGTTTTCATATGCACAAATACATTCAAGGTATGATGAAGATTCCAAAAAGGAGGGATTTTATGATAAACAGACTGATTTAGATAAGATTTTGATGGGTACTGATGAGAAGGTGATTAAAAAACTATATGGTTATTTACTGGGAATTAAATTAGAGGAAGAACAAGTTAAAGAAACTATGATTGTTTGGGGGAAGAATTTTGGATATGGGATTGATTTAGAGAAATGGCAGAAATTGTGGTCTCAAAATTATAAAATGACAATGTCAACAGCATATAAAGAAAACTTGTATAAGATGTTTTACAGGTGGCACTTTTCTCCGACAAGAATAGCAAGAATGTTCAAGAATAAATCTGAAAAATGTTGGAAATGTCATCAGATACCCGGCTCGTATTACCATATGTGGTGGACCTGTGAGGATGCTAGAAAATATTGGACAAAAATTCACATGTGGTTGGAAAAAATGACAAAGAAACATATAGATTTGAAACCGGAGATCTTCTTATTGGGAATTTTACCTGATATATATAGTAAAGATTTGAAATACCTGATTGTAAATGTATTAACAGCGGCTAGGATTGTGTTTGCTAAAAATTGGAAAAATGAGAAAATACCATTACAGGAAGAAATTATTAAGAAAATATTGGAATGTGCTGAGATGAGCAGATTGACATTTGAAATTAGAGAGCAAGAGGATAAACAATTTTATGAAATTTGGGATCTTTTTTATAAATGGCTAGATGATAAAATATGACAATAGAATATTTAGAATGTTAGAATGTTTTGCTATTTTGTTATTTGACATTATATTTATAAAAGGTTTTTTTTTAAGGATTGATATGATATGAGGATAGGATTTGTTATAGAATAAATTGGTTTAAGGTATTGTTAGCTCATAAAGCATGAATGATTAAAAAGATAGTCAAAAACTTCTTTTTTTTTAATGATATTGGGATATATAAGTTTGGATTGACAATATGAGTTGTTATGTAACATAATTGTAATTGAGACTACAGAATGAATGCACAAAAATGATGAACCAACCGACACACTTGATGTATATATGAGAGTTGATGTTTTTATGTTTTGTTTGTTTTGTTTGTCTGTAGGAAATTAATAAAATCTTTTTCAAAAAAAAAAGAAAGAAGAATACCCATTGATGTATTTGCATTATCTCTGTAGTTGTTTCGGGTTTTTTGTCTTTTTGTTGCACATTGAATTCATCCTATAGTGGTCTATAGTACATCACTAAGCTAATAAAGTCAGTTGAGGTAGAATACTGCAGTTACAAGTCAGGAACTTCAATTATTCATGGTCAGTGAACTGCATTATTAATATCTTACAAATCCGGTTCAAGTACATTGGTGCTGCTTGCATGTATGTATGTATGTATATGTCCAAATCATGACTAAAGTATGCATCAGATTGCACCATTTAAAATGTAAAATTGTCAAAGCTCCCTACCATGGAAGGGGGGACACCCCCCTTCCACACCATCCCCCCCTCGGTCGCTCCGCTCCCTCGCAGTGTCTCACTCCGAACTATCACTCAAGGTTGGCAGCCCTGCTACGCGACATAAGGACTGAACCAAGAGGGGAGGGGTGTTCTGTCCCTAATTAGCATTCTTGAGATTCCCGCGCTTTGATTGGCCAAAGCGCGGGGCACTCTGATTGGTCAGGCGAGCCGCGCCGATTGGCTCGCTAAGAATCTCCCGTGATTGGTCCATTCGAATCGCGGGAGATTCAAAGCAGTGCCATTGGCCGCGGCCGCCGCGGCTGAAAGAATAAAAGCTGCGAACCTTTTGCGAAGAGCCAGTTCGGCTCCTACTTTAATAAAAGAGCATGATTTGAAGTCACCGACTCCTGGCATCATTTTGCAGACACAACAAAATGTATGTAGATTTGTGCATTCCTCAGGGATTTCAGAACAACCTAGTCGTGCAAGAATTTGGAAGGGCTTGATCAAAATAATAGTTTGGATATGTGACCTTCTGAAGGATTTTTAGAATGTCTTGAATTTAACATTATTTTAGGATATACAGCTCAGTTCTGTGATATATTTCTGTATTAATGAGTGATCATACTAAATAATAAACCACAATTTAAATTATGTATAGAAATTTGTTGCTTGTACAAGGGATATTGAATGATACAGTTAGCTATTCAGAGTGTTACTGATCAATGCTTTAAAAAGAGTTGTTTTATGTTAGTTGCTTCAATCTCAGTCTTGGCTTTGTATTATATTTGGCAATTTAATTTCTTAAAATGTTATTAATTTCCATTTTAATAATGAGATGTTTTGTGATTGGCCAGCTCTATAATGCAAACATTTTGAGAATGGAAAAGCCTGCATTATATTTATATCTGTGTCCATGGCACTTCAGATTCCAAACATTTTTGCAAGCCAAAATGGTGGAGATCTCTTGCTTAGAAAATAAAGTCTTTGTGATTATTTTTTCTAAAATGTGTCAAATCCAATGTGCATGGATATAGTGTAGAATCTGGTAAAACCATGCAATTTGGCTTAAAGCATCTAAATTGATTTGCATCTGAAGATATTTTAGATTTCTATTATAATCAATGTAGAAACAAAGCAAATAAGAAAAAAGAATGAAGCAGAAATGAGTGACAGGAAAGAAAAAGGAATAATGATTTGAAAGTAAAATGAATGGAGCTGCCTAAAACAATCCATCTCTTTCTACTTATTTTGTTCAATCATGATACATAGTGTTACATGTTGTTATTTCTCAACTTTTCTGGTATTTAAAATAAAGGGAGAAAATGGTTAAAGAACTATCTATGGTATTTTGGTGTTCCAAAGAAAAACTATACTAAATTTGTGTCAATATTTCTTTGATTGTTCTAGCATTCAAAAGGAAGTTATTATATTAACTTAACAGAAGTTGAAATTGAGAGTATATTAATAAAAATATTTACATGCCTCAGACTAACATCATATGTCATATGCAAACTTACCATCATTTCAGCTTTAGATAATTTTAAATAACTATCATCTAGATACATATAACTGAAATTCAAGAAAAGTCCTATGTGTATTAATAATGCCCTGGTTCACAGTATCATTAAGATATTATTCAGCATGGTATTCTAACAATTATTTTCTAGCTTTATTTAAATTGGTTTAATGATTTGCAAATATAAACAATAAGATCAGGCAATCATTGACAAACTGAAAAAATCTGTGTAAAATTATGACAAATATGGCATTTATAGCTTCATAGTGAACAATTTATGATTTGAAGAGAAACTACCACCAGTTTATTGCTTCAGACCATAAGAATGTTCTTAGTCCCTGTCAATCTTTTGGCTGTGAATGCATTCACTCATAAGAGATGTTAATATCTTTAATAATTTACAATCAGATACTATGCAGTTTCAGAGAGTAATCGGTTGACAATATGATAATAACTGTATACATTTCTTACTTCACATAAAAACAATGTAGACTAGAAATATATGGCACATTTAAAAGTGCTACTGAATGAGACAAGGCTGTCTACTAAATAAGGGAACCTGAATGAAAAAAATGAGGGTGGTATTGAGCTGGCCACGCCCACACTGGCCATGCCCACCCTAGCCCCCCAAGGTCAAACACAACTCTGATAAGGTCCTCAATGAAATCAAGTTTTACACCCAAGTTCTAGAGTCTTCTTGGCAAGTTTTCAGAAGCGGTTTTCCACTGTATCCTTCCTAGAGTTGAGAGAGTGTGTGACTGGCTCAAGGTCACCCAGTTAGCTTTGTGCTAAGGTGGCACAAAATTCACTTTCTTCTGGTTTCTAGCCCATATCTTAATAACTACTTGGCTTATTAATTTATAAATATACTCAAACCTCTCAGTTTCATTTAGAAAAAACTAGAAGCTAAGCCTTGACAACCTACAGCAAACGCAAAATACAGAACTAACAAAATAAAATGTCCTGATTATTTATTTATTTGATAATCATATTTGAATAAATTCTATTCTAAACTACATTAAGATACAGTTTATCTTAGCAGGAAACAAAATTTATTGAATGCAGTAGGATGCAACTTTATCATAAAATAATTATGTTGTATTTTATTTCAAATTTATAACATATTCTTTCCTACCCCAAAAGAGCAACAGTGGTGTGGGATTTGAAACCAGATTTCCCCAATACAATTCAGTAACAGTCCAGTAATTAACTGCTATATTATATTGGCTTATCATTTTGAAAAATGGCTCTTTTAGCATAGATTATCCGTGGAAATATGCATGGCATACCATGTAACAACATGTCTTGTTTCAGCTCTGGAATCTAAAATACAGGAACTCAATATGCAACCATTAATTAGACAGATTAATTCCTTCTAATTTTTCTAAACATGTTTTTTGGGGAAAATTGGGCATGATAACATACTCCTGCATTTCTTTGCACATATTTTAGTTCAAAAACAAGAACTGTCCTAATAATATCCTGAAAATCTGTTTTCAACTCATTTATATGCAATCTCACCTAACTGAGAATTAATTTTTGTATGTTCCTTCTCAATTATGCATTTTGCTTTCTTCCTTTCTTTTTTTAATTAATGGATTTCCTCACCATTAGTCAGACTACCAGAGATGAAGCATTTGGTCACACCATATTGCTTTTCTTTCTAAGATGGAATGCTTGCTGTGCCAAATACTTGAGTAGGGGAGAGGTATAGGCCAGGCTGTCAATTTACACATTTTTTAAAAGACAGTGATGTGGATCTTGAAATTAATAGAAAAGTTTTTGGGAGAATATGCTGGAAATAAAAGTACCACTTCCAGGGTTAAACAAATAAATAGACAAACCTGATCACTGATTTTCTTTTCCTTCTATGTATTTAAAAATATGCATTCAGATACAATGAATGATAATATAACTAGAATGTTTTGCTGTTATGCTGTTATGTTTAGAAAATGTTGTTTTCAGTAAATGAAAACTGAGAGAGATTTGCATCTAAAAATAAATTCAGATACTCATCTGCTCCTGAGGAAAATATTTTGCACTACAAAAACCCTTGCTAATCCAATATTGTTAGTCCTGACCAAGTGCTAAAATCTCTGGCATTCAGCAAACCAAAGTAATATCATGGGGACTCTGGGACTATTCACTGAAATATGCAGCAAGATTAGCTGCTATTTGTTTAAGAAAATTTATAGCAAATAATAGTTATTTATAATAAATAAAGCATTGCTTCCAAAATATTTATGAGTATTTGTTCATAGCGCCTTAAAATTATAAAATTCCATAAACATATGCACTCATGTTTGTTAAGCTCTACCAAACCAGGAAGCTGGAAACAAAAGATAATGCTCTAACAAAGGGGTGTCAAACTCAAAGCCTGTGGGCTGGCTCCAGCCTGCAATGTGGTTGGATCTAGCCCATGGGGTTGTCCTGGTTTGCCCAATGCAAAGAGGAAAGATCGGGCCAGCCTAGCTTCGGCCCAGTCTATTCAATGAGAAGAGGAAACATGTCAGTAGTTTGGAAAGTGGCGTCAAACATGCCCACCCAGTTGGCCATGCCCACCCAGTCTGCCATGGCCATCCAGTCCCTCCCAAGGTCAGCTACAGCCCTGATGTGGCCCTCAATGAAACTGAGTTTGACACCCCTGCCCTAACAGGTGACATCACAGAAATGATATCATGCCATTTACAGAATAACAAGTGGTACAGTGGCCAAAGCACCAGAGCTAGAAACCAGCAAACTGTGATTTGAGTACCCAAATAAATATCAAATTACTGTAAGGCTGATCTATTAATTATGCTAATAAACCCTGTCATGACTCTATTGGCAATTTAATTGTCTCAATGCATTTGAATCAGATTTCTTAAAAAAAGAACAGTTAATATATAAATATATATGGAGTTAAGTGGTAGCATTCATGATTCCTCTCACAGTGTACATTTACTTTTTTCCTTCATCAAACAATATACATGCATACATGCAATTGCTAATTGAAAGAAAAATAATTAAACAATAAGTCATTTAATATAAGCAATATAGTTATTGTATTTAATGTAAGCAGTATAATGTAATGCCCCATATAAGTAATTACAGGACTGGTTAGTATTCCTGCTTTCTGAAGAATTCTAGTCAAATAGGAAATCCTATATATTGAAGCTTTCTGTATTTCTGTGATGTATGGAGAGAATGAGATTGCAATTATGTTTCTAGACAAGAAGTTCCATTTAGCAAATATATTCCTTAGCATTCTGAAAAGCTTGTTGTGGGACACATAGGAGCCACTAGATTTCTTACCACATAGTTTAGAATGTTATTAGAGGAAAAATCAGTCATAGAAAAATGTTCGATCCAATAGATTAAATATTTGCAACATTTACAAAACAATAGAATTTTTTTTTCTTGTGGAGGAAATGTAACGTGCTCCTATTGCAATTGACCAACAGTCAGAAACATAACAGCTGTAATAGTAATTAATTGATAGGTCCCAGGCTAGTTTATTGTGTAGGAAAATTATAAAAGAAGAGGGAGGCCATTTCTTTTTGTTGGATTTTTCTTAATTCCCTGTTTTAATAGATTGTAGCACACAAACAAGATCTGCAAAGACCATTCTACAATTCACAGATAAGGACCATTTTCAGTCTTGCATGTGGCAATTCATAAAACATTATAGAAGCATATAAAATATATATTTGCTGTCAATTATTTGATGTTATTATCTTATCAAAATCAGAAAGGAGATATGCAACATAGTGGGTCTTTTATCCTACCTGAAATAAGGTCAAAAGTGGAGTGGGGAGAAGGCGGAGCTTCGTTTCGACAATACAGCTGCGATCTTGGGGCTCTGAGATTGCAGCCAATATTTTCACCTAAACCGTCCTGTAGAGATGGGGATTGTGAAGGGCACTGTCCCAGGATCCCAGAGATATCGCAAAATCTCTGGTTTGATCTGGGAGAAGCCCTTTTGCTGGCGGTGGAGAGGCAGCCTCCATAGCTGCAGAAGTTGGGACAGCTCCGGAAAGAAAGTGGCTGGAGTGAAAGTGTGTCGGCTTGGTGAGAAACTTCTTTTGTGTTGTAAATTCACTGAGATTTGAAAGGGCACCTTGAATAGAGAAGAAACCTGTGAGATTTATTTTTTTTTGACAAAAATTGTATGAGCGGCGTTTTTTAAAGTGATGTCAAATTGAGGCTTGGATTTTTTTTTCTTTTTCTTATCTTTTTTGGGGGGGACTTTAGTGTGACTTTGTAGGTAACCAGATTGAATTTTCTCTTACATATATCTTTATGCTCCTTTTGTTTTTTAATTTTTTTAGGATAGAGGCTCCCTTTGGCTATTTTTTTTTTTGCATAAATTATCCTTTTTTTCTGGCTGGGGGGGGAAGAGCATTAAGAAACTTTGTAACACTGCCAACTAGAGGCTTGAAAATATTTTATTTGAATTGGAGAGAACTGTAAGAAGACTCCTTCTCAAGGACATTTTAATGTGATAAGATAGAGGGAGAGCACAGCAAAATATTATTACAGGTGTTTTCCTGGACTCTTATCAATATTTCAACACTTGAGGCTTGGCTTTGAAGTTGCTGGAAAAGAGAGTCATAATAAGAGCCTTGGGTAAATAAATAAAGTGCAGTGTGCTTTCATATATATATATATATATTTGGGATACCCCTACTCACCAGCCTTTTTGTAAATTTCAATTCTAGTAATATTCTTATTTTTGCTTTTTATTTTAAAGGGAAAGCCTCATACATTTTTCTTTATTTTTCTTTTTTTTCTCCTTACTTGTATTGGGACCCTTTTGTTTTTTCTATCTACGTTTTTGGACCACTATGTTTTTCTTTTTTGATTATTGAGACTTCTCAATTGGATTAAGGTGTGAAGAACCTGAAGGAATTTCTTCTTTTCTTTTTTCTTTTTGTTTTTTTTCTCTTAATCAATATTACTATTTTTGGATTTTTTTTCTTTATTTTTTATTTTTGATGGGGGACTATTTCGTATTTGGATTAGGGTCTAGAAGAACCTGAAGATCTTTTTTCCCCTTTTTTTCTTTTTCTTCTTTGGTTTTGGGCCTTTTACTATTGGATTTTTCCATTTTGGATTATAATTGGCTGTTTCACCAATTGGATTAAAAGTTAAAAAGAATTTGAAGATTTGGAAGCATTAAAATGAGCAGGAAACCAATATCATCTGGCGTCTCTACTTCTACTTCTGCATCCCCACCAGCTGGAGGACAAAATTGGGGAAAATATTTACTTCTTTGACTCAATGTAAGAAAAGAGGAGTGGTTCTATACATTAAAGAGGCTATCCTAGCAAAATTGATCTACACGGATGAAAACCGAAGAGTATTAATGGTAGAAATAATGGACAATAATATAAAAATACTCTTGATTGCAATTTATGCTCCGAATGATAAACAAGAAGAGTTTTATAAAAAACTACACATGAAAATAATTGGACTGGACTATGTTAATATAATTATGATGGGAGACTTTAATGAAACTGTGGACAATAAACTGGACTATATAGCAACAACAACAAAGCAAAATAGAAAGACTCTCCCTAAATCTTTTTTTTTTAAATGACAGACGAACTAACTTTGAAAGATATTTGGAGAGAAAGAAATGTTAATGCTAAACAATATACTCTTTATTCAAATAGACATTTATCATGGTCCAGATTAGATATGATTTGGATCTCAACAGAATTAATATCCAATATTCAAGAAACAAATATCGAAACAAGTACTTGGGCAGATCATAGCCCAAATGGAAGGGACAAAAAAAAAAGATCGAGATGGACATTAAATAATACTATCTTAAAGGAAAAAGATTTTATACAACGGATGGAGAAGGAACTGGCTTTTTTCTTTAGAGAAAATAAAAAAGAAGATACTTCAACGCAGAATGTTTGGGATACAATGAAAGCATATGCTAGAGGTTTGATAATAGACTAAACAAGAAAAAAGAATATTAGGAAAAGGCAAGCTTCTAAGGCCTTGGAAGATGAGCATAAAAGACTTGAAAAATAATTACAGAAAATGCCACAGAAAAAAGATATTAAATTGAAGCGGGATGTAATTAAACATAAAATGGAATTAATAGAGAAAGAAGAATTGGCACAGAAAATCAGAAATTCTAAACAGAATTACTTTGAAGATGCAAATAAACCAGGTAGATGGCTAGCATATAAATTGAGAAAGGAGAAGGAATCAAGAAATATACTGAAGCTAATAGATGATCAAGGCCAAGTTTGTTATGGCAATAAGGAGAAAAAGGAAATTATTCGAGATTTCTATGGACAACTATATAAACAAGAGAATATTGATGAGGAAAAAGTCAAACAGTATCTACAAATGCTAACTTACCGAAGATAAAATGCTAGAAAGCAATATAACAAAGATAAAATGCTAGAAAGCAATATATAAAATGCAAGAAAGCAATATAACAAAGATAAAATGCTAGAAAGCAATATAACAATGACGGAATTAAATGAAGCACTTAAGAAACAAAATAATGGGAAAGCACCTGGTCCAGATGGGTTTCCAGCAGAATTCTATAAAACATTTCAATAATCATTAAGTATCCCACTATTAGAAGTTATGAATGAAGTTATGTCAAAGAAGATGATACCCAAAACATGATCAGAGGCTTATATTACACTTATTCCAAAAGAAGAGGCTGACCCACTGCAAATTAAAAGCTATCGACCTATTTCTTTATTGAATGCAGACTATAAAATTTTTGCTTCAATTTTAGCAGAAAGACTTAAAAAATATTTAAATAATTTTATCCATCCAGATCAAAATTTCTGCCAAAGAGACAAATCAGAGACAATATGAGAGTAATCTTGGATACTTTGGAATACTATGAGGCTCATCCTGAAAAGCAAATGGCTTTGATATTCCTAGATGCTCAAAAGACATTTGATAACATGAACTGGAGATTTATGTTATCACTATTGGAACAGATGGGTTTTGCCAAAAAAATTTATTCAAGCAATAGAAGCCATATACAATAAACAGACAGCAAAGATAATGATGGAGGGAGAACTTACAGATTTTATTAATATAAGAAAAGGCACAAGACAAGGGTGTCCCTTATCTCCTTTGCTATTTGTGTTGACTTTGGAAGTGTTGAATAGAAATATTAGGGATGATAAAAGCATAAAAGGAATGAAAATTAAAAAGGAAGAATTCAAACTACAAGCTTTTGCTGATGATTTAGCTTTTATTCTGGAAGACCCGCTAGAAACAGCTCTAAAGTTATTGGAAAAGATAGAGACATATGGTGAGATGGCTGGTTTGAAAATAAATAAAGATAAAACAAAGATTTTGACAAAGAACATGCTACTGAGACAAAGAGAAGAACTGGCAGACCTTTTGAAAATCCAAGTTACAAATAAGGTTAAGTATCTGGGGGTATATTTGACAGCAAGATGTAGCACATTAAAAGAGAATAATTATATTAAACTCAAACAACAGATAGCTACAGATTTGAAGAAATGGGAAAACTTGCAATTGTCATTAATAGGGAGAATTTCAACAATTAAGATGAATATTTTACCCAGAATTCTATTTCTGTACCAAACAATACCAATTAGGCTTGGAAACGACTATTTTGAAGATTTAAATAAAATAATGTTGAAGTTTATATGGCAAGGTAAAAAAGCGAGAATAAAGCTAGAGCTTTTGCAAGACGCTAGAATTAGAGGAGGTTTTGGCCTGCCTAATTGGGAATTGTATTATCAAGCTGCAAGTTTGATGTGGGTCAAAGAATGGATAACATTAAGAAATCATAGATTGTTGACATTAGAAGGGCATGATTTGCTGTTGGGCTGGCATGCTTTTTTATGGTATAAGGGAACTAAAACACAGGGTTATTTTAGAAGACATTATATAAGGGAGTCTTTGTGGTTAAACTGGGAGAAGATAAAAAGACAATGTTATTTGAAAATTCCAGTTTGGTTATCGACTATTGAAGCATTTTCCTATCCTATAATTTATAAGAAGGAACAAACAGTTAGATATGGGGAACTATTTGATGAAAAGGGTGAACTTAAATCGATCCAAAACTTAGAGGAACAAGGTATAAGGATGAATTGGTTTTCATATGCGCAAATACATTCAAGGTATGACGAAGATTTTAAAACGGAGGGATTCTATGATAAACAGACTGATTTAGATAAGATCTTGATGAGTACTGATGAGAAGGTGATTAAAGAATTATATGGCCATTTACTGGGAATTAAATTAGAGGAAGAACAAGTTAAAGAAACTATGATTGTTTGGGGGAAGAATTTTGGATATGAGATTGATTTAGAGAAATGGCAAAAATTGTGGTCTCAAAATTATAAAATGACAATGTCAACAGCATATAAAGAAAACTTGTATAAGATGTTTTACAGGTGGCACTTTCCTCCGACAAGAATAGCAAGAATGTTTAAGAACAAATCTGAAAAATGCTGGAAATGTCATCAAATAACTGGCTCATATTACCATTTGTGGTGGACTTGTGAGGACGCTAGAAAATATTGGACTAAAATTCGCATGTGGTTGGAAAAAATGACAAAGAAACACATAGACTTGAAACCAGAGATCTTCTTATTGGGAATTTTACCTGATACATATAGTAAAGATTTGAAATACCTGATTGTAAATGCATTAACAGCGGCTAGGATTGTATTTGCTAAAAATTGGAAGAATGAGAAAATACCATTACAGAAAGAAATTATTAAGAAATTATTGGAATGTGCTGAGATGAGTAAATTGACATTTGAAATTAGAGAGCAAGAGGATAAACAATTTTATGAAATTTGGGATCTTTTTTTATCAATGGCTAGATGATAAAATACGGTAATAGAATATTTAGAATGTTAGACAGTAAGGAATATCTTTATTTTTTTTTCTTACCTTTGTTATTTGACACTATATTTATAAAGTGTTTTTAGGATTGATTTGGTATGATTATATGATTTGTTATAGAATAAACTGTTTAAAGTATTGTTATCTCATAAAGCATGAATGATTAAAATATCGCTTTTTTTTAAGCGATATTCGGATGTGTAACTTTGGATTGACAATATGAGTTGTTATGTAACATAATTGTAATTGAGACTACAAAATGAATGCACAAAATTGATGAACCAACCGACACACTGGATGTACATATGAGAGTTGATGTTTTAATGTTTTGTTTGTCTTGTTTGTTTGTAGAAAATAAATAAAATTCTTTTCAAAAAAAAAAAGTGGAGCAACACATTTGTTTCTAATACTATCATGAAAAATACATTCCATCATGTTCTACTTTCTCAACTACTCCCACCTCACATAAGCAAAATCTAAATCCCAAAGGGATTGTCTTGAATCAACTTTAGTAACAGCTGCTGGTGGAAGGCAATTAAATTTAGCTGCAGAATAGATTTTTCAGTTTTAGGTATATTATAGTGCTTTGATTAAGATTTTCAGTCATATAGATGGCCTTTTACAATATAAACAATTCTTAGGCAGCAGCATAATCCTAATGTTTTCTTTGTCTAATTGAGATTGTGGCATTTAGAAACTATATTTTAAGGAATAGTAAATATTTAATGGCTTCCACAGTCACTTCATGCAGTGTAACTTGTATAATCCATTGATCAGAATGATATTTTCATTGCTCTAAGCATTTCTACTGAACTAAATTTTGTCCACATGCTGTTTTGCTTATGTGTTTCTCTGAGGTGCCATCCAGAAGAAATATAATTGAACCACCACCAGTTGGACATACACTTTTCTGGTTTTTTGTGGAGTAGTCTCTAGGGAGGCAATTTCTTTGATTAGGTGCCTGCTTGATGTCCAGTCTACCAACATGAAATGTCCTATACTTAAATCCTAAAAAAACAAAGATTATTCTAATTGATTCCTGCTGTCTACAGAATAACAGTCAAGTCTCCAAAGTACTTTTCTTGAAGCTAAAATGGTAATATATGCAATTGGATTTTGGGACCATTTGGTTCTCTGTAATCTTAAAACAATGTGATCTTGTCCCCTTTGGCTTCTGAAATTGCCTAGAACAGGGATGTCAAACTTGCGGTCTGTGGGCAGATGCATCACATGCTGACCCCACCCAACCCGGTTTAGCGAAGGGGAAAAACATCCTAATACATCACGTGATGATGCCGTGATGATATGAGTTTGACACCCCTGGCCTAGAATGTGGGCTGTGCACATATTTTTTTTATAATTTTTTTTATTAATTTTCAATAAACAAACATACATAAAGAAAACACAAAACACAAAACATGAAAACATAAAACTTCTTTTTGGAAAGTGGCTATGTCACGGGTTACATCTTTTTGTACAGACATAAATCAAATTCATGCTCACTTTATATACCATTTCATATCTTATTTACCATTCTACATTTTCTATATAGCTCCTCCCTTCTTTTCACTCTCTTAATTCTGTTTTATTTATTTCATCTCAATTTAAATAATTATACTTATATCTTTTGTCTGTTCTATTTCAATTATCTATTATCTTTTCTCATTAACACAAAATTTCTCCTGTAATCACTAATTGAAGTATGACGCCTTTATATCTTTCCCCTAAATTTAACACTTAAAATAATATATAATTTTCATTCTGATTCTGCTTAGTACATTCTAAAGCTACATACTATATTTTAAAATAAGAAAGAATAATAAGTTTATAATATAATTAAAACAATAATTCAAAGCAAATTAAACTCTATCATTAAATCTTAAGCATTTTACACATTCCTTTTAATATTTTATCCTATATAATCACATAGTGTTCCAATTTTCTAACATTATTTCAAATACAAATACAACAATACAGTCTTATGTACTTTTGCAGAATCTCTTTTTTAATTATATTTTTACCCATTGTCTCTGAATAAATCCTGTTTCTTTATATCTTGTTTCAAACCTTTGTAACTTCTCTTCCCTTTTTCCCTTCCTTTCTTCTTCAATCTAGTCTTTTTACCCCCTTGTCTCTTGATCTCCACCCTCTTAACCTGCACCTTCTTCTGTATTCCTCTTTTCTGTTGCTTTCTGACATTGTATCGATTTTTCACCTTATTTTTCCCTTTTTTGTTTGCTTTTTTAAGTCTTAAATTCTCCATTCTCTTTCCACTTTCCCTTTGCTTCCCCAGCTAGAGTTGCTTGTTCATTAAAGATGGCTTCTTCTTCATCCCAATCTTCTTGTTCTTGTAGTTTCTGATAGGTAGAAATCGCCATTTCTAAGAAATGGAAAACAGATCCAGAAGAGCCCTTCCCTTCTTGTTCCTCTTCTTTTAGCTTTTTAAATTCCATTTTCAGTTCATCAACAAGTAATGCCATTGTGAAAAAAAAATTAAACAACCCAAATGTTTTTAGTCTTTCAAATAATAATTTCCAAAGGTCCCAAAGTCACCAAGCAATCCAAATACACATAGACTGTTTCATTTAGCACTTTCTTCTTTTTATTTTTCTCTTCCTGGGATTACAGTTCAATTACAAAGTTCCAAAATATATCTTTTAGAAGTCTTGTTACAGTTTAACTCTAGTCTTAAAAATTCCAAGCAGCCTCCTCCAGCAAAATATTAATATTAATTCTTTTCTTCTCCTTTCCCACTTATAGCAAAAAAAAATCCCCCCCCCCCAATGTTCAGAAATCTTTAATGTCCTCTTGGCTTTAATTTTCTGATTTAATTACCTGCTGATGCCAAAATGGGTTTTTCTGATTTCCATCTGCTATCACCATAAGGAAGGAGAGTGAGAAAAAACAAACTTTCCCTTTTAACTTTCATTCGCCACTTTTTCTGATCTTCTTTGGAGCGATGTATCTTTAATGAACTTTAAATTCCAGGGTATTTAAAGGTTACTTATTATCCCGGTCAGCCAAAAACTTTCACTTCTCAAGCTTCCTCCTGCACATTCTTATCCGGATGAAAGCTTCTTTGTGGCAGCCATTGCTGACCGCCGCTCCACCACTTTAGGAAAAGGGAGTTAAGCCAGCTGAGGAGGGGGGTTGCGATTCCCCCAGACCCCTGCCAGATCTCCCCTATCTTCAGTTACCTCTATAGCCCCCAAATCTGGCTGGATCAGGAGCACTCCAGCAGCGAGCACAGCAGAAACCACGCACAATCGCGGATTCCTGCTGCTGCTGAAGCCTTGCAAATTGGAAGTTCCGCTGAGCACATATTTTTGTACAATATGTATTTAAACCAGGGCTCCCCAAATTTGTCAACTTTAAGACTTGTCGACTTTAACTCCCAGAATTTTGGGAGCTGAATTCCACAAGTCTTAAAAATGTCAAGTTTGGAGACCTCTGATTTAAACAATCATAATATTGTGATTCAAGGCAAAGTAAATAAAAGCATCTACCATACAATAGTATAAATTAAAATACTAAAATCATTAAAATATCATTTATTTAGACTCAAAAAATATCCCAATAATAAAGATTTCAATAATAAGGTTTGAGGCTATGTTTTGACTAACTTCCAGGAAGTCAGAAGGATCAGGGAAGAAAAACTATTGTCCTGGTAAAAAACATTTTGAATCAGTCTATGAGTTGGCAATATTATATGTAATCTCTGAAAATATGTCAAAATTTAAAAACTTTATTCTCCTGATTTATATAGATAAAGTTGATTACTTCACAGGCAGAACAATTGATTGACACTACATAGGTCTTTACAGCTCTACCAAGAAGCATAGTATTGCAAACCAGGCAGAAAGGAATATCCTGGGAAAAATAATTGCTACAGTGTTGGATCAGTCATCATTTATGGATGGTTAATGAGATTTGTAGAGTCCAGCTGTTAACATTACCTGGCTGCTTAAATGCATAAAAAAATCCTTCTGATTTTCTCTCTCTATAAGTTGCATAATGTTGTTTGATATTCATTGAGACATTTGAAATGCTGCATTTATTTTCTGTAAGGAGCCTTATTTCAACCTGACATGTACCTTTTATTTTATTTATCAAATTTGAAGGACTCCGTTTCTTAGTGATTCTGGTCAGTTTAAAGATTAAAGAAAAGAACAAGGTAGCCTGATTCCCTTGTTATAACCTGTGAACACAGAATTTGGGCTCAGTGATCTTCATTCACTGGATTTTAGTGTCTTGTTTTCTGCATGCAGTGTATGTATTTGGCCTCAGAGAGTGACTTTAAATGAAAACTGTTATGAGCTAATAAAACACTTAAATAAAGTTTATCAAAAGCTTTAGAAAATAGCAGGGTTCTAGCTCTGCACTTCTGATTGGCCGATAATAGAGATATCGGATTGGTCCGTTCAGGAGAATCTGATTGGCTGTTAATGAGCCACTCTCATTGGTTAAGTGGGTTAACACTCCACGTTTCCTATTGGTTACTAGAGCAGCAGCTTGCCTATAAAAGAGGTGCTGTTGCGCTAGGGTTTCGCTCTGTTCAGAATGTTTAATAAAGAGTTTGAAGTTCACTTTTCACCGTCTCGTCTCTGTTCCTTGCGCCCATGCGCAGAACTTAACACTGGCGATGAGGATGGCATACAGAGACGTCAGAGCTGACTGAACACTACAGAGCACTAAACAGAGCACGTGGCTGAAGGCGCATCAATGGTGGAAACCATGACTGGCGGCACCATACCACCCGCTCCATTCGACGCGGCACAAGAAGACTGGGATTCATATATGGACCGGTTCCAGATGTTTCTGGAGACCAACAACTTGAAGGATGCCACTACTGGGAAAAAGAGAGCGGTATTCCTGACTCACTGCGGACCTGCCATTTTTAAGATGGCTAAAGCACTGGCGAAACCAGCTGAGGTGAAATCCATGGACTGGGACGTCCTCAAGCCCCTCCTACGGGCCCACTATGCACCTACCATACCAACGCTTGTCCGAAGACATGAATTTTACCAGAGAGACCAGCGGAAAGGAGAAAGCATTGCAGATTTCATCGCGGATCTCCGGAACCTGGGAAGCCTCTGTGGGTTCGTCGACCTCGAAGAAGCTCTAAGAGACCAAATAGTTCTGGGTTTAGATGCACTGCACGTGCAAAGTAAGCTGATGGCGAAAGGCGACATCAGCCTTGCAGATACCATCGCTGACGCTACTGCAGCAGAAGCAACCAGGAAGTCGGCTGCCCGAATGCGCCGCACCAACGCCCCGCTCCGCCAACTCACCTCATCTTGCGAAACCTCACCTCATCTTGAGGGACATGCAATGGCAACCCACCATGAGGACCTCGAATCGTCATCAGAAAGTGATGAGGAAGAAAAAGGAACGAAACCAACACCACCAGCGTAACCAGAGACTGCAGTACCAATGCGCAGGTTGTGGGGCAAACTACCCATGATCAGACTGCAAATTCCTTGACGCGCTCTGCCATATTTGTGGGAAGAGAAGCCACATCGGAAAGATCTGTCGAAGCAAGCTAGGATCCAGCCCACTTCAGAGGGGGACCAACTACTGCCAACCCACAGGAAGTCGTCCTGTGAATCGGGAACATTTGAACTACCAATGGAACAACCACTCCTACAGAAATAAACCACTAGCCCATTCAATGAAACGAGAAGAGGCACACCAAACCATCACGATTGGTCACGGCTCATCATTAGATGCAAAGAAGATCTGAGTGAAGGTCGCCATCGAAAACCAGCCCTGCGTAATGGAAGTCAATTCAGGATCATCCCTCTCGATGGTTTCCTGGAAGATCCTTAAACAATTGATCCCTGCCGTCCGATGGCAAGACCTCAGAACCCAAAGAATCATTCTCAAGGACTATCAAGGAAACCGAATTCCGGTCATTGGATGGTGACGCGCCACATGTGATTGTTAAGGGCAAAGTCTCGTTATACTGCATTAAAACATTATCTGAAGTTAATAGGTTTTTCACTTGTCAGAATGCGTGCTCCTCTCGGTGCCCCCAAACCCAGGTTGCTTTCTTGTCGAGAAGCTGATGTAGGGGCTCGGCTACGGTCGCTTTGTGGGGCAGGAAGATGTTGTAAAAATTAATAAGCCCCAGGAAAGCTTGGAGATCAGTCTTGTTTCTGGGTCTTGGGGCGTTCTTGATTGCTCTTAACTTGCTACTGGTGGGGTGAATGTCTTATTTATCGATTAGGTAGCCCAGGAACTCTACTTTATCTGTACACAGTTGACATTTATTTTTTTTAACTTTAAGGCCAGAGTCTTTAAATTTCTGGAGAACCAGTCTAAGACGCTCCTTTAGTATTTCTCTATCTGGGGCAGCAATTAAAACATCATCAAAGTATGGTATGACCCCTTTTATACCCTGTAACAGTCTCTCCATCAAGCTCTGAAAGTTCCCTGGGGCCACTCCTACAGAAATAAACCACTAGCCCATTCAACGAAACAAGAAGAGGCACACCAAACCATCACGATTGGTCACACCTCATCATTAGATGCAAAGAAGATCTGAGTGAAGGTCGCCATCGAAAACCAGCCCTGCGTAATGGAAGTCAATTCAGGATCATCCCTCTCGATGGTTTCCTGGAAGACCCTTAAACAATTGATCCCAGGTTTCCGGTTTCGCGTGGCTTCGGGGCAGCAGGAATTCGCGACAGCTCGCGATTCCTGCTGTGCTAGCCGTCGAGGTATCCCCGATCCAGATGGGTCAGGGGGATATGGCTGCCCTGTAGGGACAGCTGAAGAGAGAGGGGAGTCGGATAGGGGGGTGGGGGTGTCGCAGACCCCTCCCTCTCCGGAAAAACCCCTTTTTCCCAAGGCGGTGGAGCGGCGGTCAGCAATGGCCGCCACGAAGAAGCCAGCAACCGGGTAAGATTGCGCTGGAGGAAATGTGAAGAGTGAAGGTGTTGTCTGAGCCGGGTCAAGTAACATCTTTTAAATTGCTTGGAACTGAGCTGTTTGAATTGCTGGAGGATACATTGTATCCCTAAGAAGAGCGAAAGCGGCGGAGAAGCTGTTAAAGGGAACTTTTTTTTTCTTCACTCTCCCACCCCATGGAAACAGCAGAAATGTTTGGATATATTGGACATTGAAAGTGAATTGTTTTGAGAGTTGAAGCTAAGGGACAAAAGGATTTTTGGACATTGAAAAATTTAAGAAATTGGAAAACCCTTGTTGGAGGTATGGATTTCTGATTATTTAAAATTGATATTGCAAGTGGGAAGGGAGAGGAAAAAAAAATTGGAGCAGAAGCTGAAAAAGGAGGAGATTGCCTAGAATCCCAAAGAAAGATATATGGTAATTGGACCTCTTTGATTAAACATTAACCCCAGAAAGAGAAAGAGAAGAAGGAAGAAAAGTATTAACCTTTGGAACTTTTTTTGAATTGTTTTTGATTAAAAATACTTGTGGTTGTTTTGGGAAAAGTTTCTCTTTTCATAATGGCATCGCTTGTGGATGAACTAAAGACTGAATATCAAAAATATAAAAAGGAAGATACTTTGGGCGCTTTGTTTCAATTCTTAGAAATGGCGTTATGTACTTATGAAAAGTTGATTACGCAGCAGAAGGACTGGGACAAGGAAGAAGAGGAAGAAGAAGCCATCTTTGATGAACAATGGGTCCTTTCCGGAGAGGAGGAGAAAAAGGATAAGAAAAAGGGTATTTTAAGAATTATAAAAACAACCAAAGAAGAGAAAAATGAGCGAAAAGGTGGAGGCAAGGTTAGAAAACAAAGGAAAAGGAGTAAGAAAAGGGAGGAGGAAAAACAAAGGGGTAAAAAGGGCAAGGAGAAGAATAAGCAAGAGAGAAAGGGGGGGGAGGAGAAGCCTCAATGGGGGGAAGCAAGATCTAAAGAAAAAAAGTTTATTTAGAGACAATGGGTGAATTTAATTTAGGATAAAAGAGGGATTCTGGAGGGTACATAAGATTGTGTTTTTATATGTGTATTTAGAGTATAAAATTCATTATGTAATTTTAGAATCTTTTAAACAGAATCCCAAGAAAAATTGTTATACGAAGTACTTTTAAGTTAGGGTAATGAGTTATAGACGTTACTCCAATTGGTGTATAGGAGAAGTATAGTAAAAGAAAAAAGATGAATGGATAGTTGGAAATAGAACAGACAAAGAATGTTATTGAAAATGGTAATAAGATATGAAAGGATATATAAAGGTTAAAATTGATAAAAATGGTTTATATATATATATAAAAAAAGAAAATGATAATAAGATATGGAAGGATATACAAAGTGAATATGATGTTTGAATTTGTGTCTGTGTGAAGAGTTTTAACCCGGGATCAGACAACCTTCAGAAAAGATCTTTTAGTTTTGTTTATATTTTGTGTTTTGTATGTTTGTGTATTGTGTTTTCTGTAAAATTAATAAAATTTGTTTAAAAAAAAAAAAAAAAAACCCTCAAACAGCAGATTCGATGGAGCACTAGGTTTTTTTCTGCCATAAGTTTTCTATGTTTCTGTAAAGTGGTATATTGAGAGCACTGTACTCTGCAAAGACAGGCCTAAAAAAAAGTAAGATTAAAGTGTCTCTTTGTTACTTGTATAAATACTCAGGAGCAAAAAACAAAACAAAAAACAATTGATCCCTGCCGTCCGACGGCAAGACCTCAGAACCCAAAGAATCATTCTCAAGGACTATCAAGGAAACCGAATTCCGGTCATTGGATCCAGCCTAGTCCAGGTCTCATTCAAAAATCGTACTGCATCTTTACCATTGACCGTCATCAACCGTGATCGGTCTAGCTTGTTAGGCCTTCAATGGTTTGCTCCACTTGGGATTGAGGTAGCTGGCATTTACCAAACCAGCAGCGACGACTGGGAGGAGGCCCTCGTCCAGGAATTCCAGGACATCTTTGCAGATAAACTAGGCGAGTACAAGGGGACCCCTATATCATTTAACCTTAACCCTGAAGTAGCCCCCATCCGCCTTAAGCCTCGTCGAGTCCCTTTTGCCCTTAAACCAAAGATTGATGAGCAGCTTGATAAATTAATAGCCCAGGGTGTTTTAGAACCAACTGACCATGCTCCTTGGGAAACCCCAATCGTAACACCCATCAAACTGGATGGATCCTTAAGGATTTGTGGGGACTACCGTGCCACCCTGAATCACGCCTTTCAACAGAATGCTTACCTGGTGCCGTTGGTACAACACCTCCTCCATTCCCTGGGGGGCGGAAAAGTCTTCGCTAAATTGGATTTAGCACAGGCGTACCAACAACTGCCTGTAGATAAAAAAACAGCAGAGGCGCAAACAATCGTTACCCACCGAGGCACCTTTAAGTGCAACCAACTCCAATTCCCTGTTCAGAATGTTTAATAAAGAGTTTGAAGTTCACTTTTCACCATCTAGTCTCTATTCCTTGCGCCCATGCGCAGAACTTAACAAAAACAGTATCTGAAAAGCAAGATACTGCTTAATAATGAACTGGAATTACATTTTCAGTATGTCCAATGTCTCTTTTAATTGTGAGGAATGAAGACATATGATATTGTCTGGCAGATGCACCAATATATTTTTATAATTTTCCTTGAGGCTTCCCAGATATTGCATGGATAAGAAACATTAAGGTAAATTCAAAGTTGCTATATAAGCATTAATACATTTAAGATTCATTATATTGGAAGTTGTTTATTATGATAATATGATGTTATAATGTTATTACAATAATATTTTAACCTGCTCATTTTTTTCTACTTTTTCAACTCTATCTTCCCACCAGTTTTTCCTTACTGGCACATGATAATTTTTTCAGATGTTCCAGTGGATCACTTTGGCTACTGTGTTTTGTCATTGTTTATAATAACTTTATGCAAGCTTCTTGCATCAGCAAGAATATGATCTACTATTTTTTTTTGTCATCTTTGCATAATCTGCACTTTGAGTCATTTTTCAATTCTTGCCTTGATTGTATTAATTTGAATTATTTGTTCTTGAGTCAAAAATCAACTCTCCAGATTTTTTAAAAAATATTTTAGTTCTGTGCCATGGGTAGATTTTTCCTTTATCTTTTTTCCTTCAAGCCCTTGTAGAAATTCACCATGGAATAATTTTCCTTGTCAGCATTCTGTTGTTATTTTATTATATTATTTTTACCTTATTTCATTAATATTTCATTTCATTTATTATATTATTTTGATATTCACTATTTGTTTGCTATACATTTAGTAAGTTCCATTTTTTAACTTGCATTAATGATTGTTCCTGACTGTCTTTTACATAAATTACCAATGCATGCTTTTCTTCTTGAACAGTTAGTTGACCTGAAATAAATCTTTGTGTCCATTTCTGTGATAGAGGTATAATGTATCAATATCACCATGGAAATATAGTGCATAGTGACTAGTCATTAGCTTTCTTGTTTTTCAAACTGTCCAGTTCAGCTTGAGTCCCATAAATGATTCTAGCAATGTATCATATCATAGGTATGGCCAAGGCATTGGTGAATTTGATGGTGTTTCCTCTGTTCAATTTTGCTTTGGATGTATTCTTAAACTAATCACATTGTTAATTTGTCCATGTTGATATTATCCAACTGTAAAATGCCCATATACATCCTGATGTTTTTTGAAAATTTGGATATTTAATATTTTTGTAGTACTAATAATAGCATTTATTAACTTATATATTAAATGTTTGGGTAATGATGAATACTCTGAAATTTCATGAAGAGGTTGATGAGCTGAAGAGTTTGGGAACCCCTATTCTATACCATACAAATCTGGTGAAGATACTGTATACTGGAAAATGTTGAGGTAACTTTCCCTCCTTTGTAACTGGAAGAAAATATTTGAAAACACACAATAGTTGATTTGTATTTGATATTTAAAACATGGCAGTATTTTATATGAATTATAACTATTTATTTTGATTGTTTTGTTGACAAAGCTAGCCTATTTATGAATGTTGTAGAATAATGTCAAATTAAAAATTGCATAGTATCATGTAATGTGAGTTATCAAAGCAGCCGCTCAGTTAATCAAACAATAAATCATGTAACTTAAAACACTTAAAAATACAAATATTTGCTCATTCTCTTACTATTTGCTTTCTTTTCTGAAATTGATTGAAAGTAAGAGGATAAAAGGGTATAGATTTGGGGAAAGAAGACGATCAGATTCAGGAAAACAAAAACAAGATTTAAAAAAGAGGCCCTTTTAAAAAACAACAACTGTAAAATAAATTACAGTTCAGTCTAGTTTTTATGCTATGTGAATAGAAGAAAATGGTGAAACAGGAGCAGAATTGATAGATTAGGCTTTGGAAGTGATAGCCTTTCCCAATCCCCAATCAGCTTTTTCTCCTTTATGGAAAGCTTCATGCAATGTTTGAAATTCTGTAAAGCCTAACAGCACTAGACACTTTATGAAATCTTGAAATCCCTCTGGTGAGTCAGAGATCCTTGTTTTCCTTCAGCACATCATCTTGCTTCACATTAAGCTCAAACTGCCCAGCTTGACGGGAATCAGGTGTCTATATTTGTTGGTAAATGAAAAAATACAGATGATTTGATCAAGTCTTCTTTATACAGATTCCTGCCTTTGAAACTTTACACAAATCTGTGTGAAAGTCGTAGGGATATAGAAAAGTTGCCCAATTTATGGACAATAGCTGGTGGCATCTCTCCAGGGTTTTCAGCAAGGGTCTTTCTGGCATAAACAGAAATGGCAGGAAATAGACCTAGAATTTTCTATATACATAGCATGCATTCTTCTACCACATAACCTATTTTAGTAGTTTTTAAAAGTTATTGCTCAAATGATGTCTTTCATCTCTGTTGTATGAGCAAAATTGTTACTATTATAATGCTATTACTTCAATATTATTCACTTATAGTTTGACATTGCACTTCTGGTAAGCTTTTTGAAGACTGTAAGAGTATGAATGACTGACATCATTTTTTTGAGCATTTGTAACCTGAGGAGATCCATGAATCATATGCAAACATAAAAAAGAGGTAGCCCTGGGAGTTTAGGCTGTCATAACAAAGTTTTAATGTATGTCTAAAGAATTATTTTTTTCTGTTCTTCCAAATACAAACCAAGAACAGAAGACAGAATTTCTGGTTCCAGGACTGACTAGGGTCTAGCCAGCATTGTTCTTTAAATGTTTAAATTTTGCATGGTTAAAAAAATAATACTTAGTTTGCCGTAGAACTTTTTATAGCTCTAACAGATAAACTGAACCCCCCCCCCAGAATAATGTATATTTTACCATAATATTTTTGTAATAATTATCAAGTCTTACTATTGCAGTCATGTAAAATTTGTTTTTACAGAATTGTCATTACCCATTAATCTGGAACTTATGTTTTTTTTGTGGGTTTGTTTCCCACTTTCAAATTATTGTTCTATGAAACATTTATTGGTTTAGTCTCATTGATTCATGTGAAGTTTGCTTAAATTGCTTTTTGTTGTTGAAGAAAGATATGTCTATCTGCCTATCTAAATTGTGCTTTGGCTCCACACAATATGGTAACATTTAAATAGCTTGATTTTACAGTGGCAGATTTTGTTAAAAATCAGTAAAACAGATATATAATATTTACTTACCTCAGATACAATAATTACTCACAATCAGTACAAAATACTAGGTTGTATTTTAGAGAATTTGTGTTATTGTCTTATTATTATAATTTCTATTATTATGCTAGGTGTCACTTTTGTAAATTGTATTCTATTCCTTCAAAAATGATCAGTTTAGGCTTACTAAATGGAAATCATTCCATTTATTACCGGATTATGACTGATTCAAAGTGACACAGATAAAATATTTCAAAACACATGATAAAATGGATAAAAAGTAAGAAATAGGATCACAAATTGCCATGGCCTAGAGATGCTGATAGAGCTAGATTTTTAAATCTCTTTTAAAGGCCAGAATGCTTGATGCCTTTGGAACTCAGCTAGTACCTGCCTGTAGTATAGGGGTGAGAGAAAGATCAATGAGTCTGTTTCTTGCAGCTTTTAAACATTGAACGAGTGACTTTCTGGGAGAGGAATGGAGTTAAAGCAAGAGAAAAAAATTGGAGAACCTTGTTCTGAAACTTTCTCCTTGGCAAGTGGGGTCTGGTTTCCCAAGCCCTAGCAAGAGCTAGGAAAAGGTTTGCAGTCTCATGAGGCCAGTTTATTGGAACAGAAAATTCATCCTTATATTGGTTATTAAATCTGAAAGTACATCAATAGATACAGATTGAAATGGCTTTGCTTTGCAATTATTGTGATTCAGAGAATACTTTTGTGTCTAGTTTCTGATTTTCAGACCAAAGCAAGAGACTCTTTGCTGTATTAGCATTACAAGGATGGATTTTGCATAAGCATATATTAGCATCTTAGTGTCCTTTGGTTCATTTTTAAATATTTTTCTTTCAAATAAATGAATAATGAGTAGCTGTGTATAGAACACATCACCCATTTTCCTACTGTTTCTACACTAAGGATACCAGAAGAAAACGAAAAATATTCCAGATTCACAGAAATTTGCAGCTGCTGTTAATATTAATAGAAGCATTTTTTTAAAAGACCAAGTTAAATTTCCTAACTCTCTCTACGATTATATAGTCTGTGTGTCTATGATCCTGATGATTCAATATCCATTTTATAAATTAATATTTAACATAATAGGAATTCAGCTTCTATGATAAATACTGAAAACAGTGTAATATGGGTTTTTTTTAAAAAAAAATTTTTTCAATGATACTTCTAGGACAAATAAAAGTCAGAATCATCAGAGAGAATGTCTAGTCTTCATGGGATTCTGACTGGAAGAATATACTGTGCCTGTTATTTATCCAGTAGAGCAACCATTTAAGGAGACAGGAATATTTAATCAAAACTTGGCATGTAGAATATCTACATTATTAGTCATCAATCTTAATAATATCTTATTTCTACTTTGTGCAGATGTAATAATACGGATATTTTACAGTCTCTTGGAAGATTCAGAAAGCCAATTATAGAAATGTCAGAATTTCCATAGGAAGCTAACCTTCCTCTTAGCAGTGGCAAGGGAACAAAACAAACTGATAGTGATTAAAGTGTCACAAAGTAATTACATTTTCTTCCAAATAAACCATTGCTTCCCAATAAATAATTAAAACAAGCAGTGTTCTTCAAGATACAGTGGTTCAGCAGCTGTGATTAAAAAGTTCTAGCAGGCATTATTAGATTTTTTTTTAATGATAAATTTTCTCCCATTTCCAATTTGTCAGATTTTATTACCTGCACTTCTTTGTTTTTTAAATTTTTTTCTGGTTTAGCTGGAAGAATAAGTTTGTTCTTCTGCCAAATACATATGCTGAAATCTCGATTCCATATTAATTTCAAAAATGAAATATTATTCTATTAAGCTATAGGATAGAATAATTGAAATTAAAATTAATTTTACAAATAAAATAAAATAAAGCAGGGGTTGCCAACCTTTTCGACCTTGGGGACCACCAAACTCATAATTTTAAATCCCGAGACCACTAATACGAATTTTTTTAAAAAAAGATAATATATTTAATATAAAAAAATAATTTTATGTTCAATATAAATGTAATATTAAAAATAATTTTTATTTTATATATATATATATATATATATATATATATATATATATACACACACATCTGGCATTCAGCTTTGTTCGGGTATTTTCCCACGTCATAATAGGGGTGCTTTTAAAGTTGTAGCAACGTTTCAGCAGAATCTCATCTGCCATCATCAGGCTTCTGTATGGTGTTTCTCAGTTCTCAGCACAGAGCTGAAGACCAAGCCTGAAGATGATGAATGAGACTTCATCGAAACGTTGCCTAGATACTTCCAATCTTACGCGGGAGAAAACCCGAATAACCAAAGATCCACATACAAATACCTGCGAGAACCTCAGAAAACAAATATATATATATATATATATATATATATATATATATATATATATATATATATATATATACACACACACACACATACATACATACATACATACAAAAGTCTGACTCACAGATGAACACTATACAGAAGCCTGATGATGGCAGATGAGATTCTGCCGAAACGTTGTAATAACTTTAAAAGAACAACTACAATGACATGGGAAAATACCCGAACAAAGCTGAATGACACACACACATATATATTTGTTTTCTTAAGTTTTCGCGGGTACTTACATGTCTGGCATTCAGTTTTGTTCGGGTATTTTCCCACGTCATAGTAGTGGTGCTTTTAAAGTTGTAGCAACGTTTCAGCAGAATCTCATCTGCCATCATCAGGATTCTGTATGATGATATATATATCTTTGGTTATTCGGGTTTTCTCCCGCGTAAGATTGGAAGTATCTAGGCAACGTTTCGATGAAGTCTCACTCATCATCTTCAGGCTTGGTCTTCAGCTCTGTACTTCTCAGAGTGATGTGAGCTTGCAGCTGCTTCTTCCTTTTAACTGCTAGTGGAGGTGTGACTTGATTGGGTGGGGACTTGCCTGTGTTCTGATTGGGTGGGAGTGTGTTCTCATTAGTTGGGGCTTTGGCTGTGTTCTGATTGGTTGGGGGGTTGGCTGTGTTCTGATTGGCTGGAGGCGTGTTCTGTTCAGGTGGGGGCTTGGTTGTGCTCAGATTAGACTTAGTTGCTGGGGGATTTGAGCTGGTGAGCTGTGATCTTGCTGTTTGGCTTCGAGTTCATGGTCGTGCTGCACCCAATCAAGTCACACCCCCACTAGCAGTTAAAAGGAAGAAGCAGCTGCAAGCTCACACCATTCTGAGAAGCACAGAGCTGAAGACCAAGCCTGAAGATGATGAATGAGACTTCATCGAAATGTTGCCTAGAGACTTCCAATCTTATGTGGGAGAAAACCCGAATAACCAAAGATCCACATACAAATACCCGCGAGAACTTCAGAAAACACACACACACACACACATATATGCACACACACACACACACACAGATATATTTGTTTTCTTAAGTTTTTGCGGGTACTTACATGTATGGTATTCAGCTTTGTTCGGGTATTTTCTCACGTCATTATAGTTGTGCTTTTAAAGTTGTAGCAACGTTTTGGCAGAATCTCATCTGCCATCATCAGGCTTCTGTATTGTGTTTGTCACAATGTGGCAAGATTTTCAAGACCAGGGAGTACAAATTGATAAATGGGCATATCTTCAAATTCAGAGTAGATACAAACAGGATAAAAAAGAATTTGTAATCAATAATAAACTGCAGCAATTAGACAAAATTCTATTTAGGTCCAGATTAAAAAATATAACAAAATTTTATAATTACTTACTAGAGGCAGACTTAGAGGAAGAAATTGTCAAAGGGAATATGATAGCCTGGAGTAGGAATATAGGACACAGTATAACCTTAATAGAAAGGGAGAAGGTTTGGAGTAGAAACAACAAAATCGCAAAATCAGCAGCCTACAAGGAAAATGCCTACAAGATGTTTTACAGATGGCACCTCCCCCCCTCAAGACTTGCGAAAATGTGCCCCAACATGAGCCTGTATTGCTGGAAATGTAAAAAAAGGAGGGAACTTTATTCCATATGTGGTGGTCTTGCATAGAGGCTCAAAAATATTGGCAAAAAATTAGAAAATGGTTGGAAGAAATGATAATAGAACAGATCAAAATTAAACCAGAGTTTTTTTTATTAGGGATTTTTAATAAACAACTCTCAAAAAAAGTGAAGTACACAACAATACATATTTTGACAGCAGCCAGACTGGCCTTTGCACAATGTTGGAAGCAAGCTCATATTCCATCAGAGGAAATGATTATTCAAAAAATAGCAAACTGTGCAGAGATGGACAGATTAACTTTGGCATTAAAAGGAAAAGATACATCATTGTATTACGACAGCTGGAACTGCTGGTATGAATGAATGGAACAAAGATCGAGTAAACAATAAAGGGCAAAAGAGAATAGTGACTAGATATATACATATATTTGCACAAGGAGTAATCGTATAGAGGGTATAAAATAAGGTTGGAAACAAGGTCCCACAAACTGTCAAGGACAAAATGGATTTTAATTGTTTTCTGAATTTTCTTTTCCACCTTTCCTTCTTTTTCCTTCTTTATTTCTTTTTTTCTCTTTCATATTTATGTATGTGTTGTATGTCTGTTTTAATTGTAAAATTAATAAAGTCTATTAAAAAAAAGAAAAACTTTCTCAAATGCTGTTTTATTTCCTCTTTGAACATTGAGTCTGTAGGCAGAATTTAATATTATGGGTGGAAATATCATTTCAAAGTTTACTGACTACTGACAATTGAATAACCATATGATTACTAAGCAAGAAGGCACATTTGTAAAGCTTCATTCTGTTGAATGCTAGCACAGCTATTTTGAGGGCTTTACCTCCCATAAATCAAGCATAACTGTGGATTCACTGGTAATAATTCTTGTAGCATTGTCAGTAAATGCAGTGGTTATGGCTCAGCAGTTTTACTATGGAATGCAGTCTGTTCCATAAGACCAAATATGAAGAATGCTTGATGAAAGCACTGAAATACCTTGTCATTTTAAACCTGATGTTTGAACAGTAGTGGTTACAGTGCCACCACATCAGATAGAAGGTCCAACAGGCTATTTTGAAGTCTCCCCACAATGTCTCAGAATGCATCAATGTGCACTTCAAATATCTTTACCAAGACATTGCAGTATTTCGTTGTTCAAAAGGGCATTAGAGTATACCAATCAAGCCAACACTTTGCAAATTTATAATACAGTCTTCCCAGTTTAGCGCATTTAGCATTCTGAAAGAATGCTGATTTCTAAAGAAATGCTAATGTTCAGACAATTGTGACTGAGACTTCTTAGAATTATAGTTCAGCAAATCTGGAAGGCACCTATTAAAAGATGTCTTTTAGACCATTGAATAAAATTTACTCTTCAGTTACATTCTAGATAAATGTGAAAGATGTTACTACAGAAAATTTGGTAGTCCTGAAAGTCAATATAAAATACACAAATCTTTTTGTATGCTGGAGATCTGAAAGTCTCATAGAACATGTATTATTTTATTCAGTGATTGGGCCCTGAAAAGCCACATGAAATTTCCTCCACCCTTTAAGAAATAAAAGTGAAATATAAAGAATCAAGATGGAAAGCAGTAGAGGATGAAACACTTTTAGGGCTTTCAAGAATTTCTAAAGAGAAAAACATAAAAGAACAGCTGGAAACATGTGAAGTTGGGAACTTATATTTTATTCACTCAGTTAATTTTTGAACAAATCAAAAGGCATGAGATACAACATAGCACTTGGATTTTGAGACTTAGATATCCATAAAGGTAAGAGAAAATATATTTTTCAATGCAGCTCAAAGGTTTAAACCAGAAAAACAAAGTTCCAGTCCTTACAGTGATAATATAGAGTACCCTAAAAACTAGCAATTACAATAATGCATTGTAATGTTAAAATATCAAATTCAACTCAGTGCCAGAAGGCATAAAGAGATAACATTGAACCTCCCCCACTTTAAATAATCACATGTGAGAACTTAATCAGGAAAGCAATCTTGAAATTATAAAGGATCGTGGAATAAGCGTGCTGACCCACTGTTTGTAAAAACAAATCACACATGATAAATCATTATAAAAGGAGTAAAATATAGAATGATCAATATTATATATTTTTATATTTAACTATGAATTCATTGTATTTAAAATTCTACATTGGGGGTGGCTGTTGAACTAAAGTTTTTAAAAGTAAGTTCATGTACTTGAAGACAAAGAATTTTCTGGCAGAGTACAATATTGGGGTACAATGTTAGATAAACAATACAGGGGTGTCAAACTTTCAGCATCATGTTGTCGTCATATGACATATCATGACTATTTTCCCCTTTGCTAAAATGTGGGTAGAAGTGGCCAGCATGTGACACATCTGGCAAGTTTGACACTTCTGCAACAATAGAATAAAAGGGTTATTATGAATTGGAAGTCTCAGAAATTAACACTCAAAAACATCAAAGGGATGTTTTTTTCTTAAGTTACAAATTTATTCATAATTTTTTTAACCTAAATCATTAGGGAGTAGCTTTATATTTTCAGGTAGAGGCAGGCATTAGACCTTGTCATGCAAAATATTTGCAAGCAGTGTTGAATTTACATATTGCAGAGGGTCAATAATCTGAAACATAATTCACCAAGAAATATTTTTAAGAAAGAGTATAAAGATTTTGGAATAGCTTTCACTGTTAACTTCTGTACCTTATGTATTTATTGTTCTTTTTTTAAATCTGAATTGGTAAATAACTGGCCATAAATAATAAGAATGCATTCAAATTTTCAGACAGTATGATTAACTTTGTACAGTAAAGAGGACATGTCAGCTTCTGTTCACCGAAGTTTTAATTTAAATATATAATTTTAGCAAAAATGCCTACACTTTTGCATACAAGTATACTTTTTAGAAATCTTTATGAGAATACAGCTATCATACTGCTAAAGCATTCATGTTGTTTCAGTCTACCTTGAGAAATCTTTTTTTAAATCTTTGCTTTGGATACTAATTCCCACTTGAACAATTAATCTAACAATGTTTATTGGGCTTTTCCCCAGTCTTTCATTGCAATGAAATACCTAATGGTTATGGAAAGATAAATTGTAAATGTACAATTGCAATTGTAGGAGTTTCAATTGTGAACCAATACATGAACAAATGTCTTTATCATGAGAATTAAAAATTTGGAAAACTACCAATAGACTAGCGCATTATGATTTCAACATCTTTTACATGTTACAGGAAAAGGATCTTTTGAAATCAACTCCATTAAAAACTAAAGACATTATAACTGAGTAAAGATGGTATCAGTAGAACATAATTAGGGTTATTAAGTTCTTGATTCAAAGCTATACAATTTTTAAAGCCATAATTTCCTTCTTATGGTATATGTGCTATTGGTTTTTTTCCTACTGCCGATTATTGTATCTAGCATATTGAGCTCATTTCCTCCAAAGTGCCTTAGGGGAGGAGAAATAATATATTCAACTATAGATGTAATAATTATTTTCAGTTGAGAACGATTTCACTCTTCCTGTAAGCACAGCAAGTTACTAAATCTTTCTGAAAATCTGTATTATTTAAGGAATGGCTCAAATTAGGACTCATGCCTACCTAATATACTGATTACACCTGCCAATTCAAGATTAACTCAGCCTTTCATCTTTCTGAGGTCAGTAAAATGAGGTCCAGATTATTGGAGGCAATATAGTGACTCTGTAAACTGCTTAGAGAGGGCTAAAAAGCACTAAGCGCTATTGCTACACACACATATATACACCAGTACTAATGGAAAAAATACACAGTTCTATTTTATTGCACAAAATTTATGAAACATTTAATATTTACAAATATGTACAATTTTAACAGACTGCTTTAATTGCTTTAATAGCCTAACCTATTGGTAAAGCAGTATTCACAATCCTCCTTCAAAAGTAATGATACACAAATTCACTGCTTACCCCAATTACTTCTAGAACCTTGTCAATTAATGAATACAATTTTGAAAAGAGTTTTCATAATTTTTCCATAATCTATCTGTCCATTAGCTTATTGTTTGTAAGCGTTTGCAGGGATAATCATATAGATGGTAGGGTGCAGCATCTTTTGGAAGTGAAAGATTTTTAAATTTCCTGTTGCCAGATCAACAATGTTTATGAAGTGTAATTTCACCTGTACAAGACTAGTGAGTGTTCAGGGAAGGCAGAAATAATTTTAAATATAAGATTGGGCAGCAGCCATGCACAATTTCTTTCCTAAAATATTTTTATTGGCCTACCTGGAGTACTCTATTGCTCTATTTTAGAACCTGCTGATGTTAACCAAGCATATATGAATGAATGACCTAGATAAAGGTGTGTGTATTTCTACAAGAATAGTCAATTTGTCAGAACAATTAGTACTCTCTGTTCTTATCCTCACACTGCAGTGTACCATTAAAAAAAATATTTTTCACTTTTTTTGTATTCTGCTTCTTTAGCCATTCCTTTATTATAGTTAATTCCCCTTTTCAATTAAACAACATAATCATTTTAAATCAACAATTTTTCTAGCATAAAAGTCACAAAGGTGCTTTTTCAATAGGATAATTATGACCTGGATGATTCAGAATCTCCACAGACATCTAGCATAAAAGATTGAGTGTGTAATCTACTAGGTTATAGTTATTCATAGAATGCAGTCTTATGATCATACATGTGGCTTGATTACCTTGGCATAACTGTATAGGTGTGATTCTTGCAGACTTACTGTGGTTAAATTTTCTAGAAGAGGCAGTCAAGCCAATAATACAAAAAAACAACAACAACCCAATACCGATTCTTGACTAAGTATATTTTATTAGATAAGGTCCCAGAAATTTCCTTGAGCCACTCAGATACCAAAGAAAGTGAGACTCGAGATGAGGCTTGCAAAAAAAAATAACAGATTTTTATTTATGGCCAAAGTAAAAAGTCTGAGTGAATACTATATCCAAAACATACAGACAAAATGTATGTAAAAAATAGCCACACTCCTGCGAGAATAGCTCAGAGTTTTATATACATTTTACCCCATTAGAAACAATGTTTACCCAATTAGAGACAAAGGTTTGTTACCAACATGGTCTTTAAAATGTTCTTTGTTCAGGCCCTGCCTCTGTCCACTTTATCTATTGAGCATTCCTAGAGCCTTGTGTAGGGGCGGTTTCTTTCCCTGGCCAAGTTGTTTATTCAGCAGAATGCTTTAAGGATTCAGCAGGAAACTCCCTACTCTGGTTCCTTTATCTATGGGGCTTGATATTCCAGGGTAACAGTTTCTTCTAAATTGTCAAGGATGTGTTTAGTTTTGAAGCCAAGAACAGAAGCAAGACACAGAAGCAAGATAACAAACTTTGTACTAATACTAATCAGTATCAAGTCTACAATTTACTAAGCTAGAATTAATGCCTAACAACTAATTTCTGACTATACAATAATATAAGCAGAAGCCATTAACAAAGCTTAATTCCCAATTAATGATTTCTAGCAGCGTATCGTATCTGAACTAAACAGCAAATATTGGTTTGATCATTATGTTCCTTCAATAAGTAGAAAAGATTCAACAGAGTGAAACCATCAACATTGTTTTCCTCTGTCTCTCATGCTTTGGCTCCCCTTTCATATTAATCTGCATACTCATAGTGCACTTTTTTGTTAAAGATATTCTCTCTTATATAATATGATTACTCTATACAAAACTGCATTGCATATTTTTGCAAAATATGATTTATATAGAGGTTCTGATTTATAACTTTGACATAATTTAGTATACCCATTGTTAAGCCTGGGTTCCCCAACCAGAGTTAAGGAGACAAGCTAAACAGAATGTGCAGCATTAGTCAGATAGGCACACAGATAAATGAGTGAGATAAGTTTGTATGTTTATTAACATACAGTAAAAATAACAGATATGCTTGTGCTATCAAAAATATAGTTTATTCCATTTATAGCATAGTCAAAATAACAGTCCAATAGTCATGTATCATTTAGTCAGTCCATTCAGGGATATTCAGTTAGCAAAGTCCGTGTAGAATATCCTATGTCAGTTCACTTACAAATCAGTCCTTTGTCTCTCTCCTGTTCGAGTAATGCAGTCTTGAGTCCATGCAGTAATTAGGGATCATCAAAGCCAGAGAGAGAGCAAGCTGTCGTCTTGCTTCTTTTAAAGTGCTTTCACAACCACTCCCTTAATTACATTCCCATATTTAAAGTTGCAGACACTTTAACTTATAAACTATGATTACATATTTATTATTTTACCAAAACCAGTTAGGGTAAACAATGTTATTCCTAACATTCTCCCCTTTTAGGTTAAATAATAATATAACTATTAACTATTTACATCTTTAAATCATATTTGTTACAACTCTCTTTAAACTTAATTACTCCTTGAGCTTTTGTAAATTGGTCTGCAATGTTTTCTTCTGACATGCAGTATTCCAATTTAATTAGCCCATTCTTTACAGATTCTCTAACATTTAAGTATCTTAAATCAGTATGCTTTGATCTAGTTTTTACAGCAATATTAGTAGCTAACTTTATGGCTGCCTGGTTGTCCTCATACACAATAATGGAATCTTTAACAGTTATACCCATGTCTAATAATAACTGTTTGTACAAAATCAAGTCAGTGCATAGTAATGACAGACATGAAAATTCCGCTTCAATCGTGGACAAGCTGATATGCTGTTGTCTGATTGACCTCCACCCTATTAGTGTCTTACCAAATAATATAGCCATCCCAGATATTGATTTTCTAGTGTTTATATCAGTTGCAAAACTTGCATCTGCATAGGCACTAAGACTCAAATCACCCTTTGGTTCTATATACAATGCATGGTTCATTGTTCCTTTAAGATATCTTAAAATTCTCTTTAATGATTGCCAATGACATTGATGTGGATCTGAATTAAAACGTGCCAGCTGATTAACACTATAAGCTATATCTGGCTTTGACCAATTGCTTATATAAGATAAGCTGCCAATCAAAGATTGATAAATGGACTTATCAAATTTGGGACTTTGATCATCAGTTTGGCAAACTTCCTGACTCATTGGAGTCTTTGCCGGTTTACAAAGTTCCATTTTATACGTTTTAATTTATTGGCAAATTGTATCTTCTTGAGATATTTTAAAACCATTTTTTGTTTTGTTAATTGTCAATCCTAGATACCTTTTAATTTCACCTAAATGCTTTAATTTTATCTTTTTGGCTAATAATGATATAATCTCATTAGCTTCATTATTAGTCTTAGTTATCAAAGCAATATCATCTGTAAATAATAACAATAATGACACCGTTCCATTATTTTCTCTTTTAAACACACATGGATCTGCTAAACCAGATTTAAAACCTATATTGTTTAACTCTTTCACAATATATTGGTTCCATTCAAAGCCAGATTGTTTCAACCCGTAAAGACTCTTTTTGAGTTTCCAACAATCATTACTATTTACTTTATTGTCTTTTATAACAATTGGCTTTTTCAAATATATAGTGTGCTGCAATGGTGCATGTAAATAAGCAGTTTCTACATCTAAATGGTTAATGATATAGTTTTTCATAGCTGCCCACACTAAAGCTGCTCTCAAAGATGTTGCTTTAAGGCTTGGTGCAAAAACTTCATCGTAATCAGATGCAGTTTGATTAAATCCTTGAGCTACCAACCTAGCTTTATGGGTAACAGTCCCATCATTTCCAGCTCCTGGAGGTAATTTAGCATCTTCATATACTTTCATTACCTTGAATGAATTTAGTTCTTTTTCCATTGCCTTTTGCCAATTCTCCTGATCCTTAGCAGGATACATCCTAAGTTCATCTACACTAGTTGGAACTTTAGTTACTTGGCAAACTATACTTGCTTGATACCTATCAGGTGGTCTAGTTACACGTGTAGTACGTCTAGGTATTACAGGACTTACAGGTGGACTTTAATTTATTAACTCTTCTTGATTATCTAACTCTTCCTGATCAATTGTTTCTTTTTGTTCTGGTCCTATTTGTTCTTCGTGCACTTCTTCTTTAATTGGACTCTTCTTATAACTATTCTGTTCTTTCTGCCTTTTGTAGGGTTCAATAATTACTTCATTATTTAAATCTTGCTCTAATCTATTCCATCCTATATGTTCTAGGAATTTAGCACTAGCACTGGTGTAAACTCTAGATGTACCTGGTTCCCAGAATCTATAAGATCTGTGATTAGATTCATATCCTACAAAAAATAATCTTTTAGCTCTATGCTGTCCTTTGTGTCTGAATTGTGAAGGGATATGCACTCATGCTGGTGTTCCAAAAGTGTGCATGTAACTTAAATCAGGTTTTGTACCATGCCACAGTGTGAATGGTAATTCACCTGTTGTTGAATTAACAACATTATTTAATATATGATTACCACACATTATTCCTTCTCCCCACAAATTGTCAAGAAATCCTGAATCAGACATCATAGTACATACCATTGATTGTAGTGTTTGGCCTCTTCTCTCTATAAAGGCATTATGTTGTGGCCTATATGGTGCAGACTTTTTATGTTGAATACCTAACATTCTAAGTCTATTCTGGAATTTATTATTTGTAAATTCCGTACCATTATCTGTTATAAGTGTTACTAATTTCTTTTTAGTTTTCCTTTCAGCAAATTTTATCCAATTAAAGATATTTAGATATGTTTCAGTTTTGCTCTTCATTAAATAGCAAAACCCATATCTAGAATAGTGGTCCATTATACTTAGTATGTATCGAGCTCCTCCTACACTTGGTTTTTTCGGACCTATTAAATCAGAAAATACTACTTCTAAAGGCTCTTTGGTTGTAAATCCATCAACTCTATTAGCAGGTGTGACCCTGGTCTTACTTTGATTACAGGCATTACATTGCAAATACTTATTACAAGGTTTCAAACTTATTCCCTTAGATAATTCAACAGTTTTCTTAAGCATTTTAAAATTTAAAAGCCCTAGCCTTCGGTGTAACAAGTGAATACATTCATCATGAGGTTTCTTATTATCATAAACCGTGTTAGCCATCTCCAAACCATTATCATTTAACACATATAATTCACCTCTTAAAGATGCAGTAATATTCTTATCTTCTTTTTCAATTATGCAGTTATCTCCTTTAAAGGTAACTACATATTCTAGTTTAACCAAAATTCTAACTGAAATTAAATTAAACTTAAGTTGTGGTACATATAACATTTTTACATTCTCTTTTATGAAAGAACAATATGCTATACCTTGACCTTTAGCTTTCAGTTTCCAGCCATTGGCTAACGATATCTGCTGTGTACTCTAGGACATTTTAATAAAATTTTTGTTATCATTTGTTATACAGTGGGATGTTCAATTGTCAACCCCATAAATTATTTTTTACAGCTCTGTTAGTATACATGGCTAACTCTAAATTTTTATTTATTTTTGATGACTTTTAGTATTCTGGCCAGCGTTCTGGCGCTTTGCTTTTTTACAAAATCTTGCCAAATGTCCTCTTCCTCCACAATTAAAACACTTTTTAATTGCATATGCAGTAGGAGATTCATTATCTTCTTTTCAAGGTTGCTCCCTCCTTAACTGGTGTCTTTCAAGTCTTCTTCTGGCCTCTTCAATCAATCTGCCAGTTGTATCAGTTAAAGTTAAACTTTCCTTAGGCAAAATTTCAAGGGAAGTGATGTAGTTGTCATAACTTTCATCTAGTGAAGATAGAATTATGTAGACTTGGTGTTGTTCAGAGAAAATAAGCTCTTTCTCGTGCAGTTCTTGAAAAATGCTTTACATAGTTTCCAAATGACTAAGCATATCACCATTCGTCTGGAGATGCGTCCTGAAAAGCTTTCGTGTAAGATTTATGTGAGCACCAACGTTATCTCGGACATAAATCCTCTTCAGCTTCTGCCAACACCCAACAGCTGTTTGCTCTCCACGGATATGAACAAGTTGCTGGTCAGTTAATGTTAATCCTATTATGCAAATAGCTTGTTCATTTTTATGCATAAAATCTTTTATCTTTAATCTATCTTCATCATCCTCTGGATCCCATTACTCTACGTTTGGTGGATTTTCTATTATGTTCCACAGACCTTCTCTTCGTAGAAGTAGACTACATTTCATAGACCATGATACATAGTTTGTTCCATCCAGTTTGGATATAAGGGACAAACTTTGTAGATTGACTTATGCCATGTTTTCTTATATGGATATAAAACTATAATTAATAAAACACAGCTTCTGTTTACTGTAATGTATAACAACACAAACTCTCACTTTTTATATAAATCTGTTTTATCCTAGTTAAACTGACTTTGCAGCCTCTGGGCCCATAACCAGTGTTAAGCCTGGGTTCCCCAACCAGAGTTAAGGAGACAAGCTAAACAGAATGTGCAGCGTTAGTCAGATAGGCACACAGATAAATGAATGAGATAAGTTTGTATGTTTATTAACATACAGTAAAAATAACAGATACGCTTGTGCTATCAAAAATATAGTTTATTCCATTTATAGCATAGTCAAAATAACAGTCCATTAGTCATGTATCATTTAGTCAGTCCATTCAAGGATATTCAGTTAGCAAAGTCCGTGTAGAATATCCTATGTCAGTTCACTTATAAATCAGTCCTTTGTCTCTCTCCCGTTCGAGTAACGCAATCTTGAGTCCATGCAGTAATTAGGGATCATCAAAGCCAGAGCGAGAGCAAGCTGTTGTCTTGCTTCTTTTAAAGTGCTTTCACAACCACTCCCCTAATTACATTCCCATATTTAAAGTTGCAGACACTTTAACTTATAAACTATGATTACATATTTATTATTTTACCTAAACCAGTTAGGGTAAACAATGTTATCCCTAACACCCATCATACTTTGGTCTTTCACATTTTTTTTACTTTATTATAATATCTCTGACAAAATGGATTTGTGCATTTTTCCCTTCCTTAGCTATCTATGCTAGGGTTCTCCAATCTTGGCAACTTTAAGATTTGTGGACTTTGCTGGCTGAAGAATATTGGGAGCTGAAGTCTACAAGTCTTAAAGTTGCCAAAATTGATCTATGCAGTGGAATTCAGCTGTTTTCCCTTCTTGCTCCTTTGTTTTTTCCTATTTTATATTCTCCTGTATAAAATTCACTGAATTGAGCTGGGAAATATATTCTGACCAGGGTCATTAGGCAAGCATATTGGCTATCTTAATACTTTTTAAAAAAAGAAAAATTAAAAAAGAGCCTTTGCTTATTCCCTGCATACCACCTTCCATGCTCTGTCAAGCAAAACAGACCAAATTATTCTGAGGAAATTATTTCCCAACTACCCTGGTAAAACCTTGACTTAACAAACCAGCTCTGCCAATATCGAGGTTGCTTTACTTTTTAAAAATAAAAATAGAACTAATTAATAATTAGCATAATTTTAATACAACTATTGGAAAATATGATTTTAGAACAAATCAAAATTTTAGTCCAAAAACAGACTAACAACTTGTGAGGTAATAATGCTGATGAGGGCATTATATATGAATAGCAATAACAACCTTTTTTTCATTAATAAGTTATTTTTTTCCTATCATGAACTGCAGCATGGGGGATTTTTATCATTACCGTTTAACAATTTTGATGTTCTGTGAATGACTTGCTTTTGAATGTAAAATGTTAAAGTACACAAAATTCTTATAGAAAGTTAAATGTTGCAAGAGGTCAGGATTTAATGTTAAGTATCTTTAATTCTATTTAAATGAATGCTTGTGTTTTTTGAATTAAGAGAAAAATATTGTTCCTTGTTTGCAATGAAATACCTACATCCTTTCTATTTTTATTTTTCTTTCCAGCCTGTTTTTTCTATCAGTGTGATATGTTCCTAATAGAACATTTTGACTTTTTCCTTGAACAGGAGAGTTTGATTTTTAAATTCCAGACTTTATATGGGGAAACCATTTGGCGTTTTTTTTTCCTCTTCAAGGCCACAGGCAACACTAGATGAAAGTTCGGGAAAATCAAAATTGTTCTAATGTGTGCACTCGTTTAAGTTTTTTCTTCTGTAGATGGTACAAGAGTGATTGAGCAGGGGAAATTTCACATATTGTGAATGTGAGTGTGCCTTTCAGTAAAATGATCCAAGAGCTGTAACATAGATAAGTCAAGGGAACCTGCAAAGTTATCAGCTACCTGTAAGAAATTGAGAGAAAGCAGAGCCCGTTCTCTATAAAAAGCTTTTATAAAGCCCCTGAATAGAAGGTGTTCATGGTTCTTCATAGAATTTCACTTATTTTATTGAAGCCACATAAATTCATTCTATGAACAAAATTATAGCTTGAAAGTGCCTAAGTGATTAAAAAAGGTCCTATCTGAATTGATATAACAATGCCATTTATTTGACATCAATCTATTGTCCTTCACAATATTTAACAAGTGTTCCATTTCCTAGATGTGGATAAAATTAAAAGAATGACCAAAGTAAACTATTTTGCAAAATGTCTGCAGTGATTAAAGAATAGGAATTGGATGTTATATGTTAATGATTGACTCAGAATAATTTAACAATGACATTCTTATTGCACAAACTCCCCACCTAACATTTTATTACATGCCACAACATGCAGTTATTGCTCCTCTTAATTCATTTTAGTGAGCTGTCAATACATTTCGCTTCATTAGATGTAGAATTTAATTAGCTAGATTACAATATCCATGATTTTTAACTTGCCAGCTATTTACAAATTTGTGTTAAGTGTTACCCTTGGCAAAATAAACTTGCTCACTTTATAGCTAGCAGTGAATAATTATTTTTCATTTCAGTGACACTAAGTTTAACCAGAATGTTTATAGCTTTAAGGTTACAAATACATCAGTCTTAGGTGGGCAGAATATAATGGATTTCAGCTTTTTTTTGATGCATTGGTAATCAAACGATTTTTTAAAAAAATACCACATTCATGGCCTATAAAATTTGCTTTAGTAGAGTTTAGAAGAATAGATATACAATATTTTTCTATAGTGTATCAAAATAATTGCTTTAATACTTTTTTCCTTTCACTTTTGAAAAAAATGCAGCAATTTATTTTTATTTGCCAACCTAGATTCCATCTTTATCTTTCTTCTGAAGTAAATGGAAAATTTTGTATATATAAATGAATTCTTGGCTTAATCATTATTTTGACCTGAAAAAACCAAAACAAATAAAAAAGTTAAGGGAGTTGTAAAGTCACGTGAAAATTTTTTAAGACTCTCATGCCTTCTCTATTTACTGACTACTATTTTGAACAAGATTGGAATTAGGTTTCTGCTTGAATATCATCCATGAACATTTTTATGGGTCCCAGGATGCTTGAAAATCTTACACCTGAGATGCACATTTGTCCCCATTCCAGCCTGGTACTCTGATTATGAGCCTCGGTGGCACAATGTTTAGGGTGCAGTACTGCAAGCTACTTCTGCTGACTGTTGGCTGCCTGAAATTTGCCAGATCAAATCTCACCAGGCTCAAGGTTGACACAGCCATCCATCCTTTGGAGGTGGCTAAAATGAGGATATGGGGCAATATGCTGACTCTGTAAACTGCTTGGAGAGGATTGTGAAGCACTGTAAAGCAGTATGTAAGTCTAAAGTGCTTTAGCTCTTGCTATTATTACTAGACGGCTGAGTCTATCTTCCTATTAATTTTCAATGAATTTAAAGTTGCAACATTCTTAGCAATTGAAATTACCATAACCTAGTGTTACTGATAAAAATGTTTTTTCTAGTAAAACAATGCTGGCAGTTCTTGAGCCTGTCCATTATGATCAAATGTCATGGCAGTTGTTAAGTGAAACATCTCAATATGAAATTCATTAAGCAGAGTACAGCATGCCTTCTGGATGAGGGAAGTAATTGGAAGCCTAGCACAAGCCTAGGCCCACCTTCCTTGGCCTCCCAAGACCTTTTCCACCCCGAGATATTTCATGCTCTACTTCCTATGCCTTGGGTTCCAAACAAGCCTTTTCCCACTCCACTTGGTCTTATCAGGCCATATCTTTTGAAGAACACCAATGTCTTCTAGAGTTCTGAAATGACTTGCTCTTTTGTGCCTCTGCATGGCATAATTGCATAAGTGGCTGCCATTTTGTCTCACCTATATGGTGGCCACATTCAGGTCACCACTATATAGTACAGGGACATTGCTCGGAAGGTCTGTATTGTGCAGACTGTTGTAGAGCAGCAGAATAACTGAGGCGAATGCGGAGCAAACTAGCTTTTTACTTTATTGTAACAGTAAAGGGTTGCTGTGGCTGCCACGCTAACAAGGCAGCCAGCTGGCAGACAACAGCTGATGCCGTTTGACAGCTCCCTTTTATAGCCAGCTGTCAAATGGCATCAGCCAATAGGAACAGTCCATGTGCTCGCTGGAAACACAGACCAGAGTGGAGACTTAAGCTCAGTCTTTTCCAAACACAACACTCCTTTGCCCCAGCATGGAGCATGAGTAGTCCTTTAGGTACCTTGGGCGCTTGCCCAGGTGGCCAGATCTTCTAGGCTCCAATGGAGCTGCTGCGGGATGGAACTTCTCTTCTTATCAGGCATTTTCTGGCGATGACAGAGCTGGCATCTCGGCTTCAGGTGGCTCTGGGTGAGGGACTGATGACTGCTCAGGTAGGCTTGCGTCACTGTCAGGTTCGCAGGAAGTTTCTTTGGGTGCCGGTGGTTTCTCTGCCACAGAACGTCCTGGGGGCCATCTGCAGACAAACTCCAATGCCTTCTAAGTTGGTTGATATGGTGGCACCAAATGCGCCCATCTTGCAGTTGGACCCTGTAAGGACAAGTTACTGCCACAATCCGCCCAGGCATCCACAAAGGGTTCCCCGCATAGTTCCTGGCATAGACCTGGTCACTCTCAGCAAACTACCTTGTCTGGCTATTTGATCCTAGGGGAGTGACTAGGGCGTAATATGGATGGAGTCTGTCTAAAGCAGTCCTCAGACGTCTACCCATGAGAAGTTCAGTCGGAGACCTATTAGTGGTGGCACAGGGAGTCGTATGCTGGGTTAGAAGATACTTCGCGAGCCTAGAGTGCCAATCTATGGGCCCTTTCCAGGACCTCCTTAGCAGACCTGACTGCCCTTTCAGCCAGACCATTATTGGCATGGTGGAAAGGAGCTGTAAGTGCGTGCCTGGTTCCCAGGTTAGCTAGGAAAACCTCAAATTCACAGGAAGTAAACTGGGGGCTGTTATCAGACAGATGGTATCAGGGAGGCCATGGGGAGTGATTATCCTTGATAGAGCTTTAATGATAGCTTCTGAAGTTGTGGTGGTCATCAAGGTCAGCTCTACCCATTTAGAAAAAGAATCAACCATCACCAGGAATGTATGCCCATGAAAAGGGCCAGCCAGATCAATATATATTAAGTACTTGGACATGGGTCGGAGTAAATGGAGACAGCCTCTGAATGTGAACTTTCAGCTCTTTATTGCATAGTGACTTCTCAAAACAATAACAGTGAACTCTGCCTTATATAGGCAATCCTTGTGAGAATTGTCCAATAGCGAGCTATGAAAGCTAGCTCTTTAAACCAATAATAATCCTCTGTTAAGGGCCAATCAGATTCCTAAGAACTAACCAATCCGATCTGGCTGCCTAACAGCCAATCAGAAGTGCAGGGCCAGAACCCTGCACTTTACCTCAAGCTCATACTTTATTAACTATGGTACATATACAACAATATGCACCCAGGACCAAGGGGTCCCTGAATCTTCCCATATACCTGGAGTGGATGTTGGTGGAGCAGGTCTGGTAGCTTGGCATGGCTGACAAGCATTCACCCAACTTGTAGTCTGAGCATCCATGCCCAGCCACCATACATAACTGCGAGCTAGGGCCTTCATCCTGACTATGCCAGGATGCCCTTCATGCAGGACTTTTAAAACTGAGGTTTGCAACTTGGAAGGGATAACTACCCTAGTTCCCTAAAGTAAACAGCCTTGCAAAGAAGACAATTCTTGCTGGTGAGTATTGAAGGGCAAGAATTTGGAGGCATAAGGAACTGCAGGCCACTCCCTTCCCACCCAGTCAAGGATTTGGGAGATTACCTTGTCCCTGGCAGAGTGGCCAGTGATATCAAGGGCAGTGGTGGGAAGGTTGAGATCGTTGATCAGGAACACAGCATTAGTTGGTGCAGGATCCTCAACAGGAACAGGCAGGAGGCAGCGGCTAAGGGCATCAGTTTGGCAGAGACTCTTGCCAGCTCAATGAACCAGTGTATAGGAATATGCAGCCAGACATAAAGTCCACCTGGTTATTCTTGGAGACAAAATCTGAGGAGTTTGTCTATCACCTGACAGAGGATTATGATCCGTAATTAACTCGAAATGGTGTCCATATAGAAACTCATGGAATTTTTTGACAGAAGCAACTGCAGCCAAAGCTTCCTTGTCAATTTGGCTGTAGTTGCGCTCAACTGGGGAAAAAGTTCTGCAGAAAAAGGCAATGGGTGCCTCAGAACCATTAGGCAGTCTATGACTTAAAACAGATCCTATGCCAAAAGGTGAAGCATCTGCTACTGAAACTAAACGTAAATGTTTGTTAAATTGGATCAGAACAGCATTGGATGTAAGCAATGATTTGACTGCACAGAAAGCATGGGCTTCCTTAGGTCCCCAATGCCAGGAGGATTGCTTATCCAAGAGTCTATGCAGAGGTTCTTCAATGGAAGCCTTATGTGGCAAAAATGAAGCATAGAAGTTAAGAAGTCCTAAAAAAGCCTGGAGCTCAGTTTTGTAAGTTGGTGGGGTGCCTTGTGAATAACCCTTACTTTGGGTTCGATTGGGTGAATACCAGAGGCGTCAATTCTGTATCCTAAAAATTTGACCTGTGGGGTGGCAATAGTGCATTTCTCTTTTTTTAACCTAAGACCATACTTTCTGAAACAATTGAGGACTCCTTTGACTCTTTGCAGTAACTGAGGCTTGTCAGGGGCAGATATTAAAATGTCATCGAAATAAAGAATTATGCCAGGTAATCCTTGAAGTAGTCTTTCCATTAATGATTGGAAAATTCCCGGGGCCACACTTACACCAAATTGGAGGCATCTACATTTAAAAGCGCCCCTGTGTGTTACAGTAGTTTGTAGTTTAGCGACTGTGTCATCAACAGGAAACTGTTGATAGGCCTGTGACATGTCTAATTTCACAAAAATGGCTCCTGGTTGAAAAGAATGCAGCAGGTGCTGGATAACTGGGACTGGATAAGCGCTAATTTGTAAATATTTATTCAAAGAGCTCTTGTAATCTGCGCAGATTCTTAAGCTACCATCTTTCTTCAGGGGTGTCACTATTGGGCTTTCCCATTTTGTGAAGTCACAGGCTCTAATATACCCTGTTTAATTAATTTGTCAAGCTCCATGTCTAGTTTGGGGCAGATTGCAAAATGAGGCTTTAGACGGATTGGTAGTGCCAGAGGGTCCAAGTTGAAAGATATTGGAGTTCCCGAATAACAGCCCAGGCCCTCGCTGAACACATCAAGATAGTCATTAAACAAGGCATCTACTTCAGCATTTGCAATAGAGTGGATTCCGCTTATTTGGAGGCCAAGGGCAGGGAACCAGTCTAACCCCAACAGGCTTGGGAGGGCACCATCCACTACCACTAAAGGCAAGTGACCTTTAAAATTTTGAAATTGAATAAAAAACTTTCCTTTTCCGATGACTGGGATGGTTCTGCCTTGGTAGTCAAGTAGGGTTAATTGGCAACCTTGAAGCTCTTCTTAGCCATTCTGGGAAGCAATTATTTCAAGGTGCTCCATGAGATGAAGGACAGTGCTGAGCCAGTGTCAACTTCCATCCTGCAAGGTTTCCCTTTTATAGAAACAAAAACATTGATTTTGTTAGAGCCTTTGTTAGTCAGCTTGGCTTGATAGCAGGTGAAATAGTCTTCAATTTGTTTTTGGAAATGCTGAGTTGTCTGAGGCTTTTGGGCAAAAGTCTTTCCTGCTTGACAGATCCTGACTAAATGACCCTTTCTCTGGCATTTTAGACAAATGGCATTCCTGAACTTGCAGGATGCCCTGAGGTGGTTTCCCCTACAGCTTAGACAAATGGGCTGAGACCATGGAGGTTGATTGGAGATTGACCTGTTTTCCCTTTGACTGGTTTTGGGCTGCCTGAGGTGATTTATACCAGTAGCCTCTTCATAGCCTTCTTCTGTGGAGGCTTCATCATAATGGATGGCTGAGCTGCTCTGGCTAATTGGATTTTCCTGAATTTCTGCTGCTCAAAGTGCTGACAGTTCAGCAGCTTGAGACTCTTCAATTGCTAATTTAAGGGTTAAATCCCCTTTAGCCAATAGATGCTTTTGTAGCCTTAAACCCCTGACTCCACAAACAAGTTGGTCTAATAACATGTCCTCCAGATAGTCTCTAAACCCACAGTGCAAGGCAGCTGTTCATAGGGCAGCCATGTACCTACTAATAGTCTCTCCCTCAGCCTGAATCCATCTTCTAAAAGCATGATGCCTGGCTATTCGGGATGGCTTAGGGGAATAGTGCTTAGAAAGAATTTCCTGCAATTCTTCCCATGGAACAGTCTTAATTGAACACGGAACCAACAATGCCGTAGCAGTGTCAAACACTGTGGCTCCGCAAAAACTTAAAAAGTAGGACTTTTTCCTATGGTTGGAAATATCAGCGAGGTCTATGGCATCTAGGAAACAGTCAAATCAGTTTCTGTAGGACTCCCATGTTTCTGCTATCGGCCTGAAAGGCGGGAATGCAGGGTTCGAAGTCATCTTGACTCAGCGGTGCTGGATCTTCTGAGGAAAGTTGAAATTCTCACTAGTGACAGTAAGCTCTTAAAGTGACATACAGCTCGGTAGTGACTTTGGCTCTTTTTGTAGTGACTTCACTCAGCGATTCTTTGCTCGATTGCCTCTTATATGTATCCTGCCCTCATCGCCAGTGTTGTAGAGTGGTGGAATAACTGAGGCGAACGCAGAGCAAACTTCAGCTTTTTACTTTATTGTAACAATAAAGGATTGCTGCAGCTGCCGTGCTAACAAGGCAGCCAGCTGGTGGCCAATAGCTGATGCCGTTTGATAGCTCCCTTTTAAAGCCAGCTGTCAAATGGCATCAGCAAATAGGAATGGTCCGTGTTCCCACTGGAAACACAGACCTGAGTGGAGACTTCAGCTCAGTCTTTTCTGAATGCAGTACAGACCTTCTAAGGCAGCAAAATTAAACTTTTAAAGTTTGTCTGGTGGCTGCCATTTTGTCACTGCCCACAATCAGGTGGAACAAAATGGCAGCTGCATGTTTGGGATACAATGAAGGCATATGCTAGAGGTCTGATAATAGATTATACAAGAAAAAAGAATATTAGGAAAAGGCAAGCTTCTAAGGCCTTGGAAGATGAGTATAAAAGACTTGAAAAAGAATTACAGAAAATGCCACAGAAAAAAGATATTAAATTGAAGCTGGATGTAATTAAACATAAAATGGAATTAATAGAGAAAGAAGAATTGGCACAGAAAATCAGAAATTTTAAACAGAATTACTTTGAAGATGCGAATAAACCAGGTAGATGGCTAGCATATAAATTGAGAAAGGAGAAGGAATCAAGAAAAATATTGAAGCTAATAGATGATCAAGGCCAAGTTTGTTATGGTAATAAGGAGAAAAAGGAAATTATTCGAGATTTTTATGGGCAACTATATAAACAAGAGAATATTGATGAGGAAAAAGTCAAACAATATTTACAGAATGCTAATTTACCAAAGATACCAAAAGAGACTGAAGAAATGTTAGAAAGCAATATAACAATGATGGAATTAAATGAAGCATTTAAGAGACAAAACAATGGGAAAGCACCGGGTCCAGATGGGTTCCCGGCAGAATTTTATAAAACATTTCAAGAATCATTGAGTATCCCATTGTTAGAAGTCATGAATGAAGTTATGTTAAAGAAGATGATACCCAAAACATGGTCAGAGGCTTATATCACACTTATTCCAAAAGAAGAGGCTGACCCACTGCAAATTAAGAACTATAGACCCATCTCCTTATTGAATGCAGACTATAAAATCTTTGCTTCAATTTTAGCAGAAAGACTTAAAAAATATTTAAATAATTTTATTCACTGAGATCAAAATGGATTTCTGCCAAAGAGACAAATCAGAGACAATATGAGAGTAATCTTGGATACTTTGGAATACTATGAGGCTCATCCTGAAAAGCAAATGGCTTTGATATTTTTAGATGCTCAAAAGGCATTTGACAACGTGAACAGGAGATTTATGTTATTACTATTGGAACAGATAGGTTTTGCTAAAAAATTTATTCAAGCAATCGAAGCCATATATAATAAACAGACAGCAAAGGTAATGATGGAGGGGGAACTTACAGATTTTATTAATATAAGAAAAGGCACAAGACAAGGGTGTCCCCTATCTCCTTTGCTATTTGTGTTGACCTTGGAAGTGTTGAATAGAAAAATCAGTGGATTAGAATTTTAAAGGATATTAAATATGTAGGTTATGATCTTTAGATACCACCAGTACAACATTTAATGTTTACATGATGGCATCCCCTTCATAGCAGCTTTCCATTATTTTATTGAGCATTCCTGTTCTTGCAACTCTTTTTCTTAATAATCATAGTAATTTAATATAGTGTTGTTAAGTTTATATGTGTCCTAACTCCTAATATTTTCCTCTTCAAATAGGTTTTGAAAATTTATTTATAATTAATAAATTTAATTATAAAGTTAGGCTTATCATTCCAGATACCTAATGTCTAAAAATAATCTTTATATCATACTAATAGAAATGTTATTCTATTTGTCAATATAAAGTTAACTGTAAGGCCAGGAATTTAGTTTTCTATCTGGGTAGACAGAATAATTGTCTTGAATTTTGCTTGATTGTTAACATATCAAACATTTCTGAGCTCTAACTCATATTTAGACATAACTCTTCATATTATCTTTTCAAGCATTTGCCCAAATGTAATTAAAGTTAACATTATCGGGTTTTTTAAGTTGATAGTCTCAATGATCTCCTCATAGTCTTATGATCTCTAAATGTTAGTAGAGATCATTCAAATAATAGTAAAATGCAATTTCATGCAGCAATAGTACTGTTTAATATCTAGCAGAATGAATCAGAATCAGAATGAAGTTAATTCTTGCTATCAGCAGTCATATAGTTAGCAAGTAATTTTTATGAATCAGCTTGAGGGAAAAATCTAGATCTTATTCCATTAATTGCCTAGAACAAGAATATATCCCCAAAGGAGTTATTTACTTACAAGAATTTCATTGCATCTATATCTTCTCCCCACTCCTTTTGAATTTGGAAGCAGAGCACAACACCGCTTTTCTCATAAGTTCAGTGTTAAACTGGATACTTTATTTCATGTTCAAAAAGCAATAATTAATATGATGAATAAATATGAATATGATGAAGACTCATTAAAATTATTGAATTCTGAAATATTATAAATAATTTCATTTTATTTCACTTCCCATTTCCAAAACAATACACAGTATATCTTTGGGGATAATTATAATAGAATTAGGATAAGTAATATGGGTAAGTGTTTATGCTTCTTAGATCTGTTTTGGAATCTATCTGAATTTGCAAGAGATATCAATAAGAATTATAGAATGAAATGAAATAAAACTGGGTAAAACACAAGCAAGCTTGTAGTTTCTTTATATAATGTTTTTATTCTTTGTATTGTGAGATATGATAAAGACAGAAAAAAAACTTCTAACAAGCTGAAGACCATGTCATTTGTCTTTGTAAAATGCATGGAGAAAAAAATTCACACCAAATAGTTCTTTTAAAGGAACTGGGTATTGGTGGGAGGAATATGTAATTATGGTATTTTTATTGTTTTATATTATTGTTATCCTATTCGTTTCACCTGCTGGAATATGGCAAATGAAATTACTTTAATAGAAACTGTTCATTATCTCTAAATTTCCTGAAATGCCTGTGATCAAGTATATTTCTAGCCAAAATTTATGAAGCAAATTTTGTTTTGAATGTACTACAGAAGTTCTTTTAATGTAATATAATATGGAAAAAAAACCCAACAAAAATGCTGAAGATAGAAGAGGAAGGAGAGCTTGTAGTTTCTTTATATAATGTTTATATATATATATATCTTTATGTAATGTCTCTGCAGAGAATAAAGGATATGCAACAGATGCCCCAACAATAGAAAAAAAGGATCTGAGAGAAAGTAGTTGGCTGAAGAAGTGGATAGTGCTAAGAAAATATGTTACGTTAGAAGTACAATACAAATGAAGGGTGAACTAGGTGCCAGATTCCAAGAGGGCTTGAAAAGAAGTGATCCTTTTGTACCATTCAATATTTTTATCAGATAAAGAGGAAAGAGGGAGGGAAAGACAGCCTCCTTTTAAGCACTCTTGAGAAGGAGTTAAACAGCAAAGTCCAATGAATAGGTTTAGGAGATGTGGGGTAAGGATAAGAGATGAAAGGTGCAGAAGCATCAAAAGACGTCCAAATGAGTCTTGTAGATAAATGTATGATAGATTTGTGCAATCTAGCCTTTGTAATTAAGAAATTATATATGCACACAGAGAGACAGAGGATAGCCAACCTATGCATCTTGCTAGTATCCTAAATTTCTTCACTCTGTTATTCTCTATAATAAAATAGAATCATTATCTTTATAATAATAAACTCACTCTCGTTGGCATCCCAACAATGTTGAATATTGTCTGTATTATTTTTGTCATCTTTGATCACAGGATTAAGGCATCTCCATGGCAGAAAGATTATAGCTCCAGCAATATCTACTAAACAGCTACACCATGGCATTAAAAGTGAAGCTAGTAGTTGTCTTTAAATCCAACCAAATGTCTTATGCAGAGAAGAGAGGTATGTAATAATATCTTAGTCACCTTAGTCTAGCCTTTACAATCTGTGAAAATATATAGCACTTAATGCACTTTAAAAATTCAGGAACTGGTAATAGATTTTGTTGCCAATGAATTTTTTGGCAAAATTTTGACTCAACTCTAATTATCCAAATCTTTACTTTTCAAAAGATATGGTGAATTTCTTATTATTTGGCTAAAGGGATTAAAGTGAATATTTATTATACATTTTTACTTTTATAAACCTGAATTAGTTTTGTGGACATTCATTACCACATTAGATTTCAATTTAGGGATTCTGGGAAAACCTTTTACCTACTTATGTTTTAGCCTTGCATTTTATAAATAAGAAAAATAGAAATAAACTCTTCCCACATAGTTGCTTCTTTGTGTGTGTGTGTAAAAATAAGCCACTAAAGTAAGGTGCAGTTCATGAAAACATGTTTTTTCTTAATCTGAAAATGTGTTACCAGACTGTTCCTAATCTTTGGCTAACACAGGGTAATGCTTTCCTACAAGCTAGGAAAATGATTGTGGGATATAAAAGACTGCATGGATCAAAGATGCAACAATTGGTGTATGATGCAACAGTTTGAATAATAAATGGTGTTGAATACTGCCTTGTAATACAACTGCTTTGTGACCTGAATTAGTTGCCAGCATATTTTAGGGTGCAAGTCAAGGTGCTGCTTGTCACTTTTAAAGCCCTTCACACTTTAAAGTTACCTGGGAGACTGTTTTCTACCAGTTGTTTTTACCCAGTTGTTTTAATTTTTAATGAATGTTTATCACCCAGAAACACTTGTTGAGATGGGCAGCTATAGAAATTGAATGAGTGAATGAATAAATGAGTGAATGAATGAATGCATGAATCAGTTTGTTTTTGTCAAGTTTTGAGCATGGGCGAGAAAGAATGGAGACAAGCTTCTGAACAGTGAACTTCAGCTCTTTATTTACATCATAACTTGCTCAATTGAACAGCAGTAAAACCTGCCTTATACAGGCAAACTTTGTAACGATTAACCAATAACGAGCTAGGAACGTTAGCTCTAAGACATTTCTGTTAAGGGCCAATTGGATTCCCCAGAACGGGCCAATCCGGTCCGGCCGCTAAACAGCCAATTAGAAGTGCAGGGCCAGAACCCTGCACTTGACTCCAAGCTTATACTTTATTAGTTATATTGCATACACAACACCCCTTCCCCCTGGCTTCTTAGTTCAGGGCGCAGTTACATAGTCCTTTAAATAGGACGGTTGTTTTTTAAGTCTTTTTGACTTTCGTTCTATTGGTTGGTTGCAGTCCTGCTGAGGCAGATTGCTGTTTGGTAGTGGGGCTGCCTCCGGTTCAGGGTTTACTTCTGCGTTGTTGCCCCGATTTTCCGCAATTTCTTGAGGTGCGAACGTTTCTCCCTCCGGCTCCGCAGCCTGGGTTTCTGTTGTCGTTCCCTTCGAATGGGTTTCGTAGGGCTTCATCTTCTTCTGTACCTTCCCCCCCTCAGTTTGGTCATAGGGGAGTTGCGGACTGGCCACTGCAAGGCGCGACCGTAACTGGTCGATATGCCGTTTCCAGAGTCTATTGTCACGGCATTGCACAAGGTAGGATCTGGGGCTGGTTACATGTACTACCGTTGCTTCTACCCACAACGGGTCACCCGATAGGTTTTCTGCATACACCAGGTCTCCTACCTGGAAGGTGCAACAGCGGCTGCTGGATCCTAGTGGTTTCTCTGGTTCATAAGCAGGGTGCAACCGGTTGAGGTGGGAGCGGAGCTTTCGTCCCATTAACAGTTCAGTGGGAGTCTTGTTGGTGACGCTATGTGGGGTGATGTGTTGCAAGAAGAGGATTTGATTGACTTTGTCATCAATGTTATCATAGTTTATCTTTTGCAAGGTTTTCTTTACAAATTGGACCATGCGTTCTGCTCGGCCATTAGTCGCAGGGTGTGCAGGTGAGGTGAGCGCATGGTGGATGCCGCAGTCAGTGAGGTACTGCTCGAACGCGAGTGTCGTAAATTGTGGGCTGTTATCGGATACCAGGACATCTGGTAATCCGTGGGTTGCAAAGAGTCTGTTTAAAATCTTGATGACTGCCTCAGAGGTTGTAGTGGTCATGCGATGAATCTCGAGCCAATTCGAGTAGGCATCGACGGTAAGCAGGAAGGTGTGGCCCTTGGTTGGCCCCGTGAAGTCCAGGTGAATTCGGGACCAGGGTCCACGTGGTGTCTCCCATTCAGTAGGCATGGCTTTTGGAGGGGCGTTGCTGACTTCTTGGCATTTGGGACAAGCTTTAACCCACTGTTTGATTTGCTTGTCAATGCCCGGCCACCATGCGTAGCTTCGTGCAAGGGCTTTCATTCGCATGATGCCGGGGTGGCCATCGTGCAAGGTTCTCAGCAGTGTTTTTCGGAGCCGTTCTGGAATAACGACTCTATCACCCCAGATGACACAGCCTTTTTGGGAGAAGAGCTCGGTCTGTCGAGACTTGAATGGTGTGAAGTCATCAGACAATTGGTCCAATGGCCATCCACGTTCTACCCAGCCTAGGACTCGTGCTAGGGTGTGGTCGCGTTTGGTTTCTCTCGTGATGTCTCGAGCAGTCAGTGGCGGCGAGTTGAGCGTCTCGATTTGCAATGAGGTTACCGTTGGTGCCGGATCGTCGAGAGTTTCTGGAAGTGGTGCTCGGCTCAATGCGACGGCGTGGGGAATGGCTTTCCCCGGGCGGTATTGCAGCCGATAGTTATAAGCAGCTAAGAATTCTGACCATCGGGTCATCCTAGGGGATAATATGTAGGGAGTCGGCTTATCTCCGGCTATTATCCCTAGCAACGGTTTGTGGTCAGTCACAATAGTAAAAGGCCTGCCATACACTTATTCGTGAAATCTTTTCACAGCTGAGACGATTGCAAGGGCCTCTTTATCAATTTGTCCATAGTTCCATTCAGTTTTTGAAAGAGTCTTTGAAAAATATGCAACAGGGGCTTCATTCCCGTTAGGCAGTACGTGGCTCAAAATGGCGCCCACCCCGAAAGGCGATGCATCACAGGTTATAACTAACGGCAAAGTCTTGTTTTTCTGCATGAGTACAGAGCCAGAAGTGAGCAGTTTTTTAACATTTCTAAACGCCTGTTCTTCACGGTAACCCCATAACCAAATTGCCCTTTTATCTAATAATCGGTGTAACGGTTCAGCGACAGTTGCTTTGTGCAGTAAAAATACATTATAGAAGTTGATGAGGCCTAGGAATGCCTGGAGATCGGCCTTGTTTCGTGGCCTGGGAGCGTTTTTGATCGCTTTTAATTTACCTTCGGTAGGGTAAATGCCCTGGCTATCAATCAGGTACCCTAAAAACTCAACATTGTCAGTTGCAAAATTTACATTTATTTTTCTTAACCTTAAGACCGGCTTCTTGGAATTTTCTTAGGACTAATTTTAACCGGTCCTGTAAGATTTTTTTAGTTGGGGCTGCAATTAATACATCGTCAAAATAAGGGACCATGCCCTTAATTCCTTGTAATAACCTTTCCATAAGGCTCTGAAAGATCCCCGGGGCTACACTAACTCCGAACTGCAGCCGGGTACATTTAAAGGCACCTCGGTGCATCACAATAGTTTGGGCCTGTGCCGTTTTTTCATCTACTGGCAATTGCTGATATGCCTGAGCTAAATCCAATTTAGCGAAAACTTTCCCGCCCCCCAGGGAATGGAGGAGGTGCTGCACCACTGGAACTGGATACGCGTTTTGCTGGAGGGCGTGGTTCAAGGTGGCCCGGTAGTCCCCACAAATTCGGATTGACCCGTCTGGCTTAATGGGTGTTACAATAGGGGTTTCCCAAGGGGAGTGATCGATGGGCTCCAACACCCCCTGAGCTATCCGTTTGTCGAGTTGCTCGTCGATTTTCGCCTTTAAGGCAAACGGGACTCAACGGGGCTTCAAGCGAATGGGAGCTACCTTGGGATCTAAGCTAAATGAGATCAGGGTCCCCTTGTACTTGCCTAAGCTGTCCGCGAAGACGTCCCTGAACTCAGAGATAAGGTCTTCCTCCCAGTCACAGCCACCGACTCAGTTTACACCGGCCACTTCAATGCCGAGTGGCACGAACCATTGGAGGCCCAGTAGGCTAGGCCTATCGCTATCGATGACTGTCAAAGGTAAGTACACTGTGTGCTTCTTGAAGGAGACTCGGACTCGGCAGGACCCAATGACGGGATTCGATTCCCCTGGTAGTCCTTGAGGATGAGGCATTGGAACCGGAGATCTTGACGTTGAATTGTGGGGATGAATTGCTTGAGTGTTCTCCACGACACCATCGAGAGAGACGATCCCAAATCGACCTCCATGTGGCAAGGCTGATTTTCAATGGCTACTGTTACTTGGATTTTCTTCGTGTCCAAGGTTGAGGCATGACGATAGTGATCGTATGGTGAGCCTCTTCTCTCTGCAAAGGTCAATTTCTGTAGGATTGGTTTACTGGCGCTTGCCTTACAGGACGGTTTCCTGTCGATTGGCGATAGTTGGTGCCTTTTGAGGCCTGGCTGGGTCCTGGCAAGCTGCGGCAGACCCGTCCAATGTGGCCTCGCCTCCCGCACTCATGGCAGAGTGCGTCACGGAACTTGCATTCAGACCTGGCATGGTTGGCTCTACATCCAGTGCAAGGGCGTACAGGCTTCGGGTAGTGGTCTCGGTTGGACCGCAGTTGATGGACCCCTTCTTCGTCATTATCTGACGATGAAGAGAGGTCCTCGTGGTGTGTCGTCGCGAGCTGTCGCTCTGCACTAGTTGTGATTTCGCTGGCCGGTGGTGGTACCGAAGCGCGGTTTTGGTGTAGTTGTGCAGCCGACTACTTGGTTGCCTCTGCCGCGGTAGCATCGGCAATGGTGTTGGCAAGGCTAATGTTGCCTTTTGCCATCAGCTTGCTTTGGATGCCCGGAGCATCTAGTCCAAGGACTATGCAATCTCTTAGTGCTTCTTTGAGATCGGTGAATCTGCAGAGGCCTCCCAAGTTACGGAGGTCTGCTATGAAGTCGGCCACGCTTTCTCCTTTTCGCTGGTTTCTTTGATAAAACTCACGGCGTCTTACGAGTGTAGGCACGGTAGGAGCGTAGTGGGCTCGCAGGATAGGTTCGAGGTCGTCCCAATCCATGGCCTTCACTTCTCGGGGTTTGGCTAGTGCTTTAGCCATCTTAAATACAGTTGGACCGCAATGCGTTAGGAACACCGCCCATTTCTTTCCTGGTGTGGCATCCTTTAAATTGTTCGTCTCAAGAAACATTTGGAAGTGATCCATGTAGGACTCCCAGTCCTCTTGTGTCGGATTGAACGGAGCGGGTGGTACGATGCCGCCGGACATGGTTCCGTTGTTGGCGCCGTCTGTCACGTGCTTGGTATTGCTTCTGGGTTCCGTTGGTTCAGATGTCTCCATATCCCATCCTCATCGCCAGAGTCAAGTTTTGAGCATGGGCGAGAAAGAATGGAGACAAGCTTCTGAACGGTGAACTTCAGCTCTTTATTTACATCATAACTTGCTCAATTGAACAGCAGTAAAACCTGCCTTATATAGGCAAATCTTGTAACGATTAACCAATAACGAGCTAGGAACGTTAGCTCTAACACATTTCTGTTAAGGGCCAATAGGATTCCCCAGAATGGGCCAATCCGGTCCGGCCGCTTAACAGCCAATTAGAAGTGCAGGGCCAGAACCCTGCACTTGACTCCAAGCTTATACTTTATTAGTTATATTGCATACACAACAGTTTTGGCAATGGATGAATTAAAAAAAAGTTTAAGAAAACATACATGAGAGCAGAGAAAATGGACAAAGTTAAAAATGTAAAGATTGTACTACAGAAATAGTGTATTAAAAACTATACAAGTATAGAGACACAGCAAAGTAATTATAAACTACAGTATATTTGGAAATATAAAGAAATAAAACAGCAAATATATTTGTAAAATATTAATTAAAAATAAAAAGAAATAATGCAATTCTTTTATTGTAAATAAATATTTACTTCAAACCAGTTTCTAAGAGAAATCTCACTTATGATAGCTGTATCTCCCTGCATCTCACAGTCAAACCTATGACATTTTGTCTTGTTTTAATACTTTTTTTTCCCCAGTTGAAAGAAATTTGCTCTGCAGAGAGCAAGTTAATGTCTAAGAAATAAAAAAAATGATTTAATCATATTGTAGTTGTTGAAATTCTGGCTTTGTCCAGGTTATTCAGATGAAAGTATCATAGAAGTAAATTCCTGGATTGACTTAAATGTCTTGCATCCTATAACACATCATAAGAGACATTACTAATCATGGTATGTACCAGGAAGAAAAAGGTCTGGACTTCCAGAGGTTACTGAACTAAAACTTAGCAGCCCTCACTGTTAGCCATTGACTATTTTGGCAGAGACTAATGGCAGGCATTATCAGCAGCATCTAAATGGCTACTAGTTCTGCATTTCTGAGATATTATATGTGTATCATCTGTCTTTTTTCATGTTGCAGTGGACATATGGAAGATTGAATGTGAATAGGGAGGAGAGTTGCTGATCTGAGAAATGATCTGTTCTCTCACTGACACTTAATGAAAATTAATATGTCAAAATACATCTTCCAATTTTCAAAAGATGTTCAAATCAAATCAATCTTTGTTACAGTTAAAGACCAGCACAAGGAGGGTCGGAAACAAAAAAAAATAATATGTAAAAATATAAAATACAAAAATTAAATCACACAAGAAGATAAAAGTATTATAAATCCAAAAAGAATTTATAAAAAGTCTAAAAGAAGGAGCAGAAACAATAAATGGGCATAAAAAGTATGGCAATAACTTTATCATAATACAGACCATCTGTAATGACAGTATAGATACATATTAAAATTGATTTGTGGCCTAGGTCACCTTGTGATGAATTTTAAGGGCTGTTGTGCAGAATCTGACAGCATTGTATTTGTAGCAAGATTCGTAACCGAGAGCATTGAGAGGTGTAAAATTGTCCTATTCACCCTGGATATTTATGCAATAATGATGAAATGAGGCTAGGACAAATGCCTCTGTAGTATAAGCATTGGAGAAGCATACTGTAATGACCTGGGGCATGACACAAAGGCAACACAGTCACATAAGTAAGAAGAGTCCCTGTGATATCTCCAACCTTGCGCCCAATGTCCAGGTTACCTTCATATGGAGAAAAAGCTCTCCCAAGAACAGTCTTTAAGTGAAGGAATTTCAGTCCAAAAACAAAGTACATGCAAACTATAAATAAAAATCCACACAATTAATTTGACAGGTCAAGATAAGGAATTGCAAACTTAAAAGGCCAACAAAACACACACAGGAAGACGCTAAGAACCCAGATAAGCCTCAACAATAACAGATAACTCACAATTTGCTGCCAACAAGTTGCCGTGCACAGCTTTCCTTTTTAAGCATTGTGTTCCCAGCTGCAGCTAATGAAGGGAATCAGGGCCCTTTCCTCCTCCATATGCCACAAAACTCATGTTGCTCCCTTCTCCATTCCTCCCTAGGATGAAGAGGGGGTGGGCCTGGGTCTTCCTCCAAATTCCCTCTACCTTGCTCTACCTCTCCTCTCCTCTCCTCTGCCAGCTGGACTGTACCCTTTCTCTTAAGTCCTGAGCATGGGCACAAGGAACGGAGACGAGACATCGAACGGTGACTTCAACTCTTTATTGTAAAATAAGAACAGAGCAAATACTTGGGCAGCAGCAGCTCTTTTATGGAGCTGGCTGCTGTCAAAACAACCAATGATTTGAACTTACCGCTTTCACAAGCGTCCAATCAGAGAGGCCCCGTTAAGAGCCAATCAGACTGGCCAGAAATGATCAATCGTGACTCGCTATTCACGGGCCAATGAGAAGTGCAGGATTACAAACCTGCTGTAAAGTAAAGCTGTTTAGGGTTGTACCACTGTGTTGGCTTAGTCCATAACACCCCTTCCCCCTAGGTTCCGTCTGAGGGGTGGGGTGACGTATTCTTGTAAATAGGCAGGTTGCTTCACCTGTCTGCTTGACCTGCGCTGTTCCACCGGTTTCTGTCCTGGCTCTGGTTCCGGTGAGCTGCTAGCTGGGTTGGATGGTGAAAACTGTGGCCCTGGGCTGTTTTCCCTGCATACGCCAGTGCTGTCTTCTGGGTTTCCTGGATCTGTTTCCATCGCAGTGCTGTCATGCGGCGAGGCCACTCCCTGGCTCGGTTCTCCTTCTGATGGTGAGTATCCCCTGGTTGGTTGTGTAGACTGTTGGGTTTCAATTGTTATTTCTTTTTCGGCCTCCTCGATGTTCCTCCCCCCCCAGCTAGAGATTCCAGGGCTGGGATAGGACTAAGTGTTAATCTGGAATGGAGTTGGTCTATGTGGCGCTTCCACATCTTACCATCTGCAGTTTGTAGGCAATAGGATCGGGGTCCCGTAAGTTACGTTATGGTAGTGGGGACCCACAATGGGTCGCCCAAAAAGTTTTTCGCAAACACGAGGTCACCTTCCTGGAATGCCCGACACTTGCTGCTGGATCCTGGGGGTTGTTCAGGCGTGTAGTTTGGGTGGAGGCGATCGAGATGTGAGCGAAGTTTCCGGTCCATCAGGAGTTCAGCTGGGGTTCTGTTCATGGTACTGTTTGGGGCTATGTGCTGGAGGAGAAGCAACCAGTTTATTTTGTCGTCAATGTCGCCATGGTCCATATTGTGCAAAGTTTTTTTTACAAATTGAACCATTCGCTCAGCCCTACCATTGTCTGCAGGGTGAGCTGGCGATGTTAAGGCATGGAGGATGCCCTGATCTGCCAGGTTCTGTTCGAATGGCAGGGCAGTGAATTGGGGGCCATTATCGGAGACAAGGACATCCGGCAATCCGTGGGTAGCGAATAGCTTATTCAGCTTTTTAGTGACCGCCTCTGTGGTGGTGCTTTTCATCTTGTGGACTTCGAGCTAGTTTGAATAGGCATCCACTGTTAGGAGGAAAGTGCGTCCTCTTGTGGGTCCTGCAAGATTGATGTGGATACGGGACCAAGGACCTCGAGGCATTTCCCACTGAGTTGGGGGAGTTTTTGGAGGAGTAGAGCGAGTCTCCTGGCATTTGCTGCACTTTGCTACCCAGGTCTCTATCTGTTTGTCTAACCCAGGCCACCATGTGTAACTCCTGGCCAATGCCTTCATCCGCACAATGCCTGGATGTCCATCGTGCAACATTTTTAATACCCTATGTTGCAATTTCTCCAGGATTACAACTCTGTCTCCCCACACGATGCAGCCCTTTTGGGAGAATAGCTCTGTTGATGATTCCAACATGGCTTGAACGTGTCATTGGTTGCGCTGACCGGCCAACCCCATTCCACCCAGCTGAGGACTCCTGCCAAAACAGGGTCCTTTTTTGTTTCTAAGGCGATGTTTCGAGCGGTCAGCGGCGGCGATTATAGGGTTTCGATTTGCAATACGGCTAAGGTTGGAACTGGGTCCTCTATGACATCTGGTAGTGGAGAGTGCCTCAAAGCGTCAGCGTGGGGAATGGTTTTCCCTGGGCAGTGTTGCAATTGGTAATCTTAGGCGGCTAAAAATTCTGACCAACGTGTCATTCTTGGTGATAAGATATGGGGAGTTGGTTTGTTTCCCGCCAAAATACCAAGTAGCGGCTTGTGTTCTGTAATTATGGCAAAGGGTCTCCCATACACATATTCATGGAAACGTTTAATTGCGGATACAATAGCGAGAGCCTCTTTATCAAGTTGACTATAGTTCCTTTCGGTCTTAGACAAAGTTCTCGAAAAGAACGCAATAGGTGCCTCATTCCCATTTGGTAGGACATGGCTTAAAATGGCTCCCACTCCAAATGGTGAGGCGTCACAGGTAACCGTCAAGGGTAGGGGCTCATTGTATTGCATTAATACAGCATCGGAGGTAAAGAGGTCTTTTACTTGTTGGAATTCCCTTTCTTCACACCGTCCCCAGACCCAGGAAGCCTTTTTGTCGAGAAGTCTATGTAGGAGTTCAGCTACGGTCACCTTCTGGGGCAAGAAGATGTTATAAAAGTTAATGAGTCCCAGGAAGGCTTGGAGGTCTGTTTTATTCCTAGGTCTCGGGGTGTTTTTGATTGCAGGTAGTTTTTTTTTTCGGTGGGGTAGATTCCCTGTCTGTTAAGAAGGTATCCCAGGAACTCCACTCTCTCCGTACAAAGTTGACACTTGTCCCTTTTTACCTTCAGACCAGCGTCTTTAAATTTCTGAAGAACTTTTCTGAGTCATTGTACTAATAACTCTTTAGTGGGGGCAGCTATTAGGACGTCATCAAAATGAGGCACGGCGCCTTTTATGCCTTGTAATAGTCTCTCCATCAAACTTTGGAAAATTCCAGGTGCCATGCTTACTCCAAATTGGAGTCTATTGCACTTGAAGGCGCCTCTATGTGTAACTATTGTCTGGCCTTCTGCAGTTGTCGCGTCAACGGCTAGTTGCTGGTACGCCTGAGCTAAGTCCAATTTCGCAAATATTTTTCTGCCACCCAGGGAATGAAGAAGGTGTTGGAACACCAGTACTGGGTAAGCACTCTGTTGAAGAGAATGATTTAGGGTGGCCCGGTAATCCCCACAAATTCTTAACAAATCATCTGGCTTCATGGGTGTTACTATTGGAGTTTCCCAGCGGGCATGGTCAATCGGTTCCAATACGCCCTGGGCTATCAGTTTATCTAGCTGCTCGTCGATCTTCAACTTTAGGGCAAAAGGCACCCGACAAGGCTTAAACCGAATGGGAGCTACATCGGGGCTGAGATTAAATGATATAGGGGGTCCCCTTGTACTTGCCTAATGTTCCTGTGAACACGTCCTGGAATTCCTGGATGAGAGCCTCTTCCCAGTCATCACTTCTGGTTTGGTGTATGCTGGCTAGTTCAATCCTGAGTAGGGCGAACCACTGTAACCCTAACAAACTGGGTCGGTCACGATCGACGACAGTCAGGGGAAGCATCGCGGTGCAGTCCTTGAAGGATACTTGGACGGGGCTGGAACCGACAACTGGAATTCTGTTTCCCTGGTAGTCTTTTAGGATGATTCTTTGAGTGCTGAGGTCCTGGCGGCAGATGACAGGGATCAGCTGTTTGAGGGTTTTTCAGGATACCATCGATAGGGATGATCCCGAAGCGACTTCCATCACGCACGGTCGATTCTCAATAGTAACCCTTACGTGGATCTTTCTTGCATCGAACGATGAAGCGTGGCCGATAATAGACCAATTTCTGTAATAGTAGTGGTTGTTCCATTGGTGGTTCAGACGGTCCTGATTCTCAGGAGGTTTGCCTGTCTCCCGACGGAGGTTGTTCTCCCTTCGGCTGGACTCTTGTTTGCTTCTGCAGACCTTTTCGATGTGGCCTCTTTTCCCGCAGGTACGGCAGAGTGCATCAAGGAATTTGCAGTCCGATCGCGGGTGGTTTGCCCCGCAATCAGCACATTGGCGCGGACGTCTCTGGTTCCTTTGCTCTCGTTCTGAGTGGAGCCGGTTGACCTCTTCCTCACTGTCTGTGGATGACTCGAGGTCTTCGTGGTGGGTGGTGATAGCGTGCTTCTCAGCGGTGAGTGGGCTATCGTTAGCGAGTTAGTGAAGCGGTGCATTCGCTGGGCACATTCGAGTGGCTGACTTCCTGGTTGCTTCTGTGGCAGTAGTGTCGGCGATGACATCTGCAAGGCTGATGTCTCCTTTCGCCATAAGTTTACTCTGCACTTGTGGTGCATTTAATCCCAGAACTATGTGGTCTCTTAGGGCTTCCTCGAGGTTTGCAAAATCACAAAGGCCTCCTAGGTTCCGGAGGTCAGCTACGAATTCCCCAACCTCTCATCCTTCCATTGGTCCCTCTGGTAAAACTCATGTCTTCGTATCAGTTTAGGTACTGTGGGTGCGTAATGGGCCTGGTGAATTGGGGTGAGGTTATCCCAATCCATGGTCTTCATTTCTGCCGGTTTTGCCAGTGCTTTAGCCATTTTGAAAATGGCAGGGCCGCAATGAGTCAGGAACACCACTTGTTTCTTGCCAGGCATAGCATCCTTCAGATTGTTGGTCTCTAGGAACATCTGGAAGTGATCTATATACGAGTCCCAGTCTTCGGTTGCTGGGTCGAATGAAGCGGGTGGTATGGCGCCACTGGTCATCTTTGTTGCGTGCGCTCTTCAGCCATGTGCTCTGTCTTGTTCGATGCGTACTTAGTCAGCTCTATTGTCTACGCATCCCACCTTTGTCGCCAGTGTTAAGTCCTGAGCATGGGCGCAAGGAACGGAGATGAGACATCGAACGGTGACTTCAACTCTTTATTGTAAAATAAGAAGAGAGCAAATACTTGGGCAGCAGCAGCTCTTTTATAGAGCTGGCTGCTGTCAAAACAACCAATGATTTGAGTTTACCACTTTCACAAGCATCCAATCAGAAGGGCCCGTTAACAGCCAATCAGACTGGTCAGAAATGACCAATCACGATTTGCTCTTCGCGAGCCAATGAGAAGTGCAGGATTACAAGCCTGCTGTAAAGTAAAGCTGTTTAGGTTTGTACCGCTGTGTTGTCTTAGTCCATAACACTTTCCCAGTTTCTTCCACAGCCAACGGAGCCACACTCCCAGTCCACGTCAGCTGCTTGGCCTCCCCCTCTGAATCAGATTCTGACACATACTTTCTATTGTTTCTATGTGTACAGACTCACAGGTCAATTGTTTATCAGTAGGGATCATATTTATCAGCCTTCAAGGATAGCTGAGGGGAGGACATGTCATCATAAAGTCCCTATGATCATTAGATAGTTTAAGATTTGTTAAGTATGCAGGGGAGGCAGGGTACTCATTGATTTTGCTGGTGATAAATATTGGGGATCAGGCTAGGTTTGATTGGTGCTCCATGACTGCTATATACTGCTTAATGGGAGCTTTGGCCTGATCAACTCCATGTAGAACAGAAGACCTGACAAAATCCCAAAAATGAGAGTTGAGTTGTTGCTGCGTTGTCCTGCCTAAATCATTCTATGTAGTTAGTGAGGCAAAGCCAAGAGGGAGAAGGATAGTCTAAAGCAGTAGTTGACTATAATTACCCATACACTGAGAAGTGAACTCCTTTCCCACTGATACTTAATAAAAATTATACTGTGTCAAAGTACATCTTTCAATTTTCCAAAGCTGTTGTCCCTATAAAGAAGGATTTCTTTCAAAAATATTGTTCACTGGTTGCTTTAGAATTGTGGTATTAATTAAATGATGTAAAATTAATAAAACTACAGAATGTTGAAGATTTTACAATGAAAAACAGGACCTTCTGTCATATCCTAACTCAGGTATGTGCACAATAACTCACAATTAACACCATTGATATGTTCTATTCTTTAAAATAGCCCCACATTATATAAGATAAAAGAAAAATACAGAATAAAGTGTTGTTCACTAGGAGGGATCATTTTTGGGAAATGATATAGATGAGGCCTCTCAAACTGGTGGGCCATGGGCCGGATACATCACATGCAGGCCATGCCCACCCTGGCTCCACAAAAGCCTAAATCATTGGGATAAACATTGTGTTATGTCACAATCCAGCCCAGGATATGATCTAGTTTGACACCCATGGTATGGACCGCTAAAAATAGTTTTTCCTATTTTTTTCCCCTATAGTTCTAGGTAACTTAACTTGAGTTAGTGATTATTGTTGCTGTGAGTTGCTGTTCTAAACTGCTGCTAAATCATTGACTGTGCAGTTTCTTAGTCTATACTGGGTGGGAAAAGGAAGGTATTTTTTAAATTTTTAAATTAAATTAATATCCTACAGAACAGGGGGGAAAAGGAAGGAAGAGATCATGTTGGCCACTGCATGGCTTTTCTTCCATACTCACCTGTTTAAAATGCAATCTCCATCAAAGTTATTGCTGAGATTTGAATTAATATTCCTCTTATAGTTAAATTGGACTGTTCAACTCTTCAAGGGGAAAAAGATGTTTGGAATTCATGGTGGTGTTTATGTAGCACTTTTATGCAAATTCTTTTATGTGACATATCTTTGTATTGCTGATCATGTGATCCTGAGAAAAAATGCATTTGCTTTAAGGAGATACAGACAGTTGCTATGTAAGCATTGTCCCCCACTACCTTATGACTTTATATCCAAAGTGTTGCACATTAGCAATCAGTGATGAAATAATGATGATGATAATGACAATAATTTACCCTGATATCAATATATTATCTTTTAAAAAATCCTACTGATTACTATCATGAGAATGTCACTGATATAAATATTTATTAAGTAAATGTGGTCAAACCTATTATACTGAATATGCTCCTTAAATTTGCTATTTGATTCTTGTTCCAACATAATTCTTTCATGCTTTCTGATTAACATTTCAAAGTCAAAAAAGGAATAAAGAGAATTTACAATATCTATTTTCCTTCTGTCTTTTTTACATAAATAATATAAAGCAAACAATTTTATTTTTCACAAGACTATTCCTGGGTTGCCTTTTTATCAGGCAAATGCTACATCCATTAATTATTGTAAAACTTAATTACTGCTTTGTAATTATGAAACATCTTTGAATTGTACACTCCATTATTGTTGAAGTGTCCAATAGTGTGATAGAGAATGAAAAGCATGAATAAAGAAGTGCTTCAAAGCTTCCCTTAAAAAAAAAAAGTCAATATGAAAGATCTTGGCATGGGTTACATTATAGACTAAGCCAACGCATCAGTAACAACCCTAATAGCTTTACTTTTACAGCAGGCTCGTAATCCTGCACTTCTCATTGGCCTGCGAATAGCGAGTCGTGATTGGTCGATTCTGGCCAATCCGATTGGCTGTTAGCGGGTTTCTATGATTGGACGCTTGTTAGAGTGGTAAACTCAAATCATTGGTTGTTTTGACAGCAGCCAGCTCTATAAAAGAGCTGCTGCTGCCCAAGTATTTGCTCTGTTCTGAAGTCACGAATAAAGAGTTGAAGTCACAGTTCGATGTCTCATCTCCGTTCCTTGCGCCTATACTCAGGACTTAACACTGGCAACGAGGATGGGATGCGGAGACGATAGAGCTGACTAAGTACTCATCGAACAAGACAGAGCATGTGGCTGAAGAGCGCACACAACAAACGGCAGAATGACCAGCGGCCCCATACCACCCGCTCCATTCAACCCAGCAAACGAAGACTGGGACTCGTATATAGACCGTTTCCAGATGTTCCTAGAGACCAACAATCTGAAGGATGCTACGCCTGGCAAGAAACAAGTGGTGTTCCTGACCCACTGCGGTCCCGCCATTTTCAAAATGGCTAAAGCTCTTGCCAAAATGGCGGAAGTGAAGACCATGGATTGGGATAACCTCGCGCCAATCCTTCAAGCCCATTACGCACCCGCAGTATCTACACTGATACGAAGACACGAGTTTTACCAGAGGGATCAATGGAAGAACGAGAGCATTGGGGACTTCGTAGCTGACCTCCGGAACCTAGGAGGCCTCTGTGGTTTTGCAAACCTCAAGGAAGCCCTAAGAGACCGCATAGTTCTGAGTTCAGATGACCACACAGTGCAGAGTAACTCATGGCGAAAGGAGACATCAGCCTTGCAGATGTCATCGCCGACGCTTCTGCCGCAGAAGCAACCAGGAAGTCAGCCGCTCGAATGCACCGAGCGAACGCACTGCACCGCCAACTCGCTAATGATAGTCCGCTCTCCTCTGAGAGGCACGCTATTACTGCCCATCACGAAGACCTCGAGTCATCCTCAGACAGTGAGGAAAAGGAGGTAAACTGGCTCTGCTCGGAACGAGAGCAAAGGAACCAGAGACTTCCATGCCAATGTGCTGGTTGCGGGGCAAACCACCCGTGATTGGACTGCAAATTCCTTGACACACTCTGCCGTTCCTGCGAGAAAAGAGGCCACATCGCAAAGCTCTGCAGAAGCAAGCAAGAGTCCAGTCCAAACCGAAGGGAGAACAACCTCCGTCGGGAGACAGGCAAACCACCTAGAAATCGGGACCACCTGAACCACCAATGGAACAACCACTACCACTACAGAAATCAAGCACTTGCCTCTTCAACGAGACGAGAAGAGGTGCACCAAAATATTATTATTGGCCACGCTTCATTGCTAGATGCAAAAAAGATCCGCGTAAAGGTTACTATTGAGAATCGACCATGCATGATGGAAGTGGATTCAGGGTCGTCCCTATCGATGGTGTCCTGGAAACCCCTCAAATAGCTGATCCCTGCCATCTATCGCCAGGACCTCAGCATTCAAAGAATCATCCTAAAAGATTACCAGGGAAACAGAATTCTGGTTGTCAGTTCCAGCCACGTCCAAGTATACTTCAAGGACCGCACCGCGACGCTTCCCCTGACTGTCGTCGATCGTGACTGGCCAGTTTGTTAGGGTTACAGTGGTTTGCCCCACTCGGAATTGAACTAGCTGGCATACACCAAACCGGAAGCGATGACTGGGAAGAGGCCCTCATCCAGGAATTCCAGGATGTGTTCACAGGAACATTAGACAAGTACAAGGGGACCCCTATATCATTTAATCTCAGCCCTGATGTAGCTCCCATTTGTCTTAAGCCTCGTTGGGTACCTTTTGCCCTCAAGCCAAAGATCGACAAGCAGCTAGATAAATTAATAGCCCAGGGTGTATTGGAACCGATTGACCATGCTCGCTGGGAAACTCCAATAGTAATGCCCATGAAGCCAGATGGCTTGTTAAGAATTTGTGGGGATTACCGGGCCACCCTAAATCATGCTCTTCAACAGAGCGCTTACCCAGTACCGGTGGTCCAACACCTTCTTCATTCCCTGGGTGGCGGAAAAATATTTGCAAAATTGGACTTAGCTCAGGCGTACCAACAGCTACCCGTAGACGCAATGACTGCAGAAGCCAAGACAATAGTTACACATAGAGGTGCCTTCAAGTGCAATAGACTCCAATTCGGAGTAAGCATGGTGCCTGGCATTTTCCAAAGTTTGATGGAGAGACTATTACAAGGCATAAAAGGAGTCGTGCCTTATTTTGACGACGTCTTAATAGCTGCCCCTATTAAAGAGTTATTAGTTCAACAACTCAGAAAGGTTCTTCAAAAATTTAAAGACACTGGCCTGAAAGTAAAAAGGGACAAGTGTCAACTTTGTATGGAGAGAGTGGAGTTTCTGGGATACCTTCTCGACAAACAGGGAATCCATTCCACCCCAAAAAAACCTAACTGCAATCAAAAACGCCCCAAGACTTAGAAATAAGACAGACCTCCAAGCCTTCCTGGGACTAATTAACTTTTATAACATCTTCTTGCCCCAGAAGGCGACTGTAGCCAAACCCCTACATAGACTTCTTGACAAAAAGGCTTCCTGGGTCTGGGGACGGTGTGAAGAAAGGGCATTTCAACAAGTAAAAGACCTCTTAACTTCCGATGCTGTATTGATACAGTACAACGAGACTCTACCCTTAACGGTTACCTGTGACGCCTCACCATTTGGAGTGGGAGCCATTTTAAACCATGTCCTACCAAATGGGAATGAGGCACCTATTGCGTTCTTTTCGAGAACTTTGTCTAAAACTGAAAGGAACTACAGCCAACTTGATAAAGAGGCTCTCGCCATTGTATCCGCAATTAAACATTTCCATGAATATGTGTATGGGAGAACCTTTGCCATAATTACAGACCACAAGCCACTACTTGGTATTTTGGCAGGAAACAAACCAACTCTCCACATCTTATTACCAAGAATGACACGTTGGTCGGAATTTTTAGCCGCCTATGATTACCAACTGCAACACCGCCTGGGGAAAGCCATTCCCCAGGCTGACGCTTTGAGCTGCTCTCCACTACCAGATGTCATAGCTGACCCAGCTCCAACCCTAACCATATTGCAAATCGAACTCCTTAAATTGCCGCTGCTGACCGCTCAAGACATTGCCTCAGAAACAAAAAAGGACCCTTCTTTGGCATGAGTCCTCAGCTGGTGGAACGGGGTTGGCTGGACAGAACACCCAACGACACTTTCAAGCCATTCAGAAATCGACAGACAGAACTATTCTCCCAAAAGGGCTGCATCTTGTGGGGAGACAGAGTTGTAATCCTGGAGAAAGTGCAACATAAATTTTAAATTGTTGCACGATGGACATCCAGGCATTGTGCAGATGAAGGCATTGGCCAGGAGTTACGCATGGTGGCCTAGGTTAGACAAGCAGATAGAGACCTGGGTAGCAATGTGCAGCAAATGCCAGGAGATTCGCTCTGCTCCTCCAAAAACACCCCCAACTCAGTGGGAAATGCCTCGAGGTCCCTGGTCCCATATCCACATCGATTTTGCAGGACCCACAAGAGGACACACTTTCCGTCTAACCATGGATGCCTATTCTAACTGGCTCGAGGTCCACAAGATGAAAAGCACCACCAGGAGGCAGTCATTAAAAAACTGAATAAGCTATTCGCTACCTATGGATTGCCGGATGTCCTGGTCTCTGATAATGGCCCCCAATTCACTGCCCTGCCATTCAAACAGTACCTAGCAGACTGGGGCATCCGCCATGCCTTAATATCGCCAGCTCACCCTGTGGCCAATGGTAGGGCTGAGCAAATGGTTCAATTTGTAAAGAAGACTTTACACAAAATGGACCACGGCGACATTGACGACAAAATAACCTGGATGCTTCTCCTCCAACATATTACCCCAAGCAGCACCACAAACAGAACCCCAGCTGATCTCCTGATGGGCCGGAAACTTCGCTCGCATCTTGATCACCTCCATCCTACTTACACACCTGAACAACCCCTGGAATCCAGCAGCAAGTGTTGATCATTCCAGGAAGGTGACCCCGTTTTTCCGAAAAACTTCTCGGGCGACCCATTGTGGGTCCCTGCTTCCATACCGCAACTTACAGGACCCCGATCCTATCGCCTACAAACTGCAGATGGTAAAATGTGGAAGTGCCACATAGACCAACTTCGTTCCAGACTAGCACCTACTCCCATCTCATCCCCTGAAACTCCAACTGGGGGGGGGGAAGGGACATCGAGGGGACCGAAAAAGAAATAACAGATGACTTAACAATTGAAACCCAGCAGTCTCCACAACCAACCATGAGATACTCACCGGCAGAAGGAGAACTGAGCCGGGGAGTGGCCTCACCACATGACAACACCACGATGGAAACAAATTCAGGGAACCCGGATGACAGCATTGGCGAGAGCAGAGAAAACAGCCCAGAGCCATTTGACGAAACAGCGGGACCATTTTCGCCATCCAGCTCAGCAAGCAGCCCACCAGAACCAGAGCCAGTACAGAAACCGGTGGAACAGCGCAGATCAAGCAGACAGGTGAAGTGACCTGCTTACTTACGAGAATACGTCACCCCACCCCTCAGATGGAACCTAGGGGGGAGGGGTGTTATGGACTAAGCCAACGCATCAGTAACAACCCTAATAGCTTTACTTTTACAGCAGGCTCGTAATCCTACACTTCTCATTGGCCCGCGAATAGCGAGTCGTGATTGGTTGATTCTGGCCAGTCCGATTGGCTGTTTGCGGGTCTTTCTGATTGGACTCTTGTTAGAGCGGTGAACTCAAATCATTGGTTGTTTTGACAGCAGCCAGCTCTATAAAAGAGCTGCTGCTGCCCAAGTATTTGCTCTGTTCTGAAGTCACGAATAAAGAGTTGAAGTCACAGTTCGATGTCTCGTCTCCGTTCCTTGCGCCCATGCTCAGGACTTAACAGGTTAATTGCATTAACAAAAGATGACCTGAAATCAAAAGCTGAGTCTGATGAAATCTCAGCTTTCAAAGCAGACTAATTTGACTGTCTTTGGGAATCTCCCAGAAATACAATTTAAACTATTATGATGGCCTGTCTAAACTGTCAGATTGTTTTAGTAATCTGAAGGATGTCCTTCAAATGTGTTAGGTTTCAAAAGACTAAAAATACTGGATTGTAATCCAGTAGCCACAAAAACAAGTCCTTTTGTCAGGTTATCAAGACCAGTTTAACAAAAAGCTGTCAAATATTGAATCATGGTCTTTAAAAAAACGTTTCAGCAAAATAGCTGTTTAGTGGAATGCTGTTTATATGGAAAAATGCATCAACGTGTATTTGTATGGATGTTTCCCTCTCTCTAAATATATTAATAATAATGCTAATACTGCTGTCATTAATACAAAACAATATTTATCACACACTACATATATTAACAAAAGTTGTGTAATAGACAAAGCAATGAATATTAAACCATAAAATAGACAGATTCAAACTCTTTAGTAAGCTAATCATGTAGGATGAATAATTACATAAATCAATGAGATAATTCTTTTTTTCTTTTCTCCCCCTCTTCTGATAATATTTAGTGTTTCTTTATATAAGAGACTAGAGATATAATTAAATATTTGATAGAATTAATATATGAATATTAACCAATATGAATTGTAACAATATTGGCCACCCAAATGTTGAGTTTCAGATTCAGAGCCAAAGAATTATGGGTGACATTGCTATAATTTTTAATCACCAAATTACAGAATAAAATATGATCACAAAGGAGACATCATTTAAACCATAGGTATAACGTAAAGGAAAAATTTTTTTTCAATAGTTCTCCACTAAAAAAAATAATGGAAATATGTTATGAATTACATACAGAAATGTAAAGCCCTGCTTAAAACCTCCTATGTATCCTTTCAGCAGAAAAATAATGAAAAATGTATAAATAGAGCTTTTATACAATTTTATCAGTGGAAAAGTCATTTATATCCACTGTTTGGATCAGCACTTTACTAACAGAAAGTTTTTCTCCTAAAACTGAAATGAGATGGTTACTTAAAATTAACTGAGAATACAATGATGGAACCAAAATATTTTTTCACCTTTTTAATATTTCTTTTATGGACAAGATTCATTTTAAATTCATATATTTTTTCAAATAAGGTATTTAAAACTTTTTCATATATCACAGCTTGATTGCACCTATAATAATGCATAAAATATAGAGACTGATTCTTGGCAATAGAGAATGAGGTTTATGCTGAAAGCACAAAGATCAATCAGAATCTATAAGTTCAAACTGGATGTGTACTACCATGTACATTAAAATATGAATTAGAGTCTAGTAACTATATTGTATTTCATTGTTTTGATTTAACATTTTAAGATGAATGCTAAACTTTTTAACCAAGTGTCACCACATTGGATAAATTATTTCCATCAGACCAAGCTCTACCAGTAAAATAATATGGAGACAGTGCTAAAACTTACATATATTGAGAGGTATTTTTAATAGAGCCAATGTTCCCAAAAAAGTTTTATCTTCTTTTTTTTCCATTTTTTTTCCAATCTGCATATGCACAACAATACATTAATAGTTGCGGTATCTGGGCGGCTCATGATAGGGAGCGAAGGAGACAGAAACGACAGGAGGCGAAGTTTCCTCGGGATAAGCGCACCCCAAATGTCTTGGCACACGCTCTTTTATTGTGCTTTTTTACAAGAAAATGATTTAATCAAAGCTCAAGTCAAACATGATAATCCCATCAGGATGTGCATGTTTACAAAGCTGCATACCAGACAGATCATTTACAATGTGGATAAGCTTATTAACAACCGTCTAGATCCTTGTCCCTTGTACATGCCTTGCAAAGGTCACTGAAGAGACAGAAGTTAATGATTACACATGAATGATACAATGTTGCAAACACATGAATGACACATAGTTGCAATGATACATAGTTACAACATCTCCTCTGTTTTTATTATTTATGACGAGTCTTCTTCCTCGTCCGAGAAGACAGGAACCATTTTTATGGAATGTTCGCCGTCCCCGTCATCTAGGCAAGAGTGCGACCCATCAGCGTCAGGGTTGTCCAAGGAGCGGTAACTCAGCAATGACAATTTTTCGTCCAGTGTTGAGGATATAACATGAGTTTGCAATAGCACATTAACATCAGCAGTTATGGAGGATAATTGATTTTTTTAAAAAAGTTGCAATATTCTATTAAAACAGCAAGGTCCTATAATACATATCAATATAATGATTATTAATGATCCTGCCAATGCAGTTAAAAAAGGTTGTAAACCATGGTGAAATAGAAAACAAGCCCCCCTGCTATCAGCATAAAAACAACATTCTTCTTTAAGCGTAGCACACAATCCCCCTTGTTTTAAAAAATAACAGATCTAAATCTTTACGATTTTGCAAAAAGGGGGTATTCCATGGGTACCTGTAGGGATATAAAATCATCAGAGTTATACACACAAGCCATACTTGAATGCAAAATGATTTGGATTTAACAATTTCATCCCCGTGGATACATGCCATGAGACCGGTGGAACAAGTCCAAACAAAATTATTGCCAGGGATAAAATACATTCCTTTCAGGCGTGATGTTAAAGTTCCTCCTGAAGTGGTGTAGATTGCAGGATATATCCCCTGGTTGTGTGGGTGCGTCTGCCAAATCGAATTGAAGTGGTGGGTAGAAGTCTTCTATGCGAGAAAAATTGGTTGTAGAACTTAAACGAACTCCTTGAAAGTCAGTTATAGTCCAAGCAATATTATATCTTCTACGAGGCTTCTGCAGATCGTCATGGACAGTTCTTTTGAAGCGTCATTTGTTGACAGGATCAGAGTTCGGGTATATAAAAACATCACAAGCAGGAGAGAGGGCTATGGACAAGTTAGTTGTAGAACATTTGCGAAATGAGGAGGGAATTCAATTAGTAGAAAAAGGATAATAATTACAATAATGACAATAAAGATTAATTTGGTAATTCATCAAGGATGTTAGTTGGGGTGGGGGAACCCATAATACAATAGAAGGACATCTAGGTCCCCCTATGTTTAGATTGAATAGAGGAAAAGATTTTAAGTTTCCTTTCCATAGGAAGAGTAAAGAAGGAACAAAAGAGCGAGTGGTAGAGTGTTCTTTAAACAAAACAGAAGTGACAGAGTGAAAACTACGGGTAGCATTTTCATGACGTACCCACATGGAACAGGTATAATAGCCTTCTGTTAATGAAATGGTTTTAACACGAATAGTCTTTTGACAGGAAGCATAGGTTTTGTTGAAGTAAGGTAGAAATTGCAAAGAAGATATAGGCAAGAATATCAGGAAGAGTTTTAAGATACAGATGTAGCAGAGGAATTCCCATGATAGGGTCTAACCGCCCTACCAGGGATCCAGCAAGTGGTTTTGTCTGGTAGTAAAATCGCAGCGTAGCCTCGTCCCCAAGTGAGAAGTTCAGCGGGACCCTGCCAGGCGGGATCTGGCAATCTGCGATAATATACCAGAGGTCTGTTAGGCAGGGGTGAGGGGGAGGAAAAATGTCGCAAAGCAGCAGAAGTGGGAGGAATGCCAGTCAGATTAAGAAAGTTTAAAGTGTAAAGACAAATGTTAAGAGAATTTTGTAATGCTGGGAGGTTTGGAGGTTTTTCCCGCAACGAATATCAATCAAGAGCACATTTCAGAGATAAGTTCGCTCGTTCCCCAATAGCCTGCCCCTGGCTGTTGTAGGGAATCCCAAACTTGTGGGTTACATCCCATCTGTTACAGAAGTCCTGGAACGCAGAACTTGTATATACAGGTCCATTGTCAGTTTTGATTTCTTTTGGACGTACCAGCGAGGCAAAGATACGAATTGAATGATTGATGACATGTTTTACAGTTTCTCCCCTTTGAGGAGTAGCCAGAATAAACCCTGAATATGTATCTGTGGAAACGTGCAAATATTTCCAAGGGGCAAAAGGTGGATACTGAGTTACATCCATTTGCCAAATTTCACAAGCTTTTAATCCTCTAGGATTTACTCCTATGGGAATGGAATGTCCTTGCTTACTACATGTGGGGCATTGTTGAATAATGGCAGCAGCTTCTGCCTGAGTTAGGGAAAATTGTTTTTGTAATGCTTTCTTATTTTGGTGAAAATAATCATGGCTTTCAGCTGCTGTCAGATTACAGATTGATTTACCAGATGCAGCTGCTGCATCTGCATCTGCCACCTTGTTTCCCTTCTGTAATATACCAGGAAGAGGTTGATGGCTCCTGATATGTGCTACAAAGAATGGATGCGTGCGGTTGTTGATACATTGCTGTAGAGGAAGCAACAATTTTAACAAAGAAACAGATATGCTAGGAGATAAATAGGCTTGATATATATTTTTCAAAATCTGAGAAACGTATAAGGAATCTAATATTAAATTAAAAGGAGCTTTTTGAAACTGTTGAAATGCAATAAGAGATGCAGCAAGTTCTGCCTGTTGAGCAGAAGATTGCGGAGGGGTAATTTTAGTTTTCCACTCTCCCTCCTGGTACCATGCACAAGCACCATACCTTTCCCCCCCATCTGCATAAAGCGTAGGTGCATCTACTAATGGAGATATTGAGAGGGGGGAATGCCATTCAAAAGGGAGAGTTTTAAGAAAAGTGAACCGTGGGTCAGCTGGTAAATGGCAAGAAATTTGCCCTGGCCACTCTTCTAAAGCGTATTGTAGTTCTTCTGAATTACACCATAGCATTTCCCACGTGGTCAATGAACAAGGAGTGAATATTGAAACAGCCTCACATCCCATGAGTTGTTTACATCTTTGTCGACCTTTAAAGATCAACTGGGAATATGCAGAGGCTTTACTAGTGATTGTGGTCCGTGGGGTGTGAGACAAATGCAGCCATTCTAGAATCAGAACCTGTGTCTGATGAGATTACATAATGACAGCTGTGGGTCTCTGAACAGTATTTAGTAAAGCAATTGATAAAGGACAATTTTCTATAGCTCGATCCACCCATCGAGTAGCCAGTAAATGAGAAATGTCTTTTAATGCCTGCAACTGCTCTTTATTTAGAATGATAACATCGGACGGGGCTTTACCTTGCGTGAGAGCATTAAAGAGAGGAGTTAATGTAGCTGTAGTCAAACCCAAATAAGGACGTGCCCAATTTAAGGTTCCCAGGAACTGTTGTAAGATCACGAGTGTAGGTTTCGGGGGAAGTGTTGGGAGGGGAAGGGAAGGAACAGCAGCTGAAGCAAGTAACTTGTGACCTAAATAGGAAAAGGGAGGTTTGGATTGTATTTTTTCTGGGGCTATAATGAGCCCTGCTTTACCTAAAATGGAGGTCAGGCACGGCAGAGTTTTTAGTACCGTGCCCTTTGGGCCAGGTGCAGATACCAATATATCATCCATGTAATGATAGATTAAAAAATGAGGATATTTGTCCCTGTATGGTTGCAAGGCTAAATCCACAAAAAATTGACACATAGTTGGACTGTTTAACATGCCTTGCGGTAAGACTTTCCATTGATATTGTTTGGTAGGTCTTTGATTATTTAAAATTGGTACTGTCAAAGCGAATAATTTTCTATCTGACTGGTGTAATGGAATGGAGAAAAAGCAGTCTTTTAAATCGATAATGACAAGGTCATACTCTTGAGGAATTATGTTAGAATTTGGAAGACCACATTGCAGGGGTCCCATTGGAAGGAGGACTGCATTCACAGCCCTTAAATCCTGAAGGAGGCGCCAAGCGCCATTTTTCTTTTTGATAACAAAAATTGGGGTATTATATGAACTCAATGAGGGTTCTAGATGGCCTCTATCTAATTGTTCTTGAACAAGAGAATGTAAGGCTTCAAGCTTTATAGAAGGGAGAGGCCACTGATCAATCCACACAGGGTTATTGTTAGTCAAATATAAGCGAAGCATGGTTAATGGAGGGTAAGTTGCGCATTAAACTGTGACATAAGCTCTCTTCCCCACAAATTAGTATACAGAGGAATTACAGCTGGTTTAATATAAGCAACACATTGAGACTCAGGGGAATGGGCTTTTACCCAGTTTCTGTTAATGCGAGTCTCCTGGAGTCCACCACTCCTCTCACCGCTGGTGCCACATCAGCAGGCCAGGTGTCCGGCCACTCAGCGGTTCGGATGACGGAAATATCCACTCCAGTATCTAAAAGACCAAGAAAGGATCGACTGTTCAATAAGAATGTTACCATAGGTTTCGGTTGACTAATTGGTCTTTCAATTGCATAGAGTTGCTCTTGTTGTTGGTCTAAGAGCACAATCATTTTTGCCACAACATCCCCCTCATTTATAGTAACTTCTGTATTAGCTAATACGGACAGGCAGACATCAGACAATACAGTGGGGTCATGCAGAAAAGGAGAGGCAAGAATACCTTGTTCAGCTAAGTCCCGTACAGGAAAGACTAGCACTGGAATATCGGGGGGCATGTGAAAAGGCTGAACAGGGTGTACAAAGAGAAAGTCAGCGATACCAGGGAGATAAGTAACAGTTTCATTAGCAACAAGATCGTAAGCGAAAGAAGAAAAATTGCAAGTTTCAGCAGCCTTTGTTGTGGGGCTAGCTGCCTGCCCCGTTTCTAGTTTCCCTGATTCAAATAGGGTTTTTGAATGATTGTAGGGTTATTCTGCTGTTCATTCTTTTGGACTCTGCATTGACTAGCCCAGTGATAGCCCTTTTTACATCGAGGGCATGGCGTTTTTGGGTGAGCTACCTGGTTTCTTGACATATTTGCTCCCCCTCCCGGGGCTCTGCATTGGCTCTTAAAGTGACCTGGCTTGCCGCAATTAAAACAATTACCCATTTTACGAGTATTTTGTTGGGAAATGGGAAGAAGAGAGCCCATGTTCTGCTGCATGCCTTCCGTAATGGCTGTAGCCAGAGTAGACATGGAATGGGATGTGGTTCCTATGATTCGGCAGGCTGCAAGATAATCCGCCAAGGTAACATTTGTCTTATTAATTAATGGTTGCAAAACCTTCTGACAATCAGCGTTTGCGTTTTCATAGGCAAGTTTTAAACCTAATTCATTACAAGCCTCCTCATTATCAATTTGTCTCTCCAAGGCTTCTGTGAGACGGTTTACAAAGGAGGAAAAAGCCTCAGAAGGTCCTTGGATAATCTTAGAGAAAGATTTGGGCACGCATCCCGCATTATCAATTTTTCGAGCCGCGGCCAAAGCACATCCTGTAATATAGGGAAAGCAGCTGCGTCTGTGGCAGTCTGCTGGGCAATGGTAAGCATGGTGCCGGTACCGTTAAGCATATCTAAAGTAACATTAGCTGGCAAGCCTCTAGCGGCTGCGGCACGTTTATGAAATTCGGATTCCCAGACCAAAAATTGTGAAGGCATGAGGATCATGGCAAATAATGTACAGCAATCAGCATTTATCAAGTCAGCGCCTGGTTGGGTTATTGACCCTAAAAGACCCTGTACATAGCGGGATTGAATACCATTTTCCTTGCAGGCTGCTTTCAAATCCTTAATTATTTTGTATGGCATTGGGGTATACTGAGGAGCTGGGGGATTGCCGGCTTGTATGACCGGATAGAGGGAAGCAGCTGCAAGGGTGTCCTCATCCATTTCCCCTTCATAAAAGGATTGTTGAATGGCTTTTACAACACCCCCCCACCTCGGGAGGGTGGTGGAGGACACGGGGACTCTACATTTGTGGAAGTGGATTGAATGGAGGGAGGCTCCCGTAATGACTTATGACCATCGGGAGCGGAGGGTTGAAGGACAGAAAAGTTATCATAACTTGGCGGGGGAGATTCAAACACACTCCCTGCTTCTATTTTATAATGGACCATTAAAGCCTCCATAATTTTCCTCCAAGTGACCAAAATGCCAATAGGTGCACGAGGAGGACTATGGAGATGTTCACCAATTTTTTGCCAAGTGGAAATTTTTAAGGACCCTTCCTCTGAATAATTGGGACAATGTTGCCACACATAAGCCAATAATGTAGCAATAGGTTTCATTTTTACAGGCGAGCCCTTTAAATTAGCAGAATATTTAGAAGAAGAAGCGACTAACTCCCTCAATTCCTTCAGATGCTGCTGTCTGTTGTTGAGAAAAGTTTCCACCCATACTTATGAAAATCGAGACCGTGTTTCAGATCCGATGATGTGCAATTCGCTTCAGGCCTGGCGATGCACAGCTCCCATCGAGCTGATAAGATATGGGCGCGTCGCAACGTATCCCCCTTAGGGAATCACGTTGGGGTCACCAGAATGCGGTATCTGCTATCCCGCATCAGATGGGTTGCTCATGATAGGGAGCGAGGGAGAGAGAAATGACAGGAGGCGAAGTTTCCTCTTGATGAGCGCACCCCAAATGTCTTGGCACACGCTCTTTTATTGTGCTTTTTTACAAGAAAATGATTTAATCAAAGCTCAAGTCAAACATGATAATCCCATCAGGATGTGCATGTTTACAAAGCTGCATACCAGACAGATCATTTACAATGTGGATAAGCTTATTAACAACCGTCTAGCTCCTTGTCCCTTGTACATGCCTTGCAAAGGTCACTGAAGAGACAGAAGTTAATGATTACACATGAATGATACAATATTGCAAACACATGAATGATACATAGTTGCAATGATACATAGTTACAACAAATCGTGTGGCATCAATATATCATACATTTTAGTACAGGCAAAATTAATAATATTAATCATATCTCTCAATGCATATATTTCACATTAATTCATAATCCTACAGGAGTTATTTTCAACCTTTCAAAACTCTCTCCAAATGCCTACCACCACATCAGTAATTCCATTATTCAATTTTCTCCTACTTTTATTTTATTTTTTAAAATAAAAATTTCTCATTTGGCAAGCAGTGTGGTTCCAAATTTTACATCTCAGTACAAACATGACCACAGTTACCTGTTTATTATATTTGTTTAGTTTCATATTGCATCATCCTTATTATTGCTAAATATTAAGATTATCTTATCCAATTCCAATTCATGTTATATTTATACATTCTCATATTTTATTTTACAATGTTATCTAAAATTCTCATCTCATTTCTGTTGTCATTTCTCATATTACTTTTTTCTGTCATATTTGTCATTTTATCAATCCTTATCAGTAAATATAATTGTCCCCTCTGGTTAATAATTTGAGCTAACCACCTTCATTCTACCTTAATATCAATCTCCCTACCTAGTATATAATAAAAAATTTCTCAGATTCCACATTATATTTTCTCAAACACCTTATGAATTATCTATACACTACAAAATACTATTTTCAATATATTCTTATACATCACAACATATTACCTTGCGGAATCTCCTTCCTTGTCTTTTTTCCCCCATTATCTCTTTGGACAGTGTACTTTCTTTTCATCCTTGTTTGTTTCCTATTCCTCTTTGTTATCTGGTCCTTTCTCTTAATTCCCTTTTTTCCCATTCTTATTCCCCTGCATTTCTCATTCAAGTTATTAAACTTTTCTCTCTCCCTCTTTTGATTTTTCTTTTGCCTTTCCTTTTTCTGGTTTTTCCATCTCCCTTTATCCATTTCCCAAACCATTCTCCCTTTTATATCCCATCAGACCACAAATTTTTAATTCCAATTCCTTTCCCCCCCTGCTTAAATAATTGTTGTTCATTTTGTCCTTCAATGTTGGCTTCTTCCTTATTGAACTCCTTCCCCTGTGGTTTATTTTGTTTTTTGTGTATGCTGAGTCACCATTTCTAATTTCTGTAGTACTAATTGCACATTTCAAGTTTAACTTTTATCATGTCCCTTATATCTTGCAAATCCAATGTTGACTTTTGTAAATCCAATCTTATATCAACAGTTTCTCCATTATATCTTCTCCTTTTTTCCTTTTCTTTCCTCTTCCTTAATAGTTAAAATCCTCTTCTTTAATAGATATATTCAATCTCAGAGTCCAGTATTATTATTTCAGCCAATATCTTTTGAATTTATTTTCAACAATCCATAATCTTGAGTCTTTATTTGGATGGTTCTATAATAATAATAAAGTTTCTTTTATTTTCTTTTAAGTTCCAAAATCCAAACTCTTGAGAAGACCAGACACTTTTTAAAATGTACTGAATTTTCCTGTATCATCTTGAATCTTTTTACCTTTAACTTTCTTTATTGAATATAATACTTTTCTTAAGGTCGCTAATTTCGATCATTAGCTATTATTTTTTATTTTCAACATACTCAATTTCAGCATTTGATCATGCCCTTTAAATGTCCATAATTCAATAGTTATCCAGCTTAATTTCTTTGTTTTGTTAAAGTATTTTCCTTTAAATTTTCTCCTCCAAATTAATCCAATCAAGTTTTAAAAGATCCAATCTCTTTCTCACTTTCTCTGGTCACCACTTCCACACACTTCCCTCCAAGACAGCCCTTTATTTTAATACTGGGGTACCTCAAAAGCGATGTCCTTTGCCTGGTTCACACCCTGCTCGCTACTTCTCTGCTCTAGCACAAAACTTAGTTTCTTGAAGTGTTCTTTGTCTTCGTGGTGGGTATTTTAGGACCACCGCTTCAGCTTGTCTTTGGGAGGGATTTTCCTGTAAGGGAGGGGAGTTGTGACTCCCCATGGCCCTCCAGCTGATTTCCCCCTTCTTCACCACTTAATCAGAGTGGTTCTGGTCCCGATCAGGACCCTCCAGCAACTGAGCTCAGGCAAAACCTCACACGATCATGGATTCTGCTCCGACTCCGACTCGGAACAAACCAGAATTCCCCTGGCTGGGGAATTTTAGGACTTGAAATCCACACATCTTAAAGTTGCTCAGGTTGAAAAACATTGCCTTACCATAAACAACTGTGGTAACAAAGAAATTCATGTTTATATTTCAACATCATTTCATTCCATAGCAAATTTCAGCTCTATGAAGGCTTATATCCCATCCCATCCTAGACTTGGTGGTAAAGTAAGTATTTATTGATTTTATCAAATTTTTATACCACTCATCTTACCACAAAGACTTTGGTCAGTTTATAACATCATAATAAAACTATATAAATACACAAATAATACACAAATTTAAAAAAGCTGAATTAAAAATTTCAAAGTAAAGATAAAAATAAAGGTACAAAATTCAAATGGCTAGGAAGTTAACAAGGCAGTAGGAGTGTCTTCAGGCTACCAGCTATCACCACTTGTATTGTACTTTTAGATACCATCCCCCATATTACTCAGCAAAACTAGGTCTTAAGTGGAAGCTTCCTCACCCATGAGGATCTAAGGAGAAGTAGAGAAGGTCCTTCCCTTAGATCCCACCAACCAAAACTCCTTGACCAAAAGGATATGCACCATTTCCTCTCTCCTTGACTAGGTAGAATGGGTTGTAAATGTAAGTAAAGAGACATTAAACATATTAGGGATGTAGTTTGTCTATGCTTTCTGATAAGAAATGATCCTTTCTACAGTAAGGATTCCTGCTGTAGACAGTTGTATAGATTCTTTTCACTGATGTTACCTGGTGATTGGGATAGTGATGAATTAAAACAGACCATTAATTTTTCAAAAGTAGAGTGACAAATATATATCTGTTGGGACTATAGTGCATGAATTCTACTATAATTATAAATGTATGTGATGTAGAGTTTTTGATTACTGTTCTGTCCTTGATTAACATACTCGAGATCCCCGCGCTTTGATTGGCCAAAGCGTGGGGCTCTCCGATTGGTCAGGCGAGCCGCGCCGATTGGCTCGCTAAGAATCTCCCGCGATTGGTCCATTCGGATCGTGGGAGATTCAAAGCGGTGCCATTGGCCACGGCCGCAGCGGCGAAAGGAATAAAAACCGCGGGCTTTTTTCCTTTCGCCAGTTCGGTTCCAACTTCTCAATAAAGAGCTTTGCACTAAAGTCACCGACTCCTGGCATCATTTCGCGGACACAACACTGGCGACGAGGATGGGATCCAGATCCTGAACCGAACCACGTGTCCGATGGAAGCCAGACGAACCACCGAGATGGTGAAAATCGCACCACCCGCACCCTTCAACCCCGCCACTGAGGACTGGGAATCGTTCGCCGACCGATTCCGCATGTACCTCGAGTGCACCGGCCTAAAGGACGCCTCTGGCCCAATGAAACGCGTCGTCTTCTTGACCCACTGCGGGACCGAGGTCTTCCAGATGGCCAAAGCGCTGGCCAAACCCACCGATGCCACCGCGATGGACTGGGACGTCCTCGAACACATACTTCGGCGGCACTACGCTCCAGAGGTACCCATCCTGATCCGGTGCAACGAGTTCTACCGGCGGGACCAGAGGTCGGGTGAGAGCTTCAGCGACTTCGTCGCCAAGCTGCGGCGTTTAGGGGGGCTCTGCGAATTCGATAACCTAAACAACGCCCTGCGAGACCGAATCGTGCTCGGGTTGTGGGACCCCATCCTCCAGAGCTGGCTGATGGCCAAGGGCAACATCAGTCTAGCAGACACCCTCACCGCAGCCGCAGCCACCGAAGCAACCCGAACTTCCGCCGACCGCATGCGCAGACCGAACGCTGGGGACCGCAACAGAAACAACAACCCGGCAAGGTCGACCGAGCCCAAACCCGAGACGACCACCCACCAGGGCGATTTCCACTCGGCATCGGACACTTCCGATGACGAGGAGGATATCCATCGACTACAGACAGGGCGCGACCCACGGAACCGGTGAGGTCATAAGTCGAGGACCAGCTGTGCCGGCTGCAGCGGCAACCACCCCAGGTCGGAATGCCGGTTTTTCGAATCGATCTGCCGGCATTGCGACAAGAAGGGACACATTGCCCGTGTCTGCCGCCTGAAGAAAAATCGCAGCCCGGCACGATGGGACCAGAGCGACCGGAGGAGAGAAACTACACCACCCTGGACCAGAGATCGCCCCTCGGACAGCAGATGGGACCGGAACGGGCGATCCTTGCGAGGCGGCGACAACCGGCAGAGAGAGGAGACCCACCAGACGGTCACCATCGGCCACGCCATCACCAACGACGCCCAGAAGGTCCACGTGGAGGTAGGCATCGAGGGCCAGCCATGCAAAATGGAGGTGGACTCCGGGTCCTACCTCTCCATGATTGCATGGCATGAGATAAAGCCCTTGGTGCCTACCCTCCAAAGGATGAACGTAGACAGCCAGAGACTCATTGTAAAGAACTACCAGGGAAACCGCATCCCGGTAGTCAGCACCAAAAATTTTAACATCACGTACAAGGGGCGCACCGAACGACTTCCCCTAACGATCATTGACCGCGACCGCCCAAGCCTACTGGGACTGCAATGGTTTGCCCCGCTCGACATCGCACTCACGGGAGTCGACCACGTCACCGACGACAGCTGGGAGCAGCAACTGGCCCGGGAGTTCCAAGAGGTCTTTGACGGGAACCCTAGGCAAGTACCGAGGGCCCCTTATATCTTTCAATCTAGACCCTAACGTCCCCCCAAAACGCCTGAAACCAAGGCGGGTGCCATTCGCACTGAAACCCAAGATAGACGAGCAAATTGATAAGCTCATCAAACAAGGGGTTCTGCAGCCCATAGACTACGCCTGGTGGGAGACCCCCATAGTCACCCCGATCAAGCCCGATGGGTCGGTGAGGATCTGTGGGGACTATAAGGCCACCCTAAATGGCGCGCTGCAACAAAGCACCTACCCCGTCCCAGTGGTACAACTCCTATTGCATTCACTGGGAGGGGGCAAGGTTTTCTCCAAGCTCGACCTCGCCCAGGCATACCAACAGTTGCCGGTCGACGAGCAAACGGCAGAAGCGCAAACCATAGTCACCCACCGGGGGCATTCAAATGCAACCGACTCCAATTCGGAGTCAGCGTGGCCCCGGGCATATTCCAAAGCCTAATGGAGAGACTATTGCAAGGTATCAAGGGGGTGGTACCTTACTTCGACGATGTCCTAGTGTCGGCAGCCAACCAAGCCGAACTAGAGGGTCAACTAAGGGAGGTCCTAACTAAATTTAAAGAAACCGGACTAAAAGTCAAGAGGGAGAAATGCCAGCTATGCACGGAACAAATAGAATTCCTGGGCTACCTCCTAGACCGTCACGGCATTCACCCCACAAACAAAAAAATCAAGGCCATCAAAGAAGCCCCCACACCCAAGTCAAAGACTGAGCTACAAGCGTTCTTGGGGTTACTGAACTTTTACAATGTTTTTTTACCCCAAAAGGTGACGGCGGCGGAGCCCTTGCATAGGCTCCTGGACAAGGCGGCGACCTGGACTTGGGGGAAACGCAAGCAAGCCGCCTTCCAAAGAACGAAGGACCTCCTCACCTCCGACGCCGTCCTCATACAATTCAACGAGACCCTACCTCTGGCAGTCACATGCGACGCATCACCCTTCGGCGTCGGCGCTGTCCTCAGCCATACCCTTCCCGACAGAAAAGAAGCGCCCATCGCATTCTTTTCAAGGACCCTCACCAAACCGGAGCGGAACTATAGCCAACTGGACAAAGAGGCTCTGGCTATAGTCGCCGCCGTAAAACAATTCCACGAATACCTCTATGGCCGGACTTTCACCATCGTAACGGATCACAAGCCGCTGCTGGGAATCCTTGCAGGAAACCGGGCCACCCCGAACATTCTGTCGCCCCGAATGACAAGGTGGTCCGAATTCCTGGCAGCCTACAACTACAAACTCATACACAGACCGGGAAAGACGATCTCCCATGCAGACGCCTTAAGCCGCTCGCCCTTAAGCCGCTCGCTATCGGAACCCGACACCGACCCAGCACCCACGACGACCACCCTCAGCATAGAGACTCTACCCAACCTGCCCATAACCGCGTCAGACATTGCCCGAGAGACTAATAAAGACAAACGTCTGGCGCGGGTGTTGCATTGGGTGGAGAAAGGGTGGCCAGAAAGGGACAACGACGAGTCCGTCAAAACATTCCGAAACCGCCAAACGGAACTCTCTTTGTTAAAAGGGTGCATACTATGGGGGGACAGGGTGGTCATTCCAGAAAAGCTACAGGGGAAGGTTTTGGAACTGCTACACGAGGGGCACCCTGGCATCGTAAGGACTAAAGCCCTGGCCAGAAGTTATGCTTGGTGGCCAGGGATGGACAAACAAATAGAGGCCTGGGTAGCTAGGTGCCAACGATGCCAGGAAACTAGGCCAAGCCCACCCACAGCACCCGTCCTAGAGTCGGAAACCCCAAGGGGACCTTGGTCTAGGATCCATATAGACTTCGCCAGGCCCACAAAAGGACACACCTTCTTCATAACAGTTGACGCTTACTCCAACTGGCTGGAGGTAAGCAACATGAAGATGACAACCACGGAGGCCGTGATCAAGGAACTCTGCAAACTCTTTGCAACACACGGCCTCCCAGACGTCGTTGTCTCCGACAACGGGCCCCAGTTCACCTCGCTGGAATTCGAAAAATTTCTAGCGGAAAGGGGCATCCGCCACGCGCTGACAGCACTGGTGCACCCGGCGGCGAACGGTAGGGTGGAACGGATGGTCCAATTCACTAAAAAGACCATCCGGAAAATAGACCACGGGGAGATCCAGGAAAAAATAAACAAACTATTCTTCACACAACACATAACCCCAAATACCACAACCAATAAAAGCCCAGCCGAACTATTAATGGGCAGAAAACTAAGGTCCCCACTCGACAGGTTACACCCCATGTATAATCCGGAGAAGCCCCCAGACTCAAACAGCAAACACCGAACTTTCGCACCAGGCGACCCCGTATACGCAAAGAACCTGACGGGAGACCCGCTATGGATCCCAGCCGTCATCACACAAGCAACAGGCCCACACTCGTACCGGCTACAAACAGCAGGCGGACGAGCGTGGAAACGCCACATCGACCAACTTAGGTCGAGAACTACCAACCAACAAACCACCGATGCACAAACAAGCGAAACCAACCCCCACAACACAAACCAAGGGGGGAGGGAATACCCAGGGGACCGAATCCAAAGAAGAATAAACCAGCAGTACTCACCGGAAAGTAGCCATCACGACCCCTCGCCAGGAAGGAACAGCCAAGCCAGCTCGACCGACCCGGAAAGACCGAGCAGGAGCGGTGGAACCCGTAGCTCAACCAACCCGGACGGAGAAAGGACCGGCCCGATCGACCAGCCGGTTCCCACCATGTCAGCAGGAGCAGCGGATATCCCGACCGAACCGGCCGGGATCCAGCCTACAACTGAGTTGCGCAGGTCAAGTAGGACCAGATGGAGCCCCGCCTACCTACGTGACTACGCAACGTAAGGACTGAACCAAGAGGGGAGGGGTGTTCTGTCCTTGATTAACATACTCGAGATCCCCGCGCTTTGATTGGCCAAAGCGCGGGGCTCTCCGATTGGTCAGGCGAGCCGCGCCGATTGGCTCGCTAAGAATCTCCCGCGATTGGTCCATTCGGATCGCGGGAGATTCAAAGCGGTGCCATTGGCCGCAGCCGCGGCGGCGAAAGGAATAAAAGCCGCGGGCTTTTTTCCTTTCGCCAGTTCGGTTCCAACTTCTCAATAAAGAGCTTTGCACTAAAGTCACCGACTCCTGGCATCATTTCACGGACACAACAATTACTAATACATTTTTGAAGAGCCTTGGAAGCTTTGTAGCCACTTGGAGCTATATTCATTAAATGTGATGGATAATTCAGCTCTGAGATAGGAAACAGAGCTACTTTACCACTCATCTCAAGTTCAGGTAACACTTGAACATTACTTTCTTTTGGGCCAAAAGCTAGTTCAGTGCAGAATCAACTGAAGAGTTTATTTTTCCTTCATTTGCTTCTTCTTTGTTTTGTTAAATATGCAGGTGTGCTTGTAGAATGCAAATCACCATATTTTCTGATAGATTTTGAATGGGATTTTTTTGAAAAAAGGAATGATATAAACACATGTAGCTCATGCTTCACAGTCTGAATGTGAATATAGAACATCCTAAACAAAGTACTGTCTCTTTCTTATTTATTCTGTAGCACAACCGGAGGGTGTGCTGAATTATTTGGTTTTATCATCCCAATGTCAGTGTTTTAGTTTTGTATGTGTGTATTTCTGAATTTCAAGAGTAATTCAAGCATTTTAAAAGGTCCCCAGTTTGCCAGACAAAATAACATTAGGTATAAAAACAGACAATTCAAAACAATTCAAAAAGATCAGATCTTAAAATGAAATAAATCCAAAACATATTTGCATTCTGGCAAATATTTAATAAATATTAAATTTAATAAATATTAAATTTATTTGCTCAAAATTATTAGACAGAGACAATGAAAATGCAATTAAAAACATGTCAAAGTACAGGCAGTGAATAAGGACAGCACATTTGTCCCCAAATTTAGTTTTAGAGTTACTTTGAAGAAACTACTAGTATAACTAGTGAAACATTGGTACCTATTCGTTGTCTCACACAGCATTACCCAGGTGATATTTAGCTGATGATTTGGTTTATTCTATTGGGTATTTTTTTAAAAATTGCAATCCTATCAGATATATTACACACTTCATTTTAATGAAAAAGTACACAAGCTAAAGCCTCTTAATTCTCCCAGGCTTCTAATGCATTATTTTATAAACCATAGTATATTTTAAATTGTATTTTAAAACTGTTTTCTTCCTGGGTAGTTATTTTATAGATCTTTTGGGATATTTTTACTGTAATATTTTTTACTATACAAACAGTATTTTATTGCTGCTTTTAAAATTATCTTATGGTAGTCTATTGTTGTGGATGTGCATCTCTCTCTCTCTCTCTCTTTTTTAGAAATAATATAAAATAATATAAAATGTTATAGGAACTTCACCTATCAGTTCCTATCAAATAGACAAAATGATAATGATATTACTAACATTCTGTTCCACAAAGCTGGATTGAGAAATGCTTAGACATTTTTGATATTAACAGCAACATCCAGAAATTCCTGAAGACTTCCATGAAGCTTTTTCAACTGTTGGAGTCTTGTGGAGAACAACTTGGTGAAGCTGAAATCAAACAAGAAATTTTCCAAGGGTTAGGGTTAGGATTGATGATGCCTCTCACAAGCATTTTTAACAAGACAATCTGTGGCTATGAATTGGCTAAAAAGAGTTGAATATTTTCCACTTGCTCTACATGGATGATTTAAAATTGTTTGGAAAAACAAAAAGTGAATAGAGCTCACTGCTGAAAAACACTGAGAAATTGAGTAGAGATATGGGAATACAATTTGATATTGACAAATGTGCAACAATTGTTGTTAAAGCAGGAAAAATTGTCAAAAATAATGTATTCTAACTTGATAATAAGGAGCTGATATAAACAGTAACACCAGAAGAAGGGTAAAAGAAGTATTTAGGAGTTTTGGGAGTTTCTGACCTGTTGCACAATCAGGTCAAGAAAGCTACTTCAACAAAATACAGAAAGTGAGTACAAATTCTGTTCATCATCTACCAAGCCTTTTTTGACATTGGTCATAACTACTTAGGAAGCCACATTTTTCATGGTTACTGCCTATTCTGTGAGATCCAACCGTATAGAATATTCCAGGTTACATCTATGAAGCAAGCTTATAGGGCCTAAGAATATTTTTTATATTTTTAAACAAAATATTCCTTCTTCCCAATGTATTTACATTTTTAAACAAAATAATTTCAATATATATTGAAAATGGATTTTAAAAAAAATCTATATGCTTCCCATATTTGCTATATCTTGGCTGGCCTTTTAAATCAAAATTGTAAACAAACAAACAAATAACTAGCTTCTCATACCCATTTCCCTTCATACTTGCAATTTTATACAACAGATTCAATAAAGAATGGTTATATTTTAGTGTGTGTGTGTGTGTGTGTGTGTGTGTGTAGATTGATGCCCTAATTAAATCATGAGCCTCAGGCCAAGCTTCAGAGGAAATCTAGTTATTTATTAGGAGCTTCATATTGGCACAGACCAAGTGAAGCGAACTCTGACTTCACTTAATTCGAGTCTTGGCTCTGATCCTGTTTCCATCTCCCAAGGTGTGTCAACAGTCACATTTCCGCAATGAAGCAATTTCATGGGTTGTAGAAGGCACACCCTCCAGCCATTGTGGATCTCCATGGAGATGACCTTGACGTTGCTGGCTCGATTGAGCTTTGTTTAGACTGAAATGCAAGTTTCTCCATGCAGCTGCAAGGATCTATTTCCCACCCGCCTGCCTATGGCAACTCAAGAGCAGGTCAGAAATGCTTTATGTGTTGACATGAGTGGTAGGGTTCAGCTGGTTCAGACCATTGAGGTGAACTGATACTACGATTTTGCACAGTTCGGAAAACTTGTGATGGTCTCTCATGAAAAGAAGACACAACGCAAAGTTGTCTCAGGATGAGAGCCCAGAGCAAACTCCAAAACCCTCTTTTATTAGAAGCAATCTTTGTTAACGTAGCAATTTTTGTTTATGTCTTATCACAAAAACATTACATCACACAAAATGCACTATTCACATAAGCACACAAAACTGCAAAGTTTAAGTTTGCTGCAGTTCTGGGTAAGAAATGGCAATAATTTGTCCTTGCTCCTTGCTTCGTGTTCCAGCCAACCACCGGAAGGCTCCGTTGTCCTAGCATGGACACAAAGAACAAAGAATCATAGTTCCCACATCTCCCCTGTGTTTCCTTTTTAAGAGACAGGGAGTGTTTTAGTTCCAATAACAGTCTTTGTCAGGTGTGTAGGCAAGAGTGCTGTGCATGCTGATGTTATCCATGGCGTTCATGACTTCTTCAACCTCCTTCTTTGGCAAGAAGATAATCTAAAGCCAAGCTAGTTTGCATAATATTTTGAGGGCTTCTTACTTGAGCAGAGTCAATAGGTGGGGTGTACCAGTAGTTGTAAACAATGGTGGCCCCCATGTTAGTCCCGGACACCTTTTGAAAGAGATATTTCTTTTCCTGTAGATAAGATCTCTGCCAGCTGTGTGAGCCACAGGTAACTCCTGCAGCATCGTTAAGGCCTTGGCCTTTGCTGATGGCAAAGCAAGCATCAAAGCATACTGAGGTGTTGGTACCCCCCCCCTGAGTAACATTATGGATTATGTACCCATTTTTTGTTTGACTGGTTGAGAACATTCCTGCAAGATCAGAACTGGAGCCACCTTTGTATGCATAGACATATAGGGATGCTGTAATGGGTCCCATTGCCTTAGGCTCATAGCACTGAATGCCTTCAGCAGTGTAACATCGTGCATATTGAGTGTTGTTATGCAGACAAGGGGAGACCGTCGTGGAGTTGCACTCAGGCTTCAAAGTATGATAGATCAGGGTGGATTGGGTTTTCGTTCCTCTGTGAGTAGTTTTGATGCAGGCATCGCAGGAGGATGGGGTGGCTGTTGTATCGGCAGGAACAATGTGGAAGCCCAGGAGGCAAATGATGAATGCAGCGGGCAGCTTCATGATGCTGATGTGGGCAAGACTGGTTTGGGTACAAAAAGGCCTCACTTGTTGTCCGGGGACCCAGGTGTTGTTGTAGTAGGAAACAGCCGTGTACCCTTGTCCCCAGGTTATAAGTTCAGCAGGTCCGTATCATGTGGGATCTGGCAACTGTCGAAAGTAGACTGGAGGTCCAGAAGCATCCTTGGATGGAGAGCAAAAGTGTTAAGAGGCAGCAGAAGAAGCAGGTGTGCCAGATTCATTCAGGAAATTCAGTGTAAATAAGCACAAGTTAAGCTTGTTTTGCAGCGTGGGTAGCCCTGGGGTGAGTTTCCCCATCGAGTTTTGAACTTTGTCAAGAGCATTCTTTAGGGTCAGATTGGCTTTTTCTACTATGGCTTGCCCTTGAGAATTATATGGAATGCTAAATTTGTGCAAAATGCCCCATTGTTTACAAAAGATAGCAAAGTTGGTACTAGTATAGGCGGGGCCATTGTCTGTTTTTAATTCCGAGGGCTTTCCCAGGCACGCAAATGACCGGATGCAGTGGTTAATGACATGTTTTGTGATCTCTCCTCTTTGCGGGGAGGCCATGATGAACCCTGAGTATGTGTCCACTGAAGCATGGATATATTTCCATGGTGCAAAAGGCGCATACTGGGTTACATCCATTTGCCAAATTTGGCAGGCTTTTATGCCTCTGGGATTTACTCCCATTGGCAGGGCAGGGGCTTGCTTGCTGCAAGTAGGCCATTGTTGAATAATTGCAGCAGCCTCTTGGGCAGTGATTTGGAATTCCTTCATAAGAGCCCTTTTATTTTGATGAAAATAGTTATGACTGTCCCAAGGGGTTAGGGGAGAAAGAGAGAAAGTGGATAGAATAGTAGCAGCAGATGCGGCTGAAGCTGCTGCGTTAGCTCTGTCATTTCCTACTTGTAATGGGCCAAGAAATAGTTTATGACTTCGTATATGAGCAACAAAGAAATGGTGGGAGCGGGTTGAGATGAATTGCTGAAGCAAAATGAATTTAGTAAGAAGGTCATTGTCCAGAGTGGGGGAGAGATATGCATCGGAGATATTCTTTACTATAAAAGTGACATAAAGACTGTCCAGAATTAAATTGAAAGGTTGATCAGGAAAATGTTGAAAGGCCAATATAGCAGCAGCAAGTTCTGCCCTTTGGGCAGTTTTATTGGAGGAGAAGGAGGCAGAAGGAGGAAGCTGTGTGCTAATAGAGAGTGGTAGATGGGGAAAGGATATGAGCACATCTTCTGCCACTGACAATTCATACACAGTGGATGGTATATGGGCAGCCTTGGGAGAGGGGCTAGCTGCTGGCCCATCTACTCGTTTCCCAAGGCTTCAGTTTTTGATCGACATTGATTAGCCCAATGATAGCCTTTCTTACATTTCGGGCAGACTGTTTTTGGTCGAACTTCTCTACTGGTGGAGGGCTTTGCTGCCCCCCCGCCGGGGGCTCAACATTGTGATTTAAAATGGCCAGGCTTCCCATAATTGTAACAATTACCAGATGGCTTATTACCTCTGGTGATAGCTGCAGCCATCGTTTCGGAAGTATATTGGTGTGTTCCCACCACCCTGCAGACTTATAGGAATTGGGCTAAAGTGGCATCTGGAGAATTAATCAAGGGAATAAGCAAGGTTTTACAGTCTGCATTAGCGTTCTCATATGCCAATTTAAGAAGAATTTCCTGCCGAGCCGCCTCATTTGTAATTTGCCTTTGTAGGGCTGTTTGGAGGCGTTCAATAAAATTGGCATAGGGTTTATTGGAAGTTTGTAGAATTTTTGCAAAAGATTGTGCAGAGGTATGAGGGTCATCCAAGCGAGAGAGAGCAAGCAGAGCGGCTTGTGCAGAAAGGTTAAGAGCATTAATAGGGCTATTATATTGAGCTGTGGGAGCAGCAAAGGCACCCTTTCCTGCCAGTTAAGGCAGGACAGGAAAGCACAGAAGGGAGAGCAAGAGAAGAAGAAGAGGGATTGGGTGAAGGGGGGTCAGGAGAAGGGGGGAGGTTTACTGACCTCATTTGCCTCCGGGGGGGCAGTCAGTTTAAGAGACACAGGCACCACAGCGGGGGGCAAGAGTTGTACAGCAGGATTCACATAGGGAGGGGGTCCAGAAAGGGGGCCAAGTAGGGGTTGCTCAAGAGTGGAGAGAGCTTCAAAAACCACCCTCCAATCAATTAATATAGAAGAAGGGGTCCTAGGACTTGTGTGAAGGTATTTTCCAATCTCCTTCCATACTGTAGTTTTGATACTGTCTTTAACCGGATAAGAAGGGCAGTGTTGCCAAATATATTCTAGGAGTTCCTCAATAGAGGTTTTTGTGAAGGGGGCATGAAGGGAGCCCCCCCTTTTAAAGATAAAATAATTTCATTTGGTCAATTCTCTGATTTCCTGAATGTAAGCTGCCTGCTCCTTAGAGGATCTACCAGCCATACTCACGAGGGATCCATTGTCGCCAGCAATTCAAGCGGATGGGGTGCACCAAGTCTATTCCAGATGATGAGAATGGGTGTGCCAAAGACATACCACTTTTGAGTAGATCACGCCGGGGTCACCAATTGTGGTGGTCTCTCATGAAAAGAAGACACAACACAAAATTGTCTCGGGATGAGAGCCCAGAGCAAACTCCAAAACCCTCTTTTATTAGAAGTAATCTTTGTTAACGTAGCAATTTTTGTTAACGTCCTACCACAAACGCATTACATCACACAAAATGCACTGATTATTTGCATAAGCACACAAAGCTGCAAAGTTTAAGTTTGCTACAGTTCTGGGTAAGAAATGGCAACAATTTGTCCTTGCTCCTTGCTTCGTGTTCCAGCCAACCACCAGAAGGCTCCGTTGTCCTAGCACGTACACAAAGAACAAAGAATCATAGTTCCCACAGAACTGGCAAATCCCACCACTGGCTAGCCCCATCTCATTCCATGTGGCCCCATGTGGCCCAGCAAGCTTGCCTGCCTTCAGAGTGGCTGAATCCCACACAGCATTCTCTCAGATGAGCTGCCCTGATCTGCCTGGGGGAGTGACTGCAAGGAACAAGGGCTGAATCCCAGCCTAGCTGCCTCTCATGTGACCCGGCCAGTTTGCCTGCCTTCTGAATTCATGCAGCACTCTCTGCATGACCCAGATGAGTGCCCAGCCTGGGTGAGCCTGCTAACAGCAAGGCCCGAATTCCGGCCTAGATACCTCCCACATTGCCTGCCTTCCCTGCTGCCTTCCCCTCTATCTCTAAGGCCCAGCAAGCTTGCCTGCTTTCCCCATGGTCTGTAATGGAAATGTGTTAACCTGGAATTATGCTGTTCGCTGAAAAAGATTTTTTCTTTTTCTGTAATATGTGAAAATTGAATAAAACTTTTTCAAAAAATAATAATAATTTGACAACACAAAAACATATTTTAATGAAGGTATATAATCAATCAGTCATTCAACCACCTTGATCACCATCACAATGATTTATTTATTCTTTTGTATACAAATGCATGGCATATAAAATATCCAAAATATTATTTTTCATCAGGACTATAAAACGACTTTCTTGTTATTTAGATAAAATGTAAAATTCTATTCCTGATTAATTTAATCTTTAAATGTTGCTTGTCAAATTTATTTATTTTGTATTTATAAATATTAATTCTGGACTCTTTTTTTCTAGTAAGATTTAGTAATAATTTCTAATAAATTTGTGTCTCTGAAGCTGAAAATTCTGCTGGTTCAAATCAAGATGCCAATATTTGTTGTAATTGTAAATATTGTCAATGAATGACAATGGACAAATGGTATTCATTTTTTAGAGAAAATAATTAAAAACCTATCATTATAATAATAATACTTTATTTGCGGTCACAGACCAAAACACAAATCATTGTCATCCAATACATGACCTCAAGTGAAAATCTGAACTGAAAATCCATCCAAATCTCTTGTAAATATTTAAGGTCTGGATCTTCTCATTTCATATGAGGTAAAATATTATTAATTTTTGGTTGTACCATAAGAAACAGATTAATGGAGAAATTCTAGACTAAATAAAGCTTAGATTCCAATGTTCTTAATTCCTAATATTCTTACACAATATATGCAAAATAGAACAAAGACCACTGGCGCTAAAAGACTTACATCAATCTCCTCAATTTTGCCTGGAAGATTCACAATAATAGAGAGAAGGAAGATTACAATTCTTCAAACATGTAGCTTGGTTGGTGTTTTATATTGATGAATGGTTCTACTGTATTTTCTATTGTTAAAATAATTGCTTTAGATCATGCGTTTCATGCACAAATTATTGATAAGATTTTCCCTCTACAAAATTGATCTTTGAGCATTGTCTATTGCAAAGACTTATTTTATTTAAGATGACATTGACAGGAGAACTGATATGAACTCTGGCAGATGCAATTCTGAAATGCCATTTGTAGCATTCACGATGCTCTCTGAGTACTAACCTGACATTTATAACTACTAAATAATGCAAAAAAGAATATTCCATGGTACATGGGAACCTTTTCACGTGGAGACATTGCAACTTCCAAATAATTATATGTTTCTTGTCAAACATTTATTTGATGAAGGAGAACAAACAATAAACATTTAATGGATTTTTTTTTTGCAAATTAGATTTGTGTAACCAGACAAGAAAAAAAAAATACCCATCAAAACCTCTTCAGTTAAGTTTTTTTCTTTAAGATTCATCAGAACAATGTCCCCTCCATAACTGTAAAAATTACAAATACATTTTTAAGCAATCATCAACATTTGTATTTTCTTTTACTTACTGAAAATATTTCCAAAAAAGTGTTTTTTTATTATTATCACTATAACTATAATACCATTGGTGTGCAGAATTTTTCAGAAAATGCAGAATATTGTTATTTAATTACTTATGAAAGCATTTTTTACTCCATGCTTGCATTTGCCTTTATTTTTCCCTTTGGTACCAAAACAACTGAGTTTATGCATTGCAAATCTTGGCTTTGTGTGAGAGAGTAGTCGCACATCTACTCTGCTGGAAGCACTATGAAACGTACAGAAAAAGGATAGCAAAGAAATTGAGACAATATAAAAATTTGGTCAGGAACATACAGTGCTTAAAGTTTAGCTAAAAGCAAAGATATAACAAGATATGTGAGAAAAGTTTTCATGAAAAAAAATGGATCTTGAAAAGGATCTCGTAGAGACATAAGAATATTTATCATTTTTCATTCTTAGATCACACAAGTAAGAAAGTAGCAAACATGGAGTTTAATTTAATTACTTGAACCCATTTCAATCAGTATTTTGTCCAGGATATGAACGTGAAACTGCATCAGTTGCTTTGATGGATGATACATTTGATGAGAAAAGTGCAATCCTGCTGGTTCATCTGAAATATCTTGGCAGCATTTCGTATTATCAGTCATGGTATCCTTCTTGGGTATCTACTGGAGTTTGGACTTGAGGTCGTTGTCCTACAGTGTCCTAATCTTTTCTGTTGAGATGTACCCAGAAAATGATGCTAGAAGACAATTGTTCACATCTTAATTAATTGACCTACAATATCAGGCTGCAAGGATATAATATCTCATCAGGCTATATTTTGTTTAGTTTTGAATTAGTATGCTGATCACATCTCTTTTTGCTTTTTGCTGTCTAATTCCAGGGAAACAATTAGCATCTTTGAATAATGGTCTGAATGACAAAGAATAAGCTAAAATTAAATCAAAACAGGATGAATGTGCTGTTTGATAAAAAAAAAAAATCTAGATTCAAGAATAGAGGTAAGGTTGGTGTAGATATGATTACATTCCATTTCAAAAATGAGGTTCATATTTGGCATAACTGCAATAAGTTGTACTTAATAACAATTATCTGTGCCTTGGTTACATACCATATTAATCATTGTGATGTGTTTTATTTGTAAATTCCCATGCATTGACAATTGGTGCAATACACAAGAGCCAATTTGCTAACTAGTGTAGGCTACATAGATCTCGTAAGCCTATTGTTAGGGATAACATTGTTTTACCCTAACTGGTTTAGGTAAATAATAATATGTAATCATAGTTTGTATGTTAAAGTGTCTGCAACTTTAACTGTGGGATAGTAATTAAGGGAGTGGTTGTGAAAGCACTTTAAAAGAAGCAAGGCTGCAGCTTGCTCTCTCTCTGGCTTTGAAGTTCCTGATTACTGCAAGGACACAAGAATGCATTGCTCGAACGGGAGAGAAAACAAAGGACAGACTTGTAAGTGTGTTGACATAGGGTATTCAACACGGACTTTGCTAACTGAATATCCCTGAATGGACTGACTAAATGATACATGACTATTGGACTGTTATTTTGACTATGCTATGAACTCATAATGGAATAAACTATATATTTGATAGCACAAGCGTATCTGTCATTTTTACTGTATGTTAGTAAACATGCAAGCTTAGCTCACTCATTTATCTGTGTGCCTATCTGACTAAGCTGCACATTCTGTTTAGCTTGTCTCCCTAACCCTGGTTGGGGAAACCAGGCTTAACACTGGTTATGGGCCCAGAGGCTGCAAAGTCAGTTTAACTAGGATAAAACAGATTTATGTAAAAGTGAGAGTTTGTGTTGTTATACATTACAGTAACAGACAGCTGTGTTTTATTAATTATAGTTTTATATCCATATAAGAAAACATGGCACAAGTCAATCTACAAAGTTTGTCCCTTATATCCAAGTTGGATGGAACAAACTATGTATCATGGTCTATGAAATGTAGTCTGCTTCTACGAAGAGAAGGTTTGTGGAACATAATTGAAAATCCACCAAACGTAGAAGAATGGGATCCAGAGGATGAGGAAGACAAATTAAAGATAGAAGAATTTATGCATAAAAATGAACAAGCAATTTGCATTATTGCTTTAACCTTAACTGATATGCAGCTTGTTTATATCCACGGAGAGAAATTAGCTGTTGGGTGTTGGCAGAAGCTGAAGAGGATTTATGTTCGAGATAACGTTGGTGCTCACATAAATCTAACACGGAAACTTTTCAGTACACATCTCCATAAGAATGGTGATATGCTGAGTCATTTGAAAACTATGCAAAGCATTTTTCAAGAACTGCACGAGAAAGAGCTTATTTTCTCTGAACTACATCAAGTCTGTATAATACTATCTTCCCTCGATGAAACCTATGATAACTATGTAACTTCACTTGAAATATTGCCAAAGGAAAGCCTAACTTTAACTGATATAACTGGCAGATTGATTGAAGAGGCCAGAAGAAGGCTTGAAAGAGACGAATTAAGGAGGCAGCAACCTCAAAAAGAAGATAATGAAACTCCTACTGCATATGCAATTAAAAAGTGTTTTAATTGTGGAGGAAGAGGACATTTGGCAAGATTTTGTAAAAAGGCAAAGTGCCAGAACGCTGGCCAGAATACTAAAAGTCATCAAAAGATAAATAAAAATTTAGAGTTAGCCATGTATACTAACGAAGCTGTAAAAAATAATTTATGGGTGGTTGGCAGTGGAGCATCTCATTGTATAACTAATGATAACAAACATTTTATTAAAATGTCCAAGAGTACACAGCAGATATCGTTAGCCAATGGCTGGAAACTGAAGGCTAAAGGTCAAGGTATAGCATATTGTTCTTTTATAAAAGAGAATGTAAAAATGTTATATGTACCACAACTTAAGTTTAATTTAATTTCAGTAAGAATTTTGGTTAAACTAGGATATGTAGTTACATTTAGGGGAGATAACTGCATAATTGAGAAAGAAGATAAGAAAATTACTGCATCTTTAAGAGGTGAATTATATGTGTTAAATGATGATGGTTTAAAGGTGGCTAACACAGTTTATGAAAATAAGAAACCTCATGATGAATGTGTTCACTTGTTACATCTAAGGCTAGGGCATTTAAATTTTAAAATGCTTAAGAAAACTGTTGAATTATCAAAGGGAATAAGTTTGAAACCTTGTAATAAGTATTTGCAATGTAATATCTGCAATCAAAGTAAGAGCAGGGTCACACCGGCTAATAGAGTTGATGGATTTACTACCAAAGAGCCTTTAGAAGTAGTATTTGCTGATTTAATAGGTCCAAAAAAACCAAGTGTAGGAGGAGCTCGTTACATACTAAGTATAATGGACCATTATTCTAGATATGGGTTTTGCTATTTAATGAAAAGCAAAACTGAAACATATCAAAATCTCTTTAATTGGATAAAATTTGCTGAAAGGAAAACTAAAAAGAAATTAGTAACTCTTATAACAGATAATGGTACAGAATTTACAAATAATAAATTCCAAAACAGACTAAGAATGTTAGGTATTCAACATAAAAAGTCTACACCATATAGGCCACAATATAATGCATTTATAGAGAGAAGAGGCCAAACATTACAATCAATGGCACAAACTATGATGTCTGATTCAGGATTACCTGACAATTAGTGGGGAGAAGCAATAATGTGTGGTAATCATATATTAAATAATGTTCTTAATTCAACAACAGGTGAATTACCATTCACACTGTGGCATGGTACAAAACCTGATTTAAGTTACATGCACACATTTGGAGCACCAGCATGGGTGCATATCCCTACACAACTTAGACACAACGGACAACATAGAGCTAAAAGATTATATTTTGTAGGATATACATCTAATCATAGATCTAATAGATTCTGGGAACCAGGTACATCTAAAGTTTACACCAGTGCTAGTGCAAAATTCCTAGAACATGTAGGATGGAATAGATAGAGCAAGATTTAAATAATGAAGTAATTGTTGAACCCTACAAAAGGCAGAAAGATCAGACTAGTTATAAGAAGAGTCCAATTAAAGAAGAAGTCCAAGAAGAACAAATAGGACCAGAACAAGAGGAAACAGTTGATCAGGAAGAGTTAGATAATCAAGAAGAGTTAGTTAATGAAAGTCCACCTGTAAGTCCTGTAATACCTAGACGTACTACACGTGTAACTAGACCACCTGATAGGTATCAAGCAAGTATAGTTTGCCAAGTAACTAAAGTTCCAACTAGTATAGATGAACTTAGGATGTATCCTGCTAAGGATCAGGAGAATTGGCAAAAGGCAATGAAAAAGGAACTGAATTCATTAAAGGTAATGAAAGTTTATGAAGATGCTAAATTACCTCCAGGAGTAAAATCCATTGGGTGCAAATGGATATTTAAAGTAAAAACTGGAAATGATGGGACTATTACCCATAAAGCTAGGTTAGTAGCTCAAGGATTTAATCAAACTACATTTGATTATGATGAAGTTTTTGCACCAAGTCTTAAAGCAACATCTTGAAGAGCAGCATTAGTGTGGGCAGCTAAGAAAAACTATGTTATTAACCATTTAGATGTAGAAACTGCTTATCTACATGCACCATTGCAGCACACTATATATTTAAGAAAACCAGTAGGTATAAAAGACAATAAAGTAAATAGTAATGATTGTTGGAAACTCAAAAAGAGTCTTTACGGGTTGAAACAATCTGGGTTTGAGTGGAACCAATATATTGTGAAAGAGTTAAACAATATAGGTTTTAAATCTGGTTTAGCAGATCCATGTGTGTTTAAAAGAGAAAATAATGGAACGGTGTCATTATTGTTATTATTTACAGATGATATTGCTTTGATAACTAAGACTAATAATGAAGCTAATGAAATTATATCATTATTAGCCAAAAAGATAAAATTAAAGCATTTAGGTGAAATTAAAAAATATCTAGGATTGACAATTAACAAAACAAAAAATGGTTTTAAGATATCTCAAGAAGATAAAATTTGCCAATTAATTAAAACGTTTAAAATGGAACTTTGTAAACCGGAAAAGACTCCAATGAGTCAGGAAGTTTGCCAAACTGATGATCAAAGTCCCAAATTTGATAAGTCCATATATCAATCTTTGATTGGCAGCTTATCTTATATAAGCAATTGGTCTAGGCCTGATATAGCTTATAGTGTAAATCAGCTGGCACGTTTTAATTCAGATCCACATCAATGTCATTGGCAATCATTAAAGAGAATTTTAAGATATCTTAAAGGAACACTGAACCATGCATTGTATATAGAACCAAAGGGTGATTTGAGTCTTAGTGCCTATGCAGATGCAAGTTTTGCAACTGATATAAACACTAGAAAATCAACATCTGGGATGGCTATATTATTTGGTAAGACACTAATAGGGTGGAGGTCAATCAGACAACAGCATATCAGCTTGTCCACGATGGAAGCGGAATTTTCATGTCTGTCATTATTATGCACTGACTTAATTTTGTACAAACAGTTATTATTAGACATGGGTGTAACTGTAAAAGATTCCATTATTGTGTACGAGGATAATCAAGCAGCTATAAAGTTAGCTACTAGTATTGCTGTAAAAACTAGATCAAAGTATACTGATTTAAGATACTTAAATGTTAGAGAATCTGTAAAAAATGGGTTAATTAAATTGGAATACTGCATGATGGAAGAAAACATTGCAGACCAATTTACAAAAGCTCAAGGAGTAACTAAGTTTAAAGAGAGTTGTAACAAATATGATTTAAAGATGTAAATAGTTATATTATTATATTCTAAAAGGGGAGAATGTTAGGGATAACATTGTTTTACCCTAACTGGTTAAATAATAATATGTAATCATAGTTTGTATGTTAAAGTGTCTGCAACTTTAACTGTGGGATAGTAATTAAGGGAGTGGTTGTGAAAGCACTTTAAAGAAGCAAGGCTGCAGCTTGCTCTCTCTCTGGCTTTGAAGTTCCTGATTACTGCAAGGACACAAGAATGCATTGCTCGAACGGGAGAGAAAACAAAGGACAGACTTGTAAGTGTATTGACATAGGGTATTCAACACGGACTTTGCTAACTGAATATCCCTGAATGGACTGACTAAATGATACATGACTATTGGACTGTTATTTTGACTATGCTATGAACTCATAATGGAATAAACTATATTTTTGATAACACAAGCGTATCTGTTATTTTTACTGTATGTTAGTAAACATGCAAGCTTAGCTCACTCATTTATCTGTGTGCCTATCTGACTAAGCTGCACATTCTGTTTAGCTTGTCTCCCTAACCCTGGTTGGGGAAACCAGGCTTAACACCTATAATGATATATCTTGACTGATTTTCAGTTCCATACTGGGTACAATTTAAATGACTAGTATTTAAATCCTAAAGATGTTTACGAATGGCTGCCTCTCCTGCTATGAATTTTTCTGGTTCCTTACAGAAGCAGAAAGGGATGTTTTTATTTTTGAATTCGCCTACTACCAGAAGCTTGCATTTTTCTCTGTACTTCCAGGCCATGAACCATTCCTTTCAAAGAAGGAACAACCAATTTCCCAGTATTTATGAAAACAGTATGTTAGGATAACATTGTTTACCCTAACTGGTTTAGGTAAAATAATAAATATGTTATCATGGTTTATTAGTTAAAGTGTCTGCAACTTTAACTGTAGGAATGTAATTAAGGGAGTGGTTGTGAAAGCGCCATAAAAGAAGCAAGGAACATCAGCTTGCTCTCTCTGATTTGATGATCCCTAATTACTGGATGAAGACTGCGTTTTTCCTTACTCGAACGGGAGAGAGAAAGGACTGTTGATTTATTGTAAGTGAACTGACATAGGATATTCTACACGGACTTTGCTAATTGAATATCCTTGAATGGACTGACTAAAATGATACATGACTAATGGATTGTTATTTTGACTATGCTATAACTCTAAATGGAATAAACTATATTTTTGATAACACAAGCGTATCTGTTATTTTTACTGTATGTTAACAAACATACAAACTTATCTCACTCATTTATCTGTGTGCCTATCTGACTAACGCTGCACATTCTGTTTAGCTTGTCTCCTTAACCCTGGTTGGGGAACCCAGGCTTAACACTGGTTATGGGCCCAGAGGCTGCAAAGTCAGTTTAACTAGGATAAAACAGATTTATGTAAAAAGTGAGAGTTTGTGTTGTTACACATTACAGTAAACAGACAGCTGTGTTTTATTAATTATAGTTTTATATTCATATAAGAAAACATGGCACAAGTCAATCTACAAAGTTTGTCCCTTATATCCAAGTTGGATGGAACAAACTATGTATCGTGGTCTATGAAATGTAGTCTACTTCTATGAAGAGAAGGTCTGTGGAACATAATAGAAAATCCACGAAACATCAAGGAATGGGATCCAGAGGATGATGAAGATAGATTAAAGATAAAAGATTTTATGCATAAAAATGAACAAGCTATTTGCATAATAGGATTAACATTAACTGACCAGCAATTTGTTCATATCCGTGGAGAGCAAACAGCTGTTGGGTGTTGGCAGAAGCTGAAGAGGATTTATGTCCGAGATAACGTTGGTGCTCACGTAAATCTAATACGGAAGCTTTTCAGGACGCATCTCCAGAAGAATGGTGATATGCTTAGTCATTTGAATTCTATAAAAAACATTTTTCAAGAACTGCACGAGAAAGAGCTTATTTTCTCTGAACTAACCAAGTCTACAAAATTCTATCATCACTAAATGAAAGTTATGATAACTACGTCACTTCCCTTGAAATTTTGCCTAAGGAAAGTCTAACTTTAACTGATATAATTGGCAGATTGATTGAAGAGGCCAGAAGAAGACTTGAAAGAGATCAGTTAAGGAGGGAGCAACCACAAAAAGAAGATAATGAATCTCCTACTGCATACGCAATTAAAAAGTGTTTTAATTGTGGAGGAAGAGGACATTTGGCAAGATTTTGTAAAAAAGCAAAGTGCCAGAACGCTGGCAAGAATACTAAAAGTCATCAAAAGATAAATAAAAATTTAGAGTTAGCCATGTATATTAAGGGAGCTGTAAAAAATAATTTATGGGTGGTTGACAGTGGAGCATCCCACTGTATAACAAATGATAACAAAAATTTTATTAAAATGTCCAAGAGTACACAGCAGATATCGTTAGCCAATGGCTGGAAACTGAAAGCTAAAGGTCAAAGTATAGCATATTGTTCTTTCATAAAAGAGAATGTAAAAATGTTATATGTACCACAACTTAAGTTTAATTTAATTTCAGTTAGAATTTTGGTTAAACTAGGATATGTAGTAATTTAGGGGAGATAACTGCATAATTGAAAAAGATGATAAGAATTACTGCATCTTTAAGAGGTGAATTATATGTGTTAAATGATTATGGTTTAGAGGTGGCTAACATGGTTTATGATAATAAGAAACCTCATGATGAATGTATTCACTTGTTACACCGATGGCTAGGGCATTTAAATTTTAAAATGCTTAAGTGAACTATTCACCTATCTAAAGGAATAAGTTTGAAACCTTCTAATAAGTATTTGCAATGTTTTGCTTGTAATCAAAGCAAAAGCAAGGTCATACCGGCAAATAGAGTTGATGGATTTACTACCAAAGAGCCTTTAGAGGTAGTATTTGCTGATTTAATAGGTCCGAAAAAACCAAGTGTAGGAGGAGCTCGATACATACTAAGTATAATGGACCACTATTCTAGATATGGGTTTTGCTATTTAATGAAGAGCAAAACTGAAACGTATCTAAATCTCTTTAATTGGTTTAAATTTTCAGAAAGAAAAACTAAAAAGAAATTAGTAACTCTTATAACAGATAATGGTGCGGAATTTACAAATAATAAATTCCAGAATAGACTTAGAATGTTAGGTATTAAACATAAAAAGTCTGCACCATATAGACCACAACATAATGCCTTTATAGAGAGACGAGGCCAAACACTACAATCAATGGCACGTACTATGTTGTCTGATTCAGGATTACCTGACAATTTGTGGGGAGAAGCAATAATGTGTGGTAATCATATATTGAATAATGTGGTTAATTCAACAACAGGTGAATTACCATTCACACTGTGGCATGGTACAAAACCTGATTTAAGTTACATACACACATTTGGAGCACCAGCATGGGTGCATATCCCTTCACAACTCAGACACAAAGGACATCATAGAGCTAAAAGATTATTTTTTGTAGGATATGAATCTAATCACAGATCTTATAGATTCTGGGAACCAGGTACATCTAGAGTTTGCACCAGTGCTAGTGCAAAATTCCTAGAACATGTAGGATGGAATAGATTAGAGCAAGATTTAACTAATGAAGTAATTATTGAACCCTACAAAAGGCAAAAAAAATCAGACTAGTTATAAGAAGAGTCCAATTAAAGAAGAAGTCCACGAAGAGCAAATAGGACCAGAACAAGAGGAAACAGTTGATCAGGAAGAGTTAGATAATCAAGAACAGTTAATAAATGAAAATCCACCTGAAAGTCCTGTAATACCTAGACGTACTACACGTGTAACTAGACCACCTGATATGTATCAAGCAAGTATAGTTTGCCAAGTAACTAAAGTTCTAACTAGTGTAGATGAACTTAAGATGTATCCTGCTCAGGATCAGGAGAATTGGCAAAAGGCAATGGAAAAAGAACTAAATTTATTAAAGGTAATGAAAGTATATGAAGATGCTAAATTACCTCCAGGAGAAAAATCCATTGGGTGCAAAGGGATATTTAAAGTAAAAACTGGAAATGATGGGACTGTTACCCACAAAGCTAGGTTGGTAGCTCAAAGATTTAATCAAACTGCATCTGATTACGATGAAGTTTTCGCACCAAGTCTTAAAGCAACATCTTTAAGAGCAGCATTAGTGTGGGCAGCTAAGAAAAACTATGTCATTAACCATTTAGATGTAGAAACTGCTTATTTGCATGCACCATTGCAGCAGACTATATATTTAAAAAAGCCAGTTATTTTAAAAGACAATAAAGTAAATAGTAATGATTGTTGGAAACTCAAAAAGAGTCTTTACGGGTTGAAACAATCTGGCTTTGAGTGGAACCCATATATTGTGAAAGAATTAAACAATATAGGATTTAAATCTGGTTTAGCAGATCCATGTGTGTTTAAAAGAGAAAATAATGGAACGGTGTCATTATTGTTATTATTTACAGATGATATTGCTTTGATAACTAAGACTAATAATGAAGCTAATGAGATTATATCATTATTAGCTAAAAAGATAAAATTAAAGCATTTAGGTGAAATTAAAAATTATCTAGGATTGACATTTAACAAAACAAAAAATGGATTTGAGATATCTCAAGAAGATAAAATTTGCCAATTAATTAAAACGTACAAAATGGAACTTTGTAAACCGGCAAAGACTCCAATGAGTCAGGAGGTTTGCCAAACTGATGATCAAAGTCCCAAATTTGATAAGTCCATATATCAATCTTTGATTGGTAGCTTATCATATATAAGCAATTGGTCAAGGCCAGATATAGCTTATAGTGTTAATCAGCTGGCACGTTTTAATTCCGATCCACATCAATGTCATTGGCAATCATTAAAGAGAATTTTAAGATATCTTAAAGGAACAATGAACCATGCATTGTATATAGAACCAAAGGGTGATTTGAGTCTTAGTGCCTATGCAGATGCAAGTTTTGCAACTGACATAAACACTAGAAAATCAACATCTGGGATGGCTATATTATTTGGTAAGACACTAATAGGGTGGAGGTCAATCAGACAACAGCATATCAGCTTGTCCACGATGGAAGTGGAATTTTCATGTCTGTCATTACTATGCACTGACTTAATTTTGTACAAACAGTTATTATTAAACATGGGTATAACTGTTAAAGATTCCATTATTGTGTACGAGGACAACCAAGCAGCCATAAAGTTGGCTACTAATATTGCTGTAAACACTAGATCAAAGTATACTGATTTAAGATACTTAAATGTTAGAGAATCTGTAAAGAATGGGCTCATTAAATTGGAATACTGCATGACGGAAGAAAACATTGCAGACCAATTTACAAAAGCTCAAGGAGTAATCAAGTTTAAAGAAAGTTGTAACTACTATAATTTAAAAGTGTAAATAGTTATATTATTATTATTACCTAAAAGGGGAGAATGTTAGGGATAACATTGTTTACCCTAACTGGTTTAGGTAAAATAATAAATATGTTATCATGGTTTATTAGTTAAAGTGTCTGCAACTTTAACTGTAGGAATGTAATTAAGGGAGTGGTTGTGAAAGCACCATAAAAGAAGCAAGGAACGTCAGCTTGCTCTTTCTGACTTGATGATCCCTAATGACTGGATGAAGACTGTGTTTTTCCTGACTCGGGAGAGAGAAAGGACTGTTGATTTATTGTAAGTGAACTGACATAGGATATTCTACACGGACTTTGCTAATTGAATATCCTTGAATGGACTGACTAAAATGATACATGACTAATGGACTGTTATTTTGACTATGCTATAACTCTAAATGGAATAAATTATATTTTTGATAACACAAGCGTATCTGTTATTTTTACTGTATGTTAACAAACATACAAACTTATCTCATTCATTTACCTGTGTGCCTATCTGACTAACGCTGTACATTCTGTTTAGCTTGTCTCCTTAACCCTGGTTGGGGAGCCCAGGCTTAACACAGTATAGCCTCTTTTAAACATTTTTTTTTTAATTTTTAGTTTGATTGATTTTACATTTAATGCAATTATTTTAGTTAATTAAAGTACTGTTATAATCCAGAAGCATTACAAATATATATATATATATATATATTGAATGCCAGACATATATATATATATATATATATATATATATATATATATATATATATATATATATGCTTTGAAAGTTGTAGCAACGTTTCAGCAGAATCTCATTTGCCATCATCAGGCTTCTGTATGGTGTTTGTCTGTGAGCCAGACTTTTACAGTGGTTTCAGATTTAAATTTGGGGCAGCCTATTGCTGTGTCAGAATGGTTTTTTCTTCCTCCTGATTGGTTGAGAGTCTTGGTCTGTGTTTATTGGTCTTGGAGTTTGCTGTGTTCTGCTACTAATATCTTCTGTCTGTTTTTTTGGGGGGGGGGGCTCTTTTTGTATCTTGATTGGCTGGCAACATTGTGTTACTTTATTGGAGGCCTTTAGTGCAGCTTGGCTTCGGGTAAATGGACGGCTATCATTAGTTAGGAAGCTGGGTTTCATCTGGGTGCCTGGTTGGGGTGTATTTGAGCTGGAGGTATCAGGGGGGATCTGTTTGTGCCCAGGTGTTTGCCTGGCTTGTGGTGTGGAGATTTTTTTGTTTGTGAGTGCAGACTTCCAAATGATTGAGAGCCTGGTGGAATCATCTCTTCTGTTCATGCTTTCTGGTCTTTTTTCAATCTCTATGGCTTCTCTGATGATTCTGTGGCTGGGATTTTCTATAGTGGCTAGGGTTTTGGTGCCATTGAAGTTGATGTTATGACCTGTGGCTTCCATGTGTTGGACGAGTGAGGAAGTGTGTTCCAGCTTTTTGACTGCATTTTTGTGTTCATCCAGGCGGGTGCTTATTCTTCTATTGGTCTGTCCAATGTATGTGGCCGGGCATGATGCACAGGGGACTTCATATATGCCTTGGTTTTCCAGGTCAATTTTGTCTTTGGGGTTCCTGAGGATGGCTGCTATTTTTCTGTCTGTTTTGAAGGCAGTCTTGATGTGGTGTCTGTATAGAATCTTACTAATTTTGTCTGTAGTGCCTCTTATGTAGGGCAGGACAGCTGTTCCACAGGTCTGTTCATCTTCTGGGTCTCTATTATGTCTCAGTGTGTTTTTGTGGATCAAGTTGGTGATATTGCTTTTGTGGAAGGCGTTGGCTATCAATATTTTAGTCAGGGTGCATAGTTCAGTCTTAATGTGTGTCTTGTCTGCCAGGTGTTTGGTTCTAGTAATTAGTGTTTTAGCCACGGAGTTTATCTGTGCTGGGTGGTGGTGGGATTGGGCGTTGAGGTAGTGGTTGGTGTGTGTTTTCTTCTGGTATATGGTGTGTCCTAGTGTGCCATCTGTTTTCTTGTAGATTAGTACATCTAGGAATGGTAGTTGTTTGTTTGTTTCTGTTTCCATGGTGAACTTGATTTTGGGGTGTGCGCTGTTTAGGTGTGTTAGGAAGTTGTTTAGGTTTTCTTGTCCATGGGGCCAAATCACGAATGTGTCATCGATATATCTTAACCATAGTTTGGGTTTGAGTATGGCATTGGCCAGGGCTCTGGATTCGAATTCTTCCATGAACAGGTTTGCAATGACAGGTGACAGTGGTGATCCCATGGGGGCTCCTTCAATTTGTTTGTATCTTTGTCCTTTGTATATGAAATATGTGTTGGTTAAGCAGTGTTCTGTTAGTTCCATGAGGTGTTTAGCTGGTTGGTATTTATTAAGATACAAAAAGAGCCCCCCCCCCCCAAAAAAACAGACAGAGATATTAGTAGCAGAACACAGCAAACTCCAAGACCAATAAACACAGACCAAGACTCTCAACCAATCAGGAGGAAGAAAAAACCATTCTGACACAGCAATAGGCTGCCCCAAATTTAAATCTGAAATCACTGTAAAAGTCTGGCTCACAGACAAACACCATACAGAAGCCTGATGGTGGCAGATGAGATTCTGCTGAAACGTTGCTACAACTTTAAAAGCACCACTATTATGACGTGGGAAAATACCTGAACAAAGCTGAATGCCAGATATATCTATATATCTATATCTATATCTATATCTATATCTATATCTATATCTATATCTATATCTATATCTATATCTATATCTATATCTATATCTATATCTATCTATATCTATATCTATATCTATATCTATATCTATATCTATATCTATATCTATATCTATATCTATATCTATATCTATATCTATATCTATCTATCTATCTATCTATCTATCTATCTATCTATCTATCTATCTATCTATCTATACCCAATGTAGATAAAAGAACAAGAAAAAAATGCAACCATTCTTCCAAGCATCAAATATTGTCATACAATATATACAAGCTAAAATTAGCTTTCAAAGTTCCAGTAGAATTATTCTGTCTTGATAAATTTTGGAATGAGGCTGGATAGCCATTAATGTAATTTCTGAAGCACAACCTAGAAACACCATCATCAGGTTCCCTTTGATCTTACCACCAATTGATACTGACAGCATTCTCATGCAAGATTCTTAAGTATGTGTCTAGTCTGGATAGCTTAACCCTACAATTTGCAATTTATAATTTTAGAAAAAGCCTAATCAGAAAAACAACATAAACAAAATAAATATATTTGCATGGTTATTCATATTTAAAATTTTACTTTTCTTTCTTGACTGGCTTTGTAAAAAAAGAAACTGGGAAGTTACAGGAAATCAAATTACTTTTCACATGCTTTTAGGTGGTCATTATCCCCACCCCATTCCCTGAAAAAACAAAATATATTTGATTACATAGCTGTTGTATTAAGACATTAAGGTTCATGCCATCATTCGAAATAGTTCCAGTGAGGTATAATAACTTTATCTCAGCAGGAAGTAAATGTTTCATAGCTTTCTAAAAATGGAAAATATTCCAAATCAACAATTATTCTGTTAATGTGTGAATGCAATGTGCACCTTGAAGATACATTATGACGATAGCACTAAAAACTTGTTTAGGATATTAAGCTGTTTATGGGTATTTTCAGGTTTGATAAACAAATTGTTGAACATGCTGGTTTGTATTGTTATTGGCAAAAGACCAGATCCCACTAGGATTCCCTGTCAGGGAATCAGATAACCACACTTTCTGTGAAACCAATGTGAAAGAAAAAATGTTATAGTTTATATTTTCACAATGTTGCCTTGATGAATGAACTTAAAAGTTAATGGCCCATCTGCTAGAATATATGTTGTCTTCACTAAAAATATTCTGTGATTCTATGGAAAACTGCTTCAAGTTGCAAATATATCAAAGACTTCAAAGAAGTTTGAAGGACCCATCTGTGATGAAAGTCAGGGGAAGGAGGGGCAAATAGTTGGGGACATCCTGTAATGATATTGAAAGTCAGGAAGTGATAGAAGGCTAATCAAATGCTGGAAGTATAAAGAAACTCATATTAGCTCTCTTCCCTTATGTTACCTTGGATAACCTTTAATTTTTCCTAATGTGCCTAAAGTATGCAAAAAGACTCATCCCTTGCACTAGCACAAAAGTTATTGCAATCAAAGATGGTCTGTCAAACCTAGTACTAGAACTTGAAGTTTGGTTTCAGTGTCATTTTTAGATTATTAATACTTGCACAAATACTTTCATAATGATCAGTTATTGGCTACAATCAGTATTGCATATATCTGAGTAATATAATATCAGTGTCATGCAAAATCTTTGAGTTTCCTTGGGATGCAGTGCAAACAGTGTAGATAATATTGTTTTTACTTGATCAATGATAAAACAAGATAATTTCTTACCAAATAACTTATTTATTATGATTTGAATAAGTGAGTTAAATTGGTTGTATATAGCTTTTGATTGTACAAAACTAGAATTAACTCATAAACTTTATTATTATGAAGCCTTAGTTGAATAGTTATGAAATAAGCTATATTATATACAGAAGTTCATGTAATAGGCTTTTGGTATGCTTATAAAATAATAATTCAGAACTTCATGTAATAGGCTTTTGGTATGCTTATAAAATAATAATTCTCAGAATAATCTACATAAAGCAAGATATACATACCATTCATATGATGCTTCTTCTATGCTGCCAAAACTCTGCGTTATGATACTCACAGTATTTGATTCTGAGTCTGCTTTATATAAACATATTTGTGAAGAATAAAATATGTGCTACCAGTTGGTTGGCTGTTTTTTGTTCATTATGGAAACCTTTGTTCAGAATTCAGTATGATGATAATAATAAGATCTCTAGTTTCCTATGGCTATCCTACCCATTCAGTACCAAATATTTTTTTTAATATGGAGTACTTAGACAATGAGCAATAGATAAATCATTTGACATAATGGAAATCTAATGGGCTTGTCAGTTATGAAATCATGGATGATGTGATTGATGATAGGCTCAAGCTTTATAAATGAAAAATTCTTTGTTTGCCAGCATTTTGATTATTGTTATCATTCAACACTTATGAGATAAACCACAATTAGACAGTGAATAGGAATAGAGATGTTCACATTTTTCACTATGTGGAAAGAAATTTTATAATATCTCAAAAGGAGAACTAATACTAATGGATTATAAACTATGGGAATGGTAGTAGTTAGTGGTGATAGATTTCACTCAGTGAAAATATTTGATCAGAGGCCAAACCACAGTTATTGTTCTGTCCCTAATTAGCATTCTTGAGATCCCCGCACTTTGATTGGCCAAAGCGCGGGGCACTCTGATTGGTCAGGCGAGCCGCGCCGATTGGCTCGCTAAGAATCTCCCGCGATTGGTCCATTCGAATCGCGGGAGATTCAAAGCGGTGAAATTGGCCGCGGCCACCGTGGCTGAAAGAATAAAAGCCGCGAACCTTTTGCGAAGAGCCAGTTCGGTTCCTACTTTAATAAAAGAGCATGATTTGAAGTCACCGACTCCTGGCATCATTTCGCGGACACAACACTGGCGACGAGGATGGGATCCAGACCCTGAACCGAACCACGTGTCCGACGGAAGCCAGACGAACCACCATGATGGTGAAAATCGCACCCCCCGCACCCTTCAACCGCGCCACCGAGGACTGGGAATTGTACTCCGACCGATTCCGCATGTTCCTCGAGTGCAGCGACCTGAAGGACGCCACCGGCCCCATGAAGCGCGCCGTCTTCCTGACCCACTGCGGGACTGAGGTATTCAAGATGACCAAGGCGCTTGCCAAACCCGCCGATGCGACCGCGATGGACTGGGACGTCCTCGAACCAATACTTCGGCAGCACTACGCTCCAGAGGTACCCATCCTGATCCGACGCAATGAATTTTACCGTCGGGACCAACGGTCGGGTGAGAGCTTCAGCGACTTTGTCGCCGAGCTACGGTGCCTAGGGGGGCTCTGCGAATTCGACAACCTGAATGACGCCCTGCGAGACAGAATCATGCTTGGGTTGTGGGACCCCATCCTCCAGAGCCGGCTGATGGCCAAGGGCAACATCAGCCTAGCAGACACCCTCACCGCAGCCGCAGCCGCCGAAGCAACCCGAACATCCGCCGACCGCATGCGCAGACCGAACACTGGGGACCGCAGCAGAAACAACAACCCTGCGAGGTCGGCCAAGGCCCAACCCAAGACGACCACCCACCAGGGCGACTTCCACTCGGCATCAGGCACTTCCGATGACGAGGAGGACATCCATCGCCTCCAGACAGGCTGCAACCCACGGAACTGGCGGGGTCGTAAGTCGAGGACCAACTGTGCCGGTTGCGGCGGCGACCACCCCAGGTCGGAATGCCGGTTTTTCGAATCGATCTGCCAGCATTGCGACAAGAAGGGACACATCGCCCGTGTCTGCTGCCTAAAAAAGAACCGCAGCCCGGCACGATGGTACCAGAGCGACCGGAGGAGAGAGAACACACCACCCCGGACCAGAGATCGCCCCTCGGACAACAGATGGGACCGGAACGGACGATCCCTGTGAAGCGGCGATAACTGGCGAAGAGAGGAGACCCATCAGACGGTCACCATCGGCCACACCATAACCAATGATGCCCGGAAGGTCCACGTGGAGGTAGGCATCGAGGGCGAGGCATGCAAAATGGAGGTGGACTTTGGGTCCTACCTCTCCATGATAGCATGGCATGAAATAAAGCGCTTGGTGCCTACCATCCAAAAGAGGAACCTAGACAGCCAGAGACTCATCGTAAAGGACTACCAGGGAAACCACATCCCGGTAGTTGGAACCAAACACTTCAACATCACATATAAAGGGCACACCGAAAGGCTTCCCCTGACAATCGTCGACCGCGACCGCCCAAGCCTACTGGGACTGCAATGGTTTGCCCCGCTCGGCATCACAGTCACGGGAGTCGACCACGTCACCGACGACAGCTGGGAGCAGCAACTGGCCCGGGAATTCCAAGAGGTCTTCGACGGAAACCTAGGCAAGTACCGAGGGCCCCTTATATCATTCAGCCTAGACCCAAACGTCCCCCCAAAACGCCTGAAACCAAGGCGGGTGCCATTCGCACTTAAACCCAAGATAGACGAGCAAATTGACAAGCTCGTCAAGCAAGGGGTCCTACAGCCCATAGACCACGTCCAGTGGGAGACCCCCATAGTCACCCCAATCAAGCCCGATGGGTCGGTGAGGATCTGTGGGGACTATAAGGCCACCCTAAATGGCGCGCTACAACATAGCACCTACCCCATCCCAGTAGTGCAACACCTACTGCACTCACTGGGAGGGGGCAAGGTTTTCGCCAAGCTCGACCTCGCCCAGGCATACCAACAGTTGCCAGTCGACGAGCAAACGGCAGAAGCACAAACCATAGTCACCCACCGGGGAGCATTTAAATGGAATCAACTCCAATTCGGAGTCAGCGTGGCACCGGGAATATTCCAAAGCCTAATGGAAAGACTATTGCAAGGCATCAAGGGGGTGGTGCCTTACTTCGACGACGTCCTAGTATCGGCAACCAACCAAGCCGAACTAGAAGGTCGCCTACGGGAGGTCCTAACCAAATTCAAAGAGACCGGGCTCAAAGTCAAGAGGGAGAAATGCCAATTATACACGGAACGGGTAGAATTCCCAGGATACCTCCTAGACCGTCACGGCATTCACCCCACAAACCAAAAAATCAAGGCCATCAAAGAAGCCCCCACACCCAAGTCGAAGACGGAACTACAGGCATTCCTGGGGCTACTTAACTTTTACAATGTTTTCCTGCCCCAAAAGGCATCATTTCGCGGACACAACAGTTATCATGAATAGAACACAATTGAATGACAAATAATTTCTGGAAGTAAAAGAAACCTACATCTCCAATCCAATGTAGAAACTATGGCCTGCAACCTCATCAAGGAACTCTCAATGATCTAACTAAGAAAGGTCAAATTACAAAAGAAAAGCAGTGATGGATGAAAAGCAGTGGACTCAAACTTCTATACTTCTAGAGACACTTCAAATACACAAGCCCAAAATGCCTCTTTGTTTAATGGTATCATTACCAGGGACCTCAACCTAAAACCATTACCAAGGAATTAACAAAATCTTGACCATCTTCGATAAGGCATATCAATTGGGTTGTAGGCTTAACCATTCTTCATAAATGCTTTTCAATACTAGATAAGGAGATATATGACATCCATCAATTATTGTTTAAAAAAAAGCTTTGTGCCAGTTCATAATACTAGATGAACATAGAATTAAATGGTTTTCAAGATGGTTGCACACATGGATGCTGCGGCTAGCCGCTCCTTCTTTCAGTGTGTAGTGTGTGTGATTCTTTGTGTGTTTTGATTCTTTCCTTGATTGAATCCTTGATTGAATAGATGCAAGGGGCATCTATAGTCAGCAAATTAGACAAATTATACTGAAATGGGAAAAGTCTATTATGGATGATTTTATACATTCTCATAACATACCCAAGGAGGCAGCTAGGACCCTGGGGAGCCATGGATCACTATCCCTGTAGGAAGGAGAAAGAGGTGGAGAAAGAGGAACAAGAAGGGGAAGAGAGGATGCCATGCTGGGGTTTTCTTTAAGCTGAGTAAGTTTCCACACAAGCCTTCAATTCGAAGTATATTGCTTACCAGTACAAGATCTCTGACTAACAAAATGAATGAATTAAGGGTAAAGATAACAATGACTAAATTCATCAAGAATTGCTGTGTTTTGCTAATCACAGAAACTTGGCTTCGTTCACTCATTCCAGATGCAGCTGTTGAGCTGGAAGGCTACATAGCTCACTGGCAGGACAGGAGTAGAGATTCTGGCAAGATTCTGGCAAAAGGGGGAGGTTTAAGCCTTTATGTGAACAAAAGCTGGTGTATCAATACAAAGACTTAGACAGCCACTGCTCCATGGATCTGGAATATATGATTCTTAAATGTAGATCCCTATATCTTCCATAGGAATTCAGCGTGGTTTTGATTACTGCAGTCTATCTCCCACCTGATGCCAACACTACCATAGCTTTGGGATTCTTGCATAACATTGTTAGTAATCAGCAGAATAAGTATCCTGATGCTGTGCATATCATAGCGGGGGACTTTAATCAAGCTGATTTAAAAGCAGTGCTCCCTAAATTCTATCAACATGTTAAGTATGCTACTAGAGGAGCAAACATATTGGACAAAGTATATACCAACATCAAACATGGCTATAAGCAGAGGTGGTATTCAGGAGGTTCTTACCAGTTCTGGAGAACCAACAGCAAAAATTTTGAGTAGTTTGGAGAATCTGCAAATACTACCTCTGACTGGCCCTACCCCCATCTATTCTCTGCCTTCTGAGTCCCAGCTGATTGGCTGGGTCTTATTTTGTTGTCCTTGCACAAGAGAACGGACCTGGAAAGCAGGATAGTGGGGTGGTGAGGAATGGGATTTTGCAGTATTCTTCCCCTTGGAGTGGGGTGGGAATGGAGATTTTGCAGTATCCTTCCCCTGCCACACTCACCAAGCCATGCCATGACCACCAAGCCATGCCACAGAACCCATAGTAAAAAAAAAATAAGGTTATACAATTACCACATTTGGGACAATCAGACCATATGTCACTGCTTTTATCACCAGCATACATCCCTCTTAAGAGACCAGCTCTGCCTATAATAAAGACAGGAAATCTTGGCCAGAAGATGCTTCAACAATTTCAGGATTGTTTTGAGAACAAAAATTGGGACATCTTTTACCACCCTGACCTAGAGAAGCACACTGCAACTGTTTTGTGCTATTTCAAAAACTGCACAGATACTATCACTGTGGATAAACATATTAGGATCTATCCCAATCAGAAACCCTGGATGAACAAGAAAGTCCAGTGCTTCTTGCATGACAGGACCAAGGCCTTTAGGTCCGGTAATGGGACAAGATAAAGTGTTCTAGAGCTAATCTGAAGAAAGTTATTCAGATGGCCAAACTGATTATAAGAGGAAGATTGAGGATAATTTTTATAGCAATAACATGAGGCAGGTGTGGTGAGGGATTCAACAAATTACCAACCATCAATTGACTAATGTTATCCCTGCTGCGGGGGATGCTTCACTGGCAGAGGAACTGAATCATTTCTTTGTTTGCTTTGAAGTGGAGACATCATAGACAGATAAAATATAACCACCAGCCAATTTTAGCCCCCACCTCATTGTGGAGGAACAGGAGGTGGGGAACATTTTGAGGGCTGTGGACCCTAGAAAGGCTGCTGGTCCTGACGGTATCTCTGGTTGAGTTCTTAAAGACTGCTGATCAGTTGGCTGGAGCTTTACCAGGATCTTCAATTGGTCTTTATCCTAGTCCACTATTCCATCTTGTTTGAAGGCTTCCACCATTGTTCCTCTGCCAAAGAAGTCCCTATCAATAACCTCAAAGATTATAGACCAGTGGCACTCACTTCTATCATCATGAAGTGCTTTGAGAAATTGGTCTGCCAGCACATCATTTCTGGTCTTCTGCAAACATTTGATAAACACCAGTTTGCATACAGAAGAAATAGATCTACAGAGGACGCTATATCCATCATTCTTCACACTGCTCTGACTCATCTAGAACAGTAGGGGGGCTATGTGAGGATGCTTTTTGTAGATTTTAGTTTTGCATTTAACACAATTCTTCCACATAGACTAGTGTCTAAACTTCTGGACCTTGGACTTTCTTATTCAATCTGCCTTTGGATTATGGACTTCCTGTATGGCCACTCACAGAGGGTCAGATTAGGTAATCATACCTCTTCAGCCCTTATTCTTAACACTGGTACACCACAGGGTTGCATGTTGAGTTTCTCAGTTTATACTCTTTATGTGCATGTTTGTGCATTCCCACTCATGCTAGTAATACTATTACTAAATTTGCAGATGATACAACAGGGTGGGACTCGTCTCCATGGGGGATGAGTCTGTCTACTGAGATGAGGTGGGCAGTTGCTTTCATGGTATGGAGGTAATAACTTTGTTCTTAACACCAATAAGACCAAGGAGCTTATAATGGACTATAGAAGGAACAGATTAGACATCCAGCCCTTGTTTATCAATGGAGGCCGAGTGGAGCAAGTGGCCAATTTTAAGTTTCTGGGTGGATCTGACCTGGGATGCTCACATTGCAGCACTGGTCAAAAGGGCCCAGCAGAGATTATACTACCTGAGACTTCTCAGAAAACAGCAACTGAATGAAAAACTGCTGGTGACCTACCGCTGCACCATAGAGAGTATCTTAAATTACTGCACCTCTGTATGGTTTTTCAATTGCACAGTGCAGATAGGAAAGCACTTCAGAGGGTTAACGTCATTGGCCAGAACATAATTAGTTGCCCTCTCCCTCTTTGGAAGAGCTTTATAGCTCCCGCTGCCTTAAGAAAGTTCAAAACATTTTCAAAGATCCATCTCATCCTGGGAACCTTTTTTTTGAACTATTACCATTTGGCAGATGGTACAGAATAATAAAACAAGGACAAATAGGCTGAAAAACAGCTTCTATCCCAGGGCAGTAACTCTTTTGAACTCTACTGTATAGTGCAGTGTTGGTGTAGTGTTGGGGCTTTTCAGTTCAATGTGTGAAGGATGTATGTTTGTGTTTATTTTCATGGTCATGATGTGCACTGAAGATGGTGTTTGATTTCATTGTACGAGGTGCAATGACAATAATATAAACTAAACTAAAGAGAAGCAAACCATAATCTTTATAACACAAAGCATTCTAACTTTGTAATTAGAACTTTTACAAACATATATTCTAATATTTTAAATTAACCATTTAACTTAGATTTTACATTGTTAGACTTTCTTCTTTTCAAAGATGTGAACCTGATTTGATTTCAGACACTTATTGTATATCAAGCAGGAGATGTATTTTCATTGATTAGATCAGATAAATTTATTTTTACTCAGAAGATATGACTGTCCCTGTATTTATAGGAGGAAATAGTACACACTTCACACTAAATAAAAATCAATTGGCTACAGGCAAAATTAAACAAAATAGAAAGTATGGGTCAACCTTTTTGTATGACAATGCATGCATAAAGCAATAAAGGTTGGATGTACGTAATAATCTTGTTAATGTAAGTCTAATTTACATCAGAATAAGTGTATCTACTCTCACAGACAACTAACTATATACTGTCTCCTAGATACAATTTAATTTTCAACTTCTACTTTCACTTCTACTCTTTTTTGAAAAGAATTACCCTGAAACAGGACTGATTAAAACCCAGACAAGGAGATTTAATAAAAGGTATATCCTTTCAAGTTCTGGTAAACATAGAACACCATATTTCCTATCTCCTGGCCATTATTTGTGGTGATAATAAGTGCCCCAAGTTGGAATGCAAATCCTTGATTGAACATTATCACTGCCATGGATACTTCATACTGTATTTTGGATTTTTAATCTCAGACTACGTAACCACTAGTTCAATTACTTTTGCAACATTCACAGAACTAATTTCTAATGTCTGAAATTTGACTGAAACCTATACTTGCTCTACCCTTCCTCATTCTCTTATATATTACTTTCTCATTTATACTGCAATTATGTGTTATCCAATGGGATAGCCTCAATAAATATAAATAGGAGTGCTACAAAAGTAGAGAAAATAATATCTATATAATATAATGTTTAAATAATATGTTATTTGGTTAATAGAGGTCAACTGCTGCAAAGGCAAGGTTGAAAGATATTTTTCAATAGATGAATAGAGATGTTTTTGACTTTGCAGAATGAAATCTGTATTCATGCTTTGGATTTTGTAGACCAGATGTATTTTTTAATATTTAATTTGACAATGTTTTATGGCTAAAGACAGAACAAAAAGGTTCCAATAAATAAACTCAAATAAATCTCTACAGAAAAGGCAGCTGAACTACAACCTGCTGTAAACTGTTTTCTTATAAGCCACTCCTGTCCTTTATCCTTTTTAGTTTTGTAACAAGAGTAGAATGTAAATGCAGCACACTTATGCTTCTCAAAGCATATGTATACAAAAGCACATGGTCACTGCTGGTAAGATTGGAAAGAATTATAGAAGTCATGCTATGCATTCCTTTTCCTCCATGATTTGTAAGACAACTGATGTATGGCTTTCAGGTTCCTCACAATTGATGAGAAGTTTGAATGACATATTCAAGTCAAAGCAAGAATATATTTACATTTCTTGTAAGAAGATCAGGGATGTTTTTTGAAGCCTTACATCCACTTACTTAGTTTATCTTACTTAGTTTATGAGCAGATATATTTATTAAAGAAATGTTTAAAATTTACTTTTTGACATCCAGTTCTAATATTTGAACCATTTATATCTTCTAGAAAAATGACAACTTATGTGCCTCTAAGGTTTCTCTCAATTATATTATTTTTTAAGCCTGGTACTGTAATTTGATAGATAACGATAGTACTCTAAAACAATAATAATAATTTTATTCCTGCATTTTAGGGATAAAGTTATATTTATGATTGACAATAGCAATTTTCTGAAACTCTGCTTTGAGTCAAGCACTTGTTATGGCTGAGTGTATTAAACTCCTTAACATTCAGTAGCTCTCCTCACAAATGATACAGTAATTCTTAAGAGGTTTATCCCAGCCAACATTGTTAAAATGTAAATAAAATAAATAATAGCTTTTCTTTTCAGACGTGAAGCTCATACAAACTTTTCTAAATGATGGCTTTTTATACAACTAAATAAAGTGACAGTTGGATATTGGTGTCATTTAGGAATGCTGTTAACTTCTGTTGTTAAAGTGCACCAGAAAATCCTCTGGGATATGAATTAGGTGGTTATGAATTATGGATAGAGAACTAAATGTCTGGTATCTAAGGCCCCTTAGTTATCCCAAAGATTAATAAAGAAAATTTTAAAGAAAATTTATTTAAGAAATGGGAAAGCTAAAGAGTGACAGAGTTCAAATATTCTTTAAAATATTATGAACACAGCCCATCTTAAAGAATGTTTGATCTAATGGGACTGCTTGCTGGAACTCTTGATGTCTGCTAGCATCATGTTACAAAATACAAAACTAGGTCCCATATTATATCATTTTAATTATACCTTCAATAAGATCATACTGATCTCAGCAAGTGCCCAGTGCCCAGCCCCTGTATCATCTGACATATAGTAAATATCTGGTGAGAGCATATATAATGTATAAGGAAAAAAAATCACTTCTAGGTATATTGTGGCGATTCAGTGAATCTTTATATGAGTTTACAAATGCTATTTGTAATCGGAACGTATCTGTTGTGAATGCATGATACCAATAAAGTTATCATTGAGCTTTAAGTCTAGTGCAGGGTTCTGGCCCTTCACTTCTGATTGGCTGTTAATGGCAGGATCGGATTGGCCCGTTCAGGAGCATCCGATTGGCCATTAACAGGCCATTCCCATTGGTTAACGGAGCTAGTGTTCCAGGTTCGCTATTGGTTAAGTAGTTAATGAGTTGCCTATATAAGTAAGGCTAGAGCAGCCCTTGAGCGGAGCTGTCACAATATGTAAATAAAGAGTTTTGAAGTTCACTGTTTCTCCCGGCTCGTCTCCATCATTCGCACCCATGCTCCAAACATAACACTGGTGACGAGGATGGGATTGGATGACATCAGAGCCAACTAAGCACGTGACTGAAGCATACAATGGCAAAACCATGTCCGGCGGCGCAATACCACCCGCTCCATTCAATCCAGCTCAAGAGGACTGGGAGTCTTACATGGATCGTTTCCAAATGTTTTTGGAAACGAATAATCTAAAGGATGCCACGGCCAGAAAGAAACGGGTGGTATTCCTGACGCACTGCGGGCCAATGGTATTCAAGATGGCTAAGGCATTAGCGAAACCAGCTGAAGTGAAGGCCATGGACTGGGATGTCCTCGAACCGCTACTAAGGGCCCACTATGCACCCACCGTTCCAACGCTCGTAAGATGACACGAGTTCTATCAACGGAACCAGCGAAAAGGAGAAAGCGTCACCAATTTCGTTGCAGATCTCCGGAACTTGGGAGGCCTTTGCGAATTCACCAACCTGGAGGAGGCCTTGAGAGACAGAGTAGTCCTCGGGCTAGACGCTCTAAATGTACAGAGCAAAATAATGGCAAAGGGCGACATCACCCTTAAAGACGCCATAGCTGAAACTACAGCAGCGGAGGCAACCAACAAATCGGCTGCCCAACTACGCCGAAATCGCACTCAAACCCACCAACCAGCTGGCAAAATTTCACCTAACGCAGAAGGGCAGCTCTCCACAGCCCACCATGAGGACCTCTCTTCATCATCAGACAGCGATGAAGAAGAGGTCCACCACCTGCGGACTGATCAGGAATGACACCCGAAGTCCCAGCAACTGTGCGCGGGCTGCGGGGCCAACCATTTTCGCTCCGATTGCAAATTCCGCAACGCACTCTGCCACGAGTGCGGGAAACGAGGCCACATCGGACGGGTCTGCAGAAGCCTCCTCGGACCCAGCCAGACCTCGAAAGGAACCAATCTCTGCCAATCAACAGGGAATCGCCCTGTAAGGCGAGAACCAGTAACCCACTCCTATGGAAACCGACACGTGAATCATCTATCGAGATGAGAAGAGGCTCACCAAACACTCACTATTGGCCATGCCTTTTCATTAGACGCTCAGAAAATTTGGGTCAACGTGAACATTGAAAATCAGCCCTGCCAGATGGAAGTAGACTCGGGATCGTCTCTTTCAATGGTCTCATGGAAGACCCTCAAGCAACTCATCCCCACTATCCGGCGCCAAGACCTTCAATTCCAACGGCTCGTGCTAAAAGACTACCAGGGGAACTAAATTCCAGTTGCAGGATCCAGTCGAGTCCAGGTTACATTCAAGAACCGCATGGCGTACTTACCCCTGACAGTGATCGATAAGGACCGGCCTAGCCTGTTGGGCCTACAGTGGTTCTTACCACTCGGCATCGAAGTGGCAAGCATTAACTGAATCGGCAGCAGTGACTGGGAGGAAGACCTCGCCCACGAATTCAAGGATGTCTTCAAGGAAAAGCTAGGTGAGTACAAGGGGACCCCGATATCCTTTAGCCTTAATCCAAAGATAGCTCCCATCCGCCTTAAGCCTCGTCGAGTTCTGTTCACTCTAAAACCGAAAATCAATGAGCAGCTTGATAAGTTGATTGCCCAGGGAGTTTTAAAGCCAATGGATCACTCCCCTTGGGAAACGCCGATTGTGACACCCATTAAGCTGGATGGCTCCATTAGAATTTGCGGGGACTACCGAGCCACCCTAAACCACGCCCTGCAACAGAACTCATATCTGGTGCCAGTGGTACAGCACCTTCTCCATTCCCGGAAAAGTCTTCGCTAAACTAGACTTAGCTCAGGCTTATCAGCAATTGCCGGTTGATGAAAAAACGGCACAGGCACAGACTATCGTAACACACCGAGGTGCTTTTAAGTGTACGCGGCTTCAATTTGGAGTCAGTGTAGCCCCAGGGATCTTTCAGAGCCTAATGGAGAGACTATTGCAGGGGATCAAGGGTGTTGTCCCCTATTTTGACGATGTGCTTATTGCTGCCCCCACTCAAAAAATCTTGCGGGAGCGTTTAAGATTGGTATTACAAAAATTCCAAGAAGCAGGCCTGAAAGTCAAAAAAAATAAAAAATAAATGCAAAATGTGTACCGATCGTGTTGAATTCTTAGGGTACCTAATTGACAGTCAGGGTATTCACCTTACTGACAGTAAATTAAGAGCAATAAAGAACGCTCCCAGGCCCCAGAACAAGACTGACCTCCAGGCTTCTTGGGCCTCATCAACTTCTATAATGTTTTCTTGCTGCACAAGGCGACTGTCGCTGAACCGTTACATCGTCTTTTAGATAAAAAAGCAATCTGGGTATGGGGTCACAAAGAAGAACAGGCATTCCGTAATGTAAAAAAACTACTGACTTCGGACGCCGTGCTGATGCAGTACAATGAGACTTTGCCAATAAACATAACCTGTGATGCATCGCCTTTTGGAGTGGGCGCCATTTTGAGCCATGTGTTACCTAACGGTAACGAAGCCCCTGTTGCTTACTTCTCAAAGACTCTCTCGAAAACCGAGCGAAATTACAGCCAAATCGATAAGGAAGCCCTTGTGATTGTATCAGCAGTTAAAAGATTTCATGAGTACATGTACGGCCGGGTTTTCACCATTGTAACTGACCACAAACCATTGCTGGGGATCATCGCTGGGGACAAGCCAACTCCCTACATACTTTCTCCCAGAATGACCCGCTGGTCAGAATTCTTGGCTGCCTACAATTATCGGCTACAATATTGTCCCAGTAAAGCCATTCCCCATGCTGACGCATATACCGCTCCCTGAAACTATCAACGATCCTGCACCAACGATGACAGCGTTGCAGATCGAGACACTCCACATGCCGCCATTGACTGCCCGTGACATCGCGATAGAAACAAAACGCGACCCCATCTTGGCGCGAGTCCTCATGTGCGTGGAATGCGGATGGCCATTGGACCAAGTACCAGATGACTTCGCACCATTCAAAAGTCGTCAAACAGAGTTGTTCTCGCAGAAGGGCTGTGTCATCTGGGGCGATAGATTCGTTATCCAGAACGACTCCAACAGATGCTGCTAAGAACCTTGCACGATGGCCACCCTGGCATCGTGCGCATGAAGCTACACGAAGCTACACGTGGTGGCCATGCATTGATAGACAAATCGAATCATGGGTTAAAACTTGCAAGAGATGCCAAGAAGTAAGCAACGCTCCACCAAAGGCAACCCCAACCGAATGGGAGATGCTGTGGGGACCCTGGTCCTGCATCCATCTGGACTTTGCTGGGCAGACCAAAGGCCACACGTTTCTCCTAACCGTCGACGCCTACTCGAATTGGCTCAAGATTCATTGAATGAACAGCACAACCACTGACGCAGTCATCAAAAGACTGGAAAGACTTTTTGCAACCCACAGATTTCCAGACGTTCTGGTATCCGACAATGGGCCCCAATTTACTGCGCTACCTTTTGAGCAGTACTTGGCTGACCGTGGTATTCGACATGCGCTCACTTCGCCTGCGCACCCTGCTGCCAATGGTAGGGCTGAGCGCATGGTTCAATTCATCAAAAAGACTCTCCAAAAGATCGACTATGACAACATCGACGAAAAAATCAACCGGATCCTTTTCCTGCAGCACATCACACCTCACAGCGTCACCAACAAAACTCCTGCCGAACTGCTAATGGGACGAAAGCTCCGCTCCCACCTCGATCGGTTACACCCAGCCTACAAACCTGAAAAGCCACTCGGATCCAGCAACCAATGCCGTACCTTCCAGGTAGGCGATCTAGTATTCGCTAAAAACTTATCGGGCGATCTGCTATGGGTAGAGGCAATCGTAATCCGCGTAACTGGCCCAAGATCATATCTCGTTCAGTGCCCTGACGATAGACTTTGGAAGCGCCACATAGATCAGCTACGATCGCAGCTACCACCTCGCACTTCTGAACTCCCTTTTGACCAAACTGAGGGGGGGGAGATACAGAGGAAAGCGAATTACTATTAGAGGGAAACCTTTTTGAAGAGACTGATAATGGAACTGAAACGCAGGAACAGGAACCAGGGACCGGAGTGAATGCACCTCAGGAAATGGCCAGTGATATTGATGACAATGAGAATGCAAACTTGGAACCAGAGGCACCCCTACCGCTAAACAACGATCTACCTCAGCAAGAGTGCAGCCAACCGCCAGGCACCTTGTAAAAATCGAAAAGACTAGTTAAACAACCGTCCTACCTTAAGGACTATGTAACCACGCCCCGTGGGCAGAAGCCGGGGGAAAGGGGTGTTGTGAATGCATGATACCAGTAAAGTTATCATTGAGCTTGAAGTCTAGTGCAGGGTTCTGGCCCTGCACTTCTGATTGGCTGTTAATGGCAGGATCGGATTGGCCCGTTCAGGAGCATCCGATTGACCATTAACAGGCCATTCCCATTGGTTAACGGAGCAAGCGCTCCAGGTTCACTATTGGTTAAGTAGTTAATGCGTTGCCTATATAAGTAAGGCTAGAGCAGCCCTTGAGCGGAGCTGTCACAATATGTAAATAAAGAGTTTTGAAGTTCACTGTTTCTACCGGCTCATCTCCATCATTCGCACCCATGCTCCAAACATAACAGTATCTTATTTTCTTTGTTTGTATTATTAGACAACCTTTGTTTAGGAGAGCCATTGGGAGTTAAGCAAGATGAGTGTGATCAAAGAAACAGGAATATGCAGAGTACATTATTATTTAGTTTTAAGCCAACTCACAGGGTTTTTTTTCTTCGTTGTTTTAGTGTTATATCACTAAGCTTTAATTTTAATTTACCAAAAACCTATTGGCAGCTAAGGAGTATGCTTTCTTCCCCAATCTTAAAAAGTTGCAACTCATTTAACTTTATTTTGCAATATCCCTAATGAACTGTTTAATTTGTATTGGCCATAATCCACAGATTAGTGATGCATAGAATTTTTTTCCTTTTATATTCCATAATATGTGCCAACAATTATTGTGAATTTATCATTCCATCAGTGCGTCTCAAGCTTATTTTTTTCCTTTATAGAAGCTCCTTATTAAGAATGGGATGTTACAACTTACAATTTCTTCTCTCATTGACAGCACTCCAATTATATAACTCTCTCCTGTGTTTTGTCTTACATAACCAAAAATCAATAATCTTCAAATAAAACAGGATAACAATAACTCTAGGTAAAACAGGATAACAATAACTCTAGGTTAGACATTTTTAAGATTATTTGTAATTTTGCCCCTCTGTTTTCTAGACTGAGCTTTACATTAATGTTCTGAGCAATGTTTATACTTGTAAACTATTTTGGACTTGTTTGAAAGAGCTGCATAGAAATAAAATAGTAAATATATCTTCATAATATTTGTGAAGCATGTTTTCAGAAGAATTGACAACTTCTGGCTTTTCTACCCAAAAAACAGATAAATGGTAGTTATGGCTACAACTTCAATGTTTTTTTTTTTGGTTCACCTTTCACTTCTCAAAACATTTTAAATGTTCTTTTCATGGAAAAAGAACTGAAAGAATTTACTGAACATTATTGAGCCCAGAACAAATTCAACAGTTTTCTGCAAGAGAGACCTGATTCACATTACTGTCAGATATGAAATACATTTTTATGACCTGAATTTGACCCGTGTAGATATTACTGTTAATCTCCCTGATATATAAACAAATACTTTTATCTGTTGTCTCCTGTCAGGATTCTTAGAATTTTTTAGCTGTAAATCTCAGCACTCTAGTTCTTTAATCCAGTTCAGTAATTGGTTTATTTGGCAGAAGTTCACTGATGACACTTGACTAGATAAATGTTTTTATTGAAAGAAAAGAAAAGAAAAAAAGAACCTTTTACACAGAGATATTTGCCCATTATATTACCTAGCATTCAAAGCCTTTATATTTATTCTAAGAGTAATTTGTTGCTGTTTTTGTTTAGTCATGTCCGACTCTTCACATTCTTAAAATATACTAAGATATCAGTGGAATTTTTTGCTTGGTTTTTGCTTAATATAATGTGTAATCATAACTATTTGATTTATAAATCTTAATTTATGGCATAATATGGCATTGTAATTTGTGGTTTATTCAATAAACTCTACAATAATTAAACAGATCATGTACTCTCTCACACACATTTTCTTTCTCTCTCTCTCTCTCTCTCTCTCTGTATAATCTCTCTCCATGTAGGTTTACTGTGTATATGATAAAAAGCATGCATTAAATAGAAGTGCTAATACAACTCTGACTTCTAAAATAAACTCGTTAATATTATATGTTTATTCATATTTACCCATTTTATTTACATTAGTTTGCATAAAGAAGAAAATAGAGATGCGTTACTTTTATAAGTAACTAGACAACTCTATGACACATTGACTCATACTTTGAGAGAAAGATTTGATGTTACAGTTTGATGTTACAGAATTGACATTAAACATTAAGCTCATTATATATTTTTATTCCAATCTTGGGCAGTTCCATAATCATCTAAGAAATTTATATATCATAAATAGAAAAATAATTACAGTGGCAAACAAACTTTAATAATAATTCAATATTTACTTAAACAGAAAGACTGGAAGAAGGGGAAACAGTGGTAATGGAATTGACTTCCGATTTTCTGCTGCTCTTCCATTGACTTTTCTGGTAGGAAACTGGCAGGGCATTGAAAATTATGATCACTTGTCTGCAGAGTCACTATAACAATCACAATTTTGTGAGTAAAACTGGTTTGAACAATGGAGAAATTTTAAAGGGTCCAAAATTTTACGAAACTTGATTCAAAAGTTGTTGTAGTATAACTCACCATTTGGGCTAACTTGAGCTCACAGAGAAAAAAAATGATTAAACAGACAAAAACAAAGACATAGATTCAGCTCTCAATTGTCTAAAATGTTTTTAGAAGGACATGTTTTATTTCACTTCTTTTTGCTCTTAGTTTCTGTATTGTCATCTGAGAGAAATAGGTCTGGTTCAATCAACTTAAACTCCCATTAATTTAAATAGAGGGAGAGTATTGAACCAGTGAAATGTGAAAGTATTTCACTTTGACTGTATTGTGATCAGGATATAGGAGAAATGTCCAAAGCCACCTTCCTGAATCTAGAATTCTTTTGAAGAAAAAAAGGAAGCAAAACAAACAAAAAATAATTGTGAATGTGAACAGTCAGAAAATAGGTAATCATTTGTACTGTATTTGAAAATATGTAACATAGAATTTTATTTAGCAAATGTCAGTGCAAGCCTTATAGTGAGTGGTCTATATGAGTTATTTTGAAGTGTAAAGCATATGTTTGAGCTCGGAGAATAAGAAACTATCAGAAGTCCTTTGGTGCTAGGAATTAAATATCTGGAACTCTTCAGCATCCATGCAATCAAGGCAATTTCTGTGACAGTTAAGCAATCTGGTGTCAAGTATTAAAAAAAGCAGGTGGATCACATGTTGTGCACAATTATTAGTTTAGCTTCAGGACTTTGGGGGAATATCTTGTTATCTGGATGGTTGGTCTCTATTTCCTTGACTATTATTCAGTGAATTAAAGATGATATTCTAATTGGCCCTAAACATCTGGCAAGATTGATAAATAGGGCTTTTTTATAGTTACTTTGCCCACCTGGCCTGGGACAGAGACAGGCTAGTCTCAGCTTTATAAAATCTACCTCTTGCGTAATATTAATAGACAAGGATGCCTCACACCTGACTGATTTAATACCATAGTATGTCCTATTTAATAGATTCTGCTATTATGGTCACCTGAAAACATTTTATTATAAGCTAGATCAATGATTTAAACAATTAGTAAAAAGAACTAGGTATATCTTTTGGATTTTAACAGTGATGAAAGTTATGCAGAGAAGGAAGGGAAAAAAAGGCTTTAGAATTGGAGGGGTCAAAGAAATCAAGTGATAAAGATAATATCTCACTGCTTCTGATTTTCTTTCTGTGGTATGTACAGTCAGGTGTCCACCAGTCACTTTCTGTTTCTCTGGAGCACTATTTTGTTCCTGTCCCTCTTTCAATGTCTCTCTCTATATGACTATGTTTTTCTTTTTATTTCTGTATTTTTTTATATCTCCCAAAAGTTTTGAGAAAAATTACTCTATTTTTTACAGTGTAGTTCTCTTACAGTTTAGGATTGTAAAATCCTCTAATATCCTAGGATTATGATTGTTTATAAATTAGAATTATATGTAAAACTGCTTTACAATTTATTATAAATTATATGCTTGATAAAAAGAGTCCACAAAAATGACCTAAAACAAGATGGATCAACAACATCAGCAAGTATTGTGGGCCCAATTGGCAAAAGAAAGATGAGGACCATATTGGTTGGAAACATGTGGAAGAAGCCTTCATCCTGCAGTTGATAGACAATGGATAGAATGATGATTATGATATATAAAACTATGTGAATATCAAGTACGAGAGATGGCCTATAAACAATTAATCTTCTGTTTTGGAAAGATAGCAGGACCCAGATTTATAATCTTAGTTCACTAACAAATCTTTGTTTTCCATTCATAAACTAAATATCAATATAAAGGAAAGATTGGTCAATATTGCTGTGGTCCATGTTTGATGATGTATTGAAGACTTTAGATTTAATCATTTCTGTTCTGTAATATAAAATGTTTCTGATATTTTTGTGTTATTTGTAACTTTTTCCCTGCTTGTTTTTCATTTCCCCTCTAATATTAAAGCAATAAAATATATTTTAAAATGAAAATAAGATACTGGTCTGTATGATGTAGCATTTTACATTTTATTTATTTTATTTTATTTATTTTGTCAAGTGATTATAAGATTACAGGCATAAGTAGCTATGAATACATGAAAGGGACACATAAGAAAAATAAAAAGAAACAATAGAACAGGGACGGTAGGCACATTGGTGCACTTATGCATGCCCCTTACAGACCTTTTAGGAAAGGGGTGAGGTCAATAGTAGACATTCTAAGATTAAATTTTTTGGGGTTTGGGGAAAATACCAAGGAGTCAGGTAGAGTATTCCAGACTTTGACCACTCTGTTGCTGAAGTTGTATTTCCTGCAATTGTATATATATTATATATATATAATTATATATATATATATGGATCTTGGGTTATTCGGGTTTTCTCCTGCGTAAGATTGGAAGTATCCAGGCAACGTTTCAATGAAGTCTCATTCATCATCTTCAGGCTTGGTTTTCAGCTCTGTGCTTCTCAGAGTGATGTGAGCTTACAGCTGCTTCTTCCTTTAAACTGCTAGTGGGGGTGTGACTTGATTGGGTGGGGGCTTGGCTGTGTTCTGATTGGGTGGGGGTGTGTTCTGATTGGGTGGGGGTTTGGCTGTGTTCTGATTGGTTGGGGGGTTGGCTGTGTTCTGATTGGCTGGAGGCATGTTCTGTTCAGGTGGGGGCTTGGTTGTGCTCAGGTTAGTCTTAGTTGCTGGGGGATTTGAGCTGGTGAGCTGTGATCTTGCTGTTTGGCTTCGAGTTCGTGGTCGTGCTGCATCTTCATGGTGGGGGTCAGTTCGCTTCATGTATGGCTCAGAGGGGTTTGAAGTGGGTAGTGATGCAGCTGCAGTGCGGCTTCTGGTCCGTGGTCGTGTCTCATCTTCATAAAAATATATATTCTTAAGTTTTTGTGGGTACTTACACGTATGGTATTTGGCTTTGTTCGGGTATTTTCCCATGTCATTATAGCTGTGCTTTTAAAGTTGTAGCAATGTTTTGGCAGAATCTCATGTGCCATCATCAGGCTTCTGTCTTGTGTTTGTCAGTGAGTCAGACTTTCACAGCTGTTTCTGTTTTAAATTTGGGGCTAGCCTACTGCTGTGCCAGAATGGTTTTTTTCTTCATCCTGATTGATTGGGAGTCTTGGTCTGTGTTTATTTGTTTTGGAGTTTGCTGTGTTCTGCTTGATTGGTGTTTCTAATATCTTCTGTCTGTTTTGTGGCTTTTTTGTCTTGATTGGCTGGCAACATTGTGTTTCCTGTATTGGAGGCTTTTAGTGTGGCTTGGCTCCGAGTAAATGAATGGCGATTATTTATTAGGAAGCTAGGTTTCATCTGGGTGCCTGGTTGGGGTGTGTTTGAGCTGGAGGCATCAGGGGGAATCTGTTTGTGCCCAGGTGTTTGCCTGGCTTGTGGTGTAGAGATTTTTTTTGTTTGTGAGTGCAGGCTTCCAAATAATTGACAGTCTGGTGGAATCATCTCTTCTATTCATGCATTCAGGTCTTTCTTCAATCTCTATGGCTTCTCTGATAATTCTGTAGCTGGGGTTTTCTATAGTGGCTAGGGTTTTTGTGTCATTGAAGTCAATGCTATGACCTGTTGCTTTCATGTGTTGGACTAGTGTGGAAGTGTGTTCCAGCTTTTTTACTGCATTTTTGTATTCATCCAGGCAGGTACTTATTCTTCCATTGGTCTGTCCAATGTATGTGGCAGGGCATGATGCACAGGGGACCTGGTTTTCCAGGTCAATTTTATCTTTGGGGTTTCTTAGGATGGCTGCTATAGAAGAATAAGTACCCGCCTGGATGAAAACCAGACTGTCAATTACAAATAAACCAATTACTGAACTGGATTAAAGAAATAGAGTGCTGGAAACTTCCGGTTTGCGTGGCTTCGGGGCAGCAGGAATTCGCGACAGCTCGCGATTCCTGCTGGCTAGCTGTCGAGGTACCCCCGATCCAGATGGGTCAGGGGGTTAAGGCTGCCCTGTAGGGACAGCTGAAGATAGAGGGGAGCCGGTTAGGGAGGTGGGGGCATCGCAGACCCCCCCTTCTCCGGAAAAACCCCTTTTTCCCAAGGCGGTGGAGTGGCGGTCAGCAATGGCCGCCACGAAGAAGCCAGCAACCGGGTAAGAACTGTGCTGGAGGAAGTGTGAAAAGTGAAAGTTCTGTCTGAGCCGGGTCAAGTAACAACTTTTAAATTGCCTGGAATTGAGCTGCTTGTTGCTGGAGGATACATTGTTTCCCTAAGAAGATCGAAAGCGGCGGAGAAGCTGTCAAAGGGAACTTTCTTTTTTTTATTTTTGTTTACTCTCCCATCCCACGGAAAAAGCAGAAATATTTGGATATATTAGACATTGAAAGTGGATTGCTTTGAAAGCTAAGCTAAGAGACAAAGGGATTTTTGGACATTGAAAAATTTAAGAAATTGGAAAATTTTTGCTGGAGGTATGGATTTTTGATTATTTAAAATTGTTATTGCAAGTGGGAAGGGAGAAAAAAAAAATTGGAGCAGAAACTGAAAAAGGAGGAGACTGTCTAGAATGTCTTGGTGGATCCCAAAAGAAGATATATGGTAATTGGACCTCTTTGATTAAAAATTAATTTAGAAAGAGAAAGAGAAGAAGGAAGAAAAGTATTAACTTTTGGAACTTTTTTCTTTTTTTTAATTGCTTTTGATAGTCCTGGATTAAAAATACTTGTGGTTGTTTTGGAAAAAGTTTTCCCTTTTCATAATGGCATTGTCTGTGGATGAACTAGAGATTGACTATCAAAAATATAAAAAAGAAGATACTTTGGGCGCTTTGTTCCAATTCTTAGAAATGGCGTTATGTTCTGTTGAAAAGTTGATTATGCAGCAGAAGGACTGGGACAAGGAAGAAGAGGAAGAAGAAGCCATCTTTGATGAACAATGGGTTCCTTCCGGAGAGGAGGAGAAAAAGGATAAGAAAAAGGGGTTTTTAAGAATTATAAAAACAACCAAAAGAGAGAAAAATGAGCGAAAAGATGGAGGCAAGGTTAGAAAGCAAAGGAAAAGGAGCAAGAAAAGCGAAGAGAAAAAGCAAAGGGGTAGAAAGGGCAAGGAGAAGAATAAGCAAGAGAGAAAAGGGGGGAGGAGAAGCCTTAATGGGGGGAAGCAAGATTTAAAAAAAAAAAGTTTATTTAGAGACAATGGGTGAATTTAATTTAGATTAAAAGAGGGATTCTGGAGGGTATATAAGAGTGTGTTTTTATATGTATATTTAGAATAAAAAATTTATTATGTAATTTTAGAATCTTTTAAACAGAATCCCAAGAAAGATTTATATGTAGTATTTTTAAGTTAGGTAATGAGTTATAGATGTAACTCCAATTGTTGTACAGGAGAAGTATAGTAAAAGAAAAAAGATGAATGGATGTTTGGAAATAGAACAGACAAAGAATGTTGTTGAAAATGGTAATAAATGGAAGGATATATATGCTTTTCTTTTGATTTTGTATATTGATAAAAGGCAATAAAATTTTAATTGATAAATAATTTGGATGGAAAAGAGAAGTAGGGACAAGATATGAAGTTAATATTATATGAAATATTAATATTATAATCTTGAAATGTTATGTTTTATTGGTCTATCATTATTTTTTTTTTTTAGAAAAGAATTTATAAGCTGTTATGCCTTGATTTTGTGTGCATTGTTTTTAGAAAACTGATAAAAATGGTTTTTATATACATATATATAAAAAAAAAATGATAATAAGATATGGAAGGAGATTTAGGTTGAATATGATGTTTGAATTTGTGTCTGTGTAAAGAGTTTTAACCCGGGAACAGACAACCTTCAGAAAAGATCTTTTAGTTTTGTCTATGTTTTATGTTTTGTGTTTGTATGTTTGTGTATTATGCTTATGATAAAACTAACAAAATTTGTTTTTTATTAAAAAAAAAAAAGGAAAAAAGAATCAATAAAACCTTGGAGGAATGTTAGATGAGAATAATTTAAACAAGCCAGAAAGAAAAGAATATGATGACTATAAAATGGATAAATATGGAAGAGAAATGAAATTGAATAGGAGTAAAGAGAAATAATGAGAAATTTGATGAAAGATATTTGTGTGTCCATATGGGGATGGGATAAATTGGAATTATGCTGTATAAAAATATTGTTTTGTTTGACCTGTAAGGACTTACAATATTAAGAGGTTTTATGTGTTTATGTATTTACTGGTTAATGATGTGTTGTTTTATCTTTAAAATTAATAAAAATTTGTTTCAAAAAAAAAAAAAGAAATAGAGTGCTGAGATTTACAGCTAACTCCAAGACCAATAAACACGGACCAAGACTCCCAACCAATCAGGATGAAGAAAAAATCATTCTGGCACAGCTGTAGGCTAGCCCCAAATTTAAAACAGAAATGGCTGTGAAAGTCTGACTAACAAACGAACACAATACAGAAGCCTGATGATGGCAGATGAGATTCTGCCAAAACGTTGCTACAACTTTAAAAGCACAACTAGAATGACGTGGGAAAATACCTGAACAAAGCTGAATGCCATACACACACACACACACACACACACACGTATGTATGTATGTATTTGTATATGTATATGTATATATACACACACACTATATATAATATATTTCAATAAGCAGTTCAAATTGAATGTTGTAATTTAATCTTAATGCTTTCTTTAGTACATATTTTTCCTTTATTTTATTTTCCTTTAAAAGTGAAATTGGATTATTTTTCCTTTAAAAGTGAAATTGGACTATTAAAGAAGCAAGTGTTTCTCAATAACAAATTGTTGTTGTTTGTAGCTAAGCCGTGTCCATTGCGATCTCATGGACAGCGTTCCTCCAGACCTTCCTGTCCTCTACCATCCTTCGGAGTCCATTTAAGCTCATGCATATTGCTTCAGTGACTCCATCCAGCTGTCTCATTCTCTGTCATCCCTTTCTTCTTTTGCCCTCACTCTTTCTCAGTATTATGCTCTTCTCCAGTGAGTCCTTCCTTCTCATTAGGTTGCCAACGTTTTCAATAACAATAGGAAATGCTATTATTTGGACAAATCATGTCCTGTTTTCTGATTTTTAAATGATACACTGTATTCATCTTTCAGTTTGTGTGTTTATTTTGAACAGTGCAGTGATGACTAGAAAAAGAAAATAGGAGAAGAATAAAAATTCATCTCTTTTCTTATTCATCTCTGTTATAGTCAACTTTAACTACACTTAACCAGCAATCTACATGTAAACCTGGTCTTAAATAGCAGCCTTTTAAAAGTAAACTTCTTATTGATGCTGAATAGATCTGAAAGCTCTAAGTTAAGCATCACCGAAACTTTATCTTCTTAAAGCTTTATTAAAAGACTGCTTGCCTTCTCATAATAAATCATTTTCTGTTTCGATATGATATTCTGACAGTGCAAACAAAATACTTAATTATACAATCTCTTTTACAACATTTAGCTGAGCACAAGAGAGTTTGAAAGTGGGTAGAGAATGGGCTAAAGAGTTAGAAGATCTAAAGAAGAGTTGTAATTGTATTTTTTTTTAATGTGGTTCCAGATATTCATGCCACCAAGGACATCAATAAAGAGAATATACACAAGTACTCCTTTAGATATCAGGACTGAACATGGGTCATTGCATGAGTAGTAAAAGATAAAACTAGTGTAAGTGCCCCATCCTCTGAATTACAAATGAATACCAGAATAGGATGTTAAAAGTCTGCATTGAGTAAAGTCTGAATCTAAGTGAGCTCATGATTTTTGTTCTTGTCTGCAACAGTACAGAAATACTGTGCCATTACCTTCTTTTTTGAATTGTTAAATTGGATGTGTGCATGTATGTGTGTTTGTATGTGTGTGTGCGCATATGGTCAAATCTGTTTTTTTTTTCTGATGGTGTCCAGTTTAAATCTAATTATTATCAGGTTTAACCGTGCCTAAATTGTATGAGGTCACAAATCATTTTGGTGCTGCTACCTACTTAAGTGAGACCCAGTTTAGTATAGTAGCATAGAAATTAGCACCCACTTTTTTCCTAGAAAAATGAAATATTCTAGGAAATATTAAAAAGGCAAAATATTATATTGCCTGGATAAGAAAAGGAGAAACAAACTCTTCAAAAGCAGCCTCAGAAAGACAAAAGACAGCTTATCTACAACAAAAAAGACCTTCAGCTCAAGGGTGATGGGATTAACCCTCATTCAGATCCAAACAAGGACAAAGCCGTAATAGGAATTGTCCAAGTCCCTTCATTACATCATCCAGCAAGATTCAACCAAGCTTGGAAATCATCAACCTACAAAGTTACCCCTGCATGGCCCATGGCAGTCTGACAACCAGTCAGGATACATTTCTTGCCACAGGAACAGGAATCAAGTTCAACAGAGGTTACAATTCTCTCTCCCTTCCTCACCCATGTGCTTTTTTGTCCAGGACCACAAATCATGTGGTTCCGCTGTCCATCATTAAACCATCTTTCCAAGCAATCTCCATATGTCCACGTGTCTTTCTACCCACTTGGAACTGAACCCAGATGGACAGTTCTTCCAATGGTAGTTAAAGCACCAGGTTAGCAAATGGGAGAACATGACTTCTAGTCCTGCCTGAGGCACAAAGTCAACTTTGGGCTAGTCCCCACAGGAAGGCTTTTATTGAGATTGGCTTGAATAATAGAAGCTTGCAGGTCAGATTTTTCTTTGTACCTTTTCCTCCTTCTTATAGTTGAATGAATGAGGAAGTGTGTGTGAGCCATTTCTAAATGTTATGTATTGTTCTGGAGTTGAAAGTACTTCTTTAGACAACAGTTTCTGCATACTGGAATCAAGTTAATCTTCCTAATTTTCTAAACAGACTTACAGGCAGATATAAGAGGGAAGAGATGAAAAGCACAATCAGAATTGCAAGGTTTTGTTAATAAATTTCAGTTCTAGTTTGAATCTTCTTGAGGAGTCTGTTGATCTGGACAACCTCTTGATCAGTATCTTGTAATTTTAAACATGCCTTATGAAGTGCTCATTTCTTATTAATTTCTTAGTTCTATTTCTCAGATAAAAAGATTAAAGTCTTGGGTTTTTTTTTTGAAAGAACAACCTTCATCCTCCCACCCCTATGGAAGCTGAATTCTACAAAATTATTCAATAATAATAATCTAATCTATCCCTCTAGAAAGTTTGCAGATAGGTATAAAGGCATTCTAAAAGAGTGGTTAGAGATTTATTGTTTAACAAAAAAAAATTAGACATATTGAGACATTTGTATTTACAGTAGGATTTAGTTGTTTTTTTAAAATTGATTCTACTACCTACTTGCCATAATAACTTAGCATGGTCTTACACACACAGTTCTGACTTAAACAAGATGGGACACTTCATTTTCTAGATTTTATTGGCCTCTTAAAACACTAAGAGATGTACAGGGGAAAAATACAACTTTATATACACTGACCAGAGACTTTTGTTGGTACCCTTTATTATCTTTGCAATGGAGAAATCCAGTCTCAAAATCATGGGTTAAAAATAAAATAACTAAACCTTGAGAAGAAATTGCCACAAGAAACATGGTGATTCCTGAAACCATGAAGTTTATTCAAATCAAGACCATGAATAACATACAGAAATATTATGATTTCAGTGTGTTATTTACAGAGGAAAATCTATGTGCTTTTCCCATTTTACTTTCTATGCAGATCTTTTTTTGTCCAACAATAACTATTCATGCAAGTCATGAACTGCTAACAATTTATGAATAATCTAGACAGACAGGACTGTCCCTTGCTAATCACAATTAATGCTGGCCTTCCCATAAACAACAAGAAGTGATGATATCAAAGAGAACAGTGAACTATAACCAGGGCCAAATTCTTGGCCATAGTTGCAGATGATAATATGAAAAGACAAAGTTGAAATTAAAAGTAGTGTTGAGTAAACTTAAAGCAGAAAAATGATTGATGCATTAAACTAAAAGTATTCTGCTATGCTTAACAAGTCTTTGTAATTTCAGTTTTACTGTGTATACCTTGAGCAGAAAATATGCAGTGAAAGAAGTTGCATATATTGGTTTTAATTAATATAACTTGTGATTTTTGCACATTATCAAATTATGATAAATTACACTTTTATTGGGATAGAATATTGATTGAATAAATAGGCTTATTTTCTTCTTAAATATGCATGCAGCTGGCCTCAGCCAGTGTCTTTCTGACTTAGGCTCAATAGACTATCCTATATTATGAGTCTAAGTTTGCTTTTGTTCTATTTTCCATTGATATGAACAGGACAAAGATCATTGATATATGGGTCAAATAATGTCACCAAAATTCAACTGTAAACTAGCACAGAGGCTCCCAACTTTTTGGGCACCAGGGACTAGTTCCATGAAGAAAGGTTGGAGAGGGGCATGGTTTTATGTGCTACCTGCATCCCATGGATGGGGTTTCACTTGTTTGCGCAGTCCAGTTGCTGGCATGCTGCAGACCAATGCTGGTCCATGGACCAGGGGTTGGGGACAATTGCAATCATAACAATGCAGTTTTTCACAGTTTTATCCTCAAATATGGCACGCAGTGATTTCATTAAGCTTCAGCTGAACATCTGAAAATAGGAACAAAATTTGCTCTGCTTCAATTAATATACCAGGCTACCAGGCCTCTAGCAATCTTGGATCCTGAAAAAAATATAAAAGCATTTTCCACCTTGCCCAAAGATATTCTCCACTTCAAGGGAATAAGGCAATGTGGGTTTTAGGGTAGGTGAAAGAAAAGATCAACTTTAGTTTTCATGACTGTGGTCTAGAGATACTTGATTAAATTGTTCAAGTAAGGAAATTGTTAGAAGAGCATGGCAACTAATTCAAACATTTAATATACTTTAATCACTATGGGGATTGAATCTCTCTCTCTGTAGTCTATATGCACACACACTTATGAACACATATTGTTGGAAGAAATGTCCATCTGGGTTCAGTTCCAAGTGGGAAGAAAGACATTGGAAACATGGAGGCTGCTTGGAAGGATAGTTTAATGGTGATTCTGTGATTCTGTGCATTCCGAACTAAGCAAACTCATTAGCTTGCATTTCTAACAGTTTTCTTTCCACGACATGCTCGTAAACTTGCACTTCTGATTGGCCCGCTAGTAGCAGATCATGATTGGTCGGTTTTGGCTGATCTGATTATGGGTTGCTGCTGATTTGTCGCTCCCAGCGTGGCAAACTCAAATAATTGGGTATTGTGACAGCAGCCAGCTCTATAAAAGGAGCTGCTGCTGCTCTAGTATTTTGCTCTGTTCTGAAGTCACTAATAAAGAGTTGGAGTCACTATTCGATGCCTCGTCTCTGTTCCTTGCGCCCACTCTCCCAGATCCAACACTGGCGACGAGGGCAGGATTCGGAGATGAGAGAGCTGAATGAACACTCACTGAACTCTAACAGAGCACGTGGCTGAGAGCACACCAATCGCGGCAGAATGACCAGCGGCGCCATACCACCCGCTCCATTTGACCTGGCTAAGACTGGGACTCGTATATGGATAGGTTTCAGATGTTCCTGGAGACCAACAACCTGAAGGATGCAACGCCTGGCAAGAAATGAGCTGTGTTCCTGACCCATTGTGGGCCCGCCGTTTTTAAAATGGCAAAGGCACTTGCAAAACCAGCTGAAGTCAAGACGATGGACTGGGTCAACCTCGCCCCAATCCTCCAGGCCCATTATGCTCCAGCAGTGCCAACACTCATCAGGAGACATGAGTTTTACCAGAGGGACCAACAGGAAAGTGAAAGTGTTGGAGACTTCATCACGGACCTCAGAATCCTGGGGGGACTCTATGGCTTCGCAAACCTCGAAGAAGCCATGAGAGATTGAATTGTCCTGGGTCTAAAAGACCCCACAACCCAGAGCAAAATCATGGCAAAGGGGGACATCGCCCTCGCAGATGTCATCGCCGATGCTACTGCAGCAGAAGCAACCAGGAAGTTGGCAGCTTGAATGCGCCGAATGAACACACCGCACTGCCAACTCGCCAGTGACCATACGCCCCTTTCCACGAGGCATGCAATGACCACGCACCATGAAGATCTCGAATCCTCCTCAGAAAGTGAGGAAGAGGAGGTCAACAGACTCAGGTTAGACCGCGATCAGTGAGATCAATGGGCTCGTAAGCCCTCATATCAGTGTGCTGGATGTGGGGGAAACCACCCACAATTAGACTGCAAATTCCTAGACGCCCTTTGCTGTTCCTGTGGAAAGAGGGGCCACATTGCAAAAGTCTATAGAGGCAAGCGAGGGTCCAGCCCGAACCGAAGAGAAAATAATTTCCGGCAGACAACAGACACCCCACCAGTAAATCGGGACTGCCCAAACAACCATGGAACCACTACTACAGAAATCGAGCACCAGCCACTTCTACCAGATGAGAAGAGGCACACCAAACCATCACCATCGGCCACACTTCATCCCTTGATGCAAGAAAGATCCGAGTAAAGGTCACCATTGAGAAGTGACCATGTGTTATTGAAGTTGACTCTGGGTCATCCCTATCAATGGTCTCCTGGAGACCCCTCAAACAGTTGATCCCTGACATCCATCAGCAGGATCTCAGCCCTCAAAGAATCATATTGAAGGACTACCAAGGAAATAGGATCCCAGTCGCCGGTTCCAGCCACGTCCAAGTCTCTTTCAAAGACCATACCACAACTCTACCACTTACAGTCATCGATAAAGATCGACCCAACTTATTAGGCTTGCAGTGGCAGGCATCAACCAAACCGAAAGCGATGGCAGGCATCAACCAAACCGAAAGCGATGACTGGGAAGTGGCTCTCGTCCAAGAATTCCAGGAAGTGTTCAACAAGAAGCTAGGCAAGTACAAGGGATCCCCCATATCATTTAACCTCTGCCCAGATATTGCGCCCATTCGCCTTAAACCCCATCAAGTGCCTTTTGCACTTAAACCAAAGATTGATGAACAATTGGACAAATTAATAGCCCAAGGTGTGTTGGAACCAATCGACCACGCCCGATGGGAGACCCCAATTGTAACCCCCATAAAGCCTGACGGATCTCTGAGAATTTGTGGGGATTACAAGGCCACCCTAAATCACGCACTTCAGCAGAGCGCTTACCCCATGCCTGTGGTCCAATACCTACTTCACTCCCTTGGGGGCGGGAAAATATTCGCAAAATTGAACATAGCCCAGGCATACTAGCAACTGCCTGTAGATGCAGAGACCACAGAAGCCCAAACTATAGTCATGCACAGAGGGGCATTCAAGTGTAATAGACTCCAGTTCAGAGTTAGTGTAGCACCTGGCATCTTCCAAAGTCTGATGGAGAGATTGCTACAAGGCATAAAAGGGGTCGTGCCATATTTCGATGATGTCTTGATAGCTGCCCCCACTAAAAGTCTATTAGAAAAGCGGCTAAGAATGGTTCTCCAAAAATTTAAAGATGCTGGCCTGAAGTTCAAGAAGGACAAGTGCCAACTGTGTACGGAGAGGGTTGAAATCCTTGGTTACCTTCTTGACAAACAGGGAATTCACCCTACTGAGAAAAAATTGGCTGCAATAAAAAATGCCCCGAGACCTAGAAACAAAACAGATCTTCAAGCCTTCCTGGGACTTATTAACTTTTATAACATCTTCCTACCCCGGAAGGTGACTGTTGCTGAACCCCTGCATAGGCTCCTCAATAAGAAGGCTTCCTGGGTTTGGGGACATCGAGAAGAGCGAGCTTTTCAGCAAGTAAAAGACCTTTTAACATCAGATGCTGTACTGATACAATATAATGAGATTTTACCCTTAAATGTTACCTGTGACGCCTCACCATTTGGAGTAGGAGCCATCCTGAGCTACGTCCTGCCAAACGGCACTGAGGCACCCATTGCATTTTTTTCCAGAACTTTATCTAAAACTGAAAGAAATTATAGCCAACTAGATAAGGAGGCTCTCGCTATTGTGTCTGCGTTCAAACGATTCCATGAGTACGTATATAGAAGGTCCTTTACTGGGCATCTTGGCGGGGGATAAACCAACTCCCCATATCTTATCGCCAAGAATGACACACTGGTTAGAGTTTTTAGCTGCATACGACTACCAACTGCTACACCGACCAGGGAAAGCCATTCCTCACGCTGATGCCCTGAGCCGTTCTCTGCTACCAGAAGTCCTAGACGACCCAGCTCCAACCCTAGCTGTACTGCAAATCGAGACACTCCCTTCACCACCACTGACTGCACAAGACATCGCATCCGAAACAAGGAAAGACCCTTGTTTAGCATGAATCCTCAGCTGGGTAGAAAGAGGTTGGCCTGACAACGAACCAAATAACACCTTCAAGCCATTCAAAAACTGGCAAACAGAACTTTTCTCCCAAAAGGGATGCATCTTGTGGGGAGACAGAGTCGTCATCCCAGAGAGACTACAGCATAAAGTCCTAAAACTATTGCATGATGGACATCCGGGCATCGTGCGGATGAAGGCACTAGCAAGGAGCTACGCTTGGTGGCCAGGTATGGATAAGCAAATAGAAACCTGGGTGGCCACCTGCAACAAGTGCCAGGAAACACGCTCAGCTCCACCAAAAGCACCACCAACAGAATGGGAAGCACCCCGAGGTCCCTGGTCCCGTATCCACATTGATTTTGCGGGACCCACAAAAGGGCATACATTTCTCATAACAGTGGATGCCTATTCCAACTGGCTTGAGGTCCACAAAATGAAGAACACTACCACAGAGGCAGTCGTTAAAAAACTAAACAGACTATTTGTCACACACAGCTTGCCAGATGTCTTGGTTTCAGACAATGGCCCACAGTTCACCGCCTTGGCATTTGAACAGTACCTAGCAAACCCGGGGGATATGCCACACCTTAACATCGCCGGCTCACCCTGCGGCCAATGGTAGGGCTGAACGAATGGTCCAGTTCATAAAGAAAACCTTACACAAGATGGAACAAGAGAACATCCACGACAAGGTAATCAGGATGCTTCTCCTCCAACATATTACTAAACAGCATGACAAACAAAACCCCAGCCAAACTTCTGATGGGCGGAAACTTCGATCACATCTTGACCGTCTACACCCTGCCTACACACCAGAAAAGCCTCTGGGTTCCAGTAGCAAGTATCGCACGTTCAAGGTAGGCGACCCGGTCTTTGCAAAAAACCTTACCGGTGACCCATTGTGGGTCCCTGCTACTGTAACTCAACTTACGGGTCCCTGTTCCTACTGTTTACAAACTGCTGATGGAAGACTGTGGAAGCACCACATCGACCAGTTATGTTCCAGGCTGGCACCTACCCCTTCCACAAACCCTGAACTCCAAACCAGGGGGGGAAGGGAAATCGAGGGGGCCAAAAATGAACTAGTACCTGATCCAGTGCGTGAAACTCAGCAGTCAGCACGGCCAAGTCTGGAGTGTTCACCCTTCGAAGAAAAACCAGGCCAGGTGGTCATCTCACCACGTAGCAGCACGGCAGCATCAGAGGTCCCAGAGAATCCAGATGACAGCCTTGACAGGAGTAGAGATGACAACACCGAGCCACCCAATGGTGAAGTCAGATCACAGCGACCGCTGAGTCTAACGAACAGCCAACCGGAACCAGAGTCCGGCCAAAGACTGGTGGAACAACGTAAATCAGGTAGGCAGGTGAAACGACCTGCCTACTTGCGAGAACACATCACCCCACCCTTGAGATGGAACCTAGGGGGGAGGGGTGTTCCGAACTAAGCAAACTCATTAGCTTGCATTTCTAATAGTTTTCTTTCCACGACAGGCTCGTAAACCTGCACTTCTGATTGGCCCGCTAATAGCGGATCATGATTGGTCAGTTTTGGCCGATCTGATTGGCTGATAGCGAGTCACTGCTGATTGGTCGCTCCCAGCACGGCAAGATCAAATCATTGGGTATTGTGACAGCAACCAGCTCTATAAAAGGAGCTGCTGCTGCCCTAGTATTTCGCTCTGTTCTGAAGTCACTAATAAAGAGTTGGAGTCACTATTCGATGCCTCGTCTCCATTCCTTGAACCTACTCTCCCAGATCTAACACTGGGTAGATGACCACATGGAGTGGAGAGTGAGATATATTTAAGCACTTGTGGTGGTCTCCCATGGAAAGAATGAGACACAAGCGTGTGTACTTGGGATGGGAGCCCAGAATAAAATTCCAGTGCTTCTTTTTATTGAGATTTTTGTGCATAGTAAGCAATTACATTGTGGATTAATAATTAGATATAGTACAGGCTTGTTTGCAGTTGTCTAAACTGCCTCTTTGTTTGTATTTGTTCTTATTGTTCTCTTTTCTTTGCACTATCTTAGTGACCTTTAGACAGGCATGAATGTATAAGGCATTATATTAATCATTGCTCAAGCTCAGGCCAAAGTTTATTCCCACATCTCCCCTGTTTTAGTTTTTTGATGATCACGGATGCCTCAGTAGCTTTTCACCATCTGCAACAGCAATTCTCCTTCCGTAGGCTTCACCCGACACATTCCTAAAAGTCCAGGGAGACATTGAATACAACAGCTTACACACAGAGAAAATATAATAAGCAATATCGCTCCAACAATTAGGTGATGAATCCATGAACCATCTGGCAACCAGGACCAAAGTGCAGACCACATATCCAGTCCCTCGTCCTCCAATTGTAATGGATTCTCATTCAGGGTTTGTTCCATATGCTGTATAGTAGCTGTAATGTTTGGAGAATAATCAGATATATACATGCAACAATGCGTATGAATCACAGCGCAAACTCCCCCTTGCGCAGCCAAAATAGTGTCCACCGCATATCTGGTTTGCAGGACAAAGTCAAGGATTTTTCCTTGCTCTTCTTCAAGCAGCTTTAGAGTTTTAATGGTGTCTTTAAACATAGTAACTGTCCAATTGTTTAAACGATGCAAATCTCCATAGTTCATCATGACTCCTAAAGGAGGAATAACTCCCCTTGATACCTGTGTCCAGTAGTCATGAGTCAAAACAGAGTTTACTTGTGTTGCGGAACGCGCATTGCGGATATGAGCAGTCCCCAATGATTTTTGAATGAAATGAGATGGGATTACTTTCCCAAAGGTGCAGACCCCTTTCCATCATGCTGGCATGCGATCATAGGCCATCCGTCCACACAGCAACCATAGATTTGCTCCCAGGAGATGATCAACCTTATTTGGCTCAGCATAGATTAATTTTGTAAAGGATTCCATTAACATAACCAAATAAGTGGATGATGGTGCGTATTTCCCATTCACACATTTGGGCAACCGGTTGCTGACCTCCGTGGTGGGACAACATGTAGCAGGAATATATTGACACCCATTTTCATTGATCAAAGATGTGATAGAAAATTTAGTGATATTATGCACAAAGTAAGTGAGATTTTTAGTTTTCATGTCATCCGGATAAACCCGACTTCCATTGCTAATAACAATTGTTTTGTTGCAAAACGGATATGTCCCCAAGTAAGTCATATTCTCTACCATCTCATTGTGGGTCCAGCAGATTCCTGCCACCTCTTGGATCCGGCTTCCAAGGTGTAAGGTATTTATGTTACTTGTAGTCCAACTGTTAGATCACATCCCTGAACAACCATAGCATTGTCCCTTATACCAGTCACCTTCGGCCAGAGGTAATGCAACCATTGGAAGCCCTGATGTTTTGTGAGTTGTCATGTGCATACATACCCAACAATCAGTTTTATTAAGGAGGTTTGCTAGCTTCTCCATGTCCTGGATCAATATGTTTCTTTTCCATTCCCCCAATCCACCCCCTTGCCCCTTTGGCTGATGATAAGGATGCATACAGTGAGCAAGAACCCAAACAACTGTCCCCTCATCCTCAACAGCAGCGTATCCTCGGCCCCAAGTTATCAGCAGGACAGGTCCTCTCCACGTTGGATCTGGCAGTCTCCTATACCGAACTTTTGGTCTTGGTGTACCTGCAGAAGGGGAGGAAGCAAAATGCCTACTGGCTGCTGTAGCAGCAGGAGATCCTGTCATGTTTAAAAAATTTAAAGTATATAAAGTAATGTTAAGAATGTTTTGTATGTAAGGCAAACCATATCCATCCACTTCCCCCGTTTTTGTTTTTATGTGAAGGAGCGCTTTTCCTGTGGAAGTGGCCATTGGTCAATTCAAACTGGCTGAGAGATTAACAGTTGTAATTTTTCCATTATCCAATAACAATTTTTGTGCGAAATTGTGACAGCAAATCTCTACCTCACAAGTTTATATGCAGGGGCAACACAAGAGGTTGAATCCTTGCAGTTTTGCCAGTTTCTCTATGCAATGCCTTCAACCAATGAACACTACTTCTTGCAAACTGCATACCACCTACCCCATGAACAGCCGGAGAATCCTCCAGCGCCCATTCATTTGGCCACTCCTTTTGGTGTATCACAGAGACATCTGCTCCAGAATCTATAAGGCCAGAAAATGATTTTCCCTGAATTTCAATTGTCATTTTTGGTTGGTCTGTAATCAAATTTTTTGTCAGTGCTAGCAATTCTGCAGCAACTAGAGAACTGGCCATTTCAGTGAACCCAAAACCGCCAGTTCGTGGGATCCCAATTAAAGGATTCATAGGAATGTATGAAAGCAATAATAACTGGGCAATAGAGTCACTGGCCATTAATGATGTAGGAGTATCAGTGTACAATTGTATCTTAATAACCCCTTTATAATCTTGATCAATAACCCCTGGAATAACAAAAAACCCTTTTTCTGATGCAGAAGACCTGAGAAGTACCAATCCCACTGTTTTTTCTGACAGTGGCCCATGCAAATGAGGGTCCTCAATGTACACTTCATTAGGAAAAGTCACATCAATTGAGTTCAACATTTTTAAATCCAAACCTGCACTCCTAGTAATTGCAGGTGATGCTTTTGTGACAGCCTTGGGAGTGGGGCTAGCTGCGCGCCCCAAATTTAGTTTCCCGAATTTTGGTTCTGATCAGAGCGACATTGATTTGCCCAATGAAATCCTTTTTTGCATTTCGGACAGACCGACTTCGGGTGGACGTCCCTATTTTTATTTTTGTTAGATGCCATTCCCCCCTAGGGGCACAGCACTGGGCTTTAAAATGGCCAGGCTTCCCACAATTAAAACAATTCCCCATAGGCTTCATCCCTTTTTGCAATGCCATAGCCAAAGTCTCCATGTTGTAAGCCTGAGAACCCACCACTGCACATGCCTTTAACAGATCAGCCAGAGTAACCTCACCTCTAGCCATCAAAGGCTGTAAGATATGCTTCCAGTCAGTGTTTGCATTTTCAATTGCTAATCTCAGCAAAAGTTCCTTTGCTGCTTCCTCATTTGAAATTTGCCGGGTAATAGCCAATTGTAGCCTTTCCACAAAATCGTTATAAGACTCAGATGCTGTTTGCTTAATTTGAGAAAAAGACTGTGCCGGGGTTCCCACATCCTGGATGCGGGACAATGCCCCAAGGACAGCTGCCATAACTATGGGAAGTACGTGATCAGGCAAATTAGTAGCTTGATCAGCAGTGGATTCAAACAAGCCTGACCCATAGATTTGGTTTGGTGTATACAGCCTCCCTGAATTCCGTCCCCTAGTGATAGCTTCTCTTTGATATTCTGAATCAAAAACCACCTACTGAGTAGAACTCAATATCATTCTCATTAAATCTTTCCAGTCATTAGGAATCATGCGTGAGGTAGCCAAACTTGTCAGGAGACCCTTTGTAAAGGGACTTTGAATACCATAATCTTTAACAGCTTTCTTAATCTCCCTAAGTACTGACAAAGGAATCGGAACCCATTCAGCCTGCAGATTGCCTTGAGCATTCACTTGCCTATTAACTGGAAACAAATTCATCTGGGGAATCTCATCAGGTTCTCATTTCCCTTCATTGAAAGCCTGATGCATCATTGCTTGAACTTTCCCCATTTGTGGTTGGATTTTCTCCTCTACAGGCGTAGGCGCTGTTGGGGTTGAGAAGGCATACTCCAGTTTAGAAGTTGGGGGGTGCAACACAACTCCTTCATAAGGAGGAGGTTCTGCTAAAGGTTTTAAAAGAGGTTGTTGCTGGGTCTCTAAAGCAGTCATAACAACCTTCCAATATATCAAAATTTCAGCTGTTGCCTCTGGCTCTTCATGAAAGATAGTTCCAATTCTCCTCCATGTGTCTAACTTTAAAGGGCCCTTCTCTGAGTACCAGGGGCATTGCCGCCAGATCTCTTGCAGCAGCTCTTTCACATTACCTTTTGAAAGAACTATTTGCTCCCCTCCCCAGAGGGTTTAAAGATAAAGAAATCTGTCCTGACTAACTTCAGCAGCTCACTAACATGACGTTCCTGTGGCTGAAAGAGTTTTCCCCCCATGTTCCCTGAATAATCCTATTGTCCAGCAATAGTTAAGTACGTACTTTACCTATTCCAGGTGAGGAAACACAGAGGTCCGGACACATACCACCTGCTGTGGATCACGTTCAGGGTCACCACTTGTGGTGGTCTCCCATGGAAAGAATGAGACACAAGTGTGTGTACTCAGGATGGGAGCCCAGAATAAAATTTCAGTGCTTCTTTTTATTGAGATTTTTGTGCATAGTAAGCAATTACATTGTGGATTAATAATTAGATATAGTACAGGCTTGTTTGCAGTTGTCTAAGCTGCCTCTTTGTTTGTATTTGTTCTTCTTGTTCTCTTTTCTTTGCACTATCTTAGTGACCTTTAAACAGGCATGAATGTATAAGGCATTATATTAATCATTGCTCAAGCTCAGGCCAAAGTTTATTCCCACATACACTCTTTTGGGCATTGCAAGAAATGCATCCTATCGATTGTTACACTCCCAGGGGGCTATGTAGGGGTCCAGCTAAACTTGTAGGCTGTCTGTTGCCCAGCCTTTGTTGAATCTTGCTGGGTGATGATGTAATGAAAACGGTTGTGTTCTGAAAGGGTGTTGGGAAATTCCTATTGTGGCTTTAATGGCTTTGCCCTGGTTTGGATATTTAGTGAGGGCTACTCCTATCATGTCCTAAGGGCCATGTCTTAATCCCATCACCCTGGAGCTGAAGGGAGGGGGCCATGGAGCTGCAGGGGGCTGCTTTGTCTTTAAAAACATGTTTCTCATTTTCTCATCCAGGAAGGTATAATATTTAGCCTTTTTAATATTTCCTAGATTATTTCATTCTTCTAGGAGATGGGTGGGTGCTAACTGAGGCAATTTCATTCAAGTTTTCATCCTTCAAAATATCTGAAATTAATATGCATCAACGGCTCATATTGCTCTACATTCAAAAGAAGACAACCGGCTTTAGATGGCAAATCTGTGTGCTAGAATGTTTTATTTCAACACAAATAAATAAGAATAGAGATTGTTTTACCCTAGCTCATCCTTTTTCCTGTACAAAAAAAATCTTTTTCAATAGACTTTTCCCATAATGTGAGCAATGTCTGTAACAGTTTAACACTGAAATATATTTAGCACCTAATGTGCAGTTTGAGATAATGAGCCTTTAAGGGAAGAAATCAACTTAATAATGCTTTGTATTGCAGTCTACCAAACAAACAATGAGACCCTTTTTCTGAAAGGAAGAAGACAGAATTGATTTACTGGATGAATTATTTGGTGAGAACGTGGAAAGAAAGGTAAGGGTAGCCTTTGAGGAGCTGGCCTTTCAGTTAAATACTTTTTATTTGGTCTTCTAATCTGTTGTGCTGAATACACTAATTTCCATGTTTACTTCATTGGGTACAAGAAAATTGTGACATTTTCAGATTGTTTTTTGTGTTTAATGTTTCCCAAGAGGACAAAGAAATGGTGACATCTTTTATCTCTTGGAATCCTCTTTCTTAAATTGCTCTCACTTGTCCTGCTTGTTAACTACTCACTGAGGAATTAAGTTTGAAAGTTCACTTTACAAAGGTTTCTATAGAGTAATAAATAACCTTAAACCACCTTGGTTTCAGGGATCCCTTGTGATTCTTGGCTTTCTCTCAGCTAAACACTGATCATTTTTATAATATAGATGTTCTTTGAGCTGTGAAACCATGTTTATATTTCTGCAAATAACTGAATATATCTGTCTGTGATATAAATGTAGACAACACAATTAAATTATCTCAGAAATAAGAAAAATGAATGAATTCTTGATCTGAAATTTAAAAAAAATTCTCTAAGTTTCCACTGGTCTTGCTGAAGGCCAAATAACTTTTTTTCATTGGGAAGGAGATCTAGGCAGAAAAAAAGGAGGTTGATGTCTTTGGAGATTGACATCTGATTATGCTTTTTTTGTAGTTAATCCCCAAGAATCTTTATTTAATAAAATTGTATGAAAGTTTTGTAAAAATTGAGTATATTGTATCAGTATGAGAAGAGGGAGAACACAGTGAAAAATTTCTTCTTTTATTATCCAAGTAATTTGTATACTCATTCTGTTCTGTACGGTCATTCACATTCTTGTAAATGCTGCACTGTGATTGGTCAAAGCGCGCAGCGATCCGATTGGTCGAGCGAGCCGCACTGATTGGTCCGCTGCGGATCTCCTGCGATTGGTGGAAACTAATCACGGGAGATTCAAAGTGGTGCCATTGGTCGCGGCCGCTGCGGCTTGGAAATAAAAAGCCGCTGTTTTTCCCCCAGAACCCGAGCTGTTCTCAGGACCAATAAAAGAGCTGAACCAAGTCACTGAGTCCTGGTCTCCTTGCAGCGACGGACACAACACTGGCAATGAGGATGGGATCCGAAGGCTAATCCCCCATCAACACGTGTCCGGAGGAAGCGAGACCGACGAGATGGCCAGCATCACATCGCCTGCACCCTTTAATCCCGCTACCGAGGACTGGGAATCATACACAGACAGATTCCTCATGTTACTCGAGTGTAGCAATATGAAGGATGCCGCCAGGCCAAAGAAAAGAGCCATCTTCCTGACACACTGCGGGCCCGCAGTGTTCAAGATGGCAAAAGCTCTAGCGAAACCCGCTGACGTCAAGGAGATGGACTGGGCCGACCTCAAACCATTGCTCCGGAACCACTATGCCCCCGCCGTGCCCACCCTCATCAGGTGGCACGATTTCTACCGGCAGGACCAGAGATCGAGTGAGAGCATCAGTGATTTTGTGGCTGAGCTACAAAGCCTAGGGGGCATGTGCGGGTTCTCGGACATGGATGAGGCCTTACAGGACCGCATCGTGCTCGGACTCTGAGACTCAGTCCTACAGAGCTGACTGATGGCCAAAGGCGACATCGCCCTCGCCGACGCCATTGCTGAAGCCACCGCAACTGAGGTAACCCGGAAATTGGTGAACCGCATGTGGAGACCAGACACCGGAGAGCGCACTGCAACCACCGACCCAGGATGGGTGACCGAGGCCCACCTGGAAGCAAATCACCGTGAGACCACCACCCATCATGTGAATTCCACTCCGCCTTTGACACCATGGATGAGGAGGAGGAAATCCACCGGCTCCAGATGGGACGTGACCGGTGCGATCGGCAGAGTCATAAGTCGGGGACCGCATGTGCCGGGTGCAGAGACGACCACCCTTGAGCAGAGTGCCATTTCTTCAATGCAGTCTGCTGGCACTGCAACAAAAAGGGTCACATCGCCCGAGTCTGCCGATTGAGGAAGGCCTACAACCCCAGATGGCAGGACCACAGCAACTGGAGACATGACAGCACACCCCCCAGGGCCAGAGATCGCCAAGCCGAAAGCTGATGGGACCAGTGCGGACAGAACCAATGAGGTGGTGAAACCCGGCGGAAGGAGGAAACCCACCAGATGGTCATCATTGGCCACGCATCAACCACCGATGCCCAAAAAGTCTACGTGGTGGTAGGCATCGAAGGCGAGCCATGCAAAATGGAGGTGGACTCCGGGTCCTACCTCTCCATGGTCGCCTGGCAAGAAATCAAACGCTTGGTGCCTACCATCCACAAGAAGGGACTGGAGAACCAGAAACTAATAATCAAGGACTACCAGGGAAACCGCATCCCGGTAGTCAGAACCGGACAATTCAAGGTAACATTCAAGGGCTGCACAGCAAAGCTTCCCCTGACAATCATGGACTGAGACTGACCCAGCCTTTTGGGATTACAATGGTTCGCACCGCTCGGCATCGAGGTTATGGGCATAAACCACATCAAGGAGACCGATTGGGAACAGCAACTGGCACGGGACTTCCAGGAAGTGTTCGACGGCACCCTAGGCAAGTACCGAGGGCCCCCTATTTCCTTCAGCCTAGACCTCAACATTCTCCCGATACACCTAAAACCAAGGCGGGTACCTTTTGCACTCCGGCCAAAAATAGACGAGCAAATTGACAAGCTCGTCAAGCAAGGGGTCCTACAACCAATCGACCATGCCCGGTGGGAGATCCCAATAGTCACCCCAGTCAAGCCCGATGGGTCGGTAAGAATCTGCGGGGACTATAAGGCCACTCTAAATTGCGCCTTACAACAAAGCGCCTACCCCGTCCCAGTAGTGCAGCACCTTCTACACTCACTGGGGGGAGGCAAGTTTTTTGCGAAGCTTGACCTGGTGCAAGCATACCAACAGCTGCCAGTCGACACAGAAACTGCCAAGGCACAAACCATAGTCACCCACCGGGGAGCGTTTCACTGTAACCGATTCCAGTTTGGAGTCAGCGTGGTGCCAGGAATTTTCCAGAGCTTCATGGAGAGACTTTTGCAAGGAATTAAGGGGGTGGTGCCCTACTTCGATGATGTGCTGGTGTCGGTAGCCAACCAGCTAGAACTAGAGGGTCGTCTAAGGGAGGTACTAACAAAATTCAAGGAAACCAGTGAAGAAAGAAAAATGCCAGCTTTACACAGAGCGGGTCTTGTTCCTAGGATACCTCCTAACCGGCATGGCATCCACCCAACCGCAAACAAAATCAGAGCCATTAAGGAGGCCCCCACGCCCAGGAATAAAACTGAACTGCAGGCATTTCTGGGATTGCTTAATTTTTACAATGTTTTCCTGCCCCAAAAGGCGACTGCAGTGGAACCTTTGCATAGGCTTTTGGACAAGGTGGCCACCTGGACTTGGGGAAAACGTGAGGAAGCCGCCTTCAGAAAAACCAAGGACCTGCTCACCTCAGATGCCGTCCTTATCCAATACAATGAGACCCTACCACTTGCTGTCACATGCGATGCCTCACCCTTCAGCATCGGCGCTGTCCTCAGTCACATACTCCCGGATGGAAGAGAAGCACCCATCGCCTTCTTCACCAGGACACTCACCAAACCAGAGAGGAACTATAGCCAGGTGGACAAGGAAGCCCTGGCTAATGTCGCAGCAATGAAGAGGTTCCACGAGTACCTCTACGGCTGCACGTTCATCATTATCACAGACCACAAGCCGCTGCTGGGCATCCTGGCAGAGAACAGGGCCACCCCAAACATCCTATCTCCCAGAATGACAAGGTGGTCTGAATTCCTTGCCACCTACAGCTACCGGCTCACACACTGACCCGGTAAGACGATCACCCATGCAGACGCCTTGAGCCACTCACCGTTACCTGACCTAGACACCGACCCAGCACCCACAACAACCACCCTCAGCATAGAGACTCTGCCCGATCTACCCATAACCGCATCAGACATTGCCCGAGAAACTAATAAAGACAAACGTCTGGCACGGGTGTTACATTGGGTAGAAAAAGGGTGGCCAGAAAAAGATGACGACGAAGCATTCAAGACATTCTGGAACCGGAAAACAGAACTCTCACTACAAAAAGGGTGTGTACTTTGAGGGGATAGGGTCATTATTCCAGAAAAGCTACAAGGGAAGGTATTGGAGTTGTTACACGAGGGGCACCTGGACATAGTTAGAACAAAAGCCCTGGCCAGAAGTTACGCTTGATGGCCAGGGATGGACAAGCAAATCGAGGCCTGGGTGGCAAGATGTGAATGCTGCCAAGAAACCAGACCGAGCCCTCCCGTGGCACCGATCCTGGAATGGGAAACCCCCAGGGAACCATGGTCCAGGATCCACATAGATTTTGCCAGAACCACTAAGGGACATACATTCCTTATAATGGTAGATGCTTACTCCAACTGGTTGGAGGTAAGCAACATGAAAACCACCACCACTGAGGCCGTGACCAAGGAACTTAGCAAGTATTCACAACCCACGGCCTCCCAGATGTCATCCTGTCAGATAATGGGCCCCAATTCACCTCGCTAGAATTTGAAAAATTCCTCGCGGAAAGGGGCATATGACACGCACTGACAGCTCCGGCACATCTAGCGGCGAACGGAAGGGCGGAATGATGGTTCAATTTACAAAAAAAAACCATCCAAAAAATCGAACACGGGGAAATCCAAGAAAAAATAAATAAAATGCTTTTCATACAACATATAACCCCGAACACGACAACAAACAAAAGCCCGGCAGAGATACTAATGGGGAGGAAAATAAGGTCCCCACTCGACAGACTGCACCCCACATACAACCCGGAGAAACCCCCAAACTCCTCTAGCAAGCACCAGTCCTTTGCACCAGGCGACGCCGTCTACACAAAGAACCTAACCGGAGACCCACTGTGGGTACCAGCAACCATAACCCAACTGACTGGTCCCCGCTCGTACCCGCTGCAAACAACTGATGGACGAGCATTGAAACGCCACATCGATCAACTAAGATCGAGAACAATCACAGGAAACACAACCGACATGCAACCAAACACAGACAATCCCCTTAATACAAGCCAAGAGGAGAGGGAATACTCCGGGAACCAAACCCCAATAGAAAGAAACCAGCAACACTTACCAACTGACAGCCAGCTCGAAGCCTCACCAGGAAGAAGCAGCCAGGCCAGCTCAACCAGCCCAGAAAGACTAGGCAGGAGCGGCAAAAAGCGCAGCTCAACCAGCTCGGGTAGACTGGGAGGGAGCTGTGACAAGAGGCCCGGCGACACCTTCCAGGCGGTTCCATCGACAAGGCCGAGAGCAACAGAGAACCCAACCGAACCGGCCGGGAGCCAAACAACAACTAACCTGCGGAGGTCCAGTAGGCAAGTACGGAGCCCCGCCTACTTACAGGACTACGTCATGTAGGACCGAACCAAGAGGGGAGGGGTGTTCTGTATGGTCATTTACATTCTTGTAAACACCGCGCTGTGATTGGTCAAAGCGCGCAGCAATCCGATTGGTCGAGCGATCCGCACTGATTGGCCCACTGCAGATCTCCCACGATTGGTGGAAACTAATCATGGGAGATTCAAAGCGGTGCCATTGGTTGCGGCCGCCGCGGCTTGGAAATAAAAATCCACTGTTTTTCCCCCAGAACCTGAGCTGTTCTCGGGACCAATAAAAGAGCTGAACCAAGTCACTGAGTCCTGGTCTCCTTGCCGCGACGGACACAACACATTCAAAGACAAGCACCAGTTACATACCTTCTTCAGAGATACAGTTCTCTGTACTTGGAAGAAAGAGCTGCATCTTTATTCCTATGTAAAGAGAAAGGTGAAATGATCTGACTTTGGAAAAAGAATCCTAGAATACTGATACATAAATAACTTGTTTTATTCTTATGTTCAAAAAAGTAAGTCTTTCCAGGTATAGATTGAAAATGGAAAGGCTTTTATCTGAATAGAAGCATTCATTTTATGCAAATTTTCTCTTTAAAATGATAGAAGGTGAAAATATTATTTTATTTTGTAGGTTTTTAGATATCTATCTTTTCTCTAGAAAAGGCAGATATGTTCCTTGATTTTACCTCTACAGTAACGACTCTGTAATGGTAGTCTAAGAGACAATGATTCATTAAAAGTCAGAGAATGAATTTCCCTAGCTAAGAGTAGATTTAAACCTATCTTTCTGCAACCTACAGTATATCTGACTTTGCGATTGCAGTTGAAGCCATCTTTATAATTTTTTTCAATTGGATCTTTGAATTGACAACTTAATGTTATCCATGATTATTTTTAAACTAATTTATATAGCACAATGAAGCAAAGGGCAGATATATAGTTATGAAGAAGAAAATGTTTATGGAGAGAACGGTGCTCATATGGAGAAATGGCTTTTTTAATCTCCATGAAAATATGGTTTTAGAAAAATCTAAGGGTATCCCCCAAAAATCTTCAGATAGCTTCATATTGTTAGCAGTATTTAGATTCTTTCCAAATATATCAAGCTCTGAATTCTAAAATGATTGTGTTAATTAATCAGCATTCTAGTGAATAATATTAGAGAAGATTCATGACAGTGGAAATCTCTTTATCATATGAACATCAGTAATGTATACATTCTGTATTGTTGAATATGTCATAGGTATGACATATTCAATAGGTATCTTTAAAATTAATGGACTATCAGCAATTCTGTCTTATTCTGGAAAATATGTGAAACACAAACAAAAATAAGATAATAATACATCTGTTGATCTATTTGGGCGCTATCCTGTAATTGAAATAGGCTGTAATTGTGATACCTGAGGGATATCCTAATGACTGAGCCTTTTGTTCTGAGGATGAGTCAGTGATATAAACATTTTTGAAAATTGGATTTATATTCAGTACAATCTGTTTCATTTTACAATAGCAATAGTGAATGCATTTTGGGAGATTGGTAATTGATTCTGCATGGCTAATATCTTGGGGATTCTGTTTTTACTCAGGGCAAGATTGCTGTGAAAGAAGGTATAAGCAGTGTTTTGTTAAGGTTCCTTTGTGCATGCTCTTTTTTCTCTTCATAAAAGCTACCAGGTACATGTATATCAACAGCTAAATATAGACTCATATTTACCTTAGTGGACTATGAGAATAAAATATTAATGGTAACTTTTTTATTTCATTTACCTCTGACATTTTTAAAATTGATTTAAAGTGCTTCTGCTGAAATAGCAAGTGAGACAAGTCTCAGGGAACATTTAGTTCGGAAGGTTTCCAGTAGAAAGAAAAGTAAATGAGACTTCGGAAATTGCTAGCTATCTCACAATGCACATACATGAATTACTTGATCAATATATTTAAATGTGAAAAATCACATCATAACAAATCTTATAATTACAATGTTAAATTATAGATGGACATAGGTTGATAAAAAAATGGTCAAGTTGCACTTTCAATCTTCTGTAGGTTTAGATCTCTACCACATTCGTATATACTCGTGAATACTCGTGAATATATTCGTGAATACTTGAATACTTATAATAAGGTTCAAATATTTTAAAATGAGAAGAAATAGTTGCTTTTCTAAAAGATGAAATGATATTAATTTGCTTGAATATACAGTTAGATTCATTTCATTCATGCAAACCTAAGTTCATATTTGGTAGGCCCATTGACTGAAAAAACATGATTAGTATTGGGAACTTAGAGCATTACTTCTCTATCATCATTACTGATATATAGTACTATATGTGTGAGTTTGTGCATGCATGAGTGGGAAAAAGAAAGAGAAGAAAGAGGTTTGATAAATAATCAGACATAATGGATTATACAAATGAAAACTGCAGTAAGTTAGAAAAGATTCTAAAGCATTTGATCATTATCAATTTCTCTGAAAATTTGTCACTGCCAATATGAAAATGACAATGTTTCAATAAGTAGCTTTGGTACTTACAGACAGATAAAGTTACCTGATAAATACATTTGAAATAGGTCTAAGATTCAGCTTCAAAGCTGGATCACAATGGTGACAATAGAAAAGGTCAATCATATACAAAGTAAAATTGTAAATTATTTGTATACAATTTAATCAAGGATTTAAAAGGCTATATTTGTATTATTATTAATATATCACTTCTTGGGCTGAGTGGCTGAGGAGTTGATATGCCAAAATATAGAAATATAATAAATAGCTAAATAATTTCTGAATCGAGAGTCACTAAAATCTTCGTTAAATGAATAATTTTGTTTCGTAAATAAATGCAATCACAATTATAGTTACTAATGCTGTGTTTTGATCATTCTCCTGATCAGTCAAGAAAAAAAAAATCTTTTACCCCATCAACTCTCCAAAGATGTCTCAAAAATTTTTGATTTAATTTAACTTGTTAATACCATCTAGACTGTTGTTTTTCAACATTTTCTTTTAAATTGGAGGTTTTGTTTGGTTTCAGGGAACTCCTACATAAAAATAATTATACCTAGAGATCATGGTACATTAGCATTATCAGTAAGCTGACTTGTAGCATATAAAACAATACAATTCATTGTGTAATATGTGAGATTAAAAAATATTTTTCATTATCTCTCATAGAACCCCAGTCTTGAGAAAACCTGATCTATAGCTCTCATTTGGTGTTGCAAAAGTCAAACACTCAACCAGCCGGTATGAATCTAATTTACAAATGCACTCATATTGCTTTAATATAGTTTGGGCAAAGGTTTGGAAACAATGTAGATTTTTTTATTTTTTTTATTTATTATTTTATAACAAGGATATACTGTATTATTTATATCTACTTAACATTACTATTAATGCAAATATCAGCTCAGAGATATCCTTAGTTTTCTGTAATAATATAGATGAAATTAAACTCATTCAGTTTGTGTTCTGCTTTTTTCCCCTTTAGTGCTATTTTAATGTCTTTGTCATGCAATAGCCCAACCATCTTTTATCTTATGTACAGTATTTAAAGAAATGTTATGCTTGTATTATCAATTTGCTTTCCAAAATCATTGTTTTAGGAAGGGAATATAATGTATTGCCTAATTGCATTTCCACTCCCCAAATTATTATCATTTTTCAAAAACAAAAACAAATTCTCCTTTTTCAATTTTTTTTAGAAATCTTGCCAAGCTTCAGTATTAATTTTCAGGTGTCCCAATTTTAAAATAGTTTTAAAGAATTTTAAAGCAATCATTTATTTAACAAGAGTCAACTTGCTGTGATAAAACCAGAAGATCATGAGTTCCTAATTTTAGTTTTAATTTTAGCTGGTCATTGTTGGGCTGTTCACTTTCTTTCATCTGTGGGATAAGTGCCCTACCTTTCATATGCACAATTAATATATATACATACATTAAAACTTAATGTATATAAACAGTTAATTGGAATTGAACAGCATAACATTGAATTTAACACTGAGTTATGTACAAATGATGAATAAGTGATCGCTAAAATGTATAATCTTTAATCGAAATTTGAAACTGAAGTGTGCATGGTAAAGTTGGTTAAGAATTTTGATTTTATATATATTAATCAGTGGGAGAAAATATGGGTAAAAGGATTGAAATTCACACACATTATAGTTTTTATAAAATAATAGTATGTCATTAGTGTATGATACTAGAGAAATTATTTAAGATATATGAAGGCACTTCTAGTCAATTCTAGAAGTGGAAAAAACATTAAGGACCATTTTATCATGCATGAAAAATATTATATATAAATATGTATATTTGTACCAAGGGTCTGTCATAAAGAAGAGGACGTCAACCTAGTCTCCAAAGGACCTGAGGGCAGCACAAGAAGCAATAGATGGAAACTAATCAAGGAGAGAAACAACCTAGCACTAAGAAGAAGTTTCCTGATAGTTAGAACAATTAATCAGTGGAATGAATTTCCTCCAGAAGGTGTGTGCTCAAGCACTAGAGGATTTAAAAGGAATTTGGACAACCTTTTGTCTGAAATGATACAGGGTTTCTTGCTTGATCATGGTTTGGATAGAAGACTTCCAAGGTCCCTTCCAACTCTGTTATGTAAGATGTTGAAAAAGAATTTTGATTATCAACATTCAGATGAAAGAACTTTTCAAAAGAATGTATGGATAATCCATTGGAAAAAAGCAGTTTGGTTTTCTTTATCATAACAAAGCAAGTGTCAGCTTTGGAAGTCATATCACTACCAGAAGCTTCTATGCTGCCATATTCCTATGCCTGGGAAAGTAGGAAAGTAGCTGACAACAAGACTATAATATACACAACACTGAAATACTGAATACTGAAACACCTACAATGAGGATTAGATCACAAAAATGACAGAATTAACAGAAATGGCCAAACTGATCTGTTTGATCAGGTAGAAAACAATAAATATTTTAAATGAAAGATTGGACCTTTTAATGAACTTTGTGATGAAAATATAAAATGAAATAGTGATTTCTGCTCTTGCTGATTAAAAAGGTTTAGCTTTAAAGAGGTAAGAGATAATTGCTGGAAGTTGCTTCTTATCTTTTTTCATTTTCTCTATTTTCTTCAAACTTTTGTTTAACCCATTTTCTTTTTCTTAATTGTTATTTATATATTTTCATGTTTATCTTTTATTTCTATAAAAATTTCTAATAAAATATATATTGTAATTTTAATGAAAACTTATATCTCTACTGAAGCAGTTTCTCGTTCCATAAATGCGTGCCATGAAGACAAGAAGAATGTTGTGCTTAAATAAAATTATAGGCGATGACCCTATCTTTATTTTGCCCCAAACTTTCCTGTGGTAGAAACCTAAGAAATTTGCCAACTACTCAAACACACATAAATTTGTATCTGTTAAAAAGTTATGTAATGTAACCAACATTTGAGGTTGTCTCTAAACTGTCTACTTTTAGCTCATTTTCTCTGAATGCCTTGTTGATCCCATAGCAAATGATAACAGGAAGGTATTTGTTGACCTTTGCTTTCAGAGTTAAGTTTTCATGAAAGGACTGTACTAGTTTCTATATTCTTTCTGATTAGATTGAATGCTCTTCACTTCCTGTCAAGTCAGCGTGAAGGAAATGTGTCAATGATGCAGGAATTATGCCTGAACTTTGTACACTAGTCTTGCTTTCTGATATTAGCTCATATTTGTAAAGCAGCCTCTTTGACAGTTCCTTGCATGTCTTTTGATGGCTTCTAGGATCATCTATAGAATTTGATGTCCTGCTTAACACAATGTGGTACAAATATTTATTGTTTCCTGCATAAATGTATGCATTCAGTATAAAATGTTGGAATTCTTGTGAATACATGCATTTTTGAATGATGAATAAATGATAAACAAGAAAGATTGTGCTTTGTTTTATGGTACATTACATTAAGTTTATGATTACATTAAGTTTATTTATGATTAGAAACATCTTTATTTTCAGAGAAGACAACTCATTCACATTGCCCAATGAACTTTTCATTCCTTTATTCAGTATTCCTTTAAGTTAGTTTTAAATTTTACTTCTAACTTTTCATAATACACCTGGCATATAATGCCTAGGGAAGGAAGAAGAATTTCTTCCATGACCATAGTTTCTGAGAAGCCAGGGTTGGAAGTTGAAGATGCTTAAAATTGTAGTTACTAAGGGACTGAATACTAGATATCAAATGAATCGTGTTTTATGGTCTGAAGTGGAATATCTAGAAACAGTATATCAGGTTAGGCAGCTCAAGTGGAAGCCAAATAAATGGTTTAATCTGAGACAGTTTTTATGATCTAAACATTGTATTATTGCTTCAGGATACAAATATATAACAGCCATATATGCTTCCATTGCTGGCATACTTATTCTCAATTAGTTCTGGTTTTCTTTTTTCTTTTTTGGAATACTCTGAAGATGCTATGGAAAATGTTCCAGATTTGGGGTCCATTCAAGACCAAGCAAGTCCTGATTAATAAATGAATAAATTTGATCACATCACTATTGAGATGCTACTCTGAAAAGACATAAAATATTTTTGTGGATAAAAATATTAGATAATATGATTTTTTAAAATAAATAATAATTAAAAAGTTTTTATTACTATGGATTTTGGCACAGCCAAAATCTATTTTTTATTTCACTAATTTATGCTGCAACTTACTATCTACTGAAAATCTCAGGGTGTCTTGCAAACAATATAAATCAAAAATATAAAACTGCAATATAATCAGTGCAATTAAAATTAAAACCAAAATTCAATATTATTACATGTAGTCCTTGACTTATGACCACAATTGACCCAAATTTTTTTATTGCTAAGTTAAACATTTGTTAAGTGAGTTTACCCAATTTTATGACCTTTCTTGACACTGTTATTAAATGAATCAATGTAGTTGTTAAATTAAACTGTCATTAAGTGATTCTGGCTTCCTCATTGAGTTTGCTTGTCAGGAGGTTGCAAAAGAAGATCGATCACATGACCCGAGACTCTGTAACCGTTATAAATATGAATCAATTGCCAAGTTTCTGAATTTTGATCACATGAACATGGGAATGCTTCAGTGGTTGTAAGTATGAAAAATGGTCATCAGTCACTTTTTTCAGTGCTGTTGTAACTATGAACAGTCACTAAATGAGCTGTTGTAAGTTGAGGACTACCTGTAAAATAATATTATGCAGAATTTAATAACTCTTATGCCAAACATGGATAAAATATATTATCATGTTGTGACTGAAAGGATCGATCCTGCTGTGAGTTTTGACTCTGATGACTCTGATGATGAAAGGCTGGAGCCTGCTATGAATGTGGAGTTTGAATTATTAGAAGACACAGATGTGAGCCAGGGGGATGAGAGGTTATCTGACAGACACTCTTTGCCAGAACCTGAGACCTCATTCATGCCAGCATCTGATCCACAAAATGAATCAGAGGCGTCGAGTGGGGAAGTTGACAGATTGTGGGTTGATGCTTGAACTAGGAGGAGACTGAGATGTCAAGTTGGGGGAAGGCAAGCCAGATGCTGATTAGGGAAAGTAGCACGTTGCCTCAATGAGTATAAAAGGACACAGCTGGGTTTAGAAAATTTGTCAGGAACAAAGTGACTGAATGAGTGAGGATTTTACAGCAGAGGCTCTAAGGCTGAAGATTGTTTGCCGGGACTGGTATGCCGAATAGAGCGGGGTTTGCTGCTGTAGATTATGATTTATGACAGCCGTTATCTTGTGAGGCTACTTTCTGTTTGGATTTACTGTTGAAACAGCTGCTTTCTGTTTTGTTCGTTTGAATTTTGAAGGGGAGTCATAACATTATTGTTCCTGACCAACAAACAAACCATCTTTAAAGCATGATGGATTCAAACCAACTGCAGCGTTTGGTAGAACAGCAACAACAGCAGATTTCCCAGTTACTTCAAAGTAATGTGTCTCTTCAGAATCAGGTGACACAACTGCTGAATTATGTTTCTAGCTTACCAAGCCTTGCTGCTGCTCCCCCTGCCCCTCCCTTGAGAAAAAGCCCGGTCTCCGTGCCGGAGAAATTTTCTGGGCATGTTCCTGGCATTTATGGGTCAGTGCCAATTGTTTATCTCTCTGAGGCCTGAAGGTAGGATTTATGATCAGTTTATTAACTGGGCAGGCTGCCAAATGGGCTACTCCCTTGTTAGTTCAAGATAGCCTATTGTTGGATAATTTACAGGGTTTTCTCCAACAGATGAGGAATATGTTTGAGAACCCAATAAAGTTACAAACTGTGGACAGGTGGTTAAGGGACATTAACCAGGGGAAACGTCCCCTGCAGGAATATGTTGCAGACTTTCGTTTGCTGTGTATGGACTCTAACTAGAATGAACCGGCTCATATGGCTGCATTCCAGGAAGGCTTGTCTGATGCCATCAAGGATGAGCTAGTCCATACAGAGCGGGCTTCAACTTTGGATGCATTGATAATCCAGTGCTTACGTATTGAAGCTCGTTTACAGCAACATGGAAGAAAATGGCCTGTTGTGGAACCACCTTTGTTTTCTCGCACATATACCATGCCACCGAGAGTTTTCCAACCCATGGTTAAGGATGAGGAGCCGATGGAGATAGGTGCACTCCGCCCTCATTTAATGGCGCGAGAACATTCGAGAAGGTTCCAAGAAGGCTTGTGCCTTTATTGTGGGGGTCCGGGACATTTTGCAAATTCCTGCACTTGGAGGAGGACTTGCAGACCTGTGCCTGAAACCACTCCTGGCCTGTTGGGAATATGGGGTAGGCCCGACCTTGGGGAAACCCTAGGTCGGGCACATCCTACACCACAAATTGCCAAAATAAATCCTGGCCCTCCTCGGCATTTACTTTTGGATACTCATATATTCCTGCAGTCCCAGAAGGAGGGAATTCCCGCCATTGCGCTGGTGGATTCAGGGGCTACAACCAACTTCATGGACTGTGCTTTTGTTGAACATTTTGGAATTCTGTTGATTCCTGTGAATCCCCCCATGAAGGTGGAAACCGTAGATGGGCGTGAACTCAAGTCTGGGCCCATTTGTTTCACCACTCAACCAGTGTGTATGCTGATTGGGGATCATGAGGAGGCAATAAGTTTTTATGTCACCTTGAACCTCCATCTCCCTTTGGTGCTCGGAGCATCCTGGCTGCGGTTGCACAATCCGTTGGTGGCTTAGGCGCAGAACGCCATTTCTTTTCCAAGCCTACAATGTGTGGACCACCTGAGGCATGTCTGCGCTGGCCAAGATATCGCCGCTCCTGCTGTCTCAATTCCTTCGGAACTGTCGGACTTCTCCGATGTTTTCAGTGAACAGGAGGCAGACCGTTTACCACCCCATCATGCCTATGATTGTCCCATAGACTTGATACCGGATGCTCCATTGCCAAAGGGGAGGTTATACTCCATGTTGGAGCCCAAGTTGGTTGCACTCCGAGAGTTTTTGGATAAAAACTTAGCTCAGGGATTTATTTGACCTTCGTCGTCCCCTTTTGGCTCCTGTTCTTTTTGTTAAAGTCAGGAGAACTTCGTCTCTGTTGTGATTATCGACAGTTAAACTCTATCACCGTGAGGAATAGCTATCCTCTGCCGCTCATTCCAGAATTGATGGAGTGGTTGCGGGAGGCTACTATCTTCACTAAACTCGATCTGCGTGGGGCCTACAACCTGGTTCGGATACGCAAGGGGGACGAGTGGAAGACGGCGTTTGGCACTCATTATGGTCATTTTGAGTACACCGTCATGCCATTTGGTTTGACCAACGCTCCTGCCGTATTCCAGCATTTGATGAATGACATTTTCCGGGACATGCTGGATAGGTTTGTCATGGTGTATTTGGACGACATTTTAATTTACTCCCGGTCCAGAGATCACCACCTTCAGCAGGTTCGCCAAGTGCTTCAGCGTCTTCGGGAGCATAAACTCTACGTGAAACTGGAGAAATGTTTCTTTTTTCAGTCATTGATAGAGTTTTTAGGGCACATCATTTCTCCCGAGGGCATTGCTATGGACCCTAAAAAGATTGAGGCATTATGTAGTTGGGAAGCTCCTCGTCGAGTCATGGATGTACAACGTTTTTTGGGATTCGCCAACTACTATCGGACTTTTATCTCAGACTTTGCTAAAGTAATGTACCCCATAACTCAACTCCTCCGTAAGAAGGTCCCATTTGTTTGGGGACCCCCACAACAACAGGCTTTTGAAATTTTAAAGAAAGCTTTTGTGGCCGAGCTGATATTGAGGCATCCTGATCTGAATCGTCCATTTGTGGTCGAGACAGATGCCTCTAATGTAGCTATCAGAGCAGTATTGTTATAAGCTTCGAAGGATGGCGCACCTTTTTTCCCATGCGCATACTATTCTAGGAAGCTCACAGCTTCAGAGCGCAACTACACCATCTGGGAAAAGGAGTTGTTGTCTATTAAGGCTGCATTTGAAACATCATTTGGAGGGGGCTCGGCACAAGATAGAGGTTCGGATGGATCATCGAAACTTGGAACATTTATCCACAGCTAAGAAATTGAACCAACAACAGATTCGGTGGTCGTTGTTTTTCACCAGGTTCAATTTCTCCGTTACTTATATTCCAAGTGGACAGAACTGGAGGGCAGACGCATTGTCTCAGAAGCCTTAGTATATCGGTCCTAAGGATCCTCTTCCTCCATGAACAGTGTTGCCACCGGAATCCTTGGCCGTACTGCGAGATCCGGTGGATTTACGAGCTCAAATACGGGAGGCGCAGCGATTGGAATGTGGATGCAGCAGAGAAGGGGGGAAGTTGGACCTGATTCCCCATGGTCCTTTGAAGAGGGCTTGTTAAGACATTGAGACTTATTGTACGTACCCACTAGGATGCTTAGAGCCCTCATCATGACACAATGTCATGACAATCCCGCTGCTGGTCATTTTGGTTTTCACAAAACCCTTCACGGTCACCCGGACTTTTTGGTGGCCTTGGGTTCAACATGATGTGTCTTCCTATGTCGCTTCTTGCGTACAATGTTGACAAGCAAAAGCGGCATCGGGTGCACCTCCTGGACTTCTTCAACCACTACCGACGCCAAGCAGACCATGGGGAGCGATCTCCATGGACTTTCTAACGCACTTGCCCCTTTCGTCGGGTTATACGATGGTGCTCGTGGTGATTGACATGCTCACTAAGATGGCCCATTTCATCCCATGTAGGAGATTACCCTCGGCTCGTATTACTGCCCGGCTTTTCATACAACACGTATTCTGTTTACATGGCTTACCGGACAGAGTTGTTTCAGATCGTGGTGTTCAGTTCATCGCTCAATTCTGGAAAAGTCTAATGAATGCTCTACGAGTACAAGTATGTTTAGCATAGGCACACCATCTGGAAACCGATGGCGGGACTGAGAAGGTAATTGGCATCCTCGCCCAATACCTCAGGTATTTTGTAAATCAATGACAAAACGACTGGGTGACCTATCTTCCATTGGCAGTTTGCCTTTAATAATTCTCGGCACACCTCCACCCACATGATGCCTTTTTATGCCAATGTGGGTTATCATCCGAGGTTTTTTCCCCTGTCAATCGCAGATTCTCCAGTTCCGGAGGCACGAGAATTTTTGTCGGAGTTATATGCGGTGCATCAATTAATTTCCAGACAATTGGAACGAGTGAAAGCAGATTATAGGCGTTTCGCAGATCGTTCGCGTCGAGCGACACCTCCATTGGCTGTGGGAGACAAGGTGTGGTTGTCAACGAAACATCTTCAGGTCGATCGTCCGATTAGGAAGTTGGATCATTGCTTTATTGGTCCCTTCCCTATCGAGGCAGTTATTAATCCGATGACTTATCGACTCACTTTACCGCGCTCCATGCGCATCCACCCTGTTTTTCATCGCTCCCTGTTAGTACCTGACACTCCATCATGCACTCTCCATTCTCCAGAAGATACAGGTTCTCCATCCAGGCTCAGCACTGAATCTGTTATGGATACTACAGTGGTCAGAATTTATGATTCACGATGGCTAAAGGGATGATTCCAGTATTTTGTGGGAAGATTGGAAAATGAAATGGAGATTCGCTCTTGGCAGGATATATCCAAGGTGCATGCCCCGGATCTTATTCACATATATCATGCACAATTCCCTTCAAAACCACATCCTGATCATCAGACTCGAGGGAAGGGCCCTGCGGTGAGAGATAGTGTTGTGACTGAAAGGATCGATCCTGCTGTGAGTTTTGACTCTGATGACTCTGATGATGAAAGGTTGGAGCCTGCTATGAATGTGGAGTCTGAATTATTAGAAGACACAGATGTGAGCCAGGGGATGAGAGGTTATCTGACAGACACTCTTTGCCAGAACCTGAGACCTCATTCATGCCAGCATCTGATCCACAAAATGAATCAGAGGCGTCGAGTGGGGAAGTTGACAGATCATGGCTTGATGCTAGAACTAGGAGGAGACTGAGACGTCAAGTTGGGGGGAGGCAAGCCAGATGCTGATTAGGGAAAGTAGCACGTTGCCTCAATGAGTATAAAAGGACACAGCTGGGTTTGGAAAATTTGTCAGGAACAAAGTGACTGAATGAGTGAGGATTTTACAGCAGAGGCTCTAAGGCTGAAGATTGTTTGCTGGGACTGGTATGCCGAATAGAGTGGGGTTTGCTGCTGTGGATTGTGATTTATGACAGCCGTTATCTTGTGAGACTACTTTCTGTTTGGATTTACTGTTGAAACAGCTGCTTTCTGTTTTGTTTGTTTGAATTTTGAAGGGGAGTCATAACACTATCATATACAAGCTTACTAATCAAATGAAATGTATTATTAATACATTACCGTATTTTTCAGAATACAAGATGCACTCCTCTCTACCCAAAATGGCTGGAAATGTCTGTGTGTCTTATAGAGCAAATATGGTCCCATTTTTGACCTTCCAAATCCTCTGTGGGTCCCATTTTTGCCCTCCCAGGCATCCAGAAGCACTCTGCAGGCAAAAAACAGACCTGCAGATGCCTCTGGAGGACAAAAACAGCTTTTGGCCTGTAGAGTACTTCTGGACATTGGAGAGGGAAAAAATGGGACAGAGGGATTTTTTTTTATTATTTTCATCCTCTAAGGTGCGCCTTGTAGCCTGGTGAGTCTTATACTCTGAAAATATGGTAAATATAAAGGGATAATAGTCAAAACCTAATCCAAAAGTTATTGAAGACAGAGCCCAGAATCAAGAATAAACATGTATTAACCAAAGTTCAAGTGAAGAGACAAAAGATAGAATGCATCAAGAAGAGATACACATCAAAATTGAGTAAAATTTGCTCTGTGGACTATGACAACTTCTTAAGTCATGCTCACAGAGGTCCCATTTTTTAAGAGAGAGAAAAGCAGACCAAAAGGTAGTTGAGAATTTACCTTTTGGTATGCAGTTTTTCAAATGTACAGATTATTCATATATTTTTAATGTAACATCAAATAACATGCAAAAAGTATAATTTATTTCAGTGTGATTATTTATTTGAAATAAATTAGTCAATGCAACCCAAGTGTATTTATCTGTCATTTACAGATTATTGGTTTAATTTTTATCTAACTTTAGGAAAGTTGAAAAAAAAGATATAATTTATCTGTTTTTTAAATTGTGTCTGTAATATCACATTAAATCTTCTTCTGGTAGTAGAACAGGCTCTGGGTAGTGGGTTATAATCAATTAAAAAGCATAAAAAACATGTCTTCCAATCTTCTATACTAAAAATAGATCACATATTGTCAGACTAAATCTCCCCAGTCCTCCACCAATAGATATATCATTACATGTACTATTTTTCAGTGAAACTAACAAAATCCACATCAAAGACATTGAGAGTAATCTACATCAACTGATTTCTTTCTCAGAATAACATATTAAGAGGCAATGAGGCCCTTACTTATTTATTTATATTTAACTCATAACCATCTTTACCATGAACAACTCAATATGCGATATACTATACAATAGTCCTTCCTTTTAATTTCTCTACCTCAACAACCCTTTGAGGTGACTTGGTCTCAGGCAGAGTGACAAATGATTGGCTTTCATGCTTCGGAGAAAATTAGCACGTTTCCAGTTTCTAGTCCAACACTTTAATCTTAAGGTATGGTTTAGCCATTGTACAAATTGGTTTTTCCTGTTCCTACTGTCCCACTCACATACAAAAATACTACTTTGTCCAATCAAGCTACAGGCTGATAGACTAAGACTTGACTTTCTAAATCGCCATGACAGTCTGCCTAAAACACCATGTGACAAGATTGTTGTTGGCCAATGTCCTTGTTACATGCTTTAAATTAAACTTTAACTTGCTTGTTTTTTGTTTCTATTTTTCTCTTTTATGTATTGCTACAAAACCATCAGAATAGGAAATGACCTATGAATCTTTTAAATAAGCAAATTTTGAAAGCACTGTTTTTGTTTCTGTTTAAACCAATTAACATTTGTAAAAACAGGTAAAATGCCTCTTATTATTTTGAAAAGTCACAATTTTTTTTATATTTTATTATAAATTAATATGCAACAGCAGGAAGAAATATTACACTGTATATTGCTGACATTCCTCATAATGCATCCTTATGAGAAGAAAATTTGTCCCAGCTAACCCTAATTTATTTGTTGTAGCAGCACAAAAATAAGCTATGGTGTGCTTTGTTCTGAGATAGGTGAAATCAAGTCTGAATCTCATGTTAGATCCCCTTTAGGAACATCTAAAGATATAACATTTAAAATATCAAATATGTCAAAAATATACTCTGTTGTGTCCGCGAAATGATGCCAGGAGTCGGTGACTTCAAATCATGCTCTTTTATTAAAGTAGGAACCAAACTGGCTCTTCGCAAAAGGTTCGCGGCTTTTATTCTTTCAGCCGCGGCGGCCGCGGCCAATGGCACCACTTTGAATCTCCCGCGATTCGAATGGACCAATCGCGGGAGATTCTTAGCGAGCCAATCGGCGCGGCTCGCCTGACCAATCAGAGTGCCCCGCGCTTTGGCCAATCAAAGCGCGGGGATCTCAAGAATGCTAATTAGGGACAGAACACCCCTCCCCTCTTGGTTCAGTCCTTACGTCGCGTAGTCACGTAGGTAGGCGGGGCTCCGTCTGAGCCTACTGGACCTGCGCAGCTCAGTCGTAGGTTGGATCCCGGCCAGTTCGGTCGGGATCTCTGTTGCTCCTGATGCCGTCGTGGGAATGGGCTGGTCGGTCGGGCCGGGCCGCTCTCCGTAGCTCCCTCTTGGGCCTCCCGGGTTGGTTGAGCTGCGGGTTTCGCCGCTCCCGCTCGGTCTTTCTGGGCCAGTCGAGCTGGCCTGGCTGTCTCTTCCTGGTGAGGGGTGGTGATGGCTGCTTTCCGGTAAGTGTGGCTGGTTTATTCTTCTTTGGTTTTGGTCCCCTGGGCATTCCCTCCCCCCTTGGTTTGTGTTGTGGGGGTTGGTTTCGCCTGTTTGTGCGTCGGTGGTCTCTTGGTTGGCAGTCCTCGACCTTAATTGGTCGATGTGGCGTTTCCACACTCGTCCGTCTGCTGTTTGTGGCTAGTACGAGTGTGGGCCTGTTATTTGTGTGATGACGGCTGGTATCCATAGTGGGTCTCCCGTCAGGTTTCTTGCGTATACGGGGTTGCCTGGTGCGAAAGTTTGGTGTTTGCTGTTTGAGTCTGGGGGCTTCTCCGGGTTATACGTGGGGTGTAACCTGTCGAGTGGGGACCTTAATTTCCTCCCCATTAATAGTTCAGCTGGGCTCTTATTCATTGTGGTATTTGGGGTTATGTGTTGGGTGAAGAGTAGTTTGTTTATTTTCTCCTGGATCTCCCTGTGGTCTATTTTCTGGATGGTTTTCTAAGTGAATTGCACCATCCGTTCCGCCCTACCGTTCGCTGCCGGGTGCGCCAGTGCTGTCAGCACGTGGCGGATGCCCCTTTCCGCTAGGAATTTTTCGAATTCCAGTGAGGTGAATTGGGGCCCGTTGTCGGAAACGACGATGTCTGGGAGGCCGTGCGTTGCAAAGAGTTTGCAGAATTCCTTGATCACGGCCTCCATGGTTGTTGTCTTCATGTTGCTTACCTCCAGCCAGTTGGAGTAAGCGTCTACTGTTATAAGGAAGGTGTGTCCTTTTGTGGGCCCGGCGAAGTCTATGTGAATCCTAGACCAAGGTCCCCTTGGGGTTTCCCACTCTAGGACGGGTGCTGTGGGTGGGCTTGGCCTAGTTTCCTGGCATCGTTGGCACCTTGCTACCCAGGTCTCAATTTGTTTGTCCATCTCTGGCCACCAAGCGTAACTTCTGGCCAGGGCTTTAGTCCTAACGATGCCAGGGTGCCCCTCGTGTAGCAGTTCCAGAACCTTCCCTTGTAGCTTTTCTGGAATGACCACCCTATCCCCCCATAGTATGCACCCTTTTAATAACGAGAGTTCCGTTTGGTGGTTTTGGAATGTTTTGACGGATTCGTCGTTGTCCCTTTCCGGCCACCCTTTCTCTACCCAATGCAACACCCGCGCCAGACGTTTGTCTTTATTACTCTATCGGGCAATGTCTGACGCGGTTATGGGCAGGTTGGGTAGAGTCTCTATGCTGAGGGTGGTTGTCGTGGGTGCTGGGTCGGTGTCAGGTTCCGGTAGCGGCGAGCGGCTTAAGGCTTCTGCATGGGAGATCGTCTTACCCGGTTTGTGTATGAGTCCGTAGTTGTAGGTTGCCAGGAACTCGGACCACCTTGTCATTCGGGGAGACAGAATGTTCGGGGTGGCCTGGTTTCCTGCAAGGATTCCCAGCAGCGGCTTGTGGTCGGTTATGATGGTGAATGTCCGGCCGTAGAGATACTCGTGGAATCTTTTTACGGTGGCAACGATAGCCAGAGCCTCTTTGTCCAGCTGGCTATAGTTCCACTCTGGTTTGGTGAGGGTCCTTGAAAAGAACGCAATGGGCGCTTCTTTTCCATCGGGGAGGGTATGGCTGAGGACAGCGCCGACGCCGAAAGGTGATGCATCGCATGTGACAGCCAGAGGTAGGGTCTCGTTATACTGTATAAGGACGGCGTCCAAAGTGAGGAGGTCCTTTGTTCTTTGGAAGGCGGCTTGCTCGCATTTCCCCCAAGTCCAGGTCGCCGCCTTGTCCAGGAGCCTATGCAAGGGCTCCGCCACCGTCGCCTTTTGGGGCAGGAAAACATTGTAAAAGTTAAGTAGCCCCAGGAATGCCTGTAGTTCCATCTTCGACTTGGGTGTGGAGGCTTCTTGATGGCCTTGATTTTTTGGTTTGTGGGGAGAATGCCATGACGGTCTAGGAGGTATCCTAGGAATTCTACCCGTTCCGTGTATAATTGGCATTTCTCCCTCTTGACTTTGAGCCCGGTCTCTTTGAATTTGGTTAGGACCTCCCTTAGGCGACCCTCTAGTTCGGCTTGGTTGGTTGCCGATACTAGGACGTCGTCGAAGTTAGGTACCACCCCCTTGATGCCTTGCAATAGTCTTTCCATTAGGCTTTGGAATATTCCCGGTGCCACGCTGACTCCGAATTGGAGTCGGTTGCATTTAAATGCTCCCCGGTGGGTGACTATGGTTTGCGCTTCTGCCGTTTGCTTGTCGACTGGCAACTGTTGGTATGCCTGGGCGAGGTCGAGCTTGGCGAAAACCTTGCCCCCTCCCAGTGAGTGCAGTAGGTGTTGCACTACTGGGACGGGGTAGACGCTTTGTTGTAGCGCGCCATTTAGTGTGGCCTTATAGTCCCCACAGATCCTCACTGACCCATCGGGCTTGATTGGGGTGACTATGGGGGTCTCCCACCGGGCGTGGTCTATGGGCTGTAGGACTCCTTGGTTGACGAGCTTGTCAATTTGCTCGTCTATCTTGGGTTTAAGTGCGAATGGCACCCGCCTTGGTTTCAGGCGTTTTGGGGGGACGTTTAGGTCTAGGCTGAATGATATAAGGGGCCCTCGGTACTTGCCTAGGTTTCCGTCGAAGACCTCTTGGAATTCCCGGGCCAGTTGCTGCTCCCAGCTGTCGTCGGTGATGTGGTCGACTCCCGTGACTGTGATGCCGAGCGGGGCGAACCATTGCAGTCCCAGTAGGCTTGGGCGGTCACGGTCGATGATTGTCAGGGGAAGCCTTTCGGTGTGCCCTTTATATGTGATGTTGAAGTGTTTGGTTCCGACTACCAGGATGCGGTTTCCCTGGTAGTCCTTTACGATGAGTCTCTGGCTGTCTAGGTTCCTCTTTTGGATGGTAGGCACCAAGCGCTTTATTTCATGCCATGCTATCATGGAGAGGTAGGACCCGGAGTCCACCTCCATTTTGCATGGCTCGCCCTCGATGCCTACCTCCACGTGGACCTTCCGGGTGTCATTGGTTATGGCGTGGCCGATGGTGACCGTCTGATGGGTCTCCTCTTTTCGCTGGTTATTGCTACCTCGCAGGGATCGTCCGTTCCGGTCCCATCTGTTGTCCGAGGGGCGATCTCTGGTCCGGGGTGGTGTGTTCTCTCTCCTCCGGTCGCTCTGGTCCCATCGTGCCGGGCTGCGGTTCTTTTTTAGGCGGCAGACATGGGCGATGTGTCCCTTCTTGTCGCAATGCCGGCAGATCGATTCGAAAAACCGGCATTCCAACCTGGGGTGGTCGCTGCCACAACCGGCACAGTTGGTCCTCGACTTACGACCCCGCCGCTTCCGTGGGTCGCGGCCTGTCTGGAGGTGATGGATGTCCTCCTCGTCATCGGAAGTGCCCGATGCTGAGTGGAAGTCGCCCTGGTGGGTGGTCGTCTCAGGTTGGGCCTCGGCCAACCTCGCAGGGTTGTTGTTTCCGCTGCGGTCCCCAGTGTTCGGTCTGTGCATGCGGTCGGCGGATGTTCGGGTTGCTTCGGCGGCTGCGGCTGCGGTGATGGTGTCTGCTAGGCTGATGTTGCCCTTGGCCATCAGCCGGCTCTGGAGGACAGGGTCCCACAACCCGAGCACGATTCTGTCTCGCAGGGCGTCGTTCAGGTTGTCGAATTCGCAGAGGTCCCCTAGGCGCCCTAGTTCGGCGACAAAGTCGCTGAAGCTCTCACCCGACCATTGGTCCCGATGGTAAAATTCGTTGCGTCGGATCAGGATGGGTAACTCTGGAGCGTAGTGCCGCTGAAGTATTGGCTCGAGGACGTCCCAGTCCATCGCGGTCGCATCGGCAGGTTTGGCAAGCGCCTTCGCCATTTTGAATACCTCGGTCCCGCAGTGGGTCAGGAAGATGGCACGCTTCATGGGGCCGGTGGCGTCCTTCAGGTCGCTGCACTCAAGGAACATGCGGAATCGGTCGGAGTACGATTCCCAGTCCTCGGTGGCGGGGTTGAAGGGTGCGCGGGGTGCGATTTTCGCCATTGTGGTGGTTCGTCTGGCTTCCGTCAGACACGTGGTTCGGTTCAGGGTCTGGATCCCATCCTCGTCGCCAGTGTTGTGTCCGCGAAATGATGCCAGGAGTCGGTGACTTCAAATCATGCTCTTTTATTAAAGTTGGAACCGAACTGGCTCTTCGCAAAATGTTCGCGGCTTTTATTGTTTCAGCCGCGGCGGCCGCAGCCAATGGCACCATTTTGAATCTCCCGCAATTCGAATGGACCAATCGCGGGAGATTCTTAGCGAGCCAATCGGCGCGGCTCGCCTGACCAATTAGAGGGCCCCGCGCTTTGGCCAATCAAAGTGTGGGGATCTCAAGAATGCTAATTAGGGACAGAACAACTTCCTTTTATACATGATGGAATTTTAAATTTCTAAAGACTCCTTTTTTCACTTTCCTTCTCCCTTAGTTCCTTTTTTAAATTTAAAATATATAAACATCTATAGAATTCTAAAGGGAATGTTAGTCTTTACAACCTTATTCATTACACTCAGTGAAAATAGAACTGTTTTTATAAATCTAATGAAGACCAAGTTGATTTTTAAGACTGCAGTTTCACAGAATTTGTTGGGTTACAAATTGGAGTGCTTCCAATTGAACTTTCTGCAGATAAAAATGTCTTCACCTACTTCCATGTTCCTTTCACATTATTTACTATGTTTTCAAAGGTCAGAGTTGGTGTCTCATAAATGACATTTATAAGACCATGGAATATTACAGGCCACAGTAGTATTTCTCTTGGCCAGTTGTTGAAATTGCTGTGTGTAGCATCAAACCCACTTTAGCTGAATGCTCAAAAAAGTGCTGGCAGGCTGATCTGGAAGCAAATGGAACAATAGTGGACAGAAGGATCTATAATGGTCCCATTGCTTTACACTGATCAGAAGGCTATAAAGAATTAGAAAATGCTAATCTTCATAGTAATTGCACATTTTTTCCAGCTTTATAGGATAAACTACTTTCCTCCATTTTATTATCAACTATAGACAGAATGTTTCAGCTAAAATTCCTCTTCAGGAGGATGGTTGAGTATACACAATAAGGCTTTAATATGGAGACTTTTTAAAAGCTACTCTTTTTGAAAATTAAGCTGATAATTTCATATTAATCATATATAGAATGAGACCAATCACTGTTGTATCATCTGCAAACTTCATTATTTTAAAAGATGGATCGTTTGAGATGCAGTCATTGGTATACAGGGAGAAGAGAAGTGGAGAAAGCACACAGCCTTGGAGGTGGGGGCTGTGCTGATTGTACAGGTATCAGATGGGATTCTGCCTAGCTTCACATGCTGCTTCCTGTCTGTTAGGAAGTGTATGATCCACTTACAAGTGTTTTCAAGTATTGCTAGCTGCTTTAGCATAGTTAGAAAAATGTCTGGAATGATAGCATTGAATGCTGAACTAAAGTCTACAAAGAGGACCCTTGCATAGGTCTTTGGAGATTCAAGGTGTTATAGGATGTAGTGCAGAGCCATATTAACAGCATCATCGTTGATCTATTTGCTCAGTATACAAATTGCAGGGGGGGTCTAACAGCTGGTTTTCAGGTGGGCCAGCACTAGCCTTTCAAAGGTTTTTATAACTACAGATGCTAGAACAACTGATCTGTAGTCATTCAGTTCCTTGATGGAGGGCTTCTTTGGCATTGGGATTATAGTAGAGCATTTGAAGCAAAAAGGAACATAGCAAATCTCTAGTGATTTATTGAAGATTCGGGTGAAGATGGGAGTCAATTGGTCAGTACAGACTTTTAAGCAAGAAGGAGTTATCTTATCTGGGCCTGGTGCTTTTCCTGGCCTTTGTCTGTGAAATAGATCATGCACACATTGGCAAGCAGATCACCACAAAACCCCAATGAGTGCCATCTTAGGGAAACTTTATAACAAACACAACATGTATAAAAATCCATCACTCCATACATATAATAAAAAAGAAAAATTAATTCTGAAAAATTATGTCTAAGTAATTTAATAGACAAACATAATATTTGTATATCAAGAATAATTCGAGACAACGATGAATCCATATACAGATTGGAAGTTGTACAACTTGCCTTGTGGTACGACCGGAACAATCTGGAACTGAACATACTCAAAACCATAGAAATAGTGGCAGACTTTAGTGAAACCCGCCCATACTACCACCTCTTACAAAAGTAGACAACAAATATCAACAACAGAGATCTTCAAATTTCTAGGTTCTATCATCTCTCAAGACCTAAAATGGACACCTAACTTCAAAAACGTCATCAAAAATGTAGTAAGTGAATTAAACTCTTATTCCTGTTTCTACCATTCTCTTCAAAGGATGAAGTCAAGAAAAAAATAATTTAAAGTATGACACAAACAAGGGTTTTGCTCAGTGATATTGTCTATGCATAAGACCTCAGAGTCAGGGTAGAGAATATTATATCCTGCCCTTATTTTATTGGACTCCAATTTATTTATGATCTTAGATACTGTAATGGTAGCATCATGGTATCTCTGAAGGATGCTGAAGGAGGCCCCCTTTTTATTGGACTTTGTTGGTTTGCTTTTAGTAAAAACTAGATGCAGTTCTGGTACAGTTTTTACTGTTTTCCAACAGCAAAGAGGAAAGAGCTCATCAATAGATTTCAAAAAAATCCAATAGACCAGGGATTTTCTTACATTAAAAAGGAAAGGAAAAGAAAGGAAAAGAACAATGTTCTAACATTTAAAGAAACAGTAATGGTATCAGATACAAATTTTTTTTACAGATGAAATGAATTGTAGTTTGCAAAATCTTTCATTTAGTGACTGTTGAAAAAAGTGATTTATGACTTATAATGTGCTCAACATTTGGGCACTTGGTAAATGGCATGTATTTTTTACAGTGGCCTGTCTCAAGACCATGCAATTTGTGTCTTTCCTATCTGGCTTCCAACAAGTAAAAACATTGGAGGAAACTGGATTTATTTAATTATTGCACTGAACAACTGCAGTGATTCACTTAACAAGTGTGGCAAAAACAGGTGGTAAAATGTGACACAGCTCACTTAACTGCCTTGCTTAGCAATATAAATTTTGGATTCAATTGTGGTCATATATTGAAGATACCTGTAGTCTGAAAAATTGTAACCAGACTGCTCCTGATAATTAGAATTGAAATGTTATAGAGATGGGAAACTGAGTAAAGAATAGAGAACTACCAAACTATTTTATTTGTTTCTGGACAAAAAGAGAGGAGCTAGAACAAGCAGATTACAGGATTGGAAGAAGTATATTGAACTAAGAAAGAATATAAGTTGAAATGTTATCTCTTTTGAAGGCAGGGGCTGATGATGTAGAACTGATATAGTTAAAATCCATAAACAACTAAAAACTAACTAAAAAACAAAAACAAAAGCTAACAGTCTGATGGATAAAAGTATGAAATCGTCATCTTTTAAAAAAGATAAGTATCTTGGGCTTTTCAACGTTTCCCTTGACCTAATTGTTTTTTTCTTTTCTTTTCTCATTATCAAGAGCTTATGAATGATATTTGAATTCCAAGACCAACTCTTTGGATTGCCCAAAGTTGAACACTTTGGAACACCACAGCTAATGTGTTCTTCAACCTCAAAGTAAAAAAAATGTTGAGCCACTAACATATAAAACTATCATTTTGCGGTGGAAGAATTTTGTAGTTGCTGTTTAGCCTTGAGGCATTTCATTATTTACATACTGATATATGAAGTGCAGGCTCCTGACGGTTTCTATCATTATCACTGAACAAATAAGCATGCTTCTTTCTTTTAAACAGGTTTTCATCAGAAGGATATATTACGCTGCTCTTATAAAAACCTATGTGTAACTAACATATAAGCCTTCAGCCTTTGTGTATGTGAAAGTGTGTGTATGTACAGAGAGCACATTTTGTTAATGGAAAATGCAAATACAGTTGAAGAATTGAGAGTTGTATACTTGAAGCAATTAAATGATAAAATGAAACATTCCTGAATCCTGCTAACAATGATGATGAGGAAAAACACTATATAGCTGCTAATAGATAACAGGCCCATAATACACAAAATAGGGTGAACAATAAAAGTCTATTTAATAATCAGAGAAATGAAAATAAATGTACTATTTCCTAGAAAAGGCAAAGTCCTTACCCCTTAGAAAATACTAAGTGAAATAGCCGGATGATTTTATAATGGTCATGTGGGACACTCTTTAGATGGCTGTTACTTCTATTGTGAATGTATAATTAACATTTCTCATTTTCCACTTCCTGAAATCACTATTCAATAGTTTACAATTGTTTATGCATTCTTAATTTACTAGGGATGTGGAGAAAAAGAAAGTTGAATTATTAGAGGTAAAATATGCAAGTCATGTGTATTTTTCCATTTACACTGAGGTAAACCATGGTATTATTACAACTTGAATTTAAAATAATGTTTGTCTTTCCTAACAGGATTTAAAAAAAATACTTGGCAATAAAATCATTTTTGTAGATAGCATTAATATATATTGCATATTAAAAATATCAAAGGAACATCAATAACTATTTGCCTGCCCATCCAGCCATTTCTGACTGGGAACCTTTTCTAAATGAATGGCATAAGAAAGAACATTTCTCCAGTTAATATGGTTTCCAAGTAATCCTATAATCCATTCTGTATCCATACTTTTTTAACTTCTCAAAGGATTAACAAGTTCTGGATAGATTTGTAATGAAACTAGGCTGTGGGACATGGATTTCAGTTCTAGCTGCAGCATTACTTCTCCAAATGACTAGGGAAACTGCATATAATTTAGTCTCAAGTTGTTCTGATGGTAAAAGAAAACAACAACCAATAACAATAACTAATTCACATCTGTTTTATGAATTTCTTTTATGTGTCTTGACAGAATTAAATATATTTTAAATAGCTCATATTAAGAAAAAAAGATAAACAAGTAGTGGCATTTAAAAATGCTCAGTTACTAAAAAGTAGTGATTGTCTAAAAGGAAAACTAATGAGCAGTGTAACATTCCTATAGAAACTGTTTATTAATCAGTGAAAAATATTCCTAAATTAAACAAGGTCAATAATAGAATCAAGCCCCAAGGAAAAACCTATTTTTATAAATCTATGTATGTCATGTAGAATTAAAGAGTAGTAGATGGCAGAAAATGCAATAAACACCTACTTTCAAGCTGCAAGGCTGAAATTTATCAAATTTAATCAGTAGTTTTATTGATTTTATGTTCCTGCCTTGGCATTGAAATAGTTGTTTGATCTGCTGGTTAATATTTTCTAAGTTTAGACTATGTAATGTAACTCTGTTAATTATTTTGAATATTTCAATGATTTTATGAGCATTCAGAGGCCATGGTGACTCATATGGTAAGATGTTGGGCTTGCGCATGACTAAGGTTGGCAGCCCAGTGCTTCAATTCCTATGAGTGAATAAACTGTGCAGGGGCAAGAAAATAGCCTCTCCTGAATGTCTACTGGCATTCAGGCCTCTCACAGGTAAAGATAACACCACCCAAAAGATTCCTTTCACAGAGGCAGCCAGCCTTCCACAGGTAAAGATAACACCACCCAAAAGATTCCTTTCACAGAGGCAGCCAGCCACCTTGGCGATCCTTGGCTAACATGTGCCATACGTTAAATAAATAAATACATATTAGTACTGATTGTAATATTATTCTGAATAGATTGATCAAGGAGTATTTATGGAATTGCCTTGTGCGGTATCTGCTATCCCGCATCAGATGGGCGGCTCATGATAGGGAGCGAAGGAGAGAGAAACGACAGGAGGCGAAGTTTCCTTGGGATGAGCGCGCCCCGAATGTCTTGGCACACGCTCTTTTATTGTGCTTTTTTACAAGAAAATGATTTAATCAAAGCTCAAGTCAAACAGGATAATTCCATCAGGATGTGCATGTTTACAAAGCTGCATACCAGACAGATCATTTACAATGTGGATAAGCTTATTAACAACCGTCTAGCTCCTTGTCCCTTGTATGTGCCTTGCAAAGGTCACTGAAGAGACAGAAGTCAATGATTACACATGAATGATACATAGTTGCAATGATACATAGTTACAACAGCCTTGAAGTGGTTTCTCTCAAACCTGAATTACCATATCCAAAGGGTGGTGCTGGGAGATATTTGCTGATCCCATAGTAGTTTCTCTGTGAGATTTTAGGATGTCATTAGTTAATCCCAAACTGTAATGAACTGTAAAAAAGTGATATACTTGGCATACCATTGTGAGTTGTGCTGCATCTTGCCAAAGTCTTCACTCCAGTCTGCTCTTTGAGCAGGAACTGGAGCCATCCCTGATTGGCTGATTCCATTCGACAGTTCAGTATAATAGAAGCTGTCAAACAGAATCAGCTGTTTTCTGTCAGCCGGCTGTCTGTTAGCTTGCTGCAAGCTGAGGCTGTGCTACTTTATAGCAATAGCCTATTAGTTATTACTCAAGCCTCTGTCTCTTTACTCCTGCACACCAAACATTAAAAGTTGAATTGTGATTTTTGTTCTTCTCCTTGTAATAATGTATTAAACTATAGATCTTACACATTTGGAGAGCAATAGATTATGTACATAAACAATCTGTGTGAGATTTCTATGTTAGTATTTTTTGTCTCATTCTTCTGAAATTAAATAATCTGTAATACTGATTCAGCATATCAATTCGAATTGTGAGATGGTACCAAACAAATGAAATGATAATATCTGTAACCCCTAAATTTTTGCAGAGCAGGATAAGAGTTATAGTATACACTGGGACTGAAATACTTCTATATTTAATTCTGGGAAATATTCAGATATCTAATCTCCTGAAAACTGAATGGTATAATAAAACAAAAACTATACCAGTCACTAATTTTACATATTTCAATAAGCAATGGGAAATGTTTACAGTATCAGTTGTGTCTATGTATTATATCAACAGCTTCCTTCCACTGGAAAGGCTGTGTTTACATACTTTTAGTAGTGGAATTACAATGGAAGCTTAAGCAATCAAGGTATTTTCAATTCAAAATATTTAAATATCGCTGGGTTATACTATAAACATGGAAGGGATAGTAGACATTGAGATCAACCATACAAGGTGAAATTTTTTGGATGAAAAATGACAGATCAGATTTGTTTTTTTTTGACTTTTGAAATCACATTAGATTAGAATTTGCAATCTGGGATGTCACTAAAAGAATTATGTCCTCTGAGACAGTAAAAGCTACTTGAGACTAAATTTATGAGCTTAAGTAGATAGCACACAACTGAGTTCAAATAAAATGAGTTGTATTTTGTATAATATTAAGGAATAAATGTTTCATAAATATTTAAAGAAAATATATGTTGGTATGCATTATTAATATAATCCTAAAAATGAACTATTCAGGACAAATTATTCATCAAAAATTCATCAATCTATCTTTTGTGAAGAACTCATTAATTTATATACAGAATGAAAAATATGAGTTGTAAACAAAATAATAGTAAATGCAAAAATAAGAGAGTAGAATATTCTTAAAAATCTTTAAAAAAACTTGTGGATTTTTTCATGCAATCAGCCCTTTTTTCATTTGCAGAAATACTGCTTGCTATAGCTGATTTTAAATTCAGTTTTACAAGCCCACTGAATGATTGTCCCCAACTGTGCTGAATCTGCTGGAGCTTTTCGCTTAATCTGCAGCATAAAGAGTTGCTATCTTTAGAAAGAAAAGTTAGCACAATATTAGAAATGTTAAATGCCTGCAGCCCAAGTTACATAAGTTTCTTTCCAAATCTGATAGCCTAATAAAGTGATCCAATTCTTGGGTTCTCAAATTTGTTTTTCTTGATTTCACATTAGAAGTTCAGTTGTAAATGAAAAAAGGGATATGTCATACCCCTGGTGGAGTCTGACTTTGAGGAAGAGGAGGAACAGCCAACAGGGAGTAGGAGTGTGGCTCTAGAGGTGGTGGAGGAGGCTGGGAAAGGGCAGAGGCCGGCTAAGCAGTCAGAGGAGGATCCAGGCCCATCCCCTATCCATCCTAGGTCACACAGGGAGGAGAGTGTTACGGACTAAGCAATTGCGCTAATTTAAAAGCTTAAATAGTTTTACTTCCACAGCAGGCTTGAAATCCTGCACTTCTGATTGGCCTGGGAGCAGCGGATCCTGATTGGTTGCCCTAGGCCGATCTGATTGGCTGTTAACGGGTGCTGCCGATTGGACGCCACCAGAGCAAACACATCACACCGCCAACTCGCCAGCGACACCACACCATTTTCCGAGAGGCATGCGACAACCACCCACCATGAGGACCTTGAATCCTCATCAGAAAGCAAGGAAGAATAGGTCAACAGACTCAGGTCAGAACGCAACCAGCAGGACCAAAAGAATCAAAAATCACCATACCAGTGCTCCAGATGTGGGGGCAGTCACCCACGATCCGACTGCAAATTCCTAGACGCACTCTGCTGTTCCTGCGGGAAGAGGGGCCATATCTCTAAGGTCTGCAGAAGCAAGTGAAGACCCAGCCCAACCAGGAGAGAAAGCAATTTCCGACAGACAACAGGCACCCCACCAGTTAATCGGGACCACCAAAACAACCAATAGAACTTTCAATACAGAAACCGAGCAGCCACCACTTCATCCTGATGAGAAGAGGCACACCAGACCATCACCATAGGCCATGCTTCATCCCTTGATGCAAGGAAAATCCAAGTGAGGGTCGCCATCGAGAAGCGACCATGCGTTATGGAGGTCGACTCTGGATCGTCCCTATCGATGGTATCCTGGAAAACCTTCAAACAGCTGATCCCTGACATCTGTCGCCAGGACCTCAGCACTCAAAATGTCATATTGAAAGACTACCAAGGAAATAGAATTCCGGTCGTTGGTTCCAGCAACGTCCGAGTCACCTTTAAGGACCACACCACAACTTTACCATTGACCATTGTCAATCGAGATCGACCCAGCCTTTTGGATCTACAGTGGTTTGCGCCATTAGGAATCGAACTAGCTGGCATCAACCAGACTGGCAGTGATGACTGGGAAGCGGCCCTCATCCAAGAATTCCAGGACGTGTTCAGCGAGAAGCTAGGCAAGTACAAAGGGTTCCCTATATCATTTAACCTCAGCCCCGAAGTTGCGCCCATTCGCCTTAAGCCTCGTCGAGTGCCCTTTGCACTCAAGCCAAAAATTGATGAACAATTGGACAAATTAATAGCACAAGGTGTGTTGGAACATGTTGACCACACTGGATGGGAGACCCCAATCGTGACCCCCATAAAACCAGACGGATTGGTGAGAATTTGTGGGGATTACCGGGCCACCTTAAATCATGAGCTCCAGCAGAGTGCTTACCTCATACCTGTGGTCCAACACCTTCTTCACTCCCTCAGAGGTGGGAAAATATTTGCAAAATTGGACTTAGTTCAGGCGTACCAGCAGTTACCCATAGACGCACAGACTGCAGAAGCCCAGACTATAGTTACGCATAGAGGGGCTTTCAAGTGTAACAGACTCCAGTTCGGAGTAAGTGTAGCCCCCGGTATTTTCCAGAGCTTAATGGAAAGATTACTACAAGGCATAAAAGGGGTCGTGTACTGAAAGCTGCCCCGGCTAGATGCATTTTAGAAAAATGATTCTGAATGGCTCTACAGAAATTTAAAGATGCTGGCCTAAAGGTCAAGAAGGACAAGTGCCAACTCTGTACAATAAAGGTTGAATTCCTGGGCTATCTACTTGACAAACAGGGAATTCACCCTACTAAAAAAAAACTGACTGCCATAAAAAATGTCCCAAGACCTAGGAATAAAACAGACCTCCAAGCTTTCCTAGCATTCATTAACTTTTATAACATCTTCTTGCCCCAGAAAGCAACTGTGGCTGAACCCCTGCATAGGCTCCTCGACAATAAGGCTTCCTGGGTCTGGGGACAATGCAAAGAACAAGCTTTTCAGAAAGTCAAAGACCTCTTAACCTCAGATGCTGTATTGATACAATATAACAAAACCTTACCTTTAACCATCACCTGCGATGCCTCACCGTTGGGGGTAGGAGCCATCCTGAGCCACATCTTACCAAACGGTACTGAGGCACCTATTGCATTTTTTTCAAAGACTTTAGCGAAAGCTGAGAGGAACTATAGCCAACTTGAAAAAGAGGCTCTCGCTATCGTAGCTGCTGTCAAACGCTTCCATGAGTACGTATATGGAAGACCCTTTTCTATAGTTACCAATCACAAACCATTACTTAGCATTTTAGCAGGGGACAAACCAACACCCCACATCTTATCGCCAAGAATGATGCGTTGGTCGGAATTTCTAGCTGCATACGATTACCAATTGCTACACCGCCCGGGGAAAGCCATTCCCCATGCTGATGCTTTGAGCCGCTCACCGCTACCCGAAGTCATAGACGATCCGGCTCCAACACTAACAATGCTACAAATCGAAACCCTTCCTTCTCCACCACTGACTGCACGAGACATCGCCACAGAAACGAGGAAAGATCCTTGTTTAGCATGAATCCTCAGCTGGGTGGAAAGAGGTTGGCCTGACCTGACAACAAACTCAGTGACATTTTCAAACCCTTTAAAAACCGACAGACAGAGCTTTTCTCCCAAAAAGGATGCATATTATGGGAAGACAGAGTTGTCATTCTGGAGCGGCTACAACAGAAAGTCCTAAAACTGTTGCACGATGGACATCCTGGCATCGTGCGAATGAAGGCATTAGCCAGGAGCTACGCGTGGTGGCCAGGTATAGATAAACAAATAGAAACTTGGGTAGCCTCTTGCAACAAATGTCAAGAAACTCACGTAGATCCACCTAAAGCCCCACCAATGGAATGGGAGACACCCCGGGGTCCCTGGTCCCGCACTCACCTCAATTTTGTGGGACCCACCAAGGGGCATTCCTTTCTCATAACCGTGGATGCCTATTCAAATTGGCTTGAGGTCCACAAAATGAAGAGCACCACCACAGAAGCAGTCGTTAAAAAATTAAATAAACTATTTGCTACACATGGACTACCAGATGTCCTGGTTTCCGATAATGGTCCCCAACTCACTGCTCTCGCATTTGAACAGTACCTAGCGGATCAGGGGATACGCCATGCCTTGACATCACCAGCTCACCCTGCGGCCAATGGTAGGGCTGAGAAAATGGTCCAATTCGTGAAGAAAACTTTACAAAAAATGGAACAAGGAGACATCGATCATAAAATAACCAGGATGCTCCTCCTCCAACATATTACACCACATAGTTTGACAAACAAAAGCCCAGACAAACTCCTGATGGGACGGAAACTTCGCTCACACCTTGACCGCATACACCCTGCCTACATGCCAGAACAACCCCTAGGGTCCAGCAGCAAGTATCGCACATTCAAGGTAGGCGACCCAGTCTTTGCAAAGAATTTCTCAAGTGACACATTGTGGGTCCCTGCTACCATAATTCAACTTACGGGGCCTCGTTCCTACCAGTTACAAACTGCTGAAGGGAAAATGTGGAAGCGCCACATTGACCAACTTCGTTCCAGACTGGCACCTACCCCTGTCTCTAGCCCTGAACCTCAAACCTAGGGGGAAAGGGAAAGCGAGGGGGCCAAAAATGAGCCAACATACCACGCAGTATGCGAAACCCAAAAATCAACACAACCAACCCCAGGATATTCACCTTCCGAGGAAGAACTGGATCAGATGAGTGCCTCACCACAAAGCAGCACTGCGACAGCAGCAAACCCAAGAAACTCAGGAGGCAGCCTTGATGGAAGCAGGGATGACAGCTCCGCATTGCCCAGCGAAGTGGTTGGTCCAGCCCAGCAAATAGCTTATCGGAAACAGTGCCAAGGCAAGAACTGTTGGGGCAACGCAGATCGGGCAGACAGGTGAAACGACCTGCGTACTTGCGAGAGTACATCACCCCACCCCTCAGATGGAACCAAGGGGGGAGGGGTGTTACAGACTAAGCAATTGTGCTAATTTAAAAGCTTAAATAGTTTTACTTCCACAGCAGGCTTGAAATCCTGCACTTCTGATTGGCCCGCCAGCAGCAGATCCTGATTGGTCATCCTAGGCCAATCTGATTGGCTGTTAATGGGTGCTGCCGGTTGGACGCCGCCAGCACGGCAAACTCAAAGCATTGGCTGTTATGACAGCAGCAAGCCCTATAAAAGGGCTGCTGCTGCCCGAGTATTTTAGCTCTGTTCTGAAATCACTAATAAAGAGTTGAGTCACTTTCCGATGCCTCGTCTCCGTTCTTTGCGCCCATGCTCCGAACAGAACAGAGAGGATCAGGGAAAAGTGAGGTCTACTCAAGAGGAGATTACCATGATCCTCCTTATGGCTTGCAGGTGGGAGTTATGTATATAAGTTTGCAACTGCGCAGTTAGAATTGCTGAAGTCAATTAGTGTTGACCTTGAAAGAAGCTTATCTTTGCTAGCGTTCTTCCCATGGACTTTTCTCGGTTATTTTCCTGGGGTTTATAATTAGTTATCTTGGCTTGCTTCAGAACTCTCATCAATGCGGTTTGTTTTGGTTTTCTGTTTGCCTCATTATTTACTTTTGTGACTTTAAACTGTGCCTAATAAAACAGTGAAGTTAAGTTGAAGGCTTTACCAGATTTTAATATATATTTTGGGTTTTGGGTTATTTTGAGAGACTACGGGTCATCACAGGATACAACTATCTCATGGAATAGTCCATCTTAACTATCCTGACCAACTCAACAGGCTAAGCCAATTTACATACAATGCAATAGGACCGAAGGTGTAAAATTAAAGGCAGACTTGAAAAGCAGTGGTCTCCCACAACAAGGGGATTCTTCACAGCTACTAAGAGTTGCTTGCAAAGGAAGGAATGGAATTATTACAGTACAGTTTAAAGATTCAATTGAATCAGGAGATATGGACTCTGTCCATCTAGATTACAACAAAACTCATCCTAACTGATGACCAACACCATCTCAGGCCCATGCCCAGACCAGATTCTGGACTGGAAAATGTCTAGATAATCCACTAGGACTATCTAGGGTGCTCTGCAGTTGAATTCTGTCATACTCTCAGTATTCTTCTGCACCAAAAGGCAAGTAGAAATAGGGCAATAGTTATGAAACACAGATGGATTTAGGAAGGGATCATTGAGGAGAGAGTGTATATTCTTCATGCCACTGGCAGCATCCTTTTCAAGAATGATGTGTGGATGACTTCTCAGATCCAAACTGTCACAATTCTTTGTGATTGCTAAGGAGTTGAAGGGCAAGAGTTAACCTGCCAATGGCTAAGATTAACCAGAAGACTACACTATTAATTTCATCTATCAAAATAGATCCCAAATAACAGAGCTAAATGTTATTTCAATTGCTGTCAATGGATGGTGCAATTTTAATATATTGAATGTCTTTGTCAAACAAACACAGCACTAAATGGATCCAGCGATCATGACAGATATCTATCTGTTTCCCATTCCTAATGGCCATTCTAAACAAGGTTTCTGGATAACAGCCTGAAACTGGGAGAAAAGGGAAGAATTCAAATAATTCAAACTGGTTTTAATAAATAAAAATAAGTTTATGGTATAGAGAACCTATGATGAAGTGAATACAATTAAATTACAAAATACTTTGTATGCATATTGAGTTGGGAATTCATTAGTTAATGCAGTAAGAATGGAGTATTATGGCAGTATGTATGGAAATAAATGCAATGCTTAGTAAACGATTTAACACTAAGCAAAGAATATGACATGAATGTGTGATGTCCCTTTCATTTATAAAGTATTTAGGGAAAAATGTATCAGGAGTTATTTTGGTTTAGAATAGAGGTAATTTGGTTGAACATATGAATTAATATGTTATGTAGTTTTATATGCAGACAATACTGCCTGATAAGCAAGTGCAAATAATTCAGATAATAATAATCCTTCTTCCTGCCCCAAGTCCATCTAGTAACTTGACATTTGCATAAGAGAAGGAAAACAAAATAGCAGAAAGGAAATGAAGATATAGAGATCATAAACAGAAATTAACGGGCTGTCCAGAAACTCTTAAAGACAGAGTTGTTCCAGAGAAGTAGTGAGGAGGAAATGGTCACCACTGTGCGTGCTGTTGTAATGGCTTTAATCATTTTTATTAGTGTTTACAATTTTATTATTTTATATTTTTGTGGTGTATTTTTTTTTAATCTGGTGTCCTAGAAACACAAATCAGATAGCTGATAATAATACATGGCATTACATTTAGATCATTTTCAAATGAAGCTTAAATTTCAGCATGGTGATTCAGAAACAGTATGTCTTGCATTATCTTTTAAACAAAGGTTCTGGTTGCCTTGTTTCCATGTCTAATTAAAAAAAAACCTTTATGTTCCCAAACTTAGTAATAAATAAAACAAAAACTTGAATAATGAGACAAAAGAAATAGTCATAAACTGAATAATGTAGAATGCATCTCTGGTGCTCATATTAATGATATTACAAATTCACCAAACATGTACTAAGAAATTATACCCCATATATTGAAATGCAATCATTTATACTACAATTATAATTATAGTTCTTTAATTTCATGAATTCATATTTAGTCAGTGTTATCTCTGATGTTAATTACAATATATTTATAGCAGTGCTGATATTTTGTTTTCTTAATGTTATGTGTTTTTTTTAACATTAATAATAATGCTAGTGGTATTAACATATTGAGTTGCTAGTTTACAGCCAGGTTTGTAGGAGAAAAAGTGGCAGGTCCTGGGACCAGAGTCAAAAGAGGAATCAGCCTGGAGTGTCTAACTTGCCACAAGTGGAATAAGTCCAATGTCTATTAAATTATGTTAACAGTTATCTAGAGACAAAAATTATGTGCTAGTTGTTAGGTGACTATATTCCTGTGCATAAGCATGATCAATAAATTAGTTTAACTGGAACTTCATGCATGGCCCTGGTCTTCCAAGGCTGACAGTGTTAGAAGATAAATGTTTCTATGAAATGTCAAAACAGTCTGGCTATCCATTTACCAGAAATTTCACTGGTTGTAATAATTATGGGGTAATTATGTGTTACATTGTCCACAATTAAAAAAAATATTATCAAAATGTTGTGAATAGGATTTGTTGTTTCTTGCTTCTGGAAATAGCAAATCAAGAATTTTAGAGAATTCTTGATACTTGAACTCACTATGAATAAATACACATATACTTCCTCATGGCTGCTATTTCAACAACAATTAACCTTATATTAGATGAGGAAATATTTTTGTTCTGAAGGATGTTGTATAGCACCAGATGCCAAAAATATAACCCTGAATATTGTATGCTATTTCTATGAATTTTGACAGGACCTGCTAATAGTAGTTGGAGTCTTTTGCCAATAACTATAGTTCAGATGAGAGAACAGTAGGAAAAAATTCTAGGAAACTAATAGTTTTTTATAATTTGCTAGAACTGAGCAGCAGCTGGAACAGAATCACAAAAAGGAGAATTGTGGATGAAAGACTTTTCAATGACTTGTTTTATTAACATAAATATAAGTTCCTGTATCCTGCTACCATGATCCCTAGTTCTTATAATTCCCCTTTATTTTATCATAACAGAAAGAAAGGTAGTATACAGAGGTTTCTTGGGCTTTTTTCTCATCCAAAAGCAACTCTTAAGGCTTTTGAAGTCAAGATTCAATGAAGGTCAATGCAGTGGGAAGTGTCTCTGCTGATTTAGTTCAATGGAGTCTTTTGCAATGGATTGCTTTCCCTTTTATCCAATTGAAGATTTATCACAGGATTTTTATTTTTATTTTTTTTTAAACAAATTTTATTGATTTTAAAGACAAACAAAACATAAGACATCAAAGTATAAAACCTCCTTTCTCAAAAATTGCTTATAAGTTTTAACAAAGCAAATAAGGCATTATTTTTTAAAGCATAGTTCCACATTCACATTTCCATTTAAACACATACATATCTTTTCCAATTTTCTCATTGTTTCTCACTTCACTTTTATCCAATTATATTTCATTCTATCAAGGTTTTATTAATTCTCCATCAAGCATAAACACACAAAATACAGAACATAAAACAAAACATAAAAAGATAAAATCTTCTTAATTATTATTTATACATGTCTTTTCCAAATTTTTCTCCCTTTTTTAAAATTCCTCCAAGGTTTTATTAATTCACAATCAAAACATAGCTAACTAAAACACAAAACATAAAACATAAAACTTCTTTTGAAAAGTGGCTTAGCCCCGGGTTACATCTTTTTTGACAGACCTAAATCAAGTTCGTGCTCACCTTATATACCATTCATATCTTATTAACCATTCTATATTTTCTATATAACTTCTCCCTTCTTTTCACTCTCTTAGTTATATTTTGTTTATTTCATCTTATTTCAGAATCATTATATTTGTATCTTTTATCTATTCTTTTCCAATCATCTATTTATCTCTTCTCTTTAGCAAAAGAATTTCCCCTGTAATCACTTTTAAAGTGTGACGCCTTTCCCTAAAATAACACTTAAAATAATACATAATTTCTATCCTGATTCTGCTTAGTACATTCTACATATTGCATTTTGAAAAGAAAAAGAATAATAAACTTACAATATAATTAAATATATAATTTCCATTCTAATTCTAATTCTATTAATAGTATAACTAAACGTTAATCATTTTACACATTCTCTTTGATATTTTGTTAAATATTGAAATCTATCATTATAAAACATTTTAATATTTTGTTAAATCTTATAATATTCCAATAGACTATTTCAAATGCAAATACTACAATACTATATTATGTACTCTTGCAGAATCTTTCTTAAATTATACATCCTTTATCTCTAAAAAAAAATCTTGTTCCAGACCGTGGCTTTTTTTCCCCTTTTCCCTCCCTTTCTTCTCCAGTCTGATCTTTTTGCCCCCCCTTCTCCTAATCTCCCTCTTTTTAGCTTCCCTTCTCTGTTGTAATTCTCTTTTCAATTGCTTTCTAACATTGTACCTTTTTTCACCTTATTTTTCTTTTTCTTGGTTATTTTATTAAATCTTAAATTCTCATTTTTCCTTCCCCTCTTCTTATTTTCTTTCTTAATCAAAATTTTTTGTCCATTAAAAATGGCTTCCTTTTCTTCTTCTTCTCCTTCTCCTTCTTCATCAAGTATTTGCTTGTACATAGAAACTGCCATTTCTAAAAAGTGGAAGACAGCTCCCAATTAATTCTTGCCATTTGATTCTCTTTCTTTTAATTTTTCATATTCCATTTTTAATTGATCCAGAGATGGTGCCATTGTAATTTTTTAAAAAACAACCCAGATATTTTTAGTCTTAAGGTAATTTGCAAATGTCAAAGTTATCAAAACAGTCCAAACAGCCAGAAATTATTTCCTCTTCTTCTCTTTGCAACTTTTCCTCCTGGGGCAAAATCCCAAATATATTTTAAAGCCGTATTACAATCAGTTGTTGGTCTTATAATCTTCAAAGCGTCTCCTCCAACCAGTTTTAAAAGATGATTTTTTTTTTAGTCCTCTCCTTCCCACTTATAACAATGAGCTTATTTTTACCTTAAAGCAGCAGGTTTTTCAGTGCTCATTTGCTTTCTCCGTAAGGAAGGGGAGTGAACTTTCCTTTCAGCACTTTCGCCTGTTTTAACAACTTTTTTTGGAAACAAATGTATCAATCCAAAAGTCAGGTTTCCAGGGTGTTTAAAGGTATCTTAATGACCCGGTTCAGCCAAGAAAACTTCTCCTTCTGATTCTTCCTCCCTTCTTTAGGCAGTCATAGTTTTTTTCAAAACGATGGCAGGAATGATGAACGTGGCACCAATCTGATCCTTTGAGGCAGATGCTCTATTTATTAAGGGTTTATATGATAATACTGATGCTCTCAATACTTAAAATACTCCATGGTGATGATTTATTCTTATATCATATTTGTATAATATAAAGAGACACATTATGAATCATGAAATTAAATGTACAGACAAAATATGTTAATTTCATATTTTACTAAAAGTCTTGGAATTCATGTGGCAGTCTTTTAAAAAAACTTGTTATATATTCCATAATAGTAAATGAATAATAAGAGTCATTCAGCTGGTTTGTTGCCAGGTGAGTTGTGGTGGTCTCCCATGGAAAGAATGAGACACAAGCTGGTGTTCTCGGGATGGGAGCCCAGAATAAATTCCACTGCTTCCTTTTATTGAGATTTTAGTACATAGTAAGCAAAATTACATTGTGGATTAATAATTAGATATAGTACAGGCTTGTTTGTCTAAGCTGCCTCCTTGTTTGTATTTGTTCTTATTGTTCTCTTTTCCTTGCACTATCTTAGTGACCTTTAAGCAGGCATGTATGTATAAAGCATGATGTTAATCATTACTCAAGCCCAAGCTAAAGTTTATTATTCCCACATCTCCCCTGTTTTAGTTTTTTGATGATCGCGGATGCCTCGATAGCTTTTTGCCATCTGCAACAGCAATTTTCCTTCCGTCGGCTTCACCTGATACATTCCTAAAAGTCCAGGGAGACATTGAATACAACAGCATACACACAGAGAAAATATAATAAGCAATATTGTTAGGGATAACATTGTTTACCCTAACTGGTTTAGGTAAAATAATAAATATGTAATCATAGTTTATAAGTTAAAGTGTCTGCAACTTTAACTATGAGAATGTAATTAAGGGAGTGGTTGTGAAAGCACTTTAAAAGAAGCAAGATGACAGCTTGCTTTCTCTCTGGCTTTGATGATTCCTAATTACTGCATGGATTCAAGACTGCGTTACTTGAACGGGAGAGAGACAAAAGACTGATTTGTAAGTGAACTGACATAGGATATTCTACACGGACTTTGCTAACTGAATATCCTTGAATGGACTGACTAAAGGATACATGACTAATGGACTGTTATTTTGACTATGCTATGAACTCATAATGGAATAAACTATATTTTTGATGGCACAAGCGTATCTGTTATTTTTACTGTATGTTAACTAACATACAAGCTTAGCTCACTCATTTATCTGTGTGCCTATCTGACTAACGCTGCACATTCTGTTTAGCTTGTCTCCTTAACCCTGGTTGGGGAACCCAGGCTTAACAAATATTACTCCAACAATTAGGTAATGAATCCATGAACCATCTGGCAACCAGGACCAAAGTGCAGACCACACGTCCAGTCCCTCACCCTCCGATTGTAATGGATTCTCCTTCAGGGTTTGTTCCATATGATGTATAGTAGATGTAATGTTTGGAGAATAATCAGAGATATACATGCAACAATGCCTATGAATCACAGCGCAAACTCCCCCTTGCACAGCCAAAATAGTGTCCATCGCATATCTGGTTTGCAGGACAAAGTCAAGGATTTTTCCTTGCTCTTCTTGAAGCAGCTTTAGCGTTTTAATGGTGTCTTTAAACATAGTAACTGTCCAATTGTTTAAATGATGTAAATCTCTATAGTTCATCATGACTTCTAAAGGAGGAATAACCCCCTTGATATCTGTGTCCAGTAGTCATGAGTCAAAACAGAGCTTACTTCCGTTGCAGAACACGCATTGTGGATATGAGCAGTCCCCAATGATTTTTGAATGAAATGAGATGGGATTATTTTCCCAAAGGTGCAGACCCCTTTCCATTGTGCTGGCATGCGATCATAGGCCATCCGTCCACACAGCAACCATAGATTTGCTCCAGGAGATGACCAACCTTATTTGGCTCAGCATAGATTAATTGTGCAAAGGATTCCATTAACATAGCCAAATAAGTGGACGATGGTGCGTATTTCCCATTCGCACATTTGGGCAACCGGTTGCTGTCCTCCGTGGTGCGACAACATGTAGCAGGAATATATGGACACCCATTTTCATTGATCAAAGATGTGATAGAAAATTTAGTGATGTTATGCACAAAGTAAGTGAGATTTTTAGTTTTCATGTCATCCGAATAAACCCGACTTCCATTGTTAATAACAATTGTTTTGTTGCAAAATGGATATAGTCCCAAGTAAGTCAGATTCTCTACCATCTCATTGTGGGTCCAGCAGATACCTGCCACCTCTTGGATCCGGCTTCCAAGGTGTAAGGTATTTATGTTACTTGTAGTCCAACTGTTAGATCACATCCCTGAACAACCATAGCATTGTCCCTTATACCAGTCACCTTCGGACAGAGGTACTGCAACCATTGGAAGCCCTGATGTTTTGTGAGTTTTGTAAGGATGCACACAGCGAGCAGGAACCCAAACAACTGTCCCCTCATCTTCAACGGCAGCATATCCTCGGCCCCAAGTTATCAACGGCAGCATATCCTTGGCCCCAAGTTATCAGTGGGACAGGTCCTTTCCATGTTGGATCTGGTAGTCTCCTATATCGAACTTTCGGTCTTGGCGTACCTGCAGAAGGGGAGGAAGCAAAATGCCTACTGGCTGCCATAGCAGCAGGAGATCCTGTCATGTTTAAAAAATTTAAAATATATAAAGTAATATTAAGAATGTTTTGTATGTAAGGCAAACCATATCCATCCACTTGCCCTGTTTTTGTTTTTGTGTGAAGGAGCGCTTTTCCTGTGGAAGTGGCCATTGGTCAATTCAAACTGGCTGAGAGGTTAACAATTGTAATTTTTCCATTATCCAATAACAATTTTTGTGTGGAACTGTGACAGCAAATCTCTACCCCACAAGTTTATGTGCAGGGGCAACACAAGAGGTTGAATCCTTGCAGTCTCGCCAGTTTCTCTATGCAATGCCTTCAACCAATGTACACTACTTCTTGCAAACTGCATACCACCTTCCCCACGAACAGCCGGAGAATCCTCAAGAGCCCATTCATTTGGCCACTCCTTTTGGCATATCACAGAGACATCTGCTCTGGAATCTATAAGGCCAGAAAATGATTTTCCCTGAATTTCAATTGTCATTTTTGGTTGGTCTGTAATCAAATCTTTTGTCAGCGCTAGCAATTCTGCAGCAACTGGAGAACTGGCCATTTCAGTGGAACAAAACCACCAGTTCGTGGGATCCCAATTAAAGGATTCACAGGAATGTATGGAAGCAATAATAACTGGGCAATAGAGTCACCGGCCATTAATGATGTAGGAGTATCAGTGTACAATTGTATCTTAATAACCCCTCTATAATCTTGATCAATAATCCCTGGAATAACAAAAAACCCTTTTTCTGATGCAGAAGACCTGGGAAGTACCAATCCCACTGTTTTTTCTGGCAGTGGTCCATGCAAATGAGTGTCCTCAATGTACACTTGATTAGGAAAAGTCACATCAATTGAGTTCAACATTTTTAAACCCAAACCTGCACTCCTAGTAATTGCAGGTGATGCTTTTGTGACAGCCTTGGGAGCGGGGCTAGCTGCACACCCCAAATTTAATTTCCCAAATTTTGGTTCTGATCAGAGCAACATTGATTTGCCCAATGAAACCCTTTTTTGCATTTCGGACAGACTAACTTTGGGTGGACGTCCCTATTTTTATTTTTGTTAAATGCCATTCCCCCCCCAGGGGCACGGCACTGGGCTTTAAAATGGCCAGGCTTCCCACAATTAAAACAATTCCCTGTAGGCTTCATCCCTTTTTGCAATGCCATAGCCAAAGTCTCCATGTTGTAAGCCTGAAAACCCACCACTGCACATGCCTTTAACAGATCAGCCAGAGTAACCTCACCTCTAGCCACCAAAGGCTGTAAGATATGCTTGCAGTCAGTGTTTGCCTTTTCGACTGCTAATCTCAGCAAAAGTTCCTTTGCTGCTTCCTCATTTGAAATTTGCCGGGTAATAGCCAATTGTAGCCTTTCCACAAGATCATTATAAGACTCAGATGCTGTTTGCTTAATTTGAGAAAAAGACTGTGCCGGGGTTCCCACATCCTGGATGTGGGACAACGCCCCAAGGACAGCTGCCATAACTATGGGAAGTGCGTGATCAGGCAAATTAGTAGCTTGATCAGCAGTGGATTCAAACAAGCCTGCCCCATGGATTTGGTCTGGTGTATACAGCCCCCCTGAATTCCGTCCCCTAGTGATAGCTTCTCTTTGATATTCTGAATCAAAAACCACCTACTGAGTAGAACTCAATATCATTCTCATTAAATCTTTCCAGTCATTAGGAATCATGTGTGAGGTAGCCAAACTTGTCAGGAGACCCTTTGTAAAAGGATTTTGAATACCATAATCTTTAACTGCTTTCTTAATTTCCCTAAGTACTGCCAAAGGAATCAGAACCCATTCAGTTTGCATGTTGCCTTGAGCGTTCTCTTGCCTATTAACTGGAAACAAATTCATCTGGGGAATCTCATCAGGCTCTAATTTCCCTTCATTGAAAGCCTGATGCATCATTGCTTGAACTATCCCCATTTGTGGTTGGATTTTCTCCTCTACAGGCATAGGCGCTGTTGGGGTTGAGAAGGCATACTCCAGTTTAGAAGTTGGGGGGTGCAACACAACTCCTTCATAAGGAGGAGGTTCTGCTAAAGGTTTTAAAAGAGGTTGTTGCTCGGTCTCTAAAGCAGTCATAACAACCTTCCAATATATCAAAATTTCAGCTGTTGCCCGTGGCTCTTCATGAAGGATAGTTCCAATTTTCCTCCATGTGTCTAACTTTAAAGGGTCCTTCTCTGAGTACCAGGGGTATTGCCGCCAGATCTCTTGCAGCAGCTCTTTCACATTACCTTTTGAAAGAACTATTTGCTCCCCTCCCCAGAGGGTTTAAAGATAAAGAAATTTGTCCTGACTAACTTCAGCAGCTCACTAACATGACGTTCCTGTGGCTAAGAGAGTTTTCCCCCCATGTTCCCTGAAAAAAAATCCTATTGTCCAGCAATAGTTAAGTACATACTTTACCTATTCCAGGCGAGGAAACATGGAGGTCCAGACACGTACCACCTGCAGTGGATCATATCAGGGTCACCACTTGTGGTGGTCTCCCATGGAAAGAATGAGACACAAGCTGGTGTTCTCAGGATGGGAGCCCAGAATAAATTCCACTGCTTCCTTTTATTGAGATTTTAATACATAGTAAGCAGAATTACATTGTGGATTAATAATTAGATATAGTACAGGCTTGTTTATCTAAGCTGCCTCCTTGTTTGTATTTGTCCTTATTGTTCTCTTTTCCTTGCACTATCTTAGTGACCTTTAAACAGGCATGTATGTATAAAGCATTATATTAATCATTACTCAAGCCCAAGCTAAAGTTTATTATTCCCACACTGAGTAGAATTGACAGTTTCCCAGTATCTAGTTTGGTGCCTTAACCACAACATCAAATTCTCTCTCATTTATTAGCATCCAGTTCCATAATTATTGCTTGGAGTTTTATTATGGTATATCTTAGATTTAAATGTATATCACTCACATTATTATTGGGAGTTTTTGCACATTAAATTATGAAATTTATTTTTGGTGCAATAATGTTTCACTTTGTCAGTGTTTTGACTTAAAAATTGTTATGAGGCTAATGTAATAGAATATCAATGACATGAATATTTTTTATGAAGTTGCATTTTAGAAAGGTGTAAGAAAGAAAAACTGAAAAAGCAAAATTACATTTAGATAAAGAATTTGAAGCAAGATACTTAATACATAACATAAATGCAAATTATGATAAAATGCAGTCTCTCTCTCTCTTCTCTCTGTGTAACTTTCCTCATTTGTAAAAACAATTTGGTATTTCAGGTCTTCTATTTGAAAGGATGTAGCATTGACATAGACTAAATTTCCAGTGATACAGCTGATTACTAGTCTGATATTCTGCCAAAAAATACTGCAGACAATCATCGATATTACAGATATTCTTTCATTCCAATGATCAAATCCTAAGGACTTTTTCATGGTGAACAGCAGTTGACTATCATTGATTAAAAAGAACAACAGCTATAAAACTATAGAGTAGACTGTTTGGCTCTATGTGATTATGGATAAAATTTGCTGTTGAACAAATAAATATTTTATCATGATCCTGAATATGCAAATAAGTTATAATTCACAAAATGCCTTTTTTCTTTTGGCATATTTATTTCTTTAGATTCTAAAAGCAAATACTTTGTGAAGAAAATCTCATGAATAACACATCCCTAATTAATTAGGTTAATGTTTCCAGACTAATAGTATCTTTTCAAAGTATCTTTTACTTTAAAATTGATTATTTTGACTCTTGACCAGAGCATCTCAATCTATATTTTGATGTTCCTATAGAAAATCTGTAATGCCAATTTAATTCAATATGTAGTAGCTGCAGCATGCTTCTGGTTGTATAAAACTTGCATTTTTTTAAACTGAAGAGTAAGTGTATTGTGTCTCTTATGCAAAGAATCCTGCATATATATTACTTTACTTCCATCCCACTAGTGTTTCTGTTTCATATAACTTTATACATACTAATATTATAAGAGCATATTTTTAAGATCTTGTTAAAAAGTACCATAAGTATCTTAAATGGTCCCCAACTCATCAGCCTTCAGATACATTGGATTTTACATCTTCCATAAATCCAAGTCCATTGGATTTTACATCTTCCATAAATCCAAGTCCATTATGGATGGCATAAGGTAGTCAGATTAAGAATTGGTATCCTAAGATCATAAGTAGAAACATATATAGTGCTCTATATAAAAAGAAAAAAAAGATCCATTAAACTTTATATGCATTTCATCACATAATTAATTTTTCCCTGATGTCTAATGCAAAAGTAGGTAAGAGACATATATCAGTCTATTATCATTGACTGATTATGAGATAAACAGGACTAGATTGGCTTAACAATATATTTATAAAAAATACTAATCCTGTTGTGTATACATTCTCAGACATAAGAATTACTCTTTAAAGGATAGGATTTAAAGGATAATGTTTAAAAATCTAAAATGTTGAACCGGTGTTTTAGAAAAGAACAAAGTTAAGGCTTATCAACTTTTTCATAAACCAAAATCAGTGGAGATTTGTATTTAGCCCACTTCCTTTTCAAAGCTAACAAGGTAAAATAACTTCAAATAGAGATTGACTTTTGGTGACTTTATGGATTCATCCATGTAGTTTTCTATAGCTGTTTGTAAGCATAGTTACTATGTTGTCTTCTTTCTTTAAAGGTTACAGCATTGAAAAAGCAGATGAAAGCCATTGAAAGGAAGTGTTTCAGACTTTCAGTCCCACTTCTGCCCTCATGTTTTAAGCACTCCACAGACAGCATAGTAGTGTGATGCTCTGTGGGATATTGATTCAAAAGTCTGAAATCATAAAAGATTTACTGCTGACATTGCATTTTTTAAAAGGTCCAAAATATGAACTGTTGAAAAGGCAGAATACAACTATAGAAAGGCTTTGATGTTTATTGTTTTCTTTGTCTTTGAAAATTTTCAGTGGAGGTGAAGAGACTATGGACCTGATGACCTATACAGAAGGATAAAGTGTCCGTTTTGAATGGGGTTTCTAGTCACTATTGGGTTTTCATTTCTTTTGAGTTCAACTCCAAGCAAAAATGATGGTAGAGCTGGCTCTTCTTTCATATGATTCTAAATTAATATTTTAATCTCTATGTATATGATGATATAATAGTGTACAACTTACTGAACTTACAAAAGATAAATGTCCATCCTTTATTTGCAAAATTAAGTATATATATATATATATATATATATATATATATATATATATATATTCTTAAGTTTTCGTGGGTACTTACATGTCTGGCATTCAGCTTTGTTCGGGTATTTTCCCACATCATAGTAGTGGTGCTTTTAAAGTTGTAGCAACGTTTCAGCAGAATCTCATCTGCCATCATCAGGCTTCTGTATAGTGTATATTCTGTATATGATGATGGCAGATGAGATTCTGCTGAAACATTGCTACAACTTTGAAAGAACAACTACAATGACGTGGGAAAATTCCCGAATTCTGTCACAGCAATAGGCTGCCCCAAATTTAAATCTGAAACCACTGTAAAAGTCTAACTCACAGACGAACACTATACAGAAGCCTGATGATGGCAGATTAGATTCTGCTGAAACGTTGCTACAACTTTAAAAGCACCACTACTATGACGTGGGAAAATACCCGAACAAAGCTGAATGCCATACATGTAAGTACCCGCGAAAACTTAAGAAAACACACACACACACACACACACACATATATATATATATCTGCCTGCATAACAAAATTCTATTAGCATATTATTTATTTAAAAATAGGAAAAGTAATATATAATTAACAAACACTAAATATAATTTAGATATAATACAAATATAATTAACTATAATTAATAAATGTTAAAAATACAGTAAGAAAATTATGTTGGCAAACATTAAAATAATGTTATAAAATGACAGGTCTTAAATTTATATTTAAGTAAAAGTATATTTAAGTAATGTAATGTAAAAGTAATAATGAAAGCTATAATATAAATTCTATTTGCATTTGTAAATAATTCTAAGTTCAATAGAACTCATTCCTACATAAAGCAAAAAAGCATGTTACAGCCTATAAATGAGTTAATGCATTTTGCCCTTTAATACTATGATATTATGCTTTTCTTCCTAAATCTTCATCTATTGCTTTTTAATTGTTCTCACTTTGGATTCCCACAGAAATTGCATTTTTTTTTTAATTTAATAAAGTTTTTTATTTAAATCTACACATACACAGTACATTAGCAGTGTGGCATCAATATGTATTACATTTTAGAATAGGCAAACTTAATAATACCAATCATATCTCTTAATACACATATACACATTAAATCATAATCCTTCATTGCTTATTTTCAACATTTCAAAGTCTCTCCTAATACCAACCACCATATCAGTTAAACATACCTAGTAATTTCATTATTCAATTTTCTCCCCTATTTTTTTTTTTTAAATAAAAAATTCTCATTTGGCAAGCAGTATGGTTCCAGATTTCACATCTCAATACAAACATGAGCATAGTTACCTATTCATTTTATTTATTCAATTTCATATCACATTATCCAGAGGTGGGATTCAATTTTTTAACAACCGGTTCTGTGGGCATGGCTTAGGTGGTAGGCATGACTTGGTGGTCATGTAACTGGGTGGACATGGCTTGGTGGTCATGTTATTGGCTGGGTGTGGCCAACTCAATATCACTCACATCGAGGTACGCATTTCCTTGCCTGGCCTCTCATAATTGTGGGGATGCTGAAAAAGTCGTAAGTGTGAAAAATGGTCATAAGGCACTGATTCACATTACATTTTCTCAAACACCTTTTAGATTATCTATACCAGTGGTGGCTCCTGTGCCAAAATTGCATGTGCGCCAGCATGCACACACTCGCATGCCAGCACCCAGAATGCAATGCATGCCCTCCTCCCATGCCCCCTGTGCATGTGTGCACAATTCCCCTGCCACCCCCTTACCTGCACTGCACCACACAGCTGATTTTTTGGTTGGTTTGAGGCCTTTTTCGACTTCCCAGAGGCTGCAAGTCTTTTCAGACAAAATTATAGGCCCATTTCATCAGTTCTAATATTGTTCATCCTGAAAAGCCTTGCAGAGGCTTTTTCCAAGCTTCTGGGAGGCTGAAGAAGACCTCAAACCACCCCAAAAATCAGCTGTGAGGCACATATGCGCAGTGAGGTAAGTTTGCCTGCGGCTCGTTGGCATGCATGCCATAGATTCACCATCACTGATCTATACATTACAAAAGTATTAATCTAATCAATTAATTATAGTAACTGATATTAATCTTTCCATAATGGTTCTCATTTCATCATTTTTTCCTTTTCTTATACATCACTAATCATCAATTAATATATAATATTCTTATTATAAATTCCCAATTCCATATTTATTCCATTAAGTTCCATGTCTAATGTAGTGATAATCCTTTAATAGAAAAAGAGAAACTAAAAAATACATATCAGTTACATACTTATCTATTTTCAGGTGTTATTCTTATATAACACAACATATTACCTTGTGGAATATTCTTTTCTATCCTTTTTTTCACCCATTATCTCTTGCTCTTTTAACAATATAATTTCTTTTCATCCTTGTTTGCTTCCTGTTTCTCTTTATTTTCTGGTCCTTTCTCCTAATTCCCTTTTTCCCCATTCTTATTTCCCTTCATTTCTCATTCCAATTATTAAGTTTTTCTCCTTCCCTCTTTTGATTTTTCTTTTGTATTTCCCTTTTCTGCTTTTTCCCTCTCCTTTTATACATTTTCCGAACAATTTTCCCTTTTATTATCACATCAGACCACAAATTTTTGATTTTAATTCCTCCCCCTCCCCCGCTTAAATAATTGTTGTTCCCTTTGTTCTCCAAAGCTGGCTTCTTCTTCTTTGTTAAACTTTTCTCCCTCTGGTTTACTTTGTTCTTCTACAAGCTGAGTCTCCTTTTCTAATTTCTGTAATAAATAATTGCACATTTCAAGTTTAATTTTCATCATTTTCCTTATATTTTGCTAGGCCAATCTTATTTCAACAAATAATTCCTCCATTATATCTTCTCCTTTTTTCCTTTTCTTTCCTCTTCCTTAATAGATCTATTCAACCCCAAAGTCCAGTATATATTTCAGTCAGTTTATTCAGTAAGTTTATTTACAACAATCAATGTCCTTAAGTTTTTGTTCCAGATCTTCTAGTTGGCCCTTTCCCAACTGTTTCCCACAGTCTCCGGAAGGGTTCTATGACAATATTTTCAAATATCTTCCCCGTTGTAATATTCTAATGTCACTTTCTAGGGTTTTTATTTTATTATAATGGAATTTCTTTTACTTTCTTTTAAGTTCCAAAGTCCAATTTCTTAGAAAGACCAAGCACTTTCTAAAAAAGTCACTGAAATTTTTTCTGTACCATCAGGTGGCGCTCTTTTCCACAATCCACTCCTTCCTTAACTTTAACTTTCTTTGTTAAATATAATACTTTTATTAAGTTCACTAATTTCAATCATTAGCTATTATTTCTTTTCTTTTCAACACACTCAATTTCAGCATTTAGTTATTCCCTTTAAGTGCCAATAATCCAATAGTTGTCCAGTTTAATTTCTAAACCTTTGTGTGTTCAAATATTTTCCTTTAAATTTTCTCCTCCAAATTAATCCAATACAATAATTCAAGCCAATTTTATAAAATCCAATTTCCTTCTCTCTTTCTCTAGTTGCTGCTTCCACACACTTTCCTCCAAAATAGTCCTTTATTTTTTAATACCAGGATACCTCAAAATCCATGTACTTTGCTTGCTTCACACTCCACTTGCTGCTTCTCTGCTCCAGCACCCCAACCTTCAAAAATGCTTTGGAAAGTTCCCATATTGAATCTTTAAGAAAATATTATCTCATTGCCAGTCTTTTAGACACTATGACATATTCTTCACCAGTGAAAAAAAGCACCTGGCAGTGAAATAATGCTGCTTTAGGTGTATTATCACATGACCTTTAAGAGTCCGTATTGATTCCTGAGCATTAAATAAAAAAAAAATCTAAATGGCATTTAGCATCTTAAAGTCATTAAATCCATTCAGCAACTTGGAGAGAAGAAATGGAACAAATAATTAAGTATTTAGACTTCAGTTCTTCTGTATTTATTCATAATCAGAAATTTTATTTAGGAGTGGATGCAATTTAAGAACAATTTTATACTGCAACAATCCCATTACATGACTGCAAAAAGTGAATGATACTGACCTAACTGAATACCCGAAATATTCAGAAAATAAAAATAAAATAGTAATAAATTGAATTAATTATTCTTCCTTATATCTTTTTAAAATATGTGCATATGGCTTTTATTTTGGGCTGCTCTCAGTTAATTATTTTAAGTGCATATGGAAATATGAGATGATCAGCAGATCTCCAACAATCTAATTTCTGCCAAGCTTCTTTGGAACAATGTGAACCTGACATTAACATCATAGACTGTACATGGCAATCCTATCTATGTCACTTCAGAAGCATTCTCAACTGAGTCCAGTATTAAATAAATAAATAATCATATTTATAAAAACATTAATTTTAGGTTAGAGACTAGTAAAATCCAGAAGTTACAGTGTTTAATACATAACATAAATATATGGCAAAAGAATATAAAATCCAGATATTCATGTCTAAAAATTCAACCTATATATACATATTTATATTTGTAAAAGTTTACAACTTCAGAACTGAGGCAAAAATTGGATTATGAGATCTTTTGAGTTATGCAGATGCAATCAAGGCATAATTAAGTCCAGGGGTGGAATTCTACTGGTTCTGACCAGTTCTGTAGAACCTCTTGTTAACTTTTTAAGCAGTTAGAAGAAATGTCTTTTGTTTTTTTCCACCCTTATTACATTCTTGGCAGTATGACTAGATTTACTGTGTCCGAAGCTGGTTTTTTTTCTTGATACTTTCTTAAAGAGGAATGGTTGTTTTAAGCTTTTTACACTGCTATTGGGAGGAAATAGTCTCCTGGAAATATTTCTTCTTGGCTAGCTAGAAAGATTGACATTCAAATGAGAGTTTACATACCCTTTCTGAGTTTTGGTCTAAAACTGGTTCTTGTTGAAGTTTAATTCTCTGCTTGGTGATGTTTAATCCTGTGTTTATTGATGGGATAATTTTTCCTATTCAGCTTTGTTTGGAAGGAAAAAGATTAATCTCTATTCCGTTTGAGAAATCTGGCTAGTTCCTATGTCTATTTGTTCTGGTAATTGGTTTAACAAGTAACAGCTACTGTTGTGATTATTTTATTGTGTTTGAATTTTTTCCTGCCTCATATTTTCTTTTTCTATTTGGGAAGGGGATCTTCCTTCACTACTTTAGTGGTATCTGGCACTGTCCTTTTGGGGTGTACTTCCAAGAGGCAGGATGCAAGCTTGGCACTGATTTTTTTACTGCCTTTCTGGGGCATGTGACCTTTCTTTAAATCTGGATAATTTCCTTAGGATATCTTGTGAGATGAGTGAGACCAGCTGGTATCTTTAAGTGGTGCAAATGGATCTAAGGATTGCTTTTCCTGAGTGTGCTCTTTCTGGAGAGTTTAAATGACTTCTCTGCTAAAGGGTTTCACTTTATGAGCAAGAGTTGCATCATTGCATTTTAACTATTTTAATTCCTCAAGATCTGGCACCCTGCCTGACTTGTAACTCCAGCTTGCAGGTATTTTTAATCTAATGATTGGTATTTAGGGCAGATTTTTGCAAGCAAAGAAACTTTTTGTATTTTTGTATAGGTAATCCTTGCCTTACAACAGTTCATTTAGTGACCATTAAAAGTTACAATGGCACTGAAAAAAGTGACTTATGATGCTTTTCACACTTATGAAAATTGCAGCATCCCCACTGTCATGAGAGGCCAGGCAAGGAGAAGTGCCCCTTGACGTGAGTGACGTTAAGTTGGTCACACCCACCCAGTCACATGACCACCAAGCCAAACCCACCAACTAAGCCACACCCACAGAACAAGTTGCTAAAAAATTTAAATCCCACCCCTGATTAAGTCTCTTTAATAATGAATTTTACAAAGCATGTAGGTTTTCTTGTGTCCTATCTGGCAGAGGTAATGAATACAAGTTGCTATCACAGGGATCAGCAAGACATGATATCTCTGTATGGATGGCCTCCATGGAATATAAACACTCATAATGAGTTTTAATTAAAAATGCTGTCAAATTTTATTTTAAGTGAACATCCTAAGTCTAAGATCTTAGAGTTTTACATAATATTATACAAGGTATCAGTGCTGTTGCATGAGATCATATGACTGTTATTGTAAACATTGTGGGAGATCTGCTAGCCTCACAAGATTCCCATTATTATATTTTTTTTGTTCCTATATCTCTAAAACCCCAAGTTTTAGAACAATTAGCAATCCTTGTTCTGATAATGTAAACCTTTTCAAGAGCTGGCATAAATGTTATAGTAAATTAAGAGAACAATGAAAGACACAATGGATGGGTGGTGGTGGAGGAAACTAGTTTGGTCTAGTGGTTAAGAGAGAGGCTAAAACCAGTAAAAGACTAGAAACCAGGAGATTGTGAGTTCTAGGCCCACTTGGGTTAGGTGTCTTTGGGACAATAGGTGTCTTTCAGCCCAAACTCACAGGGTTGTTGTTATGGAGAAAATAGGAGGAGGAAGTAGTATTAGGTAATATTAAAATAATAAAGGGGAATTTAACCCCCTCCCCTCCAAAAAAAACCTAGGCTGTGAAGAAAAAGACATTTTAAATATGAATTATCTAAATTGTTATACATTAAGATATGTTGTAAACAATATCAATATCAATAAAATGCAGACCTTTCTATCTTCCACGGGAATTCAGCATTGTTATTATTCTTGCTGTTTACATTCCGCCGGATGCAAATGTAGATTTGGCTTTGGGCTTCCTGGGTGATGAAATCGGCAACTTGCAAAGCAAATTTCCAGATGCTGTATACATTATTGCAGGAGATTTTAATCATGTAGATCTTTGTGTAGTCCTCCCTAAATTCCATCAACATATAAGGTGTGCTACTAGGGGGTCGAACACCTTGGATAAAGTCTACATGAATATTGCAAATGGATACAGGGTATTACAATTACCACATCTGGGCCAGTCGGATCACTTGTCCCTGCTTTTAGCCCTGGAGTATATTCCTCTGAGAAAACAGGCAGGGTCGGTAGTCAAGATGGTGAAAAGCTGGCCAGAGGGAGCAATGGAGCAGCTAAAGGACTGCTTCAAACAGACAAACTGGGAAGTTTTTGATCATCCTGATCTCAACGATCACACGGCTGCAGTGTTAGGGTATATGGCACACTGTATTGATACTGTCACGGTGGATAAACAAATCCGGGTTTATCCTAATCAAAAACCTTGGATGACCGGGAAGGTTAGACACTTGTTGTATGCAAGAAACAAGGCTTTTAAGTCTGGGAATGATCTGGATTATAGTGCTGCAAGAACGAACTTGAGGAGAGGCATTAAGCAGGCTAAGGCCGAATACAAGAGGAGAATTGAAGATTGCTTTTTCAGTAATGACATGAGGCAGGTTTGGCAGGGGATTCAACAACTAACGAACTATAACGCAAAAAAGATCTCTGCGGATGGTAGTGCGGTGGTGGTTGAGGAGTTGAACAACTTTTTTGCTCGATTTGAAATCCATCAAACCGAAATTGTCCCTTTGCCATCATTTACTCAGCAGACCCTCCCCTTCATTGTGAATGAGCAGGATGTGAGGCAGACAATGAAGGTGGTTAATTCCAGAAAGTCAGCTGGGCCCGACTTAATTCCTGGATGGGTGGTAAAAGATTGTGCTGAACAGTTAGCTGGGGTATGGACCGGAATTTTTAATCGATCCTTGACACAATGTGTGGTTCCTGTTTGTCTCAAGGCTTCCACCATCATTCCACTGCCTAAAAAGTTGCCCACAAATGGTCCGAGCGACTATAGGCCGGTGGCACTAACTTCTATCTTAATGAAGTGCTTTGAGCAGCTAGTTCGAAATTATATTATCTCCTGCCTTCCTGATTTTTTTGATGGGCTTCAGTTTGCTTACAAAAAAAAATAGATCAACCGAGGATGCAATTATCACTGTGCTTCACATGGCCTTATCCCATTTGGAAACACTGGGGAATTATGTAAGAATGTTGTTCGCAGATTTTAGTTCTGCTTTTAATACCATCATGCCGCACAGATTAATAGCTAAGCTTAAAGATCTAGATTTTCCAGATTCTATTTGCTTATGGATATTGGACTTTTTAACAAATCGTCCACAAAGAGTTAAATTGAATGACTATATTTCTACTGTCAAGACACTTAGCATTGGCACTCCACAAGGTTGTGTCCTTAGTCCACTTTTGTTCTCCATCTATTCATCTGATTGCACAAATAAACATCCCAACAATAGGATAATTAAATTTGCAGATGATACCACGCTTGTAGGACTTATTTCTGGGGATGATGAGTCTGCATATTGGGATGAGGTATTACAGCTATCTCGTTGGTGCAAAAATAATAATCTTCTATTTAATATCAAGAAGACCAAGGAGGTTATAGTGGACTATAGGAAAAAAAGAGCAGACATTCAGCCACTGTATATAGAGGGAGTTCGTGTGGAACAGGTGGTTGAATGTAAGTTTCTCGGGACCATCATTACAAATACCCTAACCTGGAGTGCAAACACTGCTGCTTTAATTAAGAAGGCACAACAACGGTTGTATTTACTAAGGATTCTTAGGAAACAACAACTGGCTGAGAGTCTATTGACTACTTTCTATCAGAGTTCAATTGAGAGTATATTATCCTACTGTCTCTGTGTATGGTTCTTGAGCTGCACAGTGGCAGAGAAAAAGGCAATTCAGAGGGTGATTAAGATGGCCCAAAACATCATTGGCTGCTCACTTTCCTCTTTGGAAGAACTGTATAGAAATAGATGTAGGAGGAAGATACTTAATATATTGAATGACTCCTCTCATCCGGGACATCAGCTCTTTGAACTATTACCATCGAGAAGGGGATTTAGGGTATTAAGAACAAGGACGACCAGATTTAAGAACAGTTTTTATCCAAGTGCAGTTTTGAGTTTGAATGCAGGGTCATAAGATTTATGTGGAAGTGAATGAGAGTAATGGGGTTTTACATTTTTAAATTGCATAGAGATCATTGTATGGTCGGCTGTGTTTAGTTTTAATTTAATTTAATTTTTTTCTTTTAGTGGTGTTTGTCCAGTTTTTACTTGTGGAAGAGCACCTCATTTCGTTGCACCCGCTTGCGAGTGTAATGACAAATAAACTCTATAAACTATAAATAAACTATAAACTATAAATAAAAGCAATATTGATTGGGTTAGGTGTCTTTGGGACAATAGGTGTCTTTCAGCCCAAACTCACAGGGTTGTTGTTATGGAGAAAATAGGAGGAGGAAATAGTATTAGGTAATATTAAAATAATAAAGGGGAATTTAACCCCCTCCCCTCCAAAAAAAACCTAGGCTGTGAAGAAAAAGACATTTTAAATATGAATTATCTAAATTGTTATACATTAAGATATGTTGTAAACAATATCAATATCAATAAAAGCAATATCAATATCAGTAAAAGCAAGACTACACTAGAAAAATGATTAAAACAAGATAATTAAGATGTAAAGATGGATATTCCTAGTGAAGGCAGAATAGCATTTATTTTGTTCATGAAAGATGTATAACAGCTTTTATCCCTAGAGAAAGGAAGCATGGAATAAACCCCCAATGTTGGCTGCCTAGCAACTAACCCATCTAGTGAAGGTGATACAGAAGTTAATCTCTTTAGTAAGCAAGTGTAACTATTAATTTAATTAGTAAAAGCATTGTAGCATGAATCATCTTGGTGCAACAGTAGATTTTTTAATGAGGAGTCTGAAACTCTAACCTTGAATGCGCACATTGGAGATTGCCTCTCCATTATAGTCAACAGAAGGCATCATTATTAAAAACAGATGCAGCTATTTGTAGAAAAGAAATTACTGAAGGCAAAGAAGGCATTTTATTATTTCTTACTCTAAAAAGACATTCAGGAGTATTTATAAGGGGAACAAATGAGAAGAAGGAGGAATATGCTTAAATTCCTCAATCACTATACACCCTTCATTTACCCTACTCACAGCTGTTGTTTGGCTTGGATTCCACAGTAAGCCTTGAAATAATTCTATGTGCTACTTCAAATTTATGTTGGAAATATGAACAACAAGAAGGATTATTTTTATCATACTTGGTAGACTTCTAAAAAAGCTAGAAAAGGTTGGGTTCAAATTCATACAATGATTCAAATGAGTTTAAATATCAATTTTCAGTTGAAACCAGAACCAGAGGTAAAAAAGAGCCATGGGATACTCTTATAATAATTGCAGTGAGATTATTGTATGCACAAAGATGAAAAGATTTGGCAATATCACATGGAGGAATTGTTGATGAAAATGACAGACTTTGCTGAAATGGTGAAGTTGAGTTTTTTGAATAGAAAAAAGACAACATCTATATGTATTAATGACTGAAAAACCCTTATGATATTTTTAGGCAAAAAAATCTACTTGTAATTATGAATTTAATGAATAGACAGTATAATCTATTGGTCACATGTTTAGGTCTTTTTAAATATCTTTTTAAAATACATATTCGTGGGTGTGTGTATGAAATATATTCTTTTTTGTTTAAAAATAGGTCTAATATTTCATTTTAATGTTAATTTTTAAAAATATATTGATGCAACTTTCCAAAATTGCAGTTGTGCCAAGCAAGATTCACTATGCATGATCATGAGATTTGTTATCACAATGCGATTACATTAAAATTAATTTTAAAAAAGCTTCTGTATGGAGTATTTTATGCATAAATATAAACTTGGTTCATATTTAAACAATATCTGCAGCATTTAGACAATATTTGCCCTTGATTTTGAAGAATACACAATGACCATTGTTTTTTGTAATTTGTCCCTATGCAAAGTATGGAATCCACATGATTCACTTTTGGTAGGTTCTTTTATTAAAGAAAGCTTGTACGATCTCTATCCATGAGTCCTTTTTAAAACAAGAACAAAAAGAACAAAAACAATGACATTAGTAATATTTAATCATTAACTTTTAATGAGGTTTTAAAATGACAGAAAACCCACAAGAATATTTTATAGACTTTTTTCATTAATAAAACACATACCTAAAGTTACCTAATTAAAATGAATAAGAGATAATAGATTTAATTTTAATTCATTATATTAGTTATGCCTAAAACATGACAGATTTTTCAAAAAAACATTTATTTAGGGTATTTTTCTCAGAAGACATTAGGACAATTCATATATTTCTTTATAAACAGAGTGGAAAGAAGTTGAAGTTTAAATACTTCAGTATTACCCTTCTTACAATATCAGAACTGCTCCTGATTTCATGACTTATTTTTTTAGAAAGTATTTGTATTTGATAGTTTCTAGTAAGTTGGACTTCATTTCAATTAAATGATATTCCCATATATTCTCACATTGAATTCTATTTGGAGCAGTTTTTTTTAATGATTTCAATTAAAGCTTTTCCACTTGACTGGTCTTCTGTGTCACTTGAGAGATTAAGAGAGCTGCTATTTAGTAGCCAGAGATCAGACACAGAAAATGTTGCCTTTAAAATAAAACACTAGTTTACTTTTTGGGAGGTAGTGGTTATAATGTTAATTTCCAAATTCATCATCACTACAAAGGGCACTTTGTAGTGAAAGGGCACTTTGAGGAAGTGGCAACAGTCGGAATGCCTGCCTGGCCTAAGTGATGGATCACAGTTTCTGTTAAAAATATTTAGATTAACCAGCTACTGAACTCTCTCATCGTTACCACTTTCAAGCAGTCAGCTACGTGATAATTAGCAGAAGAGGAAAACTCTTCAAAAGCCTAAATATTCAATCTGATAGTTTATACATAAAATTGAATTAGTTTTTCTATTAATAATTTTGCCATCCCCCATCCCATGAATGAGTAACACAGATTGGCATTCAGAGATAGGAAGCAATGAAGTAGTTGTAGTGATTATTTTTTCCATTTATAATTTTCAATTATTTTTACCATTCGATTTTGAAATCTCAGGTGCAGAATTTGATCATTGTAGAGCATGTTTATAAGTATAGTTTTCTTTTAATTATTCAGATCAGGACACACTACAAATAAGTTCCACAGTCATAGCAGAACTTTTAAGAAAGTTCTAACCTTCTTCCTTTTCTTCTTCTTAACTGATTCTTGAACCATTGTATTCATAGGTGATAATGTAAAGTTAAGGATGCAAGAAGAAATCTTTGCTTTGCTAGTAAGGAATCCATGAGAAAGATTTTCAGTAAGAAAAATAAATTATCACATGGTTAAGATGAAGGTACTACAAACCCTGAAATAAATTTAATGTCCTATATCATTTATTCACTGATCTCAGAGTTTTCATGTTTCAGACTATGACAAACACAAAACACACTAAATGTTGGGCAAACCATTAAAAATGCACTCTATAATCCAAACTTTTATTTCAAAATTAACTCTGGTTTTATCAAGGATTCCAGTTAAAGTAGAAATAATGATAAATTGAATGCTGAAGCTTGGAAATAATATTTAAAAGAACCAATATGAAGAAATTCAAATAGGCATTTAACAGAATAATATCAAGACCTCTTTCTATGGTATTTATGAAGAAATTGTAATTTTGAAAATGTGGGTTTATTGGAAAACATATAAACTTCCTGTTATTTGGAAGCAAAGTCAGCTATTCAAGTAGATTCAAGTAGATAGTTCCAGCATTTTATAATGCCTTTCCAAAACAATGCCTGACCAATTTAAGAATCTAATTTTCTATATTTTAAAAGATTCTTAGATTTTCTCCCTTTAGTTCCTTTCTTTGGAGTCTAGGATTTTTCTTGGTATGATTATTCGCTGCTTTGAAAAATAGTTCTAACAGTCTCTTTTCCTGGATTTTAATCTTCATTTCTTTTCTTTAAAGTTAGGGTCTAAATAAAAAAAAATCTTTTTATCCAGCTCCAATCACTGTTTATCTAAACTGCTCCTGCATAGTCCTTTGTTACCTCGGCATTTCATGCTTCATGGCAGCCATGATGGTTACTTCTTCTCTTCATCGATGGAAAGGGAAGAAGCCCTGAGTCCAGCAGGATAATTGCTGATTTCCCCAAACTGCAGGGTGCCCATTTTTTTCACCATTCCTACAGGGTGGCTTTCAGAGTCTTCCAACAGGGAGAACTTGGTGTGGGAGCATGGAGACCCACTCTTTGCTTCCCATAGCACCGTGGCATCAGTGAAAATTCAGGACAGACATTGTCTTAAAATTGATCTATGTAAAATCAATGCAGAGAGTTGTGTTTGGTTTTAGATGAATACTAGACCTGTGTAGTACATTCAGACAGTGATTAGTAACATTATGTAAGGATAGCAAACATCTGAGGCAACAATGATTTCTTGAAAGTCATTGCAACTACCTCAAAAAGTTTCCATGCCATCTTCCCATTTAACTGGCACTTTTAGGCCACAAAAGAAAATCTGAAAATCTGAATACTTTTCCCAGTTCTACATAATGTGAAATTGGGTTGTGTTTGCTGGAATGAATTGCCGAGCCTTTACATTTATGTATTCAGCATGTTTCTGTAAATAATTAAAGGGTTTATAACAGGCATTTTGAACTTACACCTGGAAATGTTGCAAAAGTAGAATCTATTTGCATACATGAACTATTTCTTTTAGAAGTTAAATGTTAAGTGTATACTAAGAATAATCATGACAGTGGACACAATCCTATTTACTGATGCTCATTGCAATAGTAATGAATAGAACAGCTGTGTAGTTCAATTGCGTTAAAAAATAGTTTACATTGGCTATTTGTATGGGACTATAATGAAAATTTCTAGCATTGCAAGTATTTTCCCAGATTGACTTTCATAGATTGTAGCAATAAAGATAATTAAAATCTCACTAAAACTATTCAGGTTCTATATTTCAGGATGATTCTACAATGAGGACTTTTGAAAGAAGTGATTTAGATCTCTCGGCAAAACACAGAAGAAACTGAAAGTAAATTTATGTTATAAACATCTGCAGCTGTGGTTTATCACATTAAGATCTATAGTTCTACAGCAAAATGAATATTCTATTAGCATATATGAGAAAACTTTTTTAATGTGGAACAATTAAGAAGAGTTTATTTCTATTATATATTACTATTTATTCATTCCCATTCTGAGTTTCAAAAGTCTCTTTAGAAAATTTAGTCAGACCAAACGACTCATTCACTTTATGTTTTTCTTTTGATATAATACTTTTCCACATGTGTATATTTTTATGGACTAGATATGATCAATGCATAGTTCATTAGTTGTTCTATTTTAGTGGCTGAACTATAATCAATCAATTATTCATTTTTCTACATTTATTTTTTCAATCATCAACTGATTTTACCATTGCATAAATGTACAAACTTCACAAAAACAGTCAGATTGTGAGATATGTATGGTACTCTTAACTCAAATATCATCACTGCATGCCAGCTGGTGTGAAATGGGCAGCCATATAAATTTGATAAATAAAATAAGAAAACAAACAATGAAGAAAAAAATCAATGCAAAGATAAAACTCAAAACCTTATTTAATATAATTTTGAGTCCTATTCTGTTTTACACTTACATATATTTTCCAATGCTACAGCATGTCATCAAATATCTACTGGAGATTAAAGCACTTATTACACTTCAGGACTCAGTAATTAGCAGAAATGGTCTTTCTTAATGACTTGATTGGATATGCCAAAATGGTTTCAGTTTCCTCCCTATTTTGAATAAATTGCCCAGTGAGGAAGTTCTGGAAAGCAAAGTTGCAGAGTACTAACAATTTAATTGATTAAGCTTTGTGTAAAGGAAACTTCTGTTGGAAAGATAAAATTATCAAAATGATTAGGTTGATCTGAATCTTGAAATAATTATGTAATTATGCTACTTCCCTTATTCTCTCCAATTTTCATAACTGACCATTTTAAACAAGCTCTCTGCTTCACTATAGGTGAAGCAAAATGTGCTGTTTCTGTATTGTTAAAAGTATTATTTTAAGCATATCAACTTTTGGTAGCTATGGTTTTAGATTTTATTCTTGGCATTTTACTGTTTTCTTTTGATAACTGTTAGAATTACAGATGCTTCAGAGGATGAATCTATTAATGTGATTATATGCAGATAATTTTAATTAGAAACATTGCACTGAGTTTATTATCCAGCAATTCCATGAGACTTTAATACTAAAAATTGCAAAATGCACATATACATATTCATAGCATTCCATTTGTGTACAATATCTATTACATGCATGTAAATAACTTCAGTTCAGATAAATATAACCCTCCTGATTTTTTGTGATTTACTGCAATAGAAATACCAGCTGATCCAACAATATTGTAAAATAAGAGACCAATTTGGGAAATATGAAGTAGAATATGAATAATATATGGCTTTAGCTTGCAATATAAGATATGAGTCAGTAATTATAGTATGGAATATTTATGGTATATCAGTTGGTAAAGGCAAAAACTGAAATGTGCTCCTTATAAAGATGAGTCAGGACCTCTGATTCTTCAAAGATTTATTGAAGGTGATGAAAAGTATATCACATTACCAAACAGTTAGCCACCTAGTGTCAATGTTGGATTTAGGAATACCCCCAAGCAAGTATATGTGTTCTTATGGTAAATGAGAATCCACCTAGGACCAGCATAAAGAATGCAGCAATTGTGTGGACTTCTAGTTTGAGCCTCTTTGGCGATGAACTGAAATCCGCGATCGTGCGAGGTTTTGATCCATGCTCGCCACTGAAGCACCCTGAGCTAGCTGCTTTCAGGGCTAAGCCAACCCGTAGAAGTGGTGAAGAGGAGGGAGACCACCAGCAGGGTTGAGGAGAGCTGCATCTCTCATCCCCAGCTGGCCATTACTCCCTTTCCTGAAGGTGGTTGCAGCGGTGGTCAAAAATGGCCACCTCAAAGAAGAACTCGACCAGAAAAGAATGTGCAGGAGGAAGATAAGAAGAGAAAGTTTTGGCTGACCGGGTCAAACTGAAAAAGCAACAACATAAGGTACCCTGGAATTTGAACTATAAAAAATAACATTGCTCCCAAAGAAAATTTTGAAGCAGCGAATGAGAGAGGGAACAGAAAGGATTTGGGTTTTTTTTCTTTCCTTCCCTATATTGACAACTAAGAGATTTAAGTAAGAAACTGACAAAAATACACTTTGACATTAACAACCGTTTAAACTGAAAATAAAATGTCAAAGGAATAATAATAATAATAATAATAATAATAATAATAATAATAATAATAGAATAATAAGAGAACCCCAGGAAGAGAAAGTGGAAAAAAGAAGCAAGAAGAAACAGTTTTGGATTATTTGGATTAGTTAGTGATTTTTGGATTTTTGGTTATTGGATCTAAAGGATTAAAATCAATCATATATTGTTCTTGTGTTAGACCTGATACTCATCCATGTTAGATGACAAAGAGAGGTAGACTGAGCTATAATCTGCATATTAATGGCATCTCAACTCTGTTCCAGAATGTCCTAGCTCAGTGGTTTCATTTAGCATGTCCTGAGCTCAGTGGCTGGATGTGTCATGCCCTGGCCACACTAGATGAGTCATGCACTGACTACATCCATGCCTGGTTTAGCAAAGGGGAAAAAAGTCCCAATTCATCATGTGATGCCACATGATGACATGAGTTTGACACACCTGATATAGATGCTAAAAAGCATTGGGGATAAACTCAAAGAAAGATTTATTGAACCTTTGATGGCATGCTGTGAGAAATTTGCAGAACACTTTGAAGATACAGTTCTTTCCATTTCCCATAACTTGTTTTCTGGAGTTAGAAGAGAGGAGGATGGTATTGTGATATTTCTAATTCTGGAATAATATTAACTCCAGAAAACAAGTTATGGGAAATGGAAAGAACTGTATCTTCAAAGTGTTCTGCAAATTTCTCACAGCATGCCATCAAAGGTTCAATAAATCTTTCTTTTTTCCAAAATATCTCTAGGTGGAAAAGTATGATGCTGAGAAGATACAGTGGGAGTAGAAAAGAAAAGTTTGTTTGCTATTCTTACCACATCTGTTAAAGGTATTTTCTGATCTTGCAGAGGCTTCCAATACAAGCAAAGAGGATTGTCTAATTTTCCCAACAAAGTGCCTGTTGATGAATAAAGTGTAACATTGTTCTCCTTGCCTTTGCTGTACATGCCTTATTGTATTTCCAACCTACATTTTTCTCTATATTGAAACTTTTTCTACATATTTTAAGTTTGACCAAATTTCTGCCTCTTTCATGTAAAGAATCAATCAGATAATGTTCTCATTTTAAAATGTTAATGCTCAGCTTTATATGGCAATAAGTCAAGACATTGTGACAATTCTATTTGGCTTATAGTAAATATTTCACTTTGAAAAATATTCCTTTCCTTTCAAGCTTAATAATCTGTCACCACAGCTGCATCTGTAAATGTATTTGAAATTCTCTTTAAATATTTTCACCCTTGCCTTTACATTGTTCTTGGGCTGTTAAAAGCTCTTTTGGATTTCTAGCATCTGGAATCTCTGTGATAAAAATAAATTAAAATAACATCTTTTCCTGTGGAAGCTTTTTCTAAAGTTAGTGAACTGTTCAAATTTTGATTTGATGCAGTCCAGGCACATAGTATTGAGAACCTTGGTGTCATCTAGTTCTGCTGAAATCTAAAATCTATTTGTTTCCAGTAAAGCCTTGCAGGTTAAATATTCATTAAATTATATCTTTAGCAAAGAAAAAAAAATGGGTACAATTTGAGTAAGGGATCCCAAGAGCTGGAATTTGTGATAAAATGCCAGAACTCATTTGTGAAATCTATGTAAATTAATAATAAAATGGATATTCATCACATTTCTACTGAAGTGAAATTTGAAGTAAATTTTAAAGTCATTTATTAAAAAAAAGTTTACTCTGAACTTAGCAGCTTCATGTCATGCAGGAGTTTTCCTCTCTTCCACCCCTCTTTCAAATTGTCAATTTTGTATGCTGAAAATAATTTTATTAGCACTACAAAGCTCAGTTTTGATACAGAAGTTGGATGAAATGCTTGATTTGGCTCACAAATGCCTGGTTCAAATCCTCCCTTGTCTTCTTATTTTGTTGCGTGGGCCATTATTATGTATTTTGTCATCATTTATTTAAAATCTTGTAAAATGATAAAATGATTTTTAAAAAGGGGACGTGGTTGTTGATCAGAAAGGTCAGCAGTTCAGTGGTTTGAATCCATAGCACTGTATAACAGATTGAGATCCCATTACTTGTTCCAGCTTCTGCCAACCTAGCAGTTCGAAAACATGTAAAAATGCAAGTAGAAAAATAGGGACCACTTTGTGGGAGGTAACTGTTCTGTGTGCCTTTGGCATTTAATCATGTCAGACACATGACCATGGAGATGTCTTCAGACTGCTGGTTCTTCAGCTTTGTAATGGAGATGAGCACTGCTCTGTAGTCATTTAGAAATGATATATATTTATTATTATTTTTCTGAAGAAGAAAAAAGTGAGAAAATTGGGAAATTTAGAAAATTAAATTACATGTCAGTGAGATCTGTTGAAAAGTCATATTCTGAAGAATATTATCATTTGGAAAATTTATATTTATTTAAACAGGCAATTCAGCAGAACTGGGTGCTTTGTTGAGAATCTTCTACAAAGACACGTCTGATTGAAACAAAATGTGAGGAAAAGTAACATTAATTTGGCATCACGTGTTTTCCCTAAAATAACCTCACTATACTTCATTACGTATGTAATAAAGAAATTAGGTTTTCTGGATACGTATAAGTATATTTTATTTATTATTATCCTGAGTTGTATACCAAAATACTTCTAAACAAAAGGTCTCAAATCTTTCTCTGGGAATTACACATCTTGGCTAGACTTGTCAATTCTTATTAACACCTTACAAGGGACCAAAAAATTAGAGTGTCAGTCCTGATCTAAATAGGCTGATAGTTGATGGGTTTACACATCACAAAACATGGTGTTTATGTCAGAGACCTTTGTATCCCAGTCAACTTTCATTGATTCAATAAACCATGGTTAATCAAACCATATTATATGAATCAGATCAGTATATAATGACATTTTATTTGGAAAAAAATCTCTCACTGTGGACATCAAAAATGGAATGAGAATTGGTGTAGTTTGGACCTTGTTCTCAAAGGTTGGTGGTAAACAGAAGATCCAGAAATTCATGGAAAAAGGTGGGGAAAGGTGGGATATCTCTGTTACTAGCTGTTATTTAGTGCTTGGTCAGTTCATGGAACTCTTAAGCTTCTCAAAACTACATGTCTCCTAGTAGATGCTAATATGTTCTGTTCTATGTTTAACTTTTCTGGCTGAATTATAAAGACAGTTAGATAAAATATTTATTTATTTATAGATTATTTATTGGATTGTAATAGGCATCCTCAAAGTATAACTCACAGTTATGTTGAGATTCATCTAATGTCCAATCTTTGCATAGTCATCTTCATAGTATGAAAATATGGTTATCGATGCACACAAAGGTCAGTTCAGTGACTGATCAGGATTACAGATGTGACCACATGACATGAACTATATCTCCCATGAGACATTAACTACATTTCCCATGAGGCATTCCCTGAAGGGGACAGCTCCCAATTCCCAACTAACTTTATACTGTCTAACAAGCACAAGTTCCATATTTATTTGCTCAGATCTAGTTGATCAGACCAATCTAGCTAAGACTCATCATATGCTGCTTCAAAGACTCAAGGAAGCTGTGCTTCTAAGGTCTAAGAAGATAACATATTCTTAGAGCTTATAATTGCATGTCAAACTTAGTAGGGTACCCTCAGCCTTCTCCTTCATTCATGGAATACTTGGACTCAAATTCAGTTTCATATGGCTGAGATACATTTCTAGGATAGATTAGATGAGGTCAAAGCTGCCTACCAATCTTCATACCTCTTCTTGGTGATTTGAATTACTAAGGAAAAGAGAGGTTCAAATGTTATTTTTCTTCTTTCCCTAAATGGAAGATAATCGGAAGGTTTAACTTGTTTCTGCACAATGTACATTATTTGAAGAAGCACCCTATATCCATTCTTACTGCAAGTTTACAAAAGGTTTCCCATTTTTGCTTACTTTAAATATTTGCAATTCCCTTCTTGCATTCAAGGGATCAGCACTAATGAAATTTGTAATCCAGTCAGTATTCAAACAATGCCCATGTGTTTATTCCTTCATCTCAAAATGAATCTTTTGTTCTGATAAATAGAGTTGCTATTAAATCTGAACAAAAGGTCACATAGGTAAATTGGAAAGAGCAGTGCAGTAGGAAGGATTCTCCATAATTTTTGCCACGTTGTACATTCATCTTTTCTACAATACTTGCCAGAATTTATTTCTGTCAGCCTAAATGATCCTGAACAGTGATTTCATGTGAATATCTTTCAGAAAAGGCAGACATGAAAAAATGTTGGAGCTTAATGGTATCTCTTTAGTGGTTAGGGCACCAGGCTAGAAATCAAGGGACTCTTATTTCTAGTCCTGTCTTAAGCATGAAAACCAGCTGGGTGTTTTTGGGTCAGTCATTCTTTGTCAGCCCAACTCACTCACAGGTTGTTGTGCAAAATATAGCAAAGAAAGAGTGTTAGATATGTTTAGCATCTGGGTTATATATAAAAATAATGAAAAAAAGATAAAAAATATCTAAAACTATATATTGTATGCAATGTCTTAACTTAAACCTTCACTGTAAATTTAATATAAAAATATCATGAAGCTATCTTCTACCAAGGCTAGTGGAGTGTTCCTATTTCCAGTGCAAGTGCTACCATGTTTCTTCTATTCTATATAATAATGCTTTTATTTTTCTTACATTTTTATCCTCTTGCAAGGCAAGATTTTGAATTTTTTTGGGAAAGACCCCAAGACAAACATGGTAGCTAAAAGTACACCACAAAATTATTTATAGCTGGGATATAAGCATAATCAAAGTTCCCAGGGCAAAGTTTTCCAATCCTTGTGACAACTACTGATATATGGATTATTGTGATGATAGATTTAGATCAGACAGAATTGAAGAGACATCAGGTAAAACAAAGAGTGGAGGCTTATGTTTATATATCAGCACCAGCTGGTCTCAGGATATAGCTATAATATATAAGTTTTGTGATGAAAACCTAGAGTCTTTACTCATCAACTGCAAGCCATTTTACTCTCCATGTGAGTTCTCCTCATTTCTCCTAATAGCTGTGTATGTTCCTCCACAAGCTTGTGTAAACAAGGCATTACAAACTCTTACTGATCAAATTATGGAGGCTGAAGCCAAACACCCAGGTTCTCTTCCCATCACTTTAGGAGATTTCAATCAAGCAAATTTAAGGAAAGACCTCCCAAAATTGTCCCACCAGAGGCAAAAATACTTTAGACCACTGCTACACAACAGTAAAAGATGCTTATAGGTGTTTAACAAGAGCAGCTGTGGAACATCTGACCACTGCATGATTCACCTTGTATCTGCCTACAGACAAAGACTTAAAACCATTAAACCAACAATTAAATCGGTGAAGACTTGGTCGGATGAGGCACAGCTGAAACTCCAGGCCTGCCTTGATTGTACTGATTGGAATGTTTTTGAAGATGCCTCTGCAGACCTAGATGAGCTCACAGATACTGTAACATCATATGTTAGCTTCTGTGAAGACTTATGTGTACCAACAAGGAACCTGCAAAAATATAGTAACAATAAACCTTGGTTCACAGCTAAACTTAAGCAGCTACGTCATTCCAAAGAGAAAACTACAGAAAAGGTGACAGAATGCTGTACAACCAGGCCAGAAACATATTAACAAGAGAGATCAGAGCAGCAAAAACAAGCTACTCTGAAAAGTTAAAGAATCAATTCTCAACAAATTAACCAGCAAACATGTGGAAAACTCTTAAAAACATCATTGGCTTCAGCAAACCTTCTTTCCAGGCAAAAGGAAATCAACAACTATCAGATGATCTGAATGTGTTTTATTGCAGGTTTGAAAGGAAACTACAGCCACCTATCTCCACAACTCACATCTCAAACACACCGACAACAGCCACGCCTCCTACAACTGGCTCCAACCCATTGGGTTCACAACCTCTGGTGATCACAGAAAAAGAAATGCAAGATCTATTTCACAGACAAAAGCCAGGAAAAGCACCAGGGCCAGACAAGATACACCTTCTTGCTTAAAAGTCTGTGCTGACCAATTGGCCCCCAACTTTTCCCGAATCTTCAATAAATCACTCGAGATGTGCTATGTTCCTTCCTGCTTCAAATGTTCTACTATCATCCCAGTGCCAAAGAACTGAATGACTACAGAGCAGTTGCTCTAACATCTGTAATTATGAAAATCTTTGAAAGGCTTGTGCTGTCCCACCTGAAAACTATCACAGATCCACTGTTAGATCCCATGCAGTTTACATACTGAGCAAATAGATCAACCGATGATGCTGTTAACATGGCTCTGCGTTACATCCTACAACACTTTCAATCTCCAAATAACTAGGCAAGGATCCTCTTTATAACTTCAGTTCAGCATTCAATGCCATCATTCCAGATACCCTTCTAAGTAAATTAAACCAACTAGTGGTACCTGAACACACTTGTAAGTGGATCATAAGATTCCTAACAGACAGGAAGCAGCAGGTGAAGCTAGGCAGAATCACATCCAATACCTGTACAATCAGCACAGCCCCCCCCAAGGCTGTGTGCTATCTCCACTTCTCTTCTCCCAATGACTGCATCTCAAACGATCCATCTGTTAAAATACTGAAGTTTGCTGATTACACAACAGTGATTGGTCTCATTCGAGACAATGATGAATCTGCATAGAGACAGGAGGTTATACAACTTGAGTCATAGTGTAATTGGAACAATCTGGAACTGAACACACTCAAAACCGTAGAAATGGTGGTAGACTTTAGAAGAAACCCTCCCATATTACCACCTCTTACAATACTAGACAACACAGTATCAACAGTAAGGACCTTTAAATTTCTAGGTTCTACTACATTACATGACCAAAAATAGACAACTATCATCAAAAACATCATTAAAAAAGCACAACAAAGAATGTTCTTTCTGTACCAACTCAGAAAGCTCAAACTGCCCAAGGAGCTGCTGATACAGTTCTACAGAGGAATTATTGAGTCTATCATCTGCACCTCTATAACTGTCAGGTTTGGTTCTGCAACCCAACAGGATGGACACAGACTTCAGCGGATAATTAGGACTGCAGAAAAAACAATTACTACCCACCTGCCTTCAATTGAGGACCTGTATACTGCACAAGTCAAAAAGAGGGCTGTGAAAATATTTACAGACTGTTAAGCCTGGTTTCCCCAACCAGGGTTAGGGAGACAAGCTAAACAGAATGTGCAGCTTAGTCAGATAGGCACACAGATAAATGAGTGAGCTAAGCTTGTATGTTTATTAACATACAGTAAAAATGACAGATACGCTTGTGCTGTCAAATATATAGTTTATTCCATTATGAGTTCATAGCATAGTCAAAATAACAGTCCAATAGTCATGTATCATTTAGTCAGTCCATTCAGGGATATTCAGTTAGCAAAGTCCATTTAGAATATCCTATGTCAGTTCACTTACAAGCCAGTCCTTTGTTTTCTCTCCCGTTCGAGCAATGCAGACTTGTTTCCTTGCAGTAATCAGGGATCATCAAAGCCAGAGAGATAGCAAGCTGCAGCCTTGCTTCTTTTAAAGTGCTTTCACAACCACTCCCTTAATTACTATCCCACAGTTAAAGTTGCAGACACTTTAACATACAAACTATGATTACATATTATTATTTACCTAAACCAGTTAGGGTAAAACAATGTTATCCCTAACACAGACCCCTCACATCCCAGACATAAACTGTTTCAACTCCTTCCCTCAAAATGATGCTATAGAGCACTGCACATCAGAATAACTAGACACAAGAACAGTTTTCCCCCAAAAGCCATCACTCTGCTAAACAAATAATTCCTTCACCACTGTTCAACTATTTACAAAGTGTACATTACTATGACTGTTAATCTTCTCATCACTCCTTATCACTCATCCCCTCCCACTTGTGATTGTAGGACTGTAACTTTGTTGCTTGTATCCTTACGATTTATATTGACTGTTTCCTAGTATGATTTGATTGTTGATTGTACCCTATGACTATGATTAAGTGTTGTACATTATATTCTTGATTCCTAATGAATGTACCTTTTCTTTATGTATACTGAGAGTATTTACACCAAGACAAATTCCTTGTGTGTCCAATCATACTTGACCAATAAAGTATTCTATTCTATTCTATTCTATTCTATTCTATTCTATTCTATTCTATTCTATTCTATTCTATTCTATTCCATGTATGGATTTGTGGAAGCTTTGAAGACACTGAAAACACCATACAATGTTAGAATAATTATTGCCACCACAATCCTCTATGGATATAGTTCATTTTATTCTGCAATTTGCTGAGATAGTGTTATCCATTAAAATGTCTCAATTCTTTGCAAATTAAAGCAAGAATGATATTACTCTGAAATCTCAGTAGATTTGAATGTTTGACAGATACCCCAGTAAAACGGCCCTTGTCTCATAAAGAAAATATTTTCTTCAGTATATATTTTTTGCTATATCTGGATCCTTTTAGTCTCTCTCCAATATTTAGTACAAACAATAATACTTTCCCATATCTTTGATTTAAGCAATCCAGAATGACAGAAACAATATATAAATTATTTAATAGATATAAAGCTTTTAGAGAAGAAAATGCTTAAGGTGAACAACACTTCACTAAAAATGTTTGTTTCCTGGTTGTTTGAAGACTCTTTTACATTTCTTACATTACATTATCTTAAAATGTTTAAAAAGTACCAAAAATACAAAATATCTTTAACTTCTTGAACAATGTCTGAATTCTGACAATTACACGACATGCACATTTTTCCAGGAAGCATCATTACATTTCTAAATCTTGGAGGTTGAAGTTCTATCATCAGCTGTTTATCTGAAACATATTATTTAATCAGAATTTTTTTTGCATGGCAAAGGAATGCAGTCCTAGTGAACCAAATCTTAACTTGACATTTTAGTGTGATGTAAACTATCAATGCACTGTCATCCACAGACAAAATTAAATTCAATATTTTTTTTCAGTTTATAACATGTGGCAATTCATAACTAATTCAAAATGAGCATAATAACTATTGAAATGCTAAACATGATAATTCAGATTGGTCACATTCATAACACTGGTGTAGGAATAGTTAATACTGGAATTTGCAAAGGCACCAAAGGAAAATAAACTTTCTGTCATAAAATGCTTTTAAGTGAGGAAATGCACTAGCTGCCAATTGGGTTGTGTGCAATTTATGATGCTGCTTGTTAGAAATGGCTTTAAGATGGTTTGCCTGGGTTGAAACTACCTATCCAATGATGAGATTCTTAGAAAAAGCATGAAATTGGTTTCATCTCTGACTATGGATATCAGGGAAACAAAGTCATGTCTTCTTGGTGACAACTCCATCCTTTGGAACAGCTTTTTCTCAGTGATAAGAATAATTTCTACTCTTTCTCTTCTATTACATTTTCAAAGTCTATAAACCTGCCTCTTGATATGGAAACATAAGCTGCTTTCAAAGCCTTTGGGGAAGTAAAGAAACTCTTCGGTTATAGTTTTGGAATAATTGCTTGGTCTATTTATGTTATATTTTAATCACAATTACTCTAGAAACTATACTAAGTTACTTGGTATCATATTTCATTGTTGTGAAAAAAAGTTTCCCATTATTTATCAGACAGGTGATATTTTGAATTTTAATAATTTGGTGGATTACAATGACCTTTTAAAAATTTATACAGTAGTTCCAATGCATACCAGTTTGTTCTGGTTTTGGGGAGGAGATTTGCATTGTCTTTTAAAATATGTCTCGTGTTCTTTGGAGCTGCTTATTATTTAACACAATAGAAAAAGAGGAATGAATCTCAAAGAAATATTTTTATTCTCATTGCTGGATTTTCTACACATGATTTTATATTTTGAAACTGGACTGGACTGTTTTTTTCTCCTCTTTCATCTACTCTTGTTCTCCTTTTTGACTTTATAATATTCTAGGCTAGAGACTCCCTTTTAGTTCTATTTTTAAATATCTTTTCCCCTTTTTAATTAATTCTTATTATATTTTGTTTGGAAAAGGAGGGGGAAAGTGAAAGCAAATGAAACTTTGTAACACTGCCAACTAGAGGCTTGGAAATATTTTATTTCTTTTTCTTGACCAGACAAAGCTGAGAAAGAACTGAGACTTCTTTTCAAGGACATTGCTATTTGATAAGATAGAGGAAAGAGCATGGGAGAGTATTATTGCAGGTGCTCTTCTGGGTTTTTATCAACAGCTGGAGTCTGGTGTTGAAGCTTATAGGAAAAGAAAAGGCGATAAGTCTCTGGAGAAGAGAGTTATAACAAAAGCCTTGGATAATTAAACAAAGTGCAGTGTGCTCTTTTTATTATTTCTAAGCTTCACTACCCCTCCTTATCAGTTTACTTTTTGGAATAGCTATTTGGATTTTTGGGCCTTTTGGAACTTGTTTTTGTTTTTGTCTTTTGAAGTTAAATTTTAAAGTTTGCTTTTTATTTTAAAGGAAAAGCTTTAGTATTAATGATTTCCTTCCTTTTCTTTTTAAGAGAGTAGTCTTTTTTCTTTTTTCTCTTTCCCTCCCTTGTATTTTTTTCTTTTTATTTACCTTCTGTATTGGTTTTTTTTAAAATTTTTGTGGCCTTCTTTTTTTTTTCTCTTATGCATCATTTTATATCTGAGACCTCTTAATTGGATTAAGGTGTTGAAGAACCTGAAGAATTTTTATTTTTTCTTTTCTCTTTTTTTATTTTTCACTCTTCCACCTTTTTTAGGATTTAACAATTTTTTTCTTTTTTGTGTGTGTTTATGGTCTTTTCCTCCATTTTTGAGTTTTTACCGCTATCCAGCCAATCGATTGGATTAAGGTATATAAGAACCTGAAGAAATTTTATTATTATTATTATTGTTACTATTTGGCTTTTTCCCCCCCTAATCTTCTTATTTGGAATTGCAATTGGTTATTTCACAATTGGATTAAGGTCTAGAAGAACCTGAAGATTTTGAATTGTTCGAAATGAGTAGGAAACTAACAGCCCCTGGTTCCTCAACTTCTACTTCTTCCTCTCCACCAACTGGAGGACAGCGTTGGAGGACAACGTTCAAATATAGACAATGTTACGGCAAGAAAAAGAACAGGAAAAAGTGACCCTGCGGATGATTATGCAAGGAATTCAAAATATTCAAACAAGAACAGAGAATATTGAAAAGAGAACAGAAAACATTGAACAAAGAACAGGGAAAACTGATGAAAAGGTGGAGAACATTCAACAAATGATGATGAAGTATGATGAGAGATTCCCAAAAAATTGAGGAAGAAGATAAACAAAGAGAAAAGAAGATTGAAGATATTGATAGCAGATTAATAGTGGTTAAACAAGATAAAAGTGGTATGCTGAAATGGGAGATGGACAGATCAGAACTTTATCTCAGATTCCAAAACATAGAGGAAGAAAAGGGACAAAACCTAGCTGAGATAATGATAGAAATTTTGGCTGAAGCTTTGGAAATAACCAAATAAAAGATGATGGATGAAATAGACGAGGTTTATCGAGTCTTCACAAGATATGCAATGAGAAATAGCTTACCAAGAGCAGTTCACCTTAGATTTACAAAGAAAACTATTAAAATGCACATATTGCAAGTGGCAAGAGAGAAAACATTGAAATATAAAGATAAGGAGATTACGGTCATTAAGTATTTAACTACCCAGAAGAGTGAGAGAGATGAGAAGAGAATACCAATTTCTGACCAAAATGCAACTTAAGAAAGAGGTGAATTATAGATGGCTCATTTCAGAAGGTTTAATGTTCACATGGCAAGAACAGAGATATAGAATTGACTCAATTGGGAAAGCTGAATTATTTTACACATAATTTTTTGGGAGAAAGAGGAAGAAGCATAAAAAGAAATCTCACTAATTGAATTCCAAGAGGACTGCCAAATGACACCTGAAAAAGAAGAAGGTGCAGTAGGTGGGAAGCCAAAGAACAACATGAACCAAAATCTACAAGAGCTGCTAAACCTAACTACAAAATATAACCATGGAAGAGAAAAAACTGATTACAATTAATATAAATGGACTTAACTCAGCTGTTAAAAGAAGGAAAACTTTCCATAAATTAGAGAAATTAAAATTTGATATAATCTGCCTACAAGAAGTACATATTAAAAAGCAATATGAACAATAGTTGATAGAGCCAAAATTAGAGAAAATATTTACTTCTTTGGCACAATGCAAGAAAAGAGGAGTGGTTTTATACATTAAAGATATTATCCCAGCGAAATTGATTTATACTGATGACGATGGAAGAATATTAATGGTGGAAATAATGGATAATAATAGAAAAACACTCCTGATTGCAATCTATGCCCCGAATGACAATCAAGAAGAATTTTATAAAAAATTACACATGAAAAGAATTGAACTGGACTATGCTAATATAGTTATGATGGGAGATTTTAATGGAATTGTAGACAATAAACTGGACTATACAGCACAGAAAACGACAAAGCAAAACAGAAAGACTCTCCCCAAATCCTTTTTTAAAATGGTAGATGAAATAAACTTAAAAGATACATGAAGAGAAAGAAATGCTAAAGCTAAACAATACACCTTCTACTCAAATAGACATTTATCACGGTCCAGAATGAATATGATATGGATGTCAACAGAATTGTTAACTAATATTCAAGAAATAAATATTGAAACAAGTACTTGAGCAGATCACAATCCAATGACAATTAAATGGAAAAGACAAAGAAGATCTAGATGGACATTAAATAATACTATATTAAAGGAAAAAGACTTCACACAGTGGATGGAGAAAGAACTGGCTTTCTTTTTTAAAGAAAACAAAAAAGATACATCAATCCAGAACATATGGGATACCATGAAGGCATATGCCAGAGGCTTGATAACAGACTATACAAGAAAAAGAAATACCATGAAAAGACTAGCCTCCAAGGCATTAGAGGATGAGTATAAAGGACTTGAAAAAGAGCTGCAGAAAATGCCACAGAAAAAAGACATTAAGTTAAAAATGGATATAAGTAAACATAAAATAGGTCTAATAAAAAAAGAAGAATTAGCACAGAAATCAGAGGTGCTAAACAAAACTACTTTGAAGATGCAAATAAACTAGGTAGATGGTTAGCATATTAATTGATAAAGGAGAAAGAATCAAGGAAAATATTGCAATTAATAGATGACCAAGGCCAAGTTTGCTATGGTAGTAAAGAGAAGAAGGAAATTATATGAGACTATTATGGGAAACTATACACACAAGAGAATATTGATGAGGAAAGAGTTAAACAGTATTTACAGAACGCTAATTTACCCTAGATACCTAAAGAGATTGAAACAATGTTAGAAAGCAATATAACAATGTTGGAGTTAACTGAAGCACTTAAGAAGCAAAATAATGGAAAAGCACCAGGCCCAGATGGACTTCCTGCAGAATTTTATAAAACATTACAAGAATCGTTGAACCTTCCATTGCTAGAAGTTATGAATGAAGTTATGTTAAAGAAGAAGATACCTAAATTATGGTCAGAAGTTTATATTACACTTGTCCTAAAAGAGGAGGCCAATCCATTACAAATTAAGAACGATAGACCTATTTCCTTACTAAACGCAGATTATAAAATTTTTGCTTCAATATTGGCAGAAAGACTTAAAAAATACTTAAAACAATTTTATTCATCCTGATCAAAATGGATTTCTGCCAAAGAGACAAATTAAAGACAATATGAGAGTAATCTTGGAAAACTTGGAATACTACGAGGCAAATCCTGAAAAACTTTGATATTTCTAGATGCACAAAAGACATTTGATAATGTGAATTGGCGATTTATGTTATTACAGCTGGAACAGATGGGCTTTGCTAAAAAATTTATTCAAGCAATAGAAGCTATATATCACAAGTAAATGGCAAAGGTAATGATAGAGGGAGAACTGACAGGCTCTATTGATATAAGAAAAGGAACAAGACAAGGGTGCCCACTATCATCTCTGTTGTTTGTGTTAACCTTGGAAGTGCTAAACAGAAATGTTCGAGAAGAAAAAATATAAAAGGGATAAAAATTAAAAAGGAAGAATTTAAGTTGCAAGCATTCGTTGATGATCTGGTTTTCATTTTAGAAGACCCACTAGAAACAGCATTAAAATTGATAGAAAAGATAGAGACATATGGAAAAGTGGCTGGTTTGAAAATAAATAACGATAAGACAAAGATTCTGACAAAGAATATGTTATCAAGACAAAAGGAAGAACTGGCAGATCTATTGAAAATCCAGGTCACAAATAAGATTAAGTACTTGGGGATACATTTGACAGCAAGATGCAGTACACTAAAAGAGAATAACTATTTCAAACTTAAGCAGCAGATAGGGCTAGGTTTAGCGAAATGGGAAAATTTACAACTGTCATTAATAGGGAGAATATCAACAATCAAGATGAATATATTACCCAGAATTTTATATTTGTTCCAAACAATTCCTAGTGGCTTGCAAAAAATTATTTTGAAGATTTAAATAAAATTGTGTTGAAATATATACGGCAAGGTAAGAAAGTGAGAATAAAGTTAAAACTTTTGCAAGGTGCTAAAATAAGAGGAGGATTTGGTTTGCCTAATTGGGAGTTGTATTACCAAGCTACAAAATTTGATGTGGGTTAAGGAATGGATAACATTAAGAAATACTAGATTGTTGACATTAGAAGGACATGATCTGTTGTTGATGTGGCATGCTTTTTTATGGTATAAAGGAACCAAAACACAGGGGTATTTTAGAAGACATTATATACGGGAGTCTCTGTGATTAAACTGGGAGAAGATTAAAAGACAATGTTATCTAAAAATTCTAGTCTGGCTATCGACTGTTGAAGCATTTTCTTCTCCTATAATATATAAAAAGGAACAAACAGATATGGTGAAATATTGAATGAAAAGGTGAACTTAAATCTATACAAAAATTAGAGGAAAAAGGTATAAAGATGAATTGGTTTTCATATGCGCAAATACATTCAAGATATGATGAAGACTTTAAAACAGAAGGTTTCTATGATAAATTGACTGATTTAGATAAGATTTTGACAGATACTGATGAAAAAGTGATTAAAAATTGTATGGATATTTATTAGAAATTAAACTAGAAGAAGAACAAGTTAAAGAAACAATGATTGCTTGGGGGAAGAATTTTGGATATGGGATTGATCTTGAGAAATGGCAAAAATTGTGGTCTCAAAATTATAAAATGACAATGACAACAGCATATAAAGAAAATTTGTACAATATGTTTTACAGGTGGCATTTCCCCCCGATAAGAATAGCAAGAATGTTCAAGAACAAATCTGAAAAATGTTGGAAATGTCATCAGACACCTGGCTTATATTACCATATGTGGTGGACATGTGCAGATGCTAAAAAATATCGGACGAAAATCCACACGTGGTTGGAAAAAATGACAAAAAAAGCATATAGATTTGAAACCAGAGATATTTTTATTGGGAATTTTACCTGAAATATATAAATACTTGAAATACTTGATTGTAAATGTATTAACAGTGGCTAGGATTGTATTTGCTAAAAACTGGAAAAATGAGAAAATACCATCACAGGAGGAAATCATTAAGAAAATATTGGAATGTGCTGAAATGAGTAGATTGACATCTGAAATCAGAGAACAAGATGATAAATAATTTTATAAAATTTGGGATCTATTCTATCAATGGTTAAACAATAAAACATAGTCATGAAATATGTAGATTCTTAGAAAATAATAAATATATAAAGATGTACTCTTTTCCTATTATATCTACAAAATGTTTATAGGATAGATTTGAGATGATAATAGAACTGTCATAAAACAAATTAAGTAAAATATGATGACTTCGTAAAACATGAATGAATAAAAGTATAGTCAAATGATTGATTAATAATGATATTAATGTATTAATACTTGATTGAAAAATATAAGACTATATATAATGTAATTGTAATTGAAGACTACGAAATGGAAGCACAAAACAATTTGTAAACCAACCGACACACTGTATGTACATATATATGGAAGATGGCTTGATGTTTTTATGTTTTGTTTGTTTATGTTTGTTTTAAAAACCAATAAAAATTTTAAAAAAAGAAAAAAAAGAAAAAGAGGAATGAATATTGGAGCAATAAAAATGCTTTGTTCATCTCCAGCCTTACTATAAAGTCTACAGCTCTTCTGAATGTAATTGATGTCACCTTGGTGGTACCAAGGAGTGTAAAATTAGAAAAAAGGCTAAGCCAGTTCACAAGGCGAGTTGGATAACCTCATGACCTTCCCATGTCTTCATCTCAGCAGCTAACCTGAGATTTCACATACACTGCATAATAAATATATGAAATCAAGTAAAGCTCTTATGAAACAAACACTGCTGCCATTATTAACCATTGCTGAAATGTTTAATATTTTAATACCATATATTGCTTGATATTTTTTTTTGCAAAAATGCTGCTATGTATAAAAAAGAGCAGAGATTAATTATGTCTAATTATGGTTAAGTTGATTATTTTTTAATTTTACTGTTAATTAAATTCATGATTAGGAAGTGGAAATGTATGTATTGATGCACGATTAAAGAGCTGCAGATAATAATGTGCATCTGATGTATATCAGTGTATAAGAAAATGTCTATATTTGAATTAGAAACAGGATACACAGTTAAACTTAGAGATTTTTCCTTTTATGTCTCATAGTTCAGTATCAGTTCCATAACTGAATTCAATTGCACACTCAATGGGAGAAAAAAAATTGTAATGGTTATAGGCTTTTTTAAACTACTTGAAAGTGTAGCAGATTCTAAATACTGTGCTGTTTATTATATAGACTCATTTCCCAGGCGGAATACTGAATATTTATTTATAACAATGAAATATTCATGTTTTCTTTCCATTTCTAGAAAGAACAATAAAGAATATATACAAGGTATGTGCTTGCTTTTTGTTCTTATTCTAGTAAAATTTGCAACAGTTCTAAAGAGCAGGCTATATTTATTATTCTCACTTGAAAAATCAAAAATATTTAGTGAAAGTAGGATAGCTTCAGATGGAAATTTGGTGTGAAGTTATGAAAAAAATGAAGTATCTGACAAGAAAAAAAGGCAGCTTATGTGGCAGTATATATATTATTTACCTTTTTATTTGTTGTCCCAGATGACTCTTGGAATTTATACAGTCTTAATTTAGAACAGTGGCTGCAGAGTGTTCTTTGTTTACATCATTGATGTAAACAAACAGATTGTTCTTTGTTTACATAATTGATGTTGGTCTTCATATTTTAGAATGCAAAAGTGGGGATATCAGGACAAATACTGTCATTTGATTTGAAAAAGGTGGTAAGACAAAATAAATTCAAACCTCTACAAGGCTTTCTTGATACTAGATTTAGGCTCCTGTACAAAAACTGGCCTAATTGTTGTGATTCTGGGTTTGGAATCTGCTCCTTTGGCAGATGGGAGTTCGAGCGAAGAAGATATGGCAGCGAAATATGAGCCGGCATTGACTTGGATATTAGCCAGGATGAGGAAATGGATTTAACAAGGAGAGATGAACCTGAATTAGTGGAGATGTCAGGACCTTCGACCTTCTCTAATTCTTCCTCTGAGCAACAGCCAGGAATAACTAACAAGGAAAACATGCGAGACTTTTCCAGCGAAGAAGAGAACTTAGAGAGATCATGGCTCGACGTAAGAAATAGACATAGGTTAAGACATCAAACTCAGTTAGGAAGGAGGCGTCGAGCCAGTGACTAATTAGGGAAATTAACACACTCCATAACAGAATAAAAGGAAACGGCTGGGCTGGTGAAATCCGCCAGAAGCAAAGTGATTAATGGGAGTGAAAACACGACGAGAACTCTGAGAATTTATTGCCACATCAGGATTGCCGGACAGAGTGTGGATTTTACTATTGAGGATTGGAATACCTCAATAGTTCTCTTGTGGGGGTTTGTTTTTTGGTTTGTGATATTTTTGGAACTGCTGAATTTCGTTTTGCTCACCTGTAATTAAAGGGGAGACATAACACCTAATTAAGTTCTACTCGTTGCAGAATATCTTATGCCACCAGACTCAAAATTCTAGACCTAGAAAAGCTAGAACTATGCCGCCTTCAATCTGATCTAAGTATAGTATATAAAATCATACATTGCAATGTCCTACCTTCAATGAATAATTCAGCTTCAACCATAACAGCAATGTCTTACCTGTCAATGAATACTTCAGCTTCAACCATAACAGCAATGTCTTACCTATCAATGAATACTTCAGCTTCAACCATAACAGCACTAGAGCAAACAATAGATACAAACTCAAGGTTAATTGCACCAAACTTGATTGCAAAAAATATGAGTTCAGCAACAGAGTGGTCAATGTCTAGAATACTCTACCTGACTGTGGTTTTTTTCCCAAACCCCAAAAACTTTAACCTTAGACTGTCTACTATTGACCTCACCCCTTTCCTAAGAGGTCTGTAGGGGGCATGCATAAGTGCACCTACGTGCCTACCTTCCCTGTCCTATTGTTTCTTTTATATATTTTATTTTTCTTATATGTATCCATGTATTCATAACTATGTTTTTTACTTATACCTATTATCTTGTAAGCAATTGACAAATAAAAATAAATAATTTACTTTCAACTCATGCACCATCTCTTCCAGGTTCATGACAGTTGTCACAATGAAACTTTGGATTACAAACATTTCATGATTTTTCTTTTACTATAATGTGAGTACTGCATGGGTACTATGCATTCCCCATCTTTTCAGATTTGTACAGGGTTCCTACAGATAGAAATTGAAATGCCCTTTCTGTTCAAGAATTGTAATCTTTCTTATCATCAAAATGGTGCTCTCATCACAAGACAAAATTAGTGACCTACACAAAAATAAAAGTCAATGGTACAGAGGAAAAAAGAAAAAGTGGTACATTATTCTGTAAAATAACTAATGTATATTTTTTCCCAGGACACAAAGATGTCAGAGTCATGACTACTAGGATTCTGGGTCCTAATAGCATAGGTATAACTATGCAGAAAGTAAGTAAAAGTACTTGTTGTAAATCAGATTTATAATGACATACAGTAATTGTGATTCTGTTAGTCACTGAGTGAATGTTTTCAGTCACTGAGGTTATAATTTAAATTTATATATATTTATCAACTCACATGATGATTTTTAACATATTCATTAAATGATTCAATAAAATAATTCTAGTTAGGAAAGTTAAATTAATAATGCTTGAATTAATTGTTGACAGTGTTAAAATTCGGTTAAAAAACCCATCTTTAAAAATGTGTGTCCTAAACATCCACCTTAAGATTCTGGTGGACAAGAGCAATATCTCTTGGGTATATGGTTATTTTGAGATATTCTGTAATGAAGGAGAACTGGTATTTTTTCCCTACTTGCCAGGATCAGGACAGAACAATATATCAATACGACATTTCAGAAGCAATTGTGCATGCTCTTTCTTGCTCTTTCTGTTATTTAACTTGTACTTGTTATAAACATAACACTTCTATTACTTTGTTAAAAAAAACCATTTAAAATAATCTTCAGTCTTTGAAACTTACATCTGCATTGTTTCTAATGAAGGTTGAGCTTGTGAGATAATATGCTATTATTGGCAAGTTTCTATCCACTTCATACATTTGACAACTTAAAAATTCATTTACATAGAAAACACTTTCCCATATTCCAAAAGATAGCCAAAGCCATATTTAGAAATAAATGTATTATCACCGACCAGCACATTTTAATATATGTCATTGGACAGGCTTGGATATTTTCAAAACTGTATTCATTTACCTTCATTATATATTCACTAATCAGCAGGGTACCCAAAATAATTAACCTCTTCTTTGTTTTTTTCAAAGAAAGAGTATATATAATTAATAATAAATCAGATGTATTCAGGTATGATACATTAAAGAAATACTCTATTAAAATGCTAGTTATACTTATTTAGCTGTGGTACACAAAGTCATACTGTTTTAGTTTTTCTGTTTATAACAAATAGCCCTTTGCATTGCAGATTATGTTATATTATATTATATTATATTATATTATATTATATTATATTATATTATATTATATTATATTATATTATATTATATTATATTATATTATATTATATTATATTATATTATACAAAACTATACTATACTATACTATACTATACTATACTATACTATACTATACTATACTATACTATACTATACTATACTATACTATATTATATTATAGGTGCACTTCACACAAAAATGCATTAGAGATTACACAGTCTTTTGATGCTCCTATTTGATTTATTTATTTAGTTTTCTGCTTAAAATAACCTTCCAAAGCAGCTTAAGTTCAAAGGAGCAATAATAAAATATAATATTGAGAAACAAATGCATAAAATAGTAGAGCAACAATTTTTAAAAAGTTAGAACAAAGCAGAAACAGTAGAACCCAACTGTCCTGGAATAGAAAGATTTTCAAGTATTTTCTTTTTTATATCATGCTTTGTAATGGTGATTAGTTGTATTTATATTCTAAAACCAGAAAGCCAGAGAAAAACAGATTAGATTATCAACCTAAATCATGCTTGTGTCACATACCATATACAGCAATCCCTGCTAAATTTAAGGACAGTAAAATTTTGATATATTTTGACTATCACTTATTTGACTATCACTTACCGGTTATTGGAGATTTACATTTTCCAAAATAATCTTCCCAGGATAGTAGTAAAAACTCTACAATTAAATCCTATTTGTCTAAAATGTATAAGTTTATGAGGAAATGCTGTTTACATTACTACTTCAAAATAGTTTAGAAAATAAATAAGGAAATTATAACTGAATAATACTTCAGTGCACCAAAAACGATGTACATTCAACATGATATGAAAATAGTGCTTTCTGTGTAGCCACTAAAACACTAGCTTGGAAGGTGAATATATCTTACAATTCTAACAATCTTTTTTAATACTAATTTAGTCTAATAAATCATAACAGGCCTATTGAAGAATTAATTCTGGTAAGATCATCTTCATTATCTTTACTTTTTTAAATAACTTTTCCCCTAAACTTTGTTAAATACGTAACAATGAAAGAAGTTTAAATTACAGTTAAGACATATAAAAAATACCAGTTCTGGAATATGAATCTACATTATACAGTCCTTGAATGTCATGCACACTTAAGGACTGTGATTCTGGTCATCATAAAACAATTCAAATGGTATTTTAATTGGTCCATTCTGCTATGTTATTTCCTATCCACCAGTGTCCATCCAAAATCTATGGGTTTCTTCTGGACAGCTGAGTTGCATTTAATATGAGAATGATCCTGAAATCTTTTATATTTATAACTTACTGAACTGATCATCTCTTTTTTAGAAAGTAACACTTTAGCATCATTAAAAACATCAGCACATTAGTATCAGTAAAAACAACTATTTAAGCAATAGTTGTTTTTACTGATGCTAATTTTATCACTGATGGGTTTTAGGATGAATAGCACTTCATAGGCTATCAAGTAGGCTCAAAATCTTCTTCATTTTCAAAGACAGTAATGACAGGGTCTCTTTTCAATATCATAGTGCTCAAAATCCAGAAACCCCAAAGAAAGTGTCCAAACAAATGTCCTCTTTCATGCAACTATTGTGTAGGTAGAGAAACAATTTCCTTTCCATTACAAAAATTGAGAGAAACTGTGCTTTATGAACAGGAAAGAATGACAATCTCTGCAGCTGGATATTCATCCTGCAGCTGCAGGATGGCCTGACTTCAGAATAGTCTGAGAGCAACATGATTGTCCTGCTAGTCTTTGTATTATTCTTTGATTTTGCCCTGGGAATATTTTTATTGAAAGGAGCCATGAATAAAAATAATAAAATTGAAGCAACTTTATCAGATAATTTGTTTAATACTCCCAGCACCATTTAATCTGGATAGTTACAATCCTTTCAGCCTTGATGTAATTAGAAACGCCAAATATTTAAAATTGTATTTTAGCACATATAACATAAACTATTATGGTATCTCTTTTTCAGTATAGAACCTACACAGTTGAAGCTCTACCTCCCATATGCCACCAGAATAAAACATTAGAATCTGATTGATTAAAGTAGTAAGGATATAACCTTTAAACTTTTTGACCGAGATACTATTGTTAATTAAATTACAGCCTTTCAATAGATAGCAGTAAAAAGTTCCAGTTCCAGCATCCATTCTCAGAAGAATATAAGACATTGATGGATAAACTCAATTAAAGCCTAGACATTAGAGAAGTTATCCGAAAAGCTAGACTGATCTCCACCAATTTACTTTTAAAAATTAATAAATATTCTAAAATAAAATGCTCATAAATTATGCTGAAGATACATGCTACTGAGATTGAATGGGAATGGAATTCAATTACACTAAGTGAGTTTACTTTTGGCTAGGAAGTGCCTTTTGTTTTCTTGACAATTTTAATTATAGCATATGACAAATGGATTATTAAAAGCTAAAATGAAATAGGACATAATGGTGCCATTTCTTCTTGGTTCCCAAAAGGTATCAGAGAGGAAAATAATCTGATGTCTTGTATTTCTCTTCAAGCTTATTAAACCACTTTTGGGTTATAGGATTTTATGTATTAAAAGAATGTCATGTTTTAGAATGATAACTATTTGATTATTAGTCATTGGCGTCTTGTGATCTTGTGCATGAAGAAAAATGGGTTTTTTTTGTCTTTATATTAATAAAAACTACAGGGTCTAAGTCTCATTTTGATTTTGACAGTTCAGGATTTGTACTATCAGCAAGGTTGCATCCTATCACCTATTCTATTCAACATGTACATAGAAAGAGTTATGAGAAATCCACATTTGGAGGAAACTACCATCGGGGTTAAAGTCAGTGGTAGGATAATGAAAGATAATGAGAACTTTTATGTAGAGAACACACAAGTCAGAGTGCAGATTGACAATGAGACCAATGAAACAGTAAAGGAATTCATCTTCTTTGGCTCTAAAATCGACCAAAGTGGTGATTGAAGTTCTGACATCAGAAAATGTATAGCACTTGGAAGAACTACAAGACATCACTTCTCCTTCCTCTGGCCAGGTGTGAGAATGTCCTTGGTTTCCAAGAGAATTTATTTTATTTTGACTACACAACCCCAACTATCTCTAATCCCACCTCCCTATCCTTCAGCTCCAGTGTGGCTTCAGCCAGGCCAGTTTTAGGGTTGACAGAGGCAGTGTGAAACAGAGGGGCATGTAGAGTTCTGATCTATAGAGTGGCCAAGGGTCAGACATGACTGAACAGTGATAATGATAATAGGCCAAAGCACAAAATCTCATCAACTAACCATTATCACTATTTTGGCACTATATAAGGTTTAACAGAATTCAAAAGGGATGGCTTTGGTCTGTTTGTGACAATGTAGGGACTCTAGACTGATTTTTCTTTTGACTCTACTTTAAGGCTCTGCCACTCCATGTCCTACAAATTCTCATATAGTGTCCTACCATTTTATTTTTTTCTATTTTATTATTTGTCCACTTATATTACTTGTTTTTCCTGTGAATAATTTTATTCCAATTGCATTAATTGATACTTCAGTGACTAGTTTGCCAAGAATTAGCTCTTTAGAGTATATAATTGAAGAAGGAAAAAACAGGGACTGGTTTCATGATAATCCTTGATGTTTGATATAATTATCACTATGGCATGATCAGTCTTGGGATAAATATATGTATTGTTTTAACATGCCTCTTAGGGCTACTGTCAGCTTTGGGAGCCATATTCCATGCTGCCACTTAGCCTGAGAAAGTGGGAGGGGGTGATTTCAATTGAGTAGTTCTAAGTAGACAAAATAACATTCTTTTCTTAGTTCAAGGTTATTAAGTGTGGCACAGCAGAGAAAAAGGATCTTACACTGGGACGGATCTTGATTGGTCCATGTGATGTAATGATGGGGAAAAGGGGGATGGATTGTAGTTTGGGACATTGTGGGAAGTCCGGGAAACTTTTAATGTTGAGATTCCACAGATGTGCCAGGTGCTATTCTAATAAAGGTACTTTTGAGATTATGCTTGTCTTGGAGTTACTGATTGAAATGAAGGTTTGTTGGAAAGCTACTTTTTAATTAATTAAATGGCTTATGTCAATGAACACAAAAATGTAACACCTGTTCTGTGTCTCTAAAGAAGCAAATGCTATGGAACTAACTGAGCTTACTACCAGCTGTGTCAGTTTAGAATAATAACTTTCACTTAGATCCATTTTTATGATTTAGAAGATATACCACTGACAACTATCTGACAACTATAAAGAAAAATTCAGTGTGTAAGAATGTAACGTACCTAGACATTTTTATTCCATTAAAATATTAATGTATTAAAATATATAAGCTGTTATGTTCTGCGCATGGGCGCAAGAAGTGGAGACGAGAAGATGAACAGTGAACTTCAACTCTTTATTTAACATTGTGGAACAGAGCAAAAACTATGGCAGCAACAGCCCTTTTATAGGCAAGCTGCTGATCAAACAATCAATAAGAAACAGGAAGCATTAGTTCCCTTAACCAATGAAAGAGGCCCGCTAATAGCCAATCAGATTCTCCTGAACAGACCAATCAGATGTCGCTATTATTGGCCAATCAGAAGTGCAGGGCCAGAACCCTGCACTTTTCTAAAGGTTTTAATAATCTTTATTGAAGCACTTTTATTAATTCACAACACCCCTTCCCCCCGGGTTCCATTTAAGGGGTGTGGTGATGTAATCTTTGAGGTAGGCAGGTTGTTTAAATTGTCTGTTAGATTTTCGCTGTCTCCCCAGTACTTGTTTATAATCTTGTTTGGGCGGGATGTTTTCTGGCGAGTAGGGTGCCTTCGGTCCTTCATTAAAAACTTGGTGCTGCTAATGTCCTCGTTGTCCTCTAGCCTTGGTGGGCTTGCCTCTGATGAAGTGTCTCTTTGAGGCAAGTCCACCACCCTCTCTGATCCTTCTTTATGCGTTAAGTCCGAATGCTCACTTCTTCCACTCGTGCTTTCTGCCGTTTCGAACTCGGTCTCCTCGGCATCTCCTCCCCACTCAGTTTGGAAGTTACCGGAGTCACAGAAATGAGGTTGCAGCCTTGAATGCAGCTGATCAATATGGCGCTTCCATATTCTTCCATCGTGACTTTTTACTCGGTACGACCTGGGTCCTGTGACTTGGATTACAGTTGCCTCGACCCACAAAGGATCACCAGAAAAGTTTCTAGCGAAGACTAAGTCGCCTATCTGGAATTCACGGCATTTCTCACTGGATCCGTGTGGTTTTTCTGGTTCGTACGATGGGTGTAGTCGGTCAAGGTGAGAGTGGAGTTTTCGTCCCATTAACAATTCGGCCGGAGTCTTGTTGGTGACGCTGTGCGAAGTGATGTGTTGAAGAAAGAGTATCCAGTTAATCTTATCTTCGATATCGCCATAGTCCATTTTGTGTAGGGTCTTTTTGATGAATTGTACCATGCGCTCGGCTCTTCTATTGGCCGCAGGATGCGACAGCGAAGTTAGTGCATGGCGAATACCATGGTCCGCCAAATACTGTTCAAAAGGAAGCGCGGTAAACTGGGGGCTGTTGTCAGATACCAGAATGTCTGGCAGTCCATGGGTTGTGAATAATCTGTCCAATTTCCTGATGACGGATTCGGTTGTGGTACTTTTCATTTCATGGATTTCAAGCCAGTTTGAGTAGGCATCCACCATTACTAGGAATGTGTGTCCTTTAGTAGGTCCTGCAAAGTCAATATGAATACGGGACCATGGTCCCCTGGGTGTTTCCCACTCTGTTGGGGTTGCTTTCGGTAGGGCATTGCTAACTTCCTGGCATTTGCAACAAGTCTTTACCCAGGCTTCGATTTGCTTGTCGATACCCGGCCACCACGTGTAGCTTCGTGTGAGTGCCTTCATGCGCACGATGCCGGGGTGGCCTTCATGCAAAGTTTTCAATACCGCTCGTTGCAGCCGCTCTGGGACGACAACTCTATCCCCCCAAATTATGCAGCCTTTCTGGGAAAACAGTTCCGTCTGTCGATTCTTGAAAGGACTGAAGTTGTCAGGGATTTGATCCAATGGCCATCCTCACTCAACCCAGCTAAGAACTCGTGCCAAAACGGGATCGCGTTTGGTTTCGATCGTGATATCTCGAGCTGTCAGTGGTGGTGATTGAAGTGTCTCAATCTGGAGCGTTGCGACGGTTGGAGCTGGGTCGTCAACAGTTTCCAGAAGTGGTGCACAGCTTAGTGCGTCAGCGAGGGGGATGGCTTTCCCTGGGCGGTGTTGCAGCTTATAATTATATGCAGCCAAGAATTCCGACCAGCGAGTCATTCTGGGAGATAATATATAAGGGGTTGGCTTGTCCCCCGCTATAATCCCCAGCAAAGGTTTGTGGTCAGTAACTATAGTAAAAACTCACCCATAAATATATTCATGAAATCGTTTAACAGCAGAAACGACAGCAAGAGCCTCTTTATCGATTTGACTATAGTTACGTTCAGATTTTGATAGTGTTTTTAAAAAGTAGGCAATAGGGGCTTCACTACCGTTTGGTAACACATGGCTCAAAAAGGCACCCACTCCGAATGGTGATGCATCACATGTAATCATTAAAGGCAAAGTCTCATTATACTGTATAAAAACAGCATCTGAAGTCAATAAGTTTTTTACTTGTCGGAACGTGTGTTTCTCTTGGTGTCCCCAGACCCAACAGCCTTTTTGTCCAACAGACGATGTAGGGGCTCGGCTACGGTCACTTTGTGGGGCAGGAACACGTTGTAAAAATTGATAAGGCCCAGGAAAGCTTGGAGATCAGTCTTATTTCTGGGCCTTGGAGCATTTTTGATTGCCCTTAGCTTGCTATCAGTGGGGTGAATGCCTTGTTTATCGATTAAGTACCCCAAAAATTCTACTTTTACTACACAGTTGACACTTACTTTTTTTTACTTTAAGGCCAGAGTCTTTAAATTTCTGGAGAACTAACCTCAGGCGCTCCCTTAGTATTTCTCTAGTCGGAGCAGCAATTAAAACGTCATCAAAATAAGGTACAACCCCTTTTATACCCTGTAGTAGTTTCTCCATCAAGTTCTGAAAAATTCCTGGGGCCATGCTAACTCTGAATTGGAGTCGGTTGCACTTAAATGCACCTCGGTGCATAACGATTGTTTGTGCCTCTGCCGTTTTTTAATCTACAGGCAGTTGTTGGTATGCCTGTGCTAAATCCAATTTAGTGAAGACTTTTCCGCCCCCCAGGGAATGGAGAAGGTGTTGTACCGGGTAAGCGTTCTGCTGAAGGGCGTGATTCAGGGTGTCTTAGCAGTCCCCACAAATTCTTAACGATCCATCCGGTTTGATGGGTGTTACAATTGGAGTTTCCCAGGGAGTGTGGTCGGTTGGTTCTAACACACCCTGGGCTATTAATTTATCAAGCTGTTCATCAATCTTTGGTTTAAGGGCAAATGGAATTCAACGAGGCTTAAGACGGATGGGAGCTACTTCAGGGTTAAGGTTAAATGATATCGGGGTCCCCTTGTACTCGCCTAATTTATCTGTAAAGACGTCCTGGAACTCCTGAACGATGGCCTCTTCCCAGTCATCGCTGTTGGTTCGGTGAATGCCGGCTACTTCAATTCCAAGTGGGGCGAACCATTGGAGACCTAACAAACTAGGCCAATCCCTGTCGACTACGGTTTGTGGTAGGGATGCAGTACGATTTTAAAATAAGACACGGACTTTGCTGGATCCAACAACTGGAATTCAATTTCCTTGATAGTCCTTTAGTATGATTCTTTGGAATCTGAGGCCTTGCTGCTGGACGGTGGGGATTAATTGTTTAAGGGTCTTCCAGGAAACCATCGAGAGGGACAATCCTGAATTGGCTTCCATCATGCAGGGCTGGTTTTCAATGGCGACCTTCACCCGGATCTTCTTGGCATCTAATGATGAGGCGTGACCAATCGTAATGGTTTGGTGTGCCTCTTCTCGTTTCGTTGACTGGGCTGGTGGGTTGTTTCTGTAGGAGTAGTTGTTCCATTGGTGGGTTAATAATTCCTGATTCACAGGACGGCTTCCTGTGGGCTGGCGGTAGTTGGCCCCCCTCTGAGGTGGGTTGGATCCTTGCTTGCTTCTACAGACTCTTCCGATGTGATCTCTTTTCCCACACACATGGCAGAGCGCGTCGAGGAATTTGCAGTCTGATCGGGGGTGTTTTGCCCCACAACCAGCGCATTGGTACTGCACTCTCTGGTTACGTTGATGGCGTTGGTCTCGTTCAGACCAGAGCCGGTTGACCTCTTCTTCATCACTTTCTGATGACGATTTGAGGTCCTCGTGGTGGGCTGTTGTTGCCTGTCCTTCCAGATGAGGTGAGATTTTACCGGCGAGTTGGCGGAGAGGGGCGTGGGTGTGGTGCATTCGGGCAGCCGACTTCCTGGTTGCTTCTGCTGCAGTAGCATCAGTGATGGCATCTGTAAGGCTAATGTCGCCTTTCGCCATCAGCTTACTTTGTGTAGCTGGCGCATCTAATCCCAGAACTATTCGGTCTCTCAGGGTGTCTTCGAGGTCGGCGAACCCGCAGAGACCTCCCAAATTCCAGAGATCCGCAATAAAATCTGCAACGCTTTCTTCCTTCCGCTGGTCTCTCTGATAAAATTCATGCCTTCGAACAAGCGTTGGTACGGCTGGTTCGTAGTGGGCCCGTAGCAGGGGCTCAAGGATGTCCCAGTCCATGGACTTCACCTTAGCCGGTTTGGTTAGTGCCTTGGCCATCTTAAACATGGTCGGCCCAAGTGAGTTAGGAATACAGCTCGCTTCTTTCCGGTAGTGGCATCCTTCAAGTTGTTGGTCTCCAGAAACATCTGGAATTGGTCCATATATGAGTCCCAGTCTTCTTGTGCCGGGTCGAATGGAGAGGGTGGTATGATGCTGCTAGACATGGTTCAGCCATTGGTGCGTCTTCAGCCACGTGCTCTGTTTAGAGCTCTGTAATGCTCAATCAGCTCTGACATCTCCAAATCCCACCCAGTGTTATGTTCTGCGCATGGGTGAAAGAAGTGGAGATGAGACGATGAACAGTGAACTTCAACTCTTTATTTAACATTGTGGAACAAAGCAAAAATTATGGCAGCAATAGCCCTTTTTATAGGCAAGCTGCTGATCAAACAACCAATAAGAAATGGGAAGCGTTAGTTCCTTTAACCAATGAAAGAGGCCTGCTAATAGCCAATCAGATTTTCCTGAATGGACCAATCAGATGTCGCTATTATCGGCCAATCAGAAGTGCAGGGCCAACCCTACACTTTTCTAAAGATTTTAATAATCTTTATTTATGCACTTTTATTAATTCACAACATAAGCTATCTGTCCTGCCTGTTTCCTTGCGAGAGAAAGTGTACCTATAAAAAGTTTTAGTATAACCTTTTCTAGTATGTCATTCTCTTTTGGCATGCAACTCTCAAAATTTTAAGCTACCTGTTTCTACTCTCTTCTTGGCTTTCGGGAAAAGTAAACAACATCTTAATAGATCAATTTAGTTCTTTTCATTTTATGCTATTTTGTTATGACTGTTCAGTGATATCTAAAATGTCCCCGAACTTTCAACAAATATAAAAATGTAAACTCCCACTTGAAGCACAAACTGTATCTTCCTGGCAGCTTTTACATAATCATCTTTAAACTGGATGGGGCTGCATTGCAAATTTGGCTTGTAGTACCAGAGACTATTAGCACAGTAATTTAGGATGCCATGAAATCTTAATATGAATGTAAAAAAAGTAAAATGCTGTTCTACGTGAGATTCCAAAGCAATCAAAAGGTTAAAAATATCAGTGCTTATACCCTCATATGCAAATATGATTATGCAATGAATTAAGGATAAATGCCTCTGGGTTTATTATTTTTTTAAAGATTAACATGAGATGTGAAAAGTATTACCATATGAAAGTTATCAGTACATATTCCCATCCCGAGTGTGCTTGAAGTACAATTGTCTAAAAAAAACCAACCCCATGATCACATTGAAGAAAAAGCATTTATAATTTAAATTAACATAATCAGCACTTGGTAAGCATTCAATTTTGCTTTAAACTACTTTTAATTATTTGAAGGAGTGAAGTTAATATGGCAGCAGGGCTATGTAAAAAGAATAGATACAAATAGGATTATAAAGAGATCAAAAATTTAAAAGATGTCATAGTGTGTCATGCTCCTGTCGCAATCTGATTTGGAGGGGGAGACCGAGTAGCAGACAGGGAGTCAGTATGGCTCCGGTGGCTGTGGAAGAAACCAGGGAAGGGCAAAGTGTGGCTGGGAAGAACAGGGGTAGAGCAAGACAGAGGGAATTCAGAGGAAGACCCAGGCCCACCACTCTTCATCCTAGGGCATGCAGGGAGGAACAAAGAAGGGAGCAATGTGAGTTCCATGGCTTACTGGGGAGAAAAGAGTCCTGATTCCCTTCATTAGCTACAGCTGGGAACACAGTGTTTAAAAAGGGAAGCTGTGCACAGCAAGTTGTTGGAAGCAAATTGTAAATTATCTGGTATCGTTGAGGCTTATCTATGCTCCTGGAATCTTCCCAACTATGTGTGTTTTGCTGTGCTTTCAAGTCTGCAGTTCCTTCTCCTACCCTGTCAAGTTAATTATTGCAGTATGCTTTGTTTGGATTTTTAGTTACAGTCTGCATGCACCTTGTTTTTGGACTGAATTTCCTCCACTTAAAGACTGTTCCTGGGAGAGTTTTTCTCCAGCCGAAGGTAACCTAGACAATGGGAGCAAAGTTGGAGATAATAAAGGGGCTCTTCTTGCTTATTTGACTGTGTTGTCTTTATGCCGTGCCCTGGGTCATCACAGTGATTGTGGGGCTTTTTTGTTGCAGTTTTCTCACAAAGTACACTGCTCAAAAAAATAAAGGGAACACAAAAATAAGACATCCTAGATCTGAATGAATGAAATATTCTTATTAAATACTTTGTTCATGACATAGTTGAACGTGCTGACAACAAAATCACACAAAAATTATCAATGGAATTTAGCAACCCTTGGAGGTCTGGATTTGGAGTTACACTCAAAATTAAAATGAAAAAAACAACAACACTACAGGCTGATCCAACGTTGATGTAATGTCCTTAAAACAAGTCAAAATGAGTAGTGTGTGTGGCCTCCACGTGCCTGTAGTGTGCATGGCCTCCACATGCCTGTATGACTTCCCTACAAGGCCTGGGCATGCTCCAGATGAGGTGGCGGATGGTCTCCTGAGGGATCTCCTCCCTTACCTGGACTAAAGCATCCCCCAACTCCTGGACAGTCTGTGGTGCAACGTGACATTGGTGGATGGAGCAAGACATGATGTCCCAGATGTGCACAATTGAATTCAGGTCTGGGGAATGGACGGGCCAGTCCATATCATCAATGCCTTCGTCTTGCAGGAACTGCTGACACACTCCAGCCACATGAGGTCTAGCATTGTCTTGCATTAGGAGGAACCCAGGGCTAATCGTACCAGCATATGGTCTCACAAGGAGTCTGAGGACCTCATCTCGGTACCTAATGGCAGTCAGGCTACCTCTGGCAAGCAAATGGAGGGCTGTGTGGCCCCCTAAAGAAATGCCACCCCACACCATTACTGACCCACTGCCAAACCGGTCATGCTGGAGGATGTTGCAGGCAGCAGAACATTCTCCATGGCATCTCCAGACCCTGTCACGTCTGTCACATATGCTTAGTATGAACCTGCTTTCATCTGTGAAGATCACATGGCACCAGTGGTGAATTTGCCAATCTTGGTGTCCTCTGGAAAATGCCAAATGTCCTGCACGGTGTTGGGCTATAAGCACAACCCCCCACCTGTGGGCGTCGGGCCCTCATACCACCCTCATGGAGTCTGTTTCTGACCGTTTGAGCAGCCACATGCACATCTGTGGCCACTGGAGGTCATTTTGCAGGGCTGTGGCAGTGCTCCTCCTGTCCCTCCTTGCACAAAGGTGGAGGTAGCAGTCCTGGGTTGTTGCCCTCCTACCGCCTCCTCCACATTTCCTGATGTACTGGCCTGTCTCCTGGTAGTGCCTCCATGCTCTGGACACTATGTTGACAGACACAGCAAACCTTCTTGCCACAGCTCGCATTGATGTGCTATCCTGGATGAGCTGCACTACCTGAGCCATTTGTGTGGGTTGTAGACTCTGTCTCATGCTACCACTAGAGTGAAAGCATCTCCAGCATTCAAAAGTGACCAAACCATCAGCCAGAAAGCATAGGAACTGAGAATGGTTTGTGGTCACCACCTGCAGAATCACTCCTTTATTGGGGATGTCTTGCTAACTGCCTATGCTTTCCACCTGTTGTCTATTCCATTTGCACAACAACATGTGAAATTGATTGTCAGTCAGTGTTGCTCCCTCAGTGGACAGTTTGATTTCACAGAAGTGAGGTTGACTTGGAGTTACATTGTATTGTTTAAGGGTTCCCTTTATTTTTTTTGAGCAGTGTTTCTACTTATCACTTCACTGTGAATAACTGCTGGTCAAAATGGAAAGCATCAGCTTTTGAAAATAAAATAAAAGATGTGATTGATTTGATATAGGCCTCAAATTCCAATCAAGCATTTTCATTCAGCTTAATAAAGAAGATATTATTTTAAAAGGAAAAAGGAACATTTTAAAGAATTTGTCATGGGGAGGAGGAATTTATTATTTTTCTTCATATTATTATGAGATTACTGAGAAATTTATATAAGTGTATAATTTCTTATCTTACAATTTGTTTTACCATCCATTTGAGATAAAATAATATCAAAATCATGTCAGAAAGGAAAGGTAAGAAGAAAGCAAAGGAAAGGGATGGGGTTTTGGGGGGGGAAAGAAAACATTCAAAAAATTGGAAGACAGATTTTTGACATAGCAAAACATCAGAAGCTGAATTGAAAACTTCAACTGTTGACGAGAGATGATCAAATTATCTGTTTACTCCCCCCACTTTCAGCTTACTACCAAATTCCATGGAAATACATTCATGCTATTCAAAATTTTAAAATATACATTAAATTCCAGAGTATCTAGGGGATGTTTGGTACTTCCAAAGCAAAGTCCTTTCTTTCTGTCATTTTAATAATGATGTAGGATGATGTTACATGGAAACAATAAATAAATCATATGTGAATTAATAAATATATAGCAGCACTGGAGATTCTAAGAGAGTACAAAATGCAGAAATCATAAAAAATGATGAAAAGGAGTACTTCTGAAATATTAATAGCCTACTAAAAATGAATAGCATATGTATAGAACATACTCTTAAATTGCAGTAACCTCAAATGAATACTTTCTGACATAGCCTGCTTTTATAGCTTTTCACCTTTGCACTCAACTTCCCTTTGATATGATTTAGTGATCAGTACCATTGAAAAGTCATTTAGTTTCTCAGTAGGAATAGACTTTGCAGAAGTCTGTGATCTATTTTAAACTAATTATATTTGTTAATCTGACTGTCCCTCTTGTAATCTTGGATACTGGTTATTCGTCATCTTTAGATCTATCCTGTTTAGACTTGTCTGGAATCTGAATATATAGTATAAACTGCAGCTTCCTTTAAGTCTCATTGGCATGATGGAAGTAGTTAAATTGTTGTTGAATACAATGATAAAACCTATTTCATCAAGCAGGGTACTGGTAGTCAACACTGAATTCATATAGCAAAAACTTAAGGAGACAGTTGCATGTCCTCCTGAACTATATTTTTCCATGATTTATTGCTGATTATGTCCTTTCAGCAACATTTATGGCTTAAGGGTCTACATCAAACACACTGATTAATTGTAAGAAAAGGTCACAAGGAAGATAGAAGAAAATGAGATAAATATAGTTACAGTGAGTAAACATAAGAAGATAATCAAAACTGAAATACCATTTTGGAAAATAAAAATAGGAAAACAGTATTAAAATACAACAGTTCACAGTATAATTTTACCTAGAAGATATTGGTACAGAAAAAATAAATAAATACAAAGAACCCTTCTTTCTTAAATATTTTATATTCTTATGGAAATTTTGTGTTCTTTGCTTTGAACATCAGTTCAGTAAATAACAGAATTGAAACAGTTTGCTAGAAGAGTAGAGTAAGTATCATTCTGTCCAGTTCTTGGGCAATATAATCAGTGGTGGGATTCATCTAATTTAACTGGTTCTCCTAATGGCTGGGTGGGCATGGCTGGGGATGTCATGTGACTGAGTGGGCATGGCCAACTCAGTATCGCTCATGGCAAGGTGGGGTGGTGAAGGCTGGCCAAAGCAGCGCTGGCAATGGCCAGAACCTAAGACTTACTTTTGTGCAAAAACAGCAATGCTGATTCTCCAATGCCTTATCTCTTTCTGGGTCTCACTGCCTGATAGGGTTTTTAAAAACACTTTTGCAGCAGGAAACAGCAGGCAGCTATTTCAGGGCTTTGTTGGTGCATCTGGGCATGACTCTGTCCCAAGACCCTGGCCTGCAGCCATCACCTCTTTACCAGCATAAGCAGCTTCCAGCCACCGCTTCTTTGCCAGCATTAGTAGCTTCCAGATGTCGGCTCTTTGCTAGCACGAGCAGCCCTCAGCCACCACCTCTTTGCCATCACAAGGGGCCTCCAGCCACTGCCCCTTTGCTGGCATGAACTGCCTGCAGCTTGTGCCTCTTTGAGTGGCAGACGCTTTTGGCTCAGTTTGGGCCATTACAGAGGCAGAACTGGAGGCTCCTCGCACCGGCAAAGCGGCAGTGGCTGCCGCTTCAGTCGGTGCCTGCAAAGAGACAGCAGCTGCAAGCTACTCACACTGACAAAGAGGTGGCAGTGGAAGCTCCTCTCACAGCAAACAGGCAACGTCTGACACCTCAGTTCAGACTGGCAAAGAAGCAACAGCTGCAAGCTATTTGCACTGGCAAAGAGGCAGCATCTGGAGGCCCCTCGCACTGGCAAAGAGGCAAAGGCTACAAGAGACAGCAGCTGCAGGCCATTCACTCTGGCAAGGAGGCAAAGGAAGGCTCACCAGGCAGCCAGGCAGCTGGGCCGCATGGGAGGCAGTGGAAAATAACAAAGGAAGGCTTGGCAAGAAGCCAGGTCATGTGGGAGGCAAGGGAAAGGCAGACAAGTGGGCTGGGCTGCGGGGCCACATTGTTGAAGCAAGTGAGCTAGCAAGTGAGAGACCCAGAGAGCAGCAGCTGCAATGCAGCAGCCAAGGCAAGTGAGGCAAGATAAGGGGTGACTGGGAGGAATGGGTCAGGCAGGTCATGATGGGTGGGACTATCCAGTGATATGATTAGCTGGTTCTCCAGGCTGCACAAAAATTTAACAACCGGTTCACCTGAACCAGTCTGAACTGGCTTAATCCACCTCTGAGTATGACAGTTATGTACTATCTATAGCTTGGAAAATCTGACCATCCAATAAAATAAAATATATGCTCCTCCGAATTGAACAGTGGAATCCTTTGAGCTCTGAATTCAATTGTTTACTTGCAGACATTTCATTAAGTACCTAATGAAGGTATATGTATAGGTATCATCATCAATTATTAATGCATTGATGATGTTTCTTATTTAGGTAAAGCAGCATCTGCAAGCAAAGAATCAAACTTAGTGTTGTGAATTAATAAAAGTGTTTGAATAAAGCTTGTTGAAACCTTAAAGCAAAGTGCAGGGTTTTGGCCCTGCACTTCTGATTGGCCGATAATAGCGATATCGGATTGGTCCGTTCAGGAGAATCGGATTGGCTATTAACGAGCCTTTCTCATTGGTTAAAAGAGCTAGCATTCCTGTGTTTTCATTGGCTAAATACCCGTGAGCTTGCCTATATAAAGGGGGCTGTTGAAGCTGTTCAGAGAGCTGTTGCACCATGTTAAATAAAGAGTTGAAGTTCACTGTTCGTCGACTTGTCTCCGCTTCTTGCACCACGCACTGAACTTAACACTGGTGACGAAGGTGGGATGTGGAGACATCAGAGCTGACTGAACACTACGGAACGATAACAGAGCACGTGACTGAAATGCACCAACGGCGGAACCATGTCCAGCAGCGTCATACCGCCCGCTCCATTCGACCTGGCAAAAGAAGACTGGGACTCATATATGGATCACTTCCAGATGTTTCTGGAGACCAACAATTTGAAGGATGCCACTACCAGAAAGAAACGGGCGGTATTCCTAACTCATTGCGGGCCAACCTTACTCAAGATGGCCAAGGCACTAGCGAAACCAGCAGACGTGAAGTCCATGGACTGGGACATCCTTGAACCCCTGCTAAGGGCCCACTATGCACCAACTGTACCAATGCTCGTGAGAAGGCATGAATTTTACCAGAGAGATCAGCGGAAGAGCGAAAGCGTTGCAGATTTCATAGCGGATCTCTGGAATTTGGGAGGCCTATGCGGGTTTACCGACCTTGAAGAAGCCCTGAGAGACAGAATAGTTCTGGGATTAGATGCACCAGGCGCGCAGAGAAAGCTGATGGCGAAAGGCGACATTAGCCTTAAAGATGCCATCACTGACGCTACTGCAGCAGAAGCAACCAGGAAGTTGGCTGCTCGAATGCGCCGCACCCACGCTCCACTTCGCCAACTCACCAGTGAAGTTTCACCTCACTTAGAAGAACCAGCAATGACAGCCTACCACGAGGACCTCGAATTGTCATCAGAAAGCGATGAAGAAGAGGTCAACCGGCTCCGGTCTGATCGAGACCAACACCAGAAATCGCAGTACCAATGTGCTGGTTGTGGGGCAAAACACCCCCGATCAGACTGCAAATTCCTCGACGTGCTCTGCCATGTGTGTGGGAAAAGAGACCACATAGGACGGGTCTGTAGAAGCAAGCAAGGACACAGCCAAAATCCTAGGGGGGCTACCTACCGCCAATCTACAGGAAGCTGTCCTGCAAAGCGAGAACCCATGAACCACCAATGGAACAACCACTCCTACAGAAACAGACCCCTAAACCACTCAATGAAGCGAGGAGAAGCACACCAAACTATTACGATTGGTCACGCCTCATCACTGGATGCCAAGAAGATCCAGGTGAAGGTGGCCATCGAAAACCAGCCTTGTATGATGAAAGTTGATTCAGGATCGTCCTTCTCGATGGTTTCCTGGAAGACCCTCAAGCAACTCATCCCTACTGTCCGGCGACAAGACCTCCGATTCCAAAGAATCGAATTCCAGTCGTTGGATCCAGCCAAGTCCATGTCTCCTTTAAAAATCGTACTGCATCTCTACCCTTGACTGTAGTTGACAGGGATCGGCCTAGCTTGTTAGGCCTCCAATGGTTCGCTCTTCTTGGAATTGAAGTGGCCGGCATTCATTGAACCAGCAGCAACAACTGGGAAGAGGCTCTCGTCCAAGAATTCCAGGACGTCTTTGCAGACAAACTAGGTGAGTACAAGAGGACCCCGATATCATTTAACCTCAACCCTGAAATAGCTCCCATCTGCCTAAAGCCTCGTCAAGTTCCATTCGCCCTTAAACCAAAGTATGACGAGCAGCTTGATAAATTAATAGCCCAGGGGGTGTTAGAACCAACCGACCATTCTCCCTGGGAAACCCCAATCGTAACACCCATCAAGCCGGATGGATCGTTAAGAATTTGTGGGGACTACCGAGCCACCCTGAATCATGCCCTGCAGCAAAACGATTACCCAGTACCAGTGGTGCAACACCTTCTCCATTCCCTGGGGGGCGGAAAAGTCTTCGCTAAACTAGATCTAGCCCAGGCATACCAAAAACTGCCTGTAGACAGAAAAACAGCAGAGGCCCAAACGATCGTTACGCACCGAGGTGTGTTTAAATCTAACCGACTCCAATTCGGAATAAGCGTGGCCCCAGGAATCTTTCAAAGTTTGATGGAAAGACTATTACAAGGGATAAAAGGCATTGTCCCCTATTTTGATGACAGGTTAATTGCTGCTCCGACTCAAGAAATACTAAGGGAGCACCTGGGGTTGGTTCTTCAAAGATTTAAAGACTCGGGTCTCAAAGTTAAGAAAAACAAATGTCAACTATGCACTGATCGACTAGAATTTTTAGGATATTTAGTAGATAAACAGGGCATTCACCCCACCGATAGCAAACTGAGGGCAATCAAAAACACCCCAAGACCCCGAAATAAGGTGGATCTCCAAGCATTCCTAGACCTTATCAATTTTTATAACATCTTCCTGCCTCACAAGGCAACCGTAGCTGATCCCCTACATTGTTTACTAGACAAAAAAGCAACCTGGGTTTGGGGGCACCGAGAGGAACAGGCGTTTCAACAAGTAAAAAACTTATTGACTTCCGACACTGTTTTGATGCAATATAATGAGATCTTGCCTTTGACTGTTACTTGTGATGCATCACTCTTCAGAGTGGGCGCCATTTTGAGCCACGTTTTACCAAACGGAAGTGAAGCCCCTGTTGCCTACTTTTCAAAAACGCTGTCAAAAGCAGAACGCAATTACAGTCAAATCGATAAGGAAGCTTTTGCAATTGTATCTGCTGTTAAACGATTTCATGAATATATTTATGGGCGAGCTTTCACTATAATAACTGACCACAAACCTTTACTGGGAATAATAGCAGGAGATAAACCAACCCCTTATATATTATCTCCCAGAATGACTCACTGGTCAGAATTCTTGGCTGCCTATAATTAAAAGTTGCAACACCGCCCGGGGAAAGCCATTCCCCACGCTGACGCATTAAGCCGTGCACCGCTTCCAGAAACCATTGACGACCCTGCTCCGACCGTCACAACACTGCAGATCGAGACACTCCAAAAACCGCCCCTGACAGCTCGCGATATTGCGATTGAAACTAAACGCGATTCCGTTTCAGCACGTGTCCTCAGTTGGGTAGAACGTGGATGGCCATTGGACCAAATCCCTAACAATTACGCCCCCTTCAAAAGTCGACAGACGGAACTGTTTTCCAAGAAGGGCTGCATCATTTGGGGTGATAGAGTCGTTGTCCCAGAGCGGTTACAGCGAGTGGTACTGAGAACCTTGCATGATGGCCACCCCGGCATCATGTGCATGAAAGCACTTGCACGAAGTTATGTGTGGTAGCTGGGCATAGACAAGCAGATCGAAGCCTGGGTAAAGACTTGTTCCAAATGCCAGGAAGTCAGCAATGCCCCACCGAAAGCAACCCCAACAGAATGGGAAACACCCAGAGGACCATGGTCCCGTATTCATCTGGACTTTGCGGGACCTACGAATGGACACACATTTTTATTAACAGTGGATGCCTACTTGAACTGGCTCGAAATCCATGAGATGAAAAATACAACAACCAATCGGTCATCCGGAAATTGGACAGATTATTTGCAACACACGGATTACCGGATGTTCTGGTATCCGACAATGGGCCCCAGTTTATCGCGCTTTCTTTTGAACAGTACCTTGTGGACCGAGGTATTCGCCATGCGCTAACTTCACCAGCACACGCTGTGGCTAATGGAACGGCTGAGCGCATGGTACAATTCATCAAAAGAACTCTACATAAAATGGACTATGGCAATATCAAAGACAAAATTAACCTGATACTTCTTTTGCAGCACATCACTCCACACAGCGTTACCAACAAAACTCCCGCTGAGTTATTGATGGGACGAAAACTCCACTCCCACCTGGACCGACTACACCCATCGTACGAACCTGAAAAACCAAACGGATCCAGTGGGAAATGGCGAAATTTCCAGGTTGGTGACTTGGTTTTCACAAGAAACTTTTATGGCGACCCGTTGTGGGTCGAGGCAACTGTAATCCAAGTAACTGGACCCAGATCATACCAAGTGAAATGTCGCGATGATAGAATATGGAAGTGCCATATTGATCAGCTGCGTTCAAGGCTGCAGTCGGGGGTCTGCAATTCTGGTGATTTCCAAACTGAGGGGGGAGGAGATGCTGAGGAGGCTGATTTTGAAATGGTGGAAGGCACAAGCGGAACAAACAACCGATCAGACTCATCTTGTGAAGAAGAATCGGGGACAGGGGTTAACTCACCTCAAAGAGATATCGAGGACATTAATGGGAACGGAAGTTTAGATACAGAATCAGAGGCACCCTGTTCACCAGATAATGTCCCACCCCAACAAAACTCTAGACAAATACTGGGAGGACAGCGTAAATCAAATAGACAATCAAAACAACCTGCCTACCTCAAAGACTATGTTACCGCACCCCTTAAACGGAACCCGGGGGGAAGGGGTGTTGTGAATTAATAAAAGTGTTTGAATAAAGCTTGTTGAAATCTTAAAGCAAAGTGCAGGGTTCTGGCCCTGCACTTCTGATTGGCTGATAATAGCGATATCGGATTGGTCCGTTCAGGAGAATCTGATTGGCTATTAACGAGCCTTTCTCATTGGTTAAAAGAGCTAGTGTTCCTGTGTTTTCATTGGCTAAACACCCGTGAGCTTGCCTATATAAAGGGGGCTGTTGAAGCCATTTAGAGAGCTGTTGCACCATGTTAAATAAAGAGTTGAAGTTCACTGTTCGTCGACTCGTCTCCGCTTCTTGCGCCACGCACTGAACTTAACACTTAGAGAGCACCATGGAGTCCACAAACTATTTCATGTTGGGGAAGATCAAGTCTTGAACCAATAGATCTGGAAGAATTGGGAAGATTAGGTGAAATTTATCCAGAACATTTAAATTTATAAGGTCATAATTACAATCGCTACACTGTACTGTCATGATATATCACTTCCACAGATCAGGCAGGGTCTATATAGTTTCAGAAATGATCAGACTTTTAAAATTACAATTGTACAGAAAAAAATGATTTATAACTGTTTTTCACATTTCACATTTTCACATCCCCATGGTCATGTGATCAAAATCTGGTGTATATTTATGATAGTTGCAATGTCCTGGATCTTCTGATCACCTTTTGTGATCTTCTGACAAGCAAAGTCAATGGTGTAATCCAGATTCACTTAATAACTGTGTTACTAACTTAACAACTTCAGTGATCCATTTAACAACTGTGGCAAGAAAGGTCATAAAATGGGACAAAATTTACATCAAGTGTCATGCTTAGCAATGGAAATTTTGGGGCTCAATTATGGTCATAAGTAGAGGACTAACTGAAATGGAAATGATGCATATTGCCAAGAAAATATGGTATCATTCAGCTGGTGCTTACTTTTTTGATATTTTGGAATAGTTTTTGGATGCCATCCTCCAGAGCTGAGGCATCTAATGGATCTGAAAAAGGATTGCCCGTTTTGTAATTTTCCTATGTATAATGGGCTATAATAATGGATTATGATTGCAGGAATTCTCTGGATTGGGTTCTGGGCCACTATGCAGGAAACCTCTTCTGAATTCTGGTCTGGTCCTGCAAATCCATAACTGTTCCAGCACTGTTTTTCTTTTTTGAAAATTGTGTTGTAAATTCTTGTGGTCTATACAGAGCAAATAGAATATTAGTTTTTGCAAAATCATTTGTTGCTGCCTTTCAGTTGTGTTCCTGTGATCTTCAGTTATCCATATAAAGTCTTAGGAAAATCACCCTATATAACTATAATACCATCATGATGTTATTTAGATATCGTGATGCTTTAACTCATTCCACTGGGATTGGCCGGGCTACTTGTACCAGCAGAGAAGGCTGTGGGTCACATCAACTTGATGATTTCACGAGTGGGGTTCAGGAGAAGGACCTTTTCTGCTGTTGCTCCTGCCCTCCAGAACATCTTGCTCTCCCAATGGCTGCAACCCTCCTATCCTTTCATAAGGGCTTAAACATCTGGCTTTGTCAGTTGGCCTGACATCCCAATATGGAAACAGCACAATGGAGCTGGTTAATTGAGTAACAACATATCCTACTTCTCCCATTCTGTCTCTCCCCACATGTCCTTGATTTTTAATTCTTGCTTTTAATTTATTTGTGTGTGTGTATATGTGTGTGTGATATAAATGTAGATGTAGATGCTATATAGATGTATATGATATATACATCACATATACATGTATACATATATTGGTATATATACATACACATATTGGAGTTTAAATTGTGAGGGGGAGATTGTAAAGTGGGGAGATAATTTCCAAGTTTTGATTAAGAAACAAGGAGTTTGTGCAGAAAAAAAGCAGACTACATATACGTTAAAGATATGTGTATACCTTTGATTATAAGCTATCCAGAGTTACCTTATGGTAAGATGGGCGGCCAATAAAATTTATAAATAAATAAGTAAGGTATTCCTAAGATAAGGATATTTAGAGTATTCCATGTATCTTTAGATTATACCATCCTTAACTTATATATAGTCTGCTTTTTTGTCCTGCACAAATTCCGTGTTTCTTAATCAAAACTTGGTAATTATCTCTCTACTTTGCAAACTCCCCCTCACAATTTAAATTCCAATATATTTAGCTAACAGATACTTGACATTAGATTGATATAGCTTCCCAAAGGAATATGTTTAGTAGTTGGAAATTAGTCATTTAAGCTTTGTAACTTCAATTTAAATTGCAAATGAAAACTATCAGAAGGAAACACCTGTAAGTATTAAATCAAGCAACTACTGGCTTTCAGCTAAATCAATAATTTGTCGCTGGACAATGAACATGTACCATGCAATCAAAACAAATAGGAACCTCTTCTGATTATCATAAAAGCAATAAAAAGACTTGCACAGCATTCTTTCCTCCAATTTGTCTTTCATTCTGCAGTACATAGATAACAGACTATGGCATCTTCATAGACTGTATTGTTTTATCCAATGTGTTTTTCCCCAATAGAGTTTAGAGTGTATTGTTTTATAATTTGTGGATGAAAATAATTAGAAGGAGAAAAACCCAAATGTGCTGAGGAAAGAGAAAATGAACAAAAATCAAGGGAGGAATTTCTATGATAAATTAATTATGCTTTTATTCTTTTGCAAACCTCTATAATAAATCTCAATCTTAAACAGAATGCAATTGTATCAAAACAGTAGAACATATATAATTTGCAAACTGTCTAATTGTGAACATTCATAATGGAATGAACTCCTATTTTTTTTTTTTATCAAGTTTGATTCTGAAGGATTTTGAAGAATATTAATTGCTAACTTGTTGGAAAAGTTGGAGCTTTGGTTTTCCTTGATTTTTTTCTGCTTCAATCTTCATTATTTTAATTTTTGCATAAATTCTCATGGAAATTTTAATTTTTTTTCTCTGAACATTATGTGATGGATAATTTTGCAAGTATTATAATTGAAAAGTTAAAGCAATGGTTTGGTTGACTTTTCCATTTAGAAATTGAAAAATCTTCCACATCCTTTTTTATTCCTGCAAATCTGTATTCTATTTTCTTTACTGTTCCATCAGTTTCTTGATGTAATTCTTCAAATATTTTCTGCAAATGCACTTATCAGTAAGTTGTTCTAATGAGCCTCTCCTTCAGTCTCTTTTCTTACAGTTGCTATTATGAGAAAGTGAAAATGGGTCAGTTTCTAGGGTGAAAGTAAAAGGCAAAGTGTCTCCTTTTTAGTTTTTGCTTTTATTTAACACTTTAGCCCTGTAATTATAGTCACACAGTCTATTTCATATTATCCTTAGTTTTAATTTGTAAAATCCACCAATTATCTACTTTCCTTAATAATAAACAACCAGCTTTTTTGCAAAAGTTTTCCAAACTGTTAATCTGTTAAAATCTGTTAATTTTATAATTTTAAAAGGGCCCTCCATCATTCCTCTCCCCAAAAACCAAATTCTACTTGTTTCTTAAAGTGTTCTTCATCCATTTAAAAGTTTTTTGAATCAAAATCTTTTTAGTCTTTTGCTTTTAAATTAAATCATTTAAAATAGGATTCCCCTCCCCTTTTCTTAATTGCAAAAGTATCCATAATGATTGCACAATGGTTTAGGATATTCCTTTGGCTCCCAAGCTGCTGAATTCATATTCTGTGATGAACTTATGAGAAATGCCATCAGAGTGTAAGTGGGAAATCTCTGAATCTCTCCTTCTTCTAGAACATGGGTGTCAAACTTGTTACATCATGGCATCATCACATGATGTCTCATGACTTTTCCTCCCTTTGCTAAACTGGGCATGGTATCCAGTCCCCAGGCTGCGAATTTTACAGCCCTGTTATAGAGAGATTTTTGTCACTTGAATCTGATTTCTGGCCTCTGATTGCCACTCACAGAGTTGCTTGCAGAAACATCTAATTCATCATAAATCCTCACATGGAAGCCAGTGCCGAAAGTAAAAAATGGTGTTACTTTTGACTATGATAGCTAGAATCTGTACTTCAAATATTGTGGACCATATGGATTATTTATTATCTTATTTAGTATAGTAGGTAGGGACATATTTTTCTACATCTCCAGTTTTGTAGATATCGGGAAGAAGAAAGGAATAATTGATGGCACTGGAAAGAAGAGTTTCTTCATATCTGAACTCAAGAGGGCATAGCAATAGGCATTAGGAAAGATGATGGTAAGTGATGAAGCATTTACTTTAAATGTGTAATGCAAATCCTATTCTTTATGATATTGAAAGCAACATTGCAACACTAGTATTATAAGGCAGAGGTTATGTTATAACATTACAAAATACATCGTGGTTAGGAGCAGATGGCTATGGATATGACCCTCAATTGCATCTAAATTGAAATATAGTCCATGAAATCTGATTTTTGTAGGGGAAAGAAAGCAAGTTCCTCTAAGTTCCTCCTCCTTTGCAGATTCTGTAAAATATTACAGTTTTGTTCTAAACCCTTACTTAGAAGAAATGAATTTATAATTGAAGTATTAGGACAGCTTGCTCCACTCTTACAACATAAGGCAGTACCAATCAGCATAAATAAGCATCTCATCCAAAGCATTTTCATCCCCACTGTATGTTACCAGTGCCAAACATGGACATTTTCAAGAGAACATAAGCAAAAGTTAGTCACCACAGAATGAGACATTTGAGGAAGCTGCTAGAGTGACCAGAAGAGATAAAACAAAAAATGAGACCATAAGAGAAAGAATTGAAATAGAACCAATCTTAAATTACATACAAAAACAGCAAATAAAGTGGTTTGCTCACCTGGAGAGAATGCCATGAGCTTTCATACCATACAAAGCATGTACAAAAAGAGGGGAAGGTCAAAGAACATGAGGCAGACACAAATGAAGATGGAGAGACAACATCAAAGATGCACTATAACAACATCAATTAACAATGTTAAAGGCTGCCAGAAAAGCCAGAACATTGTATCTCCCCTGACACCCAAAGTGTTAAAAGAGAAGGCAAAGAAGAAGTTCTAAATACTTACTTAGAGAAAAACAATTTATAGTTGCACAGTTAAATTTTATACTTACAGCTTGTCTAATTAATGTGCCATCTTAATTCCATTTCATTCGAAGTACTTTACTGTGTATATTGACTATGAAAATGGTTTCATAAATTGTTTTTCTCTAAGTAAGTATTTAGAACTTCTTCTTTGCCTTCTCTTTTAACACTTTGGGTGTCAGGGGAGATACAATGTTCTGGCTTTTCTGGCAGCCTTTAACATTGTTAATTGATGTTGTTATAGTGTATCTTTGATGTTGTCTCTCCATCTTCATTTGTGTCTGCCTCATGTTCTTTACATACAGTTTACATACAATTTTCTATTGTTTATACTGGGAATATTTTATTAAACCAGACTGTCAGCAATAATACAGAAAATAAAACAAACAAAAAACATTTAGTCAAATGAGATTTAGCCTAATTAAACTGGTCAGAATGAATTAAGTCTGCTTAATATGGACTCCTTTTTATTAACTGTTTTCTAAATATATGGTTTTAATTACTGTCTAAATCAGGGGTCGTCAACCTTAAACACTCAAAGACCCATTTGGATCTGTTTCTCATAGAAAATAAAACACTGGGAGCTACAAAACCCTTTCCTTGCCTGACTATTTTCTCAGCAGCCACAAACTAGCATAAATAGTTGAATTAAAGATACTGTTTTCTTCTGAAATTTTTCTTGGATTCATCCATAGGTAGCCTACCAGGATCAAAAAGTTCAATAAATTATGTGCTGGCGGGTGTCATACATTGACAGTTGTGATGCATAATTTGAGAGACAAGGTGCCACAGCAGAGGAATGAAAGAGCCACATGCAGCTCCAGATCTATGAGTTGCTGTCTCCTGGTCTAAATGCATTTCTCTTGTATTTGCAATTTATCAAAGCTTTAAAATAAGATATGGTGATAAAGTAAAAAAAAGCACAAGAATTGTTTCTTCCTCTCTGTCTGTCATAATTCAGGTAGCAGTAGTCTTTGAAGGCTGACAAACCATTCAAAGATTGACAATTTTTGAGGATTATACCACACTGTGGCAAAATAAAATTCAGTGGGGAAATTAATTCCATTATCATAGTTGTAAATATCTATGTGGACATATATTTCTTGGATTGTCAATATGGATCTCACTAAAAGTGCCCAGTGTTAGCATATGTCAGTATATTTAGACTTCAACTTTATGGAAGTTGGAATCATACCTAGCCAATCGCATATAATCCTTTGTATACAATCCTTTGTATACAGATGAAACCACCTATTTCAATTCATGAGCATGAATTGAGAGCATGACAGACAGAAATGGATAGAAATGACTAGTGGGACTGCAGTTATCATGTCTAGAATTTATAATAAAATTAATACTAGCTCATGATATTTCTAGCACCCACAACTTGATGCTTCCCTCATTTGTCAAACAGTATTCTCAGATGGAAGTTCCCCTTGGGATTTTGATTATTAGGAAAAAAATTAACCCACTTCCTTTCTAAATATATGTATTGCAGCCATGTAACTCAAGTACTGCTTGGCACAAATTTTTAAAGGTGGCATGCTTGAAACTTCTGACTTCCAGAAGAGGCCTACAAAATATTTCCTCTCTCCATAATGGTAATTAAATTTTTAAACATTTTGCACTAAGATGAATAGAAATGTTTAGAAAACCTACTGGCTTCATAGAGGTGGGAAGATCTTTCAATAGATCTCTGATGGGTATATGAAGGAATACACCTCCCTTCCCCCATATTGAGATATCCCTTATAATTACCTTCTTGCACAGCAATTAAGCTTTGATCAAATCTCATTTGCTGTTAATTGAAGTTTTTTTAAAATATATATAATATAATTGCCAGATGAAAGACAGTAATTGGAAGGTCCAAGAGGGAAAAATTAACTGTCCTTTGTAGTTCTGTCCCTCTTCCTTACTCTTTGCCTAACATACTTCAAGTGTAAAAATTATTTAGGCATGAAATATATCATCACCTTCTATTCCTGGATAGCATTTGTACTCTGAATAATCTGTTAAAGTTTTGTACCCAATGAAACTTCAATTGTTATGTTTGGTTCGTATCTATTCAGTGAGATCGCCTAACCATACTGGGAAGCTTGTTGCTTGTCATAAGGAGTGTACAAAAAATCCCACTTGTCTGCACATGCCGACATTAATGAAGCTGAATCTCTAGGTAGCCTATCTACTTGGACCTATGTGATAACTATACTCTGCAGTAATGTGAATTGACACTTCAGAGTTCAATTTCTTTCTTTACAACATTTTTTCTCTTCTGCTATGTCTCACAATTTGTAACATTTTCATGATGTACCTCATTAAATATCCAAGCCTTTTTATGTCATTTCTTTCACACCATTTACATTATTTAGTTAATGAATTTTCTGTTTTCCCTATTCTGCTGGTGCAACCTTGGGGCTTGTAAGAAATGAATTTTATTTCTCTATTTATTTGCTGTAAAATAATGTTTATAGCATTTAATAATGTCCTTAAACTAGTTTTGTACAATATTTTTTTTTTGTGCATATAGAGGTAATTCTCAACTTAGAGCAGTTCATTTAGAGATGGTTCAAAGTTACAATGCCACTTAAAAAGTGACTTATGATCAGTTTTCACACTTATGATTGCTGCATCTCCATGGCCACATGGTCAAAATTCAGATCACAGGTGAGATTCAGCCAGTTCTCAGCAGTTTGCCCGAACAGTTAGTTAACTGCTTATGCAGTTTGGAGAAATGGCTAAAAATAAAGTGCAAGAGAGGTTTATTTCCCCCCCTCTCCCTTCAGTTAATAGCTCCGGAGAGCCAGCCAAAAACCACTTAATAGTTGCAGCTGGAATGCAGCCAATACACACTGAAATAAGTCAATAAAAGACAGAAACTGACAGGATTAGGGCAGGAAACCCATCAATCACCCATCTAGGGATGGGATTAACCTCTTCCCTTCAGGAAGAATGACAAGGTTATAAAGATTTTCATTATAAAGAGTATTAAGTAACATTTCTGTGATCAGCTGATACTCACTGGAGTTCCCCAAGACCTTTTATAGCTGCTGCAGCATTGACTACTTTTTGTTTCTTCTTGGAGGAAAAGATACAGGAGGGGACAATGATGTAGCTTGATCATACAGGCTATGAATTTAATACATGAGAGGTCCAGGCAACTGTAATGCTTTTAGAACATATAAAACATAGAATAATAGAAATGGAAGGGTTAATGGCTTTTGGCAGCATGCCCAGGCTTTCAGTTAGCTTGAGCGGCTGCTGTATTTGCTTTGGGGTTGACTTTTTGTTAAAGGGGAATGGCTGTCTTAAGTTTTCTGCATTGTTTTAGTGGTTCCTGGCACTATCCTTTTGGGGTGTACTTCCTTCACTCTTTTTGAAAGCCTTTAGTGATGGACCACCCACAACTTCTGAAGGCAAGTTATTCCATTGGTTGATAGTCTCACCCTTAGGAAATTTCTCCTAGGTCGCTTCTCTCTTTGATTAATTTCTATCTATTGTTTCTTGGCCCTTTTCATGCTTTGGAAAATAGATTGGTTCTCTCATTTTTGTAGGAGTCCCTCAAATTTCCTGATAGAACAATTAATCAATAGAACTTGCTTTCAGAAGTTGTAAATGCTCCAACACTGAAAGTTTTTAAGAAGAGATTGGATAATCATTTGTCTGAAGTGGTATAGGGTTTCCTGCCTCAGCAGGGGGTTGGACTAGAAGACCTCCAAGGTCCTTTCCAACTCAGTTATTCTATTCTAAATATTGGAACAATGCTGTTTTATTCTGCTAATTTATTGTGAGTTGGACTAATTTCCTAAGGGTGAGACCAAGCAAGTTGGCTACGCACACCCAGTCAATGAACACCCAGCCATGACCACCTAGTCATTAGGACAGAGAACTGGTTATTAAATTATTTGAATCCCACTACTGATTCAGATACTTGGCAATTGACTCATATTTATGACAGCGGCCATGAAATCACCTTTTGTAACTTTCTGACAAGCAAGGTCAATAGAAAAGTTAGATTAATATAGCAAATGTGTTACTAATTTAATTGCAGTGATTCACTTAACAACTGTGGCAAGAAAGGTTGTAAAATGGGAAAAACTTACTAAACAATGTCTCACTTAGCAACAGAAAATTTTGACTCATTTGTGGTCATAAGTCGAGAATCACCGTACAATAATAAGCAAAATCTCCCTTCTAATTTTGTAAATGAAAAGTTGCATCTATATACGAACATAACATGTGTAAACATTACTCATAGCCTTTTCTTTCTACATTTGTGTGTGTGTATGTGTCTCCAAGCTAATAATAATATATGCTCAAATATATTTCCAATGTTCTAATGCTATATAAAAATTCTTATAATCACTGATTGACCAGATGCAAAGTTATCTTCTCTAATTTTGCTTTAAAAAAAAATCATATTTAGAATATTTAGATGTTAGAAAAATGTTAATGATGGAAGAATCCTATTGTACTCAGTAGGGTTTCAAGATAAATATAGATAGAATTATGTTTGAAATCTTTTATTGTTCAGAGCTTGGTAAATTTTAAAGCCAAAGGGAAAAAAAATCATATATGTTATCCAAAATTGAAAAAAATATTTTTAATATGATGGTATTTTATATAAATCTAATAAAGAAAAGAAAAATTGAGCTTCTTTAAATCTTAAATCTAGTTTTAAACAGTTAAAACTTCTGAAATATGATAGTCAGTCAATTTTGATGGTAAGCCATGAAACATAAAAAGAATAACAAATGAGAGTTGTGCTTAAGTGGAAGATGTGGCTACAGCAGCTTTCAGAATTACAATCAACATTTTTTCATAGTTACTTCTGAACAGATTATTCTGATGTCCTGTCATTGTTCTTCCTTTGCAAATTAATGGCAACCTTGAATCAAGAATGAGTATATAGAATATATTTGTGAGAGAGTAAAGTCATTCATTCTCATTCTCCCAAGAGTTAATACGTTCATGGGAAGACAACTTAGAAATAGATTACATACATTATGAAATAGATTACATACATCATGGAATTCATCAGACATGTACAAGAGAAAAATTCTCAATGGATTTTCCTGATATGCTTCAAGAATCAAAATTATACAGGAAGACAGTAGAGTAAAATTCGCTAAAGTCTTATAGGACCAAATGTTTCAAAACACTAATAGCATTAGGACTTCTTTGTGGTACAGAAGATAGTTTTGCGAAGAGAAACTGTGGTCAACACCATTGAAAAGACACTAAGTTTGCATACTTCCTTTTCTAATCATAAATTTATGAAATTGGTTGTTATCTGCTTTCAGCTATTACAAACCTGAAATCAACCAGTTTTATCCTTAGCAAAATGAAGATTTAACTACGTTTAGTGGATAGCAAGTCAGGCAGCACATAAATTTAAAAGATAGATAGATAGATAGATAGATAGATAGATAGATAGATAGATAGATAGACCAACCGCTACCTCAATGCCCAATCCCACCACCACCCAGCACAGATAAACTCCATGGCTAAAACACTAATTACTAGAACCAAACACCTGGCAGACAAGACACACATTAAGACTGAACTATGCACCCTGACTAAAATATTGACAGCCAACGGCTTCCACAAAAGCAAAATCACCAACTTGATCCACAAAAACACACTGAGACATAATAGAGACCCAGAAGATGAACAGACCCATGGAACAGCTGTCCTGCCCCACATAAGAGGCACTACAGACAAAATTAGTAAGATTCTATATAGACACCACATCAAGACTGCCTTCAAAACAGACAGAAAAATAGCAGCCATCCTCAGGAACCCCAAAGATAAAATTGACCTGGAAAACCAAGGCATATATGAAGTCCCCTGTGCATCATGCCCGGCCATATGCATTGGACAGACCAATAGAAGAATAAGTACCTGCCTGGATGAACACAAAAATGCAGTCAAAAAGCTGGAACACACTTCCTCACTAGTCCCACATGGAAGCCACAGGTCATAGCATCAACTTCAATGGCACCAAAACCCTAGCCACTATAGAAAATCCCAGCCACAGAATCATCAGAGAAGCCATAGAGATTGAAAAAAGACCAGAAAGCATGAACAGAAGAGATGATTCCACCAGGCTGTCAATCATTTGGAAGCCTGCAATCACAAACAAACAAATCTCCACACCACAAGCTAGGCAAACACCTGGGCACAAACAGATGCCCCCTGATACCTCCAGCTCAAACACACCCCAACCAGGCACCCAGATGAAACCCAGCTTCCTAACTAATGATAGCCATCCATTTACCTGAAGCCAAGCTGCACTAAAGGCCTCCAATAAAGTAACACAATGTTGCCAGCCAATCAAGATACAAAAAGAGCCAAAAAAACAGACAGAAGATATTAGAAGCAGAACACAGCAAACTCCAAGACCAATAAACATAGACCAAGACTCTCAACCAATCAGGATGAAGAAAAAACCATTCTGGCACAGCAATAGGCTACCCCAAATTTAAATCTGAAATCACTGTAAAAGTCCAACTCACAGATGAACACTATACAGAAGCCTGATGATGGCAGATGAGATTCTGCTGAAACGTTGCTACAACTTTAAAAGCACCACTACTATGACATGGGAAAATACCCGAACAAAGCTGAATGCCATAGACAGATAGATAGATAGATAGATAGATAGATAGATAGATAGATAGATAGATAGATACATAGATACATAGTTACATACATAGATACATATATACTGTTGTGCAGGGTTCTGGCCCTGCACTTCTGATTGGCTGATAATAGTGACATCGGATTGGTCCATTCAGGAGAATCTGATTGGCTATTAACGAGCCTCTCCCATTGGTTAATGGAGCTAGCGCTCCCCATGTTTCATTGGTTAAATAGTTAAGAGTTTGCCTATATAAAGGGGCCCATTGCGGCCATAGAGCTGAGCTGTTTTCACATGTAAATAAAGAGTTTGAAGTTCACTGTTCACCGGCTCATCTCCTCCTTTGCGCCCATGCACAGAACATAACACTGGCGACGAGGGTGGGATGTGGAGACGTCAGAGCTTACTGAATGACGAAGAACTATAACTGAGCACATGGCTGAAACGCACCAACGGCGGAACCATGTCTGGCGGCATCATACCACCCGCTCCATTCGACCTGGTACAAGAAGACTGGGACTCATATATGGATCGCTTCCAGATGTTTCTGGAGACTAACAATTTGAAGGATGCCACTACCGGAAAGAAACGAGCAGTATTCCTAACTCATTGCGGGCTGACCGTATTCAAGATGGCCAAGGCACTAGCAAAACCAGCAGAAGTAAAGTCTATGGACTGGGACGTCCTCGAACCCCTGCTGAGGGCTCACTATGTACCGACTGTGCCAACGTTTGTTAGAAGGCATGAATTTTACCAGAGAAGTCAGCGGAAGGGTGAAAGTGTTGCAGATTTCATAGTGGATCTCCGGAATCTGGGAGGCCTATGCGAGTTTGCCGACCTAGAAGAAGCCCTAAGAGACCGAATAGTTCTGGGATTAGATGCACCAGGCACTCAGAGAAAACTAATGGCGAAAGGTGACATTAGCCTTAAAGATGTCATAGCTGAAGCTACTGCAGCAGAAGCAACCAGGAAGTCAGCTGCCCAAATGTGCCGCACCCATGCCCCGCTTCACCAATGCGCCCGCGAAATTTCATTTCAGTCAGAAGTTCAGCTAGAAACAGCCCACCAAGAGGACCTCATCAACTTTGGTCTGAATAAGACCAATGCCAGAAATCGCAGTACCAATGCACCGGGTGTGGAGCAAGCTACCCCCGGTCAGAATGCAAATTCCTCGATGCGCTCTGCCATGTGTGCGGGAAAAGAGGCCATATCGGATGGGTCTATAGAAGCAAGCTAGGACCCAGTCAGCCCTCGAGGGGGGCTAACTATTGTCAACCAACGGGAAGTCGTCCCGTGAAGCGAGAACCCGTGAACCACCAATGGAACAACCACTCCTACAGAAACAAAACCCTAAACCACCCAACGAAGCGAGAAGAGGTTCACCAAACGATCACGATCGGTCACGCCTCATCTCTTGATGCCAAAAAGATCCGAGTTAAAGTGTCCATCGAAAACCAGCCCTGCCTGATGGAATTCGATTCAGGATCGTCCCTCTCGATGGTTTCATGGAAGACCCTCAAGTAGCTCATCCCCACTATCCGTAGTAAAGACCTCAGATTCCAAAGCCTCATTCTTAAGGACTATCAAGGAAATCGAATTCCGGTTGTTGGATCCAGCCGAGTACGGGTATTGTTTAAGAACCGTACAGCATTTCTACCCCTGACTGTAATCGACAAGGATCGGCCTAGTTTGTTAGGCCTCCAATGGTTCGCTCCACTCGGAATTAAAGTAGCCGGCATTCACCGAACCTGCAGCAGCGATTGGGAAGAAGACCTTGTCCACGAATTCCAGGACGTCTTTGCAGACAAATTAGGTGAGTACAAGGGGACCCCGATATCATTTAACCTCAATCCCGAAATAGCTCCCATCCGCCTTAAGCCTCGTTGAGTTCCCTTTGCCCTTAAACCAAAGATTGATGAGCAGCTTGACAAATTAAAAGCCCAGGGTGTGTTAGAACCAACTGATCACTCTTCCTGGGAAACCCCAATCGTAACACCCATCAAGGTGGATGGATCGATAAGAATTTGTGGGGACTACCGAGCCACCCTGAACCATGCCCTTCAACAAAACGCTTACCCGGTACCGGTGGTGCAACACCTCCTCAATTCCCTGGGGAGCGGAAAAGTTTTCACTAAACTAGACTTAGCCCAGGCATACCAACAACTGCCTGCTGACAAAAAAACGGCAGAGGCCCAAACGATCGTTATGCACTGAGGTGCGTTTAAATGTAACCGACTCCAATTCGGAGTGAGCGTAGCCCCGGGAATCTTTCAAAGTTTGATGGAAAGGCTATTACAAGGGATAAAAGGCATTGTCCCATATTTTGATGATGTGTTAATCGCTGCCCCAACTTGGAAAATACTAAAGGAACGCCTGAGGTTGGTTCTCCAGAGATTTAAAGACTCAGGTCTCAAAGTTAAAAAAAAAACAAGTGTCAATTATGTACGGATCGTGTAGAATTTTTGGGATATTTAATTGATAGTCAAGGCATTCACCCCCACCGATAACAAACTTAGGGCAATCAAGAACGCCCCAAAACCCCGGAATAAGGCCGACCTCCAGGCTTTTCTAGGCCTTATCAATTTTTATAATGTTTTCCTGCCTTACAAAGCAACCATAGATGAACCCCTGCATCATTTATTGGACAAAAAAGCAACCTGGGTATGGGGACACAGAGAAGAACAGGCGTTTTGACATGTGAAAAATTTATTGACTTCTGATGCTGTTTTGATGCAGTATAACGAGACTTTGCCTTTAACGATCACGTGTGATGCATCCCCATTCGGAGTGGGCGCCATTTTGAGCCACGTTTTGCCAAATGGTAGTGAAGCCCCTGTTGCCTATTTCTCAAAGATGTTATCAAAAGCAGAACGCAATTACAGTCAAATTGATAAAGAGGCCCTTGCTATTGTGTCTGCGGTTTAGAGATTTCATGAATATGTGTATGGCAGAGCCTTTACTATAGTGACTGACCACAAACCTTTGCTGGGAATAATAGCAGGAGATAGACCAACACCTTATATATTATCTCCCAGAATGACTCCGAAAGCAACCCCGACTGAATGGGAAACACCGAGAGGACCATGGTCCCGTATTCATCTGGACTTTGCGGGACCTACCAAGGGACACACATTTTTATTAACGGTGGATGCCTACTCAAACTGGCTTGAAATCCATGAGATGAGGAATACAACAACCGAATCAGTCATCAGGAAACTAGACAGACTCTTTGCGACACACAGATTACCAGACGTTCTAGTATCCGACAACGGGCCCCAATTTACTGCACTGTCCTTCGAACAGTACCTGGCAGACTGCGGTATTCGCCATGTGCTAACTTCACCAGTGCATCCTGCAGCCAACGGAAGGGCTGAGCGCATGGTACAATTCGTCAAGAAAACCTTGCATAAAATGGACTATGGCGATATAGAAGACAAGATTAACCGGATACTCCTTTTGCAGCATATCACTCTGCACAGCATCACCAATAAAACTCCCTCCGAGTTGTTAATGGGGCGGGAGCTCCGCTCCCACCTCGACCGTCTGCATCCATCATATGAACCTGAAAAACTACACGGTTCCAGCGGGAAATGCTGTAACTTCCAGGTAGGTGACTTAGTTTTCGCTAGGAACTTTTCAAGCGATCTGTTGTGGGTCGAGGCAACTGTAGTCCAAGTAACCAGCCCTAGATTGTACCACGTGAAATGTCGCGATGATAGAATATGGAAGCGCCATATTGATCAGCTGCATTCAAGTCTACAGTCGGGGATCTCCAAGTCCCCTGATTTCCAAACCGAGGGGGGAGGAGATACCAAGGAAGCTGAATTTGAAGTGGCAGAAAGTTTAAGCGGAAGTAATGACCACTCAGAGGCAACACGTGAAGGATTGGGAATGGGGGTGATCTTGCCTCAAGGAGATACCAAGAGCATTAGCAGCAATAAAAATTCGAATACAGAACGGGAGGCACCTTCTTCACCAGATAACATCCTACCCCAACAAGACTGTAGCCAAATACTGGGAGAACAACGCAAATCAAATAGACAATCAAAACAACCTGCCTACCTCAAAGACTACGTGACCGCACCCCTTAAACGGAACCCGGGGGGAATGGGTGTTGTGAATCAATAAAAGTACTTGAATAAATATTATTAAGAGCTTGAAGCAAAGTGCAGGGTTCTGGCCCTGCACTTCTGATTGGCTGATAATAGCGACATCGGATTGGTCCATTCAGGAGAATTTGACTGGCTATTAACGAGCCTCTCCCATTGGTTAATGGAGCTAGTGCTCCCCGTGTTTCATTGGTTCAATAGTTAAGAGTTTGCCTATATAAAGGGGCCCATTGCAGCCATAGAGCTGAGCTGTTTTCACATGTAAATAAAGAGTTTGAAGTTCACTGTTCACCGGCTCATCTCCTCCTTTGCGCCCATGCACAGAACATAACACATACGTGGTATTCAGCAGGTTCTGACCAGTTCTAGAAGAACCGGTAGTGGAAATTTTGAATAGTTCAGAGAACCAGCAAATACCACCTCTGACTTGAGATTTTACAGTATCCTTCCCCTGCCACGCCCAGAACAGTAATAAAAAAAAAATTGAATCCCACCACTGGAGATGATAGCTAGCTAGCTAGCTAGCTAGCTGGATAACTAGAAAGATGATAGATTGCTAACTAGATAGATGATAGATAGCTAGATAGACAGACATAGAGACATATAAATATTATAATTAAAGGAGACGGACACATAAATTCTATTTATAATCACAGAAAAAATATTGAATATCGAAATACACTTTTGAAAAACTTTAAAGTCAGAAGTTATATTTACAATATCAATAGCAGCATCTATGGTAGGCTTGTTCATATTTGTGATGATAAAGATGGCAAGACACTTCTTTATATATTTATTTTCTTTATCTTATTTTTTCTTTTCTTTTTTTCAATTTTTCTTTTCCTTTCTTTTCTGCACTTTTTACTTTTTCTTTTTATTCTTCCATCTTTTTTTGTGTTAGCTTTTTTTTTTTAATTTATAAATGTTAATACAGTTACTATTAACACATAAGTAAGTAGGCATAAAGATGAAAGGTATCGTTTAAATTTAATAATGGGATATAATAATAATAAGACTTTAAAATATATTTTATAATTCATGAATTTTAAATTCTATATTTTTAATAGATAATCCCAGGTAAGAGTTAAAAAGCATTGAAAAGGTTTGGATATGTTTACTTGTTTGTCTAAGCTATGTTTTTGAATGTGCATATATGAATCCATTTCTTCTTCTTCATTGACTCATAGTCTCTTTACTGAATATTTAAAATGTACAGCAGTTTTGCATTCAGTTAATTATAGAAAAATGTGTACCTTGATATTCCCATGACTTTCTTACCTTTGAACACTTTTAACAAATTTGTAACTTTTAAAAACATTGCACACCGACATTCATTAATTGTTATAGTTAATAGGCTTTATTGAAATGATATTACACTGACAGCTATTTGATGGTTGGAATCCTTGGGCTGAATTAATTTATTTATCTATTAATTTATATGGCTGCATATTTTTACAAATAAGTCTTAAAATTTGAAAGACAATAATAAACAATATATCTAGCAAAAATAAAATAAATTAAACTTAAAGCCTTTCAGGACTATTACATGTAATTTCCAGGCTCCTGTAGTTTGAATTTATTCTCAGTTGGATTCCTAGTGTGGAATAGGTCCACTGGTGATGCCATACTTACCTAGTTATCTGGAAGCAGTTTAACCTTGTTGAACCTGATGAAATAAACAGGGTACTCAGGGCTATTAGGAAACTACTTGTTTATTAGATCCTTGCCCCACCTTGGTAAAAGCCTCTAGGAGGATGTTTTGCAGCTGCATCCATGACTGCAGGAGGCTGTATTTCTGGAATCATTTAAGGAAGCCTTGATCCATCCCCTCCTTAAGAAAACTACAGGTTCTCACTTGTCTGGACAATTTCTATCTAGTGTCTCACCTTCCCTTTTCAGGGAAGTAAAAAAAAATAAAAATGAATCCCACCACTGGAGATGATAGCTAGATAGCTAGATAGCTAGATAGCAAGATATCTAGCTATATTTTCAGGGAAGATGGTGAAAAAAGTTGTGCTACAGTTTCATCACTTTTAAAGCCTTTATTGCAGGGTTCAAACTTGCATCGTTTTGGCGTTGTCACGTGATGTATCGGGACTTTTTTCCCCTTCACTAAACCATGTGGGAACAGGGCCAGCATATGACACATCTGGCTTGTGGGACATGAATTTGACATCCCTGCTTTATTGCATGGATTCAAGTATACCCGAGGAACCCCCTTGCCCCAATGGAATTAACCCACACCACTCATTCGAGTGGAAAGGGCAGATTTTGGATCCCATCAGCCAAAAAATTTTGGTAAGCAGTGTCCAGGAGAAGATATTTTTTTCTACTGTGGCCCCTGCTTTCTGAAATATTGTTGCACAAAGATAAGATCTGCCACCACAATCTTGGCCTTCTAGAATAGCCTCAAACTTAGCTTTATTGCTTGAGTTGGGGCCCTAACAGGAACCTGCTACATTAGGGTAGACATGATTCTTATTCCCAGGCAGACCATCATATTGGGTTGGGTTATTTTTTTTTTTTAGTAAGGTGCAATTGTTGCACAACCAAAAGTTGTTCAAAAGCCCTTCTATCCATGGCTATCTTTGAGCAAGAGTTGCAAATCCAGGAATATTTTCCACATTATGCACTAGGAGCTAAACCCAAAGTCTCCCTGTTTATGGGTAACAAATAATGTTTCTCACATTGAAAATAAAATTGTTTATATTTTATGTGGACATTGCTATAAATGGAAAGAAAAACATTTGTTGAAACAAAACAAAATTATTCATAGCTATTAAATATTAAAATACCTAAAAATAAATTGTAAGATACATATTTTCTGGCCAGTGGAAGGACACTAAATGTATAATATTGATCCATTTTATGGTATAGTTGTATTTGTAATAAATATTTGAAGTGTATTTTTAAAATACTATATACAATTCTGGGCACTATCTTAAAACAATGTAAAAATACCACTGTAGTGTTACAGAATGCAATAGTGATCTGTAAGTTTCATGGGATTCATATTGTATTGACTCCTTACTTCAATGATGATATCTTCAAACCAAAATTATTCTAATCCTCCATTCCATCCCAGTTCTAAGACTACTAGCTAAATTCATAAATGTTTGGGATCTGAAATTTTGATTCAGCAAAAAGGAGCCTTGAGACCAACTGCATTCAGCCTATAGATTTTATTCAGGGGCACCTAAATAATTAGAAAGGATAAAAGCAAACAGCATGTGATGAATAGCATAGCCTCTTACAATAGAATTTCAGAGCACAGCTGTAGTGTTGTGATTCTTTTCCTATGGAGACTCTTTCTGCTGTGATTGAGGGGAGGGGGAAACCTTATAAAATCAGAGTTTCAAAGATATAGCTTCATGCTAAACCATAAACTACAATTTTATCTGTAAAAAATTGAGTAGCATGGAGTAACTTAAATTGAGTAACATACTTACCTGTAAACATAAACAGAAATTAACTTTTTGTAAATTATAGTCTAATTTAGTGGTAGTGGGATTAATTTTATTTGTAATAATTAATTAAATATAGTATTTAATTTAATTTGTAATATTCAGTTCTGTATACACTGTCCTATGAGTCAGCTGTAGCAAACTCAAAAAGAGTTACTTTAGAAATGGCAAGTTATGTGCTGTTTATTATAAAAATGGCAGCTGACATATTTTTTTAACAAAATGTAGTATTAGAAGAACTAGTTATCTTCTTTTCTATTCACAAATAGTCATTACCTCTATACAAAACCCCAGCTCTGTTGTTTTTCACAAGTGTATTGATAGTGAAAATCCCAAAGTGGACCTACAACTCATCAAGCAATTACAAATTTCTCCACGATCCCCAATATATGCCCAAATTACTGCCTCTGGGTAATTAGCCCCCTCTCCATGAAGAACTACTGATCTAAGACATATCTGAGATACTCAATTTAGCAAATGCATTTAGCCACAATCAGGCATTTTGGATTAGATAATCAACCTTGACTGACCTAGAAAACTATGCAGGGTTAGAAACTGGATGGGAAATCACCTGCTAATAACAAGGGCAATAGCTAAATTGGAACATTGGAAAAAACATCACAGAAAAAAGCAGTGACAATCACTATAATGTACTTTGCCAAGAAAGCAATGTGACTGATTCCATGTAGACATCAGGAATGAAGTCTGATTTGCAGAAATCTTTATCCTTCTAAAGCTACTGTATCTTTAAAGTTAAAAAGTCAAGAGATAAAGCTAGAGTTTAAATACTTTTATCCTCTACACAGAATATATAATTTAAAGGCTGCTAGAGGTATCTTTATTCTCAGTATGAACATTTGAAAATTTATTGCTTTTGTAACATAAAGCTATAGACTGGTAGAGATATGTACAATCCAGATTATGGTAAAAAGTGGCATTGCCTGTTGATCTTTTCATTTGCTGTTAACAAATACTGTGTGCATGGTAGCATTGAATATATCAATTGCCATAACAACTGAATCGTTTTTTTTTATTCAGCTCAGATAGACATGTTCATGGACATATGAAAACTCTCTGCTGCAGTCACTTTCTCTATACATAGGGAGGTAGCTCCAGGACAACTTGACTGTCCACTATCTTATATGGACTAAGTTTACCATAGGAAAGTATTACCTGAATATGGTTTAGGCCATTACCCCACTCTAACATGTAAAATTATGACCAAGGAGAAATCTGCATGTGACAATAATTTTTTAAATTAATTTTAATTGTTTTTAAAAATAATATCAGAAAAAGAAAAACCATATTTGATAAGAAATAAAATATGACCAATGCACTCTAATTCTATCTGTATCAATTTTACATGTATTCATTTTTACATGTGTTCATTGATCATATTTCAATTTCTCTTTTATTACATCAAAATACTTTTTAAAAAGATATAACATTTACATGATATGATGACATGACAAACAATATTTCTAAGTATTTTTGTCTTAAAGTAGAAAAGATAATCAAATGTTAGCTATGTTTATAAAAGCTCATGTCCACTATCTTTATCTTTAAATTATGTTTAGCATCAGATGATTCTTGAAAATACTTAGACAGCATTCAAATTTTTAGCAAACAGCCATCAATTTACACATAATTTTCATCTCTATTGTTTCTATTGTTCTAGTATTGTAAAGAAATGGAATCAATAAGGGCTAATATTCATATTTTCTGGAAATATTAATAATAGTTCTCTTGCATAGTTTAACCATTGATGGGCTCATATCCTTTTCATTCTCTTCCTCCTCTCAAAATGACTGAATATTTTTTACAGTTCCTTATGGGGGCATTCATCATTCATCTAGCTATAGATCATTGTGAAGCATTAAGAAGTAATAGGCACATCTCATAGAATTCCCAATAGTTAAGAATGAAAACAGTGAGGCATAGCTGTCGAAATACAAGCTGAATTGCCTTAGCAGTCCTTGCTCAGTCTTTTTAGTAAAACAATACCTCAAGGTGACTTATTTGTTCTGGTTGCACAACAATGTAGTCTTATTGCCTCATTAAATTATTTCAGGTTTGTCAAAATCCATATAAAATAGCATTATCTACCATAGGTATTATCTCCTTGTTGGAGACAAATGAAGGGTAGCATTACTGCAATTGATTTTTAGTACTAGGTAATTCAAAAGGATGGATCATGAATACATTTGTTACAGTGAAGGAACAAGCCTATACAGAGCACAGATCCTGTTTAAGAATAGTATAATACAACATATAGTATAGTACATAACATTGTGGTTGATTTAGTAAGTGTACTTCCATTTCCATTCCGGTATTTTTTACTGTTATTATTTATTGTTTGAATTACAACAGCAGCAGGAGTTCAGCCTGAGAGCAAAGAACATGAGTACTTGCTATGAATATGTTACTTTTTGAAAAGGAAGGATAGATGTAGAATAAATCAATAGGTAGAAAAATCCCAAGCAATTGAAATAAGTAATTCTAAATTAATTACATGAAATTCCATTCTGTGCACATGGAAGCTCCATTGGTGCACTCAGAAGTGTAGTATGACTCTATAAAGAAGCATTTAGAAATCAATAAATTTTTATATTGCACAAAGAAAGAAGTGGGTTTTTTAAAAAATATGATAGGCATCTGAATGAGATTGCTTTTTTTGGGCCTACTTATATCCATCTAGCTGACTGTGACTGATTTCAATAAGCTAAACAATGCCAGACCTGTCCAGTATTTGAATGGTAGATCACCAGGGGGTAGACTTGATAAGGAAATAAAACTCATAAAGAAATCCCAAAAGAATCCATAAATGACAAGCCAGTTCCACTCTATTAATCACAAAAAATACATTTTCATGAAGTTCATCTCAAGTCAAAACAGATTTTATTTTTGTATTTTCAGTTAGGTACAGATTAAGAGTTTACCATAAGTTTACCAAGTTTGAAGTATAGTAGATTCATTTCATGATTACCAATACACTCATGTTGTGAGTGTGCAAAGACTGTTAATATGTGTTTCTTTGTATTGTGTGGAGAAAGCACATTCCAATTAAATCCTTTGTATGCTGACATGCTGAATACTATACTGCATGTTATCACACATACAAGATGTTTCAAACATTTTGCTCCTTATGAATTGAACATAGGATACATATTAACCTGCAACCATTTTAAGTGTGTGAAAACTGATGTCACTTTTTCCAGTGCTATTGTAACTTCAAATGGTTTCTAAATGAACTGTTGTAAATTGAGGACTACATGTAAAATGATCATATATTCAAATATGTCCCAAATATATTCTGATAACATGAGAAATAGAAGATGTCACTGGCCATATTGACAATGATATTTTTTAGTAGTCATTATGTATGACATCACTGAGATGGATGATTGTACAATTTTATGATTTATACAAATAAGGCTATTTTACACAAATGAAAAGTTATAATATGAAATTTTCTTCATAGTAATATTCGTAGTGGTGGGTTTTATCTGGGACGATAATATATTTATAGGGAAAAGGTGAAGACTCTGGTGGACTGGTGCAATGAAAGTAAACTGGTTCTAAATGTTAATTAAAAAAAGAAGATCATCCTAGATTTTAGAAAGAGTCACATGGTCATACTCTGCTCAGTATCAAGGATGCAGAGGTGGTCAACAATATTACATCTTATCCATATAGATGCATACATTCAAAACTTCTGAAGGTAAGTTTTTCCATGATTAATTATTGTATCAGGAAATTTCTCCTTAGTTCTGGGTTGCTTCTGGGTTAGTTTCCATCCATTTCTTCTTGTCCTACCTTCAAGTGCTTTGGAAAATACTCCCTCTTCTTTGCTGCAATCTCTTTAATATTGGAACACTACTATCATGTTACCCCTAGTCCTTCTTTTAATTAAAGTAGACATAACCAAGTCCAGTATGTATCTATATTATCTGTCTGTCTGTCTGTCTGTCCTTCCTGTGTTTGTATGTATGTGTGTGTGCATACATACATGTGCCTTTGTGTATCCTATGCATTAAATCAACTTTTTATCTAAATAGTTTGTGGTTTTGTTTACAGCTATATTCTGAAGTAAACTAGCTTTTATATGAAAACTTACAAAAAGGGACAGGATTTGCACAGTATGCCTATCATTTCAATTGTCTATTATAAATTTTAAACACAGTATTGTTCAATAGCAAATGGATCTTTTGAGAAGAAAATATTAAATTTCTACTGGACCCATGCTCAGATTTTATAAATGTTCACTCTACCCTCTATTGAGCCTATATATGTATTTGTCTGCTCTTATCTCAGAAAAGCATTGAGCACATTTTGCACCCAAGGTTGAAGGGTAGGTTACTTTGTCAGTATATGACTTTGCATTTCACCTTCAGCTTGGAGTTTTTTATTGTCAAAATGACAGGTACATGCACCAAGGTTTTTCATATCTTGTAAGTGACAGCAGATATCTCATCATTTTTTTTTATTCTGAAAGCTCTCTTTTAACTTTATTTTTCACTACCAGAGCAGAACTGAGAGAAAATAAAACATCATCAGTCTATGGAAACATAGTTCTTTATTCTGTAAATGCATATTTTATGTTTTTTTCATTCATACCTACTATCAACAAAGATCATTGGTGTACTTTTCAAAAATTCAAGTGACTCTTCAATGATACATGATATATGATACAATGGTATTATTCAATTAGTATTGAAAAGACTTCACTCTTTTTAAAAGATTTATAATAGTAAATGTTATTTGAACCCCCACTTAAGTTGGATTGATGTGTATATGTATGTGAAACAGAGAAGAAGGGCTATATAAAAGGTTTGGTGAATTAATTTACAGTGTTAATTGTTTTTAGCATTGCCACTTAAAAAAAAAAAACAAGAAGCAAAATAATGCAACAAAATATCCTGATCCTGGTTATATAGAGCAAAGATGAATGTATCACAGTTTCCCTTTCATTAATTTATTCTGTCTTCTAATTGCAAGAATATTTTAAGAATTCAGGAAAATTACACATAGGAAAAATATGTTGTCATCAATGTAAAACATTTTAAAGCCAAGTGTGTGTTTCTAAAGCATAGAAATAGAGTGAGACTTGCTAAATCACTTTTTTTTCAATTGTTCATAGTTTGAGCATTGTCTCAGACTGGCAAGTATAGAATATTTATGGCTTCTATGTTAAATCCAATCAGCTTCACTGAAAATAATTTCAAAACTGAAAAAGATAATGATCAGAGTATTTTTCCCCCCTGATAGATATTGCCATTAGGGAATAAAGTATTTCTTCCTTATAATAAGAGCATCCAAAAGCTTCTAGTTTTTATGTAAAATCAAGCCAGATTCTTTCATGAATTAAGCCAGATGTATATGATAAAAAGAAAGAATTCAACATCAGTAGATGGCAGTACAGTTCTTCTGTTATAGCCATTGTTTGCAAGCTGACATAAATTCAGCTTTTACAAAAGCCACAGCTATTTCCAGATGCACAAACAGGCCTCAAGGCCATATTGAATCCTGCAATTCACTTTTCATTGCTGGGGATGTCTCATTAGGAGATTAACTGTTTAAAATGCAGTGCTAATGTGAAAGTTTTAATTGGGAAATCCTGTGCATGTTAAATTAATCTTAAGTACTTTTATCTAGAATGCTGGCTCCTTTCCATGGTGCTTTATATTTCTAAATACCTTCCATTCTTTTACATGGAATTGGGAGACAGTTCAAACATGCTAGTTGTGTTTCTGAATGTTGCTATTGATAGAAAACGTCAAAAATCTACTGTATAATGTTTCATGTATCACTAAGTAATCATATTTACATGATTTCAGTTTTTCTCCAGCTACTTGGTGAGCTATGTATTTTAAAATGAAAACCATCCAGTTTCATTTTGGAAAAAGGCAAAAACTGAAAATTTAGATTATACTTGACCTGCTACTGGGAGCCTAATAGACATTAGATGGGTTGCAACAGATTTGTACTGAATCCCAGCAAGATAGAGTTAATTTTGGTACAAAAGGTTCTAGTTCCATGAACCTTGTATGCCATATTCTTATTGAGGTGGGGCTCCACATGAAAGAACAGGTATGCAACTAGACAATCACTGCTAGAGCATGGGCATCAAACTTGCAATGTCACATTGCTGTCATGTGATGTTTCGTGATGTTTTTTCCCTTTGCAGAACTTAGGGTGGGCTTGGCCTGCGCAGGATGCATCCAGTCCCATGGGCCACCAGTTTGACACCCTTGTGTTAGAGAAGGGATATCAAACTTGCATTGTCATGGCGTTGTGATGTGACATATCTGGACTTTCCCCCCCTTTGCTAAATTGGGTGTAGGAGGGGCCAGCACATGATGAATTATTTGAAGATACCAGTCTGGCTTTCAACAACACTCAATTGTTATGAACATGGGAAATATCGTTACATATAAAGACATATTGAATGAAAAGGGGAAACTCAAAACTGAATAAGAATTGAGTGAACAAGGGATTGATATGACATGGTATTCACAGGTGCAGATACATTCTAGACATGAGAAAGATGCTAAATTATATGGTTTTTATAAAGAAGCAACAGAATTAGATAAGATTTTAATAGGGACAGAAAAAAGATTGATAAAAAAGCTGTATAATTATTTATTGGCTATTATTGGAAGACAAATTGGAGACAATGATAACATGAGCAAAAAACTTTGGCTATACAATAGAACTAGATGAATGGCAGAAATTGTGGGATAGGAACTATAAATTGACAATTTCAATAGCATTTAAAGAAAATTTATACAAGATGTTTTATAGGTGACACCTAATGACAGCATGGTTGGCAAAGATATTTAAAGACAAACCAGCTAAATGTTGGAAATGCCACCAGATACCTGGGTCATACTATCATATGTGGTGGACATGTCTAGGGCAAAAAAATTGGATAAAAATACAATTATGTTTGGAAAAGATGACAATGCAGCATATTGATTTAAAAACAGAAATATTTTTGTTCGGGATTTTGTCCAAAACTTACAGTAAAGGAAATGCATATCTAATGATACAAGTATTAACTGCAGGTAGAATGGTATTTGCACAAAACTGGAAAAGTAATTAGATCCCTATAGAGAAGAATGTGATTACAAAAATATTAGAATGTGCAGAAATGAATAGATTAACACGTGCTATAAAAGAGAAAGAACAAACTGAATATTATATGACATGGGAGTTATTTTATGGATGGTTGGAGAATAAAAATAGAAATGAGAAATAAATAGAGATTAATAAAATAAAGAATATATGTTAAGATAGGGATGTAAACAATACAATGACTATTATATATGATTATAAAGGTGAGCATACTCAATATATTATGTTTTCATTAGAAGATATGTTAAGAGGGATACATGAATAGAGTTATAATGCTGATTATTAATATTTTAAGATTAGATAATTATTATCAATGTAGTGAATATTGTAAACTTGATTGTAATTGCATAGAGACATTTTACCCAGACAACACACTGTTTAATGAAAGATATGTTCAAGTTAAAAAAGAAATACAATATATATACATATGTCTGGCATTCAGCTTTGTTCGGGTATTTTCCCACGTCATAGTAGTGGTGCTTTTAAAGTTGTAGCAACGTTTCAGCAGAATCTCATCTGCCATCATCAGGCTTCTGTATAGTGTTCGTCTGTGAGTTTGACTTTTATATATATATATATGATGCATACGGATATATCTATATCTATATCTATATCTATATCTATATCTATATCTATATCTATATCTATATCTATATCTATATCTATATCTATATCTATATCTATATCTATATCTATATCTATCTATCTATCTATCTATCTATCTATCTATCTATCTATCTATCTATCTGATGCACACGGACCTGCGGGCTGCGAGTTTGACACCCCTGTCAAACTAGAGCGTCAGCTAAAGACATGACCTAGAGATGCTTTGATTGGTCTGCCAGTTCCCTTTCCTTTGATCAGAAAATGTTGAAGACACTGAATTGTACCCTTCTCTTGTCCTAATGAGATTGTCACTTTATATAGGACTACTCTTGAAAATGACCCAGAAGTAGCAGCTAGTATAGAACACCAACTACCCACCTATTGAATAGACTAACAAGTTTGAAAGACTAACAAAGTACCAATCTTGTGATAGCAGCTTTATTCTTAACAGGCTTCCAGGGGCAAATTGAAAGCGATGATGATCATAACCATCTGTTCCAGCTGGGATGTTGTAGGCACTCACTTTGAAAAGATCAAGGAAATAGAGGCCTGTAAGATCAATTCTCAGCTGCCTCTGAACTCCCGAGCAGTTACTCACAAAGCAGACTGTACTCAGTCTTTGATGTAGTCATGTTTCTGCTTTAATTTGAGCAGTCTGGATTAACATTAGCAAGAAGAGGAAACCTGTGAAAAGCCAGTGCTGAGAGCTAACACCTCTCAGCACTTGAAATACTTTCTTTGTAAACAACCCTGGATTAACCAATATCCACAACCTTCTAATATCTGCCTGCCATCTACATCTCCTATCCTACCCCTTAATCATCTACCACTGTGCTTCTATGCTATCCAATCCCCCATACCTATTCTGTAGCCTTTCCCACCCCTGTGTTCCCTGCACCATTCACAAACGTTGTAAACAGCCACAGTCATACAAACACAGCCCCATGCAGTACAGGTTTTCACAGCCTCCCAGCCTCTCCATAGCAGCTCTGTCACAGTGAAGAGTCAGGATCATCAGGACCACCAGGTCTTCCATCTTTCTGAGCTTCTGGGCAGCTGTAGCTTGCTGATGGCTCCGGAACAAAACAGAAGGCATTCGGAGTTTCTGGGTAGCTGAAGTATTCCAGGGCTGCCAATGTCACCCCCTTTCATGCCCTGCCAATGTGTCCGGCTCCATAGCGGGTCAGAAAGCATCTAGAGCCCGACATCAATTTTTAGTATCAATTGGTTCCTCCCTGTGGAATACTTTACCCTTGTAGGACAATATGCCTTTCCAACCAAAATTGTTAAAAAGGAGAACTGGTAGCAGAAATTTTGAGCAGTTTGGAGAACCAGGAAATACCACCTCTGACTGGGGATTTTACAGTATCCTTCCCCTGCCATGCCCACCGAGCTATGCCCACAGAACCGGTAGTAAAAATTTTTGAATCCCACCACTGATTTATATATGTTTTAATTAGAATCACAGCAGACATTCCAAATTTCAAAGTATAATATAATTTTAGATCATATGAATGTCATTTGCACCAAGTTAGATAAGTTCATTTTTACAATAAAATTTGATTGAATTCATGAATAAATATGGATTTCTAGTCTATCAATTATGATACCAAAACTATTTTCAAACATTCAGTTATCCTCCTTGTTATCTTCCTCAACCATACATTTTAGTTAATAAGGGGAGGATTTTAAAAAAGCATTTGTTAGTAAATTCATGGCATATTTAATTGTTCATTTTAATTTTAATTAATTTTATGTCACTGGACAGCCAACTATTAATTTTGAGACTAATAAGAATTAAGTAAAATTTAATACTATGAAATAGTTTAATATAAAGTGTGAATTTTATTATATCTAATTTGTAATATCTAATATGTTTTATTCTTGAAGATAAAGATCTTTGCATTCTGTATTTCTTTATTGAAATACATACAACTGATGTTTTGAATACTTTTGAGATGATTTATTATAGTTGGTATCTAAAATGCAATAACTAGAGTTAGCTTCATTGCATAGTTTCAATCAATAGTTTAAATTATTGCAATTGAATAATTAAACATGAATTAGTTTTTAACACTTGGCTCTGTAGAAATTAGAAAAGAAATTTTATTTTCAGCCAAGACCAAAAAACCAGCCCCATTCAAAACATTTTTTTGGAATGTTATAAGAATTTTTTCTGTCAGGGTGAAACTCGAAATGTTTAGATCAGGGGAATAGAAGTCTAGTGTATTTGGATTTCAGCAGTCTTTGACAAAATGCTCCATAGTATTTTCTTCAACAAAATAGTAAAATATTGGCTAGATAGGGACTGTTTGATAAATTCATGGTTGTATGAATGACCACAAACCAAACTGTTCATTAGCATCATTGCTGCAGTTAGGAGAGAAGAACCTGGGTTCTCTGCTCTACAGCAGCAGATGAATTTCCGTCTCAACAATTGGACTTAGTTTCATTTCTGAAATAACCATTCAAAAGATTATACCAAGCTTCTTACACCTTTACAGGCTTGCAAGAAAACATTTGCAAATAACACAAATCTAAGAGAGATACCTCTATTTTTACCTAGACATAGATAGGTAAAAAGAGAAGTTTATAAAATGTACAGATAGGCTTGAGCGGTGATCTGAAACAAATAGAATGGCATTCAGAAATTAAAGAAGGAAATTGAAGTTCTATATATAGGTAACAAAAAAGGCTATACTATGGGTGAGACCTAGTTGGCAATATATCTGTGAGAGCTCCTTATAACCATATGTAATACCTAAGGCAGCAGCATGATACGGTTGCTAAAAAGGGAAATGCTATATTTAGATTAATTAACAGGAGAAGTTAACAGGAGTTTGAGACCCAAGTTTTGCTGTGTGATGGTACAACCTCCTGTCATTCACTCCAGCTCCTGCTCACCTAGCAGTTCAAAAGCTTGCAAACATGAGTAGATAAATAGGTACCACTTTGGTGGACTCAATAATGGGTACATGAAAGGAGCTCTCAATCAAGTGTCCCTCAGGCAACAGTGATGTCACTGGCTAATCCTTTCAATCTGGAAGAACTTGGGTGCTTCTGATATGAAAGCAGTATCAATAGGAATATAGGCTCCATATCACTGAAGATGACTTTTATTATACCAATCTCAATTACATGGCATTCGTAAAATTGTGTCGAGTCCTTCGCATTATTGCCAAAAGTGATAGTAAAAAATTAGAACAATCTTCGAAGATGATTACCTAGATAGTGGGAGATTTTGAAAATAAGCCCTATGAGGAACTATAAAAGGATTAGGGTATTATTAATTAACAGAGATCCCAGTGGTGGAATTCAATTTTTTTTTTACTACCAGTTCTATGGGCATGGCTTGATGGGTGTGGCAAGGGAAGAATATTGTAAAATTTCCAGTCAGTGGTGGTACTTGCCAGTTTTCCAAACTATTCAAAATTTCTGCTACCAGAACTGGTCAGAACCTGTTGAATACCACTCTGATATATCTATATCTATGTCTATGTCTATGTCTATGTCTATGTCTATGTCTACGTCTACGTCTACGTCTACGTCTACGTCTACGTCTGTCTGTTTATCTTTCTATCTCTCTGTCTCTCTATCTCTCTCTCTCTCTATCTATCTATAGATATAGATATAGATATAGATATAGATATAGATATAGATATAGATATAGATATAGATATAGATATAGATATAGATATAGATGAACACAAAACAGAAGCCTGATGATGGCAGATGAGATTCTGCCAAAACCTTGCTACAACTTTAAAAGCACAACTATAACGACCTGGGAAAATACCCGAACAAAGGCTATAATGATCTTCTTGGTTATTTTTTCCAGATATGTGGTTGCGTCCATGTTTATGGGTTTGTATGTGGAGTCTTGGAGTAGGTCTGTCAATTTTGTTTCGTAGTCTTTTCTATCCATTACTACTGTGGCATTACCTTTATCTGCTGGAAGTATGATTATGCTGCTGGAACGAGCTCCACAGAAAGAGATTCCAACTTGATCAGTTAAACAAAGATTTCCTAATTCTACACCTGAAATTGACCAACAAAATCCACCCTCTACTTTGGGACAAGATAAAACAACTTACAACTTGGAGAGCTGAAACTGAAACCACTTACAAAAATGACACGCTCCTGAAGAAACTAAAGAAATTAGAACATGACAAGAAAGCCCCCAACAACTCACAACACCTGAAACAATTGATATACAATGTTTCCAACAGAGAACTCACCAAAACAGAAACAGATGTTCTAACCAAAGGATTCAATTATGCTATAGCACCCAAAAAAATTCCCACAGAATCCATGATATGTGGAGTGGAATCCAGCCAACTAAATTAAATACAGATGAAGCTGATAGAATGAGACACCAAGTCACTAACATCCTATGCACAAGCAAACCACCCAAAAACAACTTGCACAAAGAGGAACTAAAAGCCCTACAAGCCTTAAGGAATGACAGCAGCATAATCATACTTCCAGCAGATAAAGCTAATGCCACAGTAGTAATGGATAGAAAAGACTACGAAACAAAATTGACAGACCTACTCCAAGACTCCACATACAAACCCATAAACACGGACCCAACCATATATCTGGAAAAAATAATCAAGAAGAAAATTATAGCCAGCCACCTGAACAAAGAGATCCAACAGACAATCATCCCAAGAGAAAAAACTTCCAGATGCCCCAAACTATACGGCCGTCCAAAAATATACAAAGAAGGCATAATTCTCAGACCCATAGTCAGTTCCAGACGAGCACCACTACAAAACCTAGCCAAATACCTAGCAAAGCAGCTAGAGCCCCATGCTGAAGCAGCAGCTTCACATGTACAAAACTCATACCACCTCTTGGAAATGATCAAAGATCTACACATGGAACAAGAAGATCTGCTTGTAAGTTTCAACGTGGTTTCACTATTCACTCAAATCCTGATAAAAGGAACTTTCGAAACCCTGAAAAATAAATACCAACCACCCAAACACCTCATGGAATGAACAGAACACTGCTTAACCAATACAGATTTCATATACAAATGACAAAAATACAAACAAATTGAAGGAACCCCAATGGGATCACCATTGTCTCCCGTCATTGCAAATCTAAACAATTTTGGGATGTGTGCTGTTTAGGTGTGTTAGGAAATTGTTTAAGTTTTCTTTTCCATGGGGCCAAATCACAAATGTGTCATTGATGTATCTTAATCATAATTTGGGTTTGTGGGTAGCATTAGCTAGGGCTCTGGATTCGAATTCTTCCTTGAACAGATTTGCAATGACAGGTGACAGTGGTGATCCCACAGGGGCTCCTTCAATTTGCTTGTATCCTTGTCCTTTATATATGAAATATGTGTTGGTTAAGCTGTGTTCTGCTAGTTCCATGAGGTTTTTAGCTGGTTGGTATTTATTTTTGATGATTTCAAGAGTTTCTTTTATCAGGACTTGAGTGAATAGTGAAACCATATTGAAACTTACAAGCATTGACTTCAATGGCACCAAAATCCTAGCCACCATAGAAAACCCCAGCCACAGAATTATCAGAGAAGCCATAGAGATTGAAAAAAAGTCCTGAAGGCATGAATAGAAGAAATGATTCCACCAGACTGTCAATTATTTGGAAGCCTGCACTCTCAAATAAAAAAATCTCCACACCACAGGCCAGGCAAGCACCTGGGCACAAACAGATCCCCCCTGATTTCTCCAATTCAAACACACCCCAACCAGGCACCCAGATGAAACCTAGCTTCCTAATAAATGATAGCTGTCCATTTACTTGGAGCCAAGCTGCACTAAAAGCCTCCAATACAGGAACACAATGTTGCCAGCCAATCAAGACAAAAAAAGCTACAAAACAGACAGAAGATATTAGAAACACCAATTAAGCAGAACACAGCAAACTACAAGACCAATAAACACAGACCAAGATTCCCAACCAATCAGGATGAAGAAAAAACCATTCTGGCGCAGCAATAGGCTGCCCCAAATTTAAAACTGAAATGGCTGTGAAAGTCTGACACACAGATGAACACAATACAGAAGCCTGATGATGGCAGATGAGATTCACTTGCCATCCTCAGGCTGGTGCTTTCAGCTTCATGCCAGTGCCAGTGCAAGCAGTGTGTGATCGGAGCTGTCGTCTCTCTATATATACTGGTGGTGGGGGCTGGTGTGCTGGGCTGGTTGGCTGCCCTGCTGGCTCTTGATTGGTTGATGGAGTTGATGTTGGTATAATGGGCTGTGTGATGGCCTTGTGAGTTTTGTTGTGGAGATATCCTGGATCTTGTGCTGTAATCTCCAGGGTCGTTTGTTTTGTAGTAATCTTTTTTCCATTAGCCTCTCGTCTTTTAACGGCTTGGGTAATGGGTTGTGTGATGGGTTTGTGAGTTTTTTTGTTGTGGTATCCTGGGTCCTGGGTTGTAATCTCCTGGGTCATTTGTGTTTTGATCTCTTTTCCATTCGCCTCCTGTGCAGTAACGGCTTGGGTAATGGGTTGTGTGATGACCTTGTGAGATTTATTGCTGTGGTATCCATGGTCTTGTGCTGTGATATCCTGGGTCATTTGTTGTGTTGTAACTTCTTGTGGTGTAATTTCCTGAGTTTTTTTGATGTGATATCCTGAGCGGGGGGCTATGATGTAACATTCTGGGTTTTAGTCTGGCTTCGAGTTTGGGGTCTGGGTGTGTGTTCTTGGGGTACATCAACTTGTTTGGTTTTGGAGTTGGGGGTGCGACAGCTGGTGAGGCAGCCATGGTCTGTTTTCTGGATGGTGGTTGCCCTTCGTTTTTTGGATGGGCTTGGGCCTGGGTCTAATGAGGGGGATTGGTGGTGGTGTCCCATGTTGTTTTGGGTCTGGTATTGGTTTTCATGGCTGGGACTCATTTGTTGGTGAGGGCTAGCTTCCAGATGTCTGGTAAGTGGGAGGTATCATCCCATCTATTAATGTTATGGGGGTGTTTCTCTATCTCAATGGCTTCTCTGATTATCCTCTTGCTGGAGTGTTCAGTGTTGGATATTAATTTGGTTCCTTCGAAATTAATTTCATGTCCTGTGGCTTTAAGGTGCTGGAAGAGGGAAGAAGTATTTTCTTCTCTTCTGACTGTGTTTTTGTGTTCTGCAATGCATGCATTTATTCTCCTGTTGGTTTGTCCAATGTATGTGGCTGGGCAATTGTTGCATGGTATTTCATAAACTCCTTGGTTTTCTAGCTGGATCTTGTCTTTGGGGTTTCTTAGGATGTTGGCTATTTTTTGGTCAGTGCCGAAGGCTGTCCTGATATTGTGTTTGTGGAGAATTTTGCTGATTTTGTCTGTGGTGCCTTTGATGTGGGGAGGAATGCGATACCATTGTCTTGTTCTGTGCCTTGGTGTTTGGGGGGTATCTCTTTTCAGATTAGATTGGTGATAGTGTTTCTTTGGAATCCATTGGAAATTAATACGTTAATGAGGGTGTGTAGTTCTGTTCTCAGGTGGTCTTTGTCAGCTAGGCATTTGGTTCTGGAGATGAGGGTCTTGGCTAAGGAGTTGATCTGCACAGGGTGGTGATGGGATTGTGCATTTAGGTAGCGGTTAGTGTGATTTTTTCTGGTAGATGGTGTGTCCTAGGGAGCCATTGGGTATTTTTGTAAATTAAGACATCCAGGAAGGGAAGTTTGTTGTTGGTTTCTGTTTCCATGGTGAATTGTATTTTGGGGTGCAGGTTATTAAGATGTGTGAAGAAGTTGTCCAGTTTTTTTTCCTGTGTGGCCAAATTACGAAAGTGTCATCTACATATCTGAGCCAGAGTTTGGATTTGTTCGGATTTGTCTTGAGCATTGGTTTAAAAGTGTTCCATGTATAGGTTAGCGATGACGGGTGAGAGGGGTGATCCCATGGGTGCTCCTTCTATCTGTTTGTATCTCTGTCCATTGTAGATGAAGTATGTGTTGGTTAGGTAGTGGTTGGTCAGATCTAGGATGTGTTTGGGGGGGTTGTATTTGTTTTGGATGGCTGTCAAGGCTTCTTTGATGGGTACTTGAGTGAAGAGGGATATGACATCAAATCTCACAAGTAGGTTTTGTTTCTTTATTGTTTCTATGAAGTGGAAGGAGTTTTGTATGTGTGAGGTGATGAAATCTGTGTAGGGCTGGAGTTGTTTGGTGAGAAATTTGGCAAGATTCTGTAGAGGTGAGCCTATGGAGCTGACAATGAGTCTGAGTGGTATTCCTTTGTGTATCTTGGGGAGGCCATAGAGCTTAGGATACCTGGATGATTTTTCTCTGGGGATGATTCTCTGCTGGATCTCTTCACAGATGGGAGATGCTTTTATTTTGGATTTGGTGGTTTTTTCTAGATAGGTGGCGGGGTCAGTATTCAGAGGTTTGTGAGTGGGGTCTTGGAGTAGGTTGGATAATTTGGAGTGGTAGTCCAATGTGTTCATTACGAATGTGGTGTTGCCTTTGTCTGCTGGGAGAATGACTATGTTGCTGTCTTTCCTCAGGTTGGTGAGTTCTTTTTGTTCTTCTCTGTGTAGGTTGCTTCTGGGTGGGTTGCTTGAGCAGAGGACATTGGTGACTTCAAGTCTGATTTTGTTGGCTGCATCTGGGTTGATTTTGGCTTCAACTCCACATATAATGTTTTCAGTGGGGATGCATTTGGGGGAGACTGCAAAGTTGAATCCTTTGGAAAGGACATTGGTTTCTGCTATGGTAAGGGTTCTGTCTGATATATTGTGTACTGTTTGTTTCATGTGTTGTTGTGGGGAAGGGTTGGATTTCTGGTGTTTCTCTAGTCTGTGGAGTTTCCTGGTGTGTGTGTCTGCCTTGTGGGAGGTTTCTGTTTCGGCTCTCCAGAAGGCAGCAGCACAGCCAACCAGCCCAGCACACCAGCCCCCCCCCCCCCCAGTATATATAGAGAGATGGCAGTTCCAATCACACACTGCTTGCACTGGCACAACGCCGAAAGCACCAGCCTCAGCCATATGTGTGTGTATGTGTGTTTTCTTAAGTTTTCGTGGGTACTTACATGTATGGAATTCAGCTTTGTTCGGTATTTTCCCACGTCATTATAATATATAGGAAAGATGAGCTGGAACAAAAGCTGACAGAAATGAAGAGGATGGCTCTGTTGGCCTTGGAGGGAACTGGGGAAGACCAGAGTCAGTCTGGGCAAGGCTTTTCAAGATTAGAAAGGCTTACAAACAGGGAGAGCAGGAGACACAGAACTCAGGCAAAAAGCAAGGACTTCTATGATGTAGGAGAGTGACCCACTTTTCTTCAAAAGGCACACCTGGGACTGAGTTGTAAGGAAGTACTGGTGGGAGGGACTTTTGTCGGGAACAAGCATGATATTTGTGGAGCCTTGTGTGCACTTGCTGACGCCTGGAGATTACTGTGCTCTGTCTTGTGAGGTTTTGCCCTGTTTGTCTGATTCGATGGACTGCTAGCCCTGGTTACTGTTTGGATTAATCTGGATTATCGGATAACTCATAGCCAGAGGCTGCTGAAAGTGTGTGTGAGAGCTTTGCTCCAGGACTTGTAGTAAATGTGGGACATTTGGGGACAAAATTAGAGGAATAAAGAGGAGTTAGACCTGTTCTCTGGCTGTGTTGCTTTCGTGCCATGCCCTGGGTCATCACATCTATCTTTCTATCTTTCTATTCTATCTTTCTATCTTTCTATCTTTCTATCTTTCTATCTTTCTATCTTTCTATCTTTCTATCTTTCTATCTTTCTATCTTTCTATCTTTCTATCTTTCTATCTTTCTATCTTTCTACTTGTCTGTCTGTCTGTCCGTCCGTCCGTCCATCCATCCATCCATCATCTATTTTGATATATCTGTCAACAAATTTAAACCAAACATAGCTTCAAATTCAACTAAAACATGAAAAACCTGACTTCAAAAAAAGTACAAGTGTACAAATGCATTAAATTGAAGATATATTTTAAAGTTAAATTTACTACTTGCCTTGATGAAGCTTTGGGGATTTTTCTTGATGTAGACTGTTGTTTTTTAAAAAAATTAAAATAAGTCTGCTATTCAAAATCCCATCTGCAAATGTTATTCCTTCATATGTTAACTCTCTAGACATTGACTTTACTTTCTCACTATCTTAATGTATTTAATATTAATAATATTAATACTTAATAGTATTACCTTATATAATTATTTTAATCAATGAGGGCCTAAAGTACTTTTATATAAGGCAATGCTTTTTTCAGTGTTCATTTATACTGAGTAAAATTAACTGCACTTGAACAACTTTAAAAACTATGCCTCAAGAGTTTTCAAACTATTAAATATTTTCTATTATGAGGACTTGGAATTGTTCACTGCAGAGAACAAAGTACCACTTTTGCATACATTCCGCAAACATTTCATGCTTGCCAAAGCCACAATAAATTTTCTTCCTGATTACTCGTGTAATCTAAGGATATCCTGCTGTTTTATCAAGAGCCTTATTAATTTCATTCAAGTATTAAAATTAGCACCTGAAGATATTATTTTCTGATTGTTTAACTTTTAGAATAATTAGTAATAACTTACTTCATTTATCATGTATAGTTCTAATTTTTAATCTCTCAATCATTTGTTTTTAAAAAAAAGCAAGACATGAACCAGTTCTTAAAATAGCAATGCTAGTTTCATTGGAAATGAAGTAAGATTTTCATTAAATCTATTGTACATCATTTTTTTTTTAAATTAGATGTATAATCTTTGAGCAGCAACCCACACCCACTTTCACTGAAATATAGTTCAGTAAATTGTGGGAAACTTATTTCTGACATTCCATTTATCAGAATACAATTTAAAATTTTGTCAAGACATTTCAGTTGAACTGTATATGGTCATAATGACTTGAATAGTATATGGTTATAATGCTATTGTGATATACTATGTAGATTTCTAATGAGGAAATTATTATTAGTATTTAAATAAAGTCACACTTAAGGAATCAAAATAGTGTTCCCAGTTATATCCCAACTGTGCAAATCTTTTAAGAAATGCTTAATTTGATAAACCTTTAATTGAAACATTATATCAAAACAACTTTGCAAAATCAATAAGGAACTGTTTCAAAATAGCAAAAAAAAAAAAAAAATCAGGTAACTTTGAAGTATTTCACAAATTCTACTGTATATCTTTGCTGCTGCTTATTGGGTTGTTTCATACACTATTGCAGCTTATTCTACATTTGTGTGAGATTCTGGTCAGCAGTTAGAGTTATGTGATAAGTTGACAGTGATATAAGTAGATATAAGGTAATTTAAACTTCTACTTTTCAAAGCTTTTTTGGGTGACAAGTCTAAAATTACTTTAGGCTTAATTTGTTTTCTCAGCTCCAGACACTTTGAAGTGGCCAGTTACCATTTTAACTTTTTTAAGAGTTCAAGTTGTTCCTAATGAATGGACTTAATCTTTGGTCTTTAATTCTAAACTGTTTTCTAGACTCTAGAATATCAAATTATCATAACCAGAAACAGGATAACAAAAGAAAAAAAGATTAACTTCATAGATCTGCTTTCTTCTTAACAAGCCACCATTTTTTAAACAAAAATAGAATTCATATTCTTCCAATTGATGTGCATTAAAGGGGGGGGGGGGAGAAACAGATCCAGGAAACTACAGACCAAACAGCTTAATATCAACCTGGGAAGATACTGGAAGCCTGGATTTGTTAAAAACAGATCATAGCAAACCAATCTTATTTCATTCTTTGAGAGAGTAGCTAAATATACTTAGACTTCAGCTAGTCATTCAATAAAGTAGACTACAACCTAATTCTTGGTAAACTAGAAAAATGTGGGATAATCACCACCACCACCAGATGGATTTGTAACTGGCTGACAAACCATACTTAACAAGTAGTCCTTAATCATACATCTACATAAAAGGAAGTAGGTAAGCAGTGGGGTACCACAGGGTTCTGCTTTAGGCCCAACACTCTTCAATATCCTTATAAAAGACTTAGATGAGGGAATAGAAGGGGAACTCATCAAATTTGCAAATGACACTAAGCTGGCAACATCCCAGAAGAGAAGCTTGGGATCCAAAAAGATCTTGACAAACTTGAACTATGGACCCTATCCAACAACATGAAATTTAATGTAGAAAAAAGCAAAATGTTACATTTAGGAAGGAAAAACCAAAGGTACAGATTAGTTGAGACGTGCCTCAAAACAGTAACTGTGAGAGGAACCTTGGAGTCCTCGTGGATGATTACTTGAATATGAGCCAGCAGTGTGCAGCAGCAGCCGAAAGGGTTAATATAATCCTGAGTTGTATAAGCAGAGGCAAAGAATCAAGATCACATGAAGTATTAGTACCTCTTTTTAAAGCCTTAGTAATACCACACCTGAAATATTGCATTACAAACAAGATATTGAGATTTTGGAAAAAGTAGAAAGAAGAGAAACTAAGGGCCTAGACACAAAAATATATGAAGAATGGTTGCAAGACTTGGGTATGGCTAGACTAGAGAAAAGAAGGACTTGAGGTGACATAATAGCAGTATTCCAGTATTTATGAGATGCTGCCACAAAGTAGATGTCAACTTATTTTTCAAAGTATTAGAAGGCAAGACAAGAAACAATGGATGGAAACTAATCAAGGATAGAAACAACCTGGAATTAAGGAGAAATTTCCTACCAGTGAGGACAATTAATCAGTGGAACAACTTACCTTCAGAAGATACAGCTGCTTCATCACTAGAGGTTTTTAAAACTGGACAGCCAGTTATCTGATATAGTATAGGCTGTCCTGCTTGATCAGGGAGTTGGACTAGAAGACCTCAAGGTATTTTCAGCTCTATTCTGAGCGATTGTATCAGTGGTGGAATTCAAACTTTTTACTACTGGTTCTTTGGGCGTGGCTTGGTGGGCGTGGCAGGAGAAGGATACTGTAAAATCTCCAGTCAGAGGTGGCATTTGCCGGTATCCAAACCAGTCAAAATTTCCGCTATTGGTTCTCCAGAACTGGTCAGAACCTGCTGAATACCACATCTGAATTAGATCCAATTAACTTGATGTCAAACTATTGAAGCTTCTTTCAAGTTTTCTTAGATGTTTATATAAGAGTGCTTAGTTATCAGATGATAGAGAGATGCAGCAATAATCCATCTCCAATTTTCATATTCCCTTTATGTTTTTGTGTGAATCATGGCATCATAATGCTTAAACAGATTCTTCAGTGTGTTTGGTATATTTCCTACACAATAAGTGGAATTTACCTCCTAGTACTGGCAGCAAAGACAATGCCAACTTATGATGTTTTTATAATGAAATTGGAGTCTCTCAGAGGAATTCCACTTATCTAATCAGTAAATCAGTAACAGATATATTTAAAAAATTGAAGAGATACTTGCTACTTTTGATTGCACTTGGCTATTTAAGGCTTCATATTGGCAAATCAGAAGACAAAATAAACAGAATTTACATGGACACAACATATTCTGCAATGCTTTGATTCAAATGCAGTTTTTTTCCTGAAAAAAAATGGAGCTTCTTTAGGTAAACAAAAGATTCCATTTTTGGTATCATGTTGAAGATGATTTGTTCCATTGTTTCAAACCAATCTTTCCCCTTATCCCTGATGTGCTAAATAGCATATGACATCGATGTTTAGGACACACAATATTGATATACTTTTTAAAAACTATTGAAAATAAATAAATGCATATAAATAAATGGCAGTATCATCTTTGAATAGAACTAATGTAACTTTAATTTCACTTTGCATATAAGACATCCATCAGGTAAACTGTTGTATGTGAGTGGTGTAATCTGACAATTATGCTCTCTTATAATGGGATTGGTTGATGCAGAATTAAAATATCACATTTTGGTATAACAAGTTTATGATGCTATAACTAATGGTCCTTATAAGGAAACAACTCATTCCTGTATTACTTTAGCTTTGGACCCTCTATCTTACTCTGTTTTTGACTACATGATTGATATATTGTTAAATTCTCAGAAAACCAAGAAGAATTGCTGTATCAGAACTCTATTTGTCTTGATATCCTTCTACTGATATTCAGAATAGAAAATGTAGAAAAAGAAAATAATGTGCTTCTTTTTGTCAGTAAGTTGAGAAAAAAAACCTCCCATTTTAAAGGTAAACTATCTAGGAAGGGGAACACATTTTTCTTTGGATAAATTATATATTAATACATTGTATTAATGCTTGTAATGAAATTGTATATGAAAATAGATAATGGAACTTGGATGTAATTAGTAACATTAATTTAAGCTTAAGATCCATTTCTTTTCTTTTGCCTACCTTTTCTTTGTATATGTTAATCACTGGCATATGAAATTATTGATTAAACTTACATTTAATCAAAATCTGGTTATGTTTGAATTTCATTTATCCAAAAGACATACTTGAGTACATGCCCTGTACTGAAATTGAGAAGTAGGTCTAGTTATAGATGATCTTCAGAAGTCAATATGTAGAACTCAAAAGAATGAACAGTAGATCCTGCAAAAGTGAACATTATATAAGATGCTGTTAGAATATTTGGGCAGGGGGCATGTCTGTTGAAGATACTTTCTGAACAAGCCCTATTAAGCAGTACATGATGATACTCCAGCATCCAACTGCTGCCAGGATAGAGTACTGAAGAACACTTAGAACTGTTTCCCAATACCTGTTTGCATCTGGAAAATGTTTACAAAGCATTTTATATTTATCTATTTAAACAATAAACATAAAAGCCGCAAAAGAGCCCCAAAAGAAAAATCAGGCATTTATGCTTCCTCTTTCATTAATATGATTCAAAAACCTTACTTTTATTGAGACATTTCAAATTTGCCAGAATTTAGGACAAATTAATCTGACCAAGATCAAATCCATCAATTTATTGGTTAACTTGTATCTTTGAATTTTTCACCAGAGTTTTCACCTTCTATTAAAAAAATATGCAAATGTTTTTTTTTAAAAAAATACTTTTAAGCTGTAACATACACAAAGCTACTACATGTAAACCAGTAGAATGTTAGGATTTTGGCAGTTACTCCAATTAAATCAGGAGCTTCGAGCCACACTCCCAAAACTTCGAAGGATTTATTAGAAGTTAGCATGCTGGCATTAGCCTGGGTGTAGCCGACTCTGAGATACATAATTCACTGTCACCCTTGATCCTGCTTTCCCCCCCACCCCTCTGGGTTTATTGTCCAATAAAACACATCCATAGCCAAGAGACGTCAATCATGCTCTCCAATTAGATTTTTGTGTGGTAGAAGCTTCAGTCCTCTAATCAGTCTCTGAAGAAAATATGTATGGAATGTACTTTTGATTCCATACTGCTGCCTACTCTTTGAAACTCCTCCCTTCTTTCTGTTGACAACTATAAAATGTGTATACAAAATGTTTTATGAGTTGACATTTTGCTCCTCTCACTTCTTGAAAGTGATCTGTACAACACACACAAAAAACAAATTGATTGCAGATATGGAAGCTTATGCTCACAAAATACTCCCCAGGCTTGGTTAGAGTTTCTGCATGGAACCTTGCTACAAGGCAATCGGCTTGGACATTCATACTCTTTACCCATGATGCCTCTGATAAGGGATAGCCCTTCCACTTGATTAAATATTGGAGTTGCCTCCTGTGCCACCTTGAATCGAGGATTCGCTGTACCTCATAATAGGTTTGGCCTTCTATGACAATGGGATCTGTGGGGTCACGAGATAGGGGCCTCAGCATTGATCCAACCATGGGTTTTAATAGGCTACTATGGAATGCCAGATGTATTTTCCCTAACAATCAGGGCAACTTCAATCGGGGCACCATGACTGGGTTGATGATATTTACTATGGGGAATGGTCCCATGAACTTTGGCCCCAATTTCTTACTAGGGAGTCTTAACCTCAACTGAAATTATCATTGCAGGGCTCAGTGTTTGTCTGCCTGTCTCTTGTGCTGCTTTTGCCAGTGCTTTTTTGACATTGTCCCAAGTTGTTTTCAGCATTGAAATAATCTGTCAAGATTCTAGCAGTTACTCCAATTAAATCAGGAGCCTTGAGCCACACCCAAAAACTTCAAAGGATTTATTAGAAACTAACATGCTGGCATTAGCCTGGGCATAGCATTTTTTTGCATCTTGTTGGTCCCTCAAAATGTTTTTCTGGATATGATAACACTAAATTAAAGTATGACCAAGAGTAATCATAAATAGAATAGAATAGAATAGAATAGAATAGAATAGAATAGAATAGAATAGAATAGCTTTATTGGTCAAGTGTGATGGACGCACAAGGAATTTGTCCTTGCTCTCAATGTGCTCTCAGTGTGCATAAAAAGAAAAGATACATTCATCAAGAATCATAAGGTATAATACTTAATGATAAAAATAGGGTACAAATAGGCAATCAAATCATACTAGGAAACGGTCAATATAAACCATAAGGATAAGAGCAACAAAGTTACAGTCATAAGTGGGAGGGGATGGGTGATAGGGATGATGAGAAGATTAATAATAATAATAATGCAGGCTTAGTAAATAGTTGGACAGTGTTGAGGGAATTATTTGTTTACCAGAGTGATGGTGTTTAGGGGAAAACTGTTCTTGTGTCTAGTTGTTCTGATGTGCCATGCTCTATAGTGTTGTTTTGAGGGAAGGAGTGGAAACAGTTTATGTCCAGGATGTGAGGGGTCTGTATATATTTTCACAGTCCTCTTTTTCACTTGTGCAGCATACAGGTCATCAATGGAAGGCAGGTTGGTAGTCATTGTTTTTTCTGCAGCCCTAATTATCCTCTGAAGTCTGTGCCTGTCCTGTTGGGTTGCAGAGCCAAACCAGACTATTATAAGGTGCAGATGACAGACTCAATAATTCCTCTGTAGAATTGTATCAGCAGCTCCTTGGGCAGTTTGAGCTTTCTGAGTTGGCACAGAAAGAACTTTCTTGGTTGTGCTTTTTTGATGACGATTTGATGTTAGGTGTCCATTTTAGGTCTTGAGATATGATAGAACCTAGAAATCAAGCACTGCAAAATATAGTTGTTCATATTCATTTAAACAGATAATGTGGCAAATTTATGCATAAGACCATGGCATGTGGTAGGAAAGAATTGATCCCAAATTGTCTTTTTTTCTTATTTAGGAGGTTTTGTTATCATAGCATGTTATTCCATTGCTTAATTATTTTTGCTATTTTTTTTATTAATCCCATCTCAAGTAATAAATTGTATTCAGGTGGGGGAATTATGCTTAGCTGCAGAAACTCGTATTGAATAAATTGGTAGGAGATAATTGACAATTGATACTTTGCTAGTTATGTAATCTTTGAAGCAATCCAACTTCTAAAGCAGAAAAAATACATATATTTTAACCACAGCAGTTAAGTGTAATTACTGTACCACTTAGAAGCTTTTATTACTTTTTAAACTGAAGATGGTTCTTGTTGAAAATAATTACCATAACAATGATTTGGGGGTTGTTTTATCCTGTTATATATTCACGAAAAACTACATGGAGTGATTTTTCGTATTTTAAATAAAATATTAATGTGATGTTTTTATAATAGCAGTGAATCAAGTATAGGACTTTGCCATACCTTCTCTACTAATTTTGGTATAATTTTTTTGCCTTCCTGGAAACAAGAATCAGAATTCTTCCCTAGTGCAACTTTTCCCTCGTATATGCATACGCATATGTATACGTATATGTACATGTATGTATATATGTATGTACCCATGTTTCCCTAAAAATAAGACCCTGTCTTATATCAAAAAGGCACCAAGTCTTATTTTCGGGGAGGAGATGTCATCCACTAACTCACCTCACTTGTGCACATTGCCCCTAGACTTTTTGCTGTCAAAAGCCTTCAGGAAAGCCTTGTCGGCTGCAGAAGAAATGGGCCAGGTGGATATCAGGTGTGGAAGGTTTGGCTGCCACTGTCCAGAAGCAAGTAGTAGGGCAACTCTATCCCCCTATCCCCAATCTAGCTTAATTTTTACCCATGCACCCTGGAGTAGACAGGGTCTTAATTAGGGTTTATTTTGGATATAGGGCTTACATTGAGTGCACATGTAAAAATCAAGCTAGAACTTACTTTTGGGGTAGGTTGTATTTTTGGGGAAACACAGTATATGTGTATGTGTGTTTGTGTGCTTGTGTGTTTGTATGTATACGTATGCAGATTTTCTAATTGATTTATTCCAACCCTCCCCAACAGGAATTCAAGAGACAAGATGAGACTTGTTCCAGAATTACCAGAAAATATTAATTCTGGTCATGTCTCCTTGAATCTTTTGGAAGATGCAACTCAGCTATTGTTTTGCTTAACATTACCCATCCCTAATTAATTAAATCAGTTTTCATTTAATTTGATGAAATTCTTCCCTTTTATAAAGTTTTTCAAAGAATAAATTTTTAGGGAGTGTGGCATTTCTGCGGATTTATTTATCTATTTTGGATGGCTATTCATCTTAATCAAAAAATTTGGATTGTTTATAAGGTACCAAAACAAAAAAGCTTTCTTTTCTGGAGATCAATCAGGAGCCATATCTGATTATGCATTTGAAAAAAATTTAGATAGATATTCTGGTACATGTCTACTCCTTTAAGTGAAACTATAAAAGAGGATGCTTTACATATTGAAACTTCAGTAGAAATATGTATCCTAGGGCAAATATCTTAGATGAAAATTATGAAGTCACTTTACATTTTGTATTACCCAATTTGATTCGATTTGACCACATGGATATTGCTAAAATTAATAATAATTGTGTTTGTAAATCAGAGAGATTGGAAGTCATTTGAAAATGGTGAGACTTACTATCTTGTAAACTTTGTTTCAGAATAGCAGTAAACCTAATCAGTTTGATTAAACAAATCATTAAAACTAGATCCATAAGACAGATCAGTTCCTGACCTCTACTTTAGCTTATCTGGAAAATATACATCTCTTCATATAAACTTATTATTATATCCACTGGTAATATTTTTGCTCTCAAATAAAGGAAGTTTACAATGTGTCATCTAACTCAACTGTTATAATCTGTCATAACCTGATGACCATGGAATAATTTTAGATATCTTTAAAATAGCTTTCTAAATACTTGTCTACACTTTATGTTATTGAAATGTTGGAATCTATAGGTGCATTTCTTTAGCTTCCAATCTCCAAGATGGCTGTTATGTAGGGTCACCAAAATATTATATTACAGAATATTTAATGGATTTTTCCCATTTTTAAATATATGTTTCATTTTGATACTATTGGCTCTCTCTTGGATAATTCTAACTTTGTTTCTGATTCAAAGGTTATCTTAACATTAAGTCATTACATAATGATTTAATTTTCCCTCCTACTATGGACCACATTTACCACAAAATATTGTAGCTATTACTTTAAAGGTCAGTTTGAAAGGAACAGTATTGTGTTTTAATCCTTGCTTTCCTTATTCAATTTACCAAACCTGATTTTGAGGCAATTGTGAAAATTGCAAAAAGAACCAAAACAATAAGAATAGAAAACTTGTGTTCAGATGAAAGTCAGAAAATGTCAGTGAAATTCAGTGCGAAATATTCTAGTTTAATCTGGTTAGCATATAATACAGTATGTTTCATTAATGAAACAGTATTCACCTAGTTACCTAAAAAATTATCCATCTTTCTACTTGTGCAATGTTTTGTTCTTAGTTGCTGTGATATATATCTTCCAGGAGAATAATTGTTGCTGACATATGTAGATATGGATTAAGAAATGTAAAAACTTTAGGTTAATTATCTGTCTACATCCCTGAATATTATCCATATAAAGCTGATAATTTCCACCATCCTAATCATCTTCCAAAATTTCCATATATGCAACCCCTCCTCTCTCTGTGCTTTACAGAACATTTGATCATTTTGCAAGATGTCCAAAATAATCCTAATACAATATCTACAACATGTGAGACCCACAGCGAAGCAGATAACATTAAGGTACACTTATTTGAATATATTTTATTTGAGTAAGCATGCGTGGAACTATAGTTTTATATTGTCTTGGTCTGGTTTATGCAGCTGGAATGTCTCTGGATTGGTTATTCTATAAAGAGTTAGTGAGCTTTGATTTCTGTAGTAAACATAAACTTCTTTACATGCTTCTTTAAAGACTCCTGGAGACAATGTGAATCAACTTGGTTAGATCTTTTTTTATGTTCTTGCATATTAGATGCTTTCCAGATGGCAAAGTTGTAATGTGTTTAGATTGGGAGAAATAATTTATTTGTCAGGACTGGCACAGAGTTATTTCACTATTATAGGGATTTTGGCAGTCAGCCATGCTGATTTGTGTGGTGTCAGCTATTAAACAAATTCCTACTGCAATAAGGAAGCATGAATCATGGAATATGATAGATCATCCAAATGATATGTGGTATAGAAGAAGTGTGTGTTTACTTACCATACCCATCTTACATCTCATACTTACACCTTTTTGCAGGAAAAGCTTCTTGACATCCATTCTGGAATTCATCCAGAATGCTGAAAAATTGTTCAGGGATAATTTTAAATTTCACTAACCTTAAGAGCTTTGTTTTGTGAACAAGTAGTTCTAAAACCACTCTCTGGCAAAACTCAAAAATCAGTCATAAAATTACTTTTTTATTATCAAGAAACTGCTTAATAATGACCAACAATGCATCTTTTAAAAGTAAAAAAAAACATCATCAGCTAATATAATTAGATTTTTCAATTCATGTTTGCTTGGAAGCCAATCCAAATGTTTTCAGTAAATATATCAATCAAAGTTTGCTTCCTGGCGCAGCCTTTAGCATTCACTGCTTTAGCTGGCAGCCTTTTCATGCATGGAATGTGGCCTTGATTGTTGCTTCTTTAAAAACAAACAAACACCCAGTTAATGTGACCACTAAACTAATGATTCCTTTATCCTTCTTCTTACCTATATATCATTGGAAATTGAATTCTTACTTTAGCCATATTACAAAAATGGAACCACACTGTACAGCATCTTCTCAGAGTTCTTTGGAGAACCCAAAACATGTATTAGGAAAATATGGCTTCTATTAGCCATGGTGGAGCAGTGGTTAGAATGCAGTACTGCAAGCTAATTCTGCTGACTGCCAGCTGCCTGCAGTTTGGCAGTTCAATTCTCACCAATTCAAGGTTGACTCAGTTTTCCATCCTTCCAAGGTGAGTAAAATGAGGACCCAGATTGTTGGGAGCAATATGCTGTCTGTAAACTGCTTAGAGAGGGCTGCAGAGCACTGTGAAGTGCTATATTTACAACCCACTCTAAGTAAGTGCTATTGCTATTGCTAATACCAAAATGATGAGCTAATAGAAGAACATACAAAATGCAAAAAATTAAGTTTTAAAATAGAAGCAGTTTCAGAAATTCATATTTCTTTCTTTACTTTGACTTAGTAGACCAGTAAAACATTTGACTACAGTGCATTTTTTTGACGCTCGTTTCCAGTCTTATGGAATTTGTGCAGGTATCTTTTCCTGTATGAAAAATGGTAAAAATTCTTAAGCATTTGTTGTGATGTGACATTGTCTGAATATTGCATGTGAAATCTCTGTCATACACATTAAATAACATGAAAAATGACCATTATCTGTTTGTACGGGAACAATGCCTTCTGATTTTATTTTTAACAAGGTGCATCATGAGTTTTCAGGCAAGATATAATACGAGATCCTTTGTCTGAACTAGTTCAATTATTTTCTTTATTCATAGCAAGTCAAGGATCGAAACACATTAATTTTTCTTTTAGACTGACTTCCTTAGCCAGATAATTATGCAGGTGGTTAAACAGCTTCAGCTCTTCCCTCTCTCTTCTAGCATCTGACTTCAAAGGAAGATAGAAAGTAACAATGGTCTAATTGGTCTATCAGTGCAAGGTTAACCATTTTTTTGCCTTCAATAGTATTGCTTCTGCTAATAACATGCTTAGCATATCCTAAACTATAGTTGGATGTGTCGGTATTACAATATTCCCCAGGATAAACCAAGGGATTCATATATTTCATATATGGCAATCTCTTAAAACTTGCACAACTTTGATATTTTGGAGATCTCCAGGATTCTCTTTTCTTTCTTGATACCTGCGTCAGGTAGATAAATCTCATATAATGTCATCTTCTTCACTGCATAAATATTTCTTGGATAATTAAATCTTGGATCATCATGGAACCTGTATCTCCCAAGCAGCCTAAGACTAACTCATCCCATCTTTATTTGCTAGGCATTTATTCTGTTGTTCAGATTCTAAAACTGCTAGCATCTTGCAGGTTCTTAGCCCTTTTCAAAGTCTTTCTTCCCAAGAGTAACTTCATACATATAGAAAACTATGTCTATATTGAAAGAATACGACTGCAAAGAAGAAGGCTTAGAGCCTCTTTCAGAAATCTTTTTCTCATTATTACTATAGCCTGTATGTCTGGAATAGACATCTTCTGCCTTTGCCTTCTTCATTCTTCATTCTGTTACAAATAGTGGAGAAGGAAAGAAAGAAAGTGGCCATTGCATGCCCATGCTATTTCAGATATAAGAAAAGAATTTGGATAAACAGGAAAAGTGGTTCTTCATATGCACCGTCACATATTTCAAAACTCATCCCTTAAAGATTTTTCAAGTCAAGTATTTTAAGCAAGATGGACTGGTGTCCTGAACAAATCAGAAGCTGTCTTTTGTTGCGTACCTCATGATGGACCTAAAGTAAGTTTGAGCCTATTCGTTCACTATTTTGGTGTCTTCATAAGCTCTGTGTCTCAAAAGCAACATCTGAATCCAGTCTGTAAACTGATTAGCCAACTGCAAAGCTATTTAAAGCATATATTATTTTCTTTGGAGATTATTAATTGATCCTCATGGATTTTAGAAAAAATGGGATGCAGACACTGTTGTGACACTGTTATTGGAAGTGACTGCTTTTAGGAAGTTGAAGATGGCTTTCCTGTGATGTCCCATGATGTAAGGGGAAAAGAGAGAGATAACTGAATAGTGGGATAGCTGCCTGATTTGGATCTTTTGAAGCATACCAGTCCTGTCAGAGGTATGGGGCGGGGGAGTAATCAGTAGATCTGGTTGAAGGCCATATACAATTTTCTGCAAGCACACTAATCCAGTCTGAGTTTATACTGAAAATGCTCTGCTAAAAGGACTGTACAAAGAAGGAAAATGTACGATGCATTAGAACTGTCTGTATTTACTGTTCTGTTCCCCTGACTTTTGTTCCTTTAGGACGGCTAAGGTAGTTGAGTTTCATTGTTCCCTGAGTAGCTCATGAATATTTCAGTTCCAAATGGCTGAATGTGGTTTTATTAGCCTATTTAAGTAGCAGAACCAGTATGCTTTTCTGCATGTGGCTGAGAAGGGGAATATTTGTGGTAAGAGGCAATAAACAAAAAAAAAAAAAGGAATATATAGCGCGTGGCTCTATATAAAGGTAACAAATGAATGCTTTTTAGAGTTCACACTATAGTGCATCACATCCCAGGCTTGACTTAATGCATCATTTATTTTAAAACCCTCCATTTCTAAAAAATACACATTTCTTGAAATGGAAATTCTTTTGACTCTCTTTACTCTTCTGCAAAGATACCAGGCTATGAATCAAGGTAATTGTGATATTGCTATCTAATTGCTGAACCTATTGGCATATTCTTGTATTTTGATTCCTGTATAGAATCTCAGCTTAGTAGAAATAACTTTATCACTAATTGTTTATATGCCCCTCATAGGATGGAATAATTTGTTTCTACAGAAACTGTTTTCAATACCATTTTCTTAAGGCATGTGAAATTATCAGTATGCTAGGATTAAACTTGATATGCGATACAGATTGCACGTTGAAAAATTGTAGAATAAATGATGGAAGCTACATCCAGATATAGAGATGATAGAGCTGGTGCAGAGTATGCAAGGGCTAAGAAGTAATAATTCCTGAGGAAGAATGAATTGAAAATAACATTGAGAGAAATAATATAAAGGTAACTAATAAGAAAGATGTATCTATTAAGAAAACAAAAAACATATCAGAAGGAATGAAAATAAAAAATACTTTAAAAAACCTCTGTTTATCTAGAATGGGGGGTCCCCAACCCCTGGGCTGCAGACTGGCATCGATCAGGGGCATGCCAGAAACTATGGAAATGAGTGCAACCCCTCCGTGCATATATTATGCAGGCAGAGCGCAAAACCATATCCCCTCCAGTCCTTGAAAAGAGATGATATAACGATATAAGCCAGGAAATCTAAGGTTGGTTAATTATGTGTGTATGTACTGTGTGTGTGTATTTTTTAATGCCAAAGTTGTGTGTATGTACTGTGTGTGTGTATTTTTTAATGCCAAAGTTGTTTTATTTCCGACTATGTGCTATCCTTTCAGACAAAGTAGCATCTGTACTCCAACCAGTAAATAAAACTATTAAATACATGAGAATGATCATGCTAATTATATTTAACCCAAACCAATTTTAATTGCATTACTTTTAAATTTCTTTTAGTTTGGTTGTGATCCTGTTTACCACTTTGTCCTCTCAACATAATACCTTTAGGTGGGGAAGGATTGTAGGCTTGTGAGTTAGTCATTGCTTCCTTTCAGGGGCTGTAGTATCACTTGGGAGTCTAAGCTTATGATTTGACAGCCATAAAGTTATACCAGTAAATCAAAGCAGTATAGTTGCTCAGGAGATGAATGGGTTATGTTGTCTATGCATAAAGATTAATAAAGTGTGAGCTTGGAGTAAGTGCAGGGTCCTGACTTTCACATCTGATTGGCTGTTAAGCGGCCGGACTGGATTGGCCCGTTAACAGAGAGTTCCTATTGGTTCTAAGAGCTAGCGTTCCTAGCTCGTTATTGGTTAAAAGTTACAGGGTTTGCCTATATAAAGCGGGTTCAACTGCTGTTAAAGTGAGAAGTCACGATGTAAATAAAGAGCTGAAGTTTACCGTTCAGAGGATTGTCTCCATTCTTTCTCGCCCATGCTCAAAACTTAACACTGGTGACGAGGATGGGATTTGGAGAAAGCTGAACCAACGAAACTTCGAAAAACACCGAGGACTTGACAGACAATGCCAACAATGGAACCATGTCCGGCGGCATTATACCACCCGCTCCGTTCGATCCAACACAGGAAGACTGGGAGTCTTACATGGATCGTTTCCAAATGTTCCTAGAGACGAACAACTTAAAGGATGCCACAGCCGGGAAAAAAATGGGTGGTGTTCCTAACGTATTGCGGTCCAACTGTATTTAAGATGGCTAAAGCAGTAGCCAAACCCCGAGAAGTGAGGGCCATGGATTGGGATGACCTCGAACCTATCCTATGGGACCACTACGCCCCGACTGTGCCTACGCTCGTGAGACACCATGAGTTTTATCAGAGAAGCCAGTGAAAGGGAGAAAGCGTGGCCGACTTCATAGCAGACCTCCGAAATTTGGGAGGCCTCTGCGGATTCACCGATTTAGAAGAGGCACTAAGAGATCGCATAGTTCTGGGATTAGATGCACCAGGCGTCCAAAGCAAGCTGATGGTGAAAGGCAACATCAGCCTTGCCGATGCCATCACCGATGCTACTGCAGCAGAAGCAACCAGGAAGTCGGCTGCACAACTACGCCGAAACTGCGCTCCGGTACCACCACCGACCAGCGAAATCTCACCTAGTTCAGAAGGGCAGCTTGCGACAACGCACCATGAGGACCTCTCTTCGTCGTCAGACAGCGATGAAGAAGGGGTCCATCGACTGCGGTCTGACCAGGACCACCACCCGAAGCCCTTACGCCCTTGCGTTGGCTGTGGAGCCAACTATGCCAGGTCTGAATGCAAATTCCGCGACGCACTCTGCCATGAGTGCGGGAAACAAGGCCACATCGTACGGGTCTGCCGCAGCTTGCCAGGACCCAGCCAGGCCTCAAAAGGGGCTAACTATTGCCAATCAACAGGAAACCGTCCTGTACGGCGGGAGCCAGTAAACCACTCCCACAGAAATCGAGTTTTGCAGAGAGAAGAGGCTCACCATACTATTACTATCGGTCACGCCTCAGCCTTGGACACTAAGAAAATCCGAGTCATGGTAGCCATTGACAACCAGCCTTGCCACATGGAGGTCGACTCAGGATCCCTCTCAATTGTGTCCTGGAAGACACTCAAGCAACTCATCCCCACAATTCAACACCAAGATCTCCGCTTCCAATGCCTCATCCTCAAGGACTACCAAGGGAATCGAATCCCTGTCGTCGGGTCCTGCCAAGTCCGAGTCTCCTTCAAGAAGCACACAGCGTACTTACCTTTAACGGTCATTGATAGAGATAGGCCTAGCCTACTAGGCCTCCAATGGTTCGCGCCACTTGGCATTGAAGTGGCCAGCATAAACCGAGTCAGCGGTGGTGACTGGGAGGAAGACCTTATCTCTGAATTCAGGGACGTCTTCGTGGACAGCTTAGGTGAGTACAAGGGGACCCCGATTTCATTCAGCCTAGATCCAAAGGTAGCGCCCATTCACCTAAAGCCCCGTCGAGTTCCGTTCACCTTAAAATCGAAAATCGATGAACAACTTGACAAACTGATAGCTCAGGGGGTGTTAGAGCCCATCGATCACTCCCCTTGGGAAACCCCTATTGTAACACCCATTAAGCCAGACGGGTCAATCCAAATTTGTGGGGACTACCGGGCTACTTTGAACCACGCCCTACAGCAGAACGCGTATCCAGTTCCGGTGGTGCAGCACCTTCTCCATTCCCTGGGGGGCGGAAAAGTTTTCGCTAAATTAGATTTAGCTCAGGCATATCAGCAATTACCAGGAGATGAAAAAACGGCACAGGCCCAAACTATTGTGACGCACCGAGGTGCCTTTAAATGTACCCAGCTGCAATTCGGAGTTAGTGTAGCCACGGGGATTTTTCAGAGCCTTATAGAAAGGTTATTGCAAGGAATTAAGGGCGTGGTCCCCTATTTTGACAATGTATTAATTGCAGCCCCTACAAAAAAATCTTACAGGACCGGTTAAAATTAGTCCTAAAAAAATTCCAAGAGGGCAGTCTTAAGGTTAAAAAAAACAAATGTAAATTATGTACTGACAGTGTTGAGTTTTTAGGGTACCTGATTGATAGCCAGGGCATTCACCCTACCGAAAGTAAATTAAAAGCAATCAAAAACACTCCCAGGCCACGAAACAAGGCCGATCTCCAGGCGTTCCTAGGCCTCATCAATTTTTATAATGTATTTTTGCCGCACAAAGCAACTGTCGCTGAACCGTTACACCGATTGTTAGATAAAAAAGCAAATTGGCTTTGGGGTTACCATGAAGAACAGGCGTTCTGAAAAGTTAAAAAACTGCTCACTTCTGACTCTGTACGCATGCGGTATAACGAGAATTTGCCATTAGTTATAACCTGTGATGCATCGCCTTTCGGGGTGGGCGCCATTTTGAGCCACGTACTGCCTAATGGGAACGAAGCCCCTGTTGCATATTTTTCAAAGACTCTTTCAAAGACTGAGCGAAACTATGGACAAATTGATAAAGAAGCCCTCGCAATTGTCTCAGCTGTGAAAAGATTCTACGAATACGTGTATGGCCAGGTTTTTATTATTGTGACTGACCACAAGCCTTTATTGGGGATAATAGCTGGAGATAAGCCGACTCCCTACATATTATCACCTAGGATGACCCGATGGTCAGAATTCTTAGCTGCTTATAACTATTGGCTGCAATACCACCCGGGGAAAGCCATTCCCCACACCAACACATTGAGCCGAGCACCGCTTCCAGAGACTCTCAACGATCTGGCACCAACGGTAACCACGTTGCAAATCAAGGCACTCAACTCGCCACCACTGACCGCCCGAGATATCACGAGAAAAATCAAACGTGACCACACCCTAGCACAAGTCCTAGGCTGGGTAGAACGCGGATGGCCATTGGACCAGCTATCAGATGACTTCACACCATTCAAGACTCGACAAACCGAGCTTTTCTCCCAGAAGGGCTGTGTCATCTGGGGCGATAGAGTCGTTATCCCAGAACGACTCCAGAAAGCGCTGCTGAGAAACTTGCACGATGGCCACCCCGGCATCGTGCAAATGAAAGCCCTTGCACGCAGTTACGCATGGTGGCCGGGCATTGACAAGCAAATTGAACAGTGGGTTAAAGCTTGTCCCAAATGCCAAGAAGTCAGCAACGCCCCATCAAAAGCCATGCCTACTGAATGGGAGACACCATGTGGACCCTGGTCCTGAATTCACCTGGATTTCGCGGGGCCAACCAAAGGCCACACCTTCCTGCTTACCATCGACGCCTACTCGAATTGACTCGAAATCCATCGCATGACGACTATGACTTCCGAGGCGGTTATCAAAATCTTAAACAGACTCTTTGCAACCCACGGATTACCAGACGTCCTGGTATCCGATAACGGCCCTCAATTTACCGCACTAGCATTCAAGCAGTACCTCGCTGACCACGGCATCCGCCATACACTCACCTTGCTTGCGCACCCTGCGACCAATGGCAAAGCAGAACGCATGGTCAATTTGTGAAGAAAACCTTGCAAAAGGTAGACTACGACAACATTGACGACAAGGTCAATCAAATCCTCTTCTTGCAACACATCACCCCACATAGCGTCACCAACAAAACTCCCGCCGAAGTGCTAATGGGATGAAAGCTCCACTCCCACCTCGACCGGTTGCACCCAGCTTACGAACCAGAGAAACCATTAGGATCCAGCAGCCGCTGTCGTACCTTCCAGGGAGGAGACCTGGTTTATGCTAAAAACCTATCGGGCGACCCGTTGTGGGTGGAAGTGACAGTAGTACGTGTAACCGGCCCCAGATCCTACCTTGTACAATGCCTTGATGATAAACTTTGGAAATGGCATATTGATCAGTTACGATCGCGGCTTCCAGCGGCCAGTCCGCAACTCCCCTATGACCAAACTGAGGGGGGGGGGTAAGGAAGAAGATGAATTCCTAGGAAACCCGTTCAAAGGAAACGACAGTTTAATAGAAACTCAGGAAGCGGAGCTGGAGGGAGAAATGGTTGCACCTCAGGGAATTGCAGAGAATGTGGGCAATGACGTAGAAGTGAACTCTGAACCAGAAACAGCCCCACTGCCAAACAACGATCTACCTCAGCGTGATTGCAGCCAGCTGATACAACGGAAATCAAAGAGACTAATAAGACAACCGTCCTACCTAAGGGACTATGCAACTGCGCCCTGCAAATAAGAAGCCAGGGGGAAGGGGTGTTGTGTATGCATAAAGATTAATAAAGTGTGAGCTTGGAGTAAGTGCAGGGTCCTGGCCCTGCACATCTGATTGGCTGTTAAGTGGCCGGACCGGATTGGCCCGTTCCGGGGAATCCAATTGGCCCTTAACAGAGAGTTCCTATTGGTTCTAAGAGCTAGCGTTCCTAGCTTGTTATTGGTTAATAGTTACAGGGTTTGCCTATATAAGGCGGGTTCAACTGCTATTAAAGTGAGAAGTCACGATGTAAATAAAGAGCTGAAGTTCACCGTTCAGAGGCTTGTCTCCATTCTTTCTTTCCCATGCTCAAAACTTAACAGGTTAGATCATATAGTTTCTTCCATTAGAAAAAAAGCATTTTTGATTCTGCAAGTTTAAACAGATTGCTCTATGGACGGGCTATAATAGTAGTAATGCTGCTGAATGTATAAGCTTTGATGAAGTTTTTCAATCAATATAAATCAATTGCATTAATGTAGGAGTAGGGAAGCTATACTACAGTTTATATTATTTTGGGCAGTGGAGCTTGTTTTGTATTAATAATTTTATAATATCAATTCTAAATATACAGTATATGGCCTGATGAACTGGGTTATTATCATTTCTGATAATTTGAAATGTCCTGTAATCCCAAACAATATCTTTACATAAGATAAATAAGGAATTTTCAAACTTATTTCATGGTCACCATATCATTGTGTACATATGTGTCAGGCAAAAAAGGTCAGATCCACCAATGAAAGTGCAATTAAACTGCCAATCATGCCTATGCACAGAATGCTAATTGTTTGTACTTCCTTAGAGTTAGATAAGATTCAACAGAATTCAAAGCAAGTTATATTTAGTTCAGTGTACTACATAGGCATTATAGGCTCATAACTCCTTAATTTAGCTTCCAGATTCTGCAACTCCTTCTCCTACAATCTGTGAGATTTTATGCCAAATCATTTATAGTTATGAGAAGCCTGTTCAAATGAAATTGATTGATTTACATTGCTTATTTAAAATGTATATTCATTGTTTCTAGGATGCAAGAAAATTATTCTTGATATTTGTAGTTAACTAAAAGTTGTTAACAAACTTGAACATTTGTAACTGCTATTAGGATATAATATTTCCAACAATGACATACTTCAAATCTTTTCTTTTGTATATTGTATTTCTAACTTTTAAGAATGATGGTTATTGTACTAATGCAAGGTCAAGTACTAAAATTATTTTATATAACTTAATGTTTAATGACAATTCCATGATTGATTTCTTAGTCCTGAGTATTGTATTTTAAATGCTGACCCTGGGTTGCAATGACTAGATCAAATACAGGGAGGTTTGCTTTCTATGTAGTGATTCTCCAAGAGGAGTTGATGTTAGATTTTAGCAATACCAGGAGTTAAAAATTGATAGGCAATGTTCCACAATTCAAAAATGGACTTCCTCCTGGCAAGCAGAATCTAGTGAGTTCTTGATGGATTAGTTAGTTTCCTATACAGACCCTGATCCTATCTGAATCAGAAAATTTAATTCAACTTTGCTTACATTTAGAAAGGGGTATTCTAAAGGCAGGCATTTCAAACAGAAGGCTAAATAGAAAATATTCCCTTTGCAACATTTTTTCTTCCTATTTTTAATGCATAGTACATTGACTTGAGAGTTAGTGTATTTATCCACCAAGCCTCAGCTATCTGGAAATGAGGAATAATATTCACAGCATTTTTGTGGAGAAGGATGAATATCTTGAATTTTAAAAAAAATATTCATGTAAGCCAATCATTTAAGAAAAGAGTCTTAGACTTAAATGGAATGAGAGGGGAATGGTGGAGAGATTAAAAAAGTACCAATAGAATATTGTTACTGGCAATCAAATCAGATCTCTCTAAAGGTTGTCCACTCATGTGCATTGGAAAGAACATTGTTTTTTCCTCATTTCTTGGCTAGCATAAGATTTGCAGATAATTTGCAGATAATTAAGGATTGCATGATGAAAGGAACAGGCATATTATTTGATAGAAAGACAGATGAAGGTGCCAGCAAACCCTAGAAGACTCTGTAATTTGATGTGACTGCTGTCAGGAACACAGACTAGATGAAATTTGATCTAAAAGTTAAACCACAGTAGTTGCTGAAGTGAAAAATATACATGCCTGGCTTAGATGGGTTTACTGAATCTGATTGTATATATTCATACATTGCTCCTGGGCCAAGAAATATAACATTAACCTCTGTAGGCCAGAAATGACAATTTATGTTTGATTTAGGATGTAAGCTTATAATGGCTTTATCTATTTTGATAGTCAAGTTCTTTAAAAAGAAAAAAAAATCCAACTAGAACTCTGTTTTTTTTCTACTTGAAAATTTTGATTTATTAGTATTCTTCTCACAGTGAAGAGAGTGAACATAAACGATAGCCATCTGGTGATAGAAATGATAACTTTGTGTGGAAGGTTTGTAGTTTCTGCAAAAAAAAAAATCTTATGGTCTTTATTGACTCGGTATGCGTGCATCAAGGAACAATGTAATGGTATATATCATAACATTCAAAAAAAAAAAAAAAAAAAAAACCAGCAGCAAGGCCTAACTGACATATGGTGTGCCACAGACTCTAATGCTGACAATACTTCAGTAGCACTGATTTTCAAGGAAATTTTTATCCCAAGAGATATGTGAGGCACATAAAAAGTGTGAAGCATGATATGGGTGTGGGAGAAGCAAGGATAGTTTGTAAGGACAGAAAGGTAGAGAGCGGTAGAGTGAAGGATATTAAGTTAGTTGATTTTTCTTCCTTACCTCATGCCTTAATTTATCTGGTTTGCTATTTATTACATCTTTCCCATGCGTTGCATAATGCTGTTTACTTTGAAAGTCAACTTGGCCCAATTGGAACCTTCCATTGTTATGTAACATATTATGTTACATGTTAATACCATTTTATAATGCATTGGTAAGACCACACTTGGAATACTGCATCCAGTTTTGGTTGCCACAATATAAAAAAAGATATTGAGACTCTAGAAAGAGCAGAGAGAAGAGCAACAAAAATATTTAGGGGACTGAAAGCTAAAACATACGAAGAACAGTTGCAGGAATTATGTAAGTTTAGTTTAATGAAAAAAAGAACTAGGGGTGACAGGATAACAGTGTTCCAATATCTAAGGGTCAGCCACAAAGAATGAGGGGGTCAACTTATTCTCCAAAGCACCTGAGGATAGGACAAGAAGCAATGGGTGGAAACTAACCTAGGAGATAAGCAAGCTAGAATTAAGAAGAAATTTCCTGACAGTTAGAACAATTAATTAGTAGAATGACTTCCATCCAGAAATTGTGAGTACTCCAACACAGAAGCTTTTAAGAAGGGATTGGACAATCATTTGTCTGAAATGGTATAGGGACTAGAATATGGTATATTGGACTAGAAGACCTCCAAAGTCCTTTCCAATTCTACTATTCTATTATTCTGTTATATGAATGCTTTTAATTGCAGAATGCAAAGACTATCTATATATCACAATTAATAGAGATATATTATAGTCATAGTCATTACTGCTATTACATTATTACTGAAAAATAATATATCTCAGAGAATTTATTTTACCACAATCCAGCCCTACAATAAAGCAACATTTCAAATTTGCATCAGGGTGGGAAACCTAGAAAGCTTCCCCAGAATAATCCCTGTTATGTAAAATTTAGATGGAGAAATCTGGGAATTGTTTTCCAATCTGTACTATCTGCTTATTTTTTAGTTACCTGAAACCATAGCAGATGGATGGGGCTTTAGCTCTGAAGCAGAACACTGTATGGAGTTTATAAGCAAAAGTTCCAAGTTTAGTTTCTGACATGATCAGTTAAAAAAAAAATAACTATTATAGCTAAAAAGATATTTGCTATAGAAAGCTGTGCCAACCCGTATTGTTAGATCTGGGGTGGATCGGTTCGAAGGGGACGCGAGACCATTCAGTGATTTCAGCTCTTTATTGTAGATGAGAATAGTCTGGAGAATGCGAGCCGCGGCAGCCCTTCATATAGGGCTGGCTCGCGGCTCGGTGGCCAATGGCAGTGCTTTGAATCTCCCGCGATCAGCACAGCCAATCACGGTAGATTCCCAGCGCTCCAATCATGGACGAGTATTCAACCAATCAGGTCGCTGTCCGTTCGGACCAATCAGTTAAGAGGGTTTGGAGTATGCTAATATCATACACCCCTCCCCTCTTGGTTTCGCCTGTCGGTGCGTCGTGATGTAGTCACATAGGTAGGCGGGGCTTCGTACCTGCCTACTTGACTTGCGCGGTTCAGTTCTGGTGTGGTCGTTGACCGGTTCGGATGCCTTCTCTGTCGCTCCGGTTCCTTGGGATGGAACCGCCTGGAACATTGAGCTGGGCCTTTCTGGGTAGCTCCCTACCGGTCTACCTGGGCTGGTTGAACTGCCATTTCTGTTGTTCCCGCCGGATCTTTCCAGGCTGGTTGAGCTGGTTTGGCTGCTCCTTCCAGGTGAAGATTCTGGGGTTTTGTGTTCCGTGGGTCCTGCATTTACAGGTGAGTAGCATCGGTTTATTTGTGGTTTATTTATTGCGGGTGGGGGGTGTTCTGTTTGTGTTAGTTGGTTCCCTTCGGCTCTTTCTTTTTCGCTTGCCGATTCCCTCCCCTTTCTAGTTTCCTACTCTGGTAGTTGGTTGTTGGTGACAGCTATCCTCGATCTTAGCTGACTGATGTGTCGTTTCGAGCTTTTTCCATCGCTTGTCTCTAAACGGTATGATATGGGGCAGGTTATCTGGCTGATTGTTGCTGATACCTAGAGTGGTTCTACTGACAGGTTTTTCGCATATACCGTGTCCCCTATTTTAAATGTTCTGTGTTTGCTTGAGGAACCCGAGGGTTTGTCCGGGTTGTATGTTGGATGCATTCTATCTAGGGTTGATCGCAGTTTCCTACCCATCATCAGTTCTGCTGGACTTCTATTTGTGGTTGTGCTAGGTGTGATATGTTGTATGAGGAGCATTTTATTAATTTTGTCCTGTATGTTGGCTGCTTCTATTTTTTGGATGGCCTTCTTAGTTTATTGGACCATGCGTTCCGCTCATCCGTTCGCTGCTGGATTTGCTGGTGCGATTAATGCATGGCAAACAGTTTGCTCAGTTTTCTGATTACCGCCTCTGTTGTGGTAGATTTCATGGTGCTTACCTCCAGCCAGTTGGAGTAAGCATCCACTGTGATAAGGTACATGTGTCCCTTGGTTGGCCCCACAAAGTCTATGTGAATCCTAGACAATGGTCCTCTGGGTGTTTCCCATTCTTGGGTTGGGGCTGTGGGAGGGTTAGGTCTGGATTCTTGGCATTGCTTGCATCTGGCCACCCAGGTTTCGATCTGTTTGTCCATTCCTGGCCACCATGCATAGCTTCTGGCCAGGCTTTTCATTTTGACCATCTCTGGGTGCACCGCATGCAGCATCCCCAATACCCTTTCCTGTAATGTTTCCGGGATTACCACTCTGTCCCCCCAAAGTATGCAGCCCTTCTCGGTCAAGAGTTCAGTTTGTCTGTTCCAGAAGGGTCTGAATAGTTCGTCCTTGTCCCCTTCTGGCCACCCTTTTCCAACCCAGCTCAAGACTCACGCCAGCCGCTTGTCTTTACTTGTTTCTCTGGCAATGTCTGGCACGGTCACGAGTGGGTTGGATATTGTCTCTATTTGGAGTACCTCTGTTGTGGGTGCTGGGTCATCTTCCCAGTCAGGTAGGGGTGAGTGGCTCAGGGCGTCTGCATGGGCAATGTCCTTGCCGGGTCGGTGTATCAGATGGTAATTGTATGCTGCTAGGAATTCGGACCACCTAGTCATTCTTGGCGATAGAATGTTTGGTGTGGCCCTGTTTCCCACCAGGATTCCTAGCAGCGGTTTGTGGTCTGTGATGATTGTAAAAGTCCTACCATAAAGGTATTCGTGAAATTTTTGACGCTGGCAACGATTGCAAGAGCCTCTTTGTCAAGCTGGCTGTAGTTCCGTTCTGGCTTTGAAAGTGACCTTGATGAGAAAGCGATGGGCGCTTCTCTCCCGTCTGGTAGCTGGTGGCTGAGGATGGCGCTGATCCCAAATGGTGACGCGTCACAAGTTACCGTCAATGGCAGGGTCTCGCTGTACTGGATTAGTACCGTGTCAGATGTTAGCAGGTTCTTTGTGTTGTTGAAGGCGCTCTCTTCCCATTCTCCCCAGGTCCAGGTGGCTGTTTTATCTAACAGCCTATGCAGCAGTTCTGCCACGGTCGCCTTTTGAGGTAGGAAGACATTGTAAAAGTTTAACAGTCCCAAGCCTGTAATTCCGTTTTGTTTTTGGGTTGAGGTGCTTCCTTTATGGCTCTCAGTTTCTTTTCTGTAGGGTGGATCCCTTGTTTGTCTAGGAGGTACCCTAGAAATTCGACCCTCTCAGCCCGTCGTTGGCACTTCCCCTTTTTGACTTTAAGTCCCGAGTCTCTGAATTTCTTCAGTACCTCCCTCAATGTGGCTTCTAGTTGTACCTCCCTCAATCTGGCTTCTAGTTGTTTTTCATTTTTCGTGACCACCAAGACATCATCAAAGTAGGGCACAACCCCTTCTATGCCCTGGAGGAGTCTTTCCATAAGGCTTTGGAAGACCCCGGGTGCCACGCTGACTCCAAATTGGAGCCGGTTGCAGCGGAAAGCCCCTCGGTGCGTTACGATGGTTTGGGCTTCTGCTGTTGCAGCTGCTGGTAGGCTTGTGCCAGGTCGAGCTTTGCGAAAATTCGGCCTCCCCCCAGTGAGTGCAGAAGATGCTGGACTACTGGGACGGGGTATGCGCTTTGTTGGAGCGCATGGTTTAGGGTGGCCTTGTAGTCATCACAAATTCTCACAGACCCATCTGGCTTGATGGGGGTGACAATTGGGGTCTCCCACTGGGCATGATCGATCGGTTTTGCGCAATGAGCTTATCGAGCTGCTCATCGATCTTGGGCTTGAGTGCAAACAGCACTCACCTGGGCTTAAGGCGGATTGGCGTGATGCTCGGGTCTATGTTAAATGAGATAGGGGACCCCTGGTACTTGCCAAGGCTGTCATCGAAGACTTCCTGGAAATCCTTCATGAGCGCCGCTTCCCAGTCTGCCTCTCCGATGTGGTGTATTCCGGTTACTTCGATACCCAGGGGTGCGAACCACTGTAGTCCCAACAGGCTCGGGCGATCTCGGTTGATGATCATCAGGGGTAGCACTTCTGTGTGGCCCTTGAAGGTAACCTTAAAATGGCCTCTGCTGACTACAGGGATTCGGTTCCCCTGATAGTCTTTGAGGGTTAGTGTTTGGTCTTCCAGTTCTTGGCGGCGGATGGTGGGAACCAGGCACTTGAGTGTGTGCCAGGAGACCATTGAGAGGAAGGACCCTGAATCCACCTCCATGTCGCATCGCTGGTCTTCTATCCCGACCGTCACATGTACTTTCCTGGTGTCACTAGTGGAGATGACGACGTCTGGTGTGTTTCCTCTCTTTGTCTCATCTCCTGGAGTCACCTGTTCCGACCTTCTCAGCTCCAGCGGTTTTCCATCTGGCTATTGTGGTTCCTGGTGGGAGTGCTTTCTCTTCATCAGGGTCTGGCGTCTTGTCGTCACAGGCTGTAGTGTTTTTTATTCCAGCATACTTTGGCGATGTGCCCCCGTTCCTCGCAATGCCTGCAAATGGCGTCAAGAAAATGACAGTCTGCTTGGGGGTGATCGTTACCACAGCCGGCACACTGGAACCTCGACTTACGACCTCGTGGTTCCCGCCGCTCCCACGCTGATTGGAGGCGGTGGATCTCCTCCTCGTCGTCTTCGGTTTCTGAGAAGGAGTCAATGTCGCTGTAGTGTGTGGTTGTGTGGTCTGCCACTGGTCGCCTCTCGGGGGTCAATGTTGTCTCTCCGGCCGCCGCTTGTGGCATGATGCTTGATTGTCGCATCCGAGCTGCTGATTTCTTGGCCGCTTCCGCTGCAGCGGCTTCAGTGAGGGCATCAGCGAAGGAGATGTCTCCCTTTGCCATGATGCGGCTCTGGAGGACAGGGTCTCGGAGTCCCAGGATGACACGGTCTCGCAGGGCCTCGTCCAGGTCAGCAAACTCGCACAGGCCGCCCAGGTCCCGTAGTGCCGCTATGAAGTCGCCCAGCCCCTCGCCCTCGTGTTGATCCCGCCTGTAGAACTCGTGCCGCTGGATAAGGATGGGCACGATGGGGATGTAGTGGCTTCGCAGCAGGGGCTCGAGATCGTCTCACTCCATTGCCTTGATGTCCTCCGGTTTGGCCAAGGCTTTGGCCATCTTGAATATTGTGGGACCACAGTGTGTGAAGAACACGGCCCATTTCTTGTGGCCATTGGCGTCCTTGAGGTTGCTACTCTCGAGGAACATTTGGAATCTATTGGTATAGGATTCCCAGACCTCGGTAGCAGGGTTGAAGGGTGCGGGTGGCGAGTTGATGCTGGCCATGCTGCCTGTTCAGCGTGTCGCTCCACCACATGCTAGGGTCTCCTTGTTCACAATCCCACCTTCGTCGCCAGTGTTAGATCTGGGGTGGATCGGTTCGAAGGGGACGCGAGACCATTCAGTGATTTCAGCTCTTTATTGTAATGAGAATAGTCTGGAGAATGCGAGCCATGGCAGCCCTTCATATAGGGCTGGCTCGCGGCTCGGCAGCCAATGGCAGCGCTTTGAATCTCCCGCGATCGGCACAGCCAATTGCGGTAGATTCCCAGCACTCCAATCATGACCGAGTATTCGACCAATCAGGTCGCTGTCCATTTGGACCAATCAGTTAAGAGGGTTTGGAGTATGCTAATATCGTACACGTATAGTTAACTCCATTGGGTTTAAATGGATCAAAAAATTTGGCCACACTTATGTCAGAGTATCTATTCTTTATTAAAACTGTGAAGCAGGTTCTACATATGTAAACTGGTAAATGGGTGCAGGAATTGACTTAAAGAAATGGATACCTTGCTTTGATAATTTTGCTGTCAAATTATTTATTTATACCCTGATGTAGTCAATCAGGGTACAAATAAATGTCCTTCTTCTGCTTAAATGCAAACCTAAGAGTATTTATATTCTAATCACTATACTTAAATATAATAGGTTGTAAAGTTATCTCTTCAGTAATATTCTTAATTTGTGTAATTTCAAGTATCCGTCTGTAGTTGAACAGAATTTAAGAATTCTTCTCTTATCCACTTTTACAAAGTCATTGTAATAGTTTGTTGTAATAGTTTGTAGTTCTCCCTTTGAAGGGTGATGTGGTCCTTTAGAAGAAATCATTTTAAAATTAAGGGCTGTGCCATAAGTTTTTTTAAACTCTTTGTGATTTTTTTAAAAGAAAGAAAATATACATCCTATAGATTTCCAAAGGGATGTTAACTTTAAAACAAAGATTCAATGCTGCAGCACATAACTTTTTCTGAAATGCTAAATTTCTTTTCAAAAATTAAGCACTCAGAGACCACAGAATCATAGAACTGAAGGGGATATTTAAGTGACTGCATCTAATTCTCATCTTGATGTAGGAACATAAATTAAAGCATCCCTGATTGATGTCTATCTGTGCTTGAACTTACCCAGAGAATTGGAGCTCACAATCTCGTTTTGCAATCCAATTGACTGCTGTACTGCTGTTACTATTACTGTTACACACACACAGACAGACACAGACACCAGTTAATAAAGGACTGGATCCCTGAAATCAAAGAATATGTATAAAAATATAATTCAAATGTTGATAATCAAAACATGTACAATAACTGCTGTAGAACCAGGTTTCTTTTCCCAATGTTCCATAATATCTTTTTCATCTAATTTCCATTGAAAAAGTTGAGACTAATGATTGAAAACCTGGGAATCAGCCAACTGAAATGGACTGATATGATCATTTTGCATCTGGATAAACATCAATTCTTCTTTTATAGACAAGAAAATAATAAAAGAATAGCAGATCATGAACCTGTCACAAAATACTGACTTAAACAAATAAAGCATTCAAAATCTATGCTTGGTCTTAGCAAAAAATCTGAGATATGATATCATCAAAATTGTTGATTATTTTAACAATGTTCCATGAATAAATATTGAAGATAACATATTTAATAGATTAAGTTTGTTAAAAAGGATCTCTTAAATTTTTATTAAAAACAAACAATAAAAATATTACAGTTTGTAAAAAGTAAAAGTTGAAAATGTTGTCTACTGACAATGTCGAAAATTAATGAGGAAATGCAAAACAGCAAAAGACAATGGTAACAAAGGAATATGAGTATGAATTCCATATTCTTATATTTATTCTATATAAAACCTTGGTGGTGCAGTTGTTAGAGGGCAGTACTGCAGGTCACTTCTTCTGATTACCGACTGCCTGCAATTTGGGCAGTTCAAATCCCACCAGGCTCAAGGTTGACGCAGCCTTCCATTCTTCCAAGGTGGGTAAAAAATGAGGACCCAGATTGTTGGGACAATATGCTGACCCTATAAAACCACTTAGAGAGGGCTGTAAAGCACTTGTTTATAAGCACTTACTTATAAGTCTAAGTACTATTGCTATATATCTATAATCAATACAAAGAAATTGAAAATAACAGTTGAACAGAAAGAACAAAATATTTATTAGATAAAGTGAGACAAATGAAGACAAACTTTTGTGTAAAGAGAGACTTGGTAAAACAGAAAACAATCTATTTTTTAAAACAATTTATTTATCCATTCGATAACAATCTAGTGTAAGTCCCAAACATGCTTTTTCAAGAGGCAACTGGACTTTATTCTCTATTCTCTATTCTATTCTCTATTCTATTCTCTATTCTATTTTCTATTCTATTCTATGTTCTATTCTAATACTCTTCTATTCCTATGTTATTTTATCTTTTATCTATTCTATTTTCTATTCTATTCTCTGGGTTTTGTTGAAGATGTTTCACTTCTCATCCAAGAACCTTCTACAGTGACTGAGAATCTCCATAGATAAATCTAATGGAAAAGGTCTATATGCAGAACTATTTAAAAGTCTTCCAAATTATTGATAATTTGGAATTAATAATTTGGGATAATTATTGTAGTGGGATCTTCGATACTTTTAAAAAGTGATGTTAAATAGGTCATGTAAAATATTGCTTAGGAATTAATAAAATGTTAGTAGGAGTGCTTAAAATCTTGTAAGATGGTGTTCTAAAGGTGCTGTTCTTCTTTTGTAAAAAGCAGATACAGGACTATTTGTACTATGTAATTATTATAATGTTTGAGATAGAATGATCAATTGACTTAAGTGCTTATTTATTTGTCATAAGTTTGTGTAATGTAATGCTTTCACATATTATTTAACAACAATATGAAATTCCTGACAGTGATTACATTCAGGATTGGTTCTACCTGCTACTGGCATGCATCTCCTTGAATATGTCTTTCAGTATCTTCAAGCTATAAAGAATTGGACTTGGAAAAACAAGTTAAAGATCACTTTGGTTGAAGTGATTGCAACTAATAAAGCCTTCTTTCAGTTCAACTCAAGCAAAAATTATTAATCTTAACATATCAAATTACACTAGAACTGAAAATTCTGGGATGCAGAATAACTTCATTCCATTCCTGCCTAAACATATGCATATTTATATGCCAGAAAATTTGTGAATTATAAAAGAATATCAGGAACTCATTTAAACATTACATTGCTATAGGTTAATCAAGAATCCAATTGAAATATTAGCCATTTACAAACCTCGTTCAGTTTTTTATTATTCAGCATTGTATAACTTACACATGGCAACACAGCAGTGCTCAAATTACTTTAGGGCAATTCACATATGCTTACTTTGTCAGATCCAAGAAAATGTAGGCAGATGATAAATGAAGACAGCTGAAAGCTATTTTTCTATTCCCCCCCCCCTTTTTTAGGTTGTTATTATTTTTAAGATGCTGCTGCTGTGTAGGTGTTATGTATGTACCATAGTTAATAAAGTATGAGCTTGAGGTTAAGTGCAGGGTTCTGGCCCTGCACTTCTGATTGGCTGTTAGGCGGCCAGATCGGATTGGCTAGTTCTTAGGAATCCAATTGGCCTTTAACAGAGGATTATTATTGGTTTAAAGTACTTGCGTTCATAGCTTGCTATTGGACAATTCTCACAAAGATTGCCTATATAAGGCAGGGTTCACTGCTGTTGTTTTGACAAGTCACTATGTAATAAAGAACTGAAAGTTCACCAACAAAGACTGTCTCCAATTTACTTCAACCCATGTCAGAATACTTAACACTGGCGACGAGGATGGGATTTGGAGACATCTGAACCTAAGAAGTCAGGAAGCAAGACCGAGCACGTGGAAGACGACGCCAACAACGGAACCATGTCCAGCAGCATCATACCACCCGCTCCGTTTGATCCAAACCAAGAGGATTGGGAATCCTACATGGATCGCTTCCAAATGTTTCTCGAAACAAATAATTTGAAGGACGCCACACCAGCAAAGAAGCGGGCACTGTTCCTGACGCACTGCGGCCTGGCTGTCTTTAAAATGGCTAAAGCGCTGGCGAAACCTCGAGAAATGAAGGCCATGAGCTGGGATGACCTCGAACCCATCCTGAGAGACCATTACGCGCCAACCGTTCCTATACTCGTGAGACGCCACGAGTTCTATCAGAGAAACCAGCGAAAAGGAGAGAGCGTGGCCGATTTCATGGCGGATCTCCAAAATTTAGGGGGCCTCTGCAGATTCGCAGATTTAGAGGAAGCACTGAGAGATTGATTAATTCTGGGACTAGATGCACTAGGCGTGCAAAGCAAGCTGATGGTGAGAGGCGACATCAGCCTTGCTGATGCCATCGCTGAAGCCGCGGCTGCGGAGGCGACCAAAAAGTCAGCTGCACAACTACAGCGAAGCTGCACTCCGGTACCACCACCGACGAGCGACATTTTATCCAAGTCTGAAGGGCAGCTACTAACGACGCACCACGAGGACCTCTCTTCGTCGTCAGACAGCGATGAAGAAGGGGTCCATCGACTGCGGTCCAACCGGGACCCTCACCCTAAGCCCTTACGCCCTTGCGCAGGTTGTGGAGCGAACCATGCCAGGGCCGAATGCAAATTCCGTGACGCACTCTGCCATGAGTGTGGGAAACGAGGCCACATCAGCCGGGTCTGCCGCAGCTTACCAGGACCCAGCCAGGCCTCAAAAGGGACCAACTATCGCCAATCAACAGGAAACCGTCCTGTAAGGCAAGAACCAGTAAACCACTCTTACAGAAATCGAGCATTTCAAAAAGAAGAGGCTCACCATACTATCACTATAGGTCACGCCTTAGCCATGGACGCTAAGAAAATTTGAGTCACGGTAGCTATAGAGAACCAACCTTGCCACATGGAGGTCAACTCGGGATCGTCCCTCTCAATGGTGTCGTGGAAGACGTTAAAGCAACTCATCCCTACAATCCAACGTCAAGACCTCCGATTACAACGCCTCATCCTCAAGGACTACCAAGGGAACCGAATCCCCGTAGTCGGGTCTTGCCGAGTCCGAGTCTCTTTTAAAAAGCATACGGCGTACTTACCTCTAACGATCATCGACAGAGATAGGCCTAGTTTGTTGGGCCTCCAATGGTTCACGCCACTTGGCATCGAAGTGGCCGGCGTGAACTGAATTGGTGATTGTGAGTGGGAGGAGGACCTTATTTCTGAGTTCAGCGATGTCTTCGCAGATCATTTAGGCGAATATAAAGGGACCCCAATCTCATTTAGCCTAGATCCAAAAGTAGCCCCAATCCGTTTGAAGCCCCGTCGAGTTCCCTTCGCTCTTAAAGCTAAGATAGATGAACAACTCGACAAACTAATTGCACAGGGGGTGTTGAAGCCCATTGATCATTCTCCATGGGAGACTCCTATTGTAACCCCCATTAAACCAGATGGGTCAATTTGAATTTGTGGGGACTACCAGCCCACTCTAAACCACGCCCTGCAGCAGAATGCGTATCCAGTTCCGGTGGTGCAGCACCTCCTCCATTCCTTGGAGGACAGAAAGGTTTTCACTAAATTAGATTTAGCTCAAGCTTATCAACAATTACCAGTGGACGATAAGACGGCCCAAGCCCAAACAATTGTAATGCACCGGGGTGCTTTTAAATGTACTCGATTGCAATTCGGGGTGAGTGTGGCCCCAGGGATATTCCAAAGCCTAATGGAAAGGTTGTTACAGGGAATCAAGGGCGTGGTTCCGTATTTTGATGACGTATTAATTGCAGCACCAACAAAAAAAAAATTTGCAGGATTGTTTGAAATGTGTTCTTAAAAAATTCCAAGAGGCAGGACTTAAAGTAAAAAAGGATAAATGTCACTTATATACTGACAGTGTTAAGTTTCTAGGGTATTGCATTGATAACCAGGGCATTCACCCTACGGAGAGTAAATTAAAGGTGATAAAAAATGCTCCCAGGCCCCATAACAAGACCGATCTCCAGGTATTCTTAGGCCTCATAAATTTCTATAATGTGTTTTTACCGCACAAGGTGACTGTTGCTGAACCGTTACACCGGTTATTAGATAAAAAAGCATTGTGGGTTTGGGGTTACCGGGAAGAACAAACGTTTCGGAATGTAAAAAAATTGCTTACATCTGACTCTGTACTTATGCAGTATAACGAGACATTACCATTAGTTATAACCTGTGATGCCTCACCCTTTGGGGTCGGCGCCATTTTGAGTCATGTACTGCCTAATGGGAACGAGGCCCCTGTTGCATACTTTTCAAAGACTCTTTCACATGCAGAGCGGAACTATGGACAAATTGATAAGGAGGCTCTTGCAATCATTTCAGCTGTAAAGAAATTTCATGAATATGTGTATAGAAGGACATTTACCATTGTAACTGACCACAAACTGTTGCTTGGGATAATAGCCGGGGACAAGCCAACCCCCTACATATTATCCCCGAGAATGACTCGATGGTCAGAATTTCTAGCTGCTTATAATTATTGCTTGCAATATCGCCCGGGGAAAGCCATTCCCCACACCGACGCATTAAGCAGAGCACCGCTTCCAGAGACTCTCGACAATCCAGCACCAACGGCAACCACGTTGCAGATCGAAACACTCAACTCGCCGCCTATGACCGCCCGAGACATCGCGAGAGAAACCAAACGAGACCACACCCTAGCTCGAGTCCTAGGCTGGGTAGAACGCAGATGGCCATTGGACCAAGTCCCAAATGACTTCGCGCCATTTAAAGCAAGACAGACTGAACTTTTTTCACAAAAAGGCTGTGTCATCTGGGGCGATAGAGTTGTTGTCCCAGAACGACTCTGGAAGACAAACCCTACATGAGGGCCACCCCGGCATCGTGCGGATGAAAGCACTCGCACGAAGCTACGCATGGTGGCCGGGCATGGACCGGCAAATCGAGCAGTGGGTCAAAGCGTGTACCAGTTGCCAGCAAGCCAGCAACGCCCCACCAAAAGCCATGCCTACTGAATGGGAAACACCACGTGGACCCTGGTCCAGAATCCACCTGGATTTCGCAGGGCCAACCAAAGGATGTACCTTCCTGCTGACAGTCGACGCATATTCCAATTGGTTAGAAGTTCATCGTATGACGGCCACAACTTCTGAGGCAGTGATTAAGATCCTAAATAGACTCTTTGCAACCCACGGATTGCCTGACGTCCTGGTGTCCGATAACGGGCCACAGTTCACGGCATTGATGTTCGAGCAGTACCTCGCTGACCGCGGCATCCGCCATGCGCTCACCTTGCCTGCACACCCTGCGACCAATGGCCGAGCGGAATGCATGGTCCAATTTGTTAAAAAGACTTTGCAAAAAATGGACTATGACAATATCGATGACAAAGTCAACCAAATTCTCTTTTTGCAACACATAACTCCACATAGCATCACCGGCAGAACTCCCGCAGAACTACTGATGGGACGAAGATTCCGTTCCCACCTCGACCGATTGCACCCTGCTTACGAACCAGAAAAGCCAATAGGATCCAGTGGCTGCTGTTGCACGTTCCAGGTAGGAGACCGCGTTTACGCACGGAACTTATCGGGCGACCCGTTATGGATAGAGGCAACGGTAGTATGAGTAACCGGCCCCAAATCCTACGTAGTGCAATGCTGCGACAATTGACTGTGGAAACGGCATGTCGACCAATTACGGTCACGACTCATAACGGCCAGTCAACAACTCCCCCATGACCAAACCGAGGGGGGGGAGGTACAGAAGAAGAAGATGACGTTCCAGGGAACCTGCTCCAAGAGAGCGATGAATCAAGTGAGACTCAAGAAATGGAGCAGGAAGGAGAATTGTTTGCACCACAAGAAATTGCACCTGAGCAAGAAGCAGAGACACTGCCAAACAACAATCCACCTCAACAGGATTGCAATCAACCAGTCCAACGAAAATCCGAAAGACTTAAAAGACAACCATCCTACTTAAAGGATTATATAACTACACCATAATTAAGAAGCCAGGGGGAAGGGGTGTTATGTATGTACCATAGTTAATAAAGTATGAGCTTGAGGTTAAGTGCAGGGTTCTGGCCCTGCACTTCTGATTGGCTGTTAGGCGGCCAGATCGGATTGGCTAGTTCTTAGGAATCCGATTGGCCCTTAACAGAGGATTATTATTGGTTTAAAGTACTTGCGTTCATAGCTCGCTATTGGACAATTCTCACAAAGGTTGCCTTTATAAGGCAGGGTTCACTGTTGTTGTTTTGACAAGTCAATATGTAATAAAGAGCTGAAAGTTCACCAACCAAGACTGTCTCCAATTTACTTCAACCCATGTCAGAATACTTAACAGTAGGTATGTGAAGAAGGCTAAGCTGTTATTATTCTTTTTGAGAAATTTGTGGTGGTGGGAGAAAGTTGGAATAATCCTGGCTAGAATGGCTGACACCCGGCAGTTTGTGGGGAATCATCTCCGTTATTGGAGAAGAGATATTGTGTTTTTGCTTTGCTTTGATTAGGCAGCAGGCTGATTCAGAGAAATGAAGTAACACAAGAGATGGCTAGATATGCTACTGGAGGGAGAAAGGGATAAAGCTAAAGGTACAATCCTTCAATAGGACTTTCCTTGTGACAATAAGAGTAGAAAAGTATTCTTATCTTTCTCTGCTATTATTGGTAAGTGGATGGCAAGCTGATTGCCCTGTTTTGATGATTAGCGCCTTCCTGGGTAAGCAGAAGAGGCAGGTGATTCCTTGCACAATAGTTATTGCAAGGACTATTTTAAGCATCAGATAAAATTCGTGGAAAATGTGGAAAGTTTCTCCACTTGGGTGAAATTGGCCTGAAATCTTCTGACCTTCCAATAGTTATGGAAGGTTGGTTATGGCAGCAGGCCTGGGACCCACAAAGCACTGGTGAACTAGGGAGGTCCATTATTATGAAAATCCTTCATATGATATTTTTTGTCTTTGCTTTGTTTATATAGTCCTTTAATCATTTTAATGTTTTAAAATGATAATTGTTTTAGGTATATATTGATTGTTTTAGGTTTATGCCATCCAGAATCACTTATTTGGTGAGATAGAGAACTATATAAAATGGATAAGTAAGTTAAGTAAGTAAGTAAGTCAGTAAATACATAAATAAATTAAACCTGCTTGACTTATTTTCAGATTTAGACTCCAGAGTTATTGAACTACATCCTATCTTAGTTATCTGGGAAAAATTTGTCTGGGTTAATCCTGAGGAACTAGACAGGATTCTTATTACTGTGCCTGGGCCCATGCTTCCCATGCCGGTTAAAGACTTTTGGGACATGGAGGGTGATTATAAATGCCTCTTTTCAGGCAGGGGCTAATTCTATTAGCCTTAATAGTGGTGATGGTTTACTTCGTCTTCAAGAGGCCATCTTTGGATCCTGTTGCTTTGGATAGGGAAAGTTGTTGACAGGATGAGTGAATTTCCAGCCTTAGAGGGCCTTGAAGCAGATTATCTGAACCATTTTTGGTCAGGATTCAAGATGGGCTATATTATTAAGACAGCATTGATTTTACTTGTGGATTACCTTCAGGGCATAGTGTGGGTGATCAGTCATCCTGGTCCTTCTGAATCTCTCAATGGTTTTTCATACAATTGACTGTAGTATATCACTAGATTGTCTATGGGAATTGGATTTTGTATTTCTCCAAAGTGGTACCAGGTAATACTGGTGCAGAAACAGAGGTCCAGCCCTGGTCCTTATTATATGAGGTGTGCCTCAGGACTTTCTCTTCTCCAATTAATAGCTGCTGGGAGAGCTCATTTGCTAGTATAGAGTTTGCTGATCATACTTGTTGTGAATTAATAAAAGTACTTGAATAAAGATAATTAAGAGCTTCAAGTAAAGTGCAGGGTTCTGGCCCTGCACTTCTGATTGGCCGATAATAGCGACATCGGATTGGTCCGTTCAGGAGAATCTGATTGGTTATTAACGAGCCTCTCCCATTGGTTAACGGAGCTAGCACTCCCTGTGTTTTCATTGGTTAAATACTTAAGAGCTTGCCTATGTAAAGGGGGCTGTTGCGGCCATTGAGCTGAGCTGTTACACAATCAAAAACGCCCCAAAACCCCGAAATAAGGCCGATCTCCAGGCTTTTCTAGGCTGGGTAGTATCAATTTTTATAATGTTTTCCTGCCTCACAAAGCAACCATAGCCGAACCCCTACATCGTTTGTTGGACAAAAAAGCAACCTGGGAATGGGGACACAGAGAGGAGCAGGTGTTTTGACATGTGAAAAATTTATTGACTTCTGATGCTGTTTTGATGCAGTATAACGAGACTTTGCCTTTAACGATCACATGTGATGCATCACCATTTGGAGTGGGCGCCATTTTGAGTCACGTTTTGCCAAGCAGTAGTGAAGCCCCTGTTGCCTATTTCTCAAAGACGTTATCAAAAGCAGAACCCAATTACAGTCAAATTGATAAAGAGGCCCTTGCTATTGTGTCTGCTGTTAAGAGATTTCATGAATATGTGTATGGCCGAGCCTTTACTATAGTGACTGACCACAAACCTTTGCTGGGAATAATAGTGGGAGGTAGGCCAACACCTTATATATTATCTCCCAGAATGACTCGCTGGTCAGAATTCTTGGTGGCATATAATTACAAGTTGCAACACCGCCCGGGGAAGGCCATTCCCCACGCCGAAGCATTGAGCCATGCACCACTTCCAGAGACCATTGATGACCCCGCTCCGACAGTTACAACACTGCAGATCGAGACACTTCGAACACCGCCATTAACAGCCTGAGATATCGTGATGGAAACGAAACGCGACCCCATTTTAGCACGAGTCCTCAGTTGGGTCGAGCGCGGATGGCCATTGGACCAGATACCTGATGACTACATCCCATTCAAGAATCGACAAACGGAACTATTTTCCCAGAAGGGCTGCATTATCTGGGGTGATAGAGTCGGTGTCCCAGAGCAGTTACGACGAGCGATACTAAAAACCTTGCATGATGGCCACCCCAGCATCGTGCGCATGAAAGCCCTCGCACGAAGCTACGCGTGGTGGCCGGGTATCGACAAGCAGATCAAGACATGGGTAAAAGCTTGTCACAAATGCCAGGAAGTAAGCAACGCCCCTCCGAAAGCAACCCCAACTGAATGGGAAACACCGAGGGGACCATGGTCCCGTATTCATCTGGACTTTGCGGGACCTACCAAGGGACACACATTTTTATTAACGGTGGATGCCTACTCGAACTGGCTTGAAATCCATGAGATGAGGAATACAACAACCAAATCAGTCATCAGGAAACTAGACAGACTCTTTGCAACACACGGATTACCAGACATTCTAGTATCCGACAACGGGCCCCAATTTACCACACTGTCCTTTGAACAGTACCTGGCGGACCGCGGTATTCGCCATGCATTGACTTAGCTGGCGCTTCCTGCGGCCAACGGAAGGGCCAAGCGCATGGTACAATTCATCAAGAAAACCTTGCATAAAATGGACTATGGCGATGTAGAAGACAAGATTAACCGGATACTCCTTTTGCAGCATATCACTCCGCACAGCGTCACCAATAAAACTCCTGCCAAGTTATTAATGGGGCAGAAGCTCCGCTCCCACCTCGACCGTCTGCACCCATCATATGAACCTGAAAAACCACACGGATCCAGCAGGAAATGCCGTAACTTCCAGGTAGGCGACTTGGTTTTTGCTAGGAACTTCTCGGGTGATCCGTTGTGGGTCGAGGCAACTGTAGTCCAAGTAACCGGCCCCAGATCGTACCACGTGAGATTTCGTGACGATAGAATATGGAAGCACCATATTGATCAGCTGCGTTCAAGGCTACAATCAGGGATCTCCGAGTCCCCTGACTTCCAAACCGAGGGGGGAGGAGATACAGAGGAAGCTGAATTTGAAACGGCAGAAAGCTAAAGCGGAAGTAATGACCGCTCAGAGGCAACATGTGAAGAAGGAATGGGGGTGAGCTCGCCTCGAGGAGATGCCGAGAACATTAGCGGCAACGAAAATTTGAATACAGAACGGGAGGCACCCTCTTCACCAGATAACGTCCTACCCCAACAAAACTGTAGCCAAATACCGGGAGAACAACGTAAATCAAATAGACAATCAAAACAACCTGCCTACCTCAAAGACTACGTGACCGCACCCCTTAAACAAAACCCGGGGGGAAGGGGTGTTGTGAATTAATAAAAGTACTTGAATAAAGATTATTAAGAGCTTGAAGTAAAGTGCAGGGTTCTGGCCCTGCACTTCTGATTGGCCAATAATAGCGACATCGGATTGGTCCATTCAGGAGAATCTAATTGGCTATTAATGAGCCTCTCCCATTGGTTAACGGAGCTAGCGCTCCCTGTGTTTTCATTGGTTAAATACTCAAGAGCTTGCCTATATAAAGGGGGCCGTTACGGCCATTGAGCTGAGCTGTTACACATGTAAATAAAGAGTTTGAAGTTCACTGTTCACCGGCTCGTCTCCTCCTTAGTGCCCATGCACAGAACTTAACAATACTTAATTATACATTTCAGCCCCATGCTGGATGAGTGAGGCTGTTCAGGTGCTAGTTCAGTACCTAGAGGTTGTAAGGGCCTGGATGACGAGAAACCAGTTGTAGCTCAACCCTAACATGACAAAGTGGTTGTAATTTTTGGCCCCTTAAACCCAGGAGAATTGACATTTTTGAATCTGCAGAGGGTAAATTCCCTCATACATATATGGTACACAATTTGGGAGTCCTCATGGTTCCTGCTGAAATAGCAGGTGAGAGTTGTAGCCAAGAGGGTCTTTGCACAAATCTATCTTGTGCATCAATTATGATAACTTCCTAGTCCCATTTCTGGACTAGGAAATCTCAGTCATCCATGTCTTAATCACTTTCTATTTGGATTATTGCTGTGTGCTCTATGTGGCTGCCCTTGAAGTCCATTTAGAATCTTTAGCAGCCTGTCCAGAATATAATAGTACAGATTATTTTGGGTGGCTCATGGTTCACCTAAATAACATCACTGATGTGTGAGCTGCACTAATTTCCAGTTGGTTTCCAAGTGCAATACAAAGTATCACTTATGTAACACAAGACCAAGTAACTTATGGCACCTCCTACCATTGAAGGTAACTGGCCATCCTGTTGCCATCTGATGAGACCTCAGAGGCATACCTTCTCAGTGGCCTTCCCAGTCCCTTGGAGCAACCTTCCACCAGGAATTAAAGGGATCCCTACCCTTTGAGCTTTTGAGAGGGCTTAATCTTCCCCCAGACATTGGCCTAGAATGATGAGATTGACATCTAAGGATGTTTGGTCTGGCACTTGGTGGGAAGGGTATGTTTTAGCTATGCTTTATGGATTGCTGTGAGCATTCTAGAGCCATTGTATGAGATATGTGGAGATATAATGTGTTAATCAACCAGCAACAGCAATTTACTGTATGGAATCTATATAACAGTCTGAGGATTTGATACATTTCCACAATTTCAAATATAAAATAAGGGTACTTTAAATGGGTGAATTAGTTTTAGAAAAAATCACTAGATCTCAAACTATGGGAATTAGACCTGTACATTAATTAACACCAAATTATCCTATTGCTTTCAAGTAGCCTATATATCTGCCTCTGTTTTAATTTGTATATACTTGACCAGAATTTGGTATTTCAGATGAAATACACTATAAGATCTTGCGTAGCTCCAATCACAAGGGTTTCTAAAACTGCTGTGATGCTGCTCTCTTGGTATTGTTCTTTCACACACACTTAAAAGACATTGAAAAAATGAGAAAAGAAGACATAAAAATATTCATGTTCCTTGTATTTATATCACATTATGCATAATAGTTCAAGCAGTGTATATCTGCAAAATTCACAATGGCAGTAGTAATCTTGATGATAAATTGAATAGTATTCAGAAAGTAGAAAGGTTTCTGTTTGCATTTCTCAAGAATGATGCAGAATGGGGGGGAAAAGGCTGGGTGTCATTAAGAATTGCCAAAATCAGTAAAAAAGTTGAATTTAGAATTGTGTCAGATTTCATTTCTTGATGAATTATTTATTCATTATGATAATTTTTCTTTGTGATTTGATTTCTGCCCTTCAGAGAGATGCCAGGTAATATATTTTATTTCATCACTAATGGTTTAGAGTATTTCACAATGTGATTAAATTGAGCACCTATAATTTGAATGTAAAACCAACATTGTTTAAAAATCACATAAAATGGGAAAATGTCATTCTTTCATTTTTATTTCTATAGTAACAGATGACATAGTTCAGAGTAAGCCAAGTCATGATTGTAGATCACCTGTTGCTGTAGAAAGGATATTGAAGAAAGATATGAGCTAGAGTTTCTGTTTCCTCCAGGTGACAGGTGCAGTTTTACTCTGCAAAAGTATTATTATACCTTTCCTCTGATATTGTAGACAGCAAGTCATTAAAGCAGGCTGAGGATAAAGTTCAATAATGCTTTAGGCGGGTAATATTGAAAACGTATTACCTGTTGTTACATGCTATGGAACTTTCCCCGTATTGATTATTTGATTCACTGTGCCTTACCTGCAGGGTTCTGTGAAATACCCATGGAAACATTGTGGTTTAGGTCTTGATATCTGAGGGCCAGGAGGTCTTTACATAAGAAGCTTCACTGGTGTGAAAGAAGCTGAACTAAGGAGCTCATTGAAGAAGAAAAGTTAGCACGTATAATTGAGATAACCAGAAACACCACTGAAAAGTGAATATCGAGCAAGAAATAATGCTGAAGCTGAGCTATAGGGACCCTAGATTCTAGACTCTAAAGCAGTGGTTCTCAAACTTTTTCGGTCCACCGCCCCCTTGGTGCTACAAACTCATCTTTGGTGCAACCCATCCAGGGGGAAATTCAAATTTCTGTGGGCGTGGCCACATTTGAGGGTGTGGCTTGCTGGTCACATGACTGGGTAGGCGTGGCTTGCTGGTCATGTGACTGGGTAGGCGTGGTCAGGTGACTGGCAAACCAAATACAAGTGGTCCTCACTTAATAGCCAGTTGTTTAGCAAGTGTTCTAATTTATGACCAGCTTCCCCAGAGCTACTTGTCCTATTTTTGAAGGGATAGAAAGAAAAAGAAATAAAGGAAGAGGAAGGGAGGGAGGAAAAAGATAATGAGATATCTATTCTAATCCAATCACTTGCTCCAGCAGGGTTAGAAGGGAGTGTGTGTGTGTTTGTGTGTGTGTGTGTGTTCCTTGTAATTTACCAGTACATTTTGGTTTTGTCTTCTTCAAAATTGGCACTGTAATACATTGGGGAAAAGTAATTTTTAGGGTGGAGATCTGGTCCAATGGATCCTGTTTAAAGCCTCAACAAAATGTGAGCGCTTCCTCATAGTCCTGACCATGTTTCATCCACAAAACCTTTAATAGAGACCAAAGAGGTTTCATTGTGCTGTCAAAGATGTTTCAATGTGGAAAAGGGCCTCAGTCTAAACTAGGCCTTATTCAATCTGATGCATCAGGTCTCTCTCTCTTTCTGTCTCTCTCTCTCTCTCCCTCCCTCCCTCCTTCCCCCTCAGACTGGCTTTGCTCTACTTTCCCAATGTGCCTGCAGGACCGGCGCTTCGAACATGGATGGACACACACAGAGAGAGAGAGAGGCAGGCAGACAGGAAGGCAGGCAGGCAGGCAAACAGACAGAACTTTTGGATGGATGGATGGATAGACAGACAGACAGAATGTGACAGCGGCGGCACTTTGGGAAAGTGCTGGCGGCGGCTTTTCCCAACATGCTGCCACATTCGAGCACCAGTTCTGGAGCATTACTACAGTCAATACAGTCCAGGGCTGGAACCTCGAATGCCTGCCTGCCACCTCTTAGCATCCCCAAGGGGGCTGGCAGAGGTGCGCTAAGAGTTGGCAGGGGGGTGTTTGAGGCACTGGCTAGCCCTGCAGGTTCACTCATTAACTAGCATCGCTCCGGAGCCAGCGCCTCCAATGCGGAAGTGGTGGCATGTTATGTGCCACCGCAGCCACATTCGACATGCTACCCCCCTGCTGCCCCTTAACACCCCTTTGCTGCCCCCCTTGGGGATGCTAAGAAGTGGCAGGGGGCATTTGAGGTGCCAGCCCTGCAGGTTTACCCATTGACTGTAGCACCGCTCTGGAGCTGGCACCTCAGTGGGTGAACCTGCAGGGCCGGCTGGCTCCTTGAACATCCCCCCTGCCACCTCTTAGCACCCCTCTGACAGCCCCCTTGGGGACGCTAAGAGGTGGCAGGGGTTGGCACATCGAACGTGGCAGCACATAACGTGCCACTGCTTCCACATTGGAGGCGCCGGCTCTGGCTCTAGAGCGGTGCTAGTCAATGGGTGAAACTGCCTCAAATGCCCCCCTGTTGCCTCTTAGCACTCCCCTGCCGGCCCCCTTGCCTCTTAGCACTCCCCTAAGGCAACCCCCCCAGGGGGAAGTACCTCCCACTTTGGGAACCACTACTCTAGAGGAATTATCCCAGTTTCTAAATGAAGTGTTACATACAAAACATGAAACCGTACTTGGAATAATAGCTAAGGGCTTCCTATGATGTTATTTCCTTTCCTTTTTTGGTCAGAATGAGATCATATCATCTCCAGGAAAGTGGCAAAATTTCATTTAGCTGTCATTGTTTTATGCAGGAAATTAATTTTTGGAACTCATAAGCATAGAAAATATACAATATCTTTTTAATGATTTTTATGGTAATGAACAGTTTATATTGCATGTCATTTGTTGCTGATCACTGTACAAGTGCCCTTACCCATACATTTTTATTTTCTGTAAATGCCTTTATTGGAAACAAAGATGACAGATGAGGCTTACATTATTTTGTAACATGCTTACCATTTTTAAAAAATAAAGAAGAACATGGCTGGTTAACAAGGAACTGTTTGCAGACAGATTGTCATATAAACCACATATAGATTCATTTGGTAGTTTAGAACCTGGTATATTATTGTTTTATCTATAATATAATTTTCCTGTCTAATTAGCTCTAAATATTTATATGATAGTAATCTATCATTTATTGTGTTTGGAAATCTGAATTATTTTATTTAGCAGTATGAATTAAATCTGCTTTAATTTGAGCCTTTCAACTTCTTGCAAAGATTTTATAAAATCATGTCAGTGATGTAATAAAAGAACTACTACTACTACTACTGCTACTACTACTACCACTACTACCACTACCGCTGCCGCTGCTGCTGCTGCTGTCAAAGGAATAGATAAAATACTTTTTTTCTTTTTTATAAATGATGTGGCAGAGTTTGAAACAACCTAAATATGTTTCACTGGTACCTTCTTTAAAATGAAATTAAGCATTTTTAATGCAGTACAAAGAGGCAAATCTATTTAAAAATCTAAGTCATCATGTGTGAATAGAACACTTTCTGAGGAGAAGTGCTGTGGATCATGGGTCAGCTTATATATATTGTCTTTTTTGACCAAGGATATTCTGAGCATTTCTGAATAACTTGTCAAACATTTCAGAATTCTTCTATGCAGTCTTCACTGTTTTTCTTTTTAATTCGACATCTACTATTGACCTAGGCACAGCAGTTGAAAGGTAAGCACAGAGCAATTTGGTTTAATTAAATGCATTTTATTCATACCACTATGATACACCATCTGGTGGTGCATTCTGCCAAGTTAGTCAACCATCACTTTGAAATGAGTACCACCTGTATGTACAATGTAATGGGACAATTGCCACATAGAGTATGTGAAGGATGCCTGACTTCTTCCTGCTTTCTCATGAATTTATAGTATGTTTGTTTCTAATCTAAACAGTTGATACTGTGACTTTTGTCTGTATGCTTTTGGAATTTTCATTAGAAGCAAAAGCAGTTTAATTTCAGAAATAAATAGGCATAAAGGATATAGCATTACCAGCTTGGTGAATTTCGTATATACTAAAACTACATATTTCAGAAGGAAAATTTACTGCTGTAAAACTATTAGTGATCAGTAAAAGCAATGTTTTCAATTATAAATACTTTTGTTTATCTGTCTGTATGTATGAATTAATAAAAGGTATGCTCAAAATCTTATAAGGCATTAGCGAGATTTATTTATTTATTTATTATTTATTTATTTATCTGGCTTACAAGCTATTCTAAATGAATGTTGAGTTCAGCAGTGGGATTCTACCTTAGTCGCTACCGGTTCAGTGGGTGATTGCACATGCATGCACCCCTAACGCACATGCCCCTAACAAGCCAATCAGCTGAGATGCTAAAGAAACAAAAAGCTAGGAGTGACCCTCCCTCCCATGCATGTTTTGGTCTTTTATCCTCTCAGCTGGTTGTTGGAGGCTTTTTTCCCTCCTCTCAGCTGATCGGAGGTGTTTTTTTACTACTAGCTCACCTAAACCAGGCCGAACCATACCACTGCTGGTTAAGTTCCTTATGAAAATTGAGGTCCTTATTGTTCTGTCCCCTCATTAGCATTCTTGAGATCCCCGCGCCTTGATTGGCCAAGGCGCAGGGCACTCTGATTGGTTAGGCGAGCCGCGCCGATTGGCTCGCTAGGAATTTCCCGCGATTGGTCAGTTCGAATCATGGGAGATTCAAAGTGGTGCCATTGGCCGCGGCCACCGCGGCTAAAGGAATAAAAGCCGCAAACTTTTCCTATAGCGCCAGTTCGGTTCCTACATCAATAAAAGAGCTTGATATGAAGTCACCGACTCCTGGCATCATTTCCGAGGATACAACACTGGCGACGAGGATGGGATCCAGATCCTGAACTGAACCACGTGTCTGATGGAAGCCAGACGAATCTTCACGATGGCGAAAATCGCACCCCCCGCACCCTTCAACCCCGCCAGCGAGGACTGGGAATCGTATTCCGACAGATTCCGCATGTTCCTCGAGTGCAGCGACCTGAAGGACGCCACCGGCCCCATGAAGCGAGCCGTCTTCCTGACTCACTGCGGGACCGAGGTATTTAAGATGGCCAAGGCACTTGCCAAACCCGCCGACGCGACCACGATGGACTGGGACGTCCTCGAGCCAATACTTCGGCAGCACTACGCTCCAGAGGTGCCCATCCTAATCCGACGCAACGAGTTCTACCATCGGGACCAACGGTCGGGTGAGAGTTTCAGCGACTTCGTCGCCAAACTACGGCACCTAGGGGGTCTGTGCGAATTCGACAACTTAAATGATGCCCTGCGAGACCGAATCGTGCTCGGCCTGTGGGACCCCGTCCTCAAGAGTTGGCTGATGGCCAAGGGCAACATCAGCCTTGCAGATACCCTCACCGCAGCTGCAGCCGCCGAAGCGACCCGAACGTCCGCCAACCGCATGCGCCGACCGAATGCTGGGGATCGCAGCGGGAACAACTGCCCTGCAAGGTCGGCCGAGGCCCAAACCGAGACGACCACCCACCAGGCCGATTTCCACTTGGCATCGGCCACTTCCGACGAGGAGGAGGAAATTCATCGCCTCCAGGCAGGCCGCGACCCACGGAACCGGCGGGGTCGTAAGTCGAGGACCAACTGTGCCGGTTGCGGAGGCGACCACCCCAGGTCGGAATGCCGGTTTTTCGAGTCAATCTGCTGGCATTGTGACAAGAAGGGACACATTGCCCACGTCTGCCGCCTCAAAAAGAACTGCAGCCCGCCCAGATGGGACCAGAGCGAATGGAGGAGAGAGAGCACACCACCCCGGACCAGAGATCGCCCCTCTGACAACAGATGGGACCGGAACGGATGATCCCTACGAGGCGGTGAGACCCGGCGAAGAGAGGAGACCCATCAGACGGTCACCATCGGCCACACCACAACCAATGATGCCCGGAAGGTCTATGTGGAGGTAGGCATCGAAGGCGAGCCATGCAAAATGGAGGTGGACTCCGGGTCCTACCTCTCCATGATAGCATGGCAAGAAATAAAGCGCTTGGTGCCTACCATCCAAAGGAAAGGCCTAGACAGCCAGAGACTAATCGTAAAAGACTACCAGGGAAACCGCATCCCGGTAGTCGGAACTGGACAGTTCAACGTAACATACAAAGGGCGCACCGAAAGGCTTCCCCTGACAATCGTCGATCGTGACCGCCCAAGCCTACTGGGACTGCAATGGTTCGCCCCACTCGGCATCGCAGTCACGGGAATCGACCACGTCACCAACGACAGCTGGGAGCAACAACTAGCCCGGGAATTCCAAGAGGTCTTCGACGGAGACCTAGGCAAATACCGAGGGCCCCTTATATCATTCAGCCTAGACCTAAACGTCCCCCCAAAACGCCTGAAACCAAGGCGGGTGCCATTCGCACTTAAACCCAAGATAGACGAGCAAATTGACAAGCTCGTCAAGCAAGGGGTCCTACAACCAATAGACCACGCCCGGTGGGAGACCCCCATAGTCATCCCGATCAAGCCCGATGGGTCGGTGAGGATCTGTGGGGACTATAAGGCCACCCTAAATGGCGCGTTGCAACGAAGCGCCTACCCCGTCCCAGTAGTGCAACACCTACTGCATTCACTGGGAGGGGGCACGGTTTTCGCCAAACTCGACCTTGCCCAGGCATACTAATAGTTGCCAGTCGACGAGGAAATGGCAGAAGCGCAAACCATAGTCACCCACCGGGGAGCATTTAAATACAACCGGCTCCAATTCGGAGTCAGCGTGGCACTGGGAATATTCCAAAGCCTAGTGGAAAGACTATTAGAGGGCATCAAGGGGGTGGTACCTTACTTCGACGACGTCTTAGTGTCGGCAACCAACCAAGCCAAACTAGAGGGTCGCCTAAGGGAGGTCCTAACCAAATTCAAAGAGACCGGGCTCAAGGTAAAGAGGGAGAAATGCCAATTATACACGGAACAGGTCGAATTCCTAGGATACCTCCTAGACCATCACGGCATTCACCCCACAAACCAAAAAATCAAGGCCATCAAAGAAGCCCCCACACCCAAGTTGAAGACGGAACTACAGGCATTCCTGGGGCTACTGAACTTTTACAATGTTTTCCTGCCCCAAAAGGTGATGGTGGCGGAGCCTTTGCATAGGCTCCTGGACAAGGCGGCGACCTGGACTTGGGGGAAATGTGAGCAAGCCGCCTTCCAGAGAACAAAGGACCTCCTCACTTCGGACGCCGTCCTTATACAGTACAACGAGACCCTACCTCTGGCCTTCACATGCGACGCATCACCCTTCGGCGTCAGCGCTGTCCTCAGCCATAACCTCCCCGACAGAAAAGAAGCACGCATCGCGTTCTTTTCAAGGACCCTCACCAAACCGGAGCGGAACTACAGCCAGCTGGACAAAGAGGCCCTGGCTATCGTTGCCGCAGTAAAAAGATTCCATGAGTATCTCTACGGCCGGACATTCACCATCATAACCAACCACAAGCCGCTGCTGGGAATCCTTGCAGGGAACCGAGCCACCCCGAACATTCTGTCTCCCCGAATGGCAAGGTGGTCTGAGTTCCTGGTGGCCTACAACTACGGACTCATACACAGACTGGGTAAGACGATCTCCCATGCAGATGCCTTAAGCCGCTCGCCGCTACCGGAACCTGATACCGACCCAGCACCCACAACGACCACCCTCAGTATAGAGACTCTACCCAACCTACCCATAACCACGTCAGACATTGCCCGAGAGACTAATAAAGACAAACGTCTGGCGCGGGTGTTGCATTGGGTAGAGAAAGGGTGGCCGGAAAGGGACAACGACGAATCCGTCAAAACATTCCAAAACCGCCAAACGGAACTCTCGTTATTAAAAGGGTGCATACTATGGGGGGATAGGGTGGTCATTTCAGAAAAACTACAAGGGAAGGTTCTGGAACTATTACATGAGGGGCACCCTGGCATCGTTAGGACTAAAGCCCTGGCCAGAAGTTACGCTTGGTGGCCAGGGATGGACAAACAGATTGAGACATGGGTAGCAAGGTGCCAATGATGCCAGGAAACTAGGCCAAGCCCACCCACAGCACCCGTCCTAGAGTGAGAAACCCCAAGGGGACCTTGGTCTAGGATCCACATAGACTTCGCCGGGCCCACAAAAGGACACACCTTCCTAATAACAGTAGATGCTTACTCCAACTGGCTGGAGGTAAGCAACATGAGAACAACAACCACGGAGGCCATGATCAAGGAACTTGGCAAAGTTTTTGCAATGCACGGCCTCCCAGAAGTTGTCGTTTCCAACAACGGGCCCCAATTCACCTCGCTAGAATTCGAAAAATTCCTCGCGGAAACGGGCATCCGACACGTGCTGAAAGCACCGGCGCATCCGGCGGCGAACGGTAGGGCGGAACGGATGGTGCAATTCACTAAGAAAACCATCCGGAAAATAGACCACGGGGAGATCCAGGATAAAATAAATAAATTACTCTTCACCCAACACATAACCCCAAATACCACAACGAATAAGAGCCCAGCCGAACTGTTAATGGGGAGGAAATTAAGGTCCCCACTTGACAGATTACACCCCACGTATAACCCAGAGAAGCCCCCAGACTCAACCAGCAAACACCGAACCTTCGCACCAGGCGACCCCGTGTACGCAAAGAACCTGACGGGAGACCCGTTATGGGTACCGGCCGTCATCACACAAATAACAGGCCCACACTCGTACCGTCTACAAACAACAGACGGACGAGCATGGAAACGCCACATCGACCAATTAAGATCGAGGGCAACCACCCAAGAGACCACCGACGCACAAGCAGGCAAAACCAACCCCCACAACACAAACCAAGGGGGAAGGGAATACCCAGGGGACCAAAACCAAAGAAGAATAAACCAACCATACTTACCGGAAAGCAGCCAGCACGACCCCTCGCCAGGAAGAGACAGCCAGGCCAGCTCGACCGACCCGGGGAGACTGAGCGGGAGCGGCGAAACCCGCAGCTCAACCAACCCGGGAAGCCCAGGAGGGAGCTACGGAGAGCGGCCCGGCCCGACCGACCAGCCGGTTCCTACGACGGCATCTGGAGAAGCAGAGACCCCGACCGAACCGGCTGGGATCCAACCTACGACTGAGATGCGCAGGTCCAGTAGGCTAAGACGGAGCCCCGCCTACCTACGGGACTACGCAACGTAAGGACTAAACCAAGAGGGGAGGGGTGTTCTGTCTCCTCATTAGCATTCTTGAGATCCCCGCGCCTTGATTGGCCAAGGCGCGGCGCACTCTGATTGGTTAGGCGAACCGCGCCGATTGGCTTGCTAGGAATCTCCTGCGATTGGTCGGTTCGAATCGCGGGAGATTCAAAGCGGTGCTATTGGCCGCGGCCGCCGCAGCTAAAGGAATAAAAGCCGCAAACTTTTCTTATAGCGCCAGTTCGGTTCCTACATCAATAAAAGAGCTTGATACGAAGTCACCGACTCCTGGCATCATTTCCGAGGATACAACACTTATTTCTTACTATTTCTAAGATTAAGAGTATATAAATAATTTTGGAACTGTTTCTTGGAGCACTGGTAGGTGTTTACAACAGGTCATAGACCCTCTTAATACAGTATGATTGCAAATACATATGTAGCAAATATTTCAGTCCCTGCAAGCTAAAATGGATTCAATCAAGTATTCAGGGATCCAAGATTCAAATGAGTAAAATTTGGATCTGGTCTTAATGATATTCAGGACTCTAAATTTCATACTATTTTAATAAACAGTTTTTCAGATCATATAAATTTTACAACTCAGGAAACTGATATTCATAATATGTTATGTACAGTTGTTCATCAAATTTCTAAATAACTACCATGTTACCTTGTGAATTTATTTCTCATTTTCATGCATTCAGAAAAGTTTAATTTTTTGATTGCCATAAAAATATGCAATGGTTCTTTGGATTCTACTTAGGACAATTTGTTGAATTAATTTTGGAAAATTTTGAGGTTAATAAATTAGGCTATGTGAATGTCAATTCACATTCAGGTTACAAAATGGATGCCATCTGCAAGTTTTGGGCTTTAAAAGTATTTGAAAATGTACATGTATGTTTAAATATAAATGGTGCAAAGGAATAGTGATATAATTGTGTTCAAGATAGGAGTAGAGGGTGTGGGGTTTAAACTCTCCCCAAAATAATAATTAAAAAATAAATGCATTACTTTAGAATTGTCTGTCTTTTTCTCCTACCATTATTCAGTAAAAAGACATTTCTTTATGTTTCACATTAGTTAATGTACATAAAGTTAAATATGTAGCTCTTTTGTCAGGTTGGATATATTTTTGTATGTTGTCAGTTAGTAAGATTCACAACACATTTTATAAAATAAAATACAGAAGATGTCTAAGCATCTCTTACATTTAAGAAAGAATTAAGAAATGAAACCTTTAGATAAGATTTCATTACAGCAATAAGCTTTGGTTGAATATTTTTTGATCTTATTAGAAACGACACTTTGAGAGGATTGAAGTGCATATTGTGCCTTCATTTGATCTCTTCCTGTAGCTGAAAATGTCTGCAAAAACTGCATTTGGCAGTCATAAACCAGCATTTGGCTATCAAAGTCTTAATTTTGGTAGAAGAAAAGGGAAGGGGAAGCAGAAAAGGAAGGGGAAGGGAGCCAGTTTGTGGCTTTATTTTGAGTGATGTGTGTGTGTATGGGTTGTATGAGGGTGGCAAATAAAAGTTATCTAAGATATCAAATTCCTAATCACAAAAATATTATTTTAAGAAAGTGATTCATTTTGTTATTGTTTTATCCTAAATTTATGGTTATATAGCAATAGTGCATAATATCAGGTTATTGTGATCAGTCAAAGAACTATTAACTGATACATATAGTATGTGATTAATAATACTAAGCCTTTGTAATTATTGAGAAACCTCAGTGAGAGATTATTAACAATCTGTAGCATAATTCAGACTAACAGCACTAAATGCAGAAACAGGAACACAGACAGACAGAAATTGTAATGAATACTTTGAGGGGGTACAATATCATGGCCCTTTTGAACAAGCTAGTATATTTTTGACATGTATTGGATTTTGATAAAGTTTGGAATGTTTTGAAGAGTGATGAATCCTTTCATTTTCATATTATATATTAAGTTTCACTCAATTAAAAAATAGTTGAGAAATTTTAATCTGTGAAAATTCTATTTCCCTACTATCTAATCGTTCTCTTGTTTTTTTCTCCATAACTTAATGACCTTCTGATATGATTGTCTACACTGTCACCTTACTCAGAGGAGGGATTCTACTGGTTCGGACCAGTTTGGGTGAAGAATGTGCTCACCGAACCGGTTGTTATACCAGTTGAATTGCACCACTGACCTTACTCACTGCTATGATATTTGAGATGCAAAACTCTGGATTTAACTATATTGACTGCCATCTATAAATCATTGGACTTTCCTTACATTAGCATATACCTGTAGAATTTAAGAGGTAAGTGGCAAAAAACTGAACAAACAAAAGAAAAAAAAATAGAATGTTTATGTGCCTATGAAATGTTTAAAGATGTGAGGAGCCCACTTTAACTACATAGCCAAAAAGGCATTAAGAGTTGTTAACCTAATCCTGTGTAGCTTCTTCTCTGGTAATATCACACTACTAACTAGAGCATACAAAACATTTGCTAGACTAATACTTGAATACAGCTCATCAGTCTGGAACCCGCATTGTGTATCTGATATTAATACAGTTGAGAAAGTCCAGAAATATTTCACAAGAAGAGTTCTCCACTCATCTACTCATTGCAGAATACCTGATGCCACCAGACTTGAAATTCTAGACCTAGAAAACCTAGAACTCCGCCACCTTCAGTCCGATCTAAGTATTGTACATAAAATTATATATTGCAATGTCCTACCTGTCAATGAATACTTCAGCTTCAACCATAACAATACAAGACCACACAATAGATACAAACCATCTCAAGGTAAACCGCACCAAACTTGATTGCAGGAAATACGACTTCAGCAACAGAGTGGTCAATGTCTGGAATACTCTACCTGACTCTGTAGTTTCTTCCCCAAACCCCAAAAACTTTAACCTTAGACTGTCTACTATTGACCTCAATCCTTTCCTAAGAGATCTGTAGCGGGTGTGCATAAATGCACCAATGTGCCTACCGTCCCTGTCCTTTTTTTTTATATGTATCCATTTCATATATTCATAACTATGTTTATACTTATACCTGTTATCTTATAATTGCTTGTCAAAATAAAATAAATAAATAAAAATAAATGAAGATGGTCAGAACGTATGTAATGAATGTTTGTTATATCATAAATTAATAAAATTATTATAAACATTAAAAAAGAATGTATGTAATGGAGTTGAAAATAAATGGTGATAGTCTTTGTAGATACATAAGTCTTGGTAGATACATAAGAAAGTAGATTTCATAGATCAGTAACAGTTATGCATAAATATGGTTCAAAGAATATAATGTAAGAATCAACTTTTTAAGAGAAATAGTGCAAAATAGAATAGTGTAACAGTGCAAAATAATGCAGAAATAGTGCAAAATAGTATAGAATAATAAATGAAATATTTAGGAGAATATATTAGAGGAAATATATTTCCTCTAATATATAATCAGATATAATAATAAAGGAAATAAGAGTGTATTAATTTTTAAATGTCTGTCATGGATGAAGGATAGAAAAATTGAGGACTTATATGTCAATATGCATTAAAAAGGATTCTATTTTTACTACTTTCCAATACTTTCATACATCTAACTTAAGTTTTTTTTATTCTTTAAATTATGGCTACACCAAATTATTGGAAATAATAGTTAAAATATTGGCTTTCAAAGACATAGCCTTAGTCAGAGGCAAACTAAAATATGATAAAAAAAAAACTTTAGTATTTATTTTATAGTGGCATAACCATATCAGAGAAGATGAAATTGATGAAAAATATATCTGTACCTTAAAACATGCATATATAATGTAAAACTAATTTATTTCTGTTCTAGAAAATAGGATAAATATTTTGGGGATAGCAATTAAAGGAATCTAAATGAATACATTTTCTTTCTTATATAATATTATAATTTATTTGTAGCATAGGGTATTATAGGATGAATGGTGCAGTGGCTAGAGAAACTCTATAATACCAGGCATGTATTAATCAGGAGTTGTGAATTCGATCCTAGAAGTGGTGGGATTCAATTTTTTTTACAATGGAAATTTGAAATACAAAGCTAAGCATGTTTGTGCAAAATAAACCATTTAAAGAAGAATAAAAGAATTATATATAACTAAGTATATTAGCTCTTTGTTACAAACATTATTTCTTTCTTTTTTTATTTATTTATTTCTATACCCACCCATTTCAATCAATGACTCTGGACAGTTGATAATACAAGCCACCTTTTCATCTTATTGTACCTTTACAATAAGTATGAAACTACAGTATGTATCACACAAAGAGGTGCAAAGGATTTTGATACACTATCGGCTTTGAGAAAATTCACTCAAGACTGAAATATATTGAACCAGAAATATGACAATGGGACACAGTTTGCAAATCAGCAATACGTATTCAATAAATGTAATTATTGTTGTAACAGAATCAATGATCAATAATTAACAACAGTAACCAATATAATAAGTTTAATATAATAATATTGTAAAAAAACTTATATTAAGACAACTCCAAAGTTGGATGGTGCAAGTCCTTATAATTTTGCCCACTGTTAAATACAGATCTGATTATACACACTTTGCAGGGCTATAACATTAGGTGATATGTGGGAGAGAAACAGTTAGCAGAAAATAAGATCCAACCTCTATGATTTGTTTCATTCAGTAATAAATCATCTTCCAGAAAAGTTGAGCTTTATAACAATACTGAGAGCTGCCGTGTTTTCTTTTGGGCTCCAAAATAAGCACAAGGATTTATTTCCATGGGATGTCTTATTTGTTTTGAGTGCTGGCACTGTGAGGCAGGTCGGGTGAGGCTGTCCAGGCTTATCTCAGGGCTCCCACAACCAGGCCATCCAGATCTCAAAACCTGCCTCACCTCATAGCAGCAGCTCCAACAGCCCTGTCCAGAAAGACTCCACGTGGCTGCTGGCTCACTTCTTCCAGTGCTGGTGCAGCACCTGAGCAGGAGGCTGAGGAATGACCATTACGTGAGGCAGGAGCTGAAACTATCCCATATACCCCAGAGTCCCCATGTCTCGACACCTGCCTCACCTTGTGACTGCAGCACTGGTGCATCAGTCAGCCTCCTTTTCTGTTGCTGCCATGAGCAAACATAAGAAGTAGGCCTATAGCCAAATGGGGTTTTATGGATGGGACTCCATCCCCCTGCTTCACCTTGTGGCTGTGGCACCAGTGCATCATTCAGCCTCTTGCTCTGGTATCACATCAGTGCTGGAAGAAGATTTGGCCCAGTGGCCCCGTGAGCTTGTGTTGCACATGGCTGTGAGTGCTGGTGCCACAAGGCATTGTTGAAGTATGGCCTGAGGTAAGCCAGTGTGTTTGCTGAGCAAGTGTACACCCACCTCTTGGGTGCACACAATGAAACCATGCTAGGTCTTATTTTCAGGATGGGTCTTATTTTTGAAGAAACATGGTGGTTTAATGGTTAAGGCATTGGGCTAGAAACAAGGAGACTGTGAGTTCTAATCCCACAAAGTCTATTGGTGACCTATTTTCAACCCTAGGTAACAGCAAACCACTTTTAAAAAACCTTTCCAAGACAACACAGATTTGTCAAGGCCAAGAATTGTTGCTATTATAAAGGAAAAAAAATAGTTTAACAAATAAAATTAGAAGTTTCTCCAAATATCTAAAGACTATGGTAGAAACATCTCCTGTCCCCACTGTTTTATTTACTAACTAAAGTTTATTTACTTTTAAATAAAAACCATTATTTACTAACAAAAGTTACTTATAAGAACATTTCTTGGGATTAATTCCTGGCAGTTGAAGAAGGTTAGAGTTGAATAGATAGATGAACAAAAAATGTTGCCATTGGAGATTTTCCTTACTCTGATTCAGTGAAGGCAGCTGAAAGATATTCCTTCCTACCCCACTCAGCCAAGCCCCTTCTGTAAAACCCCATTCCTTAGAACAATGAACCTGCATTTATTCATGTAATTGACAATAACAAATTCCATATTAATATATTCTTTGCTGAAGGTCAGGCATTCTTCCCAAGCCTTTTACAAATAAAAATCACTGTCAAGTTCAGAAGCCCTAAAAAATAGTAACAAATTGTTGAGAAGGCCCTGAAAATATAAACTAATCTGGTTGTTTTTTTTCACAGTGAACCTTCTTTTTCTATTTAAACTTACATTTTTCCTGTAATTGCATTCTACTTTCTCTGTAATTTGGAATCCGATGACTGCCACTCAATAAACCATTTTCTTTTCTTTTCAGGGTTGAACTCCATTCTTCTTTCTTCCCTGACACCACCAAATAGGAAAGAAATTATCTGACCTGATTATTGCAATTTCAGCAGCTTTGAGAAGAAGAATTAGTAGCTTTGAGAATAAGAATTATCTATTTTGACAATCAGCACTGGAATAATATGCCAGCAGAAAAACGTATTTTACTAATTTTCTCTAAATGTTATATTAATATTCATAATAAATTTAATATTTGCCTTCTCATTGTTACAAATCAATTGTTTAAATTGTTTCCCCATGCTTTGTATAATAGCAAATAAATGCCCCTTTTATTTTGTATTCTTTTCGCTATTATTTTTGAGAAGCCCATGCTTCTGCACATGCTTCCTCCATTTGCCAGCAAATATTCATAATTTATTCTGGACTACAAGTTTCATGCCAACATTCTTAAATATGATCATGATTAAAGCTTTAGGAAGACAGCTACATAACATTTTTCAGCTTTTAAATGTATTATGGAAGAAAGCAAAGAAAAGGTGCCTCAGGAGTTGTACAATCTTTGTGCATGCTGGCTGTAATTTCACTTTCACTATAAAAATAACACAGGTAGTCCTTGACTGATGACCACAGTTGAGCATAAAATGTATGCTGCTAAGCAAGACACTTGTTAGATGATGTTTGCCCCATTCTATAAACATTCTTGCCAAAGTGAATCACTGCAGTTGTTAAGTTAGTAACATGGTTATTAAGTGAATCTGGTTTCCACATTGACTTTGCTTGCCAGAAGGCATGAAAGGTGATCACATGATTCTGGGACACTGCAATCATCATGACTATGAGTCCATTATCAACTGCCTGAAATTTAATCATGTGACCATGGAGATGCTGCAACAGTTGTAAGTGCGAAAAATTGTCATAAGCCACTTTTTCAGTGATGCTGTAATTTTGAATGGTCACTAAATGAACTATTGTAAGTCAAGGACTACCTGTAACTAAACTGGGCTCCACAAAAGTGACCTGCATGTCTGTGCATGTCCATAGATGTAAGGAAAAGGAGAAATAATGGGTTGTGGCTCACCAGTGGCCAGTGGAGCTGGCAGCAGATTCAGACAATGAGGGGGTTGGGGAGGAACATGTGCCAGTTCTGGAGTCGGGGGAAGGCTCTGATGAGTGCTCTGCATTGGAGGCAGAGATGGGACTAAGGCATCTGACAGTTATTAGCTGCCTTTGGAGTCAGACATCAGTGAGGCAGAAGGACAACTGGAGCCTGTTCCCAGTGTGTGCATGCGTAGAGCTGCCAAGAGAAGGGAACAGCAAAAGAACAAGAGTTGACTCAGGAGTAAAGCCACAGTGGATGGTGAATGGCCCCTCCCATAGGGAATAAAAGAGGAGCAAAAGGGGAGTGGGGGTTTGCAGGAGACAATTAGTTCCTCTGAAGATCTGTTCCTACATTCTTGCCTATTATTGTCTGCTTCAGTGAAGCCTCTGAAAGATATTAGCCTAGCACCTCTCCAAGTCTGATAAAGATCTGTAATTGAAAAATATATTGAAAGACTGTTGGATTTTTCTGGAGAGGAATTCACTGTAAACTAAATAAAAGGGGTTTATCAGAATGAGGAGGAAGCCTAGGTCAGAAGAGAAAAAAGAATTTAAGTTCACATTCACAAAGCCACTCTTATTTTTTAAATTATTTTTCTTGATTCAAAAACTGCTTCTTTCCATTAAAATAGTCACATCATCATCGTCATTATTTAAACTTTAGTGAGATTAACAGCCTTTAGGGCTGGTAGCTGAACAGCTTGAGTCCTAACCAAGGATCTAGGAACTATTAAAGTAATGTCGGAGGATATAAGCTGTTCCAAGTAGAGTGGTGAATGAGGGTATTCAAGTCTGATAAATTCAGAATTTCCAAATCGCGAGATAGCCCTTTAGGTATTGCTCCAAGGGCTCCAATTACAATGGGGATAACACACTATTTCTTTTTCCAAAGTTGCTCAACTTCAATTTGTAAATCCCGATACTTTGTGATTTTTTTTTTTGGAGGGGGGTGCGTGTCTGCAACTCGTGTATCACCAGGTATTGCAATGTCAATGAACAAAACCAAATATCAATATCATCATCATCATCATCATGACAACATCAGCGTGAAACATTTAGCTTTGCCTTCAGCTACTGTCCATAATCACCAGTTGAGTTCTTCTTCAAACTGTCTGTTTAGACTTAATATTTACTGATGAAGTGAATTCAAAAGAAAATGTAAATGCTGTTTTTCAAGTGTAACATTACATTTACATTTTCAACTGTAGCTTCTTCCACAAGCATTTCCCAAGGGGATTAGCAAAGGTTTCAGCTTCAGGAATGCAAGATTTTTCTTTTAGCAAAGTGACATGCATATGAGAAATTGTTTACATCATTTTTAATAAATGTAATATTCATGTTGCTAAATAACAAATACCCCCTTGATCTCCATCACACAAGAAAAATTATAAACAGTAATGATCTGGAATTTACAAAAAAGGTTGTGGGTTTTTTTTGTTACCAGTTATTTTAGTCACTGTATGCATACATATCCACTGTGTGAGAAGATCATAGTATATATAACAATAGGTATAGCTAAGAAGATTACCATCTATAAAGCTCAATTGCAAATTATAGGCAAATTATATTTCCAGTTTCAATCCAATCAGAAATCCATTTTACCAATGAAGAAACGGTAGTGAATCAATCAGCACCTGAACAAGAATCAAGAAACAGTGCAATTTTGGGTGTAGATACATAACACAGTGAAGCTTGGTTACAGGAAGTGGATAAGAATAAAAAGGCAGTTGAAATGAAAGAACACGTAATAACAGCAGAAATGGTGGAGAAAAGGATAAGGAAGATCAGGAAATGGCCAGCACCAGGTGAAAATGAACTCATAGATTTTGGTTGAAACATCTGACTGGTTTACACCCCCTCATTGCCAAGTAGTTTAACAACATACTAAAAGGGGGTGAAATTGAAGAATAGCTAACATCTAATAAAACCTACAAATTACAAACTGGTGTGGTAGCTTGATGCAGCCATTGTTAAGTCTGGAGCATGGATGCGAATAATGGAGACGAGCCGGTAGAAACAGTGAACTTCAAACTCTTTATTTACATGGTGTGACAGCTCAAACTGGATGGCTGCTATAGCCTTCCTTATATAGGCAACTTATTAACTATTCAACCAATAGCAGTCTGGGAGCGCTAGCTCCATTAACCAATGAGAATGGCCTGTTAATGGCCAATCAGATGCTCCTGAACGGACCAATCTGATCTTGCCATTCACAGCCAATCAGAAGTGCAGGGCCAGAACCCTGCACTTGACTTCAAGCTCAAGATAACTTTATTTAATATTATTCATTCACAACACCCCTTTCCCCCGGCTTCTGCTTACGGGGTGTGGTCACATAGTCCTTCAGGTAGGACAGTTGTTTTATCAGTCTTTTTGATTTTCACAGAGTGCCTGGCAACTGGCTGCACTTTTGCTGAGGTAGATCGTTGTTTAACAACAGGGGTGCCTCTGGTTCAGAGTTCGCGTTTCCGTCATCACCAATATCTTCGGCGACTCCCTGAGGTGAACTTACCCCCATCCCTGGTTCCTGTTCCTGCATTTCAGTTCCATGATCAATCCCTTCGAAAAGATTTTCCTCTAGTTGAAATTCGTCTTCCTCTGTATCTCCCCCCCCCTCAGTTTGATCATAAGGGAGTTCAGAATTGTGTGACTGCAGCCATGATCGTAGTTGATCTATGTGGCGCTTCCAAAGTCTATCGTCAGGGCACTGTACAAGGTATGATCTTGGGCCGGTTACGTGGATTACGGTCGCTTCTACCCACAGCGGATCGCCCAATAAGTTTTTAGCGAATACTAAATTGCCTACCTGGAAGGTACAGCATCGGCCGCTGGATCCAAGTGGTTTTTCCGGTTCATAGGCTGGGTGTAACCGGTGGAGGTGGGAGCGGAGCTTTCGTCCCATTAGCAGCTTGGCAGGAGTTTTGTTGGTGACGCTGTGAGGTGTGATGTGCTGTAGAAAAAGGATTCAGTTGATTTTCTCGTCAATGTTGTCGTAGTCTATTTTTTGTAGCGTTCTCTTGACAAATTGTACCATGTGCTCAGCCCTACCATTGGCCGCAGGGTGCACAGGTGAAGTGAGCGCATGTCGGATACCGTGGTCAGCTAGGTACTGTTCAAAAGACAGCGCGGTAAATTGGGGCCCGTTGTCGGATACCAGAACGTCTGGTAATCCGTGGGTTGCAAACAGTCCTTCCAGTCTTTTGATGACCACTTCGGTGGTCGTGTTCCTCATTCGGTGAATCTCGAGCCAATTCGAATAGGCGTCGACGGTTAACAAGAATGTGTGGCCTTTGGTCAGCCCAGCAAAATCCAGATGGATGTGGGACCAGGGTCCCCACGGCATCTCCCATTCAGTTGAGGTTGCCTTTGGTGGAGCATTGCTTACTTCTTGGTATCTCTGGCAAGTTTTAACCCACTATTTGATTTGTCTGTCTATACCTGGCCACCACGCATAGCTACGTGCGAAGCCTTTCATGCGCACGATGCCAGGGTGGCCATCGTACAAGGTTCTTAGCAGTGCCTGTTGGAGTCGTTCTGGGATAACGACTCTATCACCCCAGATGATACAGCCCTTTTGCGAGAACAACTCTGTTTGATGACTTTTGAATGGTGCAAAATCGTCTGGTACTTGGTCCAATGGCCATCCGCGTTCCACCCATGTGAGGACTCGTGCTAAGATGGGGTCGCGTTTTGTTTCTCTCACGATGTCACGGGCAGTTAATGGCGGCGTATGGAGTGTCTCGATCTGCAACGTTGTCATCATTGGTGCAGGATCATTGATGGTTTCTGGGAGCGGTGCACGGCTCAACGCGTCGGCGTGGGGAATGGCTTTACCGGGGCGATATTGTAGCTGATAATTGTAGGGAGCCAAGAATTCTGACCAGCGGGTCATCCTGGGAGAAAGTATGTAGGGAGTTGGCTTATCCCCAGCGATTATCCCCAGCAACGGTTTGTGATCAGTTAGTATAGTAAAAGCCCGATCGTACACGTACTCATGGAATCTTTTAACAGCCGATACAATTGCCAGGGCTTCTTTATCGATCTGGCTATAATTTCGCTCAGTTCTCGAGAGCGTTTTTGAAAAGTAAGCAACAGGGGCTTCGCTACCGTTTGGCAATACATGGCTCAAAATGGCGCCCAGTCCAAAAGGCGATGCATCACATGTGATATTCAACGGGAAAGTCTCATTGTACTGCATTAGCACAGCATCAGAAGTCAGTAGTTTTTTTACATTACGGAATGCCTGCTCTTCTTTCTGACCCCATACCCAAATTGCTTTTTTATCTAGTAGGCGATGTAAAGGTTCAGTGACAGTCACCTTGTGAGGCAAGAATACGTTATAGAAATAGATGAGGCCTAAGAACGCCTGTAGGTCGGCCTTGTTCCGGGGTCTGGCAGCATTTTTTATTGCTCTCAATTTGCTATCGGTAGGGTGAATACCCTGACTGTCAATCAAGTACCCTAAAAATTCAACATGATCTGAACACAGCTTGCACTTATTTTTCTTCACTTTCCGGCCTGCTTCTTGGAATTTTTGTAAAACTAGTCTTAAACGATCCCGTAAAATTTTTGGAGTGGGGGCAGCAATGAGCACATCATCAAAGTAGGGGACAACACCTTTGATCCTCTACAATAGTCTCTCCATTAGGCTCTGAAAGATCCCCGGGGCTACACTGACTCCGAATTGGAGCTGCGTACACTTAAAGGCACCTCGGTGTATTACGATAGTCTGTGCATGTGCCCTTTTTTTTGTCAACCGGCAGTTGCTGATCAGCCTGAGCTAAGTCTAGTTTAATGAAGACTTTTCTGCCCCCCAGGGAATGGAGGAGGTGTTGCACCACCGGCACCGGATATGGATTTTGTTGCAGGGCGTGGTTTAGGGTGGCTCGATAGTCCCCACAAATTTTAATGGAGCCGTCCGGCTTAATTGGTGTCATGATTGGGGTTTCCCATGGGGAGTGGTCGGTTGGCTTTAAAACTCCCTGGGCTATCAACTTATCAAGCTGTTCATCGATTTTCGGCTTTAGTGCGAACGGAACTCGACGAGGCTTAAGGCGGATGGGAGATATCTTTGGATTAAGGCTAAAGGATATCGGGGTCCCCTTGTACTCGCCTAGCTTTTCCGCGAGATGTCCCTGAATTCATGGGCAAGGTCCTCCTCCCAGTTACTGCCGCCGATTCGGTTAATGCCTGCTACTTCAATGCCGAGTGGTACGAACCATTGCAGGCCTAACAGGCTAGGCCGGTCCTTGTCGATCACCGTCAGGGGTAAGTATGCTGTGCGGTTCTTGAACACGACCTGGACTCGACTGGATCCTACGACTGGAATCGGTTCCCCTGGTAGTCCTTTAACACGAGCCGTTGGAATTGAAGGTCTTGGCACCGGATAGTGGGGATGAGTTGCTTGAGGGTCTTCCAGGAGACCATTGAAAGAGACGATCCTGAGTCAACTTCCATTTGGCAAGGCTGATTTTTGATGTCCACTTTAACTCGAATTTTCTTGGCATCCAGTGAAGAGGCGTGGCCGATAGTGAGTGTTTGGTGAGTCTCTTCCCATCTCGTTAGGCGATTCACGGGTCGGTTTCTGTAGGAGTGGTTTGCTGGTTCTCGCCTTACAGGACGATTTCCTGTCGATTGGCGGAGATTGGTACCCTTCGAGGTCTGGCTGGGTCTGAGGAGACTTCTGCAGACCCATCTGATGTGGCTTTGTTTCCTGCACTCATGGCAGAATTTGTAATCGGAACGGTAATGGTTGGCCCCGCAGCCAGCGCACGGTTGCTGGGATTTTGGTTAACGGTCCCAGACGGACCGCAAGCGATAGACCTCTTCTTCGTCGCTGTCTGACGATGAAGAGAGGTCTTCATGGTGGGCCGTTGAAAGCTGTCCTTCTGACTTAGGTGAAACTTCGCTGGCTGGTTGGTGTGCTGGAGCGCGATTCCGGCATAATTGTGCAGCCGACTTCTTGGTCGCCTCCGCTGCCATAGCCTCAGCGATGGCATCGGCAAGGCTAATGTCGCCCTTAGCCATTATTTTGCTCTGTACATTTAGAGCATCTAACCCGAGAACTACTTGGTCTCTCAAGGTCTCCTCTAGGTCGGCGAAATCGTAAAGGCCTCCCAAGTTCCGGAGGTCTGCAACGAAATCAGCAACACTTTCTCCTTTCCGCTGGTTTCTTTGATAGAACTCGTGTTGTCTTATGAGCATTGGAACGGTCGGTGCATAGTGGGCCCTTAGTAGTGGTTTGAGGACATCCCAGTCCATGGCCTTCACTTCAGCCGGTTTCGCTAATGACTTAGCCATTTTGAATACCGTCGGCCCAAAGTGCGTTAGGAATACCGCCCGTTTCTTCTCGGTTTTGGCATCCTTCAGATTATTCATTTCCAAAAACATTTGGAAACAGTCCATGTAGGATTCCCAGTCCTCTTGAGCTGGGTCAAACAGAGCGGGTGGTATTACGCCACCGGATATGGTTCCGCCATTGTGCGTTTTAGCTACATGCTTGGTTGTCTTTGTCGTTGTTTTAGTTGGCTCTGATGTCATCCAATCCCACCTTCGTCGCCAGAGTTAAGTCTGGAGCATGGGTGCGAATAACGGAGACGAGCTGGTAGAAACAGTGAACTTCAAACTCTTTATTTACATGGTGTGACAGCTCAAACAGGATGGCTGCTATAGCCTTCCTTATATAGGCAATTTATTAACTATTCAACCAATAGTAGTCCGGGAGCGCTAGCTCCGTTAACCAATGAGAATGGCCTGTTAATGGCCAATCAGATGCTCCTGAACGGACCAATCCAATCTTGCCATTAACAGCCAATCAGAAGTGCAGGGCCATAACCCTGCACTTGACTTCAAGCTCAAGATAACTTTATTTAATATTATTCATTCACAAAAGCCATCAAGCTGAGAACAAGCTCTTTCCATCTGAGCAGAAAGAAGCACTTGAACAGAGAAATAAAAGATCAACTCTTAATTGACAGGAACATTCTGAAAACTGCAAGAGAAGGAAGAGCAACTTGAATGTAGTATAGTTTGATTAAAAGAAGGCATTTGACTCTTTCCACATGATTGGAAAATCAAATGCCTCATAGTAAGAGTCAATAGAAACACCAGAGATTTCTTGCAAATATTGATGGCACAATGAAAGACAGTTACCTCCTTAGTTTCTTTATTTTTCTTTCTTACTTTATATTATTTTGGAATAGTTTTATCTTAAAAAATTTTTTCATCAAATTATTAAAAATCAGGGTTTTTTCTCCTGCTGAATTGGATACAGAAGGAATCAGATTGCTTTGCTGAAAAAGATAGGACAATATGTAAAGGAGTAGGAAGACAATGAGAAATTGATTTTTTTAAACAGATTGCTATATGTTGTAACTATGTATCATTGCAACTATGTATCATTGCAACTATGTATGATTCATGTGTTTGCAACATTGTATCATTCACGTGTAATCATTAACTTCTGTCTCTTCAGTGACCTTTGCAAGGCACGTACAAGGGACAAGGAGCTAGACGGTTGTTAATAAGCTTACCCACATTGTAAATAATCTGTCCGGTATGCAGCTTTGTAAACATGCACATCCTGATGAGATTACCATGTTTGACTTGAACTTTGATTAAATCATTTTCTTGTAAAAAAGCACAATAAAAGAGCGTGTGCCAAGACATTCGGGGCGCTCTCATCAAGAGGAAACCTCGCTTCCTGTCGTTTCTCTTCCCTTCGCTCCCTATCATGAGCCGCCCATCAGATGCGGGATGGCAGATACCGCATTCTGGTGACCCCGACGTGATTCCCTAAGGGGGATACGTAGCGACGCGCCCATATCTTATCAGCTCGATGGGAGCTGTGCATCGCCAGGCCTGAAGTGAATTGCACATCATCGGATCTGAAACACGATCTCGACTTTCATAAGTATGGGTGGAAACTTTTCTCAACAACAGACGCAGCATCTGAAGGAATTGAGGGAGTCAGTCGCTTCTTCTTCTAAATATTCTGCTAATTTAAAGGGCTCGCCTGTAAAAAAGAAACCTATTGCTACATTATTGGCTTATGTGTGGCAACATTGTCCTAATTATTCAGAGGAAGGGTCCTTAAAAATTTCCACTTGGCAAAAAATTGGTGAACATCTCCATAGTCCTCCTCGTGCACCTATTGGCATTTTGGTCACTTGGAGGAAAATTATGGAGGCTTTAAAAGTCCATTATAAAATAGAAGCAGGGGGTGTGTTTGAATCTCCCCCGCCAAGTTATGATAACTTTTCAATTTTCCCTAACTCAGGCAGAAGCTGTTGCCATTATTCAACAATGCCCCACATGTAGTAAGCAAGGACATTCCATTCCCATAGGAGTAAATCCTAGAGGATTAAAAGCTTGTGAAATTTGGCAAATGGATGTAACTCAGTATCCACCTTTTGCCCCTTGGAAATATTTGCACGTTTCTATAGATACATATTCAGGGTTTATTCTGGCTACCCCTCAAAGGGGAGAAACTGTAAAACATGTCATCAATCATTCAATTCGTACCTTTGCCTCGCTGGGACGTCCAAAAGAAATAAAAACTGACAATGGACCTGCCTATACAAGTTCTGCTTTCCAGGACTTCTGCAACAGATGGGATGTAACCCACAAGTTTGGGATTCCCTACAACAGCCAGGGGCAGGCTATTGTGGAACGAGCGAACTTATCTCTGAAAAGTGCTCTTGATCGATATTCGTTGCGGGAAAAACCCCCGAACCTCCCAGCATTGCAAAATTCTCTTAACATTTGTCTTTACACTTTAAACTTTCTTAATCTGACTGGCATTCCTCCCACTTCTGTTGCTTCGCGTCATTTTTCCTCCCCCTCCCCCCCGCCTAACAGACCTCTGGTATATTATTGCAGATTGCCAGATCCTGCCTGGCAGGGTCCCACTGAGCTTCTCACTTGGGGACAAGGCTACGCTGCGATCTTACTACCAGACTAAACCACTTGCTGGATCCCTGGTAGGGCGGTTAGACCCTATCATGGGAATTCCTCTGCTACATCTGTATCTTAAAACTCTTCCTGATATTCTTGCCTATATCTTCTTTGCAATTTCTACCTTACTTCAACAAAACCTATGCTTCCTGTCAAAAGACTATTCGTGTTAAAACCATTTCATTAACAGAAGGCTATTATACTTGCTCCATGTGGGTACGTCATGAAAATGCTACCCGTAGTTTTCACTCTGTCACTTCTGTTTTGTTTAAAGAACACTCTACCACTCGCTCTTTTGTTCCTTCTTTACTCTTCCTATGGAAAGGAACCTTAAAATCTTTTCCTCTATTCAATCTAAAATATAGGGGGACCCAAATGTCCTTATATTGTATTATGGGTTTCCCCACCCCAACTAACATCCTTGATGAATTAATTAATCTTTATTGTCATTATTGTAATTATTATCCTTTTTCTACTAATTGAATTCCCTCCTCATCTCGTAAATGTTCTACAACTAACTTGTCCATAGCCCTCTCTCCTACTTGTCATGCCTTTATATACCCGAACTCTGATCCTGTCAACAAACAACGCTTCAAAAGAACTGTCCATGACGATCCGCAGAAGCCTCATAGAAGATATAATATTGCTTGGACTATAACTGACTTTCAAGGCGTTCGTTTAAGTTCTACAACCAATTTTTCTTGCATAGAAGACTTCTACCCACCACTTCAATTCGATTTGGCAGACGCACCCACACAACCAGGGGATATTCTGAAATCTACACCACTTCAGGAGGAACTTTAACATCACGCCTGAAAGGAATGTATTTTATCCCTGGCAATAAGTTTGTTTGGACTTGTTCCACCGGTTTCATGGCATGTGTCCACGGGGATGAAATTGTTAAATCCAAATCATTTTGCATTCAAGTATGGCTTGTGTGTATAACTCTGATGATTTTATATCCCTACAGATACCCATGGAATACCCCCTCTTGCAAAATCGTAGAGGCTTAGATCTGTTAATTTTTAAAACAAGGGGGATTGTGTGCTACGCTGAAAGAAGAATGTTGTTTTTATGCCGATAGCAGGGGGGCTTGTTTTCTATTTCACCATGGTTTACAACCTTTTTAACTGCATTGGCAGGATCATTAATAATCATTATATTGATATGTATTATAGGACCTTGTTGTTTTAATAGAATATTGCAATTTTTTTTAAAAAAATTAATTATCCTCCATAACTGCTGATGTTAATGTGCTATTGCAAGCTCATGTTATATCCTCAACACCGGACCAAAAAATGTCATTGCTGAGTTACCGCTCCTTGGACAACCCTGACGCTGACGGGTCGCACTCTTGCCCAGATGACAGGGACGGCGAACATTCCATAAAAATGGTTCCTGTCTTCTCGGACGAGGAAGAAGACTCATCATAAATAATAAAAACAGAGGAGATGTTGTAACTATGTATCATTGCAACTATGTATCATTGCAACTATGTATCATTCATGTGTTTGCAACATTGTATCATTCACGTGTAATCATTAACTTCTGTCTCTTCAGTGACCTTTGCAAGGCACATACAAGGGACAAGGAGCTAGACGGTTGTTAATAAGCTTATCCACATTGTAAGTAATCTGTCCGGTATGCAGCTTTGTAAACATGCACATCCTGATGAGATTACCATGTTTGACTTGAGCTTTGATTAAATCATTTTCTTGTAAAAAAGCACAATAAAAGAGCGTGTGCCAAGAAATTCGGGGCGCGCTCATCAAGAGGAAACCTCGCTTCCTGTCGTTTCTCTTCCCTTCGCTCCCTATCATGAGCCATCCATCAGATGCGGGATGGCAGATACTGCAGCTATAATCATGTGGAATTCTGTAAAATGGAAAAATAGAGGGCAGCTTCCCATTATCTTCCTCATTAGCAACAAGTGATGGAAACTGGAGATAGAAGTATGAATCTGAAGCTAGAAATCGCCCATTGCTGTTCAAGTCTCTCTGACCCGATTGAAGCTCATTTTATTTTATTGTTGGGTGCTTTAGCATTATGCCTACATTCAGAAGCAGAATGCAATGACTTAGTATTAAGATCATCCAACAAAACAAAACCCCACACCTTGGTGTGTTTCCAAGAAGTCCTGATTTTAAATATGTTTGCATTTCCATCCCCCTTTATCTGGGTATTAAAGCAAAGTGAAATGTTTTCAAAGATTATTTCCAGCAAAATGGAAATAATTGCCAAGTTAAAAAGGGTTAGACTGGATAAAAACTAAGAATGTTTGAGGCAATAAGGCCTACTGAAAAACCAATTCTATTAGAAAACAACAACAAAACTGCAGCAAGAAAATTTTTTTTCATAACTAACAAATTTTCAGTGAGATGTGGGGGGGCTTGGATCAAGATAAAGGGGACATATCCTTTAAAATGTTTATCAGAACTCTTTGTACCACAGTTGCAAGGCTATGAAGATGACTGATCAAGTAACTTTCTGTGTCAGATGTTAGGCCTCAATGTTGATAGACAGCTGGTGGATATGTAGTTCAAAGTATGAGTTTGTTTTGTTGCTGAATAAGGATTTTATGAATAGGTTTAAAATCAGGGATGGGCTTCACATTTTTTAGCAAGGGGCTCTCTGCTCTAATGACTGGGTAGGCATGACTGGGTGGGCATGTGACTGGGTGGGTGTGGCCAACTCAACATTGCTTGTTTTCTCTAATTATCTAAAAAAGGATATATACCAAAAAGTTGCTTATGGTTTTGTGCACTTAATACTTAAATAAAAGACTGGATGAAACCCGGCTTAATAGTGACAGTGAGAAAGATTTTGGAGTCTTAGTGGAATTTCTGGTGAGTTACATGATTCTTATTATTTGATAATTAATCCCCTTGGAGGCAGGGCAGGGAGTTTCTAGTGGCTATATTATCTGAATTTCTCAATGGCTCTCTCTCTCTCAAGCACTGAGTGGATTGTTTATCTAGCTTGCAACACCTTTATGAGGTGTGAAATACTCTTGGCTGAATGCCCAGAAGTTCAATTAAGCCTGTTAACAGCTTTCCCTTGCTGCTTGTCTTTCTGAGGTTATTGAAGGCTCTCCAGGTCTTAGAGAGGGAGTCTCCTGAGGCTCTGTGAGCCCCCAGCAGACTACCCCTGTCTAAAATATAATCACATGACCAATAAAATCAGATGAAAACATTTTCTTTATCAATTCTGTTTGAGCATTTATTTTATATTTTTGTTCACATCTTTGTCTTCTGATTATTAATTTTAGATCCTGCTAGTGTACCAAACTCTTTTAATTTTCTATTAATGTTTCTATTCTCTTTAATGCACTAGTTCTTAACCTATTTTTCACCATAGGTCACCCTTTAAATACTTTTTGTGGCCATAGAAATGACTATGGCCCCCAATATTTAATTCAAGATTTAAATCTTAGCATTTCTTCAAGCTTTTTGGACTCCATGTCACAACATTGTGCCCTCCCCCTCCGGTGGTCCATGGACAACAGATTAAGAACCACTGCTTTAGTGGATTCTTGAAAATCAACACCAAGTCATCAGCAAATGCCCTTAATTTATAAGTTTTTTAAAAAAGTTTTAGTCCCACAATAGTCTTATTTTTTCCTAATATTTCTATTCAGTATTTCAAGAACAAAAATAATTAGAAGACAATGGGCATTCCTGTTTAGTACTTTTTCTATCTCAAAGATTTTGTTAGATCTCCACTGACAATCATTTGTGCTTTCTCTGAAGTGTAAATAGATCTTACCCATTTAATAAAATTCTTTCCAATATTCATATTTTCCAAAACATTAAATGCCTAATTCAAACTATCAAAGACCTCTGCAACTAAAAAAAAATCAATGCAGCTTGTGTTTCATTATGTTGCCCCAAGTATTCCAAAAGGTCCAACACATTTTTATATTACCCATGTTTCCTGAAAATAAGACCATCTTATTTTCTTTTAAGTCTCAAAATAAGCACTAGGGCTTCTTTTTGGGGGGTATCTTATTTTCCCCCCATGTATGGGAGACCCACTTCTTCTACTTGCTCACAGGCAGGCAGGAGGCCACACAGCACAGCAGTGCCACTGCTGCAAGGCAGGGAGGTAGAGATACTCCATGCACCCTGCAGGGCTCCTCAACCAGGCACCCATACCCCAACACCTGCCACACTGGCACATTACTTAGCCTCTTGCTCCATTGCAGCTGCAAAGAAGCTGAAGAAATGAGAGAGTGGCCAAGTGGGCTCCTGCTGCACATGGTTGTCAGTGCTGCTGCCATGAGGCAAATGTCAGGGCATGGATGGTCTCGCTGTGAAGGCCCTGAGGTAAGCCAGTTGGGACACATGGGGCAGCTCTACCACCACCCCACCTTGTCTCATGGCTGCAGCACTGTGAGCAACCAGACAGAATGGGTGGCCAGCTGGCTGTGCAGGCTTTTAAATAGGGTTTATTTGGGGGGTAGGGCTTATATTAGATACATACATAAAAGCATGCTAGGCTTATTTTTGGATAGATCTTATTTTCAGGGAAACGGATTATTATTTAACTGTTGTCAACTCATAAAATATTTCTATGATCATTTTAGTTTTCCCAACAGAATGGGAGGAGGGAAAGGCATTTTAAAGATCAATGTGAAAGCTTGGAAATCAAAAGTGCATTCCTTGCATAGTTTTTCAGAGATAGTAACTAGGTGACTGATGTTTCTACCATGCAAAATTCTAACTGGAGAACATGATTGATGACTCTTGGCTATGGATGTATCTGATTGGAAAATATGAATTATAATACACCCAGGGGGTGGGGGAAAGCCTGGGTCAAGGATGATAATGAATTATGTGGCACGACCACGAACGTGAAGCCAAACAACAGGATCAGAGCTCACCAGCTCAAATCCCCCAACAACTAAGACTAACCTGAGCACAACCAAGCCCCCACCCAATCAGAACACAGCCAAGCCCCCACCCAATCAAGTCACACCCCCACTAGCAGTTAAAAGGAAGAAGCAGCTGCAAGCTCACATCACTCTGAGAAGCACAGAGCTGAAGACCAAGCCTGAAGATGATGAATGAGACTTTGTTGAAACATTACCAAGTTACTTCCAATTTTAAGCAGGAGAAAACCCGAATAACCAAAGATCCACATACAAATACCCGTGAGAACCTCAGAAAACAAATATATATATATATATATATATATATATATATATATATATATATATATATATATACATACACATACATACATACATACATACATACATACATACATACATATAATAGGCTGCCCCAAATTTAAATCTGAAACCACTGTAAAAGTCTGACTCAAGACAAACACCATACAGAAGCCTGATGATGGCAGATGAGATTCTGCTGAAATGTTGCTACAACTTTAAAAGCACCACGTGGGAAAATACCCGAACAAAGCTGAATGCCAGACATGTAAGTACCCGCGAAAACTTAAGAAAATATATATATATATATAGAATTGTGAAGATTTGCATCCCGAGATATAAGTTCAAAGGAAAGAAAGATTTGCTCTTCGGGAAAGTTTTTTATTTTTTGTTCAGAATTTTCGGATTTGTTATCTCAAGTCCGTCTTCAGTGAACTGTTAGATGGAGATGTGTCCAGGAAGGAGCTTTGGTCGTTATTTTTATCGTTGGTGTCAGCGTTCTGTGGATTGGCAGCACGGGCATCATCGCGTGATTGACTTGTCAGTTGTTTGGATGCGAGTTGGTTTGTTTTTTGATGTTGTTGATCCAATTATCACGTAAACTTTGATAGTTGGGGTCAATGTCTTTGTGGCGATTAATGCAATTGGTGCCAGTATGCCATGCTTCAATAAATTCACGTGCATAACGTGTTTTGCCTGTGCCAATTATTTTGGTTGCATCCCAGTTAAAGTAATGATTTTGGTCTATGCTGTGTGTTGCTATTTGAGATAGTGGGTCTTTTCTTTTGACAGCTAGTGTGTGTTCATGGATTCTTTCGTGGAGTTGTTTTCCAGTTTGGCCAATGTATTTTTGGGGGCATGTTTTGCATGGTATTTCATATATGACGTTTTTCATTGAAGTGATTGGTAATTTGTCTTTGCCTGATATGAGTGTTTTTCTTAATGAAGTTGTTGGTTTGTGTGCAATATTGATGTTGAATGGTTGTAAGTGTCTTGATATGATTTCTGATACACCTTGTATGTATGGAAGTGAGTACCATTTAGGTGGATTTTGTGGGTTTTTGTTGTTTGTGTCTGTTTGTTTGTGTGATTTATGTGGTTTGTGTCTTAGGCAGTTTTTGATGAAGCTTTTTGGATATCCATTGTTTATGAAGAGGTTGTAGAGAAAATTTAGTTCTTCTTTTCGTATTTTTTTGTCTTGGCAATAAGTGTAGGCTCGTTTAAAAAGTGTTGAGATGCAGCTTCTTTTGTGTGTGGTAGGGTGGTTGCTTCTGTAGTGGAGTATAATGTCAGCATTTGTTTTCTTTCTGTATACGCTTGTTTGTAATTTGCCATTTTCAAGAAGTTTTAAGTTGACATCTAGAAATGATAATTGAGTATTATTCATTTCTTCTCGTGTAAATTGTATATCTGGGTGTATTGAATTGATTGCTTTGTGTAGTTGTTCTAATTCAGTGCGTTTGACAATGACAAATGTGTCATCCACATATCGAAGCCATAGTTTTGGTTTGAGATTTGTAAAAACGGATTTTTCTAGATCTTGTAACACTATTTCAGCTATGAAAGCTGAAATAGGAGAGCCCATTGGTGTGCCTTTTTTCTGGAGGTAGAATTTATTGTTAAATTGACAGTAGTTGGTTAAGCAAAGGGTGATTAGCTCCATTACTCTGTCAGTGGGGATATTGATGGGTTTTTCTTCTAATTGTTGTTTAATTATATTTTTGGCATGTTCAAGAGGGATCGATGGAAAGAGTGATATAACATCAAAGGATACCATGCATTCATCTGGTTCTATTTGTATTTCTTTGATTCGTTCAAGAAAGGTGTATGCGTTTGTAATACTGTGTTCAGAGTTTGCAATCAAATGTTTGAGGTGTTGAAGAAGCCATTTGGCTAAGTTGTAAGTGGGGGTTCCGATGAGTGAAATTAATCAACAATCAAACGACTTTCCAAAGAAAAATTAATTTCAAATGAAGATAGCAAATTCATCCTAATAACCAGCCCCTCCATTGCCAGAGCATATGGACTTCCAAAAATACACAAACCGAACATTCCACTTCGTATGGTAATTTCACTCATCGGAACCCCCACTTACAACTTAGCCAAATGGCTTCTTCAACACCTCAAACATTTGATTGCAAACTCTGAACACAGTATTACAAACGCATACACCTTTCTTGAACGAATCAAAGAAATACAAATAGAACCAGATGAATGCATGGTATCCTTTGATGTTATATCACTCTTTCCATCGATCCCTCTTGAACATGCCAAAAATATAATTAAACAACAATTAGAAGAAAAACCCATCAATATCCCCACTGACAGAGTAATGGAGCTAATCACCCTTTGCTTAACCAACTACTGTCAATTTAACAATAAATTCTACCTCCAGAAAAAAGGCACACCAATGGGCTCTCCTATTTCAGCTTTCATAGCTGAAATAGTGTTACAAGATCTAGAAAAATCCGTTTTTACAAATCTCAAACCAAAACTATGGCTTCGATATGTGGATGACACATTTGTCATTGTCAAACGCACTGAATTAGAACAACTACACAAAGCAATCAATTCAATACACCCAGATATACAATTTACACGAGAAGAAATGAATAATACTCAATTATCATTTCTAGATGTCAACTTAAAACTTCTTGAAAATGGCAAATTACAAACAAGCGTATACAGAAAGAAAACAAATGCTGACATTATACTCCACTACAGAAGCAACCACCCTACCACACACAAAAGAAGCTGCATCTCAACACTTTTTAAACGAGCCTACACTTATTGCCAAGACAAAAAAATACGAAAAGAAGAACTAAATTTTCTCTACAACCTCTTCATAAACAATGGATATCCAAAAAGCTTCATCAAAAACTGCCTAAGACACAAACCACATAAATCACACAAACAAACAGACACAAACAACAAAAACCCACAAAATCCACCTAAATGGTACTCACTTCCATACATACAAGGTGTATCAGAAATCATATCAAGACACTTACAACCATTCAACATCAATATTGCACACAAACCAACAACTTCATTAAGAAAAACACTCATATCAGGCAAAGACAAATTACCAATCACTTCAATGAAAAACGTCATATATGAAATACCATGCAAAACATGCCCCCAAAAATACATTGGCCAAACTGGAAAACAACTCCACGAAAGAATCCATGAACACACACTAGCTGTCAAAAGAAAAGACCCACTATCTCAAATAGCAACACACAGCATAGACCAAAATCATTACTTTAACTGGGATGCAACCAAAATAATTGGCACAGGCAAAACACGTTATGCACGTGAATTTATTGAAGCATGGCATACTGGCACCAATTGCATTAATCGCCACAAAGACATTGACCCCAACTATCAAAGTTTACGTGATAATTGGATCAACAACATCAAAAAACAAACCAACTCGCATCCAAACAACTGACAAGTCAATCACGCGATGATGCCCGTGCTGCCAATCCACAGAACGCTGACACCAACGATAAAAATAACGACCAAAGCTCCTTCCTGGACACATCTCCATCTAACAGTTCACTGAAGACGGACTTGAGATAACAAATCCGAAAATTCTGAACAAAAAATAAAAAACTTTCCCGAAGAGCAAATCTTTCTTTCCTTTGAATATATATATATATATATATATATATATATATATATATATATATATATATATATATATATATATATATATATATATATATATATATATATACAGAAGCCTGATGATGGCAGATGAGATTCTGCTGAAATGTTCCTACAACTTTAAAAGCACCACTACTACGATGTGGGAAAATACCCGAACAAAGCTGAATGCCATACATGTAAGTACCCGCAAAAACTTAAGAGTATGTGTGTGTGTGTATGTGTGTGTGTATGGGGTTGGCTGTGTTCTAATTGGCTGGAGGCATGTTCTGTTCAGGTGGGGGGTTGGTTGTGCTCAGGTTAGTCTTAATTGCTGGGGGATTTGAGCTGGTGAGCTGTGATCTTGCTGTTTGGCTTCGAGTTTGTGGTCGTGCTGCATCTTCAGGGTGGGGGTCAGTTCACTTCATGTATGGCTCAGAGGGGTTTGAAGTGGGTAGTGATACAGCTGCAGTGCAGCTTCTGGTCCGTGGTCATGTTTCATCTTCTGTGTGGGTGTGAGTCTGCTTTCTACGTGGAAGTGTGGTGGTGGCATCTTCTGTGGCTCTCAGGGGTGTGGGTCTGGTGTCCTTCTAACCTAACATGTACCTAACTAATATATATATAAAGTCTGACTCAAGACAAACACCACACAGAAGCCTGATGATGGCAGATGAGATTCTGCTGAAACGTTGCTACAACTTTAAAAGCACCACGTGGGAAAATACCCGAACAAGGCTGAATGCCAGACATGTAAGTACCCGCGAAAACTTAAGAAAACTTAAGAAAAGGAAGAAGCAGCTGCATATATATATATATATGTTTTCTGAGGTTCTCGCGGGTACTTGTATGTGGATCTTTGGTTATTCGGGTTTTCTCCCGTGTAAGATTGGAAGTATCTAGGCAACGTTTCAATGAAGTCTCATTCATCATCTTCAGGCTTGGTCTTCAGCTCTGTGCTTCTCAAAGTGATGTGAGCTTGCAGCTGCTTCTTCCTTTTAACTGCTAGTGGGGGTGTGACTTGATTGGGTGGGGGCTTCGCTGTGTTCTGATTGGGTGGGGGGGTGTTCTCATTGGTTGGGGGTTTGGCTGTGTTCTGATTGGTTGGAGGGTTGGCTGTGTTCTGATTGGCTGGAGGCATGTTCTGTTCAGGTGGAGGCTTGGTTGTGCTCAGGTTAGTATTCGTTGCTTTGTTGCTTCATTGCTTTAAAAATACCAGAACTATCGCCAAAACCGAACACTTCAGCAGCAGAATAATCAGAGAAGCCATAGAGATAGAAGAATGCCCACACAGCATTAATAAACGAGATGATACCTCCTGCCTACCAGCCATTTGGAAACCCGCCCTCATGAACAGACGAGTACCTAACACGAAGAATGACACCAGACCCACACCCCTGAGAGCCACACAAAATGCCACCACCACACTTCCACGTAGAAAGCAGGCTCACACCCACACAGAAGATGAAACATGACCACGGACCAGAAGCCGCACTGCAGCTGCCTCACTACCCACTTCAAACCCCTCTGAGCCATACATGAAGCGAACTGACCCACACCATGAAGATGCAGCACGACCATGAACTCGAAGCCAAACAGCAAGATCACAGCTCACCAGCTCAAATCCCCCAGCAACGAAGACTAACCTGAGCACAACCAAGCCCCCACCTGAACAGAACATGCCTCCAGGCAATCAGAACATAGCCAACCCCCCAACCAATCAGAATACAGCCAAACCCCCAACCAATGAGAACACCCCCCCACCCAATCAGAACACAGCCAAGTCCACCCAATCAAGTCACACCCCCACTAGCAGTTAAAAGGAAGAAGCAGCTGCAAGCTCACATCACTCTGAGAAGCACAGAGCTGAAGACCAAGCCTCAGCTTTGTTCGGGTATTTTCCCACGTCATAGTAGTGCTGCTTTTAAAGTTGTAGCAACGTTTCAGCAGAATCTCATCTGCCATCATCAGGCTTCTATAAAGTGTTTGTCTGTGAGTTAGACTTTTGCAGTGGTTTCAGATTTAAATTTGGGGCAGCCTATTGCTGTGCCAGAATGGTTTTTTTCTTCATCCTGATTGGTTGAGAGTCTTGGTCTGTGTTTATTGGTCTTGGAGTTTGCTGTGTTCTGCTTCTAATATCTTCTGTCTGGTTTTTTTTTTTTGGGGGGGGGGCTCTTTTTGTATCTTGATTGGCTGGCAACATTGTGTTACTTTATTGGAGGCCTTTAGTGCAGCTTGGCTTCGGGTAAATGGACGGCTATCATTAGTTAGGAAGCTGGATTTCATCTGGGTGCCTGGTTAAGGTGTGTTTGAGCTGGAGGTATCAGGGGGGATCTGTTTGTGCCCAGGTGTTTGCCTGGCTTGTGGTGTGGAGATTTTTTTGTTTGTGAGTGCAGGCTTCCAAATGATTGACAGCCTGGTGGAATCATTATGCTTTCTGGTCTTTTCTCAATCTCTATGGCTTCTCTGATGATTCTGTGGCTGGGATTTTCTGTAGTGGCTAGGGTTTTGGTGCCATTGATGTTGATGCTATGACCTTCCATGTGGCTTCCATGTGTTGGACTAGTGAGGAAGTGTGTTCCAGCTTTTTGACTGCATTTTTCTGTTCATCCAGGTGGGTGCTTAATCTTCTATTGGTCTGTCCAATGTATGTGGCCGGGAATGATGCATACATTCAGATGAAGCTGATAAAATAAGACACCAAGTTACCAACATCCTATGCACAAGCAAACCACCCAAAAGCAACTTGCAGCAAAATGAAATTAAAGCGCTACAAACCCTGAAAAGAGACAGCAGCATAATCATCCTCCCAGCAGATAAAGGGAATGCCACTGTAGTAATGGACAGAAAAGACTATGAAACAAAATTGACAGACCTACTCCAAGACTCCACATAAAAACCAATAAACACAGACCCAACCACATATCTGGAAAAACTAACCAAGAAAAAAATTATAACCAGCCACATAAGCAAAGAGATCCAACACAAGATCATACCCAGAGAGAAATCTTCCAGATGCCCCAAACTATACGACCACCCAAAAATACACAAAGAAGGCATACCTCTCAGACCCATAGTCAGCTCCAGAGGAGCACCACTACAAAACCTAGCTAAACACCTAGCAAAAGAGCTGCAGCCCCATGCTGAAACAGCAGCTTCTCATGTACAAAACTCATACCACTCCTTGGAAATGATCAAAGATCTACACGTAGAGCAAGAAGATCTGCTTGTAAGTTTTGACGTGGTTTCACTATTCACTCAAGTCCCGATAAAAGAGACCCTTGAAATCATCAAAAATAAATACCAACCACCTAAACTCCTCATGGAACTAACAGAACACGGCTTAACCAGCACATATTTCATATACAAAGGTCAAAGATACAAACAAATTAAAGGAGCCCCCATGGGATCACCACTGTCACCTGTCATTGCAAACCTGTTCATGGAAAAATTTGAATCCAGAGCCCTGGCCAATGCCATCCTCAAACCCAAACTGTGGTTAAGATATATCGATGACACATTCATGATTTGGCCCCATGGACAAGAAAACCTAAACAATTTCCTAACACACCTAAACAGCGCACACCCCAAAATCAAGTTCACCATGGAAACAGAAACAAACAAACAACCACCATTCCTAGATGTACTAGTCTACAAAGAAACAGTTGGCACACTAGGACACACCATATACCAGAAGCAAACATGCACCAACCGCTACCTCAATGCCCAATCTCACCACAGATAAATTCCGTGGCTAAAACACTAATTACTAGAACCAAATGCCTGGCAGACAAGACACACATTAAGACTGAACTATGCACCCTGACTAAAATATTGACAGCCAACGGCTTCCACAAAAGCAAAATCACCAACTTGATCCACAAAAACATATTGAGACATAATAGAGACCCAGAAGATGAACAGACCCATGGAACAGCTGTCCTGCCCTACATAAGAGGCACTGCAGACAAAATTAGTAAGATACTATACAGACACCACATCAAGACTGCCTTCAAAACAGACAGAAAAATAGCAGCCATCCTCAGAAACCCCAAAGACAAAATTGACTTGGAAAACCAAGGCATATATGAAGTCCCCTGTGCATCATGCCCAGCCACATACATTGGACAGACCAATAGAAGAATAAGCACCCGCCTGGATGAAAACAAAATGCAGTCAAAAAGCTGGAATACACTTCCTCACTAGTCCAACACATGGAAGCCACAGGTCATAGCATCAACTTCAATGGCACCAAAACCCTAGCCACTATAGAAAATCCCAGCCACAGAATCATCAGAGAAGCCATAGAGATTGAAAAAAGACCAGAAAGCATGAACAGAAGAGATGATTCCACCAGGCTATCAATCATTTGGAAGCCTGCACTCACAAACAAAAAAATCTCCACACCACAAGCCAGGCAAACACCTGGGCACAAAGAGATCCCCCCTGATACCTCCAGCTCAAACACACCTCAACCAGGCACCCAGATGAAATCCAGCTTCCTAACTAATGATAGCCGTCCACTTACCCGAAGCCAAGCTGCACTAAAGGCCTCCAATAAAGTAACACAATGTTGCCAGCCAATCAAGATACAAAAAGGCCCTCCCCCCAAAAAAACAGACAGAAGATATTAGAATCAGAACACAGCAAACTCCAAGACCAACAAACACAGACCAAGACTCTCAACCAATCAGGAGGAAGAAAAAAACCATTCTGACACAGCAATAGGCTGCCCCAAATTTAAATCTGAAACCACTGTAAAAGTCTGACTCACAGACAAACACTATACAGAAGCCTGATGATGGCAGATGAGATTCTGCTGAAACGTTGCTACAACTTTAAAAGCACCACGTGGGAAAATACCCGAACAAAGCTGAATGCCAGACATATATATATATATATATATATATATATATATATATATATATATATATATATATATATATATACATACATACATACATACATACATATGTGTGTGTGGGGGGGGGGCATTCAGCTTTTTTGGGTATTTTCCCACGTCATTGTAGCTATTCTTTTAAAGTTGTAGCAACGTTTCAGCAGAATCTCATCTGCCATCATCAGGCTTCTGTCTTGTGTTCATTTGTGAGTAAAATTTTTCAGTGGTTTCAGATTTAAATTTGGGGCAGCCTATTGCTGTGCCAGAAGGGTTATTTTCTTCATCCTGATTGGTTGGGAGTCTTGTTCTTTGTTTATTGGTCTTGGAGCCACTTCTTGGAAATGATCAAAGATCTGCATGTGGAGCAAGAAGATCTGCTTGTAAGTTTCGATGTGGTTTCACTATTCACTCAAGTCCCGATAAAAGAGACCCTTGAAATCATCAAAAAAACAAAAAAACAAAAAAAAAAAAAAAACCAACCAGCTAAACACCTCATGGAACTAACAGAACAGTTTAACCAACACATATTTCATATACAAAGGACAAAGATACAAACAAATTGAAGGAGCCCCTATGGATCACCACTGTCACCCATCATTGCAAACCTGTTCATGGAAGAATTTGAATCCAGAGCCCTGGCCAATGCCATCCACAAACCCAAACTATGGTTTAGATACATCGATGACACATTTGTGATTTGGCCCAATGGAAAAGAAAACGTAAACAATTTTCTAACACACCTAAACAGCACACACCCCAAAATCAAGTTCACCATGGAAATGGAAACAAACAAACAACTACCATTCCTAGATGTACTTATCTACAAAAAAACAGATGGCACACTAGGACACACCGTATATCAGAAGAAAACACACACTAACCGCTACCTCAATGCCCAATCCAACCACCACCCAGCACAGATAAACTCCGTGACTAAAACACTAATTACTAGAACCAAATGCCTGGCAGACAAGACACACATTAAGACTGAACTATGCACCCTGACTAAAGTACTGACAGCCAACGGCTTCCATAGAAGCAAAATCACCAGCTTGATCCACAAAAACACACCGAGACATAATAGAGACCCAGAAGATGAACAGACCTATGGAACAGCTGTCCTGCTCTTCATAAGAGGTACGACAGAGAAAATTAGTAAGGTACTACACAGACATCACATCAAGACTGCCTTCAAAACAGACAGAAAAATAGCAGCCATCCTTAGAAACCCCAAAGATAAAATTGATCTGGAAAACCAAGGCATATATGAAGTCCCTTGTGCATCATGCCTAGCCACGTACATTGGACATACCAATAAAAGAATAAGTACCCGCCTGGATGAACACAAAAATGCAGTCAAAAAGCTGGAACACACTAGTCCAACACATGGAAGCCACAGGTCATAGCATCAACTTCAGTGGCACCAAAACCCTAGCCACTATAGAAAATCCCAGCCACAGAATCATCAGAGAAGCCATAGAGATTGAAAAAAGACCAGAAAGCATGAATAGAAGAGATGATTCCACCAGGCTGTCAATCGTTTGGAAGCCTGCACTCACAAACAAAAAAATATCCACACCACAAGCCAGACAAACACCTGGGCACAAACAGATCCCCCTGATACCTCCAGCTCAAAGACACCCCAACCAGGCACCCAGATGAAACCCAGCTTCCTAACTAATGATAGCCGTCCATTTACCCGAAGCCAAGCTGCACTAAAGGCCTCCAATAAAGTAACACAATGTTGCCAGCCAATCAAGATACAAAAAGAGCCAAAAAACAGACAGAAGATATTAGAAACACCAATCTTGCAGAACACAACAAACTCCAAGACCAATAAACAAAGACCAAGACTCCCAACCAATCAGGATGAAGAAAAAACCATTCTGGCACAGCAATAGGCTGCCCCAAATTTAAATCTGAAACCACTGTAAAAGTCTGACTCACAGATGAACACTATACAGAAGCCTGATGATGGCAGATGAGATTCTGCTGAAACGTTGCTACAACTTTAAAAGCATAACTACCATGACATGGGAAAATCCCTGAATAAAGCTGAATGCCATACATGTAAGTACCCACGAAAACTTAAGAAAACATATATATATATATATATATATATATATATATATATATATATATATATATATATATGTGTGTGTGTGTGTGTGTGTGTGTGTGTGTGTGTGTGTGTGTGTGTGCATGTGTGCATGTGTGCATGTTTGTGTCTTTGTGTGTGTGTATCTTTGGTTATTTGGGTTTTCTCCTGCGTAAGATTGGAAGGATCTAGGCAACGTTTTGATGAAGTCTCATTCATCATCTTCAGGCTTGTGTCTTCGTCTTTGTGCTTCTCAGAGTGATGTGAGTGGAAGTGTGGTGGTGGAAAGCACTCTCTCTCACACACACAAAGCAGACTGACACCCACACAGAAGATGAGACATGACCACGGACCAGAAGCTGCACTGCAGCTGCATCAATACCCACTTCAAACCCCTCCGAGCCATACATGAAGCGAACTGACCCCCACCATGAAGATGCAGCACGACCACGAACTCGAAGCCAAACAGCAGGATCACAGCTCACCAGCTCACATCCCCCAGCAACTAAGACTAACCTGAGCACAACCAAGCCCCCACCTGAACAGAACACACCTCCAGCCGATCAGAACACGGCCAAGCCCCCAACCAATGAGAACACCCCCCCACCCATTCAGAACACAGCCAAGCAGTTAAAAGGAAGAAGCAGCTGCAAGCTCATACCACTCTGAGAAGCACAGAGCTGAAGACCAAGCCTGAAGATGATGAATGAGACTTCATCGAAACGTTGCCTAGATACTTCCAATCTTACGCAAGAGAAAACCCGAATAACCAAAGATCCACATATAAATACCCGCGAGAACATCAGAATATCTCTATCTCTATCTATATATATCTATATAGATATATCTATATCTATCTATCTATCTATCTATCTATCTATCTATCTATCTATAATGTTTCGAATGTAGGAAGTTATGCATAACCTTTTTATTGGATACAGTTTTTATAGTATTGAAAATGAATTACAATATAAAATGTATATAATTTTTCTATGTCTTCAGGATCTTTAAATTAATTGGTTCATATTAGGCCATAAGTGAAAAATTTTTAATATAATGGAACAAAATCTAACAAGGTTGAATAAAATAAATGTGGCGTAGAAAAGAAAACTAATTAGTTCAGTCTTATTAGTATAGTGCACAAAAATCAGACAATAAAATATAAAACCCTTAAATATTGTACAACTGTAATTATTTATAATTTCTTAAAGTATAACCTAATTCTATAAACAATACAATAAGACATATTAAGTCCTACTAATTAAATATATTTTGTCTGTATCTTTGCCCCCAAGAGATGACACATTCTCATCTGTGAAGTAAATCAAAACATATAATAAAATATTTCTATATTTATATTTTTGAGCTCATGAAGTCCAACTATTACACTGCACAGAAATGTACATAAGAATTCTGTAACTTGCAGAGAACACAGTATGGAGATAATAATTCACTCTTTTGATACAGTGCCAACCTCTTTGAAATGCACTTTTCATATCTTTGACTTACAGATTTTTTTTAATGATCAGAAGTTTCTAAATTCCTTTGAAGCTTTCAGAAGTGCAGCCATTAATTAAAGACAGCTCTCTTCAGGCTTATTGTTTTCTTTCACCACAATTAGGCACTCCCACTTAACAGACTATAGACTGTTAGACGAGCAAGTATGACACTGTGAAACTACACTACCTAACTCCTTTAGACTTAAAATGTGTGTGATTCACATTTTCTTTGAAATAATTTGTTTTATAGGAATGGTAAGAAAAATTGGGAAGTTAATTGCTTCCCATTTATCATGAACTTGAATGTATTCTTTTTTGAGAATGTGTGTGTGTTTGTGTGTGTGTAGTATAATTTCTACATTTCATTTTAAACCAAATTATTAGTATGTGAGTATACTTTCCAAAGCAGTGTATCTTCTGGGTAAAGTTATTGATCTGTTTTATCATTAATTTAGTGTCAAAATGTGTGAAAGTGTTAGCTGCAAGGGTATCAACTGAGTGTTGTCCAAATTGAAGGTTCAGTAACAATTTAGATATTGGATCTATCACACATGGAGAAAACACCAGACTTTCACTTAAGATATTGCAGTTAGTCACATACATTTGCAATTCAGTGGCTATCCAATGAATGCAGTGAAATATTCTGGCTCCCCTGAAAGAATCAGAAAAGTGTTCATTTTGTCCTGTATTGGTGTTACATCACTTGACTTTGGAAAACTCAAGAATCAGGAGCCATGGAATAAGTGGAATGATCTTAAGAGTTAGTAAGAATCTAGCAGAATTGCAAAAGTCTGCCATAGCAATTTTCTAGATCAACTTTACCTTGCAAAATCTAGGTAGAGTTGTTCTGAATGTCTTTCTCGGGCTTTTCTGCACTCTTGGAATAAGAAATCATTCTACTCACAATTCTGTAAAAGATATTCTGTCACTGTTGGGATAAAAATACTTTTCTACCATGTTTTGACCTTTCCCTTTTAATTGAAAAAGCTGATTCCTCTCCATACTCTTTACTTCCAACAGAATCCTTAGAACTCTCGAAAGCTGTTCATAAAACATTTTATATAAGGTTAATAAAGGCTGAATAAACCATACATTTTTAATGGAGGAAGTCAAAGTTAATTGGTCAGAACGGGATCAGTGATGCTGATGGAAGAATAAATGCTAGCCAGATTATCTTACAAAGTCTGTCATAGAAGGAAAACTGTCAAGATTCTGAACTGAAACAGTTTGAGCTTGGAGAAGAAATCCTGGTATCTGACCCAAGATATCTAGGATGGATTTCATTACAACTAATAGTTCACCATCACAAAATGTGGTGGAGATCTCCAACTCTGAAAGCTGAAAAACAGTTTAGATTTAAGGACTATGTTACTTATGATCAGTGATGACCATCATTCTGCAAAAGAATCATTCTATGTTGTGCAACATCTTCCTCTCCTTTGATACATGTTATATTGTGATGCATGCAGAAAATATGCAGGGGATTTTGTCATTATGTTACTATTATCAATCTAATCTACCCTGCCTTCTATGGATGCTGAAACTAATAGCTTTTAGTAATTATGTTGTATATTCTAGTAATGGAGCAGCAAGATTCTTAGTTGAAAGTGTTGTGAAGGCATGCTTGCACTCAACTAACATTGTAAATAAGTATACCTTTTGTCAGTATATAAGTAATAATGAGCTGGAATAGACATGGCAACAGGTCAGTCAATGGGGACTGTTTGAATAGACATTGTAAAGGTCAGCCAATGGGGACTGTTTGAATAGACATGGCAACAGGTCAGCCAATGGGGACTGTTTGAATAGACATGGCAACAGGTCAGCCAATGGGGACTGTTTGAATAGACATGGTAAAGGTCAGCCAATGGGGACTGTTTGGAAATTGAAACATAGTATTTCTTTGTATAAGGGCCATAAAAGACTGTTTGGAGTGGCTTAGACTTCCTGACGGGGTGGGATCCTACCAGCATAACAACCGGTTTGGTTTGCACTCATGCACACCAAATGCATGCATGCGCACTACTTACAAATTACCAAGTCCAGCAAGCATTCACCTGTTCCAGCTGATAAGCGGTATTCAGCTGTGCCGCACAAAGCAGTTGAGGAGGAAAAGGCAGAGACTAAAGGACAGCTTAGAGCCTGGTGAGCAGGTGGGCCAAACAGACAACCAGAAGATGATCACAGCGAACTGGTTCAGTGTCAGCTGCTCTTTGGAACTACCAGTTCTACAGAACCAGGCCGAACTGGTAGAATCCCACTTGCTGAACTGTATATAAGAGGTGGTTTGTCCTGTGTAACTCTCACCTCTGTATCTCTCTACTCTGTAATGACTTGTTTCTATGAATATTGCTTCTGTGTTCCTGGTTTTGTACGCTGACTTCTTCTGTATGGTATTGTATATAAAGAAGTTTCTTATGTAGATGAATCCTGCAGAATTATTTAATTGTGTGTTGGTCAGATGTGCTGCGAACTTTGACATCTTTACTTTTAAAAAAAGTCATGGTACAATTCATTTTAAACCTTGTGTTTCATTACCGCAATCCATTTTCTCCCATATAGCAGTTGAACTCTCTTTTTATTAGAAGACATTTAGTAGAGCCAAATTGGTCTCTTGGAGAAAGAAGACTCCTTCTTATGTTCAGGAATGATTGATTGAATTATATAATCTCTCAGGGAAAAAAGAAGAAAGCTTAGAAAGAGATCTTCTGATAAGCTTTTTGCTTAGATTAACACATTCATCCTTTTATCCGCAAAGAAGGAAGGAAAAGCCCATGGTATATATATATATTTTCAGTAAGTGGCGTATTTCAAGCACTCAGATGTTTTTTTTTTCTTTAAGAAAATAGAGATTTGAAGAAAGAAGCAAAAATATCAAGGTATGGGATGAATGTTCACACAAATGCATTCTTATGAATGCATTTTGTGTTTAGACTTGGTCACATTGGCTAGCTCCCTCAATTTTCCACATTTCATAATTGTCACTGAAACCAGTGGCTTGAGTACCATTTGATATTTAACAACAAAATATTACACATACATAAAAGGTTATATGTAGGATTCATTTATTTTCTTCCCTTTCTTCTTAGCTGAGTAGCAAAATGGATAGTACATTCCTAGAATTCATTCAGTTATCAAGTATGTAGATTCCAGAAGGGGTTGAAGTTGCATGTGATAGGGCTATCTAGTATTAACACTTCTTTATATTGTATTTTCATTACTTTTATATCCAATAATTTGAATTATGACTTTTTGACAGGCTATATTTTCTGAGGTTTGTTTGTTTCTAAATCAAATATCTCTGCACTACAGAACCTCATAGTTATAACAGAGCTATAGTTTACTATCTTAGTAAGAAGTAGGCTTTAGAGTAGATTGTTTAAGCATTTACACAGGTGACCACTATTTAAACATCTCAAAACTTATATAAGCAGACTGGAATCCTATGTTTTATAAAGTACACAGTAATCTATTCTACTTGTCTGGAAGATTATTCATAACTGTCTAAATACATAATGATTGTGTGAAATATACTGAAATATTTTTTTTTTCGATTAAGAGAAATGTGTTTTGGATATGTTATCCTAAAACCAGTAGAATTTATCATAAAACTGTCAGAGATTTGTGTGTATGTGTGTCTGATTAATATACTAGTAGTTAAATCCTCCTACAAATCTTTGGAATATGTCCCTGCTTTTTCTAAAGCATTAAAATCTGCCCAAGGAAGAAAGCTTGATTAGAATTTAATTTCCTTTTGGGATCACTTTTTAGGTGATTTTTGTTCATTCTTGACATTCTGATTGATCACATGCTTTGGCTGGTGAAGCAGTTCCCTTCCATATTAAATTGTCAAGAAGTCTAAAGCCTTTATTAATAAATGTACTTGTTCATTGTATAGTAGGAAGTTTATTCCTCTAGCTTGAGTCAAGCTGGCAAACATGTTACCAAATTATCTTTCTCACTGGGCTACCTTGGCATAAAGATGACAATGCTCATAGAAGATTACTTGGTTCATGGAACATGTATCAAAGTAGTTATGATTATCCCTGGAACAAATTTGTACTTCCTCCAGTTCCAGAATTGTTCTCCTTTAAGCCATATTTAAATCCCATGAATTATCACAGGGAGCTTGAAGGTTTCTTAGTTCCAGAACCACATAATTTAATGTTGTATAGTAATCACACACCACTTCCTGGATAGGGAGCCCCGTTTCAGATACCCATGTCCTCGTCATCTCCCTTTTTGACTATAGCAATGTACTTTACATGGTACTACCATTGAAAAGTATCTGGAAGTTTCAGCTGATACAGAATGTAGCAGAGTGAATAATTTTGGGTGTCCCAAGGATGGCACATGTAACACTTTTGCTATGTGAGCTATATTGGGTGTCAGTTTGCCTCTGGATCCAAGTCAAGGTATTGGTTATGACCATGCCAAGTCCTACCAGGCATGGCGACTGGCTATTTAGAGTACCAACTTTTCCCCATTACATTGGCCCATCCATCCAGTCAGGCAAGGACAACACATTACTCACATGCTCTGTCAGGGATATGGGCAATTTCTAAATTTTATATATAAAAATAAATAAGTAATTTTGGCTCAGCTTAAATACTTCTCTGTTACCCTTTGGAATATTATATCCTCTACCCTATAATCCCCTATTATATCCCTTACTCACAGGAAAGTGAGGTATGCACCCACTTTCCTGGCTTTTGGAAGTATCTGAAAACCTGGCTCTGCTGACTTATTTGGAGAGAAACATTAAACTTATGGTAAGTGACTTGAAGGTCCTTTCCCTGCCTTTTTAGCTTTAACTATTGTATTCTTGTTTTAACTGCCTCCTATTGGGATATTTATATGGTTGAGGTGAAATTTGATATATGAATAAAAATAAATAAAAATTGCATACATTCATTTGTTTTTCTAACTAGGAAGCTTTGGAAAAACTAAATTGCACTTCTGTTTTATTCATGAAAAGACTCAATTCTTAATTTGTAAAGGTTTTTTTTTAATTTGACATGATGCAAGAATAGTGACAATTTGTTAGGAATAATAGTCACCTAACAGTTGGGTTGGCAATATATAAACCAGGATAGTTATTTAATACTGTTGTATCTTTAAGAGAATGATGTAATTGTGATTGGCTGAGGTTCCTCCGATGGCCATAAGATGGAGCCAGAAACCTGGTTTGCTCTCTCTTTGCATTTCCCTATTGCCTTTTGCCTGATCGTTGTTCTGCTTGGATTGCTGTGAGTTTTGCAACTGTTAGCAAACTCCGTTTACTGAACTTTGTTTATGATACTGGACTTCGTTTTTGGATTATCCCTGGACTGATTGTATTGAATACTACCTGCTTTAACCGTGTATGATTTGGACTTTTTGTTGGATTTTGTTTACCTGTTTACAGGAAGTAAAACCTGTTTGGGATAACATTGTTTACCCTAACTGGTTTAGGTAAAATAATAAATATGTTATCATGGTTTATTAGTTAAAGTGTCTGCAACTTTAACTGTAGGAATGTAATTAAGGGAGTGGTTGTGAAAGCACCATAAAAGAAGCAAGGAATGTCAGCTTGCTCTCTCTGGCTTGATGATCCCTAATTACTGGATAGTTTGAAGACTGCGTTTTTTCCTTACTTGAATGGGAGAGAGAAAGGACTGTTGATTTATTTGTAAGTGAACTGACATTGGATATTCTACATGGACTTTGCTAACTGAATATCCTTGAATGGACTGACTAAATGATACATGACTAATGGACTGTTATTTTGACTACGCTATAAACTCTAAATGGAATAAACTATATTTTGATAGCACAAGCATATCTGTTATTTTTACTGTACGTTAACAAACATACAAGCTTATCTCACTCATTTATCTGTGTGCCTATTTGACTAACGCTGCACATTCTGTTTAGCTTGTCTCCTTAACCCTGGTTGGGGAACACAGGCATAACAAAACCTACATTTTACTATTCAGTGTATCTGTATGCTAGTTGTATGTTATTCCTCACCACTCTCACTACGTTTCCCTGAGTGCCCTAATTCTCCTAGCAGGGAATACCTCAACACTGGTTATGGACCCAGTTCATACCAGGCTCAGGTAACTGAGAGTTAGTGTGAATACACAGTACCGTATACAGACAGCTGTTTACTGTTTAATTGTGGGTTACTGTCCTGGTAAAGATGCCACAAGACCCATCAACAAATCTATCACTGATAACCCGGTTGAATGGAACAAACTATGTTTCCTGGTCTATGAAGTGCAGTCTACTTCTGCATAGGGAAGGGTTATGGGCTGCAGTTCAGGATCCACCGGATGTAAATGCTTGGGATCCAAATAATGAGGACGATGCCAAAAAGTTAGCTTACTTTAAATGGAACAACAAACAAGCTCTTTGTATAATTGGACTAACACAGAGTGACCAGCAGCTATTCATGGAGAAGAGTGTGCTGCTAGGTGTTGGGAGAATTTGAAGAGGATTTATGTTCATGACAGTGTAGGTGCACACATACATCTTATATGTAAACTGTTTTGAGCATGTCTTCTGAAAGGTGGAGATATGTTAGCTCATTTAAACTTCATGAAAAGAACTTTTCAAGAGAAAAGGATCACATGAAAAGGATCTGATTTTTTCAGAGCTACATCAAGTTTACGTCATTCTTTCCTCATTGGATGAAAGTTATGATTATGTATCTTCACTGGAGGTCTGACTAGAAATGAACTGACATTGACTGACACAACTGGACAATTATTAGAAGAGGCAAGAAAAAGGCAGGATAGAGATCAACTGAGAGAGAAACAACCACAAGAGGATTTGTTTTCAAATGTCTATACTGTTAGGAAATGTTTTTCTTGTGGGACCAGGGGACATATAGCGAGATTCTGTAAGAAGGGCAAATGACAGAATACTGGTAATCACCAGAAGGCTAAGAAGGGCAAACGACAGAATACTGGTAATCACCAGAAGGCTAAGAAGAATGTTAATTTAGCTATGTCTAGCAATTCAACTGTAAACCATGATTTGTAGGTAGGTGATAGTGGACCATTGTAGTGCATTACTAGAAATAGGGAGAGGTTTGTAAAGATGTCCATGAGTAAGCAACATGTATCATTGGCAAATGGATGGAAGATGAAAGCATCTGGTCAAGGTACTCCATATTGTTCATGTGTAAATGAGCATTTATCTATGCTATATGTACCTAAACTGAAATTTAATTTGTTATTAGTAAGGGCTTTAGTTAATATTGGTTATGTAGTAACTTTTAGGGGAGATAACTGTATAATAGAGAAAGAGGGTAAAAGTGTTACTGCTACTTTAGAGAATAATTTATATGTGATAATGATGAGCGATTGCAGATGGCTAACTCAGTTTATAACAATGTTAAGCCACATGACAAATGTATACATTTACTGCATAGATATCTGGGGCACATTAATTTCAAAATGCTGAAACAAACTGTTAAATTGTCAGAGGTAGTAAAATTAAAACCTTGTAGCAAGTATTTAAACTGTAATGCCTGTAATCAGGAGAAAAGTAAGGTTACTCCAGCAAGCAGACTGAATGAGTTTAAGACCAAAGAACCTTTAGAGGTTGTTTTTGCTGACATAATTGGTCCTAAGAAACCCAGTTTGGGAAGTGCCTGCTTTGTTTTGAGTATAATGGATCATTACTCATGATACGGTTTCTGCTATCTCATGAAAAACAAATCAGAAATGTTCCAACATTTCATTAATTGGATAAGATTTGCAGAAAGGAAAATGAAATGTAGAGTAATTACTTTAATTACAGATAATGGGACTGAGTTTATTAATGATAGATTCCAAACGATGTTGAAATTGACTTGTATCGAGCATAAGCGTTCTGCCCCTTATAGGCCACAACACAATTTGTTTATAGAATGAAGAGGTCAAATGTTACAAGCCATTGTTCGCACTATGTTATCTGATTCAGATTTGCCTGAAACCTGTGTGGTGAAGCCATAATGTGTAGCAATCATGTGTTAAACAATGTGGTGAACAAAACAACTGGTGAATTGCCATTGACTCGTTGGAATGGCAGAAAACCAAATTTAAGTTATCTACACACATTTGGAACTCCAGCATGGGTGCATATTCCTTCACAAGTAAGCCTGAAAGGGCAACATAGAGCTAGGAAATTATTTTTCATAGGTTATGAGGCAAACCATAGATTGTTTCGATTCTGGGATCCGGGCACAGGTAATAATTACTGTAGCTCTAGTGCTGAATTTCTTGAGCATGTTGGATAGAATAAATTAGAACAGGAATCCAACAATGATGTTGTTATTGACACTCAAGTAGTCCCTAATGATGAGATAATTAAACCATCAATAGGCATTAAAGAGGAAGAATAGGCACAGGAGGAGGTAGAACAGGAGCAGGTGGACTGATTGTATTGAATACTACCTGCTTTAACCATGTATGATTTGGACTTTTTGTTGGACTTTGTTTACCCATTTACAGGAAGTAAAACCTATATTTTACTATTCAGTGTATCTGTATGCTGGTTGTGTGTTATTCCTCACCACTCTCACTACGTTTCCCTGAGTGCCCTCATTCTCCTAACGGGGAATACCTCAACACAAGTGACAAATATTCCTCTTTTTAAAAAAAATCCAAGTTTCCTGTAGAAAGATTCTTGAAATTTTAATTTTGCAATAAATTTATTCACTGTAGATTTTTATCCTGTTTTTTTCTTTAACAGCCAGTGGTGATACTACTACTTTTTCAAATACATTCAAATAAATTTAGTTAAGATGTTAAACTGGGAGATTTGTTTTGACACAATTAATAAAAAGATCTTGTGTTAATGTATTGGTCATTTTCAAAATTTAGTTATTTTATTTGGCCTTTAAGAAAGCTTTTAGCACTTATATCATAAGCAAATGGCAAAGGGAGATAGAGGGAGAACTGACAGACTCTATTGATATAAGAAAAGGAACAAGAGAAGGGTGCCTACTATCACCTCTGTTGTTTGTGTTAACCTTGGAAGTGCTAAACAGAAATATTAGAGATGAAAAGAATATGAAAGAGATGAAAATTAAAAAGGAAGAATTTAAGTTGCAAGCATTTGCAGATGATCTGGTTTTCATTCTAGAAGACCCACTAGAAACAGCATTAAAATTTATAGAAAAGATAGAGACATATGGAAAGCTGGCTGGTTTGAAAATAAATAAAGATAAAACAAAGATTCTGACAAAGAATATGCTATCAAGACAAAAGGAAGAACTGGCAAACCTATTGAAAATTCAGTTCACTAATAAGATTTGGGGATACACTTGACAGCAAGATGCAGTACACTAAAAGAGAATAATTATATCAAACTTAAGCAGCAGATAGTGCTAGATCTGGCGAAATGGGAAAATTTACAACTGTCATTAACAAGGAGAATATCAACAATCAAGATGAATACATTACTCAGAATTTTATATTTGTTCCAAACAATTCCAATAAGGTTTGGAAAAGGTTACTTTTAAGATTTAAATAAAATTGTGTTGAAATATAGATGGCAAGGTAAGAAAACGAGAATAAAGTTAAAACTTTTGCAAGATGCTAGAAAAGAGGAGGATTTGGTTTGCCTAATTGGGAGTTGTATTACCAAGCTACAAATGTGATGTGGGTTAAGGAATGGATAACATTAAGAAATACTAGATTGTTGACATTAGAAGGACATGACCTGTTGTTGGGGTGGCATGCTTTTCTATGGTATAAAGGAACACAGGGGTATTTTAGAAGACATTATGTATGGGAGTCTCTGTGGTTAAACTGGGAGAAGATTAAAAAACAATGTTATTTGAAAATTCCAGTCTGGCTATCGACTATTGAAGCATTTTCTTATCCTGTAATAAATAAAAAGGAACAAACAGTTAGATATGGTAAAATATTGAATGAAAAGGGTGAACTTAAATCTATACAAAAATTAAAGGAACAAGGTATAAAGATGAATTGGTTTTCACATGCACAAATATATTCAAGGTATGATAAAGACTCTAAAACAGAAGGTTTTTGTGGTAAACTGAGTGACTTAGATAAGATTTTGACAGGTATTGATGAAAAGGTGATTAAAAATTGTATGGATATTTATTAGAAAGTAAACTAGAAGAAGAACAAGTTAAAGAAACTATGATTGTTTGGGGGAAGAATTTTGGATATGGGATTGATCTTGAGAAATGGCAAAAATTGTGGTCTCAAAATTATAAAATGACAATGTCAACAGCATATAAAGTAAATTTGTATAAGATGTTTTACAGGTGGCACTTTCCCCCGACAAGAATAGCAAGAATGTTCAAGAATAAATCTGAAAAATGTTGGAAATGTCATCAGACACCTGGCTCATATTACCATATGTGGTGGACATGTACAGATGCTAAAAAATATTGGACTAAAATCCACACATGGTTGGAAAAAATGACAAAAAAGCATATAGATTTGAAACCAGAGATATTTCTATTGGGAATTTTACCTGAAATATATAGTAAAGAACTGAAATACCTGATTGTAAATATATTAACAGCGGCCAGGATTGTATTTGCTACAAATTCCATCACAGGAGGAAATCATTAAGAAAATATTGGAATGTGCTGAAATGAGTAGATTGATATTTGAAATTAGAGAACAAGATGATAAACAATTTTATAAAATTTGGGATCTATTCTATCAATGGACAATAAAACATAGTAATGAATTATGTAGATTATTAGAAAATAGTAAATATATAAAGATGTATTATTTTCTTTTTTTTTTTTTTTGAAACAAATTTTATTAATTTTAAAGATAAAACAACACATCATTAACCATTAAATACATAAACACATAAAACCTCTTAATATTGTAAATCCTTACAAGTCAAACAAAACAATATTTTTATACAACATAATTCCAATTTATCCCATCCCCATATGGACACGCAAATATCTTTCATCAAGTTTCTCATTATTTCTCTTTACTCCAATTCAATTTCATTTCTCTTCCATATTTATCCATTTTATAATCATCATATTCTTTTCTTTCTGACTTGCTTAAATTATTCTCATCTAACATTCCTCCAAGGTTTTATTGATTCTTTTTTCCTTTTTTTTAATAAAAAACAAATTTTGTTAGTTTTATCATAAGCATAATACACAAACATACAAACACAAAACATAGACAAAACTACAAGATCTTTTCTGAAGGTTGTCTGTTCCCGGGTTAAAAACTCTTTACACAGACACAAATTCAAACATCATATTCAACCTAAGTCTCCTTCTATATCTTATTATCATTTTCTTTTTTATATATGTATATAAAAACCATTTTTATCAGTTTTCTAAAATCAATACACACAAAATCAAGGCATAACAGCTTATAAATTCTTTTCTAAAAAAATAATAATAATGATAGACCAATAAAACATAACATTTCCAGATTATAATATCAATATTTCATATAATATTAACTTCATATCTTATCCCTACTTCTCTTTTCCATCCAAATTATTTATCAATTAAAATTTTATTGCCTTTTATCAATATACAAAATCAAAAAAAAAGCATATATATCCTTCCATTATTACCATTTTCAACAACATTCTTTGTCTGTTCTATTTCCAAACATCCATTCATCTTTTTTCTTTTACTATACTTCTCCTGTAAACCAATTGGAGTTGCATCTATAACACATTACCTAACTTAAAAATACTACATATAAATCTTTCTTGGGATTCTGTTTAAAAAATTCTTAAAATTACATAATAAATTTTTTATTCTAAATATACATACATATAAAAACACACTCTTAAATACCCTCCAGAATCCCTCTTTTAATCTAAATTAAATTCACCCATTGTCTCTAAATAAACTTTTTTTCTTTAAATCTTGCTTCCCCCCATTAAGGCTTCTCCTCCCCCCTTTTCTCTCTTGCTTATTCTTCTCCTTGCCCTTTCTACCCCTTTGCTTTTTCCCTTCACTTTTCTTGCTCCTTTTCTTTTGTTTTCTAACCTTGCCTCCATCTCTTCGCTCATTTTTCTCTCTTTTGGTTGTTTTTATAATTCTTAAAAACCCCTTTTTCTTATCGTTTTTCTCCTCCTCTCCGGAAGGAACCCATTGTTCATCAAAGATGGCTTCTTCTTCTTCTTCCTTGTCCCAGTCCTTCTGCTGCGTCAACTTTTCTAAGGAACATAACGCCATTTCTAAGAATTGGAACAAAGCGCCCAAAGTATCTTCTTTTTTATATTTTTGATATTCAATCTCTAGTTCATCCACAGAGAATGCCATTATGAAAAGGGAAACTTTTTCCAAAACAACCACAAGTATTTTTAATCCAAGACAATCAAAAGCAATTAAAAAAAGGAAAAAAAGAAAAAAGTTCCAAAAGTTAATACTTTTCTTCCTTCTTCTCTTTCTCTTTCCAAATTAATTTTTGATCAAAGAGGTCCAATTACCATATATCTTCTTTTGGGATCCACCAAGACGTTCTAGACAGTCTCCTCCTTTTTCAGTTTCTGCTCCAATTTTTCTTTCTCCCTTCCCACTTGCAATAACAATTTTAAATAATCAAAAATCCATACCTCCAGCAGAGATTTTCCAATTTCTTAAATTTTTCAATGTCCAAAAATCCCTTTGTCTCTTAGCTTAGCTTTCAAAGCAATCCACTTTCAGTGTCTAATACATCCAAATATTTCTGCTTTTTCCGTGGGATGAGAGAGTAAAAAAAAAAAAAAAAAAAAAGTTCCCTTTAACAGCTTCTCCGCCGCTTTCGATCTTCTTAGGGATACAATGTATCCTCCAGCAACAAGCAGCTCAATTCCAGGAGATTTAAAAGTTGTTACTTGACCCGGCTCAGATAGAACTTTCACTTTTCACACTTCCTCCAGCACAGTTCTTACCCGGTTGCTGGCTTCTTCGTGGCGGCCATTGCTGACCGCCGCTCCACCGCCTTGGGAAAAAGGGGTTTTCCCGGAGAAGGGGGGGGTCTGCGATGCCCCCACCTCCCTAACCGGCTCCCCTCTATCTTCAGCTGTCCCTACAGGGCAGCCATAACCCCCTGACCCATCTGGATCGGGGGTACCTCGGCAGCTAGCCAGCAGGAATCGCGAGCTGTCGCGAATTCCTGCTGCTCCGAAGCCACGCAAACCGGAAGTTCCAAGATGTATTATTTTCTTATTATATCTACAAAATGATTCTAGGATAGGTTTGAGATGATAATATGAACTGTCATTGAACAAATTAAATAAAATATGATTATTTCATAAAACATGAATGAATAAAAATATAGTCAAATGATTTATTAATAATGATATTAACCTATTTAATACTTGATTGAAAATACGAGAATATATACAATGTAGTTGTAATTGAAGACTACGAAATGGAAGCACAAAACAATTTGTAAACCAACTGGCACACTGTATGTATATATATGGAAGATGGCTTGATGTTTTTATGTTTTGTTTGTTTATGTTTGTTTTAAAAACCAATGACATATTTTTTAAAAAAGAAAACTTTTAGCACTTATGTAACTATGACTAACAAAGGTATTATGTAATTTAAAATAAAGACTTTTGAGTTTGTGAGAAAATAACTATTTTACTGTGTTTGGTGATATACTTTATGAAGTATCAGGAAGTTATTTCAAGAATGGCATTATATAAAATGACACATAAATACATAAACCTGTGTTTCAAGTTTTTAAATGATATTGAAGATTTGTTATCTATTTCAATACAGTTTGAAGCTTTCTTAACTGCTCTGGGAGAGAATGAAATAGCAGACTGCTCTTCTTCCTACCACAGATGACTCTGAAGGAATTTGAAAATTCTAGAAGCTGGAAACAAAATTGTAATTTCAATATATTCTGCATAAGTAGCTCCATTCTGTGAGACATTTTTCAATGCCTCACAGGGTGTTCCTGGTCTCACATGAACCAAGTGCCTGACAAAGATTTATTTTTTGCATAAAAGGAAGTTATATTTGCATATCTGGCTCTCTATTCACCTGTAGCTGACTCTATAGACCTACAAGCAATTCCATCTGCATCTGAAATATGAGGCATCTCTGAAATCACAACATGAGACTTTCTGAAGTAAAGAGATAAAAAGAGGAATAAATATCTGGTCTTTTTTACTTATTTATCAAGGTGGAAGCTGAAGAAAGTTTATAAATATCTCCATATGTATTTGGGTCATTATTTAGAGCAGCAAAAAGAGGACAGGATTCATTGATTAGTATCCTCAAAACCATCGGAAATTAAAATAAATGGATGACAGAAATCTTTTTAATAGAGTGACAAACTTCATGCAAAATACCAAAGCAACTTTGGTGCCCTCCACTAGGTTGGACAATTCCCCCCTCCCCACCGCATTATTCACAGCAATGAAATATATCTATAAAGCAGATGGTTGGAATGGGTTGAGTTAAATTGCATATGACAGAATTAAACATTTTACAGATATGGAATATCCAGAAGTATACCTTTGTGCTCCTATTTTTTTTTTTCTCTCCATTACCCTGCAGGAATTTTCACAATTGTATCTCCACTGCCACCTGGTGTTTATGAGTGATATCTGAGGGGTGGGTTTAAATTACCATGACTGGCATTCAAAATATATCTAGAAACTACGTGCATCTTTTCTTCAATTTTCTTCAAAAGTTTTATTCAACCTTTCTTCCAAAAGAACCATCTTCTTTCACTTATTATCTTTAAACCAGTCCCATAAAATAGATGAGAGAAAGAATGACTAGCCCAAAGTCATCATGAACGTTATGGTTGATCAGAAATTTGAATCAATGTTTTTTTCTTAAATTAGAAACTATCACTGTTGCTTGCAGCTAGGCAAGTGGGTAACTTCCTCACATTAAAACTATTACTCCGATAAATTATACACAGCCTAACTGGTGATCAAGAATTATTACAGTTGTAGCCCATACAATTTGAAAAAAGAAAAATGGTTAACACAAACAGCACAACATCAGACTGTAGAATTGTTAATGAGGTAAGAAACACATCATTTTTGTATCAGTAAACTAATTATATCCAGTTTTATGACTGTGATAATAGAGGAGAAGAAAGAGGAAGAAGAGCAAGAGTGAATATGGATGATGGAAAAAGGAACAAGAATACTTGATCAATGAAAGGAGACTGTTATACATCTCATTTAATATTATGTAATCCAAATATTTATATAGACAAATTGTATTAATCTGAGACTATAACATTGAGACTATAACACTGACCAGTCTTCTTCCATTCATTTATTACTTGTGGTGGAAGATATACAAATGAATAAGCCATGTTTTAGAAACTGAAAGCTAGTTGACAATAAGGGGTTGCTGTTGTTTCTTTATTGTCTAATAATCAACAGGAAATCAGGTTAGACCAGAATTAGATTTCTCACTAGACCTGATGTTGGTTGTATAAATAGCAGCCAATTCTTTTTTTTTTTTGAAACAAATTTTTATTAATTTTAAAGATAAAACAACACATCATTAACCATTAAATACATAAACACATAAAACCTCTTAACATTGTAAATCCTTACAAATCAAACAAAACATTATTTTTATACAACATAATTCCAATTTATCCCATCTCCATATGGACACACAAATATCTTTCAGCAAATTTCTCATTATTTCTCTTTACTCCTATTCAATTTCATTTCTCTTCCATATTTATCCATTTTATAGTCATCATATTCTTTTCTTTCTGGCTTGTTTAAATTATTCTCGTCTAACATTCCTCCAAGGTTTTATTGATTCTTTTTTCCTTTTTTTTTTTTATAAAAAACAAATTTTGTTAGTTTTACCATAACCACAATACACAAACATACAAACACAAAACATAAACAAAACTAAAAGATCTTTTCTGAAGGTTGTCTGTTCCCGGGTTAAAACTCTTTACACAGACACAAATTCAAACATCATATTCAACCCATATCTCCTTCCATATCTTATTACCATTTTCTTTTTTATATATATATATAAAAACCATTTTTATCAGTTTTATAAAAACAATGCACAAAGAATCAAGGCATAGCAGCTTATAAATTCTTTTCTAAGAAAAAATAATAAAAAAAGACCAATAAGGCATAACATTTCCAGATTATAATATCAATATTTCATATAATATTAACTTCATATCTTGTCCCTACTTCTCTTTTCCATCCAAATTATTTATTAATTAAAATTTTATTGCCTTTTATCAATATACAAAATCCAAAAAAACAAAAACAAACATATATATCCTTCCATATCTTATTACCATTTTCAACAACATTCTTTGTCTGTTCTATTTCCAATTATCCATTCATCTTTTTTTTTCTTTTACTATACTTCTCCTGTACACCAATTGGAGTAACATCTATAATTCATTACCCTAACTTAGAAATACTACATATAGCAATCTTTCTTGGGATTCTGTTTAAAAGATTCTAAAATTACATAATAAATTTTATATTCTAAATATACATATAAAAACACACTCTTATATACCCTCCAGAATCCCTCTTTTAATCTAAATTAAATTCACCCATTGTCTCTAAATAAACTTTTTTTCTTTAAGTCTTGCTTCCCCCCATTAAGGCTTCTCCTCCCCCCCTTTCTCTCTTGCTTATTCTTCTCCTTGCCCTTTCTACCCCTTTGCTTTTTCTCTTCGCTTTTCTTGCTCCTTTTCCTTTGCTTTCTAACCTTGCCTCCATCTTTTCGCTCATTTTTCTCTCTTTTGGTTGTTTTTATAATTCTTAAAATCCCCTTTTTCTTATCCTTTTTCTCCTCCTCTCCGGAAGGGACCCATTGTTCATCAAAGATGGCTTCTTCTTCCTCTTCTTCCTTGTCCCAGTCCTTCTGCTGCGTAATCAACTTTTCAAAAGAACATAACGCCATTTCTAAGAATTGAAACAAAGCGCACAAAGTATCTTCTTTTTTATATTTTTGATATTCAATCTCTAGTTCATCCACAGACGATGCCATTATAAAAAGGGAAACTTTTTCCAAAACAACCACAAGTATTTTTAATCAAAGACAATCAAAAGCAATTAAAAAAAAAAGTACCAAAAGTTTAATACTTTTCTTCCTTCTTCTCTTTCTCTTTCTGAATTAATTTTTAATCAAAGAGGTCCTATTACGATATATCTTCTTTTGGGATCCACAAAGACGTTCTAGACAATCTCCTCCTTTTTCAGCTTCTGCTCCAATTTTTTTTTCTCCCTTCCCACTTGCAATGACAATTTTAAATAATCAAAAAAACCATACCTCCAGCAGAGATTTTCCAATTTCTTAAATTTTTCAATGTCCAAAAATCCCTTTATCTCTTAGCTTCAGCTTTCAAAGCAATCCACTTTCAATGTCTAATATATCCAAATATTTCTGCTTTTTCCGTGGGGTGGGAGAGTAAAAAAAAAAAAAAAATTCCCTTTAACAGCTTCTCCGCCGCTTTTCGCTCTTCTTAGGGATACAATGTATCCTCCAGCAATTCAAGCAGCTCAATTCCAGGCAATTTAAAAGGTGTTACTTGACCCGGCTCAGACAGAACTTTCACTCTTCACACTTCCTCCAGCACAGTTCTTACCCGGTTGCTGGCTTCTTCGTGGCGGCCATTGCTGACCGCCGCTCCACCGCCTTGGGAAAAAGGGGTTTTCCCGGAGAAAGGGGGGGTCTGCGATACCCCCACCTCCCTATCCGACTCCCCTCTCTCTTCAGCTGTCCCTACAGGGCAGCCATATCCCCCTGACCCATCTGGATCGGGGGTACCTCGACGGCTAGCACAGCAGGAATCGCGAGCTGTCGCGAATTCCTGCTGCCCCGAAGCCACGCAAACCGGAAGTTTCAATAGCAGCCAATTCTTATTAGCATAATACAAAATACATTATATAACCTCATCACAATACTGCAAAAGTGAGGAACCCTTTAACTTTAGCCATTAATGCAAAATCCTGGGAGTTGCAGATCAGCAACTTTTGATGAACCAGAAGTGAAATCTACCACTGTAAAACCATTTCTCTTTCCTTCACTTTAATTTATTGACTACTTATTTTTTTGTTTAGTTGTGTGTGGGGTTGAAACAGAAGAAAAACGGAAAGCTTGATGAACTCTTTGTGATCATTATTATATCATTTTTTACTTTTTACGACCCTGTAATCCCATTTATTGGAGTGGAATTGGAGCGAGCTGAACATTTACTGCCCAAATGCCTTTCCTGATGCCTATGCAGAGTTTGCAGCAGATATTTTCTCTTTGCATTCTGATAGAGAAATCTCTGTCACTGCCTTAAACTCTCAGCCTCCTGAATGTGAGGAGTGTGTATTCACCTCTATGCCACTGCACCACTCCTGTATGTTATTATATCAATACTAGTTGTGATTCAGAAAAGCCAGGCGAGTGGTATAAGATTTTTCTGTGTCAGCTTCTCCAGCATCATAATATGTGATTCAAAGAATGGGGGAAAATGTACTATCTCTTGGCTTTGTCTCTTAATAGCAGAGCAGAAATATGCAGCCAAAAATCATGAATAATGCAGTGTTGGAGAGCATGTGCTTAGAAAATAGATGTCACACTGTAGCATATAGCAGTGAATATGCCAAGAATGAACAGGGAGAAGGGGGAAAACAATTTTATCATCCACTGCCTGTTTGATGAAAATATTACACACAATCGATCTGTTGCAGTTGTTATTGTTTTGTGTCAGGAAAGTTTGTTCAGCCTTTTTCCTAAAATAAATATTTCCCCTTTAGTATCATTTCCACTTCAAATATACTTTAAAAATTTCTGTAATTTCAATTTATAATTTATCTTTAAAATATACTTCTTTGGCAGTATTATTTCCTCTTTTTGTTGTAAGCCGTTTAGTTGTCAGAACATGTGTTATCATAAATGGTATAATAAAAAATCCAGTACTATACATGTCAGTATATTAATAGATACATTTTTTTACAGTTACCAAGAAGTCTTCCAGTGATACTATCCCAATCATCTGTTTCACATCTCCAAATATTCCTGGACATTCACTTCAAAAGCAAGGCTGAAATTCTAAAATTAAAAATCTGACTTAATTTTCCCAAAATTTATTATTTGTGAGAATGGGACTTCTGTTTTTATTTTTAATAAAATTATTTCCCCTTTCCCCTTCCCAATCCTGATCTACTTTAGAACTGTTTTATGATGAATTCTGCTGTGTGGATAGCAAGGAGTGGGCAGACCTTGGAGAGATGCTTTGTAGAGATGCTCAATCTAGAAATGAAAATAAAAATAAAAATGAGGAAAAAACAATTTCCATACACAATTACTTGGCCATATATGTAGCTTAGAGACAGAAAAATGGCAGCAGCTCTATCATCTTTTTGGGACATAGAGTGATCTTTAAATACTTATTAAATGAAAAGAGTACAAATTCACTTATTTTCTCTTTAAAATCTTAACATGGAAAACAGTTCAAGAGTTAAATGACAGTATTGTTCAGATTTTGATAATTCAGTTTACAAGTTTTTTCTTTAAACAGAAGAAGGAAGGGGCAAATGTTTTGTGATGATCCACTATAAAAAGTTTGTTTTCGTTGTCAGAAATTTTATTAATATGAGATTGCAGAGAGTTTATGATGTTATTAGATTATAAAATAAAAATATTTTCAGATTGAAGATAATAATTTGAAACAAAAAGAATAAAGTAAAATAAATAAATAACATAACATAAATAATATCATAATATAGATTCCTGATTAAACTGATTGCTTCTTACATCAAAAATAGAGTTCTCTAGAAACATATGTTTAGTTTTAAATTTTTATTTATTTATAAAATAATATACAATAAAACAAATCCTCTGTTTCATATGCCTTCATAGTTGTGCAGAGTATAAACTATAAATCTTCCACAAGCTAAAGATAAGCAATTTTAGCCTTTTTTTCATAACTACTTGAAATAAAGTAGTCTTTTGATGTGGGGGGGGGGGGGAATCAAACATTTATTTCACAATATAGAATAACAGAATAACAGAGGTGGAAGTAAACTTGAACTTTTTATTTATTTATTTATTTTGTCAATTGCTTACAATATAATAGAAATAAGAATAAACATAAGTTTAAATATAAGAAATAGGTACTAATAATTGGGGACAATAGGATAGGGATAGTAGGCATGATTGTGCACTTATGCACGCCTCTTAGGATGGGGTGAGGTCAATAGAGTTTGAAGATAAAGGAGTGGGGTTCTACTAGTCCAACCCTTTCCTCAGGATGCATAGAGCTCCAAGATCTGGGACTTTAACATCTCTAATAATAGGGTTGTATTACCCCAGACAGGTCCAGCCCACAACTTGAGGATTCTCCTGGACTCATGACTCCTGCTCAAAGAGCAAGTTGCAGTCATGACTGGCAGAGCCTTTGGACATATTAGTTTTGTGCATCAGTTGCCATCTTTCCTGGATCAGGATTTGCTGTGCTAAGTCACTAAATCCCTAGTCATTTTATGATTCAACTATTTTAATGTGTGCTACCATGAAGAAGATTCAGAAGCTGGTGAAGTGGTACAGGCAGCTTTTAGGGCCCCTAGAGTAGTCTACATTGCATCACTGTTTTGCGAGCTACACTGGTTGCGAGTCTGCTTATGGGTGCAATTCAAGGTGGCCATCACTTTTAAAAGCATACAGGGCATGTTGGCATGAGTCCAGGCTACTTGAAGAACCATCTCACCCTGATGGAACTGGCCTGCACCACACAAGCAAAGTGAGCATGTTGCAAATCCTGTAAGTCAAGCAACTTTAACTGGTGGGCTCCAGGAGAAAAGTCTTCTCTGCTGTGGCTTTGGGCCTCTAGAACATCCTACTTTCTGAGATGAGATAGTTTCCCAGCCTCCTTACATTCTAAAAGACCCTCAAGACCTGACTGACAGATGTTTTGGAAACCCAATGGGAGAGCTTCATATCGGAGATGATTGACCAATTAAAATCTATTCCTACTCCTTCCATCTCCTATGTGTCTAACTCCCATCTTTCCCATCTGGCTTTAATGGATTGTATTGGTGAATAATTTTTAATGTGCAATTTAAAACATAATTATTAAAGATGTGATATACAATTTATTCATTTTTATTGCTTTTGGATCAATAAAAATTATTCATATCAATTTAATTCTTTTTTTATATTTATTAATTCTTTTCTACATTTATTTTTCTTTTGTTTGCTTTGGTAATATGGTTTAATAATTCATTAATTATTTTTGGATAGAATATATATTATCTTGAAAATATGTTTTATTCATTATGTTCTGTGTATTTTTTAAACAAACATTTGCAATAAAGTAGAAAATGGTACCTTATTCTTTGTGACTAAAATTGTAAACCCTTATCGGTGAATAATTTTATCTGCAGTGTATCATGCCTGTCAATTCTAGTCAATTCTTTTTCAATGCTTTTTGCTGTAAGCTTCCCTCATTCAGTTGCCAAGATTCCACCCCGCAAAGGATTTTGGAGTTGTTAGAAGAAGATGATGCTGATGCTCTAAACTGCCCAGAATCATTGAAAATGAGACAGGCAGCAAATTAAATAAATAAATAAATAAATAAATAAAGGATGAAAGAAAGAAAGTTCTCATCTGTGATTATTTGCTACTTTCTTGCTTTTTGCCTTTTAGCCTGCCAACTATTGCTCCCTTGCTATCAGAACTTGTAGAAACAACTCTTCCCTTTGACACTATATAAGCTCATGCGGTATCTGCTATCCCGCATCAGATGGGCGGCTCATGATAGGGAGCGAAGGGGAGAGAAATGACAGGAAGCGAGGTTTCCTCTGGATGAGCACGCCCCGAATGTCTTGGCACACACTCTTTTATTGTGCTTTTTTACAAGAAAATGATTTAATCAAAAAGCTCAAGTCAAACATGATAATCTCATCAGGATGTGCATGTTTACAAAGCTGCATACCGGACAGATCATTTACAGTGTGGATAAGCTTATTAACAACCGTCTAGCTCCTTGTCCCTTGTACGTGCCTTGCAAAGGTCACTGAAGAGACAGAAGTTAATGATTACACGTGAATGATACAACGTTGCAAACACATGAATGATACATAGTTGCAATAATACATAGTTGCAATGATACATAGTTACAACAAGCTCAGACTCCTAAAGGGTTGCCAAGAAAGTTAGGACATGAAATATACATAATAAGATATTTTAGAGAAGCTTCACTGTGACAAGGTAAAGACATTTTAAACATACTGACATTTAGCTGACAGTATAATGGCAACAAAATATTGCTGCTCAAATTGCCACTATGTAGACTTGTAAGTGAGCTTTTAATAGTATCCTTTCAGATTCAGGATATCTGTTCTTCTTGAGATGTTTTGTTGCTTCAAGTCCTCAGTAAATCAAGAAACAAACAAGAGGAGACTGTTCAGTTACAATCCAGGACAATGCCCTCAGCATCCTTTAAATAAAAAAGTGACTGGTTCTTGACCAAACTGCTAAATTAAATATCTACAATACTTGAGTGACTCTTTGCCATTTGGCTCAAGGCTGTAATTTAAGGCATTAGTTGTCATCTTTAAGGCCTACATAGATCCTTGTTATCTAAACAGCCTTTTTCTCCCCTACTCATTTGCTGTCCCCACCAACTCAAATATGATCAACTTGCTGCACATACTATCCCTGTGAAATGTCATCTGACAGGGTCTCAGAATATTTTCAGGAAGGCTTCCACACTTTGGAACACATTTCTGGTAAACAATTAGGTTCATCCCTTTTGAGATTTAGGAAAATGTGGAGACCTATCTTTTCATCTGTTCCATCTTTCACTGGAGTTTCCATTATAAGTGAAATCTGTGACCATGCAATGCCTACATTTTTAGAAATATATATGGTTGCACTTGTTCCTTTTTTTCTTTTTTTGCCAAATCATTTTTGTGATTTAAAAGCTGAATTTATGACTGGGTTTTTATACTGTTTGTTAGAATCTTATAAATTATCTTGTGCATATCCTTCATATGAAAGACAATTAAACTTGGATTCTATACTATATACGATAATATATTCAACTTTCAGTTTTCATTCTTAGAAATGTTATGGCAACTTCTGATTCATTTTAAACAAAGGCTTTACCATATGATAGGCATTTTTTTTTTTTAAGTACAATGAATTTCAATGAGCCCCTATCCTTTTCTATATCTTATGCAGAAGACCCCTCAAACCCTGGCAATTATCTTCTTGACTGCTGCTGTCTGGATGGTGCTTTAGGTCAATAAAATCCCACACCACTAGACTAACAAATAGTTTCTTTCCTTGGGCCATCCAAACTGCAAATGAAAGCAAAGTCACTACCTTATTAAGATGTGAAAAGATGTGAAATCGCAATATGTATAATAACATATTGCAGTACAATCCATCTCTTGTGTATTACACTCGACAAAGCATCAAAGTCAGTGTTGGATGTATATTTTGTGTATATTCGTAGATATTGTACTCTTTAATTGCAAATGGAGATGCGGGTACTCTATTTTTCTTATCTTCATTTTTAAGTGCTCTGGTTTTATTGCAAACAGTTGCTGGGGTGCATCCACAGTTTTGTTGTACTTGTACAATGACAATAAAGTTCTTCTTATCTTCTTATCCATGCAGAAATTGATAGCCCAGGTATGCATTATTCTATATGGCTAAAAACATCAAGGAAAATGGCCCAATTTTATGAAGGACCAATGTCCTAGTATGTAAGAAGAAACTGGTTTGAAAATAAAAAAAAAATATCTAAAAGCTTATCTGTTTTACTTTTCTGTCTTTGTCTGGGACCTTTAAGGAAACAAAAAGAAGAAAAAAGAAAATAATAGTTCTAAGAAAAGTGTCATAGATACACTTACATAGATACACTTACATACATAGAAATGGCAAATTGACAACTTTGAGACACAAAGCTCCTCTCCTTTTTAGAAATTTATTCTGAAATTACTGTGAACTTTCATGCTGTTTTCTCTCACTATGGAGCTTTTTGACAATTTTCTGCTCATTGACTGTCTGCATCCCAACTGAAGTTTTACACATTTATGTATCCCAAGTAAAAAAAAGTATCACTTCTAAAAGCAAATGTCATTTCTTCAGTTGAGTGCTGCTTCTCAAGGAAATTCCCCCCAATAAAATCTGAATTAATATTATTATTTTTCCAGCTCTTTAAGTAGCCACTCTGTACTAGTACAGGTGAAATAATTTCTCTGAAATATTTTTGAGATAATTCTATGAAGTGTACAGTTAAATTTATAAGATTATCCACAAATTACAGTAATAGTTGGAACTGTTAATGTTAAAAAAAATGATAATTTTGGACACATTTACTTTAAATATATCCCTTGTTATGATGTAATAATTGAATATAATAGTGGAAAATGAAAAATGCACAGTATGAATCCTACAGTGACATTTGTGCTACCTGATATGATTGAATACTGGCTATATAAAAATATATGCATATAGATCTAAATTTCAATTACTATCAATATTGCAATTTTAAGTATATTACTCCTTTTTATATAACTGTGTGTGTATTCACAGATGCACACGCACACACACACACACACCAGGATCCTTCTGGCAACACGTTGGGACAAAACTTTCCTTCTTCTAAATATATGTGTCTCTTTGTCATCTTGATCAACATGAAGCATTAAGCACATTTGACAAATATACTTCTTTCTACAACTAAAAAACACAAAACAACTCTTGCTAGGCTAGTTCTCTGATTGCAGATGGTTCTGGAAAGTTATTCAGTCCAATCCAATGCATTCATGGCACAGTACACTACACAGAATACATATACCACTAAATGTGACAGGGCAGACACTACATTAGATTGTTTTGGAGCAAAAACATGGTTTAATAAATAACAAATTTATTGAATATCGTCCAGGAATAATATATTCCTCCATTGGTTTGACATGTGGTTTAATTTGCAATATTATTAAATTGCTTTATTAATAAACTTTATTAATTTGAAATTTTATTTCATAATAAAATAAGATTAAAATATTTATAGTGGAATTAAGAGAGGGTTTTCCACATCATTATAGTTGTGCTTTTAAAGTTGTAGCAATGTTTCGGCAGAATCTCATCTGCTATCATCAGGCTTCTGTATAGTGTTTGTCTGTGAGTCAGACTTTCACAGCTGTTTCTGTTTTAAATTTGGTGCTAGCCTACTGCTGTGCCAGAATGGTTTTTTCTTCATCCTGATTGGTTGGGAGTCTTGGTCTGTGTTTATTGGTCTTGGAGTTTGCTGTGTTCTGCTTGATTGGTGTTTCTAATATCTTCTTCTATTTTGTAGCTTTTTTTGTCCTGATTGGCTGGCAACATTGTGTTTCCTGTATTGGAGGCTTTTAGTGCAGCTTGGCACTGAGTAAACGGATGGCTATCATTTATTTCGAAGCTAGGTTTCATCTGGGTGCCTGGTTGGGGTGTGTGTGAGCTGGAGGTATCAGGGGGAGTCTGTTTGTGCCCAGGTGTTTGCCTGGCTTGTGGTGTGGAGATTTTTTTGTTTGAGAGTGCAGGCTTCCAGATAATTGACAGTCTGGTGGAGTCATCTCTTCTATTCATGCTTTCAGGTCCTTTTTCAATCTCTGTGGCTTCTCTGATAATTCTATAGCTGGGGTTTTCTATAATGGCTAGGGTTTTGGTGCCACTGAAGTTGATGCTATGACCTGTGGCTTTCATGTGTTGGACTAGTAAGGAAATGTATTCCAGCTTTTTGACTGCATTTTTGTGTTCATCTAGGTGGGTACTTATTCTTCTATTGGTCTGTCTAATGTATGTGGCAGGGCATGATGCACAGGGGACTTTGTATATGCCTTGGTTTTCCAGATCAATTTTATGTTTGGGGTTTCTTAGGATGGCTGCTATTTTTCTGTCTGTTTTGAAGGCAGTCTTAATGTGATGTCTGTGCAGTATCTTACTGATTTTGTTTGTAGTGCCTCTTATGTGTGGCAGGACAGCTTTTCCAGATGAACACTATGCAGACGAACACTATACAGAAGCCTGATGATGGCAGGTGGGATTCTGCCAAAAGACTGCTAAACTTTAAAAGCACAACTATTATGACATGGGAAAATAAAGCTGAATACCATACATATAAATACCTGCGAAAATTTAAGAAAACATAAGAAAACTAGAAAACCTTGAATTACGCTATCTTCAATCTGATTTAAGTATGGTATATATAATCATACATTGCAATGTCCTACCTGTCAATGAATACTTCAGCTTCAACCATAACAACACAAGAGCACACAATAGATACACACTCATAGGATGTGTGTGTGTGTGTGTGTGTGTGTGTGTGTATCTTTGGTTATTTGAGTTTTCTCCCGTGTAAGATTGGAAGTATCTAGGCAACATTTGGATGAAGTCTCATTCACCATCTTCAGTCTTGTGTCTTTGGCTCTGTGCTTCTCAGAGTAATGTGAGCTTGCAGCTGCTTCTTCCTTTTAACTGCTAGTGGGGGTGTGACTTGATTGGGTGGGGGCTTGGCTGTGTTCTGATTGGGTGGGGGTGTGTTCTCATTGGTTGGGGGGTTGGCTGTATTCTGATTGGTTGGGGGGGTGGCCGTGTTCTGATTGGCTGGAGGTGTGTTCTGTTCAGGTGGTGGCTTGTTTGTGCTCAGGTTAGTCTTAGTTGATGGGGGATTTGAGCTGGTGAGCTGTGATCCTGCTGTTTGGCTTCGTGTTCATGGTCGTGCCACATCTTCATGGTGGGTGTCAGTTCACTTCATATATGGCTCGGAGGGGTTTGAAGCAGGTAGTGATGCAGCTGCAGTGCGGCTTCTGGTCCATGGTCGTGTCTCTTCACCCAAGTGCCAATAAAAGAAGCCTTGACAGCCATCCAAAACAAATACACCCCCCCAAGCACATCTTCGATCTGACCAACCACTGCCTATCCAATACATATTTCACCTACAATGGACAAAAATACAAACAAATAGAAGGAGCACCCATGGGATCACCTCTCTCACCTGTCATCACAAACCTCTACATGGAACACTTTGAAACACAAGCTCTAGAAAAATATGATCACAAACCCAAACTCTGGCTCAGATACGTAGATGACACTTTCATAATCTGGCCGCACAGGAAAGAAAAACTGAACAACTTCCTCACACACTTCAACAGCCTACACCCCAAAATACAATTCACCATGGAAACAGAAGCTAACAATCAACTTCTCTTCCTAGATATCTTGGTATACAAAAAATCCAATGGCTCCCTAGGACACACCATCTACTAGAAGAAAACACATACAAAGCGCTATCTACACGCACTCTCACACTACCACCCAGCACAGATCAATTCCGTGGCTGAGACACTCATCTCCAGAACAAAATGTTTAGCCGACGAGTAACACCTAAAAACCGAACTACACACTCTCACTAATGTACTAACAGCCAATGGATTCCAAAGAAAGAAGATTACCCACCGAATCCAAAAATAAGCCCCAACCAAAATCCAAGACAGAGAACAAGAGAAAGGCAAAGCCCTCCTCCCATATATAAAAGGCACTACAGACAAAATCAGCAAGATACTCCAAAAACACAACATTAAAACAGCATTCTGTACAAACAGAAAAATATCTACCATCCTAAGAAACACTAAAGACAAAATCGAGTTAGAAAATCAAGGAGTATATGAAATCCCTTGCACCGCCTGCCCCCCCACATACATTGGACAAACAAACAGAAGAATAACTGCATGCATTGAAGAACATAAGAACTCAATCAAAAAGGAAGAACCGACCTCTTTCCTGGTCCAACACCTCAAAGCCACAGGACATGAGATTGACTTTTAAAATACCAGAACTATCGCCAAAACTGAACACTTAATGTATAATCAGAGAAGCCATAGAGATAGAAAAACTCCCACACAGCATGAATAAATAGATGACACCTCCTGCCTACCAGCCATTTGGAAAGTCACCCTCACAAACAGACGAGTACCTAACATGAAGAATGAGACCAGACCCACACCCACAAGGGCCACACAAGGTGTTACCACCACACTTCCACCTAGAAAGCAGACTCACACTCACACAGAAGATGAGACATGACCATGGACCAGAAATTGCACTGCAGCTGCATCACTACCCACTTCAAACCCCTCCGAGCCATACATGAAGCGAACTGACACCCACCATGAAGATGCGATACGACCATGAACGTGAAGCCAAACAGCAGGATCACAGCTCACCAGCTCAAATCCCCCATCAACTAAGACTAACCTGAGCACAACCAAGCCCCCACCTGAACAGAACACACCTTCAGCCAATCAGAACACAGCCAACCCCCCAACCAATCAGAACACAGCCAAACCCCCAACCAATGAGAACACATCCCCACCCAATCAGATCACAGCCAAGCCCCCACCCAATCAAGTCACAAATCTCAATCAAGCCCCCACTCAATCAAGTCACTAGCAGTTAAAAGGAAGAAGCAGCTGCAAGCTCACATTACTCTGAGAAGCACAGAGCCGAAGACACAAGCCTGAAGATGATGAATGAGACTTCATCCAAACGTTGCCTAGATATTTCTAATCTTACGTGGGAGAAACCCCTGAATAACCAAAGATAGATAGATAGATAGATAGATAGATAGATAGATAGATAGATAGATAGATATATGTCTGGCATTCAGCTTTGTTCGGGTATTTTCCCACGTCACAATAGTGGTACTTTTAAAGTTGTAGAAACGTTTCAGCAGAACGTTTCTCCAGACGAACACTATACAGAAGCCTGATGATGGCAGATGAGATTCTGCTGAAACGTTGCTACAACTTTAAAAGCACCACTACTATGGCGTGGGAAAATACCCGAACAAAGCTGAATGCCATACATGTAAGTACCTGAGAAAACTTAAGAAAACACACACACACACACACACACACACACACGAAAATCAATATCAAATATAGTATTCCAAAAAGTTAAATATAAACTCTATTTAAACTCTGATTTCTGATGTAACATTTCAAAGAATGTGTTATAGACCAGGGATGTCAAACTCATGTTGTCATGGCATCATCACATGATATATAGTGACTTTTTTACCATTTGCTAAACTGGTTGTGGGTGTAGCCAGCACATGACGCACCTGGCCATGGGCCGCAAGTTTGATACCCCTGTTATAGACCAATCCTTTGATGTTACTGGTGGTGGTGCTGGAAAATAATGTCATACCTAAAGCTTTTCTAATTCCTGGGTTGTGTGGAAGGAGAAAAACACACATTTCTTCTTTTTATTATGCCCATTGTGACAAGGTTAACAGTTTGAAGTATTATATAACTTTAGTGCCTAAAACACAAAGGGAAGTGTTTCAAAATGAAAAAAAAAACAACCCTTAGAATTCTTCCTAACTATTTTGGAAATGCCTTTTGTTGAAATACAGTTGATGAAATAGCATGGAGTTGAAGCTATCCTCCATTGTTCTAGATCAGGGATGTCAAACTCATGGCCCACAGGCTGGATGCATCACGTGCTGGCCCCACCACAGCCTGCTTTAATGAAAGGGAAAAAGTCACAATATATCATGTGATGCTGTCATGACAATGCAAGTTTGACTCTCTGTTCTAAGTGAACACTTTCAACATTTCTGCTCTCCTCAAGACTAGACTCTTTGCTGTGGAAATATGTTTGTTTCCTTCACATTGGCTTTCAGAAATCTTCTTAAACTTTCCTTTTTAAATAGGCCTTAGGTGCTATTAAGTTACAGTAGGGAAGGATGACCACTTTTTATTTATTTTCATTAGTTTTACATTAAAATGATTGATTGCATTTTACTGTCTTGTATTGTAGACATTAATAAGTAATAAATAAATCTATAACATATAATATTGCCAGACATCTTGCCATAAATATTGTAATAATATGATAATAAATAATAATAAAGCATAGGTAAATATACAGTGAATATATTTTTTCCTTTAGTATTACAGTTGTTATAACAAGAACTGTAACTTTTCAAGTTTGTCGTAGTAACACTGATTTTAGAACTTTTTTAAAAAGAAAAACAAAACAAATTATTTTTCTTCAAAGATAAATTAAATAAACCCCACTATAATTGAATCTTATTGCAGCAGCATTATTGAATCTTATTGAATCTATTAATTGAATCTTATTGCAGCAGTGTTATTGTCTTTTACTAGGAAAAAAAATCCTTCAGAATGACAGATGGCTTTCCACAATGTCCATGGACATTTTAACCATGACAATTAACATTTCACAGAGTTGAGCAGCTCCAGCTCATTAGTCAAAATCTTGGAGTCAATACTTGGAGCTTCATTATTATTGCTCCTAAGCTGAGTTTCTGCCATTAGATGAACAATAATATGGTTAAATATGCATCCTGCAAAGTACTTTCACTGTTGTAACTATGTCACTCTTATACAAATGATACAATAAATTAATATAAGAGTTTGCTTTATATTTCAGTATCTAGAGCTCCTGCAAATACAATGTGCTTCTTTCACATTCGTTCATCATTGAACCTCTTCACTGAGGTTGTCTTGGGACAGTAGAGCAAAAGGAAACTATGCCAATAACAGAATAATTAAGTTTCTCTAGTTTCTTTACTCTAAGGAAATCTGGTAGTTGCAGCTGACTTTAATGCAAGAAAGGCAGAGAGGAGAGTTTTAGTTCAGCAAGATCATAATGAAGAAAAAAAATCACCACCAGGTTTCAATACGTTTTTTTTTAGGTCATGTCAAACTGACTTATCTCCTTTCTTGGTAGCTTTCCTGTTATCTTGCACATATTTTCATTTAGTAAGCTTGAAGGAAACAGTTTATTTCAATATTGTTCACTTTCTTATTGATGGCGATGTTTTAGAAAATAATATTTATCTGAAAATAATAAAAATTATTACCTGAGTTAAAATACTTGCAAAAATAAGTATGAATAATTCAACCTGACATGCTGTACAAAAACGATCATGTTCTGTACCCTGGAGCCTTTCCTTACACCTGTTTTTAAATTTTCTATTTAATATGTAAGAATTTAAATTTTAAATAGAATTCCACTATGTGAACATTAATAGTGGGTTAGGAGAGTAATGCATATCCTTTACCAGCGGTATGGAGTATTCTACTTTTGTTGGATTCTCAGAGAGATCTGATAAACCTGAGTTTTTAGTTATGAAAGAAGAAGGCTTAAAGTCTTTTGTCATTCTTTTTTTCTATCATAAATAGAAAATCTGTCCTATTTTTCCACATACATTTCAAGGCTTTGCAGAAAGAATAAACAATATCTGGCCCACAGATGTGAGAACTCAGAATATTCTGTCTTCCAGTCTAGGTATATTTAAATGTTGGATATCCGAAATTTCATATTTATTATTGAAGTGTAGAAATAATATTTTTTGCTGCATCTGCTGCCATACATTTTACTTAATCATAAAAAACATGTAATGAATAAAGTAAGATGATTCTCTTTCTACGCTTCCTAAAACATGAAAACAAACAATGCACTTATAATGGATGGGGTTATTGTTGTTATTGACTGATTAAGCTTATGTAGTTGCTTAATTATCTTGATCTTTTTTTGCATATATTGTAATTTTTTAGACTCATTGCAATTTCTGATAGTTTTATAAAAAAATTAACAAAAAGCATCAATCCTGATTCTAATTTCTCTTATCAGTAGAAAATTGAAAAGACTAAAAGTTTTCTGTGTCCTAAGTTGAGGAACTGGATAAAAGAAAGCATGTTGGGCTTCATAAACTGCCAGACCTATAGAAGTTAGGAACAAAATTATTTTAACAATATCTTATCTGTAGAATTCCTCAAGATTCTTCAAGAATGGCAAGGTTATAGAAATATTAGTCAAATACAAACTGTAATGCATTTTAAATTCTTTCTCACTGAAAGAAGAAATAAAACAATGCTGATGCTTTAGGCATTAATTTGCTGTCAAAAAGTGTTTATATAATATAAATAATACTAATTCTTATCATTTATATTAACAATTTTGAGCTTCAATTATTATATAAGAAATGTTGATTTGTTAAAAAAAGGTATTAGTAAAATGCATTATTTTAAATATATAATCTCTTTGCTCCCCCATCTTCCAGGACTGCAAGTTCAATTATTCAGTGATTATATCTATAAGCTAATTATTCTAAGAGTGCAGAACTAACCTGATACAATGTTTAATTAAAGGAAGTGTACTGGTGATAATCTTATAATTTGAAAATAATTCATAAGACATAGCTGTGCAACATAGGAGTTTCAATATGAAATTTAAGCTTAATAATTCTTAATTAATTCTTAATAAAGAATGGTTTTGCAATTGGCAATGAGAAAAAAATTCCATTGAAAACTGAGTAGCAAAAGAAATTAATTAATTTTTTTTATGATTTATGAAAGCTAACCTCTCACAAAACTTATCTATTGCCATGCTTGTATTTAGGAATATAATGTTTTCTAATTGTTATGTTTTGAGCATGGGCGAGAAAGAATGGAGACAAGCCTCTGAATGGTGAACTTCAGCTCTTCATTTACATTGTGACTTCCTCATTTTAATAGCAGTTAAACCCGCCTTATATAGGCAAACCCTGTAACTTTTAACCAATAACGAGCTAGGAGCGCTAGCTCTTATAACCAATAGGAACTCTCTGTTAAGGGCCAATCGGATTCCCTGGAACGGGCCAATCCGGTCCGGCCGCTTAACAGCCAATCAGAAGTGCAGGGCGAGAACCCTGCACTTACTCCAAGCTCACACTTTATCAATCTTTATGCATACACAACACCCCTTCCCCCGGCTTCTTATTTGCAGGGCGCAGTTACATAGTCCCTTAGGTAGGACGGTTGTTTTATTAGTCTCTTTGATTTCTGTTGTATCGGCTGGCTGCAGTCACGCTGAGGTAGATCATTGTTTGGCAGTGGGGCTGTTTCTGGTTCAGAGTTCACTTCTACATCGTTGCCCACATTCCCTGCAATTCCCTGAGGTGCAACCGTTTCTCCCTCCGGCTCCGCATCCTGAGTTTCTATTAAACCGTCATTTCCTTCGAACAGGTTTTCTAGGACTTCATCTTCTTCCGTACCTCCCCCTCCCTCAGTTTGGTCATAGGGGGTTTCCGGACTGGCCGCTAGAAGCCGCGATCGTAATTGATCGATATGACGTTTCCAAAGTTTATCATCAAGGCATTGTACAAGGTAGGATCTGGGGCCGGTTACACGTACTACTGTCGCTTCCACCCACAACGGGTCGCCCGATAGGTTTTTAGCATATACCAAGTCTCCCACCTGGAAGGTCCGACAGCGGCCGCTGGATCCAAGTGGTTTCTCCAGTTCGTAAGCTGGGTGCAACTGGTCAAGGTGGGAGCGGAGCTTTCATCCCATTAGCAGTTCAGCGGGAGTTTTGTTGATGACGCTATGTGGGGTGATGTGTTGCAAGAAGAGGATTTGATTGACCTTGTCGTCAATGTTGTCATAGTCTACCTTCTGCAAGGTTTTCTTCACAAATTGAACCATGCGTTCTGCTTTGCCATTGGTCGCAGGGTGCGAGGCGAGGTGAGCGCATGGCAAATGCCGCGGTCAGCGAGGTATTGCTCGAATGCTAGTGCGGTAAATTGAGGGCTGTTATCGGATACCAGGATGCCTGGTAAAGAGTCTGTTTAAGATTTTGATAATCGCCTCGGAGGTCGTAGACGTCTTGTGATGAATTTCGAGCCAATTCGAGTAGGCATCGATGGTAAGCAGGAAGGTGTGGCCTTTGGTTGGCCCCGCAAAGTCCAAGTGAATTCGGGACCAGGGTCCATGTGGTGTCTCCCATTCAGTAAGCATGACTTTTGGTGGGGTGTTGCTGACTTCTTGGCATTTGGGACAAGCTTTAACCCACTGTTCGATTTGCTTGTCAATGCCCGGCCATCATGCGTAGCTTCACGCAAGGGCTTTCATTCACACGATGCCGGGGTGGCCATCATGCAAAATTCTCAGCAGCGCTTTCTGGAGTCGTTCTGGGATAACGACTCTATCGTCCCAAATGACACAGCCTTTCTGGGAGAAGAGCTCGGTTTGTTGAGTCTTGAATGGTGTGAAGTCATCTGATAACTGGTCCAATGGCCATCCGCGTTCTACCCAGCTTAGAACTCATGCTAGGGTGTGGTCACGTTTGGTTTCTCTCGCGATATCTCGGGCGGTTAGTGGCGGCGAGTTGAGTGCCTCGATTTGCAACGTGGTTACTGTTGGTGCAGGATCGTTGAGAGTCTCTGGAAGCGGTGCTCGGCTCAATGCGTCAGCGTGGGGAATGGCTTTCCCCGGGTGGTATTGCAGCCGATAGTTATAAGCAGCTAAGAATTCTGACCATCGGGTCATCCGAGGGGATAATATGTAGGAAGGCGGCTTATCTCCAGCTATTATCCCCAATAATGGTTTGTGGTCAGTCACAATAGTAAAAGCCTGGCCATACACGTATTCGTGGAATCTTTTCACAGCTGAGACAATAGTGAGGGCTTCTTTATCGATTTGTCCATAGTTTCGCTCAGTTTTTGAAAGTGTCTTTGAGAAATATGCAACAGGGGCTTCGTTCCCATTAGGCAGTACGTGGCTCAAAATGGTGCCGACCCCGAAAGGTGATGCATCACAAGTTATAACTAACGGCAAAGTCTTGTTATATTGCATGCGTACAGAGTCAGAAGTGAGCAGTTATTTAACATTTCGGAATGCCTGTTCCTCCCGGTAATAGCCAATTTGCTTTTTTATCTAACAACCTGTGTAACGGTTCAATGACCGTTGCTTTGTGCGGCAAAAATACATTATAAAAATTGATGAGGCCTAAGAACGCCTGGAGATCGGCCTTGTTTCATGGCCTGGGAGCATTTTTTATCGCTTTTAGTTTACTTTCGGTAGGGTGAATGCTCTGGCTATCAATCAGGTACCCTAAAAACTCAACACTGTCAGTCTATAATTTACATTTGTTTTTTTTTTAACCTTAAGACTGGCCTCTTGGAATTTTTTTAGGACTAATTTTAATCGGTCCTGTAAGATTTTTTTTGTAGGGGCTGCAATTAATACATCGTCAAAATAGGGGACCACGCCCTTAATTCCTTGCAATAACCTTTCCAAAAGGCTCTGAAAAATCCCCGGGGCTACACTAACTCCGAATTGCAGCCGGGTACATTTAAAGGCACCTCGGTGCGTCACAATAGTTTGGGCCTGTGCCGTTTTTTCATCTACGGGTAATTGCTGATATGCCTGAGCTAAATCTAATTTAGTGAAGACTTTCCTGCCTCCCAGGGAATGGAGAAGATGCAGCACCACCGGAACTGGATATGCGTTCTGCTGCAGGGCGTGGTTCAAAGTGGCCCGGTAGTCCCCACAAATTCGGATTGACCCATCTGGCTTAATGGGTGTTACAATAGGGGTTTCCCAAGGGGAGTGATCGATGGGCTCTAACACCCCCTGAGCTATCAGTTTGTCGAGTTGTTCGTCGATTTTGATTTTTAGGCAAACGGAACTCGACGGGGCTTTAGGTGAATGGGAGCTATTTTTGGATCTAGACTGAATGAAATCGGGGTCCCCTTGTACTCACCTAAGCTGTCCGCAAAGATGTCCCTGAACTCAGAGATAAGGTCTTCCTCCCAGTCACCACCACTGACTCGGTTTATGCCGGCCACTTCAATGCCGAGTGGCGCGAACCATTGGAGGCCTAGTAGGCTGGGCCTATCTCTATCGATGACCGTTAAAGGTAAGTACGCTGTGTGCTTCTTGAAGGAGACTCGGACTCAGCAGGAACCGACAACGGGGATTTGATTCCCTTGGTAGTCCTTGAGGATGAGGCGTTGGGAGCAGAGATCTTGGCATTGAATCGTGGGGATGAGTTGCTTGAGTGTCTTCCAGGACACCATCGAGAGGGACGATCCCAAGTTGACCTCCATGTGGCAAGGCTGGTTCTCGATGGCTACCATGACTCGGATTTTCTTAGTGTCCAAGGCTGAGGCTTGACCGATAGTGATAGTATAGTGAGCCTCTTCTCTCTGCAAAGCTCAATTTCTGTAGGAGTGGTTTACTGGTTCTCGCCGTACAGGACGGTTTCCTGTCAATTGGCGATCGTTAGCCCCTTTTGAGGCCTGGCTGGGTCCTAGCAAGCTGCGGCAGACCCGTCCGATGTAGCCTCATTTCCCATACTCATGGCAGAGTGCGTCGCGGAATTTGCATTCGGACCTGGCATGGTTGGCTCCACAGCCAGCACAAGGGCGTAAGGGCTTCGGGTGATGGTCCTGGTTGGACCGCAGTCCATGGACTCCTTCTTCGTCACTGTCTGATGACAAAGAGAGGTCCCCATGGTGCGTTGTCGCAAGCTGCCCTTCTGAACTGGTTGAGACGTCGCTGGCTGCTGGTGGTACTGGAGAGTGGTTTCGGCGTAGTTGTGCAGCCGACTTCCTGGTTGCTTCTGCTGTAGTAGCATCGGCAATGGCGTCGGCAAGGCTGATGTTGCCTTTCGCCATCAGCTTGCTTTGAACGCTTGGTGCATCTAGTCCCAGAACTATGAGATCTCTTAGTGCTTCTTCTAAATCGGTGAATCTGCAGAGGCCTCCCAAATTTCGAGGTCCGCTATGAAGTCGGCCACGCTTTCTCCCTTTCGCTGGCTCCTCTGATAAAACTCGTGGCGTCTCACGAGCGTAGGCATGGTCGGGGCATAGTGATCTTGTAGGAGAGGTTTGAGGTTGTCCCAATCCATGGCCTTCACTTCTGGGGGTTTGGCTAGTGCTTTAGCCATCTTAAATACGGTTGGACCGCAATGCGTTAGGAACACCGCCCGTTTCTTTCCTGGTGTGGCGTCCTTTAAATTGTTGGTTTCTAAGAACATTTGGAAGCGATCCATGTAGGACTCCCAGTCCTCCTGTACTGGATTGAACGGAGCGGGTGGTACGATGCCGCTGGACATGGTTCCATTGTTGGCGTCGTCTGTCACGTGCTCGGTGTTTCTTCGGAGTTTCGTTGGTTCAGATATCTCCATATCCCACCTTCGTCGCCAGTGTTATGTTTTGAGCATGGGCGAGAAAGAATGGAGACAAGCCTCTGAACGGTGGACTTCAGCTCTTTATTTACATTGTGACTTCCTCATTTTAATAGCAGTTAAACCTGCCTTATATAGGCAAACCCTGTAACTTTTAACCAATAATGAGCTAGGAGCGCTAGCTCTTATAACCAATAGGAACTCTCTGTTAAGGGCCAATCGGATTCCCCGGAACAGGCCAATCCGGTCCGGCCGCTTAACAGCCAATCAGACGTGCAGGGCCAGAACCCTGCACTTACTCCAAGCTCACACTTTATTAATCTTTATACATATACAACACTAATTAATAAGTTTTTGATTGCCCTAAAAGTTGTTCTACATCCTTTTTAGATCTGGAAACAGCCAGTATTGAATACTGACAGAGGTGTCACAATTCTCTTCCATCTCTAAATTCTTCTTGTAAAAGAATACATACTAAAGCAAAGAACCAAACTAATTGAGGTAACTATGTCACAGAGCCTGCTGTATTATGCTTAATACTGATCAAGTCTTGATTGTATAACTAAAAACAGAACATTTGCAGCTAACTTCAGAATTTGCAGTGAATATCAGAATATTTGCAGTGAATATCAGAATATTCACTATCGTTCTGCAATATGGCAAGGGAAGAGTTGTGAAGAAAAAAACCTCTGTACTAGGCCCATCTCCAAATGCCTTTTGTTTTCACCATTATAGTGAAGTAGAGTTACCATTTCTTTTTTCCCAATGTTTCACCAGTTGTCACATTCTGCCTTCTCCCTCAACTTTGAGGAAAGGGAATATACTGTGTTACCTGAAGTCAATGAGATTTTATGAAATAGATTGGGCCTAGAGATCAGAATTTCTGTCTTTGAGTTATATTTTCCATATGACCCTGAATTTTGCAGTCATGATCTTGAACTGTCAAAGATTGCAATTATTTCCAGACCAACCAGGACTATTCTCATCATTACTATCTAATCCTTTTGTCCTGGCATGAATGTACATTATTCATGAGTCCTCCAAAATATCTGTATCTCCAAAAACTACACAGCACAGTTATTATGCTATATTTTAATAAAAATAACAATAATCAGATTGGTAGAGCGTGAGACAGCTATCACAATATTTTTTACCCACTTCATCAAAGTTATATTTTCCATAAACTTAATTTCTTCATTATCATCCAATAGCCTTTGGAGAAAAATAAGTTAATTTTTTTACAAACAATTAAAAAGAATTCAAACAAGACCTTGAAAGATAAAAAAGTTTAAAACTCTTTAATACATTGTGATAATGGAAATCAATATATAATTCAAGATTAATGTTCTATTACAAATGGTATTAAATAACGGAAAGAACAATTAACAGATTTATACAATGTAGAAAACAAAAAAGTGTATGTTTCAAAAGAAACATGACATTTAGCATTTTCCAATGTTAGATTGTGTTATAAACTATGGAAAACAGAATAGATAATATCTCCAAAAAACATAATATCGATAATAGATGGGGAAGGACTAGCCAACAGATTTTATGGCTATTTGTAATATAAACAAAAGCTAAAAATCATCTGAAAGAACATGATCTGAGATGTTATTTGTTAAAAAGTTGGTGTCTTCTAAAAGCAAAGATAAATCCAACTTATCTTCCCAGTAGCACCACAATCAAATATTGTAAAGATAAGCATAGTAAAATATACAATTATATATGACAACATGACATATCAGTATTCAGAAAAAATATTGAAGATAAAATCTGAACTAGACAATGAAGGAAAGAATCTATCATTATTAATATATTTATAATGTATTGCATTTAAATAAAAAAATTAAAAATATCTCTGAAAGGGGGAACTGAAAAAGAAGAGAGAATTTTAAATGCTTATGTAAAATCAAGTCAATCTGTTACTGTATTTATAAATTGTTATTGAAATAAAATGGTTGCAGAATTTGAGAAAAATTATCAGTCTGGATCATTGGGAAGCATATGGCAAAAATCAATACATTTTTATTTTTTGCTACAATTTAAAGGGAAATTGGAAAAAAATGTTTTGCAAATGGTACACAACTATGTTAGTAATTGTATAAGGTATAGATCAAAACATGGTTATTATTAGTCATTTTGAAAATATAGCTCCGTGGGACTTCTGGTTTGGGCTTGCTTGGTGACAGATTGAAATCCAGAATCATGCACGGTTTTGATCCGTGCTTGCCTCTGGAGTGTCCCAACCCACTGAGTCAAGGAGAGCCGCATCTCTTCTCCTTGGCTGGCCATTACTCCCTTTCCTGAAGGCGGTTGCAGGAGTGGTCAGAAATGGCCACCTCAAGGAGGAACCCAACCGGACAAGAATGAGCAGGAGGAAGACATAGGAGAGAGCTTGACAGACTGAGCTAAGCAGAAATAACATCTATGCAAGGTACCCTGGAATTTCAATTACCAAGAGTGTTATTCCTAAAAGAAGATCTTTAAAGCAGTAGAGGAGAGAGGGAAAGGAGAAAAAAGATTTTTTTCTTTCTCATATGGACAGCTGCATTGGCTCTGAATGTTAAAAAGAAGAGACTTAAGCAAAAAAATTGTGTTAATCTACTTTGACATGAATATGCAATTTTAAGCTGAAATTAAAGTGTCAAAAGGGAAAATAAAGACTTTTTGAATATTCCAAAACCTTTAAAAGGAGAAAAGTAGAGGGAAAAAGAAAGGGTGAGACTGGGAAACAGCAGAGTATCACCTGGAAATAAAACTTAAGATCTGAGAGAACAACTAAAAAAAAGAAGAATAGTTTGAAAAGTAAATATAATATTAGGAAGAAGCAGAAAAAAGGATTACATAAGGGACAATCAGAGAGAGAGAGGGATAAAAAGGGTGGTGAGAAAAAGAAGGGAAATATAAAAAGGAAAAGAAGTTATAAGGGACAGAAACAGGAAATAAAGAAACAGGGGAAATTTACAAGGATTAAAGGTATTAGCCTATTTAAAATACTTAGAGATAATGGTTAAAATATAAATTAAAAGAGAGGATTCTGCCAGGGTACAAGAGATAGTGTTGTTATATTGGAAATAGTAATGAACTAGAAAATATGAAATATAGGTGATTAAAGTGAAAGACAAAACTGGCTTTGTTATATAATGGAATGTTTGTTAATAATTAAATGAAATAAAGAGAGAAAGGGAATAAAAGTAAAAGATACTTTAATTGTTTTTAATGATTTATAAAATATAATTGAAAAGAAATGTAAAAGATTCATAATGAAATCAATATCAATTGTCAGGAGAATTTAAATAGAATAACCATTTTATTCATTCTTGTTATATGATTTTTTTTTTTTTTTAGAATTGTGTGTATTTTTAAGGGAAAGTACCAAGCGGAATTTAGTTGATAAGAGTTATATGAAATAAACAGATATTAGAAACTGAACATTATAATTGTATAATGTATAAATTAAATGTTAAATGAGATTTGAATGGATAACAATTATAAGATATAAAGGTTACATACTCTATTTGGTAATTACAGGGAAAACCTTGCTTTTTAATACCTTGAAGGGGAGGGAATTGTTTTTTTTCCCCTTTTCCCTTTTGGGACAATAATGGAAAATGAATGTATGAAATTGTAAGTAGGATAGACAAAAACACAAATATAATCACTAGAAAGATATAGAAATTTAGGAAAAGATAGGTAATTGGATTAGAAAGGAATGAGATACCACAAATAAGGCTGAGGAAAGTAACGGAAGGGGGAAATTATTGAGAAAATGATAAAAAAGTGACAAGATATGAATTAGAATATAAAGATGAATATGTAATTGAGATTATGTCTCTATGGAGATATGATAACCTGGAATCATGCTGCTCTCAAAAAAGATATTTTATTTGTATTATATTTTATGAAAACCCAAATATTTTTTTTACAAAAAAGAAAAAAGAAAAAAAGAAAAAGAAAATATAGCTCCATCATATTTTCTTCCTCAATAACTCAATTGTTCATTAAAATAATTTACTTTGAGATCAGGAAATGAGAAGACTTCAGGATATTGTGTGGTAGCACCATAGACAGTAGAATTTGAGATTCTTAATATTTTGGAATCCTAATATCTGGATCAGAAACAAACTTTGGACATGCTGTCAAATTGATTGTTCTTCCAATATCTTCAGTGGATAATATGAGTAGTAGTTCTGGCAATAGAACTACCTTTGAAGGAAAGTTCCTAACAGACAGGAAGCAGAAGGTGAAGCTAGGCAGAATCACATCTGATACCTGTACAATTAGCACAGGGGTTCCTTTTCTCCTTCTCTTTTCCCTATATACCAATGACTGCATCTCAATGATCCATCTGTTAAAATACTGAAGCTTGCAGATGATACAACAGTGATTGGTCTCATTTGAGACAACTGTGAATCCTCATACAGACAGGAAGTTGTACAACTTGCTTCATGGTGTAACCAGAACAATCTGGAACTGAACATATTCAAAACTGTAGAAATGGTTGTAGACTTTAGAAGAAACTCTCCCATACTACCACTCTTACAATACTAGTATCAACAGTAGAGACCTTCAAATTTCTAGGTTCTATCATATCACAAGTCCTAAAATGGACACCTAACATCAAAGACGTCATCAAAAAAGCACAACAAAGAATGTTCTTTCTGAGTCAACTCAGAAAGCTCAAACTGCCCAAGGAGCTGCTGATACAGTTCTACAGAGGAATTATTGAGTCTGTCATCTGCACCTCTATAACTGTCTGGTTTGGTTCTGCAACCCATCAAGGACAGACAAAGACTTCAGAGGGTAATTAGGACTGCAGAAAAAACAATTACTACCAACCTGGCTTCCATTGAGGACCTGTATACTGCTCAAGTCAAAAAGAGGGCTGTGAAAATATTATATATAAATGTAATAAACGTAAATAAATAAACGTAAAATCACCGAACCTATAGTTATACGGGTTGTATTCCACCCCTGTTTCCTAGTATGATTTGATTGCTTGTTGTACCCTATGATTATTATTAAGTGTTGTACCTTAATACTGTAATATTCTTGATTCTTGATGAATGTATCTTTTCTTTTATATACACTGAGCATCTGCACCAAGACAAATTCCTTGTGTGTCCAATCACACTTGTCCAATAACTATTAACTATTAACTATAAAAAAGAGGGATTATATGAGGTTCCATGCTTTCTATTCTTTTTCAGAATTTTCTCATATTTCTCTATAAACCTTTTTGCATCAGCTATCTTTATACACACACCCAGACACAGAGAGAAGCATTTATTGATACTGTGGTTTGTCAGAGCAGAAATCTGACTTTTGATTATGGACTTATAATTACTTATAGAAGTAATTAGAAAAAAAAACATTTTTACTAGAGTAAACTTTCTTTTGAAAGTAGATTTATTATTAATTTTGAATTAAGACTTTTATTGAAACTATGATTATAATAATAGAAAATATTTGTTTAAACAGCATATCAGCATATTCAAAAGTAAAACATTTAAAAATTTGGCTAAAAGTCCATGACAAGAAAGGATATGTTAATAGAGATATTCAGCTGATCATTATTTTTTCTGAGTTGAATGTTCAAGAAGATAATTTGCTATAAAATGACAATTTATGTAGATTAACTTTTTATGTGTCTACTCAGAAGTAATCTCAATGGACTAAATGGCTCATCCTCTCAAGGAAGTGGATATAGGATTTCTGTTGATCAGTCTTTCAAGTACATTTTTCTTTTCTTGTACTCTTTCCTTGACTGTCTCTGATACAACATGCATCTTATGATAATAACATAGGCAGCAATGTATCTTGCTTCACTTTGTAGCAGAATAGCTCAGTATTTGTGTTTAATTATATAACAATTCTATTTTTTGATATCTCAAAAGCATTTTGAAGTACAAGTACAGATCAATCAATCTTACTTCCAACTAGGCTTCTTACATGATTAAATTGTCACATCTAGCTAGTACCTAAGCTTATGTTACTGTAAATATGCAAAACCCATCAGGAATTGCTCACCATATCAACTTACATTAGCCACAGCAACTGTGATTGTGAATTCTGAGGTACTTTGTTTACAATGTTGCCATTAGCAACTGCTTTACTTAGTTTTTCAGTGGATGCAAGTTCCAACTTTTTTGCAAAACTATTAAATCTCATTCTGCTTTTCTAATGATATTTCTTACATTAGAAATACTTTGATTAATAGTTTGGTTATTTTATTACATTGCTTATAATTCTGTACTTTTAAGAGAGAGCCATTGGGTGCAGTGATTAGAATGCAGTATTGCAGGCTAATTCTGCAGACTGACGGCAGTTCAATTCTATCCAGCTCAAAGTTGATTCAGCCTTCCCTCCTTTTGAGGTTGTTAAAATGAGGACCCAGAATGTTGGGGCCAGTACACTGACTCTGTTAACTATTTAAATATGGCTGTAAAGCTCTATGAAATGGTATAGAAGTCTAAGTGCTATTTCTATTTCTATTACCTAACCAATTATATTACCTAACCAAATAATAAAAGACAATAAAATTAAATAATGAAACTTTTATTTACATTAGGATACCTGCTCAACAACAGAAATCTTAATCTTAATCTCTTAATCTCTTTCATTATTTGTGTTGTAACTTGCATTTTCCAACAAGCAATGTTAGGGATACACACCCTAGCAGAATGTGCAACGGCAGTCTAGCAGGCAGGCAAATGATGTAAGATAAACGTTGTTGCAGTTTACACTCAGTAAGACAGATACACTGTGCCAGTTAAATAGTTTTTTATTCCAGCAAGAGTTATAGCATAGTCAAAACAGTCCATATGTCATAAACTAGTTCAGTCCATCCAGGGGTTAATCAGTTGCAAAGTCCAGTGTTGAAAATAGAGGTCAGTAAACTTACATATAATCAGTCCAGCAATATATCTCTTTTGCAGTCAGAGATACGAAGAAAATCAAACCCCTTTTCTTCGTTTCAGCAACAGCAGGGAAAACATGCAGTTATCACCATCAATCTAACATTGTCAGCTATCCAGTAAAAGCCAGCTAACAGTGAGCTCTCTTGCTCCCTCTTATGGTGATTTTACAACTGCACCCAAAATACATGTTTTACAGTTAAAGTGATACATACACTTAAACTCACTAACATAGTTTATATATATTATTTTTTACCCAAACCAAGTTAGGTAACCAATGTTATCCCTAACAAGCAGTTCTATACCTCAAGTGGATTACTGAAGTTTAGACTGTGGCTAATGGTGGGCTAGTTAAATTTTGTAGAACTAGTGTAATTGACTATCTAAATTAGATTTTTTAAAATAAATAAATAATAAATTACTTCACTCTTTTGGGGAAAGGGCCTTTTTTGTAAACTGCAATCAATAAGCTAAGATCAATTTAACTCACACTGCAACTTTTTTATGATTTGTTATTCTCTTACTCTTTCTTGTCCTTTCTCATTCTTATTTGAAAGAAGAACGGGATGGAGATTAGATCTATGTTGCATTTTTTGTTAATCAGTTCCATTGACCTGTCTAAACTTTCCAATAATTAACTTGTTGGATGTAGCTGAATTTTTTTTCCTTCTTCATCTCCATCTGTGCAATTTTATCCTATAGTAAGATAGGAAATAATAAATAAATTTTATGAAGTTCTGTCATGCTACTGTGTTAGTTTTCTATCTTTTAGAGAAAAAAAGTTATTTTGTCCCAACAGTGCTTTTTCAAGAGGCAACTGAACTTCCTCATTTTTCTTCGAAGACATTTCACTTCTCATCCAAGAAACATTTTGAATGAGAAGCAAAAACATCTTCAAACAGAAACAATAAAGTCTAATGCCTCTTGAAAAAGCACCTTTGGGAAAACCATGACCTGGATGACTAAGAATCTCTGTAGTTATTTTAAGTTTGTTCCTGTAGTTTGATCAGTTTGCTTTAACCTTTCCTGGCATTATAGTAGCCCCCCCCCCTTTTTTTTTTTAAAGTACAGATTATGCAAACTTTGAATTCTAGTCTGTTAAATGTAAATATTTACTTATTGTATTCTAAAACTAAAACATAATTCTGCCATGAGTATATGGAATTTTTGGGGTTTACATCTAGTGTTTATGCTCTCCTTACAAAGAGAAGCTATATGGCAGTAATTGCAGGAATATTTCTGTTATCCTTATAAATCAGCAAAATATAACAAAACATTGTTTTGCATTTGTTATATTGTTTGATTCTTGTTTTATTTTGATGCATTTCAAAATATTACATAATTTGCTATTGTAACTTTGAAATATTGAATTCAAAAGTAAAATATGTAAAGTGTATTATAGCAATGATTACATTCCTCACTTGTGCAACCAAATAAATGTTTTTCTATGGTCCAGTATCCTTGCTGACACGCGACTATTTAGGAAATGTAATTCTTAGAATTAACTCTATTGATTATTTTAATTCAGTTCCTCTACTATAAAAATTAAATAACACAATTATTTTTTGTACTACACATGGAACTTAAAGAGAAAAGATAATTCTTTTCCAATTAATCAAACAGTATATATTCACAGTTTGATGGGGTAATTGCAGAACACTTTGGGGATGAGGAAGTACTTATTATAAATGTGCTTCATTATATCTCCAAAGAAACAAGAACTTGTTCTCATAGAAAGTTCCTGATACTTATATTTTCATAAACTGTGACAGCGTGCACAAAATTTTATCAACCATTTCTTTTCAAAAATCAATAGTTTGCTTTTCATGGCATTTTGGTCTTGGAATGCTCAGAGCAGATATACTGAAGAGCCTCTGTCATAATCTGCACAATAGTTAATTATGATGCTGTAGGAATATTTATTGTCATGCTAATTTAATGGCATGGAAGCTAGCATAGCTTACCTCCTTTTTGTATCAGTAACTTGATAAACAGAAGGCTATACTGGAAGATCATTGTAGAAACAATTATATAGAAAAGTTGTCATTCAACCATATAATTTATCGGATTTTGCAGAATAGGAGATTATTATAATTCTGAAACATCTTGATAATTAAAGATCTCATAAAAAAAGTTTGCACATTTGAACAAGACCCAGTCACCCATGTAATCTGCATTCACTTTTTCAGACATGGAAATTTATTAGCTATTTGGGCCTTGTTACTATCTCACATCCCAATGGCGGCAATATTATTGGAATAAAACTGAGGAACAAGATACACGAACTATGGAAAAAAACTTCCAGTGGTGTTTCCATCAGCAATGGTTCAAAGACCGTGATTGTGTCTTGCTTTGAACTGTGTTTACCTTGTTGGAAGGGTCCCTACCAGGACCAGAGTCCTCCTACCCACCTTGGAGAGGTGGGGGAAGAGGGGGAGACTGCTAGCTGAGTCGAGGGGAGCCACATCTCCCCTCCCTAGCTAGGCATTACTCCCTGGAAAACAGGAAGAAATGGCAGAAATGGCTGCCCTGAAGATGGAAAGCTACCGGGACCTAAGCATGCACTGGAGTGATGAAGTGGTGAGTGACCTATAACCAGATAAAAGAACTTGATTCCTTCTTAACAAACCTGAGAAACAGAGAGAAAGATCCCTCACTTAAGAGTATCACAGCAATGAACAAAAAATAAGAGGAAAATATAAGGTAAACTGCGGTATCTGCTATCCCGCATCAGATGGGCAGCTCATGATAGGGAGCGAAGGAGAGAGAAACGACAGGAGGCGAAGTTTCCTCGGGATGAGCGCACCCCAAATGTCTTGGCACACACTCTTTTATTGTGCTTTTTTACAAGAAAATGATTTAATCAAAGCTCAAGTCAAATAAGATAATTCCATCAGGATGTGCATGTTTACAAAGCTGCATACCAGACAGATCATTTACAATGTGGATAAGCTTATTAACAACCGTCTAGCTCCTTGTCCCTTGTACGTGCCTTGCAAAGGTCACTGAAGAGACAGAAGTTAATGATTACACGTGAATGATACATAGTTGCAAACACATGAATGATACATAGTTGCAATGATACATAGTTACAACAGTAAACAAAATTGGAGTATAAAAAGCTACAACGAAATTAGAGACTAAATCTGGAATAATATATATAATTTGGCATTAATTAGGCATTGGATAAAATGCTGGACTTGCCTGGAATTGACTATTTTTAAGAAAGCTAATAGTGGAAATGGTTGAAAATTAATGTTAATATAATTGAAAAGAGAAAAGAAAAGAACTTTGAAAAGTGGAAAGTGATACAGAGTTCCATCTAATGGTTAAAGATTTTTTTCCTACAGAATTTCATGGAAAATTACTGGTCTTGTAATTGTTATGAGATAAAAGACTAATAAAATAACAAGAACCCCGGAAATTTAAAAAAGAGGGGAGAAATTGTACTAACAGGATATAAGAATGCAATTTCCTGGGACTATTGGGTGTTGATTGTGATAAAGAGACAGGATAATAAGGGAAACAAAGACAAAAGGAGACTTTTGGCAAGAATTGCAACAAAAGATTTTGAATTTTAATAACTGATTTAAGAAATGGAAGAAATAAGCAAAGACTTTAAATTGGAATTGCAAATTGTAAGAGGAATGCTGAAATAGAGAAGGAAATTATTGGACACACTGGCAAAGAAAATAATGCCAGTGCAGTTTGTAGAAGAAGAGGCAGAGTTAAAGGAAGAGGAAAGTGACTCAGATGAACATGGAGAACAAGAGATATTGCCAAAAGACATTAAAGGAATTAAAACTATGACATTGATGACAGAATTAATACATAAAAGAGAAAATGCTCCTAGGATTAAATAAAAGAAGAAGAAATTCTACAAGAAGAAACTTCAAAAACGAGAACAGGAAAGGGTGGGGGAGAAGATGGGTAACATACTAGAAGCAAAAAAGAAGAAAGACTGGGGAAATTTAGAAAAAAGAAAGCTGGCTTAAATTACAAGAAATAATAAAGTTGAAAAATTTAGAGATAAGGGTTAGGGATTCTTTAAGGGGAAAACCACATGGAATGTATATTGGTATTTAGCTTAAACCTTGCTGAGAAATATTTTAGGAATGTATAAAGATATATCTATATATCTCATCTGCCATCCTCAGGCTTGTGTTCTTTTTAATCATATGTGTCAGGCTTAGCAGCAGTGGTGGTATTCGATGAGTTCTGCCCGGTTCTGGAGAGCCAGTAGCAGCAATGAGCAGTGGAGACTGAACCGGTTCTCTTCACTGCTCTGTGTTTGGCCCACCCGCTCACCCGGGCTCCCATATTCACTGTTATCAGCAGAATTAGAAGCACGGCGCAGAATAGTGCCACATGGCAGCTGCTGCAGCTACCACCATTGTGCAGGCTTAAAGGAGGCAAGTTAGAATTCCTCTGCACCTGTGCAAAGTGCATGTTTGGTGTGCGCATGCACGCAAAGTGTGTGCATGTGTACAAAGCGCGGTCACCAAGCCACGCCCACCAAACTGGTGGCAACTTTATTTGAATACCATCACTGCTTGGCAGCCATTTTTTTTGTTTGAATTTGGTGTTGGCTTTCTGCTTTATTTGATTTTTTTTCCTTCATCCTGATTTGCTGGGAGTCTAGGTCTGTGTTTATTGGTCTTCGAGTTGCTGTGTTCTTGATTAGTTGGCAACATTGTGTTTTATGCATTGGTTTTTTTTAGTGCAGCTTGGTTTCTTGTGAATGGCCGATAATTATTTATTAGGAAGCTAGGTTTTATTTGGGTAGCTGGCTGGGGCGTATTTGGGCTGGAGGTATTGGGGGAGTCTGTTTGTGTCCAGGTGCTTGCCTGGATTGTGGTATAGATATTTTTTTGTTTTTAAGTGCAGGCTTCCAGATGATTGATAGTCTGGTGGAGTCATCTCTTCTATTCATACTATTAGGTCTTTTTATCAATTTCTATGGCTCCTCTGATGATTCTGTATCTGAGGTTTTCTATAGTGGCTAGGGTTTTAGTGCCATTGAAGTCAATGCTGTGACCTGTGGCTTTCATATGTTGGACTGGTGAGGAAGTATGTTCCAGCTTTTTTATTGCATTCTTGTGTTCTTCAAGGTGGGTACTTATCCTTCTATTGGTTTGTCTTATGTATATGGCAGGGCATGATGCGCAGGGTACTTCATATATGCCTTGGTTTTCTAGGTCAATTTTATCTTTGGGGTTTCTTAGGATGTCTGCTATTTTTTTTGTCCATTTTGAAGACAGCCTTGATGTGATGCCTGCATAGTATCTTGCTGATTTTGTCTATTGTTCCTCTTATGTATGTTCCTCTTATGTATGTTCCAACAGAAAGAATACTTAACCAATTAAGAAACATAGAAATATAATGTTACTGCCAATTTTGAAAATATAAATGAGCAATGACTGGCAGTTTAAATACTTCTAATCAATATTAAAAGTAAAAAAGACTTAATAGGGGATTGTAAGTTGACTTTTAAAAGGTTTAAATAATGTCAGTAACAAAGTTTTTGTTCTCTGCTCAGTATATATGATAAAGTTGGAAATCAGAAACCACTATTACTATGTCAGGAATTTAACTGAGTGTAAGGATTAAAGCTTACTGTATCAGCATTGTGCTGAACTGTTGATTCACATTTTTAATGGCACCAATTTGGATTAATACTTATTGTATTTATGGGTCCTCTAAAATAGATGAGTTTAGAATACATAGATTCTATAGAAAAGAAAATGAAATGCAAGGGATTACAGTAAAACAGCAATGATAGGCTCAGGTCAAATATTAAGCCACAATTGTTGACATTAATTCAGTTTTTCACACATTCTCATTTTTTCTCTCCCTTTGTCTTTCACAGACAATGGATAAAGTCTGAGGAGAGTCAAACTCAAGCCCACTTATATCCATGAAAATAGTTTTGTGATTTTGGATTAGTAACTCTTTCTCAATTTTACCTTTGTCACAAGCTTGTTTTCAGAATACCAATGTAAGAGGAAAGCAGAATATGAATCTAGCAATTAATGTAAGAGAAAATCTGAATGATCCATACCAACATATAATTCCCTTTCCACAAACCTTTCCAATTTTGTTTTCAGCTAAAAAGCAATTGGATGATATGAATTGTCAGATCTATAAATATAATAAAAACAAAGAGTCTAAGTGTTAGGGATACACCCTAGCAGAATCTGCACAGCAGTCAGGCAGGCAGGCAAATATGTGAGATAAACGTTTTGTAGCTTACATTCAGTAAAACAGATACACTGTGCTAGTTAAATAGTTTATTCCAGTAAGAGTTTTAGCATAGTCAAACAGTCCATATATCATTCACTATTTCAGTCCATCCAGGGATTATTCAGTTGCAAAGTCCAGTGTCGAAAAAGAGGTCAGTAAATTTACAAATATCAGTCCAGTAATAAATCTCCTCGCAGTTGAGATATAAAGAAATCAAACCTCCTTTCTTCCTTCAGCAGCAGGAAACACGCAGTTAACAATCCATTATAGCCAGTGTTATGAACTAATAAAAGCGCTTAAATAAAGTTTTAACAAACCTTAAGAAAAAGCAGGGTTCTAATCCTGCTCTTCTGATTGGCCAATAATAGCGATATTGGATTGGTCCATTCTGGGGAATCTGATTGGCTGTTAACGAGCCACTCTCATTGGTTCAAGGGTTTAACACTTCCAAGTTCTCATTGGCTAATAGGTCAGCAGCCTGTCATATAAAAGGGCTGCTGCTGCCCTAGGGTTTTTTGCTCTGTTCAGAATGATTAATAAAGAGTTGAAGTTCACTGTTCACTGCCTCGTCTCCCTTCTTTGCACCCATGTGCAGAACTTAACAGTCAGCAAGCAATTCAGTAAGCCAGTATCAGTCAAGTTCTCTTGCTCCCTCTTATGGTGGTATTACAACCGCACCCAAAATTACATGCTTTGCAGTTTAAAGTGACACACACTTAAATTTACATCATAGTTTATATATATTATTTTACCCAAACTATTGTTATTCCTAACATACTCCCCTTTTGGGTACTATAATAATATATACATACATACATACATACATACATACATACATACACACACACACACACACACACATATATATATATATATACACACACACACACATATATATATATATATATATATATATATATATATATATATATATATATATATATATATATTTACAACCTAAAACCATAGTTATCACAACTTTCTTTGTATTTGACTGAACCTTGGGCTTCCATAAACTGATCAGCAATATTTTGTTCAGTCATGCAATATTCCAATCTTATTAAACCATTTTTTACAGATTGTCTTACATTCAGATATCTAAGATCTGTATGCTTAGATCTCATTTTCACAGCAATATTTGTAGCCAACCGTATGGTTGCTTGATTGTCCTCATAAACTACAATAGAATCATTAACAGTTATTCCCAAATCCAATAACAACTGTTTATACAGAATTAAATCAGTACATAATAAAGATAGACATGAAAATTCTGCTTGCATTGTGGACAAACTTATGTGTTGCTGTCTAATTGACCTCCAACCAATCAATGCTTTTCCTAACAGTATAGCCGTACCTGAAGTTGATTTCCTAGTGTTTATGTCTGTTGCAAAACTTGCATCAGCATATGCACTTAAAATCAGATCATCTTTTGGCTCCAAATACAATGCATAGTGCATTGTCCTTTTAAGATATCTTAAGATACCTTAAAAGGACAATGCACTATGCATTGTATTTGGAGCCAAAAGATGATCTGATTTTAAGTTTTGTTGCTTGCCAGTGTCGTTCAGTGGGTTCAGCATTGAATCTTGCCAATTGATTAACGCCATAGGCAATATCTGGCCTTGACCAATTACTAATGTACGATAAACTACCAATTAGTGATTGATAAATAGTCTTATCGAATTTTGGACTTTGAGCATCAGTGTGGCCAAATTCCTGACTCATTGGAGTTTTTGCCAGTTTACAAAGTTCCATCTTGTATGTTTTTAGTAATTGATAAATCTTAACTTCTTGAGATATCTTATAGCCACCTTTGGTTTTATTTATTGTTAATCCTAGATACTGTTTTATCTCTCCTAATTGCTTTAATTTTATCCTCTTACCTAATAATGATATTATTTCAGTAGCTTCATTATTATTTTTTGTAATTAATGCAATATCATCTGTAAACAACAATAACAATGACATTATTCCATTTGTCTCTCTCTTAAATACACATGGATCAGCTAAACCTGCTTTAAACCCTATATTGTTTAACTCCTTAACAATATATTGGTTCCATTCAGAACCAGATTGTTTTAATCCATAGAGACTCTTTTTAAGTTTCCAACAGTCATTATTTGTTTTATCATCCTTAATTCCTACAGGTTTTTTTAGGTATATAGTGTGCTGCAATGGTGCATGCAGATAGGCAGTTTCTATATCTAAGTGATTTATAATATAATTTTTCTTAGCTGCCCACACTAAAGCTGCACTCAAGGTTGTTGCTTTTAGACTCGGTGCAAATACTTCATCATAATCACATGCAGTTTGATTAAATCCTTGAGCTATCCACCTAGCCTTATGGGTAACAGTCCCATTTTTACCTGTTTTTAATTTAAATATCCATTTACAGCCAATAGACTTTTTACCTGGAGGTAATTTAACATTTTCATAAACTTCCATTTGTTTCAATGAATTTAGTTCTTTCTCCATTGCTCTACGCCAATTCTCTTGTTCCTTTGCAGGATACATTCTAAGTTCTTCAATAGTAGTTGGAACTTTACTAACTTGACAAACTACACTTGCTTGGTACCTGTCAGGTGGTCTAGTTTCACGTGTTGAACAGCTAGGTATTACAGGGCTTACAGGTGGATTTTCATGTACTACCTGTTCCTGGTTATCTATTTCTTCCTGTTCACGTATTTCTTCCTGTTCTGGTTCTATGTGCTCTTCCTGTACTTCCTCTTTAATTGCATTCTTCTTATTACTGATACGTTGTTTTGGTCTTTTGTAGGTTTCTATAATTACATCCTTACTTGAATCTTGCTCCAGTTTTTCCCATCCTACATGTTCAAGGAATTGTGCACTAGCACTTCAGTAAACTCTAGATGTACCTTTTTCCCAGAATCTGTATGATTTGTGATTAGATTCATAACCTACAAAGAATAACTTTTTAGCCCTATGTTGCCCCTTATTTCTCAATTGTGTTGGAATATGCACCCATGCTGGTTCTCCAAATGTGTGCATGTAGCTTAGGTCAGGTTTTCTACCATGCCACCGTGTGAATGGTAATTCACCTGTTGTTGAGTTAACAACATTATTCAATATATGATTACCACACATTATTGCTTCTCCCCACAAAGTTTCAGGTAATCCTGAATCCGACAACATAGTACGAGCCATTGCCTGTATTGTTTGGCCTCGTCTTTCTATAAAGGAATTATGTTTGGCCTATACGGTGGAGACTTTTTATGTTCAACACCTGCCATCTTCAGTTTATTTTGGAGTTTATTGTTTATAAATTCTGTACCATTATCAGTTACAAGAGTTACTATTTTCCTTTTAGTTTTTATTTCTGCAAACTTCAACCAATTAAAGAAATTCTGATATGTTTCCGTTTTACTCTTCATTAAATAACAGAAACGATATCTAGAATAATGATCCATTATGCTTAATATATAATGAGCACCTCCCACACTTGGTTTTTTAGGACCTATAATATCAGCAAATACGACCTCTAGAGGCTCCTTAGTTTTAAATCCATTAATTCTATTTGCTGGTATTACCTTGCTTTTTTCTTGACTGCAAGCATTGCAGTGCAAATACTTACTGCAAGGCTTCAGTTTTATACCTTCAGACAGTTCAACTGTTTGTTTGAGCATTTTAAAATTTATATGCCCTAAACATCTGTGTAACAAATGTATGCATTCATCATAAGGTTTAAAGTTATTATACACTGTGTTAGCCACCTCTGATTGATTATCACTTAACACATACAATTCACTTTTTAAAGTTGCAGTCACTTTTTTACCTTCCTTTTCTATTATGCAGTTTTCTCCCCTAAAGGTAACTACATAACCTAGTTTAACCAAAACTCTAACCGAAAGCAAATTAAATTTAAGTTGTGTTACATATAACATTTTTACATTTTCTTTTATGCAAGAACAATGTGCAATACCTTCACCTTTTGCTTTCATTTTCCAGCCATTAGCTAATGATATCTGCTGTGAACTCGTGGACATCTTAACAAAACTTTTCTTATCTTTCGTTATGCAGTGCGATGCTCCACTATCTACAACCCATAAATTATTATTCACAGTTTTGTTGCTATACATGGCTAACTCTCAGCATTTTTCATCCTTTTGATGCCTTTTAGCATTCTGGCTGGCTTTGTGGCATTTTCCTTTCTTGCAGAATCTAGCCAAATGTCCTTTTCCTCCACAATTAAAACATTTTTAATTGTACAGGCTGTCAAAGATTCTTTATCTTCTTCTTGAGGTTGTTCCCTTCTGAGTTGATCCTTTTCAAGCCTTCTCCTGGCTTCTTCAATTAATCTGCCAGTAATGTCAGTTAATGTGAGGTTATCTTTTGGCAGTACTTCCAGTGAAGTTACATAGTCGTCATAGCTCTCATCTAACGAAGACAAAATTATATAAACCTGATGTAGTTCTGTGAAGATGTTCTTTTTCATGCAGTTCCTGAAAAATTCTCTTCATAGTGTTTAAATGAGTCAACATGTCTCCATTCTTTTGAAGATGTGTTCTGAATAGTTTTCGTGTAAGATTTATATGTGCTCCTACACTGTCTCGAACATACATCTTCTTTAAATTCTCCCAACATTTCGCAGCTGTTTCTTCTCCATGAATATGGACAAGCTGCTGGTCACAGAGTGTCAGTCCTATTATACAGAGAGCTTGCTCATTCTTCAGTTTATATTCTTGTATTTTCTGGGCATCATCCTCATCCTCTGGATCCCAAGCATCTACTTCTAGTGGTTTTGAATTACACTCCACAAACCTTCTCTGCGTAGAAGTAGGCTGCATTTCATAGACCATGAAACATAGTTTGTTCCATCCAGTTTGGATATTAGAGACAAACTTGGTAAATTGACTTGTGTCCTCTTTCTCTGGATATTAAACTATAATTAATAAAACACAGCTGTCTGTTTACAGTATTGTGTAACTACACTAACTCTCACTTTATATAAGCCTGTTATATCCTAGTCTGACTGTGCAGCCTGGGCCCATAACCAGTGTTAGGGATACACCCTAGCAGAATCTGCACAGCAATCAGGCAGTCAGGCAAATATGTGAGAAAAACGTTTTGTAGCTTACACTCAGTAAAACAGATACACTGTGCTAGTTAAATAGTTTATTCCAGTAAGAGTTTTAGCATCGTCAAACAGTCCATATATCATTCACTATTTCAGTCCATCCAGGGATTATTCAGTTGCAAAGTCCAGTGTCGAAAAAGAGGTCAGTAAACTTACAAATATCAGTCCAGTAATAAATCTCCTCGCAGTTGAGATATAAAGAAGTCAAACCTCCTTTCTTCCTTCAGCAGCAGGGAACACGCAGTTAACAATCCATCATAGTTAGCAAGCAATTCAGTAAGCCAGAAGTCAATCAAGTTCTCTTGCTCCCTCTTATGGTGGTATTACAACCGCACCCAAAATTACATGCTTTGTAGTTTAAAGTGACACACACTTAAATTTACTAGCATAGTTTATATATATTATTTTACCCAAACTACGCTAGGTTACCTTGTTATTCCTAACACTAAGTTAAAATGTTAACTCTCTCTTTCTCTCTCTGATATATATGTGTATGCATGTGTATATGCATACCATGATAGCATAGTGGTTAAAATGCAGTATTGCAAGCTAATTCCGCACACTGCCAGTAGTTTGATCCTCACCAGCTCAAGGTTGACTCAGCCTTCCATCTTTCCAAGGTTGTTTCACTGTTTCCTCTTAGCTTGGGAAACTGATTACATCCCACATACAGCCTCTACTATTATTTGAGTTTATTCTTTAACACTGTGGGTTTCCCCCTACATTTTTAGTGTCTTAACATAGTAATTTTTAGCCTACTAATTAATGTATGTTTCTGTCTCAGTGATTTCAGATAGGTAAGTCACATACCTTTTCTTTTTTGTTCTCAAATTGTAAATGTTTTCCTTTGCTCATATGTAGCTCTCAGCTACATCATTTTTCTGATTAATTTCTAATACTTTTCCTATATGATTTCTTCCTGAACTTCTGTCTTCTGTCATTTTTATACAAACTTACATGCTTTAGGCTCAAATATACCTTTTCTTTCTCTGATCACAGTCCAAACACTAACACCACCAGCCACTTAAAAGATATCTTTCCTTCAGCCACCCTTGCTTCTTACTTCTATCTAGCAGCACTCTGAAAACATAAGCTAAACTTTCTTCTGGAACAGTTGTGATCTACTCTATAGAGAAGAAGACCCTCATTGGAAAAAATGGCAGACTAAGTTCTAATTATATATAAACTATATGTCAAAAATATCTTTATGTACAAGAAAATGAAGTCCAATCTTGATTTTAAATTGGGAATCAGTTATGGTTTTTTCACATAAACCCTTTAGCACATCTAAAGTGTGAGTTCTCTTTATATAAGGCTTTACATTTGATAGGATCTCCTCTTAAGTTGTTGTTGTTGGTTGTTGTTATCATTTTCATGATAATGATCATTAACTTTTATTCATTAAACATGAAACTCAGTGAACTGAACATTTAGAAATATATCACAAATACCTGTGACTGGTGCTAATGGTTGATATGGGTTGCTGCCAGTGGCTTATGTATCAACGGCTTATGTATCTTCTTAAAAAAATATGATGTTCTGAGTAGCATAGTTTTTTTTTACAGTTTTGCTGTTATTGCAGGAAGCTTCAATTTCTTTTGTAAAATTCTTGAGCATAGTACCAGAATGATAGTTTCTTTGTAAAACACCAGATGGAAAAATAAGATGCTGTATGTGGTTTCTTCCCCCAAAACTTTAATCTTATACTGTCTACTATTGACCTCACCCCTTTCCTAGGAGGTCTGTAGGGGACATGCATAAAAACACCAACATGCCTATCATCCCTGTCATATTGTTTTATTTTTCTTATATGTATCCATGTATTCATAACTATTTTTATACTTATACCTATTATCTTATAAGCAATTGACAAATCAAAATAAAATAAAAAAAAATACATCTGTGTTTCTCTTTATATATATAGAAAAGTAAGAGCTTGCATGTTACAAATTATTTTGTATAAGCCTCCATAAACTAAGGAACTTTTAACTCATATGAATAGGAAAGTGGATACATTTTTTCAAATGATTTTATTGATTGCTAGAGAAGTGTATCACCATCAGAATTTTTTGACAAGTAAAAATACCCTCTGACCCTCCCTTAACGCTTTCCATACAATACAAGAGATGGATTGTTTTTATTCAGTCTAATAGAAAATTTTAGATAAATAGTTTTTCTCCTGAATAGACATGTATGAGATTGCAGATAATGTACTTAAGGTTTAGTACAATAAAATGGCTAAAATAATTTAGTAGTGGCAGCAAGATGGATTATGAATAAAGGCTTAGGTATAAATACTTTTAGCAGCAGTCAGAAAAGGTAATCAGATGAGATAATATCAAGAAACAAAGTACAGTATTCTGAGATTTAGATTTTATACACCTGTAAGGAATAGGGCAAGTGCCTTTTAGAAGATAAATGACAAATGACAGGATATTGCATATAATCTTTGTTAAATATTTGCAGCAATGTTTTTTTAAATATTGCAAATGCCATAAAAAATCCCAAATTACAGACAATCTGATGACTTTAGTGTTAAATAACAATAAAAACTACAAAATTGATACAATTAATTTTTTTAGTAAGGTTCTGAATTGTTATATTATTTCATTTCAAATAGTAATTTGGAGTATGGACGACATTTTAAGACTTTCTTTATACAGCATAGTGCCTTGTACAGTTCCAATTTGGAATACTACGTCTATTTTTGGTTGCTGTTTTTACAGGGGCTAATCTAGTTTTCAGAAAATATGCTGATTAGGTGCTAAAAGGTCATTGTTGACTCTTAAAACTACTAGATTCTCTTTGAAGTTTTGTCTTTATCCTTGCCTCTAGGTTCTCCAATGTTGCACTTCTTGCCTGGTACTTTTCTTGTTGGTAGGCATCTTCTTTTTTTATACTTTCCAAGAATTAGACCAATTCTTTTTTTTTTTTTTTTAATAAAGTTTTATTTGGGTTTTCACACATACAAAATACAAGTAAAACATCTTTTTTGAAAATAGCATGGTCCCGGGTTCAACTTCTTTATACAGACACAAAACTCAATATCATGCTCCTTTTTGTATTCTATTCCATATCTTATAATATTCTACATTTTCTATATAGTTTTTCCCCTCTTTTAATTTTCTCAATTTTATTTTGATTGTCTCATCTCAATTCAAATCATTATATTTATACTTTTGTCTGTTCTGTTTCAATTTCATATTATCTTTTATCATTAAACAAATTTTCTCCTGTAGTTACAAATTGGAATATGACACTTTTATATCTTTTAATTACATCCATTCAACTCTTATTTAAACTTCAATATATACCTTAAGTTTATGACCTTCAATATAATACATAATACATAACTTCCAATCGAATTCTGCTTGCTACATTCTTATAATACACACTATATTCTTTTTTTTAAAAAAGAAAGATTGTAATTATAAACCTTCATTCCATTCCAGTTCAGTTTTATCATTAATTATCATTAAAATCTTAACATCTTTAACGCTTCCTTTCAATTAAATATCATACTTCCTTAAAAACACATAAAATCTCCATAATGAATTTTTCCCTTATTTCTCTTCACATATATCTTATAAATCATTAAATATACCTTTTGTTACATTTATTTATTGACAAGCATCCCACTGAATTACGATAGCTATTATATCAGACATTTTAATCATACATTGTTTCATATTTTCTAAAATTATTTCTGCTTCTAATATAACCGTACTATCTTATGTACCTTTGCAGAATCCCTTTTTCCATTAAGTTTTCACCCATTATCTCTAAATAGGTCCTGTTTCTCTATATTTTGCTTCTGTCCTTTATAACTTCTTTTCCTTCTCATCTTCTCCCTCCCCTTTTTACCTCCTTGTCTCTCTAGTTTTAATTCTCTCTTCTGCATTTCCCTCTTCTGTTGCTTTCTGATTCTATATTTATTTTTCACTCTATTTTTTTTTTGGGAGTTGTTTTTCCCAATCTTAAACTTTCCATTCTCTTTCCCTCCTTTTCTCCCACCCCCATCTAAGATTACTTGTTCATTAAAGATGGCTTCTTCTTTGTCGCAATCTTCTTGTTCTGCAGGCATTTCTTGTTGTTTCTCATACTTCCAAATCTCCATTTCTAAAAACTTTTGCGAAGCCAAAAGAACCTCTCCCTTCTTGTGCATCTTCTTTGTACTTTTTAAGTTCCATTTTCAGTTCTTCTAAACGTGGAGGCATTTTAAATAGTTTTAAACAACCACCCGATTGATTTTAGTCATTCAAAACAATAACCAAGAATCCAGAAATCATCAAGTAACCCAGATAGTCCTCAGTTATATCTTCTTATTTCTTTTTTGACTTTCTCTTCCTGGGGTTTTTGTTGCAATATTTCAGTTATAATGTATCTTTTGGAAGTCTTGTTGAGATTTTGCTGTAAGTTCTTTTTTAATTCCAGGCAGTCTCCTCCCTTCTAGATCCTACCCTTTTATTCTTTTTCTCTCCTTTCCTGTTTTCAAAAGCTTTTTATTATCCAGAAATCTTTATTATCCCTTTGACTTTTTATTTTCAGCATTAAATGCCTATTGATGTCAAAGTGGATTTTTTTCCAATTTCTTGCTTAAGTTTCTTAGCTGTCAGTATAAGAAAAGGAGAAAACCAAATCTTTTCCTTTTTCTCTCTCCTTCGCAGCTTAAAAATGTTCTTAGGGAACAATGTTATTGTTTTTTAATAGTTTCAGTTCCAGGGTACCTTATTTGTTGCTTTTGTTGTTTGACCCGGTCAACCAAAACTTTCTCTTCTTATCTTCCTCCTGCACATTCTTTTCCGGTCAAGTTCTTCTTTGTGGTGGCCATTTCTGACCACCGCTGCAACTGCCTTTGGGAAAGGAAGTAATGGCCAGCTGGGGAGGAGAGCTGCGGCTCTCCTCAACCCTGCTGGCAGTCTCTCCCCTCTTCACCACCTCTATGGGGTGGCTTAGCCCTGAAACCAGCCAGCTCTAGTGGCGAGCACGGATCGGTTTTGGTCTGTCGCTGAAGAAGCTCAAACCGGAAGCCCGAATTAGACCAATTCTTGAATACAGGTCATCTGTCTGGAATTCACACTGCATAGTGGACATTAATACAATCAAGAGAGTCCAGAAATATTTCATGAGAAGAGTCTTCCACTCCTCTACTCGCAACAGAATACCCTATGCCTCCAGACTTGAAATTTTAGGCTTAGATAATTTAGAACTACATTGCCTTCGGTCTGACCTAAATGTAGCACATAAAATTATCCATTACAATGTCCTACATCCATTACAGTGATTACTTCAGCTTCAGCCTCAACAATACACAAGCACACAATAGATACAAACTCAGGGTAAACTGCACAAAATTTGATTGCAGGAAATATGACTTCAGTAACAGAATGATCAATTCCTGGAATACTCTACCTGACTGTGGTTTCTTTCACTAACTCCAAACACTTTAACCTCAAACTGTCTACTGTTGATCTCACTCCATTCCTAAGAGGACTGTAAGGGGTGTGCATAAGCACACCAACATGCCTACCGTCCCTGTCTTAATGTTCCCTTTTATTCACATCTATTTCATGTATTAATAATTATGCTTATACTTACATATATATTATCGAATGCATGCTTGACAAAATAAATAAATTAAAATAAATAAATTAAATAAATAAAATTAGAGTCTTGTCCAGAGAGTTAGATTTTTCATGTCTGAAGTAGGATCATTTGAGCTTGGTCATTTGTGTCTTTTGACAATGCTACATTGCTTTGTTCTTTTGATAACCTGCTTCTTCAAAGTACAACATTCACTTCCATTGAATGTTTCAGGGATTACAATTCTGATCTTTGTAGGTATGGACCCATCACCATATTTGAATAACTTTTCTAAGGCCTTCATGGCTGCTCTTCCAAGTGTTAATTTGAAGTACACTCCTTGACTGCTGGTTGTGTTCAGACCTAGGTTTCCCAAGATCATGAAGCAGACTTCTCATCCCAATAAAACTCCTTTTATTTAGGTTAAACTGAATTCCACTCAAGCAAAGTCCTGGCAAACAGTCTTTCATGAGATTTCACAACTACAGACCTTTATCAGGTTTGGAGAGTTCCCAGGCCGATATCTTCGAAATGCCACATTATAGCAACAATTACTCGGCAAGAGGTCAGCAACAGATCTTCACTCTAATGAATTGAACTAATTGTCTCTTGCAAAAACCTCTCCCCTTTTAGTCCTCTTTATTCCCTATGGGAGGGCCCATTCACCATCCATCTGAGCTTTTACTCCCAATCTGACCATTGTTTCTTAACTGTTCCCTTCTCCTAGCATCTCTGCACATGCGCACACTGGGAACAGGCTCTAGCTGTTCTTCTGCCTCTCTGATCTCTGACTCTGAAAGCAGTGGATAACTATCAGACATCTCAGCCTCTTATGCAGAGCACTCGTCAGAACCTTCCCCAGTCTCCAGGACTGGCCAATGTTCCTCCCTCCTCACTTTCTGAGTATGCCACCAGCTCCACTGGCCACTGGCAGGCCACAACATGATCCTAAAAGGCAGAAACTATTTATCACTTCAGTATCTATGTTGTCAGTTTTAAGACTGGTTATTTTACCTGTTTGCTTGTTTATATCATATATATTTTATTCATATTTATTTTGTTTATTTCATTTATATCCATTTCACTTGCATATGACTCTGGGCAACATGCACAATTAAAATACAAGTAAAACCATAGTCTTCTAATATTAAAAACAAAAGCTACATTTAAAAATATAATAAAAAGCAGAATAGAGTGCAATCTAACTATATGTTTTAACTACTCAATGGACTCTGCATTTCCATGGATTTCCAAGTGTCATGGTATAGCCAAATTTGTTGGCTTTCTGGAAGACTAGCAGGCTTGGAGCCAATCTCATGATGCAGTAGAGAGCAGATGCCCAGGCCTAAAAAGTTTTTTTTTATCCCTTCAAATGAACCTCCTTCCCTGACATGACTTGCAATACATTCCTTCTTCTGGACATATTTGTTTTACTCTCATTTGTTTCACTCTGCTTCTTGACTTTCATGACATTTGCTTAGAGATCATTTGCATTTTCAGCTACCAGTATCAGAGAATAAGACAGGCTATAAGCATAAGACAGGCTATTGATTCCCCACCCCCACAATTTTAAAACATCTTCCAATCCAATTTCGCTTATATTATATTCACTATATAGTTCAAATAAATAAGGGTGGAGTATTTGTCCTTCTCATACCCTTTAGCAACTTGTAGTGGGACTGTTTTGCTCATTCTCTCTGTATTAAGAATTTCCTGAATGTAAGTTGCTCATGTAGATAATGAGATATTTTGGGATTCATATTAAAATGTTATATAAAATTATATTTACCAGGAATGGAGCAAAGGACCCAGGTTTTTTTTTTTTTTTTTACCAAGCACTACCAAAGAAGCTAATGCATGTATCTATTGGAGAAAGCAAAGTTTTTCAGTTTAAACTTCTTCAAATGCAAAGCACCTATTCTGAATTTGAAATGGCCAGGCTTTGGCACTTGCAGCTTCTTAAAGTATATTGGAAACATTTCAGTCTAAAATAGAGTTCACTGTACAATGTATGAATTTGAGTTTGAAAACCTTTCAAAATGTTGAAAATGGAATGCCTTATGCTTGAAACAACTGATTCACAACCAAAATGTGCTATTTCAAACTCAAAGGTGATATTTATTTTTATTTTATTTTATTGGTTTTTAAAAACAAACATAAACAAACAAAACATAAAAACATCAAGCTGTCTTCTATAAGTGTACATACAGTGTGCCGGTTGGTTTACAAATTGTTTTGTGCTTCCATTTCGTAGTCTTCAATTACAATTACATTACATATAATCTCATATTGTCAATCAAAAACTAAATACCTTAGTATCATTATGAATCAATCATTTGACTACTTTTATTCATTCATGTTTTACAAGATAATCATAATTTACTTACAGTTCATATTATCATCCCAAATCTATCCTAAAATCATTTTGTAGTTATAATAAGAAAGAAGTACATCTTTATATATTTATTATTTTCTAGAAATCTACGTATTTCATTACTGTACTTTGTTATCTAACCATATTTCAACATTCATATATTTTGAATTAAAACATTTAGCACAGTCTGTAGCAATAAGGTCAGTAACAATAACAACTGCAATAGTTAGGAAATATAAACCTATTCATTTCATGAGATTTCCTTTTTTTAAAAAAATGTGAGCATTTGTACAAAAAAGCATAAGTGGAAATTTCGAGCACATTATTTACACAGATGAAATACAATCTCATTTATCATGTTCTATAAGTTTATTACACTACTGAAGCCTGCTATTAAGTAAACATTTTTCCCAATTGTTAGATTCTTATCAGATAAATGGCAAATTCCCACCTTGACTGTTACTGAAAATCAGCAAAACTCCAAGCAATTAAGACTAACCTGGGCTTATCAATAGGTTGCCAGTTGTGGTAATCCATCCTGGATGCATTAGAACATTTAGAAGCCAACAGACTCTTGAACCTAGCTTGGGCCAGCCAATTACCGTTATCCTCTTGTAATCCTCTATATAGCTGCTTTTGGTAGCTTAGAAGTAAACTTGTTTTATTTTGCATATATTTAATTTGAGGTTATTATGCTGTTGAATTATTTTCTTGTTATAAAAGATATAATGTATACATGTTATACAATGAATCTTTGAGATACATTTGATAAAAAAAGCTTTTCATTCTTAATATTAATGATATTAATCTATATATCTGTATATATAAAAGCAAAATGCCACTTGTTAAGTTCTGCGCATGAGCGCAAGGAACGGAGACGAGACGGTGAACAGTGAACTTCAACTCTTTATTAATCATTCTGAACAGAGCAAAACCCTAGAGCAACAGCAGCCCTTTTATAGGCAAACCGCTGATCTAGTAACCAATAAGAAACATGGAGTGTTAACCCCCTTAACCAATGAGAGTGGCTCGTTAACAACCAATCAGATTCTCCTGAACGGACCAATCTGATATCGCTATTAATAATCAGAAGTGCAGGACTAGAACCCTGCTATTTTCTAAAGCTTTTGATAAACTTTATTTAAGTGTTTTATTAGTTCATAACACCACTCACACGTCATCACAAAATCTCCAGAACCATAAAGCCTACAAACTTGAAATTTGGCAAGTATGTTCCTCTTGACTTCTAGATGTTCACTAAGAAAAGATTTTTCAAAATGACCATCAGAGCATTAGTATTTCATATATTATTATTGATACACTCCAATGCTGAAAAGAAATCCATTCCAAATACACAACACAAGCAGGGGAGAAGAGTTTCAGTTTCAGTTTCAGTTTCACAGCAGCAAGCAGCTTTATTACAGAACAGTTGAGCTAAGCCATGCCAAGGCACCTTGCTGTCTCCTTGCTCACACATCCAACACTGTTTCAGTTTCCATGTTTCAGTTTTCAAACAGCCCTCAACTCTCTCACATACTGACAGGACGCTAGCCATATGAATACCACTGGTAGGCAGAGGCACAATTTTTTTTCCTTATTTTCCTCCGCAAAAATTAAGCCCGATCACATAATTTTGTAGGGTAGCATGGGTATAGAGCTAGTAAGTGCGTGTGTGTGTGTGTGTGTGTGTGTGTATGTGTGCGTGTGTGTGTGTGTGTGTGTGTGTATGCATCTTCCAGCATAACTCTGGAATGTGAGTTATTTCAACAAAATGTGGTACACAGATGATGTACTCTCTAAAAACAAATACTGTGGGGGTAAGACCCTAACACACACCCCTAACACCCTTCGGTTGGCTTCTACTGTATAGCACAGTATGCCATGGTAACTGCTTCACAGTACTCCACAAGGAGGCTCCCTCTGGTAAGGAAGATTGGTTTTTACAAAAAACAAGGAGGGCAAGTTGTTGGGGGAGGTGCCTGCTAATGCAGATAATCACCTTAAAGGCTATTCCCTGTAGAATTTTTCCAAGGCTGTTGTCCAGATCTCTAATTCTCACCATAGTGGTTGAGGTAACAGGGCCAGGACCAAGATACCTCCAAGGAAATGCCAGGTAATTAATCAAATACAATCAAAGGATACAAAAATGAAACACCAGTGCAGACAAGAAACTCCTGAGGAGAGCAATAGAAGACTTGTGACATTGCGCAAGAGAGCTACTACATCTAGAACTTCAGAGACAGTACAACAGCATGAGGCCCAACTAAAGAATAAGACAGCTAGAACTTCTACATCTACAGCTTCCTTTATAATTTGTATATCCTACTTACACTTTTAAAACCCTGTGAATAAAGTTACTTTGATTTGACACTATAGATATAATTCATTCCTTTTCCTGTCTAATACAGGATTGGGATAAATAAATAACCAGACAGGGGTTACGTCAGGTTATCAGATAGTCTTCAATAAGTAATAAATAAAATTCATTATCTAGATGGCTATCTTTGACGAGATCAAATTTGGGCTGCAAACATCAGGCTAATCAATAGATAGCAGCAAACACATAAATCTTTGCTTGTATTTATGTATCACTGTGCCTTTGCAGCTCAGATTGAGTGAAAAGAATCATTTGTTTAAAAAAAATGTACATAAATCTATATATAATTGAAGAAACAAAAGAGTCTGAAGATGTTATGCTTTTCCCAAGCTTAATGCATTGCTGTGAGCAAAATAAAAACATGATTATTGAAGGAACAAATTCTAAAACCTGCAGGGATGAGCATTCATATTACAGTGAAAGGCTGTGTTTAGATTTAATCTAGAATTTTGTCAACAGAACTATTCATTGTACTAATATAATTGCCCAAGAGCCCTTCAGTAACAACTAAATTTTTATTCAGTGCATCTAGCTTAAGGCTCATGGTTTAGGGATTCAAGTTAGCTGCCTAAAAATGAAATTGTAAAGAAAAGATGAATAGTTTGGACATTATCATTTCTTTAAATAAAATTTAGTAATGGTTAGCTATTTACAGTCTGGCAACAAAAATGGATGCTTGAATCCTGTTCCTGTAATGATGTTCAGCAAGCCTTCAACAACAGAAGAACTGATTCCCAGGTTCAAAATATCCTTCTTTTAAACATAGTACCAAGAGGGGAAAAGGTAACTATGTTTAATAAAATAATAGTTCGTTTAAATATGATAGTAGTTCTTTATGTATTGACTATAGTATATCCATAGCAAGCAATAATATTTGCCATTACTGGGAAGTTGCCAGAGTTTATAAGAACATAAAAGATAAATGAAGTCATGGTTTAGTGCTAAATGAATGTCATATGGATTCACACACTCTGATTCCCACTCTCCTCCTGTGGTGTATCTGTGAGCAAATGGCATCTCTGAACACCTGCTCCTATTTTTAACAGAAAGCTTGATTTTCTTTAAATAAAAAAAATTGCAAAGCATAACGTATTCAAACAAATCAGGTACAAAACCCACTTTGTGATTTTGGTGCATTAAATAGTACTTTAGCAAATAGGATTGTGTCAATCAACCAAAATCCAATTCAAATACCAGGTTGTAATTTAAAGGTCACATTATTTAATTGAAGCTTGTGATTCAAGGACAATACAATTCAACTTAAATTGAAGATTTGATTCAATAAAAGTACCATGTGTTTTAGTGAAGATGTATATACATACGTGTAACTGCTCTATTGTTGAGCTGAGTGATATGGAAACTGGAAACACGACATTCTTAGATGACAGAAACATAAAATGTCAGCCAAATAGTTTACAATATAGTTTTGAAATATCCCCCTGCACTTATAACTGGTCTTATAACACTAAGACCAGTGGTGGGATTCAATTTTTTTACTACCAGTTCTGTGGGCGTGGCTTGGTGGGCGTGGCAGAGGAAAGATATTGTAAAGGGTCCAATCAGAAGTGGTATTTGCTGGTTCTCTGAACTACTCAAAATTTCCGCTACAGGTTCTCCAGAACTGGTCAGAATCTGCTGAATATCACTTCTGACTAAGAGCCTTCTTTCTATATATACTTTTCCTGGCAGATAGATGAACTATTAAATTTGTTGAGAAAATAAATGCATGATGAGAATGCCCAGAAAAATAAGTGGTCATAAATCAATTGATATAGATCTTTAGTAAGAGTTTGCTTTGTAAACAGTTTTTGAATATTTTTATTTTGAACCTGGAAGAATTTAATCTCTGCACCACAACATTTGTTGTAGTCCTCTTGCTGACATTTGGAAGTTACTATACTCTCTGAGTTCTTCTGAACCATATTGTTATTTGCCTCAGGTGTTGAAATTATCTAGATTTTCGACCAGCTTGTGAACTTTCTGTCTTGGTTTCAACTTATTCTTCAACTTCACAAACATTCAGATCAGATTCTTCTGGGTAAAGAATAGTAAACACAGCCCTTAACTGCTGCTTTCACTGCTTTTCCCACCTGCTCTAGAAGCCAAGTGCTAACAGCTTTCATTTATGCGAAAGGATCTTTTAAGACATGTGGTTTTAATTGATAGACATTTGTACAACTTCTCTTTGTACAAAGAGAAGGAAGGAAGAAAGAAAGGAAGGAAGGAAGAAAAGAAGGAAGGAAGGAAGGAAGGAAGGAAGGAAGGAAGGAAGGAAGGAAGGAAGGAAGGAAGGAAGGAAGGAAGGAAGGAAGGAAGGAAGTCAAAAATTCAAAAGAAAGGATCAGGCATGTTATAACTTTACTGTGGACAGAGTGCAATAGTGTTAAGTCTGGAGCATGGGTGCAAATAATGGAGACGAGCCGGTAGAAACAGTGAACTTCAAACTCTTTATTTACATGGTGTGACAGCTCAAACTGGATGGCTGCTATAGCCTTCCTTCTATAGGCAACTTATTAACTATTCAACCAATAGCAATCCGGGAGCGCTCACTCCGTTAACCAATGAGAATGGCCTGTTAATGGCCAATCAGATTCTCCTGAACGGACCAATCCGATCTTGCCATTAACAGCCAATCAGAAGTGCAGGGCCAGAACCCTGCACTTGACTTCAAGCTCAAGATAAGTTTATTTAACATTTATTCATTCACAACACCCCTTCCCCCTGGCTTCTGTTTATGGGGCGTGGTCACGTAGTCCTTGAGGTAGGACGGTTGTTTTATTAGTCTTTTTGATTTTCGCTGTGTGCCTGGCATTTGGCTGCACTCTTGTTGAGGTAGAGCGTTCTTTGGCGAAAGGAGTGCCTCTGGTTCAGAGTTGGCGTTTTCATTGTCACCAATAACTTTGGCAACTCCCTGAGGTGAACTCACTCCCATCCCTGGTTCCTGTTCCCACGTTCCTGTTCCGCTATCGTTCTCTTCAAAAAGGTTTTCCTCTAGTTGAAATTCGTCTTCCTCTGTATCTCCCCCCCCTCAGTTTGAGGGAGTTCGGAATTGCCTGACTGCAGCCGTGATCGTAGTTGATCGATATGGCACTTCCAAAGTCTATCGTCAGGGCACTGTACAAGGTATGATCTTGGGCTGGTTACACGGATTACTGTTGCTTCTACCCACAGCGGATCGCCCGATAAGTTTTTAGCGAATACTAAATCGCCTACCTGGAAGGTACGGCATCAGCCACTGGATCTGAGTGGTTTTTCCGGTTCGTAAGCTGGGTGTAACCGGTGGAGATGGGAGCAGAGCTTTCGTCTCATTAGCAGCTCAGCGGGAGTTTTGTTGGTGACGCTGTGAGGTGTGATGTGCTGTAGAAAAAGGATTCGGTTGATTTTCTCGTCGATGTTGTCGTAGTCTATCTTTTGTAGCGTTTTCTTGACGAATTGTACCATGCGCTCAGCCCTACCGTTGGCCGCTGGGTGCACAGGTGAAGTAAGCACATGTCGGATACTGCGGTCAGCCAGGTACTGCTCAAAAGACAGCGCGGTAAATTGGGGTCCGTTGTCGGATACCAAAATGTCTGGTAATCCGTGGGTTGCAAACAGTCTTTCCAGTCTTTTGATGACCGCTTCGGTGGTCGTGTTCCTCATTCGGTGGATTTCGAGCCAATTTGAGTAGGCGTTGACGGTTAACAAGAATGTGTGGCCTTTGGTCGGCCCAGCAAAATCCAGATGAACACGGGACCAGTGTCTCCCATTCAGTTGGGATTGCCTTTGGTGGAGCGTTGCTTACTTCTTGGTATCTCTGGCAAGTTTTGACCCACGATTCGATTTGTCTGTCGATGCCTGGCCACCACGCGTAGCTTCGTGCGAGGCCCTTCATGCGCACGATGCCAGGGTGGCCATCGTGCAAGGTTCTTAGTAGTGCCTGTTGGAGTTGTTCTGGGATAACGACTCTATCGCCCCAGATGATACAGCCCTTTTGCGAGAACAACTCTGTTTGATGACTTTTGAATGGTGCGAAGTCGTCAGGTACTTGGTCCAATGGCCATCCGCGTTCTTCCCACGTGAGGACTCGTGCTAAGATAGGGTTGCGTTTTGTTTCTCTCGCGATATCACGGGCAGTTAATGGCGGCATACGAAGTGTCTTGATCTGCAACGTTGTCATCGTTGGCGCGGGATCGTTGATGGTTTCTGGAAGCGATGCACGGCTCAACGCGTCGGCGTGAGGGATAGCTTTACCGGGGCGGTATTGTAGCTGATAATTATAGGCAGCCAAGAATTCTGACCAGTGGGTCATCCTGGGAGATAATATATAGGGGTTGGCTTATCCCCAGCAATTATCCCTAGCAATGGTTTGTGGTCAGTCACTATAGCAAAAACCCGGCCGTACACGTACTCATGGAATCTTTTAACAGCCGATACAATTGCCAGGGCTTCTTTATCAATCTGGCTATAATTTCGCTCAGTTTTCGAGAGTGTTTTTGAAAAATAAGCAACAGGGGCTTCGCTACTGTTAGGCAATACATGGCTCAAAATGGAGCCCACTCTGAAAGGCGATGCATCACATGTGATATTCAATGGTAAGGTTTCATTGTATTGCATTAGTACAGCATCAGAAGTCAGTAGTTTTTTTACATTACGGAACGCCTGCTCTTCTCTATGACCCCATACCCAAATTGCTTTTTTGTCTAGTAAGCGATGTAAAGGTTCAGCAACAGTTGCCTTGTGCGGCAAAAATACATTATAGAAATTGATGAGGCCTAAAAATGCCTGGAGGTCAGCCTTGTTCCGGGGTCTGGGAGCATTTTTTATTGCTCTCAATTTGCTATCTGTAGAGTGAATACCCTGACTGTCAATTAAGTACCCTAAGAATTCAACACGATCTGTACATAGCTTGCACTTTTCTTCACCTTCAGGCCTGCTTCTTGGAATTTTTGTAAAACCAGTCTTAAACGTTTCTGTAAAATGTTTGGAGTGGGGGCAGCAATTAGCACATCAAAGTAGGGGACAATGCCTTTGATCCCCTGCAAGAGTCTCTCCATTAGGCTCTGAAAGATCCCCGGGGCTACACTGACTCTGAATTGGAGCCGCGTACACTTAAAGGCACCTCGGTGCGTAACGATAGTCTGTGCCTTTGCCATTTTTTCATCAACCGGCAGTTGCTGATAAGCCTGAGCTAAGTCTAGTTTAGCGAAGACTTTTCCGCCCCCCAGGGAATGGAGGAGGTGTTGCACCACCAGCACCAGATATGGATTTTGTTGCAGGGCGTGGTTTAGGGTGGCTCAGTAGTCCCCACAAATTCTAATTGAGCCGTCCGGTTTAATTGGTGTCACGATTGTGGTTTCCCATGGGGAGTGATTGGTTGGCTTTAACACTCCCTGGGCTATCAACTTATCAAGCTGTTTGTCGATTTTCGGCTTAATGCGAACGGAACTCGGTGAGGCTTAAGGCGGATGGGAGCTATTTTTGGATTAAGGCTAAAGGATATCGGGATCCCCTTGTACTCGCCTAGCTTTTCCGTGAAGACGTCCTTGAATTCATGGGCGAGGTCTTCCTCCCAGTCATTGCCACTGATTCGGTTATTGCCTGCCACTTCAATGCCGAGTGGTGCGAACCATTGTAGGCCTAACAGGCTAGGCCGGTCCTTGTCGATCACCATCAAGGGTAAGTATGCTGTGCGGTTCTTGAACGAAACCCGGACTCGACTGGATTCTATGACTGGAATCCGGTTCCCCTGGTAGTCTTTTAGCACAAGCCTTTGGAATTGAAGGTCTTGGCGCCAGATAGTAGGGATGAGTTGCTTGAGGGTCTTCCAGGAGACCATTGAAAGAGACGATCCCGAGTCAACTTTCATTTGGCAAGGCTGATTTTCGATGTCCACTTTAACTCGAATTTTCTTGGCATCCAATGAAGAGGTATGGCCAATAGTGATTGTTTGGTGAGCCTCTTCTTGCCTCGTTAGGCGATTCATGGGTTGGTTTCTGTAGGAGTGGTTTGCTGGTTCTCGCCTTACAGTATGGTTTCCTGTCAATTGGCGAAAATTGGCCCCCTTCGAGGTCTGGCTGGGTCCAAGGAGACTTCTGCAGACCCATCTGATGTGGCCTCGTTTTCTACACTCGTGGCAGAGCGCGTCACAGAGTTTGCAATCAGAGCGGTAATAGTGGGCCCCGCAGCCAGTGCATGGTTGCTGGGACTTCGTATAACGGTCCCAATCAGACCGCAGTCGATGGACCTCTTCTTCGTCGCTGTCTGATGACAAAGAGAGGTCCTCATGGTGGGCCATCGAAAGCTGTCCTTCCGACTTAGGTGAAAGTTCGCCGGCTGGTTGGTGTGTCGGAGCGCGATTTCGGCGTAGTTGAGCAGCCGACTTTTTGGTTGCTTCCGCTGCCATAGCCTCAGTGATGGCATCGACAAGGCTAATGTCGCTCTTAGCCATTATTTTGCTCTGCACGTTTAGAGCATCTAATCCTAGAACTACTTGGTCTCTCAAAGCCTCTTCTAGGTCGGCGAAATCGCAGAAACCTCCCAAGTTTCGGAGGTCCGCAATGAAATCGGCAACGCTTTCTCCTTTATGCTGGTTTCTTTGGTAGAACTCGTGCCATCTTATGAGTGTTGGAACGGTTGGTGCATAATGGGCCCTTAGTAGCGGTTCGAGGACGTCCCAGTCCATGGCCTTCACTTCAGCCGGTTTTGCTAGCTCCTTGGCCATCTTGAATATGGTCAGCCCGCAGTGCGTCAGGAATACCGCCTGTTTCTTCCTGGTTGTGGCATCCTTCAGATTATTTGTTTCCAAGAACATTTGGAAACAGTCCATGTAGGACTCCCAGTGCTCTTGCACTGGGTAGAACGGAGCGGGTGGTACTACGCCGCTGGACATGGTTCCGTCATTGTGCATTTCAGCCACGTGCTTGGTTGTCTTCTTCATTGTTTTAGTTGGCTCTGATGTCATCCAATCCCATCCTCGTCACCAGTGTTAAGTCTGGAGCATGGGTGCGAATAATGGAGACGAGCCGGTAGAAACAGTGAACTTTAAACTCTTTATTTACATGGTGTGACAGCTCAAACTGGATGGCTGCTATAGCCTTCCTTATATAGGCAACTTATTAACTATTCAACCAATAGCAATCCAGGAGCGCTCGCTCCGTTAACCAATGAGAATGGCCTGTTAATGGCCAATCAGATTCTTCTGAATGGACCAATCCGATCTTGCCATTAACAGCCAATCAGAAGTGCAGGGCCAGAACCCTGCACTTGACTTCAAGCTCAAGATAACTTTATTTAACATTTATTCATTCACAACAAATAGTTCATGGGAGAATTAAGATGCTGAAATTGTCATTAGAGCAGAAGAAGCACCAGTTATCTTCCTGTAGCAGGCAATTAACATATGTGACTGCAGAATTCTCTCTGGATTTCTGTGACTAAGTGCTGTGAAGCTGACTGGGACCTTATTCTACCTTAGAATGATTTTCTTTTAATTCTGATGTATGTCTTAGCTCTGATTGATTATAAGGTCCTGCTTAAATCCTCACGGAGACTAAGAAAAGGCCCCTGGACACCATAGCTATCATAATTTTCTTATTAGGGCTTATATTATGGATAATTCCCAGAAAGTCAGCTGTAAACCTCAGCAGGTCTCTTCTTGGTGTCTTTCACATTTTGATAATTAGCTGAGCTTTTTGAACAACAGAAACATTATACTGTTCAGCTGTAAGAGTTCTAAGCTGATCAGCTTTACCTTCATCAGTACTTATCATTTTAACACTTGAAGGAGAATGTCAAGATGAGTCTAATCTTCAGGCAGCAAAATAAAAGCTTAAAAAGATACTGACAAAAAATTAGGAGGTAGTCTTTAATATTTCTCTTTTGCTCTTCTTTTTATTTGCTCCTGCTCTTTTCACTGCTACTTGGATTGGATTTAGCTAACCTATCTTCTGCCATATAGGCAAGGCAAGAGGCTGGAAAAAAAAAAAAAACTTGATTTAGTCTCAGAGGAATAAGATGAATTTTTTTGTTTTATCCCCATTTTGAATAAGCAATTGAAATAAAATTGTAATGAAGTTTCTCAACCTAAGACTATTTTGCTTAATTGTGCAATCATATATACAAACATTCCAGAATGTATGTATTTTCTGAAATCCCAATATTGTTGTCAAATTAGTGATATATATTCTTTTCCAACACCCTAAGATGTGAGTCTACAGTAGTGATATGGATATCACTACTGAAATCAGACTGATTATGTACTTTGCAGCCAAAGATAGAAAATCTCTATAAAGTCAGTAAACAAACCTGAAGTTGACTGTGGCTGAGATCATGAGCTTCTTATTGCAAAATTCAGACTTAAATGGAATAAAGTAGGGAAAACCTCTAGGTCACAGATGTCAAACTTGATTGTGTCATGGGATTGTGATGGTTTTTGCCTTTGCAGAGTCAGGATGAGCATAGCCTGCACATGACATATCCACCCGCAGGCCACCAGTTTGACAAGCCTGTCCTAGGCCATTCAGATATGATCTACCCCTAATGAGTCATATTCCTAATGAATACACAGTTGAGGTAATGAATATATTAAAGCTTAGATACGATAAGACAAAGTGCTTGAAGAATCATGAAATAGCAACATTTCTGTTTGTTTGTTTTTCAAAACTCTGTACTGCTACAGTAAGATATTGTAAGGCCAAATACCAATAATGAAATGTTTTTATTTTATAAAACACTATTATTAATATTAATATTAGCACAAATTAAGATAAAGATAGTAAAAACAAACATTATAAAGTTTGGTCCATATCCAAGGACTTTCAGTCCTACAGAAATACTAAAGCTACATTTAATATTATCGTTTTGCTTGAATAAGAATTACCTATATACACTGAATTATAATAATTACTGAGAAATTCAAGTTGTTTCTTGCTTTTGTTCTTCTTATTTCAAAAAGGATAACTTGCTGTGGGTACAGAATTTTTGCATAACTATCCACTTGTATAAATTCTATAAAATTTTCTATTTCTGAAAAGAAAAACAAAACAAAATCCCATTTCTGATACAATAAATGGTATAGGCTTCTTAATGTATACTTCTATGATAAAAATTCTTATTTCCATGCAGAAAAAGTTGTAATATAATAAATCTGTTATAATTAGATGAATTAGATATATTATTGCAACAGTAGCTACATTTGCAGAGAGTTAAAGGTAAATCTGTACTGCAGATTTCTTAAACACAATTCTCAACAACAACAACAAAAATGTACAATCACAAGAAGCCATAATAAAATTTCTAGTTGCCTGTTACATAGAAATATTACACAAACTTTAGGAACATATAATAATTGATATGCCTGGGTAAACTACTGGAAAGAAAAATAATGCAACTCTAGCTATATGCTGCCATGAAAACAGACTAGAACAAATTTACAGGTCTAGGATATAGTTATTGCATTTTGTATTTTCTTTATCCAAATTTATGAAGTTATGTTCATTGCCAAGTCCAACTAATCAAAATATATTTTAGATATATTTAAAATAAAGTTTCAGTAAGGGGGAATATATGTATGTAAATTTAAATGGCAAACTAAAGGAATAGATAAAGACATATTCGTACATAGTTTTCAAACAAATTATTGTGTTCTAAAGGATGGATGAAAAGCATTGAAACCTGGTCAATATGAAAACAGTTATTTTTTATATCCAAATTTATATGCCACTTCAAATAATGCCTATTCTACCTGAATTCTTATTGGTTGAGCAAAAGACATTTTTCTGAGTATAAGATGCATTGGACTATAAGATGCACCTTGGTTTAGAGAGGAAAACAAGAATAGTTTTTTTGCCTCTGTTTGTCCCATTTTTGCCCTCCCTAGTGTCCAGAAGCATTCTGCAGGCCAAAAAATGTGTCCATTTTTGGCCTCCGGAGGCCTCCGCACGTCCTATTTTTGCCTTCTGTGGAGGCCTCTGGAAGCCAAAATAGGGGCGTTTTTCGTCTGCAAAGTGCTTCTGGATGCTGAAGAGGGCAACAACATATCTATTTTGGGGAGGCCAAAAACACATCCATATTTGCTGTATAAGATGCACAGACATTTCCACCCAATTTTTTTTCTTATATTCCAAAAAAATATGGTATATCATTCCTTGGAAAAGCTCAAAAGTCAGACAAAGATAGTGATTGAGTTCCAATTCCACCTGCAGGATGAAATCAGATGGGTTAATTTGGCCGATCATAATTTTTTTAGCTGTAGGAAGCAGGCAATGGCAAATCACTTCTGAAATCTGTCAAGAAACTTCAAGGCCTTCTCCACCCATTTGCCAGGAATCCAAAACTGATTTGAAGGCACACATACCCTAACCCTTTTCTTTATGTATACTGAGAGTATTGACACCAAGACAAATTCTTTGGCCAATAAAATATTCTATTCTATTCTATTTTATTCTATTAATATTTATTGAAAAAATATCCCCCCTACTTAAAGGTTGTATTATTTGTCAGTGTGCCAAATAATTTGCTTACAGTATACGCTTACAATACAGATTTTGTTCCAACTCTATTTCTCCATGTATTTACAGTCCATTGTCTGAAAACAAAACATTTGGCACGCTGACAAATAATACAACCTTTAAGTAGTGGATTAAAATATATTTTCAATAAACATTATTTCTAGTCACATGGAATATAGAACACTATTGAAGTGATTTCTTCTTTATTTCACATGTTAAAATTGTATGTGTGTTTTCAAATCAGTTTTGGATTCTTAGCAACTATGGACAAGGCCTTGCAGTTTTTTGCCGTATCTCTTTTATTTAGAAAAACAGAAAGTATGGTATGAAAGATGCATTATTTATCTACTTTTTAAATGTTCATAAAATTTGTCTTTCACCAGATGATCAGATTCTTGGGATTAATTTTCTTAGCTTTGGTCCTGTGTTTAGAAGGAAATGTTTTATTCTGATTCCAATCCTTTGAACATTTACTTGGGAGCAAGTCTCTTCATGCTCAGGAGGATTTGATTCGATGTAATTATGCATACAATTCTTTTCTGTTTTAGTTGTTTTAAATTAAATTGTTTGATTGTCCAATTATTCCTTTATCTATTTTTCTTTGCATTTATGTGGTTAAAAGGAAAGAAGAAATTTCATAGTGATGACTCTGTTTTTTCTGATCTGAGAATTAAAATATCAACATAATCACTTATTATAGCTCAAACAATCCAATATTAAATCACATTTCTGAATAACAATTTGTAAGTAACAAGAGAAAGAAATTATGCATAATGTGGAAAAATGTTCCTTAACTGCAACTCATTAAATAAATTATGCTATATTATCTCATATTATTACAATGCTGAAAATAGAATGTAGCAATGGGGGTTCTGACACTTTCCCTTCCCATTTACTGTTCATGTCAATATCTGTTTGGAACCTAAATTATTTCAATCAAGCAATACTGTGTATTGCCAATTTGGTGTGACAACCTCTGAGTAGAAAGGCACCAGAGAGAAGCATTTTAAATGGCAACACTTTTTTTTTATGACTGATTGGTTACAACAGCCAACATGGTTGAATACTAAATTTTGCAGTACAAAGGTGTTTGCATTTTAAGCATAATGCTAAACCCTATATTCATTGTGGTGCTAATATAAAAGGTCAGATAGCGAGAATATGTCCCCTTGAAATTGCATGTCCATTAACTGATTCCACCAGTTTTTAGTCAGCACACAACCATCCATTCCAAAACCATTTTAAAGTACAAGAAATAATAGGTATGTCAATGAATAAAGAGAGCATGAGTTGTCAACAATCTAAACCTATGCATAATTAAGCAGATTGCAGTGCCGATCTTATAGCCAGATACTTACAACTTAACAAAAATGGGTGCATGGGTTGCAGAACCACACCAGGATGAGGTATCTTGTCTATCAATGAGTGGAGGCCTTCTGTATGTAGAGGTCAATTGTCTGAAGTATGTGTATGAATGAGGAATTGAGTTTTATCCATAGAAGCTCTAGATACAACTAGCACATAAATTTTATTTGGAAATAAAATTTTTGGTTTGATTCAGGAGCCCTCAGTCAAACAATCCATCAGGATTCAGGAAGATGGATTTTCTTTTTGGCACCTGCTCTCTGGAATGATGTCACCACAAAAACCCATTTGCTAACATACTGATGATGTTCTAGAAGTCTTTAAAATGGGCTGCTAAGACACCTTTGGGATAGGGTGCTTGCAGAACTAATGTCAATTGTTTTTTATAATACATACAGATGCATAGATTTTTCTCTTTTTTGTATTCTCCTTGTTTAAATCCCCTAGAGTTTTTCTGGAGTTGGATGGTCTCTAAATCTGAATAATAATAATGATCCCCTAGTGGTGCACTCATTTGAGCTGTATGTGAAGTTGCATGCTCCAAGGAGAATTATATCAGAGGTTCAACCATATTGGACGTGTCCCAGAGTCAGTGTTCCTCCCCTAAACAATATGGTGAGATGTAATTTATACAAATCTTTACTACTAATCATCATTCAGGTCAACAAGGACTACACTAAATATTGAAGTTGTTGGACATCTGGTGATAAATGGATTATAGGATTCAGTTCTAGAAAGATCAGCATCGAGTATCAAAAATAACATAATAGAGGTTAACAGATCAATTTCAAGTTACATTTGGAAATAAAGAAGCAGTATTTAAATAAGCAGTATTTAAATCACAGAAGCAGTATTTAAATAACTGCAAAGATCTATCCAGAGCAATAAAAGCCTTGCCAGAAATAACTCAGATTGTAGAGGCAAACCAGAAAGAGTCAGCAGTAGAGGATGCCAGCATAGCTATTGAATCATTTTCATTTCCAAACCAAGCATCCTCTCCTTTGTCTTCTCTTCAGAAAGAACAAAACCTTCTAAATGAGCATCTAGAACAGCACAAAAATAACAAAATAAGGAGACCTGCATTGAATCTTTTCCCAAAGAAACAGCTAGCACAAATACTATAAGATGCCAACACTTCAAATATCAAAAATAAGCACCAGTTTACTGCAATAAATAAACTACTGCATAGAATGGCTACAATTATAACTTAAGATCTTGGTTGCAAAATCAACAAACATGTTAAAGCCAAATAATGCAGCATCAAAATGGAAGATCAGGCTGGAAAATAAAATAAGCTGGCTAAGATCAGATGCAAGCAAACTAAAATAGATAAAAGAATAAGGAAGCCAAAGAATACCTAATCAAGAAAGATCACAACAAGAAAGATCAAAGAAACATTAGAAATAAAAAAGCAGAAAATAATAACTAAAGCCAAGATCAGCAAATATACAGTATAGTTTAAATTACATATCATATGCAAAATCTCTAAAAGTAGTCAAATCAGAAATGTTTTTGCCAATTCATGAATGAAGAGGCTGCAATGAACCAATGACCAACTGTCAAATAAGAAACAGTGCAGTTCTGAGTATAGATTTTGGGATAACCAGGGATGGTATTCAGCCGATTCTGACCGGTGCTTGTGGACTGGTAGGGAAAATTTTGACTGGCCCCACTCACCACTGCCCCCACCCTTTGGCCTCTGTCTCCCAGCAATTTGCCTCCTCGCAGCAAAAAGCAAACAGCCTGTTTCAGTTTCAGCTTCAGCACAGCTTGATTAGCACAAAAAGCTGGTTGTTGGTTGGATCGGCCTCCCGACCATCAGCTGTTTCAGGCTGCAGGGATTGCCATTGCCTATTGCCACCTCTGTGTGGCTATTGCATCCCATTTTTGGCCTCTGTGCACCCCATTTTTGGCCCGTTCTGATCCCCGCTGCCCGAAAATAGGACATGACGAGGCTGAAAATGAGGCATGTGGAGGCTGAAAACGGGATGCCTATGCTGAAAATGGGGTGCACGGAGGTGGCAATAGGCTATGGCAATCCCTGAAACTGAAACTAGTTGTTCTCTGCAAGGAGGCAAATTCTGGGAAGCAGTGGCAGGGTTTTCTTTTTCTTGTTTGATCACTGCGTGTGAAACAAACTACAAAGCAAGCTCCAAACTGGTAGGAATTTTTTTTGAAACACACCACTAAGGACAACCCAAAGAAATACAACAAGAATGCAGCTGATATAAATGATGTGGATAAGAATTAAAAAAGAACTTTTCCTGCCATCTTGATGCCCTAGCATCATGCACATGAATGTTCTGGCAGATGCTCTTAAAAGCATCAATAATGCAGAGAAACGTGCAAAGCATCAAATTCTCATCAGGCCATGCTCCAAAGTAATCATCTGGTTCTTAACTGTGATGATGAAACACGGCTACATAGATGAATTTGAGATCATTGATGATCACAGAGAAGGGAAAATTATTGTGAATCTCATAGGCAAACTTAACAAGTGTGGTGTGATCAGTCCCAGATTCGATGTCCAGATGAAAGATTTGAAAACAACAACCTGCTGCTTTCACGTCAGTTTGTGTACATTGTCAGCTAGTATCATGGATCACAAGGAAATGAGGTGAAAGCAGACAGGAGAGAAAATCCTGGGTTTCTTTTTCTAAACATGTAAAACAAAAGCAGACAAATTAACAAATTGTTCAAAAGGGGAAAAAGAATAAAAAAAGAAGCTGAATTGATAAAACTTGTAATAACAGCAGAAATGGTGGTGAAAATAGGCAGGAAGATCAAGTATTGGTTAGCAGCAGGTGCTGATTTTTGATTGAAATGTCTAAATGATCTACACTCACTCATTGCCTAGCAGTTCAACAATATACTTCAAGGAGTTGAAATTGAAGATTGGGTAATATCTGACAAAACCTATCTGATAATGAAAGATCTAGAAAATGGAAAGGGACAAATTACTATGGCCAACTTGCCATGGCTGTCTCACCATGGTTAACTCATCCCAGTCATCTAATTCTGGCCAACTCATCCAGCTGATTTGCTCCAGCCAACTCACCATGGAAAAACACACCATAGTCAACTTGCTACAGGACAACTCGTTGTGGGACAATTAGCAAAAATTCTGAACCAACAGGAAAAGAAAAGAAGTCTAGTTGCCATGACTCAACTTCCAGACATTTATTCAGTACAGATTTTTTATTTTATTTTATGGTCAATACACATTCTTTTGTTTTCTTAGTATATTTGAAGTGTCACTAAAATCATCCTGACTTCAAAGCTATATAAGGTTATATTTCAAGAACAATCAATTGCAGAATAAATTCCTAGGATACAGGCCAAGATATGCAAGATTCAGATCCACTCTTTTATGCATGCAACTATAGAAATAAATCCCATTGACTTCATGGCACTCATTTCTTAGCCTGGTCTGGACCAACTTGTTTTGTCTCACACTTGAATTGCCCTGTATTCTAGCCAGCAGGAGTATAGATAGGTACCAAAGTTAGGTATGCAGGTTGGCAAAAGAATAGGGTTGGCTTCTGCGTAAGGTGTGGAGGTTTGTGCTTTGTTGCTTTCTGACAACTGGGCAGTGGTGTAAGACCAGCAGAAGCATGGATCTTCGAGAAGGATTGTGTGAAAGTTGGTGGATGCAGATGCTGTTGAGAAGAAACCAAACAGAGAACTGTTTGGCTGAAATATTTGAACAGTGATGAAAAATATTCATTGAAGTTTCTACATAAGATGTAGATGAAAACATATAAACATACAACATACAATAATCTAGTAGTAAAAAGTTTCTTCCTGAAACTTGATGTGAGAAACAGCACTTACAATAATTCTGCCATACTGGCTTGTGTATTTCAGAAGAGAGTTTCTTCCTTATTGAAAAGAAAATCTATTACAAACTGCTACATGTAACCTCTTCCCCCAACCAAACATGTATGTAGCTTAATTGTGAACTGTTCTGCACATGTATTCTAGAACAGAAGATTTTTTAAAATCATTAACAATTTCTATCATTCTAACAAAAGTTTTCTGTGCTGTATATGTATATTATTATTTCATTTCTAGAATCAGTAAAAGAATTATAAAATGGGCTCCAACAACACAAAAAAAGATTTCATTTTCTAAATAATTTGTCTGTTTTCCTCATCTTCCAATAATCTTAGTGATTTCATCATACTGCTTCTGATTTTCAGGTTTTCTTCCTTCAACTAATCTGTCTGTCCCATACTACCTGAGTCTTATCATTCTTGTTCATATATTCTTTATTAGCTTTCATAGAAACTGACATGAAAGCTTCTTATTAGGTGGCATTTATAGCCAAGTATCAATTGCAAAAAAAAAAAATATTATTAAATGTTCGCTTGTATGAAGTTAAAAAGATTTGTTAAAGATTTTGTAATTTCATATACAGTTGAATGAATGATAGAACTGGATATAATTCAGCTCATATCTTTCTTTTTTCTTTTTAAATAAATTTTATTGATTTTACAATTAAAACAAACCAACAACACATACATAAATGTAAGAGAGAAAAAGAAAAGAAGAAAGGAAGAAGAAAATAGAAAGAAAAAGATAGAAAACAATTAAAAACATATTCATCTTCAACAGTTTGTGAGACCTCCTTTTTATCCTTATTTTATGCCATATACACACTTAATCCTTACATATCACTACTATGGTTCTATCCTATCCTCTTTTGCCTTTTAGTGTGAAATCTATCTTTGGTCTATCCATTTGTATCAGAAGTTCCAGCTGTTGTAGTATATTGAAGTGTCTTTATTTTTTAGTGCCAAGGTTAATTTGTCCATTTCTGCACAACTTGAAATTTTTTGAATAATCATCTCCTCAGATGGAACATGAGGCTGTTTCCAATATTGAGCAAAATCCAATCTGACCACTGTCAAAATATGTATTTCACTTTTTTTGGTATTTGTTTATCAAAGATCCCTAATAGAAAGGACTCTGATTTGAATTTGATCTGATTTGAATTTGTTCTCTTGTTATTTCCTCCAGCCAATTTCTAGTTTTCTGCCAATATTCAGATTCATATTGGGATGTATCTTCGCTAATCTCGAAGGAGGAAGGCACCATCTGTAAAACATTTTATAGGCATTTTCTTTGTATGCTACCGATTTTGTAATTTTATTATTTCTACCCCAGACCTTTTCCCATTCTGTTATGGTGATACTACATCCTATATTCCTACTCCAGGCTATCATGTTCCCTTTTCCAATTTCTTCTTCTAATTCTACTTCTAATATATAATTATAAAATTTTGTTAATTTTTTTTTGCCTGATCCTAATAACATTTTGTCTAATTGCTGGAGTTTATTGTTAATTCCAAATTCTTTCTTGTCCTGTTTATATCTACTTTGAATTTGAAGATATGCCCACTGATTAATTTTTAGTCCTTGAAGTTCTTGCCATGATTTCAGATTTCCTTGTGTATCCTATAGGTCCTTATATTTAATCATTTTAGTAATATCCAAATTATTTGGGAGAATCATTGCCTCCATTGTTGAAATCCAAATTGGTATTTTTAAATAGTGTTTTTTTCCGTATTTTCTTCCAATTAGTCAATAATGAATCTCTGATTAGGTGTCTATGAAAATATTTCTGGGTGGTTTTCCCAACATCCCATAAAAAAGCATGCCACCCCCTCTGCAAGTCATGGCCTTCTAAGAATAATATTCTCTTATTGGTTAAATTCACCCATTCCTTCAACCATACTAAAGAGGCTGCACTATAATACAACTCCCAATTTGGAAGTGCCAGCTCTCCCCTGCTCTTCGTATCCTGCATTGCCTTTAAGTTTATTCTAGGTTTTTTCCCTTGCCAGATGAATTTTATCATTATTTTATTAAGTTTTTCAAAAAAAAAAAATTGTGTGCTTTGATTGGGAGTGTCTGAAATGTATAGAGGTATATTGGAAGAATGTTCATTTTAATAGCAGCAATCCTGCCTAATAATGAAAGTTGCAGCTTGCCTCATGTTTCTAAATCTTTCTTTAGCTGTTGCATCAATTTATCATAATTATTTTCCGTAAGTGTCTTACAATGTGCTGTCAACCATATTCCTAAGTATTTAACTTTATCACTTGTATTCCCATAACTTCTTCTAATTTTAATTTCTATTTTTCTGTTAAATTTTTGGTCATTAATTTTGTTTTCTTCCTATTAATTTTTAGTCCTGCTACTGCTCCAAATTGTTCTAATTCATTCATCAATTTTTTGTCCTCTTTCTATTTATAGAATATCAACTTTTCTTTAGACCTTAATATTTATATTTTTTTATTTTTCTTAATAACTAAAATACTATTTAAAAAGACACTTCTTTGCAAGATGTTTAAGGAAAAACTTCAATGAAAAAAAATCATATCTGCAAACGCTTGCAACTTATATTCTTCTTTCTTAACCTTCAATCCTTTTATGTCTGGGTTCTGTCTAATTCACGTTAATAGTGCTTCTAGTGATAATATGAAGAGCAGGGGTGAGAGTGGGCAGCCCTGTCTGACTCCTTTTTCTATTTTTATTGGGCGGGTATAGAACTGGATATAATTAACCTCATATCTTTCTAAGGTATATAGAATTCCTGTATGTTTTTAAACTCCATGTTATGTTGAAATTCAAAACTTCTGTGATGAAAAATACCTGCTGAATTTGTTGACATATTTTTCAGAAGACTTCAGGAACAATGTTGAACTTGAAAGTTGAAATATATCTTCAGACTGATAAACATCTTGGAACAACCACAAGATTGCATGTTTAGAGCAGTGTAATATATATGGTTCTATGCCTCAACCCCATGACAGGATAAAATATAATGCATAGCTTTCTAGTATTGCTGTTACATGCTACATTGTATATCAACATATGAAATGCTGTTAAGGATTTTCTTACTATTATAAAATATCAACTTTTCCTTAGACCTTAATATTTATATTTTTTATTTTTCTTAATAACTAAAATACTATTTAAAAAGACACTTCTTTACAAGATGTTTGAGAAACAGATTTATTTCCTTTAACAGATCAAAAGCATTGCTTGGGATAACCCTGAAATGATAGGTGACAAAGGAATATGTGCTAGAATGCAAATAAAGTTGAGTGTATATGTGATTCTGGCAGGCAGGTTTAATGTGCGTAATACTTTTATATACAAGGTCACCGAACTGGCTTTCATGGCTTAGGCAGAGCTAGACCATTTTAAGTTCCACAACAGCATGACGGCTCGTGTTCTGGATGATGGCGAAGATTCAGAAGCCTTTTGTGTCACAAATGGTGTCAAGCAAGGGTGTGTGCTTTCACTGACCCTGTTCAGCATAATGTTTTCAGCCATGCTGTCAGACGCCTTCCAGAACATCCTTGGGATACAGGACTGATAGGAAACTGTTCAACCTATGAAGATTCCAGGCTGTCACCAAGATAAAGGAGACTGTGCTACCAGACTTTCTTTTTGCTAATGACTACACCCTGTATGCTGGATCAGAACAGGAAATGCAAGCCAACATGGACAAATTCATTGTAGCATGAGACAACTTCACCTCCTCATCAACATAAGGAAGACCTAAGTCAGAGTGTCAAAGTTGATTTCATTGAGGGCCTCAACAGGATTGTATTTAACCTTGGGGGCATGACCAGGGTGGATGTGTCCAGCTCAATGTCATTCTTCTAAGGTCACCTGTGGTGGCCCAAGCACTCTTCCAGTGAAAATGGGCTCTCGAGCTTCGTTTAGGCTGTGCCAGTCTCCTGCAATCTTCTGCCAGTGAAAAGAGAGTTGGGAGCACAACTTGCAGCTTTTGTAAGATCCATTTTTAGCTATGATGGCCTCCTGCAACCCTGTGCCAGGGAAAACAGAGCTTGGGAGGGCCGCATGCAGGCCTTCCAAGCTCAATTTTTTCTGGAAGAGGTACTGCAGGCTAGTCCTTTGCTGTTTCCAGGATGGCCCTGTTGAGGTAATTCCCCGTTAGGAGAATGAGCACATACAGGGAGACATACCCTGTATAGAGAGTAGTGTTGGAATAATACACACAGAGCACACAGATACACTGTACAGTAAATGTAGGTTTTTACTTCCAGAAAGGTTTAAGCAAAGTCCAAAATAAGCAATCCAAAATCATTCACAGGTAAAATCAGTCAGTTTTCAATCCAGGGATAATCCAAATATCAAATTCCAGTGTCAAAAACAGTTCAGTATCAGACTTACATTAAATAAAGTAATATCAGTCAATTAGAAGAAATGGAGGAATGGCAATACTTTCCAACAGAAGAAAACAGAGATACACTCACACTCTCTTCTGAGACTCAGACTAAGACAATCCCGGTTTCTGGCTCCATTTTATGGCTGTTTGAAAACCACATCCAATTGCAGTTTTGCAATCTCTTAAAGACATAGTACTAAAATGTTTATCCTGGTTTATATATTTCTAACCCAAATACCTGTTAGGTGACTTATATTCCTAACAGGCCCCATGGGCCAGATCCAGCCCCTAGGCTTTGAGTTCGACACGCTGACTTCAGGGATGCACCAGCCATCTCCAAATGCCCAACACCAAGAAGCCATTACCACAGCAAAGGAACAAATTCTGCAAGCAGTGGACCAATTTACATACATTGGCAGCACTCTCTCCCATGCAGTGACAATTTGCACTGAGATCAACTGCAGAATCTCCAAGGAAAGCTTTGCATTTGGCAGACTACTGACCAATATGTGGACTGCTGTGGAATAAGCCTTGATACAAAGCTCAAAGTCTACCAAGCAGTAATGCTAATTATCCCGATGTATGCTGGTGAGACTTGGACTCTATATAGAAAGCACACTTGAATTACACACTTGAATTACTTCCACATGATCTGCCACTGCAGACTTCTGAGGATCTGGTGGCAGGACAAGGTGCTAGACATAGAAGTCTTCTCCAGAGCAGGCCTGCCATCAGTTCACACTTTGCAGATCAAAGTCCAGACAGGCCATTTTTCAAAAATGCCAGACCACTGCATCCCCAAACAGTTCTTCTATAGTGAGCTGTCTCAAGGAAAGCGATTCCACGAGGGACAAAGGAAGCAATACAAAGGCACACTGAAAGCTGCTCTCAAGCCCCTGGATATCAACATCACTTCCTGGGAAACCCTGGCACAAGATTGATCAACATGGCATGTGTTGATTCACCAAGGCTGCCAGACATTTAAAGACAGAAGAATAACTATAGCACAAGGGAAGCGAGCACTCCGCAAAGCCAGAGCTTCAAATGCTGCAATAGTGGTGCCCACACATGTCTGTCCAACATGTGGCAGAACATTCTGTGCTCAGATAGGCCTTACCAGCCATCTGCGAACACACTGTGGACAGACCAGAACCTGTTGGATGGTAAGGTCCTCTTCCAAAACAATGGACATCATATGCATTTGCATATGTTTATATTAACCACTCTCTCTACTGGTTAAGTAGCAATTGATGATTCACTAAATCTCAAAAACAGTCTCATTTTTTAAGAACAGAACTAATAAAACAGTCTTAAACTTTAAAAACAATACCTTTATAGCACTGCTAAAAATAAAAAAAATATAGTTATCATTTAGATTATACTATCTTCACAACACAGAGAAACTGTTCAGTTGACTGATTTGTGAAATAAATCATGCAGTCTGATGGAATACCTGAGGGAATGTCAATATTTCACATATTTTGGAATGTATTCTTGTTTGATACTATGATAAAAGAGTACCAGGGATTCTATGGAGATCCTGCCTCAGTATTTGCAGGCTGTGGAGCTCTGGGTGGGGCACAACAGGCTTTGGCTCAATCCTACTGAGGCTGAATAGTTTTAGGTCTTATGATCCCAAACTGGGACTCAATCAGATCTATGCCATTTGGGAAACTTAAAGTTTTCCAGTTATGTGCGTGCGTGTGATATGCACAGTTTTGTGCTGTCTAGCAGTTGCACCTGGATCAAGGGAAAGGGTCTTATTCACGGTCACTTACAGTCATCTCCAAAGTAGACTACTGAAATTCATGGAGCTGACCTTGAAAAGTATTTGGAGATTTTAGCTGGTACAAAATATGGCAGTTATTGATGCTGGTTATTGAGAATACATACTTTTGCCCTGCTGTCCTGGCTACCAGTATGCTTCCAGGTACATTTCAAATGGTGCTAGTGGTTACCGTTAAGGCCTATCATGACTTGACATTAGAATATTTATATATTAATCAAATTAGATACTGCTTATTTCATATCAGAGTGACTATTAGTGGTTTACAGCTAAAAGCATAAAAACCATATAAAAACACAATACATCAGTAAAATACAATGTGAAAATACAATGTAAAATCAAAGGTAGAAAAAGTGAGGGGAGCATTTTAAAGCACTAACCATTTCCAGGGTTGCAAGCAACCCTATGAGCAGAGTCAGGTTTTCATTGTAGTCTGGATGCCCAGGAGAACAAATGGGCATGAAGCTTAGGCAGTTTGGTTGAGAAGAACAGAGGTAATCAGGTGATTACCTCTTGCTTGCAAGCAATTCTCACAGTAGAATTAACAAACAATCTACTCTCTAATAAACAATTTGGTTTTAGGAAAAAACTATCATGTAATCTGCAACTCTTACACTGCAAAAACATATGGACTATACAACTCAATCAGGGCAAAGCAATAGACACAATCTACATAGACTTCTGTAAAGCCTTTGATTCAGTGGTACACGACAAACTACTCCTAAAACTAAAATCTTATGGTATTTCTGGACACCAGCATAACTGGATAGAAGCATTCCTGTCAAACAGACAACAAATGGTCAAAATTGGGAGCGTCCTAAATTCTGTACCTGTCAACAGTGGTGTCACCCAAGGCAGTTTTCTAGGACCAACTCTTTTTATACCTGACTATGTATCAGAATGGTCAAACAAATGACAACATCAAATCTCCACAAATAAATGGTTATCTGGTTATTGAGAATACATACTTTTGCCCTGCTGTCCTGGCTACCAGTATGCTTCCAGGTACATTTCAAATGGTGCTAGTGGTTACAATGGACAATTAATAAAATAAAATAAAATTTAACAGTTTAGTATTATTATTGTTCTATACTAGTGAACAGTAACATTTATAGTATACCATGTCAAAATCCATTCTATAATTTATCAAAAGCTTTCTTTTATGATTAATTTGGTTTTCTATATTCTTTTTTTTTTTGATACTTGGAATATTATTTCATATTTTGTTTAGTGTTTTATGTCATTTATGTAAATTTGAAAACTGCTCTCTCATTTACATCTTTTCCTCACTTAGAAGATTTCCTAGATGTGTTTAGAGTTATAGTATTATAACCAGAATTTAGTTAGTTAGTTTACTTTATTGTCATTGCACTTCACACAATGAAATTAAATGCCATCTTCAGTGTACATTATAACTATAAAAATAAAACACAAACACACATCCTTCACATTTTATACAATTGAATGGAAAACCTCTGATATTGCATTAATATTGCACTATACAATAGAATTCAATATAGTTATTGCTCTAGGATAGAAGCTGTTTTTCAGTCTATTTGTCTTTGTATTTATTATCCTGTACCATCTACCAGATGGTAATAGTTTAAAAAAAAGAGGTGCCCAGGATGAGATGGATCTTTAAGAATGTTTTGAACTTTCTCAAGGCAGCGGGAGCTATAAAGCTCTTCCGAAGGGAAAGAGGGGAACCAATGATTCTCTGGGCAATGATGTTAACCCTCTGGAATGCTGTCCTATCTGCCACTGTGCAATTGGCAAACCATATACAGGTGTAGTAAGTTAAAATACTCTCTATGCTGAGTGGTAGAAGGTCACCAACAGTTTTTCATTCAGTTGTTATTTCCTGAGAAGTCTCAGGTAGTATAATTTCTGCTGGGATCTTTTGACCAGTGCTGCAACGTCTGCTCCTCTTTTTTGGCAACACCTAGAAAATTTAAAACTGACCACTTGTTCCATTCGGTCTCCATTGATAAGCAATGGCTGGATGTCTGATGTATTCCTTCTATAGTCCACTATAAACAATTGGTCCACCTCATCTCTATTGACAAACCCATCCCTCCCACAGGTGAGTCCCACCACTGTTGTATCATCTGCAAATTTGATAATAGTGTGACTGGGAATGAAGTCATGCACATAAAGAGTATAGAGTAAGTGATTCAAAACACAATCCTGTGGTGTACCAGTGTTAAGAATAATGGTTGAAGAGATATGATTATCTAATCTGACTCTTGAGAGTGGCCAGATGTGAAATCTATAATCCAAAGGCAGATTGAATAAGAAAGCCAAGATCCATAAGTCTAGACACTAATCTATATGGAAGAATTGTTTTAAATGCAGAGCATCTATATGTACATATACAATATAACCTTCATTAACAATTTTAAGGTATAATCAAAGTGTATAAAGAACAGCTATATTTTTATTAGAAAAAATTAGTAACAATTTATAATAGTGACAAATAAAATAAATCATTTGTCTTGTTCTTTATGGTTAATATATTAATTATTTGTCATTTTACATATACAGTATACAAAAATAACATTGATTCACATTATAACATTATACTTATTTTCTTATTAAAAGGATGAAACTTTCTATTCAGATTACAACATTTTATGTCTTTTTTCCCTTTGCAATTTCCTGAGTTTCAACATTTGCACTTTACAGTTAAATACTGAAACCCCTAAGCACCCATAATTACAGAGACATGTTAATTACTGAAAGTAGTGCTTGCTTTTGGAACAATTAAAATCCATTCACCAGTTAGTTTCAAGATAGGAAAATGATTTCAAAGGGCAATAATTAAGTCAAAATCTTAATTCATATCATCAACTATGTAAAAATCTCACATGAATCAAATAATAGTTCCTGATGTGTGTTAAAAAGTCTTTGTAGGGTTTTTTTGCTTCTGTAAAATATAATTCATAAAGAAGTGATAGAGATAATTATGTACAGCTGGAGTATAGTATCAGTAAGATTATGTTATTTGATTATATATTAGAATTTATCCATGCATACCACTGTATTATATACTCAAATTTACCACTGCATATCAGTAAATTTATTTCTTAGATTTTTGTACAGTATTGTTGATTATATATCTATTCTATTTTTTTCTCCAAAGCTTTAGAACAGCAAGCACCATTCCTTTTTCTTCTTGTAAGAAATAGCAATGCTCAAGAGAGAATAATGTGTATTGCAGAAGTTCAAACATCATGGATGAATCATTATTTGAAACCATGTTTTTCAGGGTTGATTGTCATATCCTTGAAATATTAACATGAACATGAAGCCATTCTTTAATATCCAGGAAACTATTATTTCCTTGGAAAGTTGTTTTGTTTCATATCTAGCCCACATTTAATGTAGCTGAAAATCAGATTTAGCTAACCCTGTTTACAGTAGCATGTTCCTCCCCTTAGCATAATTTTTACTGTTGGTAGAATTTAGCATATTTTTTTCCCATGGTTAGCATGGAGATCAGACAAAGATTCCCTGAGCAAAGACAATTTTAGGCTGCCCTGAATGGACTTCTTTTGATCCAGTTTCTGGGTGCTATAAAATCTTCTACAGACATTTTAATTTCTGGTGCAGAAAGACATATCTGATTTCTGTAAAAGTATCTGTCAAGATAATGGGATGCGGTGGCTCAGTGGCTAAGACGCTGAGATTGTCAATCAGAAAGGTCAGCAGTTCGAATCCCTAGCACAGCATAACAGAGTGAGCTCCCGTTACTTGTCCCAACTTCTGCCAACCTAGCAGTTTGAAAGCATGTAAAAATGCAAGTAGAAAAATAAGGAAGAACTTTGCTAAGAGGTAAGAGTGTTCCATGCACCTTCGATATTTAGTCATGCTGACCACACGACCACGGAGACATCTTTGGACAGCACTGGTTCTTCAGCTTTGTAATAGAGATGAGCATTGCCCACTAGAGCCAGAAACAATAGCACATTTGTGTGAAGGGAACCTTTACCTTTACCTATCTGTCAAGATAGTGCCTGACCAATATTCATTATAAGCTTGCTTTACAACTGATAATGAATATACTGAAGTGAAGATAGCTTCTGCCTTTTGGTACTGTCAACAGAAAAAGAACCAGCAGTCAAAAAGCAGTATTTGGTGAGGTAGCAATAAAGGTCTTCAAACAGAAATTAAGGTGCCAGGACATTTCTGTGCATGTAAAGACAACAAAAAGAATCATGAAGGCAATTGTTTTCCTTGTAATTTTCTATTGTAGCAAAAGTTGGACTTGAAGAAATAAGATAAAAAGAAAGAAAGCATGTTGGACAAGATCCCTGACAATATTATACAAAAGATATGAAGACAACAAAGAAATGGGTCATAGCAAAATCAATCACAATTCTCACTTGAAGTCCTATTTGTTATGCATAATTTTGACACAATATTAAATACTTAATTCTCCTGAGAAGTTTATAATTCTGAGTAAAGTGGAAGAAAAGAAAAAGAGATGACCAACAGCATGGAAGTTAGAGTTGATTACAGTGATATGGTACATCATTTGAAGACTTGAAGGTCTAATTTGGTAACAAATCATCCTGGAAACTACCTAAAGAAGTGACCATCTAAAGATGTAAAAGCCAACATTGTAAGGATGGCACATAATCAATTTTTTTTAAAAAAACTCTATATATTTGAGTAGTTATCTTTCAAATTAGTTTGGAAAATGTGATTGATGTTTGCCTTACCTTTTACATTTGGAATGTTATTGTTTGAAATTGCTTGTATGAATTATTACTGAGACAGAAATAATTCCTTCCTCCCTCCTTCCCTCCCTCCTTCCCTTCCCTTCCACTTCCTTCCTTCCTTTCTTCCTTCCTTCCTTCCTTCCTTCCTTCCTTCCTTCCTTCCTTCCTTCCTTCCTTCCTTCCTTCCTTCCTTCTTTCTTCTCATTTATTTCATTTACCCCATTCCAAATAACAAAAGGTATTGAAAGTATAAATTGATTCCATATATTTTGTATAACTGTTTTTAAAAATGTATACAAATAATCAGTCTAGTGAGTTGATTAGCTGGTTCTACTTAGTACAGAATGCCACTGATTATTCCTGTAGCACTGGAGTGAAAAATAAGAGACAAAAACCTCATTTAGATTTCTCATTATTTCTTATAGTCACCAAATACATTTATTGTTTCATTTTTAAAAAATGTATTATTTGACCTTACTTGAGTTTTGTTCTATCAGAACGCAGCCATTCCCTATTGTATTTTGTTCTGACTTCAAAGTATAGTTTCTTGTCTTTTAACATAGGTTGGTGCTTATTCTTTTCATTATAAATGTTATTTGAAAATATATGCTTGTCATCTGTTCCTTCACCCAGAAGGAACCCAGAAAAATTAAAACTCAGTATAAAATCTTTTTGTTGTTTGAAATGAAGTTTCTGGGTAAGTTTGTTGAGTCTTTGCTTCAGTTCTAAAATTTGTCTCATATTTCTCAGTGTAAGATGCTTTGCTTTTTATAACAGCAGAACAAAACATTATTTTTAGGTGCTTTAAGAAACTGATTGACTAAAAGCCACCCCATATAATCAACTTACAACATAATAATATTGTTCAAATGAACAAGAATATAAGCAGCAGCAGTCTTTTTTTTAAAGCTTAGGCATAAAATAACACTTCAGACAGGTAATGATTATTTCTCAGGATGCCAGAGTCCAGCAATTATAACCTTTAAATATTCATTTCAGTTAATTAGAGCAACTGGAATTGATTCGGTTAAAAACACTTCCAAAAATAGAGTTCAGAAGATGGTGAATATAATTTACCTGATGAGGAAATAGGTAAGCTTTTCAATTGAAATGAAAAGGAAGATAAGCATGTTTGAATTTAGCCAAGAACTCTGAGAAATACCCATGCAAATAACCTTAATTTTATGCTTTATCTTCTTTTGATTACTTCAACAATATGATATAAAATAAAACACTTTTATTTGCGAACTTTGTCATTTGTGTCTCAGTTTGCACCGGGACTGTGCATATTTGTTTTTACATGCCCTGTAACTAAGGTCTACAAATGAAGGTTTTGCAATCAACAATGTTGTAAGCATGTGAACTGTGTAATGTTAGCAGAATGTAATATTTGTCTGATGGAGGATTGCTAGCATTGATGTTTACAGAAAGCTGTTCCCATTATTTGTATTGATTCATATTTGCACAGTTTAAAATACAATAGCAGCCTTTCTGAAAAAAAAAAAAAGACTTTGTTTACTTCTAAACAAACAGAAATGATGTTTTTATTTAAATCTGCCCAAAAATTGATTTTGTATCTTTAGTGAATATATCCTTTAAAAATGTGAAGCAAACAAAATGAATATAATAAAATATTGGTTGAGACTTCTGGTTTGCCAGGCTTCGGCGGCGGCGGGGTTTCACGATCCTGCGTGATCCCTGTTGCGCTAGCCGTCTTGCTGCCTCCGATCCTGACGGGTCTGGAGGATAAGACTGCCCCGTAGAGGCAGCCGAAAACAGGGGGGATCCAGACAGGGATTTGGGGGTTTTGCAGACCCTCTCCCCACCCAGCATAACCCCCTTTTCTCAAGGCGGTGGAGCGGCGGTCAGCAATGGCCGCCACAAAGAAGCCGGCAGCTGGACAAGATTGTGCTGGAGGAAGAAGGAGAAAGTTTTGAAGCAAAAGTTTTTTGGTTGAACCGGGAGCATAAGATGCATTTAATATCCTGAAAACCTTGATTTTTGAACGATACTTTGTTTCCAGAAGAGATTTATAAGCGGCGAGTTAAAGTGCTGAAAGAGAAAGTTTACTCTCCTTCCCTATGGAATCAACAAATGGACATTGAAAAGCCTGCTTTTTTATAGAAGGTAAAAATTTAAAGCTCTTTGTGACAAGTGGGGATGGAGAGGACAAAGGAGAAATTTATATTAAGATTTTGTTGGAGAAGATGCCTGGAAGACTTTGAGATTGGAATTTAATTGCAATAAGACAGATTGGGCTTTTTCTTCCCTTTCCAATTGATATTACCCCAGGAAGAAAAAGTGCAAAGGGAAGAATCTTGTGCTCTGTTTGGACTGTTTGATGACTTTGGGATTTTGGGGAATTGTTCTAAGTTTTGAAATATTTTGGTTGTCTTAAGAAGAAGAAGAGAAAAGAAGAAAAGGTTTATAATGGCTTTATCTGTTGATGAATTAAGAGAGGAATATGGAAAAATAAAGAACGAAGGCAAGGACACTTGGAGAGAAACTATTCGCTTTTTAGAAATGGCGCTTGCTACTTACCAGCAAATACAACAATTAAAGGAGGAAGCAGAGGAAGAAGAAGAAGAAGAAGGAGAAGCCATCTTTAATGAATCCAAAAAGTTGATTAAGAAAGGAAAGAGAAAGAGCGGAAGGAAAAAGGACTTAAGACTTAAAAAAACATCCAAGAAAGAGAAAAATAAGATGCAAAATCAATACAACGTTAGAAAGCAAAGAAAAGAGAAATACAACAGAGAGGGGAAGCTAAAAAGGCGGAGATTTGGAGAAGGGGGGGGTAAAAAGACCAGGTGGGATAAAAAGGAAGGGAAAAGGGGGGAAAAAGCCACAAAGGTATGAAACAAGATGGGAAAAAGAAATTTTTTTTAGGGATAAAGGGTAATGTAAAATTTTTCTTAAAAGGATTCTGCAAGGTACATAAGATAGTATTGTAGTATTTGTATTAGAAATAGAAAATTAGAATTTTATAAGAATTAAGTAAAGATTAAAATATTAAATGTTTAACAATGATAGATTTTAAGATTTAATAAATTATTAAAAGGAATGTTTAAAATACTTAGTTTAAGTATAGAGTTTAATTGACTATGTTAGTATGAACTTATTATGGCAGCATTTGACTTTGAAATAGATAATTGGAATGTTATAAGATTTAATGTTTAATTATGTATTTAATTACTTTATGGATTTACGATTTTCTCTTTCTTTTAAAAATTAGCAGGTAGAATGTACTAAGCAGAATCAGATGGGGAACCAGGTGTTACCTTAAATGTTAATTTAGGGGAGCGATGGACAGGCATCATACTTCGATTAGTGATTTCAGGAGAAATCCTTTTTTTGTTTTTTTTACTATAGGGAATGAGATAAATGGGTATTTGGAAAAGAATGAACAAAAGATACAAGTATAATGATGTAAATTAAGATGAAATAAATAAAATATAATTAAGAAGAGTGGAAAGCGGGGAAAAGTTATAATGAAGATATTTAATTGAAGTCCATATAAAGAGAGGTAATCCGGGGCCAAGCTACTTTCTAAAAAGAAGTTTTATGTATTTGTGTTTTGTGTGTTTATGTTTGTTTGAGATTTAATAAAACCTTGGAGAAAAGCTAGATGAGGATAATTATAAACAAAACAGAAGGAAGTATGAATATGATGAGTATAAAATGGATAAATATAGAAAAGAAATGTAATTGAATAAGAGTAAAGAGAAATAATGAGAAATCTGCTAAAAGATATTTAAGTGGAAATGGGATATATTAGAATTATGTTGTATAAAATAAAATAATGTTTTATCTGTCTTGTAAAAATTTATAATGGAAAGAGGTTTTATGTGCTCAATGTTTAATGATGTTTTGGTTGTTTGTAAAATTAATAAAATTTGTTTCAAAAAAAATATTAGTTGATAGAATTATTATAAAATAATTATAATAATATAAAAAAACCTGAATAAAAAATAGAAACAGCAATAATGTATTAGAAATATTGTTTTTCAGTTTCATAAAAAACCTAACACTCCACCTCTCATTACTCAAGTAACAGATTATATGTGGGAAATTCTCATAAGTATAATATAGGTTCTTGTCTTTTCCTTAGTTTGTTGACAGTCTGTACAAAATGGAACAAATTTGAAGTTTGCTCATTTCCATACTTTATCAAATTTCAAAGAACACCACCATGAGAACTTCTTTAATTCAGACTGTGCTGTTGTAAGTCAGAACTGATTTGATTCAAATTGAAGATTTCAAATTCAAATTAAAAGAACACCATATTTAGATCAAGTATTGAATCATACGTTTGAGATTAATTATAACCAAACTTGAATCAAGCTAATTTAAGATTCGAGATTCCATTAAAAAAGATTTATCCACATACTGCAATGAAGATGCTGCAGTACATCTGAAATAGCTTCATTTTTTAAAAAAAAATCATGAAGTTAGCAACTTCATGGTCGTAGATTGTTAATAAAATTTTGGGTCACTGCTAAATGGGCCAAATGACAGTATGGAAGAAAGGCAGATTGGTGCCAGATGTTCTAACAGATTGGCAGATTTGGCAATGTGGATAGTATAACAAAAAGAAGTCTTTCAGAATTGAACAGAATAATAGAGTTGAAAAGGACCTTGGAGGTCTTCTAGTCAACCCCATATTCAAGCAGGAAATATTATACTATTTCAGACAAATGATTGTCTAATTTCTTCTTAAAAATCTCCAGTGCTGGAGTGCCCGCAACTTCTGGAAGCAGGTCATTTATTGTTCTAATATAATGTTCTAATTAATTGTTCTAACTAATATGCCAAGGTCTGTCAGTGTTCTGTACAGTCAGTAGCATACTTGCAAGCGCGCACTGTGATTGGCCAAAGCGCACGGCGATCTCATTGGCCGAGCGAGCCGCACTGATTGGCCCGTAATGAATTCCCCGCGATTGGTGGAAACTAATCATGGGAGATTCAAAGTGGTACCATTGGCTGCGGCCGCCGCGGCCAGAGAATAAAAGCCGCTGTTTTTCCCTTTGACTCCCAAGCCGATCTCGGGACCTAATAAAGAGCTGAAACTGAGTCACTGGCTCCGAGTCTCCTTTCCAGCGATGGATGCGACACTGGCGATGAAAGTTGGATCCCGAGACTAACCCCCATCAAGCACTCCTGTCCTGAGGAAGCGAGACCGACAAGATGGCCAGCATTGCACCGCCCACACCCTTTAACCCAGCTACCGAGGACTGGGAATCGTACACAGACCGATTCCTAATGTTCCTTGAAAGTAGCAACTTGAAGGATGCAACCGGGCAGAAGAAAAGAGCGATCATTCTAACACACTGTGGGCCCACAGGGTTTAAGATGGCAAAAGCTCTCACAAAACCCGGGGACGTGAAGGAGATGGACTGGGCCAACCTCGAGCCGTTGCTCCGAAACCACTATGACCCCGCCGTGCCCACCCTCATCAGGCGGCATGATTTCTACCGGCGGGACCAGAGATCGGGTGAGAGCATCAGCGACTTTGTGGCTGATCTACGGAGCCTAGGGGCCATGTGCGGGTTCTCGGACATGGACGAGGCTTTGCGGGATCGTGTCATGCTCGGACTCAGAGACCCAGTCCTACAAAGCCGGCTGATGGCAAAAGGTGACATCACCCTCGCTGACACCCTCGCTAAAGCCACCGCAGCCGAGGCAACCCAGAAATTGGTGAAACGAATGCGGAGACCAGACACTGGGGAACGCACTGTGACCACCGAGATGGGCCAGGCGACCGAGGCCCACCCAGAAGCAAGCCACCGGGAAACCACCACCCATCATGGCGACTTCCACTCTGCCTCCGACACCATGGACGAGGAAGAAGAAATACATCGGCTCCAGACAGGACGAGATCAGCGCGATCGGTGGAGTTGTAAGATGGGGACCACATATGCCGGGTGCAGAGGCGACCACCCTCAATTGGAGTGCCGGTTTTTTGCTGCGATTTGCTGACACTGCAATAAAAAAGGTCACATCGCCCGAGTCTGCCAACTGAGAAAAGCCTACAGCCCCCATCAGCAAGATCACAGCAAACGGAGACGAGACAGCACACCCCCCAGAGCCAGAGACCGCAAAGCCGAAAATCGCTGGAACCGAGATGGACGGAACCGATGAAGCAGCAAAAACCGGCAGAAAGAGGAAACCCACCAGACGGTCGTCAGCGGCCACTCATCAACCACAGACACCCGAAAGGTATATGTAGAAGTGGGCATCGAAGGTGAACCATGCAAAATGGAGGTGGACTCCGGGTCCTACCTCTCCATGGTTGCCTGGCAAGAAATCAGGCAGTTGGTGCCGGAAATCCACAAGAGGAGATTGGAAACCTGGAAACTAATCCTCAGAGACTATCAGGGGAACCGCATCCCGGTAGTCAGAACCAGACAGTCCAAAGTGACCTTCAAGGGCTGCACAGCAAAGCTTCCCCTGATGATTGTGGAGCGAGACCGGCCCAGCCTTTTGGGACTACAGTGGTTCACTCCATTAAGATTTGAGGTTACAGGCATCGACCACGTCACAGATGCCGACTGGGAAGAACAACTGGCACGGGACTTCCAGGAAGTGTTCGATGGCACCCTAGGCAAGTACCGAGGGCCCCCTATTTCCTTCAGCCTAGACCCCAGCATCCCCCCAATACGCATAAAGCCACTGCGGATACCTTTTGCACTCCGGCCCAAAATCTACGAGCAAATTGACAAGCTCGTCAAACAAGGGGTCCTATAATCAATCAATCATGCCCGGTGGGAAACCCCCATATTCACCCCAGTCAAGCCCGATGGGTCAGTGAGAATCTGCGGGGACTATAAGGCCACCCTTATAGTCTATATAGACTATAGACTATAAGGCCACCCTATGCCTTACAACAAAGCGCCTACCCCGTCCCAGTAGTGCAGCACCTTCTACACTCACTGGGGGAAGGCAAGGTCTTTGTGAAGCTCGACCTGGCGCAAGCCTATCAACAGTTGCTGGTTGACGCAGAAACCGCCAAGGCGCAGACCATAGTCACCCACCGGGGAGCATTTCGCTGTAACAGACTCCAGTTTGGAGTCAGCATGGCTCCGGGAATTTTCCAGATCCTCATGGAGAGACTCTTGCATGGAATTAAGGGGGTGGTGCCCTACTTCGACAATGTACTGGTGTCAGCGGCCAACCAACAAGAACTAGAGAGTTCTCTAAGGGAGGTACTAACCAAATTCAAAGAGGCTGGGCTAAAGGTGAAAAAAGAGAAATGCCAGCTGTACACAGAGCGGGTCGAGTTCCTAGGATACCTCCTAGACCGACAAGGCATCCACCCAACCGCGAAAAAAATCAGAGCCATTAAAGAAGCCCCTACACCACAGAATAAAATGGAACTTCAGGCATTTCTAGGACTGCTTAATTTTTATAATGTTTTCCTGCCCCAAAAGGCGACCACGGTGGAGCCTTTGCATAGGCTTTTGGACAAGGCGGCCACATGGACTTGGGGGAAATGTGAGGAAGATGCCTTCAGCAAAACCAAGGACCTGCTCACCTTGGATGCCATTCTAATCCAATGCAACGAGACCCTACCACTTGCCATCACATGCGACACCTCACCTTTTGGCGTCGGTGCCATCCTCAGCCACACGCTCCCCGACGGAAAAGAAGCACCCATCGCCTTCTTTTCGAGGACACTCACCAAACCGGAGAGAAATTACATTCAACTGGACAAAGAGGCTCTGGCTATCGTCGCCGCAGTGAAGAGGTTCCACGAGTACCTCTATGGCCGCACGTTCACCATCATCACCGACCACAAGCTGCTGCTGGGAATCCTGGCAGGGAACAGGGCCACCCCGAACATTCTATCTCCTAGAATGACAAGGTGGTCCAAATTCCTTGCCGCCTACAGCTACCAGCTCACACACCAACCGGGGAAGATAATCACCCACACAGACGCCCTGAGCCGCACACCATTACCTGACCTAGACACCAACCCAGCACACACGACAGCCACGCTCAGCATAGAGACTCTGCCCGATCTACCCATAACCGCATCAGACATTGCCCGCGAGACTAATAAAGACAAACGTCTGGTGCAGATGTTACATTGGGTAGAAAAGGGGTGGCCGGAAAAGGACGACGACGAATCATTCAGGACATTCCGGAACCGGCAAACAGAACTCTCATTACAAAAAGGTTGTGTACTTTGGGGGATAGGGTTGTTATTCCGGAAAAGTTACAAGGGAAGGTATTGGAGTTGTTACATGAGGGGCACAAAAGCCCTGGCCAGGAGTTATGCCTGGTGGCCAGGGATGGATAAGCAAATCGAGACTTGGGTGGCAACATGCAAACATTGCCAAGAAACCAGACCAAGCCTTCCTGCAGCACCAATCCTGGAATGGAAAAACCCCATGGTCCAGGATTCACATAGATTTTGCCGGGCCCACGAAAGGACATATATTCCTTTTCACAGTAGATGCTTACTCCAACTGGTTGGAGGTAAGCAACATGAAAACCACCATCACGGAGGCCGTGACCAAGGAACTCAACAAACTGTTTGTAACCCACGGCCTCCCAGATGTCATTGTGTCGGATAACGGGTCCCAATTTACCTCTCTGGAATTCAAAAAATTCCTAGCGGAACGGGGCATACGACACGCACTGACAGCACTGGCACATCCGGCGGCGAATGGGAGGGCGGAACAGATGGTTCAATTCACAAAAAAAAACCTCCAAAAAATCGAACACGGGGAAATCCAAGAAAAAATAAACAAAATGCTCTTTATACAACACATAACCCTGAACACGACTACCAACAAAAGCCCGGCAGAACTATTAATGGGGAGGAAATTTAGGTCCCCACTCGACAGACTGCACCCCACATACAACCCAGAAAACCCCCCAAACTCCTCAAGCAAAAACTGAACATTTTCCTCAGGTGACACAGTCTACGCAAAGAACCTTACTGGAGATCCACTTTGGGTACCAGCAACTATAACCCAGCTAACAGGTCCCCACTCGTACCAGCTGCAAACAACCAACAGACGAGCATGGAAACGCCACATTGATCAAATAAGATCGAGAACAACCACGGGAAATACAACCGACACGCAAAAAGACACAGACAGCCCTCATAACACAAACCAAGAGGGGAGGGAATACCCCGAGAACCAAAAACCAATAGAAAGAAACCAGCTATACTCACCAGCAAGCAGTCAGCTCGAAGCCTCACCAGGGAGAAGCAGCTAGGCCAGCTCAACTAGCCCAGAAAGACCAGGCGGGAGCGGCAACAACCGCAGCTCAACCAGCTGGGTAGACTGGGAGGGAGCTGCGACGAAAGGCCCAGTGAGGCCTTCCGGGTGGTTCCATCAATGAGGCAGAGAGCAACACAGAACCTGACCGAACCGGCCAGGAGCCAAGCAACAACTAACCTGCGCAGGTCAAGTAGGCAAGTACGAAGCCCCGCCTACTTATGGGACTACGTTACGTAGGACCGTACCAAGAGGGGAGGGGTGTTCTGTACAGTCATTAGCATACTTGCAAGCGCTGCGCTGTGATTGGCTAAAGCGCACGGCGATCTCATTGGCCGAGTGAGGTGCACTGATTGACCCGTAACGAATCCCCCGCGATTGATGGAAACTAATCGCGGGAGATTCAAAGTGGTGCCATTGGCCGCGGCCGCCGCAGCCAGAGAATAAAAGCCGCTGTTTTTCCCTTTGACTCCTGAGCCAATCTCCGGACCTAATAAAGAGCTGAAACTGAGTCACTGGCTCTGAGTCTCCTTTCCGGCGACGGACGCAACAGTCAGGGTAGCATCTGAGAAAGTGAAGGTGTATTCATTCATTGGATCATTGGATCAACAGCTTAACTGAATCAACAGAGCACCATGGTTACAGAGAGAGGAAGAGACAGGAAAACGACAATGGGATAGAAAGGAAAGCTGTGTGTTAACTTCAAAGCAAAATTGTGCTGATTTCAACTGTTGCCACAGAGACTGGGGGGTGGGGAGGGGAGCCACCTGGAGAATGCTGGTTCCAGACAGCAGATATAACCACAAAAATCCAGTTCCGTGGGAACCAAGGTCATTTAGCCATCTGTGTTACTAAGGGCTGGACTGTTGCTAAAACAATATTTGGACTACTAATTGACAATGTGACTGAACTAATAAGAGGAGGAAATTTGATTCTTTAACAATGCAAAAACCACGGGGATTAATTATAATTGGTTTTGCTATTATTGATATTGATATGATGTATCCAATAAAGTTTAGTAAAAAGAGACTGGAAAGTTTCAAGTCTGCTTGCTTGGTTGGGTTCATCTGTTGACGCTATATCTTTCTGTTCTTAGAAAAGTAATTTTAGCTAAGAGATGGCCTCTCATTTTGAAGGAATAACCTGTCTCTTTTAAAAAGCAACACACAATAAGACCTTATCTTAATTTTTGTATCTTTGACAGGAGCCATTCTTCTGTACCTACTTATAAGATAGCAAAGTATCTGTGATCAATCAATTTCCTTATTGTTAATAATGTTATATTTTCTATTTCTACATTTAGGTTTTTGAAAGCTTACTGTACATTTTAGGCAGATATTCATAACAGCATTGATAAAGAAGATTGAAGTGACTTTTGTTTTTTTAAAAAAAGAGAGCAACTTTATCAGTTTCTGAATTAGTTTCATCAGATACTAGCTCGATACCCATGCTTCATTTTGAAACTATGTGGTTGGGGAAAATAAGGAGAAAAATTTCTCCTTTGTCTACTAGCAGTCATTGGTATTCATCTGACTAGCATCCTACTAGTGTGTGTGAGAGTTGAAGGCTGTTTGGAAACTGAAACAATATTTGCTTTGTGAGCAAGAAGGAGACAGCAAGGAGCCTGGGCATGGCTTAGGTCAACTGTTCTATACTAAAGCCGCTTGGTGCTGTGAAACTAAAACTGAAACTGAAACTCAACTCCTCTCCTTTTGTTTTGCAGGGGGGAGGGGGTAGAGCTCCTTAGCATCAGAGCGTGTTAATAATCATATATGAAATACTAGTGCTCTGATAGTCATTTTGAAAAATCCTTTCTTAGTCAGCACCTAGAAGCCAAAAGGAATATACATGCTAAATTGCAAATTTGTAGGCTTTACGGTTCTGGAGATTTTATGATGATGCATGAGTGGTATTTCACTTATATATATATATAGATTTTATTCTGATGGGTCCATATTTCTTTGCCAATCAATATATTTGGATTGACAAAATGATAAAATGAGCATGATAGTGTTGCAGTACAAACTTTGTCTTTGTGAGTGCATATGATGTATCAAGAGACTTGTATGAAAAGGTAAAGTTTGTGTCATGAAAAGATTTGCTTGCTCTTCTGAGGGAAGCCCAATGGTATGGTTGAGAGTTGCTTTTTATGAGATGGGGGCCATATAAATGTGATTAATTAATTAATAACCATCTGGAAATTATATCTTAGAAAGTCAGAAACATGAGGAACAGTTGCAGCTCCTTCTGCTACTGATAATGATAGCTGCTTCATAAACAGAGTGCAACACAATATAAATATTGAGTTATCCCAGAAGTAGGGGGATCATTTTTAACACCTTGGGTTTTATTAATCCCTTTCCTTGGAAATTGATACAGCATCAGGATATTATATCTGAGAATACACTCTGGTTAGTGGGCATGCCAGGTGTTCTTGGGCAACTCTAGCCAGATCTGGTCTCCTTAAATTTTATGCTGCCAGCATTCCTGGATATTTCTGCATTACTATATGCCGGTAATTCTTCCAATGCTTCCTATAAGTATTCCTCTGCATTATGTTAACACCTACTTTGTTTTGTGTAAGAGAGCCTAACTAAATATTTACCTGCTCTGCCAAAAACAAGCAATTTGCCTTTAATTGGTTGTGGCTGTTCCTGTAAAATATGATTGTATGCTTCCTGATAAAGTAAAAGCTTACCTTTGTTCATTGTTTCTATTGATTCTATAACTTCTAGACAGTGAAAATCAGTCCATGTTTCTATTGCTTCCTACTTATTGGAATAGTGAAACATATACACATACATACATACATTATTTGCCAGAATTCTGGCAATAGCTGCCTTGTTTCTTCATTTCGTTAGATCATATAGCCTGTGCAAATTAAGACTTTCTCAGCCTTGGCATGCTTAGCACCCATACAACCTGACTATACATAAATCACTGTTGATTAACTTTTTCTGCCCTCAAGTTATTCTTCCATTGTAAGTTTTGTGTCATGTCTCAGCTCACATGTTCCTAGTACTTAGTAGTAGCATAAGATTATGATACCACTATGCTTAGAAGAAAGTGATCAATAGATCAATGGGATGGAATGATGAATATTTGGAATATCTCTGGAAAAGCTAAAAGTACTTTCTAGAGAGAATAGGTTGACATATAATGTTGCTAATACATATACTCACCAGGAGCTTAATCTAATTATTTATTTATTTTATGTTATCCACATTTAAACTATCTAAATCCACCAATTTTATATGATGGAAATTTCAAGGTGACAATGCAATCAACGTTTTGGGAAAAGCTAGTAAAATAAGAAGATATTGATCACTGTCAATATTTTATTAATAATATATAATTCTTGAAACATGTATGGCTATGCTGTTAATCTAATTGGATTTAGGGAATTTAAAAAAATATTATAATAACATTAAAATGCTGAAACTCAATATACCGGATTCAATAGTTTGAATGAAAGGATTTCATAAAAAAGATACTCAATTGGTGCTTGGGTGAGTGGGGGATTTAACTTTTTGTTTGATTGTTTTGTGTAGTTAACAAAAAAGGTGAAGACATATCCTTAGTCAACAATATATTAATAAATATTTTGTTTATTGAATACACTTTTTATTAGTACTCTCTAAATAAAAATATAGGATATACATTGAACTGTTCATTATTACCACTAACAGAGAATACAGAGAAAATCTACTATTAATTTTTAACTAAATTAATCTTTCTGAGATATATTAGAAATTAGTTATTTTATCTAGTTTTCAGCTTAACAAAGAAGTTGGCACCTTAGGAGACCATTTAAAAGCGGTATGTGGAGTTAAACCGAATTGCTACTGTTTCAGTGTGGACAGTAATTAGTAAAGTGTGCCTTTGATCATATATGAGATTCAACAGATAGCAAACACAAAATTATTATAGTTCAGACTTTCTTACTGCAAACATTTTGTGCCCAATCTTCTCCTCATCTTTCTTTCAAACTGATTAAATCTATATATTGTAATGGGAACATGGTGACACAGAGGCTTAATGAAGCTGAATGTGCTGAGCAATTACTATTTTGTAAATAGTACTGCCATTTCTGTACTGCCAGACTGCTGGCTGCATTCTGTGGTGCACCAGTGGAACAAACGAACTAACAACTGTCAGCTTCCATGATTTCTACCATGGGTATAATGTGGTAGCCTCCCTGGCCTTATATGCCATATGCTAAATAAGCAATAATAATTGTTGTGAAAATTAGCAATATAAAACCATCATTATTACATAAAACACACACACAATTACAACGGCTAAAAATCAGTCCTACACAATCTGAAGGACAAACTACTTAATATTTCTAGTCATAATACTTTGAAAGTTATTTATGTAGTATGAAAATGTCAGCCAGTATTTCAATTATGCTTTAAATGATTTCAGGTCATAGTCTTTTTCTTGTAGAGTTCCATGTTAATTCTATCACATTTTGTTTTGTAGGGCTACACTTTAGTAAAAAAAAATGCTAAAGAAGTTATGAAGAAATCATAACTTAACAAATCTCCAGAGAGTGACAGACTTAAGTATATTTTACACTGCAAAAACAAAATGTGATAGAATTAATACGGAAAATGATGAACGTGCTTTGTATTTTAAGCATGTACTGGGGATTGCTATATGTGTCCTTGTATTTTAACAAAAGAGGCCTTAAGTGTGAGATAGCTAGATAGACTCTTTACGACCTCATTTGCATAGAAATATAGATTCTCATTTCTGCTGTTACAAAAAGAAATTGGAGACTTCTCCAAGGTTGACATAAGATTTGAATGGAACAATCCTTAAACTTGAAATAAAAGATAAGAGGAAAATGAAAAGACAAGGAAAAGAAACAAGAAAAAGATAGCAGTAAAACTGATCACTATCTAATAAATAATTAATAATTGCCATATAATATTACAGTAGAATAAAAAAACAAAATATTATTATAAAATAACATATTGCTTCTTCTTTTGATTAGAACAGAATATTGCTTTTTCTAAGATGGGTAAGTTACACTTTTCCAAAAGCTATTCCATAATATCTGGAATAATATCTTTTCCCCCAGTTTTCAGTACATTTCTTTTAGTTATCCCCATGCAAACACAGTAATCATTTCTGATAAATAGTCAGGTCCAAAGCTTTTATATATAAATCAGTGTCACATTAACAGCTTTATCATGTAAAGATTTTCTCATAATTCAACTTATATGCATTAACACACTGTACCTTTCGAAAATAAAAAGTACCATATGGGTCAATGAACCCTCAAAAATTTCTACTTTAATCATATTTTTAAATACATAAATGGGATTCACTAATGCCATGGATCTTTTTTTTTTTTTAAACCCATCTCAGATGTCTTAGAAAAAGCCAAAGCATGTGGCCCATACTGAGCTGTTAAAAATGCTTAAACTGAAAATATCTTCACTGCTGTGAACTAGGAAAATCATATTCAATTTGAAGCTGGAAGAAATTATCAAAACAATCATTACATGGCAATGTATTTAAAGTTTTAATTCTATATTCTATCTAAACTTTCCAATAATTTTTTGCCATCTATTTTCATGCTAGAATTTTCCAAAAAGTTAAATATTCATGAGTCTAATTATCAAAACCATTCTATGCTCAATATGGCCTGAAGATTTCTCACTACCCACACTCCTTGAAATAAAGCACATTTTCTACAATATATTATCCGAAAAAGTTGCTATGAGGTGAAAGAGAAATAATAATTAAAATATGTTTGTGGTTTTAGGGTACATTATGTTGGTGTTCTGTGTTTATTTTGCACTTTTAAAAAATTTAAATACGAACATTTTTTTAAAAAATGAGACTGAAAAGGAAAACATTTGCTGGAAAAGCACACAGCTTTTGATTAGAAGCAATATATTATTTCTCAAGGGAATAGTGGTGAACCATTGTCATTTTCTGTGTTGTGCATAACTTCTTTCTTTCTTTTGGATCTGTCACCCATATAATCACACCTAGGTAATTTCATTGATCAAGCTTTGATATCATTGTTAGAACAACAGGAAGGACTGATCAGTGACCAAAATAAAATATGTTGACCATGGAAAATGGGAACTGCATAGGAAAACCCAGAGAGCAGCAGTAGCTATTTCATTTTGTCAGATGGCCTGAGGCCAGGGTTTTGCTAAGGTTTTATTTGCTTACACCAGGTAAAGAAAATAAAAAGAGCAATTTGATGGATACTGCTATTAATGTAATCTTTCTGGGATTTTTATTTCTAAATACTTTTTTATTTATGTTACTGTTAAACCATATGACCCCAATGCACATTTCAACCAATGAAATATTTCCCTTTACGAACTGCAGATTTGCAAATGCTTCTAGCATGACTCTCGATGAGCCAATGTGAAAGACTTAGAGACTGCTTTTAGCCAAGCATTGCTGAATGTGGACTAGCTAACAGTTGAATGCAGTAAATGCCGACTAATCTGTGCTCAAACTGTTAAGTCCTGAGCATGGGCACAAGGAACGGAGACAAGACATCGAACTGTGACTTCAACTCTTTATTGTGACTTCAGAACAGAGCAAATACTTGGGCAGCAGCAGCTCTTTTATAGAGCTGGCTGCTGTCAAAACAACCAATGAGAAGCTATTAGGGTTGTTACTGATGCGTTGGCTTAGTCCATTACACCCCTCCCCACTAGGTTCCATCTGAGGGGTGGGGTGACGTACTATCGTAAGTAGGCAGGTCGCTTCACCTGTCTGCTTGATCTGCGCTGTTCCACCAGTTTCTGTCCTGGCTCTGGTTCCGGTGGGCTGCTCGCTGAACTGGGTGGCGAAAATGGTCCCGCTGTTTTGTCAAATGGCTCTGGGCTGTTCTCTCTGCTCTCACCAATGCTGTCCTCTGGGTTCCCTGGATCTGTTTCCATCACGGTGCTGTCACGTGGCGAGGCCATTCCTCAGCTTGGTTCTCCTTCTGGCGGTGAGTATCCCATGGTTGGTTGTGTAGACTGCTGGGTTTCGATTGTTAAATCATCTGTTATTTCTCTTTCGGCCCCCTCAGTGTCCCTCCCCCCCCCAGTTGGAGATTCAGGGGATGAGATGGGAGTAGATGCTAGTCTGGATCGAAGTTGGTCTATGTGGCGCTTCCACATTTTACCATCTGCAGTTTGTAGACGATAGGATCGGGATCCCGTAAGTTGCGTTATGGTAGCTGGGACCCACAATAGGTCGCCCGAGAAGTTTTTTGCAAAAACGGGGTCACCTTTGTGGAATGATCGACACTTACTGCTGGATCCCAGGGGTTGTTCAGGCATGTAAGCAGGGTGGAGGCGATCGAGATGTGAGCGAAGTTTCTGGCCCATCAGGAGTTCAGCTGGGGTTCTGTTTGTGGTGCTGCTTGGCATAATATGTTGGAGAAGAAGCATCCAGGTTATTTTGTCGTCAATGTCACCATGGTCCATTTTGTGTAAAGTCTTCTTTACAAATTGAACCATTTGCTCAGCCCTACCATTGGCCGCAGGGTGAGATGGCGATGTTAAGGCATGGCAGATGCCCCAGTCTGCTAGGTACTGTTCGAATGCCAGGGCAGTGAATTGGGGGCCATTATCGTAGACCAGGACATCTGGTAATCCGTGGGTAGCGAATAGCTTATTCAGTTTTTTAATGACCACCTCCGTGGTGGTGCTTTTCATCTTGTGGACCTTGAGCCAGTTAGAATAGGCATCCATGGTTAGAAGAAAAGTGTGTCCTCTTGTGGGTCCCACAAAATCGATGTGGATATAGGACCAGGGACCTCGAGGCATTTCCCATTGAGTTGGGGGTGTTTTTTGGAGAAGCAGAGTGAGTCTCCTGGCATTTGCTGCACGTTGTCACCCAGGTCTCTATCTGCTTGTCTAAACCAGGCCACCATGCGTAACTCCTAGCCAATGCCTTCATCCGCACGATGCCTGGATGTCCATCGTGCAACATTTTTAAAACTTTATGTTGCAATTTTTCTGGGATTACAACTCTGTCTCCCCACAAGATGCAGCCCTTTTGGGAGAGTAATTCTGTCTGTTGATTCCTGAATGGCTTGAAAGTGTTGTTGGGTGCGCTGTCCGGCCAACCCCGTTCCACCCAGCTGAGGACTCGTGCCAAAGAAGGATCCTTTTTCGTTTCTGAGGTGATGTCTCGAGCGGTCAGCAGTGGTGATTTAAGAGTTTTGATTTGCAATACGGCTAGGGTTGGAGCTGGGTCATCTATGATGTCTGGTAGTGGAGAGCAGCTCAAAGCGTCAGCGTGGGGAATGGCTTTCCCCGGGCGGTGTTGCAGTTGGTAATCATATGCGGCTAAAAATTCCGAACAACGTGTCATTCTTGGTAATAAGATGTGGGGAGTTCGTTTGTTTCCTGCCAAAATACCAAGTAGCGGCTTGTGATCTGTAATTATGGCAAAGGTTCTCCCATACACATATTCATGGAAACGTTTAATTGTGGATACAATTGCGAAAGCCTCTTTATCAAGTTGGCTATAGTTCCTTTCAGTTTTAGACAAAGTTCTCGAAAAGAATGCAATAGGTGCCTCATTACCGTTTGGCAGGACATGGCTTAAAATGGCTCCCACTCCGAATGGTGAGGCGTCACAGGCAACCATTAGGGGTAGAGTCTCGTTGTATTGTATCAATACAGCATCAGAAGTTAAGAGGTCTTTTACTTGTTGAAATGCTCGTTCTTCACGCTGTCCCCAGACCCAGGAAGCCTTTTTGTCGAGAAGTCTATGTAGGGGCTCAGCGATGGTCGCCTTCTGGGGCAAGAAGATGTTAATGAGTCCTAGGAAGGCTTGGAGGTCTGTCTTATTTCTAGGTCTTGGGGCGTTTTTGATTGCAGTTAGTTTTTTTTCGGTGGGGTGGATTCCCTGTCTGTTGAGAAGGTATCCCAGGAATTCCACTCTCTCTGTGCAAATTTGACACATGTCCCTTTTTACCTTCAGGCCAGCGTCTTTAAATTTTTGAAAAACCTTTCTGAATCATTGTCCTAATAGCTCTTTAGTAGGGGCAGCTATTAAGACGTCATCAAAATAAGGCATGACGCCTTTTATGCCTTGTAATAGCCTCTCCATCAAACTTTGGAAAATGCCTGATGCCACGCTTACTCTGAATTGGAGTCTATTGTACTTGAAGGCACCTCTATGTGTAACAATTGTCTGGGCTTCTGCAGTCGTCGCATCTACGGGTAGCTGTTGGTACGCCTGAGCTAAGTCCAATTTTGCAAATATTTTTCCGCCACCCAGGGAGTGAAGAAGGTGTTGGACCACCAGTACTGGGTAAGTGCTCTGCTGAAGTGCATGATTTAGGGTGGCCCGGTAATCCCCACAAATTCTTAACGAGCCATCTGGCTTTATGGGTGTTACTATTGGAGTTTCCCATCGGGCATAGTCAATCGGTTCCAACACACCCTGGGCTATCAATTTGTCTAGTTGCTCTTCGATCTTTGGCTTGAGTGCAAAAGGCACCCGACGAAGCTTAAGGTGAATGGGAGCTACCTCGGGACTGAGATTAAACGATATAGGGGTCTCCTTGTACTTGCCTAATGTTCCTGTGAACACGTCCTAGAATTCCTGGATGAGGACCTCTTCCCAATCATTGCTTCCGGTTTGGTGTATGCCAGCTAGTTCAATTCCGAGTGGGGTGAATCACTGTAACCCTAACAAACTGGGTCGGTCACAATCGACGACAGTCAGGGGAAGCGTCGCGGTGCGGTCCTTGAAGGATACTTGGACGTGGCTGGAACCGACAACCGGAATTCTGTTACCCTGGTAGTCTTTTAGGATGATTTTTTGAATGCTGAGGTCCTGGCTACAGATGGCAGGGATCAGCTGTTTGAGGGTTTTCCAGGAGACCATTGATAAGGATGACCCCGAATCGACTTCCATCATGCATGGTCAATTCTCAATATTGACCTTTATGCGGATCTTTCTTGCACCTAGCGATGAAGCGTGGTTGATAGTAATAGTTTCGTGTGCCTCTTCTCGTCTCGTTGAAAAGGCAGGTGCTCGATTTCTGTAGTAGTGGTTCTTCCATTGGTGGTTCAGGCGGTCCCGATTTTCAGGTGGTTTGCCTGTCTCCCGGCAGAGGTTATTCTCCCTTCGGATTGGACTGGACTCTCGCTTGCTTCTGCAGACCTTTGCGATGTGGCCTCTTTTCCCACAGGAATGGCAGAGTGCATTGAGGAATTTGCAGTCTGATCACGGGTGGTTTGCCCCACAACCAGCACATTGGCGCGGGAGTCTCTGGTTCCTTTGCTCTCGTTCCGAGCGGAGCCGGTTGACCTCCTTTTCCTCACTGTCTGAGGATGACTGGAGGTCTTCATGATGGGTGGTAATAGCATGCCTCTCAGAGGAGAGTGGACTATTGCTAGCGAGTTGGCAGTGCGGTACATTCGCTCAGCGCATTCGAGCGGCTGACTTCCTGGTTGCTTCTGCGGCAGTAGTGTCGGCAATGATATCTGCAAGGCTGATGTCTCCTTTCGCCATGAGTTTACTCTGTGCAGTGTGGTCATCTAATCCCAGAACTATGCAGTCTCTCAAGGCTTCCTCGAGATTTGCAAAACGACAGAGGCCTCCCAGGTTCCGGAGGTCAGCTACGAAGTCCCCAATACTCTCGTTCTTCCGTTGGTCCCTCTGGTAAAACTCGCGTCTTCGTATCAGTGTAGGTACTGCAGGTGCGTAATGGGCCCGGAGGATCGGCGCGAGGTTATCCCAATCCATGGTCTTCACTTCTGCCGGTTTGGCAAGTGCTTTAGCCATTTTAAAAATGGCGGGGCCACAGTGGGTCAGGAACACTGCTCATTTCTTGCCAGGCATTGCATCTTTCAGATTGTTGGTCTCCAGGAACATCTGGAAACGGTCTATATACGAGTCCCAGGCTTCGTTTGCCGAGTCAAATGGAGCGGGTGGTATGGCGCCACTGGTCATTCTGCTGTTTGTTGCGTGCGCTCTTCAGCCACGTGCTCTGTCTTGTTTGATGAGTACTTAGTCAGCTCTATCATCTCCGCATCCCACCTTCGTCGCCAATGTTAAGTCCTGAGCATGGGCGCAAGGAACAGAGACAAGACATCGAACTGTGACTTCAACTCTTTATTGTGACTTCAGAACAGAGCAAATACTTGGGCAGCAGCAGCTCTTTTATAGAGCTGGCTGCTGTCAAAACAACCAATGATTTGAGTTTACTGCTCTAACAAATGTCCAATCAGAGAGACCCGCTAACAGCCAATCGGACTGGCCAGAAATGACCAATCACGACTCGCTGTTCGCGGGCCAATGAGAAGTGCAGGATTACGAGCCTGCTGTTAAAGTAAAGCTATTAGGGTTGTTACTGATGCGTTGGCTTAGTCCATAACACAAACTTTCTGTTGCAAGCTGAGAGTGTTCCCCAAAATTTCCAGAACTTCTCTTTCCTTGCATTAGTATGTTGTTAATTTGCATAAAGGATTACAGACCATTGCATTTGATTGGCAGCTACAAAAAAATACTGCAACACAGAAATTGGTGTTGTATCTGCAATTGATACAGTGAATGCATATGTACACACACACACACACAAATTAGGTGCAATTAACTCAGAAACTTAAACAAAAATTAAAGAATTTTTTTTTTTAAAAAAAGAGTTTAGATTGCGCCATCATACTGATTATATTACTGATATTCTGCATTTGATGATAGTTATATGGCTTGTCATTTCCACTCAACATTAATATGATGTTACTATGTGATTTTCATTGTACTTTTATGTGGCTGCTAGGAACCAACAATGCAAGAGCAAAGTTGATTAAATTCTGGTATACTTTTTGCTGCTTAATATTGCAGGAAAAATATGCTATCATTTCTTTAAGATATATTTTAATAGTGTCTGCTACATGTATTCCTTTATTATGAACATATAACATCTGTTTTTTCATGTTTCCATACTTAAATTGTATAATGAAATTAAATTTCCATATTTAAATTCCATACTTGAATTGCCCCAGAAATATCCTCTATATTAAAAAATATGATCAATACAAAAATAGTAATAAGAAAAATGAAGATAAAAGTTACATATTACTAATTCATTAATGGCCACACTTAACACATGTCTAACTGGATCTTCATTATTGTTCAACCAATAAAGGCCTGATTCAACTGAACAAGTTAATTTCTTCCAATAACCTATTAAATCACATTTCAGATTTATATCAGAATTATGTTTTGCATATTGGAACAATCAGAGCTCTCCACTTCTTTCTGGCCGAAAACTGATGGATATAACCTTTTCTTTAGTTGATAACAAGATAAACATTTTGATTTTCTTATATTTACAAGTTCTTGTACTGATATGGTTTTGTTTCACAATGTTATTATGAAGAGAAAAAATTGTATTGTTTTACCATTTTCTTGTAAGAGAGAAAATCATACAAAATGAAATTGTGAACTCTGTTTTGAACTGATTTTTGATAATTTAAATTAATGTACTAGTTTTTGCTCAAAAGTCTACCAGTTTATTCAGTGACTGTTATTAATTGTTGAAATCACAAATAATTATGCAAACATCGGTGCATAATGTTTACTGGTTGATAGTATCATTATATGAACTCTAATACTTTTAAAAATATCCCATCTAAACATGATGATTTTACCCACACCTAGTTAATAACATGATGTTACCCACACCTAGTTAATAATATGAAGTTACCCACACCTAGTTAATATTCAGTTGATGATGGTATATTAGGTTTTTTGAACACTATACAGAAGTACAGAGGTTGAAGCAATTTGCTAAAAACTCATGACTTAACAATTCCCTGTTTCTCATTACATATCATGTTATATGATGCCAGTGAACTTCCTATTTGATAAAATTAATAAGGGGTAATTAAGGGATAGTGAAAGATGATAATATATTAGACAGTTACAAATTGTTCTAGTGTCATTTTCTTCCTTCTGCTCCAATGGTTGCAGATGAATAGCTAGTCAGGTTTAATTTGTTCACTTTAACTAAATTCCACATGAATAAATATATGTTTCATTGAAATACATGTGAAAATGTCTGATTAAAAGAGAAGTCCTTTCTTGCTGGATTTTCTGTTTCATCTTTTATCTGACAAAGACAATATTTTCATATATTTATGTTTGTATTTGTCATAGCAGGATTAAATCTAGTTTTATTTTATTTATTTATTTATTTTTGTCAATTGATTACAAGATAATAGGTATAAGTAAAAACATAGTTATGAATACATGGATACATATAAGAAAATTTAAAAAAAATAAAAGAAACAACAGGACAGGGACGGTAGATACGTTGGTGCGCTTATGCACGTCCCCTACAGACCTCTTAAGAAAGGGGTGAGGTCAATAGTAGACAGTCTAAGGTTAAAGTTTTTGGGGTTTGGGGAAGAAACCACAGAGTCAGGTAGAGTATTCCAGACATTGACCACACTGTTGCTGAAGTCGTATTTCCTGAAATTAATTTGGTGAGATTAACCTTGAGTTTGTATCTATTGTTTGCTCTTGTGTTGTTATGGTTGAAGCTGAAGTATTCATTGACAGGTAGGACATTGCAATATATGATTTTATATACTATACTTAGATCAGACCAAAGGCGACATAGTTCTAGGTTTTCTAGGTCTAGAATTTTGAGTCTGGCGGCATAAGGTATTCTGCAATGAGTAGAGGAGTGGAGAACTCTTCTTGTGAAATATTTCTGGACTTTCTCAACTGTGTTAATATCAGATATGTAACGTGGGTTCCAGACTGATGAGCTGTATTTGAGTATTGGTCTAGCAAATGTTTTGTATGCTCTAGTTATTATGTAATATTACTAGAGAAAAAGCTACGTAAGATTAGGTTAACAACTCTTAATACCTTTTTGGCTATGTAGTTACAGTGGGCTCTAGTACTTAGGTCATTTGAGATGAGTACTCCAAGATCCTTGACAGAATTTTGATCATCAACAAGGTCTTGACTATTCAGCCTGTGTGAATGAGATATATGAATGCATAAATAGATGCATGGAAGCTGGGAGGGAGGGAGAGAAAAAAAAAGGAGAGGAAGGAAGGACACAAGTCCTGGCTTCAGAAGACTCTTTGAAACAGCGCAGCAATCTAGGGTTGGACTGGAAGGGATTTTGGAGGTCATCTTCTAGTCCAATCCCCTGCTCCAGCAGAGTTACAAGGGAATGTGTGTGTGTGTGTGCATGGCTGTCAAAACTCAAAAACAGGTCAAGTAGCTCTGGGGAGGTCAGTCATAAATTAGAACACTTGCTAAGCAACCGGCTATTAAGCGAGGACCACTTGTATTTGGTTTGCCAGTCGTATGGCCACCTGGCCATGCCTACCCAGTCACATGACCACCAAGCCACCACCTCAAATTAAGCCAAGCCCACAGAACCGGTTGTTTAAAAAATTGAATTCCACCCCTGAGCAGAAGTATCAGTATTGGGCAAAGAATAACAGGGAGCAATTGATGAAATTTATTGTGTCTAACTTCTGCTAATGTTTAATTGACAAAATAATAAAGGAAACCTGATAAATTGGTAAAAAGAATCTTAGGGCCTCAAGATTGAAGCTTTGTTCTTGCTTTTTGTGTCTACCTCTCATGCCCATCAGCTCTAATGTGAAGAACTGAGTTTACAGAGATTAGATTTTTCTGCCAATTTTGTAGTGTAAGGTAGCATAGGTTCTGGGCATATGAGATCTTTAGCAGTAACAATGATATCAAGAAAAAGTAAGATTGCTTGAAACATTTATTAGAACTTTTATTGCATTGCAGTTTCAGTGCATATATTTCTGTCTGCCTAGATAATAATTTCTTTTAAATATAGCTTGCCATGTACTAAAGGTACACTGTCATTACCAATGCCCAAATGAAACTGTGAATCATCTTTGTTCTGTAAAACAAAGCAAAACTGGATATTTTTTTGCCATGTTGAGATCACATGTCACATGCTTCTTACTGCAGCTCAGAAGAAGAAAGCTTCTAATGTGAAGGAACAATTTTAGCATAAATTGATATTCCCACATCACTGCCATTACTTTATTGTTGAAATATTCACAGCAATTGTTTCCAACTTGATTGTTATCTCCCCTTGTGGCAAGTAATAAAAACAGGGAAATGACCCTCATGATAATGCTGTGGACAGCAAAACATTAAGGCAATGTCATTATCTGTTTATATACCCAGTAGGAAGTCCCATATTTCTCAGCACATGAAACAATAAAGGGGAGATATGTAATATGCTACCCAAGGGTCAAATGAAGCTTGATGCTGCATCACATAATGTGGGTTCCAGTTGCCTGATTCCTGTAATTGAAGAATGAAGACACAGGCGGTACTATGTGAGTTTATAGAGCTAACGGGCAAAACCATTGAGCTATTTCTTTCGTCTCTGGTAGGTGAGAATATATAATTGGAAACCCATAACTCCTTACATTTAATCTATCATAACTGCTTAAGAGTAGAAAATAAATAATTGCTGATTAAGTTTCATGCCTAACTTAACTGGAAACATTAAAAGAAAATGACCAATATGTGAGGCAACAGAATTAAAGATGCAGATTACAAGTGTGGTTTTGCTTCTGTATTTACTCTCTATTCTAAGTTATCAGTAGCAACAAACAATTAAGTCCCCTAATTTTTGTTTGTTTGTTTGTTTGTCAAACATGTACAAGATAACAAGTATAGATATGAGTATAAACATGAACAAAGGAAATAAATACAAATAAATTGGAACATTAACATAGGGATGGTAGGCATGTTGGTGTATTATGCATGTCCCCTTTAAGGATCTCTTAGGAATGGGATGAGGTTCATGGTAGACAGTTTAAGGTTGAAGCTATGAAGGGTTGAGGCTGTAATAATGGATTCAAGTAGGATGTTCCAGATGTTGACCATTCTGTTTGCTGAAGTTGTATTTTCTACTATCGAGTTTGGAGTGGTTTAGCTTGAGTTTGTATCAGTTGTTTGCCCGTGTATTATTATGACTGAAGCTGAAGAAGTTGTTGACAGGCAAGATGTTATAGCAGACAATTGTGAACTATGCTTAGATTGGACTGCAGGCGGCGCAGTTCTGGATTGTCCAGGCCCAAATTTTCAAGCCTGGAGGCATAGGGAATTCTATTGTGAGTGGAGGAGTGAAGAACTTTTCTCGAGAAATACCTCTGAATGCATTCAATTGTGTTAATGTCCAATATATAGTTGGGTTCCAGGCAGATGAGCTGTATTTGAGAATAGGTCTGGGAAAGGTTTTGTACTTATGCTGTTATATTTACTGATAGGAAAAGTCAAGGGTCAACAAGAAAGTTCTCCTTGAAAGTAGCAGAAGCATTAAAGACATGAAATGATAGAAGGGATTGAAGTTGGAGGAACTTTGGGGTAGAATGAACATGTCATACTGGAATTCAACATAATTCCAGGCACAAGTAATTGAACAAAGTCAAATGAGTGTCTAAGACTTTAAGAGAACTGACTTCAACAGAGAGTGTTTAGGAGGGATTCTACAAATGGAAACCTAAAAGGGAAAACAACTCAATACTTTGGAAACTCAAGCCAATCTCACACAATACTACAAAAAAATAAAAATAAGAGACACCAAATAACCCTGGTAGCATAAAGAACTCTTTTAAAAACTGAGAGACAAAAAAGACAAGTGTAAAAAATGAAAAGATATATATATATATATATATATATATATATATATATATATATATATATATATATATATATATATATAAAACTAAAGAGTCCTGTTTCACATTTGTAAATTTGCAATAGCTGATGGCAATTGAGACATAATTTATGAAAATAAATATTGAAAAAGACAATTTAAATTGTTTGGTATCTAACAATTTAATGACATCTATTTTTCATCTTTTGAGTGACCATCATTTGTTGCTCTGGCATAAGAACAGCCTTGTACAATCTGCATTGCACTAGAGAAAAGTCTTCACACATTTCATTTATAAGATAAGAGAAGATAAGATAAATTTATTGTCATTGTACTCAGAACCTGAGAACAACGAAATAAGGTGCTCTTTCATAACATACAACTGAACAACACCAAAAGACATATACAAATAACAATGTAAAACAAATTGAAACAATTAATAGTTAAAAACTATACAACCAGGATATATATATGTTAAGACCACCAGATTCATAACTCTGCATTTAACCTGATCACAGCACTTGGGTAAAAGCTATGTTTAAATCTACTTGTCCTGGCTTTCAGCACTCTATATCGTCTTCCTGATGGTAGGATCTCAAACAAAGATCTCAAGATCTTTTGTATCCTCCTTCTACATCCCATGTTATACAAATCCTCCAATGAGGGAAGAGAACATCCACTGATCTTTTGTGCCCTTTTTATCACTCTTTGGAGCGCCCTTTTCTCCGCCTCTGTACAACTCCTAAACCACACACAGAGGCAATAGGATAAAATGCTCTCTATAGAGCTTCGATAAAAAGCAACCAACAGACTCTCTGGCAGTTGCTGTGATCTTAAAAGTCTTAAAAAATACAGTCGTTGATGAGCCTTTTTTTCTAGGGCTAAAGTATTTTCCCCCCATGTTAGATCTTTTTTCAGGGTGATACCTAGAAACTTACATTCTGCCACCTGTTCTACCAAAACACCATCGATGTACAATGGCTGGATATCCGAATTATTCTTCCTGTAATCCAGTATGAATTCCTTCTTCTTATTTATATTAAAAATAAGATTGTTTACTTTGCACCATTTATAGTTTTCTTTTGCAGATAGTGTATGTCCGCGAAATGATGCCATGAGTCAAATCAATGCTCTTTATTTGAAAGTTGGAACCAAACTGGCGTAAAGGAAAAAGCCCGCGGCTTTTATTCCTTTAGCTGCAGCGGCCGCAGCCAATGGCACCACTTTGAATCTCCCGTGATTCGAATGGACCAATCGCGGGAGATTCTCAGCGAGCCAATCGGCGCGGCTTGCCTGACCAATCAGAGAGCCCCACGCTTTGGCCAATCAAAGCGCGGGGATCTCAAGAATGCTAATTAAGGACAGAACACCCCTCCCCTCTTGGTTCAGTCCTTACGTCGCGTAGTCACGTAGGTAGTCGGGGCTCCGTCTGAGCCTACTGGACCTGTGCAGCTCAGTCGTAGGTTGGATCCCGGCCGGTTCGGTCAGGATCTCTGCTGCTCCTGCTGCCGTCGTGGAAACCGGCTGGTCAGTCGGGCCGGGCCACTCTCCGTAGCTCCCTCCTGGGCCTCCCGGGTTGGTTGAGCTGCGGGTTTCGCCGCTCCCGCTCAGTCTTTCCGGGTCGGTCGAGCTGGCCTGGCTGTCTCTTCCTGGCGAGGGGTCGTGATGGTACGGCTGGTTTATTCTTCTTTGGTTTTGGTCCCCTGGGTATTCCCTCCCCCCTTGGTTTGTGTTGTGGGAGTTGGTTTCGCCTGTTTGTGCGTCGGCGGTCTCTTGGTTGGTAATCCTCAACCTTAGTTGGTCAATGTGGCGTTTCCACACTCGTCCGTCTGCTGTTTGTAGCCGGTACGAGTGTGGGCCTGTTATTTGTGTGATGACGGCGGGTATCCATAGTGGGTCTCCCGTCAGGTTTATTGCGTATACGGGGTCGCCGGGTGCGAAGGTTCGGTGTTGAGTCTGGGGGCTTCTCCGGGTTATACGTGGGGTGTAACCTGTCGAGTGGGGACCTTAGTTTCCTGCCCATTAATAGTTCGGCTGGGCTTTTATTCGTTGCGGTATTTGGGGTTATGTGTTGGGTGAAGAGTAGTTTGTTAATTTTCTCCTGGATCTCCCTGTGGTCTATTTTCCGGATGGTCTTCTTAGTGAATTGGACCATCCGTTCCGCCCAACCGTTCGCCACCGGGTGCGCCGGTGCTGTCAGCGCATGGCGGATGCCCCTTTCCGCTAGGAATTTTTCGAATTCCAGCGAGGTGAATTGGGGCCCGTTGTCGGAAACGACGACGTCTGGGAGGCCGTGTGTTGCAAAGAGTTTGCAGAGTTCCTTGATCACGGCCTCCGTGGTTGTCGTCTTCATGTTGCTGACCTCCAGCCAGTTGGAGTAAGCGTCAACTGTTATAAGAAAGGTATGTCCTTTTGTAGGCCCGGCGAAGTCTATGTGAATCCTAGACCAAGGTCCCCTTGGGGTTTCCCACTCTAGGACGGGTGCTGTGGGTGGGCTTGGCCTAGTTTCCTGGCATCGTTGGCACCTTGCTACCCAGGCCTCAATTTGTTTGTCCATCCCTGGCCACCAAGCGTAACTCCTGGCCAGGGCTTTAGTCCTAACGATGCCAGGGTGCCCCTCGTGTAGCAGTTCCAGAACCTTCCCTTGTAGCTTTTCTGGAATGACCACCCTATCCCTATTAAAAGGTATGCACCCTTTTAATAGCGAGAGTTCCGTTTGGCGGTTTCGGAACGTTTTGATGGACTCGTCGTTGTCCCTTTCCGGCCACCCTTTCTCTACCCAATGCAACAGCCGCGCCAGACGTTTGTCTTTATTTGTCTCTCGGGCAATGTCTGACGCGGTTATGGGTAGGTTGGGTAGAGTCTCTATGCTGAGGGTGGTCATCGTGGGTGCTGGGTCGCTGTCAGGTTCCGGTAGTGGTGAGCGGCTTAAGGCGTCTGCATGGGAGATCGTCTTACCCGGTCTGTGTATGAGTCCGTAGTTGTTGGCTGCCAGGAACTCGGACCACCTTGTCATTCGGGGAGACAGAATGTTCGGGGTGGCCCGGTTTCCTGCAAGGATTCCCAGCAGCGGCTTGTGGTCGGTTATGATGGTGAAAGTCCGGCCGTAGAAATACTCATGTAATCGTTTTATGGCGGCAATGATAGCCAGAGCCTCTTTGTCCAGCTGGCTATAGTTCCACTCCAGTTTGGTGAGGGTCCTTGAAAAGAACACAATGGGTGCTTCTTTTCCGTCGGGGAGGGTATGGCTGAGGACAGCGCCGACGCCGAAGGGTGATGCGTCGCATGTGACAGCCAGAGGTAGGGTCTCGTTATATTGTATGAGGACGGCGTCCGAAGTGAGGAGGTCCTTTGTTCTTTGAAAGGCGGCTTGCTCGCGTTTCCCCCAAGTCCAGGTCGCCGCCTTGTCCAGGAGCCTATGCAAGGGCTCTACCGCCGTCGCCTTTTGGGGCAGGAAAACATTGTAAAAGTTCAGTAGCCCCAGGAATGCCTGTAGTTCCGTCTTCGACTTGGGTGTGGGGGCTTCTTTGATGGCCTTGATTTTTTGGTTTGTGGGGTGAATGCCGTGACGGTCGAGGAGGTATCCTAGGAATTCTACCCGTTCCGTGCATAGCTGGCATTTCTCACTCTTGACTTTAGTCCGGTCTCTTTAAATTTGGTTAGGACCTCCCTTAGGCGACCCTCTAGTTCGGCTTGGTTGGCTGCCGACACTAGGACGTCGTCGAAGTAAGGTACCACCCCCTTGATGCCTTGCAGTAGTCTTTCCATTAGGCTTTGGAATATTCCCGGTGCCACACTGACTCCGAATTGGAGTCTGTTGCATTTGAATGCCCCCCAGTGGGTGACTATGGTTTGCGCTTCTGCCGTTTGCTCATCGACTGGCAACTGTTGGTATGCCTGGGTGAGGTCGAGCTTGGCGAAAACCTTGCCCCCTCCCAGTGAGTGCAGTAGGTGTTGCACTACTGCGACGGGGTAGGTGCTTTGTTGTAGCGCGCCATTTAGAGTGGCCTTATAGTCCCCACAGATCCTCACCGACCCATCGGGCTTGATCGGGGTGACTATGGGGGTCTCCCACCGGGCATGGTCTATGGGCTGTAGGACCCCTTGCTTGACGAGCTTGTCAATTTGCTCATCTATCTTGGGTTTAAGTGCGAATGGCACCCGCCTTGGTTTCAGGCATTTTGGGGGGACGTTTGGGTCTAGGTTGAAAGATATAAGGGGCCCTCAGTACTTGCCTAGGTTTCTGTCGAAGACCTCTTGGAATTCCCGGGCCAGTTGCTGCTCCCAGCTGTCGTCGGTGATGTGGTCGACTCCCGTGACTGCGATGCCGAGCGGGGCGAACCATTGCAGTCCCAGTAGGCTTGGGCGGTTGCGGTCAACGATTGTCAGGGGAAGTCTTTCGGTGTGCCCTTTATATGTGATGTTGAAGTGTTTGGTTCCGACTACCGGGATGCGGTTTCCCTGGTAGTCCCTTACAATGAGTCTCTGGCTGTCTAGGTTCCTCCTTTGGAGGGTAGGCACCAAGCGCTTTATTTCATGCCATGCAATCATGGAGAGGTAGGACCCGGAGTCCACCTCCATTTTGCATGGCTGGCCCTCGATGCCTACCACCACGTGGACCTTCCGGGCGTCATTGTTTATGGCGTGGCCGATGGTGACCGTCTGGTGGGTCTCCTCTCTTCGCCGGTTATCGCCGCCTCGCAGGGGTCATCCGTTCCGGTCCCATCTGTTGTCTGAGGGGCGATCTCTGGTCCGGGGTGGTGTGCTCTCTCTCCTCCGGTCGCTCTGGTCCCATCGTGCCGGGCTGCGATTCTTCTTTAGGCGGCAAACACGGGCGATGTGTCCTTTCTTGTCACAATGCCAGCAGATCGATTAAAAAAACTGGCATTCCGACCTGGGGTGGTCGCCGCCGCAACCGGCACAGTTGGTCCTTGACTTACGACCCCGCCGGTTCCGTGGGTCGCGGCCTTTCTGGAGGCGATGGATGTCCTCCTCGTCCTCGGAAGTGCCTGATGCCGAGTGAAACTCGCCCTGGTGGGTGGTCGTCTCGGGTTGGGCCTCGGTCGACCTCGCCGGGTTGTTGTTTCCGCTGCGGTCCCCAATGTTCGGTCTGCGCATGCGGTCAGCGAAAGTTCGGGTTGCTTTGGCGGCTGCGGCTGCGATGAGGGTGTCTGCTAGGCTGATGTTGCCCTTGGCCATCAGCCAGCTCTGGAGGATGGGGTCCCACCAACCGAATCGGTCCCGCAGGGCGTCGTTCAGGTTGTCGAATTCGCAGAGTCCCCCTAGGTGCCGCAGCTCGGCGACGAAGTCGCTGAAGCTCTCACCCGATGGTAAAATTCATTGCGTCGGATCAGGATGGGTACCTCTGGAGCGTAGTGCCGCCGAAGTATTGGTTCGAGGACGTCCCAGTCCATCAAGGTCGCATCGGCGGGTTTGGCCAGCGCCTTGGCCATCTTGAAGACCTCGGTCCCGCAGTGGGTCAAGAAGACGGCGCGCTTCATGGGGCCGGTGGCGTCCTTCAGGTCGCTGCACTCGAGGAACATGCGGAATCAGTCAGAGTACGATTCCCAGTCCTCAGCGGCGGGGTTGAAGGGTGCGGGGGGTGCGATTTTCGCCCTCGCGGTGGTTCGTCTGGCTTCCGTCGGACACGTGGTTCGGTTCAGGGTCTGGATCCCACCCTCGTCGCCAGTGTTGTGTCCGCGAAATGATGCCAGGAGTCGGTGACTTCAAATCATGCTCTTTATTTGAAAGTTGGAACCGAACTGGCATAAAGGAAAAAGCCCGCGGCTTTTATTTCTTAGCCGCGGCGGCCGCGGCCAATGGCACCGCTTTGAATCTCCTGCGATTCGAATGGACCAATCGCGGGAGATTCTCAGCGAGCTAATCGGTGCGGCTCGCCTGACCAATCAGAGAGCCCCGCGCTTTGGCCAATCAAAGCGCGGGGATCTCAAGAATGCTAATTAAGGACAGAACAGTGTAATTGCCAAAAACTTTTCAACTAAATTGTGTAATGCAACACATTGTAAAGATTTCGTAAGATTAGGAAAGCTATGGGATAAAAATGTATATGTTTGGAAATATATGTGAAAAGAATAACAAAGATTATAAATATATACTTTATAATAATTATAAAGAAAATAATCTCTGTGGTCAGTCATGAAGAAAATATTGAAACCGTATATATTTGTATTTATTCAGCTTAACATTTCTACTCCAGTTATGATCTTGAGTTTGATCAAATTTGCTGACTATTGGATATTTAAATATCTCTGTAAAATTGTCCAAGAATCACCATTTTTCTTTTCTTTTTTTCTTTTTAAGCCATTTTTAAAAAACTTTGTCAGTGTAAATTTGCGATTTGGAATTTAGAATTTATATCACATTTCTCTCTTTTATTTAAGGTCTTGATAATTTTCTGTTTCTCTTCCCTGCCCCCATATGTTAGCCTTGGGAAAGTATCTTTTGGCAAGTGTTATTTTGTGACAGGCCAAAGCCTACAACCTAGGACAATTGCAAATTGAAGCCACATGTCTAATTTTTCTGACAGTAGCTCTACAGCAGAGGTGTCAAACTGGTGTCCCATTGGCCAGATGTGTCATGTGTAGGCCACATCTGGTCCAACTCCACGAATGGGAAAAACGTCATGAAACATTACATGACGGCAATGTGATATGTCAAGTTTGGCACCTGTATTCTACCAAATGTTTGACAAAAATATCATCTACCATTCTATCCTTTAAATCAGAAGTGCTAAGGACTGAAACTTAAATCATCTGTATGTCAAAATCACCTTGATTACCAAATTGTAGTAAACATGGCCTTGAATCGTGATTACTTTCACTAGCAAAATCTACTACAAACTAGTTTTCAAAAGGGAATTAAGGAAGTTTCCTTCCCCATAGTATCCACTATTTCTTTATTTCTACAAGAAAAAGAATATGGAACTGTCATTTGAATTTAATTTCACTAAAAAAAAAAAAAAGGAGTGGATTCATGAAGAAAAAAGGATATGATAATGGGATTATGGTATTGATTCCTTTAAATCTGAACTTTATTAAATATCAAAATATCTACACTGCACCACCATCAAGGGCATTGTTAACAGAAGCTGTACAGACTTGAGCTATTTTCTCTCCAGCTGTTTCATAGTATTCATAGAATTTTCAATCTTGCAAAGCCAGCCTTCTTTGACATAAAATAGAATTTTTCATTGGTTATTATTCAAACTGCTTTTGAGGTATGTGTTACCACAAAGGACAAAGGAAAGTGTTGTGAGATAATGTTCCCAATCTGGTGCCATCCAGATATATAGATTTTATTGCATAAGCAACTTTGGCCATAAAAGCTGCAACAGAGGGACTTGTTGGGAGAGCAGGAGCATGAAATGACACTGTTGTAAATGTTGAGTCAGGGTTCTTATTTTCATTTTATCCTATCCTTTTTCTTTAAAAATGGAATCAAAAGTAAACAACTCTATAAATTAATAACATTGAACATGAACATTATTCAGATCCATTATTTTTGCCCTATTGTTTTAGGGCTTCTCTGTGACTCTTGCTGGGTATTAACTACTAGAAGTCAATGTTCTGGAAGCTGTAGACCAAAATGCAAACAATTTATTTGATTCCTCTGGCCTTTAATTAAATATTTTGACAGGACTTACAGTTCACTGCATTAAAGTGATGCCTCCGAGCAAGAAATTAATTTATGCTTATTTTAATTGCTGGATTCCATTACAGCAATTGCTGCACAAAAACAAAATACAGTACATAAATAAAATATGAGTTCAAACAAATGAGCAATAATGACTATATCAGCTTAAAGGCAAATGGTGTTTAATATAAGAGGATATTTAAAATGTGAAAATTAAATCAGATTTATACTTCTGAGACCATTTTGAATATATTGGTTTTTGTGTATGTACAAATCATTTTTCATACACATTGCTATATTCTTGATTATATGTTCTCCAGATCTTTTGTGTATAGTTTTCATATTTATATGATATATCTCCTTTAATATCAAAGCATCCTAAAGGCAAGTATATTTATTTCCACCAACTTAAGTTTTTTTCATAATTCTCCAAATGATTTGTTTAATTTTCCATGCAGATCCCACATACTATGTGTATAATTCATCTCCTGCTTGGAGTATTTTAACATGTTAATTTTATTTTCAGCTAGAAAACAGAACAATTGAGGCAATTATATAAAATTAAATATGAGACCCTCCCAAGTCTTTTTACAGTATAAGATATTAGAAAAGAAGGGGAAAAGTTTGAATTTGATGATTTAATTTTAATTTATCTTTATCATCACATCTGTTTTTACTGAGTGTAACCTAGATGATTGAGTAGATTGAGAAGTAGATTGAGAAAATAAATAAATTTGGTCCAGACTTTGGTCCAAAATTTGCTGGCAGAAATAAGAATATTAATTTGATATTTGATCATAGAGGTCTTTACCTGAAAAAACAGAGTAAATACCATTCCTTGGCAAGTAAGGTAGCAGAGCTAAAGGCTAAGTAAATGATAAAGTGAATGTTTGTCAGATATTAAAAGGGAGGACGTCTGTGTTAAAAGAGATGAAAAAAAAATCTTAGAGGTATATAGCTGCAGAGTTGTAGTTGTATATGGATATATTATGAAGTTGTAGGTGCATATGAACATGATATAGACCAGGAGTGTCAAACTCAATTTCCGAGGGCTGGAACCAGCCCACAGAGTGCTGAAATCTGGCCCATGGGGCTGCCCTGGAAACAGCGAAAGACTGCCCATGGTGCCTCTGCCAGTGAAAACAGAGCTTGGGAGAGCTGTGGGCAGCCCCGAGTTCTGTTTTTACTGGCAGAGGGTTGCTGTCATGCCCCAGTTAGAATCTGATTCTGAGGGAGAGTTGGGGCAGCTGTCAGGGAGTGGGAGTGTGGCTCTGGTGGCTGTGGAGAAAACTGGGGAAGGGCACAGGCCGGTTGGGCATTCAGAGGAAGATCCAGGCCCATCCCCTCTTCATCCTAAGGCATGCAGGGAGGAATGGATAAGGGAGCAATGTGGTTTACGGGGAAGTAAAGGGCCCTGATCCACTTCATGGGCTGCAGCTGGGAAGACTGTTTAAAAGGGCAAACTGTGCATGGCAAAGTTGCTGGAAGCAAAGCATCTGCTATCTTTGTCGAGGCTTATCTTGGCTTTGGTGTCCTCCCAACTGTGGGTGCTGCATTTTCTTTTGGAAGTCTGCAATTTATCATCCTGACCTGTTGTGTTAATCCACTTCAGCATGGTTTGTGTTGGGTTTTTTATTTCTAATTATCTTTACTTTGAGTTGGGACTGCATTTCTTCCCTTCGTAGACTGTTTCTTGGAAGAGTTTGATCTGCAGCTGAGAATAACTGGACATTGAAGGCCAAATTGGAAACATTAAAGGGAATTTATCTACTTTGGTGACTTAGTTATTTTTTTTTTTAATTTTATTGGTTTCTAAAACAAACATAAACAAACAAAACATAAAAACATCAAATCATCTTCCATATATGTACATACAGTGTGCCAGTTGGTTTACAAATTGTTTTGTGCTTCCATTTCATAGTCTTCAATTATAATTACATTGTATACAATCTCGTATTTTCAATCAATATATTAAATACATTAATATCATTTTTGACTATACTTTTATTCATTCGTGTTTTTCAAAATGATCATATTTTACTTAATTTGTTTTATAACAATTCGTATTATCGTCCCTGATCTATCTTAGAATCATTTTGTAGATATAATTAGAAAAGAATACACCTTTATATATTTATTATTTTCTAAAAGTCTACATATTTCATTACTATATTTCATTGTCTAATCATTGATAGAATAGATCCCAAATTTTATAAAATTGTTTATCATCTTGTTCTCTAATTTCAAATGTCAATCTACTCATTTCAGCACATTCCAATATTTTCTTAATGATTTCCTCCTGTGATGGTATTTTCTCATTTTCCCAGTTTTTAGCAAATACAATCCTAGCCGCTGTTAATACATTTACAATAAGGTATTTCAAGTCTTTACTATATATTTCAGGTAAAATTCCCAATAAAAATATTTCTGGTTTCAAATCTATATGCTTTTTTTGTCATTTTTTTCCAAGCACATGTGGATTTTAGTCCAGTATTTTTTAGCATCCACACAAGTCCACCACATATGGTAATATGAGCCAGGTATCTGATGACATTTCCAACATTTTTCGGATTTATTCTTGAACATTCTTGCTATTCTTGTCGAGGGAAAGTGCCAGCTGTAAAACATCTTATACAAATTTTCTTTGTGCGCTGTTGACATTGTCATTTTATAATTTTGAGATGACAATTTTTGCCATTTATTAGAAATTAAGATCAAGATAAAATCATAGTTTCTTTAACTTGTTCTTCTTCTAGTTTAATCACCTTTTCATCAGTACCTGTCAAAATCTTATCTAAATCAGTCACTTTATCATAGAAACCTTCTGTTTTAGAATCTTTATCATATCTTGATCATACTTTATCATACCTTGAATGTATTTGCGCATATGAAAACCAATTCATCTTTATACCTTGTTCCACTAGTTTTTGTATAGATTTAAGTTCACCCTTTTCATTCATTTCACTATATCTAACTGGTTGTTCCTTTTTGTATATTATAGGATAAGAAAATGCTTCAATAGTCAATAGCCAGACTGGAATTTTCAAATAACATTATCTTTTAATCTTCTCCCAATTTAATCTTCTCCCAATTTAATCTTCTCCCAATTTAACCACATATAATGTCTTCTAAAGGACCCCTGTGTTTTAGTTCCTTTATACCAAAAAAAGCATGCCACCCTAACAACAGATCATGTCATTCTAATGTCCATATCAAGTATTTCTTAATGTTATCCATTCCTTAACCCACATCAAATTTGTAGCTTGGTAATACAACTCCCAATTAGGCAAACCAAATCCTCCTCTTATTCTAGCATCTTGCAAAAGTTTTAACTTTATTCTTGCTTTCTTACCTTGCCATATATATTTCAACTCAATTTTATTTAAATCTTCAAAGTAGTCTTTTCCAAGCCTAATTGGAATTGTTTGAAACAAATATAAAATTCTGGGTAATATATTCATCTTGATTGTTGATATTTTTGGATAAATGGCAGAAATTATGGGAAAGAAATGATAAATTAACAATATTGAGAGCATATAAAGAAAACTTTTATAAGATGTTTTATAGATGGTACTTTGTGCCAGTAAAACTGGCAAGGACATTTAAAGATAAATGAGCCAAATGTCATCATGAACCTGGAACATATTGCCATATGTAGCAGACATGCATAGAAGCTAAAAGATACTGGACAAAAATACACACATGGTTGGAAAAAATGATAAAGAAACATATAGATTTGAAACCCAAAATATTTTTATTAGGGATGGTACCTGAATGTTACAGCAAAGAAGAAACATATTTAATTATACATATATTATCAGTAGCTAAGATTGCATTTGCACAGAATTGGGAAAATGATAAAATACCAGCAGAGGGAAAAGTGATTGAGAAATATTTGATAAATAGAGTAACACTTGAAATTAAAGAAAAAGAAGAAACTGAATATTATATGATATGAGATGTAATTTGTAAATAGTTAGAAAATAAAACAAGTTAAAATTAAGTAGATGAATATATAAAGAAATTAGTTAAGATTTATTTATTTATTTTTATTTATTTGATTTTTTTGATTTTTCAATTGCTTACAAGATAATAGGTATAAATATATACATAGTTATGAATACATGAAATGGGTACATATAAGAAAAAATAAAAGAAACAATAGGACAGGGATGGTGGGCACGTTGGTGCGCTTATGCACGCTCCCTACAAACCTCTTAAGAAAGAAGTGAGGTCAATAGTAGACAGTCTAAGGTTAAATGGTTATAGATGGTTATAGAGATAATAAATATAAGAAGAAATTATTTATGACTTACAAAGAAAATGTGATTATTGCTATATTGGTTAAAAATATTGTGATTGTTAGCAGAAGTTATATGTACCAGTTCAATTTTTTTGACTACCGGTTCTATGGGTGTAGCTTGGTGGGTGTGATAGGGGAAGAATATTGTAAAATCCCCAGTCAGAAGTGTTATTTGCCGGTTTTCTGAACTACTCAAAATTTCTGCTACCATTTCTTCAGAACTGGTCAGGACCTGCTGAATACCACTTCTGATATGTAGATATGTACCCAGTCGACACACTATAACTGCCCTATAACAACATCTTGAGGGGAGAAGTTGAAACTATTTAGGAGGTTTTTCATGTATTGTATATGCCTTTCAACTCTCTGTCACAAGGATAGTTATCCCTTTGAATTCAGTAGCTTGAATTATTTCACATGGTTTGTTTAGTTATTATTTATATATTATTATGTACTCTTTGGGTACAATGACTTTTATGTTCTGATATTGTCTATGGGTCCTAATGAATAGGATGCTAGAAGATTATATTTAATCTTGTAATAATACAACTCCCCATTTCTTTACATTGGGCATATATAAACCTGTTATAACCCACAGGTACTAGATAAAAATGTAGAGTATCATGTATAAATCTAGATTCCAGATACAAATGATAAAATTCTCAGATTAAAATCTGACATTTGAAAAGATTACACTATAAAAATGTCATGTCGATATAGCTAGAGAAACATGGCAATGGTTGCTGTTTTAATGGTGAAAGTTTATTTGAATTAAATTGAAGTCCTACTATGATTTTCTCCAGTGATTATAAACTGTATGTTAATTATTCTACCTTAAAATGGATTGTCATATTAAATTCATCTACTATGTGTTATCAATTGGTTCTGCATCTGTATTCATGCTTAAAAATGTCTATATTCATTAATGGAATCCTTTAGCTTAACAAAATTTGGAATTAAATGCAACCCACAAAGCAAGCATTTATCATTTGGAGATGCAACTGAATGCTAGCTCTGTTAAGGAATGTATTGTTTCAACCATTAACAGTCCAATCTGATTACAGGACACAATCTGTTTTTTGTGGAAGTCAGTGCAAGCACAACAGCATCATTACCATCTGTGTCCTCAGCAGAGATTTCATATCTGAGTACTTAGCATTTCAAAAATCCTACAGATGTTGATAATGCATTATTCATTTAGTGACTGCCATAACTGGGTTCTTTCTGTGCATTTTTAAGCAATCTCTCCTCTGACTCTAATTTGAACACCATGGAGAGGAATATAATAATGAAGCTTATGAGAGGGCTAGATTTCAGTGAAAGCCAGTGCAGAAAAATGAAAACCTTAGAGGAACAAAGGATATATACAGATTTACTTTTCATATTCTATTTGTAGTTTGATGACCAAAAAAATCTGCATCATAATCTTGCAATGTTCTGCATATGCATTACTGAGCATCTGAAGTAATAGCAAAACAGAAGAGTTGTATCAGAGCCATCTTTTACTCAGTTGTATCAGAGCCATCCTCACTTGAATCTTCAAGGATGAACTAATTTCTGACAGCAGAATTCAATTAAACAAAATTGACATCACATGTTTTAGAGAGAAATGTAAGACAGATAAGCCATGTTTAATTTAATTTTTATTTTTTGTTAAGAATAAATTTAGTTTCCTTGCCAAGAATGGCAATATCTGGTCATCCTGATATTGTTCAGTACCAATTCCCATCAACCATATCCACCATAATCATAAGGAATTATGATAGAAGCTATTTAACATTTAAATTTAATTTATATGCTGGGTGAAGCATATAACACTGCACTGAAATCCTGATAGAGTTGTTTTCAGTTGCTTGATTATATAGAAAGCTGAAATTATATATATAATTTATGATTCTCTCTCTCTCTCTCTCTGTCTCTCTCTCTCTAACTCATTAAATTACAGGTAGTCTTTGACTTACAATCATTTGTTTAGGGTCCATTCAAAGTTACTAAACAAAGTTGACGTGATCATTTTTCATTTTTGCAACCATTGCAGCAACCACATGGTCACATAATCAACATGCTTGTCAATTGGTATTTATGACACTTGTAGTGTCCCAGGGTCATGTGATTACCTATTGTGATCTTCCGACAAACAAAGCCAATAGGACAGTCAAATTCAATTAGCAATCGTGTTACTAACTTAACAATTGCAGTGATTTATATAACATATTAGCAAGCAAGGTGGTAAAATGGGGCAAAACCCTCTAAGCAACTGTATCGCTTAGCAACAGAAATTTTGGACTCAACTGTGGAATAAATGTGGATAAAAACTGACAGTAGCAACGTTTCGGCAGAATCTCATCTGCCATCATCAGGCTTCCGTAAAGTGTTCATCTGTATACTGTACTATATAGAAGCCTGATGATGGCAGATGAGATTCTGCTGAAATGTTGCTACAACTTTTAAAGCACCACTACTATGACGTTGTAAAATACCCAAACAAAGCTGAATGCCATACATGTAAGTACCCGCGAAAACTTAAGAAAACAAATATATGTGTATATGTATATGTATATGTATATGTATATGTATATGTATATGTATATGTATATGTATATGTATATGTATATGTATGTATATATATATATATATATATATATATATATATATATATATATATATATATATATATGGCATTCATTCATTCAACTATTCATTCAACTATTCATTCAACTATTATGACATGGGAAAATACCCGAACTAAGCCATACATGTAAGTACCCGCGAAAACTTAAGAATATAGATAGATAGATAGATAGATAGATAGATAGATAGATAGATAGATAGATTCCCGTTGGCTGTCAATATTTTAGTCAGGGTGCATAGTTGAGTGTTAATGTGTGTCTTGTTTGCCAGGCATTTGGTTCTAGTAATTAGTATTTTAGCCACATTCGTGATTTGGCCCCATGGACAAGAAAACCTAAACAATTTCCTAACACACCTAAACAGCGCACACCCCAAAATCAAGTTCACCATGAAAATAGAAACAAACAAACAACTACCATTCCTAGATGTACTAATCTACAAAAAAACAGATGGCACACTAGGACACACCACATACCAGAAGAAAACACACACCAACCGCTTCCTCAACGCCCAATCGCACTACCACCCAGCACAGATAAACTCCGTGGCTAAAACACTAATGACTAGAACCAAACGCCTGGCAGACAAGACACACATTAAGACTGAACTATGCACCCTGACTAAAATATTGACAGCCAACGGCTTCCACAAAAGCAAAATCACCAACTTGATCCACAAAAACACACTGAGACATAATAGAGACCCAGAAGATGAACAGACCCATGGAACAGCTGTCCTGCCCTACATAAGAGGCACTACAGACAAAATTAGTAAGATTCTATACAGATACCACATCAAGACTGCCTTCAAAACAGACAGAAAAATAGCAGCCATCCTCAGGAAGCCCAAAGACAAAATTGACCTGGAAAACCAAGGCATATATGAAGTCCCCTGTGCATCATGCCCGGCCACACATGTACATTGGACATACATTGGACAGACTAACAGAAGAATAGGTGCACGCATTGAAGAACATAAGAACTCAATCAAAAAGGAAGAACCGACCTCTTCCCTGGTCCAACACCTCAAAGCCACAGGACATGAGATTGACTTTAAAAATACCAGAACTATCGCCAAAACTGAACACTTCAGCAGCAGAATCATCAGAGAAGCCATAGAGATAGAAAAACGCCCACACAGCATGAATAAACGAGATGATGCCTCCCGCCTGCCAGCCATTTGGAAACACGCCCTCATGAACAGACGCGTACCTAACATGAAGAATGACACCAGACCCACACCCCTGATAGCCACACAAGATGCCATCACCACACTTCCACGTAGAAAGCAGACTCACACCCACACAGAAGATGAAACACGACCACGGACCAGAAGCTGCACTGCAGCTGCATCACTACCCACCTCAAACCCCTCTGAGCCATACATGAAGCGAACTGACCCCCACCATGAAGATGCAGCACGACCCCGAACTCGAAGCCAAACAGCAAGATCACAGCTCACCAGCTCAAACCTTCCAGCAACTAAGACTAACCTGAGCACAATCAAGCCCCCACCTGAACAGAACACGCCTCCAGCCAATCAGAACACAGCCAACCCCCCAACCAATCAGAACACAGCCAACCCCCCAACCAATGAGAACACCCCCCCATCCAATCAGAACACAGCCAAGCCCCCAACCAATCAAGTCACACCCCCAGGAGCAGTTAAAAGGAAGAAGCAGCTGCAAGCTCACATCACTCTGAGAAGCACAGAGCTGAAGACCAAGCCTGAAGATGATGAATGAGACTTCATCGAAACGTTGCCTAGATACTTCCAATCTTACGCGGGAGAAAACCCGAATAACCAAAGATCCACATACAAGTACCCGCGAGAACCTCAGAAAACACTATATATATATATATATATATATATATATATATATATATATATATATATATATATATATATATATATATATATATATATATATATATATATATTCAGGCTTGGTCTTCAGCTCTGTGCTTCTCAGAGTGATGTGAGCTTGCAGCTGCTTCTTCCTTTTAACTGCTAGTGAGGGTGTGACTTGATTGGCTGGGGGCTTGACTGTGTTCTGATTGGGTGGGGGTGTGTTCTCATTGGTTGGGGGTTTGGCTGTGTTCTGATTGGTTGGGGGTTGGCTGTGTTCTGATTGGCTGGAGGCGTGTTCTGTTCAGGTGGGAGCTTGGTTGTGCTCAGGTTAGTCTTAGTTGCTGGGGGATTTGAGCTGGTGAGCTGTGATCTTGCTGTTTGGCTTCGAGTTCGTGGTTGTGCTGCATCTTCATGGTGGGGGGTCAGTTCGCTTCATGTATGGCTCAGAGGGGTTTGAAGTGGGTAGTGAGGCAGCTGCAGTGCGGCTTCTGGTCCGTGGTCGTGTCTCATCTTCTGTGTGGGTGTGAGTCTGCTTTCTACATGGAAGTGTGGTGGTGGCATCTTGTGTGGCTCTCAGGGGTGTGGGTCTGGTGTCATTCTTCATGTTAGGTACTCGTCTGTTCATGAGGGCGGGTTTCCAAATGGCTGGTAGGCGGGAGGTGTCATCTCGTTTATTATATATATAAACTAGTAATGCATGTGTGAGGTCCCGAAGAACATGGTAACTTCATGAACAGAAAAAAAACCAGCATGTTCAATCCAGCTGTAACATTTCTAAATGACTTTAAAGTCCAAACGTGCCTTTTTGAATGTTCTGTTCTATTAAATTTTCTAATATAGTCAAGGAAAAATAGACATTGCTTGTTCAGCTCCTTATTCTTCCTTTTAGTTAATGTTCCTGGGATAATAAGTTCCTTGTCAAAAGAAAAAAGAGCTATGGGCTTTGCCAAATAGGATCATAGAATATATATTTTTTCTTTGTTAAGGAGTTGCTGGTTTCAAGATAAATTTGATAAAATTGGCTCTTTTTTTTACTGTCCATTTTTTAATTTCTGTGGGAGAGTCAGAAAGGTGATTGACTAGCAAGTACTTAAGTTTATGCTTTTTGTTAGATCGTGGGCAGAAGAACATAGGACACACTTGGCAATCACTCACCTTTTATTTAGCTCAGTACGCTTTGCTGTAAAGCCTTATTCAAGGTAGATTTGTAGTCCCCACAGAGACGCACTGACCCATCCGGCTTCATGGGCATCACCATGGGGTTCTCCCACCTGGCATGGGCCATTGGCTCTAAGATGCCTTGGGCCATGAGCTTATCCAGTTTCTCATCTATCTTGGGCCATGGAGCAAATGGGACTCTCCTGCCCCTTTATCCAGAAAGGGACAACTTGGGAATCTAAGCTAAATGATATGGGGGATTTGCTATATTTGCCCAATTTGCCATCAAATACATCTGTGAATTCATCTATGAGGTCATCTTCCCAGCATCTGTCCTCATTTTGGTGAATGCCAGTCACCGCTAGTCCAAATGGCTCAAACCACTCCAGTCCTAATAGGCTAGGCTGGTCCCAGTCTACTATGGTGAGGGGCAATTTCCCCTTGAAGCTTTTGAATGCGGTGTTGAAAACCCCTATTCCTAGCACTGGGATTTTGTTCCCCTGATAGTCTTTGAGGATCAGCTTTTGGGGTTTGAGTGCTTCCAGTGTGATTCCAGAACTAGTTGCTTGATTGTTGTCCAGGAGACCATGGAGAGATATAATTCTGAGTAGACCTCCATTTTGCAGGGTCTTCCTTCTATGTGGACTGTCTCTGCCATTTTCCTTGCCTTACAGGCACTTGAGTGACCAACGGTGATTGTCTGGTGAGTCTCCCCTCTATCTGTCTCAGGGTCTTCATTGTATCATGGTCTCCCACCTGCAGGCTTCCCGCTTCCCGCTTGATGTGCTCTGGGCCACTGAAGGGCTTGGTTTTCTTTGTCTGCAGCCTACTGACTGTGATGTCCTGTATGCTCTAGCAATGCGGCCTTTTCTCTCGCATTGCTGGCAGATGGCATCACGGAACCTGCATTCGGCCCTGCGGTGGTTTCTTTCACATTCCGGGCACCATGCATTCTTTCTTCCTCTGTCTTAGATTTTCAGATTCTGCTCTAACCATAGTTGGTGGACTTCTTCATCCTCCTCTGTGTCTGGTTCTGTCTCTGTATCCTCATAGTACATGGCAGTAGCTTCCTTTGGTTGGGCTAGCTGATTCATTTTCTTCATTGCCACCACCAATTTCTGGGATGCCTCCATTGCAGATGCCTTTTCCAGGGCTTCCTTGAATGTTATTTTTGGCCTCGCAAGTAGCTGACTTTAGAGAGTTAGGTCACTTAGTCCAAAGACTAGGCTATCCCTCATGGCTTCGTCTATGTTTAGGAATTCACAGGCGGTGGCAATCTCCCTCAGTTTGCAATGAAATCCACATTGGTCTCACCTTCTTTTTGGTCATGTCTGTAGAATTCATGGCATTATACCAGGGATGATGCCTGGGGGGTATAGTGTGCCCATAGGATTTGTCCCAAATCTGGCCAGGTGATTGTCTTAAGCTCGTTCATGGATGGGAGGGCCTTGGCTATCTTGAATATGATCAGGCTGCAATGGGTCAGGAACATGGCTCTTTTTCTCTGTTCAAAAATGTTGAGCAAGTCATTTGCTTCCAGGAAAATGTGAAAGCAGTCCATGTACAAGTCCCAGTCTTCTCTGGTGGGATGTTGGATCCAGACATCTTGGTAGGTTGGTTGGTTTGCAATGTCTGTTGATGCCACATGTTTGTTGGTGTCATTGTTGTTCAGATCCCATCTTTGTCACCAGTGTTAGATCATGGGCAGAAAAACAAAGGAAACACTTGGCAGTCACATTTTATTTAGCTCAGTATGCTCTGCCATGGCTAGCCACAACAGTCGCTTTATAAAGGAGCTATCCACAGCTTCAGTTACTGATGTGAGTTTATTTTTCCCATGCCAGGCTCCAAACCACTGATTGGTCCTATGTCAGGTGCATTGGTTTTCTTTTAATATTTAACACTTTTAACATATTTTCAAACATTAAAAGACGACCACATGGGATGAAATATGTATGGAAGATGGGAACACATTTCCAAAATCTTAATGAAAGCAAAGTTATGTTCCTTTTAGATCCATCATTTTAGATCCATCATTGAAAACAAAGAGAAGAGAACCTGTTATGGTTGTGAAACAAACAAGAAAATTTGGTAATTTATCAGGCACAAATAATGAATTCAACATATACAGAACCTGACTTATATGACAGGATTTCTTTTAATTGAAAAACCATTTCTCCTTTGTAATGCCAGCAATTTTGTCATCTCATAAATAATGTTTCTGAATTGTCATGCCTTGTTAACAGCAGAAATGTCTTGCATTTCCACTTAATTATATATCAGCTTTTTAAAAAGAATACTCCTATTGTTAGAGTAAATTGCACTATGTCTTAGTATGCTAGCATTTCACCTCTTGAAATAAGAGTCACAAATGAAATGTATGCAGTATCATCACTTTTATAGGATATTGGTTAAATCAAGAAACAAAAGAAAGCCCTTCTGGTTAAAAACATTAAAACAGTTAATGGCCTTCTTTGAGTTAAATGTCAAGGCTTGAATGACAGTAAAGTTTTACTGATATGCAAAAAGAGTTGGATGGTAAAATTCTGATGTCTTATTTGGAAGGATCCTTTGCTCTAGCATAGGGGTGTCAAACTCGCATCATCACGGCAGTTTGTCCAGTGACATATGCAACTTTTTTCCCCTTTGCTAAATGGGATTGGGTGTGACCAACATGTGACACATCTGGCCTATGGGCTGCGAGTTTGCCAGCCCTGCTCTAGCAGTTTCTTCACTCTGGATTAAGTTGTCTCTGAGATTTCAAGAGCCACCCCCCCACTCCCCAACTGATGTTTCAAAAGGGCCTGAAGACATCTCTTGTCTGGGCATTTTAGCAAGGATGATTGACACTCTTTCTTCCTTTCATTGTTCACCTCTGGGCTAGTTTTAATTTTCTGCCAGTTTTTATTGTTTTGTTTGGTTTTTATATTGTACCTTGTTTTTAAATGATGTTGATGGTTAGTAAAGAATTTATCTTTATTATACTTGGTAGCACAATCAGCCAGACATTTTGACTGTATTTGGCATTTTTTATTCACATATTAAGTCCTTAGGGATCTGAGATAGACAGAAGTTGTTTGAAAGTGTTAAAAGTATTGTTGCAAAATATAAGCTATTTCAAGTAAGGTTGATTTTTTTTTGCAATTGTCATATAGTGGTTTTGTCAATGTCAACAGTATTCAAAATTGTGTCCAAGACACCAATTATTATTGGTATTATATTTGCCCTTTTTGCTACAGTAATTTTATTTCTATTTTCAGGTCTTTGCTACAAAAAGTAAACACTTTTTCTTCCAGTAATTCCACAGCTGCTGTCTCTGGTTGCTCAGCCAACAGTCCTGAGTCCTATAACCCATTTGTCACCAGATGTCCAGGAATTCCACCAGTCCTTTTGACTCAGGTGATGACCAATCTGATACGTTAATCTGTTTTCTTTGAACTATTTTTTCAATTATATGTCCTCAGCAATTTTTTAATACTTGTATATGCTAATTTTAATATATATTTCTATGAATCATTTTGACAACTCTATCATGTTGTTTATGGTCAGTTTGTGTGATCTTCTTGCACAAATGAGTATATGAGCTACTGTTTTCTTTGCTTCTTTGCACAGTATGAGCTTTCTATCATTTAATGATTTTTCAATTCTTACCTTGATTGCATTAGTCTGAAGAGCTTCTTTTGAGCAGCCAAAATAAAGCCGTTAGTTTCTGTTTTAATGTTCTTGGTGTGAACCTTTGCCAGGTTTTATCTTTATCCACTTTCCTCTTGATGTTTTGTAAAAATTAACAATTCATGATTTTCCTTTCCAGAAATCTGTTTATGTTTTCTATTATATTATTTCAATATTCACTTTTTGTTTCCTGAACATTCATTAAGTTCCAATTTGTAACTTTTATCTATAGTTGTTTTTAATTGTCTTTTACATAATCAGCTAATGCATGCTCTGACATCCTTGATTTCTTCTTTGACTTTAAGTAAATCCTTGCCTCCATTTAATCAAAGAATTTAAACAATGTAGGCTTTTCTGTTAAAACCTCTCTAGCATGGGTGACTCTCCAGTAGAATACACTACTGCCAGCATAGCTCTCAAGTTCATCAGAGCATCATCAATCCCTCTCTTATGCAAAGAAACTGGCTTAGATTGATCCAAAAATGCAGTATAGTTTTTACAGGGAAGCACATTTTTAATTTTATGGAATCAAAGCAAATATTAAACAACTAGTTCCCAACTTAAAACAGTTTATTTAGTGACCATTCAATGGTACTGAAAAAAGTTTTTCATACTTATGACTTTGTAGAATCCCCCTGATCATGTGATCAAAATTCCGATGCTTGGCAACTGACTCATATTTATGATTATTGCTGTGTCCCAAGGTCATATGATCCCCTTTTGAAACCTTTTGACAAGTAAAATCAATGGGGATGTCAGATTCACTTAACAACTGGCTTACTAAGTTATCAATTGTGATGATTCACACAACAACTGCACACAACAACTGTGGCAAGGAAGGTCGTAAAATGGGGGCAAAACTCACGTAACAAATGTTCACTTAACAACAGAAATGTTGGGCTCAATTGTGGTCATACTTAATCAACTTTTAAAATCAAATTGCCAGTGCAAATGGGATATTTCTTATTTATTCATATTCTACTACAATGAAATGCAATCCTTGACAGAATTTGGCTGAGTTATATCCATCCAAAATTATTCACATAAATTCATTGTAACCCTTACATTTCTTTTTATGGAAATCTCGACTATGCTTCTATAACTTATTGTACTACATTGTATTGTGAATGATATTAAGTTTCTAAGCTCTTTATTATTCCTATAAAGCATCAAAAGATTACTTAGAATTTTCAGAGAGATTATAGAACTTTATCTTCTTTTACCTTCTATTGAAAAAATGGGAGCTTTAAGCTATGTTTTAACATAAGCCTATATTTATTGTACATAATTCTTCTACTTGTCTTTCATTTAAATGTAGGCATAGTAGCCCTGAGCAGATTAGATTTTTCAACTTTAAGACATATTGAAGAAATATATTATTTAAGTACATAGACGTATTTGCAAAACTGCTAATGAAACAAGCAAATGGCATGGCAAAAGTATAAATACATCTCTAGAAGTCTAAAACTTCTAAAACAAGATCCACAGGCTGGATCTGGCCTATGGGGTCACCCTGAAACCAGTGAAGGACTGGCCCATGGTGACACTGCCAGCAAAAATAAAGCTCGGGAGAGCCATATAGGTTGCAGGAAGCTGCTGCAGCCAAAATCAGAGCCCAGGAGCCCATTTTCTCTGGCAGAGCACTTGGGCCACCACAGGCACCCCTGACTCAAATGACATTGAGCTGGCCAGGCCCAGTCTGGCCACGCCCACCCCATCACCCCAGATCAAGCCAACCCTGATGCAGCCCTCTGTGAAATCAAGTTTGACACCCCTGGTCTAGAACATAACTCTTTGCTCAGTCATATTAAGTGACTTAGCAGAGAATGTTTATAAGGATAAGTATGTTGATATCATACAAATGGCTGAAAACTTTCTACAGATTCTAAACCAATATACAGTTTATGCATATTAACTGGAGAAAGTGTTGTTGTTGTTGTTTTTGCAGTGTAACAAAAATAGAAAATTAAATCTATGAAGCTAAAATGAAATCAAAATGAAGTCCCTTTTTGATAGAAGTTTCTTAAATATAATTTCAGATTTTAGTATCAGTTTCTGAAGTAAGGCCTCTAAACTTGGTCATGCTCTAAATAGTACTAATTCCTTTCAGTCTTATTTTTCCATGATTGTGGATTTGTACAATTTCAGTGAAAAGTTGCTGCATTTCTCCAATTTAACACATCCCTGGACTCAATAGAGAATTGCATGTGTTTTGTATTTTGTTATAATTAACCATCATGATCTTAGCAACTGTTAAAGGACAAAAGTCAAACTGTCCACTTTTTTGCAAACTTATGCCAGAAAACAATTTACTGAATTCATCTTTCTTCAGTATTTGACAATGCAGATATTATTTATTGTGCCACTGCAGGCACATCTTTGCATAAATTAGATGTGTTTTATCATTCTAAGTTGCACTGTATTTACAAATGTTCCATTCTCTGCTCATCATAGATGACTTTATTCTATGGAAAACTGGTCTTCATTAGACAGTTTCTAGGCATTAATATTTATCAGTAAGGGAATTTACAGAAAACCTCCACAATGCATTCATCTTAATCACGCTCCTTTTTCCAATAAATGCTTTTTCAAATCCCTAGGCAAACTTTACTGTTTTTCTGCATGTAAAATTTTAATAAACAAAATATCCTTTCCTCGCACTCTGTTTTCTCATATATTGTTATTATTGAAAGTATCACTAACATTTCAAATAAGCTATTTTAAATAAGCCAATTAAATTAAAGCAACATAGTTTATTTTAGATGTGATACAATTTATTTTGAAACAAAATCTATTATATCATTTGTCAATGTATCTGTCTGTCTGTCTGTCTGCCTGTCTGTCTATCTATCTAGATTATATAGAGAGACTAAATGAGGGAGTGAGGGGGAGAGAGAGAGAGAGAAAGAGAGAGAGAGAGAGAGACAGACAGACAGAGACAGACAGACAGACAAAGAGACAGAGACAGAGAGAGACAGAGAGAGACAGAGAGAACAAGTAAACAACAAAAACCTAAGATCAGTATCCAAGTATCTTTACATTTATTGTCCATCTATGTGTCTGTCTGCTATCTATGTATCTGTCTGTCTGTCTGTCTATCTATCTATCTATCTATCTATCTATCTATCTATCTATCTATCTATCTATCTATCAAATCAACTATCCCCTTTGCACGTACAATCTCCAATCTCAATTTCCAGGATGATCATATTAATGTTACCAACCTTGCCTTGAAGTTCAGAAGAAATGCTTTGGCACTTTGGGTTTCCATTCTACAGACCAAGAAATGAAGCATTTATGAAATAAAATACAGTTCCTGGCTGTATTAACTGTATTAACTTTAATAATAACAGTGGTGGTGGTCTTCCAGTTTGCAAGGCTTCGGCGGCAGCAGGAATCCGCGATTGTGTGTGGTCCCTGCTGCGCTTGCCACCAAAGTGCCTCCAATCCAACTGGATCTGGAGGATATGGTTGCCCCATAGAGGCAACCGAAGAGAGAGGAGATCTGGGCAGGAGCTTGGGGGTATCGCAAATCCCGTCCTCAGCTGGCTAAACTCCTTTTTCCCAAGGCGGTGGAGTGGCGGTCAGTAATGTCTGCCACAAAGAAGCCTGCAGCCGGATAAGATTGTGCAGGAGGAAGACAGAGAAAGTGAAAGTTTTTTGGCTGAACTGGGACAATAAGGAACCTTTAAACACCCTGGAAATTTAATTGTTTGAAAGATACATTGTTTCCCAAGGAGACTGTGAAAGTGGCAGAAGAAGGTTTCAAGGGAAAGTTTTTTTTCTCTCACTCTCCCTCCCCATGAAAATAGCTGATGGAAATTGGAAAAACCTGCTTGGGTACAAAAGGTAACTAAACCTGAAATTTAAAGCCAAGGGCATAAAAGATTTCTGAACATTGGAATTAAAAACTAAAATCTCTTTGCTATAAGTGGGAGGGAAGAGGTAAAGAACTTATTTTAAGATTGTATTGAAGAAGACTGCTTGGAGTTTATAAGACCAGAAATAAGTGGCAATTAGACTTCTAAAAAATTACTTTGGAACTGTGTAGCTGAATTCTACTCCAAGAAGAAAAAATATAAAAAGAAGAAAGTGCTAAATGAAACAATTTGTTCTGATTTGGATTGCTTTGTGACTTTGTGATTTTTGGGAACTATTTCTTGAAAGACTAAAAACATTTGGGTTGTTCTTAAGGGGAAAAAATGGCATTATCAATTGAAGAATTACAAATGGAATTTCAAAAGCTAAAAGAAGAGGAACAAGAAGGCAAGGGCTCTTTTGGATCTATTTTTCTTTTTTTATAGAAATGGCGATTTCTACCTACCAAGAAATACAACAACAAGAAGGCTGGGATGAAGAAGAAGCCATCTTTAATGGACAGATAATCTTAGTTGAGGAAGAAAAGGGACAGGGGGGAAATAAAATGGAGAACTCAGAACCTAAAAAAAGCAACCAAGAAAAGGAAAAATAAGATGAAAAATCGATACAATGTCAGAAAGCAACAGAAAAGAGAAATGCAACAGAGAGGGAAGATCAAGAGAGTGGAGTTTGAGAGATGGAGTGGCAAAAAGGCTAGAATTGATAAGAAAGGAAGGGAAAAAGGAAAGAGAAGTCATAAAGGTTTAAAACAAGATGTTAAAAAACAGGTTTTTTTCAGAGACAAAGGGTAAAATATAACTTAAAAAATGATTCTGCAAAAGTACATAAGATTGTATTGTAGATATTGGTATTTGAAATCGAGTTAGAAAACTGAAATATTATATGAGATAATAATGCATTAAAGGGAATGTATAAAAATGTTTAAGATTTAACAATAGAGTTTAACTTCCTATGGAATATTGTTTTTATTATATTATAAACTTAATTCTTTTTTCTTGTTTTATTATTCTAAAATGTAGTACTTAGAAGGTACTAAGCAGAATCAGTATGGAAAGTATGTATTATTTTAAGTGTTAAATTTAGGGGAAAGATAAAAAGTTGTCATACTTCAACCAGTGATTACAGGAGAAATATTGTATTAGAAAGAAAAGATAAATAGATAACTGAAAGAGAACAGACAAAAGATGCAAGTATAATTATTTAAACTGAGATGAAATAAATAAAATAGAATTAAGAGAGTGAATCAAGAGAGAAAATATATAGAAAATATAGAATGTTAAATAAGGTAAGAAATAGTATATCGAATGAGCATGAATTTGATTTATGTCTGTATAAAAAGAGATAACCCTGGATAAGCCGCTTTCCAAAAAGAAGTTTTATGTATTTATGTTTTGTGTTTTGTTTGTCTATGTTTGAATTAATAAAACGTTAGAAGAATGCTGGAAGAGAATAACAAAATTGTAAATAAGACAGATGGATATAATGAACATATACAATCCAGGGCAAAAGAAATATAATTGAATAGAAGGAAGGGGAAAAATAAAGAGAAGGTGTGAAAAGATATGAAATTGAACAGATAAGATAAATATACATATTAAACTGTGCTTGTATGGAAATGTGATAATTTGGAATTATCCTGTCTTTAAATAAGATGTTTTATTTGTTTTTCAGAAAAGATGTCTTATGTTATTATATTCTACGTCTTGTTTGTGTATTGTTTTTAAAAATTAATAAAATTTGTTCAAAAAATAATAATAACAGTGGTGGCATATATATGAGTATTTTGTTCTGTTTAATTAAGTCATTTGTGTGATTGGAGGCTTTAGAAATTAGATCGATAGATCGATAGATCGATAGATCGATAGATAGATAGATAGATAGATAGATAGATAGATAGATAGATAGATAGATAGAAGCAACATACCTATGCAATGTGCCATGATCACATTTGTTTAGGTATTTGATTCTACACTAGTAGTACTCAAGGTGATACCAAAACTCAAATAGAATGTATAAAAGTTACAAATACACAAAAAGCAATATGGTACTAGTTTCCATATCTTCTAAATTAGCTTGCATAATCAAAAGCAACAACTGAAAACACTATTCAGTTATAAATACATTGATAATCAAACTTATAGAAATCCCAACAATTCTTATGATTGAGTTTTGCCTATTTTTTTTATCAACCCCAAACTAGTAAATGACATCACGTAGTTGTTCATGTAGAAATTGAAAAGCAGGGGAAACAGAATAGAACCCTGTGGTATCTTACAAATAAAAAATCTAGGGGACTCCCCACTTCCAATATCAACCAATTAGCCATTACTAGTTTCACTTTACATATTAGAGAAGTGTGTCATGGGGTCTGCTTTCCAAGATTTATTAAACAGCATTATAATAATGGAAAGCCTAGATTGACTTGGGATGTATCTACTATTCAGAGTTTTTTCACTGAATTAGCTTCTCTAGTCTCATATAATAAATGAGGGACCTGTGCCTTAGCAAAAGCTATATGGTGTTTATATATGGCAAGTTTCATTGTAGATATTGCAACCTCCCAGATACTGATGGATGTCTTAGCTACACGAATCCACATTCTGCTATTTTCTTGCAGTGAGCTTAATAGGTGTCTTCTCTTAAATGTAACTTTGAAATTACATCTGGTAGAGAAACAGAAATACTTCCCACACTTTAAGCTGGATAGGCTTAGGATTCAGTGTTATCAGGATACAGTGTACAGTGTTTCTCTGTTGTGATATCCCAACTTGGAGTTGCTTTTCTCATGAAGGCCAACAACACAGCCAATAGTGAAGGCACTTTTTTCTTTTTTCCTTATATCCAGGATTTACTAACTGCAGATTGGCCACACTCTATTATCATTTATCAAAATCAGATAATAATCTGTTTTTAGCTGTCTTAAATGGTTCAAGTATCAGTTAAGTATCAAGTATCAAACTTAAGTGAAGGATTCACAGTTCCAGATAATCATTCACTTTCTCAAGATATACAGGCTTGGGAGGGCGGAGCTGATGTCTCAGTAATACAGCGAGCAATCTTGAAGCTCCAAGATCACTGCTGATATCTCCATTGAAGGACAGTCCCACCAGACCTAAACCATCCCGTAGAGATGGAGATTGAAGAGGGCACATACTGTCAATCCCAGGGACATTGTAAAGTCCAGGAAAATGCCTTTTTTCTGGTGGCAGAGAAGCAGCCTTCCAAGCTGCTGAAGCTGGAACAACTCTGGAATGGAAGATATTGGAAAGAAAGTGTGTCAGTTTGGTGAGATGAACTTTTACTTGCTATCTCTTGGAGAGAACACCCTGAAAAAATTAAAATGGACTAAAAGTGAAGAGAAAAGAATTTAGGCAGTGTGATTAATTGTCAAAGTGAAAGGTTTTTTTCTTTTTTCCCTTTTTATTGCAACTTTGAATTTGGCAAAGCTAATTTTAAGCTGGAATGGTACTTTTTAATCTTTTTATCTTTGTTTGTATTTTTTCTCCCTTTTTTAACAACCCTTTTGAAAATCCCTTTTTGACTAAGATTCTTCTGCTTGACTCAAGATTTATTTTTCTCCTTTTTTTAAAAAAAAGGGGGGGGAAAGACTTTACTTTTTTTTTTTAGTTCCTGGTTGTAGATTGAGGAGGGGGAATGAAAGCGAAGGAAAGTAAATAGCACTGCCACCCAGAGGCTTGGATACATAGTTTCTTTTTTCTTTCACTAGTTTGTGTTACAATCAAGGACTCTGAGCTGTGGATTGGAAAAGAAAGAGATGAGCATGGCAGTTTGTTTATTCAGGTGCTCATTTCTGAGCAGATAGCTGGAGTCTGGAGTTAAAGTTGAAAGAAAGAAGATTGAAGTGACCTTGAAAAATTCTGAGCTGATTTATCAAAGAGCCTTGGCTACTTGGCAGTAGAGGCTTGTTTTATACTAGAATTGCTTTTTACCTTTTGCCTCCCTTTCTAACCCCCCCCCCCACCACTAGTGGGCTCTTTTTTTCTCTTTAATTGGATTTAACTTTTTAAACCAGGAACTAGAATGAAACCTTTTATTTTGGTTTTCTTTTTGTTTATTAAGAAAAACATATAGAATATTTTTCTTCTTTCTTCTTTCCTTTTTTATTTTTTACTTTTTACATCTACCATTGCAACTAATTGGATTCAGGTATACAAGTGCCTGGAGATATACTTTTTCCTTTTTTCCTTTGGAGTGGCAATTGCTTGCCTTCTTCTTTTTTCTTTTTTTTCTTTTTTCCTCTCCCCCCCTTTTTTATTTCTCTTTCTTTACAGATAAGCATTACAAGATGAGTAGAAAGACAACAGCCCCAGCTTCTTCGATACCAACTCCCTCACCATCTGGAGGACAACGATCTATATAGACAATATTACAACAGGAAAAAGAAAAAGAGAAGGAAGTAACATTACAGATGATTATGTAAGGAATTCAGAAAATTGAGTAAAAAATTGAAAAGACAGATGAAAAAGTGAAAAATATTTAACAGATGATGATGAAGTATGAAGACAGATTCAAAAAAAATGAAGAAGATATGCAAAGAGATTAGAAAATTGGAGATCTTGATATTCATTTGAGTGATGTTGAGAAGGGCAGATTTGAACCATTAGGATGGGAAATAGACAAATCAGAATTTTATCTAAGATTTCAAATATAGAAGAAGGAAAAGATGAAAACCTTGCTGAAATAATGGCAGAAATATTGGCACTGGAAATAACCAAGGAAAAGAAGATGGATGGGATGGATGAAGTGTTCTGTGTCTATACAAGATATTCAACAAGGAATAGACTACCAAGAGAAGTTCACATTAGATTTACTAAGAAGATTATTAAGACACAGATACTCCAGGTGGTGAGAGAGAAAACACTAAAATATAAAGACAAAGAAATTGTGGTGCTAAGATACCAAGAAGAGCAAGAGAGATGAGAAGAGAATGTTTATTCTTGACTAAAAATTTACTTAAAAGAGGAGTAAATTACAGATGGCTGATGCCAGAAGGCCTCTTGTTCACTTGGCAGGAACAAAGATACAGAATTGACACATTTTGAAAAGCTGAGCTTTTCTACTTAGAACACTTTAGAGAAAAGGGGGAAGAAGAAAGAAAGGAAGTCACTAATTGAGTTCCTAAAGGAGTGTATAGCAGTAATTGAAAAAGAAAAAGAAGAAGGTGCAGTAGGCGGTGAACCCAGAGAACAACGAGAATTGAGATCTACTAGAGCAATAAAATCCTCTTATAAATCGTAACATGGATGAAAGAAAATTGATTATGATTCACATAAATGGATTTAATTTGGCTACTAAAAGAAGGAAAGTATTTCATAAATTAGAAAAATTAAAATTTGACATAATCTGCTTATGAGAGGTACATATTAAAAAACAACATGAATATATACTAAAACAAGGAAAACTAGGGAAATTATTTATGTCACTGGCACAATCTAAAAAAGAGGTGTGGTATTGTGGACATGTTCGGATATGAAGAAATATTGGACTAAAATCCACACGTGGTTGTAAAAAATGATAAACAACATATAGACTTTAAACCAGAGATCTTTTTATTGGGAGTTATACCAGACATATACAAGAAAGAACTGAAATATTTGATTGTAGATGTTTTAATAGCAGCTAGAATTGTATTTGTGAAGATCTGAAAAATAACAAAATACCTATGCAGGAAGAAGTTATCAAAAAAATTAGGACTGTGCTGAAATGAGTAAACTGACATTTGAAATTAGAGAATAAGAAGACAAGCAATTTCATATGATATGGGATTTGTTTTATCAATGGTTGGATAAAAAGGCATGGTAATGTAATAGACTAGATAATTTTGTGACAGAAATTTAATAGGCTGATATAAAACATAATATAGATATATATATATATATATATATATATATATATATATATATATATATATATATATAAAACCACTGGTTGAAAGTATAATACAAATTTTAAGATAAAACTTGGAACATCTCGTATAAAATGATGGAATAAATAGTTTAGTCATGGAATATTAATAACTGATAAATATATAAGCATATGTTAGTTCGACAATGTGAAAATTGATATAAACTGTGAGTAAATGACTAAAAAGGGTAGCACAAAAGATTTATAACCAACTGACACACTGTATGTACATAAAACGGAAGATGGTTTTATGTTTTGTATGTGTATGTTTGTTTTTAAAAATATATTTTTTTAAAAAAAAGATATACAGGCTCAAAAACCCTTTTACGAATTATCACATGATATTACCCCTTTCATTTCAGATTTTATCCACCTGGCTTCCAACTCAGAATAAAAACAAATTATTTTATTAACAAAATGTTTAGCCAGATGATTACAATTTATACTAATAGATTTTTCTCCCAACACTTTTCAGGTGCAACAATGACAGAAGAACAATTCTATTTCTTTCAGCAATTTCAAGAAGGCTCCATACCCATTTGCACTAGTCCACTGACTCTGACAACACAGTTAAGCTCCAGGTGGCCTTAAAAACTGGCTAAAAGAATCCAAATGGCCAGCTGTCTGCAAGGAATATAAATCCTTCCATTCCCCACCATCCAGTCAGATCTGAAGAAGCTTCTTGGATGAGAAATAAAACACCTTCAAAGAAAAGCAAGAAAGTCCAGTTACCTCTTGAAAAAGCATCTTTGGAATACTGTGCGGTAATTCAGACTTAAGCTTCAACCATATCTGGTCAAAGTAACTTCTCATATTCAACATCAAAAAATCAAGTATTTAGACATGACTGGGAAGAAGTAGAACACTTCAGGAATAATTTTGTTGTGGGATCTCTTAATTTCAAAGATCTGGAAAAGTCCCAAACTGCACTCAGATAACTAGAAGCTTTTTGGAACCACCAGAATAAACTAGCTTAATTGGGTCTTCTTTCTGTGGCATTCTAGTTAACCCCATAAAAAGAAAGGAGTGAAATGTCATTGCAAGGGATTAAATATTGCCTGGAACCAGATTTTTTTTTTATCTTCTGTCAGATAAAACCATTTCTAAAATGTGGCTACCATACAGTCCTATGGTAGTCATGACTGTAATGAACTTTCAAGATGATTTTATATCCAGAGAGGATAGGTTAAAATTACCCACAATAAACAGAATGGGCAGTTCATAATGCTCCCTGAAATAAGAAAGCAGCTTGGTTAAGGAATTCTACCAGGCAGCTGGGAATATTGTATAATAGAAATAACATCAGCTTGTTTCTATGGCCCATTCTCATTTATCTGGCATGACATCTGGTAACCAGCAGTATCTGGTAACCTCATATTGGCTAGGGCTTCCCAGTCTATTGTAGTTATAGCACATTTCCTCACCTATGTTACATTTTTTATCCTGAAGTTCAAATAGATTTCTTTCTGCTGGAATATTTTAATGTTCTTTACTGCGCTACAGAGAACTAATTTTACTACTACTTTTTAGTTTCCATTTGTAGAATCACAAATATACAGATCCTTATTATGTTCACCAATTATACCAGCTGATGTTATTGCATGGGAAGTGATAGAAGTTGTGAACTTCCCCTCACATCACTCCATCTAATACAATAGTAAAGAAAGCCAGAGCTTAAGAAAAAATAATTCAGGGTTGTGGAATGAGACCCAAGGTTTAAGTAAGTAAAAAAGGATGGCATAGGCATATGCTGTTGAAGTGGAATCTCTTGTGAACAGCTTGCTGCAGTTATAATTTTAATGAATATTGAAATCTTAAGTGCCATCGTTTCCCATATCACTTTTTTCTGTCGAATGATTTATTGACCACTTATACATGATACATTCTTCTGTCATGGATAGCACACTATATATTTGTTTTCATGAATAATGGGCACCATTTTAATTGATAGTTTCAGACAGAGGAATAGATTTATTTCTACAAAGCATAAAACCACTCACGATTTATAGTGGATATAAATTATTTCACCACTTATTCTAGTTCTCCTTTTACAACTCAAAATGCTGCTAAAGTCTTAACAAAAATCAATCAAACAACTCTAATACATTGCTATCCAGACATTTCTGTGAAGCACACAAAAACATTTTTTCCCATAATGCTTTCAAAATGTGTGTTAAATGATCTTGCCAAGAGCCTTTGCTGAACCAAGGAACTTCTGATGGATCTCTCTGTGAAGTAGCTGTGTTCTGTTGCTTTTAGTTTATTTGTCTTTTCATGACACCCTACCTGCCTACCTTCCTAAGATTCATTTATTATAGAAGTCCATGCAAGCTACAGCCTTATCATTAAAAGTATACGGGCATTTCATCTCTCAAGAAATAAAGTTAAAATTCATTCATTGTCCTGATAACTTCATAGAAAATGCTATTGTTTGTAGATACCTGAGGAAGGAATTCTGTGATGTTGTTTCTAGTTATGGAAGAAGATTAGTGATAAAAGTGAATTCTTCTTAGCTCAGGGCTCAGAATGAATTTTGTGACTTTTAAGTGTAACTTTTTTTTTTTTTTTGAAACAAATTTTTATTAATTTTAAAGATAAAACAACACATCATTAACCATTAAATCCATAAACACATAAAACCTCTTAACATTGTAAATCCTTACAAGTCAAGCAAAACATTATTTTTATACAGCATAATTCCAATTTATCCCATCTCCATATGGACACACAAATATCTTTCAGCAAATTTCTCATTATTTCTCTTTACTCCTATTCAATTTCATTTCTCTTCCATATTTATCCATTTTATAGTCATCATATTCTTTTCTTTCTGGCTTGTTTAAATTATTCTCGTCTAACATTCCTCCAAGGTTTTATTGATTCTTTTTTCCTTTTTTTTTTTATAAAAAACAAATTTTGTTAGTTTTACCATAATCACAATACACAAACATACAAACACAAAACATAAACAAAACTAAAAGATCTTTTCTGAAGGTTGTCTGTTCCCGGGTTAAAACTCTTTACACAGACACAAATTCAAACATCATATTCAACCCATATCTCCTTCCATATCTTATTACCATTTTCTTTTTTATATATATATATAAAAACCATTTTTATCAGTTTTATAAAAACAATGCACAAAGAATCAAGGCATAGCAGCTTATAAATTCTTTTCTAAGAAAAAATAATAAAAAAGACCAATAAGGCATAACATTTCCAGATTATAATATCAATATTTCATATAATATTAACTTCATATCTTGTCCCTACTTCTCTTTTCCATCCAAATTATTTATTAATTAAAATTTTATTGCCTTTTATCAATATACAAAATCCAAAAAAAAAAAGCATATATATCCTTCCATATCTTATTACCATTTTCAACAACATTCTTTGTCTGTTCTATTTCCAATTATCCATTCATCTTTTTTTTTCTTTTACTATACTTCTCCTGTACACCAATTGGAGTAACATCTATAACTCATTACCCTAACTTAGAAATACTACATATAGCAATCTTTCTTGGGATTCTGTTTAAAAGATTCTAAAATTACATAATAAATTTTATATTCTAAATATACATATAAAAACACACTCTTATATACCCTCCAGAATCCCTCTTTTAATCTAAATTAAATTCACCCATTGTCTCTAAATAAACTTTTTTTCTTTAAGTCTTGCTTCCCCCCATTAAGGTTTCTCCTCCCCCCCTTTCTCTCTTGCTTATTCTTCTCCTTGCCCTTTCTACCCCTTTGCTTTTTCTCTTCGCTTTTCTTGCTCCTTTTCCTTTGTTTTCTAACCTTGCCTCCATCTTTTCGCTCATTTTTCTCTCTTTTGGTTGTTTTTATAATTCTTAAAATCCCCTTTTTCTTATCCTTTTTCTCCTCCTCTCCGGAAGGGACCCATTGTTCATCAAAGATGGCTTCTTCTTCCTCTTCTTCCTTGTCCCAGTCCTTCTGCTGCGTAATCAACTTTTCAAAAGAACATAACGCCATTTCTAAGAATTGAAACAAAGCGCCCAAAGTATCTTCTTTTTTATATTTTTGATATTCAATCTCTAGTTCATCCACAGACGATGCCATTATAAAAAGGGAAACTTTTTCCAAAACAACCACAAGTATTTTTAATCAAAGACAATCAAAAGCAATTAAAAAAAAAAGTTCCAAAAGTTAATACTTTTCTTCCTTCTTCTCTTTCTCTTTCTGAATTAATTTTTAATCAAAGAGGTCCAATTACCATATATCTTCTTTGGGAATCCACAAAGACGTTCTAGACAATCTCCTCCTTTTTCAGCTTCTGCTCCAATTTTTTTTCTCCCTTCCCACTTGCAATGACAATTTTAAATAATCAAAAAACCATACCTCCAACAGAGATTTTCCAATTTCTTAAATTTTTCAATGTCCAAAAATCCCTTTGTCTCTTAGCTTCAGCTTTCAAAGCAATCCACTTTCAATGTCTAATATATCCAAATATTTCTGCTTTTTCCGTGGGGTGGGAGAGTAAAAAAAAAAAAAAATTCCCTTTAACAGCTTCTCCGCCGCTTTTCGTTCTTCTTAGGGATACAATGTATCCTCCAGCAATTCAAGCAGCTCAATTCCAGGCAATTTAAAAGGTGTTACTTGACCCGGCTCAGACAGAACTTTCACTCTTCACACTTCCTCCAGCACAGTTCTTACCCGGTTGCTGGCTTCTTCGTGGCGGCCATTGCTGACCGCCGCTCCACCGCCTTGGGAAAAAGGGGTTTTCCCGGAGAAGGGGGGGGTCTGCGATACCCCCACCTCCCTATCCGACTCCCCTCTCTCTTCAGCTGTCCCTACAGGGCAGCCATATCCCCCTGACCCATCTGGATCGGGGGTACCTCGACGGCTAGCACAGCAGGAATCGCGAGCTGTCGCGAATTCCTGCTGCCCCGAAGCCACGCAAACCGGAAGTTGACTTTTAAGTGTAACTTTTAAAGTGTAACTTTTTAAAGTATTATAAATTTTATAAGAATGTATTTCTTTTCCTATTTGAATTAAAAGTCTACTACTCTAGCTCTGAGGAACTGATATTAAAGTCCAGAATTATTTTTAGTCTATTCATGTTATTCTGGGGAAGTATCATCCAACCTAATGCTAAGTTTTAGACAAAAGAAAAATAATGGAATTTTATTTTCTTGTAGACTACTTCCTTGCATAGTAATAATAAAAATGGCTGTGCCTTCCTCCAACACACCACTTCCTGTGAAATGCAGGATGTGTCTCTGTGTGTATGTATCAGTATATACAGTATATTACAGTACTGTTATCTGAGAAAAGAAAATGATGAAATTGGGAATGACACCAATTTCTGTGATAAGGAAAATAGAATTATCATGTTATTTTCTATATATTGATTGATGAAGGTTATAATGGAGATATAAGAGATTAAGTCTCTGGTCTTTAAAGAAAATAACAATGTCAGCCCTATGCACACTTCTAACACAGGGCTGACATTCCAGGGGGATACTTACCTTGTTGAAAGAGTCACTGTGGAGATCTAGCACCAAACAGCTTCTCAGCACTTCTTGGCATTTCTCAGTGGTGGAATAAAGATGGAGCATGCACAATTATCGGGACGGCACTAATTTTGAAACTGAAGTGGCTGGAGTGTTCCTTTTTTGGCAGCAAATGACTGGGTGTGGTAGTGGCAGTAGTACACATGTGGGTGCTGGGTGGGGGGAGAGCAGCATTTCCCTTATGTGGCTAATGTTATTGGGTGTGGTGGAGGTGGAGCTTTAGAGAAGCTTTATTAGTGGCTGACAATGCTGGGCAAGCAGATCTGACTTTTTTACGGTTTGTTGCTGGTCAGTTCATGCAGTGTTTATGCAGAAGTGATAAAGCATTAGAAAAAACAAAGTGTGCTGTTCTTTATTTTTGGCAGAATAGCAGAACATGACAGGAAGTCAGATCTTATATCTTTCATTCAAGCATGGCTGAGGGCACAGAAGCTGGGTTGAAGACACTGGAGATGGAGAGTCCAGAGGAGGAATTGGAGACCCCAGTGGAAGCATCTGATGTGCGACTGAAGGATAGACCTGGGCCATGGAGCCAGAAGGAGGTCCAAGAGACTACAGAGGTTGGGGAGCCTGGAGATTGGTGGCTACAGTCAGGGTCCCTTATAGACCCACCTACTTTAACCCCACAGGAAGGCTATTGGAGTGAATGACATGCTGTGGATAGATGATCCATGGCAGTGGGGATCCAGGCTCTGGACAATTTGGAAAGGCCAGTTTTTGCGAGGACCCTTGGGGCTCCAGGGAGAAGAGACAGTTGAGCATGTTTGAGTGCTCTTTTCCAGTAGCAGAGATGGCACATGTTCATCCTCCATGAGTGAATGTGTGCCACAGAAATGACAAGGCCAGTCACAGGATGTGAATTCATGGGCACACTCAGCCCAAGACTCCACAGGGAGGAGGTCAGACAAGGGCAGGCAGATATCATAGTGAAATACACAGGGGTCCATGACACCGACTTGGACACCACCTCATCCTGGCCAACAAGAACCATGGCAGCCACCTTGCTTGAGATAATCTTTTGATGAAAGTCCTGATAAGATGGCTCAGGTGTTGAGCTATGTGAACCAATATGGCCACCTATATGTGTCCCAGTGGGTGATGGTAATGGCAGTTGCAGCTGTGTTAGAAGGGAAAGCTGCTGAATGGGTAGCAGACTTATGCAAGGAACACAGTAATGATTTAGGGGATGTTGGACTATTCCTACTGGCTCTGAAAGAACATTTTGAAGATACCACATGGATGCAAGGAGCTGAAAGCGAGATCTTGGCAGTGCACCAACAGAGAAGGCCAGTAGCTGAATATATTATGGAATTCTGGCAATTGGAGAGTAAAGTGAGTGGGTGGCTGGAAAGATTCCTGGTGTACCAGTTTAAGGCTGGGCTGGATAGGTCCATTAGGCAGGTTTGTGTGTACTGAGATTTGGCCCCTCATTTAGTTGCCTGGTTCCAAGCAGCAATAGAACCTGCAACAGAGTTGCAGGATGATAGGGGGAGGGGGGAGTGGACAGTACAGCCAAAGAAAAGTCCAGACTGGCCAGTTAGTTCCAATCCTAGACCTCCAATAGTTCAAACATTGACAGTGACTTCCAGCCGAGGCCAATTATTATGTTTCCACTGTGGAAAAGCTTGTTGCCCAGAATTATAGCTTGTTGCCCAGAATTACGTGCTGTCACTATGATGGTGATGGGGTCACAGCAGTGGTCACTGAAGACACCTCTCAAGGTGCAGGAGAAGTCACAGGTAGCTCAGGAGCCATGCTTTCCTTTACTTTTTGGGTAGGTGGAAAAAGTAGTTGTCAGGCCCAAAGGGGTTCCTGATACCAGCAAAAGTGATGACAAGGGGGAACTAGATCCTATGGTGAGTAAACCTGTCCAACTTTTTCTAATACCAGTGATATTAACAAGTAGCAAGATGTCTGTGCCAAGAACTAGTGGATGCAGGGTGTACTCGTTGTTTGACAAGTATTGACGCTGTTAATAGGCTGGGAGTGGAGACTAAGCAACTCCCACAACCTATGAGGTTTAAGCAGATGGATGGCTCTCTGTTGGAAGGATGGAGGGCAATCCATGTTACTGAGAGGCTGACTTTGGAAATAGGGCCACATCAAAAGGTACTCCAGTTTATAGTAGTCCCTAAGATAAGGGATGATGTGGTACTAGGTTTAGCCTGGTTGGACAAGTGGAGTCCAATCATATGGTGGGGTGGAAGTTGCAGACATCTACGTATTGCTATGTATTCCCCACCTCCTCATGAGCAGGATATCCAACCAAGCTACAGGGAGAGGAATGAGTATCACCCTGCTGCTGGATGAGCAGAGGGTCTATCAACTGACTGTGCCATAGAGATAATGCTTGGGGCAAAATTACTGAAGCCCAAAATGTATTCCATGACTCCCCAAGAGCTGGCAGAAATGTATGACTACATAGATAAAAACCTCAAACAAGGGTTCATACAACCAGCGAGATCTCAGATAGCAGCACCTGTGCTGTTTTGAGAGAAGGATGGGGACCTGCATTTGTGTGTTGACTTCCATGGGATCAACATGGTATACATAGAACATATGTACCCCTTCCTTTAATGAAGGATATGCTAGAGCAGCTGGCTGAAGGTCGAATATTCACGAAACTAGATCTACAAGACATATTATTAAGTGTGAGTATGAGCAGGTGATGGAAAATGTCCTTTAATTGTTTATTGGGGAGCTATCAGTTTAATGTCATGCCTTTCGGGCTGCAAGGTGGTTCAGTGATTTTTATGCAGCTTATTAATGAGTTCTTGAGACAGCAAAGATGTTTTGGTGTATTTAGATGACATACTGGTATACACCAAACCCGGAAGGAACATGTCAAGCTAGTGCAGATCATGCTTTGTAAATTGTTAGCAGCCAAACTATATGTGAAATTGTCAAAGTGTGAATTTCACAAAACACAGTTAGACTAACTTGGGTTCCGGATATCGTCGAAGGGGGTTGAGGTGGATCCTACAAATATTCAGCAGTCCTAGTTTGGCAATCTCCATGTACAAGAAAACAATTGCAAAACTTTCTAAGATTTGCTAATTTCTATTGACAATTTATCCCCTCATTCACCCATGAGTTTTGCCTCTCACTAACTTCCTACGTACTACATTCTCTTGAGGAAACCATGATCAAGTCACCCGATACGATGGACTTTACAGTGTCAAAAATCTTTGGAACATTTTAAAACATTATTTTCCGGGGAACCAGTATTGATGCACTCATTCATAGTGCACTCATTCATAGTGCAGGCTGATGCTAGCGATGTAGTGGTTGGAGACGTGCTTCTGCAAGCCAATAGTGAAGGGGCCTTGAAACCATGTGCCTACACTTTCAGGAAATTGACAAACACTGTACAAAGGTGGGCCATTTAGGAGAAGAAGGCCTTCACAGTTAAATGGGCCTTGATAGCATGGCAACATTTGTTAGAGAGCAGTAGATGGTAATTTGAGGTGTGAACAGACCATAAAAATCTGGAGGCTTTGCAAACTCCCTGCAAACTGTATTACGATATGTTCCTGGGAAAATAATTTCCTAGCGGACACTTTGTCTCTAAAGCCACAATATGCAGGGGCACTAGAAAATATTTTGCAGGCCATCCTGCCAGTTGTATGTGCATCGCAAAACATGTCTTTGGATACATCCAGTGATACAAGCAACAAAGTTACAGACCTACAATCACAAGGGGGATAAGGAGTGATGAGAAGATTAACAGTAATAGTAGTGCACATTTTGTAAATAGTTGAACAGCGTTGAGGGAATTATTTGTTTATCAGAGGCTTTTGGGAAAAAACTGTTCTTGTGTCTAGTTGCTCTGGTGTGCAGTGCTCTATAGCATTTTGAGGGAAGGAGTTGAAACAGTTTATGTAAGGGGTCTGTAAATATTTTCACAGGCCTCTTTTTGACTCATGCAGTATACAGGTCCTCGACTGAGGGCAGATGGGTAGTAATTGTTTTTTCTGCACTCCTAATTATCCTCTGTGTCTGTCCTGTTGGGTTACAGAACCAAATGAGACAGTTGCAGAGGTTCAGATGATAGACTCAATAATTCCTCTGTAAAACTGTATCAGCAGCTCCTTGGGCAGTTTGAGCTTTCTCAGTTGGCACAGAAAGAACATTTTTTGTTGTGCTTTTTTGATGACGTTTTTTATGTTAGGTGTCCATTTTAGGTCATGTGATATAGTAGAACCTAGAAATTTGAAGGTCTCTACTGTTGATACTGTGTTGTCTAGTATTGTAAGAGGTGGCAGTATGGGAGGATTTCTTCTATAGTTTACCACCATTTCTATGGTTTTGAGTGTGTTCAGTTGCAGATTGTTCCAGTTACACCACGACACAAGTTGTATAACCTCCTGTCTCTATGCAGATTCATCATTGTCTTGAATGAGACCAATCACTGTTGTTTCATCAGCAAACTTCAGTATTTTAACAGATGGATCATTTGAAATGCAGTCATTGATATATAGGGAGAAGAGAAGTGGAGATAGTACATATACTTGGAGGGGGTGTGTGCTGTGCTGATTGTATAGGTATTGGATGTGATTCTGCCTAGCTTCACCTGCTGCTTTCTGTCTGTTAGGAGCTTATGATCTACTTACAAGTGTGTTCAGGTACCTCTAGTTGGTTTAATTTACTTAGAAGGGTGTCTGGAATGATGGTATTGAATGCTGAACTGAAGTCTACAAAGAGGACCCTTGCGTAGGTATTTGGAGATTCAAGGTGTTGTAGGATGTAATGCAGAACCATGTTAACAGCATCATCTGTCGATCTATGCTCGGTATGCAAACTGCATAGGATCTAACAGCAGATCCATGATGGTTTTCAGGTGGGACAGCGCAAGCCTTTCAAAGATTTTCATAACTATAGATGTTAAAGCAACTAGTCTGTAGTTATTACATTTCTTGATGGAGGGCTTATTTGGCACTGGGATGATGGTTGAATGTTTGGAGCAGGAAGGAACATAGCACATCTCCAGTGATCTATTGAAGATTTGGGAGAAGATGGGGGCCAGTTGGTCAGCACAGACTTTTTAGCAAGAAGGAGTTATCTTGTCTGGGCATGGTGCTTTTCCTGGCTTTCTTCTGTGTAATTGTTCTTGTACTTCTTTTTCTTCATGTTAGGTACTCGTCTGTTCATGAGAACGTGTTTCCAAATGGCTGGTAGGCGGGAGGTGTCATGAAACCCACTCTCATGAACAGACGAGTACCTAACATGAAGACTGACACCAGACCCAAACCCATGAGGGCCACACAAGATGCCACCACCACACTTCCATGTAGAAAGCAGACTCACACACACAGAAGATGAGACACGACCACGGACCAGAAGCTGCACTGCAGCTGCATCACTACCCACTTCAAACCCCTCTGAGTCATACATGAAGCGAACTGACCCCCACCATGAAAATGCGGCACGACCATGAACTCGAAGCCAAATAGCAAGATCACAACCAAAGATCCACATACAAATACCCGCGAGAACCTCAGAAAACAAATATGTATATGCGAACAACACCTAGAGACCAAACTACACACTCTCACCGGCGTGCTGACAGCCAATGGATTCCAAAGAAAGATCACCCACCTAATCCAAAAAGAAACCCCAATCAAAATCCAAGACAGAGAACAAGAGAATGGCAAAGCCCTCCTCCCATATATAAAAGGCACTACAGACAAAATCAGCAAGATCCTCCAAAAACACAACATTAAGACAGCATTCTGCACAAACAGAAAGATATCCACCATCCTAAGAAACCCTAAGGACAAAATCGAGTTAGAAAATCAAGGAGTATACGAAATCCCTTGCACTGCCTGCCCACCACATACATTGGACAAACTAACAGAAGAATAAGTGCATGCATTGAAAAACATAAGAACTCAATCAAAAAGGAAGAACTGACCTCTTCCCTGGTCCAACACCTCAAAGCCACAGGACATGAGATTGACTTTAAAAATACCAGAACTATCGCCAAAACAGAACACTTCAGCAGCAGAATCATCAGAGAAGCCATAGAGATAGAAAAACGCCCACACAGCATGAATAAACGAGATGATGCCTCCCGCCTACCAGCCATTTGTAAACCCACCCTCATGAACAGACAAGTACCTAACATGAAGAATGACACTAGACCCACACCTCTGAGAGCCACACAAGATGCCACCACCACACTTCCACGTAGAAAGCAGACTCACACCCACACAGAAGATGAAACACGACCACGGACCAGAAGCCGCACTGCAGCTGCATCACTACCCACTTCAAACCCCTCTGAACCATACATGAAGCGAACTGACCCCCACCATGAAGATGCAGCACGAACACAAATTCAAAGCCAAACAGCAAGATCACAGCTCACCAGCTCAAATCCCCCAGCAACTAAGACTAGGCAGAGCACAACCAAGCCCCCACCTGAACAGAACATGCCTCCAGCCAATCAGAACACAGCCAACCCCCCAACCAATCAGAACACAGTCAAAGCCCCAACCAATGAGAACACACCCACACCCAATCAGAACACAGCCAAGCCCCCAGCCAATCAAGTCACACCCCCACTAGCAGTTAAAAGGAAGAAGCAGCTGCAAGCTTACATCACTCTGAGAAGCACAGAGCTGAAGTCCAAGCCTAAAGATGATGAATGAGACTTCATCGAAACGTTGCCTAGATACTTCCAATCTTACATGGGAGAAAACCCGAATAACCAAAGATCCACATACAAATACCCGCGAGAACCTCAGAATATATATATATATATATATATATATATATATATATACACACACATATATATATATGTCTGGCATTCAGCTTTGTTCGGGTATTTTCCCACGTCATAATAGGGGTGCTTTTAAAGTTGTAGCAACGTTTCAGCAGAATCTCATCTGCCATCATCAGGCTTCTGTATGGTGTTTGTCTATGAGTCAAACTTTTACAGTGGTTTCAGATTTAAATTTGGGGCAGCGATAGTTCTGGTATTTTTAAAGTCAATCTCATGTCCAACACCTCTAAGCCACAGGACATGAGATTGACTTTAAAAATACCAGAACTATCGCCAAAACCGAACACTTCAGCAGCAGAATAATCAGAGAAGCCATAGAGATAGAAAAACGCCCACACAGCATGAATAAACGAGATGATGCCTCCCGCCTACCAGCCATTTGGAAACCCGCCCTCATGAACAGACGCGTACCTAACATGAAGAATGACACCAGACCCACACCCCTGAGAGCCACACAAGATGCCACCACCACACTTCCACGTAGAAAGCAGACTCACACCCACACAGAAGATGAAACACGACCACGGACCAGAAGCCGCACTGCAGCTGCATCACTACCCACCTCAAACCCCTCTGAGCCATACATGAAGCAAACTGACCTCCACCATGAAGATGCAGCACGACCACGAACTCGAAGCCAAACAGCAAGATCACAGCTCACCAGCTCAAACCCTCCAGCAACTAAGACTAACCTGAGCACAATCAAGCCCCCACCGAACAGAACACACCTCCAGCCAATCAGAACACAGCCAACCCCCCAACCAATCAGAACACAGCCAAACCCCCAACCAATGAGAACACACCCCCACCCAATCAGAACACAGCCAAGCCCCCAGTCAATCAAGTCACACCCCCACTAGCAGTTAAAAGGAAGAAGCAGCTGCAAGCTCACATCACTCTGAGAAGCACAGAGCTGAAGACCAAGCCTGAAGATGATGAATGAGACTTCATCGAAACGTTGCCTAGATATTTCCAATCTTATGCGGGAATATATATATATATATATATATATATATATATATATATATATATATATATATATATATATATATATATATATATAGTATAATTGTGAAGGTTTGCATCCCGAGATATAAGTTCAGAAGAAAAGGAGATTGCTCTTCGGGAAAAAGTATGGTAATTTCACTCATCGGAACCCCCACTTACAACTTAGCCAAATGGCTTCTCCAACACCTCAAACATTTAATTGCAAACTCAGAACACAGTATTACAAATGCATACACCTTTCTTGAACGAATCAAAGAAATACAAATAAAACCAGATGAATGCATGGTATCCTTTGATGTTATATCACTTTTTCCATCGATCCCTCTTGAACATGCCAAAAATATAATTAAACAACAATTAGAAGAAAAACCCATCAATATCCCCACTGACAGAGTAATGGAGCTAATCACCCTTTGCCTAACCAACTACTGTCAATTTAACAATAAATTCTACCTCCAGAAAAAAGGCACACCAATGGCTCTCCTATTTCAGGCTTCATAGCTGAAATAGTGTTACAAGATCTAGAAAAATCCGTTTTTACAAATCTCAAACCAAAACTATGGCTTCGATATGTGGATGACACATTTGTCATTGTCAAACGCACTGAATTAGAACAACTACACAAAGCAATCAACTCAATACACCCAGATATACAATTTACACGAGAAGAAATGAATAATACTCAACTATCATTTCTAGATGTCAACTTAAAACTTCTTGAAAATGGCAAATTACAAACAAGCGTATACAGAAAGAAAACAAATGCTGACATTATACTCCACTACAGAAGCAACCACCCTACCACACACAAAAGAAGCTGCATCTCAACACTCTTCAAACGAGCCTACACTTATTGCCAAGATAAAAAAACACGAAAAGAAGAACTAAACTTTCTATACAACCTCTTCATAACCAATGGATACCCAAAAAGCTTCATCAAAAACTGCCTAAGACACAAACCACATAAACAAACAGACACAAACAACAAAAACCCACAAAACCCACCTAAATGGTACTCACTTCCATATATACATGGTGTATCAGAAATCATATCAAGACACTTACAACCATTTAACATCAATATAGCACATAAACCAACAACTTCATTAAGAAAAACACTCATATCAGGTAAAGACAAATTACCAATCACCTCAATGAAAAACGTTATATATGAAATACCATGCAAAACATGCCCCCAAAAATACATTGGCCAAACTGGAAAACAACTCCACGAAAGAATACATGAACACACATTAGCAGTTAAAAGAAGAGACCCACTATCTCAAATAGCAACACACAGTATAGAGCACAATCATTGCTTCAACTGGGATGCAACCAAAATAATTGGCACAGGCAAAACACGTTATGCACGCGAATTTATTGAAGCATGGCATACTGGCACCAATTGCATTAATCGCCACAAAGACATTGACCCCAACTATCAAAGTTTACGTGATAATTGGATGAACAACATCAAAAAACAACCCAGCTCGCACCCAAAACAACTGACAAGCCAATCACGCGATTGATGCCCGCGCTGCCAATCTATAGAACGCTGACACCAACGACAGAAACAACGACCAAAGCTCCTTCCCTGACACATCTCCACCTAACTGTTCACTGAAGATGGACTTGAGATAACAAATCCGAAAATTCTGAACAAAAATAAAAACTTTTTCCCGAAGAGCAATCTCCTTTTCTTCTGAATATATATATATATATATATATATATATATATTCTTAAGTTTTGGCGGGTACTTACATGTATGGCATTCAGCTTAGTTCGGGTATTTTCCCACATCATAATAGTTGTGCTTTTAAGTTGTAGCAACGTTTCAGCAGAATCTCATCTGCCATCATCAGGCTTCTGTATAGTGTTCATCTGTGAGTCAGACTTTTACAGTGGTTTCAGATTTAAATTTGGGCCAGCCTATTGCTGTGCCAGAATGGTTTTTTCTTCCTCCTGATTGGTTGGGAGTCTTGGTCTGTGTTTATTGGTCTTGGAGTTTGCTGTGTTCTGCTTGATTGGTGTTTCTGATATCTTCTGTCTGTTTTTTGGCTCTTTTTGTATCTTGATTGGCTGGCAGCATTGTGTTACTTTATTGGAGGCCTTTAGTGCAGCTTGGCTTCAGGTAAAAGGACGGCTATCATTAGTTAGGAAGCTGGGTTTCATCTGGGTGCCTGGTTGGGGTGTGTTTGAGCTGGAGGTATTAGGGGGGATCTGTTTGTGCCCAGGTGTTTGCCTGGCTTGTGGTGTGGATATTTTTTTGTTTGTGAGTGCAGGCTTCCAAATGACACCCGAACTAAGCTGAATGCCATACATACATACATACATACATACATACATACATACATACACATACACACACACACACACACACACACACACACATAATGTTTCGAATGTAGGAAGTTATGCATAACCTTTTTATCGGATGCAGTTTTTATAGTATTGAAAATGAATTACAATATAAAATGCATATAATATATAATATATAAAATTTATTATTGAATGTTGAATGATTTTCAAGAAACCATTTTCTTCCCTTTTTTCATTCTACTGGTTAATGGGCAAATTAAAGTTATTTGATTTGACTCCTTTTCCTGCTCCACTTCAATTTCCCCTAACACTAGACCTAATATTCTTTCTTCCAGTCCACTTTTCCACAGAGAAGACTAAAACCATACTCCATCACTGAAACAGAGAAAGAATATTGGGGAGTGATAAATGGCCTTCAGAAAATTTATTTTTTCTCGGGCTATTCCAGAAAATAGCTTTGAAAATATGGCATATTTATTCCAGAAAATAGCTTTGAAAATATAGTTTATTTATAAGACACATACACATATTCATGCATTCATGCATTCATTCATTCATTCTGTGCATTTATTTTGGTGTTACATGTTCTAAAGGTTCATTAATAAAAGCTCTTCATAGTTACAAACTGACATTCTTTTTTGCAAGTGATCTTATTTGGCATGAAAGCTATATGTCATTGCTTTGCTTTGGAAATGCTGCTTCTGAATAATAAAGAAATGTAATAACTCACTTTTCTGTATGTGTCAAAAATATACATGGTTTGTTCTGATTAGATTTTAAATTTCAATGCCACAAGTAATAATGTAGAATATTGCCACTAAAACTAATGAAGTCATTTGAACAATTTCCTTCCAATGCACTGATTCAGACATTACTGTGATGTTGCCATAATATTGCCATAATTGGGCATAGTGTAAATTGTTTGATATTGAATGTAAATAATGTTGATTCATATTCAATAAAACTTTCTTGTTACCTTTGCATTTATTTACATGTAAGAGCACACCTATTTTCGTTCATATGGTTTCAAGTGCAGTTCCATCATTTTCTTTAAGTCATTTTTAAAACCTATATCATTTTCTCAGATAGTTTTGTATCTCTGAACACTTACTCTTGTATTAGATAACAAAGGCAACTGATGAAAGGGTATATAATATATATTACACATTCTAAAATGTCTTGAAACAGACAACTCATATGTGTATCACAATTAATGAAAGATTTTCAGTCTCCATATTCATTGTTTCTTTTTATATGGCAAGTAGATTGAAACTGAGAAAGTCAATTTCTGATAATGACTTTTTCTTCTAAAACATGATCCTTTTCTTTTCCTTTTCTTTTCTTTCTCCTCAGTAGGTTCCTATCACAATCAAATTTTCTATTGTGCTTCCATGTCTTGTAATTTTGCAAAGTTGTATCATTATGTTGACTTTGTATATTAATTTCAGTTATGATAGCCACATAAATGCAGCTCAGGATTGTTCTAGGGAAATGGTTGTTTGGTATATTCAAGAGATTTCTGTTCTCTTCTGCTGTTCTCTAACATACCAAACTTTCTTTCTTGCAGGAAAGTTAACTAGTTACAATGATGCTGTTTTACATAAATGGCTTTCTTATGGCCCAGTCCCAGCAAAGCATTTGGGCCAGGAATTAGAAGGTGGGAATGATCATGGCCAATAAAAAAAATGAAATTGAATGAAGGTAGAATGAATGAGATAGATTTGCTCCAACATATTGAAAAATCTTCTATCACTTTCAAGAGCTAAAGGCCAATATAGATGGATATTATTTTGAGAGATCAAATTATTGTGGATCTATGTGGTACTATTTGATTTCAGGTAAATTAGGACATATTTGGAATTTTGCATAACATGTGGAGTAAAGAAGCAATAGAAAAAAGAACATGACTGAAATCAGTTGATTGAAATACTTGAATATAAAAATATATTAGACTTCAGGCTCTTAAGATTGTGAGATGATTCTTCTTCAAAGGTCAATTTTCAGAAAGATTAACTTGCTGCAGAAAATAGCTGTTCATTTATAGCTGTGATATCTTGAAAGAGTTTTCTGGGAAATTTTTATCAACTTTCCACAAAAGTCCAGTTACTTTTGTTGTTTGATTATGCTTAAATATTTTAATATATATATGTGTGTGTTTACATATTCACACATATAATATAGATACTATTTAAAATTATGAATTTCATCTGGTGGATTGCTAGGAGTGCTTATAAATGTTTCTGCATTGTCCTAGAATCTTCTCTCAAAGATATAGAAGCTGAATAAATGGTATATACTGTATATCTGGTTTATAATGATACAAAGCAAGTGTTACTGAGTAATACTTTAGAGGTTAAATCATAACTTAAGAAACCTTGGAAGAGTTGAATACTGAGCCATATCCAATACAAGTAGCTCAATATTCAAGAGTGAAAAGTTTAAGATTCTGTGTTTAGGTAAGAAAAATCTAATGTTCAGGATCAGAGAATCCTGGATAGATGAATTCCAAGAAGAACTGGGATAATGATGAGGGATCTGGTAATCAGAAACTATAAGATCTGGACATGTTCAATCTACAATAAAGAGACTAAGTGAAGCTGTGAAAAGAGTTGGTAAATATTTAAAAGGGTTCTTAAATGAAGGTGGAAGATTAATTGTATAAATAAAAGTCTGATGATAAAATTGAATAATTATCTGGCCATCCATCCATTCCAACAATGGATAAAGATAATATTTTAAAATCTAGATTGAGATAATATAAGGCAAGTATAAGGCTATTGAAATATAATAGGCCTTCATACAGGAAAGCAACCGGTTTCCTAACTACTTGAAGTCAGAAAGAAAAACTGGGAGATGAACTCAGAAACTTGCTTTGTGTGATATCAGTAAAGAATGTAGAATTTTCCGGCAAAATATCCTTTCATTTTCATTACCCAATCATAGCTACATATTTGAATATAACTTTGAGGATTAAAAAAATAGAAAAAAAACACTGTAAAGCATCTATTAAAGGCTATATAAAATTACTTTAATGGAAAGATATTCTTTCATCTTTTTCAATGAAATGAACATGAAAGTCGGCTTTCAAAGGCTAAAGAATGCAATGAGGTAGAAGACATTGACATGTATGTGCTATTTCAAGTGGAAAAGCATTGGTTTCTTTCCAGGAAACTAGTTTCAAGTTTATTGAAGTTTATTCCCTTTTTCTTTGTCTCTTCAAAATAAACTGAATCCTATTTTTAAATAAATCCAGAATGATAATTTCCCACAAGCATTCCAAATTAACTGAGCATGAATCATCATCATCATCATCTTCATCTTCTTCTTCATCTGTAATGCAAAAAATATATGAAGGAAATGAAAATATTAATCGTAGATTTTGAGTATAACTTATTGGTCCCATTCCTTAGTAATTCTTGCTAATATACACAATGCTTCATAGGCAGAGGCAACAGAAAGCACCAGCAGATTTTTTTTTTAAAATGCTACTTGATTTTCCCCTGATCTTATTACTGAACTGCAGTAGAAAGTGTCATTGAAAACAGTGGTTCAGTTTTCAATTATGTTGAGATGAAAACATGGGGAGGGAGAGGGGGGGAGAGAAAGGGGGGAGAGAGAGAGAGAGAGAGAGAGAGATCAATTATCCTAATAGGAAAATTAGAGAAGGAGACAGAGAGAAGGAGAGAGAGGGAGACAGAGAGAGACACACAGAGAGACAGAGAGACACAGAGAGATCTTCCAATTATCCTAATAGGAAAATGAGAGAGGGAGACAGAGAGAAGGAGAGAGAGGGAGACAGAGAGAGACACACAGAGAGACAGACAGACACAGAGAGATCTTCCAATTATCCTAATAGGAAAATGAGAGAGGGAGACAGAGAGAAGGAGAGAGAGGGAGACAGAGAGAGACACACAGAGAGACAGACAGACACAGAGAGATCTTCCAATTATCCTAATAGGAAAATGAGAGAGAGAGACACAGAGCGACACACGCAGAGAGAGAGACAGAGAGAAAGAGAGCCATTTTCAAATTCTCTCATTCTCCTAATAGGAAAATGAGAGAGGGGTAGGGAGGGAGAGAAGATATCTTCCAGTTCTTTCATTCTCCTAAAAGACTGCCCATATATTATAAAGATCTATTCATTTGACATCACTAGCTCTGTCTGTGATGCACTTCTTCCTCCACAATTTTTAATTGCATTTTGCAGTTGCCAAACGATAACCCGACTTAGAATAAAATAATTTATATTTTGTTTACAATTGTTACAAATTGGTCCATATTGTTATTAGGCTTTTTAAAATAGAATACTGAGACAGAGGACTTCTTTCCTTTTATTCTTCAAAATGAAATATATGTATATATGTATCTCTTAAAAACAATGGTTTGAAATAATATAGTTTATTATTGTAATATTTAATCATTCTGAACATGCCTCTATTTGTCTTCCCAGATTAAAGAAAAATATTGCAATTGTGGTAGATAATGACTAGGCACAGCAGAAGATACCATTTTCTATTTTTAATAAGTATTTTATAACATTATTTTTAGTAATTAATCTCAGTGTTCTTCTCCCAATAAAACAACTTCTAATTATTTTGAAAGGTTTTTCATAGCTGCTGTTAATGTACTCATTAATGAAATTCAGTATAGAGTCAATATATTAAATATTATTTTGAAATTTTCATCTACTAGGTACACTAATTCTCTATGTTTATAACTTAATATATAATTACAATGATACCTTTATCTTTCACTGTACAAAAGTTCAACTGTTGGAAATAAATTATCATATAGATATATTTTTGTATCTATAACTATAAGAATGTATACATACATATTAAATTTGAGAAAGGAAACTAGCTAATGATTTGGAACTCTTGAATGTGTTAATCTGTGAAACAAGGGCTTTTAATTTTTATATCATAATCCAGAATTCAGAACGTCTTTCATAATTTCAATTATGAGGAAATTCAAATTTGCACAATATCTTAACTTTTGACACTTAGATATGGATCAATAATATTAAATGCTTCTAAACTCTGTTTAGCATTTAATTTTCTATGTGGTATTAGCAAATTAAAATGGTTATTATAACCTTTATGAGGAATGCTTAGCATATACTAAAAGAAATATTCAAGAGTAAAGGGAAGTGTAAAATAGGGAATTAGAATGGTTTCTAGTCTAACCAAAGTTGAGAATTCTGTTCAATGGTTGCAACTTATAGAAATGGAATAGGTTTATATGTCATGAAGATCTGCCTTAATCTAGTGTGAATGTTGATTAAAATAAAGTTCTGAAAGGATGAGTGCAATGAGAATTTTTGTAGCGGTAAATTTGCTGGGGGAAATTGAATTTTGTATCTTAATAATTAGATGCTACAACTAGATATTTATTAAAGATCTAGTAGCCTGCTGAGACTTACAGTCCATTAAGTGTCTTTATTAGGACAATTAATTCCTTTGGCTCTGCCCCAGGATATAAAATCAACTTCTTCAAAATCAGGTATTTTAAGTTTCCTCTTTCTCTCAAGCAAAGATGAAATATTTGTAATAAATTATACTTAAAGTGTGTTACTGTTTTCTGAAATAAGTTTAAGTGCTATCCGATTATATAATGACCCTTTTGAGAAATACCCAGAGCTATTTGTTTGAATTAATAAAGAATCTGATTTGAGAAGAAAAGAAACAAGACTTCTAAAGAAACAAGCCTTAGCACTGTTGGTATGGTATGGTATGGTATGTTATCGTATGGTGTGGTGTGGTGTGGCATAGTGTGGCGTGGTGTGGCATGGCATGGCATGGTACAGTACAGTATAGACATAATCTGATAACTTAATCATCCCATCTCTCCCTCTCTCTCTCTTTTCACAAAACAGCTGTCATGACCAATTTATATATTCACAAAACAACTATCATGCCAATATTACCACTATCAAAATATTCATTTATTTGAACATGAACATCCTTCTAGATGAATGGGAAACTTCTGGACCTCAAAAGCATTTATATAAATAAATATGATGGTGGAATTTATTGCTTTGCAATGTGTTTGCTATAGATAAAAAGAAATGTATATGAAATCAGATAAGATGGAGAGTCTGATGTATACCTAGTAATACTTTTTAGTCCATGGGCACCAAACTAACTACACCTATCCTTTAACTTCAAAACTCTGGACTTTCCATATATAAAAAGTATATTGTTTGTTGGCTGAATGGCTGCAATCTTACTGTAAATAACTTTTGAATTGTTGTATTAATCACTGTGTAGTTGAGTTGCAATCTGCCTTATTATTAAGGATGATTCTTTTTGATGCAGTAATTGAGGCACTGGAAACTGAATTCTAGTTTTATGCACAAAGACAGTTGGGTAACCTGAACCAATCACTGTTTCTTAGCCCCAGAATGGCAAAACAATGACAAAATAGTCTAAAAATACTGCTAAAAAACTTGCCTAGGCAGTCATCAATAGTCAAAATTGACTGGAAGACAATAAACAAACAAAATTATGATACAATAATAGTAAGGATGAAATATAGATCTTCTAAATATATAAGAAAAACAGAATAAACAAAAAGGTTGATGCTTTTGGCCAAATAAAGATAATGGTCTCTGCAATATAGCAAACATTGAACCTTGCTTACTGCTTACTGCTTACTGTACTAAATTATATTCACAGCATTAATTCAAAGAGTCTCTGCCTGCCATTTAAATGCATAGTATAATTCCAAAGTTGTCATTTTTAATTGGTTAGTCCAGACTACCTAAACACATTGTGACTGTTTAGAAAAAGAAGTCACAATAATTTAGCAAAACAAGTGCTTTCTGAGATGAATGCATATTTTGGAAGAACTTCTTTATCCACTATAGTTATTCATGCTTAATTATATTGAAGGTCTTAGTAATTTAAAAGCATTTTTATAATAAAAGGTTCAAACTTTGAATTTATTCATACTTTTACATCATCACTAAACACGTGTCCATACATTTTTCCCAACAAGGCAAATCTCCTATTCTTTGTTATGATACAGGGAAAAGTTAGAAGAAATGTAATAGAAACAATAAAAAGTTAACTTATTGCTGTTATCATTTTAGAATGCAAAGAGATTCTAAATCTGGATTATCATCTTTACATAATCGTTACCCAAACCAGATTACAGTTGGTATATAGCATTACGTTATTAATTTATGAAGCAACCAGAAACTAAATAATATAAGCAATTGCAGAATGAAAGTGCAAAAGACTTATTTTTGTATAAGAGATTTGAATTATGCTTGAAGCAATGAAATGGTTAGATTCACAAATATCATAAAATCATTATGTGTGTATAATATACATATATTATATGTATATATACACTATACATATTTAAAACAAGAATGAAACTAGAAACAATGGGACTTTGTGCATATTTTATTAGTTTTCATTAAACAGAAGCCTTAATAAGTATATGATAGACAACAATATAGACTTTTTAAAATGATCAGTAACATACAGGTTGCTTGATGTACTATGATACACTAACATAGTACAGTAGAAATAATGAATGAAAATTCAATTTATTTGAAATGCACATGATACTAAGGATGTACTTTATAATCTTTTATTTAGTTTGGATAATGATTTCAGTAGCAGATGGTTGGAAGTTTCAAATTAATTGGACTCAGTAGGAAGAATAGAATTACTTTGAGGATGTCTTTACTATGCTTTTCACTAGCTCTTAAATGCAGCGTAAAATGAATGGCTAAATAAAAAAAAATGAAATTTCTGATGATGTGAATGAATTAAAACTACATTATTAGACTTCATTACATGCCGAGAGTGGAGTTGCTTTCTTGTAAATATATAGTTAGGGAACAAACATATAGCTATCTGAGCTAATGGTGGTATAAAACAGAAATCTAGTCCACCAGCAAATTATTACTTGCCTCTAGATTATATGTTCAGTTTCAAATGAAAACTCAAGATATTCAAATCAACAATTCAAATCAAATCAATTTTAGATGGTACCTAAAATTTATATAGGATTAGTCTGATTTTCAAATCAAAGTAATTGTCCCCCACACACGCCCAAATATCCAATAAATAATGGTTAATTCAAAAGCAAAGTGGGAAGAAAATTTTGTGCTGAATGTATGAAAATGAGAAATGGATTCAGCATTCAGATAAAATTTTAGGACAATCTTGATTAATGTATAATGTATTAATGTATAACAATTTTCTTGAAATTCCATTACTTTGTTAATAGCAATTATATTCTGCAGAGTTCATGACTGATTTAAGAAAACATAATGAAAGAAGCAGGTAAACACTGTTGGGATAAATATGTGTAAAACACAGCAGCTCTCCTGATGTTTTTTTTTTTATTCTAAGTAATAGTTAGCTGAATTAATGGATTCATTTGGACAATTTCATGGGAGGATTAATTTTTTCCTTTGTTAAATGATTGGAATATTAAGTTTTATCATTGTGAAGTTCAGACTGATCAGTGTTAACTTTGTTTCATTTACATTTGCTTCCTCAATTCCAAATGAAAACGTATACTGAGTTGAAAAAGCATAATGTCCAAGACTTGTGTTACAATTTCCCCCCAAAATTATTGAAAATTATCCAAAACAGTCAAAGAAGTCAGATATTCCTAATTAAAGATGAATTCTACTAAAAATCTGAGATGACAGAACCTTATATATGTTGTTCAAGAAAGGACTTGAGATTCCAAAGATAACAAAAGCTTTCATTCTAAGAAATAGAAATTTAGATGGACATTTCAAGGGATTTCAGAATGTGTAAAGCTAAAGTATAGACACAAGGCTAATTGCTTTGAGTTTTATCCAACTTATATCAATAAATACATAGTTAGTTGCCAAAAGATGCAAACTTTTGAAAATAATCTATAGCTAGCATTGAATATGGAACGTATGAAAAATACAGAAAGACCTGGACTTCCGGTTTGAAGGGCTTCGGCGATAGACAGAAATCCACAATCGTGCGTGGTTTCTATCTGGGCTTGCTGCTGGAGCACCCCGAGCTGGCTGGTTTTGGGGCTAAGCCACCTCGTAGAGGTGGTGAAGAGGGGGGAGACCACCAGCAGGGTTGAGGAGAGCCACATCTCTCCTCCTCAGCTGGCCATTACTCCCTTTCCTGAAGGTGGTTGCAGCGGTGGTCAGAAATGGCCACCACAAAGGAGAACTCGACCAAAAAAGAATGTGCAGGAGGAAGATAAGAAGTGAAAGTTTTGGCTGACCAGGTTAAATTGTAAAATCAACAACTAAGGTACCCTGGAATTTAAATTTACAAAAAATAACATCGCTCCCAAAGAAGAGTCAGAAGCAGTGAAGAAAAGTGAAAAGAGAAAGGTTTGGCTTTTTTTTTTTTTTTTTTTCTCTCCTTCCCTATACTGACAACTAAAAGACTTAAATAAGAAATCAGAAAAATCCATTTTGACATCAATAGGCAATTAAACTGAAAATAAAACAAAATGCCAAAGGGATAATAAAGATTTCTAGACATTAAGAATTTTCTTTTTCATAAGCAGGAAGGGAGAGAAAAAGAATAAGGGCAGGATCTGGAAGAGGGAGGAGACTGCCTGGAATTAAAAAGAATCTACAGTAAAACTTCAACAAGACTTCTAAAAGATACATTTTAACTGAAACTTTGCAACTAAATAGTAACCCCAGGAAGAGAAAGTGAAAAAATAGAGCAAAAAAGAGCAAAAAAGCTTGTGTGTATTTGGATTATTTGGTGATCTTTGGATTCTTGGTTATTATATTTGAATGACTAAAATCAATCGGGTGGTTGTTTAAAAATTTATACAATGGCACCACTTCTGGATGAATTGAAAATGGAACTTACTACTTAAATGATTCTTATTTTATTCTAGGTATAGCTTTTGTTAAAATTGTTCTAGTAATAAAAAATCCCTTCTGACAATATTTATCTACATATCACCTATAATGTGTTAGCTGGAAGAATACTTTTTTAACGATCTTAACTACTTGGTTGAGTGATATAAGTTGTTCCTGTTTTATTCAAAATCCTTTCTTGTTTTTCTATTGTATTTCTATTGACATTATTTTTAAAGCTTATTTTTATTTATGCATTCTAGGCATGAGCATATTTGTTAAATGCTGTCTTTCTTATTATTAATTTTAAATTAATCTTTGACCATTCTTGGATCAAGATATATAAGGCTTATACACATTTTCATGTTCATTTCCCCTCACATATTCCCAAATACATATTCCCAAATATATGTGCTAGGAAAGGTCCTAGCACACATATTTTTCAAACATTTTTGATAATATAAAATACCTTTGCACACTACTTAAAATACCTTCGCACATTACTTTCAGCAACATGTACGTTGTTCAATCAGTTCCCCAGTATACAACTTTTCCATTTTTCTGTAAAGCAAGAATGTTGCTTTACAAATAGTTTTACATGATAGTAAGTTCTTAAAATGCAAATTGAACACATTTCTTGCCTAGTTTTAAGATTCAGTTTCTGGTATTATGTTCTGCTCACTGTATTTTAAAGATGAAAACAAATTAGTATTAATCTATATTCCCCTCACCTGAAATAATTTTGAAATGGATATAACACTATAATCAAGTATGCAATATATAAACTGCATATAAAAATAATTAATATAAAAATAATTATATGACAAGCAAGAGAGTAATTTAACTAGAATCATAAGTTAATTAAGTTGGCTATATACTATGAAGAAGCATTAAAAGGTAAATGCTAGTTTGATATTAAATAAATAAAATAATCTAAAAAGCCTGTAGGTATCCATGTCTAAAGTTCCACAATCAAGGACACCTGGAAATAGGCCCCTAAAGATCTCAGTTGGAAAACAGATGCATAGGTGATTCCAGGAGTTTAGGAATTAGGTAAGAAAAATGGGTTCTTGACTCCAGAGTAGCCAATTATTCTGGATGAATGATTTAAATTATTATTTTTTAATCAACTTGCTTCTGATATAAGCATATATTGTATGTGCACACATTTAATACACTTTTCTTTATGAAAGAATGAATTATTTTATCAGTTTGGTGTAGTTCCTATTGATTAGTAATTCAAGCAATGTCTTAATCTTCTGTCCTTGTCTGATACATGCACTGGATTATTAAAGCAGTCCCATTCCCAACCATGATGAGTGAGGAGATCCATATTAACAAAAAAGCATCAGGTTCACAATGTGGTTTTGTTTGTGGTGAATAATTGCTCGCCACTTCTAATGAAGTTACATGCAATTTCAAAAACTAATCCACATGGCCTATCTTCTATCAAAATCTAATAAGGGATTGTGGTGTGATTGGATGATAAATCCACTAGATGATATTAACTTTCTGAACTAGCATTCTAATCAGATTAATTATTTACCTGGAATGAAAGTGTGGTCTTATACTTCCACTAAAGCTTTGTATTTTGTTTCCAGTTCAATAAGATATTTACCAATCCTTATTTTACAAATGGAAACTAACTGTTGTCCTTTGGTTAACCCAGATCACTATTTTTTATTATGCGCTTACAGAAATTTTCTTAAGATTGAAAAGGTGACTTTATCAACAGCATTACTAACTGCTATACATCCTGGCAAATAGCATAAATCTGCAAAATGCTCAAAAAATTAAGTGTAGAAATACAGTATAATATTCTCCTATGGAAGCTATTTTGTCAACTGGTTTGCCTTCAGATATCCTTTCCTTATTTAAGATTCAAGTGTGAATGGCCAAATGAAGAAACCATGGACTTGATATGAAAAAATAGAAAATGAATAGCACGTGGCTTCCAACAATTCATTATTTTGATTCTTATTCAGATGATATTTTGTCTTCAGAATTAAGATCAGAATACATTAAACAATTGTGAATATATCTCCGTCATCTTCTCTATATCAGTTTGATATCTATTATGTAGATATAACATGACTAAAATGCCTAGATCAGCATATTTTATCAGATTTATTATGTCTAATATTTAGATACTCTGCTGCAGACACATACAAGGCCAAACTGATGTGCACAATTAAGATGATTGAACTCCCTATGTATAGTTTATCAATATCCTGATGATATTGTTCTTCAAGACTTTCGCTTTTTAGCTCATTCAATGCTGTTTAAAAGAGAGCATCTTGTCAAATATCATACCGAGATACTTTGGTGTTGGACACTGCTGTAGTTCCAGGGCTGGGATTCTACCAGCTCTTTCCAGTTCTATAGAACCCCTTGTTAACTTTCTATGCAGTTTGGACAACCGGTAGTTAGAAGCAATCTCCTTTTGTTTTTTTCCACCCTTATCACATTCTTGCCAGACACCCTAGACTTCCTGTCTCTGGAGGCAGGGGAAGGGTTATTTTAAGATTTTTACACTGTTGTTGGGAGGAAAAACTTCCCTAGACAATCAGCACTTTAAAGAAATAATTGAATAATGAAGCAAAGCTTTTAGTGACAGGGAACCAAGATGAGTGACACTCAGCAAGGCTTCTTGGCTTGCTGAAAGATTAACATTCAAACGTGAGTTTACATACCCTTTCTGAGTTTTGATCTAAAACTGGTTTTTGGTGAAGGTTAATTCTGTGCTTGGTGATGTTTAATCCTGTGTTTATTGATGGGATAACTTTCCCTATTCAGCTTCAACAAGTAACAGCTACTGTTGTGATTTAATTATTTGTATTGTGTTTGAATTTTTTCTTGCCTTATGGTTTCTTTTTCTATCTAGGGAGGGGGTCTTCCTTACTGCTTTAGTACTATCTGGCACTGTCCTTTTGGGGTGTACTTAAGGGCAGGATGCAAGCTTGGCACTGATATTTGTACTGCCTTTCTGGGAGGATATGTGACCTTTCCTTAAATCTGGATGATTTCCTTAGGATATCTTGTGAGATGAGTGGGACAAGCTGGTATTTTTAATGGTGCAAATGGATGTAAGGATTGCTTTTCCTGGGTGTGCTTTTTCTGAAGAGCTTAAATGATCTCTCTGCTAAAGGGTTTCACTTTTATGACCAAGAGTTGGCTGTTTGACAGTTATCACTGCATTATAACTATTTTCATTCCTCAAGGTGCTCTGGCACTCTGCCTGATTTGTAACTCCGGCTTGGAGGTATTTTTAATCTAATGATTGGTATTTAGGGCAGCTTTTTGCAAGCAAAGAAGCTTTTTGTATTTTTGTACAGGTAATCCTTGCCTTACAACAGTTCATTTAGTGACCATTCAAAATTACAATGGCACTGAAAAAAGTGACTTATGACCATTTTCACACTTATGACTGTTGCAGCATCCCCACTGTCATGAGAGTCCAAGCAAGGAAAAGCACCCCTTGACATGAGTGATGTCAAGTTGGCCATGCCCACCCAGTCACATGACCACCAAGCCACACCCATGAACTAAGCCACACCCACATAACCAGTTGTTAAAAAAACTGAATCCCACCCCTGTGTAGTTCCCTTGTCACATAACATCCAACTTTCCCTTGTATCTTGATTTTGGAACTGGAAAGCACACACTTGATCTTGTTTGGGTTGGGCTTAAAATGATTTATGGTATATTGTCCTAATTCTTCAAGTGCTATCCTTTTCTTTATGTATACTGAAAGTATTTACACCAAGACAAATTTTTTGTGTGTCCAATCACACTTGGCCAATAAAGTATTCTCTTCTCTTCTCTTCTCTTCTCTTCTCTTCTCTTCTCTTCTCTTCTCTTCTCTTCTCTTCTCTTCTCTTCTCTTCTCTTCTCTTCTATTCTATTCTATTCTATTCTATTCTATTCTATTCTATTCTAAAAAGTTTCCCAGCTATCTCATAAAAATAATCAAAATACATTTTTGTAAGAACCAACATTCATTCTTTTGTTTGAAATAATATTTCTATTAATGTGTGTAAATTTCTATTAATGTGTGTAAATTTCTACAGTAATTAAAGCAATGGATATGTAGGATGTTGTAACTATGTATCATTCATGTGATTGCAACTATGTATCAGTGCAACTATGTATCATTTAAGCATTGCAACAATGTATCATTCACGTGTAAACATTAGATTTCTGTCTCTTCAGTGATCTTTGCCAGGCACGTAGAAGGGACGGGGAGATAAACAACTGTCAATACAGAATGATATCCTAACTGACTTGAACTGTTGTAAATCACACACATCCTGTTAACCTGGTATCCTAACTGACCTGATCTGTTGTAAATCACATACAACCTGTTTAACCTGGTATCTTAACTGACCTGAACTATTGTAAATCATGTATATCCTGTTTGACTTGGGCTCTGAAAAATTTCACCCCCCTGTGAAGAAGCATAATAAAAGAGCGTGTGCCAAGATCTCACTTCACGCTGTTCTTTACTGTACACCTGTCCACCTACAGTTCCTTTCTCTTTTTCAGTCTCCAGTTGTTCCTCTTAAAACTCAATTAATGAGACCTCTTTCCCTGCCTCCTCTCTTCTTCTTCCAGAAAATTCTGCATGGAAAAGTTCTGTTTTCTCAATTGAATCAATTCTATGTCTCTGCTCTTGCCATGTAAACATTAATCCTTCTAGAATTAGCCATCTATAATTCACTTCGTTTTCCAGTAGCATTTTGGTCAGAAATCGATATTCTCTTCTCATCTTTCTCACTCTTCTGGGTATTTGTTTTAAAACCACAATCTCTTTACCTTTGTATTTCAATGTTTTCTCTCTTACCACTTGTAATATTTGTGTTTTGATGGATTTTTTGGTAAATCTAATATGGACTTCCTTGGTAATTTATTTCTCATCGCATATCTTGTATAAACTCGATATACCTCATCTACTCTATCCATCATCTTTTCCTCTGTAATTTCCAAAGCATCTGCCAAAATTTCTATCATTATCGCAGCCAAATTTTCTCCTTTTTCCTCTTCTATATTTTGAAATCTGAGATAAAATTCTGACCTTTCCATCTCCCACCTCAACATCCTATTTTTTTCTTGTTCAACCACTGTTAATCTACTGTCAATATTTCCAATCTTCTCCTCTCTTTGTTTTCCTTCTTCCTCAATTTTTTGGAATCTCTCCTCATACTTCCCCATCATTTGTTTAATATTTTCCACTTTTTCATCAGTCTTCTCTATTCTTTGTTCAATGATGTCTGATTTTATCTTGAGATCTTGGATTCCTTGCATAATCATCTGTAAAGTTACTATTTCTTGTTCTTTATTTTGCTTCAACATTGTAGGAATTAAACGTTGTCCCCCAGCTGGTGGGGAAGCAGAGGTAGAAGTAGAAATGCCAACTGGTATTGGTTTCCTGCTCATTTTAATGCCTCCAAAGCTTCAAATTCTTTTTGACTTTTAATCCAACTGGTAGAGTAATCAATTATAATCCAAAATGGAAAAATCCAATAGTAAAAGACCCAAAACCAAAGAAGAAAAAGGAAAAAAGAAAGAAGAAAAATCTTCAGGTTCTTCTTGACCCTAATCCAATTACAAAGTAGTCCACCATAAAAAAGGAAAAACAGAAAGGAAAAAAAAGCAAACAAACCCAAAAATGATATTATTGATTAAGAGCAAAAAAAAAAGAAAAGAAAAGAAAAGAAAAAAAGAACTTTCTTCAGGTTCTTCACACCTTAATCTCAATAATCAAAAAAGAAAAACAAAGTGGTCCAAAAACATGGATAGAAAAAGCAAAGAAGTCCCAATAAAAATAAAGAGAAAAAAAGAAAAATAAAGAAAAAACTCTGAGACTTTCCCTTTAAAATAAAAGGCAAAAATAAGAATATTATTACTAGAATTGAAATTTACAAAAAGGCTAGCGAATGGGGTATATATATATATATATATATATATATATATATATATATATATGTTTTCTTAAGTTTTCGCAGGTACTTACATGTCTGGCATTCAGCTTTGTTCGGGTATTTTCCCACGTGGTGCTTTTAAAGTTGTAGCAACGTTTCAGCAGAATCTCATCTGCCATCATCAGGCTTCTGTATGGTGTTTCTCAGAGAAACACCATACAGAAGCCTGATGATGGCAGATGAGATTCTGCTGAAACGTTGCTACAACTTTAAAAGCACCACGTGGGAAAATACCCGAACAAAGCTGAATGCCAGACATGTAAGTACCCGCGAAAACTTAAGAATATATATATATATATATATATATATATATATATATATATATATATGAGCACACTGCACTTTATTTATTTATCCAAGGCTCTTATTATGACTCTCTTCTCCAGAAGCTTCAAAGCTAAGCCTCAAGTGTTGAAATATTGATAAGAGTCCAGGAAAACACCTGTAATAATATTTTGCTGTGCTCTCCCTCTATCTTATCACGTTGAAATGTCCTTGAGAAGGAGTCTTCTTACAATTCTTTCCAATTCAAATAAAGTATTTTCAAGCCTCTAGTTGGCAGTGTTGCAAAGTTTCTTAATGCTCTTTTCCCTCCCCCAGCCAAAAAGAAGGAGTAATGTATACAAAAAGAAAAAAGAAAAAAAAAATAGCTAAAGGGAGCCTCTATCCTAGAGAAAATTAAAAAAATCAAAAGGAGCATAAAAATATATATAAAAGCAAAATAGAAAAGCTCTCCCTAAATCTTTTTTTAAAATGACAGACGAACTATCTTTAAAAGATATTTGGAGAGAAAGAAATGTTAAAGCTAAACAATATACTTTTTATTCAAATAGACATTTATCATGGTCCAGATTAGATATGATTTGGATATCAACAGAATTAATATCCAATATTCAAGAAACAAATATTGAAGCAAGTACTTGTGCAGATCATAGCCCAATGACAATTAAATGGAAGGGACAAAAAAAAAGATCGAGATGGACATTAAATAATACTATTTTAAAGGAGAAAGATTTTTTTAATGGATGGAGAAGGAATTGGCTTTTTTCTTCAGAGAAAATAAAAAGAAGATACTTCAACGCAGAATGTTTGGGATACAATGAAGGCATATGCTAGATAATAATAGATAATAGATAATATATGTCTGATAATAGATTATACAAGAAAAAAGAATATTAGGAAAAGGCAAGCTTCTAAGGCCTTGGAAGATGAGTATAAAAGACTTGAAAAAGAATTACAGAAAATGCCACAGAAAAAAGATATTAAATTGAAGCTGGATGTAATTAAACATAAAATGGAATTAATAGAGAAAGAAGAATTGGCACAGAAAATCAGAAATTCTAAACATAATTACTTTGAAGATGCGAATAAACCAGGTAGATGGCTAGCATATAAATTGAGAAAGGAGAAGGAATCAAGAAAAATATTGAAGTTAATAGATGATCAAGGCCAAGTTTGTTATGGTAATAAGGAGAAAAAGGAAATTATTCGAGATTTTTATGGGCAACTGTATAAACAAGAGAATATTGATGAGGAAAAAGTCAAACAATATTTACAGAATGCTAATTTACTGAAGATACCTAAAGAGATTGAAAAAATGTTAGAAAGCAATATATCAATGATGGAATTAAATGAAGCATTTAAGAGACAAAACAATGGGAAAGCACTGGGTCCAGATGGGCTTCCGGCAGAATTCTATAAAACATTTCAAGAATCATTGAGTATCTCATTGTTAGAAGTCATGAATGAAGTTATGTTAAAGAAGATGATACCCAAAACATGGTCAGAGGCTTATATCACACTTATTCCAAAAGAAGAGGCTGGCCCACTGCAAATTAAGAACTATAGACCTATCTCCTTATTGAATGCAGACTATAAAATCTTTGCTTCAATTTTAACAGAAAGACTTAAAAAATATTTAAATAATTTTATTCACCCAGATCAAAATGGATTTCTGCCAAAGAGACAAATCAGAGACAATATGAAAGTAATCTTGGATACTTTAGAATACTATGAGGCTCATCCTGAAAAGCAAATGGCTTTGATATTTTTAGATGCTTAAAAGGCATTTGACAACGTGAACTGGAGATTTATGTTATTATTATTGGAGCAGATGGGTTTCGCTAAAAAATTTATTCAAGCAATAGAAGCTATATATAATAAACAGACAGCAAGGGTAATGATGGAGGGGGAACTTACAGATTTTATTAATATAAGGAAAGGCACAAGACAAGGATGCCCCCTATCTCCTTTGCTATTTGTGTTGACCTTGGAAGTGTTGAATAGAAATATTAGGGATGATAAAAACATAAAAGGAATGAAAATTAAGAAGGAAGAATTTAAGCTACAAGCTTTTGCTGATGATTTAGCTTTTATTCTGGAAGACCAGTTAGAAACAGCTCCAAGGTTATTGGAAAAGATAGAGACATATGGTGAGATGGCTGGTTTGAAAATAAATAAAGATAAAACAAAGATTTTGACAAAGAACATGCTATTGAAACAAAGAGAAGAACTGGCAGATCTTTTGAAAATCCAAATTACAAATAAGGTTAAGTATCTGGGGATATATTTGACAACAAGATGTAGCACATTAAAAGAGAATAATTATATTAAACTTAAACAACAGATTGCTTCAGATTTGAAGAAGTGGGAAAACTTGCAATTGTCATTAATAGGGAGAATTTCAACAATCAAGATGAATATTTTACCCAGAATTTTATTTTTGTTCCAAACAATACCAATTAGGCTTGGAAAAGACTATTTTGAAGATTTAAATAAAATCATGTTGAAGTTTATATGGCAAGGTAAAAAAGCGAGAATAAAGTTAAAGCTTTTGCAAGACGCTAGAATTAGAGGAGGTTTTGGCCTGCCTAATTGGGAATTGTATTATCAAGCTGCAAGTTTGATGTGGGTCAAAGAATGGATAACATTAAGAAAGCATAGGTTGTTGACATTAGAAGGACATAATTTGCTGTTGGGATGGCATGCTTTTTTATGGTATAAGGGAACTAAAACACAGGGTTATTTTAGAAGACATTATATACGGGAGTCTTTGTGGTTAACCTGGGAGAAGATAAAAAGACAATGTTATTTGAAAATTCCAGTTTGGTTATCGACTATTGAAGCATTTTCCTATCCTATAATTTATAAGAAGGAACAAACAGTTAGATATGGGGAACTCTTGAATGAAAAGGGTGAACTTAAATCGATCCAAAATTTAGAGGAACAAGGTATAAGGATGAATTGGTTTTCATATGCGCAAATACATTCAAGGGATGATGAAGATTCTAAAATGGAGGGATTCTATGAAAAGCAGACTGATTTAGATAAGATCTTGATGGGTACTGATGAGAAGGTGATTAAAAAATTATATGGTTATTTACTGGGAATGAAATTGAAAGGAAGAAGAAGTCAAAGAAACTATGATTGTTTGGGGGAAGAATTTTGGATATGGGATTGATCTAGAGAAATGGCAGAAATTGTGGTCTCAAAATTATAAAATGACAATGTCAACAGCATATAAAGAAAACTTGTATAAGATGTTTTACAGGTGGCACTTTCCTCCGACAAGAATAGCAAGAATGTTTAAGAACAAATCTGAAAAATGCTGGAAATGTCATCAGATACCCGGCTCGTATTACCCTATGTGGTGGACTTGTGAGGACACTGGAAAATATTGGACTAAAATTCGCATTGGTTGGAAAAAATGACAAAGAAACACATAGACTTGAAACCAGAGATCTTCTTATTGGGAATTTTACCTGATATATATAGTAAAGATTTGAAGTACCTGATTGTAAATGTATTAACAGCGGCTAGGATTGTATTTGCTAAAAATTGGAAGAATGAGAAAATACCATTACAGGAAGAAATTATTAAGAAAATATTGGAATGTGCTGAGATGAGTAGATTGACATTTGAAATTAGAGAGCAAGAGGATAAACAATTTTATGAAATTTGGGATCTTTTTTATCAATGGCTAGATGATAAAATACGATAATAGAATATTTAGAATGCTAGACAGTAAGGAATATCTTTATTTTGCTATTTTGCTATTATTTTGTTATTTGACATTATATGTATAAAGGGTTTTTTAGGATTGATTTGATATGATTATATGATTTGTTATAGAATAAACTGGTTTAAAGTATTCTTATCTCATAAAGCATGAATGATTAAAAATATAGTCAAAAACTTCTTTTTTTAGTGATATTAGATATATAAGTTTGGATTGACAATATGAGTTGTTATGTAACATAATTGTAATTGAGACTACAGAATGAATGCACAAAAATGATGAACCAACTGACACACTGGATGTACATATGAGAGTGGATGTTTTTATGTTTTGTTTGTCTTGTTTGTTTGTAGAAAATTAATAAAATCTTTTTCAAAAAAAAAAAAATCTGGATTAACTGTTAATTCATATGGCACTGTTCTTCAAGGCCAGAAGAGCAAAATGCTGTCTTGTTAATGAATAGTGCTAAAATGATCAGATTTAAAGCTGGCTTCATTTTTGCACAACAAAAATAATTTACATTTCTGTTAACAGATTAACATTACTTTGTTGATAATTTTATCAACTTGTTTCTGGTTCTTTACTTCACATAATCAATACATTCTGAAAATTTATACTTAGCTTCATCATTTTGACAAATTTAGGATAGTCTACTCTATACAGTAGAAGTTGTGGGTGCTTCATCATTGGAAGCTTTCAAGAATAGCTGTCAGAAATGGTATAGGATCTCCTTTTTGAGCAGGGTATTGGACTAGATGACCCACAAGGTCCCTTCTAACTCTGTTATTCTATTTTGTACTTTTCTGTTCTATATCCATAACCCAGAAATCATAATTTAATGTCTTTTTATATTGTTAACTAAAAAAAGCAAACATTTCTTCAGATATGTTTTCGAATTTGTAAATTCATCCACTATAAACCTATTTGTTTCTATTATTAATTATTAATTTGATATTGGTAAAACTACAGTCAATCAAAGAAACTGTTTTTTTATGTTTATTAAATCTATGGAAAGAAATATATACATGTGACAACTGGTAAATGGTGAAAATTAAATAGCCACATTATTGCCTTCTAAATGAAAATAAAATAAAATAAAAGCTTCTTGTCATGAAATCAGATTTCCCAGAGTGTTTAAAATAACTTAGATATTAAATTAAAATGTGATTTATGTTTATGGAGTTCTACATATTGGTGGATCTAAAGAGACAATGAAATAAAACAATTTTTGCAATGATTGCATTGCAATAGGGAGATACTTGATGTGAAGAAATGCTTGACATGATTGCTCACTTTTTCTCTCTCCCACAAACAAATCCTATTGCCTATAAAACATTTATTCCTTTTGAATAAATATGCTTAAGATTGATGTTCAAATTGTTGATTTGTAAACCTTCTTTAAATTTAGTTTCGAATTTATAAGATCTAAATATAACTAGATTGTTTAGTCTGCATATAGTAATATACATTGAAAAGACAATAGAAATAACTGAGATGTTTTTTTAAAAGTACAGGTGAGAAAGCATCATTTAATTTAAAGCTGCATTTATTCCAAAACCTGATTAGGTATAATTCCCCTTATTAAACAATTCTGACAGATCATTCTGCTGACAATTAATTACTTGCATTACTAATTTGGCCAATCCAAATATTTTACTTTAATATTATTTCCCCTGCTGAGCTATAAGGTAAAAGAAAGAGACAGACAACAAGTTTGACAATCCCTCAATTTAATCTTGTTTATTTATTGAGCAATATAGAAATAATTTATATTTATTTATTTACATACTTTCTTACTTATTAAAATTCTATGTTGCCCTTCTCATCAAGGCAACTTAGGCACAACCAGTGAATAAAAAATTAATATACAATATTAAAGCAATAAATAAAGACTATAAATTTAAAAGTCAACTAATGTTCAATTCACTAAGATGGAGAGAAAAGGAATAAAGTGTGCATGGGATGGAGGTGGGTCTGTCTTACCAATAAACCATCTCCAATATGCAACTCCTCCATTGGCATGGCCCTATGACCAGTTGGCAGAGCCAGTTCTTCCAGTCCTTTCAGAAGGCCAGATAACTGGGTGTGGATGTCATCCCTTAGTCACAAGGTTCTAGAGGACAAGTCCCATTACAGAAATGGGATCTTGTCTTGGATCCTTCTAGCCAAAATTCCTTAATAGCATGCCTCTTCTGCTGGTTTAAGTGAGGCAGGCTAATCTAATCAGGCGTATATACTTAAATTCTGGAAATTTACCTTTTTATTTTTCCAGAAATGTTCTCAAAATGTCTACAAGTAAGACTACTAAACCTGACCTCTGAAATTCAGAGCAACCTTTAAATAGCATTACAAAAATGAAATAATTAACTCTTTCTGGCTACCTAGTGGTTATCTGGCCTTTTACTTCTGCTATGCTATCCCTTTTTAACAATTGTTTTAGTATACCAAAAGAGACACACACACAAAATGACACAGAGAGACACAGAGATAGAAGAAAAAAGAATAATATCAACAACAGAATAACATATTATTCTGAATCTGTTAATCTTCACTCTGTCCCTAAATTGTTTACCTAGAGAGCATGCTAGTACATGCTAATTTACTTCTTGCTTCTTTACTTCAAATTCATCCAAACCCTGGAAAATGAATATAGTAGAAGTTGGCATGTGCTTCATTGATTATAGAGTGGCCTTTGGTTTGTCACTTACATCAATCTGTGTATGTACTTAGAAAAATAGGAATCCAGAATATCTCATTGTCTCCATGAGAAAGCTATATATAGATCAGGAAGCCACTGTATGATGAAAATGGAGAAGCAGACTGGTGACAGATTGGCAAAAGACTATACTCTCCTTTTATTTATTTAACTTATATATTAAATGTATAGTACAGAAAGCTGGATAAAACAGTTTATATACTTATTATATGGATTATATATAAAGAGTCAAGAAATTTGCCACAGGCTAGCTCTTGGGAAAGCAGCATGAAAGGTATTGGAGAAGGTATTCAGATTCTGTAAAGAAAGTTGCGATACTTTTGTATGACATAAAAAGAGAGAAAAGATTAAACACATGGGAAGTACACTGCAGTTTGCAAATGTAACTTATGTCAGACTTCAAGAGGCTATATTTTAAATGATCATTAATGCTGAACTGAATTCTATAATTAGTACAACTATTATTACTGTGGACATCAATGGCTTTGTGTTAGGTCTGGGGTGGATCGGGTCGAAGGAGACACGAGACCATTCTGTGATTTCAGCTCTTTATTACAGATGAGAATAGTCTGAGAGAATGCGAGCCGTGGCAGCCTAGGACTGGCTCGCGGCTCGGAGGCCAATGGCAGTGCTTTGAATCTCCCGCAATCAGCACAGCCAATCACGGTAGATTCCCAGCGCTCCAATCCTGGCCGAATATTCAAGCAATCAGGTTGCTGTCCATTTGGACCAATCAGTTAAGAGGGTTTGGAGTATGCTAATATTGTATACCCCTCTCCTCTTGGTTTCGCCTGTCGGTGCATCGTGACATAGTCACGTAGGTAGGTGGGGCTTCGTAACTGCCTACTTGTTCAGTTCTGGTGTGGTCGTTCAGCGGTTCAGTTCTGGTATGGTCATCGACCGATTCGGATGTCTTTTCCGTTGTTCCGGTTCCTTGGGATGGAACCGCCTGGAACATTGAGCTGGGCCTCTCTGGGTAGCTCGCTCCTGGTCTACCTGGGCTGGTTGAGCTGCCGTTTCTGTTGTTCCCGCTCGATCTTTCCGGGCTGGTTGAACTAGTTTGGCTGCTCCTTCCAGGTGAAGATTCTGGGGTTTCGTGTTCCCTGGGTCCTGCGTCTTCAGGTGAGTAGCCTTGGTTTATTCGTGGTTTATTTATTGAGGGTGGGGGGGTGTTCTGTTTGTGTTAGTTGGTTCCCTTCGGCTCTTTCTTTTTCGCTTGCTGATTTCCCCCCCCCCCTTTCTAGTTACCTGCTCTGGTAGTTGGTTGTTGATGATAGCTATCCTCGACCTTAGCTGGTTGATTTGTCATTTCCAGCTTTTTCCATCGCTTGTCTCTAATCGGTATGATATGGGGCCGGTTATCTGGGTGATTGTTGCTGATACCTAGAGTGGTTCTCCTGACAGGTTTTTTTGCGTATACCATGTCCCCTATTTTAAATGTTCTGTGTTTGCTTAAGGAATCCGGGGATTTGTCCAGGTTGTATGTTGGGTGCATTCTATCTAGGGTTGACCGCAGTTTCCTACCCATCATCAGTTCTGCTGGGCTTCTATTTGTGGTTGCGCTAGGTGTGATATGTTGTATGAGGAGCATTTTATTAATTTTGTCCTGTATGTTGGCTGCTTCTATTTTTTGGATGGCCTTCTTAGTGTATTGGACCATGTGTTCCGCTCGTCCGTTCGCAGCTGGATTTGCTGGTGCGGTTAATGCATGGCGTATTCTTTGGCCTGCCAGGAATTACTCGAATACTAGGGCAGTAAATTGGGGCCCGTTATCTGATACTATTACATCTGGCAGGCCATGCGTGGCAAACAGTTTGCTCAGTTTTCTGATTACCGCCTCTGTTGTGGTAGATTTCATGGTGCTTACCTCCAGCCAGTTGGAGTAAGCATCCACTGTGATAAGGTACATGTGTCCCTTGGTTGGCCCCACGAAGTCTTTGTGAATCCTAGACCACGGGCCCCTGGGTGTTTCCCATTCCTGGGTTGGGACTGTGGGAGGGTTAGGTCTGGATTCTTGGCATTGCTTGCATTTGGCCACCCAGGTTCCGATCTGTTTATCCATTCCTGGCCACCATGCGTAGCTTCTGGCCAGGCTTTTCATTTTGACCATCCCTGGGTGCCCCTCATGCAGCATCCCCAACAGCCTTTCCTGTAATGTTTCCGGGATTACCACTCTGGTCCCCCAAAGTATGCAACCCTTCTCGGTAAAGAGTTCGGTTTGTCTGTTCCGGAGGGGTCTGAATAGTTTGTCCTTTTCCCCTTCCGGCCACCCTTTTCCAACCCAGCTCAAGACTCGCGCCAGCTGCTTGTCTTTATTTGTTTCTCTGGCAATGTCTGGCGTGGTCACGAGTGGGTTGGATATTGTCTCTATTTGGAGTACCTCTCTTGTGGGTGCTGGGTCGTCTTCCCAGTCAGGTAGGGGTGAACGGTTCAGGGAGTCTGCGTGGGCGATGTCCTTGCCGGGTCGATGTATCAGCTGGTAATTGTATGCTGCTAGGAATTCGGACCACCTAGTCATTCTTGGCGATAGAATGTTCGGTGTGGCCCTGTTTCCCGCCAGGATTCCTAGCAGCAGTTTGTGGTCCGTGATGATTGTAAAAGTCCTACCGTAAAGGTATTCATGAAATTTCTTGATGCTGGCAACGACTGCTAGGGCCTCTTTGTCAAGCTGGCTGTAGTTCCGTTCTGGCTTTGAAAGTGTTCTTGATGAGAAGGCGATGGGTGCTTCCCTCCCGTCTGGTAGCTGGTGGCTGAGGATGGCGCCGATCCCAAATGGTGACGCTTCACAAGTTACCATCAGTGGCAGGGTCTCGCTGTACTGGATCAGTACTGCGTCGGATGTTAGCAGGTTCTTTGTGTTGTTGAAGGCGCTCTCTTCCCGTGCTCCCCAGGTCCAGGTGGCTGTTTTATCTAACAGCCTATGCAGCAGTTCCACCACGGTCGCCTTTTGAGGTAGGAAGACATTATAAAAGTTTAACAGTCCCAAGAAAGCCTGTAATTCCATTTTGTTTTTGGGTCGAGGTGCTTCCCTTATGGCTCTCAGATTCTTTTCTGTGGGGTGAATCCCTTGTTTGTCTTGGAGGTACCCTAGAAATTCGACCCTCTTGGCCCGTAGTTGGCACTTCCCCTTTTTGACTTTAAGTCCCGAGTCTCTGAATTTCTTCAGTACCTCCCTCAATCTGGCTTCTAGTTGTTTTTCATTTTTTGCGGCCACCAAGACATCGTCAAAGTAGGGCACAACCCCTTCTATGCCCTGGAAGAGTCTTTCCATAAGGCTTTGGAAGACCCCGGGTGCCACGCTGACTCCAAATTGGAGCCGGTTGCAGTGGAAAGCCCCTCAGTGCGTTACGATGGTTTGGGCTTCTGCTGTTATGGCATTGACCGGCAGCTGCTGGTAGGCTTGTGCCAGGTCAAGCTTTGCGAAAATTCGGCCTCCCCCCAGTGAGTGCAGAAGATGCTGGACTACTGGGACGGGGTATGCGCTTTGTTGGAGCGCATGGTTTAGGGTGGCCTTGTAGTCACCACAAATTCTCACAGACCCATCTGGCTTGATGGGGGTGACAATTGGGGTCTCCCACTGAGCATGGTCGATCAGTTCTAGCACCCCTTGCGCGATGAGCTTATTGAGCTGCTCATCGATTTTGGGCTTGAGTGCAAACGGCACTCGCCTGGGCTTAAGGCGGATTGGCGCGATGCTCGGGTCTATGTTAAATGAGATAGGGGACCCCCAGTACTTGCCTAGGCTGTCATCGAAGACTTCCCAGAAATCCCTCACGAGCGCCGCTTCCCAGTCTGCTTCTCCGATGTGGTGTATTCCGGTTACTTCGATGCCCAGGGGTGCGAACCACTGTAGTCCCAACAGGCTCGGGCGATCTCGGTTGATGATTGTCAGGGGTAGCACTTCTGTGTGGCCCTTGAAGGTGACCTTAAAATAGCCTTTGCCAACTACAGGGATTCGGTTCCCCTGATAGTCTTTGACGATGAGTGTTTGGTCTTCCAGTTCGTGGCGGCCGATGGTGGGGACCAGGCGCTTGAGTGTGCGCCAGGAGACCATTGAGAGGAAGGACCCTGAGTCCACCTCCATGTCGCTGGTCTGCTATCCTGACCGTCACATATACTTTCCTGGCATGGCTGGTGGAGGTATGGCCGATGACGACGGTGTGGTGTGTTTCCTCTCTTAGTCTCGTTTCCTGGAGTCGCCTGTTCCAACCTTCTTGGCTCCAATGGTTCTCCGTCTGGCAATCGCAGTTCCTGGTGGGAGTGCTTTCTCTCTGTCGGGGGCTGGTGCCTCGTCGTCGCGGGCTGTAGTGTTTTTTATACCGGCATACTTTGGCAATTTGCCCCCGTTTCTCGCAATGCCTGCAAATGGCATCGAGAAAACAGCAGTCTGCTCGGGGCTGATCGCTGCCACAGCTGGCACACTGGAACCTCAACTTACAACCTCATGGTTCCTGCCACTCTCACGCTGGAGGCGGTGGATCTCTTCCTGCTCATCTTCGGTTTCCGAGAAGGAGTCGATGTTGCCAGGGTGTGTGGTTATGTGGTCTGCCTCTGGTCGCCTCTCGGGAGTCGACATTGTCTCTCCGGCCACCGTTAATGGCATGATGCTTGCTTGTCGCATCTGAGCCACTGACTTCTTGGCCGCTTCTGCTGCAGCAGCTTCGGTGAGGGCATCAGCGAGGGAGATGTCTCCCTTTGCCATGATGCAGCTCTGGAGGATGGGATCTCGGAGTCCGAGGACGACGTCTTGCAGGGCCTCGTCCAGGTTGGTGAATTTGCACAGGCCTCCCAGGTCCCGTAGTGCCGCTATGAAGTCACCCAGCTCCTCGCCCTCGCGTTGGTCCCACCTGTAGAAGTCATGCTGCCAGATAAGGATGGGCATGATGGGGGTGTAGTGGCTTCGCAGCAGGGGCTCGAGATCGTCCCACTCCATCACCTTGACATCCTCCGGCTTGGCCAAGGCTTTGGCCATCTTGAATACTGCAGGCCCGCAGTGCATAAGGAACACAGCTTCAATGTGACCATTGGTGTCCTTGAGGTTGCTACTCTCGGGGAACATTTGGAACCTATTGGTATAGGATTCCCAGTCCTCGGTAGCAGGGTTGAAGGGTGTGGGTGGCGAGTTGATGCTGGCCATCCTGTTTAGCGTGTCGCTCTGCCACATGCTGGGTCTCCTTGTTCACGATCCCACCTTTGACACCAGTGTTAGATCTGGGGTGGATTGGGTCGAAAGAGACATGAGACCATTCTGTGATTTCAGCTCTTTATTATAGATGAGAATAGTCTGAGAGAATGCGAGCCGCGGGAGCCCTTCATATAGGACTGGCTTGCGGCTCGGCAGCCAATGGCAGCGCTTTGAATCTCCCACGATCGGCACAGCCAATCACGGTAGATTCCCAGCCCTCCAATCCCGGCCGAGTATTCGACCAATCAGGTTGCTATCCGTTTGGACCAATCAGTTAAGAGGGTTTGGAGTATGCTAATATCGTACACTTTGAATTCTGCAGAACGAATCCTAAATGTAAATGTGTAAATTGCTGTACTATGGATACAATAGTACACCAACCTGCTCATAAAAATGATTAATATATAGGATACATATTAAACAAGGCCTACACAACTTGGGCCACAATGAAAAATTAATATTCAAATTAAAAGTTAAATCTTGACACACTGAGCAACTATTTGGCAGTTAATGAAGTGACTTTTAGGATAGCTACAAATGTATTACCTTTTTAAAAAGTGCTGTGAATTCACAGGCCATATGTTATGAATACCTGCTTTAAACTATTAGTTTCTCTAAACCTTAAGAATTCAAACATTCTACTATTACAAAATAATAATAAAATTGAAATTCACCAATATAACTAAAGTGCCTATGGAAAGTAACATCTTTTAAAAATCAAATTACATACTACTTTAGGGTAATATTTTATATTTGGGAGGAAAATACTGTATAAGCACAAACATATATCTCAACCTGAGTCTTTAGTGAAAGTACAATACTCAGTTCCTCCCCATTGGCTGCTGGGTCTTGAACAGATTTTCTGCTATGATTACTTTAGAATACTATAATCCATAAAAACCAGATATTGTTTAGAACACAACCTACATAACCATAAAAATGTAAATCCCAGGCAATTTTTAGTCAGATTTTAACTATGGTTGTGCTTGATCACATTTTTCATTTAAACAAAATCTATGCTTTTGTTAAATAATTTACAGTGAACTTTATACATATAAAGTGTTACTTAGCTATGGTTTCAAAGCGCAGAGCCAAAGCTGAATAAGCCAACATAGATTTTGTGTAGTTTTTCTAAATATAGGCCATATCATTGAAGATAAATGGGATAAGCCTTTTAGGAATGAATTAACTTTTTGATTAGCACATAGTCATCAAAAGGTCACCAGTCATAATCATTTTTGGAATGCTAAATAGAATATCATTTTTTTCCTGTATTTTCTCATTTCTTCCTATCAATTTTTTCATGTCACTTAACAAGTTAATTTCTTTCTTGGCATTGGTATTGGAAGTTATAAGCTTTCCATAGTCTTTTGGAGTGGCTATAACAAATCAAAATCCTCTTTCTCCTTAACACAGTGGTTAAATGTGATTGTAAAATAGGTGACACAATCTCATGCCACCATTTTAATTCACAGTTTTAATTAGTTTGAAGAAGGAAAAGTACATACAATTTATTAAAAACTTGAAAAGAAAATGCCACTGGATGGCAGAGCTGTTCTGGCTAATTGGATTTCCCTGAATTTCTGCTGCTGAAAGTGCTGACAGTTCAGCAGCTTGAGATTCTTCAATTGCTAATTTAAGGGTTAAATCCTCTTTAGCCAATAGATGCCTTTATAGCCTTAAATCCCTGGCTCCATAAACTAGTTGGTCTAATAACATGTCCTCCAGATAGTCTCTAAACCCACAGTGCAAGGAAGTTGTTCGTAGGGCTGCCATATACCCACTAATAGTCTCTCCCTCAGCCTGGATCTGTCTTCTAAAAGCATGATGCCTGGCAATTCAGGAAGGCTTTGAGGAATAGCGGTTAGAAAGAATTTCCTGAAATTCTTCCCATGGAACAGTCTTAATTGAATGTGGAACCAACAATGCCATAGCAGTGTCAAACACTGTGGCTCTGCAAAAAGTTAAAAAGTAAGATTTTTTCCTATGTTCAGAAATGTCAGTGAGGTCTATGGCATCTAGAAAACCGTCAAATCGGTTTCTGTAGAACTCCCAAGTTTCTGCTATCGGTCTGAAAGGCAGGAACGCAGGGTTTGAAGTCATCTCGACTTAGCGGTGCCAGTTCTTCTGAGGAAAGTTGAAATTTGCGCTCACGAATAGTGACAGTAAGCTCTTAAAGTGTCATACAGTTCAGTAGTGGCTTCGGCTCTTTTTGTAGTGACTTCACTCAGCGATTCTTTGCTTGGTTGCCTCTTATATGTATCCCACCTTCGTCGCCAGTGGTGTAGAGTGGTGAATAACTGAGGCGAACACGGAGCAAACTTCAGCTTTAACTTTATTGAAACAAAAAAGGGTTGCCTCAGCTGCCGCACTAACAAGGCAGCCAGCTGGCGGGAAACAGCTGATGCCGTTTGACAGCTCCCTTTTATAGTCAGCTGCCAATGGCATCAGCCAATAGGAACAGCCCATGCTCCTGCTGGAAACACGGACCTGAGTGGAAACTTCAGCTCAATCTTTTCCGAACGCAACACCTTCCTTTTCCTTTACATTAATCTTCTTGCAGAAGGAAGCCAGGGCATGTGGACAAAGGTTTGTATAGGAGCATGATTATTCCTTTCCTATCAAGACAAATATGTTTAAAACCACAACAAAATGTGTTAAGTCCTGGGCATGGGAACAAAGAACGGAGACGAGACATCGGACGGTAACTTCAACTCTTTATTTAGCAAGAAAGAACGGAGCAAAATACCTGGGCAGCAGTAGCTCTTTTATAGAGCTTGCTGCCATCAAACAACCAATGAACTGAGTCTATCATTTTCACAAGCATCCAATCAGGGGTTCCCGTTAACAGCCAATCAGACTGGCCAAACCTGACCAATCACGACTCACCATTCACGGGCCAATGAGAATTGCAGGATTACAAGCCTGCTGCAAGATGAAGCTGTTTAGGGTTGTATCGCTGCATTGGTTTAATCCATAACACCTCTCCCCCCTTGGTTCCGTCTGAGGGGTGGGGTGACGTATTCTCGCAAATAGGCAGGCCGCTTCACCTGTCTGCTCGACCTGCACTGTTCCAACAGGTTCTGTTCTGGTTTTGGTTCTGGCTCTGGTTCTGGTGGGCTGTCCACTGGGCTGGATAGCGAAGACTGTGGTTCCGGGTTGCCCTCGTCAGTGCTGTCTTCCAGGTTCCCTGAATCCGTCTCCGTCGCAGTGCTGTCACGTGGTGAGGCCACTCCCTGGTTCGGTTCTCCCTCAGATGGTGAGTATCCCCTGGGCTGTTGGGTTTCGATTTCTTCTTCGTCCTCCTCCATGTTCCTTCTCCCCCCCCAGCTAGAGGTTCCGACGCTAATCTGGAACGGAGTTGGTCTATGTGCCATTTCCACATCTTACTGTCTGCAGTTTGTAGGCTATAGGATCGGGGTCCTGTAAGTTGTGTTATTGTCACGGGGACCCACAATGGGTCACCCGAGAAGTTTTTTGCAAACACAGGGTCCCCTTTCTGGAATGCCCGATACTTGGCTGCTGGATCCCAGGGGTTGTTCTGGCGTGTAGTTTGGGTGGAGGCGATCAAGATGCGAGAGAAGTTTCCGGCCCATCAGGAGTTCTGCTGGGGTTTTGTTCGTGGTGCTGTTTGGGGTTATGTGTTGGATAAAAAGTATTCGGTTTATTTTGTTGTCAATGTCGCCGTGGTCCATTTTGTGCAGGGTCTGTTTTACAAATTGAACCATTTGCTCAGCCCTGCCATTGGCTGCAGGGTGAGCTGGCGATGTTAAAGCATGGCGAATGCCCCGATCTGCGAGGTATTGTTCGAATGGCAGGGCAGTGAATTGGGAGCCATTATCTAAGACGAGGACATCAGGAAGTCCGTGGGTAGCGAATAGTTTATTCAATTTTTTAGTGACTGCGTCTGTGGTGGTGCTTTCCATTTTTTGGACTTCAAGCCAGTTTGAATAGGCATCCACCATTAAGAGGAAAGTGTGTCCTCTTGTGGGTCCTGCAAAATCGATTTGGATATGGGACCAAGGACCTCGAGGCATTTCCCACTGAGTTGGGAGAGTCTTTGGAGAAGCGGAGCGAGTCTCCTGGCATTTACTGCATTTTGCTACCCAAGTTTCTATTTGTCTATCTAAACCAGGCCACCCTGCGTAACTCTTGGCCACTGCCTTCATCCGCACGACGCCTGGATGTCCCTCGTGCAGCATTTTCAATACCCTATATTGTAACTTCTCTGGGACTATGACTCTGTCTCCCCATACTATGCAACCTTTCTGGGAGAACAGTTCTGGTTGACGATTCTTAAATGGCTTGAACGTATCATTGGTTGCACTGACCGGCCAACCATGTTCTACCCAGCTGAGGACTTGTGCCAAAACAGGGTCCTTTTTTGTCTCTAAGGCTATGTCTCGAGCAGTTAATGGCAGCGATTTGAGGGTTTCGATTTGTAGTACGGTTACAGTTGGAGCAGGGTGCTCTATAATGTCTGGTAGTGGTGAGCAGCTCAAGGCGTCAGCGTGGGGAATGGTTTTCCCCAGGCAATGTTGCAATCAGTAATTGTAGGCGGCTGAAATTCTGACCAACGTGTCATTCTTGGTGATAATATATGGGGAGTTTGTTTGTTTCCCTCCAAAATCCCAAGTAGTGGCTTGTCGTCTGTAATTATGGTAAAGGGTCTCTCATATACATATTCATGGAAGCGTTTAATGGTGGATACAATAGCGAGGGCCTCTTTATCAAGTTGACTATAGTTCCTTTCGGTTTTAGACAAAGTTCTCAAAAAGAACACAATGGTTGCCTCATTTCCATTTGGTAGAACATGGCTTAAGATGGATCCTACTCCAAATGGTGAGGCATCACAGGTAACCGTCAAAGGTAGAGTCTCATTGTATTGCATTAACACAGCATTGGAGGTTAAAAGGTCTTTTATCCCTTTGAACGCTTTATCTTCACGCCATCCCCAAACCCAAGGAGCCTTTTTATCAAGAAGTCTATGTAGGGGTTCGGCTATGGTTGCCTTCTGGGGCAAGAAAATGTTATAAAAGTTAATGAGTCCCAGGAAGGCTTGAAGGTCTGTCTTATTCCTAGGTCTAGGGGCTTTTTTTATTGTGGTTAGTTTTTTTTCCGGTGGGGTGAATTCCCTGTCTGTCAAGAAGGTATCCCAGGAACTCCACTCTCTCCGTACAAAGTTGACACTTGTCTCATTTTACCTTAAGACCCACGTCTTTGAATTTCTGCAGGACTTTTCTGAGTCATTGTACTAATAATTCTTTAGTGGGGGCAGCTATTAGGACGTCGTCAAAATAAGGCACGATGCCTTTTATGCCTTGTAATAGTCTCTCCATTAAACTTTGGAAAATGCCCGGTGCCACCCTTACTCTGAATTGGAGTCTATTGCACTTAAAAGCGCCTCTATGTGTAACTATTGTCTGGGCTTCTGCAGTTTCTGTGTCCACAGGGAGTTGCTGGTATGCCTGAGCTAAGTCCAATTTCGCAAATATTTTTCTGCAACCCAGGGAATGAAGAAGGTGTTGAACCACCGGTACTGGATAAGCGCTCTGTTGAAGAGCATGATTTAGGGTGGCCCAATAGTCCCCGCAAATTCTTAATGAACCATCTGGCTTCATGGGCATTACTATCGGGGTTTTCCAACAGGCGTGGTCAATCGGTTCCAATAAGCCCTGGGCTATCAGTTTATCTAGCTGCTCGTCGATTTTAGGTTTTAAGGCAAAAGGTACTCGATGGGGCTTAAGCAGAATGGGAGCTATATTGGGGCTGAGATTAAACGATATAGGGGTCCCCTTGTACTTGCCTAATGTTCCTGTGAACACATCCTGGAATTCTTGGATGAGAGTCTCTTCCCAGTCATCGTTTCTGGTATGGTATATGTCGGCTAGTTCAATTCCGAGTGGGGCGAACCACTGTAACCCTAACAAGTTGGGTCGGTCACGATTGACGACAGTCAGGGGAAGTGTTGCTGTGCGGTCCTTGAATGATACTTGGATGTTGCTGGAACCGAAAACTGGGATTCTGTTTCCCTGATAGTCTTTCAGGACGATTTGCTGCATGCTGAGGTCCTGGTGGGAAATGGCAGAGATCAGTTGTTTGAGGGTTTTCCAGGGTACCATTGACAGGGATGATCCCGAATCGACTTCCATCACACATGGTCGATTCTCAATAGTAAGCTTCATGCATATCTTGCATCGAATGATGAAGCGTGGCTGATGATAATGGTTTGGTGGACCTCTTCTCATCTCATTGAAAAGGCAGGTGCTTGGTTTCTGTAGTAGTAGTGGTTGTTCCATTGGTGGTTCAGATGGTCCCGGTTCTCAGGAGGTTTGCCTATCTCCCGATGGAGGTTGTTCTCCCTTCGGTTGCGACTGGACTCTTGTCTGTTTTTGCAGACCTTTGCGATGTGGCCTTTTTTTCCGCAGTTACGGCAGAGTGTGTCGAGGAATTTGCAGTCCGATCGCAAGTGGTTTGCCCCGCAACCCACACATTGGTGCGGACGTCGCTGGTTCCTTTGCTCTCATTCTGAGCGGAGCCGGTTGACCTCCTCTTCATCATTGTCCAAGGATGACTCGAGGTCTTCGTGGTGGGTTGTGGTAGCATGCTTCTCAGTGGCAAGTGGGACCTCGGCAAGTAAGCAAAGCGGTACGTTCGCTCGGCGCATTCGAGCGGCTGACTTCCTGGTTGCTTCTGCGTCGGCAATGACATCTGTAAGGCTGATGTCGCCTTTCGCCATCAGCTTACTCTGCACGTGCGGTGCATTTAATCCCAGAACTATTCGGTCTCTTAGGGATTCCTCTAAGTTTGCAAAACCATGAAGGCCTCCTAAGTTCTGGAGGTCAGCTACGAAATTACCAACGCTCTCGTCCTTCCGTTGGTCCCTCTGATAAAATTCGTGTCTTCATATCAGTGTAAGTACTGCAGGTGCGTAATGGGCCCTGAGGATTGGAGCGAGGGTGTCCCAGTCTTCACTTCCGCCGGTTTTGCTAATGCTTTAGCCATTTTGAAAAGGGCGGGGCCACAATGAGTCAGGAACACCACTCATTTCTTGCCAGACGTAGCATCTTTTAAATAGTTGGTCTCCAGGAACATCTGGAAGCAGTTTATATACCAGTCCCAGTCTTCGGTTGCTGGGTTGAATGGAGGGATAGTATGGAGCCGCTAGTCATCTTGCCGTCTGTTGCGTGCGCTCTTTCACCACGTGCTCTTTCTTTGTCAGATATGTTCTAGTCAGCTCTATTGTCTCCGCATCCCATCCTTGTCGCCAGTGTTAAGTCCTGGGCCTGGGCACAAAGAATGGAGACGAGACATCAGACGGTGACTTCAACCCTTTATTTAACAAGAAAGAATGGAGCAAAATACCTGGGCAGCACTAGCTCTTTTTTTTTTTTTTTTGAAAAAGTTTTTATTAATTTTCTACAAACAAACAAGACAAACAAAACATAAAAACATCAAATCTTATATGTACATCCAGTGTGTCAGTTGGTTCATCATTTTTGTGCATTCATTCTGTAGTCTCAATTACAATTATGTTACATAACAACTCATATTGTCAATCCAAAATTATATATCCTAATATCACTAAAAAAAGAAATTTTTGACTATATTTTTAATCATTTTTGCTTAATGAGCTAACAATACTTTGAACCAGTTTACTCTATAACAAATCATCTAATCATATCAAATCAATCCTAAAAAATCCTTTATAAATATAATAGCAAATAGCAAAATAATGACAAAATAAAGATAATCCTTACTCTCTAGCATTCTAAATATTCTATTATCGTATTTTATCATCTAGCCATTTATAAAAAAGATCCCAAATTTCGTAAAATTGTTTATCCTCTTGCTCTCTAATTTCAAATGTCAATCTGCTCATCTCAGCACATTCCAATATTTTCTTAATAATTTCTTCCTGTAATGGTATTTTCTCATTCTTCCAATTTTTAGCAAATACAATCCTGGCCGCTGTTAATACATTTACAATCAGGTATTTCAAATCTTTACTATATATATCAGGTAAAATTCCCAATAAGAAGATCTCTGGTTTCAAATCTATATGTTTCTTTGTCATTTTTTCCAACCACATGCGAATTATAGTCCAATATTTTCTAGCATCCTCACAAGTCCACCACATATGGTAATACGAGCCGGGTATCTGATGACATTTCCAACATTTTTCAGATTTGTTCTTAAACATTCTTGCTATTCTTGTCGGAGGAAAGTGCCACCTGTAAAACATCTTATACAAGTTTTCTTTATATGCTGTTGACATTGTCATTTTATAATTTTGAGACCACAATTTCTGCCATTTCTCCAAATCAATCCCATATCCAAAATTCTTCCCCCAAACAATCATAGTTTCTTTAACTTGTTCTTCCTCTAATTTCATTCCCAGTAAATAACCATATAATTTTTTAATCACCTTCTCATCAGTACCCATCAAGATCTTGTCTAAATCAGTCTGTTTATCATAAAATCCCTCCGTTTTAGAATCTTCATCATACCTTGAGTGTATTTGTGCATATGAAAACCAATTCATCCTTATACCTTGTTCTTCTAAGTTTTGGATCGATTTAAGTTCACCCTTTTCATCCAAAAGTTCCCCATATCTAACTGTTTGTTCCTTCTTATAAATTATAGGATAGGAAAATGCTTCAATAGTCGATAACCAAACTGGAATTTTCAAATAACATTGTCTTTTTATCTTCTCCCAGGTTAACCACAAAGACTCCCGTATATAATGTCTTCTAAAATAACCCTGTGTTTTAGTTCCCTTATACCATAAAAAAGCATGCCATCCCAACAGCAAATTATGTCCTTCTAATGTCAACAACCTATGCTTTCTTAATGTTATCCATTCTTTGACCCACATCAAACTTGCAGCTTGATAATACAATTCCCAATTAGGCAGGCCAAAACCTCCTCTAATTCTAGCGTCTTGCAAAAGCTTTAACTTTATTCTCGCTTTTCTCTTTTCTTCTTTTTTTTTTTTTTTTTCCTTTTTATTGGGACTTTTTTGCTTTTCATATTTATCTTTTTGGATTATTCTGTTGTTGTGGTTGATTTTTTTTTTTTTTTTAATTTTTCTTCTTCCTTTTTTGGATTATTTTTTGGATTATTGAGATTTTTTAATTGGATTAAGGTGTGAAGATCCTGAAGGAACTTTTTGTTTTTTGTTTTTGTTTTTTCTCTTTTTGCTTTTTCCTTTTTCTTTTGCTCTTAATTAATATTATTATCTTTTGGATTTGTTGGTTTTTTCCTTTCTATTTTTTCCTTTTTTATGGTGGACTATTTCGTAATTGGATTAGGGTCTAGAAGAACCTGAAGATCTTTCTTCTTCCTTTTTTTCTGTTTCTTCTTTGGTTTCGTGTTTTTTACTATTGGAGTTTTCCATTTTGGATTATAATTGGCTGCTCTACCAGTTGGGTTAAAAGTTAAGAAGAATTTGAAGTTTTGGAAACATTGAAATGAGCAAGAAATTAATACCATCTAGCATTGCTGCTTCTACCTCTGCTTCCCCACCAGCTGGAGGACAACGTTTAATTCAGACAATGTTGAAGCAAGATAAGGAACAAGAAAAAATAACTTTACAGTTACAGATGATTATGCAAGGAATTCAAGAACTTAAGATAAAATCAGATATTATTGAACAAAGAACAGGAAATATTGAACAAAGAACAGAAAATATTGAACAAAGAATAGAAAATATTGAACAAAGAACAGAAAATATTGAACAAAGAATAGAGAAGACTGATGAAAAAGTGGAAAATATTAAACAAATGATGGTTAAGTATGAGGAGAGATTCCAAAAAATTGAGGAAGAAGGAAAACAAAGAGAGAAGAAGATTGGAAATATTGATAGCAGATTAACAGCGGTTGAACAAGAAAAAGGTGGGATGTTGAGGTGGGAGATGGAAAGGTCAGAATTTTACCTTAGATTTCAAAATATAGAGGAGGAAAAAGGAGAAAATTTGGCAGTGGTAATGATAGAAATTTTGGCAGATGCTTTGGAAATTACAGAGGAAAAGATGATGGATGGAATAGATGAGATATATCGAGTCTATACAAGATATGCGATGAGAAATAAATTACCCAGGGAAGTCCATATTAGATTTACCAAAAAATCCATTAAAACGCAAATATTACAAGTAGCAAGAGAGAAAACACTGAAATACAAGGGTAAAGAGGTTGTGGTTTTAAAACAAATACCTAGAAGAGTGAGAGAGATGAGAAGAGAATATCGATTTCTGACCAAAATACTATTGGAAAACGAAGTGAATTATAGATGGCTGATTCCAGAAGGATTAATGTTTACGTGGCAAGAGCAGAGACATAGAATTGACTCAATTGAGAAAGCAGAACTTTTTCATGCAGAATTTTTTGGAGGAAGAAAAGAGGAAGCAGAGAAAGAGGTTTCATTAATTGAGTTTCAAGATGAACAACTGGAGACTGAAAAAGAGAAAGGAGCAATAGGGGGACAGAATGATAGTAAAGAACAGCGTGAAGTGAGATCCACGAGAGCTGTTAGACCTAAATATAAAGCATAATCATGGAGGAAAAAAAACTGATTACAATGAATATAAACGGACTTAATTCAGCTGTTAAAAGAAGGAAAACTTTTCATAAATTAGAGAAATTAAAATTTGATATAATTTGTTTACAAGAAGTTCACATTAAAAAACAACATGAACAATTGTTATTACAGCCAAAATTAGGGAAAACATTTACCTCTTTGACCCAATGTAAGAAAAGAGGTGTGGTTTTATACATTAAAGAGGCTATTCCAGCAAAATTGATTTACTCGGATGATGATGGAAGAGTATTAATGGTAGAAATAATGGATAATAATATAAAAATACTCTTGATTGCAATTTATGCTCCGAATGATAAACAAGAAGAGTTTTATAAAAAACTGCACATGAAAATAATTGGACTGGACTATGTTAATATAATTATGATGGGAGATTTTAATGGAATTGTGGACAATAAACTGGACTATATAGCAACAACAACAAAGCAAAATAGAAAGGTTCTCCCAAGGTCTTTTTTTAAAATGACAGATGAATTAACTTTAAAAGATATTTGGAGAGAAAGAAACGTTAAAGCTAAACAATATACTTTTTATTCAAATAGACATTTATCATGGTCCAGATTAGATATGATTTGGATCTCAACAGAACTAATATCTAATATTAAAGAAACAAGCATTGAAACAAGTACCTGGGCAGATCATAGCCCAATGACAATTAAATGGAAGGGACAAAAAAAAAGATCGAGATGGACATTAAATAATACTATTTTAAAGGAGAAAGATTTTACACAATGGATGGAGAAGGAATTGGCTTTTTTCTTTAGAGAAAATAAAAAAGAAGATACTTCAACGCAAAATGTGTGGGATACTATGAAGGCATACGCTAGAGGTTTGATAATAGATTATACAAGAAAAAAGAATATTAGGAAAAGGCAAGCTTCTAAGGCCTTGGAAAATGAGTATAAAACTCTTGAAAAAGAATTACAGAAAATGCCACAGAAAAAGGATATTAAATTGAAGCTGGATGTAATCAAACATAAAATGGAATTAATAGAGAAAGAAGAATTGGGCAGCACTAGCTCTTTTATAGAGCTTGCTGTCGTCAAACAACCAATGAACTGAGTCTATCGCTTTCACAAGCATCCAATCAGGGGTTCCCGTTAACAGCCAATCAGACTGGCCAAACCTGACCAATCACGACTCGCTATTCATGGGCCAATGAGAATTGCAGGATTACAAGCCTGCTGTAAGACGAAGCTGTTTAGGGTTGTATTGCTGCATTGGTTTAATCAATAACAAAATGAACATACTAAGGTTTTGGAATGTTGCCCTGTTTTGAATTCAACATACTTTCAGAACTGAACTGATAATGCTGTTAGATCACTTTTCTTGAAAAGCACTCTTTTGTAATTCCCCATTCACTCTCATGTGATCTTCTCCTGGGAATAACAACCCTATTTTGATAAATACTGTTCTAATGTTTTTGGTATAGCATGATATATAGTTTCATTCTAGCTTGTAAATTTGCCCATCATACCATTCCAAAAACAAGTTCCAATCTGCATTTATTGACTCTCTTTATTGACTCTATGTGTGTCTCTGTAGTCTTTCTATATGTATATACTCTCTGGTTTATATTGTGAAATGTGTGGCTTGTTGTACAGCTTTACAGTCTTGCATTTTGGATGCTGGAGGGTCATGAACTGCTTCAACAAAGTCTTTATTTGTGTATTATAAAGAACAGACATAATTATTAATTCAGGAGAAGTGGATTAAGGATACAAAGTACTATTTATTAACCAAGAGTACAAAGGCCTTTTTCAGAAAGTGGTTGGGTACTAAGTAAATTTTCCTTAGAATAGTGTTGAACCTCTTTTCATTTTTCAACTCATAGAAAAAGATGTAAGACTCACATATAGCTGACTGAGCACATTAAATAAATAGCCCACACTAATTTGCAGTCAGAGAATAATCAGTGTGGGTGATTCACTTTTTCAGAGGTAACTTTTAGAAATGAGTGGCCTGTTTTGCTGAACTCAGGAAATAATCACGTATTGCTTTTCCCTTCATTTCACAGGTTTTTCTTACATTTTACATATAACCTGCACACTTTTCATCCCATAGATGAGTTTTGGAAACCTAGGGCCTTACCTAGTTCATTCACTATTATATGACCAATCTGATTTTGTTTTTCCAGGTATAAATCTAACCATAGGATACTGAAACTAATACTGAAACATAGGTAATGAACTAATTTAATAAATCAAGCCAACACAGTGGGATAGTAGTCTGTCATCTATGAGAAAGATTATATTCTCTGACTTTTTTTTTTTCTAGAATATTATATTAGAACATTTTAGTATCCATAATTCCATTATTTTTTTGTGTAAAAATTACATTTTTTATTAGGATTCTAATTTTATCTGCAAGACTCAAAACATACTAAACTCTTTGTCAGGGTTACACACCTATAGCAATCAAACTCCAAGCCAGTTGGATTTGTCAAAGTATAGATTTATTGGATATTTGGATATTTATTGGCATGAGCTGATGAATATCAACTCTAAATTTTCCCACGGTTTTCACCTAATTAAAAGTAAAAGTTCTTTCACTTTCTCCAAACAATATCACATAGTCCAATCAGAAAACAGTCCAATTACTAGATAACTCCAGTCCTCTGGTGGGAATTTTTGGTTCCCAACAGAAAGTATTTTATTTTGGCAACAGCACCCCAGCTCTCTATGTGCCCATCCCTTTCCCACAGCTCCAGTTGTGGCTGCACTGAAGCCCAAAAATGGCACTGAAGCCCCAAAATGGTCAGCTTCAGTGTTGACACTCTTTTTGTAAGAAAATACTATTCTAAATAACAAATATAATTGTGAAGCCATTTGATAAAATTCCTTATTTATTCCAAAACAGTTACACATTCTAGTCCATGAGTAAGAAAATATGCATTTAATCAAGACTTATTATTTTTAGCAGATTTTATTCAGATTAATTCCAGTCCATATCAACCAATCAAAAAATAATATACTTTTAAACAAGAATGAATTAGAATTGAATTTTACTGGTTTAAAGAGCAGTAGAGATGTGTCTCCACATTAGGAAAATATCAATATGTTTTATCCATTGGTAATAAGAGTTAAATTCAGCTAAATACGATTTAGATTTGAGATTCAAAGATGGCAAGTTTAGTTTCTTAGTTGAGGTTAGTTTGCAGCTAATTTTTATTTTTGCAATCAATTTTAGATTTAAAGTTTATTTGAGATTTCAAGTTGATTTGAGATTGAAAGCAACAAAATTTTATTCCATGTTCAGTACATTTATTCCATGTTCATTACATTAAGGTATTCGCCTACCAAAAATGTTCAATTATTGTGTTCTTTGCTAATAACTTTACTCAGGAGATAAATATCAAAATGTGCTTTCAAGAGTGTGTGGTTTTGGAAGGCTATAATGTTGAGCTCTTGCTTTCAAAATAACAGCTGTGCAACTGAGCAGAAAATAATCTTAAACTGACTTATAATAATCATAATGCAATGTATGACTTGAAATAATAGAATTCTCTTATGCAGTCATGTTGTATCCTTTGCATGTATGATATTCTTCTAATAGCATAAACAAGTGAACTGTATTTAAGTGAACATATATCATTTATAGAGGATGTTTGACACACTTTTTATTTATATCCTTTCTTGCATAAACACAATATGTTGCATTGCAAAGTCTACAATTGAAAATAATGAAAAGCAAAGTCTACAATTAAAAATACTTTTAGATATGACTTTGAAATGAACTTTCTTATATTCTGTTTTTAAAAAAATTAGTTTCTTTCCTTTTTCTTTAATCTCACATTAGAACTTGAAATATAATTATACCCATCCTTTCATCTCTACACTACTGCTTTTGGTTATATTTCATCTCCTGTTTATAAACAAACCAGGCTGATAAAAAAAAAATTCAGTATTCAGGTAAGGTAAGAAATACGGAATAAGACGTAAGATTTGGGACAAGACTATGGGAGGTTTTTTCTGAGGGCACAACTTTCTGAACCTTCTCCTTTAAAGATAAGATAAAATAAGGCAAGACAGAGCAGGGCAGGGCAAGGCAATATTTTTATTGTCTTTTTTTTTTTTTTTTTACTGTGAGCACACTGGCACACATTAAAAATGAAATTGTGTTGCCTGCTCTCAAAAGAAGATTATATCTACCCAGTGGTGGGATTCAAATAATTTAACAACTGGTTCTTTGTTTTTTTTGTTTTTTTTGAATTTTTTTTTATTAATTTTCTACAAACAAACAAGACAAACAAAACATAAAAACATCAACTCTTATATGTACATCCAGTGTGTCAGTTGGTTCATCATTTTTGTGCATTCATTCTGTAGTCTCAATTACAATTATGTTACATAACAACTCATATTGTCAATCCAAACTTATATATCCTAAAATCACTAAAAAAAGAAGTTTTTGACTATATTTTTAATCATTCATGCTTAATGAGCTAACAATACTTTAAACCAGTTTACTCTATAACAAATCATCTAGTCATATCAAATCAATCCTAAAAAATCCTTTATAAATATAATATCAAATAGCAAAATAATAGCAAAATAAAGATATTCCTTACTATCTAGCATTCTAAATATTCTATTATCGTATTTTATCATCTAGCCATTTATAAAAAAGATCCCAAATTTCGTAAAATTGTTTATCCTCTTGCTCTCTAATTTCAAATGTCAATCTGCTCATCTCAGCACATTCCAATATTTTCTTAATAATTTCTTCCTGTAATGGTATTTTCTCATTCTTCCAATTTTTAGCAAATACAATCCTGGCCACTGTTAATACATTTACAATCAGGTATTTCAAATCTTTACTATATATATCAGGTAAAATTCCCAATAAGAAGATCTCTGGTTTCAAGTCTATATGTTTCTTTGTCATTTTTTCCAACCACATGCGAATTATAGTCCAATATTTTCTAGCATCCTCACAAGTCCACCACATATGGTAATATGAGCCGGGTATCTGATGACATTTCCAGCATTTTTCAGATTTATTCTTAAACATTCTTGCTATTCTTGTCGGGGGAAAGTGCCACCTGTAAAACATCTTATACAAGTTTTCTTTATATGCTGTTGACATTGTCATTTTATAATTTTGAGACCACAATTTCTGCCATTTCTCTAAATCAATCCCATATCCAAAATTCTTCCCCCAAACAATCATAGTTTCTTTGACTTGTTCTTCCTCTAATTTCATTCCCAGTAAATAACCATATAGTTTTTTAATCACCTTCTCATCAGTACCCATCAAGATCTTATCTAAATCAGTCTGTTTATCATAAAATCCCTCCGTTTTGGAATCTTCATCATACCTTGAATGTATTTGTGCATATGAAAACCAATTCATCCTTATACCTTGTTCCTCTAAGTTTTGGATCGATTTAAGTTCACCCTTTTCATCCAAAAGTTCCCCATGTCTAACTGTTTGTTCCTTCTTGTAGATTATAGGATAGGAAAATGCTTCAATGGTCGATAACCAAACTGGAATTTTCAAATAACATTGTCTTTTTATCTTCTCCCAATTTAACCACAAAGACTCCCGTACATAATGTCTTCTAAAATAACCCTGTGTTTTAGTTCCCTTATACCATAAAAAAGCAAGCCAACCCAACAGCAAGTCATGCCCTTCTAATGTCAACAACCTATGTTTCCTTAATGTTATCCATTATTTGACCCACATCAAACTTGCAGCTTGATAATACAATTCCCAATTTGGCAGACCAAAACCTCCTCTAATTCTAGCATCTTGCAAAAGCTTTAGCTTTATTCTCGCTTTTTTACCTTGCCATATAAACTTCAACATAATTTTATTTAAATCTTCAAAATAGTCTTTTCCAAGCCTAATTGGTATTGTTTGAAACAAAAATAAAATTCTAGGTAAGATATTCATCTTAATTGTTGAAATTCTCCCTATTAATGACAATTGCAAGTTTTCCCACTTCTTCAAATCTGTAGTTATCTGTTGTTTAAGTTTAATATAATTATTCTCCTTTAATGTGCTACATCTTGTTGTCAAATATATCCCCAGATACTTAACCTTATTTGTAACTTAAATTTTCAAAAGATCTGCCAATTCTTCTCTCTGTCTCAATAGCATATTCTTTGTCAAAATCTTTGTTTTGTCTTTATTTATTTTCAAACCAGCCACCTCTCCATATGCCTCTATCCTTTCCAGTAACTTTGGAGCTGTTTCTAGCGGATCTTCCAAAATAAAAGCTAAGTCATCAGCAAAAGCTTGTAGCTTAAATTCTTCCTTCTTAATTTTCATTCCTTTTATGTTTTTATCATCCCTAATATTTCTATTCAACACTTCCAAGGTCAACACAAATAGCAAAGGAGATAGGGGGCATCCTTGTCTTGTGCCTTTCCTTATATTAATAAAATCTGTAAGTTCCCCCTCCATCATTACCCTTGCTGTCTGTTTATTATATATAGCTTCTATTGCTTGAATAAATTTTTTAGCGAAACCCATCTGCTCCAATAATAATAACATAAATCTCCAGTTCACGTTGTCAAATGCTTTTTGAGCATCTAGGAATATCAAAGCCATTTGCTTTTCAGGATGAGCCTCATAGTATTCCAAAGTGTCCAAGATTACTCTCATATTGTCTCTAATTTGTCTCTTTGGCAGAAATCCATTTTGATCTGAGTGAATAAAATTATTGAAATATTTTTTAAGTCTTTCTGCTAAGATTGAAGCAAAGATTTTATAGTCTGCATTCAATAAAGAAATAGGTCTATAATTCTTAATTTGCAATGGGTCAGTCTCTTCCTTTAGTATAAGTGTAATATAAGCCTCTGACCATGTTTTAGGTATCATCTTTTTTAACATAACTTCATTCATAACTTCTAACAATGGGATGCTCAATAATTCTTGAAATGTTTTATAAAATTCTACTGGAAGCCCATCTGGACCCGGAGCTTTCCCATTATTTTGTCTCTTAAATGCTTCATTTAGTTCCATCATTGTTATATTGCTTTCTAGCATTTCTTCAGTCTCTTTAGGTATCTTTGGTAAATTAGCTTCCTGTAAATACTGTTTGACTTTTTCTTTATCAATATTCTCTTGTTTATATAATTGCCCATAAAAATCTCGAATAATTTCTTTTTTCTCCTTATTCCCATAACAAACTTGGCCTTGTTCATCTATTAACTTCAATATTTTTCTTGATTCCTTCTCTTTTCTCAATTTATATGCTAGCCATCTACCTGGTTTATTTGCATCTTCAAAATAATTCTGTTTAGAGTTTCTAATTTTCTGTGCCAGTTCTTCTTTCTCTATTAATTCCATTTTATGTTTGATAACATCCAGCTTCAATTTAATATCCTTTTTCTGTGGCATTTTCTGTAATTCTTTTTCAAGAATTTTATACTCATCTTCCAAGGCCTTAGAAGCTTGCCTTTTCCTAATATTCTTTTTTCTTGTATAATCTATTATCAAACCTCTAGCGTATGCCTTCATTGTATCCCACACATTTTGCGTTGAAGTATCTTCTTTTTTATTTTCTCTGAAGAAAAAAGCCAATTCCTTCTCCATCCATTGTGTAAAATCTTTCTCCTTTAAAATAGTATTATTTAATGTCCATCTCGATCTTTTTTTTTGTCCCTTCCATTTAATTGTCATTGGGCTATGATCTGCCCAAGTACTTGTTTCAATATTTGTTTCTTTAATATTAGATATTAGTTCTGTTGAGATCCAAATAATATCTAATCTGGACCATGATAAATGTCTATTTGAATAAAAAGGATATTGTTTAGCTTTAACATTTCTTTCTCTCCAAATATCTTTTAAAGTTAATTCATCTGTCATTTTAAAAAAGGACCTTGGGAGAGCCTTTCTATTTTGCTTTGTTGTTGTTGCTATATAGTCCAGTTTATTGTCCACAATTCCATTAAAATCTCCCATCATAATTATATTAACATAGTCCAGTCCAATTATTTTCATGTGTAGCTTTTTATAAAACTCTTCTTGTTTATCATTCGGAGCATAAATTGCAATCAAGAGTATTTTTATATTATTGTCCATTATTTCTACCATTAATACTCTTCCATCTTCATCCGTGTAAATCAATTTTGCTGGAATAGCCTCTTTAATGTATAAAACCACACCTCTTTTCTTACATTGAGTCAAAGAGGTAAATATTTTCCCCAATTTTGGCTGTAATAACAATTGTTCATGTTGTTTTTTAATGTGAACTTCTTGTAAACAAATTATATCAAATTTTAATTTCTCTAATTTATGAAAAGTTTTCCTTCTTTTAACAGCTGAATTAAGTCCATTTATATTCATTGTAATCAGTTTTTTTTTCCTCCATGATTATGCTTTATATTTAGGTCTAACAGCTCTCGTGGATCTCACTTCACGCTGTTCTTTATTATCCATCTGTCCCCCTGCTGCTCCTTTCTCTTTTTCAGTCTCCAGTTGTTCATCTTGAAACTCAATTGATAAAGCCTCTTTCTCTGCTTCCTCTCTTCTTCCTCCAAAGAATTCTGCATGGAAAAGCTCTGCTTTCTCAATTGAATCAATTCTATATCTCTGCTCTTGCCACCCAAACACTAGTCCTTCTGGAATCAGCCATCTATAATTCATTTCGTTTTCCAATAGTATTTTGGTCAGAAATCGATATTCTCTTCTCATCTCTCTCACTCTTCTGGGTATTTGTTTTAAAACCACAACCTCTTTACCCTTGTATTTCAGTGTTTTCTCTCTTACTACTTGTAATATTTGCGTTTTAATGGATTTTTTGGTAAATCTAATATGGACTTCCTTGGGTAATTTATTTCTCATCGCATATCTTGTATAGACTCGATATATCTCATCTATTCCATCCATCATCTTTTCCTCTGTAATTTCCAAAGCATCTGCCAAAATTTCTATCATTACCGCTGCCAAATTTTCTCCTTTTTCCTCTTCTATATTTTGAAATCTGAGGTAAAATTCTGACCTTTCCATCTCCCACCTCAACATCCCACCTTTTTCTTGTTCAACCGCTGTTAGTCTGCTGTCAATATTTCCAATCTTCTTCTCTCTTTGTTTTCCTTCTTCCTCAATTTTTTGGAATCTCTCCTCATACTTAACCATCATTTGTTTAATGTTTTCCACTTTTTCATCAGTCTTCTCTATTCTTTGTTCAATATTTTCTGCTCTTTGTTCAATATTTTCTATTCTTTGATCAATATTTTCTGTTCTTTGTTCAATATTTCCTGTTCTTTGTTCAATGATATCTGATTTTGTCTTGAGATCTTGGATTCCTTGCATAATCATCTGTAAAGTTACTTTTTCTTGTTCCTTATCTTGCTTCAACATTGTCTGAATTAAACGTTGTCCTCCAGCTGGTGGGGAAGCAGAGGTAGAAGCAGAAATGCCAGGTGGTATTGGTTTCCTGCTCATTTCAATGTTTCCAAAACTTCAAATTCTTCTTGACTTTTAATCCAACTGGTAGAGCAGCCAATTATAATCCAAAATGGAGAACTCCAATAGTAAAAAACACGAAACCAAAGAAGAAACAGGAAAAAAGGAAGAAGAAAGATCTTCAGGTTCTTCTAGACCCTAATCCAATTACGAGATAGTCCACCATAAAAAAGGAAAAAATAGAAAGGAAAAAACAAACAAATCCAAAAATAATAATATTGATTAAGAGCAAAAGAAAAAAGAAAAAAGAAAAAGCAAAAAGAGAAAAAAAAACAAAAAGTTCCTTCAGATTCTTCACACCTTAATCCAATTAAAAAGTCTCAATAATCCAAAAAAAAAAAAAAAAACCAACAAGAACCACAACAACAAAGTAGTCCAAAAACATAAATATGAAAAGCAAAAAAGTCCCAATAAAAAAGAAAAGAAAAATAAAGAAGAAAAAAGAAAAAACTCTGAGGCTTTCCCTTTAAAATAAAAGGCAAAAATAAAAATATTACTAAAATTAAAATTTAGAAAAAGGCTAGCGAATGGGGTATATATAAGAAAACACACTGCACTTTGTTATTTATCCAAGGCTCTTGTTATGACTCTCTTCTCCAGCAGCTTCAAAGCCAAACCTCAAGTGTTGTTGATAACAGTCCAGGAAAGCACCTGCAATAATATTTTGCTGTGCTCTCCCTCTATCTTATCACGTTAAAAAGTCCTTGAGATGAGGTCTTTTTGCAATTCTCTCCAATTCAAATAAAGATACTTTCAAGCCTCTAGTTGGCAGTGTTACAAAGTTTCTTAATGCTCTTTCTCCCCCCCCCCGCCAGAAAAAAGGAATAATATATACAAAAAAAAAGAAAAAATAGCCAAAGGGAGCCTCTATCCTAAAGAAATTTAAAAAATCAAAGGGAGCATAAAATCAAAGGGAGCATAAAAATATATATAAGAGAAAATTCAATCCGGTTACCTACAAAGTCACAGTAAAATCTTTCCCAAAAAGTATAAAGAAAAGAAAAAACAAACAAACCCAAGCCTCAATTTGACATCACTTTAAAAAACGCCGCTCAAAACAATTTCAGTCAAAAGAAAATCTCACAGCTTTCTTCTTTATCCCAGTTGAACTTTCCAACCTCAGCAAATTTACAGCACAAAAGAGTTTTTCTCACCCAGCCGACACACTTCACTCCAATCACTTTCTTTCCGGAGCTGTCCCGACTTCAGCAGCTATGGAGGCTGCCTCTCCGCCGCCAGCAAAAGGGCTTCTTCCGGATCAAACCAGAGATTTTGCGATATCTCTGGGATCCTGGAACAATGCCCTTCACGATCACCGTCTCTACGGGACGGTTTAGTTCCGTTAGGACCGACCAGGGGCGAAAATATCGGCTACGATCTCAGAGCCCCGAGATCGCAGCTGTATCGCCAGAACGAAGCTCCGCCTTCTCCCAACAACTGGTTCTTTGTTTTAATGACTGGCTGGATAGGCATGGCTGGGTGGTCATGTGACCGGATGGGTGTGGCAACTTGACATCTCTTTTCTATATTCTTTCTAAAATCTTGATATCTGTTTTATATCGCAGTGACCAAAATTGGGTACAAGATGTAAGGGATGATCTTAAAAAGAAATCTATAGTTGTACTAATACTTCATGTGATCTTGATATTATTCCTCTTTTGATGCAATCAAGGACTGCAATGGTTTTTTTGGCAGTTGCAGCATATCTATGTTTTATACTTAATAGGTTTCCCGCTAGGATTCCTAGATCCATCTTACAGTTACTTCCATTGAACGAGGCACCACCTATTATATACCCTGTGCATTTGGTTTTTTTCTTGCCTAAGTGTTACTATACTCTCCATTAAATTGCATTTTTTGTGAGAAATGATATTCTACAGTGCCAATCAGTTTACTACAATGATTTTTTGCAAAATGCACTAAAGCTTATATATCTCTGCTTATACTGATAAAGATTGTTCTTTCTGAATATTAAAGCATATAGTCAAGCAAATATTTCCAATCCATTGTAAATGAAAACACATTTGAAAGGCATTTTCAAAGCAGTCAGTTAGTGGATGTCTTACCATTCTTTCTCTTCTCTTTTAATTAAATCTTTCTGTTTTTTTTCCCCCTTGGGCTTTATTGCAATATTCCAAAACTTTCACAGATCCTTGACAAGGAACCACTTCTAATTTAACTGGAATATATTGTTTTCATTCTCAGTTTTTCTTGTTAAAGAATGATGGGAAGTATGCTTTTATCCTTCATTCATCATTTCTCCTTTTGATGATGTACTTGCAAGAAAAGGAAGCATTCAATTTTGGAGTCACCTGGACAAGGACGGCCTGCTGCATCCAGGCCCAGCTGCATCCTCTGAGCAGTGATCCCAGCCCTGGCTGCCACCGCCACCACCACATGTAATTGAAATATTACAAATATTTCCATAGTTATATAAACTAAAGTCCACATTCCATTATTTAACTTCTTCTGTGCTCATAAAGCCAAAGAAAGATGCTAATACATAAAAAAGCCAACTATCATTTTGTTTCTCCCCCCACACCCAAGTATACTAACTTGCCAAGTTAAATGGGAGGAGTGAAAACAACAGCTGAGTTGCATCCCAGGATTGATTCTAAGCTTTTCTTTTTGATGTGGATTTTCTTTTTATTTCTCCTGACCTTTGAAGTGGAAAAAATAGAAAACAAAAATTACCAGGGTTAAGTCAAAGCTTTTACTCTCTAGTGAAAACTTATAAGCCTGCTCATTCCAGCAATTTTAGTATTTTAAAAATATTTTTTCCTATTGCTGTTGCAGATGCCTTGTGGAAAGCATAATGGATGATCAAATAGATGTAATTTTATAAACATTTGCATACTTGTGTGTTTGCATAACTAGACAGGAAGAAAACTGCAAACATCAGATATTATTTTATAATAGATTTAAATGGCATCCAAATGTTCTGCTTCTACTCAGGGAAAAAACCCTACTTCTTCAGCAACAGCACTTGTTATTCATAGTGTGATACAGCAAAAAGAGAAATTTCAGGACATTATCTAATCTTCATTTTAAGCAGATGCAATTTTTTTCCTTCAGATTTTCATAAAGATCTTGGTCTAAAATATATCAGAACATTAAAGCATGTCTACTTTATGATGAAATGCATATCAAAAAACTTTATTTTCAAAATAAAATGCAAATGGACATGTGTCAATTGTTGTTATAGTTATTAGCATTACGGTAGAAATAATATGTAGCATTCATGCTAACACTGTGGGTATTGTGCTTCCCAGCACTGAGTCATATCAAGCTTAAGCCTGATTTCTATTAGTACCATAATCACAAACATTGCACTGAGATGACTCCCACATACCATCAAAACTGAGATCTGAAGAGAATGGAATTGTACTCTTTCTTTTCTCAGCTCTGTTTCTGTTTCCATCTTTGTGAAAAATTATTTCTTAGGACTCTGATAATGCAGTATTCTGATTGGCATAAAAGCTCCAGTTTTCTGTCCTTGTAATTCCTTGATTTGGGGTAGAGTTGGTGTGACTGAATGAAGAGTCACTTCCTAACTCCATGTGGAGTTTGCATCTCAGGAGAGAAACATCTGTCACTACCTAAGATCAAACTCTCAACCTTCTGAGTGAGAGACCAGTATTTTCATCCATAATCTGAATAGTCTAAATGTCCTAAATGCATAGTAATCCACTCAAATGCTCCTCCACCTTCTCAAAATATAGGAAATGAATCAGAGTAGAACTGGGAATTCTCCTTTAATTCTCCTTTTTCTTCCAAAATTGTGGTTTTTATGAAAATATATTGAAGAGACATACTGATTTTTTATGTTGTTCAGTTGCTAAGTTGAGCCCGACTCTTTGGCACCCCATAGACCATAGCACACCAGGCGTTTCTGACCTCCACTGTTTCTTTGAGTTTGCCCAAACTCATGCCCACCCTTGATGATGACACTTACTCTGCCCAACCTTCTCCTTTTGCATTCAATAATACTGATTTTACTAGAATTCCTTTCAAGATTATATTTGAACATTCCTAAGGGAACCAAATAAAAGTTAACCAAAGAGAAAGGCATGAAGAGTTAACACATTATTTTGTGAAAATAAAATTGAAATAGAGGATGGACAAGTGGAGAAGCTTTACATTCTACCATAAAAAGACTGGGAAAAAAAGCCTTGGATTTGCTATTGCTGTGACTTGATCAAGAAGTACTTTATCTTGACCTTTATGAAGTATCAAGAGAAACCAAAAATGATAGTTAAAGCTGTCTCAGTGGAAGTTCAAAAGCTTCTTAACCTTTAAAAGTGAACAAAATACTGCTAAAGTTTCTATGGACCCAGTAGCTTCTGATTTTACTGCTTTTATAATTTTTTTTTTATTTTACCATAAGGTTACAGGGGACATTGATGTTAAAATTATGCTTAAAACATAGTCCTTTTCAAGAAATGTTTCTTATTCAAGATTGTCAGTATATAAATAACAATATTTGCCCATTTCTTATTGTTGTATTTATATAATAAAATCTCTTTGTTTGAACCCAGGATACAATTAAATAAAAACTTATTAAGATAGTTTTTAAAACATTGTTATATACTTCAAAATTTAATTGGCATTGAAAACAGTTGGTCATATTTAAGAATGCCTACAGAATCATTAAATTCTTCTCATTTCATAAACAAAAACAGATAAAATATTTTGTTTACACATTTTAATATCTATCTATATATTATTCAATGAGGTAAAATCAGATTATACAGCAATCTTACCTCTAAATATAGTAAGTACAATTTATGAGACCAATTAAATGACCAGAATCATAATATTCACTTTCTCAGTAAGTGTATTACTTAATTTCTCAGATAACTTTATTTTAAAGAAGTCCAAAATTTGTGAAACTCATACTTAATTAACATTACTAACCAGTTAACATTACATTGTGCCCATTAAAACAGTTATTAAAATAGAAAGATTTTCTGAAACAACACTGGGTAGAAAAACTAAAATTGTGAAAACAAGTAATATGTCTCTTAGCACATGAATCAGATTTTCTCTGAAGTATTAGATAAATTCATGATCTCATTTATTTCTATACAGGAGAACATGATATAAACTCATTGCATGTATCAGTCACCATAAATTACTCAGTTAAGACTGAAGAATAGACTTCTTTTTTTTTCCTGCTGTTCCTATAAAAGTCTTGGATTGACAGAAATTTCTTGGATTGGATTGACAGAAATTTCTTGGATTGACAGAAATTTTTACTTTATTGATCGAACACTTTCATGCTAAGTCTTCACAAAAGAATCACTGATTGGCTGACCCTCTTTGCCTAAAGAGTTTCAAGGTTAGTTTCATAACTTCACTACTTGCAAATATGAAATTTTAAAGAACATTATGACCCATTTTAGAATGTAAGTAGACAGTTAAACTACTATATATTTGCATATAGTTTTAGCACAAGAAATATTTTAGCATAAAGGTTTCCATTTAGTTTAATCAAATGTCAGGATACAAAAATATGGTTATTTACAAAAGGTGGTAGAGAGGAGGAAAACAGAAACAATTATGTACAAAATTAGTGTTTAATATTATGCTTATATATTTGATGGCAATTTTGATTTTTAGTCAACTCAATATTTTCTTTAAAAACATAAAATGTTCCAAGGAGGATTATCTTTACATTTGAGATTATATATATGATCAAAGTATGAAAGTCTGGGACTGTGTCTATTTATGAAGTTGGTTTAAACCCTGCCCCTGATAACTTCCATTTTGAAATTTACAATATCTGTTTAGAAATTTTTTTAGATAATGCTTTCACCACTTTAAATATTCTGTACTTATACAGTAATTAATCTGCTTAAGACTGATCAGTTACTGTGAAAAACAGTTTATTGTGAGAATATGTACTTGGGAATGAAGCTTACAAATCTATGTACTTATTACAGACTTTGGGGGCATTCTGATCAGATTATAATATAAGAGCTGTTGCACTACTGAATCCATTGATTGGTCATTCACTGTGGAAGAAAGAATTGAAACACAATGTAGACATTCATTTTCTTCAAATTCTATGTTTAAGTACCCAATATACACATTACAGAATTTTATAGAACCCACTGAATTGTTATCCTATGAAGCTGCAATGCAGGCAGCCAGTAAATCTAATCTAGGAATGATAAAATAAAAATGAGTTTGGAACAAAATAGTCTATAATGTTTCACTGGAACAACTGAGTTGGCTATATTCCACAGAACAGAAACCAGAACAGTCATTTATATTCTAAAAATATAAATGATTTTTTAAAACATATAATACTTAAGTGTTGCATGTGTATTTGTATGTATGAAAAGGAGATAAAAGAAAATCTAGTAAATCCCAGGAAAAGTTTTGGAAGGCAAGGATGTTGCACTTTGATTTCTGTTCCTGCTATTTGTTTGTTTTAGGTTCCAGAAGGACAATTACAGAATGAAAGGGTGATAAATGCCCTTTTTAGTAAGGATGGTGTATACCATTTTGAAGGATATAGTAAAAAAGCAACAATAGTCAACTGTTGGGTTTCTGTCCACTGACAAGAAATAGGAAATTTAGTTAGAAAGGATGAAGCATCTAAATGTCTTTCATCCCTGGGCATGGTACAGAAACCAGATTGGTCAGTCTTGTGAATGGCAGAGGTAGCTCTCAGGGGTCTTTTGCATGATCAACAGTGATATTCTGGATTTAAAAATGTGGTTCACTGGGTTACTGTCATTAACCACACTCATGGTTAGATGCTTCTGGTTGGGGGTTATGAAGACTTAGAAGTAGAGCCCTTAATGGCATCCTGGGTAGGATGCCATATGTTTCAACCTTTCTTTATTTAAAATCTGTATAAAACCTTAGGAAATCTGTTGTGGTTAGTCAGCATCAGGTGCGGACAGCTGAGGAGAACGAGCACTCAGATGAGGGGCTAGGACCATTAGGGAGTGGACTGCTGCCTTCAGAGATTGTTTGGGCTGGCAGCAGCAATGAGGAGATTCCCAAGGAGCCTATGCCAAGTGCGCATGCACTCAGGGCTGCTCACAGGAAAGAGCAGCTGCTAAATGACCTCTGTGATCACATTAAGAGCAACTGTGTTCTCTTCACTTATGACATTCAATACTACAGACAATACTGCTACCTTTCAAAAAGAACTTGACTATGTATCAGAATGGTCAAACAAATGGCAACTTCAAATCTCAAAAAATAAATGTTCTGTCTTACATATTGGCAAAAAAACAAACAAACCAGAAAATAAAATACAAGCTGAATAGTCAAAACTTTGTTGATGATCCAAGCTCTGTAAAAGACCTTGGAACACTCATCTCTAATGATCTAAGTGCTAGAGCCTATTGTAACTACACAGCCAAAAAGACACTAAGAGTTGTTAAACTAATACTACATAGCTTTTTCTCTGGTAATATCACACTACTAACTAGAGCATACAAAATATTTGCTAGACCAATGCTTGAATACAGCTCATCAGTCTGGAACCCACATTACGTATCTGATATTAGCACAGAAATATTTCACAAGAAGAGTTCTCCACTCCTCTACTTGTTGTAGAATACCTTATGCCACCAGACTTGAAATTCTCAACCTAGAAAACCTTGAATTATGCTGTCTTCGGTCAGATCTAAGTATGGTATATAAAATAATACATTGCAATGACTTACCTGTCAATGAATACTTCAGCTTCAACCATAACAACACAAGAGCACACAAGAGATACAAACTCAAGGTTAACTGCACCACACTTGATTGCAGGAAATACGACTTCAGCAACAGAGTGGTCAATGTCTGGAATACTCTACCTGACTCTGTGGTTTCTTCCCCAAACCAAAAAAACTTTAACCTTAGACTGTCTACTATTGACCTCACCCTTTCCTAAGAAGTCTATAGGGGGTGTGCATAAGCGCACCAACGCGCCTACCTCCCTGTCCTATTGTTTCTTTTATTTTTCTTTTATGTACCCATTTCATATATTCATAACTACTTATACCTATTATCTTGTAATCGATTGAAAAATCAAAATAAATAAATAAAAAGACTGCAAGGTAATGGCCCCTTCCTTCAAGAAGATAAAAACCAGCTGTGAATCGGACATTCTTTGCAGGAAGCAAAGACATTTTGAAACTCGATCCTCATGGATATTGCATCTTAGTTGGTATTTGAAAACTCTTGAGTTGTAAAATATTTCTAGGTAACCTTATCTGTTATTCTTGGCAGCTTCATAGAGTTTTGGCAAGGCTCATACTTATCAAAGTTAATTAGTTTGCAGCAGACTTTTAACTGGGGATTTGTAAGAATCATTAAAAGATTTCTGTTCCCTTTGGTTCGTGTTTATTGGAAAGGGGTTTGGGTCAGAACAAAATCACTGGTTCAAGATGAGATATCTCTAATATGAAGATGTTGGTCAGTTGTTGTGGATGAAGAACAATGGAGTACAAACAAGAAGAGAGAACCCACACAGTGGTAAACACTTTTACAGACAATTAGACAATCCATTTCAATTATCAGGCATTTTCATACCTAAATAGAAAAACAGAGTAACCATAGATGGGGAAAAACAACAACAGAAAACTGCAGGGAGCATCAGAAATCTTTCCCTTTCCTGTCTCCTTCCTCTTCTCTTCTCCTTCCCCTCCTCTCTCCTTTTCCTTTTCCTTTCCCCTTTCCTTTCTATTCCCTTTTCCTTTCCCCTTCCTCTTCTTTCTTTCCTTCCTATATAAATTACAATACATGTTTTATATTTTCATGGACATTGATGTATCAATTACAACAGTTTATTAATTTTATCACTAGCAATGAGTTTAAGGCATGAAAATAACATGCAACTATGTATGTATGTCTTATGTCTTATGTGTATTGTGTATATGTATGTGTAGCATTTATTGCAACTGAAAGCAATAAAATAATGAAAATTAATTTTCACCATTCACCCCCCAATAGAATAGAACTTACAGCACTTTTATTTCAATGTGGCTTAAATATGTCCTTTTAATGATATTAAATAAAATGATACACATCTTTGAAATTACAATTTGGTAGATACTACAGGGTGAAAAGCTGGAAGTCCACTTCTAGAAGCATTGTGGTTCATGATATCCTAATCCTATCTCCTGCTTCTTGCATAGTAGCTGGATAGTTCTTGCTGACACCACTTTTATTATAACTATTATCTAATCTAGCAATCTCCCTTTCTCAACTTGCTGTGTCCGAGACAAATATGGTTTCCATATTCTGTGTTAAATTTATAGGTAAAGGAAGAAAAATTCTAGAATATCTTAGCTATAAAATATTAAAGTGTGCAACTAATCCAATTTTATAGAGAATAGATAAAATTAAGTTTATTAAAAAGAAAAAACCTATAGTTTTAATATCCCCTTCACTAAACCAAGCGTGGGCATGCCCAGCATGTGATGCATCCAGCCCCGGAGTTTCACAGCCCTCTCCTAGAGCTTTCCAAAACTTCATCTTCCTAAAGGGGGAGTTGGAGGGGGAAGTTGCCTTTTGCTTACATGCCAAAATGAACATATGAAAGAAATTGTGTTTTGTATAGACTTAAGCCTGTATGACTTGAGGAGTTGGAAGTAGGAGGAGTTTCTACGTGAGTTATTCTATACATTCACACATGTTGCTTTTCACAAATTATGCACTCTTGGTTAATTGCTTCATGGTTATTTCTGAAACTAATGCCACTTAGCCTAAATGTGCCTAGCTAAACATATCCTAAAGAGTATGCCCAGAGCTGTGCCTCCATACAGAGACATATTTGAGAGAAAATGACACCAGACTGAAATCCCGAGCACTAACAGTAACAGCAATTTACCTCAGCTTCCCCTGTGCAGCAAGTGAAAATGATCAAAGCTAATCTATTTAGAATATTTGTATCTCATCTCCTTTCTTTTTGACCATTTCAGCTTCAGCAACTTAGAATTTCTTTGGACACATTAGTTATGTAAAAATTTCCCAAAGAATTTGTAAATTTGTAGAAAGGAAGATTACATGTGTCTTAATTGACATTATGTTTCATCATCAAAACGTTCTTAATTTTATCTCCTTAATTTTTTTTTGAAACTATGACCTCAGGATTTAATATTTTAATGTGTGACACAACAACATTCTTCAGGTATTCCCATGCTGGCTCTTTATAAAAATCCAAGTTTAAATCTTTCTCATTTTCTGTTTCTTTCCCAAGTTTAAGTGCCTTAACATGCCACTTTAATCTCAGCTATTGATGTTTGGTTTGTTGCCTTTCCTAGAGAGGTTTGTGTAAATGGCTGTCTGGGATATGAATTACCACATCTGAAGACAGCATGTTTTATAGTTTAATGCAATTAAACTATAAATTGCATTTTCTTTCATCAGTTTGAATTTCTCACATTTAATTTTCATGAGAAACTCTACATATTATGAACAATTTTTGTTTACAATAGAAAAAATGTTCAAGTAATTAATAATTCCCTTGAATATATCCCAAGGATAAGTAAGTAAGTAGAGAGGCACACACACACATATTAACAAATATCACAGTAATTTATCAAAAGGGTCTCTAGGAGCAATAAGTATAAATATGGCTATGGTAATTGATGTTTGTATTCTTTGTCGATAATAATTTCACTTGCTTCACTCAGAGGTAATTTTGTTGCCAACAACGCTGTCTTAATTAAATCATTTTGTCTAAATAACATGTTTTGAAATAAGGCTTACCTTCCTTCCGGAAAAATTGAATTTAGAACAGGTTCCATATTCGTGTTTTATTTAAAATTGTAAATGCACATTTTTCATCAATATTTTCTGACAGGTATGTATTGAATAAAAGCCCAGAAGGCTTTTACATATGCAAGGTTTCCAAAGCCTATTGTTTTAGTGATTTTTTTTCACAGTATATTAAAATGGCTTGTTTTATATTGATTTATCTTCATTTCTTCCAATCTGAAGACTTTATTTATATCCATCTGCAGATTAATGTATTCCAACTGAGTTAGTCTGTGTTATGAACTAATTAAGGTGTTTAATAAAGTTTTAACAACCTTAAGAAAAAGTAGGGTTCTAATCCTGCGCTTCTGATTGGCCAATAATAGCGATATCGGATTGATCCTTTTTGGGAAATCTGATTGGCTGTTAACGGGCCAACTCTCATTGGTTCAAGGGTTTAACACTTCCACATTTCTCATTGGCTAGTAGGTCAGCAGCCTACCCTATAAAAGGGCTGCTGCTGCCCTAGGGTTTTGCACTGTTCACTATGTTCAATAAAGAGTTGAAGTTCACTGTTCATTGCCTCGTCTCCGCTCCTTGTGCCCATGTACAGAACATAACACTGGTGACGAAGGTGGGATGTGGAGACATCTGAGCTGATTGAACACCCACAGAGCACCAAACAGAGCACGTGGCTGAAGGTGTATCGACAACGGAAACCATGTCTGGTGGTGCCATACCACCCGCTCCATTTGACCTGGCACAAGAAGACTGGGACTCTTACATAGACCGGTTCCAGATGTTTCTGGAGACCAACAACTTGAAGGATGCCACTACAGGGAAAAAGCGAGCAGTGTTCCTGACCCATTGCGGGCCTGCCGTCTTTAAGATGGCCAAGGCACTAGCGAAACTGGCTGAGGTGAAATCCATGGACTGGGATGTCCTCACGCCCCTTCTACAGGCCCACTATGCACCCGCCATACCAACGCTTGTCTGAAGACATGAGTTTTACCAGAGAAACCAGCGGAAAGGAGAGAGCATTGCAGATTTCATCGCGGATCTCCGGAACCTGGGAGGCCTGTGTGGGTTCGCAGACCTCGAAGAAGCTCTGAGAGACTGAATAGTTCTGGGATTAGATGACCACACTGCGCAGAGCAAGATCATGGCCAAAGGGGACATCGATCTTGCTGATGTCATCAAGGATGCTACTGCAGCAGAAGCAACCAGGAAGGTGGCTGCCTGAATGCACCGCACCAACGCACCACTCCATCAACTCACCAACGATACCTCACCTCGCCTAGAGAGGCACACAACAGTGACCCACCACAAGGACCTCGAATCGCCATCAGAAAGTAAGGAGGAGGAGGTCAACCGGCTCCGATCTGAGCATGACCAACACGACCAGCGGAATCAAAGACTACCGCACCAATGCGCGGGTTGTGGGGCAAACCACCCGTGAGCAGACTGCAAATTCCTTGATGCGCTCTGCCATTCCTGTGGGAAAAGAGGCCACATTGGGAAGGTCTGTAGAAGCAAGCAAGGATACAGCCCAATTCAGAGGGGAAACAACTACTGCCAGACCACAGGGAATCATCCTGTGAGTCGGGAACATTTGAACCACCAATTTTATTTCCTACAGAAATAAAACACTGGCCATTTCAACGAGACAGGAAGAGGCACACCAAACCATTACAATCGGGCACGCTTCATCGTTAGATGCAAAGAAGATCCGAGTAAAGATCACCATCGAAAACCAGCCTTGCGTGATGGAAGTCGACTTAGGATCTTCCCTCTCGATGGTTTTCTGGAAGACCCTTAAACAATTAATCCCTGCTGTCCGGCATCAAGACCTCAGAGCCCAAATAATCATACTCAAAGATTATCAGGGGAACCGAATTCCGGTCGTTGGATCCAGCCAAGTCCGAGTATCATTCAAAAATCATACTGCGTCATTACCACTGACCGTCGTCGACCGCAACCGACCTAATTTGTTAGGCCTTCAATGGTTTGCCCCACTCGGGATCGAGGTAGCCGGCATTCACCAAACCAGAAGCGATGACTGGGAGGAGGCCCTTGTCCAGGAATTCCAGGACATCTTTGCAGACAAACTAGGCGAGTACAAGGGGACCCCGATATCATTTAACCTTAACCTTGAAGTAGCCCCCATCCGCCGTAAGCCTCGTCGGGTACCTTTTGCCTTTAAACCAAAGATTGATGAGCAGCTTGATAAATTAATAGCCCAGGGTGTTTTAGAACCAACTGACCATGCCCGTTGGGAAACCCCAATCGTAACACCCATCAAACCGGATGGATCGTTAAGGATTTGTGGGGACTACCGGGCCACCCTTAATCACGCCCTTCAACAGAACGCTTACCCAGTGCTGGTGGTGCAACACCTTCTCCATTCCCTGGGGGGGCGGAAAAGTCTTCGCTAAATTGGATTTAGCACAGGCGTACCAACAACTGCCTGTAGATAAAAAAACCGCAGAGGCACAGATGATCGTTACGCACTGAGGCGCCTTTAAATGCAACCGACTCCAATTCGGAGTGAGCATAGCCCCAGGGATTTTTCAAAGTCTGATGGAGAGACTCTTGCAAGGGATCAAGGGGGTCGTGCCATACTTTGATGACATTTTAATTGTGGCCCCAAATAGAGAAGTACTAGAAAAGCGTCTTAAAATGGTTCTCCAGAAATTTAAAGACTCCGGCCTAAAGGTTAAAAAAATAAATGTCAACTGTGTACAGATAAAGTAGAGTTCCTGGGGTACCTAATTGATAAGCAAGGCATTCACCCCACTAATAGCAAACTAAAAGCAATCAAAAATGCCCCAAGACCCAGGAATAAGACTGACCTCCAAGCTTTCCTGGGGCTCATTAACTTTTACAACATCTTCTTGCCCCAGAAAGCGACCGTAGTTGAGCCCCTACATAGGCTTCTCGACAAAAAAGCAACCTGGGTCTGGGGACACCGAGAGGAGCACGCGTTCTGACAAGTGAAAAACTTACTAACCTCAGATGCTGTTTTAATGCAGTACAACGAGACTTTGCCTTTAACAATTACATGTGACGCGTCACCATTTGGAGTAGGAGCCATTTTGAGTCATGTGTTACCAAATGGTAGTGAGGCCCCTATTGCCTATTTTTCAAGGACCCTATTGGGGGCTGAACGTAACTATAGCCAAATTGACAAAGAGGCTCTTGCTGTTGTATCCGCTGTGAAACGGTTTCATGAATATGTGTATGGATGAGTTTTTACTGTTATTACCGATCACAAACCTTTGCTAGGGATTATAGTGGGAGACAAGCCAACCCCCTATATATTGTCACCTAGAATGACTTGCTGGTTGGAATTCTTAGCTGCGTATAACTATAAATTACAACACCGCCCGGGGAAAGCCATTCCCCATGCTGATGCATTGAGCTGTGCCCAACTTCCGGAAACCGTCGACAACCTAGCTCCAACCCTTACAACACTCCAGATTGAAACACTACATTCACCACCGCTAACAGCCAGAGACATTGCAATCAAAACAAAACAAGATCCTGTCTTGGCATGACTTCTTAGCTGGGTCGAACGAGGATGGCCAATAGAACAAACCCCTGATGACTTCACCCCTTTCAGAAACTGGCAAACAGAACTTTTTTTGCAAAAAGGCTGCATCCTATGGGGAGACAGAGTCATCGTCCCAGAGTGGTTATAACGAGCAGTATTGAAAACATTGCATGACGGTCACCCCGGCATCATGCGTATGAAAGCGCTCGCATGAAGCTACGCGTGATGGCCGGGCATCGACAAGCAGATCGAAGCCTGGGTAAAGACTTGTCTAAAGTGCCAAGAAGTCAGCAGTGCCCCACCTAGAGCAACTCCAATGGAGTGGGAAACCCCCCGGGGGCCATGGTCCCACATCCACGTTGATTTTGCGGGACCTACTAAGGGACATACATTTCTCCTAACAGTGGATGCCTATTCCAACTGGCTCGAGATCCACAAAATGAAGACTACTACAACCGATTCCGTCATCCAAAAATTGAATAGGCTATTCGCAACGCATGGGCTGCCAGACATTCTGGTCTCCGACAACGGACCCCAGTTCACCGCCCTGGCATTTGAACAATACTTAGCGGACCGGGGTATCCGCCATGTGCTAACTTCACCAGCTCACCCTGCGGCTAATGGCAGGGACGAGCGCATGGTCCAATTTGTTAAAAAAACTCTCCACAAAATGGACTATGGGGACATTGATGAAAAAATAAACAGAATACTCCTACTCCAACACATCACCCTGCACAGCGTCACCAACAAGACTCCAGCTGAACTGTTGATGGGACGCAAGCTCCGCTCCCACCTCGACCGGCTCCACCCGTCCCATGCACCAGAGAAACCCTGTGGATCTAGCGGAAAATGCCACGAGTTCATGGTAGGTGACTTAGTTTTTGCTAAAAATCTTTCCGGTGAACCATTATGGGTCGAAGCAACTGTAACTCAAACCACCGGGCCCAGATCGTACCGTGTGCAAACATGAGATGGAAAAATATGGAAACACCATATAGATCAGCTTCGCTCTAAGTTACAACCCAGTTCCCGCGACTCCTGTGACTCTCAAACTGAGGGGGGAGGCGATGTCGAAGAAACTGAATTCGAGATGGTGGAAAGCGGAATTGAAGGAAGTCAGCAGCCGGGCGCGTTACATGAAGAAGAATCAGGGAGAGGGTTGGCCTCGCCACAGAGGAATTCCTCAACAGAGGCGATCCCGCAGAGATTGGAGGACAACAACGATAGAATTAGCGGCACCGAGTCATCCAGTGAGGATGCGGAACTGCCTGTACCAGATATATCAAAAAATGTCCCGCCGAAACTGGACTACAGACAGGAACCAGTGAGACAGCCCAAATCTAATAGACAGATAAAACAACCTGCATATCTGCGGGATTATATCACTGCACCCCTTAAATGGAACCTAGGGGGAACGGGTGTTATGAACTAATAAAGGCATTTAATAAAGTTTTAACAACCTTAAGAAAAAGCAGGGTTCTAATCCTGAACTTCTGATTGGCTGATAATAGCGATATCGGATTGGTCCTTTCTGGGAAATCTGATTGGCTGTTAACGGGCCAACTCTCATTGGTTCAAGGGTTTAACACTTCCACATTTCTCATTGGCTAGTAGGTCAGCAGCCTACCCTATAAAAGGGCTGCTGCTGCCCTAGGGTTTTGCACTGTTCACTATGTTCAATAAAGAGTTGAAGTTCACTGTTCATTGCCTCGTCTCCGCTCCTTGTGCCCATGTACAGAACATAACACTGGTGACGAAGGTGGGATGTGGAGACATCTGAGCTGATTGAACACCCACAGAGCACCAAACAGAGCACGTGGCTGAAGGCGTATCGACAACGGTAACCATGTCTGGTGGTGCCATACCACCCGCTCCATTTGACCTGGCACAAGAAAACTGGGACTCTTACATAGACCGGTTCCAGATGTTTCTGGAGACCAACAACTTGAAGGATGCCACTACAGGGAAAAAGCGAGCAGTGTTCCTGACCCATTGCGGGCCTGCCGTCTTTAAGATGGCCAAGGCACTAGCGAAACTGGCTGAGGTGAAATCCATGGACTGGGATGTCCTCACGCCCCTTCTACAGGCCCACTATGCACCCGCCATACCAACGCTTGTCTGAAGACATGAGTTTTACCAGAGAAACCAGCGGAAAGGAGAGAGCATTGCAGATTTCATCGCGGATCTCCGGAACCTGGGAGGCCTGTGTGGGTTCGCAGACCTCGAAGAAGCTCTGAGAGACTGAATAGTTCTGGGATTAGATGACCACACTGCGCAGAGCAAGATCATGGCCAAAGGGGACATCGATCTTGCTGATGTCATCAAGGATGCTACTGCAGCAGAAGCAACCAGGAAGGTGGCTGCCTGAATGCACCGCACCAACGCACCACTCCATCAACTCACCAACGATACCTCACCTCGCCTAGAGAGGCACACAACAGTGACCCACCACAAGGACCTCGAATCGCCATCAGAAAGTAAGGAGGAGGAGGTCAACCGGCTCCGATCTGAGCATGACCAACGCGACCAGCGGAATCAAAGACTACCGCACCAATGCGCGGGTTGTGGGGCAAACCACCCGTGAGCAGACTGCAAATTCCTTGATGCGCTCTGCCATTCCTGTGGGAAAAGAGGCCACATTGGGAAGGTCTGTAGAAGCAAGCAAGGATACAGCCCAATTCAGAGGGGAAACAACTACTGCCAGACCACAGGGAATCATCCTGTGAGTCGGGAACATTTGAACCACCAATTTTATTTCCTACAGAAATAAAACACTGGCCATTTCAACGAGACAGGAAGAGGCACACCAAACCATTACAATCGGGCACGCTTCATCGTTAGATGCAAAGAAGATCCGAGTAAAGATCACCATCGAAAACCAGCCTTGCGTGATGGAAGTCGACTTAGGATCTTCCCTCTCGATGGTTTTCTGGAAGACTCTTAAACAATTAATCCCTGCTGTCCGGCATCAAGACCTCAGAGCCCAAATAATCATACTCAAAGATTATCAGGGGAACCGAATTCCGGTCGTTGGATCCAGCCAAGTCCGAGTATCATTCAAAAATCATACTGCGTCATTACCACTGACCGTCGTCGACCGCAACCGACCTAATTTGTTAGGCCTTCAATGGTTTGCCCCACTCGGGATCGAGGTAGCCGGCATTCACCAAACCAGAAGCGATGACTGGGAGGAGGCCCTCGTCCAGGAATTCCAGGACATCTTTGCAGACAAACTAGGCGAGTACAAGGGGACCCCGATATCATTTAACCTTAACCTTGAAGTAGCCCCCATCCGCCGTAAGCCTCGTCGGGTACCTTTTGCCTTTAAACCAAAGATTGATGAGCAGCTTGATAAATTAATAGCCCAGGGTGTTTTAGAACCAACTGACCATGCCCGTTGGGAAACCCCAATCGTAACACCCATCAAACCGGATGGATCATTAAGGATTTGTGGGGACTACCGGGCCACCCTTAATCACGCCCTTCAACAGAACGCTTACCCAGTGCCGGTGGTGCAACACCTTCTCCATTCCCTGGGGGGGCGGAAAAGTCTTCGCTAAATTGGATTTAGCACAGGCGTACCAACAACTGCCTGTAGATAAAAAAACCGCAGAGGCACAGATGATCGTTACGCACTGAGGCGCCTTTAAATGCAACCGACTCCAATTCAGAGTGAGCATAGCCCCAGGGATTTTTCAAAGTCTGATGGAGAGACTCTTGCAAGGGATCAAGGGGGTCGTGCCATACTTTGATGACATTTTAATTGTGGCCCCAAATAGAGAAGTACTAGAAAAGCGTCTTAAAATGGTTCTCCAGAAATTTAAAGACTCCGGCCTAAAGGTTAAAAAAATAAATGTCAACTGTGTACAGATAAAGTAGAGTTCCTGGGGTACCTAATTGATAAGCAAGGCATTCACCCCACTAATAGCAAACTAAAAGCAATCAAAAATGCCCCAAGACCCAGGAATAAGACTGACCTCCAAGCTTTCCTGGGGCTCATTAACTTTTACAACATCTTCTTGCCCCAGAAAGCGACCGTAGTTGAGCCCCTACATAGGCTTCTCGACAAAAAAGCAACCTGGGTCTGGTGACACCGAGAGGAGCACGCGTTCTGACAAGTGAAAAACTTACTAACCTCAGATGCTGTTTTAATGCAGTACAACGAGACTTTGCCTTTAACAATTACATGTGACGCGTCACCATTTGGAGTAGGAGCCATTTTGAGTCATGTGTTACCAAATGGTAGTGAGGCCCCTATTGCCTATTTTTCAAGGACCCTATTGGGGGCTGAACGTAACTATAGCCAAATTGACAAAGAGGCTCTTGCTGTTGTATCCGCTGTGAAACGGTTTCATGAATATGTGTATGGATGAGTTTTTACTGTTATTACCGATCACAAACCTTTGCTAGGGATTATAGTGGGAGACAAGCCAACCCCCTATATATTGTCACCTAGAATGACTTGCTGGTTGGAATTCTTAGCTGCGTATAACTATAAATTACAACACCGCCCGGGGAAAGCCATTCCCCATGCTGATGCATTGAGCTGTGCCCAACTTCCGGAAACCGTCGACAACCTAGCTCCAACCCTTACAACACTCCAGATTGAAACACTACATTCACCACCGCTAACAGCCAGAGACATTGCAATCAAAACAAAACAAGATCCTGTCTTGGCATGACTTCTTAGCTGGGTCGAACGAGGATGGCCAATAGAACAAACCCCTGATGACTTCACCCCTTTCAGAAACTGGCAAACAGAACTTTTTTTGCAAAAAGGCTGCATCCTATGGGGAGACAGAGTCATCGTCCCAGAGTGGTTATAACGAGCAGTATTGAAAACATTGCATGACGGTCACCCCGGCATCATGCGTATGAAAGCGCTCGCATGAAGCTACGCGTGATGGCCGGGCATCGACAAGCAGATCGAAGCCTGGGTAAAGACTTGTCTAAAGTGCCAAGAAGTCAGCAGTGCCCCACCTAGAGCAACTCCAATGGAGTGGGAAACCCCCCGGGGGCCATGGTCCCACATCCACGTTGATTTTGCGGGACCTACTAAGGGACATACATTTCTCCTAACAGTGGATGCCTATTCCAACTGGCTCGAGATCCACAAAATGAAGACTACTACAACCGATTCCGTCATCCAAAAATTGAATAGGCTATTCGCAACGCATGGGCTGCCAGACATTCTGGTCTCCGACAACGGACCCCAGTTCACCGCCCTGGCATTTGAACAATACTTAGCGGACCGGGGTATCCGCCATGTGCTAACTTCACCAGCTCACCCTGCGGCTAATGGCAGGGACGAGCACATGGTCCAATTTGTTAAAAAAACTCTCCACAAAATGGACTATGGGGACATTGATGAAAAAATAAACAGAATACTCCTACTCCAACACATCACCCTGCACAGCGTCACCAACAAGACTCCAGCTGAACTGTTGATGGGACGCAAGCTCCGCTCCCACCTCGACCGGCTCCACCCGTCCCATGCACCAGAGAAACCCTGTGGATCTAGCGGAAAATGCCACGAGTTCATGGTAGGTGACTTAGTTTTTGCTAAAAATCTTTCCGGTGAACCATTATGGGTCGAAGCAACTGTAACTCAAACCACCGGGCCCAGATCGTACCGTGTGCAAACATGAGATGGAAAAATATGGAAACGCCATATAGATCAGCTTCGCTCTAAGTTACAACCCAGTTCCCGCGACTCCTGTGACTCTCAAACTGAGGGGGGAGGCGATGTCGAAGAAACTGAATTCGAGATGGTGGAAAGCGGAATTGAAGGAAGTCAGCAGCCGGGCGCGTTACATGAAGAAGAATCAGGGAGAGGGTTGGCCTCGCCACAGAGGAATTCCTCAACAGAGGCGATCCCGCAGAGATTGGAGGACAACAACGATAGAATTAGCGGCACCGAGTCATCCAGTGAGGATGCGGAACTGCCTGTACCAGATATATCAAAAAATGTCCCGCCGAAACTGGACTACAGACAGGAACCAGTGAGACAGCCCAAATCTAATAGACAGATAAAACAACCTGCATATCTGCGGGATTATATCACTGCACCCCTTAAATGGAACCTAGGGGGAACGGGTGTTATGAACTAATAAAGGCATTTAATAAAGTTTTAACAACCTTAAGAAAAAGCAGGGTTCTAATCCTGAACTTCTGATTGGCTGATAATAGCGATATCGGATTGGTCCTTTCTGGGAAATCTGATTGGCTGTTAACGGGCCAACTCTCATTGGTTCAAGGGTTTAACACTTCCATGTTTCTCATTGGCTAATAGGTCAGCAGCCTACCCTATAAAAGGGCTGCTGCTGCCCTAGGGTTTTGCTCTGTTCACTATGTTCAATAAAGAGTTGAAGTTCACTGTTCACTGCCTCGTCTCCGCTCCTTGCGCCTATGCGCAGAACATAACAGTCTGAGTTAGCTCAGGCTTTACTAAAGTGCTCTTATTTTTAATGTTTTGGTGACTGTGGTTTTGCAAACCTTCAGTCTGGAAGTAAATGTATAACTGACATTGTCTTCCCTCACTGTCTGTATATAAAACATACTATCCTTTCTCTTGCAATAAATACATTTTTGGTGAAAGCATTTAATTTAAATCTTCTCTCATCAGTTTCCTACCAGCAATATTTAAGCATTAAGTTTTAACTGATCATTTTAATTATTTTAAGAGGTATGGGTTTTAGCTATGTTCTTAATCTGATGCATTCCTGACTTCATCTAATTTATAAATAACTGATTAGTGTTATGAAGGTATCACAATTCACTTTGTTCATGCAAAGAGAAATAATATAACTATTATTGCCTTGCAGCTGTCTCTCAAAACTGTAAAATATTTTGTCCATGTGCAGAACTTCACTTTGGTAAGAATTTATGGTCACAAAAAGTGATGATAGAGAAGGCCATTGCCTTACTAGTTTTTTTTGTCTAGCAATTGCTGGAAGAGGCTTTAAAAGCAATATTGGGAATATACGTATACAAAGTCAATACCCCTTTGAAGCTTTAAACCACCCCAGTTTGAAATGTCTGCTATGCTAATTTTAAAACTCATTGACCCATTTAAAATTGCTTGGTAGTTTAATGATAAATTTAAATTTTAAGGAAAAGATGATGCCTTATATAGTTAGTCTATAACTGCACAATCTCACGAAGGCACAGATTTGGTTTAATGTGATAAGTTACTCAACTTGGAGGACTGAAGTGCCATTAAAAGTGCCAGCAGAGTAATATTGAGTTCCAAATGAAATCTGAGATATTCCTGTTAAATAGCCTCTGCAGCTTGCCTAACTGTGCTGTTCATACCAGTATCAGATCTCATGTAACTATATGAAACTGGACTGTGCAACAGCAGGACAGAGACAATGTGCATGCACAGAGGCTGAACATTCTCAAATGAATAACGCCTCATCAGGATCAGGCATTATAATCTTTCTGTTTTCCTATCATTTGAGGAGTTTACACCAACATAATGAATCATCTGTGTACTGACTCAGATGAGTCAAAAACTAAGATTAAGAAACAGGAAAGATGTCAATTAGCAAAGTCCAGATTCAGAATATAAAATAACAACATTTACAACAACCAAACCAAAATCACAGAATTATCCATTATTTGAATAAAAATGCAACAGACAAATTAATAGATAAATATAGACTAAGTTTCATTTTTGTGTATAGAAACTATTATTTCAATAGAACTAAACTGCTTCATATATGTGTCATGTATATCAGCCTTCTAGGACATATCAAGCAGGAAGCATGATAAACTAATGTATGTTATTGTAAGACTACATTATTAGAAATCTAAAAGTACAAATCCCTTGCTTGAAAAATTAGGAGAATCCTTTCTGAGTTTCTTTCACTGCCTGTTATACAGCAGTGAACTAAGCACTCATTTCATTCACTAGGCAGCATCTGTTCCTCAATCTCCTAAAGTCATTCCCCAAACCAATACATCACTCTCTCTCTCAGATTCATCCCCCTGTTGAGTTGGGAACACGTTGGTCAATCCACACCACATTATGCCTGGTGTGGAAACCTCCCCAATTTCTCTTCCATGTGATTAATCTCGCTGACCAAAGTGACTTGGTTTTGTGTTATTGCTGAGGGTCTCTCTATCCCAGGAGCCAGATGTGTCATGCACTGGCCATGCCCATACCAGGTTTAGCAAAGTGGAAAAAGTTGCAATATGTCATGTGATGCCACCATGATGCCACAAGTTTGACACCCCTGCTCTGTCCCATACAAGAACTCTTCCTGCTTTCTTCTTGCTTAGTACCTGACTCCTGTAAGCCCAGCAATTGCCAATTGAGTGGTGCAGTGGTTAAAATGCAGTATTGCAGACTAACTCTTCCTACTGCAAGGAATTTGATCCTGACTAGCTCAAGATTGAGTCAGCCTTTCATCCTTTTGGGGATAATAAAATGAGGACCCAGATTGTTGGAGACATATGCTGATATCATAAACAGCTTAGAGAATGCAGTAAAGCTCTATGAAGTGGTATATAAGTCTAAGTGTTATTGCTACTGCCAATGACAAGCTTTGTTGGGGTATTTTTCATGAAAGTGGCACACCAGTTGGACCCATGAATTTCCATTGCTTCCTGCAAAGACTTTTCTAACTCTGAGTACTTTTTCCACTGTATGATTCCTTCTGCATGTAGAGTCAAGAACCATTTCCATCTCACATACCTCCTCCACATCTGCTAGAATGCCAGACAGTAGGTTCTATTTCAAATGTAGAGTACAGGGGAGTGCCTCTTTCACAAGTGATGGAATACAAGGTATACTTTTATTGATGCTGGCAATTGCAAACAAAATGTTATTGTGTTGATTTGCTTAACCACTGGGAAAGGCCAACAAATTTCTAGTTTAGTTTCTTGGCAGGTCTCACAGAAGTCAGAAAGGTTCTATACACCAAATTCCCTATAAATTCTAGTTCCATTCTACCTGTGTGCGTACACTGTGCTATGTAGTTTTTCAACATTCAAGCTGTTCTTTAAGAGGATTTAGATTTAGAAAATATGCAGCATGAGGAATGATGCTTTCATGCTTGGTTGTTCATAAGAATCATGGATAGAATTCATAAGTTGCCTAGAATAGGGACATTATGATATAAAAGTATGTCACACCTTTGTATGCAAATTTAGCAGGAGGAATGAAATCAGTCCTGTTGTCTTGCTGGTATCAAAATATAGTAGCATCTTAAACATTTTGCAACAATTGGTTAACCTTTTCAGTTCCTCTGATGAAAGCTAGATAATCCAAGGGATCACAAATTTTTATATTTAAGAAATGAAAGAGGGTCTTTCAAAATTTGGAAGTGAATTTATTTCCTTTTTCTGTGGTCACATGATTGACCAATTGTCTATATCTAAAGATGTCCAAAAAGAATTATTTCCTGGGTCCTTGCATAAAATGAGTCAACTTCGTTACTAAATCCTGCAGTGGGGAAAGATTAGTGATGAGATTTGATTGATTGATTCAGGATCATAACAATAATCATAACCAAACCATATAGGCTATAACGATATAAAATAATTCCATGCTAGGTTACTTTCTTTCCTACTGTCCTTATCACATCTCTGTAAATCAGGGAAGCATTTGCTTGAGTCTGAATATTATGAATATTATCTTGTGCCCAGGCCTTAAAAATATTTTATTTCTTTTTCCTAGGTAATGACTCTAGGGAATTTCTGCTAAGGTCATCTTTCCCAGTTTTTACACTAAGTGAAATTCTGTATATTTTTTAGTTGAGGGGTCCTTGGTAATCTGACCTTGCTTGTTTTCTTGCAGATGTTTTATTACCCAAACTAGATAACATCATCCATGCTCCCTTTTAGTTGCTTATTCCAATGATATAAAAGTGCTCCCTTTTAGTTGCTTTTTCTAGTGAAATAAAAGAGTGGCGTGGTGGCTGAGAGGTGGAGTTCTCGTCTCACAATCAGGAGACTGTGACTTTAATCCTATGTAGCAGCAAATATTTATCTTACTGGATACAAAGAGAAAATATCTGCTGTGAGCTCAATGTAGGTGTCAGGAATGGCATCTGACCAGTAAATGCTCAGATCCATTCAGCCACCCCAACTCACCCCAATTCAAGGGATTACAGGGTCATTAAAAGAATTCTAGTAAAATAAAAAACATTTACGAAGTAGTGATTCTATAACACTACAGGTTGTTTATGGACTTGTATTCCATCCTTAAATAATGTGGACACCATCAAATAATAGAAACTACCAAAATGTACTAACCAAATTAAATACTTTCCTTTCTGGTTATCAATTAAATAAAGTTCCACATTGTCAACTTGGAGAATTTAATATAGTAACCAGTTATATAATTAAACATATTCATAGTTTTTTACTATTATAAGTAGAAAACTATAAATTATATATCTATTATTATAAATTTGCATATTCCAAGAATCAACACTTAGCATATTTAAGGCAATGTATGCCTTCTATGGAGAGTAATATAACTGTAAGAATGATGTGAGTTTTTTTCTCTGGAGACTATTACTTTCACTGTGCTATGGCTCATTAACTTTTAGGAGATGATGTCACTGATTACGACAGTACAAGGTGACAACTATTAGTGCTTATGATGTTGAGATAAAGGGATTTCAACAAGATAGCATGCATTTTCTGTTAACTGAAACTGTTTAAATAGCCTCTTTAACTATGCTATTAATTGTTCCCAATATCACACATACGTTAAATAAACTATAAAAATCACTTTTGATGAGTTACTAAAGACACTGAAAAGCACTGATTTGTGTTTTCTTCTTGCTCCAAGCAAAAACAACACAGATGAAGATTTTATTCTGGTCTTACTGTGAGCAAATCAAACAAACATTTCCAAGTATACAACTAGGACTATGAGATCTGAACTACAAAAATCCATTAATAGTTTCTATTAGTCAATTGTTTTTATTTTGAAAGAAGAAAATGTTTAGATCAAGTGGACAGTAAAAGAATAGGTGAACGGTTTATTTATTAAATATGAGCATCTGCTGCTTTTTACAAAATTAAAAAAAATATTATAGCCATATTCTTCATCCCTTTGGATATGCATTCAATGTTACATAATGAATATGAAAGGGACAGAGTTTGTATTGCTATAATTCTGCTTTCATTAGGTCAGATATGTCAAACTCATGTCATTAAGGCCGTGTCACATGATGTATTGCTAAACTGGGTGTGGGTGTGGCCAGCATGTAATGCATCCAGCCTGCGGGCCAGGAGTTTGACAGCCCTACGTTAGGCTGACCTGTTTGACTTCCACTGCAGATGTTGCTCTTGAGAAAAGCTAAATATTTGTGAATTGTTGGATATTGAAAATGTGTACTTTTAGCAAATGCTGTCCTAATTTTTTTATTATTTTTGTAAATCTTTGAACATGTGTATTTTTAACATACATAGCTGAAAATGTTACACACAAATTGGAATTTAGAACTTTCTAATTTTAATATTTGCCTAATAATGTCAGGGTAAAATGATGACAAAATCCTAATATATCATCAAATATAATGACATTCCTATGGTATCCTGTGTTATTTATAAGACTTATTGGGAAATCTAACTGGTAATGTTTAGTAACACCATAATGATTGTTGAATTTATTTCTGGTAAATATAAATACATGTTGAAATAAAGAGCAATCTTGATTAAAAGACAAACTTAATTGTATTTTTTACCTTAGAGACCTAGACTTCCTCAAAACATAATTCAAATTTAGAAATGATAAAGCATTTTCTATATTTTTACCTGAGTATCTTTTCATATTATTCATTAAAATTAACAAATTATCAATATTTTAACATGGCCAACTTTCATGTCCAATGTAGTGAGTTGTTACAATATTGCTTAAATTTCTTTCTAAGTAAAGACAAATTCTGTTGTTTTAAGAAATTCTTTTCTGAGTGAGAGTAAGTACATTAAAGACATGAATAACTCAAATCGTATTATTTTAGTGTTTGGTTGTTGTTTTTTTTAACTTTAAAAATTGGTGAAGTTGTTACAGTGGCTAAATAAATAGGAAAGCCTATGCAAAAGCAATTTACAAAGAGGTCTGTAGAAAAAAATATAAATAGAAGAGAATAGCTCTCTTCACTGAATTCTAGTTCCAACTGTGACTGAAGTTAGGATCAAAATAATTGTTTACAACACAAAATACAAGTCAAAAATATTCAAATTGCATCATGGGTTGTAATTAAATAGTAGCCCTCTACACATTTCAAATAGAATTTGGGAAAAGTGTTCATACTTTGCACCAATAGAAATAGAACATTCTTCTGTTATTCCCTAAAGGAGCCAATTTTTCCATGTTTTGACTTTGGAGAGCTCACCAATTAAAGTTAATAATTCTGAAAGCAATTCTGAAAACATCCACACTATTTTTTTTTCAGGCTGGCATGGACTGCTGAAAATATAGAAGCTGCTTTAATTGACATCAGACAAGATCTATGCTCACACTGGCATGAAGTCTAAAGGACATTTTCTGAATAATTTTCAAAGTCTGCACAGCCTTTCTAAAGAGCGATTAGTGTGAATCAAAATGGTGTTCCAATATTGAAAGGGAACAGAAAATTTTAATTCTTCTCTGGTACTACTGATAAATCATTATCTATTATGGATATGATATACAGGTGCTGCACCATGAGTGACTTTGCTTCCTCTCTGCTTCTGAATACTAACTTCACTTCCAACAAATGTCTTCGACATTTACAAGAATTTCACACATAGGGCTAACTCCTCTTCTTTCTCACAGTAGGTTGAAGGAAAGTGACTGCTAAATTTATTTCCATATACATTTTTGAATCCTTAATATTCAAATAATAGCCCTTTAGGATCATTATTCTGTTTTCATATCTTTTTAGCATTGCTCATGAATGTCTATAACAAGAACAGTTGGACCATTGTGCTGGTCAGAGAGTAAATAGTTAATTGGGAATTGGGAGCTGTCCCCTTAAGGGAATGCCTCATGGGTATCGTTATGGGATGAAGATACTATATTTTCACACTATGAAGATGACTATGCAAAGATTGGACATTAGATAAATCTCAACATAACTGTGAGTTATACTTTGAGGATGCCTGGTGTGAACCAATAAAGAAACTTTGTATGGAAGCCTTTGTAGAGTTTATTTAACTGTCTTTATATTCATCCAGCACTTTAAAGACAGAACAATGAAAATATAGTTATTTTCATCTCATAATGATGGAGCAAAGGGAAAGACACCAGCACGATGCTGGGGTCCAAGCAAGAATAAAGGAAATTCCCCCAACCCAACCAAGGGTCAATTCAGTAACCAATCAGCATTACAGATGTGATCACATGACTTGGGCTACATTTCCCATCAGGCATTAACTATGTTTCCCATGAGGCATTCCCTTAAGGGGACATCTCCTAATTCCCACTTAACCATATACTGTCTGACCAGCATACTGCCCACCTGGAATTATAAATTCCACTACCAACTATCTATCAATTAACTATATACTGTCTGACCAGCACATTATATACTGTCTGGCTAGCACAAGCATTATTGATTCTTTCTAGAAATTCATCTTTATTAGTTATATCTTAAACATGTTCTATTTTATATGATGTTTTCTAAATGCACAAATCAACCAATGTAGTAGGAGAAACAAACCATAGAAAGAAGTTTTTGGAACAAATTCATTTCCAGGCATTCCAAGATGACATCAGTGAAAGAATGGTTGGATACAAATATATTCTAATAATAATGATAGTGGCAGTTTGATCTAAAACACTGGAAGTCATGAATAAGCCCAATGATCTAATATGAGCATGTGTAAACAGGAATGATATTCAGTGCCATGCAGAACTTTTCAACTTTTTCAATTTAGGGAGGAGTGATATATTGATGTTTCAGTGTAATATTAAAGATAGTAAATAAAAATGACACTAAATTATTTTGTTTTGTTTTGACCAGCAGGAATTTGAATAGTCTAAGTCAGGCATGTCAAACTGGCTGCCCGTGGGCTGGATGTATCATGCACATCCAGCCCACATCCAGCCCAGCGCTCTGAATAAGAAAAACTTAGTGAAACATCACATGATGGAAATGTGATGCAGCATGTTTGATACCCAGGATTTAAGTAAAAAGACAACTTTTTCATCAGTAAGCTCATTTTTCCACATAAAAATACAGTTGGGATTAATCTGAACTGTTTTGACTATCCACAAACCAATAGAACTTGGATAGAGCAACTGAACATTTGTGTTTCTTGCCAATACATAAGTTGCGGTATCTGCCATCCTGCATTAGATGGGCGCCTCATGAGAGGGAGCAAAGGAGGAAGAAACGACACGAGATGAGGTTTCTCGGGATGAGCGCGTGCCAAATGCCTTGGCACAGGCTCTTTTATTATGCTTTTTCACAGGGGGGTGAAATTCTTCAAAGCCCAGGGTAAACAGGACATTCATGAATTATAATAGTTTAGGTCAGCAGGAATACATATGATTTATAATAGCTCAGGTTAGTTAAGATAACAGGGTATCAGAAAGTGTGAGTTATAACGATCCAGGTCAGTTAGAACATCATTCTGTATTGACAGCTGCTTAACTCCTCTTCTCTTTTGCATGCCTGGCAAAGATCACTGAAGAGACAGGAGTCTAATGTTTACATGAGAAAGATGCATCGTTACAATGCAGACAGGAGTCTAATGTTTATACAAGAAAGCTAAATTGTTACAATGCTAGGATGGTACAGAATTGCACTGATACAAGTTGCAATATGAATGACACATAGTTACAACATCTCCTCTGTTTTTATTTTTTATGACAAGTCTTCTTCCTTGTCCAAGAAAACAGGAACTATTTTTCTGAAATGTTCTCCGTCCCCGTCATCTAGGCAGGCGTGCGACCCGTCAGCATCAGGGTTGTCCAAGGAGCGATAACTCAGCAATGATATTTCTTCATCCGGTGTTAAAGACATAACATGAGCTTGCAATAACACATCAGCATCAGTAGTCATGGAAGATAATTGATCTTTAAAAAATTGCAATATTCTATTAAAACAACAAGGTCCTATAATACATATCAATATAATGATTATTAATGGTCCTGCCAATGCAGTTAAAAGGGTTGTAAGCCATGGTGAAATAGAAAACGAACCTTGATACCAATTATACATGTTTAACCTTTCGTATTCTCTATCTTTTAAGCGTTTTTCTAATTCATTCATAGAATCCAGCACGACTCCACTGCTATCAGCATAAAAACATCATTCTCCTTTAAAATCCCCCTGCTATCAGCATAAAGACAACATTCTCCTTTAACGCCCCCCCCCCCGCTATCAGCATAAAAACAACATTCTTCTTTAAGCGCAGCACACAATCCCCCTTGTTTTAAAAATAACAGATCTAAGCCTCTACGATTTTGCAAGAGAGGGGTGTTCCATGGATACCTGTAGGGATATAAAATCATCAGAGTTATACTCACAAGCCATACTTGAATGCAAAAATGATTTGGATTTAACAATTTCATCCCCGTGGATACATGCCATGAAACCAGTGTAACAAACTCAAACAAAATTATTGCCAGGGATAAAATGCATTCCTTTCAGGCGTGATGTTAAAGTTCCTCCTGCAGTGATGTGGATTGCAGGATATCCCCCGGTTGTGTGGGTGCATCTGCCAAATTGAATTGAAGTGGTGGGTAGAAGTTTTCTATGCAAGAAAAATTGGTTGTAGAACTTAAACGAACTTTTTGAAAGTCAGTTATAGTCCAGGCAATATTATCTCTTCTATGAGGCTTCTGCGGATCGTCATGGACAGTTCTTTTGAGCATCGCTTGTTAACAGGATCAGAGCTCGGGTATATAAAAACATGACAAGCAGGAGAGAGGCTTATGGACAAATTAGTTGTAGAACATTTACCAGATGAGGAAGGAATACAATTAATAGAAAAAGGATAATAATTACAATAATGACAATGAAGATTAACTTGATCATTCATTAAGGACGTTAAGTGAGGTGGGGAAACCCTTGATACAATATAAGGACATTTAGATCCCCCTATGTTTAGATTAAAAAGAGGAAAAGATTTTAAGGTTCCTTTCCGTAGGAAGAGTAAAGAAGAAACAAAAGAGCGAGGGGTAGAGTGTTCTTTAAAATAAAACAGAAATGACAGAGTGAAAACTTATGGATAGCATTTTCATGACGTACCCACATGGAACAAATATAATAGCCTTCTGTTAATGAAATGATTTTAACATAAATAGTCTTTTGACAGGAAGCATAGGTTTTGTTGAAGTAAGGTAGAAATTGCAAAGAAGATATAGGCAAGAATATCAGGAAAGATTTTTAAGATACAGATGTAGCAGAGGAATTCCCATGATAAGGTCTTACTGCCTGACCAGGGATTCAGAGAGTGGTTTTGTCTGGCAGTAAGATCGCAGCGTTTCCTCTCCCCCTAGTGAGAAGTGCCAGGCAGGATCTGGCAATCTATTAGGAAGGGGTGAGGGGGAGGAAAAGTGACGAAAAGCAGCAGAAGTAGGAGGAATTCCAGTTAGATTTAAGAAAGTTTAGAGTAAAAAGACAAATGTTAAGAGAGTTTTGCAATGCTGGGAGGTTCGGGGTTTTTTCCCGCAATGAATATCTATCAAGAGCACTTTTCAGAGACAAATGAGCCCGTTCTACAATAGCTTGCCCTTGGCTATTGTAGGGAATCCCAAACTTGTGGATTACATCCCATCTGTTACAAAAGTCCTGAAAAGCAGAACTTGTATAGGCAGACCCATTATCTGTTTTTATTTCTTTTGGACGTCCCAGCGAAGCAAAGGTACGAATTGAATAATTGTTTTACAGCTTCTCCCCTTTGAGGAGTAGCCAGAATAAATCCTGAATATGTATCTATTGAAACGTGCAAACATTTCCATGGGGCAAAAGTTGGATACTAAGTTACATCCATTTGCCAAATTTCACAAGCTTTTAATCCTCTAGGATTTTACTCCTATGGGAATGGAATGTAGCAGCTTCTGCCTGAGTTAGAGAAAATTAAAAAGTTATCATAACTTGGCAGGGGAGATTCAAACACACTCCCTGCTTCTATTTTTTGATGGACTTTTAAAGCCTCCATAATTTTCCTCCAAGTGACCAAAAAGCCAATAGGTGCACGAGGAGGACAATGGAGATGTTCACCAATTTTTTGCCAATTGGAAAATTTTTAAGGACCCTTCCTCTGAATAATTGGAACAATGTTGCCACACATAAGCCAATAACGTAGCAATAGATTTCCTTTTTATGGGAAAGCCCTTTATATTAGCAGAGTATTTAGAAGAAGCGACTAGCTCTCTCAATTCCTTCTGCTGTTGAGAAAAGCCTCCACCCATACTTACTAAAGTCGAGACCGTCTTTCAGATCCGATGAGGTGCAATTCGCTCAGGCGCCTGGCGATGCACAGCTCCAACCGAGCTGATAAGATATGGGCGCGCCGCTGAGTATCCCTCTTAGGGAATCACGTCGGGGTCACCAAAATGTGGTATCTGCCATCCCGCATTAGATGGGCGCCTCATGAGAAGGAGCAAAGGAGGAAGAAACGACACGAGATGAGGTTTCTCGGGATGAGCGCGCGCCGAATGCCTTGGCACAGGCTCTTTTATTATGCTTTTTCACAGGGGGGTGAAATTCTTCAAAGCCCAGGGTAAACAGGACATTCATGAATTATAATAGTTTAGGTCAGCAGGAATACATATGATTTATAATAGCTCAGGTTAGTTAAGATAACAGGGTATCAGAAAGTGTGAGTTATAACGATCTAGGTCAGTTAGAACATCATTCTGTATTGACAGCTGCTTAACTCCTCTTCTCTTTTGCATGCCTGGCAAAGATCACTGAAGAGACAGGAGTCTAATGTTTACATGAGAAAGATACATCGTTACAATGCAGACAGGAGTCTAATGTTTATACAAGAAAGCTAAATTGTTACAATGCTAGGATGGTACAGAATTGCACTGATACAAGTTGCAATATGAATGATACATAGTTACAACAATAAGTAGAGGGGCTTACCAGACAGTCATTGCTAAGCTATTGGCCAGCAGCTGATGCCCCTTCCTTTATGCTTACTTTTTGCATCTAAATATGTGAACTTTTAAAATATACTATTTGACTTTAAATTATATTAGTATTTATTGTCAGCAGAATGACAAAGTTCTACTGATTCAGGGTCATTAATCTGGCATGATGTTTAGTCATTGTGCAGCATGGTATCATCTCTAGTAACAGCACGGATTACTTTTTGGATTTCAAGGCAACTGAACACTTCTGACAGTGGGTTATCTTATTAATGTGCAGTTCAGTTACTCCCATTTTTATATAGTGGCCAGTGTGCTTGTCAGTCCTGTAGTTTTTAAAAGAACTTTTATGACTCCCTAATTCTATGATTCCACTTTATTCAGTTTTGTGCAGGGTGAAACATGTCAGTTTTGGATAAAATTGCCTGTGTCGTGTTATTACAATAAATTGTTAGTGCAAGAAAATGTTGCCTTATAGGAGATGAAGTTGACTAATCTGGGGAATACAATGATCACTTTTCCAATATCAAAAATAGATGTTAAAAATAATGTGGCCCAGAAAGTTTCACTCAGGGTAAGTTAAATCTTATCAAAGCTGGGAAACTTTTCTTCCACCATTCATGAAAATAAAATTGTAAAAAATTAAATGCTATATGCAGGTACAATTGAAAGTGATTTCCATTTTATATACAATATACATACACTTACAAACAGGCATATAGGAGAAATAATTCCAGATCACTGTAAAGAATCTGCAAAAACCTGGATAGGCATTACTAATGAGAAATAATAGACATACAAAAAGAAAGAAGTCCAGAAAGACATGAAGGGGAGGGAAATTTAAACAGCACCTATTCTGTGCAAATAAGGGTATGATTGACTTCATGATAAACATATATACAAGTCAAAAAGCCACATAATGGAAAGAACATAGTGAAACTGACTAGCTCCAATCTAGAAAAGGAATACAAGAAGGCTTCATACTTTCCCTTCATTTATTCACCTTATATGCAGAATATAAATTAAAGGAAGCTGGATTGGAAAAAGATAAGTGTGATACACTATCCTGATTAAAAAAATTCAAAGGTTCAGCAAGCAGAGCTACTAAAAGTCAAGGACCATAATGAAAAACATGAGATTAAGAATAAATGCAAAGATGATCAAATGAATGATAATAGGTAGAACAACTAACTTTAGAATTGACAATAAAGATATCAAATGGTGGATAGATTCTGATTTTTAGGATGAATTATGAACTACAAATGAACAAGCAGCAAAGAAACAGCACTTGTAGAACAGCCATAAAGGCCTTGGAGGAGATATTTAAATATCATGGTGTCCGAATCTAGAAGATCAGGATTGTACAAGCCATGGTATTCCCTGTAATACAATGGAAGTGAAACCTGGACTTTAAAATGAAGGATAGAAAGACAATTTATGAATGAAGACAAATGTATGTGTCCCAGGATAACGATGTGAGATCAAATTTGAGTCGTTCACCGGGACCAGAGATGTACTATTCTAAGCTTTCAGAGTCATGCTGGAATCCATCTTCAAGGAACTTCTCTCTACTGGAATACATGCTTTGGATTGTTCCGAGTCATAGTTATGTGGTGACTTCCTATTGAATGTGTGCTGTGGCTGGCAATTGGCTGTTATTTCCTGGTCCTGCCAAGCATCTCCTAATCTTTGATAAGCTAATGGTAAATCAGCACACCTTTTAACTGACAAGGGGCCATTGCACCGGTTTCAATAATTTTCTTGGCTATCTTTGTACCTGCATGGTCAACGATCTTAGTGGCTGTGAAATTAAATGTGTGACCTTGTTCATTGCAATGTGATGCTACCAATGAGTTCAGGTCTCCAGAGAATTGATGAGCTGAAGCTGGCACTGGAGAAAACATTGAGAATAGCATGGATGGCATAGAAAACAAATCAATTATCATTTAATAAATCCATTCACAATTGTCCCTGGCGGAACAAATGACCAGGTTCAAATTACTGTACTTTGGACACATTACATGAATATTCAGTTTTCTGGAAAAGGCTATAGTGCCAGGAAAGGTGGAAGGGAAGAACAAGACTAGTAGCAAGTTGAACAGACTCAGTTGCAATGACAACGAGTGCGCCATTGGGTGAGTTGAAACAGTAGGTTAGGTATAGATTGCCATGGAAAAAATATATCTGGTGGCTAGGAATTGAAAAAGATAGTGACATATAATCAGTGACAAAGGATATGATTATGGAGAGAAAAATATTACTGGAGAGATTAACTTTTGAATGTATATTAAGGCTGAAGGAAAGGCTGATAGCAATAAAGGAAAGAATGCATAGAAAGGAAACAATACAAAATCTTATAACTCCTAGAAAATCTTTACTATAGATAGTAATAAAAGCAATGACTTTTGAAGTACTACTAGACTAATGTTTTGTCATGCATATTATTAACATAGCTTTCGGTCTTGAAAATAAGAAACTACCTTTACAATAATTTCTTCTATGTGTCAGAATTGTTTAGCCTAGACAGTTGCAGCAGCAAAAACTTCTAGCCCTTGAAAAGCCAACATATGCTTAGTTGAATGAATGTCTGTAGCAGCTGTTATTTAAGATATCTTGGCTAGTTGTAGGTGCAATTAACCATATAGCAATAATGAATGTCAATCAGTCATTCTGTTTAAAATAATAAGTTGTTAATTTAAATATTACTGAATATATTTGTATGACAAACATACATTAATATGCTCAAATATTTCTTCTTTGTACTTATAAGTCGTAATCATGGTATTGAATATGACTATCTTTTCCTTTGTTGAGGCACAATATAGTAGCTGACATTGTGAAATATACTGACACAGGAATAGTTCCTCTTTTGCCAACGAAGACATTAAATGTTCATTTGAACTGAATATGATGCAGTCCATATGGTAATTTCAAAGATATGAGAACTATCAGTTCATTTCATGAAGCCTATAACAGAAGCTGCAGATGATAATGAGTTCTAGCTGCTGCAAACTTACTGGATTTTCAGTGTTGACCCGAGGTGAAAGGTTTTTGCCTCTAATTACTAATCTCTTATGGCTTTGGCTTCCCATCCCTCCCCAATGACCTCTGTTCCATTCAGTAACTTCAGCTGTTGTGAAATGGCATATGACAAGAATTACTTAACTGAACGGTCACCTTTTAAATGCAACTGATTTTCCCATATGTTCCAGCACTGATAAAAAAAAGCTAATGTATCATATCACCTATACAGTACAGCTTTATGCATTTTTATTCTGTCATAGTTAAATTAAGAATGCTTTAAATTAAATCAGATTGGCTCTGAGCATAAAAAATATATAGATAAGCTTTCCAAAACTGAATCAAGAAATGTTCAAATAATGCTATTTTTAAAAAGAAATTTAATCAAACTATTGCTTTATCTCATCCTCAAATCACGTAAATGATATTGAAATTGAGGTTATGTTACTGTTGATACTTTCCCGTCTAAAAATATACCCCTGTTTTTTCTTCACCCTGCAGTCTTTCTGATGTGAGTGGATGTTATATTGGAGTATCATTGTAGACAGTTTACACTGTGAGAAACAAGATTACATGGTTATTTAACAGTTCTTTCTCTGAGATACAAAAAAAATAATATAACAATTACAGATGAATAAAAGAAATTGTAATACACCTTTCTTGTGAGTTCACTGAAGATGAGCTCAAGCATGAGTCCAAACGATTGGAAAAGTACATCTCTGTCCAGGTGATCACCCCAGATTCAATCTTACAACATTATCCTGGAACACATATATTTGCCTTCATTCATGAATTGTCTTTGGTTTAAACCTAGATATTTTTATTTCACATGCATGCTTCTCATTCATAAGTATACATCCATTCAATTTTATACGGCTGTGAATAATGTTATTTTTAGTTCTGTGTAAAACTAAATCGTAGTAATTTTCTTTTAACAGACTATATTCTAAATAGAATTTGATTTTAACTTTTCTTTATAAGAAAAGTAAGTAAAAATAAGAATTTCAATGAAAATGTTAGGGTTTTTATAGTTCTACATTTATTTAATTAGAAGATGGCCAAGGGATGTATATGATCATCCTTTCTTTCATTGTACAACTCTCTCTTCAGTGATTTACAGCATTTCTCCTTTTCTTACTTCAGTGAATAGCAGGAATAGGCATCCTATGGAAACTGTTTCCATTTGGCTCCAGATTTGAGATATGCATAGACAAGGAAACTTCAGAGTGATAGAAAAGAAAATAGTAGTACCCGCCATAAGCACCCTTTCTTACATCCAGCAGTAAGGTTATATCAGGTATATCTTTAAGAGAGTTTGAAAAAAAAAAAAAGAAGTCAAGTATCCCGAGGTAGAAAAAGAGAAGCTTCTCACAAAGTGAAATGAAACTTTAAAACACAGCAAGTGTATTTAAATATAGGCTTCATTTTTATTTCATTATTTCCTTAATATTTTATTTCCTTAATATTTTATTTCTTAATATTTTGGCTAATATTATATAAAATGGAGATCCTTTGTCTTCCTATTACAAGCAGGACTAATCAGTTGGATGCTATATTGTTTTCCAATGGATTATGAATTATCTTTCTCATTTACTCTCTGATAGCATGTTTGATTTTCTCACCCTTTTCTAGCATTCAATTTTTCTCTCCCTCTTCCTTTTCATAAAGCATGCTGGAAAGGAAAAAGCAGATTGCTTTTACCAGCAGTCTACAATTGACAAAAAGCTTTTGACCAAAGGCTGCAAAAAAATACATCTAGGGCTTTGTGTGATGCTCTGTAGCTCATCCTGAGGTATATTATGTGTTTCTTTCCTACTCTTAATGGAAAAAAAATAGAGATTAAAACAAAATAGTTAAGCAAACAAAAATGATATTTCAGCAACAAAACATGATTTTTAGTTTTTATTTAAATTGTATCTAATGAAGAATTTAGCCCAAATCTAAATCAGAACTCAAGACATACCAATTACTGCCTCAGAACTCTAGAACTCAGTTCTGTTAATCTAGTTTTTCTCACTTCAGAAAAAGCCAGGAAGTATTTTCTTCAGAATGTCTTTTTATTCTTCCATTGCTATATTAGCTTTTCTGGGAATGATTGATACTGCTATAAAATAGAGAACAAGGCAACAGCAATAACTAGAAACATTCTAGAAAATAATAACATCTAGAAAGTACCAAGCAACTACTTCCTCCTAATATTAAAAATGCATTAAGGTCATTTGTAAATAACTGGTCATTTTGAGACAATTACAGTTGATAGCCAAAGAAAATGAACTGGACACTTCCTTATACCGAAAGAATATCTTTTTTTTGTCTGAGAAATTTGCTGAAGTGTGGACTTCAAACTGGAGGTAGCACCCCAGATCGATAATATGAACTGGTGATAAAATCCCAAGCTCAATAGAATATCTTGTAATGCAATACTTCATGCAAAGTATTTGTACATTGACACATTTGCAAATATACTAGAAATGAAGACTAATAAGCAAAGCTTGCATAAAAAGACTGTGGTATAATATTTGTATTACTCTACTGTATTATTCTATCTAGGTTAGGATAGAAAAATCTATCCCATCCTATCCTATCCTATCCTATCCTATCCGATCCGATCCGATCCGATCCGATCCGATCCAATCCGATCCTATCCTATGGTACTAGCCTGCTCAACTTGTGCTAGTGGAAGAGGTCTGCTATGGATCCCATTTGAATTCCAGCGGGCAAGTATGAACAGTTTTTTTCCTACTGTGGCTTCATCCCTGTGGCTTCATCCTTGAGGTGGAATGCTCTCACTCCTTTGGCCATATGGGAGGGTATTAAAACTTGGTTCTGCCAGTTGACTTGGAGTCCCCAGAAAGTCACTAACTATTGGAGATGGTTGATGGAGTAAGAAGACCTCATCCCTGTGCTGTTTGTTAGCGCTGATTTTTTGTACAGTCTTCACATTTTAATTTGAATAGTTTTAATATTTTAATTATTTTTATATTTATTTTTATAATCTATAAACCATCCAGAATTGTCTTACGGAGATGGCATAAAACTTTAATACATAAATAAAATAAACTTTTATTCTTAGTTGCAAGGAAGTTAAGGAATGAGATAAAGAAAATTTGATCTAACATAAAAGTATTAAAAGCTTACGTAACAATGATGGTTTTTTTCATATATTACAAACTTTAAAAATGGTCAACATACTATAAGAAATTTTTCATTTTCCCTTTGGGGAACATTACTTTTCAGTTATACTTTTATATGCTGTTCAGAGTTATTTGATGATCAGAAAGGTGGCAAATAAATGTAATAAATTAAAAAATGCTGATGTTATCCAAATTAATTCTATAACTTTGTTAATTTGTATGTATCATCTTGAGGTACAGGAGACACTCCATTGTAAAGATTAAAGTATTGGATTAGGGCCAGAACAAACTGAGTTTGAACTCTATTCTCTGCCCATGAAAGAACTGCTTTTGTGTCAACCATTACCTCTCAACCAATTCTTAAGTTTTGTTCTTATTGATGATAATTAGAGGGAATGCTAGATATACTGTTACAATCTCCAGGATAAAAGGTAGGGCATAAAGGTAACTTGTACCAGAGGTGGTATTCAGCAGGTTCTGACCAGTTCTGGAGAACCGGTAGCGGAAATTTGGAGTAGTTCAGAGAACCAGCAAATACCACCTCTGACTGGAGATTTTACAGCATCCTTCCCCTGCCACGCCCACCAAGCCACGCCCACAGAACCAGTCATAAAAGAGAAATTGAATTCCACCACTGGCCTGTACGTATGTGACTGAAAAAAAACCATACATTTTCTACAATATATATGAGACTCATTTGGAAACATTGTTGAAAAATGTATAATTCATGCAGTATTTATACCTCTGAGAACTGTCTCAGAATATTAAAAAAAAAAAAAATAGGACAGAGGCTTTCATAAGCTCAACCCTTGAAAATATAACATTCTTTTCTTAGTGCTCTTTTAAAAATTTTACTGAATATAATCTCTGCTCAATAAAGTATTTAAGTATGCAATAAATATAATTTAGTCATATTTATTATACTAGTATAGTACTTTGATTTGTAGGGATTTCTTTTAGTATAATTTGGTCATAGAGCAGTATGAAACTAGTAACAGAACGATCATAGTAAAACAGAAATAAAAATAAAATTCATATTGATTAATCATATTGATTAAAATAAAGTAAAAATAAAGTTATTAATATTTGTACACTTTTTATTAATACTTTCAGAATAATTAGTCATCTAAAAAGAACATTAAAAATATCTTCAGTGATGGTTTTCCGGTTTTTGCGTGGTTTCGGGGCAGCAGGAATTCGCGACTGCTCGCGATTCCTGCTGTGCTAGCCGCCGAGGTACCCCCGATCCAAATGGGTCAGGGGGATATGCTGCCCTGTAGGGACAGCCAAAGAGAGAGGGTAGCTGGACAGGGGGTTGGGGGTGTTGCAGACCCCCTCCTTGTCCTGAAAAAACCCTTTTTCCCAAGGCGGTGGAGTGGCGGTCAGCAATGGCCGCCACGAAGAAGTCTGCAACCGGGTAAGATCATGCTGGAGGAAGCAAGAAAAGTGAAAGTGCTGGCTGAGCCGGGTCAATCAACATCCTTTAAATTCGCTGGAACTGAGCTGTCTGAATTGCTGGAGGATACATTGTATCCCTAAGAAGATCGAAAGCGGCGGAGAAGCTGTTAAAGGGAACTTTTTTTTTTCTTCACTCTCCCACCTCATGAAAAAAGCAGAAGAATATTTGAAATTTGTTTGGGCACTGAAGGTGAAATATTCTGAAAGTTGCTTGGACATTGGACTTAAAAATTTAAGAAATTGGAAAACCTTTATTAGAGGTATGGATTTCTGATCATTTAAAAATTGATGTTGCAAGTGGGAAGGGAGCGGAAAAATATTGGAGCAGAAGTGGAAAAAGGAGGAGATTGCCAAGAATACTAAAAAAAGAAATATGGTAATTGGACCTTTTTGAAAAAACAACCCAAAAAAAGAAAAATGAGAGGAAAGGTGGATGCAAGGTTAGAAAGCAAAGGAAAGGGAGTAAGAAAAGGGAAGAGGAGAGACAAAGGGGTAAAAAGGGCAAGGAGAAGAATAAGCAAGAGAGGAAGGGGGGGGAGGAGAAGCCTCAATGGTGGGAAGCAAGATCTAAAGAAAAAAAGTTTATTTAGAGACAATGGGTGAATCTAATTAAGGATAAAAGGGAGATTCTGGAAGGTATATAAGATTGTGTTTTTATATGTGTATTTAGAGTATAAAATTTATTGTGTAAATTTAGAATTTATTAAACAGAATCCCAAGATAAATTAAGTGTTATATGAAGTACTTTTAAGTTAGGGTAAAGGCGTCACTCCAAATAGTGTATAGGAGAAGTATAGTAAAAGAAAAAAGATGAATGGATAGTTGGAAATAGAACAGACAAAGAATGTTATTGAAAATGGTTATAAGCTGTTATGTTTTGATTGTTTGTGCACTGTTTTTGTAAAATTAATAAAATTGGTTTATATATAAAAAAAGAAAAGAAAATGATAACAAGATATGGAAGGATATATAAAATGAATATGATGTTTGAATTTGTGTCTGTTTGAAGAGTTTTAACCCGGGATCAGGCAGCCTTCAGAAAAGATGTTTTAGTTTATGTCTTGTGTATTGTGTTTGTAAAATTAATAAAATTTGTTTTAAAAAAAAATATCTTCAGTGATAAATGACCTGTATGGGAAAATTCCATTTTACAAAGTAATATGGATATATTATATAGCAACTGAAATATGTACACAGTGGGGAACTAAAGCAAGCAGAATGCCATTGTAAAATAAGGATTTTAAAGTTTTTCTTTAAAGACTTGCTTGTAACTATGATGAATTCTTTTTAGCACAGTAGGACCTGGCACTGACATTACAGTAGCCCATTATCTTTTTTTCCCCCTTTCCTTTGCCAAAGAACATATGAGAATGGATACTGGTAAGTTTATGAAAGGCTGAAACTACTGCACATAATATGTTCAAATCTGGACAGAAATTTAATTTAAATTTCACAATTTTCAATTTTTTAGCTCAAAACATTTGACGATATTTTGTTTAGATTCATATTTGTAGCACCTTTCTAATGTTCTGGGCAAGTTCATTTAATAAAACTTTGGGACTGCATATTATCCTAATAGAAAATAGATAGATAGAATTCTTTATTGGCCAAGTGTGAATGGATAATCTGTCAGTGTACAAACAAACAACAAAATGATAGATCATATATCATAGATAATAGTTGCAATCGTTTATCATAACAAAAAGTTATGATAAACAACAAAAGTTGTTTTTGATACAACAAAAAGTGATAATCATAGATACTGATAGGAGAAGCTGATTTGCCTCTTATCTATACGCAGACTTATCATATTGAATAAGACTAATGACTGTTGTATCATCTGTAAAATTCAGTACTTTATTAGAGGAATTCTTTGAGATGTAGTCAAGGGTGGGATTCTACAGGTTCGGACTGGTTTGGGCAAACCAGTAGTAGTACCAGTGAGCATTTGGCTCCACCCAGCCGCCCCTGCTCTTTCCCGTGCTTTATTTCATTTTTTTAGAGCACAGCTGATTCACACGGCAGAGCGATTTGCCATGCCTCAGCTGTTTTATTCATAGGACTGCAGGAGAAGGTAAGTATTAAAGATGAAAATGTACTTTTTAAAATGTGTGTTTGATGTTGCATGCGTGCACAAAGTGCGCAATCACCAAAACAGTTGGTTCACCAGTTGAATCGCAACACTGGATGTAATCATTGGTATATAGAGAAAAGAGTGATAAAGAGAGCACTCAGCCCTGGTGTGGGGAGTTCTTGTGCTAATTGAAAAGTTATTCAATGTGATTTTATCTAACTTCATCTGCTGTTTCCTATCTGTAAAAAGTTTATAATACATCTGCAAATCTGGCCAAACACAGCTAACAAAGTCATTTTACAGACAAGGATTTCTGGAATGATGCCAAGCTGAAGTCTACAAAAAAAGACCTTTCATGGGTCTTTGGGGATTTGAGATGTTGTAAGATATAGTGTAGTGCAATACTGACAGCATCATCTGCTGATCTATTTTTATAGCTTTCAGGTGGGCCACCACTAACCTCAATTAAGTAATGTTATAATAACTAACTACTGTCACAGGTTATTAATTACCTTATTTTTTGCAATTGAATACTAAATGTATACAATTTCAATTGAAAACATTTTTTCCCATTTGACAAAAATCTAATTCTAAACTTTTTTTATGTTCAAAATATGTTAACACATAATTTGAATCTAGTAAGATTGTGTTCCTAACATGTAAGCATTTCTCATATAAATTACTATAAGTAGTCCTTTGTATATATATGGGCTTAGAGAAAAGTCTTGCAAAGTTAACAATATTTCTACCATTTAGTTTCTATTTGAATGGACAAGTGACTGACTGGTCATCCTAAGACAGGCAGATCTTTGATCTTGTATTCTTCCATCAATCTTTTGACCTATGGCCTTCAAGAAGATTGTCTCTGAAGCACTTTTCCTTTTAAAACTTTATTTCCATGTATTGTGACCTTAAACTTTTTGGAAAGTTTTGTCCTGGTCATAATCAACCTTACGTAAGTCAACATTAGGTTATCAGACAACCTTACCATGGACAAAAGTCAATGGAATTATATTTCAAAAGTTAATAACATCCATGTTATATGATCTTGATTGTAAACTATAATATTCTACAGTAAAAAGCAAACACCTTATCCCTTTTTAAAACTCTTGTCAGGATTGAATAGATCTTCCTAGTACAGTATGATTTTTACGCCAAGGTTGGAATGAAATTATGAAGCAAAGGTTATTTGACTTTATTTTATATTGGCAATTGCTTCAAAACTAATATTCACTTGCTATCTGTCACAGGAATCCTTTGGAAACCACAAAGCAAGTGCACACAAATACAAGTAAATTTTTTATTTTTCTTTATTTCTTTATTTTTGCCAATTGCTTACAAGATAATAGGTATAAGTAAAAATATAGTTATGAATACATGGATACATATAAGAAAAATAAAAAATAAAAGAAACAATAGGACAGGGACGGTAGGCATGTTGGTGCACTTAAGCATGCCCCCATCTTAGGAAAGGGGTGAGGTCAATAGTAGACAGTCAAAGGGTAAAGTTTTGGGGGATTGTGTGCTTTGAGGTGGGGAAAAGTACCTGGAAACATTTCAATTTTTTTAATATGAAGATTTATATAGAAGGCAGGAAGCTGAAGGGTTTGACAAGTTTGAAGGGAAAGAAACTAACACTGTTGGTTTGCATCCTCTGCATCTCCATTCAGCTATTTGGTACTTTGTGTAAAAATGTGATTGGTTAAAAGTGCTGCCAAAGATTTCAGACTTGGAAGTGGTTAGGCAACACTATAAAAGCAAGATTGAAAAAAAAGAGTTAAGAATTCAGTAATGCAAACCTATGCTACATTCTATCTTTGCACACATGCATTTGTCTGTGACTTGTTATATTTTAAAACTATTATTTAGTCAAGGCAATTATTTAAGAAACTGACACATATATTCTTTTTACAAATGTTTAATATCCTTAAATGGAAAGAACTCTATTTTCTCAGGGGTAGCCACAAAGAAGAGGGAGTTAAGCTATTCTCCAAAGTATCCGAGGGCAGGAGAATAAGCAATGGGTGGAAACTAATGAAGGCAGTGGTGAATTAAGGCTCAGTTGGTGCCCTAAGCCCTGACAAATCTTGATGGCTCCCTCCTTTGTACATACTGTACAAACGAAGCCATATTCTCAACTTGGTGGTGCCCCTTTGGTCTTGATGTTCTAAGCACATGCTTAGTCTGCTTAATGGTTTTATACCACTGAATCAAGGAAAGAAGCAACTTAGAACTAAATTAAAATCAGCGGGACAACTTACCTCCAGAAGTTGTAGATGCTCCAACACTGAAAATTTTTAAGAAAACAATTTATCTTTCAGTTTCCAGCCTGAGCAGGGGGTTCAACTAGATAACCTCCAAAGTCCCTTCCAACTCTGTTTTCCATTCCATTCCATTCCCATTCCCATTCCCATTCCCGTTCTATTCTCAAGAAATATAAGAAGTTTGTGACATTTGTGAAATTGCTGTTTCAACTTGAGATGGAAAGACCACTGACTTTCTTTTATATGTATCTATGAAGTAAGTGCTACACTGGTACATGATTTATTTGTACAATAATATAATAAGACATAATCATATAAGCAGAATTTTACTCAATGTTGTATTTCCTTCTGCAAAATCTTTAATTTCTGTAGATCAAGAGTTATCTCTAATCCAGTTTAGACAACACCCCAATGTTCATTAATTCAAGTCACCAGATGTACGATTATTTAACTTCTGTGCAAAATCAAGGAAACTACCATAGTGAAAGAGGATCCAGATAGGCTGGCATGCATTTCTATGGGAAAAAAGGAGTAAGGTATATCCTTACTTCTATAGACATGGATATTTTTCTGTTTGTATAGAATGCTGTGTTTTTGGAGGATCTTGCTGATTTTGAAACAGAAGCTAACAATCAACTTCCCTTCCTAGATGTCTTGGTATACAAAAAATCCAATGGCTCCCTAGGACACACCATCTACCAGAAGAAAACAGATACAAACTGCTGTCTACATGCACTCTCACACCACCACTCAGCACAGATCAATTCTATAGCCGAGACACTCATCTCTAGAACAAAATGCTTAGCCGACGAACAACACCTAAAAACTAAACTACACACTCTCACTAATGTACTAACGGCCAATGGATTCCAAAGAAAGAAGATTACCCACCTAATCCAAAAAGAAACCCCAACCAAAATCCAAGACAGAGAACAAGAGAACGGCAAAGCCCTCCTCCTATATATATAAAAGGCACTACGGACAAAATCAGCAAGATCCTCCAAAAACACAACATTAAAACAGCATTCTGCACAAACAGAAAAATATCCACCATCCTAAGAAACCCTAAAGACAAAATAGAGTTAGAAAACCAAGGAGTATACGAAAGGCCTTGCACCGCCTGCCCCACAACATACATCAGACAAACTAACAGAAGAATAAGTGCACGCATTGAAGAACATAAGAACTCAATCAAAAGAGAAGAACCGACCTCTTCCCTGGTCCAACACCTCAAAGCCACAGGACATGAGATTGACTTTAAAAATACTAGAACTATCACCAAAAGCGAACACTTCAACAACAGAATAATCAGAGAAGCCATAGAGATAGAAAAACGCCCACACAGCATGAATAAATGAGATAACACCTCCCGCCTACCAGCCATTTGGAAACCTGCCCCCATGAACAGACAAGTACCTAACATGAAGAATGACACCAGACCCACACCCACGAGGCCTACACAAGGTGTTACCACCACACTTCCACATAGAAAGCAGACTCACAACCACACAGAAGATGAGATATGACCACGGACCAGAAGCCACACTGCAGCTGCATCACTATCCGCTTCAAACCCCTCCAAGCCATACATCAAGTGAACTGACACCCACCATGAGGATGCAGCACGACCACGACCACGAAGCCAAATAGCAGGATCAGAGCTCACCAGCTCAAATCCCCCAGCAACTAAGACTAACCTGAGCAAAACCAAGCCCCCACCTGAACAGAACACACCTCCAGCCAATCAGAACATGACCAACCCCCGAACCAATAAGAAAACAGCCAAGCCCCGATCCAATAAAGTCACACCCCCACTAGCAGTTAAAAGAAAGAAGCAGCTGCAAGCTCACATTACTCTGAGAAGCACAGAGCAGAAGACACAAGCCTGAAGATGATGAATGAGACTTCATCAAAACGTTGCCAAGATACTTCCAATCTTACCTGAGAGAAAAACTGTGGATCTTTGGTTATTCAGGTTTTCTCCCGCGTAAGATTGGAAGTATCTAGGCAACATTTCGATGAAGTCTCATTCATCATCTTCAGGCTTGGTCTTCAGCTCTGTGCTTCTCAGAGTGATGTGAGCTTGCAGCTGCTTCTTCCTTTTAACTGCTAGTGGGGGTGTGACTTGATTGGGTGGGGGCTTGGCTGTGTTCTGATTGGGTGGGGGTGTGTTCTCATTGGTTGGGGGGTTGGCTGTGTTCTGATTGGTTGGGGGTTGGCTGTGTTCTGATTGGCTGGAGACATGTTCTGTTCAGGTGGGGGCTTGATTGTGCTCAGGTTAGTCTTAGAATTTAAATTCCCACAAGCTTCCAATTGAAATTCCACACCAACACAGAAATTTCCCACAAAATTTAATTTCCACAAGTTTCCGATTGAAATTCCACACCAACACAGCAGCCACCAAACGCATCCTAAAAAGAACAGAATTGGCCCTAATTAGAAATAAACTTCATACAAAAAGATTTCTCCTAGACCAAATCAACAAAGATCTCCTCACACTTCACCTCAGACTCAGCAACAAGATTCACTCCTTACTTTGGGACAAATCCAAACAGCTCGCTGTCTGGAGAGCCGAAACACAGACCACCCTCAAGACAGACACACATACCAACAAACTCAGAAAACTACAACAATGCCAGAAACCAACTCCTGCCCCCTCACAGCCACACATGAAACAAACAGTGCACAACATCTCAGACAAGATCCTCACCGAAGCCGAAACCAAGGTCCTTTCTAAAGGATTCAACTTTGCTGTCGCTCCCAAACACATCCCCACAGAAACCATCGTATGCGGAGTTGAAACCAGCCTGACCAAAACCAACCCTGATGATGCCAATAGAATCAGACTCAAAATCACCAACATCCTCTGCACTAGCAAACCACCCAAAAGCAACTTATCCAAAGAAGAACAAACTGCACTACTTAACCTGAAAGAAGACACCAGCATAATAATCCTACCAGCAGACAAGGGCAACGCGACAATGGTTATGAACACATATGACTATCAATCCAAGTTAACCAACCTACTCCAAGACCCCACATAGAAAACCCCTAAAGACAGACCCCACCACCTACCTAGAAAAAACCACCAGATTCAAAATAAAAGCCTCCCCCATCAGTGAAGAAATCCAGCAAAGAATCATACCCAGAGAGAAATCATCCAGATGCTCTAAACTTTATGGTCTCCCCCAAGATACACAAAGAAGAAACCCCACTTAGACCAATAGTCAGCTCCATAGGCTCACCTCTACAAAACTTAGCCAAATTTCTCGCCAAACAACTACAGCCCTTTGCAGAATCCATCAACTCACACGTAAGAAACTCATTCCAGTTCAACGAGATCATAAAGAAACAAAACTTACAACCCAGTGACTTACTAGTGAGCTTCGATGTCATATCCCTCTTCACCCAAGTGCCAATAAAAGAAGCCTTGACGGCCATCCAAAACAAATACAACCCCCCCAAGCACATCCTAGATCTGACCAACCACTGCCTATCCAATGCATACTTCACCTACAATGGACAAAAATACAAACAAATAGAAGGAGCACCCATGGGATCACCCCTCTCACCTGTCATCGCTAACCTCTACATGGAACACTTTGAAACACAAGCTCTAGAAAAATATGATCACAAACCCAAACTCTGGCTCAGATACGTAGATGACACCTTCATAATCTGGCCACACGGGAAAGAAAAACTGAACAACTTCCTCACACACCTCAACAGCCAACACCCCAAAATACAATTCACCATGGAAACAGAAGCTAACAACCAACTTCCCTTCCTAGATGTCTTGGTATACAAAAAATCCAATGGCTCCCTAGGACACACCATCTACCAGAAGAAAACACATACAAACCGCTATCTACACGCACTCTCACACCACCACCCAGCACAGATCAATTCCGTAGCTGAGACACTCATCTCCAGAACAAAATGCTTAGCCGATGAACAACACCTAGAGACCGAACTACACACTCTCACCGGCGTGCTGACAGCCAATGGATTCCAAAGAAAGAAGATCACCCACCTAATCCAAAAAGAAACCCCAGCCAAAAACCAAGACAAAGAACAAGAGAATGGCAAAGCCCTCCTCCCATATATAAAAGGCACTACGGACAAAATTAGCAAGATCCTCCAAAAACACAACATTAAGACAGCATTCTGCACAAACAGAAAGATATCCACCATCCTAAGAAACCCTAAGGACAGAATCGAGTATACGAAATCCCTTGCACTGCCTGCCCCACCACATACATTGGACAGACTAACAGAAGAATAGGTGCACGCATTGAAGTACATAAGAACTCAATCAAAAAGGAAGAACCGACCTCTTCCCTGGTCCAACACCTCAAAGCCACAGGACATGAGATTGACTTTAAAAATACCAAAACTATTGCCAAAACCGAACACTTCAGCAGCAGAATCATCAGAGAAGCCATAGAGATAGAAAAACGCCCACACAGCATGAATAAATGAGATGATACCTCCCGCCTAGCAGCCATTTGGAAACCCGCCCTCATGAGCAAACACGTACCTAACATGAAGAAGAACACCACACCCACACCCCTGAGAGCCACACAAGATGCCACCACCACACTTCCATGTAGAAAGCAGACTCACACCCACACAGAAGATGAAACACGACCATGGACCAGAAGCTGCACTGCAGCTGCCTCACTATCCACTTCAAACCCCTCTGAGCCATACATGAAGCGAACTGACCTCCACCATGAAGATGCAGCACGACCATGAACTCGAAGCCAAACAGCAAGATCACAGCTCACCAGCTCAAACCCTCCAGCAACTAAGACGAACCTGAGCACAATCAAGCCCCCACCTGAACAGAACACGCCTCCAGCCAATCAGAACACAGCCAACCCCCCAATCAATCAGAACACAGCCAAACCCCCTACCAATGAGAACACACCCCCACCCAATCAGAATGCAGCCAAGCCCCCACCCAATCAAGTCACACCCCCACTAGCAGTTAAAAGGAAGAAGCAGCTGCAAGCTCACATCACTCTGAGAAGCACAGAGCTGAAGACCAAGCCTGAAGATGATGAATGAGATTTCATCAAAACGTTGCCTAGATACTTCCAATCTTACGCGGGAGAAAACCTGAATTACCAAAGATCCACATACAAATACCCGCGAGAACCTCAGAAAACAAATATATATATATATATATATATATATATATATATATATATATATATATATATATATATAGAGAGAGAGAGAGAGAGAGAGAGAGAGAGAGAGAGAGAGAGAGAGAGAGAGAGAGAGAGAGATTTATATATATATATATATATATATATATATATATATGGCATTCAGCTTTGTTAGGGTATTTTCCCACGTCATAATAGTTGTGCTTTTAAGGTTGTAGCAACATTTCAGCAGAATCTCATCTGCCATCATCAGGCTTCTGTATCGTGTTCATCTGTGAGTCAGACTTTTACAGTGGTTTCAGATTTAAATTTGGGGCAGCCAATTGCTGTACCAGAATGGTTTTTTCTTCATCCTGATTGGTTGGGAGTCTTGGTCTGTGTTTATTGGTCTTGGAGTTTGCTGTGTTCTGCTTGATTGGTGTTTCTAGTATCCTCTGTCTGTTTTTTGGCTCTTTTTGTATCTTGATTGGCTGGCAACATTGCGTTACTTTATTGGAGGCCTTTAGTGCAGCTTGGCTTCGGGTAAATGGATGGCTATCATTAGTTAGGAAGCTAGGTTTCATCTGGGTGCCTATTTGGGGTGTGTTTGAGCTGGAGGTATCAGGAGGGATCTGTTTGTGCCCAGGTGCTTGTCTGGCTAGTGGTGTGGAGATTTTTTTGTTTGTGAGTGCAGGCTACCAAATGATTGACAGTCTGGTGGAATCATCTCTTCTATTCATGCTTTCAGGTCTTTTTTCAATCTCTATGGCTTCTCTGATGATTCTGTGGTTGGGGTTTTCTTTACTAGCTATGGTTTTGGTGCCACTGAAGCTGATGCTATGACCTTTGGCTTCCATATGTTGGACTAGTGAAGAAGTGTGTTCCAGCTTTTTGACTGCATTTTTGTGTTCATCCAGGCGGGTGCTTATTATTCTATTGGTCTGTCCAATGTATGTGGCTGGGCATGATGCACAGGGGACTTCATATATGCCTTGGTTTTCCAGGTCAATTTTATCTTTGGGGTTTCTAAGGATGGCTGCTATTTTTCTGTCTGTTTTGAAGGCAGTCTTGATGTGATGTCTGTGTAGTGTCTTACTAATTTTGTCTGTGGTACCTCTTATGTAGGGCAGGACAGCTGTTCCATATATATTTTATAACATATAAGGATATATTATGAAAATGAGTGTGATTTGTATTTTTGAAAACCATAATAAAAACAATTTAAAAAGAAAAAGAAAGAAAGAGGGTGTGAAACCTAGAGAGAATTTTTTTCTGGACAATTTTATGTTTTTGTTTTGAGGAGGAGTATTCTCTCTCTCTCTCTCTCTCTCTCTCTCTCTCTCTCTCTCTCTCTCTCTCTCTCTCTCTCTCTCTCTCTCTCTCTCTCTCTCTCACACACACACACACACACACACACACACACACACACACACACACTGTGTTTTCCTAAAAATAAAACCCTAAAGGTACTAGTTTTTATTTTCGGGAGACGGTTATCATCCATTGATCCATCTCACTTGCACATGTCCCACACACTTTATAATATGTGGAAACTATGCTAAAATAAGGAGACTTTACTGCTGATATAAACTATTGCAGTTCCTTTAAATTTGATATACATCAAGTCGGAAATAAATAACCTTACCAGTATAGATGCAGACCAGATAAAAATGAGATGAAGCATTGATATTTTAAAATATAGTTAAAATTGTGTTGGTTATTATAACTTCCTTTTTAGGGTGTGGTGGTGGTAATATTTTATCTTTGTAGAAGGTGCCTTTAAATGTATTAAAATGTAGCTGTAGGGCTAAATAAATTCTATATTTGCTCAAGTTATGAGCTTTTGACGTCCACATTTTAAGAAAAATACAGCGATGACAAGACTTCATAATGCAGGTCAAGTGCAAATTTAAAGTCAGAAATCAAATCTACTTTTGTCTGGCTTTATATTTGAAAAGCAGAAAATGGTGGGTTCATCTTTCCTAATCCACAGAGAAAAGAAGGAAAAGGTCATTGATAATCAATCACTGATAACAGACGAGAACTCTCCTGTGTCCCCAAGCTTTAATAATATTTTTCATTTCATGGTCTCATTGCAGAATATGGGATAAAAGAGAAAGAGTTACAGAATTAATGTACAGATCTATCATATTGTAAAGTTTCATATGCTATTTCCTAATGTAAGAAAAAGAAAAATATTATGCACAAAAAAGGCATTCTTTACTCTGCCAATACAGCAAACTCTGACCCAAATGGATCAGAGGTAGAAACCATTATGGATTTCATCATTACATTCTCCTACCAAGAAGTGTTTACAGAGTGACCTAGAGTATAAATAAAATTCCAAATTAATCCCAACCATTTTAAAACGATATTGAAGATGTTAAGTTTAGAGAAAAATGTGGACTTATACTAACTTTGAGCTTTCCACATTGTCAAGTGAAAACATGAATGTGTCTCAAAGATTTCCTAGTTTTATTGATATGATTATTCAGGGATAAATAATCTGTAGGAACAATTTCTGAAAAGGCTGAATGTATCAAATAAACTCTGCTTGTTGAATGTCATGATTTCCCCTTTTACAATTCAATGTTAAGCTAAAAAAATTCCAAGGCAAACAATTTTGGCTATTTAAATAGAGAAGTAAATTGTAAAACCAGCTGTATATTGGATCAAATATTTCTGTCCAGTTTACAAAACATTAATTTGAAAAAGAACAATTTTAGCATCATTTTATGTGTGTGGCCAGTTCATAAAAGGAAAAGTGCAAATTATTATGTGTTTGTTTGAATTATTGTACATTGAGACAGACATGCTTTGTTTTGAGATGATAATTCACAACAACTTTAAAATGCAATTACAAATATGGTAAGCTTAAGGTAGAAAGGTATAAATGAAATAGAAAAAAAATGGTAAATAATTCCTAATGATCAGACAAACTTTTTTTTTCTACCATAATTTGTGTAAGGTTATACACTAGGAATGAACAATATAACAAAGATGAGTAGAAGAACTTACCACTGATATTTGACATTGCAAGAAGCTTGAGTGACTGTGTACTCTTAAATATGCTGTAGTCTCCAGGCAGCAAAGCTAATAGGAACTTTGGATGAGGAAAACTTCTTGCTTTGGGTCTCCTGATAGATTGATGAGAGTATTGCTTCTGACAGAAAATTCAGCTGAAAGTAACAGACAATAACATGGCTGATTACAAAGCAGAAAATGCAAATTCAACCACATTTCTATGCATTAAACAGTTTAGAATTTCCTGAAATTTAATATAAAATACAATGAAGTGTTTCAAATAAGATTTTCCTATCTTGCTGGATATAAACAAATCACAATATGTAGAAGGAGAAGGGAGAAAAATCACATCAAAGAAACATTTGCTTTGGATATTATGCAGTGGTTAAAATCAACAAAGTATGCATCTCACATCTTTTGTCTATGTAATAAGGTCACTTGTCATTTCACTTATCTATATTTCTATATGCAAATAGTACTTGCAATGTACTTTTAGCAGTAGAATGAGTATTTATTTTCATAGGAAAGGGAAGCCATTACTTCATTTTATATTTCAATACAATTTCATTTTCATATCCAGTCTTCTCCTTTTCAATAAAAAATGTTTGACAATGTCATTTATATGACGACATCTTTACAGGTTGTGCTGTTTATTTTAATATGGCACAGTCCTAAAATACATATTCCAAATGTAGTTTAATAATGTATAACTCAGTAAAAACATCTGTACATGGCTATTTGACCTGTATCCTTTACTTTTTAATCACATTCTTCACTCAATTAACTCAATTTAGTAATCCAGACAAGACACATAGTATACTTCTTGAAACAAAAGTGAATCAAAGCTAATTATTTGTTGATCCTGTTTTAAGAGCTTTCTTATCACAGTCTACCTATGATTCCCAATTTATTTTTGTTTAAATAAATAAATAGGTGCAACATAGAATAACAGAGTTGGAAGGGACCTTGGAGGTCTTCTAGACTAATCTCCTGCTTAGGCAGGAAAACTTACACCACTTCCGACAAATGGTTGTCCAATCTCCTCTTAAAAACTTCCAATGTTGGACCATTCACAACTTCTGGAGGCAAGTTGTTTGGCACACAAAGTATGTGCTCACTGAACCAGTTGTTACCAGTTGTAAACCAGTTTAGGATTAAATTGCAAAATATAAATGATTTCTATATTGTGTGTTAATCTACAAAGCATGTTTATGGAATTTAGTGGCGTTCCAAAGTTAGTCACTGAACCAGAAACATTGCTCTGGGAACATTATTGTTTTGTTTTTAACAATCAGAGGGGAATAATAGCACCTTTTCAGCTTAACACATTTTAAAAGACATAAGCTTTCTTGAATTTCAGCTAACTTCATGACATGCATATAAGATTTTAATTGGGGTGAAGCAAGGGGAAGACTAGATGATTAGCCAGACACTGATCACATAAAATACAAATTACAAGTACCTCATAAAATAATAATTGTACTGTGTTAAAAAACAACATAGCATTTGTTTGCCATTGTTTCACTTGGAATGTTTGTTGACATTTTCAGAGATAGTAGGAAATCTTTTGATATGTGAGTTCAGCAATGTCTCACTCAGTAAATTTTATTTCAAATATGGACACTCTGTGATCTGGAATGGAATGCCCTGGAAAAGTGAAATGATCTGATATTACTTTGTCCTAGCGTTGAATGAAAACCTAACCAGTTTCTTTAAAAAAATATTGCCCCAAACTTGGTTCAGTTGCCATGCATAGATCCAGAAACACATTACTGCAAACAGTATATATAACATTAGATAAAATGCATATGTACACTTGAATATGGTGCATTCAGTTGCTAGGACTGGAACAATATTGTTGATGTAAACGTGGAAGAAAAGTGGTCTTTGTGTTTCATGTCCCTTCCTTATTTCTCTTCTCTTTCTCCTCAGTGCAATTGCAAACCTACCTAAGCTTTAAAAAGGTTATGGTATACATTCTTATGGTATATATAAAAATCCTGTTTTAATCCAATTAAATTTTGATAATTAGAGCTGTAAAAAGTCAGATTCATTTTTATTGTTTATGCTAATCTACACATTTTTATTTAACTATTTTTAATATGTATATCTTTCAATTAATATGAAAAATAGAAAACCATTTGTCTGAAATTGTATAGAGCCATGATGGCAAAGAGTCATTTGTGCGGGCACGCGAGCCCCAGCCAAACTTACCTGCACTGCGCATGCATGTGCCGCCCAGCTGATTTTTGGCCTATTTGAGGCAGTTTTCGCCTTCCACAGAGGCTCAAGGGAAGCCTCTGCAGCCGGGGGAGGCTGAAAAACAGGCCTTCCGGAAATAACAAAACTGCCCAAATTGGTCTGTTATCAGCCTCCTGAGGCTTCAGAGGCTTTCCTTCAGCCTCTGGGAAGGCGAAAAGGGCTTCAAATGTGCCAAAAATCAGATGGGAGTGTGTATATGCACAGTGCAGGTAAAGAGGTGGCGCGGGAGTGTTGCGCACACATACACAGGGGGTGGGGCACATTGCATTGTGGGTACGGGCATGCTCATGTGCTTTTGGCATACCACATCAAAAAGGTTCGCCATCACTGCTATAGAGTGTTTCTGCTTATGCATGGGGTTGAACTAGAAGATCTCCAAAATTCCTTCCAAATCTATTACTCTCAGTATTCTATCATTTCGCATCTATTTGCCAGAACAGGTTGTGAACATTCTAAGCAGTTCGGAGAACTGGTTGTTAGAAGAAATTACTGGCCTAATCCTGTAAGGAAGGAAAGAAAGAAACATTCTGGTGTTGCTTACTTTGTTACATTTTTGGAAAGACTTGACTTCCTGTTTCAGGAACTTCTCTGGAGTTCCCTTCCTTTGCTGGTACTTTGCTTGTGTGGAGTAATCATTTAAAGTTGCAACGGCACTGAAAAAAGTGACTTATGACTATTTTTCACACTTATGACTATTGCAGCATCCCCACAGTCATGAGAGGCCAGGCGAGGAGATGCATGCCTCAATGTGAGTGATATTGAGTTGGCCACACCCAGCCAATAACATGACCACCAAGCCATGTTCATCCAGTCACATGACCATTAAGCCACGCCCACCACCTAAGCCATGGCCACAGAACCGGTTGTTAAAAATGTTGAATCCCATCCCTGATTACTCTATGTTCTGTGTTCTAAAGTGGACCATAGTTTCAATGACCATGGTGATCATGAGAAGATGAATACACAATCTTTGAATTATTCCTTCAGTTGAAGCACATTAACATTTTTAAATATTAGATTTTCTTTCTAAAAATAAAATCATCCCTACTGGTGCAAGTATCTTGATTCACTTTCAGGGAGAACATTGATACCTCTGCAGAAAATTGAATATAATTCCTAGAAGTGCATCTTTAATACCAGTAGTTATTCTCTAAGCATTTGAAATTCTATATATGAAATAAAGAATACTGAATCACATACTTCAAGCATGTGCTGTGGACGAGTAGGTAGATAGACATGCAAGAGTTCCATTCAATCTTTTTTTCAAAAACCAAGAACACAGCTCCAAAGCCAATAGATGGCAGCATAACTCTTCTCATTAGCTCTTCAAATTATTTGCAGGTTGGCAGTATATACTGCTAAACTAGATTTTCCTGAGTTCTCAATTTATTTGTCTGTCTTATTCTTTTGATTTGATTTATTATTTCTACTCCCATTTTTCTTTTGGGGACACTCACAGCAGTTTACAAGATTAAAACAATAAAAGATTAAAGGATAGATAACAAACAGCCATCACACAAACAAATAGCTCAAGACAGCAGAAGTTAAAGGTAACCCAAATCAGATTAAAAAGAACCAAGCACAAAAAATCACAAGAAATTCCACCAAAATATTGCTAAAGCTAAATAGTTCTGAGGTAATGTTTTAATGCTAAACTTTTGCTATTTCTTGTGTAGTATATGAAAAGACAAGCATCAAAGACACTATAACAACAGAGATTAATGTCTAGAATAAAAGTGGGAACTAAAATCTATGTGAAAACAAGTCTTTGATGTAGATACCCTTTCCTAATGTTTGATGTGTGTTGACAATTTACTCCATGATAATGGATGGATTTTGAATCCATTAGGAACATTATTATCTGCTCTTATGGCATATATTCCATAATAAAACCATGTTTTAATCCAACTGAGTTTTGATACAAATTAGAGCTATAAAATAAATCTATTATAATAAGAGAAAATAACTTATTTGCAAAAATAAAAATTTAAAGCATTTCTGATTAAAACATCCAACACACATGTAAACATAGTTTAACAATTCATAGTTTTGTGAATGTGTGAATATTGTCATTCCATAACAATGAGATTAATTTTGATCACAATTAGCAACATTTAGTACTGTACTTGAACTTAGAAAATAGAAATATTAAATTATTTTCTTTGTCTGTTGCCTTATCAATGGAAGAAAATATATTTATCTCTTGCAATTAAGTACATATTTCCATTGACTGGACCAACCTGCTCATTGGTTTGAAGATACATATATGTAATAAGGGCCAAATTTATCATGAGAATGTTAAATAACAAAGACAATACAAAGAATATTTTCTTCTTCAATGGATATTGGTGTCTGAACAGAACTTGTATAAAACTTCAGGTGATATATCCATTAAAACAAAGCAAATCATAGCAAGTGGGAACACTTAGACTACAATGAGGAAATCTAGGATTACAGTAGTTTATGGAGTTTTAAAGAATCCCAGAGGAAAGGTATGACAGTTTCTATATTTTGCAATAATTTTGTTGAGATGTCTACCAGAGTCATGACTTATGTAAGATGTTGCTTTTTCACATTCCTGTCACTCCTGTCTCCAAATATGCAAAAATAGTAACAGAGAAAACACAATTCACTTATCTATTTGTAGTTAAGCAGGAAAACAAAAAAAATCTTCTTTTCTTCCACTTTTACATTATTTATTTGAAAAAATGTGTCTGTTCTAGGGAAAAGTTTAAATAGAAATCCAGTGACAGAAGTTTATTCAAACATAAAAAACATGCAATAACAGACTTTAGTGTTATTTGACATATTTTGTATTTTGTTACCACCTCAGAATAGCAATTGGATAGAGTACAGTGGATGTTAAAAATGAACTGAACGTCTATTAAGATCCAAATCAAAAAATCCTAAATCCTATTTCTCCTAGGTATCATGATAAATCATTAATTTTGTTTATTTATTGATTTATTAAATAAATTTATATAGTTGCCCAACTCACACATAGGTGACTTCATGCAGCTTACAGTTTCATGCACAATGTTCTTTTCTTATCCTTTTCTTCCAATTGACACTTGTCTTATTATATTTCTTATTATATGCTCTACCATGCTCTAACCAAAGGTGGATAATGTATTCATGGTCTCTTCTGATTAACTTAAAAAAAGGAAAAGAAACAAAAAATAGCAATACATTGGATTTTTTTTTTTTTTGTTTTGCTATTTTTACCAGCAATGAACTTATTGCAACATTCCTGCTTTCTCCTGTCTTGCTTTATTTTGAGTGCTTTATTGCTCAAAACAATTTAAAAAAAAACCTAAGAAAAAAAATTGGACTCTTGTTGATGTGGAAGCTATATAAGAACAATCAGGTCAATTATGCGGGCTAGTTTTCTTACTGAAGGTTTCCATAAGATAGCTAAGAACTTATTTAGAGACGTCTCAGGAAAAGCCTGTGAACCATCTAATCAGTCAATCAATCAATCAGTCATTCGAAAGAAAGCCTATTTTTATGTACACCAAATCCCTGAAGGCTATAAAATCTTATTGTAATTCATTGTATAATTATTTGTCCATGACTTGAAAGGTATAATAAGTTATTAATCCAATTATTCTTATTAAACTGTTCCATACCAGACAAACGCAATATAGGCTTATTATGTGCATTAAATCTAATACATATTAGGATAATTTTATGGTTGTCATAGAAGTCATGAATCTTGAGCCATGTGTGACAGCCTCAGTATGTAGTTTCCAATTTTAACTGAATGAAAGAAAACCTGTTATAGAGAAAATTGTTCAGTCCTGTCTTCTTTCTTTGGGTCCCTATACATACCAGAGTAATTCTTAATGGGACAGCAGTTTCTTGCCAAATAAAATTTGCTTTTGGGTACATTAGTTTTTTTAAAAAAAATCCAATTATTTTGCCATCCAGACTGTAATCAATATATATATATTTTCTTAAGTTTTCGCGGGTACTTACATGTCTGGCATTCAGCTTTGTTCAGGTATTTTCCCACGTCATAATAGTGGTGCTTTTAAAGTTGTAGCAACGTTTCAGCAGAATCTCATCTGCCATCATCAGGCTTCTGTATAGTGTTTGTCTGTGAGTCAGACTTTTACAGTGGTTTCAGATTTAAATTTGGGACAGCCTATTGCTGTGTCAGAATGGTTTTTTTCTTCCTCCTGATTGGTTGAGAGTCTTGGTCTGGGTTAATTGGTCTTGGAGTTTGCTGTGTTCTGCTTCTAATATCTTCTGTCTGTTTTTTTTGGGGGGGGGGGGCTCTTTTTGTATCTTGATTGGCTGGCAACATTGTGTTACTTTATTGGAGGCCTTTAGTGCAGCTTGGCTTCGGGTAAATGGATGGCTATCATTAGTTAGGAAGCTGGGTTTCATCTGGGTGCCTGGTTGGGGTGTGTTTGAGCTGGAGGTATCAGGGGGGATCTGTTTGTGCCCAGGTGCTTGTCTGGCTTGTGGTGTGGAGATTTTTTTGTTTGTGAGTGCAGGCTTCCAAATGATTGACAGCCTGTCACTAGTATAAAGGAGAAACATTAGCCAATTTAGAGAATGAAATTCAATATTTCTCAAGGTTTAGGTTATTGTATTAGCGTAGACATTAAAAAGGACATGAGAAAGGAGACAATCTTACTTTACTTCTTTTGAAAAGTGAGTATGGCAAGGTGAATCTCAGGACCCATACAATTTTAATTGAAGGAGTTTCTTTGAAATTTCAAAAAAGCAAAAAAAAAAAAAAAAGGTCAACATAAGAGACTATGCAATCCTACACCTGGAAATTGTATTGAAGGTACATAAACATTGGGTAACAATACACACTTCATTTTTGAAAGTATTATCATTGTGTATTTCATTTTGAGCCCTTTCTTGAAGATATGTGTTCAGATCTTTCCTGGTGAAGAGAAAAAAAATAATTTATTTTTACTGAAGTTCATGTCAAGATGTAGAGCCTGAGAAATAGAACTGTGTGGTACATAGCATAGCCTGTAGTATTTCCATTAAACTCCCTTTCTACAGCCCAGAAAAAAAGAGTGGGAAAACTCTTGTCAGTTTTAAATAACTGTCACTAAGATTAAGACACTTTTCTGAGTGAGTCTGAAAAACTGAATATAATTTCAGTTCAAATTCAATTGGATAATTGAATTTGAACAAAATTCAACTATGTAGCAATTAAATATAAACAACATAAATATTTCTGTATTGGTCTGAATATGGTCTGAATATGCACATACATATACATGCCCTAGTGACCTCCATATTAGACTATAGTGCCCAAGGGCTGCACTTGAAGAATTTTCAGAAGCATCAATTGGATTAGAATGCAGCAGAATGGGCAGTTGTTTATGTTCCAAAAGAGCACATATTACAGCTCTGTTCCACAAGCTGCATAGGTTGCCAGATGCTTCCAGGTCAAATTCAAGAGTCTAGCATTATCCTTTAAAGCTCTTCCTGGCATCAGACTTGGTTGTCCAACAGACTGCCTATCACTGATTATATCAGCCAATCTCATTCATCTGCCAGAGAAGTAGTGCCATCTGCCAGAGAGTTAAATTTGATAGACCTCAGCAGGAAGTCTCCTCTGCCTTGGTGCTTGTCATCTCCTGAAGTCATGTTAGCTCTACCTCTGTTATCATTCCAGAAGCCCTTTAAGACCTCATTGTGTTAACAGGCCTGGGGACTCTAAGGAACCAGATATATTCTAAGATGACTCCATTGTGATTGATGTTTTAATCTCTTGATAGGATTTGCATGTTTTATTTTTATTTTTTAGTATTTTTTTTTATTTTCAACCATGACATTCTATATTTTATGATTGTTTTTATAATTTATTTTTATTGTTGCATATTGTCCAGAATTGCTACTGGTTAGATGGATGACTATATAAATGTGACTAATAAATCAAAAATATCTATATTTATCAACCGTGTTTCTCAGAAAATAAGACTGGGCCTTATTTTTATTTTTTTTGACCCCTGAAAAAAATGGCTAGGCGGTCTTTTCGAGGGTGCCTTAATTTATTCCCATGCACTTCATCTAGCCCAGAAAATCAAAGGCCATATTTGCAAACTAGGGTATGTGGTGTGGATGGTTACTGTGTACGTTGTATGGTGGTGGTATGTGTGAATGTGTGTGTACTTACAACCTTATCAGTGAATGGCCATGTTCCCTTGACCCCCATACAGCCAACTGCTTTCCAACCTGTGCATCATGCCAACTAAGCCTGTGTGGATAGTTCTCGGTCGAGGACGTTGGTGAACCCGCAGAGCTCAATTAAGCACTGAATTCGGCATTCCGTGTGGACACGTTCGAGCTGGCATCAAGCTGCAGTGCTCAGAACTCTTACTCATGAGGCTGCTTTCTTTCTTTCTTTTTTTTTAATATTGGTTCTTTTTTTTTCAAACAAAGTTTTTATTTTTTTACAGCAAACATACAAACAAAACATAAAAACATAAAAAAAAACCCTCTTTCAATTATATACATACAGTGTGTCAGTTGGCGACAATCTTTTGTGCTATCCTTTTTTTTACCATCACTCACAAGTTATATAAATTCTCACCTTATCAGTCTAGCTTGTGCTTATATAATATCAATTATTAAACATTCATTTAACTATTTTTCTATCATTTTATAAGAGATATTCTAATTTTCATTATGATTTAATCTTATATATTCATTCAATGGTTATATATTTTATATTGTATTCTATATCAATCTATTAACTTTAATTGTAAGGCTTATTAATCTAATTCTTTACCATGTCTTTTTATCTAACCATTGATAGAATAAATCCCATATCACATAAAATTGTTCATCCTCTTGTTGTCTAATTTAAAATGTCAATTTACTCATTTTGGCACAGTCCATGATTTTCTTAATAATTTCCTCCTGCATAGGTATTTTTTTATTTTTCCAATTCTTAGCAATTCTAGCCTCTGTTAAAACATTTACAATCAAATATTTCAATTCTTTACAATATATTTCTGGTATAATTCCCAATAAAAATATCTCAATGTGTTGTTTTGTCATTTTTTCCAACCATGTGTGGATTATAGTCCAATATCTTTTGCATCCAAGCATGTCCACCACATGTGGCAATATGAACCAGGTATCTGATGACATTTCCAACATTTATCCGATTTATTCTTGAACATCCTCGCAATTCTCATCAGGGGTAAGTGCCACCTGTAAAACATTTTATACAAATTTTCTTTATATGCAGTTGACATTGTCATTTTATAATTTTGAGACCACAATTTTGGCCATTTATCTAAGTCAATCCCATATGAAAAATTTTTCCCCCATGCAATCATTGTTTCCTTTATTTGTTCTTCCTCTAATTTAAACTCTTGCAATTGTCCATAAAGTTTTTGATTACTTTTTCTTCAATACCTGTCAAAATTTTATCTAAATCAGTCAACTTATCATAGATACCTTCTGTTTTACCATCTTTATCAAGTCTAGATTGTATTTGAAAATATGAAAACCAATTCATTTTTACACCTTGTTCTTCCAACGCTTGCATAGATTTAAGTTCACCCTTTTCATTCAATATCTCACCATATCTAACTGTTTGTTCCTTTTTATATATTATTGGATAAGAAAAAATTTCAATATTAGATAATGTTAGGGATAACATTGTTTACCCTAACTGGTTTAGGTAAAATAATAACTAAGTAATCATAGTTTGTTAGTTAAAGTGTCTGCAGCTTTAAATATAGGAAAGTAATTAAGGGAGTGGTTGTGAAAGCACTTTAAAAGAAGCAAGACGACAGCTTGCTCTCTCTCTGGCTTTGATGATCTCTGATTACTGCTTGGAATCAAGACTGCATTGCTCGAAAGGGAGAGAAACAAAGGACTGATTTGTAAGTGAACTGACATAGGATATTCTGCACGGACTTTGCTAACTGAATATCCCTAAATGGACTGACTAAATGATACATGACTATTGGACTGTTATTTTGACTATGCTATGAACTCATAATGGAATAAACTATATTTTTGATAGCACAAGCGTATCTGTTATTTTTACTGTATGTTAATAAACATACAAGCTTAGCTCACTCATTTATCTGTGTGCCTATCTGACTAACGCTGCACATTCTATTTAGCTTGTCTCCCTAACCCTGGTTGGGGAAACCAGGCTTAACACTGGTTATGGGCCCAGAGGCTGCAAAGTCAGTTTAACTAGGATAAAACAGATTTATGTAAAAATGAGAGTTTGTGTTGTTATACATTACAGTAAACAGACAGCTGTGTTTTATTAATTATAGTTTTATATCCATATAAGAAAACATGGCACAAGTCAATCTACAAAGTTTGTCCCTTATATCCAAGTTTGATGGAACAAACTATGTATCATGGTCAATGAAATGTAGTCTGCTTCTACGAAGAGAAGGTCTGTGGAACATAATTGAAAATCCACCAAACGTAGAAGAATGGGATCCAGAGGATGATGAAGATAGACTAAAAATAGAAGAATTTATGCATAAAAATGAACACGCTATTTGCATAATTGCTTTAACCTTAACTGACCAACAGCTTGTTTATATCCACGAAGAGAAAACGGCTGTTGGGTGTTGGCAGAAACTGAAGAGGATTTATGTTCGAGATAATGTTGGTGCTCACATAAATCCTACACGAAAGCTTTTCAGTACGCATCTCCAGACGAATAGTGATATGCTGAGTCATTTGAAAACTATGCAAAGCATTTTTCAAGAACTGCAAGAGAAAGAGCTTATTTTCTCTAAACAAAACCAAGTCTACATAATTCTATCTTCTCTTAACGAAAGTTATGATAACTACGTAACTTCCCTTGAAATATTGCCAAAGGAAAGTTTAACTTTAACTGATATAACTGGCAGATTGATTGAAGAGGCCAGAAGAAGGCTTGAAAGAAATGATTTAGGGAGGGAGCAACCTCAAAAAGAAGATAATGAATCTCCTACTGCATATGCAATTAAAAAGTGTTTTAATTGTGGAGGAAGAGGACATTTGGCAAGATTTTGTAAAAAAGCAAAATGCCAGAACGCTGGCCAGAATACTAAAAGTTATCAAAAGATAAATAAAAATTTAGAGTTAGCCATGTATACTAACGGAGCTGTAAAAAAATAATTTATGGGTGGTTGACAGTGGAGCATCCCACTGTATAACAAATGATAACAGAAATTTTATTAAAATGTCCCAGAGTACACAGCAGATATCGTTAGCCAATGGCTGGAAACTGAAAGCTAAAGGTCAAGGTATAGCATATTGTTCTTTTATAAAAGAGAATGTAAAAATGTTATATGTACCACAACTTAAGTTTAATTTAATTTCAGTTAGAATTTTGGTTAAACTAGGATATGTAGTTACTTTTAAAGGAGATAACTGCATAATTGAGAAAGAAGATAAAAAAATTACTGCATCTTTAAGAGGTGAATTATATGTGTTAAATGATAATGGTTTAAAAGTGGCTAACACAGTTTATGAAAATAAGAAACCTCATGATGAATGTATTCACTTGTTACATCGAAGGCTAGGGCATTTAAATTTTAAAATGCTTAAGAAAATTGTTGAATTATCTAAGGGAATAAGTTTGAAACCTTGTAATAAGTATTTGCAATGTAATGCCTGTAATCAAAGTAAGAGCAGGGTCACACCGGCTAATAGAGTTGATGGATTTACTACCAAAGAACCTTTAGAGGTAGTATTTGCAGATTTAATAGGTCCGAAAAAACCAAGTGTAGGAGGAGCTCGTTCCATATTAAGTATAATGGACCACTATTCTAGATATGGGTTTTGCTATTTAATGAAGAGCAAAACTGAAACGTATCAAAATCTCTTTAATTGGATAAAATTTGCTGAAAGGAAAACTAAAAAGAAATTAGTAACTCTTATAACAGATAATGGTACAGAATTTACAAATAATAAATTCCAGAATAGACTAAGAATGTTAGGTATTCAACATAAAAAGTCTGCACCATATAGGCCACAACATAATGCCTTTATAGAGAGACGAGGCCAAACATTACAATCAATGACACGAACTATGATGTCTGATTCAGGATTACCTGACAATTTATGGGGAGAAGCAACAATGTGTGGTAATCATATATTAAATAATGTTGTTAATTCAACAACAGGTGAATTACCATTCACACTGTGGCATGGTACAAAATCTGATTTTTAGTTACATGCACACATTTGGAGCACCAGCATGGGTGCATATCCCTTCACAACTTAGACACAAAGGACAGCATAGAGCTAAAAGATTATATTTTGTAGGATATACATCTAATCATAGATCTTATAGATTCTGGGAACCAGGTACATCTAGAGTTTACACCAGTGCTAGTGCAAAATTCCTAGAACATGTAGGATGGAATAGATTAGAGCAAGATTTAAATAATGAAGTAATTATTGAACCCTACAAAAGGCAGAAAGATCAGACTAGTTATAAGAAGAGTCCAATTAAAGAAGAAGTCCACGAAGAGCAAATAGGACCAGAACAAGAGGAAACAGTTGATCAGGAAGAGTTAGATAATCAAGAACAGTTAATAAATGAAAGTCCACCTGTAAGTCCTGTAATATCTAGACGTACTACACATGTAACTAGACCACCTGATAGGTATCAAGCAAGTATAGTTTGTCAAGTAACTAAAGTTCCAACTAGTGTAGATGAACTTAGGGTGTATCCTGCTAAGGATCAGGAGAATTGGCAAAAAGCAATGGAAAAAGAACTAAATTCATTAAAGTTAATGAAAGTATATGAAGATGCTAAATTACCTCCAGGAGAAAAATCCATTGGGTGCAAATGGATATTTAAAGTAAAAAGTGGAAATGATGGGACTGTTTCCCATAAAGCTAGGTTGGTAGCTCAAGGATTTAATCAAACTGCATCTGATTACGATGAAGTTTTTGCACCAAGTCTTAAGGCTACATCTTTAAGAGCAGCATTAGTGTGGGCAGCTAAGAAAAACTATTTCATTAACCATTTAGATGTAGAAACTGCTTATCTACATGCACCATTGCAGCACACTATATATTTAAGAAAACCAGTAGGTATAAAAGACAATAAAGTAAATAGTAATGATTGTTGGAAACTCAAAAAGAGTCTTTACGGGTTGAAACAATCTGGTTTTGAGTGGAACCAATATATTGTGAAAGAGTTAAACAATATAGGGTTTAAATCTGGTTTTGCAGATCCATCTGTTTTTAAAAGAGAAAATAATGGAACGGTGTCATTATTGTTATTATTTACAGATGATATTGCTTTGATAACTAAGACTAATAATGAAGCTAATGAGATTATATCATTATTAGCCAAAAAGATAAAATTAAAGCATTTAGGTGAAATTAAAAAGTATCTAGGATTGACAATTAACAAAACAAAAAATGGATTTAAGATATCTCAAGAAGATAAAATTTGCCAATTAATTAAAACGTTTAAAATGGAACTTTGTAAACTGGCAAAGACTCCAATGAGTCAGGAAGTTTGCCAAACTAATGATCAAAGTCCCAAATTTGATAAGTCCATATATCAATCTTTGATTGTAGCTTATCATATATAAGCAATTGGTCTAGGCCAGATATAGCTTATAGTGTAAATCAGCTGGCACGTTTTAATTCTGATCCACATCAATGTCATTGGCAATCATTAAAGAGAATTTTAAGATATCTTAAAGGAACAATGAACCATGCATTGTATATAGAACCAAAGGGTGATTTGAGTCTTAGTGCCTATGCAGATGCAAGTTTTGCAACTGATATACACACAAGAAAATCAACATCTGGGATGGCTATATTATTTGGTAAGACACTAATAGGGTGGAGGTCAATCAGACAACAGCACATCAGCTTGTCCACGATGGAAGCGGAATTTTCATGTCTGTCATTACTATGCACTGACTTAATTTTGTACAAACAGTTATTATTAGACATGGGTATAACTGTAAAAGATTCCATTATTGTGTACGAGGATAACCAAGCAGCTATACAGTTAGCTACTAGTATTGCTGTAAAAACTAGATCAAAGCATACTGATTTAAGATACTAAAATGTTAGAGAATCTGTAAAGAATGGGCTAATTAAATTGGAATACTGCATGACGGAAGAAAACATTGCAGACCAATTTACAAAAGTTCAAGGAGTAATTAAGTTTAAAGAGAGTTGTAACAAATATGATTTAAAGATGTAAATAGTTATATTTATTATTATTTCCTAAAAGGGGAGAATGTTAGGGATAACATTGTTTACCCTAACTGGTTTAGGTAAAATAATAACTAAGTAATCATAGTTTGTTAGTTAAAGTGTCTGCAGCTTTAAATATAGGAAAGTAATTAAGGGCGTGGTTGTGAAAGCACTTTAAAAGAAGCAAGACGACAGCTTGCTCTCTTTCTGGCTTTGATGATCCCTGATTACTGCTTGGAATCAAGACTGCATTGCTCGAACGGGAGAGAAACACAGGACTGATTTGTAAGTGAACTGACATAGGATATTCTGCACGGACTTTGCTAACTGAATATCCCTAAATGGACTGACTAAATGATACATGACTATAGGACTGTTATTTTGACTATGCTATGAATTCATAATGGAATAAACTATATTTTTGATAGCACAAGAGTATCTGTTATTTTTACTGTATGTTAATAAACATACAAGCTTAGCTCACTCATTTATCTGTGTGCCTATCTGACTAACGCTGCACATTCTATTTAGCTTGTCTCCCTAACCCTGGTTGGGGAAACCAGGCTTAACAATAACCATAGCGGAATTTTTAAATAATATTGCTTTTTTATCTTCTCCAAGTTTAGAAACAATGCTTCTCAAATATGTCTTCTAAAATACCCCTGCATTTTAGTTCCCTTATACCAGAGGAAGGCATGCCACCCTAACAGCAGGTCATGTCCTTCTAAATTCAAAAGTCTAGTATTCCTTAGTGTTATCCACTCCTTTACCCACATCAGACTCATCGCTTGGTAGTATAATTCCCAATTGGACAGAGCAAATGCTTTTATTCTTGCATCTTGTAGCAATTTAAGTTTTATTCTCGCTTTCTTCCCCTGCCAAATGTATTTTAGCACTATTTTGTTTAAAGCTTCAAAAAATTATTTCCCTAATCTGTCTGGAATAAGTATTAGATTCTAGGCAATACATTCATCTTAATTGTAGATATTCTCCCAATCAGTAATAATTGTAAATTTTCCCATTTTATCAAGTCTGTCACAATCTGTTGTTTAAGTTTGAGATAATTGTCCTCCTTAAGTGTGCTACATCTTGGTGTTATATGGATCCCTAAATACTTAACCTTGTTTGTGACCAGGATCCCCAAAACTTCTTCCAATTCTTTCTTTTGTCTTACTAACATGTTCTTTGCTAAAATCTTTGTTTTATCTTTATTTATTTTCAAACCTGCTACTTTCCCATACTCTTCTATCTTTTCTATCAGTTTAGGTGCAGACTCCAATGGATCCTCTAATATGAATACCAGGTCATCTGCAAAAGCTTGTAATTTATACTCTTCTTTTTTAATTTTCATTCCTTTTATTTCTTTTTCTTCTCTGATGTTCCTATTCAGCACTTCCAGTGTTAACACAAACAACAGAGGCAATAGTGGACAGCCTTGTTAAGTCCCTTTTCTTATGTCAGTAAAGTCTGTTAACTCTCCATTTATCATAACCTTTGCAGTTTGTTTATGATATATCGTTTCAATGGCTTGAGTAAATTTTTTACCAAAGCCCATTTGGTCCAATTGTAACAGCGTAAAATGCCAATTCACATTATCAAAGGCTTTTTGTGCATCTAAAAACATCAGAGCCATTTGTTTTTCAGGATGTGCCTCATAGTATTCCAGTGTATCTAAAATTATTCTCATATTATCTTTAATCTGTCTCTTCGGCAGAAATCCATTTTGATCTGGATGAATACAATTGTTTAAGTATCTGTTCAGTCTTTCTGCCAGAATTGAAGCAAAATTTTTATAATCTGAATTTAATAGTGATATAGGTCTGTAGTTTTTAACTTGCTGTGGGTCTGTGTCCTCCTTCGGTACAACTGTGATAAATGATTCTGGCCATGTTTTGGGTATTTTCTTCTTTGTCATAACTTCATTCAAAATTTCTAACAAGTGAAGATTCAATGTTTCCTGGAATGTCTTATAAAATTCCACTGGCAAACCATCTGGACTTGGTGCTTTCCCAATGTTTTGCTTTTTTAAAGCTTCTGTTAATTCCAGCATTGTTATGTTACTTTCTAATATTATTTCAATATCTTAGGGTATCTGGGGCAAATTTGCTTTCTATAAGTATTGTTGAATTCTTTCTTCCTGAACATTCTCTTGATGGTACGGTTTTCAGTAGTAATCTTGAATATTTTTTTTTCTTCTCCGCATTTCCATAGCATACATGTTCTTGTTCATTTATCAATTGATTTATCCTTCTCAAGTCTCTTTCCTTTCTCAATTTATATGCTAGCCATCTGCCTGGTTTGTTTGCATATTCAAAATAGTTCTGCTTAGCATTTTTAATTTTTTGTGCTATTTCTTCTTTTTCCATTAGCCCCATTTTATGTTAAGTTATGTCCATTTTAATTTTAATATTCTTTTTTGTGGAAGTCTCTTTAGTTCTTTTTCCAGTCTCTTGTAGTCATCTCCAATATTTTAAAGGTTTTTCTCTGTTTTATATTTCTATTCCTTGTATCGTCCATTATCAAGCCTCTGTATAAGCCTTCATCATGTCCCACAGGTTCTGTAATGATGTATCCTCTTTTGTATTTTCTTTAAAGAAAAAAGTCAATTTGCTCTCAATTTTCTGTTTAAAGTCTTTTTCCTTTAATATCGTATTATTTAAAGTCCATCTAGATCTCCTTTTTTGTCCTCTCCATACAAGTGTTATTGGACTGTGATCTGCCCAGGTACTTGCTTCTATTTCAATGTCTTGTATGTTAGAAAACAATTCTGTTGACACCCATATCATATCTATTCTAGACCATGATGCATATCTATTTGAATAAAAAGTATATTGTTTATTTTCCGCATTTCTCTCTCTGCATGCATCTTTTAAGTTTATCTCATCTACCATTTGAAAGAAGGATTTTGGCAATGTCTTTCTAACTTTCTTTGCTGTTTTTTGTGTATTATAGTCTGATTTTGTCATTTATTATTCCATTAAGCTCTCCCATCAGCATAGTCCAGTACAATTATTTTCTTATGTAATTTCCTGTAAAAATTTTCTTGATTTTCATTTGGGGCATAAATTGCTATTAAAAGTGTCTTTAGATTATTGTCAGTTATCTCCATCATCAAAATCCTTCCATCATCATCTGCATATATTTGTTCTGCAGGGACTGTATCTCTAATGTATAACACCACTCCTCTCTTTTTACAGTGTGTCAACGCTGTAAATAATTTCCCTAATTTTTGTTGTTTCAATATATAATCATGTTGTTTTTTTAATATGTACTTCTTGTAGGCAAATTATATCAAATTTTAATTTCTCTAACTTATGAAATATTTTTCTTCTTTTAATAAGCTGAATTAAGCCCATTTATATTAATTGTAATTAGTTTTTTCTCATCCATTTTAGACTTTATAAGAAGGATTTGTTGCTCCAGTAGATCTTGGTTCTCGCTGCTCTCTGGGTACACCACCTACGGCTCCTTCTTCTTTTTCAATTACTGCTGTACATTCCTCTTGAAATTCAATTAATAACTCTTCTTTTCTTGTATCTTTCTCCCTTCCTCTAAAATATTCCAGATAGAATAACTCAGCTTTTTCAACTGTATCAATTCTATGTCTTTGTTCCTGCCAGGTAAACATGAGACCTTCGGGTATCAGCCATCTGTAATTTTTTCCTCTCTTAAGTAACTCTTTGGTCAAGAATAAATATTTTCTTCTTATCTCTCTCACTCTTCTCGGTACCTGTTTCAGTACCACTATTTTTTTTATCTTTGTACCTTAGTGGTTTTTTCTCTTGCTACCTGCAGTATTTGTGATTTAATAATTTTCTTTAGTAAATCTTATATGAACTTCTCTTGGCAGATTATTTCTCATCGCATATCTTGTATAGACACGAAAAACCTCGTCCATTCTATCCATCATCTTCTCTTTAGTTACCTCTAATGCTTCTGCCAGGATTTCTGTCATCATTTCAGCAAGGTTTTCACCCTTTTCTTCTTCTATATTTTGAAATCTAAGATAGAATTTTGGTCTATCAATTTCCCATCCCAACAATTGCAGAGATCTGTCCTTATCTCTTTCCACTTCTCTCAATCTAGTATCCATATCTCCAATCTTCTTATTTCTTTGTACATCTTGTTCTTCGATTTTCTTGATTCTGTCCTCATATTGCATCATCTTCTGTTGAATATTTTCAATTTTCTCATCTCTCTTTTCAGTTCTTTGCTCAATATTCTGTGTTCTATTTTCAATATTATCTGTTTTTACTTGTATCTTTTGAATTCCTTGCATAATCAACTGCAGTGTCACTTCTTTTTCTTCTCTTGTTGTAACATCACCTGTATTGATCATTGTCCTCCAGATGGTGAGGAAGAAGAAGTTGGGATTGAAGAAGCTGAGGCTAGTAACTTTCTGTTCATCTTAGAATACTTAATAGAAAAATTGAAAAGAAAAAGCAAGAGCAGCCAATTGCCACTCCAGTAAAAAAAAAAAAAGAAAGAAAAAAGAAAAGCAAAAAATAAAAATAAAAAAGGGAATGGAAAAAATCTTCAGGCACTTGAATACCTTAATCCAATTGGTTCCAATTATGTAGGGAAAAAAGAAGAAGAAGAAAAAATATAAAATGGAAAAAGGATGAAAAAATAAAAAAAAATTAGGAATAAAATTAAAAAGACAGAAATCTGTATGTTCTCCTTGTTAAAAAGGTAAAACAAAGGAAGGAGGGAGGGGGAAAAAAGTAGTCTTATTCTTGCATCAAAGGACTCAAGTCCAAATATAAAAATCCAATTGTGGGGGAGGGGGGGGAACAGAAAAAAATAAGGAAAGAGAAAATGCAATTCTGTCAATAAGAAAAGCACTGCCACTATATGTTGGAGGCTCTTTACTAAATCAAAAAACAAAATTTCCAGTTCTGTTTTCAAAGTCACTTCAATCTTCTTTCTTCAATTTCAGAACCAGACTCCAGCTATCAGTAATTCCACAGAAGAGCCCCTTCAAACAATCTACATGCTCTTCCCACTATCTTTTCAATGAAAAGCACAGAGTCCTTGAATGTAACACCAAATGTATCAACAAGAAATCAAAAAAGGAAAACAATGTATCCAAGCCTCCAGGTGGCAATGCTACTTATTTTTCTTTCTTTTCCCTTTCCCTCTAATATTAAAACCAGGAATAGAAAAAATAAAAAGAATCTAAAATTATTAAAGAGAAAAAACAAGAGAAAAAAAACTTTTCCAAAGAGTTATTTTGAAAGGAAAAAATTAAAATTAAAAAGGAAAGACCAGTCCAGTTTAAAAATTGAAAAGTTTTTACAAAATCCAAAGTTCCAATAAAAAGAAAGAAAAAACCTTTAGGTTTAATTTGTGCATAACCTCGCCACTTAAGCACTTTTAAATTTAATTTTTAGTCTTTTAGGGTGTTTTTTTTTTAATTTTTAAACTTTTAAATTTAATTTTTAGCCTTTTAGGGTGTTCCCTCCAGAAAAAAAATATGTAGAAAATTATCTCACCAAACTGACACACTTTCTTTCTAGCTTTCTTCTGTTCCGGAGCTGTCCCAGCTTCAGCAGCTTTAATGGCTGCCTCTCCACCGTGGGGAAAAAGGGCTTGTCCTGGATCTACCAGGGACTTTGCGATGTCCCTGGGATCAACAGATTGTGCCTTCCTCAGTCACCGTCTCTACAGGATGGTTTAGGTCCGTTGGGACCGTCCTGCACTGGAGATATCAGCAGCGATCTTAGAGCTTAATGATTGCATGCTGTACCACCATGACGCCAGCTCTGCCCCCAACTCAGGGGGCTGCTTTCTTAACTTGCCCTGTTCGAGAAGGGCGGGGAGGGCAAAGACTGCTGGGTCACTTAGAGGCCTCCAGCCCTGGCAATGCCTGGCTTCCTGCCTCTGTGCAAGAGACAAAGGCAAGCAGGCCTTCTTTTGGGTGCTCCCGCCATGGCCGGAGCTCTGTCAGCTCCTCTTTTCCCAAGTATGGGCGAGGCTGATCATTGGGGTTCACGTGGTGGGTGATGGATTCTGGCTCTGCTGGGCACTGGGGCAAAAGTGTGTAGCCCCCACTTGGGTGCCTCCGGGCTGTGCTTTCGGCCTGCAAGGCATGACCAGCAGAAGGAGGCTCTGCTACTGCATAAGGTAAGAGCAGCTGGCAGTGGTGCTGGATGCCAGGCCGAGCAGGGCAAGTGAGCTTGCAGTCCCCGAGAGGGGCAGGCTACATGGGCTGGGCTGGGCTGCTCTTGCGCCCACTCATGCCCAGAGTGGAGCATTGGTCAAAGAGTGGCACGCCAGCAGCAGGCTGGGAGGTTCACTCTTCCACAGTCCTGCTGAGCCTTGCTCTGGCTGCCTGAGGGGACACAGATGGAGTCCATTTTAAGATCAGCTCCTGCACCCTTGCTGGGGCTGCGGTGGGGGAGAGGGGAGCTGGTGCCCTTTGCGCAGATGGGAAAGATGAGGCATCTGCCTCTTTATGTGGCCCGTCTTTCCTGCATAAGAGCCACCAGGCCGCCCCACCAAAGCGGAGTGTTTTGTGGTGCCCCTGCTGGGGAAAGTTGCCTGGTGATCCGGAGGAGAATTGGTAAACGAAACACACCAAGGAGTTGGGAGACTTTAGTGTTAAGATTTTCCTGGGACAAGAAGAAGAACTTAAGGCTGGATTCTAGGCTCAGAAAGGCTGTGAGTGGGAGGAGTTCAGCAAGTTTCTTCCCTCCCTCTGCCCTTCCCCCAATGTCTCTTCACCTCATGTTAAATAGGCCCAAATTTGGGGGGCAGGGCTTAATTTAATGATATGTGCACAAAACAGTGCTGGGCCTTTTTATTGGAGGGGCATATTGTTGGAGAAATATAATATCTATCTATCTATCTATCTATCTATCTATCTATCTATCTATCTATCTATCTATCTATCTATCATCTACACACACAGGTAACTTGCTTAAAATGCATTTTGCCAAGGCTGATTAACACAAGATGATCCCAAAGGTGCTTTTCAGGGGAGGCAACTGGACTTTCTTGATTTTTCTTTGAAGACATTTCACTTCTCATCCAAGAAGCTTCTTCAGCTCTGAGTGGATGGTGGGGAATGGAAGGAATGGTCATTTGCATTCTTTTAGAGAGTTGTTGAGGGCACTTGTCCTCAGTCTGTGTCCTCAGGCCACAGGGTCAAATTAAAGTGACTCAAAACTCTCATTTAATATATAACATTCTGCTATAAATATAAGTAATGGTAATGCAATTAAGTAGGAAGAGAAGCTATAGAAACATAGGCATATAGAGCTACCACTACACAATTACTTACAATAGCTGGGCAAGTATTTCTTTATATTTTTCAGTGTACTTTTTGTTGGGCAATCAACAAGGTTGAGTATCTCTGATTATTGGGTAAGTTTCAAGAGTGATAAATCTAAATGAAAGTTTATACTTCAATGAAAAAATATTCCAGTAAATGCTGGCAAATTACAGTGATATTTCTTAGCAGTTTTCCACTGAAATTTAGAGATTTCTGAAGTCCTGAAGTCTTTGAAACCTCCGTTCCAAATAGCCAGGAAACTGTGGCTTGTGAGAGCAACTGCACCTTCATTCTTTTTCAGAGGGTTCCACCTTTAAATGGCAACATCTCTAAATACCCAACTGCCCCTTTATTAATTACCCATGCAAAGCTAGATCATTGGAAGAAGTTCTCATCCTGTCTGGGAATTCCTAACCACTCAGAAATTTAGAGGCCAAATAGAATAACAAGTCAACAACTTTGCAGCACACTATGATTTCTTTGACAAAAGACCAAGTTTCTGTGAAAATATTGGTAGCCTATTGCCGCTGAGAAGGAATACATTTGTTTTTTTCATGTGGTGGATTTATCATTTGAGATTTGGTAGTCATCATACATAGACACACACTAGATTCTGATAAATTGCCTTTAAATGAAGAACTTGATTTCTTGTTAAAGTCTTGCTATTTGGTTCTTCTATATTTTCCTACAATTAGGATAAAACATATTCTATATATAAAAAAACGGATGTGATTGTGTATGTTCCAGCATAACTGTGGAACACCTTCAGCAATTTCAACCAAATTTGCTACACAGATGACTTACCCTCTGGAAACAAATACTGTAGGGTAAGACACCCCTAACACCCCTTGGGGGAATGTGCCTTAAAATGGCTTCTCCTGTATTGCACAGTGGACTTGCCATGGTAACTTCACAGTACTCCACAAGGGGTTTTCCTCTCAGCCTTCCAGGGAAACGTCAGGTGATTGGCCAAGTGCAATCAAAAAAAATGAAACACCAGAGTAAAGAAGAGAAGAGGAATAGAAGACTTGCGACTGCATGAGAGACAGTACAACAGCATGAGCCCTAAATGCAGGATTGGGATAAATAAACACCCGGGCAACACCGGGTTATTGGCTAGTTATTTATAACAGTAAAAATGAAGTGAGACATATTTATAGCAGTAGTTGTTGTTAACAATGTCTTGTTATCTTCCTTTTTATATATAAGTAATAATAAAAATTGCAAGTTAGCATATAGTTTAAACCCACAAAGATTCCTTTCTTTCTTAAAAGGATAAAATTATCTCTGTCTTCAGCCTTAAGTAGTATGTTGGAAATTGTGACATTAAAATTATCTGTTTTCAACCTTACCTTTCATACTGGGTTCAGTAGTCTCACTTAAAATAATAAAGCAAAGTGATTTTGGAGATTTAAAAAAGTTCAGAATGAATAAAATATATTAATTTCATCTCTTGCTGCACTTCCAATAATATGCTATTTTAACAAAAATCTAGAGGAGAATTCAGGCTTAAATTGATCATTCATTTATGTCCAATGTATTTCTGGGTATACTGAATTTAATCTCTCCATAGCATTCAATTTAAAGGTAATACAAGTAAAATAATTTAAACATGGTTTGTTGCATAACCTCAACCTGTCAAAGTCTAGATATAGTTTCATAGTTATACTTTACTTTGCATATAATCTTTTCATGCATACTTTTATTATCTTTAATTTGTATCCTCTAGAGTCTAATTTTCCATGCTTTCTTTTTTTAATTAAAACTGTTTATTACTAGAACAAGAGAAATGACTTATTGGTTCTTGTTTCAACAGAGTACAATCTTCTGTCAACTTGAAATGCTTCCTTGGAGGCAAAATCTTACTCTTACGGCCACTTGATGAATTTATATAAATGCATAATATATAATAATTTTTTTTTAAAGAAGATTTTATTAATTTTCTACAAACAAACAAGACAAACAAAACATTAAAACATTCAACTCTCGTATATACATCCCGTGTATCAGTTGGTTCATCATTTTTGTGCATTCATTCTGTAGTCCCAGTTACAATTTTCTTACATAACAACTCATATTATCAATCCAAACTTATATATCCTAAAATCACTAAAAAAAAAAAAAAGAAAATTTTTTTTTGACTATACTTTTAATCATTCATGCTTTATGAGCTAACAATACTTTAACCAGATTATTCAACAAATCATATAATCATACCAAATCAATCCTAAAAAACCCTTTATAAATATAATATCAAATAACAAAATAATAGCAAAATAGCAAAATAAAGATATTTCTTACTATCTAGCATTCTAAATATTCTATTATCGTATTTTATCATCTAGCCATTTATAAAAAAGATCCCAAATTTCATAAAATTGTTTATCCTCTTGCTCTCTAATTTCAAATGTCAATCTGCTCATCTCAGCACATTCCAATATTTTCTTAATAATTAACTTCCTGTAATGGTATTTTCTCATTCTTCCAATTTTTAACAAATACAATCCTGGCCGCTGTTAATACATTTACAATCAGGTATTTCAAATCTTTACTATATATATCAGGTAAAATTCCCAATAAGAAGATCTCTGGTTTCAAGTCTATATGTTTCTTTGTCATTTTTTCCAACCACATGCGAATTTTAGTCCAATATTTTCTAGCATCCTCACAAGTCCACCACATATGGTAATACGAGCCGGGTATCTGATGACATTTCCAGCATTTTTCAGATTTGTTCTTGAACATTCTTGCTATTCTTGTCGGAGGAAAGTGCCACCTGTAAAACATCTTATACAAGTTTTCTTTATATGCTGTTGACATTGTCATTTTATAATTTTGAGACCACAATTTCTGCCATTTCTCTAAATCAATCCCATATACAAAATTCTTCCCCCAAACAATCATAGTTTCTTTGACTTGTTCTCCCTCTAATTTCATTCCCAGTAAATAACCATATAATTTTTTAATCACCTTCTCATCAGTACCCATCAAGATCTTATCTAAATCAGTCTGCTTATCATAAAATCCCTCCGTTTTAAAATCTTCATCATACCTTGAATGTATTTGTGCATATGAAAACCAATTCATCCTTATACCTTGTTCCTCTAAGTTTTGGATCGATTTAAGTTCACCCTTTTCATCCAAAAGTTCCCCATATCTAACTGTTTGTTCCTTCTTGTAGATTATAGGATAGGAAAATGCTTCAATAGTCGATAACCAAACTGGAATTTTCAAATAACATTGTCTTTTTATCTTCTCCCAATTTAACCACAAAGACTCCCGTACATAATGTCTTCTAAAGTAACCCTGTGTTTTAGTTCCCTTATACCATAAAAAAGCATGCCAGCCCAATAGCAAGTCATGCCCTTCTAATGTCAATAACCTATGTTTCCTTAATGTTATCCATTCTTTGACCCACATCAAACTTGCAGCTTGATAATACAATTCCCAATTAGGCAGGCCAAAACCTCCTCTAATTCTAGCATCTTGCAAAAGCTTTAGCTTTATTCTCGCTTTTTTACCTTGCCATATAAACTTCAACATAATTTTATTTAAATCTTCAAAATAGTCTTTTCCAAGCCTAATTGGTATTGTTTGAAACAAAAATAAAATTCTAGGTAAAATATTCATCTTAATTGTTGAAATTCTCCCTATTAATGACAATTGCAAGTTTTCCCACTTCTTCAAATCTGTAGTTATCTGTTGTTTAAGTTTAATATAATTATTCTCCTTTAATGTGCTACATCTTGTTGTCAAATATATCCCCAGATACTTAACCTAATTTGTAACTTGAATTTTCAAAAGATCTGCTAGTTCTTCTCTCTGTCTCAATAGCATATTCTTTGTCAAAATCTTTGTTTTATCTTTATTTACTTTCAAACCAGCCACCTCTCCATATGTCTCTATCCTTTCCAATAACTTTGGAGCTGTTTCTAGCGGGTCTTCCAAAATAAAAGCTAAATCATCAGCAAAAGCTTGTAGCTTAAATTCTTCCTTCTTAATTTTCATTCCTTTTATGCTTTTATCATCCCTAATATTTCTATTCAACACTTCCAAGGTCAACACAAATAGCAAAGGAGATAGGGGGCATCCTTGTCTTGTGCCTTTCCTTATATTGACTTCTGCATTTAGTTAAAATGGCTACTTGAAAAATGCCACCTTCCTTATTGTACCTGTTATCTTCTAAAATAGGCTCCGATAAGAATTGCTGAAATAGCACAGAAGGTTGGCACAAGAAACAGCATGGCTAAACTGACTAAAATGTCACACATCTTAAATAAACATTTAAATCATTAAATCCAACCTTTGCTCAGCGGCAATTATTTATTTATTTATTATTTAGTCAAGTGATTATAAAATAACAGGTATAAGTATAAACATAGTTATGAATACATGAAACGGATACATATAAGAAAAATAAAAAGAAACAATAGGACAGGGAGGGTAGGACTTTCTGGACTTTCTCAACTGTATTAATATCAAATACGTAATGCGGGTTCCCTACTGATGAGCTGTATTCAAGTAATGGTGTAGCAAATGTTTTGTATGCTCTAATTAGTAGTGTAATATTACCAGAGAAAAAGCTATGTAGGATTAGGTTAACAACTCTTAATGCCTTTTTGGCTATGTAGTTACAGTGAGCTCTAGCACTTAGATCATTAGAGATGAGTACTCCAAGGTCCTTGATAGAGTTTGGATCATCAACAAGATCTTGACTATTCAGCTTGTATTTTATTTTCTGTTTTTTTTTTTTGACTATATGTAAGACAGAGCATTTATTTGTTAAGATTTGAATTTGCCATTTGTTTGACCATTCTGATACATAGTCAAGATTTTTTTGAAGGGTAGCAGTATTGTCTGTGGTGTTGAATAGCTTTACATCATCAGTGAAGAGAACACGGTTGCTCTTGATATGATCACAGAGGTCATTTATGTAGAGTATGAAAAGAGTTGGTCCTAGAACACTGCCTTGGGGGACACCACTGTTGACAGGTACAGAATTTGATAGGACGCTCCCAATTTTGACTATTTGTTGTCTGTTTGACAGGAACGCTTCTATCCAGTTACGCAGTTGTCCAGAAATACCATAAGATTTTAGTTTTAGGAATAGTTTGTTGTGTAAAAATGAATCAAAGGCTTTATAGAAGTCTGTGTAGATTGTGTCTATTGCTTTGCCCTGATCGAGTTGTGTAGTCCATATGTTTTTGCAGTGTAAGAGTTGCAGATTACATGATAGTTTTTTTTTTTCTGAAACCAAATTGTTTATTAGAGAGTAGGTTGTTTGTCTCTAAGTGGAGGATAATGGATTGGTTAATAATTGAGTCCATGACTTTAGAGGTGATGCAGCATAAAGAGATTGGTCTGTAATTTTCAACTAGGTTTTTTGAAGATGGGGATGACCATGGCTTGCGACCATAGTTTTGGCAAGGAACTGGTCCTGAAAGATTTTTCAAAGATTATGCTTAGGGGTTTGTCTATGGAAGTAGATAGCTTTTTAAAGAAGTATGCACATATTCCGTCTGGTCCAATAGATAGAGATGGTTTTAGATTGCGTAGTGCTTTTTCAACATTGTCTTCTGTAAAATCGATATGTATTAGAAAATTGTAGATGTCTGTGGTTCGACTAGGAAATACTGGGCATGATCCATTGCTGTTTACAAATACTGAGCCAAAGAATGTGTTAAAGATATTGGCTTTAATAGTGTCATTGTTGCAGTCTTTACCATTAGGTCCTTTCATGGGTGGGATGGTCCTTGGGTCTTTTAGTTTTTTTGTTTTCAAAATTGTAGAAAGCACAGGTGGAATTGGTGCGTAGAAGGTTTTCCTCTTGTTTAATGTGATAATTGGTGAATTCAGTCTTTATCTGGTGGCATACATTTTTATATCGACTTTTGAAGTTGGCAATGTGACCAGATTTGTTTTTCTGCCAAAGTGATTTCTTTTTGGATTAAAGCTTCCTTATTGTTATAGGTAATTTGTTTTTTTTCTGGTTTTGGGAGTTGTTATTGGTACATATAGTTTGATGACTCTGTTGACTTCAAGTAAAAATATGTTGTAAAGGTCTTCAACAGTATTGCATCCAGTGAATAGAAGTTGCCAATCAAGAGATGAGAGATTGTTGTCTATAAGATCATAGTTGCCTTTTTTGAAGTTATAATTGGGAATTCCGTTGTTATGATGATTTTTGTGTGGACGTATGTTGAGACAAAAGTCAATCATGTTGTGGTCACTGTTGGAAAAGGGTTCTATTTTACAAAGGCCCATTCTGATGTAGTAGGAGCCTCCTCATAAATAAAATGAACTCTTCCACCAATAGGAGATGTTAAATGTATCAAAGTCATGACAAATATACTTTGAGATTTTCAAGGGACCGATTTTTGTGGAACATGTAGAAATGTATTAAATGTTCAAGCAAAACCTAATTTACATCTGATTCTCACCAATGACCACTTATCAGCTGCAGACAACAATGTATATAATGACATTGAGCATTAATTTGCAGTGACAAAACATAAGACGTTTTGTTATATTTAGCAACATATCAAAAAAGATGTTCATCAGAGCCCTGTATCGTTTATTAGTATCCAATATATTTTCCCTTTTGATATACATGCCTAAAAGATATTAAACTATTTCTTGATTTTTCATTAACTTGTTGCATGTGGCAGCATTTGTATATCTGAGATACTATAGTAAAATGATTGGAAAATCAGATTTCCCTTTTCCAGACTAATAATCTGTGGATTGAAGAGGGTAGTGTCTTGCATATGCTAAATAGCATAAAATAAGGTCTTGAAAAGAAATAAATAGCTATATGGCTCTAAACATTACTACCATAAAATATAGTTATCTTTGAAGATTAGCTGAAGCTTAGAATGGCTGCATGTCTACAGAAGTTTTATATTTCTTTTTCAACACCTAAATAGTAGGATTATGAAAACCTTTGAAAGAGGGTGTTGTTTTTTTGTTTTTTGTTTTGCTTCAAAGAAAATACTCCCTCAAACTTGTGTGAAACAACAGAGGTCCTATCACTTTTAAGATCAAAGTGAAGCAGCCATGTTTCTTTAAGCTTTCTAGGTTTCCCTTTTCCAGACTAATAATCTGTGGATTGAAGAGGGTGGTATCTTGCATATGCTAAATAGCATAAAATATGGTCTTGAAAAGAAATAAATAGCTATATGGCTCTAAACATTACTAACATAAAATATAGTTATATTTGAAGATTTGCTGAATAGCTGCATGTCTGCAGAAGTTTTATATTTCTTTTTCAACACCTTAATAGTAGGATTGTGCAAACTTTGAAAGAGGGTGGGTTGTTTTTTGTTTTTTTTGCTTCAAAGAAGCTTCAAAGAAAATACTCCCTCAAACTTGTGTGAAACAACAGAGGTCCTATCACTTCTAAGATCAAAGTGAAGCAGCCATGTTTCTTTAAGCTTTCTTTTGGAACCCTCTTAACCTTATCCTGTAATGCTAATCCTATGGTAGATAGCTGAAAGGAGCCTTTCTCCACAATACAGGTGAAAATTTCTCAAATGTCAGTGAAGATTGCAGGTAATCTTCCTCTGTAATTCTTACCTTATTAAGAAAGAAAATAATGCAGAAAATCCCCTTTTATGTTCCTGGGCTGTCCGGTCTCTGCCTAGGTGACGAGTGATTGAAGAAGATCAGTGGTGAGCATATGTGCTTTCAAGTGGCTTTGATTCTCCTAACCCTACCAGTCGATGAAGAACACCAATGACAGAGAGAGCTATCTTTATGCCACTACTTTATGCTCCCTTAACTGTTTCAAATGGCCAGCAGTTTGGAAAGACTAGGGAAAGGAATGACACCATCCTGCTGGTCTCCATAGTATCAAAAGAAAGTCAGTACACCAAACGACCAAAAGATCTTCAAGAAATTTTGAAACCTGAGGAAACATTGTTTTGTATTATTGTTCAGAGAAATTCAAAGTCACCTAAATTACTTTGTAATTGATAACTTTGGTAGCCTGTTTATGTTTGGCAAACAAGTCTGAATTACTTCACTAAAATAAAACTGCATTGTTTCAAGTAAGCCTGCTAAACACATTTTTCTCCCTATTTTTCTTTTTTGTGCTTGAGTCATCTCTATTGAGTTTCTTTATCTTTTTTGTTATTTTTATTTCTTTTCCAGGAAATCTAATTCTTCCCCATATTTCCTACTTTTAACCTTCTATTTTATTGTTTCTACTATAAGAAGAAAGCAGATGTATGCTGTGGGACCTGCAGGATTTGATGCGTTCATTAAAATGACAAAACCTACATTGCACTGGATACAACACAGGTTCTGTTCTTTCTATACATGAGTGTGATGTCCTGAAATATGAACATTTTTTACTGACATAGATCCATAAAACAGTCATCTTTCTTCTGATTGTATCTTCTTGTTCAGCAGTCATATTTTATAAAGTTTATATGGCAATTTTAAACTTTTCCTTTGCTTGCATAATTAATTTGGGTTGTGTTTGTTAAAGGATACATTCCATTACAATATGGAAGCATGCCGTGTTTCAAACTGTTTTTAAATGAATTACATCTTTTTGGTTTCAGGATAGATCACATGTTGATTTTGAAGTTGCTTAAATAAAAAAAATCTAAGATATGCTGAAAATATCTAAAATTTATCTAGATCATACTTGAAATTGTTTTTGTATTTTCATTCCATGCAATAAATGTTCAAAATGGTAAAATAGGTCTACTTCACAAGCACTAGCATATTTGTTTTTTGTTTTTTTAACTCTTTAAGTGCAGCTTTTTTTTTTTTTTTTTAATATTGGAGGAATGCTTGGAGATCTATGAAGAAGAGCAACAATATCAAAATTTCAACACTACTGGTGGATCAAAATTCTGTTGCTTTTTTTACCATTAGTATCATATATCACATGTGGGTAAAAAGCGGTGGGGCTACTTTGCTTGATGAAGCTTGCCAGGCTGGCATTATTGTGGACCTTGCCTAAGATGCATCGCATTATACATACTTAACTTGTACACAAATAACATTATACTTGTTTTATTACAACTTTCAACTGTTTTCATTGTATTTTAATTATTATTATTTAATTATTTTAAAATTTTTCTTTGTTTTATGACTATTCTACTCAGAATCACAATGTAAGATGTGTGGCTATATAAATTTAATAAATAAATAAATAAATAAATTGAAATAAGATCTGTTTGCTATATTTTGGAGCTGCAGAAATGGGAAACTCATTGTTTGATATGAAGACAATGAAATTGAAAGGTTGCTCTCCTTTTCATTGTATTAGAACCTGAGTTTATTTAAAGACGTTGAACAGGAGAAAACTAAAGGAGTTATTTTTTCAGTTGCTCCCTAATAAAGCTATATAATTACTACTGAAAGATATAGTAAAGGCTGCCAAACTAAACTTCTATAACAGAAAATTGTAGCATTATAACAATTTCTTTTTGTATATATATAATTTTTTTGGTTTTTAAAAGAAACATAAACAAACAAAACATAAAAAACATAAAATCATCGTCCATATATGTACATACAGTGTGCCAGTTGGTTTACAAATTGTTTTGTGCTTCCATTTCCCGTATATAATGTCTTCTAAAGTACCCCTGTGTTTTAGTTCCTTTATGCCATAAAAAAGCATGCCACCCCAACAACAGATCATGTCCTTCTAATGTCAGCAATCTAGTATTTCTTAATGTTATCCATTCCTTAACCCACATCAAATTTGTAGCTTGGTAATGCAACTCCCAATTAGGCAAACCAAATCCTCCTCTTATTCTAGGTTCTTGCAAAAGTTTTAACTTTATTCTCGCTTTCTTACCTTGCCATATATATTTCAACACAATTTTATTTAAATCTTCAAAGTCGTCTTTTCCAAGCCTAATTGGAATTGTTTGGAACAAATATAAAATTCTGGGTAATATATTCATTTTGATTGTTGATATTCTCCCTATTAATGACAGTTGTAAATTTTCTCATTTCGCCAAGTCTAGCACTATCTGGTGCTTAAGTTTAAAATAATTATTCTCTTTTAGTGTACTACATCTTGCTGTCAAATATATCCCCAAGGACTTAATCTTGGTCATGATCTGGATTTTCAATACATCCGCCAGTTCATCCTTTTGTCTTGATAACATATTCTTTGTCAAAATCTTTGTTTTGTCTTTATTTATTTTCAAACCAGCCACCTTTCCATATGTCTCTATCTTTTCTATCAATTTTGATGCTGCTTCTAGTGGGTCTTCTAAGATAAAAACCCAATCATCTGCCAATGCTTGCAACTTAAATTCTTCCTTTTTAATTTTCATCCTTTTTATATTCTTTTTATCTCTAATATTTCTGTTTAGCACTTCCAAAGTTAACACAAACAACAAAGGTGATAGTGGGCACCCTTGTCTTGTTCCTTTTCTTATATCAATAGATTCTGTCAGTTCTCCTCTGTCATTACCTTTGCTTTCTGCTTATGGTATATAGCTTCTATTGCTTGAATAAATTTTCTAGCAAAGCCCATCTGTTCCAACAGTAATAACATGAATTGCCAATTCACATTATCAAATGCCTTCTGTGCATTTAGAAATTTCAAAGCCATTTGTTTTTCAGGTTGTGCCTCGTAGTATTCCAAAGTGTCCAAGATTACTCTCATATTGTCTTTAATTTGTCTCTTTGGCAGAAATCCATTTTGGACAGGATGGATAAAATTATTTAAAAAATTTTTAAAGTCTTTCTGCCAATATTGAAGAAAAGATTTTATAATCTACGTTTAGTAGGGAGATAGGTCTATAATTCTTGATTTGTAATGGATCGGTCTCCTCTTTTGGAACAAGTATGATATAAGCTTCTGACCATGATTTAGGTATCCTCTTCTTTAACATAACTTCATTCATAACTTCTAGCAGTGGAAAGTTCAATGATTCTTGTAATGTTTTGTAAAATTCTGCCGGAAGTCCATCTGGGCCTGGTGCTTTTCCATTATTTTGCTTCTTAAGTGCTTCAGTTAACTCCATCATTGTTATATTACTTTCTGACATTGTTTCAATCTCTTTAGGTATCTGGGGTAAATTGGCATTCTGTAAATACTGTTTAACTCTTTCCTCATCAATATTCTCTTGTGCGTATAGTTTCCCACAATAATCTTGAATAATTTCCTTCTTCTCTTTACTACCATAACAAACTTGGCCTTGGTCATCTATTAATTGCAATATTTTCCTTGATTCTTTCTCCTTTCTCAATTTATATGCTAACCATCTACCTGGTTTATTTGCATCTTCAAAACAGTTCTGTTTTGCACCTCTAATTTTTTGTGCTAATTCTTCTTTTTCTATTAGACCCATTTTATGTTTACTTATATCCATTTTTAACTTAATGTCCTTTCTCTGTGGCATGTTCTGTAGCTCTTTTTCGAGTCCTTTATACTCATCTTCTAATGCCTTAGAGGCTAATCTTTTCATGGTATTTCTTTTTCTTGTATAGTCTATTATCAAGCCTCTGGCATATGCCTTCATTGTAACCCATACATTCTGGATTGATGTATCTTCTTTTTTGTTTTCTCCAAAGAAAAAGGCCAATTCTTTCTCCATCCACTGTGTGTGGTCTTTTCCCTTTAAAATAGTATTATTTAATGTCCATCTTGATCTTCTTCTTTGTCCTTTTCATTTAATTGTCATTGGATTTTGATCTGCCCAAGTACTTGTTTCAATATTTATTTCTTGAGTATTAGTTAACAATTCTGTTGACATCCATATCATATCTATTCTGGACCATGATAAGTGTCTATTTGAGTAGATGGTGTATTGTTTAGTTTTAACATTTCTTTCTCTCCATGTATCTTTTAAGTTTATTTCATCTGCCATTAAAAAAAAAAAAGATTTAGGGAGAGTCTTTCTATTTTGCTTTATTATTTTCTGTGATGTATATTCCAGTTTATTGTCTACAATTCCATTAAAATCTCCCATCATAACTATATTAACATAGTCCAGTTCAACTATTTTCATATGTAATTTGTTATAGAATTCTTCTTGTTTGTCATTTGGGGCATAAATTGCAATCAGGAGTGTTTTCATATTATTGTCCATTATTTCCACCATTAATAATCTTCCGTCGTCATCAGTATAAATCAATTTCTCTGAGATGGTCTCTTTAATATATAAAACCACTCCTCTTTTCTTACATTGTGTCAAGGAAGTGAATATTTTCCCTAATTTTGGCTGTATCAACAATTGTTCATATTGTTTTTTAATATGTACTTCTTGTGGGCAGATTATATCAAATTTTAATTTCTCTAATTTATGAAAGATTTTCCTTCTTTTAACAGCTGAGTTAAGTCCATTTATATTAATTGTAATCAATTTTTTCTCTTCCATGGTTATGTTTTGTAATTAAGTTTGACAGCTCTCGTGGATGTTGGTTCACGTTCTTTGGCTTCCTCCTTTCCACCTATTGCATCTTCTTCTTTTTCATTCATCATTTGGGAGTCCTCTTGGAATTCAATTAGTGAAATTTCTTTTTCTACCTCTTCCTCCCCTCTGAAAAATTCTGTGTAAAATGATTCAGCTTTCTCAATTGAGTCAATTCTATATCTCTGTTCTTGCCATGTAAACATTAAACCTTCTGGAATCAGCCATCTATAGTTCACCTCTTTTTTAAGTAATAATTTGGTCAAGAATCAGTATTCCCTTCTCATCTCTCTCGCTCTTCTGGGTACTTGTTTCAAGACCACAATCTCCTTATCTTTGTATTTCAATATTTTCTCTCTTGCCACTTGCACTATTTGCATTTTAATGGCTTTCTTTGTAAATCTGATGTGAACTTCTCTTGGTAAGCTATTTCTCATCGCATATCTTGTGAAGACTCGATCATCTTCATCTATTCTATCCAACATCTTCTCTTCAGTTATTTCCAAAGCTTCAGCCAATATGAGTGTTAGGGATAACATTGTTTTACCCTAACTGGTTTAGGTAAATAATAATATGTAATCATAGTTTGTATGTTAAAGTGTCTGCAACTTTAACTGTGGGATAGTAATTAAGGGAGTGGTTGTGAAAGCACTTTAAAAGAAGCAAGATGACAGCTTGCTCTCTCTCTGGCTTTGATGATCCCTGATTACTACAAGGACACAAGACTGCATTGCTCGAACGGGAGAGAAAACAAAGGACTGACTTGTAAGTGAATTGACATAGGATATTTCTACACGGATTTTGCTAACTGAATATCCCTGAATGGACTGACTAAATGATACATGACTATTGGACTGTTATTTTGACTATGCTATGAATTCATAATGGAATAAACTATATTTTTGATAGCACAAGCGTATCTATTATTTTTACTGTATGTTAATAAACATACAAGCTTAGCTCACTCATTTATCTGTGTGCCTATCTGACTAAGCTGCACATTCTGTTTAGCTTGTCTCCCTAACCCTGGTTGGGGAAACCAGGCTTAACACTGGTTATGGGCCCAGAGGCTGCAAAGTCAGTTTAACTAGGATAAAACAGATTTATGTAAAAGTGAGAGTTTGTGTTGTTATACATTACAGTAAACAGACAGCTGTGTTTTATTAATTATATTTTTATATCCATATAAGAAAACATGGCACAAGTCAATTTACAAAGTTTGTCCCTTATATCCAAGCTGGATGGAACAAACTATGTATCATGGTCTATGAAATGTAGTCTGCTTCTACGAAGAGAAGGTTTGTGGAACATAATTGAAAATCCACCAAACGTAGAAGAATGGGATCCAGAGGATAAGGAAGATAAACTAAAGATAGAAGAATTTATGCATAAAAATCAGCACGCTATTTGCATTATTGCTTTAACCTTAACTGATAAGCAACTTGTTTATATCCATGGAGAAAAAACAGCTGTTGGGTGTTGGCAGAAGCTGAAGAGGATTTATATTCGAGATAACGTTGGTGCTCACATAAATCTAACACGGAAACTTTTCAGTACACATCTCCATAAGAATGGTGATATGCTGAGTCATTTGAAAACTATGCAAAGCATTTTTCAAGAACTGCACGAGAAAGAGCTTATTTTCTCTGAACTACACCAAGTCTACATAATTCTATCTTCCCTTGATGAAAGTTATGATAACTACGTAACTTCCCTTGAAATATTGCCAAAGGAAAGTTTAACTTTAACTGATATAACTGGCAGATTGATTGAAGAGGCCAGAAGAAGGCTTGAAAGAGATGAGTTAAGGAGGCAGCAACCTCAAAAAGAAGATAATGAAACTCCTACTGCATACGCAATTAAAAAGTGTTTTAATTGTGGAGGAAGAGGACATTTGGCAAGATTTTGTAAAAAAGCAAAGCATCAGAACGCTGGCCAGAATACAAAAAGTCATCAAAAGATAAATAAAAATTTAGAGTTAGCCATGTATACTAACGAAGCTGTAAAAAATAATTTATGGGTGGTTGACAGTGGAGCATCACATCGTATAACAAATGATAACAAACATTTTATTAAAATGTCCCAGAGTACACAGCAGATATCGTTAGCCAATGGCTGGAAACTGAAAGCTAAAGGTCAAGGTATAGCATATTGTTCTTTTATAAAAGAGAATGTAAAAATGTTATATGTACCAAAACTTAAGTTTAATTTAATTTCAGTAAGAATTTTGGTTAAACTAGGATATGTAGTTACATTTAGAGGAGATAACTGCATAATTGAGAAAGAAGATAAGAAAATTACTGCATCTTTAAGAGGTGAATTATATGTGTTAAATGATGATGGTTTAAAGGTGGCTAACACGGTTTATGAAAATAAGAAACCTCATGATGAATGTATTCACTTGTTACATCGAAGGCTAGGGCATTTAAATTTTAAAATGCTTAAGAAAACTATTGAATTATCTAAGGGAATAAGTTTGAAACCTTGTAATAAGTATTTGCAATGTAATGCCTGTAATCATAGCAAAGCCAGGGTTACACCGGCTAATAGAGTTGATGGATTTACTACCAAAGAGCCTTTAGAGGTAGTATTTGCTGATTTAATAGGTCCGAAAAAACCAAGTGTAGGAGGAGCTCGTTACATACTAAGTATAATGGACCATTATTCTAGATATGGGTTTTTGCTATTTAATGAAGAGCAAAACTGAAACGTATCAAAATCTCTTTAATTGGATAAAATTTGCTGAAAGGAAAACTAAAAAGAAATTAGTAACTCTTATAACAGATAATGGTACAGAATTTACAAATAATAAATTCCAGAACAGACTAAGAATGTTAGGTATTCAACATAAAATGTCTGCACCATATAGGTCACAACATAATGCCTTTATAGAGAGAAGAGGCCAAACATTACAATCAATGACACGAACTATGATGTCTGATTCAGGATTATCTGACAATTTTTGGGGAGAAGCAATAATGTGTGGTAATCATATATTAAATAATGTTGTTAATTCAACAACAGGTGAATTACCATTCACATTGTGGCATGGTACAAAACCTGATTTAAGTCACATGCACACATTTGGAGCACCAGCATGGGTGCATATCCCTTCACAACTTAGACACAAAGGACAGCATAGAGCTAAAAGATTATATTTTGTAGGATATACATCTAATCATAGATCTTATAGATTCTGGGAACCAGGTACATCTAGAGTTTACACCAGTGCTAGTGCAAAATTCCTAGAACATGTAGGATGGAATAGATTAGAGCAAGATTTAAATAATGAAGTAATTATTGAACCCTACAAAAGGCAGAAAGATCAGACTAGTTATAAGAAGAGTCCAATTAAAGAAGAAGTCCACGAAGAGCAAATAGGACCAGAACAAGAGGAAACAGTTGATCAGGAAGAGTTAGATAATCAAGAACAGTTAATAAATGAAAGTCCACCTGTAAGTCCTGTAATACCTAGACGTACTACACGTATAACTAGACCACCTGATCGATATCAAGCAAGTATAGTTTGCCAAGTAACTAAAGTTCCAACTAGTGTAGATGAACTTAGGATGTATCCTGCTAAGGATCAGCAGAATTGGCAAAAGGCAATGGAAAAAGAACTAAATTCATTAAAGGTAATGAAAGTTTATGAAGATGCTAAATTACCTCCAGGAGAAAAATCCATTGGGTGCAAATGGATATTTAAAGTAAAAACTGGAAATGATGGGACTGTTACCCATAAGGCTAGGTTAGTAGCTCAAGGATTTAATCAAACTGCATCTGATTACGATGAAGTTTTTGCACCAAGTCTTAAAGCAACATCTTTAAGAGCAGCATTAGTTTGGGCAGCTAAGAAAAACTATGTCATTAACCATTTAGATGTAGAAACTGCTTATCTACATGCACCATTGCAGCACACTATATATTTAAGAAAACCAGTAGGTATAAAAGACAATAAAGTAAATAGTAATGATTGTTGGAAACTCAAAAAGAGTCTTTACGGGTTGAAACAATCTGGTTTTGAGTGGAACCAATATATTGTGAAAGAGTTAAACAATATAGGTTTTAAATCTGGTTTAGCAGATCCATGTGTGTTTAAAAGAGAAAATAATGGAACGGTGTCATTATTGTTATTATTTACAGATGATATTGCTTTGATAACTAAGACTAATAATGAAGCTAATGAAATTATATCATTATTAGCCAAAAAGATAAAATTAAAGCATTTAGGTGAAATTAAAAGGTATCTAGGATTGACAATTAACAAAACAAAAAATGGTTTTAAGATATCTCAAGAAGATAAAATTTGCCAATTAATTAAAACATTTAAAATGGAACTTTGTAAACCGGCAAAGACTCCAATGAGTCAGGAAGTTTGCCAAACTGATGATCAAAGTCCCAAATTTGATAAGTCCATATATCAATCTTTGATTGGTGGCTTATCATATATCAGCAATTGGTCAAGGCCTGATATAGCTTATAGTGTAAATCAGCTGGCACGTTTTAATTCAGATCCACATCAATGTCATTGGCAATCATTAAAGAGAATTTTAAGATATCTTAAAGGAACAATGAACCATGCATTGTATATAGAACCAAAGGGTGATTTGAGTCTTAGTGCCTATGCAGATGCAAGTTTTGCAACTGATATAAACACTAGAAAATCAACATCTGGGATGGCTATATTATTTGGTAAGACACTAATAGGGTGGAGGTCAATCAGACAACAGCATATTAGCTTGTCCACGATGGAAGCGGAATTTTCATGTCTGTCATTATTATGCACTGACTTAATTTTGTACAAACAGTTATTATTAGACATGGGTATAACTGTTAAAGATTCCATTATTGTGTACGAGGATAATCAAGCAGCTATAAAGTTAGCTACTAGTATTGCTGTAAAAACTAAATCAAAACATACTGATTTAAGATACTTAAATGTTAGAGAATCTGTAAAGAATGGGCTAATTAAATTGGAATACTGCATGACGGAAGAAAACATTGCAGACCAATTTACAAAAGCTCAAGGAGTAACTAAGTTTAAAGAGAGTTGTAACAAATATGATTTAAAGATGTAAATAGTTATATTATTATTTCCTAAAAGGGGAGAATGTTAGGGATAACATTGTTTTACCCTAACTGGTTTAGGTAAATAATAATATGTAATCATAGTTTGTATGTTAAAGTGTCTGCAACTTTAACTGTGGGATAGTAATTAAGGGAGTGGTTGTGAAAGCACTTTAAAAGAAGCAAGACGACAGCTTGCTCTCTCTCTGGCTTTGATGATCCCTGATTACTGCAAGGACACAAGACTGCATTGCTCGAACGGGAGAGAAAACAAAGGACTGACTTGTAAGTGAATTGACATAGGATATTTCTACACGGATTTTGCTAACTGAATATCCCTGAATGGACTGACTAAATGATACATGACTATTGGACTGTTATTTTGACTATGCTATGAACTCATTATGGAATAAACTATATTTTTGATAGCACAAGCGTATCTATTATTTTTACTGTATGTTAATAAACATACAAGCTTAGCTCACTCATTTATCTGTGTGCCTATCTGACTAAGCTGCACATTCTGTTTAGCTTGTCTCCCTAACCCTGATTGGGGAAACCAGGCTTAACAATTAGCATTAGATTAGACTCAAATGAAACTTGGCTCTTTAATAGTGAAAAACATTCTCATATTCTACTTGTGAGTGTCCTGGAAGGCATTTGTATGTTGTTAGAAACAGGGCATGCAGTGGCATATAATCTTGATCCAGCAGGATTCTTCTTATATGCTTATATTTAATTATGTACTGAATGTCTATTCCATTTCAAATGTACATTTGGCTACATGTTTAATAATATGCTTGCTACATTCACATGCCAACTTTCTGTCTTGTATTTTAGGCAGCCCACAATTTTAAATAATGGCTAATAACATAATCTCAATATAGCAAGAGAAAGGAATGGTGAGGAACAAAAGAAGGATGTGAATTCAAAAAGAACAAAGAGTATTATGGCACTTTAAAGCTTAACCAGTGCATGATTACATAAGCTTCCCTGATCACAGCTCCCTATGTTGGTTACATGGAGTTCAATCCTCTGAAATAGCTGTTGCAGAGACAAGAGAGAGCACACAAGGGAGAATAGTGAATAAAATGTGAGAGATGAAATTGCCTTAGAAGAGAATAAACATAAAGTAGATATTAAGTGTGGGCAAATAGTTTTGCACGATAGCTAGTTAACAAATGTAAAGTAATGAAAAAGCTTGACCTTTGTTTAATCTTTGAAAAATGACATTAAATCTTCTAAGGAATCCTTGTTCACTCTAGCCGTTTTTCCCCTCCGGGATGGCCTCCTTGAAGTCAGTCACAGAGGGTTCTGTGGAGCTTACATAGTCACACCAGCTACATCTGCTCAGGGCTTTCATGTTGAAATGGGAGGAGGCAAAATTTTTTTTAGTGGAAACAGTGGGTCCACAGAACTATACAGAATGAAATGTTTTGTTTTCAGGTTCTCAGCATGCAGCAAAGGCAGGACATGTGGATGCCAAGAAAATTCTTTTGACCTTGTTATTCCCTATTCTGCTGATTTTCCTAGGAGAAACAAGATGAAAGAGAAATAGGATCACAAATATTTTCTCCTCCAGAGATTCATGAATCTATACAGATTGTTTTAGTAAAACAAGATATTTCTGAGAAAGAGATAAAGCTGGGGAGGGGAAAAATGGGGGGGGGGGGGGTAGAAGAATATGGAATGTGCAGAAATGAAGGTGAAAATTAGAGTTTTAGGGCTTATGAACTAACATTTTAATTCCTTTAAGTGCTGTACTTCTAGCTAGGTATGAAATAAACTTTTTTTTTTTTTTTTTACAAACATGCTTTGTCTTCATCTTATCCTTATCATCTATTGCTCTCTAGATTTCGTTCTTGCCAGTTATATTCTTTTTAGTAGGTTATCTTTATTTTTTGTTTAAAGAGCAAAATCTTGTCAGAATTTTTTTAAAAAGAAAACCATTGGATGAAACACATGTTGTTAGTATTCAGCATAGCATGTAGCAAACTGGCACCTACATTCTTTAGTACATCACTTTAGATGGAAGTAATACACAATTTAATTGAATTTCCTTTACACTTCAACCTGTAATCATAAGTTCAGGTTGTATAGGATTAGACCTGCTGTGGAAAACATGCCTCTGCCTTTTTGTTGCCTGTGTTTAGGGTTTTATGCAATCTCCATTTTAAAAATGCATCGTGAAATGGAAGGTTCTGCATTCTGCCTGTACTAATGGCTTCAATGTCTCCTGGTTTGCATCATTCTAAATTGAATTCCAGTAATTGCATACACAGCACACTATCGCTGTTAATACTTTGGTTATATAGCTACCTATTATGTGAATAGACTAAAAGAACTTCCAGTGTATTTTGGCTGAAAACATAACCACTCTCTATTCAAATTACTTCACTCTCCATACTCTAATTGCTAATATAGAATTACCATGCTCTAATTTGTAATGTCTACCTGAAGAGATAGAGAAATAGGGAGACAGATATATTCAAAGTCTTTTCAAGCTGATTGATGCGTATTACATATTGACCCAAAACTTTGGCTACCATAAATCAGGGATCAGCAATGTCACAAGAACCACAGAATGCCCACTGAATTATTCTGTATCTTCTGATTGTTTTTTTAAATGAAAAAAGACTAAAGAATTAAACTGTACTGAAACTTTTGACTATTTTTAAAACCAGATTGCTCTTTAGCATAATGTCTCATGCTTTTACAACATGCTTCTATACATACTGGTGTGACTAAATATCACGAGCAAAAATAGTCTTGAAAATAGCAAAGAAAGAAAAAAGTGGTTTCTATTATAAATTGCATTAATTGAGTTAATCTTGTGCCATCAATTAACCTTAATTTCATTTTGTTTAACAGAAAGAGTAATGACACTTAACAATCTAACATTGTCTCTGTGTGCATATGGATATTCATGCATTGACATCTTGTGCATTTTTCCAGGATTTGGGGGAAAGTCAAGATGAGGGGTTTTTTTTTAATCTTTAATAATGTAGAATATAGATTGGGATGAGGGGATGAGTTTAGTAACTTTATAGAAGTAATTTTCCAAATTTTGTTTTATTTATGTGTGTGTGTCAGGGAAGGATGGGCAACTAACGGTAAGATTGTTTAAAATTTTCTGTTTGCTTGATGAATTATGCAAATTTTAGGGACAATTCCTTTAATCTGGTTCCTATACTTGAAAAACTACACAATGTATCTTGGTAATTTTAGTTCATTTTTGGATTTTTCACAATCATTTTTATTTTATTCATATTTCTGAAATGTCAAGATACATATCAGTTAGGGTTTAGATATGAATAACTATTACTACCCAATGTGGACCACTGGTTTAAGTGTTAGCCAAGACAGGGAGAAGTGGCAAGTGTGATTTTGGATAACCTACTTCTGACAAAGTTGTTTGAGGAAAATGGAAAAGAGAAGGTATGAAAACAACTTTTTTTTCTTCTGTGGAAAATGCGGGCCATAATTATAATAAATTAAGAATTGTCTACATTATCTCATGTTCAGTGTTATACAACAGAAAATACTTTCCAAAGCTTTCCAAAGTTTATAAAAAATGGTTATTTTAAATAAAAACATTCTAGGAAATTATTATATTCATGGGTAAGTAATCTTATTAGCTGGGTTATATTAATTTGATTTACATTAAACTAAATTGAAATTTAAATGAAATCATATTTAATTTTTATGCACAACAGACCTCTTTGTCCTGATTCTACCTATGTCAGATTTCCAAGTAATGAAATCCATTTTAAAAGAAAAATAACCAAGTCCATCTTCAAAAAGATTTCTTTTATTTAGGAAAGCATCAAATTGGCAAAGTTCATGGTAATTATGGATCTGACCCAGCCTGGAATTACCCCACAATATTAAAAGTCACATTCTCCAATAGTAGTAATTCAACATTGCTTGATAAATCTCTACCTCCAAAGGCCCAAAGCCCAGACAGCTCATTTCCCATGAGAAAGTCATAACAGTCTCTTTATCTCCACTCTTCCCCCCTTAGGAATGTGGCAAGCCCCAAACGCTCCCCCCATTACTGCCACAGAGAATAAGAAAAAGAATATATACTAAGACAAACTAAAATGGCTACACTTATTCAATTTGGGGCTTGACAATCTATTTTGAAATACAGCCTTGTGCTCATATTAAAAATAAGTACATATTTCAGTTAAAAACTGATTTCCTGATCTAAGACATTAATTAAAATGTTAAAAAGTCTTACTCAGGTTATAATCCTGCAACATGCCATTTAAAGCATTTTTCCAATTTAAAATGGAATCACTGATGAGCACTACTTAAGAATTGCTTTCTTTTACAGACATTATAATTATATACTCCCTGCCCAATTTAATTGCTTTTAAAGAGAAATCTCTGTTGGTATTAATTTAGATTCTCTTCTCATTTAAATTCTTTGCCACACTTCTGTGATTGATTAAAATACTGTGTGGATGTGTGTTGAATATAAGTATATAATTATACGTTAAAGTTCCCATTGAGAAATGAGTTTTATATATTTATTATATAAAGTTTTATATTTTTTATATATTTATTTTTAGAAGTTGAAACCTTTGTTGATTATCTCAATTCTTATAATCGAACAGTGTTCCAGGAATACATGCAACACTCATAGCTTGCTTACTTCCTGTTTGAATTACTATACTGAATAAAAGCTGCTCTTGAAGACCATCCATAAATTACAACTGGCTCAGAATGCAGTGGCACATAAAGTCTCAGGTGTCCTTTGTTTGCCCATATTATATTAAGGTGTGCTTATTACATGTCCAGTTTTTCTCAGGATATAATTCAAGATGACTTTTAAAACCCCTTGCATAATATGGACAGATTACTGCTTCCTGAACATCCAGGACATAAACTGTTTCAAGTCCTTTCCTCAAAATGATGCTATAGAGCATTGCACACCAGAACAATTAGACACAAGAACAGTTTTCCCCCAAACTCCATCACTCTGCTAAACAAATAATTCCCTCAACCCTGTTCAACTAGTTCAACTAGTTACAAATTCTGCACTACTATTACTATTAATCTTCTCATCACTCCTTATCACCCATCCCCTCCCACTTGTGACTGTATGACTGTAACTTTGTTGCTTGTATCCTTACGATTTAGATTGACTGTATTTAGATTGACTAGTATGATTTGATTGCTTATTGTATCCTATGGCTATTGTTAAGTGTTGTACCTTATGATTCTTGAGTCTTGATGAATGTACCTTTTCTTTTATGTATACTGAGAGCATTTGTGTGTCCAATCACACTTGGACATAAATAAAAATAAAAGAAAAAAGAAAAAGAAAGAAAAAGGAAAAAGATTTCTGAAGTTATCTGCCCATTCCATTGAATCATCCAGATCTTTCAGATTGTTATCTGGGGGAACTAAGGAAATTTGCCATCCCTTTGGAACACCCTCTGTCAGAATTCCAAGTAATAATCCCATATCAAGCAAAACTCTGAGGTCGATAAAGTCCTCAAGGAATAACTTTATTGGAAATATAATATTGCCATAGATCTTATGAAAAGCAATTTAAAAGTTTCCATGGTTTTCACATAATTAAACGTGAAAGTTTGTCACTTCTCCTGATTCACATGATCCAATCACATATTGTCCAGTTGCTAGATGATGTCAGTCTCCTCCTTCTGAACACCTGCAGGAATATCCTTGATTCCCAAGGGAAAGCAGTTTGTTTTGGCTACCCCAGGTATCTCTATTTCCCCTTCCCTATCCCTCAGCTCCAGTATGTGTCAGCACTGAAGCGGAAAAATAAAAATGGCCTCAGTTCAGCCAAGTTCAGGGTTGATAAAAGATCTGTCACCTTCTAGTTTTCTGGAAGCCCTTAAGAAATTGGATTTTTTTCTAAGGATTGGGACTGGATGAGACTAGAGTCCATTGTTCATTGTTGTTATTGTTTTGGGGAGAGCTTATTTAGATGCTGTTTGCATCTATATTGTTTCTTTAGTTTTTATTCTTGTGCTCTGCACTGCCTGGGTTTATAGTATACTAGCTCTATACCAGGGTGGGATTCAAATTTTTTAACAACCGGTTCTGTGGGCATGGCTTAGTTGGTGGGCAGGGCTTGGTGGCCCTGTAACTGAGTGGATGTGGCTTGGTGGTCATGTTATTGGCTGGGTGTGGCCAACTCAATATCACTCACATCGAGGCATGCATCTCCTCACTTGGCCTCTCATGACTGTGGGGATGCTGCAACAGTCATAAGCATGAAAAATGGTCATAAATAACTTTTTTCAGTGCCATTGTAACTTTGAATGGTCACTCCACACAAGCAAAGTACCAGCAAAGGAGGGGAAAAAAACTCCAAAGAAGTTCCTGAGACAGGAAGTCTAGTCCTGCAAGAATGTAATAAGGATTAACGGAGGGGCATTTTCTGTAAGCCACACCACAATGTTTCCTTCCTGCCTTCCTTACAGGATTAGGCCAGTAATTTCTTCCAACAACTGGTTCTCCGAACTGCTTAGAATGTTAACAATTGGTTCTAGTGAATAGGTGCGAACTGGAAGAATTCCACCCCTGCTCTATACCTGTGTTTCACTATGAAACTATGTGATCAGGCTTAGTTTTGGGGGAGGAAAATAAGGGGGGAATTCTGCCTCTGCCATTCATCAGTAGTCATCTGGCTAGTGTCCTGTCAGTGTGTGAGAGTTGAGGGTTTTTTGACAACTGAAGTAGTATTTGCTGTTTGACCAAGAAGGAGACAGCAAGGAACCTGGGTGTGGCTTAGCTCAACTGTTCTGTAATAAAGCTGCTTGCTGTTGTGAAACTAAAACTGAAACTGAAACTCCTCTCCTCTGCTTGTGTTTTCCATTTGGAACAGATTTCTTTCCAGATGTGGAGGAGGAGTAGAACTCTTTAGCATCAAAGCATGTTAATAATAATATACAAAATACTAATGGTCATTTCGAAAAATCCTTTCTTAATGAGCACTTAGAAGCCAAGAAGAACATACATGCAAAATAACAAGCTTGTAGGCTTTACAGTTATGGAGATTTTGTGATGATGCTTGAGTGGTATTTCGTTTTGAAAGAGAGATAAAATGGATAACTATTTGGATTTCCTAAACAAATAAATAATCTCTTTTCCTCCCACTATCTTTTTGCTGGGAAAAGGGTTAGGGAAATTACCTTTCAAAATGGATCTAAACTACCAGTTTGAGCAATCCCAGCTAGGTAAACATATGATGAAGAAATATGCTGGAGCATCATTTGGCAGTATTGGAGAGCCATGGTACCCTATTTCCAATTTATATAAACAAGAGTACATCTAACAGGTTTATAAATGAGAAAATGAGTCGTTTAAAAACGGAATGAAAATGTTCTTCTAACATGATTAGGGATTATATATTTGTCCTGTTAGTGAAGTGACTAAAATTCCTAGTAAGTAAGCAGAAGCTTAAAGAAGCATGAAAGCTGCAAAACAGCGCTATTTAATTATGAAAGGAAAGCAGCCATTTCTATAGCCTGAGATTATGAAAATTGTAATCAGAATCTATGGCAAGCAGGAGTACTATTGTGTGGAGCATATTAGAGTTTTCAGAATGATCATTTTAAACACTGAAGCCTTTTAAATATATTTCTCAGAAGTTGAAGGTTAAAGGCAAATTTCAATTTTCTTCTATTTTTAAAGGAAAAGTATATGAGAGCAAAAATCACAGACTTCATCTTCTGTCTCTAATTATACTTAGACTTAAATAAGCATTAAGGGTTTAGAATGCTTTTATGGAACACTAGAAAAGGAAGAGTTTCCTTGCTTCTCTTTTTCCAGCAGCACACATGATTCAGCTGCTTAGAATTCTTCACGCAACAATATAGACTTGATTACAGCAGAGTATGATTTTCTGTTTGAAAGAATATTTAAGTTCATTATGTAGAGATTTTTCTATGCTTCTGATTGTCTCCAGTGGTTATACATTTGAAACTTCTGAATTGCTGCTGCTATAATCCAGTCCTAATAAAAATGTAGCATATGCAGTCAGGTTTGAGGCAGTTGCAAGCTATTCATATTATAACCTTGGGAGAACCCTGGCATTTTCTACATTTTAAATAAAATGTAAACCTCCATATAAAAACCAGAATGTCTTTTTTCTTTTCCTTCTTGAAAAATATATTTTACTAAACTGGGACATGTTGCAAATTACAAACTCTCCAGATATTTATTATGAGCAATTAATTTTCCTTCTTTTTAAATTATTTTAAAGGGCTTGAATATATACTGATAATTGCTATAACAGAGAAATGAAATAGGGAAATGTTCATATTTCTATGAAGTTCTGATGACAAATATTCTTATTGCTCTACACACACACACACACACACACACACACACTTTTAAGTATCAAAGGGTTGTGGGAAAGACACACATATACATTTTTTGTACACAAACTGAAATCACACTCAAAATCAGAGTATGTAGAATCTAAAAAAATAATATATTTTATTCATTAATTCATCTTAAGAGAAATTGCCAAATTCTCTGAAAACTTGCAGTTACAATCTGACATCAATTGTGAGACACAAAGTGCAAAATCTTTTTACTACATTATATTGTATACTTTTTGAGGAAAATTTGAATTGCTTTGGAAGCAACTTAAGAAAAATCCATTACTTTCATGAAAAGTCTTTGAAGCTTTGTGTGAGGTTCTGTTCTCATTTAAAATGTATGTCAATAAAACAGTACAAAAGAAGGGAAGAATAAAATGACGGATGACAATCCAAATGCAAACATTAATAATATCATTTTTCTTCTTTTTCATAGGAACAAGAACATGGGTTCACATTAATGGGTTCACATTAATGATAAAACACATATTTGGCATTCAATGTAATCTTATATTTAATCAACCTTGGATAACTATCAGAAATATATATATATGGACAAGAAAGATTTATAGGAATAGTTAATTACTAATAAGAATATGATTATAAGCAGTCAGTCTCTAGCAGCAGATTAATGTCCTTCAAATGTCATTTGTAGAAATTGTATTGTTTTCCACAAATATATTAATTTTAGAGATTCTTTTTATATATGATTTTCAATTAGGATTCTTGACCACATGCAAAGTCAAATTTCTGACTATTCATATTACCTTTCATACAGGTATACAGAAGTTCTCCTGATTGGGTAGGCAAATGAATTAATTCCTTTACTACTATTCTGAAAGGACTGGTTGAGAACTTCTGTATGTAAAGAAAGAATAAGCCTAATTATATTATTATTTTAAATATTTTTACCTGGTCTGTATAAATTGATAAGGGATGAATGCTTTTAAAATTATATTTTAAATATAAGTTTAAGGAGCTGGTTTTAGCTTAGTTTCATAATAAAGATTCATCAGGAAGAAGCTTATAATAATAGACTTGGAAGTCTATTATTCCAATCCCTGCAGTTCTAAAACTTGGAAATTCTGAGATCTGTGGATTCCCAGAATTCCCAGAGAACATATTCCAACATATTGAGAAACAGGGCACTTGTGCCTATAATTTCTTTGTTATCCAGCCAAATTCAGACATTCCAAATGCTAATCTTCAAGGGAAGATGCTTTTTCCCACCCTAATGAATAAACAATAACTTCGATCATTTGAATCTTGAAGGTGAAATTGAGAAAAGTCTACTCTGTAGATCAAGGCATGACATTTTCAGGAGAAAAAAAAGTTGAATGAAACAAGAGTTTACAGGTGAAACTCAAAAAATTAGAATATCGTGCAAAAGTTCATTTATTTCAGTAATGCAACTTAAAAGGTGAAACTAATATATGAGATAGACTCATTACATGCAAAGCAAGATAGTTCAAACTGTGATGCATCATAACTGTGATGATTATGGCTTACAGCTCATGAAAACCCCAAATCCACAATCTCAGAAAACTAGAATATTACATGCAATCAATAAAACAATGATTGTACGTAGAACAATATTGGACCTCTGAAATGTATGAGTATGCATAGGTACTCAGTACTTGGTTTGGGCCCCTTTTGCATCAATTACTGTCTCAATGCGGCATGGCATGGAAGCTATTAGTGTGTGGCACTGCTGAGGTGTTATGGAAGACCAGGATGCTTCAATAGCGGCCTTCAGCTCATCTGGATTGTTCGGTCTCATGTCTCTCATCTTTCTCTTGGCAATGCCCCATAGATTCTCTATGGGGTTCAGGTCAGGCAAATTTGCTGGCCAATCAAGCACAGTAATTCCAGATTGGAATGGGTGTATTTATCAACAAAAAAATATAAATGTAGGCTTGGCATGTAAAAAGTTAGTACCAAAATATATTAGTCCATTCCTAGGTACTCGACCCTGTTACTGTCCACCTTCAATTGCCATCACGATTTAAGCGAGTACATCCTGTCTTTCACAGTAGCCTCCTAAAGCCCACAGATATGACAAGGCTAGAACCACGACTCAAAACCCCAAAGTCTGTGAGAGATGATCACTATGAAATAGAGGAAATTATTGATTCCAATAAACAAAGGAAGGTTTTACAATACCTTAGGTGGAAGGTATACCCTATAGCAGAAGCATCATGGGTGCAACATACCGATGTTGCGACTCTACAACTACAATGACAAACATCCTACAAAGGCTGGTGGGAGGGCCAAGGTCAGGCATATTGTATCATCTCATACTGTCCCTTACTTTACAGGCAGAGCCATGGTAGAAGGGGCTACCTGTTGGGCTCAGGGAGCTTACCAATATCCTGGAACCTACCTGGAGCCCAACACATTGATGAAATGTTGGAGCAGAGATTCAGAAACTATGGGACAGAGACAATTGCCATGCTAGCTGAGGGGAAGGGGGAGTCTACTGAACTGACATGAGGGATGTGTGAGAGGCTGGACTGAGGGTAGGAGGATTAAGTGTCAATGATTAGGTATGGGGAGGAGGCACAGGGGATAATTAGCTTAATGGACAGATGTTAGGTTTGTTGACAGGGGTTGGGAAACTGCTATAAAGAGCGCTGAGAGGCAGTTGCTCTCAGTTCTAGCTTTATTAGGGATCTTCATTGTTGCCGATCAGGACTGGAATTGCTGCAATAAACTTTGAAATTCACCTATAAGCCTGTGAGTAAAGTGTTTTGTCTGCAAGACTCTCCAGTACCCAGTTGAGGCTGACATCTAGTTTTGTTTGAGACTGAAAGCTGGATGGGTGACCTTGTGCTTGTCATTACTTTTTAGCCCTGGGAAGTAGGCAATGACCACTTCCGAAATCTTGCCAAGAAAACTTCAGGAGTATACAGTCAACTATTTGAGCTAGGAGTCAACACTAAGTTGACGGTCCAAAAAACAAACAAAGCCAATGATATCACAGTTTACCAATTTGCCAATTTTCAAAGGTTATTCTAATGTTATTCAGCAAGAGTCCAAGATAACAAGATAACATTTGCCTTTGAAGTAGTATTCTATACTATACTATGCTATGCTACGCTACGTTGCTGCACTATGCTGTGCTGCACTGCACTATACTATACCATATACTATACACTATACACTATACACTATGCTATACTATACTACTATGCTCAAGCAGGAGAACCTATACTATTCAAGCAGGAGAACCTATGTTCTTCGCTTGAGCTGGACTAGAAGACCTCAAAGATCCCTTCCAGCTCTATTCTATTCATGAAGTATGATTGAAAATATTTTTCATAGGAGCTAAGCCATATTCTTGAACAACAGGGCTCTGCAGGAAATTGCAGAAAATCTCATTGCAGCTCCTTGAAAGAGTAAATATTTTCTTTTTTACACACACAGAGAGAGATAGAGAGGGAGGGAGAGAGAGAGAGAGAGAGAGAAAGAGAGAGAAAGAGAAAGAGAAAGAGAGATGCAGTCCATATTCTGTGAGTAATCTCTATTTTTGAGTTAAAGCAATGAGCTAGGCTATCTGAACTAAAGGCAAAAAAAGTTGAAAAACTGTCACAATATAGGAATTGGAACTGAGTATATTTGACCTAATTCTGAAATAATCTCATACTTCGAGTTGAAAAGCAACACTTTATTCCCCTGTAACTAATTCCCTTAATAAGTTTTATTTTTATTCATATAGTAATTTTCTTTCTCATAACAGTGCCAGTATTTTGCCTGTTCCAGAGGTGCCAGGCAAATACAGTATGTATCTGTAAGATGCAGAGCTTTTTATGAAAACAGTTAATAACAGTTAACAACAGTATATCCCCTTTGGGAGAATTTTTGTGAACAACTGTTGGCAGACAGTTGACGTCTTTTTTAAAAAATAAGGCAATGCAGACAGATTAACTATATTACATTCAACTGTGTGTCATTTAACATACAGGAAATGGTGAATATAGGAATATTCTTTGAGTTTTAAAGCAATAGTGATATTTTAATAGTGATATTTTAATAGTGATATTTATTTCTTATAAAATGAAATACTTTGTTTCACACTATTATCAACTGTTCTGTTATTTATTTTGTCTCTACTACTGCTTTGGTAGCATTTTTTTTTCTTTTTAAAACCCATGTGTTTAAGAATTAATTGTAACTGATGTATAAGAAATACATTTATGAAGTAAATTCCAGATTGCTTCATTAGATTGGAATCAACACTGAATTTGACTACCTTTTAACATCCAAAAGGAAAAGGAGGGAACTGGAGGGACATGGACATATACTGGAATGATAGAGGAAGTTGAAGTTGTTGGAATTTTGGGAGAGAGTGATCATGTCATATTGGAATTCGCACTGGAGGCTTTTAAGAAAAGACTAGACAGCCACTTGTATAGAATGGTATAGGGTTTTCTGCTTGATCAGGGGTTTGGACTAGAAGACTTCCAAAGTCCCTTCCACCTCAGTTATTTTAAATATTTTTGCTAATGCTGATATTCCTCAAGTGGTTAAGATGATTTTACAAAAAATAAAAGGATCTTGAAAGAACAAAGAATCAATATATATTTATTATTCCATATTCATAAGTAGGATATCATAAACACTAATTGTTTGAAAGCAACAGCAGAAGAAAGCTATACTTTTCAATAAGGTTTGTAAACCTCCTAAATGCATCCTGTTGGCTCTTGAATTATTCTGTATGGACTGAACAGGCTCATAGCTCATTCAGCAAGGTTAATCATATGCACTTAAATACTCTTAGAATTGATAAAGGTAAATTACACAAACATTGACCTCTTTATCAATAGTACCAAGTAAATAATTATAATCCTTTTATTAAAATAAGAACACTTACACACATACTGAGGAATATATTAGCTATTACAAAAGTTTGGAAACATTTGTCTTTATTTTTCTTACATTCTGTCTGTGTTTGTATGCATTTGTATTTGCATATTCATGTTTGTGTATTTTTAATATTCAGTTGATAGGAAAGAAACACCATCCTTTCCAAGACAGCATTCATCATTGAGTGATTGACAGTTTTCTCTCAGGCATAGACGGAGGACAGCACTAACAATAAATAGAACTACTTTCTTTTTTATCTTAAATCCGTTCATGCTTTTATACTCCCTGAAGCTTTCTCCTTCTCCATTCCTGGAGAGAGAGAAATCTCTGATAGAAAGAACAAATCAAATTCTAATCTTGATGGAATACAGTATGTTGCCAGTGTCGCGCTCCGGTTGGAGGACTCTCGAGTTGGGTCCGGAGTGCACTGCCCGGGAGTAGTCGCCTAGGGGTTGTCTTCAGAGGGACCCTCACAAGGGTGAAGAGGCAAAACATGACACGTCACATGCAGAGTGAATGCAAGGTGGCGAAGCACACACTGCACGGGTGGAGGTGATCTCTCTGACTCCGACCCCGTCAGCTATGCAGCGACGCCTTTTATTGAGCAAAAAGCAGAAATAAGGAAATGCAAGCATTATACCTTATAAGGTGATATATAATTGTTTTTTGTGTTATGTGTGGACGTGTCTTTTGTTCTGCGCAAGCGTCAGGGACTTTCCAAGCCTATTTTGTCATACAGCACGATCGGCTCGTGGACAGTTCTATTGAGCAATTTTAGGAGTTATTAAATGCATGTTTTACTAATGTGCTTGGTGTGATCTTTCATAAGTGAAACCTAATGAAATAGGTATGGCTCAAGGAGCCATATGTCACCTTTTTTTGTTTTTTAATGTTGACTTTCGATGTCGTCCGAGAGATCATCAAGAGATTTTTGCCCAAGAGATATGCCCTCCGGCATCTCTCGTGGAGCTGTTCTCTCAAAGACCTCATCCTCGGCATCTGAGTCATTGGATAAGGAAAATGGAGGTTTCCAATCATCGTCACCTTCTATGGTGAGCAAATGGTATGCATGTTTTTGAAACAGAGTGTTTACAGTAATTTTTGTATGATTTACTTCTTCTCCTATGTCATTTAAGCGTTGTCTGAGGAATTGTATGAGTTTCCTTGTTATATAAGGCCCTATCATACAAGCAAGCAGTAAGAGAATGAGTGGACCTATGATAGCTGATATTAAGGTAGTTAGCCAAGGGGACCAGTTAAACATAGCCTGAAACCAGGACATTTGATTCTGCCTTTCTTTTTCTCTATTTTTTAAACGATCCCTTAATTGAGACATAGAATCTATAACAATGCCAGAATTATCTGCATAAAAACAACATTCTTCTTTTAGTGCAGCACACAATCCTCCTTGCTTTAAAAGAAGAAGATCAAGACCTCGTCGATTTTGCAGCGCCACTTCAGCCAAGGAAGTCAAGGATGTTTGTAAGGCTGAGATGGAGATTTCAATACGTTGAAGATCTGCATCTATCTCAGCACTAAGTTTAGTAATTTGTTGAGCTCCATGCACCAAGGATGCAATGCCTGTGGATGCACCAACAGCTCCTAGTCCCAAAAGTACAGAGAGTGTGAGGGCTGTTACTACTTCTCTCTTTGCTCGAATGTGATATTGTTCAGGTTCCATGATGGAGGTGAAATCTTTACTGGAATACAAATCAATTTTTGGAAATAAGTGTACTTGGATGCAAAATCCTTTTGAGGCCAAGAGTTCATCACCGTGAACACAGGCAGTTGCACCTGTGGAGCAGGCCCATAAGGAGTTATTCGCTGGTATGAAATAATACCCCTTTAAGCGGGCAGTGATGTTGGCCTTAGGGACAAGAGTATATACTTGAGAAAAACCAGAGGAGCCAACTGTTGAGTCAAAATGCAATCGCTCTTGGGAAAGCCAAATTTGACAGCGATGGTGGTTAGATGCATTAAGACAATACTGCGTATAATTCTGTGGAATATGACCTAGGCAGCACCCTTGGCCTGTGATCGATGTGATGGTGATAGTGGTATTGGACCATCGGCAAGTAGAGTCATTGGTGGCGTTAAAGAAAGGTTCAGAAGATCCCACGGCTTCATAAAAGGGAGGTTCCGCTGACAAGCACATCCAACAAGGTTCAGTGGTGAAATTTGTTGTAGCATTAAGCACATCATAAGATAATTGAACAAGGGCCAAAAGAGGATTAGGGTTAGACGTGATCGGCTGTAAGAAGGCTGAAGCAATATCAGGGTTAGGACCTATAGGGGGAGACTGTGGTAAAGTGATGTGTCGCTGGAGGTAAAAAACGTTGCCATAATCATATCCCCCTGAATCATAAATTCTGCCACCCCACGAGGCACCTTTGTCCCAAATATGAGAAGATTTTCCAGCAGCTGTAAAGGTGATGGTGACAGGATTACAACGAGTGTGACGGGATATCCCTGAGCTGAAATCGCACTTCCGGTGAGGGTTGGTGCGTTTGATGGAAACAAGGTCCCCCGTGGATGGTGGTGACCAGTAAATGTAACCGGTAGAGACGCAGGACCATGCCTTACAGAATGTATCAGCAACCCCCCCGCATTGATAAGAACGATCAGGTGTAAGAGAGTGACCAGGACAAAAATACAAATAACACTGGTACACATAAGAGGGATACGGTTGAGGGGGTCTTGGATTGGATTGCAAGAAACCTACTTTGTAAGCAGTTTGCCCATGTAGCATTTCAGCAAAGTCAAATTGCAAAGAAGGAAAGTACTCTGAAATGCGAGATGTATTGCAAGTTTTGTTGAGAGTTTGACCCCAGGCGTCTGTCACTGTCCAGCAAATTTTATACGGTCGATGGCGATTCACAGGTTGGAGGGTACGTCGGTGTCGTTGAAGAGAAGGACGAGTTGGCGGGAGCAGGTGCACCGTAAGAAAGGTTTCATAAGGTAACTTCGGGAGGCATAAATGACAGTCATAGGATGCATAGTCTTTGGCAGTAACATTGAGCAAAACTAGGAATGTTTCACTGGTAGAAGAGAGAACGAGATGATTCTGAGACGGACGAATGGCCTTATCTCCAATTTGCCACGTCCAATAGGCGGGATGCCTGATAGGGTGCCGCTGTTTGCAAGCTAAAACAGTCCTGTTTCCTTCTGGAATATAGAGACGGCATATCGGAACGCGGATGTAAGCATTCAAGCGGTCAAGAAGGTTAAAGCAATTTTTTGGGGTCCCTTCAGAGAAGGCAGAGTCAATTAGGGCAGAAGCTGGAGGTGTTGGTGTAAAGTCCAAGAATTTTTTATCAAGTGGAGGGGACGGGGAATCAACTGAGCCAGGTGGAAGGAGTTGAGCCCCCTCTACCATGATGCCCAATGATCCCCATATTCCCCTTAAAGTTTGGCAATGACACGCATAAAGTCCAGCATGTTTTTGACTTGGAAGAGGGATGTAGACCTGAGATGAGTTCACAGAAGAATTGAGGGTGACCATGGCAGTGTGTAACAGGATGAAGGAACGAGGGAATCTCGGCCGAGGAAGGGAGCGGGATCGTTGAGTGGCAGAGGACCAGGAATAAACTGGAACAACCCGATGAGGCAGGATGGCATATTTCCATATACAGGCAATCGGACTGGAGCAAGGAGGATGACAGCAATGGAAATGATAAATTCCCTTGGTGGTGGTTTGATGAGCTTCTGGTAACTGGATCCACTGTAGAAAAACAGGAGAGAGAGAGGGGGAAGCCACAGAGGGGGTGGAAAAAAGAAAAAAGTAATGCACGAAAGGAATAAAGCCTTGCAAGTGGTAGTAGCCAATTGTGGAGGGTTGTACATTTATTTGAAAAAAGATATAGGAAATGCTGTAGAGACTTGAAGGGAAAATAGGTTGTTTATTAAGAGGAGCAAAAATAACAGTTGGAGATGCTCTAAAGGTAGAGCATGCATAGAGAGGGAAGTATATTATCGGTAGGAAGAGGATCAGGAGGGGCCCCATGATAGGGTCTCACACAGCGGGCTGGTACCCACAGAACTTTATCTGACAGTTGTACCGCAGCGTACCCTTTACCCCAGGTTATAAGTGAGACAGGACCCTTCCACTTTGGGTCAGGCAGCTGTCTGTAATAGACAAGAGGGAGGGGAGAAGGAAGTGAAGTTTTAGCAAAATGTCTGGAAGCTGCCGTAGAGGGCGGTGAGCGAGTTAAGTTTAGAAAATTAAGTGTGTACAAGCAAGTATTTAGAATATTTTGAAACACTGGGAGGCGAGGCGGGCCATGGCCTTTTACACCTTTATTAAATCTGTCAAGAGCTGTTTTAAGGGTGGAGTTGGCACGTTCCACCAGGGCTTGGCCCTGACTATTGTAAGGTATCCCAAATTTATGGACAATAGACCAGTTGTGGCAGAATTCAGCAAAAGAAGTACTGGTATAAGCTGAACCATTGTCTGTTTTCAAGATTTTTGGGCATCCCAGTGTAACAAATGTCCGAATGCAATGATTCTTTACATGACCTGCAGTCTCCCCTCTTTGCGCAGTTGCCATAATGAAACCTGAAAATGTATCCACGGAAACATGCAAATATTTCCATGGGGCGAAGAGGGAGTACTGAGTGACATCCATCTGCCATGTGTCACATGCTTCAGTACCACGCGGGTTTACTCCTTCGGGTAAACCTTTAGCCTGAAGGCTACAGGTGGGGCATTGCTGTATGATAGCCTGTGCCTCGGCTTTTGAGATGCCAAATTGTTTTGCCAAAGATTTTGCATTTTGATGGAAATAGTCATGACTTTCTCCTGCTGTTAGGACAGGGCGAGCAGGGGCCTTTATGACAATGGGCAAAATTTTACAGGCCTCATCTGCCATATGATTGCCTTCAGATAGAAAACCAGGCAAGTGTTGATGACTTCGGATATGTGCCACAAATAGCGAATGCGTGCGTTTCTGCAGCAATTCCTGTAGCTGGAGGAAAAAGGTTAACAAGGAAGGGGAAGCATTGGGAGAAAAATAGGCATCATATGCATGAGTAGCAACATAACAAACGTATTGGCTATCCGTTATAATGTTAACAGGTTGTTGTTGAAATTTTTGCAAAGCTAAAATAAAAGCAGCCAGTTCTGCCTGTTGAGCAGTGGTGACTTGCGTAGTAAGGAGTTTTTTCCATTCAGTTCCTTCCTTCCATGTGCAGGCGCCTTGTACAGCAGAGCCATCGGTGAACACAGTGAGAGAGTGTGGTATAGGTTGAAAAACAATGGGAGAGGAAAAGAACATAGGAATGATTTTTAAGAGCTGAATTCGCCGATCGGGTGGCAGATGGCACGAAACTTGGCCCACCCATGATTCTAAAGCAGCTTGTAATTGATCAGACTGCTGGAACATTTGTTCCCATTGTTGAGATTTGCATTGGACATACAAAGTAACTATATCTATTCCCATAAGATGACGGGCCCTGCTGCGGCCTTTGAAAATAAGTTCAGCCATCTGTGCAGTTCGAGTAAAAATGACAGCACGAGGAGAGTTTTGCAAATGTAACCATTCTAAAATAAGAAGTGTTTTGTTAGCAGTTACTTGTAGTAATGCAGCCGTCATGAGAAGCGGAGTGTGAAAAAGTGCTAAGTGTAAAGGTTCATTAATAGTTGCTCTATCCACCCATTGGTGTTGTGAAAATGAATTAACTTTATCTAGAGCTGAAAGTTGATCATCAGTGAGGGTAATGAGATCTGAAGGGTGTTTGTGGCCTACTAACGCTTGAAAGAGTGGAGTGAGTATACTAGTGTGAAGGCCTAAGTAAGGCCTAGCCCAATTAATAGTTCCAAGTATTTGTTGTAGCTGTACTAATGTGGTAGGATTGGGAATTGTCATATGTGGCATGACAGGTGCAGCAGCGGAGGAAAGAACCTTGTGTCCTAGATAGTTAAAAGGATAGTGAAGCTGTATCTTACTGGGAGCAATATGCAACCCTGCTATCAGAAGACATTGTTGTAAAAAAGGGAAACTCTCTTTTAGTTGAGCAGACGATAGAGGTGCTGCTACAAGTATATCATCCATATAATGATATACTAAGTGAGATGGAAATTTAAGGCGATAAGGCTGAAGAGCTTTGTCTACAAAATACTGACACATTGTGGGAGAATTGAGCATGCCCTGCGGCAGCACTTTCCATTGGTACCTAGTAGTAGGGCGACTGTTGTTGTATTCAGGGATTGTAAAAGCAAACAAACATCGATCCTTTGCTGCCAATGGTATACAAAAGAAACAATCTTTTAAATCAATTACCATAAGGGAAAAAGATGACGGAATGAGATTAGGATTGGGTAGTCCACATTGGAGCGCCCCCATAGGAAGGATGACATTATTCACGGCTCTAAGATCCTGAAGGAGGCGCCATTTGCCACTCTTTTTTTTGATGACAAAGACAGGGGTGTTATAAGGGCTGTTACTAGGTTCCAAATGCCCTGCGAGCAATTGTTCCTGTACTAGATGTTGAAGAGCTTGGCGCTTTTCTGAGGTCATAGGCCATTGATCGACCCATACCGGGGTAGTAGTTTTCAAAGTAAGAGATAGAGGGATGATAGGCATGTGTCTTTAAGGAATTGTAAGAGTCAGTTGAAATTGGGAAAGCAAGTCACGTCCCCAAAGGTTGCAGTGTAGAGGAAGAATATAAGGGCGGATAATAGCTGTAACAGTAGAACAAGAGGAAGTGGCAAAAAGATTGCGTGAGCTGACCTTAGCAGATTGAGCTCCTCCCACACCTTGTACGGAAGACGCCGGCTGAGAGGGCCAGGAGGAAGGCCACTCCTGTGTCCTAATTACTGACACGTCAGCTCCAGTATCAACGAGCCCTTGAAAAGAAACTCCGTCTAGGAGAACTTCGAGAGTGGGCTTGGCCGTTGAGATGGGCTGTTGAAGAGCATAAAAAGAGGGAGATTCAGAAGAAGGAAGAAAGATGAAGGTAGCAACCACCGTTCCCTTTTTTAAAGAAAAAATTCGATCTCCAGTAGCTGCGAGACCCAGAACGTGGAGGGAGGTTGTGTCAGAGAAAAGAAAGGGTGCAGCTACTACCCCTTCCATGATGAGCGTAGAGTTGGGGATCAGGAGGGCAGGAGTGCCAGGGGGGAAGGCAGAGGGAATAGTGATAGCCAGAGGAAGAGTAAAGGAAGAACCAGGATCATCATAAACAAAATCTTCCGTGAGGGCAGCAGGAAAAGCATAAGAATGAGATGTACTGAGAGCAGCCTTTGGAGCGGGGCTAGCTGCGGGCCCCGTCTCTAGTTTTCCGCCGGCTGATATGGAGGAGGGGCTGAACGACACTGAGAAGCCCAGTGAAAACCCTTACGACAGCGAGGGCAAACAGTTTTTGGTTTAGCTTGAGGAGGGGCACCTTTGTTTTGACCTTGAATACGAGGGGCTGCTCCCCCACCTGGAGCACGGCATTGATTTTTAAAGTGACCAGGTTTCCTGCAATTGAAACAGTTACCATTGCGTGTCACAACATACGCTTCTGGTGTGGAGGAGGTGGTGGAGGGTTGTGCAGTAATAATGGCAGCAGCAAGGGCAGACATTTTATGAGTGGTAGTGCCTACCACTCGACAGTTTTCAAGCATTTCAGCCAAGGTGACACCTGGTTTGTTAGCAATGGGCTTAAGAATAGATTTACAATCTTCATTAGCATTTTGATATGCCAATTTAAGCATGATTTCATTGCGAGCTGCTGCATTGGAAAGTTGTCGTTCAAGGGCTAACTGTAAGCGACTGATGAAAGCAGAATAAGACTCGGTGGGGCCCTGACTAATATTTAGGAAATTTTGACCCGCGCCGGTGGATTCATCATCCACTTGATTTAGGGCTTGCATGGCAGCCTCTTGAATTAAAGGAAAGGCACGGCGTGGTGTATTTTGCTGTTGAATAATTGTGGATCTAGGACCGGTGCCCATCATGTCATCACGTGTGACATTAGGGGGCAGATTCCCTGCATGAATAATTTTATCAATTTGTTTTTGATATTCAGATTGCCAAATCACATATTGTGCTGGTGTTAAAAGCATATTGAAAAGCATTTTCCAATCATAGATTAGCATATAAGTATCGTTAGAAGTCAAAGAATTGAGTAAACCCTTGGTGTATGGTGATTGGAGGCCATAAGTTTTTACAGCTTGTTTTAACTCCTTCAGAATTTTCATAGGGATATTAGAGTGAGGCTGGACACCCATTCCTGGGATGTGTGTGATAGGATATGCTTCAAGAGCAAGGTCATCAAGAACAGATTCATAAACATAAGAAGGGGAGGAAAAGGTCTCAGTTAGGGTGGAAAGAGGAAGAGGTGACGAGGAGGAAGAAGAGGGGGGAGGAGGACAGGTCGGAGTGGAGGGCTGATGTTCTTCTGTGTGACATGCAGTAGCATAATCCGGTGGAGAGGAAACATGAGCCACAGTAGGATCTGGTTTTTTAGCCTCAGGGTTAGAAACAGGAGTTTCAGGGTCATTAGGGAGAAGAAGAGTAAGTGCAGTCATAAGGCTCTGCCAGGTTTGGAGAATGGTAATAGGAGCCCTAGGTTCTTTGTAAAGGTATTTCCCTATTTTTGTCCATGTGGATAATTTAAGTGACCCACCTTCCGGGTAGGCTGGACAATGTTCTTTGAGGTAGAGAAGAAAGAGGATTACCTCTTTTCTAGTTACACCGTGTACAGTTAAACCTCGATCTTTCTGAATCGTATTAGCCCTTTTCACTAAAATATTAAGCTCCTCCCTATGCGCTGAGGAAGTCTTGGAATGTGGGGTGCCCATTACTTACGATTGCAGTGCCTTTGCCAGGTGCGTAGCAATGAGAGTGAAAAGAAAGCTGCCGTAGACACGGCCGGCTCCGTGGATCCCGGACGAGCCCCCAGTTGTCGCGCTCCGGTTGGAGGACTCTCGAGTTGGGTCCGGAGTGCGCTGCCCGGGAGTAGTCGCCTAGGGGTTGTCTTCAGAGGGACCCTCACAAGGGTGAAGAGGCAAAACATGACACGTCACATGCAGAGTGAATGCAAGGTGGCGAAGCACACACTGCACGGGTGGAGGTGATCTCTCTGACTCCGACCCCGTCAGCTATGCAGCGACGCCTTTTATTGAGCAAAAAGCAGAAATAAGGAAATGCAAGCATTATACCTTATAAGGTGATATATAATTGTTTTTTGTGTTATGTGTGGACGTGTCTTTTGTTCTGCGCAAGCGTCAGGGACTTTCCAAGCCTATTTTGTCATACAGCACGATCGGCTCGTGGACAGTTCTATTGAGCAATTTTAGGAGTTATTAAATGCATGTTTTACTAATGTGCTTGGTGTGATCTTTCATAAGTGAAACATAATGAAATAGGTATGGCTCAAGGAGCCATATGCCAGTAATAAGGCCCACACTGAAATAATTATTTATAACCTGTTTTAGCAAAAAATCTAGAATTAATCAAATCGATCATGTTCACAGACATTTCTATGATGTGAATGCAGAAATGTCTAATGGTCTAACTAAATTCTATTTCTCGTCTCTCCCATTTTCCTTCCTAAATTACCTCACACTATTTTAGCCATTTTATGTTAGGCTTCCATTTGAAAAGATAAATTGAGTGGTGGAGGTTTTTCTTTAACAGTTCCACAGATTTAATCCAGCTGGGTATATTAAAACTATTACAGTCATATAGGTCCATTGGAATGATGGAAAATTCACAAAATACTATTGCAACTTTATTTAGTCCAATCAATACAAAATACAAAAGCTTCTATACTCTTCTTAAAACACAATGGAGAATATATAATCAAAATAAGAATATGGGAAGAAATAAAATATTCCTTCCCACTTGCTTTCACAATATTTTAGCCTTCTTGCCAGCCTTTCTTGCCAGATAGTCTTTGTAATTGAATCTTAACAGGGAGAAATGTCCTTTCTAGCATGTACACATAGAAGATTTCCACCAACGTCTGTTATCCTGGATATGGAAATAGTTTTTTTTTTTTGTAAGATAAAGGCATAAATTAGGAACTGATACTAATGAAAGTTGTATTATTCTTCTATCAGCTTCAAAATTAACTGATTTAAAACTCCAGAGATTGGTAGAAGATGTCCAAGATAAAATATAACAAATGGAAATCTGTCTCAGGAAAATAGTTATTGATGAAATGATATAATTCAGAATAAGATTTAATGACTACATTGTCTCTTCCATAGTTGACACATATCTCTTTCCAATACAGATTGTAATAATTGTATTCTCTTGGAGTCTTTTCCCCCTCAAATAGAATGAATAGCTAAAATATATCATGTAACTAAGATAAAATTAAGTAAGGTACTTATAAAGCTACAACAGCAATATTGATATATATTGGAGGGTGGGGAAGATAACTAAAATATGTGAGTAAAGTCTTCCTTCAATTGTATTAACATAAATCCTGTGTGTATATAAATTTATAAATGTTTATTTTGTATACAGACAAATAAGAAATATGAAATATTTCTGTGGTTCAGTTCTGTGGTTCAGTTATTTATAATATGAGGTTCTTATGAATAGTCTTCTTTTTCTTGTGCCATATCCATCATCAGACATTGGCATCAGACATCATGCTGGCGATCCTATTTTTATCAACAGTATGAAATTTGACATCGCTGCCTATTTAACTTTATAATAGATGCTAGGGATAACATTGTTTACCCTAACTGGTTTAGGTAAAATAATAACTAAGTAATCATAGTTTGTTAGTTAAAGTGTCTGCAGCTTTAAATATAGGGAATGTAATTAAGGGAGTGGTTGTGAAAGCACTTTAAAAGAAGCAAGACGACAGCTTGCTCTCTCTCTGGCTTTGATGATCCCTGATTACTGCTTGGAATCAAGACTGCATTGCTCGAACGGGAGAGAAACAAAGGACTGATTTGTAAGTGAACTGACATAGGATATTCTACACGGACTTTGCTAACTGAATATCCCTGAATGGACTGACTAAATGATACATGACTATTGGACTGTTATTTTGACTATGCTATGAACTCAAAATGGAATAAACTATATTTTTGATAGCACAAGTGTATCTGTTATTTTTACTGTATGTTAATAAACATACAAACTAATCTCACTCATTTATCTGTGTGCCTATCTGACTAATGCTGCACATTCTGTTTAGCTTGTCTCCCTAACCCTGGTTGGGGAAACCAGGCTTAACACTGGTTATGGGCCCAGAGGCTGCAAAGTCAGTTTAACTAGGATAAAACAGATTTATGTAAAAGTGAGAGTTTGTGTTGTTATACATTACAGTAAAGAGACAGCTGTGTTTTATTAATTATAGTTTTATATCCATACAAAGAAAACATGGCACAAGTCAATCTACAAAGTTTGTCCCTTATATCCAAGTTGGATGGAACAAACTATGTATCATGGTCTATCAAATGTAGTCTGCTTCTACGAAGAGAAGGTTTGTGGAACATAATTGAAAATCCACCAAACGTAGAGGAATGGGATCCAGAGGATGATGAAGATAGACTAAAGATAGAAGAATTTATGCATAAAAATGAACACGCTATTTACATAATTGCTTTAACCTTAACTGACCAACAGCTTGTTTATATCCATGGAGAGAAAACGGCTGTTGGGTGTTGGCAGAAGCTGAAGAGGATTTATGTCCGAGATAACGTTGGTGCTCACATAAATCTGACACGGAAGCTTTTCAGGACGCATCTCCAGACGAATGGTGATATGCTGAGTCATTTGAAAACTATGCAAAGCATTTTTCAAGAACTGCACGAGAAAGAGCTTATTTTCTCTGAACTACACCAAGTCTACATAATTCTATCTTCCCTTGATGAAAGTTATGACAACTACGTAACTTCCCTTGAAATATCGCCAAAGGAAAGCCTAACTTTAACTGATATAACTGGCAGATTGATTGAAGAGGCCAGAAGAAGGCTTGAAAGAGATCAGTCAAGGAGGCAGCAACCTCAAAAAGAAGATAATGAATCTCCTACTGCATATGCAATTAAAAAGTGTTTTAATTATGGAGGAAGAGGACATTTGGCAAGATTTTGTAAAAAAGCTAAGCGCCAGAACGCTGGCCAGAATACTAAAAGTTATCAAAATAAAAATAAAAATTTAGAGTTAGCCATGTATAGTAACGGAGCTGTAAAAAATAATTTATGGGTGGTTGACAGTGGAGCATCCCACTGTACAACAAATGATAACAGAAATTTTATTAAAATGTCTCAGAGTACACAGCAGATATCGTTAGCCAATGGCTGGAAACTGAAAGCTAAAGGTCAAGGTATAGCATATTGTTCTTTTATAAAGAGAATTTAAAAATGTTTTATGTACCACAACTTATGTTTAATTTATTTTCAGTTAGAATTTTGGTTAAACTAGGATATGTAGTTACTTTTAAAGGAGATAACTGCATAATTGAAAAAGAAGATAAGAAAATTACTGCATCTTTAAGAGGTGAATTATATGTGTTAAATGATGATGGTTTAAAGGTGGCTAACACAGTTTATGAAAATAAGAAACCCCATGATGAATGTATTCACTTGTTACATCGAAGGCTAGGGCATTTAAATTTTAAAATGCTTAAGAAAACTGTTGAATTATCTAAGGGAATAAGTTTGAAACCTTGTAATAAGTATTTGCAATGTAATGCCTGTAATCAAAGCAAAGCCAGGGTCACACCGGCTAATAGAGTTGATGGATTTACTACTAAAGAACCTTTAGAAGTAGTATTTGCAGATTTAATAGGTCCGAAAAAACCAAGAGTAGGAGGAGCTCATTACATATTAAGTATAATGGACCATTATTCTAGATATGGGTTTTGCTATTTAATGAAGAGGAAAACTGAAACGTATCAAAATCTCTTTAATTGGATAAAATTTGCTGAAAGGAAAACTAAAAAGAAATTAGTAACGCTTATAAGAGATAATGGTACGGAATTTACAAATAATAAATTCCAGAACAGACTAAGAATGTTAGGTATTCAACATAAAATGTCTGCACCATATAGGCCACAACATAATGCCTTTATAGAGAGACGAGGCCAAACATTACAATCAATGGCACGAACTATGATGTCTGATTCAGGATTACCTGACAATTTATGGGGAGAAGCAATAATGTGTGGTAATCATATATTAAATAATGTTGTTAATTCAACAACAGGTGAATTACCATTCACACTGTGGCATGGTACAAAACCTGATTTAAGTTACATGCACACATTTGGAGCACCAGCATGGGTGCATATCCCTACACAACTTAGACACAAAGGACAACATAGAGCTAAAAGATTATATTTTGTAGGATATAAATCTAATCATAGATTTTATAGATTCTGGGAACCAGGTACATCTAGAGTTTACACCAGTTCTAGTGCTAAATTCCTAGAACATGTAGGATGGAATAGATTAGAGCAAGATTTAAATAATGAAGTAATTATTGAACCCTAAAAAAGGCAGAAAGATCAGACTAGTTATAAGAAGAGTCCAATTAAAGAAGAAGTCCACGAAGAGCAAATAGGACCAGAACAAGAGGAAACAGTTGATCAGGAAGAGTTAGATAATCAAGAACAGTTAATAAATGAAAGTCCACCTGTAAGTCCTGTAATACCTAGACGTACTACATGTGTAACTAGACCATCTGATAGATATCAAGCAAGTATAGTTTGCCAAGTAACTAAAGTTCCAACTAGCGTAGATGAACTTAAGATGTATCCTGCTAAGGATCAGCAGAATTGGCAAAAGGCAATGGAAAAAGAACTAAATTCATTAAAGGTAATGAAAGTTTATGAAGATGCTAAATTACCTCCAGGAGAAAAATCCATTGGGTGCAAATGGATATTTAAAATAAAAACTGGAAATGATGGGACTGTTACCCATAAAGCTAGGTTGGTAGCTCAAGGATTTAATCAAACTGCATCTGATTACGATGAAGTTTTTGCACCAAGTCTTAAAGCAACATCTTTGAGAGCAGCATTAGTGTGGGCAGCTAAGAAAAACTATATCATAAACCATTTAGATGTAGAAACTACTTATCTGAATGCACCATTGCAGCACACTATATATTTAAGAAAACCAGTAGGTATAAAAGACAATAAAGTAAATAGTAATGATTGTTGGAAACTCAAAAAGAGTCTTTACGGGTTGAAACAATCTGGGTTTGAGTGGAACCAATATATTGTGAAAGAGTTAAACAATATAGGTTTTAAATCTGGTTTAGCAGATCCATGTGTGTTTAAAAGAGAAAATAATGGAATGGTGTCATTATTGTTATTATTTACAGATGATATTGCTTTGATAACTAAGACTAATAATGAAGCTAATGAGATTATATCATTATTAGCCAAAAAGATAAAATTAAAGCATTTAGGTGAAATTAAAAAGTATCTAGGATTGACAATTAACAAAACAAAAAATGGTTTTAAGATATCTCAAGAAGATAAAATTTGCCAATTAATTAAAACGTTTAAAATGGAACTTTGTAAACCGGCAAAGACTCCAATGAGTCAGGAAGTTTGCCAAACTGATGATCAAAGTCCCAAATTTGATAAATCCATATATCAATCTTTGATTGGTAGCTTATCATATTTAAGCAATTGGTCAAGGCCTGATATAGCTTATAGTGTTAATCAGCTGGCACATTTTAATTCAGATCCACATCAATGTCATTGGCAATCATTAAAGAGAATTTTAAGATATCTTAAAGGAACAATGAACCATGCATTGTATATAGAACCAAAGGGTGATTTGAGTCTTAGTGCCTATGCAGATGCAAGTTTTGCAACTGATATAAACACTAGAAAATCAACATCTGGGATGGCTATATTATTTGGTAAGACACTAATAGGGTGGAGGTCAATCAGACAACAGCATATCAGCTTGTCCACGATGGAAGTGGAATTTTCATGTCTGTCATTATTATGCACTGACTTGATTTTGTACAAACAGTTATTATTAGACATGGGTATAACTGTTAAAGATTCCATTATTGTGTACGAGGACAACCAGGCAGCTATAAAGTTAGCTACTAGTATTGCTATAAAAACTAGATCAAAGCATACTGACTTAAGATACTTAAATGTTAGAGAATCTGTAAAGAATGGGCTAATTAAATTGGAATACTGCATGACGGAAGAAAACATTGCAGACCAATTTACAAAAGTTCAAGGAGTAATTAAGTTTAAAGAGAGTTGTAACAAATATGATTTAAAGATGTAAATAGTTATATTATTATTTAACCTAAAAGGGGAGAATGTTAGGGATAACATTGTTTACCCTAACTGGTTTAGGTAAAATAATAACTAAGTAATCATAGTTTGTTAGTTAAAGTGTCTGCAGCTTTAAATATAGGGAATGTAATTAAGGGAGTGGTTGTGAAAGCACTTTAAAAGAAGCAAGACGACAGCTTGCTCTCTCTCTGGCTTTGATGATCCCTGATTACTGCTTGGAATCAAGACTGCATTGCTCGAACGGGAGAGAAACAAAGGACTGATTTGTAAGTGAACTGACATAGGATATTCTACACGGACTTTGCTAACTGAATATCCCTGAATGGACTGACTAAATGATACATGACTATTGGACTGTTATTTTGACTATGCTGTGAACTCATAATGGAATAAACTATATTTTTGATAGCACAAGCGTATCTGTTATTTTTACTGTATGTTAATAAACATACAAGCTTAGCTCACTCATTTATCTGTGTGCCTATCTGACTAAGCTGCACATTCTGTTTAGCTTGTCTCCCTAACCCTGGTTCGGGAAACTAGGCTTAACAGCCTTGTGAGAGAGAATAAAAGAAATCCTTGTATCAAGATTAATCATTATACACTTCTATAGTTCCTCCAATTGATTAATATTTTTCCAGATTGCCTTGATCTTAGCCCCACCATCATTTTAGGAGTGTGTACTGCTGCTCTCCTTAGTTTATAGCATCTTCAGAATTACAGTAGCATGTATCAGTTCATTAGTTATGATAGCAATAAGTATTATATGAGGGCTTTATTGGCATCTTCTATACAATATCTGATAGTATTTCTCTACTGGCCCTTGGTAACAATTTATGTTTATTTTTATTTATTTATTTTGATTTGTCAATTGCTTACAAGATAATAGATATAAATATATACATAGTTATGAATACATGAAATGGGTACATAAAAGAAACATAAAAGAAACAATTTCTCTTAATATGATCACAGAGGTCATTTATGTAGAGTATGAAGAGAGTTGGTGCTAGAACACTACCTTGGGGGAAACCACTATTGACAGGTACAGAATTTGATAGGACATTCCCAATTTTGACCATTTGTTGTCTGTTTGACAAGAATGCTTCTATCCAATTATGCAGTTGTCCAGATATACCATAAGATTTTAGTTTTAGGAGTAGTTTGTCATGTACTACTGAATCAAAGGCTTTACAGAAGTCGATGTAGATTGCGTCTATTGTTTTGCCCAGGTCGAGTTGTGTAGTCCACATGTTTTTGCAGTGTAAGAGTTGCAGATTACAGGATAGTTTTTTTCTTAAACCAAATTGTTTATTAGAGAGTAGGTTGTTTGTCTCTAAGTGGTGGATAATGGATTGGTTAATAATTGAATCCATGACTTTAGAGGTGATGCAGCATAAAGAGATTGGTCTGTAATTTTCAACTAGGTTGGGGTCTCCCTTTTTGAAGATGGGATGACCATGGCTTGTGACCATAGGTTAGGCAAGAAGCTGGTCCTGAAAGATTTTTCACAGATTATGCTTAGAGGTTCTGCTATGGCAGTGGATAGCTTTTTAAAGAAGTAGGCACATATTCTGTCCGGTCTAATAGATAGAGATGGTTTTAGATTGTGTAGTGCTTTTTCAACATTGTCTTCTGTAAAATCATTATGTATTAGATCATTGTAGTTTTCTGTGGTTCAGTTAGGAAATACTGGGCATGATCCATTGCTGTTTACAAATACTGAGCCAAAGAATGTGTTAAAGAGGTTGGCTTTAATGGTGTCATCATTGCAGTCTTTACCATTGGGTCCTATCAGGGGTGGGATGGTCCTTGAGTCTTTTAGTTTGTTGTTTACAAAATTGGTGGAATTGGTGCGTAGAAGGTTTTCCTCTTGTTTAATGTGATAATTGGTGCATTCAGTCTTTATCTGGTGGCATAAATTTTTGTATAGGCTTTTGAAGTTGGCAACACAACCATAATTGTTTTTCTGCCAGAGTGATCTCTTTTTGGATGGAAGTTTCCTTATTGTTATGGGTAATCTGTTTTATTTTTATTTTTTTTGTTTTTGGAGTTGTTATTGGTACATATAGTTTGAAGATTCTTTTGACTTCAAGTAAAAATATGTTGTAATGCAGTATTGCATCCAGTAAATAGAGATTGACAAAAAATTGAGGAGAGATCATTGTCTATAAGATCATAGTTGCCTTTTTTGAAATTATAATTGGGGATTATGTCATTCTGATCATTTTTGTGTGGGCGTATGTTGAGACAAAAGTCAATCATATTGTGGTCACTGTTGGAAAAGGGTTCTTTAGTTTGTATTCCATAAATTCAAACAATTGCAGAAGATGAGATCGAGGCAGTTGTTAAGTCTAGTATTGTTGGTTACTAGTTGTTCCAGTCCCAGATTTGTAACAGCATTGTAGAAGGTTGCATGTATGGGTTCAGTTGTACATTCATTTAGGGTCCAGTTAATATGAGGTAGATTGAAGTTACCAAGAAAGATAAAAGTGTGTGGGAAGGATGCTGCCCATGTTAGTAGTAAATTTAGCTTGTTTACATGTTCAATGTCATAATCAGGGGCTCTGTAACATAGTAAAGAATCAAAATATGATATTTAAGGATAATTCACAGATGATGGTCTCAGGACAAGCAAGCTGCTGGGTAACTTGGATGTTTTTTAGATGTAGGGACTTTTTATAGAAGATAGCAAAACCACCTCCTCTACGAATTTCATAATCTGATCGATAAACATGATAGTCTCTTACTATGGTAATGGAGTCAGGGAGAGATGTGTTGAGCCATGTTTCACAGACAAATATGATGTCGAATTTAGCCATATTTAGTAAGAGGAGAAATTCAGGTATTTTATTCACAAGGCTTCTTGAATTGAAGGCCAGCTGTAGTTAGAATTGAGGAAGTTAGGGGTGTGCGTGCATAGTCTTGGGTGATGGTAGATTGGTTGAAGTAGGGTTGTAGTTGAAGGTTAAAGCTGAATTGCGGGTTGTGTGACTTACTTTTGATATAGTCAGCATGGTAGTCAATGTACAGGTCCTTCTCTCCATTGTCTAGACGTTTTTTGAGTTCAGTGCAGAGTACACAGGAGCAGTACACGTTGCTGTGTGGTTAGGTCAGGGTGAGAATGGGGATTGTTATGGTTGGTGTTGCTTTTGGCAAGTGAATTTATAGTATAAATGAATTTACATTTGCTTGATTCATTTTTGCAAATGACCCTGCAGAAGCATGGGGCCACAGAGCTGTCTCTGTTTTTGAACTCTGGCCTGATGCGGGAAACCCCAATGCAGGAAATGTCAAGGATTTCATCTGGGGAGATGGTTGATGCTTGATAATCACTGGTGATGTTGCGGACAGTTGTGATGTCATCATTGTCATTGATGTCCTCTGGACCAAATAGGATGGCGTTTGGACGTTTCCGTTCGTGCTCAACAGCTTCTCTAATGAGGATTGGGATCATTATTATATCTGGGAGGAAATTTTGAACTATCTATAGCAGGACTACTAGATTCTGTAACAGTTTTGTTCCTCATGCCATCCGTCTTCTAAATTCACAGGATTCGTTTTATCACTGCCACGTGTGTGTGTGTGTGTGTGTGTGTGTGTGTGTGTATGTGTTTTCTTAAGTTTTTGCGGGTACTTACATGTATGGCATTCAGCTTAGTTCGGGTATTTTCCCACATCATAGTAGTTGTGCTTTTAAAGTTGTAGCAACGTTTCAGCAGAATCTCATTTGCCATCATCAGGCTTCTGTATAGTGTTCATCTGAACACTATACAGAAGCCTGATGATGGCAGATGAGATTCTGCTGAAACGTTGCTACAACTTTAAAAGCACAACTACTATGATGTGGGAAAATACCCGAACTAAGCTGAATGCCAGATATATATATTTTTCTGAGGTTCTCGCGGGTATTTGTATGTGGATCTTTGGTTATTCGGGTTTTCTCCCGCGTAAGATTGGAAGTATCTAGGCAACGTTTCGATGAAGTCTCATTCATCATCTTCAGGCTTGGTCTTCAGCTCTGTGCTTCTCAGAGTGATGTGAGCTTGCAGCTGCTTCTTCCTTTTAACTGCTAGTGGGGGTGTGACTTGATTGGCTAGGGGATTGGCTGGGGGCTTGGGAGTTAGAAAATCAAGGAGTATACGAAATCCCTTGCACTGCCTGCCCCACCACATACATTGGACAAACTAACAGAAGAATAAGTGCACGCATTGAAGAACATAAGAACTCAATCAAAAAGGAAGAACCGACCTCTTCTCTGGTCCAACACCTCAAAGCCACAGGACATGAGATTGATTTTAAAAATACCAGAACTATCGCCAAAACTGAACACTTCAGCAGCAGAATAATCAGAGAAGCCATAGAGATAGAAAAACGCTCACACAGCATGAATAAACGAGATGATACCTCCCCCCTACCAGCCATTTGGAAACCCGCCCTCATGAACAGACGAGTACCTAACATGAAGAATGACACCAGACCCACACCCCTGAGAGCCACACAAGATGCCATCACCACACTTCCATGTAGAAAGCAGACTCACACCCACACAGAAGATGAGACACGACCAAGGACCAGAAGCCGCACTGCAGCTGCCTCACTACCCACTTCAAACCCCTCTGAGCCATACATGAAGCGAACTGACCCCCACCATGAAGATGCAGCACAACCACGAACTCGAAGCCAAACAGCAAGATCACAGCTCACCAGCTCAAATCCCCCAGCAACTAAGACTAACCTGAGCACAACCAAGCCCCCACCTGAACAGAACACGCCTCCAGCCAATCAGAACACAGCCAACCCCCCAACCAATCAGGACACAGCCAAACCCCCAACCAATGAGAACACACCCCCACCCAATCAGAACACAGCCAAGCCCCCAGCCAATCAAGTCACACCCCCACTAGCAGTTAAAAGGAAGAAGCAGCTGCAAGCTCACATCACTCTGAGAAGCACAGAGCTGAAGACCAAGCCTGAAGATGATGAATGAGACTTCATCGAAACGTTGCCTAGATACTTCCAATCTTATGCGGGAGAAAACCCGAATAACCAAAGATAGATAGATAGATAGATAGATAGATAGACGCATTTGCCCTTGACTGTGATGTTTCTCAGGATACATGCATAATATCTATCTTTTGAGAGCTGAATGCAACCAAATTTCCTTTTAATGTATGCTTATTAGTGTACATTTTAAGTGACAATAAAGTGTCTATTCAGTTCTGTTCTGCTCTGCTCTGTTCTGTTCTATTCTTATTCTATTCTACTCTATTCTTTCTCTAATAGTTACATTTTATTTTTAAAAATATTTTACTTATTTTAAACTTCATTTATAATTTGTTTCATTATTTTAATTTTTATATATAATGTATATCCAATCTATCCATCATTAAAATCACCTCAAATTATAGTTGTGTGGTTTCATCCAAACTAATTCATTATCAGCCTGTTAAAAACAATTAAAATTTCATTAAGTTAAAGGTGATGATAAACTTTAAATTCAATGAGAAAATATGAGACATGAAATATAATATTGCCCAGCTAATCATATCAGGGAAATAAGAAAATAGAAGTTATTGCTTATAAAGTTTAGTAATGGTTATTTTATTCTTATTCATATCATATTTTGCCTAGTAGCTGCCAACAATTGTCTGAAATGTATCTAGGCATGAGATATTAGATGATCCAATAAAAGGTTTTAGCCTTATCTGGACACAGTATACTATGTTCCAAGCAACACTTGACAAAATACAAATGATTTTTTTAAAATATAATATCTTGCTTCATGAAGCATAGTGGTTACTCATATATTGCTTCAAGGGAAAAGACCGTATGAAATATTTCATTAATACACTATGAACTGATTGCAATTTTATTTATATCAGGTTTATGAAGGGCAACTGGACTCCCCCAGTGCAAGCCCTTCGGTCTACCACCACATTGCCAATTCTTATTAATAAAAGTTTTCATTTAAAATAAGTGCTTGGAGTGGAATAGAAAAAAATATTAATTTGATAAAAAGATTCACTATCATGAATATTTCATTCTATTCAATGCAACATGATTCCTGTTTACCACCCGTAAATTAACCTCTGGATATAACTTATAAATTTACATGTGAAATTATTTTTCCTTATAGATTTTCACTGAACCTTGAAAGATACATTACTTTATTGAAATAGAGCCTTTAGTTAAAACAGCTCCTTGACTTACAGATTTATATCTCATTTCCCATATAAATGCATTGAACTTATCCAGATAATCAATCTTGTAATGCTATTCCTGAGAGATTTTTAGAGACCTTCAGTGTCCTGTGTTTCATTTTTGATAATAAATGAACACCAATGAACACCCATGTCTTTGACTCAATAAAATATAGAACTTAAAGTTAAACATGCTCTTTGAGGCTGTTGAGATTTACTTCTCTCAATGCTTCTGAAGGTAGCACAATATGAAATTATAAGATAAAAGCAATAAAGAAGAAAGATAACATTTTAAAAGGTAGCAAAAAAGTGATAATCTTAAAAATTACATTAAAATTGGCAACAATTAAACATCAATAATGACATATAAGAAGAGGCCATGTGTTTTCTGCCATCTGAAATATAAAAATATATGCATGCTTTAAAGAAGTTTAGCTACCAGCATTAAAAAGAACCATATTTCCAGTAGAGATGTGCATTAGCTTTCTGTATTGAATTTTAAGATTTGTTTATTTTTCAAATGTAGTATGTAAGAAGTTGGATCATTGCTGTACCTTGATGTAGTTGGGTATATTTGGGGGACAGAACTTGCTCATAAAAACCTATATATAGTAATTGTTTGTGATTTCTATTCTCCATTAGTCAGTTATACAATTTCAAAAGAAAGTGCATGGAATCCTTGACTTACAACCACAATTGAGCCCAACATTTCTGTTGCTAAGCAAGACAGTTGTTCAGTGAATTTTACCCTATTTTACAACTTTTCTTGCCACCATTGTTAATGGAGTCACTGCAAATTGTTAAGTTAGTAACATGGTCATTAAGTGAATCCAGCTTCTCCATTGATTTTGCTTATCCGAAGGCTAAAAAAGGTGATGACATAACCCCAGGACACTGCAACCATCAAAAATGCATGACAGTTGCCAAGCATATGAATTTTGATCTTGTGATCACAGGTATGCTGCAATGGCCATAAGTGTGAAAACTACTCATAAGTTAGTGCCATTTTTCCCCCAGTGCAGAGGTGGTATTCAGCAGGATCTGACCAGTTTTAGAGAACCAATAGCGGAAATTTTGATTAGTTCAGAGAACCGGCAAATACTACCTCTGACTGATTTGTCCCCATCTATTCTCTGCCTCCTGAGTCCCAACTGATTGGCTGGATTGTCTTTTGTTGACCTGCACAGGACAATGGAGCTGGAAAACAAGTTAGTAGGGTGGTAGGGAATGAGATTTTTACAGTATCCTTCCCCTGCCATGCCCACCAAGCCACGCCCACCAGCCACACCCACAGAACTGGTAGTAAAAAAAAAATTGAATCCCACCACTGTCCCAGTGCCATTGTAACTTTGAACAGTTACTAAACGAATGGTTGCAAGTTGATGACTAACTATACAGTTTCTCAGTATCATTATTAGCATTACTTGTATACATGTTATATTCACCCAGCAGCAGAGAACTATTTCCAATTGCATTATCGGCTTTTTAAAGCAATTTTAAACAAATGTCATTAATTTTCTGAACTCTTCAGTCAATCCCACAGCTATAATGTGGTTGATAGTTTTTAACTTAGCTTCATAACTTTATAATAAACTTAACTTGCAAATAAATGCCTTCTTGGCATTAATTGTGGTGCCTATGTTGTTTTTTCTTTCTTTTTATAGTCAAACTTATAGTGAGACTATTCGGATCCAGGTATTATGATAATTAGAGACAAATTGTAGTGTGTATTAGAAATGTTACTTTGATAAATTATACAAACACTTAGTTATTAAATCCTTGCTACGGAAATGTATTTAATCTAGTTGAACATTCTGGTAATATGTTCTGTGTCAGCATTCCAGAAAAACAAACTCCAACAGAAAAAGTCTGAGACAGGCATTTTCTCAAAGTTTCATTTTATTAGAGTTTTCATACTGGCACATATGGGAAAACCTGAATCTGAGAGTTCTGGGCTTTCCCACAGTAATTCAAAATCACAAATCCATCCCCTAGACCCATCAGTCAATCACATAGTCCAAATACCATCTGTCCCAACTTGAGACATCCCCTAACCACTTCTCATCCAGGTGCAGAAAAGACATGATCTTGACTGCAAGGAAGAATGCTATTATATCTAACTTTACAAAATCCCCCCTCCCAATTTCCCAGGAATGTGGCAATGTGGTAGCTTCTGGGTTTAATATGGCTTCCAAAGCTGACATTCTGTTTCTCACACAACTATCTGCTCTTTTAATATTTTTTTCACTTTTTGTTCACCAATCCTTTATATATAAGAAAGTGCATTAAAATGTATTGCTTCATGTGTCACATGGACTCAGTTAATGGAATACATTTTGATCCAATTATATAGCATTCATTGTTCAATCTATGAGAAAACAGAAAGAGTTTTTAGCACTTCAAAATAAAAAATAGTTTTTGTCAAGTTCATTGTGCTAAAGTAATTTAGAATTACTTTGTAATTAAGAAACCAATAGTAAAATTAAAAACTAGATTGAATCCCCAGACATCAATTCTGCCTTTTTAAAAATGTTTTTATCAGAAAATATTTCCCTTAAGTTTTAATAAATTCTAATATGTATGCTACTCACAATCTGGCCTCCAGCCTGCTGATTACCTTCTATCGTGCGTCCATTGAAAGCCTGTTGACATACTGCATTACAGTGTGGTATGGTCATTGTACTATGGCAGACAGGGAGAGACTACAGAGGATAGTCAAAACAGCTCAGAAGATCATTGGCTGCCCTCTTTCCTCCCTGTCAGACATCTATTCCTCACGCTGTCTTAGTAGAGCTGTGAACATCATAAAAGACAGTTTCCATCCTGGTAACGGACTGTTTGACCTGTTGCCCTCGGGGAGGCGCTATAGGTGCATCAGGTCAAGGACAAATCGTCTTCAAAACAGTTTTTTTCCCAAAGCTATAACTACCCTGAACTTACATATGCACTGACTTTAAGTCCTGTCAAACATATTGTAAATAATACTTTGGGACAATTGGGAAATTTTTGTGCAATATATCATGACTATTACTGTGCTGGCTGACAAGTGCAATAACTCCTACTGTGAATAGGCACAAATTAAGTGCAATAAGCTGGTAATTTTACTCATTTTATTCTTCTTTGTTGTTTTAGATATTTTTAGATATTCTTATGCACATTCTCTTTTTAACATGTATGGTTGTACTGAACGACGAGTCGCTTAATCTCACTGTGTATGCGTATGATGCAAGTTGTACACGTGGATAGTGACAATAAAGGTATTCGTATTCGTATTCGTATTCGTATTCGTACTCAGTACCAATTCAAATGATTTTGAAATTCTGGTCCATTCTAGGTTGTTTTCTTTCAAATTTGAAACAAAAATATTATTTTGAAGAAAAATCCAAATATAAAAATGCCACAGTATTAGTTTTTGTTTTCATTTACTATGTCTATCCATATTACTGAAAAACTACTAAGAAAACACATTATAAGCTCTTTTAAATGATTTGAAATAAAAATAGATTATTGTCTGCTTTTAAAATAAAACCCGTTTTCTGCTTTATTAAATAAAAGGGGTATATTAATGCCATTGTTCTTCAGTTGTGTACTTCTTCAATATCTGGGATACCATTTAATGAACTATGAAAAGTAAATAGAGAATGCACTGTTTCTATATTATAGGTTTAAAATTATATCAATATAATGTGCATGCTAGAAGAAATAGCATATGAATTTCTATACAACCCAACCCCCCATGCCTACATTAAAATTACACTCTGGTGTGAAAAAAGGTAAGAAAAAAGCTTATGATTGATTGCATGCAAAATTCATGTGCTCCCCATCCTTAAAGCTGAAGAAAGATTTTCTAGCTTTTTACATACATTTTGGCGATTTATCACAGAATAAGCAAAAGCTCTAGAATTAGAGGGGAAAAATAAAATAGTCAGAAGTACAATCATAAATAAGTACAATCATAAGTTGTAATATATATATATATATATATATATATATATATATATATATATATATATATATATATATATATATATATATATATATATTACCTCTTTATTCCAAAGCTCCTGATTTCCAAAGTCTGCTTAAATTTCAGACAAATCCTCAACATTGTTAAATAATGTTCTCATTCTTTCATCACTCTACAAATGATTCCTTTTTAATAAATAAAATTCACAATTAAGGGGAAGCCTGTCTATGTTATGATATGTAATTCAAACATGCATTATTCCTTTTATTCTTCTGTACTACAAAATAGGTACTCTTTCCTTTTTTACCACAATGGTAATACATGGAAAAATATAACAACAAGCAACATAATATTATAATGTTTAAGCTGATATAGACCATTAATTTTATATTTATGATATTTATGTAGTGGGAAATCAATACAATAAGATGTTGTATAAAACTATTTATGTATGCATAAACTTCAGACAGAGATGCAGCGTTGCCTATTTCTCCCTTGAAAATCAGTTCAATTCAACCTTATTTAATTGTTAGTAAGTTAGAACAGAAATGCATCACCTCTCTAAAACTGTGTCTAACCTTGAAAGGACTCATGAAATTGCCTCAAGGGGAAGGAGAGAAAATTATCTATTCCTAAGACGCCTTATCTATACTCACCTTGAATAATGCTTAAATAAAATTTGCAAAACTAAAGAAAACAGTACCTATTATGATGAAACCAGCTGTGGCCTTTTATAGCTTTCTTTATCTTTTATGACTGCTCTGTTCCCTGAAGTCTATCTGTTAAGTGCAGAAAAAGTTTGCACCAGGTGATTATACTAAGGTTCCAAACTAGTAAAGTATGATACAATCTTTTGAGCTGAGAATTAGTATCTCAGGCAACCTAGCAAGAAACCAAAAGAAAGTTATTCATTTGAATAACTAAAGGGTCACCTGAAGCTATTGCACTTTATCACTCTTCAAGTCAATATTTGTGACTGCATGTTAATATTTTGTCTCACATGTAACATGTGATCCTTGATTCTTCTCCACCACAGGTTATCTTGTAATGTCTAGTTGTTAAGACTCAATGCATCTGGAAAGCAAATTTCTATATGTTTTCATCTTTGAATTCACAAAATAAATATGACAGGAATACATTGGGTATTTGGAACTGATTGTTTATTGAGAATCCTTTCCATGTATTATTAAAGTGTAAAACCCCTGCACTTGCACAGAGGCAATATTTTCACTTCTTCCAATCCTATGACTTCATCATCATCCAAATCTGAAGAGAATTTTTGAGCAAGAGATTTCTCCTTGGAATCCAATACGAAACATGGGATTTTAACAACTACATACAAAATCTCCATGGAAAGAGAGTGTTTGAAGGATACTTGTTGAGGTAATTCCCCGTTAGGAGAATGAGCGCATACAGGGAGATGTATTTGAGAGTAGTGTTTGAATAATACACACACAGCACACAGAAACACTGCAGTAAATGTAGGTTTTTACTTCCAGAAAAGTTTAAAGCAAAGTTCAAAACAAGCAGTCCAAAGTCATTCACAGGTTAAATCAGTCAGTTTTTAGTCCAGAGATAATCCAATAACAAATTCCAGTGTCAAAAACAGTTCAGTATCAGACTTACATCAAGTTCAGGAATAGCAGTCAATTAGGAAAAATGGCAATACTCTCCAACAGAAGGAAACAGAGACTCACTGAGACACACTCTCTTCTGAGACGAAGACTAAGACAACCCAGGTTTCTGGCTCAATCTTATGGCGGTTTGAGAAACCACACCTAATTACAGTTTTGCATTTTGTTGAAGATACAGTTTTAAAATGTTTATCCTGGCTAAAATATTTACAACCTAAATAGCTGTTAGGTGACATACATTCCTAACATTCTCCCCTTTTGGGTAGGACAATATATACAACCTTACATTCTAAGTCCATACTCTTCACAGCAAGCCTTATGCTTTATGGAGCCTTGGGCCTTTGTAAAATGTTCTGCTATGTTGTTTTCTGACATATAGTATTCTAGCTTAATCATCTTACTTTGCACACATTGTCTCACATTTAAATATCTTAAATCTGTGTGTTTTGTTCTTGTCTTAACAGCAATATTTGAAGCCATCTGTATTGCTGATTGGTTATCTTCATAAACAACAATAGAATCTGTTATATCAATTCCCATATCAATCAATAGTTTTTTATACAAAACTAAATCTGTACATAGTAAAGACAAACATGACAATTCATCCTCCATTGTTGACAAACTTAGATGTTTCTGTCCAATAGACCTCCATCCAATTAATGCCTTTCCCAATAATACTACAGTACCCGATGTAGATTTCGTGTATTTATGTCTGTGGCAAAACTTGCATCAGCATATGCAGTTAAATTCAGTTCATCTTTAGGCTCCAAATACAATGCATAGTGCATTGTTTGTTTCAGATATCTTACCTGGTGGTAACTTAACGTTTTCATATACCTCCAACTTCTTTAATGATTCCAGTTCCTTATCCATTGCTTTCTGCCAAGCACCCTGATCCTTAGCAGGATACAGTTTTAGTTCATTATAATTACTTGGAACTGTATTCACTTGGCATACAAAACTAGCCTGATATCTATCAGGTGGTCATGTTACTCGGGTTGAACATCTTAGTAATGCAGGGCTTACTGGTGGAATTTCTTGTGCCACCTGCTCCTGTTCTTCTACCTCTTCCTGTACCTGTTCTCCTACTTCCTTCTGTTCTTCCTCTTTAATGGCTATTTGTGGTTTACTTATTTTATCTTTAGGGACTATTTGGGTGTCAATAATAATATCATTACTGAATTCCTGTTCCAGTTTATCCCACCCAATGTGCTCAAGAAATTTTGCATTAGCACTACAATAAACATGAGCTGTGCCTTGATCCCAAAATCTAAATGATCTATGGTTGGCCTCGTAACCCACAAAAAATAACTTCCTAGCTCTATGTTGTCCTTTCAGTCTTACTTGTGAGGGAATATGCACCCATGCTGAAGCTCCAAATGAGTGTAGGTAACTTAAATTTGGCTTTCTGCCATGCCAATGAGTGAATGGGAATTCACCAATTGTTGTATTAACCATGTGTTCAACACATGGTTAGTGTTAAGCCTGGTTTCCCCAACCAGGGTTAGGGAGACAAGCTAAACAGAATGTGCAGCGTTAGTCAGACAGGAACACAGATAAATGAGTGAGCTAAGCTTGTATGTTTATTAACATACAGTAAAAATAACAGATACGCTTGTGCTATCAAAAATATAGTTTATTCCATTATGAGTTCATAGCATAGTCAAAATAACAGTCCAATAGTCATGTATCATTTAGTCAGTCCATTCAGGGATATTCAGTTAGCAAAGTCCGTGGAGAAATATCCTATGTCAATTCACTTACAAGTCAGTCCTTTGTTTTCTCTCCCGTTCGAGCAATGCAGTCTTGTGTCCTTGCAGTAATCAGGGATCATCAAAGCCAGAGAGAGAGCAAGCTGCAGCCTTGCTTCTTTTAAAGTGCTTTCACAACCACTCCCTTAATTACGATCCCACAGTTAAAGTTGCAGACACTTTAACATACAAACTATGATTACATATTATTATTTACCTAAACCAGTTAGGGTAAAACAATGTTATCCCTAACATTCTCCCCTTTTAGGAAATAATAATATAACTATTTACATCTTTAAATCATATTTGTTACAACTCTCTTTAAACTTAATTACTCCTTGAGCTTTTGTAAATTGTTCTGCAATGTTTTCTTCTGTCATGCAGTATTCCAATTTAATTATCCCATTCTTTACAGATTCTCTAACATTTAAGTATCTTAAATCAGTATGCTTTGATCTAGTTTTTACAGCAATACTAGTAGCTAACTTTATAGCTGCTTGGTTATCCTCGTACACAATAATGGAATCTTTTACAGTTATACCCATGTCTAATAATAACTGTTTGTACAAAATTAAGTCACTGCATAGTAATGACAGACATGAAAATTCCGCTTCCATTGTGGACAAGCTGATATGCTGTTGTCTGATTGACCTCCATCCTATTAGTGTCTTACCAAATAATATAGCCATCCCAGATGTTGATTTTCTTGTGTTTATATCAGTTGCAAAACTTGCATCTGCATAGGCACTAAGACTCAAATCACCCTTTGGTTCTATATACAATGCATGGTTCATTGTTCCTTTAAGATATCTTAAAATTCTCTTTAATGATTGCCAATGACATTGTTGTGGATCTGAATTAAAACGTGCCAGCTGATTTACACTATAAGCTATATCAGGCCTAGACCAATTGCTTATATATGATAAGCTACTAATCAAAGATTGATATATTGACTTATCAAATTTGGGACTTTGATCATCAGTTTGGCAAACTTCCTGACTCATTGGAGTCTTTGCCGGTTTACAAAGTTCCATTTTAAACGTTTTAATTAATTGGCAAATTTTATCTTCTTGAGATATCTTAAAACCATTATTTGTTTTGTTAATTGTCAATCCTAGATACTTTTTAATTTCACCTAAATGCTTTAATTTTATCCTTTTGGCTAATAATGATATAATCTCATTAGCTTCATTTTTAGTCTTAGTTATCAAAGCAATATCATCTGTAAATAATAACAATAATGACACCGTTCCATTATTTTCTTTTTTAAACACACATGGATCTGCTAAACCAGATTTAAAACCTATATTGTTTAACTCTTTCACAATATATTGGTTCCACTCAAACCCAGATTGTTTCAACCCATAAAGACTCTTTTTGAGTTTCCAACAATCATTACTATTTAATTTATTGTCTTTTATACCTACTGGTTTTCTTAAATATATAGTGTGCTGCAATGGTGCATGTAGATAAGCAGTTTCTACATCTAAATGGTTAATGACATAGTTTTTCTTAGCTGCCCATACTAATGCTGCTCTTAAAGATGTTGCTTTAAGACTTGGTGCAAAAACTTCATCGTAATCAGATGCAGTTTGATTAAATCCTTGAACTACTAACCTAGCCTTATGGGTAACAGTCCCATCATTTCCAGTTTTTACTTTAAATATCCATTTGCACCCAATGGATTTTTCTCCTGGAGGTAATTTAGCATCTTCATAAACTTTCATTACCTTTAATGAATTTAGTTCCTTTTCCATTGCCTTTTGCCAATTCTCCTGATCCTTAGCAGGATACATCCTAAGTTCATCTACACTAGTTGGAACTTTAGTTACTTGGCAAACTATACTTGCTTGATACCTATCAGGTGGTCTAGTTACATGTGTAGTACGTCTAGATATTACAGGACTTACAGGTGGACTTTCATTTATTAACTCTTCTTGATTATCTAACTCTTCCTGATCAACTGTTTCCTCTTGTTCTGCTCCTATTTGTTCTTCTTGGACTTCTTCTTTAATTGGACTCTTCTTATAACTAGTCTGTTCTTTCTGCCTTTTGTAGGGTTCAATAATTACTTCATTATTTAAATCTTGCTCTAATCTATTCCATCCTACATGTTCTAGGAATTTAGCACTGGCACTGGTGTAAACTCTAGATGTACCTGATTCCCAGAATCTATAAGATCTATGATTAGATGTATATCCTACAAAATATAATCTTTTAGCTCTATGTTGTCCTTTGTGTCTAAGTTGTGAAGGGATATGCACCCATGCTGGTGCTCCAAATGTGTGCATGTAACTTAAATCAGGTTTTGTACCATGCCACAATGTGAATGGTAATTCACCTGTTGTTGAATTAACAACATTATTTAATATATGATTACCACACATTATTGCTTCTCCCCACAAATTGTCAGGTAATCCTGAATCAGACATCATAGTTCGTGCCATTGATTGTAATGTTTGGCCTCTTCTCTCTATAAAGGCATTATGTTGTGGCCTATATGATGCAGACATTTTATGTTGAATACCTAACATTCTTAGTCTGTTCTGGAATTTATTATTTGTAAATTCTGTACCATTATCTGTTATAAGAGTTACTAATTTCTTTTTAGTTTTCCTTTCTGCAAATTTAATCCAATTAAAGAGATTTTGATACGTTTCAGTTTTGCTCTTCATTAAATAGCAAAACCCATATCTAGAATAGTGGTCCATTATACTTAGTATGTAACGAGCTCCTCCTACACTTGGTTTTTTCGGACCTATTAAATCTGCAAATACTACCTCTAAAGGTTCTTTGGTAGTAAATCCATCAACTCTATTAGCCGGTGTGACCCTGGTCTTACATTGATTACAGGCATTACATTGCAAATACTTATTACAAGGTTTCAAACTTATTCCCTTAGATAATTCAACAGTTTTCTTAAGCATTTTAAAATTTAAATGCCCTAGCCTTCGATGTAACAAGTGAATACTGTTCTGTCCTTAATTTACATACTCGAAATCCCCGCGCTTTGATTGGCTAAAGTGTGGGGATTTCTGATTGGCCAGGCGAGACGCGCCGATTGGCCCGTTTTAGGTCTCCCGCGATTGGCTCACTCCAAGAGCGGGAGACTTGAATCGTTGCCATTGGCCGCGGCCGCCGCAGCGAAAAGGATAAAAGCCGCGGGCTTTTTCCTTTTCGCTGGTTCGGTTCACAACTGTTAAATAAAGAGCTTGAAACGTAGTCACCGACTCCTGGCGTCTTTTTGCGGACACGATACTGGCGACGAGGATGGGATCCCGACCCTGAACCGAACCCCGTGTCCAACAAGAGCCAGTTTCAGCACCGAAATGGCGAAAATAGCACCGCCCGCCCCCTTCAACCCCGCCACCGAGGACTGGGAATCGTTCTCAGACCGTTTCCGCATGTACCTCGAGTGCACCGGAATGAAGGATGCCCCGGGCCCGCTAAAACGCGCCGTTTTCCTCACCCATTGCGGAACCGAGGTTTTCCAGATGGCCAAAGCATTGGCCAAGCCAGCCGACGCAACCGCCATGGACTGGGACGTCCTCGAACCTATCCTGCGGCACCATTACGCCCCCGAGGTCCCCATCCTGATCCGGCGCAACGAATTTTACCGGCTCGACCAGAAACCGGGCGAAAAACTGAGCGATTTCGTCGCCGAGCTGAGGCGCCTAGGAGGACTCTGCGAATTCGAAGGTCTGAACAGCCTCCTAAGAGACCGATTCGTACTCGGCCTATGGGACCCTGCACTCCAGAGCCGGCTTATGGCTAAGGGCGACATCAGCCTAGCAGACGCCCTTACCGCAGCCGCAGCCGCAGAAGCAACCCGCACTTCCGCTGACAGCATGCGAAAATCTGATGCGAAGGGCGGAAACAACAACCCGGCAAGGTCGGCCGACCCAAAAAACGAATCAACCGCACACTACGGAGAATTCCAGTCTGCATCCAGCACGTCAGAAGACGAGGAGGACATACATCGCGTGCAGACGGGGCGCGGCGACCAACGGAATCGAAGAGGTCGTAGGTCGAGGACCAACTGTGCCGGATGCGGCGGCGACCACCCCAGATCAGAATGCCGATTTTTTGACTCTATCTGTAGGCATTGTGAAAAAAGGGGACACATCGCTCGGGTTTGCCGCCAAAAGAAGACTCGCAGCCCTCCCAGATGGGACCAACACGAGCGTAAGAGGGAAAGCCCACCGCCCAGGACCAGAGATCGCCAACCGGACGGTCGGTGGGACCGAATCCAGCAACCCTCAAGAAGCGGCGACAGTCGGCGCAAGGAAGAAACCCATCAGACGGTAACCATCGGCCACGCCATCTCCGACGGCGCCAGAAAGGTACACGTAGAAGTCCACATTGAAGGCCAGCCATGCAAGATGGAGGTGGACTCCGGGTCCTACCTCTCCATGATTGCATGGCATGAGATAAAACGGTTAGTGCCCACCCTCCATAAGAGGAACATAAACGCCCAAAGACTTATTATAAAAGACTACCAGGGAAACCGCGTACCGGTAGTGGGCACCAAGAACTTTAATGTAACTTATAAGGGCCGCACCGAACAACTCCCACTCACAATCGTCGATCGCGACCGCCCAAGCCTGCTGGGTTTACAATGGTTCGCCCCGCTCGACATCGCGCTAACAGGAGTCAACCACGTTGCCGACGACGGCTGGGAACAGCGGCTAGCCCAAGAGTTCTGGGAGGTCTTCGACGGAAGCCTGGGCAAGTACCAGGGGCCCCTTATCTCATTTGACCTAGACCCTAGGGTTCCCCCCAAGCGGCTAAAACCTAGGCGGGTGCCATTCGCCCTAAAACCTAAGATTGACGAGCAGATTGACAAGCTCGTCAAACAGGGGGTGCTACAGCCGATAGACCATGCCCGATGGGAGACCCCTATAGTGACCCCAGTCAAACCAGACGGGTCCGTGAGAATTTGTGGGGACTATAAGGCCACCCTAAATGGCGCATTGCAACAAAGCGCCTACCCTGTCCCAATCATGCAACACCTACTGCACTCACTGGGAGGGGGCAGGGTCTTTGCCAAGCTCGATCTCGCCCAAGCATATCAACAGTTGCCGGTCGACGAAAAAACAGCGGAAGCCCAGACCATCGTTACCCATCGGGGGGCCTTCAAGTGCAACCGACTCCAGTTCGGAGTCAGCGTGGCACCAGGCATCTTTCAGAGCCTGATGGAACGTTTACTGCAGGGCATCAAGGGGGTGGTGCCCTATTTTGATGACGTATTAGTGGCGGTGCCAAACGAAGCCGAATTAGAAAACCGACTCAGGGAGGTCTTAACAAAATTTAAAGTAACGGGACTTAAAGTAAAACGGGAAAAATGCCAACTATGCACAGAGCGAGTGGAATTCTTGGGCTACCTTCTAGACCGACATGGCATTCACCCTACAATTAAAAAAGTGAAAGCCATCAAAGAGGCCCCCACCCCAAGGTCTAAGACGGAACTACAGGCTTTCTTAGGGTTGCTGAATTTTTATAATGTTTTCCTACCCCAAAAGGCTATGGCGGCGGAGCCTTTGCATAGGCTCCTGGATAAGGCGGCAACCTGGACTTGGGGGAGACAGGAGCAAGCCGCCTTCCAAAAAACCAAAGACCTCCTCACCTCCGACGCCGTCCTGATCCAATTCAGCGAAACCTTGCCCTTGGTTGTCACTTGCGACGCATCACCTTTCGGCGTCGGCGCTGTCCTCAGCCATACCCTCCCCGACAAAAGAGAAGCACCCATTGCTTTCTTTTCCAGGACTCTAACTAAACCGGAGCGGAACTATAGCCAGCTGGACAAAGAAGCATTGGCTATAGTTGCCGCCGTTAAGCGATTCCACGAATACCTTTACGGCCGCCCGTTTACCATTGTGACAGATCATAAGCCGTTGCTGGGCATCCTTGCAGGAAACCGAGCCACCCTGAACATTTTATCGCCCCGGATGACAAGGTGGTCCGAGTTCCTGGCAGCCTACAGCTACGAACTGTTACACAAGCCGGGTAAATTTCGCACGCGGACGCTTTAAGCCGCTCGCCTTTACCAGACTCTGATCCTGACCCAGCACCAACGACAAACACCCTTAACATCGAGAACCTGCCCAACCTACCCATTACCGCGTCAGACATTGCCCGGGAAACTATTAAGGACAGGCGTCTGGCGCGAATTTTACATTGGGTGGAAAAAGGTTGGCCTGAAAGGGACAATGACGAATCCGTTAAGACATTCAGAAACCGCCAGACTGAACTCTCGCTGCTTAAGGGGTGTATTTTGTGGGGTGACAGGGTGGTCATCCCGGACAGGTTGCAAGGGAAGGTCTTAGAGATGTTGCATGAGGGGCATCCTGGCATCGTCAGAACTAAAGCCCTGGCCAGGAGTTACGCTTGGTGGCCAGGGATGGACAAGCAGATAGAGGCATGGGTAGCTAGGTGCCAACGATGCCAGGAGACCAGACCAAGCCCACCCGCAGCACCCATCCTGGAGTGGGAAACACCAAGGGGGCCCTGGTCCAGAATCCATTTAGACTTTGCCGGTCCCACGAATGGACATACCTTTCTCATAACAGTTGACGCTTCCTCCTCCATACTCCTCCAACTGGAGGGAAGCGACATGAAATCTACTACCACGGAGGCCGTCATCAAAGAACTTTGCAAACTCTTTGCAACACACGGCCTCCCAGATGTCGTCGTCTCCGACAACGGGCCCCAATTTACCTCCCTCGACTTCGAGAGATTCCTGGCGGAGAGGGGCATCCGCCACGCATTAACAGCACCGGCGCATCCAGCGGCGAACGGTAGGGCGGAACGGATGGTTCAATTTACCAAAAAAAACCATCCGGAAAATGGACCACGGGGAGATCAACGACAAAATAAATAAACTTCTCTTTATACAACACATCACCCCGAACACCACTACCAACAAAAGCCCAGCCGAGTTACTAATGAGTAGGAAGCTGAGGTCCCCACTCGACAGGTTACACCCAACATATAACCCGGAGCAGCCCCCAGACTCAAGTACAAAATACCGAACATTCGCACCCGGCGACTTAGTGTACGCGAAAAACCTGACGGGGGACCCCCTATGGATCCCAGCCGTCATCACCCAGATCACAGGCCCACGATCATACCGGCTTCAAACCACAGATGGGCGAGCCTGGAAACGGCACATTGACCAGCTCAGGTCACGAACAGCAACAGAACTCAACCCCCAAAACACGAACCAAGGGGGGAGGGAATACCCGAATAAGCAAACGCAAGAAAAAATAAACCAGCAGTACTTACCGGAGCGCAGCCATCGCGATTCCCCACCGGAGAAGAACCACCTAGCCAGCTCAACCAACTCGGAGAAACCAAGCGGGAGCGGCGAAACCCGTAGCTCAACCAACCCGGAAGGCCCAGGTGGGAGCCACGGAGAAGGAACCGGCCCGATCATCCAACCGGTTCGCACAGAAGAGGGAGCAGCCAAAAACATGACCGCTCCGGACGAAATCCAGCTGGTAACTGAGTTGCGCAGGTCAAGTAGGACTAGACGGAGCCCCGCCTACCTACGTGACTACGCAACGTAAGGACTATACCAAGAGGGGAGGGGTGTTCTGTCCTTAATTTACATACTTGAAATCCCCGCGCTTTGATTGGCTAAAGCACGGGGATTTCTGATTGGCCAGGCGAGCCGCGCCGATTGGCCCGTTTTAGGTCTCCCGCGATTGGCTCACTCCAAGAGCGGGAGACTTGAATCGCTGCCATTGGCCGCGGCTGCCGCAGCGAAAAGGATAAAAGCCGCGGGCTTTTTCCTTTTTGCTGGTTCGGTTCACAACTGTTAAATAAAGAGCTTGAAACGTAGTCACCGACTCCTGGCGTCTTTTTGCGGACACGACAAATACATTCATCATGAGGTTTCTTATTTTCATAAACTGTGTTAGCCACTTTTAAACCATCATCATTTAACACATATAATTCACCTCTTAAAGATGCAGTAATTTTCTTATCTTCTTTTTCAATTATGCAGTTATTTCCTTTAAAAGTAACTACATATCCTAGTTTAACCAAAATTCTAACTGAAATTAAGTTAAACTTAAGTTGTGGTACATATAACATTTTTACATTCTCTTTTATAAAAGAACAATATGCTATACCTTGACCTTTAGCTTTCAGTTTCCAGCCATTGGCTAACGATATCTGCTGTGTACTCTTGGACATTTTAATAAAATGTTTGTTATCATTTGTTATACAATATGATGCTCCACTGTCAACCACCCATAAATTATTTTTTACAGCTCCGTTAGTATACATGGCTAACTCTAAATTTTTATTTATCTTTTGATGACTTTTAGTATTCTGGCCAGTGTTCTGGCGCTTTGCTTTTTTACAAAATCTTGCCAAATGTCCTCTTCCTCCACAATTAAAGCACTTTTTAATTGCGTATGCAGTAGGAGATTCATTATCTTCTTTTTGAGGTTGCTGCCTCCTTAATTCGTCTCTTTCAAGCCTTCTTCTGGCCTCTTCAATCAATCTGCCAGTTATATCAGTTAAAGTTAGGCTTTCCTTTGGCAATATTTCAAGTGAAGTTACGTAGTTATCATAACTTTCGTCAAGGGAAGATAGAATTATATAGACTTGGTGTAGTTCAGAGAAAATAAGCTCTTTCTCATGCAGTTCTTGAAAAATGCTTTGCATAGTTTTTAAATGACTCAGCATATCACCATTCTTATGGAGATGTGTACTGAAAAGTTTCCGTGTTAGATTTATGTGAGCACCAACATTATCTCGAACATAAATCCTCTTCAGCTTCTGCCAACACCCAACAGCTGTTTGTTCTCCATGGATATAAACAAGTTGCTGATCAGTTAAGGTTAAAGCAATAATGCAAATAGCGTGCTGATTTTTATGCATAAATTCTTCTATCTTTAGTCTATCTTCCTCATCCTCTGGATCCCATTCTTCTACGTTTGGTGGATTTTCAATTATGTTCCACAAACCTTCTCTTCGTAGAAGCAGACTACATTTCATAGACCATGATACATAGTTTGTTCCATCCAACTTGGATATAAGGGACAAACTTTGTAGATTGACTTGTGCCATGTTTTCTTTGTATGGATATAAAACTATAATTAATAAAACACAGCTGTCTGTTTACTGTAATGTATAACAACACAAACTCTCACTTTTACATAAATTTGTTTTATCCTAGTTAAACTGACTTTGCAGCCTCTGGGCCCATAACCAGTGTTAAGCCTAGTTTCCCCAACCAGGGTTAGGGAGACAAGCTAAACAGAATGTGCAGCGTTAGTCAGATAGGCACACAGATAAATGAGTGAGCTAAGCTTGTATGTTTATTTACATACAGTAAAAATAACAGATACGCTTGTGCTATCAAAAATATAGTTTATTCCATTATGAGTTCATAGCATAGTCAAAATAACAGTCCAATAGTCATGTATCATTTAGTCAGTCCATTCAGGGATATTCAGTTAGCAAAGTCCGTGTAGAAATATCCTTTGTCAATTCACTTACAAGTCAGTCCTTTGTTTTCTCTCCCGTTCGAGCAATGCAGTCTTGTGTCCTTGCAGTAATCAGGGATCATCAAAGCCAGAGAGAGAGCAAGCTGTCGTCTTGCTTCTTTTAAAGTGCTTTCACAACCACTCCCTTAATTACTATCCCACAGTTAAAGTTGCAGACACTTTAACATACAAACTATGATTACATATTATTATTTACCTAAACCAGTTAGGGTAAAACAATGTTATCCCTAACAGTTACTGCACATTATGGCCTCACCCCACAGTGTTTCAGGTAAACCTGAATCAGATAACATAGTGCGAGCCATGGCTTCTAAAGTTTGCCCTCTTCATTCTACAAAGGACTTATGTTGTGGTCTGTAAGGTGCAGAACGTTTATGCTCAACACCAGCCAATTTCAACATTGTTTGGAATCTCTTGTTAACAAACTCAGTCCCATGATCATAACTAATGTAATTACTTTACTTTTCATTTTTCTCTCAGCAAACCTTAGCCAGTTAAGGAAATGTTGGAATGCTTTTGTTTTGTTTTTCAAAAGATAACAGAAACCATATCGTGAGTAATGGTCCATAATACTTAAAATATAGCAGGCACCTCCTAAACTTGGTTTCTTTGGACCAATTATGTCAGCAAAAACAACCTTTAAAGGTTCTTTGGTCTTAAACCCATTAAGTCTGTTTGCTGGAGTAACCTTACTCTTCTCTTGGCTACAAGCATTGCAGTTTAAATACTTGCTACAGAGTTTCAATTTTACTCCCTCTGACAATTTAACAGTTTGTTTGAGCATTTTGAAAGGAATGTGTCCCAAACGTCTATGCAGTAAATGTATACATTCATCATGTGGCTTAACATTGTTATAAACTGAGTTAGCCATCTTCAACTGGTCATCATGTATCACATATAAATCATTCTGAAATGTAGCAGTAACCCTTTTACCCTCTTTCTCTATTATACAGTTATCTCCCCTAAAGGTTACTACATAACCAAGATTAACTAAAGCCCTTACTGATAACAAATTAAATTTCAGTTTAGGTACATATAACATAGTTAAATGTTCGTTTATACAAGAACAATATGCAGTACCTTCACCTGATACTTTAATCTTCCATCCATTTGCCAGTGATACATGTTGTTTACTCATGGACATCTTTGTAAACCTTTTTCTATCTTTACTAATGGATTGTGATGCTCCACTATCAACAACCCATAAATCATGGTTTGCAGTTGAATTGCTAGACATAGCTAAACTAACATTCTTTTTGGCCTTCTGATGATTACCACTATTCTGTTGTTTTCCTTTCTTATAGAATCTAGCTATATGTCCACTAGCCCCACAAGAAAAACATTTCCAAACAGTATAGGTAGTTGAAGACAAATTCTCTTCTTTTGTTTGTTCTTTCCTCAGTTGATCTCTATCCAACTGTCTTCTTGCTTCTCCTAGCAACCTTCCAGTTATGTTAGTCAATGTCAGTTTATCTCTGAGCAGGACTTCCAGTAAAGATACATAATCATCATAACTTTCATCCAATGAGGAAAGAATGATGTAAACTTGATGCAGCTCTGAAAATATCAGTTCTTCATGTAGCTCTTGAAAACTTCTTTTCATGAAATTTAAATGAGCTAACATATCTCCACTTTTCAGAAGATGTGTTCTAAACAGTTTATGTGTAAGATGTGTATGTGCACCTACACTGTCACGAACATAAATCCTCTTCAAATTCTCCCAACACTTAGCAGCAGACTCTTCCCCATGAATATGGACTAGCTGCTGGTCACTCAGTGTTAGTCCAATTACACAAAGAACTTGTTCGTTGTTCTGTTTAAAGTCAGCAAGCATTTTCATTAGCTGTATCCCAAGCATTTACATCTGGTGGGTTTGTACTACATTCCATAAAACCTCTCTACGTAGAAGTAGATTGCATTTCATAGACCAGGAAACATAGTTTGTTCCATTCAACCGGGTTATCAGTGATAGACTTGTTGAAGTGACTTGTGCCATCTTTACCAGGATAGTAACTCACAATTAAACAGTAAACGTCTGTCTGTATACAGTACTGTGTATTCACACCAACTCTCAGTTATCTGAGCCTGGAATGGCCTGGGCCCATAACCAGTGTTGAGGTAATTCCCCGTTAGGAGAATGAGCACATACAGGGAGACGTTTTTGAGAGTAGTGTTTGAACAATACACACACAGCACACAGAAACACTGCAGTAAATGTAGGTTTTTACTTCCAGAAAGGTTTAAAGCAAAGTTCAAAACAAGCAGTCCAAAGTCATTCACAGGTTAAATCAGTCAGTTTTTAGTCCAGAGATAATCCAATAACAAAGTCCAGTGTCAAAAACAGTTCAGTATCAGACTTACATCAAATCTAGGAATAGCAGTCAATTAGGAAAAACAGCAATACTCTCCAACAGAAGGAAACAGAGACTCACTGAGACATACTCTCTTCTGAGATGAAGACTAAGACAACCCAGGTTTCTGGCTCAATTTATGGCTGTTTGAGAAACCACACCTAATTACAGTTTTGCATATTCTTAAAGATACAGTTTTAAAATGTTTATCCTGGCTTATATATTTCCAACACAAATAGCTGTTTGGTGACTTACATTCCTAATAGTACTTTCTTTTCTTTTCTTTTTTTTTTTTCTTTTTGTAAATTTTATTTGAGTTTTCACAAAGAGAAAAAAAATACAAATAAAACATCTTTTTTGAAAGTAGCGTAATCCCGGTTTACATTTCTTCGTACAGACACAAATTCAGGTTCATGCTCATTTTTATATTCTATTCCATATCTTATTACTATTTTACATTTTCTGCATAGCTTCTCCCCTCTTTTAATTTTCTCAATTTTATTTTAATTATCTCATCTCAATTCAAATCATTGTATGTATATTTTTTGTCTGTCCTGTTTCAATTATCTGTTATCTTTTCTCATGAAACAAAATTTCTCCTGTAGTTACTGATTGGACTATGACACCTTTATATCTTTTCCCTAAAGTTGTAACATTCAATATAACACATAACTTCCATTCAAATTTTGCTTGGTACATTCTTAAAATACACACTGTATTCTTTAAAAAAAAATATAAATGTATATAATTAAAACAAAATTCCATTCCAATTCAATTCTATCATTAATATTAATATTCATTAAAGTCTTAACATCTTTAACATTACTTTTCAATTAAATATCATACTTCTAAGGGAACAATTATAAGCTTTCCATAGTTAATCCCCCCCCCTTCACTTATATTTTATAAAACATTGACTAATTAAAATGTTCCTGTTCCTTCCTAATTCAATTTTCTCATTTATTTTATTTCACTAATTTTATTCACAAACATTTCACTAAATTACACTAACTATTTTATCCCTCATTTTAATCATACGTTGTTTCTAATTTTAAGTTATTTCTATTACTAATATAACAATACAATCTTATGTACCTTTACAGAATCCCTTTTTCAGTTAGATTTATCTCTAAATAGGTCCTGTTTCTCTATATCTTGCTCTGTTCCTTTGAAACATCTTTTCCTTTCCATCTTCCCTCTCTTCTTCTCTCTCCCCTTTTTATGCTCTTGTCTCTCTACCTCTATTTCTCTCTTCTGTATTCCCCTTTTCTGTTGCTTTCCAGTATTACACTTATTTTTTGAATTATTTTTCTTTTCTTTGGTTGTTTTTTTAAGTCTTAAATTCTCCATTCTCTTTCCCCCCTTTCCTTTTTCTTTCCCACATAAAATTGCTTGTTCATTAAAGATGGCTTCTTCTTTGTCCCAGTCTTCTTGTTTTGAAGTTGTTTCTTGTTGTTTCTCATAGTTCCAAATCTCCATTTCTAAGAATTGAAAAACAAAGCCAAAATAACACTTCCCTTCTTGTGCATGTTCTTTGTACTTTTAAAGTTCCATTTTCAATTCATCCAGAAGTGGTGCCATTGTATAAATTTTTAAACAACCACCCGATTGATTTTAGTCATTCAAATATAATAACCAAGAATCCAAAGATCACCAAATAATCCAAATACACGCAAGCTTCCTTTTTGCTCTTTTTTTTTTCACTTTCTCTTCCTGGGGTTACTATTTAGTTGCAAAGTTTCAGTTAAAATGTATCTTTTAGAAGTCTTGTTGAAGTTTTAGTGTAGATTCTTTTTAATTCCAGGCAGTTTCCTCCCTCTTCCAGACCCTGGCCTTATTCTTTTTTTCTCCCTTCCTGCTTATGAAAAAGAAAATTTTTAATGTCCAGAAATCTTTATTATCCCTTTGGCATTTTGTTTTATTTTCAGCTTCATTGCCTATTGATGTCAAAGCGGATTTTTCCAATTTCTTATTTAAGTCTCTTAGTTGTCAGTGTAGGGAAGGAGAGAGAAGAAGAAAAAAAGCCAAACCTTTCCCTTTTCACTTTCCTTTGCTGCTTCCGACTCTTCTTTGGGAACGATGTTATTTTTTGTAAATTTAAATTCCAGGGTACCTTAATTGTTGCTTTTAGAATTAAACCCGGTCAGCCAAAACTTTCACTTCTTATCTTCCTCCTACACATTCTTTTCCGATCGAGTTCTCCTTTATGGTGGCCATTTCTGACCGCCGCTGCAACCAACTTAGGAAAAGGGAGTAAGACCAGCTGAGGAGGAGAAATGCAGCTCTCCTCAACCTTGCTGGTGGTCCCCCCTTCTTCACCACTCTACGGGGTGGCTTAGCCCCAAAACCAGCCAGTTCAGGGCACTCCAGCGGCGAGCCCAGACAGAAACCGTGCATGATAATGGATTTCTGTCTGTCGCCGAAGCCCTTCAAACCAGAAGCTCACATTCCTAATAGTACTTTCTGAGCTCAGTTATTTTCTGATATTTCATTACCCAAACTAAATAATATTATTAGTGCTAGAAGAGAGTCTTTAATATAATCAGCCTGCACATGAAGAGGACAACAACAGAAGTACAGGAGATAGACTGTTCTTTTGCCATATATAGAGAGTCTATGCATTTTAATAATGTTTGAAAAATGCTGTACTTTATTATTCAAATACCTAGTCCTAAAATAAAATAGAGTTGTTCTAAAATAAAACTGACATCTCAAAATGTTTTAAATCTTCATCATATTGTATGGCATATTCATACCTACAGAGATCAGTGACAACAGTTGATATTAATGGTACAGAATTGTCATCTTAGCAGAGCTGTATGTCTATAAACTTTATGATTTAAGAGTATTCTGAAATTATTTATCACTCTGAACATTGTCTACTAAATTGGAGATTGTTTCATTTAATTTGATTTTGTTTTATGACATACTATACAAAGGGATGACAATAGTTATGGTATTGGCAGGGAACCACATCATATACACAAAGAAGAGTGTTTTATAAAAGGAACAGGGATTTGTGAATGCTTGTATCCCTGGAAATCTTTCACTATATAATCATATAATTCTTACAAAAATGCTATCAAGAGAATATATTTTGTACTTAATATATTGGAAATTCTAGATCAGACCTGTCTATGAATCAGCAGTGATACGCCAAAGCTTGGATTTCAAAATCTAGTCACCATCAATGATCATTGTTAGAGACTAGTAATTTCTTCCCATGCCAGCATTTCCTAACATTCAGACCTGACCTTAATGACTGGCCAATAAATAAATGCTTGTTTATTATGTGGTGCTTGCAATATAATTTGCCTCTAGAAAAGTCAAACCAACAGGTTAATTTCCTCCCCAGGGTTACTGTGCTGTAGAGCTTGGTTGATTACACATATGCAGACATTTCATAGTGGCATGTCATTTCAGAACACTGAACCTTAGTGCTTGTCCAGTCTAGCTTCTTATTTCCAATTGCTTTTTCAGTGTCATTGGCAAAGTTTATAATTAGTTACCAGAAATGATCATGGCAGCAAAGTAATCTTCAGTCTGGGGTCAAGATAACTGAAATAAGGCATTCAAAATAATTTATCCTGATTGCCTACTATATGCATTCAAAACTTAGAGAATGGGAAAAACAAACAATTCTTTTTGTCCTTCAGGCTTATTATATTCAATTAATTTTCCTATGCTGTTAACTGAAGTTGACAAGTCTATCTAATTTTACTCTCAAGCTCACATTCACACCTGCAAACAAACATAGCTTTTCTCAGTCCTGATTAATTTTGAGGGGATATGTAGTGAAATAATAGTGAAAACCATATATGTTAATTCAAATGATTTTATTTTTTTAAAAAAATAACTTTTCTTATAAAAATAAAAAAATACATTGAAGATCAGTATAAGGAAGCTAATAATACATATCTAATAAATATATTACAGGAGGATTAAGGATGACCAATCTACAGTCAAGAAGGATCTGAAGCCAAATTATTTCACATTATTTTTCCCTTTTTTGGCTGTTTTTTTAGGTCTTACATTCTCCATTCTCTCTTCCCCTTTTCCCTTTCTTCCCCAGATAAAGTTACTTTTTCATTAAAGATGGCTTCTTCTTTGTCCCAATCTTCTTGTTGCACAGTCTTTTCTTGTAGTTTCTCATAGGTATAGATTGCCATTTCTAAGAATTGAAAAACGGAGCCAAAAGAGCCCTTCCCTTCTTGTGCCTCTTCTTTATATTTTTTAAATTCCATTTTCAGTTCATCCACAAGTATGCCATTGTAGAATTTTTTTAAACAACCACCCAATTGTTTTTAGTCATTCAAATATAATTTCCAGAAGTCCCAAAGTCACCAAGCAATCCAAATACACACAAGCTGTTTCTTTTAACACTTTCTTCTTTTTTTCACTTTCTCTTCCTGGAATTACTATTTAGTTGCAAAGTTCCAGTTAAAATGTATCTTTTAGAAGTCTTATTAAGATTTAACTTTAGATTCTTTTGAATTCCAAGCAGACACCTCCTTCCAAATCTTGCCCTTATTATTTTCCTCCCACTTATAGCAAAAAAAAAAAATTTAGTGTTCAGAAATCTTTATTGTCCCCTTGGCATTTAATTATATTTCCAATTTAATTACCTATTGGTGCCAAAGCCAATTTTTCCGATTTCTCATTCAGCTCTCTTCGCTGTCAACATAAGGAAGGAGAGTGAAAAAAAAAATTCCCTTTTCACTTTCATTCACTGCTTCCAAGTCTTCTTTGGGAGTGATGTATCTTTTATAAAATTTAAATTCCAGGATACTAGTTGTTGCTTCTTATCCCGGTCCTCCAAAACTTTCACTTCTTAACTTCCTCCTGTACTTTCTTTTCCGGCTGAGTACCTTTGAGGTGGACATTTCTGACCACCGCTCTTACAGCCTTCGGGAAAGGCAATTTGGCCAGCTGAGGAGGACAGATGCAGCTCCCCTCGACCCTGCTGGTGCTCCCCTGTCTTCACCACCTCTACGGGGTGGCTTAGCCCCAAAGCCAGCTGGCTCGGGGTGCTCCAGCGATGAGCCCATGCAGAAACCGTGCATGATCGTGGATTTCTGTCTGTTGCCGAAGCCCTGCAAACCAGAAGTCATAAAACTAAATTCTTTTGGTATCTCTGGACAACTGCATAACTGTATAGAAGCATTCCTGTCAAACAGACAACAAATGGTCAAAATTGGGAGTGTCCTATCAAATTCTGTCTCTGTCAACAGTGGTGTCCCCCAAGACAGCATTCTAGGACCAACTCTCTTCATACTCTACATAAATGACCTCTGTGATCATATTAAGAGCAACTGCATTCTCTTCACTGATGATGTAAAGCTGTTCAATACCACAGACAATACTGCTACCCTTCAAAAAGATCTTGACTATGTATCAGAATGGTCAAACAAATGGCAACTTCAAATCTCAACAAATAAATGATCTGTCTTATATATTGGCAAAAAAAATCAGAAAATAAAATACAGGCTGAATAGTCAAGACCTTGTTGATGATCCAAGCTCTGTAAAGGACCTTGGAATATTCATCTCTAATGATCTAAGTGCTAAAGCCCACTGTAACTACATAGCCAAAAAGACATTAAGAGTTGTTAAACTAATCCTACATAGCTTTTTCTCTGGTAATATCACATTACTAACTAGAGCATACAAAACATTTCTATACCAATACTCGAATACAGCTCATCAGTCTGGAACCTACATTACGTATCTGATAGCACAGTTGAGAAATATTTCACAAGAAGAGTTCTCCATTCCTCTACTTGTTGTAGAATACCTTATGCCACCAGACTTGAAATTCTAGACCTAGAAAACTTTGAATTATGCCGTCTTCAGTCTGATCTAAGTATGATATATAAAATCATACATTGCAATGACTTACTTGTCAATGAGTACTCCAGCTTCAACCATAACAACACAAGAGCACACAATAGATACAAACTCAAGGTTAACTGTACCAAACTTGATTGCAGGAAATACGTCTTCAGCAACAGAGTGGTCATTGTCTGGAATACTCTACCTGACTCTGTGGTTTCTTCCCCAAACCCCAAAAACCTTAACCTTAGACTGTCTACTATTGACCTCACTCCTTTCCTAAGAGGTCTGTAGGGGTGTGTATAAGCGCACCAACATGCCTATTGTCCCTGTCCTATTGTTTCTTTATTTTTTTTTATATGTACCCATTTCATGTATTCATAACTATGTATGTACTTATACCTTTTAACTTGTAAGTGATTGACAAATCAAAGTAAATAAAAAAATAAAAAAATAAATAAAGATGGGAGCAACAGAAACAGACTATGAAGTGTGTGGGGTCTCTAACAATGCTTTGAGCTCTAACCATATAGTGCTCATAAACAGTATCTTGAAGAATGGGAAGCAAACTTCCTATAATCTTCTCAGCTGTCATTGCTATGATCTGTATGGACTGTCTATCTGAAGCACCACCAAACCAAACAGTTTGTTAAAATACTTTTAATAATGCCACTATAATTTGAATAAAAAGTGGCCAGGACAGAAAGAGAAATATGCGCTCTCCTCATCTGACACAGTAAATGCAAATTCTGGCTTTCATGCTTTATTAAAGATAACAGATTGTTAGTTATCTGCACCTCCAGATACTTAATACTATTGACCACCTTCATAGCAGCAGCCTTGATACAAAGTGGAGTACAACTATGACAGCTCTTTCTAAAATGAACAATGATGTCCTTTGTTTTGTTAACATTCAAAATAAGTTATTTGTATTTAACCAGTCCACCAGAGCCTTCAGCTACTCCCTATAAGAATCTTCATTGTCAGCCTGGGTAAGACCCACCACTGCTGTGTCATCTGCAATATGATTAATAGCAGGATCAGATATGCAAAAAGAAGTAAACCAACACTCAGATTCTTATTGGATGCTAATTGCAATCCATGGCCTGTGGCCTACTTATCCATGATGTCTTAGTAAGTAGAAGAAAGACAAATAAGATTCAGAGATGTTAAAGGAAATGAAAAGACAAAATGATAGTTCATATTTATGAGTTATCTTAGTTTTAATTTCAAAATCAGAAAAACAAAATGTCAGGGGTTTCTTATAATAGGCATATAAATAATTCAAGCTGTTTCCTACTAACTTCATGAAAGTTTTTCTTGCTTTGCCCTTATTATAAGAAACCATTCTAATTTCTCCACCCAATCCCAGGTCATCTCTTAAGCACATGGGAAGAACAATTACAGTTTAAAATAATATGTTGATTTTGGGACAATGAGGAACACTAAGTATTCTTTATTTGGCTTTTGTAAAGTATGTAAAGTATGCCAAGAAGAAAATAGAGTGGCAGAAGTGTGCAAAGATGTTTGGTAAGAAATATCAAAGAGGTCTGTCAAATTTGAAGAGTTGTCTGCAGTCACTTTTCCAGTGGGTGACCGAGCAGCAAATTAATATTTACCAGTTGTTGCTGGTTGCAGTGATCCCACAATTTCAGAACATTCCTTTGAAGAAAAAATGATTTTAACCAAAAGTATTTCTCCTGCCAAGTGTGGTTAGAGTTTAAATTCTAAGAGAGATGAATTTAATTTAAATATTTATACAGTATATTTATCTTTGTATGGATGTTCACAGGCAACAACTATTATATATTCCACAATTTGAATTTCATGAAGGAAACTTAAAGCAAATGTTTTGCTTCTTCTCACCACCCACAGAGTAGAGCATGGCAATGAATTTCTTCAAAGTTTCATTTGCAAGTCCTAGACCTATTTTAAAAGGTTAAATCTAAAAAGGATGGCCACACTTAGCTATGTAGTCCCATGATAAAAAAATGAAACAAAATATACTCAGAACTGGAATAAAGAAAAACATAATGTACAAATAAAAGGTTTAGTGACTAGCAATAACTATTTATATTAGAAATGTAGAAAAATTCAGCAAAACTGTGTATCTCTGAATATCTCATTGTAATCATATCATTTTAAATTTGTTGTAATTACTGATGCTGCACCTTGAATAGCTTACAGAATCCAACACCAATAACCATAACTAAAGACATACCTTGAAACAGATCTGACTAAAGACATACCTGACTAAAGCAACAATAACTATAACAAAAACCAATCCAGGGTCTTCAAAACTACATTAACACAGGCCTGAGACCAAATTCTTGGAAATGGGCCATTTCTACCAAAAGATACACCTACTGTTATGGACTAAGCAATTGCGCTAATCTAAAAGCTTAAATAGTTTTACTTCCACAGCAGGCTTGAAATCCTGCACTTCTGATTGGCCTGCCAGCAGCGGATCCTGATTGGTCGCCTTAGGCCAATCTGATTGGCTGTTAATGGGTGCTGCCGATTGGACGCCGCCAGCACGGCAAACTCAAAGCATTGGCTGTTATGACAGCAGCAAGCCCTATAAAAGGGCTGCTGCTGCCCAAGTATTTCAGCTCTGTTCTGAAGTCACTAATAAAGAGTTGAGTCACTTTCCAATGCCTCGTCTCCGTTCTTTGCGCCCACACTCCGAACAGAACACTGGCGACGAATATGGGATGCAGAGACTTTAAGAACTGATAAAACACTCAATGAACCCTACAAAGCACGTGGCTAAGAGCGCACCGAAGAAGCGGCAGAATGACCAGCAGCGCTATACCACCCACTCCATTTGACCCGGCTAACGAAGACTGGGACTCGTATATGGACAGGTTCCAGATGTTCCTGGAGACCAACAATCTGAAAGATGCTACGCCTGGCAAGGAACGAGCTGTATTCCTGACCCATTGTGGGCCTGCCGTTTTCAAGATGGCGAAGGCACTTGCGAAACCAGCAGAAGTCAAGACAATGGACTGGGACAACCTTGCCCCAATCCTCCGGGACCATTATGCACTAGCGGTGCCAACAATCATCAGAAGACACAAGTTTTACCAGAGGGACCAACGGGAAAGTGAAAGCATTGGAGACTTCATCACTGACATCAGAAACCTAGGAGGACTGTGTGGCTTCGCAAATCTCGAGGAAGCCATGAGAGATCGAATTATTCTGGGCCTAAGAGACCCCACGACCCAGAGCAAGATTATGGCGAAGGGAGACATCACTCTCGCAGATGTCATCGCTGATACTACTGCGGCAGAAGCAACCAGGAAGTCAGCCGCTCGAATGCGCTGAGCAAACGCACCGCACCGCCAACTTGCCAGTGACACCACACCGTTTTCCGAGAGGCACGCGACAACCACCCACCATGAGGACCTCGAATCCTCATCAGAAAGCGAGGAAGAAGAGGTCAACAGACTCAGGTCAGAACGCGTCCAGCGGGACCAAAAGAACTGAAAATCACCGTAGCAATGCTCCGTATGTGGGGGCAGTCACCCATAATCCGACTGCAAATTCCTAGATGCACTATGCCGTTCCTGCGGCAAGAGGGGCCATATTGCTAAGGTTTGCAGAAGCAAGTGAAGACCCAGCCCAACCAGGAGAGAAAGCAATTTCTGACAGACAACAAGCACCCCACCAGTTAATCGGGACCGCCAAAACAACCAATGGAACTTTCAATACAGAAACTCAGCAGCCACCACTTCATCCCGATGAGAAGAGGCACAACAGACCATCACCATAGGCCACGCTTCATCCCTTGATGCAAGGAAAATCCGAGTGAGGGTCGCCATCGAGCAGTGACCATGCGTTATGGAGGTCGACTCTGGATTGTCCCTATCAATGGAATCCTGGAAAACCTTCAAACAGCTGATCCCTGACATCCGTTGCCAGGACCTCAGCACTCAAAACATCATATTGAAAGATTACCAAGGAAATAGAATTCTGGTCGTCGGTTCCAGCAACATCCGAATAACCTTCAAGGACCACACCACAACTTTACCGTTGACCATTGTCAATCGAGATCGACCCAGCCTTCTGGGTCTACAGTGGTTTGCACCATTAGGAATCGAACTAGCTGGCATCAACCAGACTGGAAGTGATGACTGGGAAGCGGCCCTTCTCCAAGAATTCCAGGACGTGTTCAGCGAGAAGCTAGGCAAGTACAAAGGGTCTCCTATATCGTTTAACCTCAGCCCCGAAATTGCACTCATTCGCCTTAAGCCTCGTCGAGTGCCCTTTGTACTCAAACCAAAGATTGATGAACAATTGGACAAATTAATAGCACAAGGTGTGTTGGAACCTATTGACCACGCTCGATGGGAGACCCCAGTTGTGACCCCCATAAAACCAAATGGATCAGTGAGAATTTGCAGGGATTACCGGGCCACCCTAAATCATGCGCTCCAGCAGAGCACTTACCCCATACCTGTGGTCCAACACCTTCTTCACTCCCTCGGAGGTGGGAAAATATTTGCAAAATTGGACTTAGCTCAGGCATACCAGCAGTTGCCCGTAGATGCACAGACTGCAGAAGCCCAGACTATAGTCACACATAGAAGGGCTTTCAAGTGTAACAGACTCCAGTTCAGAGTAAGTGTAGCCCCCGGTATTTTCCAGAGCTTAATGGAAAGATTACTACAAGGCATAAAAGGGGTCGTGCCCTACTTCGATGATGTACTGATAGCTGCCCCGACTAGATGCATTTTGGAAAAACAACTCCGAATGGTTCCACAGAAATTTAAAGATGCTGGCCTAGAGGTCAAGAAGGACAAGTGCAAACTCTGAACAGAAAAGGTTGAATTCCTGGGCTATCTACTTGACAAACAGGGAATTCACCTTACTGAAAAAAAACTGACTGCCATAAAAAACACTCCAAGACCCAGGAATAAAACAGACCTCCAAGCTTTCCTAAGACTCATTAACTTTTATAACATCTTCTTGCCCCAGAAAGCAACTGTGGCCGAACCCCTGCATAGGCTCCTCAACAAGAAGGCTTCCTGGGTCTGGGGACAACGCGAAGAATGAGCTTTTCAGAAAGTCAAAGACCTCTTAACCTCAGATGCTGTATTGATACAATATAATGAAACCTTACCTTTAACCATCACCTGTGATGCCTCACCGTTTGGGGTAGGAGCCATCCTGAGCCACATCCTACCAAACGGTACTGAGGCACCTATTGCATTTTTTTCAAAGACTTTAGCAAAAGCTGAGAGGAACTATAGCCAACTTGATAAAGAGGCTCTTGCTATTGTAGCTGCTGTCAAACGCTTCCATGAGTACGTATATGGAAGACCCTTTTCCATAGTTACCGATCACAAACCATTACTTGGCATTTTAGCAGGGGACAAACCAACACCCCACATCTTATCGCCAAGAATGACGCATTGGTTGGAATTTCTAGCCGCATACGATTACCAATTGCTACACCGCCCGGGGAAAGCCATTCCCCATGCTGACGCTTTGAGCCGCTCACTGCTACCCGAAGTCATAGACAATTCGGCTCCAACATTAACAATGCTACAAATCAAAACCCTTCCTTCTCCACCACTGACTGCACGAGACATCGCCACAGAAACGAGGAAAGATCCTTGTTTAGCACGAATCCTCAGCTGGGTGGAAAGAGGTTGGCCTGACAACAAACTCAGTGACATCTTCAAACCCTTCAAAAACTGACAGACAGAGCTTTTCTCCCAAAAAGGATGCATATTATGGGGAGACAGAGTTGTCATTCCGGAGCGACTACAACAGAAAGTCCTGAAAATGTTGCACGATGGACATCCTGGCATTGTGCGAATGAAGGCACTAGCCAGGAGCTACGCATGGTGGCCAGGTATAGATAAACAAATAGGAACTTGAGTAGCCTCTTGCAACAAGTGTCAAGAAACTTGAGCAGATCCACCAAAAGCCCTACCAACGGAATGGGAGACACCCCGGGGTACCTGGTCCTGCATCCACCTCGATTTTGCAGGACCCACCAAGGGGCATACCTTTCTCATAACCGTGGACGCCTATTCAAATTGGCTTGAGGTCCACAAAATGAAGAGCACCACCACAAAAGCAGTCGTTAAAAAATTTAATAAACTATTTGCTACACATGAACTACCAGATGTCCTGATTTCCGATAATGGTCCCCAATTCACTGCTCTCGCATTTGAACAGTACCTAGCGGATTGGGGGATACCCCATGCCTTGACAACACCAGTTCACCCTACGGCCAATGGTAGGGCTGAGAAAATGGTCCAATTCATGAAGAAAACTTTACAAAAAATGGAACAAGGAGACATCGATCAAAAATAACCAGGATGCTCCTCCTCCAACATATTACACCACACAGTACTACAAACAAAACCCCAGCCGAACTTCTGATGGGACAGAAACTTCGCTCACACCTTGACCACATACACCCTGCCTACATGCCAGAACAACCCCTAGGGTCCAGAAGCAAGCATCGCATGTTCAAGATAGGTGATCCAGTCTTCGCAAAGAATTTCTCAGGTGACCCATTGTGGGTCCCCGCTACCATAATTCAACTTACGGGGCCTCGTTCCTACCGGTTACAAACTGCTGAAGGTAAAATGTGGAAGTGCCACATTGACCAACTTCATTCTAGACTGGCACCTACCCCTGTCTCTAGCCCTGAACCTCAAACCTGGGGGAGAAGGGAAAGCGAGGGGGCCAAAAATGAGCCAACATATGACGCAGTACACGAAACCCAAAAATCAACACAACCAACCCCAGGATATTCACCTTCCGAGGAAGAAGTGGATCAGATGAGTCCCTCACCACAAAGCAGCACTGCGATGGCAGCAAACCCAAGAAACTCAGGAGGCAGCCTTGACGGAGGTGGGGAGGACAGCCCGCGTCGCCCAGCGAAGTGGTTAACCCAGCCGTGCCATCCAGCCCAGCAAATAGCCCATCGGAAACAGAGCCAAGGCGAAAACTGTTGGGGCAACGCAGATCGGGCAGACAGGTGAAACGACCTGCGTACTTGCGAGAGTACATCACCCCACCCCTCAGACGGAACCTAGGGGAGAGGGGTGTTACGGACTAAGCAATTGCGCTAATCTAAAAACTTAAATAGTTTTACTTCCACAGCAGGCTTGAAATCCTGTGCTTCTGATTGGCCCGCCAGCAGCGGATCCTGATTGGTCACCCTAGGCCGATCTGATTGGCTGTTAACGGGCGCTGCCAATTGGATGCCGCCAGTACGGCAAACTCAAAGCATTGGCTGTTATGACAGCAGCAAGCCCTATAAAAGGGCTGCTACTGCCCGAGTATTTTATCTCTGTTCTGAAGTCACTAATAAAGAGTTCAGTCACTTTCCGATGCCTTATCTCCGTTCTTTGCGCCCACGCTCTGAACAGAACATCTACAATATGATTTTATTACCATTATTTGAAATTCTGTGTTCTTTTTTTCCTGATGATTTCTTTCTCCCTCCCTCCCTCGCTTCCTTCCTGTTGTCTTATTAAAAACACCCCATAGTTTGGATAGTATTTCATGTGTTTCAGAATAGATATGTAATTTTGTTAATTTCTGTATTTTGGGAAGGAAAGAATATTCTATTTTTCCTAGGTTAAGTTAAAGAAAGGAGCCCTTGACAAAAAAGTTAAAAACATCTGAAAAAGTTTGTCAGTTTGTCACTGTCATGAGGTTTAGCCAGACTGGTGGCAGCCTATTGTAATTATCTTTTACTGGTCAACTATTGGAAGAAGGGTTTTGCCAATGAAGATTTCAATTACCACCCCTCCCAGTTTTTAACAGTAATCACCATAGCTAGTTTGGTTCACTGATCAAGACTGGGTTTCTATGCCAAATATGAAAGATCTATCATTTTCTATTATTGCTTTAATTATGATTCACACCCCAGAAGATTTGGAGGATTGACATTTTCAATTATCTGAGTCACACCAAAAGCTTTTTGTCTTTGTTATATTCTTCATTGCCTTCAATACTTATGTCATGTATGCAGTTGATTTCACTTGGTGTTAGCTTTAGTATTATGGCTTCTGCATCTTCAACTCATTTACAGTTATGAAAAGGGTATATTATCAATCCTAGTGAACTAGAGTTGTTGTTGTTGTTTTTAATGCTTTTGAATCAATCTTAACTCTTGACAACTGCCTGGACAAGTTCCTACAGTTTTCTTGGCAAGATTTTTGGAACTGGATTGTCTTCCTAAGGCTGGCCCTAGGACTGGCCCAAAATCACTCAGAAGAATTCATACCTAAAGCAGGCCCAGAATTTACTGACTCTAGATTTGTAGCCTAGTGCTTTAACCACTATATCACCCTGGCTCCCTGAGTGGATGTTAGCAATGAGAAAGCTTTAGACCAAGTACTGCACTCATAGTTATAAGAGGTTAGCATGTTTAAATGTACTAATTAAAATGGATAGTTTCAGATAAGTAACTTTTATTCATTAAGGAATTTCAATATATTTATCTGAATCTGTCTTATTGAAACATGATAATCATATTTAATTAATTATTTTTATTAAATTTCCAAACTGCTACAATAAACTCAGTACTCACCAACTCTATTACTCTGTTATATCACTTGAAGCACAGATAAGCAGGCTCAAAATATCCTATTTTGGGTACATTGTATGAAGATCACATTCTCTGGAAAAGGTTCTAATGATGGGACAAGTAAAAGGAAAAAAGAAGAAGAAGGAAATAAGCACCAGCAAGATGGACTCATTGGCAATCGGTGCACTGTTGGACAGGATATAATTTGTTGATGAATAAACAGTGCCATACATTTCCTGTCTCATATCACAAGATACAGGCATCTTCTCCCCAGAATCTAAGAAGACTGACCAAGTTGACATTTGAGCTTAACTCCCTAATGGGAGAAAATTAAAGTTTTCTGATGAATTAAGTATAGAATTGTTTTGCAAACGTTGAGAAACTGACAGGGGAACAAGATCTTGTAGAAGGATGAATTGCTCTGAAACTAACAAGGCCACATTTTTCCCCCTCTGTGGTCTGTTACCTACTCAACTTAGCCACATATGCACTTGCAGAGAAAGGATGGAGGGGATGGGAGGACATTAAAACTCCTAAGTGTTCCTGCACCTAGGGCTGAAAAGACAAGTAGAAATAGCAATAAAAGATAGATAGAAATAGTATGTTTTCTTCCAGGTTTGGCTGAAGATGCTGATGAAGTAAAAGGCAACTCAACAAAGTATGGAGTAAAAGAGACAACAGCTGGAAAAGCTATAAGCCAGAGGACTCACAACCAGGGAGAAGATTCAAAAAGATATCTGAGGCAGCTGAAATTAAAGAAGCTACATAAATGAGCCAAGGTAAAAGTGACATAGCCTGTACTCTAAGTGGTGTCAGAGCATACTCCACATGGTACAGGAGCAGGATAACTGGGCAAGAGTATTAAGTGAAGAGATATTAGCCAGAAATGCAATTGACTGTAGTGTGAAATTGGTTGGGAGGAAAAAGAAACTAGCACCACAGTAGTTTGTATTATAAACAAATTATTAGAAATTTAAATTATCTGGTTAAGTTGTTAAGTTCCAAGTATTAAGTTAAATAGATATTAGAATACTTATTTATTCAAGGCTATAGATAAATGTACATAAAAACACATGGCATATAAATCTTATAAACAGGTTTTACACTACATTTATACAGATAGAGATAATCAGAGTTGGAAGGGACCTTGTAGGTCATCTAGTCCAACCCCCCACCCAAGCGGGAGACCTTACACCATTTCTGACAAATAGCAGTCCAATCTCTTCTTGAAAGTTTCAACTTCAATTTCAAGACTTATTTCAAGACTAAAAGGCAATGTTATTTGAAAATTCCAGTCTGGTTATCGACTATTGAAATATTTTCTTATCCTATAATATGTAAAAAGGAACAAACAGTTACATATGGTGAAATATTGAATGAAAAGGGTAAACTTAATCTATGCAAAAATTAGAGGAACAAAGTATAAAGATGAATTGGTTTTCATATGCGCAAATACATTCAAGGTATGACAAAGATTTTAAAACAGAAGGTTTCTATGATAAACTGAGATAAGATTTTGACAGGTACTGATGAAAAGGTGATTAAAAAATTGTATGGATATTTATAAGAAATTAAACTAGAAGAAGAACAAGTTAAAGAAACTATGATTGCTTGGGGGAAGAATTTTGGATATGGGATTGATCTAGAGAAATGGCAAAACTGTGGTCTCAAAATTATAAAATCACAATGTTAACAGCATATAAAGAAAATTTGTATAATATTTTTTTACAGGTGGCATTTTCCCCGACAGGAATAGCAACAATGTTCAAGAACAAATCTGAAAAATGTTGGAAATGTCATCAGATACCTGGCTCATATTACCATATGTGGTGGACTTGTGCGGATGCCAAAAAATATTGGACGAAAATCCACACATCGTTGGAAAAAATGACAAAAAAGATATAGACTTGAAACCAGAGATATTTTTATTGGGAATTTTACCTGAAATATATAGTAAAGAATTGAAATACCTGATTGTAAATGTATTAACAGCGGCTAGGATTGTATTTGCCAAAAACTGGAAAAATGAGAAAATACCATTATAGGAGGAAATCATTAAGAAAATATTGGAATGTGCTTAAATGAGTAGAATGACATTTGAAATCAGAGAACAAGATGATAAACAATTTTATCAATGGTTAGACAACAAAACATGGTAATGAAATATGTAGATTCTTAGAAAATAATAAATATATAAAGATGTATTCTTTTCTTACTATATCTACAAAATGATTGTAGGATAGATTTGAGATGATAATATGAACTGTCATAAAACAAATTAAGTAAAATATGGATTATTTCATAAAACATGAATGAATAATAGTACAGTCAAATGATTGATTAAAAATGATATTAATGTATTTAATATTTGATTGAAAATATGAGAATATATACAATGTAATCGTAATTGAAGACTACGAAATGGAAGCACAAAACTATTTGTAAACCAACCGACACACTGTATGTATATATATATATATGTATATATATATATATATATATATATGGAAGATGATTTGATGTTTTCATGTTTTGTTTGTTTATGTTTGTCTTAAAAACCAATATCTTTTTTTTTAAAAAGTCTCAGCTGATGGTGGTCCCACAACTTCCGAGGGCAAGCTGTTCCATTGGTTGATTGTTCTCACTGTCAGAAAGTTTCTCCTTGTTTCCAGGTTAAATCTCTCCTTGTTCAGTTTCCATCCATTATTCCTTGTCTGGCCTACAGGCGCTTTAGAAAATAGCTTGACCCCTTCTTCCCTGTGGCAGCCCTATATAGTAATACATAGTATTTTATAGTAATACATAGTATTATTTCTATTCATCATCTGTATTTGTGTGTGATGTATGATTCCTATTCATTCTCATTTTCCAACACAGTTAATATAGGGACCCTTCAAATATTGCATGATTACAATAATTTGGAAAACCATAATACTTGGATACTTGATCAAAAAAACATCTGCTGTTGAACTGTTCTGTTGAGTCCCTGCATCAGCTAGTTTCTTTTCTATCAATTCTCACTCTCCCATCACAGAGACTAAAAAGAAGAAACCTTGCAGTTGCAAGTAATTTTAGTGTTGGTGCAAGTGAGAAAATAAATCACACTAAAGCCTATACAAATAAAGATAAAATAACATTTATTTCCACACAAGTAGTAAAAAAGGTGAAAAATTACTTGCAGTTACAAAGCTAAAAATTAATTTATTCAATTTTTTTCTCATATCCCTTGTTAGTTGTATCAATGATGAGAACTGGGGAAAGGAAGGAAAGAAGGAAGACTGTTAGAAAACAGATATATTCTAACATAAACATTCCCACTTTTGTTACTTTCTGATTCAAGACAATAAATGCTAGTAAAATAGTTATAAGTGAATGTAAAGCAAAATAATTCATAATCTGTTGACCATTAATTGTCTCATTTCAATGGCTGCTTCATCCTTGCAGCTGTAGTTCATAAAGCTTATGTATTTCAGGCATAAAATCAAGGTTTGTTTAAAGGTTGAGTTAATATATAAAGACCAAAAGATGAGTCTGGGAATACCTATGTTTTTTCATGCCTTTTTACTAAAGGCATTTATTCCAGATAATCAGCATTAAGTTATAGTGAAACTACAAGCAATTATCTAGGCAGGAATGAAAAATGAAACATTAATTAAAGGAAGGATGGGAGTGGGTGGGATAAACTATAAGAAATAGTGCCGAAGCCATAATTCACTTTATTGCTTTAATTAGAAGTATGGCCATAATATCTTTTGCAAGTATCTTGCTAAATGTACTTAAAAAGATTTGAGCACTGCATAAAAATTGTGTGAACTTCAACACCAAATCTAAACTACATTGAACCTCAGTTCCATTACACTAGGACCTCTAAACCCAGAGTTCTAATAGCATGATGTAATTTGGCCAAATCATACTTTTTCAAGCCCAGTAACCTCACTGAAACTTAATTGAAAATTACAGTTTTACTTATTTTTGCATGTGCACTGAATGGAAACCTATATGAGTTTGCGATTAACAACACCAGAATGATTTAAATTAACATCTCTCATAATGTATCTTATCAAAAGTATGCCTAGCTGAAATCCTTGGCTACTTCTTAGGTGTTTATTCAGTGTGTTTAAAGTTCTGATTACAAATGTTAAAAGGACTTCATCAAAACATCAGAGAATTAAAAGTTTGAAGTTGGGATTTGATGATTTTTTTTTAATTAACCAAGCTATGCTTATTTTTCTAACTTATTTAGCCAATTTGTTGAAATAATTTTTGTAACAAATGCCAGCAATACTGTATTCCATGTTAATGAGGCTCATTTTAATAATTAAAAACAAAATGCAGAAGTAGATTGGCAGCACTGAAGGGGAGCCATTTCTATAAAATTTTAATAAAATAATATGATGTGATATTGGTATCTTTCTACTTCATGACAAAGAACTGCATCATTTACATTTTTAACTGATTAAAATCAACACAGTGATCTAAATATTTATGATTGCTCCAGGAATGTTTCTGCCACTACATACCCATAAAACTAGGCATTTCAAAATGCAGGATGTTTATTAAGCTATCTTTGGCATGCAAATAATAATTCTTCACTGATGAGGATGTCATCCTTTGGGGAATTCCAATGATTTGACAAGTCAAAAACCTGTTTCTTTATAAAGAGACAGAAATTTCTAAATAAGTTTAAGCATTCTTTATCATGCACTGCTGACCTTTGTTTCTGGCAAAAAGCAAATCAACAAATGCATGCATGACAATGTTTAAGGTTTCTTCTGAAAGCAAATGAGAATGGAGTCCATTCTCTGTTTTGTCTAACCATCCAATTCAGTTACACTTTGTTTCAAAACAAAGAGATCTGCCTGAACTACATTGGAAAAACCTTGGAAACAGCATCTTAGCAGTTTCTTCCAGTTTTGTCCTCAAGAAATAGTTTTCATACAATTTTTATTAAACACTAGGATGCTCCTCACATTATATGAGCTTTTAAGCATTGTAGAAAATGAGTTGCTTTCTTTGAGGTAGTGTCAGGTACACAATGACATTTCAAAATTCTCCATGTAGGGAAAGGAATGGAGTGGATGATTTTTCTTTATTTCTCCAACAAAAAGAAAAAAGTGCTTTTTTTTTTTTTTGGAGTCCACTGCGCCATTGCAGTAATAATTATAGTAAACACACTAATCCTTATCACCCTCCATGACAGTCACCATCACCACCGTCCACTCCAAGACCATACCACTCTGTGCTTGCTGACCTCCACATTGTTAAGTTTGAGAATGAGTGAGGAGGAATGGAGACAAGCCTCTGAACGGTGAACTTCAGCTCTTTATTTACATAGTGACTTCTCAAATAAAACAACAGTAACCCTTGCCTTATATAGGCAACTCTTGTAACGTTTTAACCCATAACAGGCTAGGAACGCTAGCTTTTATGACCAATAGGAACTCTCTGTTAAGGGCCAATCGGATTCCCCGGAACGGGCCAATCCGGTACGGCCGCTTAACAGCCAATCAGAAGTGCAGGGCCAGAACCCCGCACCTACTCCAAGCTTATACTTTATTACTTATATACATACACAACACCCCTTCCCCCTGGTTCCTTAGTCCAAGTCATAGTCCCTTAAACAGGATGGTTGTTTTTTCAGTCTTTTGGATTTCCTTTGTATTGGCTGATTGCAATCCAGCTGAGGTAGATCGCCGCTTGGTTGTGGGGCTGCCTCTGGTTCAGAGTTCACTTCCAAGTCATTGCCCACATTTTCCGCAATTCCCTGAGGCACAAACGTTTCTCCCTCCAGCTCCGCTTCTTGAGTTACATTTAAATTGTCGTTTCCTTCGAGTAGGTTCCCTAGGATTTCCACATCTTCTGTACCTCCCCCCCCTCAGTTTGGTCATAGGGGAGTTGCGGACTGGCTGCTGCAAGTCGTGACCGTAATTGGTCGATATGCCATTTCCAGAGTTTATTATCAAGGCATTGCACAAGGTAGTATCTGGGGGAGGTTACACGTACTACTGTCGCTTCCACCCATAACGGGTCGCCCGATAAGTTCTTTGCATACACGAGGTCTCCTATCTGGAAGGTGTGACAGCGGCCGCTGGATCCTAGTGGTTTCTCCGGTTCATAAGCAGGGTGCAACCGGTCGAGGTGGGAGCGGAGCCTTCGTCCCATAAGCAGTTCGGCGGGAGTTCTGCCAGTGACGCTATGTGGGGTGATGTGTTGCAAGAAGAGGATTTGGTTGACCTTGTCGTCAATGTTGTCGTAGTCTACTTTTTGCAAGGTTCTCTTCACAAATTGGACCATGCGTTTTGCTCGGCCATTGGTCGCAGGATGCGCAGGCGAGGTGAGTGCATGGCGGATGCCGCGATCAGCAAGATACTGCTCGAACACTAGTGCAGTAAACTGTGGCCCGTTATCGGACACCAGGACGTCTGGTAGTCCGTGGGTTGCAAAGAGTCTGTTGAGAACCTTGATGACTGCCTCGGAGATCGTAGTCGTCATACGATGAATTTCGAGCCAATTTGAGTAGGCATCGACTGTAAGCAGAAAGGTGTGGCCCTTGGTTGGTCCCGCGAAATCCAGGTGAATTCAGGACCAGGGTCCGCGAGGTGTCTCCCATTCAGTAGGCATGGCTTTTGGTGGGACGTTGCTGACTTCTTGGCACCGGGGGCAAGCTTTAACCCACTGTTCGATTTGCTTGTCAATGCCCGGCCACCATGCGTAGCTTCGTGCAAGTGCTTTTATTTGCACGATGCCGGGGTGGCCCTCGTGCAACATTCTCAGCAACGTTTTACGGAGCCACTCTGGAATAATGGCTCTATCGCCCCAGATGATACAGCCCTTCTGGGAGAAGAGTTCAGTCTGCCTAGACTTGAATGGTGTGAAGTCATCTGATACATGGTCCAATGGCCATCCGCGTTCTACCCAACCCAGGATTCGTGCTAGGGTGTGGTCGCACTTGGTTTCTCTCGCGATGTCTTGTGCAGTCAGTGGTGGCGAGTTGAGTGCCTCGATTTGCAACGTGGTTACCGTTGGTGCTGGATGGTCGAGAGTCTCTGGAAGTGGTGCTCGGCTCAATGCGTCAGCATGGAGAATGGCTTTCCCCGGCCGATATTGCAACCGATAATTATAAGCAGCTAAGAATTCTGACCATCGGGTCATCCTAGGGGATAATATGTAGGGAGTCGGCTTTTCCCCGGCTATTATCCCTAGCAACGGTTTGTGGTCAGTCACAATGGTAAAAACCCTCCCATACACGTATTCGTGAAATCTTGTTTGACGACGAAGAGAGGTCCTCGTGGTGCGTTGTTGTCAGCTGCCCTTCTGAACTAGGTGAGATTTCGCTGGTCGGTGGTGGTACCGGAGTGCGGTTCCGCCGTAGTTGTGCAGCTGACTTCTTGGTCGCCTCTGCTGCCATGGCTTCAGTGATGGCGTCGGCAAGGCTGATGTCTCCTTTTGCCATCAGCTTGCTTTGAACGCCTGGTGCATCTAATCCCAGGACTAAGCGATCTCGTAGTGCCTCTTCTAAATGGGTGAATTCGCAGAGACCTCCCAAATTTCGGAGGTCTGCTATGAAGTCGGCCACGCTTTCTCCCTTTCACTGGTTTCTCTGGAAAAACTCGTGCCGTCTCACCAGCGTAGGCACAGTTGGGGTGTAGTGACCTTGCAGGAGAGGTTCAAGGTCGTTCTAATCCATTGACTTTGCTTCTCGGAGTTTGGCTAGTGCTTTAGCCATCTTAAATACAGTTGGACCGCAATGCGTTAGGAACACCGCCCTTTTCTTTCCTGGTGTGGCGTCCTTCAAATTGTTCATCTCTAGGAATATTTGGAAGCGATTCATGTAGGACTCCCAGTCCTCTTGGGTTGGATCAAATGGAGCGGGTGGTACGATGCCGCCGGACATGGTTCCATTGTTGGTGTCATCTGTCACGTGCTCAGTGTTCTTCGAAGTTTCATTGGTTCAGATGTCTCCAAATCCCATCCTCGTCGCCAGTGTTAAGTTTGAGAATGGGTGAGGAGGAATGGAGACAAGCCTCTGAACGGTGAACTTCAGCTCTTTATTTACATAGTGACTTCTCAAATAAAACAACTGTAACCCTCGCCTTATATAGGCAACCCTTTAACGTTTTAACCAATAACAGGCTAGGAACGCTAGCTTTTATGACCAATAGGAACTCTCTGTTAAGGGCCAATCGGATTCCCCGGAACAGGCCAATCCGGTACGTCCACTTAACAGCCAATCAGAAATGCAGGGCCAGAACCCCGCACCTCCTCCAAGCTCACACTTTATTACTTATATACATACACAACACACATCTTCTTGCTCCCTTTGCTACTGAGACATAGCAGCCTAGCTGCTGGGCTAGGTTGGGCTGCGTTTTGCTGCATTTTGCTGCAAAACAACAACAACCCTGAAGCAGCCCCTTTGTAAACAGCTTCTAGACAGAGCTGGGGTTCAAAGGGCCTGGTTTTTTTTTCTAATTTAGGGCAGCTGTAGCTTCCTGGATCCATGGCTATGGGTCTGCTTGCCACCTTGCAAGGCAGGGTGCAAGGCTGCCAAAGGGCAGTGGAGATTGAAGAGAGTTGGAATAGAATAACAGAATTAGAAGGGACCTTGGAGGTCTTCTAGCTTAACCACTGGCTTAAGCAGGAAACTATACCATGTCAGACAAATGGTGATCTAATGTCATCTTAAAAACTTCCAGTGTTGGAGCATTCACAACTTTTGGAGGCAAGTTGTTGCATTGATTAATTGTTCTGTCAGGAAATTTCTTCTTAGTTCTAGGTTGCTTCTCTCCTTCATTAGTTTCCATCCATTGCTTCTTGAACTGCCCTCAGATGCTTTGGAAAATAGTTTGACTTTCTCTTCTTTATGGCAACCTCTGAGATGTTGGAACACTGCTATCATGTCACTTCTAGTCTTTTTTTCATTAAACTAGACATACCCAATTCCAGCAACCATTCTTCAGACAGTGCCTTATTTTAGGCATAGGATATAGTCCAGATCCAGGATGTATACTCGCTTAAAGGCCTTCAATGTGACACATTGCATTGAAAATGGATCCTCACTTAAAGGCTTTCAATGTAACATATTGCATACATCACTTAGCAGTGGAAATTCTGGTCTCGATGCACAGCAAAGCATCTGACTATGTAGATCATGCCAGAGTGAGCATATTTTAAGTCCAATATGTATATTAATATATCTGTTTATTCTTCTAAGGAATTTTTATTATCAACAAAAGGCTATGAAAATAATTGCAATGCAGAAACAGGGGAGGTTCAGAATGAGAAAAAAGGAATGAGACACATATTTTTATCATATATCCTTACATTTATTTCATTGTCTCCAAGAACAAAAGCATTTCAAATAAATTAACAATAGTACATATAACATGAGGGAGCAAATTGCAGCATATTATTGTCCTGCTTGATATTGTACAATACAGATATTGTACAGGCCTGTTTTTAATTTTTATTTCTTTTTGGAAGGTGAATTTCAACCCTGACCAGAAACACTTTGCAAGGGGGTTGTCTAGTTATTTTTCTTCCTTGAAACCTGGCTTGGTCCTGGGCCAGGTAACAAGAGGTCAAAAGATAGGGGAAGATATATGAGGGAGGATAGGTAGGTAAGGGAAAACACCACCTGTCCAGTATGGGCAAGCTGCTTAATGCCCAAATTTTGATTACATGATCACAGGGATGCTGTAACAGCTATCCAAGTGTGGGATTCTACTAGTTAACACCTATTCACTAGAACTGGTTGTTCACATTCTAAGCAGTTTGGAGAACCATTTGTTAGAATAAATTACTGGCCTAATCCTTTAAGGAAGGCAGGACGGAAACATTCTGGTGTTGCTTAAAGAAACTGCCCTTCCGTTAACCCTTATTACATTCTTGGCAGGACTAGACTTCCTAACTCAGGAACATCTCTAGAGTTTTTTTCCTCCTCCTTTGCTGGTACTTTGCTTGTGTGGAGTGACCATTCAAAGTTACAATAGCACTGAAAAAAGTGACTTATGACCATTTTTCACACTTATGACTGTTGCAGCATCCTCACAGTCATGAGAGGCCAGGCGAGGAGATGCGTGCCACGATGTGAGTGATGTTGAATTGGCCACACCCAGCCAATAACATGACCACCAAGCCATGCCCACCCAGTCATATGACCACCAAGCCACGCCCACCAACTAAGCCATGCCCACAGAACTGGTTGTTAAAAAAATTGAATCCCACCCCTGCAGCTATCACTCTGAGTCATAAGTTCTTTCACTCAACACCAACATAACTTTGAACAGTTACAAGTCAAGGAGTCAATATTTATATTATTATTTTTTTGTTTTCTTTGTTATCCATCTTATGTTAGTTATCTAATTTTATCAGTGTGTTTCTCTAAAAAGTTATTGTAACTTTCTGTATGATTATATTCTTCTTTGCAGAACTGGTACAAAACATTGCTTGCATGACAAATTAGTACAATTGGTACATAAGAAATTTTCCATTTTCCATTAGCATTTTGTTTCACAAAATGATCAGCCAAATGTCTCTATGATGCCGTGCAAATATGTCTCTTCCCATCTTGTTCTTTTGCAAAAGGTATATAGTGGCAAGACTCTCTCAATCTGGAAACAATGTTGTTTTAAGGCAAACTGTTGATGAATTTCTCAATTCCATTTTTTAAATCATCCACATTAGCAGCTTTCACTGCTTTTGTGGGAATGAATACTACAGGTTAATTATGCAAGGTCAGAAGATTTTATTTTGTTTATTATTTCATTTTATCCTGTTTTAACTCAATCAGTTTCACTGAACGAGCAAGTAAACATGTGTATCCTACTTCAGGATAATTATTAAAGTTAGTTAAATGAAAAAAAAAATGTTTCATGTTCAACAGGCAATTAAGTTGCAGAAAAAGAAATAGGGCACAAGAGAATAATAACCGAGATTGGCAGTTGCAGAAGTTCTTAGAATATCTAGAATTTTCCTACCAAATAACTAAAATTAAATTGTCCTACAATTGCCTATTTTCTTTTATCATTACTGTTTTTTTCAGAGAATGAAAATTGAGCATTTCTGCATTGTATTATTTCAGAATTTATTCCAAAATACTATGCTGGTAAAAGTTTCAGTATTCATCTGAATTGGATGTATGTTTCTCATTCTTACTTATTCTTCTGCAGCTTTAGGTGTAATCCATAGGATCAGGTGAGAAACAAAGGCAGAAGATGTTGAGAGCATCTGGGAATTAGAAGAATAATGACTTGAATTAGAAAGGATTCATTTTACAATATTAAAAATATGTTCTTTTATCTTCTTTTACATCACCAGAATGAATATGAATTAACCAATGAAAAATTAAGGATCTGCCTTTCTTTTGTTTATTTTTTAAACAAAAAGAATAATGTATAAGAAAGAATTTTTTTATCCATTTTAGACCCAGTAGCTCAATGAACACAAACTTTTCTATTGTTTATTTAATACAGTGCTACAAAAATAATGCTTTTATAGTTATCTTGTAACAAAATAGAAAATAAATCAATATGTACCTATTTAATATAATAAAGGGTATTCTACAAAATCAACCCATACATTTTATGGGCTCATTTTTGAATCTATATTTTAAAAATGAAGTTATACTTTGGAAATTTATTTATTTATTCATTTTATTTATTTGGTTTGTCAATTGCTTACAAGATAATAGGTATAAGTAAAAACATAGTTATGAATACATGGCTACATATAAGAAAAATAAAAAAATAAAAGAAGCAATAGGATAGGGACAGTAGGCAGGTTGTTGTGCTGATGCACCCCCGCTACAGATCTCTTAGGAAAGGGGTGAAGTCAATAGTAGACAGCGTAAGGTTAAAGTTTTTGGGGTTTGGGGAAGAAACCACAGAGTCAGCTAGAGTATTCCAGACATTGACCACTCTGTTGCTGAAATTCTTTTGACACTGAAGTTTGACAACATTTAAATATATCTTATTTCAGAAATAAAACAAGGAGAGCTTTATTCTCCCATTTTGAAGGTAATGTTGCTTTGGGAAAAAATGGCAAGCTGAACATGTTTCTGCAAAAAGCAGGCCCAACAATGGAATGAAGAACTGGCAGATGAGGGAAGAAAACTGAGATCGCCCACAAGTTGCTCCTTATGAGGAGATGAGATGAGGGAATAGCCATGTTGCATATACCAGGGTCCATGCTATTTCCTTTTTAAAATTGCTTGTTATTTTTTTTCCAGTGATTAGAAACCTTCTGCTTGACAAGTTTTGCAGCACTGGGTGAATATCCTTCAATCCTTAATAAACAAAGTTTTAAATAAAAATTTAAGGAATTTTTTTTCCCTTAAAAGAGTGGTTAAACTTTGATTTTATAAACTTACAAAAGAATGGGGAAAAATTTGGAATTCATTATAAATAATGTTTTTGTTTTGAATATTTAAAAACAAACAAACAAACATAAGACTTACAAAAATGGACCCTATAGCAAACTGGAAGGAACTAAAGATTACAATTAAAGGAGAAGAATACTGAAACTCAATTTAGTAATTAGGAATGAAGCAAAATATTTAACTTTGGACATACCGAAGGATATTTTTTAACAATGTTTTATATATATATATATGTTATGACTCCCCCTTCAAAGTTCCAACAAAACCAAACCAAAGGCAGCCGCCCCAAAACTCAATTCAACAGAAAGGAGTCTTACAAGATTATATTCCACATGCCCTGTTTATCACAACAGTTCTGGCACAAATTCTCAAAGCTCCGAGCCTCTGCCGAAAACCTCTGCACGTAATCAATCACTTTGTTCCTGACAAACTTCCCCACACAGCTGTGTCCTTTTATAATCCTTGAGGCAACATGCTAATTGGCTCGCCCTCCCTTCTAACTGAGTTTGTCTCTGTGAACCACCTAGATAGGCGTGTCAATCTCCCTAAATCATCATCTGGCCTGATGCCTCCACACAGCTTGACATTTCAGCCTCCTTCTTGTTCTGGCATCTAGCCACGATCTGTCAGCTTCCTTGCTCAACTCCTCTGACTCATCTTGTGGCTCAATTGCAGGCATGAATGAGGTCGAGGGTTCAGGCGAAGAATGTCTGTGTGATAACCTCTCATCCCCCTGGCTCACATCTGTGTCTTCTAACAATTCAGATTCCAAATTTTCATAAGGTTCCAGCCTTTCATCCTCAGAGTCATCAGAAGCAAAACTCACAGCAAGATCTAAATATTTCATATATATATATATAGATTCTGCTGAAACGTTGCTACAACTTTAAAAGAAGAACTATGACATGGGAAAATACCCGAACAAAGCTGAATGCCATACATGTAAGTACCCGCGAAAACTTAAGAATATATATATATATATATATATATATATATATATATATATATATATATATATATATATATATTTGTTTTCTGAAGTTCTTGTGGGTATTTGTATGTGGATCTTTGGTTATTCGGCTTTTGTCCCGCGTAAGATTGGAAGTATCTAGGCAACATTTCGATGAAGTCTCATTCATCATCTTCATGCTTGGTCTTCAGCTCTGTGCTTCTCAGAGTGATGTGAGCTTGCAGCTGCTTCTTCCTTTTAACTGCTAGTGGGGTGTGACTTGATTGGGTGGGGGTTTGGCTGTGTTCTGATTGGCTGGAGGTGTGTTCTGTTCAGGTGGGGGCTTGGTTGTGCTCCGGTTAGTCTTAGTTGCTGGGGGATTTGAGCTGGTGAGCTGTGATCTTGCTGTTTGGCTTCAAGCTTGTGGTCGTGCTGCATCTTCATGGTGGGGGTCAGTTCGCTTCATGTATGGCTCGGAGGGGTTTGAAGTGGGTAGTGATGTATATATATATATTGTGACTGAAAGGATCGATCCTGCTGTGAGTTTTGACTCTGATGACTCTGAAGATGGAAGGGTGGAGCCTGCTGTGAATGTGGAGTCTGAATTATCAGAGGACACAGATGTGAGCCAGGAGGATGAGAGATTGTCGGACAGACGATTCTCCCCAGAACCTTCGACTTCACTCATGCCAGCAACTGATCCACAAAATGAGTCAGGGGCTTCTAATGGGGAAACTGACAGATCGTGGCTTGACGCTAGAACCAGGAGAAGACTGAAACGTCAAGCTGAAAGGAGGCGTCAAGCCAGACATTGATTAGAGAGACTGACATACCCATCCAGGTGATTTAAGGAGGATTGCTGATTCTCAAACTTTGCTTGGAAGCAAAGTGTTTGATGTGTCGAAAGGATATGTGTGGAGCAGCCTTTGTAATTTATGGACATTCTAAATTACCAGACAGATTCCGGGAAGTCTGCCAAGGATTGGAATATAGTACTGTTAACCCTTTTTTCGTCTGGCTTTGTTTTGTTTGAATATTTTGAACTGTGGAACTCCATGTTCTCACTTGTGAATATAGGTGAGACATAACATATAAATATATGTGTGTGTGTGTATGGATATATATATATATATATATATATATATATATATATATGTGTGTGTGTGTTTTCTGAGGTTCTCGTGGGTATTTGTATGTGGATCTTTGGTTGTTCGGGTTTTCTCCCACGTAAGATTGGAAGTATCTAGGCAACGTTTCGATGAAGTCTCAATCATCATCTTCAGGCTTGGTCTTCAGCTCTGTGCTTCTCAGAGTGATGTGAGCTTTCAGCTGCTTCTTCCTTTTAACTGCTAGTGGGGGTGTGACTTGATTGGTTGGGGGCTTGGCTGTGTTCTGATTGGGTGGGGGTGTGTTCTCAAGATCACCCACCTAATCCAAAAAGAAACCCCAGCCAAAATCCAAGACAAAGAACAAGAGAATGGCAAAGCCCTCCTCCCATATATAAAAGGCACTACGGACAAAATTAGCAAGATCCTCCAAAAACACAACATTAAGACAGCATTCTGCACAAACAGAAAGATATCCACCATCCTAAGAAACCCTAAGGACAGAATTGAGTTGGAAAATCAAGGAGTATACGAAATCCCTTGCACTGCCTGCCCCACCACATACATTGGACAGACTAACAGAAGAATAGGTGCACGCATTGAAGAACATAAGAACTCAATCAAAAAGGAAGAACCGACCTCTTCCCTGGTCCAACACCTCAAAGCCACAGGACATGAGATTGACTTTAAAAATACCAGAACTATCGCCAAAACCGAACACTTCAGCAGCAGAATCATCAGAGAAGCCATAGAGATAGAAAAATGCCCACACAGCATGAATAAACGAGATGATACCTCCCGCCTACCAGCCATTTGGAAACCCGCCCTCATGAACAGACGCGTACCTAACATGAAGAATGACACCAGACCCACACCCCTGAGAGCCACACAAGATGCCACCACCACACTTCCACATAGAAAGCAGACTCACACCCACACAGAAGATGAAACACGACCACGGACCAGAAGCCACACTGCAGCTGCATCACTACCCACCTCAAACCCCTCTGAGCCTTACTTGAAGCGAACTGACCTCCACCATGAAGATGCAGCACGACCACGAACTCGAAGCCAAACAGCAAGATCACAGCTCACCAGCTCAAACTCTCCAGCAACTAAGACTAACCTGAGCACAATCAAGCCCCCACCTGAACAGAACACGCCTCCAACCAATCAGAACACAGCCAACCCCCCAACCAATCAGAACATAGCCAAACCCCCAACCAATGAGAACACACCCCCACCCAATCAGAACACAGCCAAGCCCCCACCCAATCAAGTCACACCCCCACTAGCAGTTAAAAGGAAGAAGCAGCTGCAAGCTCACATCACTCTGAGAAGCACAGAGCTGAAGACCAAGCCTGAAGATGATGAATGAGACTTCATCGAAACGTTGCCTAGATACTTCCAATCTTACGCGGGAGAAAACCCGAACAACCAAAGATATATATATATATATATATATATATATATATATATATATATATATATATATATATATACTTCCAATCTTACGCGGGAGAAAACCCGAACAACCAAAGAGATATATATATATATATATATATATATATATATATATATATATATATATATATATATATATATATATATATATCAACATACACACATCTACACTATATTATTCATGATAAAAAAGAATTGTACTTTAATTGTAAAACTTACATTTTTCAAACAAAAAAAAAAATCCCAGGTCTAATTCCTGCCAACTTCAAGCAAAGTTGGAAAAGGTTTCCGACTGAGATGTTGACAAGTTATTATTATTGAACAATGGCAGTATTGGGCTAATTAGACAAAAAGTTTGATTAAATAGAGTTATAGACCTTCTTATATTGTTTCCTCTCACTGTGTGAATGGAAGAATCTATTACCAACTTGTTAATAAACCAGTTCTTCCACATCTAAGTTATACTGTGTTTGAAGCTTTGGAGCAATTTGTACAGTACAGAAATCCATACAACATAGAAGCACATTTTTATCTCATTTGAATTTTCTGAAAATTCTGTTTATGTCTTCTATATAAGAAGATAATAATACCCCAAATTCTACTGCATGTCCAAAAAAAGTTGTGTATACTGATTAAACCAAAGTATAATAAATTAGTGAGAACTTGGGGCAAAAATACAGACATTTTTACAAGTTAGAATTTCAACAGTTTCTTTTTAAAGATAGAGCAGGGTGCAAATTAATCTGTCCTTTGGACAACTAGATCCAAAAGCCATTCAATTCAATCAGTATGTGCTTCTGGCACTTGATTGAAAAGAGAAGGTAATATAAAGATTTAATAACACCATGAACAAAAAGGTTAAAAATAATTAGAGCGGAGTTCTTGGAAAATACATGTTTGCCAAAGAAGCAAGGAAGAATGTAATAGCTTGTCAACAATTTTCCATCAGACATTTCATTTTCTTCATGCAAAATTTGCATTATTCTTGTTTATACATGTTGCATATAACCAAGTGATGAAAACTCATATTAAAACCTAATGCAACTCAATTAGTTGCTTCTTCCACATGTTTGAACATAAACCTGGAAGTCATAAACCTGATTCATCAGACCTCTGAGAACTATCTCCCAGTCATTAAAATGATGTAGTAAATATTCATTGCTTGACATTTTTCAAAAGGATGTTACTTGCTTTATCAAAATAGTGTAAGTCATAAAAAACTTATTATAATATGACATGAAATATATTATAAACAGCACAATAAAATAAATAATTGCCTGTAATGATGTTTTGTCTTCTACAACCAATGAAATAAAATGAACTCAAGATCAAACTAATTGCATATATACTCATTAAATAGTAATAGTAACTTAAATGCATTTTGTTCTTTTATTATTTTTATGCAAATATTATATACTATCTTTGAGTAACTGCATCCTTAAAGTACTAGCATTTTAGCTAAAGTACCTCCATTTATGCATTCTAATAAACATCCATCCATCCATCCATCCATTCATTCCTATACAGAAAATCTTTAAAGTCTTTAAAATCAGTATCTACAGAAGTAATTGTAATGCTATATGCCAAGTGTTCCTTCCAGGGAATCTAATTCTCTAACTAATCAGAGAATGCAAAAAAGTGGTATTTGCTTCATTCCCACTTTCTGATTTACATTTTTAGATCCTTTTTGAACATTTTTGAAAACTTGGAGATATAGAAATTATAAAGTGGGAGGGCAGTTTAATGTACACTCTAACTGTCTTCCTATCTGTTCACTTGCTTTGCTATATGTGGAAAACAGCTTTTTCACAGACCTTTGATAAATACTTCTCAGTGGAAGTATTTATACAGAAATTTGTCACTTTGCTCTGTTTGGGCCATATTAAAATGCTTAAGATAGAAGGGATGACTCCAAGGAATCGTTTGGAATACATTCAGGGGCACCTGTGTGTGTGTGTGTGTGTGTGTGTGTGTGTGTATGAATTCATATACAATAGCTATCAAAACAAAGTGGCATTTTTAATGGGAAAGAAATTTGGTTGGACACTTGGCTGCTAATCACATAAATAAATAAATTGCATTAATTTTAAATACAATTGTCTAGCTGTTTATAGATAATAAAAAGTGATCATAAGTATTATAAAATTACATATCTTTTATATTAAAAGATATATTAGAATATTAGAACAAAATATCCTAGAATAGGGGCATCAAACTCAAGGCTCTTAGGATGGATCTGGCCTGTGGGCTGCTTAAATCGGGTCTGTGGGGCCAGTCTGGAACTGGCAAAGGATTGGCCTGTGATGCAGGGGTGGGATTCAATTTTTTTTTTTTAAACAAATTTTATTAATTTTACAAAAAAAAACAATACACAATCCAGGCATAACAACTTGAAGAATCTTTTCTAAAAATAATAATAATAATAATTAAAGAAGAAAGCCAATAGAACATAACTCCAAATTGTAATATCAATATTTACATTATCTATTTAACTTCATATCTTATCCAAACTTCTCCTTTTATCCAAATTATATTTCTTGCTTATTAAAATTTTATTGCCTTTCATAAACATACAAAACACAAAACATAAACAAACCTAAAACATCTTTTCTGAAGGCTGCCTGATCCCGGGTTGAAACTCTTCACACAGACACAAATTCAAACATCATATTCACTTTATATATCCTTCCATATCTTATTATCATTTTCTTTTTTATATATATAAATCAATTTTATCAATTTTACAAAAACAGTGCATAAACAATCAAGGCATAACAGCTTATAAATTCTTTCCTAAAAAAATAATAATAATTAAAGAACAAACCAATACTTTATCTATTTAACTTCATATCTTATTCCAGCTTCTCCTTTTCATCCAAATTATTTCTTATTGATTAAAATGTTATTGCCTTTTATCAATATACAAAAAAAAAAAAAATAACAAAACCTTTATATATCCTTCCATATCTTATTTCCATTTTCAATAACATTCTTTGTCTGTTCTATTTCCAACTATCCATTCATCTTTTTTCTTTTACTATACTTCTCCTATACACTAACTGGAGTGACACCTTTAACTCATTACCCTAACTTAAAAGTACTTCATATAACAATTTTTCTTGGGGTTCTGTTTAAAAGATTCTAAAATTACACAATAAATTTTATACTCTAAATACACATATAAAAAACACAATCTTATGTACCCTCCAGAATCCCTCTTTTATCCTAAATTAAATTCACCCATTGTCTCTGAATAAACTTTTTTTCTTTAGACCTTGCTTCCCCTCATTGAGGCTTCTCCTCCCCCCCTTTCTCTCTTGCTTATTCTTCTCCTTGCCCTTTTTACCCCTTTGTCTTTCCTCCTCCCTTTTCTTACTCCCTTTCCTTTGCTTTCTAACCTTGCCTCCACCTTTCCGCTCATTTTTCTCTTCTTTGGTTGTTTTTATAATTTTTAAAATCCCCTTTTTCTTATTCTTTTTCTCCTCCTCCCCGGAAAGAACCCATTGTTCATCAAAGATGGCTTCTTCTTCTTCTTTGTCCCAGTCCTTCTGCTGCGTAGTCAACTTTTCATAAGTACATAACGCCATTTCTAAGAATTGAAACAAACTGCCCAAAGTATCTTCTTTTTTATATTTTTGATATTCAGTCTTTAGTTCATCCACAAGCGATGCCATTATGAAAAGAGAAACTTTTCCCAAAACAACCACAAGTATTTTTAATCAAAAATAATTCAAAAAAAAGTTCCAAAAATTAATACTTTTCTTCCTTCTTCTCTTTCTTTTTCTGGGGTTAATGTTTAATCAAAGAGGTCCAATTACCATATACCTTTCTTTGGGATTCTAGGCAATCTCCTCCTTTTTCAGCTTCTGCTCCAATTTTTTTTCCTCTCCCTTCCCACTTGCAATATCAATTTTAAATAATCAGAAATCCATACCTCCAACAAGGGTTTTCCAATTTCTTAAGTTTTTCAATATCCAAAAACCCTTTTGTCCCTTAGCTTCAACTCTCAAAACAATTCACTTTCAATGTCCAGTATATCCAAACATATCTGCTGTTTCCATGGGGTGGGAGAGTGAAGAAAAAAAAAAAGTTCCCTTTAACAGCTTCTCCGCCGCTTTCGATCTTCTTAGGGATACAATGTATCCTCCAGCAATTCAGACAGCTCAGTTCCAGCCAATTTGCAAGATGTTACTTGACCCGGCTCAGACAGCACTTTCACTCTTCTTCCTTCCTCCAGCGCAATCTTACCCGGTTGCTGGCTTCTTCGTGGCGGCCATTGCTGACCGCCGTTCCACCGCCTTGGGAAAAAGGGGTTTTTCCGGAGGGGGAGGGGGTCTGCGACACCCCCACCCCCCTGTCCGACTCCCCTCTCTCTTCAGCTGTCCCTACAGGGCAGCCATAACACCCTGACCCATCTGGATCGGGGGTACCTCGGCGGCTAGCACAGCAGGAATCGCGAGCTGTCGCAAATTCCTGCTGCCCCGAAGCCACGCGAAACCCCTCGGGATTCAATTTTTTTAACAACCGGTTCTGTGGGCGTGGCTTAGTTGGTGGGCGTGGCTTTGTGGATATGTGACTGGGTGAGCATGGCTTGGTGGTCATGTTATTGCATGGATGTGGCCAACTCAACATCACTCACATCGCGGCATGCATCTCCTTGCCTGGCCTCTCATGACTATGGGGATGCTGCAACAGTCATAACTGTGAAAAATAGTCATAAGTCACTTTTTTCAGTGCCATTGTAACTTTGAATGGTCACTCCACACAAGCAAAGTACCAGCAAAGGAGGGGGGAAAAATTCCAGAGACGTCCTGAGACAGGAAATCTAGTCCTGCAAGAATTTAATAAGGGTTAACGGAGAGGCAGTTTTTCTAAGCAACACCAGGAAGTTTCCTTCCTGCCTTCCTTCAGTAATTTCTTCTAACAACCGGTTCTCCAAACTGTTTAGAATGTGAACAACCACTTCTAGCAAATAGGTGTGAACTGGTAGAATCCCACCCCTGCTGTGGTGACTCTGGCAGCCAAAATGAGATGCAAACACATGCCCTGTTTTCAACCTGGATAGTCCCCTGCAGCACTTCACCCACCAAAATGCATGCCCGCTGTGCCCCGTTTTGATCAGCAGGATGCTACAGGAGGTGTCTGTCCTGTCTTCCGCCCCTCCTCCAAGCTGGCCTGTGGAGGAGAAGCACAATGCTGATCCAGCCCTTGAAATCCAGTTTTACACCCCTGTCCTAGAAGAAGATTATTATCTGGATCCTTTTTAGTCAGAGTTCAGACTTGAGCAAGGTTTAAAATCTATATTTCCATAAATCATAGACCTACTAGGTACTGAGGAATGCAATTCTCCTGGTTATCTGTCTCACACTGTCTCTCAGTTATATTCTCATGAACCACCAACATATATTATGAATTAGACACATAGCTATAATGCCTCCCCTGCTTCCTGAGCTCCACTTCTAGTTGTGGTAATTTAGGAAGAAAGTTTAACCAGTTGGTTATTCCAATTTGTAATGCCACATCCTTCTTTATTTTGAATCATGCCCTTATGACCTGTGTTTTATTATTTTGCTCCTATCTGAACTTCCTTTACATACTCAGACAGCAATGCAAAGAAAATCTTCACACATGCACCTACACTCTAGAAGTACATAAATGGAAGAAGGAACAAGAAGCTAAACCCAAATGATATTTAGCTGTTCAGTTTGCTCCATAGGTGACTCCGTAGTGGCTTGATTTGCTCTCTCCTTCAATCGATCAAACCTCTTACTATCAATATAGCACACAAACCAATAAAAAACTTCCAAAAGATCTTAAATAATCCTAAAGACTCATTAATTAAGATGTTTAATTGCATATTTGAATTCTATATATTCATATTTAAAAGGAAGGAAGGAGCTTTCCTCCTTCATTCAAAAAAAGAAGTAATCCAAAGAAATTCTTGTGTAATAGCCATATACAGCAGCAAATAAAAATCAAAGAAGAAACAATACCCTAATCAAGGAATTATCAAAGAAGAACTCACATATCAACCAAGATTAGTAGGGTGAGCAACTACTGTATGTATAAACTGTTCTGTACAGTCATTAGCATACTTGCAAGCGCCGTGCTGTGATTGGCCAAAGCACACGGCGATCTCATTGGCCGAGTGAGCTGCACTGATTGGCCCGTAACGAATCCCCCGCGATTGGTGGAAACTAATCATGGGAGATTCAAAATGGTGTCATTGGCCGCGGCCGCCGCGGTCAGAGAATAAAAGCTGCTGTTTTCCCTTGAATCCCGAGCCGATCTTGGGACCAAATAAAGAGCTGAAACTGAGTCACTGGCTCTGATTCTCCTTTCCGGTGACGGACATGACACTGGCGATGAGGATGGGATCCCGAGACTAATCCCCATCAAGCACGTGTCCTGAGGAAGCGAGACTGACAAGATGGCCAGCATCGCACCGCCCGCACCCTTTAACCCAGCTACCGAGGACTGGGAATCATACACAGACCGATTCCTAATGTTCCTTGAAAGTAGCAACTTGAAGGATGCAACCGGGCAGAAGAAAAGAGCCATCTTTCTAACACACTGCGGGCCCGCGGTGTTCAAGATGGCAAAAGCTCTCGCAAAATCCAGGGACGTGAAGGAGATGGACTGGGCTGACCTCGAGCCGTTGCTCCGAAACCACTATGCCCCTGCCTTGCCCACCCTCATCAGGCGGCACGATTTCTACCAGCAGGACCAGAGATCAGGTGAGAGCATCAGCGATTTTGTGGCTGATCTACAGAGCCTACGGGGCATGTGCGGGTGATTGGACATGGACAAGGCTTTGCGGGACCGTGTCATGCTCGGACTCAGAGACCCAGTCCTACAAAGCCAGGTGATGGCAAAAGGCAACATCGCCCTCGCTGATGCCCTCGCTGAAGCCACCACAGCCGAGGCAACCCAGAAATCGGCGAATCGAATGCGGAGACCGGACACCGGGGAATGTACCGTGACCACCGAGATCAGCCAGGTGACCGAGGCCCACCCAGAAGCAAGCCACCAGGAAACCACCACCCATCATGGTGACTTCCACTCCGCCTCCGACACCACGGATGAGGAAGAAGAAATACATTGGCTCCAGATGGGATGAGATCGGTGCGATCGGCGGAGTCGTAAGTTGAGGACCGCATATGCTGGGTGCGGAGGTGACCACCCTTGATCGGAGTGCTGGTTTTTCGATGCAATTTACTGACACTACGATAAAAAAGGTCACATCGCCCGAGTCTGCTGACTGAGAAAAGCCTACAGCCCCCGTCGGCGAGATCACAGCAACCGGAGATGAGACGGCACACCCCCCCCAGGGCCAGAGACCGCCAAGCCGAAAATCGCTGGAACTGAGATGGACGGAACCGACGAAGTGGCGAAAACCAGCAGAAAGAGGAAATCCACCAGACGGTCGTCATCGGCCACTCATCAACCACAGACACCCGAAAGTATACGTGGAAGTGGGCATTGAAGGCGAACCATGCAAAATGGAGGAGGACTCCGGGTCCTACCTCTCCATGGTTGCCTGGCAAGAAATCAGGTGGTTGGTGCCGGAAATCCACAAGAGGAGGTTGGAAACCCAGAAACTAATCCTTAGAGACTACCAGGGGAACCACATCCCAGTAGTCGGAACCGGACAGTTTGAAGTGACCTTCAAGGGCCGTACAGCAAAGCTTCCCCTGACGATCATGGACCAAGACCGCCCCAGCCTTTTGGGACTACAGTGGTTTGCACCACTCGGGATCGAGGTTACGGGTGTCGACCACATCACAGATGCTGACTGGAAAGAACAACTGGCACGGGACTTCCAGGGAGTGTTCAACGGCACCCTAGGCAAGTACCAAGGGCCCCCTATTTCCTTCAGCCTAGACCCCAGCATTCCCCCAATACACCTAAAACCATGGCAGGTACCTTTTGTACTCCGGCCCAAAATTGATGAGCAAATTGACAAGCTTGTCAAACAAGGGGCCCTACAACCAATCGATCACGCCCCGTGGGAGACCCCCATAGTCACCCCAGTCAAGCCCGATGGGTCAGTGAGAATCTGCAGGGACTATAAGGCCACCCTAAATTGCGCCTTACAACAAAGCGCCTACCCCGTCCCAGTAGTGCAGCACCTTCTACACTCAAGGTCATTGCGAAGCTCGACCTGGCGCAAGCCTATCAACAGTTGCTGGTCGACGCAGAAACCGCCGAGGCGCAGACCATAGTCACCCACCGGGGAGCATTTTGCTGTAACAGACTCCAGTTTGGAGTCAGTGTGGCTCCGGGAATTTTCCAGAGCCTCATGGAGAGACTCTTGCAAGGAATTAAGGGGGTGGTGCCCTACTTCGATGACGTACTGGTGTGAGCGGCCAACCAACAAGAACTAGAGGGTCGTCTAAGGGAGGTACTAACCAAATTCAAAGAGGCTGGGCTAAAGGTGAAAAAAGAGAAATGCCAGTTGTACACAGAGTGGGTTGAGTTCCTAGGATACCTCCTAGACCGACACGGCATCCACCCAACCGTGGAAAAAGTCAGAGCCATTAAAGAAGCCCCAACACCATGGAATAAAATGGAACTGCAGGCATTTCTAGTACTGCTTAATTTTTATAATGTTTTCCTGCCCCAAAAGGCAACTGCGGCAGAGCCTTTGCATAGGCTTTTGGATAAGGCGGCCACATGGACTTGGGGGAAACGTGAGGAAGCCGCCTTCAGCAAAACCAAGGACCTGCTCACCTCAGATGCCATCCTAATCCAATACGAGACCCTACCACTTGCCGTCACATGCGATGCCTCACCCTTCGGTGTCAGCGCCATCCTCAGCCACATGCTCCCCGATGGAAAAGAAACACCCATTGCCTTCTTTTCGAGGACACTCACCAAACCGGAGAGAAATTACAGTCAACTGGAAAAAGAGGCCCTGGCTATCGTCGCCGCAGTGAAGAGGTTCCACGAGTACCTCTACGGCCGCACGTTCACTATCATCACCGACCACAAGCCGCTTCTGGGAATCCTGGCAGGGAACAGGGCCACCCTGAACATTCTATCTCCTAGAATGACAAGGTGGTCTGAATTCCTTGCCATCTACAGCTACCGGCTCACACACTGACCAGGGAAGACAATCACCCACGCAGACGCCCTGAACCACATGCCATTACCTGACCTAGACACCGACCCAGCACCCATGACAGCCACACTCAGCATAGAGACTCCGCCCGATCTACCCATAACCACGTCAGACATTGCCCGCAAGACAAATAAAAACAAACGTCTGGCGCGGGTGTTACATTGGGTAGAAAAAGGGTGGCCAGAAAAGGATGATGACGAATCATTCAGGACATTCCGGAACCGGCAAACAGAACTCTCATTACAAAAAGGTTGTGTACTTTGGGGGGATAGGGTTGTTATCCCGGAAAAGTTACAAGGGAAGGTATTGGAGTTGTTACACGAGGGGCACCCGGCATAGTTAGAACAAAAGCCCTGGCCAGGAGTTATGCCTGGTGGCCAGGGATGGATAAGCAAATCGAGACTTGGGTAGCAACATGCAAAAGTTGCCAAGAAACCAGACCGAGCCCTCCTGCAGCACCAATCCTGGAATGGGAAAACCCCAGGGGACCATGGTCCAGGATTCACATAGATTTTGCCGGGCCCACGAAAGGACATATATTCCTTATCATGGTAGATGCTTACTCCAACTGGTTGGAGGTAAGCAACATGAAAAACACCACCATGGAGGCCATGATCAAGGAACTCAGCAAGCTGTTCGCAACCCACAGCCTCCCAGATGTCATCGTGTCAGATAACAGGCCCCAATTTACCTCGCTGGAATTCGAAAAATTCCTAGTGGAATGGGGCATATGACACGCACTGACAGCACCGGCACATCCGGCGGCGAACGGAAGGGCAGAATGGATGGTTCAATTCACAAAAAAAACCATCCAAAAAATTGAACACAGGGAAATTCAAGAAAAAATAAACAAAATGCTCTTTATACAACACATAACCCCAAACACGACTACCAACAAAAGCCTGGCAGAACTATTAATGGGGAGGAAATTAAGGTCCCCACTTGACAGACTGCACCCCACATACAACCCAGAAAACCCCCCAAACTCCTCAAGCAAAAACCGAACATTTTCCCCAGGTGTCTACGCAAAGTCTACGCAAAGAACCTTACTGGAGATTCATTTTGGGTACCGGCAACTATAACCCAGCTGACAGGTCCCCACTCGTACCGGCTGCAAACAACCGACGGACGAACATGGAAACGCCACATCGATCAAATAAGATCAAGAACAACCACGGGAAACGCAACCGACACGCAAACAGACACAGACAGCCCACATAACACAAACCAAGAGGGGAGGGAATACCCTGGGAACCAAAAACCAATAGAAAGAAACCAGCTCTACTCACCGGCAAGCAGCCAGCTCGAAGCCTCACCAGAGAGAAGAAGCCAGGACAGCTCAACCAGCCCAGAAAGACCAGGTGGGAGCGGCAACAACCGCAGCTCAACCAGCCCGGGTAGACCGGGAGGGAGCTGCAACGAAAGGCCCAGAGAGGCCTTCCAGGCGGTTCCATCAACGAGGCAGAGAGCAACACAGAACCCAACCGAACCGGCCGGGAGCCAAGCAACAACTAACCTGCACAGGTCAAGTGGGCAAGTACGAAGCCCCACCTATTTACAGGACTACGTTACGTAGGACCATACCAAGAGGGGAGGGGTGTTCTGTATAGTCATTAGCATACTTGCAAGCGCCACGCTGTGATTAGCCAAAGCGCACGGCGATCTCATTGGCCGAGTGAGCTGCACTGATTGGCCCGTAACGAATCCCCCGCAATTGGTGGAAACTAATCACGGGAGATTCAAAGCAGTGCCATTGGCCGCGGCCGCTGTGGCCAGAGAATAAAAGCCACTGTTCTCCCTTGAATCCCGAGCTGATCTCGGGACCAAATAAAGAGCTGAAACTGAGTCACTGGCTCTGAGTCTCCTTTCCCGCGATGGACATGACATAAACAATCTTTAAATTTCACAATGTCTAAATTTGTTGTTTGGGAAGAAAATGTTTGTAAAAAAAACAACTTAGCTCATAGAACATCATGAACATAACAGTTCAGTCCTGACCAAACACATTTCCTACTATTAGAACATGTATGTAATTAAAGGTTTCATTCATATATTTGTCATTTCATGCTCCCCACCCCCCAAAAAAACCCCAGCTCAATATTAGAACATCAAATGAAATTGCCTACTAGAAGATATATGGGACTGGAAGAATTGAAACAAACGATCTAATTTTTTTTACCTAGCAGGTCAGATCCACAGGAGAACAAATTCTACGTTGTACAAACACAATTTTTAGTCAAAGTTATCAGGAAAAGGAAGTCAACCTTAAAATTTCTACAATCCTAAAAGTCACAACAATTTAGAAGAAAATTGTTACTGAATGTTAAAAGTAAATTTCAAACTACTCTGTAATCTGCTAGCATTTTAGGTTCCATAATGCAAATAATGTAGAGGATTATTTATTTATGCTTGTCTGTCTTCAGCATGATGCAATCCATTGTAAAAGAATTTAGTCTTGAAAACTATGTTAATCATCTGTTATTTACATTATTAAGCTACTTATACTTGTTCTTCAAAATCAGGATGCTATTCATTCTTTGCCACAGTGTTAGTTTGCTGTATAATTTCAGATAAGAAAAGTCATTACAGGAACTGACAGCAGCTTGTGACCCTAGCACTCTATATGTCACCTTCAGTTTCCAATAGGAAGTTAGTATTTAAATAACCCTCTTCATTTTATGATGTGTACACATAGCACATAGTGTCCAGTGGTGAACTCTCTCAAGGCTTGAATAATATGTTAGAATTAAATTAAACTGGTTCAGTTTATTTCTGAATCATGATGCAGCTTTTTAACTTCTCCCACTGTTAATTTTATTATTGAATTAACGTTAGCCTATTAAAAACAATCCTAAAAGGGAGATTTCTAAAATCAGTGGTTGCCAACCAGTGGGCCAGGGACCACTGGTGGTCCATGAGAAAGTTTGGGTGGTCTGCAGAGAAATGTCACCCCCAAAGCTTTCTTCTTCTGCTTTCGGCTGCACACAAGGAAAGCAGCAAAAGTCTTTCTCTCCCCCAAACTCTGCCAGAAATGAGTCTTTGGGACCCTGCAAGGCATCTTGCTCTAATAGGCTGTGCCAGTGCAACAAGTCTCACCAAGACTCATTTCTGGTGAAGTTTGGGGGAGAGAAAGAAAGACTTCTGCTGCTTTCCTTGTATGAAGTCAAAAGTTTCTCTCTCTCTCTCTCTCCCCCCGAGAACAAAGCTAGAGACAGTATCCTGCAAGCCCAACTAAAGAATGATTGATCAGTAGGAAAACGGGGTGGGAAATTTTCCTGCAGACTTTTTTTGGGATTTTCCCTGGGTCTCTGGTCTGCGGGATTTAAAATTAAAAGTTTGATGGTCCCTGAGATCCAAACAGTTTGCAACCCCTGTCTTGAATTATTTGGATTTGGAGCTTCATAGCTCTAACAACTCAAGTAAAGATTCCATCATAGAATCTCTTCTCAAATGATGAACATTTCTGAAAAATTTCCATGAATATAGTTTGCAACGTGGATAACAGGTTTAGAACAAGGTAATTTCATAAAAGTCGTTATTCTTTATGGTCATTATTCTGTATGTACTTAGAGCTTAATATTTCATATTAACTTAATATTAAAACTTAATATTTTGTATTAATCTCATGAAGGCACTCAGAATCTGGGGTTAAGTTTCATAAATAGAATAAATGTCTGAAATAAAGTGAAATGCAAATTTGTCACTTCTTGAAAAAAGAAGAGGAATGAGCATCATTCTTGGTTTATTTTAATGGATGTATTTTTTTTTTTCTATAAAACTGTCAACAGAAATTGGAATTGGAAATTGTAATATCACAATCAAAGACTCTTTCCTTCTTTGGCCTATGCATAAAAAAGCTGGATGCAGACAAATAACAAATAACATGTACAGGTGTCCCTAATGTTGTGTCAGAGAAGTTTCTGCATTCTAGTAGTGTTTTTAGGCATGGACTCACTTGAAATGTCAAGATTGTCAATCTTTGGACTTCCGGTTTGAGCTTCTTCGGTAACAGACCGAAACCTTGTCTCTGCAAGGCTTCAATCCGTGCTTGCCACTGGAGCGCCCTGAGCCAGCTGGTTTTGGGGCCAAGCCACCCCGTAGAGGTGGTGAAGAAGGGGGAGCCACATCTCTCCTCCCCAGCTGGCCATCACTCCCTTTCCCGAAGGCAGTTGTACCAGTGGTCAGAAATGGCCACCACAAAGAAGAACTCGACAGGAAAAGAATGCGCAGGAGGAAGATAAGAAGAGAAAGTTTTGGTTGACCAGGTCAAACAGCAAAAGCAACAAATAAGGTGCCCTGGAATTGAAGCTATTAAAAAAAACAATAGCATTGTACCCTAAGAAGATTTCTAAGCTGCAAAGGAGAGAGAACAGGGGAAAGATTTGGGCTTTTTTTCTCCTTTCCCTATACTGACAGCTAAGAGACTTAAGCAAGAAATTGGAAAAAAATCCACTTTGACATTAATAGGCATTTAATGCTGAAAATAAAAAGTCAAAGGGATAATAAAGATTTCTGGATAATCAAAAGCTTTTGAAAACAGAAAAGGAGAGAAAAAGAATAAAAGGGCAGGCTCTGGAAGGGAGGAGACTGCCTGGAATTAAAAAGAACTTACACCAAAATCTCAACAAGACTTCCAAAAGATACATTTAACTGAAATATTGCAACAAAAACCCCAGAAAGAGAAAGTGGAAAAAAAAAATAGGAAGAAATAACTTGTGACTATTTGGATTACTTGATGATTTCTGGATTTTTGGTTATTGTATTTGAATGACTAAAATCAATTGGGTGGTTGTTTAAAACTGTTTAAAATGGCTCCACTTTTAGAAGAACTGAAAATGGAACTTAAAAAGTACAAAGAAGATGCACAAGAAGGGAGAAGTTCTTTTGGCTTCATATTACAGTTTTTCGAAATGGACATTTGGGTTGGTTTGCCAGGCTTCGGTGGCGGCAGGGATTTGTGATCCAGTGCGATCCCTGTCACGCTAGCCGTCTTGGTGCCTCCGATCCCGACGGGAGGATAAGGCTGCCACGCAGAGGCAGCTGAAGATAGGGGGGATCTGGATAAGGGTTTGGGGGTGACACAGACCCCCTCCCCACCTGGCAAAACCCCTTTTTCTCAAGGCGGTGGAGTAGCGGTCAGTAATGGCCAGCACAAAGAAGCCGGCAACTGGATAAGAATGTGCAGGAGGAAGAAGGAGAAAGTTTGGAAAGTTTTAAAGTGAAAGTTCTTTGGCTGCCGGGACTTTAAGATATATCTAATATCATGAAAACTATGCTTTTTTTGAATGATACATTGTTTCCAGAGGAGATTCTAAAATGGCTAATAGTGCTGAAAGGGAAAGTTTACTCTCCTTCCCTACGGAATTAACAAATGGACATTGAAAAATCTGCTTCTTTAAAGAAGGTAAAATTTAAAGCTCTTTGTTATAAGTGGGAAGGGAGATGACCAAAAAAAATACAACTGTATTAAGATTTTGTTGAAGGAGATGCCTTGAAGATTTTGAGACTAGTAGCTAACTGTAATAAGGCTTTAAAGTACAGACTGGGTTCTTTATTTCTTTCCTAACTGATATTACCCCAGGAAGAGAAAAGTGTAAAGGGAAGAACTTTCTGTTTTGTTTGGATGTTTGATGATTTTGGGACTTTGGGCAACTGTTTTTTAAGTTTTGGAACATGTTGGTTGTTTTAAGAAGAAGAAGGGGGGTAGAAGAAGAAAGGTTTACAATGGCTCTATCTATTGATGAACTAAGAAAGGAATATGGTAAAACAAAGAAAAAGGACTCTTTGGGAGATATCTTTTACTTTTTAGAAATGGTGCTTGCTACTTATCAGTAAATACAACAACAAATGGAGGAAACAGAAGAAGAAGAAGAAGAAGAAGAAGAAGAAGAAGAAGAAGAAGAAGAAGAAGAAGAAGAAGAAGAAGAAGAAGAAGAAGAAGAAGAAGAAGAAGAAGCTATCTTTAATGAATTAAATAATTTGACTAAGAAAGAGAAGAGAAAGAGAGGAAGGAAAATGAAGGACTTAAGACTTAAAAAATATTCAAGAAAGAGAAAAATGAGATGTAAAACCAATACAATGCCAGAAAGCAAAAGAAAAGAGGAATACAACAGAGAGGGGAAACTAAAAAGGCGGAGGTTAGGAGGGGTGTGTGTAAAAAAATTAGGTGGGATAAGAAAGGAAGGGAAAAGGGGGAAAAAAGCCACAAAGGTATAAAACAAGATGGGAAAAAGAAATTTTTCTTTAGGGACAAAGGGTAATGTATAATTTATTTAAAAAAAAAAAGGATCTGCAAAAGTACATAAGATAGTATTGTAGTATTTGTATTAGAAATAGAAAACTAGAATATTAAAGGGAATGTTTAAAATATAGAGTTTATTGGCTATGTTAATGTTATTATAAATGTATTATTGTAGCATTTGTTTTTGAAGTAGACAATTGGAATATTACAAGATTTAATAAATCAAAATATTACAGTGTTTAAGATTTAATGATAGATTTTAACATTTAATATTATTGAGAATGTGTAAAATGTTTAAGATTTAATGATAGAGCTTAATTTGTTATTCTCTTAATGTTATCATAACTTTTTTATTCTCCTTCTTTTTTAATTCTTTTAGTTTAAAATGTATTATTTAAAATGTACTAAAAAAGTAGAATGGTAATTATGTACTTAATTATTTTATAGATTTATTATTCTCTTTTTTCTTTTTTGTTTCTTTTCTTAAAAGTTAATAGGTAGAATGTACTAAGCAGAATCAGATTGGGAACTAGATATGATGCTAAATGTTAACTTGGGGGATAGAAAGGCATCATACTTCGATCAGTGATTTCAGGAGAAATCTTTCTTTTTTATTTTAAAGAGATTGTGATAAATGGATAATTGGAAAAGAATGGACAAAAGATACAAGTATAATGATTTAAAGTAAGATGAAATAAATAAAATAGAATTAAGAAGAGTGAAAAGTGGAGAGAAGTTTTATAGAAGATATAGAATGGTTAATAATTGATAAGTAATGATATTTAAGATGAGCATGAATTTAATTGAAGTCTGTAAAAAGAGAGGTATTCTGGGGCTAAGCCACTTTCTAAAATGAAGTTTTATGTTTTTGTGTTTTGTGTGTTTATGTTTGATTAAGAATTAATAAAACCTTGGAGAACGAGAATATTTGTAAACAAGTCAGATGAAAATATAAATATGATGGTTATAAAATAGATGAATATAGAAAAGAAATGTAATTGAATAAAAGTAAAGAGAAATAATGAGAAATTTGCTAAAAGATATTTATCTGTCTATAAGGAAATGGAATAAATTAGAATTATGCTGTATAAAATAATTTAAAATGGAAAAAGGGTTTATGTTTACAATGTTTAATGATGTTTTGTTTGTCTTTAAAACTAATAAAATTTCTTTCAAAAAAAAAAAGAAATGGAGATTTGGAATTATGAGAAACAACAAGAAATGCCTGCAGAACAAGAAGATTGTGACAAAGAAGAAGCCATCTTTAATGAACAAGTAATCTTAGGTGGGGAAAAAATGGAAAGGGGGGAAAGAGAATGGAAAGTTTAAGATTTGGAAAAACAACTAAAAAAATAGACTGAAATATAAGTATAAAATCAGAAAGCAACAGAAGAGGGAAATGTAGAAGAGAAAATTAGAAGTAGAGAGACAAGGAGGTAAAACGGGGAGGGAGAAGATGAAAGGGAAGAAAGAAAAGAAAAGAAGTTATAAAGGACAGAAACAAAATATAGAGAAACAGGGCCTATTTAGAGATAATGGGTGAAAATTTAATGGAAAAGGGGATTCTGCAAAGGTACATAAGATAGTATTGCTATAATAGAAACAGAAATAATTTTAGAAAATATGAAACAATGTATGATTAAAATGATTGATAAAATAGCTATCATAATTCAGTGGAATGCTTGTCAATAAATAAATGTAACAAAATGAATATTTAATGATTTACAAAACATACGTGAAGAGAAATAAGGGAAAAAATATTATGGAGATTATATGTGTCTTTAAGGAAGTATGATATTTAATTGAAAGGAAGTGTTAAAGAAGTTAAGATTTTAATGATTATTAATGATAGAACTGAATTGGAATGGAATGAGGGTTTATAATTACATATATTTATAATCTTTTTTTTAAAAAAATATAGTGTGTATTACAAGAACGTAACAAGCAAAATTCGATTGGAAGTTATGTATTATTATTATATTGAAGGTCATAACCTTAAGGTATATATTGAAGTTTAAATAAGAGTTGAATGGATGTAATTAAAAGATATAAAGGTGTCATACTCCAATTAGTAACTACAGGAGAAAATTTGTTTAATGAGAAAAGATAATATGAAATTGAAACAGAACAGACAAAAGTATAAATATAATTATTTGAATTGAGATAAGATAATCAAAATAAAATTGAGAAAATTAAACAAGAGGAAAAACTATATAGAAAATGTAGAATAGTATAAGATATGGAATAGAACACAAAAAGGAGCATGAAATTGAGTTTTGTGTCTGTAAAAAGAAGTTCAACCTGGGACCATGCTATTTTCAAAAAAGATGTTTTACTTGTATTTTGTATGTGTGAAAACCCAAATAAAACTTTATTAAAAAAAAAAAAAGATTGTCAAATCTTTCCAGAGAGATTATGCTCATTGTAGGCTCTTCTACATTCTGATTGTCAGATGTATCATACATTCCCAAGCATCCTTTTAATGAGATTATTTCGTTAAAGATATTATGAGATTATGTTTATTTAAATTATGATAATTGCATAATACAGATTAATATTTACTTTTATAGAAAATATATATTTTATAAGTTTTTATTGGTTTTGTAATTCAAATTTTACAGAGGATTAAAAGTATTTTAAGAAACTGAATCATATCATAATCTAAAAAGAAGGAAATAGACATTTCTAGCTTTTAAATTCTTTCAATAATGTTTTAACATTTATTTCTCTAAAGATTTCTTCTTTAGCTCAATATCTTATTAATTTACAAATAATTTAAAACCAAACCATCAATTAAAAAACTATTCATATCAGCATTAAACTCACACTCAAAAACTGACCAACACTATTTCTTAGCAATATTTTTAATTTAACATTTTAGGCATTAAAAAATTTCATAAAGAATACATAATTATACTGTATCTTTACTTCTGTGAGCAACAGAAATTCTGTTTGCAGGATAAGAGTTGCACTAATATCAAGGAATGGTGGAATAGAATCATTAAAGAAAGGATGTAAAAGGAGGGACAGAATGAAATGTGAATGGCACAAAATATTTTTTTAAAAATAATTAAATTGGATTTTTTAATTTGTCCCTCAGCAAGTTGTCTTGTGTGAGCTGGGCATAGTAGTTGGCTGTGGCAAATTGTCATATTACAACCCAATATACCACCATGTCGGAAAAAGTTGAGTTAGTTGTTCTTATAGCTGAGTTAGCTATCCTGGATTTGACAGAAACAAATAAGAATATAGGATCTGCCATCTTCATTGATTATTCCCACTCTTCCAAGAGCAAAATGTTAAAAATAATGTTAACCTTTAAAAATAATTTATGGAATATGTGAAGGATTAGAATTGGTGGATTACCCCAACTTTGTTTCCTAACTGTCCCATCGAACATCACCAGTTATCAGGAACACATCCATCTGCAATTTTCTACTGTGTAGGATGGCTAAGAGAAGATATATTATTGGGACTAGCCATTTGGCAACATTCATTCTGCTTTGATACAAGCACCTTGTATAGCTAATTTCAATGGTCTTTCTTTGGACAGGGTTTTCATGCTTTATTGGAACTTCAGCTGATAATTGGGCTCAAGCAGTAACAAGTAACAAGCAGAATTCGATTGGAAGTTATGTATTATGTATTATATTGAAGGTCATAACCTTAAGGTATATATTGAAGTTTAAATAAGAGTTGAATGGATGTAATTAAAAGATATAAAGGTGGCATACTTCAATTAGTAACTACAGGGGAAAATTTGTTCAATGAGAAAAGATAATATGAAATTGAAACAGTGCAGACAAAAGTATGAATATAATGATTGGAAAGACATTGAAACTTAGAAAAAGATATATAATTGAATTTAGATATGAGATGATTAAAAATAAAGTTGAGAAAACCAAGGGAGGGGAAAAATCATGGAGAAAATGTTAAAACAGTAATAAGATATGGAATAGAACATAAAGATGAATTTGAAATTGAGTTTGTGTCTGTATGAAGAAGTGATAACCCGGGATCATGCTATTCTAAAAAAAAAAAGATGTTTTATTTGTATTATGTTTTTGTGAAAACCCAAATAAAATTTATATTAAAAAAAAAAGATTGCCTAACTATTGGTTAGATTCAGGATGTTATAAAATTATACCTATTTCAGAAATGAAGTCTGTTTGATATGAAGGAAGTCAATAAAGAGGTAAATTTGTCTATTGCTTATCATTCTTGAATGTAAAACTATAAATATTAAAACACATATTCATTTATTTTTTTTAATTTGAATTTGTTAATACATCAGAGAAACATTTAACTGAATTACTTGCTAATAATCCTTTAAAGCAATACTGTATTGACAAGCTTTTTAACCATTATAATTTTATAGGTGATTTTTAAAAATACTTCCTTGTTTTTCTCCAACCTCTAATTTAGTGTCTATTAATGATGATTATCATTAGTTTCCTCATAGTGCTAGATCTTTTATCTACTATTTCTGTGAACATTGGAAACTGTTCATTCATTTTTATCACAATTCTTGACTGACAATCAAGTTATTATTTTTACAATATTCCCAAGGATAGGCTCCCTTAATGTCCAATTTTTCAGGTTCCTGGAAAAAAAAAGTTTTAATCAGATTAATCTTTTGTGCAATTTATTTCCATATTCTGTTTCTGTTTTTGTTATCTTGCTTAATTCTATTCTGCTATCTTCTTGTTCCATTGTAGCTCTACCATTTTTATATAGAACTTCATTTTTCCTTTATTTATACTTGATTATATTATGCAAGTCCATTTTATTCACAATGGTTTTCTTTTTTTCCTTTAGCCATTACAAACTTTTCTCTCCCCAAAATAGAAGAAAATAGACATACTATGACATTTTGGTGAATTCATTTGACTTTTAAAGTATCATTTAGAACAATTAATAAGATTCACATAATATATCTTTTATGCTGGTAAAATAATATTTGAGTTCTTATTAATTGTTTACAATACATTGCTTTCAATTTGGGCAGGATTTTGGTGTACTTCATTTAATTGCTTTGTAAATATCATATTGGTTATATGAAAAATGGTTGGTCAAATAATTTTCTTCTTTTTATTAAGTAGCATATATATTTATGTCAGTACAATTATTACCATTAGCTTGAATGCTATATTTATTGTGTTTTAGTAATATTAACTTTACTGCCAATTATTTGTGACATTTTTCACTTGCTCATTTGTTAATGTTTATTAGAAATTATTGCTGCTTGGATTTACCTGTCTACTGCTTATCTTATTATTTATTACTTACTTGATTACAAAACTTAACCCAACAAAGCTGAAAGCATCCTATAACATTAAAATATCCCCCCTCCTCCTCCTCCTCATCTCAACAACAGCAAGAACAACATCAAAATTCAATCAAAAAGAAGTTTAGTAGTAAATATACCAGAAATCATAAAGTCCAAGTACAAACCCACTGGAGAAAATTTCAAGACAAAGAATCCAGTTATTAATATATATCTAGAATAGTGGACTAGACTCAAGCTGAAGTAGATTCAAACTGATAGGAAGACAAAAAATTAATGAAAATGAATTATGATCTTCATCTAAGAGTAGTGTTGATAGATTCTGTTTACAAAACAGCATACATATCCACGAAATGTTGTATGTATAGCAGAAATTTGTGGAAAAAAGGGAAGAGTATCAGAAATAAACTGAAGAAGATGCACTGATACTAATACACCATAAAGACTTCCTGAAAACCAAAGAGACCAAATTGATCTAAAAGAAAGATTAAATGAAAAATATATAAGAGATATGGCAAGGCAAAGTATTATGTGGCCAGCGTATAAAAAATTAGAAGGTAAAACAGATAACAACAATACTTGAAAATGCTTGAGAACAAAAAAGTTGAAGAAAGAGACAGAAGGATTAAGCCTTAAGAATAAATGCATATACAATAAAGTAATATTTGCAAAGAAGCTGAAGAAACTGTGGAGTCTAGTTAGCTGCTGCCAAAGATTGCATAGATTGATTTCAACAATAGCACGACAAATTAGCAACAATTGTCCATCGGAATATCTGCAAAAAATGCCACTTGCCTGCAAGCACAACTATAAAATGTGCAAAGTAATAGAAAATGAAATCGCTAAATACTCTGGTACTTTAGAGTTCAAATAGATTGGTGTGTTCTGTTACATCTGACACATAACACCCCAGATTGAACAATTGTTGATAAGAAGGACCAAAAAAAAGTCTAGATAGTGGACACTACAATACTTGGACAAAGCAAAACAGAAAAGAAATGCAAAAATCACATAAAGGCCTGCAAATAGAAGTAGAACTATGGCAAAAGATAGTATGATAGTAATAGGTGCCTTGAATGCAATCTCAAACATTTAGATCACCATCAGCATTGACAAAATCATCATCAGTTAATTGCAAAATGCAGCTATGCTTAGAATAGCTTACATTCTGCAAAAGTACCTTTAATATTATTAAATAACAACATTTGCCTATCCCAGGTCATTGGGAAGGAGTCACTAGGTGGATAAAAATGCAATTTTTTGTCTAAATATTGTGCAACCTAGACTGTGCAACCAATGATAAAATACCAGCAAAACAAAGCAACAGTGCTTTGGGGCATACTATACACTGTAACTAATTGTCATCCCACTGATGGAATCTGATTCGGTGGGGAAGGCTGAGCAACTGACGGAAAGTGGGAGTGTGGCCCCATTGGCTGTGGAAGAAACTGGGGAAGCGCAAAGTCTGGCTGGGCAGAGCAGGGGAGAGGTAAAGCAAGGTTCGAAGGAGGACCCAGGCCCACCCCGCTCTTCATCCTAGGGAGGGATGGAGAAGGGAACAATGTGAGTTGCGTGTGGAGAAATGTGAGTTGCGTGTGGAGAAAAAGAACCTGATTCCCTTCATTAACTGCAGTTGGGAACAAATATACCTTTTATATCAGATTCTGCATGGTGTTTTCCCCTTCAATTACATCAAAAACATTTATGGTATAACAAGAAAAATTAACCTATTCAATTCATCATAAAGAACTGATATTAATTTCATTACAACAATTCTCATATTTCATTTCAACTGTATTCTATAAAATCATTAAACCTATTTATTAAACTTATTATAATTTCTCTTTGTTCACATTCTTCCATTTCCCTACCTTATTATCACATTACAACAATCTTCGTAATTCATTTTAATTATATTCCATAACTTTATCAAACTTAGATAGTAGGTTTATCATAATTTCTATCACAGTAGTTTAATTTATCTCTATATTTAGTTTAACAAAAAAATGGTATTCCAATTACAAAAAATATCAGCTCCAATCTTACATTTTAATAATTTATATTTCCCTACTTTCTAAATAGTTTAATACTTCCAATATATTTCTACTATACCTTAACATCTTGCAGTATCCTCTTTCTCAATTCTTAGTTAACCATTATCTCTATGTCTTTTAAATAAACAATTTCTTTTCATTTTTGTATGATTTTCATATTTCTTTCTTTCCTGGTTCTGTTTTTTAATGCTTCTTTCCCCTTCATTTTTTCCCTCCTTTTCTTACTCCAATTTTTATCCCCCTCCTTTTTTAAAACTTCTTTCTGCAAATCCCTTTTCTGCTGTTTCCTTTTACTTTGTTTTGTTTTCAAAATATTCCCCCTTTTAATTGCCTCTTCAAATCTCAACTTTGAAATTCCCTTTCTTTCCTCTTTTTGCTTTTAAACCCCATTGCTCCAATTGCTCATTGAAAATGGCCTCTTCTTTAATCAACTCCTCCTCCTCTTCTGACAATCCTTGTTGTTCTTCATGTACTAAAATCACCATTTCTAGAAATTGTAGTGCAAAGCCAAATGATTTGCCTCTTTCTTGTAGCATTTCTTTCATATTTCTCAGTTCCATTTTTAATTCCAAAAAATGTTCTGCGATCTTTGGCCACTTCTATCCAGTGATTTAGTTCAGCAAATGTATAAAATATTTATTTCCAATGATTAGCTTTTATTAATTTTTCTTTAGATTTTCAGTACCATCAAGTAATCCAATATCCATAAGTTTATATCAAGATCGCCAAACAATCCCAAATCAATTTCTTTCTACTTCTTTCTTTCCTTTTCTTCCAAAGTTCAATATTCTACTTTCATTTTCCAGGGGTTCTGTTTTGTTGTAGCAAGGTTTCACATATTTTGTATCTGATCCAGTCTTTAAAGAAACCAGGTTACAGAAATTCATAAATAATTCCCTTTAACCACTAGATGGCACTCTCTGTTATGTCCAAATTCTACCTTTTTTTCTCAGTTTTTTCTCTATTTAGGGCTTCTAAATCCAAAGTTCCAATAAATCCAGATATCAGTTACTATGTTTTTATTTTTCCTTTGAAACATTCAATTTCAACTTTAAATTTGCCTATTTAGTGTCAAAATAATATATTCTCCAATTTAAACAAGTATCTTCTTCAGGCTTCTCTTTCAAAATTCAAAGCCACTTTCAGCTGTCAAAAGGTTTTTTCTTCTTCTTTTCCCTCACTGTCCTTGACCACCATTTTAATTAATTCTCTTAAAAATTCTTTAAAATTTAATTTTGGAGTACCTTGTATTCAATTGTTGCACCAGATTAGCCCAGTTGTTCAAGCTGTTCTCACCACTCCTACACGATCTTATCCTGGCTAGCTCTTCCTCTTCAGGGTGGCCATTTTAGATCACTGCTACATCTGTCTTCAGAGGGGAGTATTTGCCAAGCCAAGGAGGGGAGATGCGGCTCCCTTTGACTCAACTGGTGGTCTCCCCTTTCTTCACTACCCCTACAGGGTGCCTCCAGCTCCAAATCAGGATGATCGGGGTCCTCCAATGGGAGAGCACTGACCGAAGCTGTGGATGATCACAGTCTTTGGTCCGTCAATGAGGATGCCGTCCGGTCAAACACAATCCTGATGTGGCACTCAATGAAATCAAGTTTGACACCCCTGCTTTAAAAAAATCACAAAATACACATTTTGCATGTAGTATATGTTGGCTTCAATTCTGGTTTATAGATAGTAATTGAAAAATCTCTGAATTGAAATTGAAATTTATTGCTAACCAGTGCAGATATTACTGATCTAAATTGTCTGAACAAAGCATTTATGAAAAGTAAGATATATCTATTTTCCTAGATCTTTCAAATCTTATGCAAGATTAGTTGACAAAGTATTAATATTAGTTTAATATATGGATAGGCATTCTTGAAAAGTATTAGACATTAGCTGCTTCCTCTTGCAGTTCCTGTAAACTGCTTTGACTTACTGTATATCAGTACACTGTTTAAAAAGTATGTGTTCTATTTCAGAAAATATCAAATCATCTGAGTGACAGTGCTGTATTCTTCAAAGTTAAAAATATGAAGAACTTGTAGAATTTTATAAGCATCTGTTGAAGATTTAATACTGATATTTAATGACTCTCAACATAGTATGTTCATTAAAATGCTTTCAGCTGAATGTATTTTAGGTTATGACTAAAAATATGAAATTATTATGTTCTTCATTACTTTAAGGATATCCTCTAATATGAAAAAAAGATTGAAGAACAATAAGAATAGATAAAATATGAAGGATGATGTATTACTTTCCACCCTAATCCTGACCACAGCATGGTAGAATTCTATGAATTATACAAATTAAAAGTGCAACAAAAACATCAAGTTAAAAAAAAAAACACTAACTTTTGTTCTTGATAAACAGTATTTCTGTAAATAAATGGTAAATCATTCATAAGCCTAAATCTCCACCTACAAGATTGACACTGGTATTATCAGGGACTTCATAAATAAGAATTAACAGAGATATGTTCTGGATTTATCTGTAACATTTCTTTTAGCACTTACCAGATAATGTAGTCTCTGATATGTGAATTCAAATGTTACGATCTGTGAGTCTAATTCTTAAAAGCCTGTAATTCTGAATAGGGCATTTAATGGAGAACCTAAGGGTTTAGCATTTTCATTAGTTGGCTAATGAATAATAATACGGAAAAACATTTCTGAGATCTAGTAGTATCTGGTGGCGTTAAAAGCATTTCAGGGTTTTGTTGTTTTGGAAGGGAGACTTCCTCTTAGCACATGGTTTTTGTGACCAGAGGGCACAGAGTCTGTCTGAATCACAGATTCAGCCTCCTACTATGCCAAAGTGCTCCTGGTTGGTTACACAATCATTTCTCTTTCCCTTCCTCCCTCGCCAGCCTAAAGGCACTGGCAAATGTCTTCTTTGCATAGTCGTCTACTCTTTCTGTTCACTGAAAATGGCTTTTCATGGTCACAGGAATAATTCAACATCTTCCTCCATGCTATTTCTTTAACCTGCTTGTGCAGAAAACAAAGCCCATAAACTCCACAACGCCTTATTCCAAGATAACCATGAATCTTCTACATTTTGCTGCTCATTTTTACTTTTGACTTTACTGTTGAAGTGATTGTTCATAAAATTACTGGGGTTTTTTTTGCTTCTAGTTCTCTGCATAAAAGTGCTGTCTGGAGTTATAAAATGTGCAGTGTCTATACTCAGCTCAGGCTGGAAATGTTTTTGTTGTAGAGCGGCGGAATAACCTGAGCCAAACTCGGAGCAAATTTCAGCTTTTACTTTATTGAAACAATAAAGGGTTGCCGCGGCTGCCATGCTAACAAGGCAGCCAGATAGCAGACAACAGCTGATGCTGTTTGACAGCTCCCTTTTATAGCCGGCTGTCAAATGGCATCAGCCAATAGGAGAGGTCCGTGTTCCCGCTGGAAACACGGACCAGAGTGAAGACTTTGGCTTAGTCTTTTCCGAACGCCACACTCCTTTTCCCCAGAACGGATCATGCATAGTCCTTTAGATAACTCAGGCACTTGTACAGGTGGCCAGATCTTCTAAGTCCTGATGAAGCTGCTGCTGGAAAGAACTTCTCTGCTTGCTGGGCAACTTCTGGTGCTGACGAAGCTGGTGTCTCGGCTTCAGGTGTTTCTGGGCGAGGGACCGATGGCTGTTCAAGGAGGCTTGCGTTCTTGTCTGATCTGAGGAAAGTTTCTTTGGGCGCCAGTGGTTTCTCTGTTGTAGGAACATCTTGAGGGCCATCTGCAAATGCACTCCAATGCCTTCTAAGCTGATCAATATGGCAGTGCCAGATGTGCCCATCTTGCAGTAGGACCCTGTAAGACTTAGGACCAGTTACCACCACAATGTGCCCAGGTATCCACAAAGGGTGTCCTGCATAGTTGTGGGCATAGACCTGGTCATTCTCAGCGAACTTCCTAAAATGGCTTTTTGACCCCAGGGATGTGACTGGGGCATAATGTGGGTAAAGTCTGTCTAGGGTGGTCCTCAGACATCTACCCATGAGAAGTTCAGCTGGAGACTTATTAGTGGTGGCACAGGGGGTTGTGTGCTGGGTCAAGAGGTATTTAGCAAGCCTAGAGTGCCAATCTATAGGCCCAAACCTTGCCAGGGCCTCCTTAACTGATCTGACTGCCCTTTCAGCCTGGCAGGATGAAAAGGAGCTATAAATGCCTTATTCCTAGATTGGTTAGGAAAACCTCAAACTCACAGGAAGTACACTGGGGGCCGTTATCAGACACGATGGTGTCAGGGAGGCTATGGGTAGCAAATATCCTTGATAGAGCCTTAGCGACAGCTTGTGAAGTTGTAGTGGTCATCAAGATCAGTTCTACCAATTTAGAAAAAGAATCAACTATCACCAGGAATGTATGCCCATGAACGGGGCCAGCCAGATCAATATGCACCCGGGACCAAGGGGCCACAGAATCTTCCCACCTGCCTGGAGTAGATGTGGGTGGAGCAGATCTGGTAACTTGGCATGGCAGACAAGTATTCATCCAACTTGTAATCTGAGCATCCATGCCTGGCCACCATACATAAATGCGAGCCAGGGCCTTCATACTGACAATGCCAGGATGGCCCTCATGCAGGACCTTCAAAACTGAGTCTTGCAACTTGGAAAATATAACTACTCTAGTTCCCCAAAGTAAACAGCCTTGCAAATAAGATAGTTCCTGCTGGTGAATTTTGAAAGGCAGGAATTTGGAGCCATAAGGAATTGCTGGCCAACCCCTTCCCACCCAGTTAAGAACTTGGGCAATTACCTTGTCCCTGGAAGAGTGGGAAGTGATATCGAGGGCAGTAATGGGGAGTTTGAGATCGTTGATCTGGAAAACAGCATTAGTTGGTGCAGGATCTTCCACAGGAACAGGCAGGGAGCAGCGACTAAGAGCATCAGCATGGCAAAGACTCTTGCCAGGACGATGAACCAGAGTATAGGAATAGGCAGTCAGAAATAAGGTCCACCTGGTTATTCTTGGAGACAAAATCTGAGGAGTTTGTTTCTCGCCAGACAGAAGGCCTAACAGTGGCTTATGATCCGTGATCAACTTGAAATAGTGTCCATGTAGAAACTCATTGAATTTTTTTGACAGAAGCAATTGCAGCCAAAGCCTCCTTGTCAATTTGGCTGTAATTGCGCTCATCTGGGAAAAAAGTTCTGGAGAAAAAGGCAATAGGTGCCTCAGAACCGTTAGGCAGTCTATAAAACAGCACCTATGCCAAAAAGAGAAGCATTTGCTGCTAAAACTAAAGGTAAATGTTCATTAAATTGTATCAGGACAGCATTGGATGTAAGTAATGATTTGACAGAGTGGAAGGCATGGGCTTCCCTATGTCCCCAGTGCCAGGGGGATTGCTTATCCAAGAGTCTGAGCAAAGGCTCTGCAACGGAAGCTTTATGAGGCAAGAATGAAGCGTAAAAGTTAAGAAGTCCTAAAAAAGCTCAGTTTTGGTGTGGGTGCCTCATGAATAGCCCTTACTTTGGATTCAGTTGGCTGAATACCAGAGGTGTCAATTCTGTATCCCAAAAATTCTACCTGTGGGGTGGCAATAGTGCACTTGTCTTTCTTAAACTTAAGGCCATGCTGTCTGAAACGATAAGGACTCCTCTGACTCTCTGCAGTAACTGAGGCTTGTCAGGGGCAGATATTAAAATGTCATCAAGGTACGGAACTATGCCCGGTAATCCTTGAAGAAGTCTTTCCATTAAGGATTGGAAAATTCCTGGGGCTATACTTACGCCAAATTGGAGGTGCCTACATTTGAAAGCACCCCTGTGCATTACAATAGTTTGTAGTTCAGCAGCTGTGTCATCAACAGGGAACTAATGATAGGCCTGTGACATGTCTAATTTAGCGAAAATGGTTCCTGGCTCAAAAGAATGTAGTAGTGCTGGATAACAGGGATTGGATAGGCGCTGATTTGTAAATATTTATTCGATGATGTCTTGTAATCCACGCATATTCTCACACTCCCATCTTTCTTCAGGGGTGTCACTATTGGGGTTTCCCATTTTGCGAAGTCCACAGGCTCTAATACACCTTGTTTAATTAATTTGTCAAGCTCCATGTCTAATTTGGGGCAGATTGCAAAAGGTACTCTTCAAGGCTTTAAATGGATTGGTACTGCGTGAGGGTCCAAGTTGAAAGATATTGGAGTTCCTGAATAACAGCCCGCCCCTCGCTGAACATATCAGCATAGTCATTACACAAGGTGTCCACATCAGCATTTGTAATAGAGTGGATTCCGCTTTTATGGAGGCCAAGGGCAGGGAACCAGTCTAACCCCAGCAGGCTAGGGAGGGCATCATCCACTACCACTAAAGGCAAGTGACCTTTAAAATTTTGAAATTGTACAAAAAACTTGCCTTTTCCAATGACTGAGATGGTTCTGCCTTGGTAGTCACGTAGGGTTAACTGGCAGCCAAGAAGCTTCTTCTTAGCCATTCTGGGAAGTAGTTGTTTCAAGGTGCTCCATGAGATGATGGACAGTGCTGAGCCTGTGTCAACTTCTATCTTGCAAGGTTTTCCTTCAATAGAAACAAAAACACTAATTTTGTTAGAGCCTTTGTTAGTCAGCTTGGCTTGATAGCAGGTAAAACAGTCTTCAACTTGCTTTTGGAAATGTTGTCTGACGCTTTTGGGCAAAAGTCTTTCCTGCTTGACAGATCCTGGCTAAATGACCCTTCCTTTGGCATTTTAGACAAATGGCATTATTAAACTTGCAGGATGCCCTGACGTGGTTTTCCCCACAGCTTAGACAAATGGGCTGAGACCATGGAGCTTGATTGGGGATTGACCTGTTTTCCCTTTGACTGGTTTTGGGCTGCCTGAGGCAATTTACACCACGAGCCTCTTCATAGCCTTCTTCTGTGGAGGCTTCATCATAATGGATGGCTGAACTGCTCTGGCTAATTGGATTTCCCTGAATTTCTGCTGCTGAAAGTGCTGACAGTTCAGCAGCTTGAGACTCTTCAATTGCTAATTTGATTAAATCCCCTTTAGCCAATAGACACCATTGTAGCCTTAAAGCCCTGACTCCACAAACTAGTTGGTCTAATAACATGTCTTCCAGATAGTCTCTAAACCCACAGTGCAAGGCGGCTGTTCGTAGGGCAGCCATGTACCCACTAATAGTCTCTCCCTCAGCCTGAATCCGTCTCCTAAAAGCATGACACCTGGCAATTTCGGATGGCTTAGGGGAATAGTGGTTGGAAAGAAATTCTTCCCATGAAACAGTCTTAATTGAACGCGGAACCAACAATGCCGTAGCAGTGTCAAACACTGTGCTCCACAAAAACTTAAAAAGTAGGACTTTTTCCTATGGTCGGAAATGTCAGCAAGGTCTATGGCATCTAGAAAACAGTCAAATCAGTTTCTGTAGGACTCCCAAGTTTCCGCTGTCGGTCTGAAAGGTGGGAATGCAGGGTTCGAAGTCATCTTGATTCAGCGGTGCCGTATCTTTCAAGGAAAGTTGAAATTCACGCTCGCGAATAGTGACAGTAGCTCTTAAAGTGACAATCAGCTCAGTAGTGACTTTGGCTCTTTTTGTAGTGAATTCGGTCAGCGATCCTTTGCCCGGTTGCCTCTTATAGGGATCCCGCCCTCCTCGCCAGTGTTGTAGAGTGGCAGAATAACCTGAGGGAAACTAGGAGCGAACTTCAGCTTTTACTTTATTGGAACAATAAAGGGTTGCCGTGGCTGCCACGCTAACAAGGCAGCCAGCTGGCAGACAACAGCTGATGCCGTTTGACAGCTCCCTTTTATAGCTGGCTGTCAAATGGCATCAGCCAATAGGAGTGGTCCATGTTCCTGCTGGAAACATGGATCAGAGTGAAGACTTCAGCTTAGTCTTTTCCGAACACCACACTTGATAAACAGTATTTCTGTAAATAAATGGTAAATCATTCATAAGCCTAAATCTCCACCTACAAGATTGACATTGGTATTATCAGGGACTTCATGAATAAGAATTAACAGAGATATGTTCTGGATTTATCTGTAACATTTTTTTTAGCACTTACCAGATAATGTAGTCTCTAATATGTGAATTCAAATGTCTTGTGAGAGTAGCCCAAAATGAAGGGGACAGGTGTAACACACAACTAATAGAAATTATAAATCTGTGAAAAATGACCCCATTTTTATTGTTTGGGTTTACATATATTAACATGGCAAGGAGCCAGAATCTCAATTATCAGGTAATCTAGTAACTAGCTAATATTATTGCAGCCTATTACTTTAGTAATGTACTGGTGCTATCCTTAATGCCCCTGAGTTTTACTATTCTGGCACATCCTACATCTTGCAGCAGTCAAGGAAATAAGAAATTGTTGGTCATTATGACAAAATGAATTCTCAAATCTGGTAACACAGCCAAGCTTATGTGCTGTTATGATATTACTTTAAATATATTTTAAATTGTTTGCAGTAAAAATCGATAATACATTAAAGCACTTAACTTGCCTTTGCTTTATAATTTTACAAGATCTATTATATTGTTTTACTAACTGTGTGAATTACAAAAATCCCCTGGCAGAACAATCCTATAAATTATTTCAAATGCTCTGAAGCTGAAATACTATAAGATACCTGATGTAAGAGTATGTGGGAGTGACCTTGGGAGACCAGGTAAAGATATGCTGCCTAGGAAATGGTTAGATAAGAGACAGCATAGCCTTCAGCTACACAGTAGATGGAACAATAAGGTCAGAAGGGATCCTCCTTAAGTTCTTACTTTATTTACTTATTAAATGTACTCACCACACCTCTTACTGGTAACTCTTGATAGTTATCAGTAAGAGGAGTGGTATATAAATTGGGTTATAAAGATGACAGGTGGATAATTGTGCTTTCAGACAAGCAGAATTATATTAATGTAGCTCTACAATAAAAAGTATTAACTTATCTGGTCATGTTTCCTATCTGATCTACCTGGTAAGGCTGACACTAATGACATTTTTTTTTGTAACTTGGGAATATCTAATTTAAATTTCCTCAGTTTAGAGGACATAGGCTATAGCTAAAGAATATTTTTTTCCCCTTTTAATCTGTCACCAATGTTCTGTCCTTAATTTACATACTCGAAATCCCCGCGCTTTGATTGGCTAAAGCGCGGGGATTTCTGATTGGCCAGGCGAGCCGCGCTGATTGGCCCGTTTTAGGTCTCCTGCGATTGGCTCACTCCAAGAGCGGGAGACTTGAATCGCTGCCATTGGCCGCAGCCGCCGCAGCGAAAAGGATAAAAGCCGCGGGCTTTTTCCTTTTCGCTGGTTCGGTTCACAACTGTTAAATAAAGAGCTTGAAACGTAGTCACCGACTCCTGGCGTCTTTTTGCGGACACGACACTGGCGACGAGGATGGGATCCCGACCCTGAACCGAACCCCGTGTCCAACAAGAGCCAGTTTCAGCACCGAAATGGCGAAAATAGCACCGCCCGCCCCCTTCAATCCCGCCACCGAGGACTGGGAATCATTCTCAGACCATTTCCGCATGTACCTCGAGTGCACCGGAATGAAGGACGCCCCGGGCCCGCTAAAACGCGCCGTTTTCCTCACCCATTGCGGAACCGAGGTATTCCAGATGGCCAAAGCATTGGCCAAGCCAGCCGACGCAACCGCCATGGACTGGGACGTCCTCGAACCTATCCTGCGGCGCCATTATGCCCCCGAGGTCCCCATCCTGATCCGGCGCAACGAATTTTACTGGCGCGACCAGAAACCAGGCGAAAAACTGAGCGATTTCGTCGCCGAGCTGAGGCGCCTAGGTGGACTCTGCGAATTCGAAGGTCTGAACAGCCTCCTAAGAGACCGATTCATACTCGGCCTATGGGACCCTGCACTCCAGAGCCGGCTTATGGCTAAGGGCGACATCAGCCTAGCAGACGCCCTTACCGCAGCTGCAGCCGCAGAAGCAACCCGCACTTCCGCTGACAGCATGCGAAAATCTGATGCGAAGAACGGAAACAACAACCCGGCAAGGTCGGCCGACCCAAAAAACGAATCAACCGCACACTACGGAGAATTCCAGTCTGCATCCAGCACGTCAGAAGACGAGGAGGACATACATCGCGTACAGACGGGGCGCGGCGACCAAAGGAATCGAAGAGGTCGTAGGTCGAGGACCAACTGTGCCGGATGCGGCGGTGACCACCCCAGATCAGAATGCCGATTTTTTGATTCTATCTGTAGGCATTGTGAAAAAAGGGGACACATCGCTCGGGTTTGCCGCCAAAAGAAGACTCGCAGCCCTCCCAGATGGGACCAACACGAGCGTAAGAGGGAAAGCCCACCGCCCAGGACCAGAGATCGCCAACTGGATGGCCGGTGGGACCGAATCCAGCGACCCTCAAGAGGTGGCGACAGTCGGCGCAAGGAAGAAACCCACCAGACGGTGACCATCGGCCACGCCATCTCCGACGGCGCCAGAAAGGTACACGTAGAAGTCCATATTGAGGGCCAGCCATGCAAGATGGAGGTGGACTCCGGGTCCTACCTCTCCATGATTGCATGGCACGAGATAAAACGGTTAGTGCCCACCCTCCATAAGAGGAACATTAACGCCCAAAGACTTATTATAAAAGACTACCAGGGAAACCGCGTCCCGGTAGTGGGCACCAAGAACTTTAATGTAACTTATAAGGGCCGCACTGAACAACTCCCACTCACAATCGTCAATCGCGACCGCCCAAGCCTGCTGGGTTTACAATGGTTCGCCCCGCTCGACATTGCGCTAACAGGAGTCAACCACGTCGCCGACGACGGCTGGGAACAGCGGCTAGCCCAAGAGTTCCGGGAGGTCTTCGACGGAAGCCTGGGCAAGTACCAGGGGCCCCTTATCTCATTTGACCTAGACCCTAGGGTTCCCCCCAAGCAGCTAAAACCTAGGCGGGTGCCATTCGCCCTAAAACCTAAGATTGACGAGCAGATTGACAAGCTCGTCAAACAGGGGGTGCTACAGCCGATAGACCATGCCCGATGGGAGACCCCTATAGTGACCCCAGTCAAACCAGACGGGTCCGTGAGAATTTGTGGGGACTATAAGGCCACCCTAAATGGCGCGTTGCAACAAAGCGCCTACTCTGTCCCAATCGTGCAACACCTACTGCACTCACTGGGAGGGGGCAGGGTCTTTGCCAAGCTCGACCTCGCCCAAGCATATCAACAGTTGCCGGTCGACGAAAAAACAGCGGAAGCCCAGACCATCGTTACCCATCGGGGGGCCTTCAAGTGCAACCGACTCCAGTTCGGAGTCAGAGTGGCACCAGGCATCTTTCAGAGCCTGATGGAATGTTTACTGCAGGGCATCAAGGGGGTGGTGCCCTATTTTGATGACGTATTAGTGGCGGCGACAAACGAAGCCGAATTAGAAAACCGACTCAGGGAGGTCTTAACAAAATTTAAAGTAACGGGACTTAAAGTAAAACGAGAAAAATGCCAACTATGCACAGAGCGAGTGGAATTCTTGGGCTACCTTCTAGACCGGCATGGCATTCACCCTACAATTAAAAAAGTGAAAGCCATCAAAGAAGCCCCCACCCCAAGGTCTAAGACGGAACTACAGGCTTTCTTAGGGTTGCTGAATTTTTATAATGTTTTCCTACCCCAAAAGGCTACGGCGGCGGAGCCTTTGCATAGGCTCCTGGATAAGGCGGCAACCTGGACTTGGGGGAGACGAGAGCAAGCCGCCTTCCAAAAAACCAAAGACCTTCTCACCTCCGACGCCGTCCTGATCCAATTCAGCGAAACCTTGCCCTTGGTTGTCACTTGCGACGCATCACCTTTTGGCGTCGGCGCTGTCCTCAGCCATACCCTCCCCGACAAAAGAGAAGCACCCATCGCTTTCTTTTCCAGGACTCTAACTAAACCGGAGCGGAACTATAGCCAGCTGGACAAAGAAGCTTTGGCTATAGTTGCCGCCGTTAAGCGATTCCACGAATACCTTTACGGCCGCCCGTTTACCATTGTGACAGATCATAAGCCGTTGCTGGGCATCCTCGCAGGAAACCGAGCCACCCTGAACATTTTATCGCCCCGGATGACAAGGTGGTCCGAGTTCCTGGCAGCCTACAGCTACGAACTGTTACACAAGCCAGGTAAGAAAATTTCGCACGCGGACGCTTTAAGCCGCTCGCCTTTACCAGACTCTGATCCTGACCCAGCACCAACGACAAACACCCTTAACATCGAGAACCTGCCCAACCTACCCATTACCGCGTCAGACATTGCCCGGGAAACTATTAAGGACAGGCGCCTGGCGCGAATTTTACATTGGGTGGAAAAAGGTTGGCCTGAAAGGGACAATGACGAATCCGTTAAGACATTCAGAAACCGCCAGACTGAACTCTCGCTGCTTAAGGGGTGTATTTTGTGGGGTGACAGGGTGGTCATCCCGGACAGGTTGCAAGGGAAGGTCTTAGAGATGTTGCATGAGGGGCATCCTGGCATCGTCAGAACTAAAGCCCTGGCCAGGAGTTACGCTTGGTGGCCAGGGATGGACAAGCAGATAGAGGCATGGGTAGCTAAGTGCCAACGATGCCAGGAGACCAGACCAAGCCCACCCGCAGCACCCATCCTGGAGTGGGAAACACCAAGGGGGCCCTGGTCCAGAATCCATTTAGACTTTGCCGGTCCCACGAATGGGCATACCTTTCTAATAACATTTGACGCTTACTCCAACTGGTTGGAGGTAAGCGACATGAAATCTACTACCACGGAGGCCGTCATCAAAGAACTTTGCAAACTCTTTGCAACACACGGCCTCCCAGACGTCGTCGTCTCCGACAACGGGCCCGAATTTACATCCCTCGACTTCGAGAGATTCCTGGCGGAGAGGGGCATCCGCCACGCATTAACAGCACCGGCGCATCCGGCGGCGAATGGTAGGGCGGAACGGATGGTTCAATTTACCAAAAAAACCATCCGGAAAATGGACCACGGGGAGATCAACGACAAAATAAATAAACTCCTCTTTATACAACACATCACCCCGAACACCACTACCAACAAAAGCCCAGCCGAGTTACTAATGGGTAGGAAGCTGAGGTCCCCACTCGACAGGTTACACCCAACATATAACCCGGAGCGGCCCCCAGAGTCCAGTACAAAATACCGAACATTCGCAACCGGCGACTTAGTGTACGCGAAAAACCTGACGGGAGACCCCCTATGGATCCCAGCCGTCATCACCCAGATCACAGGCTCACGATCATACCGGCTCCAAACCACAGATGGGCGAGCCTGGAAACGGCACATTGATCAGCTCAGGTCACGAACAGCAACAGAACTCAACCCCCAAAACACGAACCAAGGGGGGGAGGGAATACCCGAATAAACAAACGCAAGAAAAAATAAAAAACCAGCAGTACTTACCGGAGCGCAGCCATCGCGATCCCCCACCGGAGAAGAACCACCTAGCCAGCTCAACCAACTCGGAGAAACCAAGCGGGAGCGGCGAAACCCGTAGCTCAACCAACCCGGAAGGCCCAGGTGGGAGCCACGGAGAAGGAACCGGCCCGATCACCCAACCGGTTCGCACAGAAGAGGGAGCAGCCAAAAACATGACCGCTCCGGACGAAATACAGCTTGCAACTGAGTTGCGCAGGTCAAGTAGGACTAGACGGAGCCCCGCCTACCTACGTGACTACGCAATGTAAGGACTATACCAAGAGGGGAGGGGTGTTCTGTCCTTAATTTACATACTCAAAATCCCCGCGCTTTGATTAGCTAAAGCGCAGGGATTTCTGATTGGCCAGGCGAGCCGCGCTGATTGGCCCGTTTTAGGTCTCCCGCGATTGGCTCACTCCAAGAGTGGGAGACTTGAATCGCTGCCATTGGCCGCGGCCGCCGCAGCGAAAAGGATAAAAGCCGTGGGCTTTTTCCTTTTCGCTGGTTCGGTTCACAACTGTTAAATAAAGAGCTTGAAACGTAGTCACCGACTCCTGGCGTCTTTTTGCGGACACGACAACCTATACCTAGCCTGACACTTTATTAGCTTTTAGAGATCTGGACCTCCTAACCCTTGGAAAACTGAAACTTTAACAACTGGAAAGCTACCCACATTCAACTCACAAGGAAGCTATGAAATAATGACTTGATTCTAGGATGCCAACATAGGAATAATACAGTTGGAAGTAAAGTCAAGTCAAGATTAAGAGTACAGTTATTTAGGGACTTGTATCTCCTTTGTTAGAGGGATGCAGTGGCTCAGTGGCTAAGACGCTAAGCTTGTTGATCAGAAAGGTCGGCAGTTCAGTGGTTTGAATCCCTAGCACCACGCAATGGAATGAGCTTCTGTTACTTGTCCCAGCTTCTTCCAACCTAGCAGTTTAAAAGCATGTAAAAATGCAAGTAGAAAAATAGGGACCACTTTGATGGGAAGGTAACAGCATTCTGTGTACCTCCAGTGTTTAATCATGCCATCCACATGGCCACAGAGACGTTTTCTGACAGCACTGGCTCTTCAGCTTTGTAGCAGAGATGAGCACCTCTCCCTAGAGCCGGGAATGCAAGGGCAACCTTTGCCTTTATCTCCTTTGTTGGAAGATAGTTGTACTAAATACAGAATAATTTGCTTTTAAAAAGACATGTATAGAATTTTATCCTCAATCAGCTGACATCAGTATTTATTCTTATTAAATTATTTGCGAACAAGAGAGGAGAAGCTAAAAATACTAATTTGCAGTTGATATAATACTATGCACAGGTTTAAAAAATGATTTATGGCCTAGAATTAGAAGATTACAATTTTTACAGTTTTATCTTTTTCCATTGTATTTGTAAACATAAATAATATCAGCCATTTTATTCAAACATGCTTTGCTCATGAGAATGATTTTTAATGATGCTGATGCAGGTAATGCTAAGAATATTTTAAGCTTTTTACCTTTTTGGTATAGTAGATCCTAGTGTGCAAGTACCTTTGTTTCATTAGAATATATTTATTAGAAGATGTTCATGTTAATATAGACTATTATTGTTTGTATAGACTATTATTGTTCCTTATTGTTATGGGTAATTTGTTTTTTTCTGATTTTGGGAGTCACTGTTGAAAAAGGGTTCTTTGGTTTGTATTCCATAAATTAAATTCAAACTATTGCAGAAGATGAGATCAAGGCAGTTGTTAAGTCTAGTATTGTTGGTTACTAGTTGTTGCAGTCCCAGATTTGTAACAGCATTGTAGAAGGTTGCATGTATGGGTTCAGTTGTACATTTGTTTTGGGTCCAGTTAACATGAGGTAAATTGAAGTCACTAAGAAAGATAAAAGCCTGTGGGCAGGATGCTGCCCATGTTAGAAGTGTATTTAGCTTGTTTACATGTTCAATGTCATAATCAGGGGCTCTGTAACATAGTAAGAACCAAAATGTGATATTTAAGGTCAATTCACAGATAATGGTCTCAGGAAGAGAAAGCTGTTGGGTAACTTGTATGTTTTTTTAGATGTAGGGACTTTTTATAGAAGATAGCAATGCCACCGCCTCTATTTCCTCTATCACGATCTGATCGGTAAACATGATAGTCTCTTACTGTGGTAATGGCATCACGGAGAGATGCGTTGAGCCATATTTCACAGACAAATATAATGTCAAATTTAGTCATATTTAGTGAGAGGAGAAATTCAGGTATTTTATTTACAAGGCTTCTTGCATTGAATAGATTGCATTTAAGGCCAGTTGTGGTTGGAATAGAGGTAGTTAGGGGTGTGCATGCCTAGTTTTGAATGATGTTGGATTGGATGGGGTGGGATTGGATGTGGAGTTGTGGGTTGTGTGACTTTCTTTTGATGCAATTAGTTCTGTAGTCTATGTATAGGTCCTTTTCACGGGAGCGGATTCTTTGCAGTATGGATAAGTCTGGTCTTGAGCGAAGTTTTTCGTGGTTGGGGTTGGTTTTTGCAATAGCATTTATTGTATGAATGAATATGCATTTGCTGGATTCATTTTTACATACAACTCTACAAAATCTTGGGGTCACAGAGCCATCATTGTATTTGCACCCAGGGCCATCTTTGGTTATTTCAATGATATCTTCAGGAGAGATGTTTGTTGTATTTGAGTTGCTTATGATATCATGAACTTTGGTGATGTCGTCTGATTCGTTGGTGTCTTCGAGACCAAATAAGATGGCATTTGGACGCTTCTGTTCACATTCCATGGTGCCTCTGATGAGTAAGGAGATATTATTTGTAGAATTATTTGAAGGGATAGTAATTGTGGCTGTGATTTGGTGGTTATTTTTGGTTGTAGTTGTGATTCTAGTTGAGGTATGGTTATGGTTGTGGTTGTGGGATTTGATTTTTAGCTGATAGGTACTCACTTATCTGTACTGTATTTTTTTTTTTTCAAGATAGATTAGGCTTGCTTGTATAGTTGTTTCAAAATTTGTTGCGATGTGTTCTTCTATTGAGTGAATGAGTGATTCTATGCTTTCAACTCTGTCAGGCAGGGTACTCAGTTTGTTTAGGTTAGGAGAACATGATGGACATAGATAAAAGAATGTATCTGAATTTTTAATCATATCAGCTAGGTTTTTGTTTGGGTTTAAGCAGGTTTGGGCTAGAGTATTTTATAGGCGGCATTTGATGTAAATTTCGCTTTCATTGATGGTTTCAAGACATCTGAAACATGAAATTCTCCAAAATACTCAAATTTTCTGGTTCTCCAGAACTGGTCAGAACCTGCTGAATACCCCCTCTGATTTAAGCCATGTTATTGGTAATTAACCATTTTAGAAGGGTTAGAAATGGAGGAAAATAAACTGTAAATTTTTGATATTAAAGTTGGCCTGCTTCTCATGTGTTATGGTGATCTTTATACTGTCACAATAAACTAATTAAAATGACTCCTGAACTTTAAACAGCTGGTTTACTTGCTCCTGAAAAGACTATTGTCTTTTATAAAGCTATTTAAATGTCTAATTACTTTTTAAAAAGCTGTGACATGTAGCAAAACTTGAATATGATTCTGAATTTTAAAGACTAAACTTCACTTCCAAGGCAACAACCAAGCTAATAAATAAAGAAAAAAACAATCTAATCACTGTAAAATGCTTGGTTGGAAAGCTATGCCTTAAATAATTTTGTACATGTTTATACCAAAATGTTCCATTGAGGTTGTGGACTTACAAATAAGTAAAATTGAAACCTCTGGTCCCAGCCTATCATAATAAGTCCCATCTAAACCACAATATTGCTCTTTCTCCTCATACTTACTCTGACCTCCAATTAGCTTCTGAAGTTAGATCCTATGTATTAAGCTTATTATCTACAAATGAGTGCCATGTTTTCTTCTTACACTCCACAAATAAAGAATTTCTGAGAACCAAATATTCTTATCTTTGACAGTAACTGATTGGAGAAAATATGTTCCGTAGACAGAAACCCACCTATTTAAGGCATAGAGACATTGCCTCTCACTGTCTCTTTTGTAGGGAAAAAAGGATTGCCTTTTTTCACACAAGAGACAGGAAAAAATATTTTCTGCAAAGAAAAAGGTAGTCTGATCAATGGAATTTAGAATTCATTTAGAATTAATGTAAGAATATAAATGAATACATAAGGAAAAACAACCTAAATGGATTTAAATTAATTTAAGTTATATTGTGTTACATTAATTAAGTACAATTAATAGGATTGTTTCTGATAGAATTAATCATTCTTCTTTTACTACATTTCAAAAAGTAATATTTGGGACTTTGGGGGGAAGCTTGCATTTTATCTTTTAATACAAGGAATAAGGGGATTTTTAAACTCAAACCTAAAAATTGTGGAGATGGTTCCCTACTCAAGCAAGCAAACAAGAAATGTAACATCAAATTAATTTATTTCAAATTTTTAGTTTATTTGTTTTATTATGCTTTTATTATTATTTTAAATAACTCAAGTTGGCAAAATATATTAATGAGAAAAAGTTTCTATTGTGTAGGATATAAGGCTGAAATATTTATGAAGAATTAACTCATGTAAACTCAATAGTGTTTACTTCCTAATTAAAACATGCCAAGAATATCCTAACTAGACTGCAAAATCACTCTGATTTTCCTTAGTATTCTGAATTTGATAGGAAAATATACAAGATTATTTGTCAATAGTTGCAAAAACATTACAGCATTGAGTATGTTTATCTTCTTCTTATTCTTCTTCAGTATTGAAATATCAATCTATGCCCAAAGTATTAGATTAAAAAAGTAAATTTGTTAATTGGACAAGGACATACAATATAATAGTGTCCTACCTGTTGACTAATTCTGGATCATTTTAGTACAATAACTGTTTTAATTATAAAATCTGGAAGTTGACAATTATAATACTAATACTAACCAGAAAAAAACAAATTACCCATAACAATAAGGAAGCTTTAATAAAAAAAAAAATCACTTTGGCGGAAAAAAAAATCTGGTCACGTTGCCAACTTCAAAAGCCAATACAAAAATTTATGCCACCAGATAAAAACTGAATGCACCAATTATCACATTAAACAAAAAGAAAACTTTCTACGCACCAATTCCCCCCGTGCTTTCTACAATTTTGTAAACAACAAACTAAAAGACTCAAGGTCCATCCCACCCCTGAAAGGACCTAATGGTAAAGACTGCAATGACGACACTATTAAAGCCAACCTCTTTAACACATTCTATTTGTAAACAGCAATGGATCATGCCCAGTATTTCCTAGTCGAACCACAGACAACTACAATGAACTAATACATATTGATTTTACAGAAGACAATGTTGAAAAAACACTACGCAATCTAAAACCACCTCTATCTATTGGACCGGATGGAATATATGGCTACTTCTTAAAAAAGCTATCCACTGCCATAGCAGAACTTCTTAGCATAATCTTTGAAAAATCTTTCAGGACCAGCTCCTTGACAAAACTATGATCACAAGCCACGGTCATCTCCATCTTCAAAAAGGGAGACCCCAGCCTAGTTGAAAATTATAGACCAATCTCTTTATGCTGCATCACCTGTAAAGTCATGGAATCAATTATAAACCAATCCATCATCCTCCACTTAGAAAAAAACAACTCCTAAAACTAAAATCTTACGGTATCTCTGGAGACCTGCAAAACTGGATAGAAGCATTCCTGTCAAACAGACAACAAATGGTTAAAATTGGGAGAGTCCTATCCAATTCTGTACCTGTCAACAGTGGTGTCCCCCAAGGCAGTGTCCTAGGACCAACTCTCTTGATACTCTACATAAATGAACTCTGTGATCATATTAAGAGCAACTACATGCTCTTCGGTGATGATGTAAAGCTATTCAACACCACAGACTACTATCCTCCAAAAAGACCTCAACTATTTATCAGAATGGTCAAACAAATGGCAACTTCAAATGCTCTGTCCTACAAAAAAATAAATAAATCAGAAAATAAAATACAGGCTGAATAGTCAAGGCCTTGTTGATGATCCAAACTCTGTCAAGGATCTTGGAGTACTCATCTCTAATGATCTAAGTGCTAGAGCCCACTGTAACTACATAGCCAAAAAGGCGTTAAGAGTTGTTAACCTAATCTTACATAGCTTTTTCTCTAGTAATATTACACTAATAACTAGAGCATACAAAACATTTGCTAGACCAATACTCAAATACAGCTCATCAGTCTAGAATCCACATTACGTATCTGATATTAACACAGTTGAGAAAGTCCAGAAATATTTCACAAGAAGAGTTCTCCACTCCTCTACTTGTTGCAGAATACCTTATGCCACCAGACTCAAAATTCTAGACCTAGAAAACTGAGAACTACACCGCCTTCGGTCCAATCTAAGTATAGCATATAAAATCATGCATTGCAATGTCCTACCTGTCAATAAATACTTCAGCTTCAACCATAACAACACAAGAGCAAACAATAGATACAAACTCAAGGTTAATCACACCAAACTTGATTGCAGGAAATACGACTTCAGCAACAGAGTGGTCAATGTCTGGAATACTGCACCTGACTCTGGGTTTTTTCCCCAAACCCCAAAAACTTTAACCTTAGACTGTCTACTATTGACTTCACCCCTTTCCTAAGAGGTCTGTAGGGTGCATGCATAAGTGCACCAACATGTCTACCGTCCCCATCCTATTGTTTTTTGTTTATTTTTCTTATATGTATCCATGCATTCATAACTATGTTTTTACTTATACCTATTATCTTGTAAGCAATTGACATAAATAAATAAATAAATAAATAAATAAATAAATAAATAAATAAATAAATATCATCTCTAAGTGGAGATTTTACAGTATCCTTCCCTTGCCACACCTACCAAGCCACACCCAAGAGCCAGTATTTAAAAATTTGAATCCCACCACTGGCTTAAATGTAATAAAAATACATAATAGTTTTGTGACTATTTTTTTAATATTTAGGACAGTTATCTTACAAGTTTCTATATTCTAGAAACAAATATCATTTTCTAGGAAATATCTACTGAATTTACAATGAAAAGCAGACTAATTGGGGGAGTTTATAGTGTTTGTCTTCATTATTCAAAATATACAATGATGTTTAATGTTATTTTATATTATGCTCCATAATGACAACCTTTGTATAAATTGTATCATTTGTGTTATTTTTTTAATGATGTCATTGTGCAAATTATATAACTGCACTGAAAATTTGGTTTATTGTGCATAAAGCCTCTTGGATCCAATAAAATGACATTTCATTTAATAAGCTTTGGAAAATTATATATTAGATGCTAAAAAGAAAGGCATATGGTAGCAATGTTATTTGAATTATAAAGAGCATAATTTGGTTGGTGTGGAATAATTGTAATTTTATTTCTTCTGGCAACTGAGTCTCACATAGAAAGAAGTGTATTGTTGGAAAATGTATATAAAATTTACAGTTTAGCTAGTTTCAGCAAACTTGAAAACAATTAACTGGCAAAATGGGAAAAATGTAGGGAGATAGAGAGGCATATACCGTACAAGGGGTAAGAGTAGAGGTCCAAGATTAGAGGACTTAATATTAAAAATCCAAGTTAGGTCTATAAGTATAGATAAAAAATGCAGAACTTTCTAAAGCCACAGGAAGTAACATATATTACATAATTAATGTAGTAATCAACATGGACTGTCCCTAAGGAAACTCGCTTTGGTTTATGTTAATATTAACTATTTCATTTACATTATAATATCAGAAAAGAGATGGAAATGAAGAAAACAGGTGATATATCAGCTCTTCTGAACAAGGAAGAAACAACTTAGTGGATGGGGAAAATATACCAAGAACTTACAAGTCATTTCTTGGAGATGGCATTTGGTTTTATTTTGTTTGTAATAGTTGAGCATTTCTTAATGGTTTGACTGTGTTGTTTTAGATATTCAGACAGGTAATTTCCATAAATTGCAATGTTTATTTTTTATTTTTTGAAAGATATTTAATATTTAAATTTGTATTGTTTTAAAACAATGCATTTAAATTATGGTAGGCCTTATTATTACACATGCACCCCCTCTTTTTTTATATATATATCTGTTGGAAAAAAGAAACATATATCATAAAAATTTAAAACTCACTGCCCTGACCTGGAATTTTCATCTGAGAAAATTTTCAACTGAGTATCAGAATCTAGCAACTGACAACATAAGAATTTCTGACAAGTTAGCTGTTGATAGACAACTTAAATATATAATGGCCTGTAAAAGGGGCAATCATAAAATTGTATTATTTGGGCTATATGCCAACTTAGCACTCTAAATAATATTGCTTTTTTAAAAAAAATTCATGCATTTTAATTAATAAATTTATTACATTTGCTATAAGTCAGAGAGGTTTATGATTTGATGGGATTCATTTCAACTTTGTGGGTATTCAATTAAATAATTTATTTTCCATGTTCAATTAAACTGGTAATTAATAGGTGTCAGTACCCTTTATAGCATGACAGTGAAAGCAAGTAATAGTAGAGGAAGCAAACTAATGCACAATATTGATGAAAATATCTGTCATTTTTCATTTTTTATAGAAATAAAATGAAATTGAAAAGAGACTTAACACTTAAATATCTAGACAATTTAGAAATATATCAAATTCCTGGGAGTTCCGGTTTGCAATGCTTCGGCAGTAAGCAGGAATCCACGATCATGCGCAGTTTCTGCCTGTGCTCGCCGCTGGAGTGCCCCGAGCCAGCCGGCTTCAGGGCTAAGCCACCCCATAGAGGTGGTGAAGACAGGGGAGACCTGGCAGGATTGAGGGGAGCTGCACCTCTCCTCCTCAGCTGGCTGAACTCCCTTTTCTGAGGCAGTAAGAGCGGAGGTCAGAAATGGCCACCTCAAAGAAGCACTCAGCCAGAAAAGAAAGTGCAGGAGGAAGTTAAGAAGTGAAAGTTTTGGCTGACTGGGATAAGAAGCAACAACCAAGGTAAATTTAAATTTCTTGGAATTTAAATTTTTCAAAAAAGATACATCGTTCCCAAGGAAGATTCGGAAGCAGTGAATGAAAGTGAAAAGGGAAAGTTTTTTTTTTTTTTTTTACTCTCCTTCCTAACATTGACAGCGAGCAGAAATGAATGAGAAATCAGAAAAACCTGTTTTGGCATCAATAGGTAATTAAACTGGATAATTAAATGTCAAGGGGATAATAAGGATTTCTGAATCCTAAAAAAAACACTTTTTTTTCTTGCTGTAAGTGGGAAGGCAGAGGAAAAGAATAAGAGTAGGATTCGGAAGGAGAAGATTGCCTAGAATTTAAAAGAATCTGTTTAAATCCTAACAAAACTTCTAAAAGATACATTTTAACTGGAATTTTATAACTAAACAGTAACCCCAGGAAGAGAAAGTGAAAAAAGAAGAAAGTGTCAAAAGAAACAGCTTGTGTGTATCTGGATTGCTTGGTGACTTTGGGACTTTTGGAAATTATATTTGAATGACTAAAAACACTTGGGTGGTTGTTTTAAAAAAAATTTTTTTACAATGGCATCACTTGTGGATGAACTGAAAATGGAATTTAAAAAAATACAAAGAAGAGGAACAAGAAGAAACTTTTGTGAACAAAAGAAAGGAAATGAAATAAATGAGAGAACTGAATTAAGAAGGAATGAGAACATTTTAATGACACAAGGTTTTAAAATACAAGTGAAGTGGGGGGGGGAATAATTATGGAAATTTTATAAGTGTTCCCATAGAAATATGATACTTATTTGAAAAGTAATGTGTAAAATATTTAAGATTTAAATGAATATTAATATTAATGATAGATTTGAATTGGTATGGATTGTTGTTTTAATTATATTATATATTTATAATTTTTTCTCTTTTTAAAATATAGTGTGTAACTTTAGAATGTATTACGCAGAATCCATATGGAAGTTATGTATTATACTAAGTGTTATTTTAGGGGAAAGAGATAAAGGCATCATACTCCAATCAGTGATTACAGGAGAAATTTTGTTTAATGAGAAAAGATAATAGGCAGCTGGAAACAGGACAGACAAAGAATATAAGTATAATGATTTGAACTGAGGTGAGATAAATAAAATAAAACTAAGAAAGTTAAAAGAGGGGAGAAGCTATATAGAAAATGTAGAATGGTAATAAGATATGGAATGGTATATAAAATGAGCATGAATTTGAATTTGTGTCTGTACGAAGAGATGTAACCCGGGATCAAGCTGCTTTCAAAAAAGATGTTTTATGTTTTTATGTTTTATGTTTTGTTTGTTTATGTTTGTTTTTGAAAATCAATAAAATTTGTTTTTTTAAAAAAAGAAATATATCAAATTCCTAATAGCTTTTATTGTTTTTTACATTTTTGGTGTGAATACATGAAATTGTTTTAGGCTTCATCAAAAATGTCCTACTATTGTCATTTAATACATGAATGCAATCTATCACTTTGGAATGAGAGGAGTTATTACAGAACATTTATATTGCTTACAATATGAGGTTTAACTATAAATTCTATAAAAATAAATATTGTAGTTCTGCCAGAAAAAAATCACATAGCACTTTTGAACAAGTAACAAATTCACTGTTTATTTTTTTAAAGATACTTATAACTTTAGAACCATAACTATTGTCAGGTTATATTATTTAATTTGGAAACAAGGAATGGCTGATAATAGTTGCATTGAAGATACAGTTGTCAAAGATTCAGCTCCTTTCAGAATATTTCTGAACTTAGACTATACTAACACAATAATTAATATAACTGTTTTTACTTTTGGGATGAAATAGGATGCAGATATTAATCTCTTAAAATTTGTGAATCACATGCTTTTCAGGAAAGTCATCTTTTTTATTTTTGTATGGCATAACAGTGTTTCCAGATCATCTGGTACTTAACTGCATACTGAGTGGACTGAAAAAAAAAATCATATTTTGTATCAAACAAACAAACAAAGCAAAACAAAAACACGAACACACCTTCCTTCTGTATTCAGTATCAGAACTGTGAAAATTAGACTACTGTATACATTTCTAGTTCTACCAAGAAACCTAGTTTTGACCATAGACTGTCTCCACAGAAAAACTTTGTTTCAATTTTATTTTGTATTCTATTAGACTAGGTGTATCCATCTGCCAGGCTGCAGCCCACAACTGGGCCATGTCCTATTTGGAATTGGGCCATGTGAGTGGCCCAATTTCAAATAATTATACAATAATTAGAAAAACAAAAACAAAATGACAGTTTGCATATAATCTTCTAAGCAGCTGAAATAGACAATCTATCTCCAATCATTCAATGCTGAATGCCAAGAGGTTATTCAAAGAAATAATAAGTTGCTATTTCAGGTAAGCTGATTTTATTGCTTTTATTTGCAATTCTTCTGTGATTATGTTTTCATTTGATTTACCTATAGGTTCCCCTTTCCCCAGGTTTCCCTGTTTATACCTACAGATTTGCCTTCATTATTTTTATAAGATCTTTTTTTCATTAAAAAAATTTCCGTGTGCAAAGCTTCAGCTTTATATAGCTAATCCTAGTGTTTCAGGCATAGCAGAAATTTATTAACTTTTGTTTTTCTGGGATTTAGAAAGAAAAATCCAAAGCTGCTTTATTTCTGTTTTGGGGAATAAAGGAAAAGTTTATTCAGACTAGGGCAGACTAAACTGGGTTAGGAGGTTCAGCTTTACTTTTACCAATCTAGTCTGTCACACTGTGTATGAAGCCCTAGCAGACTGAGTGGAAGAGACTTATTAATAGCCCAGCAGTCAAGAAGACAGGCTTTTCAGGTGTTCAAGTTTCAAGAGCATGGCAAGACACTTTAATGTCTAATTCATTCACTGAACAAGAGAAATCTTTAGCGGTAATGGTTCTCCATACTACTCTCTTCTGATAAGAGAGCGCAACTGCACTCTGTGCAATGGCTAGTCTATTTAAGACTCTATTGTGCATAGTTTTCTGTTATGCAATTCATCTTCACCTACAACTCATCTGAAAATCATATGTCTAAAATGAATTTGTTAGTCCTATAACGATGAGGGAGTGTTGAAGTGACAGATAAAGATGATCACTAGAATTTGTAGTCACAAACCTGCATATAGCCAGCCCTTGGACCAGTGGTTGTTCATCTCAGATCCTGGAGAAGCAGAGATGTCCAGACTCCAGCAGCATCCAGGGTGACTGGGCAGCCATTTTAGGATAGCACTTCCAGAGGTGGTATTCAGCAGGTTCTGACCAGTTCTGGAGAACCAGTAGTGGAAATATTGAGTAGTTCGGAGAACTGGCAAATACCATTTCTGACTACCATTTCCATCTATTCTCTGCCTCCTGAGTCCCAGCTGACCATATGGGTCTTCTTTTGTTGCCTGCACAGGAAAATGAAGCTGGAAAGCAGGTTAGTGGGGTGGAGTGGGAATGGATTTTGCATAACCTTCCCCCTGGAGTGGGGAGAGAATGGAGATTTTACAGTATCCTTCCCCTGAAGTGCGGTGGGAATATTTTACAGTATCCTTCCCCTGCCATGCCCACCAAGTCACGCCATGCCAAAAAGCCATGCCAACAGAACTGGTAGTAAAAAAATTTGAATCCCACCACTGAACACTTCCCATCCTTGCATCATGAGAATGAATTACTGCTACCAGTGGAACTAGAGTCTGGGAAAAGATGTTGAGGCTAACTATGTACTGTAAGTGTTACAAAGATATATATATAGTGAAAGAAATCTTATGCCACGATGACATCCAGCCAAGGGAATTAAAAGATGTGGATACTGACAAAACCTGCTATGACCCTTGTGCTATGAAGCCTCCACAGCTTTGAAGATAGGAATAACCAAAAACTGGGGGAAAAACATGAGTGCTATTTTAGAATAACATCCACAGTTACTACAACAATAGACATCCTATGTTCCCATTGTGCTTGGTTCATGCTTTCAGACTGGGACTTCAAAGCTACTTCCATTTCTATAGATGAACTGCAAAACAGTATGTCTTCTTTAAACCCAAAGGACTCTCATATACGTAAAACTCAATGAAATTGAAGTAGAAGAAACAATGATCAAACCATTGTGAAATAGTACATTTTTGTTTTTTAGAAAAATTGAAGGTAAGTTTAGTCAAGTATGATTCTTGCAGTTCAGGAAAGCTGATTTTAATAAACTTATATCAATGTTCATGAGTTTGTAGTTGAAATTAATGAGAAAAAAATATTAGACAGTTCTTTATAGGGATATAATAAAAGCAAAAATGAAATTAATTCATGTGAGAAGAAGGCAGCAGAGCCCAATGTGGTTTCATATATAGATTAATTATCTAGACATTTTTTAAAATGACATATACTATATAAAGCAGCTGATCAAGAAAGACTTTAGAGTTATAGACAGAAAAACTAAAGCTCAGAATGAGCGAAGGTAGTGATTCCCAAAGTGAGTGCTAAGAGGCCAGGGGGCCCAGCATGGAGGTACTAAGAGGCAACAGGGAGTCATTCGTATTGTGCCACCACTTCTGCATTGGAGGCGCCAGGTCTGAACCGGTGCTAGTCAATGGGTGAATCTGCAGGGCCAGTGCCTCGAACATCCCCCTGCCACCTCTTAGCGGCCCTCTGCCACCCGCTTGCTGCCTCTAAGCATCCCCAAGGGATCCAGCAGAGAGGTGCTAAGAAGCAGCAGGGGGGCGGTGCATTGAACACAGCTGCGGTGGCACGTAACATGCCATCACTTCTGTATTGAAGGTACTAGCTCTGGAACAGTGCTAATCAATGGGTGAATCTGCAGGGTCGGCCAGTGCCTTGAATGCCCCCCTGCCACCTCTTAGCAGCCCTCTGCCAGCCCTCTTGGGGATGCTAAGAGGCAGCAGGGAGGCCTCGAGGCACCAGCCCTGCAGGCTCACCCCATTGACTGTTGTACCACACTGGAACTGGCGTCTCAATGGGTGAACCTGCAGGACTGGCTGGTGCCTCGAAGCCCCCCCGCCACCTCTTAGTGCCCCTCTGCCGGCTCTATCTATCTATCTATCTATCTATCTATCTATCTATCTATCTATCTATCTACCAATATATCTATCTGCCTGCCTACCTGCCTGCCTACCTGACTCCTCCCCCCCCTCCATCCATCCATCCATCCATCCATCCATCCATCCATCCATCCATCCATGTTCGAAGCACCGGCCCCACAGGCACATCGGGAAAATAGAGCAAAGCCAGTCTGGGAGGGAGGGAAGGAGGGAGGGAGGGAGAGAGAAAGAGAGAAAGACCTGCTGCATCAGATTGAATGAGGCCTAGTTTAGACTGAGGCCCTTTTCCACATTGAAACATTTTTGCCAGCACATTGAAACCTCTTTGGCCTCTATTAAAGGTTTTGTGAATGAAACATGGTCAAGACAATGATGAAGCTCTCACATTTTGTTGAGGCTTTAAACAGGATCCACCCTAAAAATTACTTTTTCCCAATGTATTGCATTGTCAATTCTGAAGAAACCAAAATGTACTGGTAAATTACAAGGAGAGAACACACACACACACATACACACACACACACACCGTTCTAACCCTGCTGGAGCAGGTGATTGTACTAGAATAGATATCTCATTATCTTTCTCCTCCCTCCCTCCCTCCTTCTTCATTTTTTTTTGTCCCTTCCTTCCATCCCCCCTTCTTTGTCCCTTTTTCTTCCTTTCTCTTTTCTCTCTTTTCTTCCTCTCTTTCTCTCTCTCTTTCCCTCTCTCAGGCTCACCTCTTTATATTAGGAGTCACCAAACTTTTGGATCTCAGGGACCACCAAATTCATAATTTTAAATCCTGGAGACCAGTAATATGAATTTTGACTGATGGTGGCTTTCTGGTGTTGGTGGGAGAGAGAGAGAGAGAGAGAGAGAAAGAGAGAGATCTGATCCAACCTCTCTCTCTCCCTCTCTCTCAAACACACAGGCAGGGTTGGGATTTAGACCCCTGATCTAAAGCTTTCAAAACTCCAAAAACAGGTCAAGTAGCTCTGGCGAGGCTAGTCATTTAGAACACTTGCTAAACAACTGGCCATTAAATGAAGACCACTTGTATTTGGTTTGCCAGTCACCTGGCCATGCCCACCCAGTCACATGACCAGCAAGCCATGCCAACCCAGTCATGTGACCAGAGGGCACACCCTCAAATTAAGCCACACCCACAGAAATGTGGGGGGCACCGAAGATGAGTTTGTAGCACTAAGGGGGCAGTGGACTTAAAAACTGAGCTAAGGTAAGCAAATGTTTTACAGTGTTTATGAAGCAGTTGTAAAGACAAAAAGGCTTAACATATAATATAACATCCTGCCTTTAGTCCAGGAGCAAAATCTCTAACCACACTATAGAGATACAACTGTTTGAAGTTGACACAGAATAAACACAATTACTAAGGTAAATACATTTTACTTCAGTAAATTACCTGATGTAGCTCATTCACAGAGCCATTTAGTTCCAGCTGAAATACCACTTATCACTATTAATATATAATCAATGCTACTGTTAAGTTCTGCGCATGGGTGCAAGGAACAAAGACGAGGCAGTGAACAGTGAACTTCAACTCTTTATTAATCATTCTGAACAGAGCAAAAACCCTAGGGCAGCAGCAGCCCTTTTATAGGGCAGGCTGCTGACCTATTAGCCAATGAGAACATGGAAGTATTAAACCCTTGAACCAATGAGAGTGGCTCATTAACAGCCAATCAGATTCTCCAGAATGGACCAATCCGATATCGCTATTATCGGCCAATCAGAAGTGCAGGATTAGAACCCTGCTTTTTCTTTAAGCTTTGTTAAAACTTTATTTAAGCCCTTTTATTAGTTCCTAACAACTACTTTAAGCAGAGGACCTTGGTTGGCTAACCTTGGAATTACCAGCCTTGGAATTACAAAGTCTACAAGTAGTTGCTTTCTGTTTCCGAAAAGAATAAAAATAGTATCTGTGGATGAGTAAGAGAAGAAAGAAGAAAAGATAATTGTTCAGCCAAGATAGTAGAAAGTTAATAGGTTAGAAATAAAAGGCAGAATTATTCAACCTCTATTTTGCTATGACAATAATTATGTTTTCCATTCGTTATTTTTAAAGAATAAATTGAAAAACATGATTGATAGAAACATGATAAAATAATACCTATTTACTTCGATGAAATGTAAATCACCAGGACAAATACATTTAATCCTGTGGTATTTAGCATTGGGACCACTTTAGCCCTTACTATCCATGTCAACCAGTTGGATAATCAGTTGGATAACAGCAGGATACAATAGTAGCTGGAACAGTGCCTTTGATGTTGGAGAACAGGGTTCAAATTTTGCCTGCCAGTTGCCTTACCAGTAGGGGTTATTAAGCAAAGACCTGTCAACCTCAAATGAGGAGAGTCATGACAGTTTGGACAATCCCTGGGTTAACTAAATTCACATCAGATCTTGCAGAACCAAGATAATGGGATGATAAGTGAGCTATTAGAACGCCATATATTGACAACCTCACCTGAAATTAATTAATTAATTCACTCTTTTTTAAAATCAAATTTTATTAGTTTTACAAAAACAATACACAAATAATCAAGGCATAGCAACTTAAGAAATCTTTTCTGAAAAAAAAACCAATAGAACATACAAAATAATTCCGAATTGTAATATAGATATTTACGTTATCTGTTTGACTTCATATCTTATCCCAACTTCTCCTTTTCATTCTAATTATCCAAATTATATTTCTTGCTAATTAAAATTTTATTGCCTTTCATAAACATACAAAACATAGAACATAGAAAAAAAACAACTAAAACATCTTTTCTGAAGGCTGCTTGATCTCGGGTTGAGACTCTTCACACAGACACAAATTCAAACATCATATTCACTTTATGTATCCTTCCATATTACCATTTTCAATTTTCTATATATAAATATTTTCTATATTTTCTATATTTCCCTCTTTTATCTCTCTTAATTTTATTTTTTTTATCTTATCTCAATTCAGTTCATAATACTTATCATTTTTTGTCTGTTCTGTTTCCAGCTATCCATTCATCTTTTTTCTTTTAATATAGTTCTTCTGTACACTGATTGGAGTGACGCCGTTAACTCATTGCCCTAACTTAAAATTACTTAATATAACACTTAATTTATCTTGGGATTCTGTTTAGTACATTCTAAAGTTACACAATAACTTTTATAAGAAGTGTAAAAACACATCAATAACTAAATAAAATCCTATATAACCACTATCCATATCATTAAAAAAACTAATCATATATATTAATACTCATTTATATCTTAAACATTTTATTCTAGATACACATATAAAAACACAATCTTATGTCCCTTCCAGAATCCCTTTTTTTTCAATTAGATTCACCCATTGTCTCTAAATAGGCTTTGTTTCTTTAAACCTTGCTTCCCACCATTAAGGTTTCTCCTCCCCCCCCTTTCTCTCTTGCTTATTCTTCTCCTTGCTCTTTTTACCCCTTTGTCTCTCCTCCTCCCTTTTCTTCTTCTGCTTTCCCCCTTTCTGTTGTTTTCTAACCTTGCATCCACCTTTCATCTCATTTTTCTCTTTTTTGGTTGTTTTTTCAAACCTTAAAATCCCCTTTTTCTTAACCTCTTTCTCCTCCTCCCCAGAAAAAACCCATTGTTCATAAAAGATGGCTTCTTCTTCCTCTTCTTCTTTGTCCCAGTCGTCCTGCTGCATAGTCAGCTTTTCATAAGTGCATACCACCATTTCTAAAAATTGAAATAGAGTGCCCAAAGTATCTTTTCCATCTTGTTCTTCCCTTTTATATTTTTGCTATTCAGTTTTTAGTTCATCCACAAGTGATGCCATCATGAAAAGAGAAACTTTTTCCAAAACAACCACCCAAGTATTTTTAATCAAGAATAATTCCAAAAAGATTCCAAAGTTAATACTTTTTTTCTTTCTTCTACTTCTCTTTCTGGGGTTACTGTTTAATCAAAGAGGTCCAATTACAATATATCTTTCTTTAGAATTCTAGGCAATCTCCTCCTTTTTCAACTTCTGCTCCAATTTTTTTTCCTCTCCCTTCCCACTTACAACAACAATTTATTTTTTTTAAAAAAAAAAGATCAGAAATCCATACCTCCAATAAGGGTTTTCTGATTTCTTAAATTATTAAATCCAATGTCCAAAAAATCCTTTGTCCCTTGGCTTTAACTTTCAAAATAATTCACCTTCAGTGCCCAAATAACTTTCAAATCTTCATCTGCTGTTTCTATGGGATGGGAGAGTGAAGAAAAAAAAAAGTTTCTTCCCTTTAACAGCTTTCTCCGCTGCTTTCCGATCTTCTTAGGGATAAAATGTATCTTCCAGCAATTCAAACGATTCAATTCCAGAGTGTTTAAGAGTTGTTGATTGACCCGGCTCAGCCAGCACTTTCATTTTCCCTGCTTCCTCCAGCGCAATCTTACCCGGTTGCAGGCTTCTTCATGGCGGCCGTTACTGACTGCCGCTCTACCACCTCGGGAAAAAGGGTTTTTTCCAGACGAGGAGGGGGTCTGTGACACCCCCAACCCCCTGTCTGGTTCCCCTCTCTCTTTGGCTGCCTCTACAGGGCAGCCATATCCCCCTGACCCATTTGAATCGGGGGCACCTCGGCGGCAAGCGCAGCAGGAATCGCAGACAGTCGCAAATTCCTGCTGCCACCGAAGCCACGCGGAACTAGTGTTGACTCCTGGCAACTGCCTGAATTAATTCTTGCTGGTTTTTTAGTAAAATGTTTTTTTACCAACAGAGTGACTAGCCTAAAATCACCCAGTTGGCATTATACCTAAGGTAGAACTGGAATTACAATCTCTCCATTTTTAGATAGGTACTTTAACTTAACCAAATGCATTATATATTATAATACAATTAGTTTTAAACTTTTTATTTATTTTAAATTGCTTCAATTATATAATTTGCAAGCCTTGAAAAAAAAACATTTTGAAAAACACTATATAATTTTTGAATAAAGATGAGTAAAAGAAATTCACTGAAATATACTAATCAGCAGAATATAACTGTCCTGCTAGCATATAATTTATACATTTTCTTCCATTGAATTTCATGTGTAGCAAAACAAATCTGCAATTTTCACTCTCTCAGAACTGTTTAGCTGACTCAGAAATTTTGTCAGAAAATATTAGATTATTAGCTTTATAAAAAAAAAAAAAAACCAAATACAAATGAACAACCAGATTTTGAAAAATCCAAATACAGCATAGAATGCACAAGTCAACAACCTATTATTCTGGGAAATACAAGTCTTGGATTAAACTAGTAAAAATACTTTTCCAAAATATATAACACATTTTGTTTAATCATAAGTATTATGGCAGCAGTAAATGGTGGTGGCAAGCCATGGCAAGTGGTGGCAGAAACAAGCAATGGTGGCAGCAGCAAGTAATTGATACCAGTGATTGGCAGCGATAGGCAGTGGTGGCGATCCCTGCCACCTGGAACAGGTCGAAAACAGAGCACGTGGAGGCTGAAAACAGGTTGCACAGAGGTCAAAAATGGGGTGTGAAGAAGCCAAAAATGGGGTGTGAGGAGGCAGAAAATGGCTGAAGGGTGGGAACTGGTGTGTGTGTGGGGGGGGGGTGTTGCTTCAGCAACATTTGCTCTATAAGATGCACAGACATTTCCACCGACTTTTTGGGGTGGGGTGGGAAGATGCATCTAATTGTGCAAAAAATATGTAAATTACTATCTTTAGCTGAAATCAGACATTTGATTAGTGTTTGAAAAATGGGCAAGTTGGGGAATAAAGGTGTTTTTTTATGGTTTCAGATAATAATTTATTAAAAAATGTATCTTAAATACATTCGTCCACTCATGTCTAATGATACAAAAGTCCTTTCTATTTTCAAGTTGAAAGACTGAAGAGATCTTATGTCAGAATGAACATGCATATTAAACTTCTGCAGAAAATGAAGATTATGCCAAAATAGTGGTACACATGTGATAACATCTGAAAATACCACTATTTCATATTTGTCTCCTAGCATGTGTTACAAGTACATAAATCATAGTATTTTTGTAGTATTTTTCAGTGTCATGGATGTGTCATAAATTGGCCCCTTGCCCTCCCTTAAATTCTTTTTTTTTCTTTTTTTATTAATATTTTTTTTATTTTTATTTCTTTAAATACACCCTTAAGTGAACAGTGTGGTTCCAGGCTTTTAATATTTTAAATCAAACATGACCATAATCACAGATATAACTTTCTTGTCTAATTTCACATCATTATCTATTACGAAGTTCCCTTTCTATATACTCATACATTGCTTTATATTGCTCTCTTTATTCTTAGTCATTCTTTATATTCATCAATCTTATTTTTTTTTTTAAAGTTTTATTCAATTTTTCACATTGCAAATACTAAAAGGCTCTTTTCAGTGGACAACATATTTTGGGGTCATCACTTTTACATGCAAATATGACAATAGTTATATATTCATTTTTTACATTCTACTTCCTATCTTATCCAATTTCTCTTTTTCCAAAAATAATTTCCTTGCATTTCCCAGTTTTCTCTTACTTTGCAATTGCTGCTAGCCTAGTTCTTTATATTCTGTTTATATTATACTTCTCCGCTCCTGTGCAGTCTTAGTTTTTCAGATTACATCCTATCTTCATGGTAGCCATTTTAGGCCACCACTGCAACTTGTCTTTGGAGGGGGTTTTCCATGCCAGGGAGTGGAGATGCAGTTCCCCATGACTTTCCAGCAGGACTTTCCCCATGACTTTACCACCCCTGCTGACTTCGCTCCGAACCTGATGGAAGTTGCCCCACTTAAATTCTAATGTCCCTATTTTTTGAAAGAAAAAAACAAGGCTTGAAGATACTAGAAGCAACTCTTTTATTGATGATTCTGATGAAAAATATCAATTCTGTCTCTAGTGGGTGAAATAACTGATACTAACACTCTACCTTTGGGAGAGAAAGGAAGAGAGAGAAAAGAGAAGAGAGAGGGAGAGAGAATTTTCCTTCCAACATGTATTTCTTATGTATGTACAGTATGTACATGTACACTTTTTTCAATTTTAGATATAATTTCTAAATATTTTATTAATGATGACATGGACCTAAGGAAGATATAGAATAGCTGATAGGAAATATTAGCAGGAAAATGCATACTATATAGTAGATCATAAATAACATATTAATCTGATTATTTCATTTAATATTAGATTATGCTATGGTTAAACATAATTTACCCATTATTTTCAAAAATAATTTCAATGAGTACTGTGGGGATCATTAAATTAAGCAACACTCCTATTGGCCTATTTTTTTTTTTTTTTTTGCTTTAATAAAGCACTTGCATGTACTGCTAAATTTTAAAATAAAGTTTATCAGAATATCATATCATATTCCAAAAGTTCCAAATCAAACCTACAAATACATATATGCATACATAGGATTACCTATATAGAACAGGGAAGGAAAGGGTTACAAAGTACAAGATGAAATAGTTGGCACTTTTTATGATCTGTTGATATTTCTAACAGTGGATTTATCACTAAGAACTGCATTTCTAAAGCCACAATATATCTGTTTCAGGATGCCTTCAGTTAAAGTTATTAAGCCTGGGTTCCCCAACCAGGGTTAAGGAGACAAGCTAAACAGAATGTGCAGCATTAGTCAGATAGGCACACAGATAAATGAGTGAGATAAGTTTGTATGTTTATTAACATACAGTAAAAATAACAGATACGCTTGTGCTATCAAAAATATAGTTTATTCCATTTATAGCATAGTCAAAATAACAGTCCAATAGTCATGTATCATTTAGTCAGTCCATTCAAGGATATTCAGTTAGCAAAGTCCATGCAGAAATATCCTATGTCAGTTCACTTACAAATCAGTCCTTTGTTTCTCTCCCGTTCGAGTAACGCAGTCTTGAGTCCATGCAGTAATTAGGGATCATCAAAGCCAGAGAGAGAGCAAGCTGTCGTTTTGCTTCTTTTAAAGTGCTTTCACAACCACTCCCTTAATTACATTCCTATATTTAAAGTTGCAGACACTTTAACTTATAAACCATGATAACATATTTATTATTTTACCTAAACCAGTTAGGGTAAACAATGTTATCCCTAACATTCTCCCCTTTTAGGTTAAATAATAATATAACTATTTACATCTTTAAATCATATTTGTTACAACTCTCTTTAAACTTAGTTACTCCTTGAGCTTTTGTAAATTGGTCTGCAATGTTTTCTTCCGTCATGCAGTATTCCAATTTAATTAGCCCATTCTTTACGGATTCTCTAACATTTAAGAATCTTAAATCGGTATGCTTTGATCTAGTTTTTACAGCAATACTAGTAGATAACTTTATAGCTGCCTGGTTGTCCTCGTACACAATAATGGAATCTTTAACAGTTATACCCATGTCTAATAATAACTGTTTGTACAGAATTAAGTCAGTGCATAGTAATGACAGACATGAAAATTCCGCTTCCATCGTGGACAAGCTAATATGCTGTTGTCTGATTGACCTCCACCCTATTAGTGTCTTACCAAATAATATAGCCATCCCAGATGTTGATTTTCTAGTGTTTATGTCAGTTGCAAAACTTGCATCTGCATAGGCACTAAGACTCAAATCACCCTTTGGTTCTATATACAATGCATGGTTCATTATTCCTTTAAGATATCTTAAAATTCTTTTTAATGATTGCCAATGACATTGATGTGGATCTGAATTAAAACGTGCCAGCTGATTTACACTATAAGCTATATCTGGCCTAGACCAATTGCTTATATATGATAAGCTACCAATTAAAGATTGACATATGGACTTATCAAATTTGGGACTTTGATCATCAGTTTGGCAAACCTCCTGACTCATTGGAGTCTTTGCTGGTTTACAAAGTTCCATTTCATAGCTTTTAATTAATTGGCAAATTTTATCTTCTTGAGATATCTTAAATCCATTTTTTGTTTTGTTAATTGTCAATCCTAGATACTTTTTAATTTCACCTAAATGCTTTAATTTTATCTTTTTGGCTAATAATGATATAATCTCATTAGCTTCATTATTAGTCTTAGTTATCAAAGCAATATCATCTGTAAATAATAACAATAATGACACCGTTCCATTATTTTCTCTTTTAAACACACATGGATCTGCTTCATCAGATTTAAATCCTATATTGTTTAATTCTTTCACAATATATTGGTTCCACTCAAAGCCAGATTGTTTCAACCCGTAAAGACTCTTTTTGAGTTTCCAACAATCATTACTATTTACTTTATTGTCTTTTATAACAATTGGCTTTTTCAAATATATAGTGTGCTGCAATGGTGCATGCAAATAAGCAGTTTCTACATCTAAATGGTTAATGACATCGTTTTTCTTAGCTGCCCACACTAATGCTGCTCTTAAAGATGTTGCTTTAAGACTTGCTGCAAAAACTTCATCGTAATCAGATGCAGTTTGATTAAATCCTTGAGCTACTAACCTAGCTTTATGGGTAACAGTCCCATCATTTCCAGTTTTTACTTTAAATATCCATTTGCACCCAATGGATTTTTCTCCTGGAGGTAATTTAGCATCTTCATATACTTTCATTACCTTTAAGGAATTTAGTTCTTTTTCCATTGCCTTTTGCCAATTCTCCTGATCCTTAGCAGGATACATCCTAAGTTCATCTATACTAGTTGGAACTTTAGTTACTTGGCAAACTATACTTGCTTGATACCTATCAGATTGTCTAGTTACACGCGTAGTATGTCTAGGTATTACAGGACTTACAGGTGGACTTTTATTTATTAACTCTTCTTGATTATCTAACTCTTCCTGATCAACAGTTTTCTCTTGTTCTGGTCCTATTTGCTCTTCTTGGACTTCTTCTTTAATTGGACTCTTCTTATAACTATTCTGATCTTTCTGCCTTTTGTAGGGTTCAATAATTACTTCGTTATTTAAATCTTGCTCTAATCTATTCCATCCTACATGTTCTAGGAATTTAGCACAAGCACTGGTGTAAACTCCAGATGTACCTGGTTCCCAGAATCTATAAGATCTATGATTAGATTTATATCCTACAAAAAATAATCTTTTAGCTGTATGTTGTCCTTTGTGTCTGAGTTGTGAAGGGATATGCACCCATGCTGGTGCTCCAAATGTGTGCATGTAACTTAAATCAGGTTTTGTACCATGCCACAGTGTGAATGGTAATTCACTTGTTTTTGAATTAACAACATTATTTAATATATGATTACCACACATTATTGCTTCTCCCCATAAATTGTCAGGTAATCCTGAATCAGACATCATAGTACATGTCATTGATTGTAATGTTTGGCCTCGTCTCTCTATAAAGGCATTATGTTGTGGCCTATATGGTGCAGACTTTTTATGTTGTATACCTAACATTCTGTCTATTCTGGAATTTATTATTTGTAAATTCCGTACCATTATCTGTTATAAGAGTTACTAATTTCTTTTTAGTTTTCCTTTCAGCACATTTTATCCAATTAAAGAGATTTAGATACGTTTCAGTTTTGTCTTCATTAAATAGCAAAACCCATATCTAGAATAGTGGTCCATTATACTTAGTATGTATCGAGCTCCTCCTACACTTGGTTTTTTCGGACCTATTAAATCTGCAAATACTATTTCTAAAGGCTCTTTTGTAGTAAATCCATCAACTCTATTAGCCGGTGTAACCCTGCTCTTGCTTTGATTGCAAGCATTACATTGCAAATACTTATTACAAGGCTTTAAACTTATTCCCTTAGATAATTCAACAGTTTTCTTAAGCATTTTAAAATTTAAATGCCCTAGCCGTCGGTGTAACAAGTGAATACATTCATCATGAGGTTTCTTATTATCATAAACCATGTTAGCCACCTTTAAACCATTATCATTTAACATATATAATCCACCTCTTAAAGATGCAGTAATTTTCTTATCTTCTTTTTCAATTATGCAGTTATCTCTTTTAAAGGTAATTACATATCCTAGTTTAACCAAAATTCTAACTGAAATTAAATTAAACTTAAGTTGTGGTACATATAACATTTTTACATTCTCTTTATAAAAGAACAATATGCTATACCTTGACCTTTAGCTTTCAGTTTCCAGCCATTTGCTAACGATATCTGCTGTGTACTCTTGGACATTTTAATAAAATTTTTGTTTTCATTTGTTATACAGTGGGATGCTCCACTGTCAAACCCATAAATTATTTTTTACAGCTCCATTAGTATACATGGCTAACTCTAAATTTTTATTTTTCTTTTGATGACTTTTAGTATTCTGGCCAGCGTTCTGGCACTTTGCTTTTTTACAAAATCTTGCCAAATGTCCTCTTCCTCCACAATTAAAACACTTTTTAATTGCATATGCAGTAGGAGATTCATTATCTTCTTTTTGAAGTTGCTGCCTCCTTAATTCGTCTCTTTCAAGTCTTCTTCTGGCCTCTTCAATCAATCTGCCAGTTATATCAGTTAAAGTTAAACTTTCCTTAGGCAAAATTTCAAGGGAAGTTATGTAGTTGTCATAACTTTCATCTAGTGAAGATAGAATTATGTAGACTTGGTGTAGTTCAGAGAAAATAAGTTCTTGAAAAATGCTTTGCATAGTTTTCAAATGACTAAGCATATTACCATTTGTCTGTAGATGTGTCCTGAAAAGCTTCCGTGTTAGATTTATGTGAGCACCAACGTTATCTCGAACATAAATCCTCTTCAGCTTCTGCCAACACCCAACAGCTGTTTGCTCTCCGTGGATATGAACAAGTTGTTGGTCAATTAATGTTAAACCTATTATGCAAATAGCTTGTTCATTTTTATGCATAAATTCTTCTATTTTTAGTCTATCTTCATCATCCTCTGGATCCTATTCCTCTACATTTGGTGGATTTTCAATTATGTTCCACAAACCTTCTCTTCGTAGAAGTAGACTACATTTCATAGACCATGATACATAGTTTGTTCCATCCAGCTTGGATATAAGGGACAAACTTTGTAGATTGACTTGTGCCATGTTTTCTTATATGGATATAAAACTATAATTAATAAAACACAGCTGTCTGCTTACTGTAATGTATAACAACACAAACTCTCACTTTTACATAAATCTGTTTTATCCTAGTTAAACTGACTTTTCAGCCTCTGGGCCCATAACCAGTGTTAAGCCTGGGTTGAGGAGACAAGCTAAACAGAATGTGCAGCGTTAGTCAGATAGGCACACAGATAAATGAGTGAGATAAGTTTTTATGTTTATTAACATACAGTAAAAATAACAGATACGCTTGTGCTATCAAAAATATAGTTTATTCCATTTATAGCATAGTCAAAATAACAGTCCAATAGTCATGTATCATTTAGTCAGTCCATTCAAGGATATTCAGTTAGCAAAGTCCATGCAGAAATATCCTATGTCAGTTCACTTACAAATCAGTCCTTTGTTTCTCTCCCGTTCGAGTAACGCAGTCTTGAGTCCATGCAGTAATTAGGGATCATCAAAGCCAGAGAGAGAGCAAGCTGTCGTCTTGCTTCTTTTAAAGTGCTTTCACAACCACTCCCTTAATTACATTCCTATATTTAAAGTTGCAGACACTTTAACTTATAAACCATGATAACATATTTATTATTTTACCTAAACCAGTTAGGGTAAACAATGTTATCCCTAACAACAGTAACCATTTTTATAGCGATAAGGGAATTATTTCCAAACTAAAGATTTAGAAAATTTAAAGGCCTCCAATTTTAGTTAAAAATGGGCAGTGCTAAAATAAAATTTACCTATTGGAAAACAGCAGCAGTGAGTAGAAAACAGTACACATTTCTGCTATAGTAATTGGTTTATTGCTTAGTGCTATGAGAATAATATGATCTGTTCTTTGGTTTTGTTTTTGTATATCCTTTTCATGCTGAATTATATATAGAATTTCAGGATGATGTCATTATTACATATAATAAAAGCATTCTATGATGCTTTTTTATATTTTAAAACAATTAAGATTAAAATGTGGGAATGGTTGGAAAAATATACATCTAAAACAGGGGTCCCCAAACTTGCCAACTTGAATTTCCAGCCAGCTGGCTGGAGAATTCTGGGAATTGAAGTCTCCAAGGCTTAAAGTTGCCAAGTTTGGAGACCTCTGATCTAAAATATTGACAGACCCTATTAAAATATTTAATTTATAGGCTTTTCTTTATTTATTTTTTTCAGGTACTTTTCACTATTATTCATACCCTTTTTGTTCTCCAAAGTGAGGATCAATAATTATTTATCCAGGAGGACACATCCTACATCTGTCTTTTATTTTTAAAAAATAATTCTACATTTTTTCTATTTTAGCCTATTTTCTAATAACACTTAACTGCAACATGTCCTAGTATCAAGAATACCCTTATTTATTTATGTTCTGAAAATAGTAACTCGTTACCAACCTTCCCAAGAAAAGTGGCTTCTTAAAATGCAACTGTACAGTTAGCATGGTAATGGCACAAAGCAAATGAAATGTGAGCCCCAATACGAACAAAATAGCACTGTAATTTTGTACTTCAAATGCATCACATACTATGATGATGAATGAATTTACTTCTTAAGAAGGTAAATGCTTTGTAGAACAGTTCATATTGGAAAGGCAGACAATGTTTTAAGAAAGATCCTAATTGATGCACACAAATAGTTAATCATCCATTCATTCAAAAGTAAGCATTTAATAAACATCACACTTTTGTTTCAGGATATTCCTTATTACTTAGCTTGATAAAATGTCCAATAGTCAAATGAAACATACTTGATTGATTTTTAACTTAGTACCTTAATAGCTTCAAAAGCATACTTTGTACATTCCGGTATGTGTATCTACATGACACTTGTATCCTTTAGTTGTTCGATTTAGATCACATTTTTCTTCTAAGAACTGCAGGTAGCTTATAGGTAGATTATCCTTCATTTTATATTTACAACAGTAATTTTTAGAGTAAATTGAACTAAGAAATTAGCCTCCTGCCTAACTAAACTCACTGGGACTTCTTGATATGCAAAAGGAAGAAAAGAAAAAGAGTGTAGAAATAACACAATATTGCATTTTCTTTGTCATTAAGGTAACTGACTTGATGTATCTTGCCTTTTGCTATAGTTACATGCAGTGGTAGGATTCAGTCAGTTCATGCCACTTCAGGAGAACTGGTTATTAACTTTCTGAGCAGTTTGGTGAACTGGTTGTTGGAAGAAATCATTAGGGCAAAGAGCCAGAGAGCCACTTGCCTTGTGATATAACCAGAACAATCTGGAACTGAACACACTCAAAACCGTAGAAATGGTGGTAGACTTTAGAAGAAACGCCTCCCATACAACCACCTCTTACAATACTAGACAACACAGTATCAACAGTAGAGACCTTCAAATTTCTAGGTTCTACGATATCACATGACCTAAAATGGACACCTACCATCAAAAATATCATCAGAAAAGTACAAGAAAGAATGTCCTTTCTGCGCCAACTCAGAAAGCTCAAACTGCTGATACAGTTCTACAGAGAAATTACTGAATCTATCATCTGCATCTCTATAACTGTCTGGTTTGGTTCTGCAACCAACAGGACAGACACAGACTTCAGAGGATAATTAGGACTGCAGAAAAAACAATTACTACCCACCTGCCTTCAATCAAGGACCTGTATACTGCACGAGTCAAAGAGAGGGCTATTAAAATATTTACAGACCCCTCACATCCCGGACATAAACTGTTACAACTCTTTTCCTCAAAACGACACGATACAGCACTGCACACCAGAACAACTAGACACAAGAACAGATTTTTCCTGAAAGCCATCACTCTGCTAAACAAATAATTCCCTTAACACTGTTCAACTATTTACAAAGTGTGCACTACTATTACTGTTAATCTTCTCATCACTCCTTATCACCCATCCCCTCCCATTTGTGATTGTAGGACTTTGTTGCTTGTATCTTTTTTGTTAAGATTGATAGTCACCTAACAGTTTGGTTGGCAATATATAAACCAGGATAGTTTTTTAATACTGCTGTATCTTTAAGAGAATGCTGTAATTGTGATTGGCTGAGGTTCCTCCAATGGCCGTAAGATGGAGCCAGACACCTGGTTTGTTCTCTTCTTGCATTTTCCTTGTTGCTTTTTGCCTGAACGTCATTCTGCTTGGATTGCTGTGAGTCTTGCAAATGGTTAGCAAACTCTGTTTACTGAACTTTGTTTATGATACTGGACTTTATTTTTGGATTTCCCTGGACTGATACTAACTGCTTTAACCTTGTATGATTTGGACTGTTTGTTGGACTTTGCTTACCCATTTACAGGAAGTAAATGCTACATTTTACTATTCAGTGTATCTGTATGCTGGTTGTGTGTTACTCCTCACCACTCTTACTACGTTTCCCTGAGTGCACTCATTCCCCTAATGGGGAATACCTCAACACTTATGATTTATATTGACTGTTTCCTAGTATGATTTGATTGTTGATTGTACCCTATGACTATCATTAAGTGTTGTACGTTATGATTCTTGATTCTTAATGAATGTATCTTTTCTTTATGTATACTAAGAGTATTTACATCAAGACAAATTCCTTGTGTGTCCAATCACACTTGGCCAATAAAGTATTATATTCTATTCTATATACCTCATAGTGAGTAACAGTATTTCTAATTTACCTGGCAAGGAACAAAAGTCTGAAGCAGCAAATTTACTAGAAACACTGTAGCAGCCAGTAATAGCAGGACTTCTACCTTCTTTAATATCACAGACTGACTGCTAGAATTAATTATATAATCAGTACAAGTCTACTTGCTTTTTATACTGTACTTTTCATTGTGTTGTGCATTGTATTGAGAGAATTAATTGTCATGATTTGGGTCTAAGAACTTGAGACAATATTCAAGTAAACTTGTAGAGAGTTTGGAATTATAAAGGATTTCCTGACAAGTATCTATGAGTCCAAATTTATTGTATTTATTATAAAGAATAATAAGGTTATGAGACAAAAATCCAGTGTGTATCTTACTTTCAAATACACCATTTTTATACTGGCAGTTTATGGTGGGAAAACTCTTGTTATTTCTTCCTCTTTTTTTCTAATATGAAGGCTGGTTGTTAGATATTCAATGAGGAAAAGTCAGTGATGTCAGACTTCCCCCATTGGTTCATTTTCTGTGCAGGAAACAAACAGCCATCAGTGGCTGAAATTTGGATAGCAGCCTGTAAAAAGAACAGCAGGTGCGCCTGGCAGCAGTCTTTTACATGGAGCAGAATAAAGAGATCTTTTTTTTAACCTCCCCACATTGTCCTGCCTCTTCAATCTAGCCCATATCTAACACTGGCAACAAAGGTGGGAAAGTAGAAGAGAACAAAGGAAACATGTAGACGGATATTTTCTTACAGCAGAACACTTGTATCACTTCGTTGATCACCAGAATGTCCACCCACGCTCAACCAGAACCTTTCGATCCAACAAAACATGACTGGGTCACCTACATGGGACAATTTTGAATGTTTTTAGAAGCAAATTCACTGTATGATACAACAGAACAGAGGAAGAGAGCTCTATTCCTGGGATATTGTGGAAATCACCTCTACAAAACATCTAGAACCCCAGCTGCACCCAAAGATGTGGAAACAATGGAATGGAAAGAATTACAAAAAAATGTTAGAAGAACATTATGCCTCCACTGCATCATCACTGGCTCACCAACTTGACTTTTTCCGCAGAGAACAGAAACCAGGTGAGACCATAAATGATTACCTTACAAAACCTGGAAGACATTGTTGCAGGCTGTGAGTTTGAAAATGTCGAAATAAATTTAAGACATAGAATTGTAGTTGGAATGAGGGACCTGAGATTACAGTGGAAACTAGTAGCTAAAAAGAGCATATATTTAAAAGAAGTAATAGGGGAAGTCTGAGCAGCAGAAATATTTGAGAAACTGGCAACCACAATTGCAAAGTCCAGAAGTCAGCTCCAGCCACATCCATACTCCTCATTGAAGACTTTGCCACTGGCCCTATCACAGTGTCATAGATAGCCAAACAATCAGCCAAAGACAAAACTCTGGCACGCATTTTAAACTGGGTATTGAGGGGATGGACAGAATGAGCACTGGAAAGTGACTTTAAAAACCATTTAAAATCCAGCAAAATGAACAGTCTGTAATTAAGGGGTGTTTGTTGTGGGCGGATAGAGTTGTGATACCCAAGAAGCTGAGAGAACAAGTTTTAAGAATGTTGCATGAGAGCCACCCAGGATAGTACAAATGAAAGCATTAGCCAGGAATTATACCTGGTGGCTGGGAATGGATAAGGAAATTGAAAAATGGGTTGCAGTTTGTATGCCTTGTCTGGAATCCAGACCCACACCCCCTTCAGCACAAGAATGGGAATCACCAAAAGCACCTTGGTCTAGGATAAATATAGACCTGGCAGAGCCAATGCTAGGGCAAAAATTTCTAACAACTGTAGATGCATATTCAAAGTGGGTGGAAGTAATGATCATGAAAACCACCACAGCAGACACTGTGATTAAGGTATTGAGGAAATTGTTTGCCACACATGGCTTACCAAATGTTGTGGCCCAAGAAGACTGGGACTCATATATGGACCGATTCCTGATGTTTCTGGAGACCAACAACTTGAAGGATGCCACTACCGGAAAGAAGCGAGCGGTATTCCTAACTCACTGTGGGCCGACCGTGTTTAAGATGGCCAAGGCACAAGCCAAACTGGCTGAGGTGAAGTCCATGGACTGGGATGTCCTCGAGCCCCTTCTACGAACCCACTACGCACCGACCGTACCAACTCTTGTTCGAAGACATGAATTTTATCAGAGAGACCAGCGGAAGGGAGAAAGCGTTGCAGATTTCATTGTGGATCTCTGGAATTTGGGAGGCCTCTGTGGGTTCGTCGACTTTGAAGAGGCCCTGAGAGACAGAATAGTTCTGGGACTAGATGCTCCAGCTACACAAAGTAAGCTGATGGTGAAAGGCGACATTAGCCTTACAGATGCCATCGCTGATGCTACTGCAGCAGAAACAACCAGGAAGTTGGCTGCATGAATTCGCTACACCCACCAACTCGCTGGCGAAATCTCACCTCACCTGGAAGGACAGGCAATGAAAGCCCGCCACGAGGACCTCCAATCGTCATCAGAAAGTGATGAAGAAGAGGTCAACCAGCTCCAGTCTGACCGAGACCAACACCATCAACATAACCAGAGAGCGCAGTACCAATGCGCTGGTTGTGGGGCAAACCACCCACGATCAGACTACAAATTCCTCGACGCACTCTGCCATGTGTGCAGGAAAAGAGGTCACATCGGAAGAGTCTGTAGAAGCAAGCAAGGATCCAGCCCACCTCAGAGGGGGACCAACTACCGCCAGCCCACAGGAAGTCCTGTGAATCGGGAATACTTAACCCACCAATGGAACAACCACTCCTACAGAAACAAACCACCAGCCCAGTCAACAAAATGAGAAGAGGCACACCAAACCATCACACCTCATCATTAGACGCCAAGAAGATCCGGGTGAAGGTCGCCATCAAAAACCAGCCCTGCATGATGGAAGTCGATTCAGGATCGTCCCTCTCGATGGTTTCCTGGAAGACCCTTAAACAATTAATTTGCACCGTCCGGCGGCAAGACCTCAGATTCCAAAGAATCATACTTAAGGACTATCAGGGAAATCAAATTCCAGTTGTTGGATCCAGCAAAGTCCGTGTCTTATTTTAAAATCGTACTGCATCCCTACCACTAATCGTAGTCGACAGGGATCGGCCTAGTTTTTTAGGCCTCCAATGGTTCGCCCCACTTGGAATTGAAGTAGCTGGCATTCACCGAACCAAAAGCGACGATTGGGAAGAGGCCATCGTCCGGGAGTTCCAGGATGTCTTTACAGATAAATTAGGTGAGTACAAGGAGACCCTGATATCATTTAACCTTAACCCCGAAGTAGCTCCCATCTGCCTTAAACCTCTTTGAGTTTCATTTGCCCTTAAACCAAAGATTGACAAGCAGCTTGATAAATTAATAGCTCAGGGTGTGTTAGAACCAACCGACCATGCTCCCTGGGAAACCCCAATCGTAACACCCATCAAGCCGGATGGATCGTTAAGAATTTGTGGGGACTACCGAGCCACCCTGAATAACGCCCTTCAGCAGAACGCTTACCCGGTACCGGTGGTACAACACCTTCTCCATTCCCTGGGGGGAGGAAAAGTCTTCGCTAAATTGGATTTAGCACAGGCATACCAACAACTGCCTGTAGATAAAAAAAACCGGCAGAGGCACAAATGATCGTTACGCACCGAGGTGCATTTAAGTGCAACCGACTCCAATTCGGAGTTAGCGTGGCCCCAGGAATTTTTCAGAGCTTCATGGAGAGACTACTACAAGGTATAAAAGGGGTTGTACCTTATTTTGATGACATTTTAATTGCTGTTCCGACTAGAGAAATACTAAGGGAGCGCCTGAGGTTAGTTCTCCAGAAATTTAAAGACTCTGGTCTTAAAGTAAAAAAAATAAGTGTCAACTGTGTACGGATAAAGTAGAATTTTTGGGGTACTTAATCGATAAACAAGGCATTCACCCCACCAATAGCAAGCTAAGGGCAATCAAAAACACCCCAAGGCCCAGAAATAAGACTGATTTCCAAGCTTTTTTGGGCCTTGTCAATTTTTACAATGTTTTCCTGCCCCACAAAGCGATCGTAGCCGAGCCCCTACATCGTCTGTTGGACAAAAAGGCAACTTGGGTCTGGGGAGGAACACGTGTTCCGACAAGTAAAAAACTTATTGACTTCAGACGCTGTTTTGATGCAGTATAATGAGACTTTGCCTTTAACGATTACATGTGATGCATCAGCATTTGGAGTGGGTGCCTTTTTGAGCCATGTGTTACCAAACAGTAGTGAAGCCCCTATTGCCTACTTTTCAAAAACGCTATCAAAAGCTGAACGTAACTATAGTCAAATCGATAAAGAGGCTCTTGCTGTCATTTCTGCTGTTAAACGATTTCATGAATATATTTATGGGTGAGTTTTTACTATAGTTACCGACCACAAACCTTTGCTGGGGATTATAGCAGGGGACAAGCCAACCCCTTATATATTATCTGCCAGAATGACTCGCTGGTCGGAATTCTTGGCTGCATATAATTATCAGCTGCAACACCGCCCGGGGAAAGCCATCCCCCACACTGACGCACTAAGCTGTGCACCACTTCCGGAAACCGTTGACGACCCAGCTCCAACCATCACAATGCTCCAGATTGAGACACTTCAATCACCACCACTGACAGCTCGAGATATCGCGATCGAAACCAAACGTGATCCCATTTTGGCACGAGTTCTTAGCTGGGTCGAGCAAGGATGCCATTGGATCAAATCCCTGAAAACTTCAGTCCTTTCAAGAATCGACAGACGGAACTGTTTTCCCAGAAAGGCTGCATCATTTGGGGGGATAGAGTCATCGTCCCAGAGCAGCTGCAACGAGCAGTATTGGCATCGTGCACATGAAGGCGCTCGCACGAAGCTACGCGTGGTGGCCGGGTATCGGCAAGCAAATCAAGGCTTGGGTAAAGACTTGCTGCAAATGCCAGGAAGTTAGCAATGCCCCACCGAAAGCAACCCCAACAGAGTGGGAAACACTCTGGTCCCGTATTCATATTGACTTTGCGGGACCAACTAAAGGACCCACATAACGGTGGATGCCTACTCAAACTGGCTTGAAATCCATGAAATGAAAAGTACCACAACCAAATCCGTCATCAGGAAATTGGACAGATTATTTGCAACCCATGGGCTGCCAGACGTTCTGGTACCCGACAACGGCCCCAGTTTACCGCGCTTTCTTTTGAACAGTATTTGGCGGACCGTGGTATTCGCCATGTGCTTACTTCGCCGGCGCATCCTGCGGCCAATGGAAGAGCCGAGCACATGGTACAATTCGTCAAAAAGACCCTACATGGCGATATCGAAGATAAGATTAACCAGATACTCTTTCTTCAACACATCACTCCGCACAGCGTCACCAACAAGACTCCGGCTGAATTGTTAATGGGATGAAAACTCCACTCCCACCTTGACCGACTTCACCCATTGTATGAACCAGAAAACCCACACGGATCCAGTGGGAAATGCCGCGAATTCCAGATAGGCGACTTAGTCTTCCCTCGAAACTTTTCTGGCGATCCTTTGTGGGTCGAGGCAACTGTAATCCAAGCCACAGGACCCAGGTCGTACCGAGTAAAAAGTCGCAACAGAAGAATATGGAAGCGCCATATTGATCAGCTGCATTCAAGGCTGCAACCTGGTTTCTGCAACTCTGGTAACTTCCAAACTGAGAGTGGAGGAGATGCCGAGGAGACTGAATTCCACTCGAAGCACGAGTGGAAGAAGTGAGCATTTGGACTTAATGCATAAAGAAGGATTAGAGAGGGTGGTGGACTTGCCTCAAAGAGACACCTCCTCAGAGGCAAGCCCACAAAGGCTAGAGGACAATGAGGACATTAGCGGCACCGAGTTTTTAAATGAAGGACCGGAGGCACCCTACTCACCAGAAAACGTCCCACCCAAACAAGATTATAAACAAGTACCGGGGGCACAGCGAAAATCTAATAGACAATCTAAACAACCTGCCTACCTCAAAGATTATGTCACCGCACCCCCTTAAACAGAACCCGGGGGGAAGGGGTGTTGTGAATTAATAAAAGTGCTTAAATAAAGATTATTAAAACCTTTAGAAAAGTGCAGGGTTCTGGCCCTGCACTTCTGATTGGCCGATAATAGCAACATCTGATTGGTCCATTCAGGAGAATCTGATTGGCTATTAGCGGGCCTCTTTCATTGGTTAAGGGAACTAACGCTTCCCATTTCTTATTGGTTATTTGATCAGCAGCTTGCCTATAAAAAGGGCTATTGCTGCCGTAGTTTTTGCTCTGTTCCACAATGTTAAATAAAAAGTTGAAGTTCACTGTTCATCATCTCGTCTCCACTTCTTGCGCCCATGCGCAGAACATAATAGAAACCTTCGCAAAAATTGGACTAGGGGAATGGCAAATAAAAATAGACAAATTCTTAATGATAAACAAGAGCACACCCTCAACTGCCACACATAGAAGTCCAGCAGAACTTTTAAGTTAAGATCAGCATTAGATAGATTACATCCACACTACAATCCAAGCACACCTGCAGATTTGATGAGTAAATGCATATATTTGGGCATAGGCCAATTGGTTAATGCTCATAACTATGGGCGCACGGTCATGGATCTCTGCATGAGTAGTGCAGTCACAGGCCCTCGATCTTACAGAGTAGAACTAGAATGTGGGAAAATATGGAGTAGACACATAGATCAACTCAGAGGATGATTGGACTGGGATCAGAATGACCAGAAAGCCTCAGAGACAGAAATCCAACATGGAGAGGAAAGACCAACCATGACAAATAAAAATACTGAAAGCACAAGCCTCCCCAATGTAGGACTAAACTCAAAGCCCAATACACTGCAGAATAACTTAGCTGAGGGGAGGGAGGGAATCCAGCGATGAAACTCACAACCCTCTGTTTTGTCGGAGCCAGCCATGCCCCTGGAAAACTTCAGGGAAGTTCCAAGGGCCAGCTCTGGAGTGGCAGCAGACCCAACTAGTCAGGTCACCACCACTGGTGAGACTGAACTGCACAGGTCCAGTCACACCCACAGGAGTCCCGCCTACTTATGTGATTATGTTCTGTGAGTGAAAGCTGATTGAATGAATACTTCTTCCAGGAGGAGAGGGGTTTCAATGGGGAAAAGTCAGTGATGTCAGACTTTCCCCATTGATTCATTTTCTGGTGGGAAAATGAACAGCCATCAGTGGCTGAAGTTTGGACAGTAGCCTGTAAAAAGAGCAGCAGGCATGCCTGGAGCAATCTTTTACATGGAGCAGAATAAAGAGATCTTTTTTTTACCTCTCCACATTGTCCTGCCTCTCCAATCTAGCCCATATCTAACACCGGTAACATCTTGCTTTAGTACAGGTGAGTGAGTTTGCTCCTGTTCATTGTTTTGATAACTGTTTTGATAACTGTTAGTATTTTTATCTGAGAACAGTTTTAATTTGAATGCATTTCATAGTGGAACATGGCTACCTGCCTCACTCGCCACCTTGTCATATTCAGACAACACTGCTGAATGACTCATGTAGTACTTTCCATATCTGAGACTTGTTTCAACAAGCAGGATGCAACCATTTTGTGTGGAAATGATATATGTACAATTTCATTATAAGAGGGGAGAAAGAGTGAGAGAGAAAGACTAGCATTGCAACAATGCACAAAATAGAAATGATAGAGAGATAGATAAGAGAGATTATGCTATATTCCCTTGTGATTTGGACATTTGATACATTCTCCTTAATTTCAAGCCAAAAAAAAAATCTTGGCCTAATCATGTGTGCATTAATTTCACATCTCTCTTGAAATATTATGATGACTTACAGGTCTAGTCAGAAAAATCCCAAATTTGTAATGTCAAGCATTCTCTTTGTGACCCTGTTCAACTGCATGCCAATGTTTTCTGTCATTCTCAATAGCAGTTGAAGGACATTAGAAATGGTTTCCAAAAACATTTAAAAGCCTTTGTGAATAAAATATACATTTATCTGTTATTCTGGTAATATTATAATTCTTAGTCTGTATTATACTACAAGACATCCTGGTAATATGCCTAGGCTTGTAAATGAGGGACTTCCAGCGTTTCCTTTATTATTTTTGCTAACCCTCCACATCCTATAAAAGTATTCCTTTACTCTCCTGGCAAGAAGCAGCTGTGTAAATTGGAATGGAAGCATAGCTATCTCAATAGCTGCTGAAATTGTCTCAGACTAGAAGAAGTCTTAAATGTGATTGAAAAAAGAAATGACTTCATTTTGACCCTGAAAACTCAAAAATGTTTGAAAGTTTATCCAAGAAGAATACATAAAGCTTATGCAGTATTTGTGCTATACTACAACAGTATCCATCTTAAAAATTAAATATATATTTGTGAACTAATAGCATCCTCAAAATTGTATTTGGCACAAATACTGTATTATTTGCTACTGTGTAGAAACTTGTTCTTGGGTGGCTTAAAAAAAAGGACACAGTTCATCAATTCCGTACCTGATCAGACTTAAAATAAATAAATAAAAAACTTGCTTTAAAATAATTGATTGCTTTCTTAAGATCAAATCTGAACAGATTATTTTGGCTAGCAGTTTCAATACTTTTTAAATATTTATTTACTTACTTGATTATGTATTTATACAGATGTTTCTCCAATAAGGAGATTCTAGGCAGCTAAATAAATAAATAAAATAAAATATATATGAAGTAAATATCAGTCATTTTTATCTAAAATGCTACTTTTAATGCCTTAGTACAAGTCTGAACACAGAGATAGCTTCTTTGATTTGCCATAATTTTCTAAAGGACAGCTGAAACAGCCAACAAATTTAATATAGTTCATCAGGAATATTCTATTGTTTAATGCCTACTTAAAGTACAGCTTACAAAAATCTTTGACATAATCTGAAGCAACCCTTAGTGATAGATGTGAATTTCTGAAGCTGAAAGTGTAATATGTCTCAGTTTCTTGTTTTTTAAAAAAATACCACACAATATTACTACTTTTTCCAGAAATATTCTTATAATCTGAAATTGTGTGACAGCATTCATAGATCAGAAACTAAAAATAATTTCCTGTCTAAACCCTCACCCCCAATGACATGACAGGTGGTAGATTGCAAAGATGTAACTTTCTCAAGCACTTTCAGATATAACTGTGTAGATTGACAATAGGTCATATATTCCGCATAAATGTCTGTCTCGATTTTAGTCAAATTTTGACAAGTGAATGAAACAAACTGTTGTGAATGAATAATGCCAAATAAAGTTATCTTGAGCCTGAAGTCAAGTGCAGGGTTCTGGCCCTGCACTTCTGATTGGCTGTTAATGGCAGGATCGGATTGGTCCGTTCAGGAGCATCTGATTGGCCATTAACAGGCCATTCTCATTGGTTAACAGAGCTAGTGCTCCAGGATTGCTATTGGTTGAATAGTTAATAAGTTGCCTACATAAGGAAGGCTATAGCAGCCCTCCAGTTTGAGCTGTCACACCATGTAAATAAAGAGTTTGAAGTTCACTGTTTCTACTGGCTCGTCTCCATTATTTGCACCCATGCTCCAGACTTAACACTGGTGACGAAGGTGGGATTGGATGACATCAGAGCCAACGACAAAGACAATTAAGCACGTGGCTGAAGCGCACAATGGCGGAACCATGTCCGGCGGCGCAGTACCACCCACTCCGTTCGATCCAGCTCAAGAGGACTGGGAGTCCTACATGGACCGTTTCAAAATGTTTTTGGAAATGAATAATCTGAAGGATGCCACACCCGGGAAGAAACGGGCGATATTCCTAATGCACTGCGGCCCAACGGTATTCAAAATGGCTAAGGCATTAGCGAAACCAGGTGAAGTGAAGGCCATGGACTGGGACGTCCTCGAACCGCTACTAAGGGCCCACTATGCACTGACCGTTCCAAAGCTCATAAGACGACACGAGTTCTATCAAAGAAACCAGCAGAAAGGAGAAAGCATTGCCGATTTCGTTGCAGACCTCTGGAACTTGGGAGGCCTTTGCGATTTCACCGACCTAGAAGAGGCTTTGAGAGACCGAGTAGTTCTTGGGTTAGACGCTCTAAACGTACAGAGCAAAATAATGGCAAAGGGTGACATCACCCTTAAAGATGCCATAGCTGAAGCTGCAGCAGCGAAGGCGACCAAGAAGTCGGCTGCCCAACTACGCTGAAATCGCGCTCCAGCACACCAACCAGCCACCTAAGTTTCACCTAAGGCAGAAGGGCAGCTGCAGACGACCCACCATGAGGACCTCTCTTCATCGTCAGACAGCGACGAAGAAGAGGTCCATCGCCTGCAGTCTGATTGGGACCGTTACCTGAAGTCCCAGCAACCGTGCGCTGGCTGCAGCGCCAACCATTACTGCTCCGATTGCAAATTCTGCGAGTGCAGGAAACGAGGCCACATCGGACAGGTCTGCAAAAGTCTCCTCGGACCCAGCCAGACCGCGAAAGTTACCAATCTCTGCCAATCGACAGGGAATCGCCCTGTAAGGCAAGAACCAGCAATCCACTCCTACAGAAACCGACCTGTGAATTGCCTAACGAGATGGGAAGAGCCCCATCAAACACTCACTATCAGCTACGCCTCTTCACTAGACGCTAAGAAAATTCGGGTCAAAGTGGACATTGAAAATCAACCTTGCCAAATGGAAGTTGACTCGGGGTCGTCTGTGTCAATGGTCTCCTGGAAGACCCTCAAGCAACTCATCCCCACTATCCGGCGCCAAGACCTTCAATTCCAACGGCTCATGTTAAAGGACTACCAGGGGAACTGGATTCCAGTCGTAGGATCCAGTAGAGTCCGGGTTGCATTCAAGAACCACACAGCATACTTACCCCTGACGGTGATCGATAAGGACCGGCCAAGCCTGTTAAGCCTGCAATGGTTCGCACCACTCGGCATTGAAGTGGCAGGCATTAACCGAATTGGCAGCAGTGACTGCGAAGAAGACCTCACCCATGAATTCAGGGACGTCTTCGCGGAAAAGCTAGGTGAGTGCAAGGGGACCCCGATATCCTTTAGTCTTAATCCAAAGATAGCTCCCATCCGTCTTAAGCCTCGTCGAGTCCTGTTCGCTCTAAAGCCAAAAATCGTCGAACAGCTTGATAAAATGCCCAGGGAGTTGTAAAGCCAACTGACCACTCCCCATGGGAAACACCAATCATGACCCCAATTAAGCTGGACGGCTCCATTAGAATTTGTGGGGACTATCGAGCCACCCTAAACCATGCCCTGCAACAAAATCCATATCCGGTGCTGGTGGTACAACACCTCCTCCATTCCCTGGGGAGCGGAAAAGTCTTTGCTAAACTAGACTTAGCTCAGGCTTATCAGCAGGCACAGGCACAGACTATCGTAACACACCGAGGTGCTTTTAAGTGTACGCGGCTTCAATTCGGAGTCAGTGTAGCCCTAGGAATCTTTCAGAGCCTAATGGAGAGACTATTGCAGGGGATTAAAGGTGTTGTCCCCTATTTTGACGATGTGCTCATTGCTGCCCCCACTCCAAAAATTTTACGGGATCGTTTAAGACTGGTTTTACAAAAATTCCAAGAAGCAGGCCTGAAAGTGAAAAAAAATAAGTGCGAACTGTGTACAGATCGTGTTGAATTCTTAGGGTGCTTAATTGACAGTCAGGGTATTCACCCTACCAATAGCAAATTGAGAGCAATAAAAAACGCTCCCAGACCCCGGAACAAAGCCGACCTCCAGGCGTTCTTAGGCCTCATCAATTTCTATAATGTATTCTTGCTGCACAAGGAGACTGTCATTGAACCTTTACATCGCCTACTGGATAAAAAAGCAATTTGGGTATGGGGTCACAGAGAAGAGCAGGTGTTCCATAATGTAAAACAACTACTGACTTCTGACGCCATACTAATGCAGTACAATGAGACCTTGCCGTTAAATATCACATGTGATGCACCGCCTTTTGGAGTGGGCGCCATTTTGAGCCATGTATTACCTAATGGTAGCGAAGCCCCTGTTGCTTACTTTTCAAAGACGCTCTCGAAAACTGAGCGAAATTACAGCCAGATTGAAAAAGGGGCCCTGGCAATTGTATCAGCTGTTAAAAGATTCCATGAGTACGTGTACAGCCGGGCTTTTACCATTGTAACTGACCATAAACCATTGCTGGGGATCATCGCTGGGGACAAGCCAACTCCCTACATACTTTCTCCCAGGATGACCCGCTGGTCAGAATTCTTGGCTGCTGACAATTATCAGCTACAATATCGCCCCGGTAAAGCCATTCCCCATGCCGACGCGTTGAGCCGTGCACCGCTCCCTGAAACCATCAACGATCCTGCACCAATGATGACAATGTTGCAGATCGAGACACTCCATACGCCACCATTAACTGCCCATGACATCGCGAGAGAAACAAAACGCGACCCCATCTTAGCATGAGTCCTCACATGGGTGGAACGTGGATGGCCATTGGACCAAGTACCAGATGACTTTGCACCATTCAAAAGCCGTCAAACAGAATTGCTCTCACAGAAGGGCTGTATCATCGAGGGCGATAGAGTCGTTATCCCAGAACGACTCCAACAGGCACTGCTAAGAACCTTGCACGATGGCCACCTAGGCATCTTGCACATGAAGGGCCTCACACGAAACTGCGCGTGGTGGCCAGGCATTGACAGACAAATCGAATCATGGGTTAAAACTTGCCAGAGATGCCAAGAAGTAAGCAACGCTCCACCAAAGGTAACCCCAACCAAATGGGAGATGCCGCAGGGACCCTGGTCCTGCATCCATCTGGACTTTGCTGGGCTAACCAAAGGCCACACGTTTGCTAACCGTTGACGCCTACTCGAATTGGCTTGAGATTCACCAAATGAGGAATACAACCACCGAAGTGGTCATCAAAAGACTGGAAAGACTGTTTGCAACCCACGGATTACCAGATGTTCTGGTATCCAACAACAGGCCCCAATTTACCATGCTGTCTTTTGAACAGTACCTGGCTGACCGCGGTATCCGACATGCGCTTACTTCGCCTGTGCACCCTGCGGCCAACGGTAGGGCTGAGCGCATGGTACAATTCGTCAAAAGGACTCTACAAAAGATAGACTATGACAACATCGACGAGAAAATCAACCGTATCCTTTTCATACAGCACATCACACCTCACAGCGTCACCAACAAAACTCCCGCCGAGCTGCTAATACGATGAAAGCTCCGCTCCCACCTCGATCAGTTACACCCAGCCTATGAACCAAAAAAGCCACTCGGATCCAGTGGCCGATGCCGTACCTTCCAGATAGGCGATTTAGTATTCGCTAAAAACTTATCGGGCGATCCGCTGTGGGTAGAAGCGACCGTAATCCGCGTAACTGGCCCAAGATCATACCTCGTTCAGTGCCCTGACGATAGACTTTGGAAGTGCCTCATAGATCAACTAAGATCACGGCTACCGTCATGCAATTCTGAACTCCCTTATGACCAAACTGAGGGGGGAGAGATACAGAGGAAAACGAATTGCAACTAGAGGAAAACCTTTTTGAAGGGACTGAAAACAGAACTGAAATGCAGGAACAGGAACTGGAGTGAGTTCACCTCAGGGAGTGGCCAGTGATATCGGTGACGACGGGAACGTGAACTCGGAACCAGAGGCACCCCTACCGTTAAACAACGATCTACCTCAACAGAAGTGCAGCCAACCACCAGGCACCTTGCGCAAATCAAAAAGACTGATAAAACAACCATCCTACCTCAAGGACTATGTTACCGCGCCCTGTGGGCAGAAGCTGGGGGAAAGGGGTGTTGTGAATGAATAATGCCAAATAAAGTTATCTTGAGCTTGAAGTCAAGTGCAGGGTTCTGGCCCTGCACTTCTGATTGGCTGTTAATGGCAGGATCCGATTGGTCCATTCAGGAGCATCTGATTGGCCATTAACAGGCCATTCTCATTGGTTAACGGAGCTAGCGCTCCAGGATTGCTATTGGTTGAATAGTTAATAAGTTGCCTGTATAAGGAAGGCTATAGCAGCCCTCCAGTTTGAGCTGTCACACCATGTAAATAAAGAGTTTGAAGTTCACTGTTTCTACCGGCTCGTCTCCATTATTCGCACCCATGCTCCAGACTTAACACAAAGTCATGCTTGTTAAAGTTATAGCAATTGATATGAACTAGTTGAACTTGAAGTTGTCAAATAAGTTTTTCAGTAATGAGAATTCTGATTATTTTTTTAAGAAATGATATGAATTTTAATTTCTTTGTAATATAAAAATAAGAACATTCACACACATTATTTCCTAGAATGATCCTATGCAAATTTATTCAGAATTACACCTCTGGTTTTGAGGAAAGAAATATACAATTTAAATATAGATAATTTCATTGACAATTTAACTTTATATTTATTTAGAAACAAATCCCAGCATGTTCAATGAGATTTACTTTCACGTAAAGCTAGCAGCCTTTTCAAATTAATAATGCTCATTGACTAATTAATTAACTGTTGTGGACTAATTTGATGTGACTAAGACAACTGTTCTGAAGAAAAGATATATGATTTGCTTCTAAATGATGCTGAAACATGTCCCAGAAAGCATTGCATTAAAATTTGATGAGGGAGAAAGAGAAAATTCTACTTCCAAGTTAATTTCATTGTCTTCTTCAGCTTTTAATATCCAGTTACATTTTTTAACAAAATAAGATAACATTTAGATTAATCAGGCTTAACTTTTCCATTGGTTCGTAAAGTTCATAAAGTTGAAGCCATTTTATAATATATCAATTTCAAATCCACAGGGCATGAGCTGCATGATGATCTCAATGTCATTTTGTCTGTGTAAGTTTTGCATCAAAGCAGTCATGGACAGTCATTTGAATCAGAAGAACTGCCACAAAATTGCTAATGGTTTCCCCTGAAGTGATCAATCAATACTTGTCTGCCAATCATATCTGCCAATGATGCCAATCTGCTTCCTATTATATCCAGACTTCCTTCCATACCAGGCACCATTGAGCATTTTATCCCTGAACTCTCAGTGACACAGGGTGGGGCTGGAGCTACTAAATCGGTGGCCAAGCTAAATGCCTGAAGGACCTTATCCCATCCCTGGAAGTATAGGCACCTAAGCAGGTGCCAAGTGAGTCCTCAGCTGGGCTCCTTGGCAGATGAGGACTTCGCAGAGGGCTAATCTAATGTCTGGACTGGGTACAACACAAACTTTCATTTACAGCCTTATTTGATACTCCTAGCTGCAATGAACAGTAAACTTGATATCCACCTGCATCGATCCAGTAGACAAAACAGGAAAGGGGGTCAGAGAGAAACAGTCCAGTTGCCAAGGTACTATCTCTACAAGCTTTCTCCCTGGCTGCTGCTGCTTCTGCTGTGACAGTGGGAGGCAAGCAAACTGAAGAGCTTCTTCCCCATCTTCCAGGAGCATGGGACTTCTCATGACCAGGCCCTGAACTCCTCTGAGTCCAGTTGTCAATATGCTCTCTTCACATGCTTCCTTCTCTTGCACACCTTAGAAATGCCTTGGGGTTTTGCCTGCGCAGATGTCACATATTTGGAAGAGGCAGAGCGGGTGGTTAGGGGATCATCAAGATGCTTGAAATGGCCTCAATCTGGCCAGACGGGAAAGTACAAAAAGGCGGTGACTCTCTTTGGCACAGCATAAGGAGGGAAGGGGAAGCAGATTGTCAATAGTCCCCTACTCTCACCCAATGTATGAGCTGAGTAGCCCAGCAAGGAATCCCAGCAAGGAGAGGAGAGGAATCAGAGGTGCTATTCAGCAGGTTCTGACCAATTCTGGAGAACTGGTAGCAGAAATTTTGAGTAGCAAATATCACCTCTGACTGGATATTTTACAGTATCCTTCCCCTGCCACACCTACCAAGCCACAGCCACAGAACTGATAGTAAAAAAAAATAATAATTAATCCCACCACTGGGAAGAATGGTTGTGAGGGGAGGGTCAAGACCTCAGCCGGTTCACCAAACTGAACAAACAGTTACTGATTCTAGTGAACCAGTGCTAACTAGCTGAATCCCACCACTGGTTATATTCCACTGGTTGATTAGAGACCCTAACTAAGTCAGTGATAGAGATAGAGACCCTAACTTGGTCTTTCAGATCTTCCAATGGTGCATCCCTCACTTCTTTCACTGAATCTAGCAACCTTGATACTGATTGTCCTCTTTTCTTTTCTTCTATGTTTGACAGCATTACAGTCTGTTATATCCAAAATAGGATAATTTCAGCCTGTTCACTTGTGCCTCAAGTAAAAACTCTCAGTTAATATGTGCAGTGACTGTGAATAAAAAGCCAGGATATAAATTAGATAAATATAATCCATGATACTGTAGATAGCTTTCTTTTAAAAATGCATTTCTGCTTTGAGAATATTTTTAATGGTAAAAATGGAGAAGATATCAAGTAGGCCTTAATCTTCAAACAATTTTTTTCATTTTTCAATTATAAGAATATGCAACTAAATCTGGAACATTTAATAATAAAACTTAGTAATAAAAACATTGTCATTGAATTCATCTATTTAAAATAATTATTATTATGTATCTATTATCTAATGAGAACAACTAGCTACTAAACATTTGCCATTTTGTTGTGATATTTGTAACATTCCTGAAATAAATATAGTGAACATTTGCCAAGGTTTCCTAAGGCATCTTTTCCTTTTCTACAAAGAAGCAACAGTGTTTACTTTCCCTGCTTATCAATGCTTATAAATAGTATTTTCATTGTTGGAAAACAAAATTTAAATAAAAGAATGAAGCAATGTATCTATATGTAATCTCATTTTAAAAAAAAGAGAAGCTAGAAAATTTCTCCCAGTTATCATTGGTTTTTTGTCCCCCTCTACCATGATGGATTTGGATATTTAAATCTTTGCAAACTCAAGTGACCCTGATGTTACCCTCAATGAAATTGAGCTTGACAACCCTGGTCTAGTCCATTATCTCTGATCAAAGCATTTTAGCATTTTTATTTTCAAGTGTATTTATTTTGTTTTATCATTAAAAATAAAATACAAAACACAAAAACAAATGAACAAACAAAAACATACAGCCAGTACTAACAACCATTGTTCTGGTGTATAAAAAGGGAGAAAAGTTGATCCAAATATTAAATAAATTTAACAATAAACATATAGTAACCACCCTGGCTAGATGCTGAAAAAAAGAGAAAAGAATAAATTCTCCTTCCCTTATATACTTATACAAACACACACACAGTTACATATGAACAATAACAGGTTAAGGATTAAACCAAACATTACATTAATCTTCAAATTCCTCTGTTATTGTACTTAACATAATTGTACTTAACATATAGAAAGTCCACAAATGGCTTCCAGCATCTCATAAAACTGTCTAGTCCAAGGGTGTCAAACTCAAGCCCACAGGCTGAATCTGGTCCACAGGGTGCTTAGATCTGACCCACCCTGGAAACAGCAAAGGAGTCCTGCAGTGCCTTTGCCAGCAAAAACCGAGCTTCATTTTCACAGGCTGAGTGCTTGTGCTCCCAACATGTGTGATGTTGAGCTGACCATATCCACCCTGCCCCCTGAAGTCAAACACAACCTTGATGTGGCCCTCAATGAAATTGAGCTTGACACCCATGGTCTAGTTCATTATCTCTGATCAAAGCAGTTAATTTCACCATCTCTGCTAATTCAGTCAATTTTAAAATCCATTTTTCAACAGTCAACGTCTCTTTTCACTTCCAGTGCTTGAATTCCCTTAACATTTCTAGAGAGTTCCTAATAGACTTGACTTTTCCTTTTCAGGAATACTCTGAAAAAAAAACCTATATTAAAGAAAGCTTTATTCATGGTAGATTGGAACAAAACTCTAAGAATCACCAGGAGAAAGTTTCTAGCTTTTCTTTTTCTTTTTAATGATTACATATGGATGCATTGCCTTATTTTTTATTTAAAATTTGCTTTCCAACAATGAAAATGCTAGTTAAATATGTTTTCCTTTGGAATTTCTATAACTTGACAGAGTCAAACATTTTAGATGCTTTCCTTATGTACCATCATTCCTAGATGGCTAATTAGATACTGATGCTTTTTTAAAATCCTTTCCGATCGAAAGCATCTATTTCAATAATTATTATCTTGCCAAAAGTTAGTATACTTTAGAAGAGCCTCTTTGACTTAATATATGAATTTGCTGTATTTTTTTTAGTTACATAGCTTTCAGATATTCATAAATTGGAACTCCCAATTTGTTGTTTTGTTTATCAATGCAATATGTCTGTTGTGTTGCATCCTGAAGTTTTCACATATATGTTCATATAATTTCTTAATAGCAAAAGTCTTGCATGTTATATAATTCTTCAGCGTATAGCTATTGATTATGTTAATATTTTAATTACTACACTTCTTAGAAAAGAACAAACACATCCCAAGCATACTGCAAATTTAAGTATGTGGAAGGTTTTTATAAAAGCAAACTTCCATAAAAATATATTGCAATTTTGACTCTATATGGCAGAATCTTTGATGGTGACTGGGTCAGCAGCTTACTCTGTTTTCTGGAGATCCTTCTGCTCTATGACCAAAAGCCATATAGAGTTCTACTTTGGTTTTCATCTATGCTTGGATCTAGCCATCCTGGTTTGTTTTGGAGTGGATGGAATGATGTATACTGGAAAGTAAGAGAAATGTTGTCAAACATTTTTTATCAGTGTTCAGGGTATGAGTATCTGATTAATAAATGACAGAAAGAAGCTGAATACTAGTAAATCTGAGTTGCTGTGGAAATCATTGTTTCTAATAGAAAGTACTATCTATCAGGGAGCAGATTCATGAACTGGGAGAACTCTGATTTTATGATTTCTATAGAATAGAAGTAGAAGTCATGGTCATGATGCCCATGTAAAACTTCAGCTATGCATCAGTTGTGATTGTACATAGCACTAGACCTGTTTTTTTCACTTGCAGTTTGACTATTATAACATATTCTACATAAACCCTTAGAAAATACTAAGAAATTTATTTATTCATTTATTTGATTTGATTTGTCAATCACTTACAAGAAAAGATATAAGTATAAACATGAGTAAGAATACAGGAAATAGGTACAAATAAATGGGGACAATAGGACAGGGATGGGAGGCACAATGGTGCACTTATGCACGCCTCTTACAGACCTCTTAGGAATGGGGTGGATCAATAGTGGATAGTTTGAGGTTGAAGGAGTGAGGGTTAGAGGATGTAACAACAGAGTCAGGTAATGCATTCCAGGCATTGACGACTCTGTTGCTGAAGTCGTACTTTCTGCAATCAAGTTTGGAGTGGTTAACATTGAGTTTGTATTCTGTTGTGTGCTCTTGTATTGTTGCAGTTGAAGCTGAAGTAGTCATTGACTGGTAGGACATTATAGCAGATAATTTTGTGCACTACACTTAAGTCCAACCATAGGCAGCATAGTTCAAGATTGTTCAAGCCCAAAATTTCAAGCCTGGTGGTATAGGGTATTCTATTGTGAGCAGAGGAGTGTAGTACTCTTCTTGTAAAATACTTCTTGACTCGCTCAATTGTATTAAAGTCTGATATACAGGGCGGATTACAATTACAATTACTCCAAAATCAGGTTAACTACATACTTTCTGCTTCCTCTCATTGGGAGTGTACAAATCCATTTTATGGACCATTCATTGATTTACAGCAGCGCTGTCAAATTCACGGGCCAAGGACCGGATGCATCATATGCTGGCCATGCCCACAGTTTAGCAAAGAGGGGAAAGTTCCAATATGTCACATGATGTTGCCATGACGATGCGAGTTTGACCCCCCTGGTTTCAGTCAGAGTGTAAATTTCTAGTTTAAAACCCTTTATAACTTGATGCATAATAATCAGTATGACTGTCTATTCGAACCAGACTGGTCCAATCAATCAATTGAAATAGAAAGGCATTGTTACTGATCACACTGAAATGGGCTGAAGAAAGAAGGCACTGCTTTTCTATGGCAGTAGCAATACTATGAAACAGCCACCCAGATGAGATTGAATTCCCTTCCTTCCTGATAATATCTCAGAAGTTCTAAAGACAGAGTTGTTCAGAGATTTTAATAATGCCATTTCATTATTTGTGATTTTTGTATTGGAATGATGTTGCCTGAATCCACCATCACCCAAGACTAGGCATGCACGCCCCCGACTACCTCAATTCAAATTACAACTTGCCTTAAATGCAAGCTACTCAATGCAAGAAGCCTTGTAAATAAAATACCTGAATTTCTCCTCTTACTAAATACAGCTAAATTTGACATATTTGTCTGTGAAACATGGCTTAATGCATCTCTCCCTGACTCCATTACCTCAGGAAGAGACTATCATGTTTACCGATCTGATTGTGAAATCTGTAGAGGCGGTGGTGTTGCTATCTTCTATAAAAAGTCCTTACATCTAAGAACATTCAAGTTACCCAACAGCTTGCTCTTCCTGAGACCATTGTCTGACGTTATAGATCACATTCCAGTTCTTACTATGTTACAAGCCCTGGTTATTACATCGAACATGTAAACAAGCTAATTTCACTACTAACATGGGCAGCATCCTGCCCACACATTTTTATTTTTCTTGGTGACTTCAATCTACCTCATATTAACTGGATCCTAAACAAATGTACAACTGAACCCATACATGCAACCTTCTACAATGCTGTAACAAATCTGAGACTGGAGCAACTAGTAACCAACAATACTAGGCTTAAGAACCGCCTCAATCTCATATTCTGCAATAGTTTGAATTTAATTTATGGAATACAAATTAAAGAACCTTTTTCCAACAGTGACCACAACATAATTGACTTTTGTCTCAACATATGTCCACACAAAAATCATCACAATGACAAAATCCCCAATTATAACTTCAAAAAAGGCAACTATGATCTTATAAACAATTATCTCTCTTCCCTTGATTGGCAATTTCTATTCACTGGATGCAATACTGTTGAAGACCATTACAATATATTCTTACTAGAAATCAAAAGAGTCATCAACCTATATGTACCAATAAAACCAGGAAAAACAGATTACCCATAACAATAAGGAAGCTTCAATCCAAAAAGAGATCACTTTGGCGAAAAAACAAATCTGGTCACATTGCCAACTTCAAAAGCCAATACAAAAATCTATGCCACCAGAGAAAGACTGAATGCACTAATTATCACTTTCAACAAGAGGAAAACCTATGCAAAAATTCCACCTGTGCTTTCTACAATTTTGTAAACAACAAACTAAAAGATTCAAGGTCCATCCCACCCCTAAAAGGACCTAATGGCAAAGATTGCAACAACAACTCCATCAAAGCAAACCTTTTTAACACATTCTTTGGCTCAGTATTTGTAAACAGCAATGGATCATGCCCAGTATTTCCTAGTCAAACCACAGACAACTACAATGATCTAATACATATCGATTTTATAGAAGATATTGTTGAAAAAGCAATCTAAAACCATCCCTATCTATTGTACTGGACGGAATATGTGCCTACTTGTTAATAAAACTATCCACTGCCATAGCCAAACCTCTAAGCATAATCTTTGAAAAATCTTTAAGGACCAGCTCCTTGCCAAAACTATGGTCACAAGCCACGGTCATCCCCTTCTTCAAAAAGGGAGACCCCAACCTAGTTGAAAATTACAGACCAATCTCCTTATGCTGCATCACCTGTAAAGTCATGGAAACAATTATTAACCAATCCATTATCCACTTAGATGCAAACAACCTACTCTCTAATAAACAATTTGGTTTCAGAAAAAAAAACAACTATCCTGTAATCTGCAACTCTTACACTGCAAAAATATATGGACTACACAACTTGATCAGGACAAAGCAATAGATACAATCTACATAGACTTCTGTAAAGACTTTGATTCAGTGGTAGACGACAAACTACTCCTAAAACTAAAATCTTATGGTATCTCTGGACACCTGCATAACTGGATAGAAGCATTCTTGTCAAACAGACAACAAATGGTCAAAATTGGGAGCGTCCTATCAAATTCTGTACCTGTCAACAATGGTGTCCCCCAAGGCAGTGTTCTAGGACCAACTCTCTTCATACTCTACATAAATGACCTCTGTGATCATATTAAGAGCAACTGTGTGCTCTTCGCTGATGATGTAAAGCTATTCAACACCACAGACTACTATCCTCCAAAAAGACCTTGATTATGTATCAGAATGGTCAATCAAATGGCAACTTCAAATCTCAACAAATAAATGTTCTGTCTTACAATATTGGCATATTATCTCCAGAACTTTTGGGGCTTGGCTATCTTAAAGGGGAGGGGTTGTTTTAAGATTTTTACACTGCTGTGTTTATCTGGGGAGGGGGTCTTTCTTCACTGCTTTAGTACTATCTGGCACTGTCCTTTTGGGGGGTATACTTCTGCAAGCTTGGCACTGATTTTTTTACTGCCATTCTGGGGAGCATCCTTAAATCTGAATGATTTCCTTTGGATATCTTATGAGGTGAGTGAGACCAGCTGGTATTTTTTAAGTGGTGCAAATAGATCTAAGGATTATTTTTCCTGGGTGTGCTTTTTCTGGAGAACTTAAATGACCTCTCTGCTAAAGGGTTTCACTTCATGAGCAAGAGTTGCTTGACAGTTATCACTGCATTTTAACTATTTTCATTCCTCAAGGTGCTTTGGCACCCTGTCTGATTTGTAACTCCAGCTTTCGGTGCCCCCCACCCAGGGGTGGGATTCAAATTTCTGTGGGCATGGCCTAATTTGAAGGTGTGGCTTGCTGGTCACATGACTGGGTGGGCATGGCCAGATGACTGGCTTTGATATTACAATAAGGAGATTTTTTTATTCTTAAAGAACAGTCTGCTTTAAAATAATGTTTTTTCATGCATTGTCTTCATTCCTACAAACTAAAGCTGAAATATTGAAATTAGAATAATAGTTAAAGTTAAATATCGCATTACATTATGCTTATAGAATATATGTTGTCCTAATGTGCTTCTCGCCTCTTAAATTGTTTCTTGTCTCATCCATAAAATCATGCCCATTTCATTTGGGATGCATGGATGTAAATGGATACAAAATACAGCTCTTAATTGTTATGTGTGTCTGGGACATATTTCCTTTAATATGCTTAATAAGCTTTAAAAACTAGTTTCATTGGTGTTCCTTTGGGATCCAGTGAAGAATAACAGGGATATCTCGAAGTGGATTTTTAATTTCTACATGGAACTGAGGTGGAATTAAAGTGCAAAAGCAATTTCAAAGATCTTGGTATGATAGAGGATCTAAAATTGTTCCTCACATTATTTTTCTAAAAATTGAATTCATTTATTGAAAGCAATGGAAAGCTAACTTATAATTTATGAATACTAATAGTATGTATAAATTAGATAAGTTATAACTCTTTAACCGTAACAGAGTAGGACCCTAAAAGTGAATTATCCTGAAAACCTACATGACAAACTATGAAACATTTTCTTAGCTTCTTAAAAGGAAAATCAATCAATTTTTCAAGTTCCAAGATTATTTATCTACAAGCATAGACTAATATACTACATATAAAAAAAATCAAACAATGTATGAAATACATTGTTGTAAAAGTTAAGTATCTTTTGACATTGCATCTAAAATTTCTTTAAAATATTTTCATACCTTTTGTCATATTTTCAGCTCTTTTTAAAAATATTTTCTTTCATGCAGGAATACAAGAATAGCTAATGTTTGTTCAAAGTATCTTATATGACACAATGGGTAGCCCACCAGTGAGCTATTGATTTAACAACATCCTTCATCCAAGCCATATGTCAAAACAACCAATTTCAGTGCTGATAAAACACATCAGTATTGCATGTAGGAAATATTGCTATTTTTATCAGGATTACAAAAAGGTTTTGCTAATGGACTAAGGGATCTAACCTATAGGGGTACAGATGCCATGTAGCAGCACATGCAGAAAAGGACAATGTTGGCTTGAGACATTGCAATACGGCCTTTATTAGCAGTCGTCTTCTGAAACATTCCATTGCTTCAAATCAGATATAGATTTATCCAGCCAGAATTTTATTGATACAACTAAAGCACAGAAGTAAAATGCTGAAGTAAATTGTTTGGCAAATGCGAAGCAAAACACATTAATAATTCAGTCCAAAATGCAGATTAAATGAAGTTACAAAATAAGTGTTAGTTTTGCAAGTCCAAAGCTTCTAAATATTTTAGACCACTGAGGCAATCAGAAACAGGGATAGATAGAAAAAAATGGCTGTAAGAAAAATGTAAAGTCAGGGACAGATTATTTTAAAATTATAGCACAGTGACTAAACAGGTCTTAAAAATTGTGCAATGTTCTGCAAAAATAAAGTAAAAAATGCAAAATAAAAGGGTGCACAACAGCCCTACAACACACACGCACACACACCACATGTTTATTTCAATAGAATTGGGGTTAAAGTGTGAAAAGGTTTAGTGCCACCCCATATACATGACTATATCACCTTCTGTAAATAGGTATACTAAATTAGGCTCAAAGCATGTGTGTATGTGCACACATACATGTGCATATCTGTATGAACACATCACATGCACATATATCTTGAATATTTATAGATTATTTATAAATCTAGTTGGGATATTATCTTGAATTCTGTGGTGAAAGAAAGGCTGATTATAGATTAAAAGGATATGAATCAAAATCAGGTTTTGCCTTAATGATAAATAAATCCTGACTGAGTAGACAACTAAGTGTATGTCATCACATTATGTTTATTCATCAGTTCTGTGTTGATATGCTTCATTAAAAAAATTACATAATTCAGCATTAATGAGTCTGTATTGGCCTATACTCATTATCTTGAATGTGAACGAGTGATGGGGACAAGACATTGAGCTGGTCTTATCAAGGCATTATAAAGTGGTATTAACACTTCATGTGATCTTGATTCTGTTCCTAGGGTTGCATTGGATTTTTTGGCAGCTGCAGTATACTGTTGGCTCATATTTAAATGATTGTCCACTAGGACTCCAAGATCATCCTACAATGTCAGAGAGATGCTTCAGATTCTTTTTTTAAAATGTTGCCATCTAGTAGGAGTTCAGAAGCATGCCTTTATTTATTTTATTTGTTTGTTTTATTTATTTTTATTTATTTTGTCAAACATGTATGAGAAAGCAAGTATAAGTATGAACATAACATATAAACATATAAGTATAAACAGGTATAACTATATATATAATAAATGAGTATGAATAAATGGGAACAGTAGGACAGGGATGGTAGGCATGCTGATGTGCTTATGCACACCCACTTACAGACCTCTTAGGAATGGAGCGAGGGTCACTGTAGACAGTTTAAGGTTAAAGTTTTGGGGTCTGAGGATGTAACAACAGAGTCAGGTAGTGAGTTCCAGACATTGACCACTCTGTTGCTGAAGTCGTATTTTCTGCAATCGAGTTTGGAGCAGTTTACTTTGAATCTATTGTTTGCCCGTGTGTTATTATTGTTGAAACTGAAGTAGTCATTGACAGGTAGGACATTGTAGCAGACAATTTTGTGTACTAAGCTTAGGTCAGACTGTAGGTGGGCATAGTTCTAAGTTGTCTAGGTCCAAAATTTCAAGCCTGGTGGCATAAGGTATTCTATTGCGAGCTGAGAAGTTGAGTACTCTTCTCATGAAATACCTCTGGACTCATTGAATTGTATTAATGTTTGTTATACAATGTGGATTCCAGGCACATGAGCTGTATTCAAGAATTGGTGTGGCAAAGGTTTTGTACACCCTGGTCTGTAGTTTAATGTTACCAGAGAAGAAGCTTCACAAAATTAGATTACCAACTCTTAATGCCTTTTTGGCAATGCTGTTACAGTGAGCTATGGGATTTTGAAATGAGTACTCCTAGGTCCTTTACGAGGTCGTATCCAGCCAGTCTGTATTTAGTGTTCTGATTTTTGTTGCCAATGTGTAAGAAAGAACATTTGTTGGTTGCGATTTGAAGTTCCGATTGTTTGATCATTCTGATACATAGTCAAGGTCTCTTTGTAGGACAGCAATATTGTCAGTGGTGTTAAATAGTTTTATGTCATCAGCGAACAGAACACAGTTGCTGTTAATATGATTGCAAAGGTCATTTATATAAATTATAAAGAGAATGGATCCTAGAATGCTGCCTTGGAGGACACCGCTGTTAACTGTGCAGGGTTTGATAGAGCAATCCTTATTTTGACTACTTGTTGCCTGTTTGACAGGAATGCAGCCATCCATTTGTACAGTGATCCAAAAATGCTGTAAGAGTGTAGTTTAACAGTAGTTTGTCATATACCACTGAATCAAAGGCTTTGCAGAAGTCTATGTAAATTGCGTTTATTGCTTTACCCTGATCGAATTGTGTAGTCCAAATGTTTTTGCAGTATATGAGTTGTATATTGCAGGACACATTTTTCCTGAAACCAAAATGATTGTTAGAGTGCAGGCTGTTTGTCTCTAAGTGGAGGGTAATTGATTAGTTGATAATTGATTCCATGACTTTGCAGATGACACAACATAATGAGAATGGTCTGTAATTTTCAACTAGGCTGGGGGTCTCTCTTTTTGAATATAGGAATGATTGTGGCTAATGACAACAGGTCAGGCAAAGTGCTGGATCTAAAAGATATCTCATGTTTAGTAGTTCTGCTGTGGCAATGGAAAGCTTTTTAAAGAATACTTTCAAAAATGTTTATTTTTTGAAAGATACGTTCACTGTATCTACTTTCCATAACACTCCCCATGATCTACCTTCTGGAAGGCCATCAAGAACTGTCTTTATGCTCGGGTGCTGGGTAGAACGAAATGATTATGGTTTGATTGTTGGACATGCCAAATGGATGACTGATATGCTAAATTAGGTTTTATATTATTATGGTTTTAATAGTTCATAGTTTTACTACTTAGTCATCTGGAACTATGTTTTGAGATAAGAGGCCAGGCAAATCTAATGCATGCATGCATTCATACATACATACAAACATACATACATACATACATACACACATACATACATACATACTGTACATATATATATATATATATACATGCATGCATACATACATAGATAGATACATACATAAATATCATTATCTACAGTGTTACATCATGACATTATTTCATCATCACAATATGTAAGAGTGCTATACACTCACTTCTCAAAATAAGATTGTGGACACACTCCTTTTTTTCCCAACATTTGCTCTTTTGCCAGATACTTTATGTTGTGAATGAATAAAACCAATAAAGTATATTGAGCTTGAAGTCAAGTGCAAGGGTTCTGGCCCTGCACTTCTGATTGGCTGTTAATGGCAGGATCGGATTGGTCCATTGAGGAGCATCTGATTGGCCATTAACAGGCCATTCCTATTGGTTAACGGAGCTAGCGCTAGGTTTGCTATTGGTTGAAAAGTTAATAAGTTGCCTATATAAGGAAGGCTATAGCAGCCCTCCAGTTGAGCTGTCACAATATGTAAATAAAGAGTTTGAAGTTCACTGTTTCTACTGGCTCGTCTCCATCATTCGCACCCATGCTTCAGACTTAACACTGGCGACGAGGATGAGATTGGATGACATCAGAGCCAACTAAGACAACTAAGCACATGGCTGAAGCGCACAACGGCAGAAACATGTCCGGTGGCGTAGTACCACCCGCTTCGTTCGATCCAGCTCAAGAGGACTGGGAGTCCTACATGGACCATTTCCAAATGTTTTTGGAAACGAATAATCTGAAGGATGCCACACCTGGGAAGAAACGGGCAGTATTCCTAATGCACTGCGGCCCGGCAGTTTTCAAAATGGCTAAGGCATTAACGAAACCGGCAGAAGTGAAGGCCATGGACTGGGATGTTCTCGAACCGCTACTAAGGGCCCACTATGCACCAACTGTTCCAATGCTCGTAAGATGACACGAGTTCTATCAAAGAAACAAGTGGAAAGAAGAAAGCATCGCCGATTTCGTTGCAGACCTCGGGAACTTGGGAGGCCTTTGCGATTTCACCGACCTAGAAGAGTCCTTGAGAGACTGAGTAGTCCTCGGGCTAGACACTCTAAATGTACAGAGCAAAATAATGGCAAAGGGCGACATCACCCTTAAAGATGCCATAGCTGCAGCTACAGCAGCGGAGGCGACCAAGAAGTCAGCTGCCCAGCTACGCTGAAATCACGCTCCAGCACACCCACCGGCCGGTGAAATTTCACCTAACGCAGAAGGGCAGCTACCGATGGCCCACCATGAGGACCTCTCTTCATCGTCAGACAGCAACGAAGAAGAGGTCCATCACCTGCGGTCCGATCGGGAACAATATCCGAAGTCTCAGCAACCATGCACTGGCTGCGAGGCCAACCATTACCGCTTCGACTGCAAATTCCGCGACGCGCTCTGCCACAAGTGTGGGAAATGAAGCCACATCGGACGGGTCTGCAGAAGCCTCCTCAGACCCAGCCAGACCTCGAAAGGAACCAATCTCCGCCAATCGACAGGGAATCGCCCTGTATGGCGAGAACCAGTAAACCACTCCTACAGAAACTGACCTGTGAATTGTCTAGTGAGATGGGAAGAGGCCCACCAAACACTCACTATTGGCCATGCCTCTTCACTAGACGCTAAGAAAATTCGGGTCAACGTGAACATTGAAAATCGGCCTTGCCAAATGGAAGTTGACTCGGGATTGTCTCTTTCAATGGTCTCATGGAAGACCCTCAAGCAACTCATCCCCACTATCCGGCGCCAAGACCTTCAATTCCAATGGCTCATGTTAAAGGACTACCAGGGGAACCGAATTCCAGTCGCAGGATCCAGTCGAGTCCGGGTTACATTCAAGAACCGCACAGCGTACTTACCCCTGACAGTGATCGATAAGGACCGGCCTAGTCTCTTAGGCCTGCAATAGTTCGCACCACTCAGCATTGAAGTGGCTGGCATTAACCGAATCGGTGGCAGTGACTGGGAGGAAGATCTCACCCACGAATTCAGGGATGTCTTCGAGGAAAAGCTAGGCGAGTACAAGGGGACCCCGATATCCTTTAGCCTTAATCCAAAGATAGCTCCCATCCACCTTAAGCCTCGTTGAGTTCCATTCGCTCTAAAGCCAAAAATCGTCGAGCAGCTTGATAAGTTGATTGCCCAGGGAGTGTTAAAGCCAACTGACCACTCCCCATGGGAAACGCCGATTGTGACACCAATTAAGCCGGACGGCTCTATTAGAATTTGTGGGGACTACCGAGCCACCCTAAACCACGCCCTGCAACAGAACCCATATCCGGTGCCGGTGGTACAACACCTCCTCCATTCCCTGGGGGGCGGAAAAGTCTTCGCTAAACTAGACTTAGCTCAGGCTTATCAGCAACTGCCGGTTGATGAAAAAACCGGCACAGGACAGACTATTGTAACACACCGAGGTGCCTTTAGGTGTATGCGGCTTCAATTCGGAGTCAGTGTGGCCCCGGGGATCTTTCAGAGCCTAATGGAGAGACTATTGCAGGGGATCAAGGGCGTTGTCTCCTATTTTGACGATGTGCTCATTGCTGCCCCCACTCCAAAAATCTTACAGCAGCATTTAAGACGGGTATTACAAAAATTCCAGGAAACAGGCTTGAAAGTCAAAAGAAATAAGTGCAAACTGTGTTCCGATTGTGTTGAATTTTTAAGGTATTTAATTGACAGTCAGGGAATTCACCCTACCGATAGCAAATTGAGGGCAATACAAAACACTCCCAGACCCCAAAACAAGACTGACCTCCAGGCATTCTTAGGCCTCATCAATTTTTATAATGTATTCTTGCCGCACAAGGCAACTGTCGCTGAATCTTTACATCGTCTATTAGATAAAAAATCGATTTGGGTATGGGGTCACAAAGAAGAGCAGGCGTTCTGTAATGTGAAATTATTACTGACTTTGGACACCGTACTAATGCAGTACAATGAGACTTTGCCAATTAATATAACATGTGATGCATTGCCTTTTGGAGTGGCCGCCATTTTGAGCCATGTGTTACCTAACGGTAATGAAGCCCCTGTTGCTTACTTCTCAAAGACGCTCTCGAAAACCGAGCGAAATTACAGCCAGATCGATAAAGAAGCCCTGGCGATTGTATCAGCTGTTAAAAGACTTCATGAGTACGTGTACGGCCGGGTTTTCACCATTGTAACTGACCACAAACCATTGCTGGGGATCATCGCTGGGGACAAGCCAACTCCCTACATACTTTCTCCCAGAATGACCCACTGGTCAGAATTCTTGGCTGCCTACAATTATCGGCTACAATATCATCCCAGTAAAGCCATTCCCCATGCCGACGCGCTGAGCCGTACACCACTCCCTGAAACTATCAACGATCCTGCACCAACGATGACAGCATTGTGGATTAAGACACTCCACACGCCGCCATTAACAGCCCGTGACATCACGAGAGAAACAAAACGCGACCCCATCTTAGCACAAGTCCTCACATGGGTGGAACGCGGATGGCCATTGGACCAAGTTCCTGACGATTTTGCACCATTCAAGTCATCAAACAGAATTGTTTTCCCAGAAGGGCTATGTCATCTAGGGCGATAGAGTCGTTATCCCAGAATGACTCCAACAGACATTGCTAAGAACCTTGCATGATGGCCACCCTGGCATCGTGCACATGAAGGGCCTCGCACGAAGCTACACGTGGTGGCCAGGCATCGACAGACAAATCGAATTGTGGGTTAAAACTTGCAGGAGATGCCAAGAAGTAAAAAATGCTCCATCAAAGGCAACCCCAACTGAATGGGAGACGCCATGGGGACCCTGGTCCTGCATCCATCTGGACTTTGCCGGGCCAACCAAAGGCCACACATTTTTGCTAACCCTCGATGCCTACTCGAATTGGCTTGAGATTCACCGAATGAGCAACACGACCACTGACGTGGTCATCAAAAGACTGGAAAGACTGTTTGCAACCTATGGATTACCAGATGTTCTGGTATCCGACAACGGGCCCCAGTTTACCACGCTGTGTTTTGAGCAGTACCTGGCTGACCGCAGTATCCGACATGCACTCACTTCACCTGCACACCCTGCTGCCAATGGTAGGGCTGAGCGCATAGTACAATTCATCAAAAAGACTCTTCAAAAGATAGACTACGACAACATCTACGAGAAAATCAACCGAATCCTTTTCCTAAAACACATCACACCTCACAGCATCACCAACAAAACTCCCGCCAAGCTGCTAATGGGACAAAAGCTCCGCTTCCACCTCGATCGGCTACACCCAGCCTATGAATTGGAAAAAACACTTGGATCCAGCGGCCGATGCCATACCTTCCAGGTAGGCGATTTAGTATTCGCTAAAAACTTATCGGGCGATCCGCTGTGGGTAGAAGCGACCGTAATCCGCGTAACCAGCCCAAGATCATACCTCGTTCAGTGCCCTGACAACAGACTTTGGAAGCGCCACATAGATCAACTACGATCGCAGCTACCGTCGCGCACTTCCGAACTCCCCTATGACTAAACTGAGGGGGGGGGAGATACAGAGGAAAGCGAATTGCAATTTGAGGGAAACCTTTTTGAAGAAACTGATAATGGGACTGAAACACAGGAACAGGAACCAGGGACTGGAGTGAGTTCACCTCAGGTAGTGGCCAGTGATATTTTGGTGACGATGGGAACGCGAACTCGGAACCAGAGGCACCCCTACTGATAAACAACGATCTACCTCAGCAGAAGTGCAGCCAACCGCCAGGCACTTTGCGAAAATCGAAAAGACCAACAAAACAGCCGTCCTACCTTAAGGACTATGTAACCGCGCCCCGTGGGCAGAAGCTGGGGGAAAGGGGTGTTGTGAATGAATTATACCAATAAAGTATATTGAGCTTGAAGTCAAGTGCAAGGGTTCTGGCCCTGCACTTCTGATTGGTTGTTAATGGCAGGATCCGATTGGTCCATTCAGAAGCATCTGATTGGCCATTAACAGGCCATTCCTATTGGTTAACAGAGCTAGCGCTCCAGGTTTGCTTTTGGTTGAACAGTTAATAAGTTGCCTATATAAGGAAGGCTATAGCAGCCCTCCAGTTGAGCTGTCACAATATGTTAGTAAAGAGTTTGAAGTTCACTGTTTCTACCGGCTTGTCTTCATCATTCGCACCCATGCTCCAGACTTAACACTTTATATTTTTGAAGAGAAACAGACATCTCTAGAAAAATTTAGTCCTTCATGGAAGAACAAAATATTGGAGGAGACATTTTGAAAGAGACTTCTCTTCTTTTGCTTTCCAGCAGAACAAACCAGAGAGGTGGTTTATTACAGGATATGAATTATGTAGCAACTGAAGGTTAAGAAAAGAATTACACCATTGTCTAAGATAAATCATCGCAGCCATCTGGCATCACAGTCCTTTCTCTGTACTTATTTCTGCATAGGTACAAGCTGCTCATAACTTCTTGGCTTCTGCAGCTGCTGCCAGCAGTTTTGGCAAAGGACTGATTGGCAAAACTGCCTTTCTTTCCATGTACGATCTTGCACTGTTAATACATTCTAGGGAGAAAAAAATCCTAAAACAAAAGATGGATGTAGAAATAAAGCAAACTCTGTTTGCTAAATTGAACTTTATCTAGTTTAAAGATGGAATCAGAAGAGCTACAAATAATAGTTCTGTGTATATTTTTCAGTATAAATTCCACTTGCATACATTTTAAAAAATAATAGTAGAAGCTCATAAAATAGATGGAGCAGTGCAACTTATTGTTACAGTCAGAGCAGTGTGACTAAGATGGCAATAATAAATTTATTAGAATAATATAGAAAGCTTGGTTAATGAATAGACTATTCATGGAAACACTGATATTAATTGCCTAGCTACAGAAGTGGTATTCAGCAGGTTCTGACCAGTTCTGGAGAACCGGTAGTGGAAATTTTGAGTAGCTCGGAGAACCGGCAAATACCACCTCTGACTAGCCCTGCCACATCTATTTTCTGCCTCCTGATTCCCTGATCGGCTGAGTCTTTTGTTGTTGTTGTTGTTGCCTTATACTGGAGAACGGAGCTGGAAAGCAGTTGGAGAGAAAATGGAGATTTTGCAGTAATCTTCTCCCAGGACTGGGGAGGGAATGGGGATTTTGCAGTATCCTTAGCCTGGAGTAGGATGGGAGTGGAGATTTTTACAGTATCCTTACACTGCCATGCCCACCCACGCCTACCATGTCATGCCAAGCCCACAGAACCAGTAGTAATATTTTTGAATCCCACCACTGCCAAGCTGAATAGGGTTCCCTATATCCATGTTTTCTAAAGCTTTAAAAGAAAACAATCACTTTTATTTAGATTTCAGGTTGCAAGAAAACACTTCAAACACCAAAGCGTGATTTATAGTATAAAAAGCCTTTAGACCAGTTGCTCTCTTAGCCTGATCTTGTTGCACATAACAACCCTCAGACTAAGAGAGTAACTGGTATAAAGGCTTTTTATACTCTAAATCAGGGATCTCCAATCTTGGCAACTTTAAGACTTGTGGACTTCCTCAACGTTGCTGGCTGAAGAATTCTGGGAGTTGAAGTCCATAAATCTTAAAAGTTGCCAAGGTTGGAGATCCCTGCTGTAAATCATGCTTCGGTGCTTGAAGTGTTTTCTTGCAACCTGAAATCTAAATAAAAGTGTTTGTTTTGTTTTAAAGCTTAAATTTTTGAATATTTATTTAATATGATTTAAAAATAATAAAGACAGGACAAAAAGCCTGTAACTATAATTTAAAGGTCCACAGGAGTAATTATGGTGACATCCCTAGTGGTTTTCTTCCCCTGTAGTCTGATGTTCAACTAACCATTCATAAGCAACAAGTCTGCCTCCAAGAATCATTGTTAGTTAAGGCAGTCTGAAGATGGCTTAGGTGTACTACTCTGGTTTTTGCAGCAGAAATAAATACATAAACACAGATATAGTATGTTTTCCTTTGAGCAAGGTTTGACTCCTGGCATCTACAGTACATAGACAAGACCATACACATTTCTAGGTAAATTTTTTAGAAGTGTTTTAACATTTCTTTTTTCTAAAGCTGGAGACAGTGATTGCCCAAAATTCCTCGAGCACTCTTGAACCAATAGGCCTGGCTGGCTTTCACGGATATATTAATATATAAATTAAGTGACTATATTTTTTAAAATTGAATAATTCAGTAAAATGCAAGTGAGCACTCTAGAATGAGTTTTATTTATAGTGCATAGTACATTTTTTGCAATGAAGTATTGTTTTAAAATGGAGGACAAAAAAAAAATGAAATGACTTTGGGATTTAATGTTCATTTATTTATTCCTTAGCTACAAAGAATCTTTTAAAAATAACATATAGATTACAGTGTAGAGTATTAAGTTTGGAGCATGGGTGCAAATAATGGAGACGAGCCGGTGAAACGGTGAACTTCAAACTCTTTATTTACATGGTGTTACAGCTCAAACTGGATGGCTGCTACAGCCTTCCTTATATAGGCAACTTATTAACTATTCAACCAATGAAAACTGGGGAGCGCTAGCTCCGTTGACCAATGAGAACGGCTCGTTAATGGCCAATCAGATTCTCCTGAACGGACCAATCTGATCTCGCCATTTAACAGCCAATCAGAAGTGCAGGACCAGAACCCTGCACTTGACTTCAAGCTCAAGATAACTTTATTACAGTTATTCATTCACAACACCCCTTCCCCCCGGGTTCCATTTACGGGGTGCAGTTACATAGTCCTTAAGGTAGGATGGTTGTTTTGTTAGTCTTTTTGATTATCGTTGTGCACCCAGTATTTGGCTGCACTCTTGTTGAGGTAAAACGTTGTTTGGCGAAAGGAGTGCCTCTGGCTCTGAGTTCGAGTTTTTGTTATCACCAATATCTTTGGTATTACCCTGAGGTGGGCTTACTCCCATCCCTGATTCCTCCTCTCGTGTTTCTGTTCCGCTATCGTTCCCTTCAAAAAGGTTTTCTGCGAGTTGCAGTTCATCTTCCTCTGTATCTCCCCCCCCCTCAGTTTGGTTATCAGGGGACTTGGAGATCCCTGATTGCAGCCTTGATCGTAGTTGATCGAAATGGTGCTTCCATAGTCTATCATCACGACATTGTACTAGGTATGATCTCGGGCCAGTTACACGGACCACAGTCACTTCTACCCACAACGGATCACCCAATAAATTTTTAGCAAACACCAAGTCGCCTAACTGGAAGGTATGGCATCGGCCACTGGATCCGTGTGGTTTCTCCGCTTCATATGCTGGGTGTAACCGGTTGAGGTGGGAGCGGAGTTTGCGTCCCATTAGCAGCTCGGCGGGAGTTTTGTTGGTGACACTGTGCGGAGTGATATGCTGTAAAAAGAGGATTCAGTTTATCTTTTCTTCAATGTTGTCATAGTCCGCTTTTTGTAGCATTTTCTTGACGAATTGCACCATGCGCTCGGCCCTTCCGTTGGCCGCAGGATGCACAGGCGAAGTCAGCGCATGTTGAATACCGTGGTCTGCCAGGTACTGTTCAAAGGACAGCGCGGTAAATTGGGGCCCGTTGTCGGATACCAGAACGTCTGGTAATCCGTGGGTTGCAAACAGTCTCTCCAGTTTCTTAATGACCACTTCGGTTGTCATGTTCCTCATTCATTGGATTTCGAGCCAGTTCGAGTAGATGTCGACAGTTAACAAGAAGGTGTGGCCTTTGGTCGGCCCAGCAAAGTCCAGATGGATACGGGACCAGGGTCCCCACAGTATCTCTCATTCGGTTGGGATTGCCTTTGGTGGTGCGTTGCTTACTTCCTGGCATCTATGACAAGCTTTGACCCAAGTCTCGATTTGCTTGTCGATGCCTGGCCACCACACGTAGCTTTGTGTGAGGGCTTTCATGCGCACGATGCCGGGATGGCCATCGTGCAAGGTTCTCAGTACTGCTTGTTGGAGTCGCTCTGGGATAACGACTCTATCGCCCCAGATGATACAGCCCTTTTGAGAAAACAACTCTGTTTGTCGACTTTTGAATGGTGCGAAGTCATCTGGTACTTGGTCCAATGGCCATCCGTGTTCCACCCAACTGAGGACTCATGCTAAGGCGGGGTCGCATTTTGTTTCTCTCGCAATATCATGGGCGGTTAGTGGTGGTGTGTGAAGTGCCTCGATCTGCAACGTTGTCACTGTAGGCACGGGGTTGTCAATAGTCTCTGGAAGCGGTGCTCAGCTCAATACGTCGGTGTGGGGAATGGCTTTCCCCGGGCGGTATTATAGCTGATAATTATAAGCCGCCAAGAATTCTGACCAGCGAGTCATTCTGGGAGATAATATATAGGGAGTCGGTTTATCTCTGGCTATTATTCCCAGCAAAGGTTTGTGGTAAGTCACTATAGTAAAAGCCCGGCCATACACGTACTCATGAAATCTTTTAACAGCAGACACAATTGCAAGGGCTTCTTTATCAATCTGGCTATAATTTCGCTCAGTTTTTGAAAGTGTCATTGAAAAATAGGCAACAGGGGCTTCGCTACCATTAGGCAATACGTGGCTCAAAATGGCTCCTACTCTGAAGGGCGATGCATCACACATGATAGTTAACAGCAAGGTTTCATTGTACTGCATTAGTACGGCGTCAGAAGTCAGTAATTTTTTCACATTATGGAACACCTGCTCTTCTCTATTGCCCCATACCCAAATTGCTTTTTTGTCCGGTAAACGATGTAAAGGTTCAGCGACCTGTGAACAGGAATATGTTATAAAAATTGATAAGGCCTAGAAACGCCTGGAGGTCGGCCTTATTCCAGAGTCTGGGAGCATTTTTTATTGCTCTCAATTTGCTATCAGTAGGGTGAATGCCCTGACTGTCAATTAAATACCCTAAAAATTCGACACGATCTGTACACAGCTTACACTTATTTTTCTTCACTTTAAGACCTGAGTCTTTGAATTTCTGGAGGACCAATTTTAAGCGATCCCATAATATTTTTGAAGTAGGGGCAGCGATTAACACATCGTCAAAATAGGGGACAACGCCTTTAATCCCTTGTAATAGTCTTTCCATCAGGCTCTGGAAAATCCCCGGGGCTACACTCACTCCGAACTGGAGCCATGTACATTTAAAGGCACCTCGGTGCGTGACGATCGTCTGTGCCTGTGCCGTTTTTTCATCAACTAGCAGTTGCTGATATGCCTGAGCTAAGTCTAGTTTAGCGAAGACTTTTCTGCCCCCCCAGGGAATGGAGGAGGTGCTGCACCACCGGCACCGGATATGCATTTTGCTGCAGGGCGTGGTTCAGGGTGGCTCGGTAGTCCCCACAAATTCTAATCGAACCATCGGGCTTGATGGGTGTCATGATTGGGGTCTCCCAGGGAGAGTGATCAGTTGGCTCTAACACTCCCTGGGCTATTAACTTATCAAGCTGTTCGTCGATTTTCAGTTTTAGGGCAAATGGAACTCAATGAGGCTTAAGGCGGATGGGAGCTATTTTTGGATTAAGGTTAAATGATATCGGGGTCCCCTTGTACTCGCCTAGTTTTTCTGCGAAGGTGTCCTTGAATTCATGGACAAGGTCCTCCTCCCAGTCACTGCCACTGATTTGGTTAATGCCTGCCACTTCAATGCCAAGTGGCACGAACCATTGGAGGCCTAACAGGCTAGGCCGGTCCTTTTTGATCACAGTCAGAGGTAAGTACACTGTGCGGTTTTTGAACGAGACCTGGACTCAACTGGATCCTATGACTGGAATCCTATTCCCCTGATAGTCTTTAAGTATGAGCCTTTGGGAACGGAAGTCTTGGCGCTGGATAGTAGGGATGAGTTGCTTGAGGGTCTTCCAGGAAACCATAGAGAGAGATGATCCCGAGTCGACTTCCATTTGGCAGGGCCGGTTTTCAATGACCACTTTAATTCGGATTTTCTTGGCATCCAAGGAAGAGGTGTGACCGATAGTGATATTTTGGTAAGCCTCCTCTTGCTTCGTGGGGTGATTTAAGGTTCGGTTTCTGTAGGAATGGTTTACTGGTTCTCGCCTTACAGGACGGTTTCCTGTCGATTGGCGATAGTTAATCACCTTCGAGGTCTGGCTGGGTCCTAGGAGGCTTCTACAGACTTGTCTGATGTGGCCTCATTTCCCGCACTCATGGCGGAGCGCGTTGCGGAATTTGCATTTGGACCTGGAATGGTTAGCCCCACAGCCAGTGCATGGGTGTTGGGACTTCGGGTAACGGTCCCGATTGGACTGCAGTCGATGGATTTCTTCTTCGTCGCTGTCTGACGACGAAGAGAGGTCCTCGTGGTGGGCTGTCAAAAGCTGTCGTTCTGACTTGGGTGAAATGTCGCTGGTCGGTTGGGGTACCGGAGCGCGGTTGTGGCGCAGTTGGGCAGCCGACTTCCTGGTTGCTTCTGCTGCAGTAGCATCAGCGATAGCATCGGCAAGGCTGATGTTGCCTTTCGCCATCAGCTTACTCTGCACGTTTAGTGCATCTAATCCCAGAACTATTCGATCTCTCAAAGCCTCTTCCAGGTCGGCAAACCTGCAGAGTCCTCCCAGGTTTCGGAGGTCTGCGACAAAATCGGCAACACTCTCTCCTTTCCACTGGTTTCTTTGGTAGAACTCGTGCCGCCTTATGAGCGTTGGTATGGTCGGTGCATAGTGGGCTCTCAGTAGGGGTTCGAGGACGTCCCAGTCCATAGCCTTCATTTCAGCCGGTTTTGCTAGGGCCTTGGCCATCTTGAATACAGTCGGCCCACAATGCGTTAGGAATACTGCCCATTTTTTCCTGGTCATGGCATCCTTCAAATTATTGGCTTCCAAGAACATTTGGAAACGGTTCATGTAGGACTCCCAGTCTTCTTGCACTGGGTCGAATGGAGCGGGTGGTATGATGCCACCGGACATGGTTCCGCTGTTGTGCGTTTCCAGCCATGTGCTCGGTTATCTTCTGACGTCTCCAAATCCCATCCTCGTCGCCAGTGTTAAGTTTGGAGCATGGGTGCGAATAATGGAGACGAGCTGGTGAAACGGTGAACTTCAAACTCTTTATTTACATGGTGTGATAGCTCAAACTGGATGGCTGCTACAGCCTTCCTTATATAGGCAACTTATTAACTATTCAACCAATGAAAACTGGGGAGCGCTAGCTCCGTTGACCAATGAGAATGGCTCGTTAATGGCCAATCAGATTCTCCTGAACAGACCAATCTGATCTCGCCATTTAACAGCCAATCAGAAGTGCAGGGCCAGAACCCTGCACTTAACTTCAAGCTCAAGATAACTTTATTACACAGTTATTCATTCACAACATAGAGTAATACTAGATTTTGAGCATTTGAAGTCTGGACATCTGGAAACAGACTGCATTGAATAAATGAAAATGCCTTCTTAGGAAAAAATGTTAATGCAAACTGTCTTATGATATACTATAATATTCACCACAGGAAAATTAAAGCAGGGTTAAGGTATGCTATTTTCACAATGTTCTTGACCCTTCTGAAAATTACTTAGAAAATGTTCCTGTACCATGCAAATGAAATATCTAAGGCAGAAAGCATTAAAGACCTGCACTTCTTACCCTCTTAATGAGTCTCTATTCCCAGTTCTACAATTTCTTTTTAAAAGGTCTCTGCAGCAAAGAATTAGAAACTGCTTTGTAACATGCTTCTTCTGCTAATGCTGCCTTCTTGCAATTAATCACTTGAAGAGTCTGTGCAGCCCCAATCAGACTCAATTTATCTAAGTCTCAGCTCTCTTCTTCATTACCACTATAGCTGTTAATTAATTCTTTGCACATATTAAACAGTAGCATATGTCTTTCTCTCTGTACAGATTAAAAGGAGTTGACTGCATACATTTCACTCATCGTACCCATGCCATAACCTTTTAATGTATATGTGAAAAAGGAATATATTTATATAAACACATTAATTTTATTTATTTATTTATCAAATTTGTATAGGAATGCATCTTACTGAAAGTAACTCTGGGCAGTGCACAGCACAACAATCAGACAAAAAGAAACACTTTACTTAATACTTTTCTTACATACTTTTAATTATTTGAAAATTACTTTTTATGACCATATCCATATTCTTTATTATAGATCCATATTCTTTATTATAGTTAAAACTAATAGAGATGTTGAAACAAAGGAAGGTGGATTGGGTCAGCCATAATGGTAATGAATGCATTGCTGGAAGACTTGAAAGGTCAGATTAGAAATAACTGATAATGAGAACAGTAACTGTATAGTCACTAAAATACAACAATGATTTGATGGCATATAATCAATCAATAACAATCCAAACAACAGTTTAATAGTTTGATTCACTGTATTATGTAATTTGTTTTATGGCTAAGGCACAAAACAGCCATTCGACAAGGAAATTCAGGGTTCTTATGATATGAGAAAATTTCTAGGTAACATTGACTTGGTAGGCTGATATATTTCTAATAGACAATGAAAAAATAGAATGCAGATCTTAGAAAACATATTTTAGAGTTTCAGATTTACCAAGGACAAAAGCCTAAGCATTACATGGATTCCTTTATAACCATAATTGTAAAAAGGTTGGCATTGAAATACAAAGACCTGCAAATATAAATAGAACAACTGTGGAAAAATAAACCAAAGTTAGTACCAATAGTACTAGGCACCTTAATTGCAACTCCAAAACAACTGGAACACCATTGGCATTGACCAAACACCATTAGTCAATTGCAAAGGCAGCTTTACTTGGAACAGTTTGAATTCTGCAATAACACCTTAACAGCCTGAAACAAAACCATTCCAGGTCCTTAGGAAGGACTTGATAGGTGAATAAAAATGGCAAATCCAATCTAAACTTTTAACTGATTATGCAACAAAACATAAATCACCAAAATAGGTTCAGGACTGTGTTAAGCCTGTGTTCCCCAACCAGGGTTAAGGAGACAAGCTAAACAGAATGTGCAGCGTTAGTCAGATAGGCACATAGATAAATGAGTGAGATTAACTTGTATGTTTGTTAACATACAGTAAAAATAACAGATACGCTTGTGCTATCAAAAGATAGTTTATTCCATTTAGAGTTTATAGCATAGTCAAAATAACAGTCCATTAGTCATGGATCATTTAGTCAGTCCATTCAAGGATATTCAGTTAGCAAAGTCCGTGTAGAATATCCAATGTCAGTTTACTTACAATAAATCAACAGTCCTTTCTCTCTCCTGTTCGAGTAAGGAAAAAACGCAGTCTTCATCCAGTAATTAGGGATCATCAAGTCAGAGAGAGCAAGCTGCAGTGCCTTGCTTCTTTTATGGTGCTTTTTACAACCACTCCCTCAATTACAGTCCTACAGTTAAAGTTGCAGACACTTTAACTAACAAACCATGATAACATATTTATTATTTTACCTAAACCAGTTAGAGTAAACAATGTTATCCCTAACAGACTGAAAAAGTCTTTATTACCTGCTAAAGAAGCAAGCAAGCAAGCTGCAAAGGAAAATAAAACCAGGAAGAACATTCTGCAAAGATGGCATGACCCACTCAGAAAAAAAAATGAAATAATAAACATTATGTAAATTGTTTACATAAATTTCATTACGTAAACATTTTGAAACTCAATTTCATTGAGGACTGCATAAATGCTGTGTTTGACTTCAGGGGCTGGGTAGGTGTGGCCAACTAGGTGAGCATGGTCAGCTTGTTGCCACTGATTGGGTGTGGCCAATTGTGTTGGCGTGGTTAACTTGCTAGGCATGGCCAACTTGATGCCACTCCCAAAACTGCTGGCATGTTTCCTCTTTGCATTGGGTAGACCAGGACAAAGCCATGCTCAGCCATTCTAGAGCAAGCCGAAGCAATTCTGGTAGACCCTGCCAAAGTGTCTCAACTAAGCCAAAGTGACATGGGCTGGTCCCTTACATTTTACAAGACAGCCTGTCAGGCCAGATCCAACCACATCATGGGCCGGATTCAGCTCACGGGCCTTGAATATGATACCTCTGATGTAAAATAAAGAGAGATATTAATTATTACAATTATATTAATTATATTATAATAATTATAATTATTCAGGACTCTATAATAGTTCAAATACCACCTATTTGTTGCCTGATTCCATCCTGAATCTCTTTAACAGCCAAATTCATCTCCTCAGAAGCCTCTAACCTATGCCAAGGAAAGTGCCTTTTCTTTTCCCTAAGGCTCCAAATTCGTGTGTGTGTGCGTGTGTGTGATCTAAAATTATTCATAAATCAGATCCACTGAAATCCAAGAAACTGCTTTCAGAATCCAAAAATCTTTATCCCTTTTTAGATAATAAAATTGTTAGTGTATTTCATTGATTTTTGGTAATTAAATAACAGTTTAAAAAATGAAAACAGCAATAACTTTTAGAATATCCAGTAACTACATTGTATTAATGATTAAATGTTTGCTTGCTGTTATAAAAAAGACAGACTGACAGTCATGGAATACACAAAACAATACATATAATTAGTTCAAAAAATTTATTAGGTAAAGCAAGGCTTTCCCCCACCTCCTTGAGATTAAAATAAAATAAAACAAGGGGATAAAAAAGCTACACAAGCTTTTTTTCTTTTAAGGAGTGTAAAAAGAACACACAGTCCCAAGTAATGGAAATGAACTATTATGTGCTGCTTGCACTTCTGCCAAACATAATGATGACCATATTTAAATACAATTTAACACCTTGAGTTGCAAACTAGGGAAACTCTAAATGTAGCAAACAAATAAACAAACAACATGTTTGTTTGTAACAATATGCTAAGCAAAATATTTTAACTACTTGTATAAACCTTGATAATGTGTGAATACAATGATCTATTTTGCTAATACCTCAGTTAGCCAATACAGACATGATGACATACATCTGCTTCTGTATTATCCTGAATGTAATGTTCTCTCTTCAGAAGGCCAAGAGTGGCTTTCATTCTCTGGCAATGGCAATATATGAAATGTGTCTACTACACCATGTTTATTCAGTTCACCTTCAGTAAGGTTATTATCTCTTTCAGAAAACTAGCTGCCTGTTGTCTTGTTAAATTACTTGATGTAATTGATAAAATGAATTGCTCTTAGGTCCTCCTCAACTTTTTGGGAAATGGTAATACTTCAAGTTAAATGGTATGGAAAGATTATTTTCACAGCGGGAGAGCTGCTCGTTGGTTTCTCTGCCTCTAGTAAAAATAATTTGACTGACCTTGGATATTTCACTTATGTACATTCCCAACAATACTGATGTTGAAATGATAAATGTGAATCATGATGTCATGGTGCAACATCGACCTGCATGGCTTTTCACTTGCTATTCTTGTAATGCCTATGACACATTGGCAGGGGTGTTATTTTGTTGCTTTGTTTCAGCAAGCCACATGATTGAAGCTGCCTTTACATTTATATACAGTTCTTTATGATTTAACAGGATTTACCGTCCTCTCAAATAGAAAATAGAATTTCAGTCTTAATTATGCAAGGCACTGAATATTTATTTAGAAGTAAAGCTTACCTTAGTAGAGCCAATTTCAAGTTAGCTTTGCACTTTAATTATTGCATCATAATATAAACATTATTATATTATATATGGAAAATAAATGGTTTATTAGAAGTATTAATAGAGACATTAATAAACTCATATTTCATATACTTTCATAACAGGCTTAATATCAAACCATGATTTGGATATATTTACAAACAGAAGATGACATGATTACTCTCAGTTTTTAAATATATATATATATGTGAAACACACCATGTGTTACAATCTTTTTAAAAGCAGAATGAAAGGAATTCAGAATTGAAAAACATTCTACCATTTCCCATTTTCGCCACCCTTTTAAAAATGATAACATGGACTAATTCTTAATTCCTTTTTATTGTATGTTTTGAGGATATGGAATTTTTCCAGCAATTGCGACTTATGTAAGAGATGAAGTTTTGTAATATAAACAACTGATACACACTTTAGATTATTCTTTTATTTTTTGTAATTTCTCCAGATTGTTTTATATTGGTAGTAAGAACTAATTAGATGTTTGCTATGGTCTGAAACAACAAATATATTTTTTAGACTTTTATGACCCCTTTCCAGGGTGGGATTCTACCATTTCAGACTGGTTTATTGAACTGGTTGTTACAGTTCCTGGTAGTTCATAGAACCGGTAAAACAGACCCCTGGCTGGCCTTGCCCCTCTCTTCCTGCTTCTCCGCTCCCAGAACCACTTTATGTTATTGAGCATGAACAATATTGTGCATATGCGTGACATGCCTGCAGCCTGCTTCTGCCCGCCTACCAGTTCAGCCATTGCTGCCTGCCTTTCACTGCAACACGAGCCTCTTCACTACTCTGCCTGCTCTCAGATAAGCGTGCGAGTCATGCTAGCCCTTCCCCCACTGTCCCAGGCCGCCCCAAACCTCCTGAAGCCATCTCTGGGGCTCCCTGGGGCTCCTGCTGCCATCTCTGAGGCTCCCAGGGCATCCCGCTGCCATCTCCGGGAGTTCCCCAAGTCTCGCCCAGCTGACCTACCTGACCCACCCATTCTCGGCTGGCTGGTTAAGCTGCCATGTGGCATGCCAGTTCTCCTTACAACATGGCGGTTGCAGCACAGCAAGCTGCGGGCCTTGAGCATCTCCTCCCTGGCCCTCCTAAAGTACCTCCATCTGCTTGAGCAGCCACCCCTGGCCTCCACCACACATGGAGTTCTGCTTCCTTTAGGAGGATCGGGGTGCAGCGGAGGTGTTTAAAGCCCTGTGCCACAGTCGTTGCTGCCACACACTGAAAGCTGCCAGTTTCCTTTGGGAGGATTGGGGTGGGGTGGAGGCGTGCCACCACTCCAAGCTGAAAGCCACCCATTTCATTTGGGAGGATCGGGGTGGGGCAAGGGTGCACTGCTGCCACCCAAGAGAAACAAGTGGCAGCGGAGGAGTTCTGAAAGGGAGGGGCTGCTCACTTTCTTCTTCTCCCACCACATGCTCATGTGTGTATAGGTGGGTATGTGAGAGCAAGGGATCTTTCGGTGCCTCCCACCACCTGGACCACCTGGGACCTTTCCACGCCTCCCCCCACTATCGAGGATCTTTCTGTGCCTTCCCCCAATATCCAGGATCTTTCCTCCACCTTGCGCCCAACCTAGGCTTCCTGCTGCCTGGCTGCTGGCTTTATAGGAGGAGAAGGAAAGGGAGGCTGGGGCTTGTCATAGCCGCTCTGCCGCCACCCCCCACTGCTGCCGCCGCCACCCATGTGTTCTGAAAGCGAGGCTGGATGGATGTTCCAGGGCTGCTGCTTTCTTTGTTCTCCCACTGCTCGCTGCTCTGGAGTTTTCCCAGACACGGTGTGTGTGTGTGTGTGTGTGTGTGTGTGTGTGTGTGTGACAAGAGAGAGTTGGTGTGTGTGAGATAAAGACAAGGAAGGAAAGGAAGGAAGGGCAAGAAAGGCGAAAGGAGAGAGAGAGAGAGAGAAAGAAAGAGGAAGAAAGAAAGAAAGAAAGAAAGAAAGAAAGAAAGAAAGAAAGAAAGAAAGAAAGAAAGAAAGAAAGAAAGAAAGAAAGAAAGAAAGAAAGAAAGAGGGGAAAAAGGGAAAGAGAAAGAGAAAGGAAGGGAAAGGAAGAAAGAGTGGATGGAAGGAATGGACAGAAAGAAAAAGAAAGAAGGAGGGAGAAAGGGAGGAGAGAGAAAGAGAGAGGGGGAAAGAGAGGGAGAGAGAAATAGAGAGAGAGAAAGAGGGGGGACAGAGAAAGAGAGAGAAGGAAAGAGAGAGGGGGAGAGAAAGAGAGAGGGGGAAAAAAGAGAGGGAAAGAGAGAATCCCACCCCTGAATACTTCTGCCCCAATTGTTTTTAATTTAAAAAGTTAAAATGTTGTGGAGCAAGTCATCAGCCCTTAGCATCATCCACAAGAAAAACCTTTGGATACTATTTCAGTCACATAAGTGTTTGTAGGAAAAACAAAATAAAATATATAGCTGCAATTCAGAACTTTCTTTGGAAATATTTCTGTTTTGTCTAACAAAACAAAAAGGGGATGGAAGAAAGTTAATGATAGGCAAATGGGACAATTTGGTACAATGCTAGCACTTTTGATTCTGTAGATATGATGTGACTCCCACCCACCTAGCCATTGTAGTACAAATTGTAGTGACAGAATATATTGTGTAGTTCAATAAGTCACAGGGTTTGTGTCATGATGTTTTAATTCTTGTTTAATCACTTTCCTCATTCCCTAGATGCTTAAGGTTATCCCTGCCATTTATGAGAATATTTATGACATGTTGCATAGCTTTGCCTGCTCTGACATAGATAAATATGTATTATTTTTGGACTAAGAATAGGATAAATGAAATGTAAATTTAGAAGGAACTCCATTTAATATGCAAGTGTTTATTTCTGAAGGTATTGTTAGCCTATAAGAATGATATTACAAGGTACCCTGACTTGAAAAACACTATAGTGATTTTAGCATACTCTTAAAAATATAACTACTGGTTTATATGACTCTGCAGAAAAAAATCTTGGAGTGATGAAGAACTCATATTGTATATTATAATAAATAACATGTTTGATCTTTTAGAGTAGTGCTAATCAACCTATGATAACTCTACGTGTTACTCCCAGTGCCCCTCACCAGTAGTCTGGTGTCCTGGTATCCTGGGAATTACAGTTTATTATTTATTTATTTGATTTGTCAATTGCTTACAAGATAATAGGTATAAGTAAAAACATAGTTATGAATACATGGATACATATAAGAAAAATTTAAAAAAATAAAAGAAACAATAGGACAGGGACGGTAAGCACGTTGGTGTTCTTATGCACGCCCCGTAATTTAGCAACATTTCAATGCCACAGGATTCTAATTCCTCTTATATTACTTTATGGTGGTGTTTTATTCAAACTACTAGATTAAAACAGTCATATAAGAATTGGAGAGAGAAAGAAATGCTAAAACTCAACAGTATACTTTTTATTCAAACAGACATTTATCATGGCCCAGAATAGATATGATTTGGATCTCAACAGAATTAATATCTAATATTCAAGAAACAAATATTGAAACAAGTACATAGGCAGACCATAATCCAATGACAATTAAATAGAAAGGACAACAAAGAAGATCTAGATGGATATTAAATAATACTATTTTAAAGGAAAAAGACTTCACACAATGGATGGAAAAAGAATTGACTTTCTTCTTTAGTGAAAATAGAAAAGAAGATACTCCAAAACAGAATGTTTGGGATACAATGAAGGCATATGTGAGAGTATTAATAATAGACTATACAAAGAAAAAGAATACTAGGAAGAGGCAGCTATTAAAGCTCTAGAAGATGACTACAAAAAACTGGAAAAAGAATTACAGAAAATGCCACAGAAAACAGATATTAAACTTAAAATGGACATAATCAAACATAAAATGGGCCAGGTAGAGAAAGAAGAACTGGCACAAAAAATCAGAAGTGCTAAACAGAACTATTTTGAAGATGCAAACAAACCAGGTAGATGGTTAGCATATAAACTGAGAAAGGAGAAAGAATCAAGGAAAATATTACAATTAATAGATGATCAAGGTCAAATGTGTTATGGCAATAAGGAGAAAAAGGAAATTATTCGAGACTTTTATGGACAACTATATAAACAGGAGGATCTTGATGACGGAAAAATCAAACAGTATTTACAAAATGCTACTTTACCCAAGGGACTGAAGGGACTGAAAAAATGTTAGAAAGTACTATAACAATGATGGAATTAATTGAAGCATTCAATAGATAGAATAATGGGAAAGCACCAGGTCTAGATGGGCTTCCAGCAGAATTTTATAAACACTACAAGAATCGTTGAGCATACCACTGCTAGAAGTCATGAATGAAGTTATGTTAAATAAGAAAATACCTAAAACATGGTCAGAAGCTTATATTACACTTATTCCAAAAGAAGGGGGTGATCCATTACAAATTAAGAACTACAGACCTATTTCCTTATTGAATGCAGACTATAAAATCTTTGCCTCAATTCTGGCAGAAAGACTTAAAAAATACTTAAATAATTTTATTCATCCTGATCAGAATGGATTTTTACCAAAGAGACAAGTTAAAGACAATATAAGGGTAATTTTGGACACTTTGGAATATTATGAGGCGCATCCTGAAAAACAAATGGCTTTGATATTCCTAGATGCCCAAAAGACATTTGATAACGTGAATTGGAGATTTATGTTATTATTACTGGAACAGATGGGCTTTGCCAGAAAATTTATTCAAGCAATAGAAGTCATATACTATATACAATCAACAAAAGTAATGATAGAGGGAGAATTTACAGACTCTATTAATATAAGAAAAGGCACAAGACAAGGATGCCCATTATCACCTTTGCTATTTGTACTGACTTAGGAAGTGTTGAATAGAAATATTAGAGAGGACCAAAATATAAAAGGCATGAAAATTAAAAGGAGGAATTTAAATTGCAAGCCTTTGCGGATGATTTGGTTTTCATTCTGGAAGATCCTCTAGAGACAGCTTTAAAACTATTGGAAAAGATAGAGACGTATGGTGAGATGGCTGGTCTGAAAATAAATAAAGATAAAACAAAGATTCTGACAAAGAACATGTTATTAAGGCAAAGAGAAGAGCTGGCAGACTTATTGAAAATCCAAGTTACGAACAAGGTTAAATATTTGGGGATACATTTGACATCAAGATGTATTACATTGAAAGAGAATAACTATATTAAGCTTAAACAGCAGATAGCATCTGATTTGAAGAAATGGGAAAATCTACAATTGTCATTGATAGGTAGAATTTCAACAATCAAGATGAATATTTTACCTAGAATTTAATATTTGTTCCAAACAATACCAGTTAGGCTTGGCAAAGATTATTTTGAAGAATTAAATAAAATTGTGTTGAAGTATATATGGCAAGGCAAGAAAGCGAGAATAAAATTAAAACTTTTACAAGATGCTAGAACTAGAGGAGGATTTGGCCTTCCTAATTGGGAGTTATATTACCAAGCTGCAAATTTAATGTGGGTCAAAGAATGGATAACATTAAGAAAGTCTAGATTGTTGACATTAGAAGGATATGACTTATTATTGGGCTGGCATGCTTTTCTGTGGTATAAGGGAACTAATTCGCAGGGCTATTTTAGAAGACATTATATACGGGAGTCTTTATGGTTGAACTGGGAGAAAATTAAGAGACAATGCTATTTGAAAATCCCAGTTTGGTTATCAACTATTGAAGCTTTCTCTTATCCTATAACATATAAGAAGGAACAAACAGTTAGATATGGGGAAATATTGGATGAAAAGGGTGAACTTAAAACGATGCAAAATCTAGAAGAACAAGGTATAAAGTTGAATTGGTTTTCATATGCACAAATACAATCAAGGTATCTTAAAGATTCTAAAACAGAGGGCTTTTATGATAAATTGACTGACTTAGATAGGATTTTCACAGGTACTGATGAAAAAGTAATTAAAAAATTATATAGTTATTTGCTGGAAATTAAATTAGAGGAAGAAAAAGTTAAAGAAACAATGATTGCTTGGGGGAAGAATTTTGGATATGGGATTGATTTAGAGAAATGGCAAAAATTGTGGTCTCGAAATTATAAAATGACAATGTCAACAGCATATAAAGAAAATTTGTATAAGATGTTTTACAGGTGGCACTTTCCCCCGACAAGAATAGCAAGAATGTTCAAGAATAAATCTGAAAAATGTTGGAAATGTCATTAGACACCTGGATCATATTACCATATGTGGTGGACATGTACAGATGCTAAAATATATTGGACTAAAATCCACACATGGTTGGAAAAAATGACAAAAAAAGCATATAGATTTGAAACCAGAGATTTTTTTATTGGGAATCTTACCTGATACATATAATAAAAATTTGAAGTATTTGATTGTAAATGTATTAACAGCAGCTAGGATTGTATTTGCTAAAAATTGGAAGAGTGAGAAAATACCATCAGAGGAAGAAATTATTAAGAAAATATTGGAATGTGCTGAAATGAGTAGATTGACATTTGAAATTAGAGAACAAGAAGATAAACAATTCTATGAAGTTTGGGACCTTTCTTATCAATGGCTAGATGATAAAACATAACAATAGAATATTTAGAAACTAAGGAAATAATCAATTTAAACCTTTTTTTCTTCTTTGATAGTATCTTTATAAAATTTTATTAAGATAGACTTGGTATGACTTTATGATTATAAAATAAATTAAGTAAACTATAGTTATCTCGTTAAAGCATGAAATAATAAAATTGTAGTCAAATGATTGTTTAATAATGATATCAGGTTATATAATTGTTGTTTGATAATATGAGTTATTATGTAATACAATTACAATGGAGACTATGAAATGGATGCACAAAAAGGAGTGGCAAATCAACCGATACACTATCTGTAAATTTATGAAGGAGGAGGATGTTTTTATGTTTTATGTCTTATGGTTTATGTGTTTTTGTTCGTTGTTAAAATCAATAAAACTTTTTTTTTTTAAAAAAAAAAGAATTGGAGAAACAAAAGTATGCTTTTCTTTTAAAGGCTGAGTTGTTACAGAGGTCAGTATCCTGTTCGTGGAACTCTTTGCTAAGTGCAACATTCCTAGCATTCCTAAAGTTACTCTTTAGATCTTTGACTCTGCTTTTAAGCAGAGAGGAACTTTCCTTAAGACTGAAGCAGTGCAGAGTCAGCTAGCCAATGGCAGGAACTCAGATCTCTAAGTGAACCTATGATTCTGTGAGCAACTCAATCTGCCTGCCTGCTTTGCCTGATTTGGGGTAAAAGTTGCTCTTTTTTAAATAAAAAATTCAATATTTATACAAATATTTATAATATTTACATATAAGCCATGCCCATGTCACATGGCACCTGCCCACGCCTCGTCCAGCTCTCCTGTAGATCCTCATAGCTGCCTGGGCCTCGCCCTGCCCTCTCCAGCGCTCCCCAGGCCTTGGAAACTGGCAAAAAACAGAAAACCTCAGTCATAAGATTATGTGGGATGTTGTAACTGGTCATAAGTGTGTGCGTGTGTATATATGTATGGCTGTCAAAACACCAAAAACAGGCCAAGTAGCTCTGTGGAGGTAAGTCATAAATTAAAATGCTTGCTAAACAACTGGTCATTAAGCAAGGACCACTTACATTTGGTTTGCCAGTCACATGGCCACCTGCACAGGCCTCTCCAGGGCTCCCCAGGCCTTGGAAACTGGCAAACAACACTTGCTAAGCAACTGGCCACTAAGTGAGGACCTGGTCATTAAGCGAGGACCACTTACATTTGGTTTGCCAGTCACATGGCCACCTGGCCATACCCACCCCAATCACATGACCACCTAGCCATACTCACCCTAGTCACATGACCACCTAGCCAGGCCTAGTCAGCAAGCCACTCCCACCCCAATCACATGACCACCAAGCCACACCCACAAACTAGGCCACACCCACAGAACCGGGTGTTAAGAAATTTGAATCCCATTCCTGCTCCTTTCAATCACCAAAGACTGTTATGCTTTTTAAAATATTCACTTCTATAAATTATAATTATTTTAATAAGAAAGAATTGTAATGGCAGAGGTATTGTAAATTATGCAATATGCAGATTATTCTGCATATTTACAAACAGTAGTAAATGTTAGTAGTTTTAACAAAATCATTGTTTTTATTGTTTTTAAAGACTTTTCATTACTTTCTGCTGTTTAGATGATCTTTTCAATGTGAAATTGCCAAGGCAAAAAAGCAAATTATCTATCATTAAACAATTCATTATAGTAACAATTACCATTGTTTTCCTTCTATAGAATAGGGTTTTGTGAAAAAAAATGCTTCATAAAAATCACATTTTAATTTGCTGTCTCAAACCCCAAAATGAACATGTTTTACAGTGAACTAACTATACAACTATTTTAATATGTATAGTAGATAATTTCTCTGTTTACAACCTAAGTTGTGCAAAACTGGTATGACTTAATTTCTGTATCCTAAATGCACAAAAATAACTGACGTAACAGATTATAAAAAAGTTGCTATCAAATTTAGTCCTTTTTGTATTTTACTTTTAATGTTTGACAATTGTTAATAATGAATTAAAAACCTTCTGTATGTTTGTTTGTGCTTTAAATAATCAATGAAAAAGGCCATTGCCTGTCTTACCACTTTCACTGTAGTAAAGGGATGGGATACAACATTCACTGACTCTCATAACCTGTAGTTCCATAGTGTGTTTATTTCTTCCTTTTTGTCTGAAATAAATTTAATTATCATCTCTCCCAGAGCTACATAGCTTGAAGAAACCTTTTGGGTTTTTTTTAAATGTCATTTGCATCTATTCTTTATGGCCCTATTTAAAGTTAAAAAAAAAAAGTATTGGGGATGGCTTAAGGATGGATCTGTTTTCCGTGACAAGAGTCAGTGGGGATAATAATAATTCCATCTGCACCACAGCTAGAGATTTCAGATCTTCACTTTCAGTGTTCTGAAATATTAATAATAATCCAAAATCTTACAGATGTCTTTAGCTCATTATGTGGTTACTAGGGGATCGTTTCATCTGGTGTACTTTGCAACTGGGTATACCTTTAACAAGCAATCTGGCATTAGCATTCTGTTTCCTCTACTGGAACCCAATGAATTGCTATATATCATGGGTGCTATTAATTACATTGCTATATGTGGCATCATTAAAGTTCTGAACACTGAAAGGCATAGCATAATGATTCCTTCACTTTCTTTTAAACAGAGCATTATTTAAAAAACCAAGAACAGTAAAATAAATTAGTTCAAATTTTGTTGCAAACAAACAATAGAAGATATGATGAGCACAAAAGAAAATTTGTCTCTCACTCTTTTTGTCTCATATTCTTTTCACAATAAAGTCTCTGGACAACATTTTTTTATTTGCTCATATTAGCAAAATAGAGATCAAAACAGAGAAAGTACTGACCCTGTTGACATTATCCTATCAGTTTTAAAACATTCAAGTACAGTGAGATATTTAGTTCAGGCAATTATTGCTATGAAATCTCAATTATTTTAATGTAGTGCTTTTGAAAATGCTTTTTTTTTTTTTTTGGAAGTGTGCTATAAAAATGTCTTCTTACCAATTCTAAAAACGGCCTGATAAATTAGATCATTGTACAAGACAAATTAGTAATATTTAGTACTGTCACTCTTTCTATGGCATTACAAATCCAGAAGTGAAAATTAGAAACATATATTTGCATACAATATTTTGTTTAAGATCTCTATAACCTGTAGCTTGCTTTGATTAAATGCTAAAATATTATTTAACCTTATTTAAAGGGGGAGGGGGTAGAGAAATTGGGAGGAGATTGTGAAATAAACATGAAAAGATTAAGGTCAGTGACATATTGAAAATAAAACACTGAAGGATTCTCCTTTTTAGAATGGATGGAATGGAAGACAATAAACTAAAAATAGATCCAGTCAAAATGGAAGTGATCATAATAAGTCAAAAGATACACTTTGTAGCCACTTCTGCACTGGTTGCTTCTTTACTCAAGCTATCTAGATTTGCAGGTGAGTGGATCAAGTAAAATTGTTCTGAAAACACAATCAAAGATATATACTTGGAAATGTAATAGGAGAAGTCAGTGGGTCGGGAAATATACTGCATTATGGTAGACTAAGATAAGCAAAATAGAGGAAATGGAAGGTTGATGATATTAAAAAGGTTATTAGAATACCTTTGGAAGAGATTGAATTATTATTAGAAACAATTTGACATAGTGAGCATTTGTCTCCATAGAAGTCAAACCTGATTTAATCTGGTTAATTATTATGCCTGTGAAATGATGCCATATAAAATTAGAAAATTACTGCCTTTTTCTTAAAAACATAAAAATTAAAATTCAGCCACAATGCTTTCCAACTCTACCAGTCTATTTACAAATATCTCTCTGAAAAATTCTATAAGTTTGATTTCAAAGATAGAGATGAAAACAAAACATCAGGGATATGCCTCAAACAAAGAATGTGTTATGTTTAAGTTTTTAACAAAGTAGCTACACTTAAAATATTTCAATAACAGGAAAATAGAATAACAGAGTTGGAAGGGATCTAGAGATCTTCTAGTCCAATCTACTGGTCAAGCAAGAGACCCTATACCATTTCAGACAAATGGCTGTCCAACCTCTTCTTAAAAATGTCCAGTGACAGACCAACCACAACTTCTGAATGCAACATGTTCCACTAGTTAATTGGCCTGGCCCGTGATTCATTTTTTTAAATAAAAAATATTTTATAGACAGTAATCTCTGCTGACTGATACTGGCCAGACAGTGGTGAATTAAAGTTTAAACCAACCAACCAACCAACCAAATAAACAAACAAACAAACAAATCACAATGTTATAGAAAAGCAATGGGATAAGGAAAACAGCATAAGTTAACAGAGACTTAAACTGTTATTGAAAAAAATGTCCAGAATTTTAATAAAAATTAATTTATCCATCCATCCACCCATTTTGCACTTTTGGGATATTTAGTTATTACAGTTAGGGGCAAAAAAGAAATCTGTCACCAATATTCTTGCATATCTTGTATATTAAAGCAGGTAACTCTAGCAATCAACTGGACATAGATTTAGGTACATCTAATTTGTTGCTTGTCTATAGTTATTTAACTAGTTTTTCACTCTCATTCTATATGCTTGGGTTGCTTTAAAAAAGCCCAGGCACTTCTATTCAAACTGAATCTTGCATAAATAAAACAATAATTTATGTTGCGCAGGGTTCACCAACAATCCAAATTAAAATGCTTTTAGTTTTTTTTAAAAAAAAAAAATACTAGAATTTCTAACTTATTCCAGTCCTAAAGATGCTTGGGTTGCAAACAACTTCATTTTAAAAAATCACAGTTTAAATTTATTTGTATTTATAGTATAAAGTAAAATAATAGAATCCATTTTCTATAACAGCCCAAAACGGCAACTCCAAGTAATTCAGGCTACAAATATGATGAAATAAGATTGATTAACTGTAACAGAGGTTTACATTTTGAAATGAAGTTTGGAACCTTAACAACAGTCAAGATTATGAATATAAAATGCAAAACTTAACAATGAATGCACACAACATTGTGTTCACAATTGTGTCCACAATTACAGTTTAACCAGCACTAACAAAATTTATGCATGAAGGATAGCTCAATATACATGCAATCCACCTATGTAAAACGAAATTATGATCAGCTCATCCATTATACATCTAATTTTTATAAGAGAGAATGTTTAAAAATGAATAACTTATTAATCATGTATAAAGTACAGAATCTTAACTGCTGCTTTTGACTCACTCTTCTACTCTCAGATCAATCTAGTCTCAATTCAAGTACCAGTAGGGAAGTGGTTGGTCCCTGCTGATGATTAGACTTCAAAAAGCAATTCAGTCACTACAGTAGTCTCAAATCACAGTTGAATTGCTAGACATTAGAATATATTTAAGTCCATTGGAAAGACATTGTGTTCCAAATTGGGTGAGTTGGTGAGATGATAATTTCAAAACGTGCATTTTGTTTGAGAAAATTTCAAATACCTGTTTTAAGTTACATAGTTTTACATACTCATAGCAAATTGTTGCTACTGTTCTTAGATTGCACAAATTATGGCATGCAAGAACAATATTCTTTTTCTTGTTTCTTGAAAAGCTTCTGCAAACTATTAAACATGTGGGAGAACAGCCTGATGTTCAAAACATGCATATCTAGCAAGTTCAATGGGACTGTTTAAAAAAATATTTAAAGTATGGCTAATCACTGACTCATTTTGCATTTTGAATGGTAAGAAACTTTATATTTTTTGAGAGGACACAGTGCTCAGATTACTGTATATTCTTTGAAATCAATCCATTAGTCTTTATCCTTAGATGAAACACATTTTAAGTGTCATTTATGATTTCCTACATCAATAATAGAGATTTTTTTCAGCTATCCAGTATTATGTCTGTCTGACAGCAAGTCTTTCTGTTTTTTTAAGTATAATTTTTTAACTTAATTTTGTAAGCAAGTTTTTTTGTTTGGAAAGTTTGAAAGTAAAGCAAAGGACAATAACTTTCCCACATTCCTTTCAATCACCTTAAATATGACTTTCTTAAAATGTTTATTATTATTCCCTTAGAACTAGATCGAACAGGCTTACATAAGTAATTGATTAGGGCTATAATCATGTCAGCAAAGTAATATCAAGTATTCTGACTCTAATCTTGAACTGAATTTGTCTATGTGTTTGTGTAAAAATGTTCCTGAAGTGTTTCATTTTCTTATCAGCTGCAATTTTTAAAAATCTCAGTTTCAAGTTTATTTTCTTTTGATCTTTTAACTTAACTGTATTGTGTTGTGTCACCTTCACTTTATCACACAGACTTAGTAGATTTAGAATTCTTTAACTCAAAGATCAGAGATTTTGATTTATTTCCTTTTTAAATAATTTTGAACCCTATTTTGAACATCTAGTAACTACACTACCGTGATAATGACAGTTTCCATGGTGTACTCCAGAGATGGTATTCAGCAGGTTCTGACCATTTCTGGAGAACCGGTAGTGGAAATTTTGAGTAGTTCGGAGAACCAGCAAATACCACCTTTGACTGGAGATTTTACAGTATCTTTCCCCTGCCACGTCCTCCAAGCCACTCCCATAGAACCTGTAGTAAAAAAAATTGAATCCTAGCACTGGTGTATTCATATGGATGACTGCAGCAATCTTTTCCTTGTTCTGGAGAAATTATGCCAGATGCGATTCCCCTTGCAAAGTTGTCTTGTTAGCCAGCAAAAGCCAACCAACTTGCCATGGTGCTCACAGACAGTTCTCACCATGACATTTACAGGAACTGGTTTTATCTTCTACCATTCATGAATTCACCGAGATAGAACGTGTAATTATAAAATAAAGAGTTGTGATATATAGTCAGAGATGATAACAAAACTAAACAAAATATTGAAATGCAGAGTCATTGCAATAACAACAAAAGATGGGATGAGTATTACTATGTGGCAAGATACTATTACTGATATATAGATTGTTAAAGAACTGAATTCCTTATCATAGCAAAAATAATCCTAGCAGAACTATTTCATTCAGATCTCAAGAGCCTTTTAAGGTCGACCAAATAAGATAACAGACTTCACAAAAAGACCGGAAATTTTATTTATTTATTTATTTATTTATTTATTTATTTATTTGTTTATTTGTTTGTTTGTTTGTTTGTTTGTTTGTTTGTTTATAACACAGTCAAACAAAACAGCCCAGATTAAAAATAGCTATAATTAAAAAAAAATAAATCACATGGCAGGATGCCTCCCAAATACTTTAACTCAAGGGCTGAAAACATAGCCAAATTTTAAGATTTTTTTTAAACCCAGAAAAAGTAAACACCATATGTATCCCTGAGGCCAAAGGTCACAGAAGGTAACTTTATTGAGGGTATTGTAATGGAATCTTGCACTCCTGGTGCATTTTCCCTCCCTTTTTTATATTCCAGAAAGGAAACAGTTCAAGTTCATTTCTCTGGGTACAACCCATATTTTTTCCTACTTTGTTTTTTATAACAGTTTTCTGAATAGCTTGTCCAAGGACATCTCATCCCTAGAACTCACAAAGAGATTGAAGTGACTGAATGGCTGAACAAAAGAAAATGTGTCATTTAATATAGTGGTGGCATTCATTGTCCACTGTCTCATTATCCATAACTTTACATATCTGTAATTGTTCTTTATGACTACAGAATATATGTGTAGCTTTAGTATATCTTTTGTAAAAATATTTTTGAGGGCAGAGGTATAACTTTTTGAAAACACAGTATGTAAGGATAAAGTAGATTATGTTAACATTCTAATAAAGAAGAACATTGTAGCTCAGAACTGAAATGAGAGTCTTTTGTGCTCTCTGAGCTTGGTTGTTTTCTTGCAGATGTTTCAGGCAACATCATTAGTGTTAATAAGGAATAGGATTTATTCTCAATTTATATTCTAGTGGTATCCTGTCAGCGTTGGTTTCTTTGGTTCTGCTGTTCACCATTAGCTTGTTTGTCAGTTCCTTGATCGGGTATTGTTTATTTCTTGATTGTTGATCTGATGTTAATCTTAGTGTTATTTATGCTCACCTGGGTATTGATTGTTGGTGGGGAGTGTTTGTTTTGGTCTTTTAGTTATCTTTTTTTGCTTCTAAACTGTCTTTTTTGCACAGTACCAGATGTTGTTTATGTCTAAGTGTCTATTGATGGCCAATTCCAGGCTTCTAGGAATTATCTGGCATTTTTGAACTTGACTTGGTCTACGATGATCATAGTTTGTCAATTGAAACTATGATTAAGGCTTTCCATATGTTTTTTTCTTACTCCTTTAATTTAACAGTTAGCCCATTATTTTTTATTTAGTAATAATCTATTTGACATTATTAATACAAAGCCTAAAGCACTTCTACTCTTTGCAATTTGCTCAATTGATCAAAAAGAAACAATATGCCTAGTGTATAATGGCACTTTAAACAGTTTGCCATGATTAATATTTTTGCTACAAATTGTAGCAAATACATTTTTATTATGCAAAATGAAAAACATAGAGAATTATTGTTTTCCTAATGCTGCCTACCAGCTATGTTAAAAAGAAGGCAAATCAATGCTTTTGGGAAAAATGTGCAAATTGGTTAGATAATGACATTAAAGAGCATTGTCTGAGAAGCTGATTCAAAATGTGCTTTATATTGAAGTAATATAAATTGGATTGTTTCAGAGTTATTTGTCTTCTGTGATAACACTGGAGAAATTGGATTACTTATTTCCATATTTCTTCACATATTTCTTAATTTGACTACTCAGATTTTTATGCAGAAATATTGTGTAAATCAAATTAAAATAGAAATATGAAGTCAGAAAGCAAGTTAAAATTACAGTTACTGTTAATGAGAACGGTCTTTCATGTTTGGGTGACCCATTTAGAAACCGAAATGCTATTAACTGTGCCTAAGATAGGGGTAAGGTTGAGTGTTCTTTGAATAAGAACACAAAATTAATCCAAAAGCCATCATTTAAAAACAGGCAAGCAATAGTAGGCATATTCCAAGGAATCTGAAAGTCAGGCACTCAGTTGTTCAAATGACAGGAAAGAACTGCAGAGGGATTAGATATTATTTCAGCAATAATCAGCTTCATTTCTATAATGTGGATGTTGCTTTTTCATCTTACTCTAATCTTAGTTTATCAGACATTATTTGACAAGAAGGGCTACTTTTGAGTAAGGTGTAATAAAAATATGCTTTTGAGAAAGGTGTAATAAAAATATGCTTAAAACGTATAAAATGGAACTTTGTAAGCCGGCAAAGACTCCAATGAGTCAGGAAGTTTGCCAAACTGATGATCAAAGTCCCAAATTTGATAAGTCTATAGATCAATCTTTGATTGGTAGATTATCATATATAAGCAATTGGTCAAGGCCAGATATAGCTTATAGTGTTAATCAGCTGGCACGTTTTAATTCAGATCCACATCAATGTCATTGGCAATCATTAAAGAGAATTTTAAGATATCTTAAAGGAACAATGAACCATGCATTGTATATAGAACCAAAGGGTGATTTGAGTCTTAGTGCCTATGCAGATGCAAGTTTTGCAACTGACATAAACACTAGAAAATCAACATCTGGGATGGCTATATTATTTGGTAAGACACTAATAGGGTGGAGGTCAATCGGACAACAGCATATTAGCTTGTCCACGATGGAAGCAGAATTTTCATGTCTGTCATTACTATGTACTGACTTAATTCTGTACAAACAGTTATTATTAGACATGGGTATAACTGTTAAAGATTCCATAATTGTGTACGAGGACAACCAGGCAGCCATACAGTTAGCTACTAGTGTTGCTGTAAAAACTAGATCAAAGCATACTGATTTAAGATACTTAAATGTTAGAGAATCTGTAAAGAATGGGCTAATTAAATTGGAATACTGCATGACGGAAGAAAACATTGCAGACCATTTTACAAAAGCTCAAGGAGTAATTAAGTTTAAAGAGAGTTGTAACAAATATAATTTAAAGATGTAAATAGTTATATTTATTATTATTTCCTAAAAGGGGAGAATACATTGTTTACTCTAACTGGTTTAGGTAAAATAATAAATATGTCATCATAGTTTATAAGTTAAAGTGTCTGCAACTTTAAATATAGGAATGTAATTAAGGGAGTGGTTGTGAAAGCACTTTAAAGAAGCAAGACGACAGCTTGCTCTCTCTCTGGCTTTGATGATCCCTAATTACTGCATGGACTCAAGACTGCGTTACTCGAACGGGAGAGAGACAAAGGATTGATTTGTAAGTGAACTGACATAGGATATTCCACACGGACTTTGCTAATTGAATATCCTTGAATGGACTGACTAAAATGACACATGACTAATGGATTGTTATTTTGACTATGCTATAATCTCTAAATGGAATAAACTATATTTTTGATAGCACAAGCGTATCTGTTATTTTTACTGTATGTTAACAAACATACAAGCTTATCTCACTCATTTATCTGTGTGCCTATCTGACTAACGCTGCACATTCTGTTTAGCTTGTCTCCTTAACCCTGGTTGGGGAACACAGGCTTAACAAAGCTTATTCTTGAGACACTATTTATTGAAGGAATTTTTAAATTGTAGATATTTAGTTGGACACACATATTTAATTTATCTAAGCAATTCAATCATTGTAGTATTTGAACTGTATAGTATTTAACTCTACACAAGTTTGAGTCTTCTTTATAAATTGCTTTATTATTGCCTACAGTACCTCATATTTTTTCATAAGTATTGATTATTCCATTTACTGAATTTGCTCAGCTATAACAGCCTTTTATTAAATCTTAGATTACAACATTATATTTTTCTGTGATCATTAACAACTATCTCATCAAATTATAAATGTTTTATAGGATGGCACTTTTCTTTTTCTTTGCTATAAAATTTTCATAATCATTTTATCTGATACTCATGTAAAATTCTGAGAAAGATAAAATTTCCATTGATAAAATATTTTATTAATCAAAATAAGGTCATTACTTGAAGTAGAATGCTGTTAAAATTTTATATATGACACATTTCTCAACTTTCACATCAAACTGTCAACTATTTCATCAAATGTTCTAGGCAGGAAAGTCACTTGAAAATGATCTAAGATTTAAACTATTTTTTAGGGTTTTGTTTTATTAAATATTACAGGTGAGTAATTTTCTCCTTTGTGCAATCTATTCAATAGGTACTATTCTTATATTGTGCTAAATATAATCTAAATTTGCTACCTTTTAGATTACTATGTATAAAAATCATCTGTGGTAATTTAAAAGGTTCAGTTTACTGTTTACTTTATTTTGAGAAACCAGGTCACTGACGCTTTCATGGTTAAATTAATTTATTTTGACCTGGCAACTGGATCTCCCAGATATTTTAAGATTCCGATATCATGACAATAGATTTTATGTGGTAAGCTAAGCAACTGTGCTCCGCTTCAGCAGTTTTCTTGGAAATACCTATTTTCTGTTTTTATCATTTCATAATTTGGGAACACTTGGCTGAATTCCTTACTAAATGTGAAAGCTGTTGGCTGAGTTGGTTCATGAAGTTTGTAAAAATTTGTGCCATGGCAGTGTTTTTAGTTATTCTAACATATTGCCTCATATTTGTCATAACAACATTTCACTGTTCCAAATTACATTTATCTGTCTTTATACATATGTGAACTAGTCATTGTTTGGCAATGATACAGAGCCCATCCATCAAGAATGGAACAAGCCTGAAATTATGTGATTCTACACACTGAAATTATAAGAATATTTAAAAAATATTCACATGGGGGACTTAGAATTTTTATATACCATATCATGTTATAGTCCAAGTAGACATCTTTTTAATGTAAAATGTTTTCAGCTGAATTCTGTGTGTGACAGCTGATAGGGTCTCTTATGCCTTCAGGGGCATTATTTCACTGGTGAAGGTGGAGGCAGTGACAAAACATAGGTCAATAGATTTCAAACCAAATTTTATTTCTTGTGTATGTTCATAATGTATAGCAAAGGCCTTCAAACTTGACAGATTTAAGACGTGGACTTCAACTCACAGAATTCCTCCTCCAGTCATGTTAGCTCAGAAATTCTGGGAGTTGAAATCCACAAGTCTTAAACTTGTCAAGTTTGAAGACCCTTGTTGCATGTGACATTGTCAAGTGAAGAAAAAGTCCAGAGCTGGCATTGTGATGTTTGTTATTTTGACATGAACATAGTTGGGAACAGATATTTATATTCCATTGTCTGTATGCATTTCATTTCAGTAGCATTTCCTTTTTTTCATATAGAGATATATACCACATTCATGCACACATACAAGTGTGATATTCTACCAGTTCTGTCCACCTCTTTAGAACTGGTTGCTTTGAAGAGCATCAGACATAAAAAGTACTTTTTCAAACACTGTGGACCCATGCACAGCACTGTTTAACTATCCAGGCAGCAAGCTGATGGAAATATATATGCGCACGCAAAAGTAAAATCACTGAACCAGTAGTTACACTGGTCGGATCCCATCCCTGCACACATACACACATACCCATACACTCACTGACTCCTGGGAATTCTCTGTATAACAGCCGGAACATATTTAATGATTTTTTAAAATAGAAACATAAAATCATAGGGCTGGAAGATGGATGTTGTCATGCTCCTGGCAGAGTCTGACTCCGAGGAAGAGAAGAAACAGCCAACAGGGAATGGGAGTGTGGCTCCAGAGATGGTGGAGGAGACTGGGGAAGGGCAGAGGCCTGTTGAGCAGTCAGACAAGGATTCAGGCCCATCCCCTATCCATCCTAGGTCATGCAGGGAGGAGAGGATCAGGAAAAAGTGAGGTCTACTCAAGAGAAGATTACCATGATCCTCCTTGTGGCTTGCAGGTGGGAGCTAGTATACAAGTTTGCAACTGCGCAGTTAGAATTGCTGAAGTCAATTAGTGTTCACCTTGAAAGAGGCTTATCTTTGGTGGCGTTCTTCCCATGGACTTTTCTCAGTTATTTTCCTGGAGTATATGATTAGTTATCTCGGCTTGCTTCAGAACTCTCATCAAAGTGGTTTGTTTTGGTTTGCCTCATTATTTACTTTTGTGACTTTAAACTGTGCCTGATAAAACAGTGAAGTTAAGTTGAAGGCTTTACCGGATTTTAATATATGTTTTGGGTTTGGGGTTATTTTGAGAGACTATGGATCATTACAGATGTCTTCTGGTCCAATTGTCCTGTCCCACTCCACACATGCTCATATCATCAAAGATTGCCGTGTTTATTGGTGCTTTAGTAACTCATATTAATGTTGCCCTGGAGTCACTCATAACAGGAACCATGCAAACCCATAAATGATCCAACTCTTCCATCCCAGAGCACAGCACAAGTCCATCAGGCTCTTCCCACCAAATACAAGGTCCATTGAAAGCTCCACAGTCCAGAGAACTTCTGGTTTGTCGGCTTCACCAGTGGCAGGGTTTCACGATCCTGCGCGATCCCTGCCGCACTAGCCGTTTTGATGCCTCCAATCCGGACGGGTTTGGAGGCTAAGGCTGCCTTGCAGAGGCAGCCGAAGATAGGGGGAGCTGGTAAGGGGTTTGGGGGTGTTGCAGATTCCCTCCCCAGCCGGCAAAACCCCCTTTTCTCAAGGCGGTCGAGCGGTGGTCTGTAATGGCCGCCACAAAGAAGCCGGCAGCTGGGAAAGACTAAGCAGGAGGAAGAGGGGAGAAAGTTTACAAGAGAAAGTTTTTTGGCTGATCCAGGACTTTAAGAGGCATTTAATCCTGAGAACTATGACTTTTTGAAAAATACTTTGTTTCCAGAGGAGGATTTCAAGCGGCAAAATTGAGGTGCTGAAAGGAAAGTTTACTCTCCTTCCCTATGGAATCAACAAATGGCCATTGAGAAACCTGTTGTTTTTTATAAAAGGTAAAAACTTGGCTTCTTGTTATAAGTGGGAAGGGAGAGGACAAAAAAAAATATTAAGATCTTGCTGGAGGAGATGCCTTGAAGATCTTGAGACTAGAAATTGATTGTAACAAGGCTGTAAAATACAGATTGGGCTTTTTTTCTTTTCCCTTTTACTGATACCACCCCAGGAAGTGAAAGCGAGAACTTTGTGCGTGGTTTGGACTGATCGATGTCTCTGGGACTTTGAGGAATTGTTTTAACTTTTGAAACATTTTGGTTGCTCTAAGAAGAACAAAGAATGGCTTTATCTGATGATGAACTTAGAAAGGAATATCAAGAAAGTAAGGACGCTGTGAAAGAAGCTTTCCTTTCTTTGAAATGGTGCTTGCTATTTATCAGCAAACACAACAACAGATGGAGGAAATAGAAGGAGAAGAAGGAGAAGAAGAAGAAGACACCATCTTCAATGAATCTAAAAATTAATTAAGAGAGAAAGGAGAAAGAAAGGAAGGAAAATGAAGGACTTAAGACTTAAAAAAAACACTTAAGAAAGGAAAAAATAAGATGCAAAACCAACTTAATGTTACTGAGCAAAAGGAGAAAGGATTACAACAGAGAGGGAAAGCTAAAAAGGCAGAGGTTAGTGGGGGGGGGGGGGGTAAAAAGGCCAGGGGGGATAAGAAAGGAAGGGAAAAGGGAGGGAAAAGCCACAAAGGTATGAAACAAGATGGGAAAAAAGGAATTTTTTTTAGGGATGAAGGGTAAGGTATATTTTTTTTTAAAAAAGAAGATTCTGCAAGGTACATAAGATGGTACTATGTATTAGAAATAGAAAACTAGAATGTTATAAGAATTAATAAAAGATTAAAATATTGAAATGTTTAGTAATGACAGATTTTAAAATTTAATAAAATTATAGCACTTGTTTTTTAAAATAGACAATCAGAATGTTATAAGATTTAACATTTAGATTTATTATCTAATTATATTAATTATTATCAATTTATTATTTTTTCTCTTTAAAGGTTAGTAGGTAGAATGTACTAAGCAGAATCAGATTGGGTATCAGACATTATTTTAAATATTAATTTGGGGGAGGATAGAAAGGCATCATACTCTGATCAGTGATTTCAGGAGAAATTCTTTTATTTTTCTTACTATAGGGAATGAGATAAATGGATAATTTGGAAAGAATGGACAAAAAATACAAATACAATGATTTAAATTAAAATGAATTAAATAAAATAGAAATAAGAAGAATGAAAAGCGGGGAGAAGTTATATAGAAGATATAGAATGGTAAATAAGATAAGTAATGGTATATAAGATGAGCATGAAGTCCATACAAAGAGAGGTAATCTGGGGCCAAACTACTTTCTTAAAAGAAGTTTTATATTTTTGTGTTTTGTGTATCTATGTTTTGTTTGAGAATTAATAAAACCTTGGAGAAATGTTGGATGAGAATAATGGTAATCAAGTCAGAGAGGAATGAAGATGATGACTATAAATTGGATAAATATAGAAAATAATAATAGCAACAATGAAATTGAATACGAAAAGAGAAATAATGAGAAATTTGTTAAGAGATATCTATAAGTTTATATTGAAATGGTGTAAAACAGAATTATGTTGCATAAAATAATATTCTACTTGACTTGTAAAATTAATAATGGAAAGAGGTTTTATGTATTTAATGGTTAATGATGGTTTGTTTGTCTTTAAAATCAATAAAATATGTTCCAAAAAAAAAAAAAAAGCTCCACAGTCCAAACACAAATTATGAAGTCAAAATCCAAGAATAAGTTTCCAAAAAGAATAAGGTTCCAAAGTCCCAAATACAAAAGAGTAAAGTGTCAATCCAGATCCAGACTCAAAGCATGAATTCATGGTGGCTGAACTCACATGAAATGGTTGAGTTGCTCCATTGCTAAGCTAAACAGTTGCTGGCTGCTGGGGCTGCAGCTCATGCCATCTGGGGCTGCAGTTCATGCCATCTCATGAGTAGTCTCACTGATTGCTTTCTTTCCACCCTGCATATCCATGGATCAAGTAGAGAAGGAAATTTTTCATCATCTCCACTAGCCAGGTGCAGCTGAGCACTTTCTTCCCCCTTTGCTTCCAATGAGGCTCATAGCTCTCATCGCTTAGGCCAGACATACCTAGTACTCTTAACTGTTCACTATAGTGAAGCCCCTAGATCCCTTATTACCCTCTCTGCAAACTTTCCACAGTTTAAGTAGTCTTTTTGTATAATGTTGACCAGAACTGGATGCGGTACTTCAAGTGTGGTCTCTTTATTGCAGCATAGAACAGTACAATTTACTTATGATGATGATGATGGTATCCCTCTGTTGAGACAACCTAGTACTAGATTATGTTTTTCGACAACTGTTGTACACTGTTTGCTCAGACCTGTTCAACAAGGTACCACCTATGTAATAGCCGTACTTTTGCAGGACCTTACTTTTCTCACCATTGAACTATATCTTGTTGGCTAAGGCCCAGTGCTCAAGATTGTCAAGATCTTTCTGAATCTATCTTCCAAAGCTTTGGCAATTCTCCTATTTTGATATCGTCTGCAAATTTGATGAATTACCTATCTATCCCCTCATTTAGATCAGGGGTGTCCAACCTTGGCAATTTTAAGACTTGTAGACTTCAATTCCCAGAATTCCTCTGGGAGTTGAAGTCCACAAATCTTAAAGTTGCCAAGGTTGGACACCCCTAATCTAGATCATTTATGAAAATTTTGCAGAATGCTGGCACCAAGACAGAACTTAAAGTACACCACTGTATGCTTTCTTCCGTGTAAATGTAGTTCCATTAAATACTACATGCTGAGTGTGGTTTGTCAGAGAATCCATCCTATGTTTTCTAACCCATATTGTTTTATCTTATTAAGAAGTAAACTGTGGTCTTTTCTGTCAAATGTTTAACTGAAATTAAATTAAACTACATTCACTGCATTTCTCTGATCCATGAATTTAGTCACTTTATCAAAGAAGGAAATATGATTTGTCTGGCATATTCAGTTTTAATAAACCAATGCTGGCTTCTACTGATCACTTTGTTCTATGTGATATTCTAGATGCTCATAAATCTGCTGTTTGATTATCTTTTTTGATGTCAACCTGATCGGTCTGTACTTTCCTGAAAATACTTTCCCCCCACTTCTTGAAGACTGGAATCATATCAGCTTTATTCTAGTCCGTGTTTCACATTGTTCAGAAGCTGTGAACAATTTAGTTCAGAGGTTCCAAGATCAGGTTTTTCAGAGCTGCCAGAGCCTACCACATAAACCACTTGCTCCTAGCAATTGAAATCATCTAAAGTGAGTAGGTTTTTTTAATCAAGTTCTTACCTATGTTGTTCTGTATTCTTATCATCCCCCTCATCTCATTATGGCTTCCTTGCATTTGTCTCCTTTTATACACAAGTTCCCCTTCTTCATATCACTCCCTTTTTCATTGTCTGATTGGTTGTCTTGTGGATGATGCTTGTGGTCTGGCATTCTTCCCAGTTCTTGTTTGGTATAGCCTATTTCTTGACAGAATATATTTTTTAATTTTATTTATTTGTTGAATATATTTGCTACCATCTCATATCCAACTGATTCTCGGCAACTCTGGACTCTGGATGGCTATTTATTTATTTTTTAATTTTATTTACTTAAATTTATTGGTTGACTATTAAAACATATACTACATTTTATACAGAAAGCAATATAACAGCATTTTTTTTACATCAGGAAAAAATTTCAGGCAATTAAACTATAGTCAAAAAGACCTAACTGGCAGAGATCCTGCACTGTTTTATGATTATAATTAGAGCTTCAGTAATAACCAGTAAACTTTGTCTTTTCTAACAATGTAGCTGGAATAGGATGGTCATGTGATAGCAGAAAATTACCTGGAAAAAGCTGAAACCATTTTCATCTTAAAGGTTGTTTGAGACACATATTAAATTGCAAAGGGGCAATTTCAGATGGTGAATAATTATGTAACTCCTTGATGATAATCCATTTGTGAATTAACCAGAAATAGTCAAAAGATTGGTACTATGTTTTTGAAGTTTTAAAAGAAAAAAAATCCAGTGTGATGATTTTGTAGTTTTAAAATAGTTAGTTTTTTTTTTCTTTCTACCATAAGCCTATTAATCTCTTGACACAAAATTACTGGAAACAAAATGTTCATGTAAGAAAAATGCTAGCTTGAGAAAGGACTGTCTTGTTTCAGAAGTGGAAATATATGAAATAGGATGAACCAAATGAATTATCTTGTTTACTGACTGCTAACAAAATGGAGTTAATTTGAAAAAAGCCATGACCTATTTATTTAAAGGTCAATTAAGTCTGCATATGCTCATTAAGCTGTTAATCTTTATTTCATACATCATTTGATGATCATTTGCTTTTGGGAAAATACTAATATATTCAGATAACAATAGGTTAATTTTTCTAAAGGAGTTTATAAATCAACTCATTTCCAAATGCTACAATTTCATATTTAACCTTGTAAAGAAGGAAACAATCAATTATCTATGTTTATCTGTGAAGGCCCCCAAGCAATAGTATTCCATGCTATTAGAAACACAGAATAATAGACTTGGAAGGACTCATTTAGACACTGAATCCAATTTCCTATTTTGTGCTTCCCTTACATTGTACTGGGATCCAATCAAAGCAAACTAGAATGGAACAATTACTTCCTGTTATCTGGAAATTATATTTCTTTTGATGCACCCTAACACCGCATCTACTTTCTTTACAGCCACATCATGTTGCTCGCTCATATCCAATTTACAATCAACAACTCTTGCAAGATCTATTGCCAAGTTAGTTATCCACACCTTATACCTTTGCACTGATATTTGTTTCCTGAATAAATGACTTGGTATCTTTGCAAATTAAAGTTAATATGTTACTTTTAACCCATTTCTTAAACCTGCAAATATTGTTTTAAATTTTATTTAAATTTTATTTCTGGCTGATTTTGATGTAACAGCAGCACAAAACTAAAATACCAGAAAGAGTATGTGATGTATTTTCTTTATCAGGGCCAGATTCAGTTTGCTATTCATTTTTCGGAACTACAAAAATATTTTGATGGTGATAATTGCTTGATTGATGTGTGCCTTCAAGTTAGTATTTACTCTTAGTGACCACATAGATATATTATCATTACAATGATCTGTTCCAAATTGGATTTTTAATAATGCTGTGATTGCCATGGTAACTGAATCAATCCACTTTACTTCTGGTTGTCTTCTTCTCTTTTTTACTACTTTCCCCAACATTATAGATTTCTTCAGAGAGCTAGGTCTTTACTTAATATGTCCAAAGTGTAATAATTTTAACCTGGTCCTGGTAAACTTAGAGATATAGACACATCCTGCAACTTTTCCAAGTCTTTTATTACTACTAAATAAAGTGCTAATGTATGGTACATAGGTGTTCTCTTACCAGACAATAGTTGTTGGTAGTTAAAAGAAAATAAAAAGAATAAAATATCTACAGTTATTTGGCCATATAAGTAAAAGCTCTATGAAATAACAAATATTGAAGAAATTAGGGGGGAAATGGAAAAATAAAGCAAAATAAAACAGTAACTGTGGGAATATGTGAGAATAAACTTTGACTGGAGTATTGGGTAATGATTAATCTAATGCTTTATACATACATGTCTGCCTAAAGGTCACTGAGATAAAGCAAGGAAATTAAAAGCAAACACCAGAAACAATTGCAGCTCACAACTGCAAACAAGTCTGTACTATTTCTAATTATTGTAATCCACAATGTAACTTGCAATCCACAATGTAATTTGCTTACTATGTACTAAAATCTCAATAAAAGGGAGCACTGGAATTTGCTCTGGGCCCCCATCCTGAGTACACATGCTTGTGTTTCATTCTTTCCATGGGAGACCACCACAAGTGGTGACCCCGAGGTGCTCCACTGCAGGTGGTATGTGTCCAGACCTCCGTGTTTCCTCACCTGGAATAGGTAAAGTACGTACTTAACTATTGCTGGACAATAGGATTTTTCAGGGAACATGGGGGAAAACTTTCTCAGCCACAGGAATGTCATATTAGTGAGCTGCTGAAGTTAGTCAGGACAAATTTCTTTATCTTTAAACCTTCTGGTGGGGAGCAAATAGTTCTTTCAAAAGGTAATGTGAAAGAGTGCTGCAAGAGATCTGGCAGCAATGCCCCTGGTACTCAGAGAAAGGCTCTTTAAAGTTGGACATGTGGAGGAAAATTGGAACTATCCTTCATGAGGAGCCACGGGCTACAGCTGAAATTTTGACATATTGGAGGGTTGTTATGACTGCTTTAGAGACCCAGCAACAACCTCTTTTAAAACCTTTAGCAGAACCTCCTCCTTATAAAGGAGTTGTGTTGCACCCGCCAACTTCAAAACTGGAGTATGCCTTCTCAACCCCAACAGCCCCTACACCTGTAGAGGAGAAATCCCAGCCACAAATGGGGAAAGTTCAAGCCATGATGCATCAGGCTTTCAATGAGGGGAAATTAGAGCCTGATGAGATTCCCCAGATGAATTTGTTTCCAGTTAATAGGCAAGTGGATGCTCAAGGCAATCTGCAGACTGAATGGGTTCTGCTTCCTTTGGCAGTACTTAGGGAAATTAAGAAAGCAGTTAAAGATTATGGTATTCAAAGTCCCTTTACAAAGGTTCTCCTGACAAGTTTGGCTACCTCACGCATGATTCCTAATGACTGGAAAGATTTAATGAGAATGATATTGAGCTCTACTCAGTATGTGGTTTTTGACTCAGAATACCAAAGGGAAGCTATCACTAGGGGACGGAATTCGGGGGGGCTCTATACGCCAGACCAAATCTATGGGGCAGGCTTGTTTGAATCCACTGCTGATCAAGCTGCTAATTTGCCTGATCACGCACTTCCCGTGGTTATGGCAGCTGTCCTTGGGGCGTTGTCCCGCATCCAGGATGTGGGAACCCCGGCACGGTCTTTTTCTCAAATTAAGCAAACAGCATCTGAGCCCTATAACAATTTTGTGGAAAGGCTACAATTGGCTATTACCTGGCAAATTTCAAATGAGGAAGCAGCAAAGGAACTTTTGCTGAGATTGGCAGTCGAAAATGCAAACGCTGACTGCAAGCGTATCTTACAGCCTTTGGTGGCTAGAGGTGAGGTTACTCTGGCTGATCTGTTAAAGGCATGTGCAGTGGTGGGTTCTCAGGCTTACAACATGGAGACTTTGGCTATGGTGTTACAAAAAGGGATGAAACCTACAGGGAATTGTTTTAATTGTGGGAAGCCTGGCCATTTTAAAGCTCCCGGGGGGGGGGGGAGGCATTTAACAAAAATAAAAATATCTGTCTGAAATGCAAAAAACGGTTTCATTGGGCAAATTAATGTCACTCTGATCAGAACCAAAATTCGAGAAACTAAATTTGGGGCGTGCAGCTAGCCCCGCTCCCAAGGCTTCACAAAAGCATCGCCTGCAATTACTAGGAGTGCAGGTTTGGGTTTAAAAATGTTGAACTCAATTGATGTGACTTTTCCTAATGAAGTGTACATTGAGGATACTCATTTGCATGGGCCACTGTCAGAAAAAACAGTGGGATTGGTACTTCCCAGATGTTCTGCATCAGAAAAAGGGTTTTTTGTTATTCCAGGGGTTATTGATCAAGATTATAGAGGGGTTATTAAGATACAATTGTACACTGATACTCTTACATCATTAATGGCCGGTGATTCTATTGCCCAGTTATTATTGCTTCCATACATTCCTATGAATCCTTTAATTAGGATCCCACGAACTGGTGGTTTTGGGTCCACTGAAATGGCCAATTCTCCAGTTGCTGCAGAATTGCTAGCGCTGAAAAAAAAATTGACTACAGACCAACCAAAAATGACAATTGAAATTCAGGGAAAATCATTTTCTGGCTTTATAGATTCTGGAGCAGATGTCTTTGTGATACGCCAAAAGGAATGGCCAAATGAATGGGTGCTTGAGAACTCTCCGGCTGTTCGTGGAGTGGGTGGTATGCAGTTTGCAACAAGTAGTGCACATTGGTTGAAGGCATTACATAGAGAAACTGGCGAGACTGCAAGGATTAAACCTCTTGTGTTGCCCCTGCATATAAACTTGTGGGGTAGAGATTTACTGTCACAATTTCGCACAAAAATTGCTGTTGGATAATGGAAAAATTACAATTGTTAACCTCTCAGCCAGTTTGGATTGATCAATGGCCATTTCCAAAGGAAAAGCTTATAGCTTTACATCAATTGTTAGCTGAGCAGCTACAATCAGGCCATTGTGGAATGAACTAATCAGACACTCAAACAAGCACTCCTTCACATAAAAACAAATGGATGGATATGGTTTGCCTTACATACAAAACATTCTTAATATTACTTTATATACTTTAAATTTTTTAAACATGACAGGATCTCCTGCTGCTATGGCAGCCAGTAGGCATTTTGCTTCCTCCCCTTCTGCAGGTATGCCAAGACCAAAAGTTCAGTATAGGAGACTGCCAGATCCAACGTGGAGAGGACCTGTCCCGCTTATAACTTGGGGCCGAAGATACGCTGCTGTTGAAGATGAGGGGACAGTTGCTTGGGTTCCTGCTCGCTGTGTGCATCCTTATCATCAGCCAAAGGGGAAAGGGGGTGGATTTGGGGGAATGGAAAAGAAACACGTTGATCCAGGACATGGAGAAGATAGCAAACCTTCATAATAAAACTGATTGTTGGGTATGTATGCATATGCCAACTCACAAAACATCAGGGCTTCCAATGGTTGCAGTACCTCTGGCCGAAGGTGACTGGTATAAGGGACAATGCTATGGTTGTTCAGGGACGTGGTCTAGCAGTTGGACTACAAGTAACATAAATACCTTACACCTTGGAAGCCAGATCCAAGAGGTGGCAGGTATCTGCTGGACCCACAATGAGGCGGTAGAGAATATGACTTACTTGGGAACATATCCATTTTGCAACAAAACAATTGTTATTAGCAATGGAAGTCGGGTTTATCCGGATGACATGAAAACAAAAAATCTCATTTACTTTGTACATAACATTTCTAGATTTGATATCACATCTTTGATCAATGAAAATGGGTGTCCATATATTCCTGCCACATGTTGTCCCACCACGGAGGACAGCAACCAGTTGCCCAAATGTGCGAATGGGAAATACACACCATCGTCCACTTATTTGGCTATGTTAATGGAATCTTTTGCACAATTAATCTATGCTGAATCAAATAAGGTTGGTCATCTCCTGGGAGCAAATCTATGGTTACTGTGTGGACGGACGGCCTATGATCGCATGCCAGCACGATGGAAAGGGGTCTGCACCTTTGGGAAAGTAATCCCATCTCATTTCATTCAAAAATCTTTGGGGACTGCTCATATCCGCAATGCGAGTTCTGCAACGGAAGTGAACTCTGTTTTGACCCATGACTACTGGACACAGATACAGACTTCATATTATACCATTACAATATTTCATTTTTTCTCCAGAGATAAAATATATTTTTCAACAGATTTTAATGTGCATGATTTTTTATTGTTATTAAATATATTTCTCTTCCAATTTTCTTTACAGTCTAAATTCATTAAGCATGAAAGCATTTTTGCCTATATAGCTTTTCAGTACAAATATAATTTTATGTGAGGTTATCTGAATTGTGCCAACCATTGACCTTTCATTGCTTATTAATACATATTTCAGAAAGTGCACATAAATGACATTCTCATAAAAAGGAACTAATTATATGCATTAACAGCCAGTCCCCAAACTACCAAAGAAGAAAAAAATATGTTCATGATATGTATGGTTTTTTATTAACAGTACCTGCATAATATGCATGCAGAGCAGTTATTCTGACAGAGTTATAAAAGAGTAAAAGTAAGTGCAGTGAAAGGAGTTGCAAATTTTGCAGGGATTAGTAATGCAATGATAAACATACAAGTAAATCATATTATCATCTCAGAAATGTACAGATCACAAATAGAAAAGTAGTTTGCATCAGAAAATTGGTCAGACAGGAGAATATTAATATATGCAAAATAGTAACCACACAAGTTGATTAAATAGCAAGTTTAAAATGTAAGTATTAAAGAACATTGTATGAACATTAAAGAAATGACTTTCTGGCTGAAATTGTTCCAGTCCAGTATTATACTATGTTAAATAAGAAACAGGTTGTAAATGCTAGACTTTACTTGGATAAGGGTAAGGCCCTGGAGTGTAGCTGATAATAGAACCATGACCACACTGCAGCAAGAGAGTATTAAAAACCCCAAAGCTTCATTTCAGAGTTCATGCAGAGGTTTTGAAAGATTATGCACTATGCTTTCAACCATGTATCAAAGAAGATGAAACTGAATATCAATCCATTTGAATGTTTAGTACATAGCTGTAATTCTAATGGATAGAAATTGCAGAAGTAAGTAGCACTTACCCTATCTGAGGTGATCATCTCTGATGGTTATAGCCTAGACTCTTAAAAGATAAATAGGAAGTACTGCTGGCTGCTGTTGAACTTCCCAGATTTAAAATCATCTTGCAAAATGAGAGGAAAATATTCTGCTTAAAATTAGAAATGGATATATTCCTCAAGACTACTTTTTTCCTGTCCCAATTGCATTTTTTTAAAAAAAATACCAATTGTTTTTCTTCTATTTTCCTTTCCATGCCTGTATCTATAATCTTAAATGGTACCTGTTTTTTGTACATGTTAATCCTTATTAGAATTCACCAATCAAAAATCTTTATGGATTATCAAATACCCTGAGCAAAGAAAACAGCATGAAATATTTTGTATGTATTATTAAAATGATGTCACTTTTAAATTACCAATGGCTAATTTACATGTTTTTATTTTCTGATTACAAATTCTGTGATACTAATTGGCAGTCTGTCAATCTTGGGCATGGCTAGTTTTAATATTGATATGACCAGTCAATATAATTTAAATAAGAGTGTGTGTGTGTGTGTGTGTGTGTGTGTGTGTGTGTGTGTGTGTGTGTAGCAGAAAAATTTGAGGATAGATAGCTGAAGCATTTGTGAATAGTTTACAAATATACCAGGTTTTCACACCTACAAGATAACCACAGATATCTTTGTACCATTTAATGACTTGCAGATGAGATAATCTACTAGGCAAATTCTGAAACTGTAGTGTGGAAATGATCTTGAGAGACCTGGAGAGTGGGGAATAGATGCTGCCAAGGAAATACTCAGGTAAGAGGTGGTAACCTGAAGTTGTATAAGGGGTAGAGAAAGAAACTTAGAAAGTTTATTCCCTAACAGGCAATAAAGAAATGGGGATATATTTATATTTTCAGACTGCAAGAATCATGATAACAAAATGGGTGGCATATAAATTTAATAAATCAATCAATAGAATTCTATTAATATATCCTTACAATAAAATAGAAATAGCTTATCTGGTCATGTTGCCTACACTACTGTCCTAGAATAAACTGACAAGCAGTACAGATGAGGGGGAAAAATTGGCACTCTAACTTTCTGAATGATGACTTTAAGATTCAGCTTGTTGCCACTTGGAAGAAAGGGAAATTGATTCCTTCTCTTCTCTTCTCTTCTCTTCTCTTCTCTTCTCTTCTCTTCTCTTCTCTTCTCTTCTCTTCTCTTCTCTTCTCTCCTCTCCTCTCCTCTCCTCTTCTCTTCTTCCCTCTCTTTTCTCTTTGCAATAACTATTTATTCAGACCTTAAACATATAAATATTCAAAGTACCAATCCAACTTCTTAATCTTATACTGAAGCATATATTGGAAAATTTCCAGTGAAAGGGAACAGGGTACTTTATTAGATATTTATTCCATTCATTGATAGTTTTTTTTGTCATCAAGGAAATTCCTTCTAATATCAAACCTGAATTAACTTGTTTGCAATTTTAATCCATGGGTTCTGGTTCTGATTCTGATATCCAAAACAATAGAAAACTAACTATTTCATCATGTCAACCAGTTAAATATTGACTGATATTAGCTATCAAAAATATCTGATATTATCTTTACTGTCACAGTGTAATGGAAAAGAAGAGTTTACCATATCAAAGACAAATTATGCCTAAGCAATATACTGTATATGGAACTTACTCCTTGTATTTTTCAGTAATAAATATATTTGTTAATATACTGTGTTTCTCACAAAATAAGGCCAGGCCTTATTTTTTTTTGACCCCCAAAAAAATGACTAGGTTGTCTTTTTGTGGGTGACTTAATTCCCCCCCCCCCTTGCATCCTCGGACGGGCGGGCGGCAATGGCTTGAATGTTGACTTCGGTGTTAGTGGGGCACTTTGTATTGGGAGACCTTCCACCGCCATTGCTTTCCCTTCTCCCCATGCTGCTGCGGCATTTTGAGAAATGCTATGGCATTTGGAGCAGCCACGTGGTGTTTGGAGCAGCCATGCACAGCCAGCCAGGGCTCCTTCCTGCAACCAGAGCCTGGCGGAAACACTCGGCTTCAGGCACTCCTGTCACTGCCTTCCCGGGCATCGTTCGAAAGCAAATCCCATTCTTTTAAAAACGATGCCCTACTACGACAAAGCCTCCCTGCCCAAAAGAGCAGCCCAACCCCACGTGGGGAGGCAAATCTCCCAGAGCCACAATATAGGATTGGCCCACCCCAGGAGAAGCGCCCAGCCACCATCCTTGCCTGGCGCTGGATAGAGTGTGAAGAGCTTCACCTGGGACGCCCAGCAGAGCTGACAGGCAGGCCCTCCTGCCTGGCAGTGGAGCTCTCGCCAAGGCAGTGAGCGCCACCCCACCGGGCCCTCCACTCATCCTTCCAGGGCCATGCCAGAGCTGGGCAGGCTGGGCAGAGCCAGGAAAGTGAGCCGTGGGTGCAAGCCTGCCTGCCAAGCAAAAGAGCTGAGCTGACCTGAGCTTGGCTTCCTTCCCAAGTCCCTCCAGCCTGACCCCGAAGGGGCCACCGGGAGAGGCTGCCTGAGGCAGTGATAGTGCGCACCCATCCGTGGACAGGGAGGCAAGGCAATGGCCCATGCTGCATCCTCCTCCAAGCTGAGCCCCACTGAGTGAACACCTCTGCCTGATGCCTGTGCCGCTGCAGTGTTTGGAGCTGCCAGCACATTTGCAGATGCGTAGGGATGGGGACAGGCTGGGCGAAGGGTGGAAAGGATGGGCGGGTTTGGGGTCTCTCCACCAGACCCGCCGGCCAGGGAAGCAGCACTGCCATCACCTCACCTCCCTGTCTGTGGACGAGTGGGAGCTATCATTGCCTCAGGCAGCCTCTCCCTGTGGCCCCTTCAGGTTCGGGCTGGAGGGACTTGGGAAGCCAAGTTCTGGTCGGCCCGGCTCTTTCACTTGGCAGGCGGGCACGCACCCGCGGCTCGCTTTCCCAGCTCTGCCCATGTGTTATGTGTAAAATAAAAATAGTTGTCATGTTATGTCTTACTAAAATTGAAGTCTTATATTAATTAACTTGGACATGAACTACCAAAACCAATCAGACAGTAAATCTTTATAGGATCAATTTTGTGTTATTTCACTATAAGCCAAACAATTTGTCATCTTCAACTTTAGTAAACAGTGATTATAATAATATAAAACTTTCTTTCCTCCTAAAAATTGAATAAATATTTAGTTTGCTTCAATTTAGTCATGAATTTGCTAAATATATTACTAAACTAGAAGAATAACTCAATAATATTTATCTTTCAACTGGACTTTTAAATAAATACATTATGAAAACTATTATATGTAGCCTAATCAGCTTTTTAGGCAATCTGTTCTGTATTTTCCATTTTATCCAAAAATTAGTATGTTATATTTTTGGGTGGTGGGGATAGAGTTGCTTTATTAACTGTAATAATTGAAAAATTGTATATTTTTGTGGATCTGGTTCTGATAATTGTTTGTTATTTTTAAAAGAAGAATAGCAAAGGCATGATAATTCAACCCATGTATATAAGACTCTTATTGAAGGAACACAAAACTTAAATAGTGGTTGTATTATATCTTTTTATAGTATGTAATCTTAATATTACTTTAATAGGTCATACATGGAAAGGTACCTACATTTAGATATATTTCTTGAAAAGTGATGTAACTTAGATTAAATAAGTATGAACCTCATTCTCAAAAGGTATATGAATGACACATTTAAGTACCAGTACATTTGAGGAAGTATCTGTCATTCTCACTGATGATGGTCTAGTTAATACGACAGTTCCAATAAATACATATTTTTCAAACAGCCCTGGCTCTGTAAGTTAACTTGAATTGCTGTCATCATAACTGTTATTAAGTATATTGACTCAAATAGACTGGCTGCTAGGCAATACATCTGAACCTTATTTATAACTTGTCTGTTTACTGAACTATCAAATCTAGTATGACTTGTCCTGGTTGTTCATGCAGCATAACAATATTACCAAATGCTATTGGTAAATGTACACTGAATAAATAAAGTTGCATCCTTCTACACAACCACTACCACCCACTTTATTTATTTATTTATTTTATTATTTTATTTTGTTTTATTTTGTTTTATTATTTTTTATTTATTTTATATTTTATTTAATATTGTATTATTTTATTTAAATTTTTTAGCATATAATTCTTGTTGCATAATGATTCAGTTGATGTAAATTAGTTAAATTGTATTTCTTATTTCACTGAAGGATAATCAGAAAATTGTGCCCAGATACTGGAACTTTTATTTGATTAGACAGTGTTCTCTCCTCTGCCACTAATTTTGCTTTTAATTTATTTACAAGGAAAATAAAAACAAAAACAGTTTAACTCTTGCATGGGGACCGTCAGTTTTTGCATTAATGCTATTTCAAAAATGCCATGACTGGGTTAAACAGAATCACAATATTAATTTACCTTATTTATTTCATTTTTATATCACTGTTCTTTTTTGCTACATCATGTTAAAAACAATAATTATTGCTGAGAGCCCATTTTTATTTAATATTTCAGTAATTGCTTTCTGTTCTGCCATTGGGTTCAATTTGACAGCTAATGTCCTATCAATGTCTGGCTTATTCTGTTGGTTCAGGCTTTGGTTATAATACTAATGCTATAAAGGCATCACTTTATCTTATTAAAATAGCCATGGTGGTACAATTCTGCCAACTGTTAGCAGTTCAATTCTGACTGACTCAAGGTTGACTCAGACTTCCATTCTTCCAAGGTCGGCAAAATGACGACCCAAATTGTTGGAGGCAATATGCTGACTCTGCAAACTGCTTAGAAAGAACTGTAAAGCACTATGAAAGCAGTATATAAGTCTAAGTGCTATTGCTGTTACTATTGATATCATTGCAGTAGATAATTGAAATTGAAATTGAAATGCTATTGTTATTTTGTTACACATTTTCATAGTGCCATGCTCATGGCTCTGAAAAACTCCATATATGTTGGATTTAATTAAATGAGAAACATAAAATGTTGTAATGAAACTCCATATATGTTGGATTTAATTAAATGAGAAACATAAAATGTTGTAATGACTGTTATAGGAATGTTTGTACAATAAAAAATAAAATAAAACAGAACAGAACACTCACACACAAACTTGCTTTACCTATCTCACAAGTATAATAAATGTTGTCCCCGGCCCAGTAGTGACAATTTTAGCACTTTTCTCTACATTTGGGAAAAAAAATGAAAGCAATTTCTTCACATCATGTTTAATGAAAATGATAATAAAAAAGCAAAATAATGTTTTTGATATTGCACAGAAATGAACATGGCAGAAACTCTATACTGCAAATTGTGCCCTTGACAACAAATTATTTCTGTTTAACATACTTTACCATTTTCCCCATTCTGTTTTAAACTGGATTACTTGATAGAATTCACGAAGTATCTTTTATCCAAAAGGAAAATAATCTGTGAACCAATAAAAGTGTATACGTGTATGGCCAGCATTTTTTTTTCTTTTTTTGATAGTTCAACAAAAATAACAGGGAGTCCAATGTCACTCAGTGAAATGCTTTTAATGAAAACATCACTTTTTCTATACCTTTACTCTACAATTGCACACAAAGTCCTCATTAGGTTAATGGAAGATCTCTGGCTTTCACCTACATTATATTTCAAATAATGAGACCCTTTTTAAACAATAAGGGTTTATGAAAGGCGAGAATGTTGGTTCAGAGGGAAGAGATGGATGAACATAATAAGACTCCTGTTGGAGGAATTTATGATGTATATTTAGCATCGCAGACAACATAGTAAATCACTGCCACAGTCAATGTGAAAGATACATTAGTTGCCATTTGTTTTTTACTAGCCTATCTGGGTTCTTTTCAAATGCCATTCAAGAGATTTATACAGTGGCCTCATTTCTGTTTTATTAAAAAGGCTATTACACATTATTCTGAAACTCTAACATAGGAAGATTGTTTCTCTTTTCTTTTGTATTTTCTAACATTTGTGCCATAGATGAACACATAACAATGTTGACTACATTTGCAATAGCTAAAAGGCAGATCACCATAGAAAAACAATTGTGAACTATCACAAGTTTTCTGTGCCAGGTGAGTTGGATAGATATACCTAAAAGCCATGAACAGGTCTTATTTATAGGCCTAGATGACTCACTTCTCTTATAAATGTGGAATGGTAAACACAATGTTTCATACTTTATTCTGAGCTTGATTAAGGTACAAAGCATGTTATTCAAAGTACCATTAAATTAAATTAAATTTGTGCCTAAGTAAGTGTGCATTGTAAAACTGACCTTATTGTTTGTATTTTTTAGTTCTTGTAAAATAGACTTGTTTTATTTTGTTGTACATTCATGATAGTTCCTATGGGGAAAAAACATTGTTTACTGACAATGGGGAGAGGAGGTTGATATTTTAAAGATATGATTACATCTTTATTTCCTTTGGTAAGCTTGCCATTGTTTGAAAATGTAGGAAGAATACAGGAAGAGATTCCGTACATTTTTGCAATTAAACTTGAGCAGATGCTTTTCAAAAATAAAAGTTAAGATGTCTTCCCTGTCTTGTTAAGATTAAACTTCCTTTAGTTCTTTGTTAATTTGTCTCCACACTTTTTCAAAAATGGGACACCTTAGCATAAATAACAATATTTCTCAGAATAGTTAGGTTAGTATACATTTAACTAAAATGGAAGTATATACTACTAAATTTAATCAGACATTTCAATCATCACACAAAAATCCGAACAGAATCTGAAAAAAATATGATTAAATGCCCAAAGCCATGCAGTTAAAATTGATATGGTTTTTAAAGGCTTTTTGAAGAATATGAACTATAACTGAATAAACCCTGAAAATGTAAAGCTTTGCAACTATTAAACAACATATCAATCTCATTATGACTTGATAAGCTGTTTCCATAGACTTTTTACTATCGAGATTTCCAAATACTTATATTAAATAAAAAAAGTTGCTATTGATAACCATCAGTTAAAAGGCAAGGCAAGAAGTAATGGATAGAAACTAATCAAGAAGAAAACCAACCAAGAACTAGGGAGAAATTTCTTGGCAGTTAGATTAAATAATCAGTGGAATAACTTGCTTACAGAAGTTGTGGTTTCTCCAACACTGGAGGTTTTAAGAAGAAATTGGACAACCATTTGTCTGAAATGGTGTAGGATTTTCTGCCTGAACAATGAGTTGAATTACCAAGTTCCCTTCCAACTCTCTTATTCTGCTAAAAATGAGATCCATTTTACCTTAAAAAAGTTTTGATTATATAATATCAACCTGGTTTAAAAGCAACTAACCTTTGTACAAAACATAGTGATCCTACTGTTAACAATCTCTAAATTATTTGAAATTTATCATTTTAGCAACTTTATTTGTATACTGAGATATATATGCCTATCTCTAAATAGAATCTACTGAATTGAATGATATTGAATCGAGTTTAGTACCAAGTAATTATGTATAGTTAGTACTGAAGTCTAAATCTTACATTCCACATTCACTTACTAATGAATCAATTCTGCTGAACGCATTAGGTATTACTTTAGAAAAATAATGACAGAAACACCTTGTATTCTTGTTCTTTTTCGTGTTTTATTTTTATTAATTTATATCAGTGATAACTTTATTGCTTTTTGGTGACCTGCAATATTACAATTAGTCAAAATGGATTCTGCCTGTAAAATGATTCTAAGAGATTCTGTAGATATTGCGGGTACAGTCTTATCAAAGCACCAAATAATGGTAATTAACTTCTTTAAAATTAAATACATCAGCTGTGATCTCACTTTGATTCTGCTAATGTAAAACTCTAACAAGTCATGAAGTTTTTGGTTAAGATATAACTATGAAGTTTAAATCATATAATTATATAGAAGAGCAACACAGTGTTGAATATACGCATGCCACTTTACTAAGTGTGATATTTCCTGATTTATGAAATTTATAATCTAAGACACAGAAGTAGCAGATGAAGGAAAAGAACTGTAGGTGCTGGTAGGTCGGAAAAGTAAAAGAAAATGTGATTATTCTATTTGGCCTGGGTACATGTAGACATTTTCAACATCAAAATCATATCTGGCAGTTCAAGTAGTCAATTGCCCAACACCAGTATATTTTCATTTTGGTGATCCAAATAGGAAGTTGTACAAAAAAAGTAAATGTTGTAGAACACAAATATTTAGAAGATAAAAAATCAGATATTTCTTCCCTATCTATCTCCATAATCATTCAAATCAAATCACATCACATCAAATCACATCAAATCAAATCTAATCTTTATTGTATTCACAAACCAAAGTAAAGGAGGATGGGGTACAGTAATTAAAAAGCATAGAATTACTTCAAAGTAAAAATACATACATATAATATATATCTAGAAGTTCTAAAAGATATATGAATTAAAAACAAGAAGTGTATATATAAAAAACAAGAATTGAAATAAAGGGATAGAAGCATTAGAAGGGTGTAAAAGAATATATCAAAAGTTAGTAACATGACATTAAGAAGCAGTACTAAAGAAAACAAACTGAAAAAGAACACAGAATAGAGACTGGCTATTAGATATTAAGTCCCTATGAGTCCCTACTAGACATTAAGTCCATTGATTACATATTATTAGTTATAGAGTAGTTATAGAGTGGGAATTCTTAGAATCCTAATATGATGAGATTGCTGCAAAGTGTGATTATTCCAAAGTTACTGATGGCATGTGTCCTTGCCATAATTTTTTAGTGAAAAGATTAAAGTCTGTTGCAATTTAAAGCAGTGGTTTTCAAACTTGGCAACTTTAAGATGTATGGATTTCAACCTCAAAATACAGACTGGGAAAGTTCACTCATCTTAAAATTACTAAATTTTAAAAACACTGTGTAAAAGAAAATGCCAAAGATAGAAATATAGTAATTATTCACAAGAGAAGATTCATTGCAGAAAAGGGTGGTGGAGGGGGATTTGGCCATTTTTTTTTTCCTGTTGGTGAACATTCTAAATATCTGCAGATGGAAACTCACAGATGCCAATTGAGATTATTCCTTGCTTTCCTGATTTTTCAGGGATCCCAGCCACTTTTCTTTATTTTCCCCTTGGCATGCAGGAGATTTAATTATCAGAGTGTTAGAAGAACAAGCTTGAGCCTACCTGACCTAACTTCATCACCCATTCAAAACTATTTGTTTATTTAACCCTATACAAATTGTGCCTGCCTAAAAGAAATTTTTACTTGTTACTTCTGTGTCCAAAGCCTAAAAAAAGTCCATGCTGCAGAAAGGCTTGTAGATAATAACAATATGAAATGTATGTAATATTGCATAACTCAGAACATAAAAAAAACAAGTGATTTAAATATTATTGGCCATCTTCTCTATGCTCTACCATATTGCAGTTCTCCATAATCCATTGATAAATTAGAGCTACTTGGGTAGAGTATTTACATGCTTGCTGTATATTCAATTGATTTACTGTGCAATGATCACTTATAAAAAAGAAAAAGCTGTTTAAATATTTATATCTGAGTATCAGACTGGTAAGTTATATATAATCAGAAAAATGCTCCCATAATTAAAATGTTCTGAATTAGCTACAATCTCTTTATCTTTCATTCTTCCAGGAGTAGCTCAATTTAGTTATTGTTTGAATGCAAATAGGCAATTTATGCAAGGAACAAAATATGAATCTGAATTGTCAATGACAGAATATAGAGTTTTGGATATATTGTACGTGTTTGTATGAGCTATAATTTTATAACACAGTGAATTTCCTATCAATAGGACCGGTGAAAGAAAAAAAAAAAAGTTCTGTCACCTGGGCTGAAAGTGGAAACTTAGCAGAACTTATTCATTTCAGCCAGATTCTTTTAATATAAAATCAAACAAATAACCAGTATTTCATCAACTCTCTGCTGAACCCACTAAAAGGTGAAAACAAAATAAACAACATACACAAAACAAAGGAACAGTCAGCAATTTCATAATTCTGGTAACAAATCTAAAAAAAAAGAAAAAGACAATATATATACTGAAAACAATGAAGTGCAGCCTTTCATACAGGTAGCTCAGCAGAAATGGAGCTGAGAAAGCAGATGGTGGCAACCAGAGCTCACATAAGCCATAGTGTAAAATAGATAAAATGGAGCATTAGTGTTAACAAATAGAATTGGAGACAGAGGTGGGGGGGAGAGAGAAATGGGAAAATAAAAAAATACCTTTGCTTGAAAATATGGGTGGGGTCCAGGGTCCAGTTTCCAGGGCTAAAAATTATTATTTTTTTGCAAGTTTGTAAATGCCCAGTTTCAAACAGGTAAATCTGAAGGATAGATGAGCCCTAAATTGATACCATGTTAACTCAACTTATTTATAAGATTGTGAAGATGTTGCTGGGAAAAGAAATAATAATGAAATATCTGAATGATATGTTGAACAATATGTATATAAAATTAGACTATTATTCACTTTGAATTTCTTGTATGGGGACAACAGTTTTCTTGGAAAGCTTCTAATTAAACCGATCTAAAACTTTGGTTGGAAGATATGACTACACTATTTAGGAAATATTTTTCTATTAACACTGTAATAAACTGATTTATGTGTTTCTGTGTGGACAACTTTTAACTTGTTATTTTAAATGTATCCATGAATCTATTATTGTTCTGAAATTTATTACTATTTTCCTCCTTAGTCCATTAATTCATTTCATTTACTGATTTATTTTATTTTTTCTTTTAGTTATTATTATTTATAATGCTACTTATTTTTGTATTTTTAAAATATAGGTATCAAATATAGGTATTTTTAAATCTGGGAGAGTGCGTGCAAGAACGGAGATGAGGCATCGAATAGTGACTCCAACTCTTTATTAGTGACTTCAGAACAGAGCAAAAAACTAGGGCAGCAGCAGCTCCTTTTATAGAGCTGGCTGCTGTCACAACATCCAATGATTTGAGTTTGCCACGCTGGAAAGCGTCCAATCAGTGGCAACCCACTAACAGCCAATCAGATCAGCCGACAACGACCAATCACTATCCGCGATCAGTGGGCCAATCAGAAGTGCAGGTTTACGAGCCTGCTGTGAAAGTAAAACTATTAGAATCGCAAGCTAACGAGCTTGCTTAGTTCGGAACAGGTAAAGGATTTTATATATGATTGTTAATAAAATCTGCATGCTAATATATATCAAAAGTATCAATTGAAATTATCATTTAAGTATTAATTCAGAAATATAGATTTTATTTTTAACTGTTTATCAATATTCCATGAGTAGCATAAAATAGCATAAAAAGGATAAGCTCATTATTTATTCTATGGTATTCGTATCTTTGTGTGGTTTCTCTAGTATCTAGTTACACAGAGTTATATTCATGTGAAGACCTAGATATAATAATTACATTTCAATAACTAATTTCTATTCTTTATCTGCTGATGCAAGCCATCCCTATAGATTTACAGGGAGATCTTGTTGAAGATTGATGACACCTATAATAAAACTTTGTACATTTGTACAACCCTACAAGTAAGACCTATTGATTCATTGTTATATTTCTGAAAGTAACTTCAGAAAATTAGATGGCTACTTATGATCTGGCAATGTTTATGTTTATCTGAATGCATTCATAGTAATGAAATCCTTCTTAGACAACTATACTAATATATAGTGTATGTTATGTAAAGACTAATAAACTAACTAATTGACTCATTAGTAGGAACATTTTTTCAAGGCTTGAAACCCTATTCTGTTTGATCTCAGTGAAGTTTTAAAATGATCGCAACAACAAATGTTTTAACATCACAACTGGTGTGAAATTTCTGGAGAAAAATCACAATGATGTTAAACTGGGTGTGGATTTGGCTACATTTTGGAGTTAGCATTTGACTGACAATGTTGAATTGCCAAATAATTTCTGTTTTTCACTCCATCTGCTGAAGTCTATTAATTCACATTTATGTCTTCATGTTAGCACTTTCCTTTTCCAGATGGCGTATGCAGAAATCAAAGTTTCATGGTGTGATATGAAATAGTAATGTCTAACACATTCTAAAATAAATTAAAATCCACTATAATAAATTTTAAAAACAGGCGGCAAATCTGCAGTTTAGAAAAGTTTCATTTTTTAAAATTTTATCTGTGGTAATGAAGGTCATTACATCTGCCTTTGATTTATAGCTTGATATAACATTAAAATGTTGTTTATTAGGAGCCTTTTTCTAATGGGGATTTTTCTAATGTTCCCAAATGAACAGAAGCTAAATAAAAGACAATTTAAGCAAAGAAATATAATATCTGAATGGAAAACTTTGAATCATACCCTATGGAAATATATAGTGTTGAAGCATTGAGGTTTCCAGAATTTTAGGGTTTTACCCTCTTGGCAAAATATAAATATATAAATGAAGCATGAACTTAGAAAAATTGAAGTTAAATTTAGAATTGGCATCGTAAAATAACAATAGCAATTGCACGTGGGGTTATATACCACTTTATAATGCTTTACAGCTCTCTCTAAGCAGTTTGCAGAGTCAGCTTCCTGCTCCAACAATTTGTGTTCTCATTTTACCCACCTCAGAAGGATGGAAGGCTGAGTCAAGCTTGAGCCTTGTGAGATTCAATCTCCCAAATTTTAGGCTGATGGCTGCAGCAGAAGTAGCTTTCAGTACTGCACTATAATCACTGCACCACCGAGGCTCATCAGTGTTGGAAAATTGAAATGGACATCTTTTCATTGTGACTTTTGTTTAAACATAATATAGTAAGATCAAAGAATGGTGAAACCCTTCCATGGAAACAGTTGCTGAATGTCTTCAGTGGTTTTAAAAGGATTTCTGTATGAATATGACCTAAATGTTTTCTTCAAATCTTATAATTATATTGTGCTACCTTTCCCAGTATACAAATGCTCAAAGTTATCTTTGGAATATCTAATCAAATTCAGTGATAATGTAGATTTCAGACAAAAAAAGGGTCCAATCTATATTTAATTCTGAATAGTGAGTCATATTGAATTTTAACTCATTTAGTTAATTGAACATTGCTATTTTTTAATCTATACATATAAAACGCATATATTTTATTTAAAGATTGGTTAATTAAAATGTATTAATGGAAAAATAACTAAAATGATGTTATATTTAACTATCAATTTTTAAAGATTTTAATGATTGCCTGAGTTATTTGATAATTATACGTATATCTCTAAAGCCAATGGAAAACACACATTCCAATTAAAACCAACAATATTAAGAGAAACAAATACAATTTTATAAATCAATATTAAAGCATTGTGCCAGAATATACTCCACACTCCAAAATTCATCTGTATAATTCCTTGTCCCTGAAGATTTTAACCAACCAGAAGGAGCATGAATGTAAAGCATAGGTGGTTGGACTAGCAATCTCAGAAACCCTGCCCATGACTTTTGGATGAACAGTTCAAACCTATTCCATGTAATCAAGCAAGATCCTGTCTCTGTCAACTGTACAGCACTTAGAATCCAAATCAGAATGGATCAGTACAGAGAGAGGGGCTGCTACACATCGGAGAGGCTAGTAAGGTAGCTCCCTCTGATCCCTTGTGTTCAGTTTCACAAATTGGGTCTCATACCTATTTATGTCTCTGTCAACCATCAACCATTGCTGTAACCATTCCATTACCACTTCTCTTGATTTATGGCTTGGGACATATTAACTGGGATAAGGGACTGCCCCCTTCCATTACTAAACTATTCTCAATTATACATAATAGATCAGCTTTCTCTTCTCATTATTAAATAGTAAATATTTTTATTTATTTATTTATTAAATATTTATTTGACATACTTTTAAAACAGACAAATCAATATATATATATGTAAAAGTCTAACTCACAGACGAACACTATACAGAAGCCTGATGATGGCAGATGAGATTCTGCTGAAACGTTGCTACAACTTTAAAAGCACCACTACTATGACGTGGGTGTGCTTTTAAAGTTGTAGCAACGTTTCAGCAGAATCTCATCTGCTATCATTAGGCTTCTGTATAGTGTTCATCTGGAGTGAGACTTTTACAGTGGTTTCAGATTTAAATTTGGGGCAGCCTATTGCTGTGCCAGAATGGTTTTTGCTTCCTCCTGATTGGTTGGGAGTCTTGGTCTGTGTTTATTGGTCTTGGAGTTTGCTGTGTTCTGCTTGATTGGTGTCTATAATATCTTCTGTCTGTTTTTTGGCTCTTTTTGTTTCTTGATTGGCTGGCAACATTACTTTATTGGAGGCCTTTAGTGCAGCTTGGCTCCGAGTAAATGGACGGCTATCATTAGTTAGGAAGCTGGGTTTCATCTGGGTGCCTGGTTGGGGTGTGTTTGAGCTGGAGGTATCAGGGGGGATCTGTTTGTGTCCAGGTGTTTGCTTGGCTTGTGGTGTGGAGATTTTTTTGTCTGTGAGAGCAGGCTTCAAAATGATTGACAGTCTGGTGGAATCATCTCTTCTGTTCATGCTTTCTGGTCTTTTTTCAATCTCTATGCCTTCTGTGATGATTCTGTGGCTGGGGTTTTCTATAATGGCTAGGGTTTTGGTGCCATTGAAGTTGATGCTATGACCTGTGGCTTCCATGTGTTGGACTAGTGAGGAAGTGTGTTCCAGCTTTTTGACTGCATTTTTGTGTTCATCCAGACAGGTACTTATTCTTCTATTGGTCTGTCCAATGTATGTGGCTGGGCATGATGCACAGGGGACTTCGTATATGCCTTGGTTTTCCAGGTCAATTTTGTCTTTGGGGTTTCTGAGGATGGCTGCTATTTTTCTGTCTGTTTTGAAGGCAGTCTTGATGTGGTGTCTGTATAGTATCTTACTAATTTTGTCTGTAGTACCTCTTATGTAGGGCAGGACAGCTGTTCCATGGGTCTGTTCATCTTCTGGGTCTCTATTATGTCTCAGTATGTTTTTGTGGATCAAACCAGTGATTTTGCTTTTGTGGAAACCATTGGCTGTCAGTACTTTGGTCAGGGTGAATAGTTTAGTCTTTATGTGTGTCTTGTCTGCCAGGCGTTTGGTTTTGGCAATTAGTGTTTTGGCCACGGAGTTTATCTGTGCTGGGTGGTGGTGGGATTGGGCATTGAGCTAGCGGTTAATGTGTGTTTTCTTCTGGTATATGGTGTGTCCTAGTGTGCCATCTGTTTTTGGTAGATTAGTACATTTAGGAATGGTAGTTGTTTGTTTGTTTCTGTTTCCATGGTGAATTTGATTTTGGGGTGTGTGCTGTTTAGGTGTGTTAGGAAATTGTTTAGGTTTTCTTTTCCATGGGGCCAAATCACAAATGTGTCAATGATGTATCTTAACCATAGTTTGGGTTTGTGGATGGCATTGTCCAGATTTTGGATTTGAATTCTTCCATGAACAGGTTTGCAATGACGGATGACAATGGTGATCCCATAGGGGCTCCTTCAATTTGTTTGTATCTTTGTCCTTTGTACACACACACAAACACACACACACACATATGTTTTCTGAGGTTCTCATGGGTATTTGTATGTGGAACTTTGGTTATTCGGGTTTTCTCCCACATAAGATTGGAAGTATCTAGGCAACGTTTTGATGAAGTCTCATTCATCATCTTCAGGCTTGGTCTTCAGCTCTGTGCTTCTCAGAGTGATGTGAGCTTGCAGCTGCTTCTTCCTTTTAACTGCTAGTGGGGGTGTGACTTGATTGGGTGAGGGCTTGGCTGTGTTCTGATTGGGTGGGGGTGTGTTCTCATTGGTTGGGGGTTTGGCTGTGTTCTGATTGGTTGGGGGGTTGGTTGTGTTCTGATTGGCTGGAGGCATGTTCTGTTCAGGTGGGGGCTTGGTTGTGCTCAGGTTAGTCTTAGTTGCTGGGGGATTTGAGCTGGTGAGCTGTGATCTTGCTGTTTGGCTTCGAGTTCATGGTCGTGCTGCATCTTCATGGTGGTGGTCAGTTCGCTTCATGTGTGGCTCAGAGGGGTTTGAAGTGGGTAGTGATGCAGCTGCAGTGCGGCTTCTGGTCCGTGGTCATGTTTCATCTTCTGTGTGGCTGTGAGTCTGCTTTCTACGTGGAAGTGTGATGCCACACACAGGCGGTTTTTTCAGCACAAAAAATGGGCTGAAAAACTCGGCTTATACTCGAGTATATACGGTAATTTGTAATTTGTTTGCCAGATGTGTTTCCACTTATCTAATTCAATACTATGACCTACGTTTTTAGCTCCAAATTATCATAGATTCTGTGACTGTTTCTTCTTTTAATTTGTAATCCAAAAGATATTTCTATGTTTTACTAATTGTTTTCTTTTGCTCTCCTAGCCATATTTTATCTAATTCTTGTGGGATCATATTTAAGCCAAATTGTTCTCTATCTTTTTTATAATGGGTTTGTATTTGTGCAAAGGACCACCATGCTATCTCCTTTCCTTGAATTTGTATTTGGTTCCTATTCTTAAGCTCTCTAGTATCATATAGTAAATCTTTATACCTGACAATATTTTAATAATCCAATAGATTTGGATATGCGACTGCTTCCAATGTAGATAGCTACAATGGAACCTTTGGGTAGTGTTTTTTTTTTTATCTTTCCCCAGATATTGAACAACACATTACTTACATGGTGCCTTTGGAAATATGAATGTTGTTTAGATTTTCCATCCCACATAAAGGCGTGCCAGCCAAGTTGGAGATCAAAACTTTCTAATACTAATAACCTTCTATTTTCTAATTTAACCCAATCCTTAAGCCAGTTTACTATAGCAGCATCATAATATAATTCAAAATCTGGAAGGCCAAATCCTCCTTTTTTCTTGGCATCCTGTAATAGTTTATATTTCACTCTAGGTTTTTTCCTCTGCCATATAAATTTAGATATACATTTGTTTAATCTACAAAAAAGTTCTTTTCCAACTTGACTGGCACTGTCTAAAACAGGAACAACAGTTTTGGCAAAATATTCATTTTTACTGTCGAAATATGTTCCAATAACGATAATTGCAGTTTGGCCCAATTATCTAAATCTTTAACTATTGGCGTTATTAACTTATCATAGTTATCTTTTTTAATCGACGAATATCAAGTAGTCAACCAAATCACTAAGTATTTTACTTTATTTACCACCTGCATACTTAACTGATTTGCTAGTTCTTCCTTCTGCTCCTTTGTACAGTTTTTTTGTTAACACTTTTGTTTTTTCTTTGTTAATTTTTAACCCTGCCACCTTTCCATATTCTTCTATTTCTCTTAGTAGTATAAGGCTCATTTCTAAGGGTTCTTCTAATATAAATGCCATATCATCGGCGAATGCCTGGAGTTTATATTCCTCTTTTTTAATTTTTAGTCCTCTAATCTCTTGATTTTGCCTAATTTGTGCTAAGAGAGTCTCTTCTGCCAATATATACAGTAGAGGAGCTAGGGGGCAGCCTTGTCTTACTGTCTTATTTATCTTTATGATATCTGTATTTTCCCCATTAATTAATATTTTTGCGGTTTGCATGTTATAAATTGTCTTAATAAATCCTATAAAATTTTCACCAGATTTCATGCCTATCAGTTGTTTAATAAGGAAGTTCCAATTCAGGTTGTCAAAAGCCTTCTGGGCATTTAAAAATGTCAATGCTATTGTCTTGGTTGAGTGTACTTCATAATATTCTAATGTATCCATAATGGTTCTTGTATTTGTTTTAATTTGCCTATGGGGGAAGAAGCCATTCTGATCAGTGTGCATGATTCTACTTAATACTTTCTTTAATCTTTCAGCCAATATTATAGCCATTATTTTGTAATCTACATTTAAAAGTGATATTGGTCTATAGTTTTGAATTTTTGTGGGTCTGATTGTTCTTTATAAATGAGGATAATATATCCTTCCAACCATGATTTTGGCATGTTAGCATTCTCCAGGGCCTCATTGTACAAGTCCACCAATATCTCCTCTATTGTTTCTTGGAATTCCTTATAGAATTCCAAAGGAATTACATCTGGGCCAGGGGTCTTATTTGCTTTTTGTGTTCCAATTGCTTTCCTAATTTCTTCTATATTTTATTATTCAAATTTTGTTTCTCTTCACTAGTAATTTCGGGCAAGTTCTTTTTATTCAAATATTGATCAATAGATTCTTCTGGTATTTCTTCCTGTTTATACAATTTCATAAAAAAACTTCTTAGCAATTTCTTTGTTTTCTTGGGTCTGTGTGCATAATTTCCCTTCCTGATCTTGGAGAGCTATAATCGTTCTCTTTTCTTGTTCTTTTTTAATTTTATGGGCTAACCACCTCCCCAGCTTATTTGCATTTTCAAAATAATTTTGTTTTGCTAATTAAATTTTTTGGGCCAAATTTTCCTGTACATTTAAATTTATTTTATGTTTTACCAGATCAATTTCTTTCTTAATGTTTGAATTGTTTGGGTCCTTTTGTCTACTTATTTCCAAAACTTTCACTTTCTCCTTCCATATGTTTTGTTGCTGTCTTTTTTCTTTATTCTTTTTAATACTATAAGCAATAGTTAGACCTCTCACAGAGGTTTTGGCTGTATCCCAAAGATTCTGTAGAGAGGTATATTCTCTTTTGTTTATTTCAAAAAATACATTCAATTCTTTTTTTTATCATTTCAATATATTCTTTATCTCTTAATATGGTATTGTTAAATGTCCATCTTCCAATTTTTCTCTTTCCTTTCCATTTAATTTGAATGGGATTATGGTCAGCCCATAGATTTGGCAAAATCTCGATCCTTTCAATATTCTCCATTAACCCAAGGTCCATCCATATCTGATCTATTCTGGACCATGAGTGGTGGGGGTTCGAAAAAAAGGTAAATTGTTTTTTATTTGGATTTAATGCTCTCCACACATCTTTCAAGTTAAGTTCTCTTACCATATTATTAAAAGACGAAGGGAATATTCTCCTTTCCCCTTTTTTTTTTTTTGTGGGAGGGGGGGAGAAGTTCTATAATCTTTATCTTTGTCTGGGACTGCATTATAGTCTCCTACAATTCATACATTAACATACTCAAATTCTATTATCCTATGCTGAAGTCTTTTTGGTTTGTATTTGGGGCATATATTGTAACTAATAACATCTTTCTCTGATTTACATTTATTTCTATAGAGCATTCTCCCTTCTTGATCTTTGTATATTTGTTTATGTTGCAACCAATCCTTTATATATACTACAATACCCTCCCCCCTTTTTTTTTGTTTGCAAGTGCCAAGTACATTTTACCAAATTTATATTCTTTAAGAGATCTGCTTGATTATCTGGAATATGCACTTCTTGGATACAAGTTATGACAGCGTTTTGTTTTTTAAGTTTCTCAAATATCTGTTTTCTTTTTGATGATAGATTTAAACCATTGATATTGACTGAAAATAAAATGATTTCTCTATCAGTGTCACTGACTGTGTGAGGCATTTCTCATTTCATTTCTTGTTCTAGACTCTCTTTTTCTTAGTCTGTTGCCTTCCCCTTCTTCTCTAAGATTTTGGGGTTCAGAGTGTGAATCAGATTCTTTTTCTCCAGAGAGTTGTTCCTCTTGGCTTCTTGTATTTAGATCATCTTTACTTTCTTGTTCTTCCTCGGGTCCTAGGTGTCGTTCACGAAATTCCTGTGCTTTTTCAATTTGTATCAATTTTATATTTTTTGTCCTGCCATGAAACTAAAAGCCCCTCTGGGGTGAGCCACCTAAATGGAATGTCATTTCTAATAAGATGAGTTGATAAAAATTGGTAGCCCCTTCTCTGCTCTCTGACTCTCCTAGGTATTTGTTTCAATGTAACCACTTCATTATATTTGTATAGAAGTGGTTCATCTCTGGTCTTATTATAGAGCAGGTCTTGTGTTATCTTCTTCGCAAATCGAATATGAACCTCTCGGGGTAGTCTATGTCTCCTTGCATAGTTTGTATATACTCTGTAGACCTTCTCTACATCAATTTCAATTTCTAGTTTGGGTTTCTGTAAAGCCGCCACTATCAGATTCATTATAATTGCACATAAATCTTCCTTTTTATTTTGGAACCTAAGATGACATGATGCCTTCACTAATTCCATGTGTACCATCGAATCTCGGAGTTCGCAGTAGAGCACTTTCCAATTTTGTTCTGAATCCTCTAATTTCTTCTCCACCATCTCCATTCAGAAAATGTAATTTCTGTTCATTTTTTATCACTTTTTCCTGCATCTTTCCAATCTTACTATTCAAATTTTGTATTTCATTTTTCACTTGTCCTATATCAGTTCTCATCTCTATTTTCATAACTTCATGGTTCCCCATTATCAATTCATGGGTTTTTACCATCATTTCCTACATCATAGTGAGCATTACCTGTACTGTCTGCAGGCTTTGAGCTGAACTAGTTTTTTCTGCCAGTAGCATTGCATCTATAGATCTCTGCTCCATAGGTGAAGACATCGCTGTTGTAGTTTTCTTTCCTGATTTTACATTTGTAGTTGATGTTGTTGCCATTTTAACTATCTGTAGCAGCTCTTTCCAATCTACCATCAACTATCCCTAGTACAGCACCATTTTCCTCTCCTTTTCAGTTCAATAGCAATATTAATACATATATTATTATATTATTAATTACCAAAATTCTATTCTGGAAAATCACAATCAGCTCTTATTTCTATTTTTTTTTAATGGAACTTATTGAACTATTACAATACTTGAGAGAATTCAATATTAATAAAATATAGATATATTTATTCATAAAATCAACAGTCTTATATGCTTAATTAATTAATTTAAAGCCACCAATTCATTAAAGTAATTAAATTCTTATCTATATATAAATATCAATTAATCTATTTCTTTAGAGTTCTTAGTTATGTGCTTACCTCAGAATAAAAATACCCCAATTTCTTACTGTATGATTATTATTTGAAGATCTGAGTTCTATATTTATAACACACTTTCAATTGTCCAGTTATTCAAAAAATTATTAACCAGTGTCCTTAACTCAATATTCTAACACATATATATCTATTAGGATTATGTTTTACCAATATTATTTAGTTACCTCTATGATTGACCAGTTGAATGATGTCCATGGACCACCTCCTCCTCCTTCTCCTCCTCCTCCTCCTCCTCCTCCTCCTCCTCCTCCTCCTCCTCCTCCTCCTCCTCCTCCTCCTCCTCCTCCTCCTCCTCCTCCTCCTCCTCCTCCTCCTCCTTCTTCTTCTTCTTTTGATAAATGTCTTCTTTAAATTTGCACAGTCACTTCCACTATGTTTCTTCTTTCTATTTTGGCTTCTTCTTCTTGTTCCTTTATTCTTTTTCTCCACACAGTCCTAGTTCCACTTATAAATCTTAGTTATATTATTTCTTCCTTTTTCTTTATCACAGCTATGAGACAAATATAGCAATTATAAGATTTCTTTCCTCAATCCTTTCCTTAAATCTTTTAAAGTGTCAATTGTCCTCTTTTCAAGTTTTTACTCTTAGCTGCTCTTCTGATCTCTCTGTCTCACTTGGACATGTCACTGTCACTTTCTCTTTCTCCCCACAATTCTCAAGCATCAATCGCCAAAAAATATAGTTATAAAACCCCCTTTTCAACTCCCAAAGTAAAAGTAAACGGTGTTGTCTCACCCTTCAGTTCCTCTGTTTTAGCACTCCATTACTTAGCATAAATTACTGCCATTTCTTTAGTTAGTACTCCTTCCAATATTTCTGCTGCTTTGCTGCACTATTCGGTTTGGAGTTTCAATTTTCAATTTCCCTTTGTAGTATAAATCAGTATTCTGGAAATCTTCTTTAAGCTCACCTTTCCACTACTCAATTTGCTGTTCTCCACTCTTTGCTTCCTTTCTTTTTCTTTAAGAAGCTGCTACATCTATGGTTTCGATCTGTACGATCTTCCTCTTCTGCTGCTGGTTTTTGCAGGATTCTCTTGTAATCTCTGGGATCACAGCACCTCCCCGAGATCTCCAGGTATTCCCCTTTCATCTGTCTACCCATCTGAGGTCTAACACACTCCTGGAAGCCACCAAACAGCAAAAATCGGACCCTTTCAGAGCGGCGATCCACTCCTCAGCTCCGCATCAATGCAGTGCCCAGCTGGAAGCCCCCACCATTATCTATTAAATTGCAAATATATGGGCCTCATTTATATTTATCAACATAAACACTAATATCATTGTAGTGGTAGTGGTAATTAAATTTAATGCTTTTTAATTTTATAGTCAGTTTTAAGTATAGTTAATACATAATTTTAAATGTTAATAAATGGATTTTAAAGTTGTGTGTTCATATGTGTAAATGCTGGTACATGGATTTATGTGTATGCAGTGGAAATATAAGCATGTGAACATATATTTATTCTTTTAAAAGCAAAGCAATTCTTATTAGTTGCTAATATATTTTGTACAAAACAGTATATTATCTATTGTCTAATATAAAATGCCTGTATTATCACAGAATGCCCCTATTATCACAAATTGTATGATCACAAATTAACAAATTAACAAATGTTTCATTGAGACAGACTTTATTTCTGTGTACATACAGTATGACCAACCAATTATAGTATGAGTATAATTATGCAATAGAAAGCTTAATATTAGCATTAGTGTTCTATTGACCATAGAAACTGGTAGAGAGAAAGTAATTAAAATGATATTTTTTATAGACTGATGCTAGCCACTGATTAAGAATAAAGTTTATCTTTTCCAAGTAGTATAATTTTCTATCACAACCATTTCTTTTCTTTTATAAATAATATAAATATAATAATTTAAATTAAATTAAATATAATACAATATACATATAAGATATACATATAACCAATAATTCTGAATGATTCCATATGTGATTGTTCAATTTAAATTGCATCATCAAACAAATAACTGTTTAAAAATATTACAAATGCTAAACTATTTCCGATTGCAGTTTTGTCTTTCTTTCTTAATTGAAACCATAATTTATGAATATTAAAGCAGCTATGCTGAACAGGTAAAAATAAATAGAATATGGATATACTATATGCTATAATCCACCAAGTATTAGAGTCTATATAATGTCTTTTCAGTGGGGATGTACTGTATTAACCTGAAGCAGGGCCTCTGGCATCAGCTTTTGAATGTAAAGCAGTAAGCAAATAAGGTCATAAAGGATTAAAAAAACAAAAAAGGGAAAACATAACGAAATAAGCTTAGAAACTATAGCATATTTACAATTAATGGGGAAAAAAAACCAACCAAAATGAAATGGAATGATTGGAACTCTGATTACTTTTATTATGAAAATGAACTTGCACTGTAAAAATATCTTTGCAGGCTGTTGGATAGGCATTTCTCAAAGTTGGTTAATTTTATTTATTTTATTTTGTCAAGCGATTATAACAGGTATAAGTATAAAAATAGTTATGAATACATGAAATGGATACATATAAGAAAAAAAAAAAAAAAAACCAATAGGACAGGGATGGTAGGCACATTGGTGCACTTATGCACGCCCCCTACAGACCTCTTAGGAAAGGGGTGAGGTTCCCCTTGTCCAGGAGATTGAACTAGGTGACTTTTGTGATATCTTCCAATGCTATAATTCAAGGATTCTATGTTAATAGTAAGGAATTTTTCACCTACCCAAAATCCAAACCTTCTCTAAGTGTTTGTGAATATAGATCCTATTTTTGAATTATTTTAATATAATGAAATAATAATAGATTTATTGTTCATCAGGCATAAGCAATACTGGCTTCAAAGAAAAGCTAAAGCCTAAAGAACAAAGAACACTGAAGTGACAGGACAAAGAGAGAGACAGAGAGAGAGATGTCCCAGTTACAGTTTTTTTCTGTTTCTTTTGAGTTCAGTTTACATTTAAACCAGTCAATGAAAAGGTTCTCAATAGTTCAGAAGTACTTAAAGAGCAATTTACAAAAGTGATTAAGAAATGAGTCTTGGCAGAACTTTTTGTCCATAATATAGGTTGCAGCTATGAACTTGATGGAAATTCCTCAAGTTCCTTTTGCTCAAATCATAATCTAATTGCAGAAACCTTACTTTCTGCAGTTTATTCCCAAGGAATAGCTGTGTGGACTATAAGTGGATGATCCCTTGATTTTGTTTTCTGCCAGTGAGATTTTACTGACTTGATTTCACCTTCTGGCCACTGATCTTGACATAAGGCTGTCTCAACACCTTTGAAGTGTCTAGTTCACCATGAATTTTCAATGGAATTCCAAGTATAGTATTCTCTTCAGACAAATCAAAGCTGGTGACAGTTTCAGTGCTGAATAATGTATATGAGTGGACTAAAGTGAATGTAGAACAAGGACATAATTCAGTCAGAAGTTTTTGCTTCTGCATAAATTCCACTGAAAGAACACTGATTTTCTTCTCATTTTAACATGAAATGAAAAAATAACAACTTTGACATAAGAACTTCATTTTGGTAGTTGAAATATTAAATAGAAACTAATAATTCACTTTTTATTTTTCTCAGACAAGAAAAAATGCTAGATGTTTCATTTTCCAAAGAATATTGTGTTTTTGTTCAGAAAACAGGTACTTCATATATTATATACAAGCATATGAGAACAACATTGAGATTCAACATTTAACCAAAAAATACAAACATATACAATATAACCAAAAAAATGCCAACTTTCTTCTTGATATGAAAGACCACCTGCTTCCATTTCAGTTTGTTCCAAATTGCAATTATCACACATTGCAATCATTTGGAGAGCTCCTTGCATGACTGCCACCCTATTTTTTTAAAAAAAGGTATCCGGTTAAGTTTTGAAGCTGCAGTCCTGAAATTTCTGCCAGCCATTTAACGGCTACAACTTTTTTTTTTAAGGTAAACAGATTATTTATTAGTTTTATCTCTGCATTAATTCTACTTTAGGTTCCAATTCCAAAATAAAAAAAGTTATTTCATGTATTAACTCAACTTTGAGATTCAGTATTTCCAGATGTTTATATGATAGTTCATTAGAGGAGGTAAAATGTCTATCACTTTATGAGTTTTTTACATTATCTTTTTATCTCTGGGTAGATATTCTGAGATGATCTAAAGTTTAAATTTTAGATCATCTCAGAATATCTCTTTCTCTTTCTCTCTCTCTCTCTTTCTCTTTCTTTCTTTCTCTCTCTCTCTTTCTCCCTCCCTCTACCCCCCCCACTCCCTAAAAAAATACTTCAATAGTTTGAGCTATCTGGTTTTGAATTCCTAAAATGATTTAAAACAGTTTGTTTTATATTTTACTACACCGCCTGAATTCTCTGTCTAGTGCTTTTGGATGACTTCAGATGATTTATCAACAACCCATTCATATGATGATAAGCTTATCATGGGCAAGCATTTCTTAACACTGATTGCTACTGTTTGCACATGAGAGAACAAGGCTATCCTGGGGAGAGTCAGCTCATAATGATTGCTTCAATCAGTATGTCAAGTGATAATTGTAATCACCACACAAATAGCATCAGCAGTGTATTTTCTCTTCCCATTTCTAAAAGCTTTGATCGTTTTATAGCAGATGAAGCATTTACAAATGAACATGTCTTTTTTTTTTATCAGTTCACGTCCTATTTGGGAAATTCTTGAGTGCAGCTTAAGTTGCCCAATGTATAAGCTATTTGGTTATAAGAAATTTCCATAAATATCAATTCTGGCATGAGGAGAGGGAAAATGGATTACAAATACTGAAGATGCTTAAATTAATTAGGGATGCATATATTTAAAGTCAAATGGCACAATCCATGGAAATGGAATCCAGGACATAATTAAGAAATCTATTAGTACATTATTTTGTATGTGCATGAGTGGAGGAGGGAGAAACTTGAAAAAAAACTATAACATACTTATTTGGGTTGCTTATATGTATATATATTTTTGTAAAAAATCCTTTAGACATCTTTATTTTACATGCAAATATGAATAGAAACAAATACACATTAGGGAAATATTTAGTGGAGGAAATACACATATCAGATAAAGCCATGTACATCAAAAGGCAATTGTTAAAACTTTGATCCCCAAACATGCAGTGTAATAAACTAATCCTTGAATGCAAGAATTATATAATGTAAGCACTTTTATCAAATGGATGGAAGAAATATTGCCAAAAGATTTTGAGCTGGTCAAGTCCAAATATTATGTCACGCTCAGACTAGATTTCTTCTAGAAAGAAAGAGAAAGGTCATTTTAAAAACACACTTTTAAATTCCATAGACTCTATTTCATACAATGCTATGTAAAAGTGACAGCTATTTCCACTGTAATTCAGGTGTCTAGTTAAAATGATTGCCATTTTATTACACTTCTCTGGTCTTAGATGATACCATAACAAAAGTGAACACCTATTGTAAAACTAAAGACTGAGGAAGAGATGAAGGGGAAGAGAAACAAAATGCTTAGGAGATAGACTTAGTATTTACACTATTTTCACCAGTCTTATGGAAGGAATTTCCCCTGAGATCTATACAGTTCCCATCTTGATGTGTTCAGAAAGGCGCTAAAAGTTACCAATTTTCCCAGGCTTTATAGTCACCAGCTCACCCTTATTGGAAATGAGTGACATATTGTTTTCTGGTGTTGCTGCTCTCTATTGCTCTTGGTTTCTTTCTGTTATTATATGCCTTTAATTTGTCTGTCAGCTGCCTATCTTCACTTTCTTTGAAGCTTGCTGGTAACTGTCATAATCAGGGTGACCGGACATTTGGGAGGGGAAGGTGTGAAAGCATGCTGTGGGAATTTGGGGAGTATGACACTAACAGAAACCAGAGGTGCCAAACCAGCCCATCTTCCTGCTTTCAAGGATGCCAGCCCTGGGAAAGGAATTTACAATGGTGCCTGAAGACTGAGTTCCCAAAACATCCAAACAGAACCTGATTGGACTACTCTAACAGGTTGGATGGTTTTGAACATTGAAGATTACCTTCAATATATGATTTTAATGAGGTTTTCTTTCAGAGCTTGACCTGCTCATGCTGCACTCAGCATCTTTAGTAAAAGTACATTTTATCTAACACCTATGGACTCAAGGATCATTCTTTCCTAGGGAGCAGTCTGTGACTGGTCTTAAAAAAATACTTTCAGACTGACCTCAGCCTGCTCCCTAAGAAAGAATGGTACTTTTACTAGAAATGCTGAGTACAGGGTCAGTACATGGTGAAGCTTTGAAGGATAACCACATGAAAATCATATATAGAAAGTGTTGTGAATTAATAAAAGTGCTGAAATAAAGATTATTAAAACCTTTAGAAAAGTGCAGGGTTCTGGCCCTGCACTTCTGATTGGCCGATAATAGCGACATCTGATTGGTCCATTCAGGAGAATCTGATTGGCTATTAGTGGGCCTCTTGCATTGGTTAAGGGAACTAACGCTTCCCGTTTCTTATTGGTTATTTGATCAGCAGATTGCCTATAAAAAGGGCTATTGCTGCCGTAGTTTTTGCTCTGTTCCACAATGTTAAATAAAGAGTTGAAGTTCACTGTTCATTGTCTCGTCTCCACTTCTTGCGCCTATGCGCAGACCACAACAGAAAGCAATCCCCAATGTCCAAAACCCTCACCACTTGGAGTATGATCCAATCAGTTTCTGTTTCAATCTTTTGGGAACCCAGTGCCTCAGGTGACAGTGTAAATTTCTTTCCCAGGGCTGGCATCTTTGAAGGGCCAGCGTCCCCGAAGACAGAAAGCTGGTTCAGTTTGGCACTCTGGTTCCTGTTAATGTCCATACTTCCCAAATTTCTACAGCATGCTTTCATACCTCTAACACTTTTTCTTCTGGGATGTCTCATCTCTCTAGTTACTGCAACTGTTAGCAAAGAAAGCAAAGTTAAGTAGCTGACATTGTATTTCACTATTAGCATTCTGTTTTATGTTGTGATTTGCCCATACTTTTTCTGGAGTCAGGATGTACCAAAATTGAATGAAATTAAATAAATCACTCCATAATCAATGCATACTTAAGTATGTAATCTTCATCCTTGAAATTAAAGCAGGCCCATCAGAGATAGAAGTGATAGTGTTTTTAACATACAATCAATTAATGAGCATTTAAAGTATCACTGCAACTGTAACAGATAATAATTATTGTATAAGGAAAACCTTTCAGTTTTGAAGCACTGATTCAAGTTTTGAAGCACTGATTCAAGTTTTGAAGCACTGATTCAAGCTTTGTGATCTCTGACCCAAAGGAATCTCAGCTGGTATATTGCATAATTGGCAGATTCCTGTACTAGAAGAACATAACAGTGTTTTGAATTACATGCTACACTCAGACAATTATATACACACATAACTCCTATTTGTAATAGTTTCTTTTTAAAAAATAAAAAAATGGTAACTATGATATTCTTAAAATACAGCTGAAGTAATAGTAATCCACAAAAGTGAATTCTAATTTTAAGACAAATGCTGAATTCTTAAGGTATTTACTCATATTGCAATTGCGCTCAAGAATAAATCTTCCATATGACATAAAACAATGATTTGATTTTCACTTTCTTTAATTTATTAGTGATGTTTCTGCTTATTTGATATTACTAATACTTTGTATGTCATCAGCACTGTAAAAATCCTTTGGAAGAAAAGCTTGAAAATACAACAATCATGCATATTTCTTTCTTTTCAATCATTAAAGAAGATTCATGTTTTTCAGAGGCTTTCAAAGCTGCTTTGGGCTATCTCTACATCTAAGTTCATGCTAAACCACTTCACTGTGCCAGTAAGTTGCCAAAAGATAAAACTAGTTCTTACACAAAACAAAATAAAAATATTCAAACATGAAAAGCATGTATGGGCTTTCTGTGTATACTTGAATTGCATAGATGAATTTTCAAAAGATGAACTTTTGAGCACTATGAAACTGTTGTTTGATATCTGACAGCACCACTATTCAATTGTACTCAGAGTCCATATATACATTTCCATTTCAAATAGGAGTGATAACAATTGAACTGAATAGGGAAGACCTTTCAACCCTGTATCCACCAGAGATGATGACATGAAAAGAGAACTTTGAACATGAATTGATTTTAAGTACACTGGGTGTACCTGAAATCATATTTCCTTTAGAAAGTTGCCCTGGATTAACTGCTTCTGGCTTCCGTAGTATAATATAGCTTCAATTTACAATCTACAACATAGAAAAAAAGTGAAAGTCAAGATTTCTGTAGAATTTTGTAATTTTTCTTAAGAAGCAAAATGCTCATAAGTATTAGATAAACCAGACCAGCCAGTTCTAAAACAGAACATATATATGCAGCTGTAGTAGAGCAGACAAAGAGAAGCAGCAAGGAACTATCAGAAACAATATGCTGGATGATTGTCTCATAAGATACTTTCTTCTCTTCCTGCTAGCAATCAAGAAAAGGAAGATTGTTTGTCACAGTCAGAATTCTGAGTAAAAATGCAGCCAAGTGCCAATAGTGTATGTATGGGAGGAATGTAGGGCATACTGTACATTTTTGGTATGTTCACTTCAAATGCATTACTATATGTGAAAAGGCACTGATTAATGACATCTCATCAGCTGTCCTGCTGAAACCTGTATTATGAGGAGAATGTGAACCATTGTTGACCGATATTTTAAATAAGATAATTTCTTTAAAATGGTGTGGATCGGATGCCATTATTATTAAACTCATGTACTTTTTATACAAATTGTACAGAATAATTCTGAAGCAGTTAACAATATTATGACTTGAGGAATCCTTGGTGCTCTCTGAGTTTGTTTGTATTCTTACAGAAGTTTCATTACCCTAACTAGGAAACCTCATCAGTGCTAGTGATATTATGACTTGTTCCATATCATACCAGACCATGGAAAATAGATTTGAGTTAAAGAAAGGCAGATTCTGATGGAATTTTGGCAAGAAAAAGATGGAACATACCAGACATGGTCAGTCATAATCTCATAGCCAGTTAAGGTCTAGCACTTTCCCAGACTTTGAGTCAAATTGCATAAATTCCCCAATACGTGAATTATAAAGGGTACCTAAGAGGTTGTGAGTGCAGAAAAAGAATATATTTTGGAAATACTCAAGTCTTACTTTTGTCCTTCCATTGACTATTCTTGAAAAAACAATGAGATCAGTGGTGGAATTCAATTTTTTTACTACTGGTTCTGTGAGCGTGCCTTATTTAGTGGGCATGCCTTGTGGTCATGTGACTGGGTGAGTATGGCTTAATAGTCATGTGGCTGGGTGAGCGTGCTTGGTGGTCATGTGACTGGGTGGCCATGGCCAACTAAATTTCACTCACATCAAGGGGTGCCTCACCTGGCCCCTCCCCTCCCAGCCATTCCTTGTCACACCCAGCCTCAATGTATCTATAGTTCTGTAAAAATGTTGTTCACCTTTTTTGACTTTCTTTCTTTCTTTTTTCTTTCTTTCTTTCTTTCTTTCTTTCTTTCTTTCTTTCTTTCTTTCTTTCTTTCTTTCTTTCTTTCTTTCTTTCTTTCTCTCATACACACACACACACAGACACAGCACTTAACATACAAGCATTTTGGAATGCTTGTCCCTTAAATTTATCCAAGGCTTGAGTGGATTCTTTTTTTTTTTTTTTTTGAAACAAATTTTTATTAATTTTAAAGATAAAACAACACATCATTAACCATTAAATACATAAACACATAAAACCTCTTAACATTGTAAATCCTTACAAGTCAAACAAAACATTATTTTTATACAGCATAATTCCAATTTATCCCATCTCCATATGGACACACAAATATCTTCCAGCAAATTTCTCATTATTTCTCTTTACTCCTATTCAATTTCATTTCTCTTCCATATTTATCCATTTTATAGTCATCATATTCTTTTCTTTCTGGCTTGTTTAAATTATTCTCGTCTAACATTCCTCCAAGGTTTTATTGATTCTTTTTTCCTTTTTTTTTTATAAAAAACAAATTTTGTTAGTTTTACCATAAACACAATACACAAACATACAAACACAAAACATAAACAAAACTAAAAGATCTTTTCTGAAGGTTGTCTGTTCCCGGGTTAAAACTCTTTACACAGACACAAATTCAAACATCATATTCAACCCATATCTCCTTCCATATCTTATTATCATTTTCTTTTTTATATATATATATAAAAACCATTTTTATCAGTTTTATAAGAACAATGCACAAAGAATCAAGGCATAACAGCTTATAAATTCTTTTCTAAGAAAAAATAATAATAAAAGACCAATAAGGCATAACATTTCCAGATTATAATATCAATATTTCATATAATATTAACTTCATATCTTGTCCCTACTTCTCTTTTCCATCCAAATTATTTATTAATTAAAATTTTATTGCCTTTTATCAATATACAAAATCCAAAAAAAAAAAAAAAAGCATATATATCCTTCCATATCTTATTACCATTTTCAACAACATTCTTTGTCTGTTTTATTTCCAATTATCCATTCATCTTTTTTTTTCTTTTACTATACTTCTCCTGTACACCAATTGGAGTAACATCTATAACTCATTACCCTAACTTAGAAATACTACATATTACAATCTTTCTTGGGATTCTGTTTAAAAGATTCTAAAATTACATAAAAACACAATCTTATATACCCTCCAGAATCCCTCTTTTAATCTAAATTAAATTCACCCATTGTCTCTAAATAAACTTTTTTTCTTTAGGTCTTGCTTCCCCCCATTAAGGCTTCTCCTCCCCCCCTTTCTCTCTTGCTTATTCTTTTCCTTGCCCTTTCTACCCCTTTGCTTTTTCCCATCGCTTTTCTTACTCCTTTTCCTTTGCTTTCTAACCTTGCCTCCACCTTTTCGCTCATTTTTCTCTCTTTTGGTTGTTTTTATAATTCTTAAAATCCCCTTTTTCTTATCCTTTTTCTCCTCCTCTCCGGAAGGGACCCATTGTTCATCAAAGATGGCTTCTTCTTCCTCTTCTTCCTTGTCCCAGTCCTTCTGCTGTGTAATCAACTTTTCAACAGAACATAACGCCATTTCTAAGAATTGAAACAAAGTGCCCAAAGTATCTTCTTTTTTATATTTTTGATATTCAATCTCTAGTTCATCCACAAACAATGCCATTATAAAAAGGGAAACTTTTTCCAAAACAACCACAAGTATTTTTAATCAAAGATAATCAAAAGCAATTAAAAAAAAAAAATTCCAAAAGTTAATACTTTTCTTCCTTCTTCTCTTTCTCTTTCTGGATTAATTTTTAATCAAAGAGGTCCAATTACCATATATCTTCTTTTGGGATCCACAAAGACGTTCTAGACAATCTCCTCCTTTTTCAGCTTCTGCTCCAATTTTTTTTTTTCTCCCTTCCCACTTGCAATGACAATTTTAAATAATCAAAAATCCATACCTCCAGCAGAGATTTTCCAATTTCTTAAATTTTTCAATGTCCAAAAATCCCTTTGTCTCTTAGCTTCAGCTTTCAAAGCAATCCACTTTCAATGTCTAATATATCCAAATATTTCTGCTTTTTCCGTGGGGTGGGAGAGTAAAAAAAAAAAGAGTTCCCTTTAACAGCTTCTCCGCCGCTTTTCGCTCTTCTTAGGGATACAATGTATCCTCCAGCAATTCAAGCAGCTCAATTCCAGGCAGTTTAAAAGGTGTTACTTGACCCGGCTCAGACAGAACTTTCACTCTTCACACTTCCTCCAGCACAGTTCTTACCCGGTTGCTGGCTTCTTCATGGCGGCCATTGCTGACCGCCGCTCCACCGCCTTGGGAAAAAGGGGTTTTCCCGGAGAAGGGGGGGGTCTGCGACACCCCCACCTCCCTATCCGACTCCCCTCTCTCTTCAGCTGTCCCTACAGGGCAGCCATATCCCCCTGACCCGTCTGGATCGGGGGTACCTCGACGGCTAGCACAGCAGGAATCGCGAGCTGTCGCAAATTCCTGCTGCCCCGAAGCCACGCAAACCGGCTTGAGTGGATTCTTTTACATTGCAAAAGTGCTCCAAGGCTCGATTCACCCCCACCCCCTCTGTCAAACCGCACTCCTTCTCACTCCAGCACTTTAACTCACAAAGGGAAAGCGATACTTGCGACGTCCATGGGGAATCCTTGGAGAAGTTTTTTAAAGATCTGCTTCCAAAATGCATTTCTTTTACATTGCAAAAGTGTTCCAAGGCTCGATTCACCCCACCCCCTCTGTCAGACTGCACTCTTTCTCACTCCAGGCACTTTACTTACACAGGGAAAGCGATACTTGCAGCGTCCATGTCTTCCTTCCTTTTCCCCCGGGGAGAAAGAGGATGTGGGGAATGGAAAGCGAGGAAAGCGATCGCAAGGGAGCTACCGGGCAACCGAGTTGGGGGCATGGCCAGCCAGGGATTGCCACCAGTTCGGTGACCCATGCCAAATAATTGCTACTGGTTCACCTGAATAGGTGCGAACCAGTCGAATAGCACCTCTGAATGTGATACTAGAAGAAATGGTTCTTTATTTGTTCCAATCCATAATAAAATTGTATTAATTATTTCCACATCTTCTAATGGCAATTCATTTCATCACATCATTAAATAATGGTACAGCAGATGGACTTGTCAGAATGCAAAGATGGTACTGAACAGCGTGGATCTGGAATAGGATTAAATGTCCAACTGGGCACAATCTACATAATATAGAAAATATTTGACATTATTTAAGCAATTGCTCTTTTCTACACATTGCATAGCCATCTGAAACAGCTTTTTGCTTTTAAATTGAAGACATTTCATCATCTTTTCTTTGTGAGAGCTTCCTGTTAAATTCCAATTTTAATCTCTTTACACTGATGTAAAATAATTAAAAAAGTCTTATTTATACAGGTACTTTCTGTCTTCCACTATATGAGTAAATTAACAGAGTTTAGACTAAAGGTTATATTTTAGATATACCCTTGAAAGAAAATTGATGGTTTTGTCATTTTTGCTTGCTACAACTTTTATCATGGAAGTAAGTTTTCCGCAATGTAATATATCATCTGTTCCCTAAGTTATAGCATGGGTCTTATTTTATGCTTTTTTTGTTCTGTTTTTGATTGACTATGTTTCCAGCCTTTCTTTGTTTCCACCTTTCTTTGTTTCTTTGTTTCACAGTTTACTACTCACTAACCTGGAAGAAATTGACAAAATATATGGCCAATCAGAAAACAGTATCATGTTTAAAGGTCATGGCAATAAAACACTTTTCTATTTTGTATATTACATTACTTATTTTAATTCAACCATTGACGAGGTTTGCATCAAGGAGGAAGAAATTTAAAAAACATTTTCAGAATAACTATACAAGATGGCTGCTTTTGTGAAAAATAATTTCCTCAATTTACTTCCTATTGATTTTCTGTCGTATTATGTATAAGAGTGCTATTCACATTATTTTATGCTCTGTAATTCTGTAGTTTTATCTAAGAACTTCACATTTTCAAAATTCCCATAGAAACCTGTAGAATACCCGTAGAGGATGCTTTGGAATTCATCCAAACCAGGGGTGTCCAACCTTAGCAACTTTAAGACTTGTCAATTTCAACTCCCAGAATTCTTGGCCAGCTTTGGAATTCTGAGAGTCCACAAATCTTAAAGTTGCCAAGATTGAAGACTTCTGATCTAGATCAGCCGTGATCAATTGCAGGGATGATTGGTGCAGCATATTTGGCAGTCTTGTTTCCACTTATAAGCCTTCACATGAGAAAAGTACATTTTTAAAAGTACATTTTGAAGGAAGTCTGTTTTATCCATTGAATAAACAACTTCCTCTGTCTAGTTCATGTTTGATTGGTGCTCCATCAAGATACCTAAAAAAATTTTCACACATACTGATGCTCACTATGTTCCTTCCATCGATGTTCCATCGATGTTCCTAAGCATCTGATTTTTTCCTGTTCAAATGTAGAACTTTGCATTCATCCTAATTCCTGTCCATTATTTCTTTCAGGGCCCTCCCAAATTTTTACAATATCCTCTAAGATGTGTTTGCTTCTCCCTATATTTGCTTCATATACAAATTGTATTTTCTAATCCCTGCTTAAACTCATTTATATACATTGAACAATAGAAGCTATAGAATGCATACTTCATTCATCCTCATTCTAGTTGGATGTAGAACTGTATAATGTATATTCACTGGTATAATCATTGAACTAGTTTGATATACATCTATCAATAGTAATGCCCAATTACATGTTACCAATCTTCCCTATTACTATTTCAATGCAATTTTCATCTGTTTGGCTAAGACTACTGTCTTCCCTCCATCGACTGAATTGTTTATACCATAAAAAATAGAAATCAGGTTAGTGTGGGCATGTTTATTTTTACTTAAAGCCCTATTATATTTCTTTTCCAAATACTCACACTCAACTGCTTAACATTCTGTTTCTAAAGTTTTGCCCAGGGTCGATATCAATCTGACAAGTTTACAGTTAGCCACCCCTCTTTTTTCCCTTCCAAAAATAGGAACAACTTTCTCAATCTTCTATCATTATCACCATACATATTCATAAAACTGATACACTGATTGCACAAAATGGTAATAGTACAATACTCAATCAATTTTCTGTATTTTATCGATGTATACTTATCTCCATGAATACATTGAACACTGATTCTCAATATATTTCATTTCCCAAAAAGAAATAAATTTGAACTTGGTGTGACTCACAATTTTTTTTTAAAAATAGCAGCCTAACATTATAGTGCCAAATACTTTCATTCACCTATGATTATCATGCATTTCAATGAGTTTTAATCCTGGTGAGTAGGAGTCCTGGAAAAATGATGTCATTATATCACAAAGAGTCAGAAGTAATCAAATTTACTATATGAAAAAGAAATTAGAAATAACAATTTAAAAGTCTTTATAGCTCCAAATAATTTCTCTCAATATATAATGTGTTTTGTGTAAAAAGAATTGTTAAAGGGAATCTCTGCACATGACAGAAAAGTTTAACTGTAAACTAACAACCAAAAGACAAACTGATGAGTGAATTCAATTCCACTTCTTAGATGGAAAAGTAGTTGGAATGTACATGTACTCTGACCATATTGTTAATGTCTATAAATAAGTATAACAATATGTGCATTTAATTAAAGAATAATCTAAATGTACATATGTACAAACATTACATGATCTTCTTGTATACCATTTGAAATATATTTATTGATAGTAATCAAAGTATATGTCTTGTTTTTACTAGAATGTTAAATAAAGCACTGGTGATCTTTTTAGTGACATTAATATTATTTTAGTAACCCTCTGTGGATGGTGGACTTAGAAAAGGTAAGCACAACTATCTCAGTTATTTTTTTAAAAATCAGGTCTTCTTTAATATCTCAAAAATGGCTGATGATCACTCCTTCTGCTTAGCAGCAGTACAGATCTGCACAAAGCAAATTATCATAGAATTGTGGCTTAATTGGAGCAGCTGCCTAAACAATCAAGGCAGCTGCTGGTGCATCTTTCCAACTTATGCTTGCAAAGAGTTTTATAGTGAATACAGAGCTGAGCAATGGCTCCAAAGAAAAAGGTCAGTTTCTGAATACCCAAGAGGTTACTCTTTTCTTGCTTATGCTCAACATCTTGTTCTTTTAGTCTCTGGTGACTAGCTCATATTATGCAATGGCGTTTTATACTATCACTTCTACTAGTTCTGCTGCATTCCTCATTGTTTCAAATCATTTCTAATGCATTTTTTCTCAGTTCAAAACAAAACAAATGAAGAAAAAGAAATTTAAGCATAGTAACATACACCTATCCAAATGATAATCTAATAGTTAAGATACAATATCACAGCAAACAAAAATAAACAATATGACTAAAAATCCTGTGGGGATTAATTTCTTAAATTTGGTAAATAATTTAAATAAACCACATCTATGTATAACACATTTACTTGAGTACATATAAAAATGGTGTGTTCTTGTAAAATATAATGAAAATTGATAATATTGTATCATTTTCTTTATTTATATAAAAACAGTTTTCAAAAAAATGTGAAGATAAAATGCAGGAGATTTATTGTGTCATGCCCCTGGAGGAGACTGACTCTGAGGGAGATGAGGAACAGCTGAAGGGGAGTGGAGGTGTGGCTCCGGAGGTTGTGGAGCAGCTGGGGAAGGGCAGAGGCCAGCTGAGCAGTCAAAGGAGGACCCAGGTCCATCCCCTATCCATCCTAGGGCACACAGGGAGGAGAGGATAAGGGAGAGACATGGTCTGCTCGGGAGAAGAGGGCCTTGATCCTCTTCATGGGGTGCAGCTGTCATAACTGCATAAGAGTTTGAACCTGCGTACTGGAGAACTCTGGAAACAAAGTGTGTTTTATTTTGGTCTGAAGTTATCTTGGTTGGTGTCCTTCCAACAGCCTGTGTCTTGTTATCTCCTTGAATTTGGTAAATACTTCTGTTCTGTTGTGGAAATTTCATCATTTTAGTTTGTTTGGTTTTTTTATTTTATTTTTTATTTCATTTCTATCTGCTCATTAAGTTCAAACTGTATTGCTTTCTTTTGAAGACTATTTTTGAGTACGTTTTATCTCCAACTGACTATTATTAAATAGTGGGGCAAAGTTGGGGCATTAAAGGACATTTATTTACATTTTGGATTTTGTTACATCTGGGTCATCACATATTTATTAAGTATTGTACTATTCTGTTTTGTCCCTACTGAGAAAGCCACTCTTCCAAAGGATACTTCACAATCTCAAGACATGATGCAGTTTTCCTTCCAGGCTCTTACACTCTTCAGGATCATTTGATTGCTGACTCTAATGACAAATTGAACTAACCACAACCCTTGTTTTATCTTGTCATTCTACATGTGAGATTCCCACCCTATTCAATCTGCCTCATCCTTGTCTGGGAATGCTGATTATTTTCCTGACAAACATTATATTCATTTGTCCTTTCTTATGTACACGGAAGATAGTTGAATGGCTACCAAAACTCAGATTGATTATTTATCAACATTTTAATCAAAATTTGATGTTATATTTAGGCAAGAAACTTTTGTAGTTAGCCAGACTGTTTAATGTTATTCTCAACACATGAAAGCTTCTCCTAGTGAAAGGGGAGCAGAGCCAAAAGATGTATATAAGCTCAATTTAATGTATATAAGCTCAATTGTGAACATTACTTCTCTTCCTTTTTTTGCCCATGGGACAACAGCAGTTTTATTACAACTCAGCTAACTTAAAATAATTTAAATCAACATTTATTTAGGTCTACTTCATTCTCAAAAGCAGATCAAACATCAATGGTATCATAATGCGTAGACCTTTATTCCCAAGGTCACATTTAAATTGCAGCATACACTATAGGACCATATGACCATATTTTGTATGCAGGATCCAATCTGAGTCAGTTGGGTTTATTTGTCCAAGCTTTGGAATTGTGCTGAAGCCAATCCTCTGGAAAATTTTCTCTCCAAAATTTGTGTGAAAGCTTGGAAGAATAAATTTCTGGGACCAGTGACTGAGTCATATTGGATCCTGAAACATTATCCTGAGATACATATATTTTTATCTTCATTTGCGAGAGATATAGGCAAACTAAAGCTTCAAACAAATGTTATATGTGCATTTCTAATATGCGCACTTCACTCATGTGGAGTGCAAAGATGGCTAATATGTCCCTATATACTTTGCCAAACCAAAAAATCATTTTGCAAATAATTGCCTGACCAAATTTGCCAACAGCTTATATACTGCAAGAGCTGCTGAAAGTTAATGCCATCTGGTATGCAACTGGAATAATATTATTTCATTCCAAAAAGAAACCAAAATTATACTAAATCATATTAGTTAACCTACAGTCAAATTTCTAACATCACCCAAAAAGAAAATCTATACTCTATTTTGAAATATTTTTGAATAATATACTCTTTTGAATAATCAATATCGAATCCAAAAAGACAAAACTATATATCACTGTTATATCCAATTATCAGGTATTCCAACGTTTTATTCCACGTATGACAAATATCAGTAATTTCAACTCTATTTTTCTTATTTATATTTGTAGTTTTGAAATAAATTGTGTGCCAAAATTACATTGTATCTAATACTAGCAACTTTGAAGGTGGAACTCTGTAGTGAGAAATCAAAACATGTTTAAGTTGGTTATATTACTATTGTTGTATATAAGACAATAGTATTTTATGTTAGTAAAATTCTTTAAATAATCATAACAAAATAAGTGATAGAAAATCTCTTACAGACTTTGTCCATACTTTCTAACAGAACATCCTATTTTTAAACTGGATTTTTTCTATAAAGTTAAGAATTGTATTAACATCCATATTGTGTCCAATAGGATCCAAATATATTTAGCTCCATGCTAAGCAGAAAAATGATACACTATTTTGATTAAATGTTGAGTCAAGTAATTGGCATAATCTTAACAGAAATACAATGAAATGCATTCAATAAAGCCAATAAAACTTGTCATTCAATTAAATGCTAATTCCACATAAATATTGATGAATAAATATATTGTTAGTAATAAATTTTAAACATTTGGTAAATTAAAACTTTCCTGAAAAGACGATCTTAGTTTAGCTAAATATATTCTTGATGAGCTGTAGTTCCATATTTTTTTTTTCAGTTGTCTGTTGATCTAGAGAAAGTATCTGTTCTAAACTGTTTACTTGAGCAAAAATGACAGATTCATAAATAAGGTTGATAAACAAGACAACTTATATTTTTTTTAAAAAAAGAGAATGGGCAATGTAACATGATGGATCCAATTTCAAAACAGCTGCCTTCTGTAACTGCCACATAATTTGAATAAAATATGCAGCTGCTTTAAAGAATTGCAGATAGATGTTGTCAACTTTCCTGTCCAAATTGATGCATTGTGGATTATTCCTAAAAGTTACAAAATGTTATATGGAAAGAAACATGAAAAATTACAGTATACCATTAAAACATAAACAGTTGTTTCTTTATCCTGTAATCTTTTTTATATAACATCCATGATCTCCTGGAGGTTTTCATCTCCCTTTTCCATAAAGAAAACTTCAATTTAACAAAGCTCAATTTAATGGATTTTGATAAAAGTATAAAATTCAAGTCTGACCATTACTACAAATATAGGCTTCCAGAGAGGCCAGTGTACATTGAACAGAAAATTTTCTGAGTATTACTCAGAAAAAATGTGACTTCCATTGCATTGGTGAAATGCAGCTTTTATCCAACCATTTGTCTGTAGTCTGTGAAAGCCACTGACCATGAAACAATAAACAAAAACTTTTAAATCAAAGTTTTAGTGATATTTCTGGAAAGACATTGGGAAATTGGAGATGACAAAGGCAATAAAGGAAGCTTGATAGGAAGACATTAGGAAGATAGAGATGGAAAGATTAATGCAAACATTGGTAAAAATAAGTCATGGAAAATTGAGGTGACTAGGTGGATCAGCAGCAATGGAAAAATCAGAAGGGAAAATGGAAAAATTGCTCTTATGGTCTTGCTGTCAAAAAATCTGCATCTATTGGTACAAAATTTTTGGTTGCAAAACATCTTCTACTTTTGTTCTTTATTTGATTTATTTTGATTTCTGCTTACATATGCTGTATACAAGCACTTGCCAGAACAAATCAGTAATATTTGCCAGAACAAAGGAAAACTAGGCATGAGATTCCAAACTGGAGATTGAAGAGCTTCTGTTTTGCTACACACTGTATGTTATATGAACTCCGGAGTGAACAAATAGGAGATAATTACTTCATCCATTTTGTGCTATTGTTCTGAATCTATGGAGTCATAGATCCACAGTTTGTGCTTCTGCAAACAGCTGGCTGACTATTCTTCAGTTACATATTGGTTTTTAAAAAAATAAAATGGAAATAGCCTCTAAAGATTTGATTTTGGATCCTGACACTTCTTTCTATTCTCAGACATGAATGAATATTTAAACCATTCCTTATGATACTGTTGTCATATAGCAACTCAAGCAATATGTAACTAAATAACAAAGGATCATGATCCTAATTGTTTGGAGTCCATCTGTGTTGCCAGTATTTATTTTGCATTTGCCACTGAATATATTATGAGGCACTGAGATTCCCATGGAATTGGTATTCCTGCATTAGCCAATTGAATTCAGCTAGTGAGGACTTCTGGAGAACATCATGGTATTGTCAGTGAAGGATTAGAAGGTGTCAAGATGTTCTTCCTTATTCAAGACTGCTTCAGTTTTAAGTTGCTATTCATGTACATTCTTTCCACCAAAGGTTATAACTGACTTGGGAAATATCCCAAGGCAAATTAAGTTTAAAAATGTATATGAATACAGACATGTTTTCATATAGGAATGGAAGGTCGGTGTCAGGGCTCCGGTAGTAACCCCCAAAGAAATCACGAGTCTCTTGCTGGATTTTCAGAGCATAAAGATTTATTGGGAGAAGACATGCAGGAGCTGCCTGGGTGTAGCTGACTCTGAGACACATCATTCATTGTAACCCTTGACCCTGGTTTTCCCCCACCCTCAGGGTGTATCACAATTCATATTCTCCAATGGAAAACATCCATAGCCAAGAGTCATCAAACATACTCTCCAGTTAGAATTTTGCATGGCAGAAACTTTGGTCGCCTGGAAGCTATTTATGAAAACATTTATGGAATGCAGTTTTGGTTTTGCAAGCTGCTATACTACTTCCCCATGCCTTTCTGTTGGCAACTCTAAAAGACCAGAGAAATATTTTATGAGTTGACAGCCAGGTCAGCAACTAGGCAAATTTCTTTTCTTGGTTCCCCTGTTTCTTTGTCAACTATGCTCCCTCTGAAATACTATTTCTGCAAAAAAAAACAAAAAACAACCAACACATTATTGAAGGATGGACTTACGAAGCAGAAAACTGTTGAAGACCCAGACTTCTATGTTTACTCTAATTTGGTTTATGTGCAATACTTTTCTTATGAAAACCCTGCAAGTCTCAAGGATACATGCAACTTAATTCTCCTTTCCATTTCATTTTCAGCTGAGACTTTGTTTTGCTCAGAATCTTTTTGCTCAGTTAATTTTAATAATGAATAGCATCACAATATTCTATATGATTTTTTTTTAAAAAAACTTTATCTTTCTACTTATCTTCTACTGATTTGTAACAATTGGAATTTTAAGACAGTTTTACAATCTGAAGACAAAATATCCAGTTGGCTGTAAAAATTCAATATAAACAGCTTGTAAAAAAATAAGAAGTAAATATTTCAATAAGAGATTGATTTCTATATGTCTACTATTCATTTTTGGAATTGGAAATAAAATTATTATAGACACTAACATTAAGCTATTATAAAAATTATAAGATTAAATTGATAGAAAGTTTTTTAGAAGACCAACTGTTCTAGAATTATTTCTGTTCATCAGCTTATCTGATGACCTTTAGATGCATAACACTGAAAGTAAATTTAAAATTTAAAAATGGAAGAAGCAGGAGAAAATTCATAAGCCAGGAGAAAAAGTAAGAAAAATGTTCCTTTCTGGAAAGCTTGAGTTATAAGATTAGATTTTACCACGCAAAAATCAAGGACACGTAGACTTGATATATGATGATTATGATTTATGGCAGCATTATAAAGGAAGAAATATTAGTATATATTCACAAGTCCTTTCTTTCCCCCTCTCCAGATTAATTGGATTAACCTTTCCAGATTCAACATGACAGAAAGAGATTTTTTGGGATGAAAACTTTTTTCTTCTTGTCATATGTCGTAATTTTACAGAACTAGATTTGGAACATGTGAATAAGTACATTTTACAAAAAGCTGCTGAAATGACCTATATCCTACTTTTGAGTAAAAAATGATTTGTATGACAAATGTGTCATCGATGTATCTTAACCATAGTTTGGGTTTGTGGGTGGTCACAAACCCAGACTATGGTTAAGATACATCGATGACACATTTCTGATCTAGCCCCATGGAAAAGAAAACCTAAACAATTTCCTAACACACCTAAACATCACACACTCCAAAATCAAGTTCACCATGGAAACAGAAACAAACAACTACCATTCCTAGATGTACTAATCTACAAAAAAACAGATCACACACTAGGACACACCATATACCAGAAGAAAACACACACCAACCGCTATCTCAATGCCCAATCCCACCACCACCCAGTACAAACAAATTCTGTGTTCTGCAAAAACTAATTGGCAGAACCAAATGCCTGGTAGACAAGACACACATAAAGACATGCACCCTGACTAAAGTACTGACAGCTAACGGCTTCCACAAAAGCAAAATCACCAACTTGATCCACAAAAACACACTGAGACATAATGGAGATCTAGAAGATGAACAGAGCTATGGAACAGCTGTTCTGCCTGCCATAAGAGGTACTACAGACAAAATCAGTAAGATACTACAGGCATCACATCAAGACTGCCTTCAAAACAGACAAAAAAATAGCAGCCATCCTTAGAAACCCCAAAGATAAAATTGACCTGGAAAACCAAAGCATATATGAAGTCCCCTGTGCATCATGCCATGCCACATACATTGGACAGACCAATAGAAGAATAAGTACCCACCTGGATGAACACAAAAATGCAGTCAAAAAGCTGGAACACACTTCCTCACTAGTCCAACACATGAAAGCAACAGGTCATAGCATCAACTTCAATGGCACCAAAACCCTAGGCACCATAGAAAACCCCAGCCACAGAATCATCAGAGAAGCCATAGAGATTGAAAAAAGACCAGAAAGCATGAACAGAAGAGATGATTCCACCAGACTGTCAATTATTTGGAAGCCTGCACTCACAAACAAAAAAAATCTCCACACCACAAGCCAGGCAAACACCTGGGCACAAACAGATCCCCCTGATACCTCCAGCTCAAACACACCCCAACCAGGCACCCAGATGAAACCTAGCTTCCTAACTAATGATAGCCATCCATTTACCCGAAGCCAAGCTGCACTAAAGGCCTCCAATAAAATAACACAATGTTGCCAGCCAATCAAGATACAAAAAGAGCCAAAAAACAGGCAGAAGATATTATAGACACCAATCAAGCAGAACACAGCAAACTCCAAGACCAATAAACACAGACCAAGACTCCCAACCAATCAGGATGAAGAAAAAACCATTCTGGCACAGCAATAGGCTGCCCCAAATTTAAATCTGAAACCACTATAAAAGTCTGACTCACAGATGAACACTATACAGAAGCCTGATGATGGCAGATGAGATTCTGCCGAAACGTTGCTATATATATATATATGTATGTTTTCTTAAGTTTTTGCGGGTACTTACATGTATGGCATTCAGCTTTGTTCAGGTATTTTCCCACATCATTGTAGTTGTGCTTTTAAAGTTGTGGCAACGTTTCAGCAGAATCTCATCTGCCATCATCAGGCTTCTGTATAGTGTTTATCTGTGAGTCAGACTTGTACAGAAGCTTGATGATGGCAGATGAGATTCTGCTGAAATGTTGCTACAACTTTAAAAGCACAAATACAATGACTTGGAAAATACCTGAACAAAGCTGAATGCCATACATATATAACCCCAGCCACAGAATCATCAGAGAAGCCATAGAGATTGAAAAAAGACCAGAAAGCATGAATAGAAGAGATGATTCCACCAGACTGTCAATCATTTGGAAGCCTGCACTCACAAACAAAAAAATATCCACACCACAAGTCAGGCAAACACCTGGGCACAAACAGATCCCCCCGATACCTCCAGCTCAAACATCCTCAGGTGGGCGACAGCTTGGATGTTTGGGAGACCTTCTATCACCATTGCTTTTCCTTCTCCCTTGCTGCCATGGTGTTACAGCAATGCCGCAGTGTTTGGCGCAGCCACGTGCAGCCAGTCAGGGCTCCTCCCTGCAACCGGAGCCCTGAGGAGACACTTGGCTTCAGGCGCTCCTGTGGCTGCCTTCCCTTTGCCTTCGAAGGTAAAGCAAATTATTTTAAAAACCTCCGCTCATCACATCAGGGCCACGCCGGAGCCGTGTGAGCTGCGCAGAGCCGAGAAAGCAAGCCGCGGGTGTTTCCTGGTTCTGCCCAGCCCACACGGCTCTGCCGCAGCCCTGGCAGGATGAGCAGAGGTTTTTAAAATAATTCACTTTACCTTCAAAGGCAAAGGGAAGGCGGCGACAGGAGCGCCTGAAGCCAAGTATACCAACAACAAAAGGCAAATCCTCAAGGTGGGCTGGAGGGAGGTGGCTACATGCCCCCCGGGCTGCTTCAATGCAAGGTCCTGACTTGCAGCATCCTGCCGTTTCCGCCGTGTCCTTTTTGCCGCCGCTTCCCTCTCCGATTGCGAAACTCGTGTGCTTCGCCGAACGCTCTGAGCAAGGTGAGCTCGTATCGCTCGGAGCGTTTGGCGAAGCACACGAGTTTTGCAGGATGAAGAAAAAACCATTCTGTCACAGCAATAGGCTGCCCCAAATTTAAATCTGAAACCACTGTCAAAGTCTAACTCACAGACGAACACTATACAGAAGCCTGATGATGGCAGATGAGATTCTGCTGAAACGTTGCTACAACTTTAAAAGCACCACTACTATGACGTGGGAAAATACCCGAACAAAGCTGAATGCCATACATGTAAGTACCCGCGAAAACTTAAGAAAACACACGCATATATATATATATGTATCTCTTACGCGGGAGAAAACCCGAATAACCAAAGATCTATCTATCTATCTATCTATCTATCTATCTATCTATCTATCTATCTATCTATCTATCTATGCATCCATTCAATTTGTCACAGAAGTCAGAAGGCTTTTGGGGGTGCCTTTTGTTGCCCAGTTATAGAATTCTGACTGCTCATGCATGACAAAATTATGTGCAACTCACACTTTGTCAGAATTGAATTTGTTTTCTTTAAATCTATGGCTCCAATTTTCCACTGATTGTAGAACAGTGTTAGCACTGTATTTGCCATATATTATGTGTTTGTATTTTTTAACAACAATGCACCTGAAATTGTAAGGAAGCAAAGATATGTTGTAAAATTGTCACATTCATTGAAATAGTTTTATACTTGGAGGAAAAATTTTAGATGCATTTTCTTATAAAAGGACATTAGTCCAAAAATCTTTTTGCATAATGTTATGAAGTGTTAGCCAACTGAACAGTAAAATGTATTCAAAGAAAAAGGGTTGGTGAAATAATATAACATTCATAGATCAAGCTTATTTTAAAAGATTTGTATTCATTATATCTCCTGCTGTGTCTCTTATCAAATCTCTATATTTACAATGAATGAAATTTAATAATATGGTAGGAGTACGCAGCAGTAGTTTGCTTCATCAAAGATTCAGGAAAAATATCTTTTGTTGTAAAATTATGATGTTTTCCCCCCATTTTAATCAACAGAGTGTCAGAACTTCCAATGAAAATTCATTATGAACTATAGACATCTATGGCAAGATCAACAGCCAGATTGGCTGGGCATACTTTTCCAGAAATCAAAGAGATAGTGAGATCATTGACTTTTACTCTGGATATCTTATAATTATGAGTAAATCACAGGGATTAAGGTTTTTATCAACTTGGGAGCAACACCACTTCCATCAAATACACAGCCACAATGTATCCTTATGGCCCCAAATTGTGCCAAGTCTAATTTCTTAATTACTTGTGGAAATTGCTTCTTTAGTGTTTTTCAAATATTAAGAACTTTCTGATCAATAAGTTTTATAATTTTAGCAGGTAAGTTTCTCATGGAAAATGCTTCTGTTTTGAATTATTAAAAGAAAACATGATACATTGGAAAGTTGAAGGAACTAAAGATTATAATTAAAGAGAAGAACTCTTAAACTGGACTAGCAGAGTGGACAAAACACTGGATTAACAATGGAGGAATGGTGAGAAATGGATCCAGAAATTAATCTTTAAAATGTTTGCCCTTAAAGACAGATTTGTTCAAATATTAAGGAAGTGGAAAGAATTTATCAAATAAGAATGAACTGACATAAAAATTGAGTTAAAAATGACAAGGTACAAGAATGATACAGCAAAAAATGTTACACCGAATGTATACATAAAAACTGAATGATGTCTTAATCATTCAAAAGGACATATAAATGACAAAAAAATGATAACTTTCTCATACTGAATTTATAAAAGACATCTTTTAAAAGACATTAAAATTCTGAAGGATTTTGTGAGATGGAACAAAAAATAAAAATAAAAAGGAAACACACTCTAGGACATTATTTGAAGGGATTAAAGATTTAGATTGTTAAAGGTTAAAAAGAAGAAAAAATAAATTGAGTTTATTTAATCAAGCTTAAAATAAATACACTTTTATATCTCGTAACCATTAATGGATTTTTACCAATGGCCAAGAGTGAATGATGATCTTTTGTAGGTTTTATAGATTTGTTTATATACAAAAAATTGATATGGAATAAGATCATGTCTTATTTTAAGAGAAGATTATCCATTGTTAAAACTGTTTATACTTTTTGTTACAAAGTTAGGTCATTTCTTTATATATTTCCTTTTTTCACTAGATTATTTTTTTCTATTTTTTTTCTTTATATGTTCCCCTCCCACACTTTCTATTTATTATTATTTTGTTATTATTTGTACTAATTTGTATCTGTTTAATTGTAACATTTAATAAAATTATTTAATCAAGGGAGAGGAGCAGCCACTTCTCTTCCAGTTGTGAGCATTGCAACATACAGAAATCCTTGTTATAGTGGGCTCACTTTCAGTGTCAAAGGAAGTGGCCAAAGATGAGTACCAGCGCCAGAATCATCAAGTGCGACAGATGGAGAACATCCAGCTGTAGCACCACCAGTCTGTCTCCTGAACAGGCAAAAGGGATAGGACAAAATAGCAAACCGCAGATAGTGCTCCTGTTATTCTCTGAAAATGAGAATGCAGAATTACTGCCTTTCCCAACATAAGAACTTTGAAAAACTCTTCCTCAAAGAGAACAGAGCAAAGGTGTTCTGTGAGACTACTTGGAAGAAAGGAATCACATCTAGCTAAATGGACTATGTGCTGGAGCTGTTTCTATGAAAATAGAACAAAAAGCACAAGCTCCATTGACAGCAACCATGTGTTAACTCTCACTCTGTGTACCTTGATTTGTGAACCTTGCAACTCTGACTTTGAACCTGAACTGATAGACAAATCCACTATAATCTTTGAGCCTCAGAACCCACCTGATTACTCTCCTGTGTGCTGCTTTAATTTGGAAGATTTGTAAGTCAAACTTGCTGACTTTAGAGAAGGCCTCCCTCTACACTTCAAGTGTGGGCATGGGTGTTTGCAAGCCTCATTTGATAAAGAGAACAAACCACCCATTCATATATTCCTGTGTGCTTGGGCTAGGATTCAACATTCAACCCAACAGTTTTTCATTTTGTCATACTTTAAAATGTTCTTCAAAGTCTGAATCTCTTATTTATACAGTTTTTTATTTATGGTTTAATGACTAACATTTATTTATAACCCACTCTGAGGATGTGATATCAGTAAGAGAATTATTTTAGATACGTGTGTACTATTCCCCACCTTCACAAACCTATGCAAACTGTTCAAATAAGAGATCCTTCTTTGAGGTTAGAAATACTTAACATCTGATTGTGTTTATTATACTGGATGGACAAAATTGGAGTTGAATAGAAATAGTTAATCTTATATAATATTTCTTAATAAAAGTTTCTTGGCTTCAACCTACGTATCTCTTACCAAATCAGGTACCACAATCTGAAAGAATGATCCAGATGTATTTCCAAGGATGAACATTTTACAAATGTAACCTTATCACAAATGGGGCACTGCAATCTTACAAAGGATCCAGTGTACATCCAGATACAAGCATTTTATTCTGTAACCTTATCACTTGTATGAAATAGGAAAGCCTTACATGGTGGTACATCAGAGGAGAGATTGCTCCTTAGGTCAAGAAAGGTTGCAGACAATCAGCAGTTTGTATGAGTGAGCAGCCCCTGAATGGAGAAAAAAAATAATAATAGACAGTGCAGACACTTTCTACAGAAAATGCTAGCTTTAAGACTTATATATTTTAAAGGGATCTAGCTATAGAGAACTGATAGATGTTTGTGAATTTACTTTTGTTCAGAAAATGTTTGCCTCTTTCATGGTTTTTCCCATAGAATACTTGAAGACAAATGAGCATGAAGAAATTGATAACATTTTTCTACCAATTTTTGAAGTGTTGGCCAATTCAGCAGAATTTGGCAGAGAACAAGGTTCTTTTAGAAAGAAAAAAATCATAAACTTTATTACTAAGGGGATTATATCATTTAACAATGAATTCCCAAAATATCAATAAACTTTTTTTAAAAGTTAGATGCTGATTTTTAAAAGAAATAAGTGAAAAGTAAAATACTGATTGTCCAGATTATGCAGACTTCCAAACTGTTTTGTGGCAATTAGTTAATCCTCTTATAGAATGGTTAAATATATATATTTTACCTTATTAATTCATGGTAAAAGAGCTCCTTTCTATGGCATTCTTAAAGTTGTGTTAAACAGTGATTCAAATCTCATCACAAGCTTGAGTAGTTATATTATGCCTTTCATTATGTGTTAGGTGTTCAGAGTTCACAGATTACTAGGTATAATTCCCTCAGTTTGTCTTGCTTCAGTTATGTACTTTTCCGAAACACAAAAAGGTTAATTATAAAAAGTATATCTTTAGATTAAAGGTCTGCCACTGTTTGAAATAAATGGGATGTTTTTAGCTTTAGGGCCTTTTTATAGACAGACTCAGGTACAGAAACACCGACTTATTTGTATATATGGCCAATCATAACTACAATGCATCAAAAAACAAAGTACTGGGCCAGCTACTTTTATAGGTAGCTGAAGAAGATTAAACAAAACTAAAATTAAGCAGGACAAAGAATTTGGTGGGTATTAAGGAATCATCTCATACTGATGTCTTAGATTTTAGAAATCAGGAGAAAGAATTGTTTATTGGATTTTTAACAATTTAGAAGGTTCCTAAACAGAAGCTTTCTAATATTTTCAGTGAAAAGGTGTTTTTCAGTGTGCATTTTTCCTATAAATTTTCTTTAGTATGAAAAAGACAGAAAAAAAGAGACAACAATCTTACAAATTGAAAACTATAGTGATAATGAAATATAAAGATCTATGATCTCTGAATAAGGCAGTGTGATTCCATAATATAAGAATATAATACTTCATGTGGAAGTATTACCAATTCTTTGCTCTCTGTTATTTCTGGAATAAGTTCTGAGTAGTATCTATATTTGTCCTTTCTTTGTATCTTTTTATTTCCCAACATGGTCAAATATCTCTCATAAATATATTAATTACCATATTTTTGTACGATAAGATGTATCCCAAAAAAGTGGATGGAAATGTCTGTGTGTCTTATAGAATGAAGAGTGGATGTTTTTGAAGCCCCACCCACCCACCTATCAAATCCTACAAGAAGCTTATTCAATGCCTGCTAAAATAAATTGACTATGAAGTGAGTAAAATGGATGGAGAATACTGCTGAGAATATGGAATGCTAAGTCAAAAATGAGTTTATTGGAGGTCAAAATATGTGTAAACTGATATTTATCAATTGAAAGAAGTTAGAAGGCTAAAGTCTGGGTTTGGTGAATAAGGAAATGAAGACTTTTATTTTGAAATATATAAAATATCTAAAACAGAAGTTCTTTTAATTTTTTTTTTTTTTTTTTAAATCTTTCACAAACGTCTTTTTTGGTGAACAATGTGATTTCAGGTTTTTACATTTCCATACAAACATGACCTTAATTACATATTTAGTTTTCATATTCAGTTTCTTATCATATCGTTACATTTTCCAGTTTTTGTAAATTTTCACAAATATTCTAATATTTTTCATACTTATGTTATCCATTTTCAATTCATATCTTAGCTTATTCCATTTTTCTTTAATTATATTCATATTTTTATATAATATTTTAAAATTCTTATTTCTTAATCTATGTTCATTATGCTTTTATACTTTTATCTGTCATATTTTCAATTTTATCACATACTCTTATTTCATTATTCAAATTCCATCTTAATTTTAATAATTCCAAACATTTCCCCCTTAATTGCCCATTTGAGTGCACTACCCTTTTGTCTTATAATTCAGGGGTCTCCAACCTTGACAACTTTAAGACCTGTGGACTTCAACTCCCAGAATTCCACAGCCAGCAAAGTTGGTTGAGGGTTTCTGGGAGTTGAAGTCCACAAGTCTTAAAGTTGCCAAAGTTGGAGACCCCAGTACATCATTCAATTTACTCCCCTTTAACCATATTAAAAGTTACCATAATATAATCATTTTCAGTTATCACCTAAACACTACATATCACAAATACATTTTAGGTTAGATTCCACATGGTATTCTTTCCTTTACCTTCTAAGTCATTTATTATTTCAAATGCATTAATCTTTTCAGCTAATTGTAGAAACTGATATTAATCTTTTTAATACAATCCTCATAGTTCATTTTAGGTATATTCTCAATTTCATAACATTCTTATAATAGTTTCCCATTTTTACATTTATTCCAATTATAGTGTAACCATCATTCTTAAAAATAATCAGATAGAAAAAAAAACACCAGTTCCAATTATTCAATTTTTTTAAAAAATCTATGTTCGTATATCTCGTTATACATTACCTTGCAGAAACTCCTTTCTTATTCTTTATCTACTCATTATCTGTTTTTGGCTATCTCCCCTTTTTTTCTGGGCCTTTTCCTTATTCCTCTTTCCCTTTATTTTTCCCCTCCATTTCTGACTCCAATTTTTATCCCCTTGTCTCTGTTGAGCTTTCCCTTTTCTGCTTTTCCTTTTCTTTTTTTGGCTTTCCAAACAGTTACCTTTTTAATTGTCCCCTCAAACCTCCAAGTTTTAATTTCCATGTTTTCCCCCCATCTTGTTTTAATGTTCATTGCCCCATTGAGGCTGGCTTCTTCTCTAATTAACTCCTTCCCGTCTGGATTTCCTTGTTCTTCTTTGTTCTCCAACATCGCCATTTCTAAAGTTTGTAAGGCAATACTGCACAGTTCGTCTCTTTCACATATCATTTCCCTTATACTTCTTAAGTCCAATTTTATTTCCAAACAAAATTCTGCCATTTTTGTGCACCTCTTTCAATTTTAGTTTTTCTTTTGTCTCTTTCTTCAGTATTTAAGTCCAGTCCAGTTGTCCAATAGTTTATTTAAACCAGCTTCTAGTCATCCAACTTCTGTTAAATCCTGTTTCAATTTTCCAGGGTCAAAATAGTCCAATGTTTATATATTTTTATTATTAAGTTCCTTTTGTTGGGTTTTAAATTTTTCTCAAAGTCACCTAGTATGCCCAGGGTTCTATTCCTTTATAATATGTTAATTTCACTTTGCAGGGTTTCTATCTTATTGTATCAAAGTTCCTCTTACTTTGTATCAAGTTCCAATTTTTAGAAAATCAAATACTTTTTAAAGAGTCACTGAAATTTTTACTTTACCATTAGGTGACGCTCTCTGTTATGTCCAAGTTCCACCTTTTCTTTTCACTTTCCTTTCCCTTTAAATTTCAATAATCCAATAAATCCAATTGTTAAGTATTATTTCTTTTTGGCACATTCAAGTTCAGCTTTTAATTATGCCTGTTTACTGACAATATCATATCATTTAATACAATATATTTTCTTCTAGCTTCCTCTTTAAATTTAACTCTTTTAAAGTTCAAAGCCACTTTCACTTTTTTCCCACTTCTCTGGTCGCCGCTTTCCCAATCTTTCTTTCAAGTCTCTTAAAACTTTAAATCTGAGGTACCTTTATGTTCAAATATTATGCCTAATTTGCCTGGTCTCCCCACTGTCTGCTTCTTCACCGCTTCAGCACAATCTTTGTCATGGATAGCTGTCCATCTTCAGGGTGGCCATGTTTAGCAACCGCTGCAGCCGTCTTTGGGAGAAGTTTACCTAGCCAGGGAGGGGAGATGCTGCTCCCCTCAACTTGACAGGTGGTCTGCCCCTTCTTCCTCACCCCTCCAAAATGGTTCTAGCCCCATTCAGAGCCTTTTAATGGGAACAGCACAGATTGAAGCTGCACACAGTTGTGGTCTTCAGGCTGTCCCTGATGAAAATGCCACCAGAAGTCCCTAAAACAGAAGTTCTAACAACAGTTGACTTGCATATTTATTTATTTTCATTCATTCTAGAGATGTGCTATGTTCCTTCTTGCTTCAAATGCTCTATCATCCCAGTGCCAAATAAGCTCTTCATCAAGGAACTGAATGACTAAAGACTAGTTGCTCTAACATCTGTAGTTGTGAAAATTTTTGAAAGGCTAGTGCTGTCCCACCTGAAAACCATCATAGATCCACTGTTTGATCCCCTGCAGTTTGCCTACCGAACAAATAGCTTGACAGATGATGCTGTTAATATGGCTCTGCAGTACATTCTACAACACTTTGAATCTCCAAATACCCACATAAGGGTCCTCTTTGTAAACTTCAGTTCAGCATTCAATATCATCATTCCAGACATTCTTATAACTAAATTAAACCAGCCAGTGGTACCTGAACACACTTGTAAGTGGATCATAAGCTTCCTAACAGACAGGAAGCAGCAGGTGAAGCTAGGCAGAATCACATCTGATACCTATACAATTAGCACACAAAGCTGTGTGCTTTCTCCACTTCTCTTCTCCCTCTGTACCAATGACTGCAATCCAACTTTTAAAATGCTGAAGTTTGCAATAGTGATTGGTCTCATTAGAGACAATGATGAATACTCATACAGATGGGAGATTGTATAACTTGCGTTGTGATGTAACCAGAACAATCAGGAACTGAACACACTCAAAACCATAGAAATGGTGGTAGACTTTAGGAGAAACCCTGCCATACTACCACCTCTTACAATGCTAACACAGTATCAACAATAGAGACTTTCAAATTTCTAGGGTCTGTTATATCACATGACCTAAAATGGGCACCTAACATCAAAAACATCATCAAAAAAGCACAACAAAGAATGCTCTTTCTGTGCCAACTCAGAAATCTCAAACTGCCCAAGTAGCTGCTGATACAGTTCTACAGAGGAATTATTGAGTCTATCATCTGCACCTCTATAACTGTCTGGTTTGGTTCTGCAACCCAACAGGACAGACACAGATTTTAGAGGATAATTAGGACTGCAGTGTATACTGCATGAGTCAAAAAGAGGGCTGTGAAAATATTTACAGACCCCTCACATCCCGGACATAAACTGTTTCAACTCCTCCCCTCAAAATGAGGCTATAGAGCACTGCACACCAGAACAACTAGACACAGGAATGTTTTTTTCCCAAATGCCATCATTCTGCCAAACAAATAATTCCCTCAACGCTGTCCAACTCTTTACAAAGTCTGCACTACTATTAGTATTAATTTTCTCATCACTCCTTATCACCCATCCCCTCGCACTTGTGACTGTATAACTGTAACTTTGTCACTTGTATCCTTACAATCTATATTGACTGTTTCCTACTATGATTTGTTTGCTTATTGTATCCTATGACTATTATTAAATATTGTACCTTATGATTCTTAACTCTTGATGAATGTATCTTTTCTTTTATGTATACTGACAGCATTTGCGCCAAGACAAATTCCTTATGTGTCCAATCACACTTGGCAAATAAAGAATTCTATTATATTATATTAATGTAAAAAAAAAAAATCCTGCTATTATACCAGTCTGTATTCATGAAACTCATGTGTGCCGACTATATTCTATCAACTTAGTATTTATTCTTAGTAGCCAAATAGTTAATTTTTCTTTGTGACAATCTATTCCGAAGATGGTCCTTCAAGGCCTCCAATAGTGCCCTCATTGTCACTGTGTATATCCACTGGCTGTTCTTCCTACCTTTCTCAGAGTTAGCATTTCTTCAAATAAATTCATTTATGGCTGTTCAAATTCTAACTCACTATCATCAATTCATTGTAGGGCTTATTATGCCAATGAATTCAGTGCATTATTTCTTGAATGAAGAAATACTATTTATTTGCCAGTAAGACCAAAATTATATGTTTCACCTATGAATGACTAAAATGATATTGAACTTTTGTTATTCTTATGAGTGTTGAATACTTTTTTCTTCTCAGGTTACATAGTGATCAGTTTGCAAACAACCCAGTTTTTTTTAGATTTCCTCCTAGCAGTTATGCATATGAACCTTTTAGGTTCATATAATATTACAGTTATTTTTCAAATGTCTATGATTAGACCTTGAAAGGCTGTTGATATTTTAGCATACATAGTTTTCATAAAAATTAATATGAGATTAAACATTTCTTAAGCTTTACATTTCACTAATTATTGGGAGAGAAATTGTTGGAGAAGAAAAGGCAGTGCCTGGGGGAGGGAATCAAGAGAGTCATTGTATTGATACAACTAATTGAATTGATTCTTAACCAGTGCTAATTTAGTGCTAATTGTCACTTGACAAGATTCTGGTGTATTGTGAAAATGGAGCTCAGGAGGACTGTGTGCTTCCACACAAGTTCTATTTTTGCTGCAGAGGGCTGCAGGAGCCATCACAGCTGAAACTGAGCTTTGGAGCCCATTTTTGCTGGCAGAGCACACTGACAGCAAGTCCCACTCCACTGATGATGTTACCCAGTTTGAGTAATGAAACTTCTGCAAGAAAACAACTAAGCTAAGAGAGCACCAAGGACTTCTCAACCTTGAGCTTCTTCTTTATTAGAATGTTACCATCTTTGTATGTATTTAATTGTTTGTATTTAATTGATCTATATGGAATAATGCCCAGTATCTGCATTTTTCATGATATCAGACACAGAACTTCCTCTGATAAAATGCTAGCCTACTATAATTATTACATAGTCTGTACAGTATATATGGAGAAAAAAGTTAAAATGACATTTTACATCTGTTTAGTAGAAACTATTTTGTAACAAAGTAGTTCTCTTCTCTACTGCTTAGGCAAATCACCCTAATGGGAACTTTGATGATAAAAGAGTTGTGGGATAAAGGCAATATAACTGCAACTTGGAACTTGTCTTTTCAAAATGTACATTATGGAAGCCCAGTGATACTCACACAGAAAGGTTTGCTTAATTAGCTGTCTACTGCATATAGTGAAATGTAGCAATATTTAAAGACTCATAAACATCTCTTACTCCAGCTGGACTAATTTGGACATTTTCATTTGTATTAAAAATTCAAACATTCTCCTTGAAAGTCAGTTCAATTCTAAGGTTGGAATCAGGAAAAAATGAAGCAGAGCTGCTTTTGATATATATTAATTTATTTATTTTCAAACTGTGCTTCCCTAAAGCATTTTATCAGATGTTAGAAGGCAGTAATTTGCTAGGAGGGTATTGGGTAGGAGGATGTCCAATTTACACATATCTTTTGAAAAACAAGTTCTTGTGAGTTTGGTTTAAATTAGTTTATCTGTTGCAAAAGGAGACAGGACTACATAAATTTTTAAATGATTTGATGCTGAGGCTGTAGAACACAGGTGTAAATTGACAATATAATTTGCTTTGATTATTAAATACATTTTTCTAACTTCCTTGTTAAAAAATTCTTTTAGGTTAAACTCATTTTTACACTAGCATTCTTTGTGGTAAAAGATAAAACAGAAAATATTCCAGAAGTTTTAATTCATCTGTGATTATTATAGTTTCTGTTTTAGTATATGCTGTAGGATAAAAGCTTTGGTTTCTTGTTATTTTTTTTCTTGTTATTTGTTAATTATTACTCTTGAAACTTTGCTACTCATTGTTTGATAACCAAGACATCTGAAAAACTGTTGATGTCCTGGCTGACCTGTGAATTACAGATAGATGGTAAAAAAAAAAGTGCCTATGTATGTACCCTTGTCCCCTAGGAGAACTAAATAACTATGCTGGTTCATTGGACAACTAAAATATTCTATGTTGAAATCTGAGGGGTGACAATTTGTCTATTGCAGGTATGCTGACTGATTACAACCCATTCAAATTGTTAACTCAACATGTTTTATCTAGTTTGACCATTGTACCAATTATGAATATGGAACTAAATGCAATCTGGAAAATTGATTCAATCTTCTGTACCAGTTTTTAAAAAAGGGCATGTGAAACATATAGGCTCATCAATCTGTTCAGAGATTGTAAAATTGATGCTGTGGACCTTGAAAAGATCAGATTACTCCAATATCCCTAAATTGGTGTGAAATTTGATGCAACACTAGCAAACAATTGACAGAATGACTTGCTTTAGAAAATTTAAATAATGTCTCTGAATGGTATGTAAAAATTACTTTTTCACCTCCATTGGTACATTTTTTTCCTTATAGATAATAATTTGCTTATAGATAATTTTTAAAGATAAATGTAATTGTTATACATGTATGTTTAGTGGCTGAATGAAATAGTCCTAGACATACTTGTATATTTCTTGTTTTGTATTTATTACACTGTCAAGCCCAAAATTGACATGTGTGTAGCCATTTTAGTTAGGCTTAGTATATATTATCTTTCTTACTTTCTCTGTGGCAGTCTGGGGAAAGGGTTTCAGGCTTGTCACATTCCTAAGGGGGTGTGGAGATAAAGAGAGTTATTTTGGCTAGGTGATCTTTCTTCCCATGGGAAATGAGCTGTCCATGCTTGGGCCCCTTGAGGTGGAGATTTATGACATCAAGAAATGTTGAATTACTTCTATTGGAGAATGTGACTTTTGGGGGTTGTTTCTAACTTTTAATATTGTGGGGTAATTCTGGGTTATGTCAGATCCAGAATGACCATGGACTTTGCCAATTTGATTATTTCCTAAATAAAATAATTTATTTTGGAAGATGGACTTTGTTCTTTTCTTTTTAAATGGATTTCAAACACATGATGCAAATTTGGATTATCATATATTATAGTAGTACCAAATCATTTGTGGATACTACTGTATGATTTAAAAAGTCAGTACTGAATTTACCAGTACATTATAGAACTTTATAATTTTACAGAAAATATTTTATTTTTATTTATTATTTTTATTACTATTTTTTATTTTATTTATTAGCCAGGTTTTTGAACTTGTAAAATACTAATCAAGTCATCAAGCCGTGATTTTCACCCCTATATATTAGAAATAAACCACATACATGGACATAAACAATTTCACTGATTAAAACAAAACAAAAACAAAGAAAACAATGTATTGGGAAAACCAGATATATATATATATTGAAAGCTAAGTAATTTCATAGTTAACTGGAATGAATGTCTTTTTTTCACTATTTGAAAATAGCTTGTAATTTTTGGTGGGGGTGGAGATATAATGAGGTTATTAAGCAAACCAGCTAAAGTAAATTTGAACCATAACATAGGCTACCCAATTACAAGTTTGTCAGTAAATTGCTTTTATTTAAAATGAGAGGAGGAAGGAGAAATACATATCTTTATATCATATTTAATAAATTTCATAGTATTACCATAAAGCTTCAAACCCTATAAGCCAGCTTGTAATGTGAGATTCTTCATTAAAGCAGAAAATTTCATGAAAAAAAAAATGTTCCACTCCAGTGCAACAGTTTCCAATATGATTGATTGCTGTGAGTATGTAGTGGCAAAAGCTAATGTGGCACATTCTGTGAATAAAAGCATTAATTTTTACTGAGTACAAAAATCAAAGTGACAGTGTCTAGGTATAAAGTTTTGAATTTATAACTTATAGCGACATTTACAACATTTGTGTTTCTCATCCAGTTTTTCCTACATAGGTATTATTCAGACTCATAAAGAAAGTGCACTATTTTCAACATATCATTTCATTAATTAATCATAATTTGTCTATTTTTACTGAAGAAATAATTTTAGATCCTGTATCAATCTATGCTTATTTATTTAAATATTTTATATTACAAATACATTACATCTGCCTTTACTACATATTAATATTATGATAAAGATCACAAAAGCTAACAACACAAAATTCCAGAAATACTGAGTTCAATTAAACAAGTCCCATGAAGAAGGATACCAGAAAATTAATGGTGAATTGTGATCAATCTATGTTCTGTTGCATTCATCACATTTTTAGCTATCACTGGGAATTATATTCACCAGCAACTTTGGTTTTTGCATAGCTTCTTGTTATTACTCTCTTGGCTTTATTTATCACATTACCACACCACACAATACAACAGAATACATTTTTAAGATAAATGTAATTGTCATAAAAGTGTTATGTTTAGTGGATCAAATAAATTTCCCTAGTCATAGATAATGTGCATATTTCTTGTTTTGTGCTAATAATACATGATGCTAATATGGATTATGATAGATTAGAGAAGTTATAGTACATACATATATACACATATACAAAGTTAATGCAAGACTACATGCAACAGTTATTGCTATTGCTTATATTTTACAGAATAGAATAAAATAGAATAGAATACTTTATTGGCCAAGTGTGATTGGATACACAAGTAATTTGTCTTGGTGTAAGTACTCTCAGTATACATAAAGAAAAGGTACATTTGTTAAGAATTAAGAATCATAATGTGCAGCACTTAATGATAGTCATAGGGTATAATCAACAATCAAATCATACTAGGAAACAGTCAAGTGGGAGGGGGTGGGTGATAAGGAGTGGTGAGAAGATTAACAGTAATAGTAGTGTACACTTTGTAAATAGTTGAACAACATTGAGGGAATTATTTATTTAGCAGAGTGATGGCTTTTGGGGAAAAATTTTCTTGTGTCTAGTTGTTCTGGTGTGCAGTGCTCCATAGCCTCATTTTGAGGAAAGGAGTTGAAACAGTTTATGTCCGAGATGTGAGGAGTCTGTAAATATTTTCACAGCCCTCTTTTTGACTTGTGCAGTATACATGTTCTCAATTGAAGGCAGGTGGGTAGTAATTATCCTTTGAAGTTTATGTCTGTCCTGTTGGGTTGCAGAACCAAACCAGACAGTTATAGAGGTGCAGATGATAGACTCAATAATTCCTCTGTAGAACTATATCAGCAGCTACTTGGGCAGTTTGAGCTTTCTGAGTTGGCGCAGAAAGAACATTCTTTGTTGTGCTTTTTTGATGATGTTTTTAATGTTAGGTGCCCATTTTAGATCATGTGATATAGTAGAACCTAGAAATGTGAAGGTCTCTACTGTTGATACTGTGTTGTCTAGTATTGTAAGAGGTGGTAGTATAGAAGGGTTTCTTCAAAAGTCTACCACCATGTCTATGGTTTTGAGTGTGTTCAGTTCCAGATTGTTCCAGTTACACCAGGAGGAAGTTGTATAACCTCCTGTCTGTATGCAGATTCATCATTGTCTCGAATGAGACCAATCACTGTTGTGTCATCAGCAAAATTCAGTATTTTAACAGATGGATCATTTGAGATACAGTCATTTGTATATAGGGAGAAGAGAAATGGAGATAGCACACAGCCTTGGGGGGGGGGGGGCTGTACTGATTGTACAGGTATCAGATGTGATTCCGCCTAGCTTCACCTGCTGCTTCCTGTCTGTTAGGAAGCTTATGATCCGCTTACAAGTGTGTTCAGGTACCGCTAGCTGATTTAGTTTAGTTAGAAGAATGTCTGGAATGATGGTATTGAATGCTGAACTGAAGTCTACAAAGAGGATTTGTCAGCCTCAAGATACCTTCCCCTTCTACCTTTCTGCTAAGATACTTTCCCCTTCCTGACTATCTGCTATTATTTCATTATTTCTCTCGGCTGTCATGGCAACGGTGGGAGGGGGGATTTTATATGGGAAGAGAGCCGGAGGTGTTTGCATTCCTTGCTGGGCAAGCAAGGGGAGGGGGGATTATTGTCCTTAACTTTCCGTTTCCTGGCTATCTTTTCCTCTTTTGCGCAACTGCGAACTTTTATCAAAATATGTCAAGGTCATTTGACAAGATGTCTCATCACCATCTGAAGATGACCACATGAGCCGTTTCAAAAGTTTTAATTGGAAGAATCATTTGAACTTTGGGGGGTGGGGGCAAACCTATTTCTTTGTATATGCATTCTACCCGCCAATTTCTCAGTTTCGGAATTGCTTTGTAGCTACCACTTTATTTCCCAGTAAAAGGATAACTTTGCTCTACCCCATGGAGTCTGAGTATTTCTTTCTTGGGATCTAAAAGGAGCGCAGCCTGACATAATTCCGAAACTCACACATCAACCCACCCGGAGAAAACAGCAACTTTTCTTCCGAGGGGGTTTCATCCCATGTCATCTCCAACCGGCGATGAAGAGGATCAGGGAGCTGTGGGGGGGCAGCCCATGCCGCTGCCGGAAGCGTCGGTGGCTGACCTGCTGGCCGAACTGACTCTGGAAGAAACCTCAGCTGAGATGCCCAGATGGTCGTTGGGGGTTGGTTGGAGAGACCCTGAAGACCCCCCTCCTCCCAGGATCACTGTAAGATGAAAAGGTGCGAGGGGACGGCTTTGGCAGGAGGGGGAGGAGATGGAAGGCAAGCTGGATGAAGCCAAGAAATTCTCTATGGACGTTCCTGGAGAGCCCGGCACAACTCAAAGGTATGAGGGGGAAGAGGGAGCGAGATCAGCCCGGGGGAGCCAAGCTACCTCTACCCCCCTTGCCCAGCGTCCGCCAGCGCAACCGCCCGCTGCCGCCCGGGGAGCCCCAGCAATAGGAGTAGCTCCTAGAAGGCGCCACCTCCCCCCCCTAGATGTAAAGTTTGGAGGAAATCCCAGAGATTTGGGATTTTTCCTGGTACAAGTTGGGAGTTATATGGCAGAATTTGAGCGGGAGTTCACCTCTGAAGCAGCCAAAGTGAGATGCGTTACCAGAACCCTGGAAGGGATGGCAGCAGATTGGGTGGTGACTTTGTACAATGATAACTCCCCCCAACTACAAACCCTCGATGTTTTCATGACTGCACTGAGGAGAAGGTTTGAGGACCCTCTGGCAGAGAGAAAGGCCAGAATCAGAATGAAGACCCTAGTCCAAGGGGGGAGATCGGTGGCAGACTACACCCAAGAATTCAGGCAGCTGGCACACCACATCCGAGGTTGGTCCCAGGGGGCCCTGGTGGAAGCCTATAAAGATGGCTTAAATGAAGATGTATACCACACGTGCATCTCCAGAAGGGATCCACGTGAGTTACAGTCATGGTACTTGCTGGCGGAAGAGGTGGACATTGATCTAGCCAGAAACAGACACAGAGGAGGTCCCGCCTGGAGAAAACCGCTTCCCCCCCGTCTCCGGGAGACCTCAGGGCCCCAACCGAGAGGGATGGCGGCAGGAGCCAAAACCATGGCATGTTTCCGTTGTGGAAAGGAGGGCCACCGGATGGTGGATTGTCGAGTAAAGGTGAACCCACCGAAAGCGCGGGACCCCGGGAGAAAGCCAAAACCCCCCTCAACCAAACCCCGCGAGACCGGGCTGAAGACAGGAGAGGTTGTAGAGGTCGCCCTTTCGGCGGGAGAGGAGCTGGAACCTCCAACCCCACTCGACGAGAACGAGACAGATTCGGAAGATGACGTCCCGGTAAGTCCTAATCAAGGGCCCATGACCATCCCAATAAAGTTAAGGCAGCCCACCTCGGGGACTGAGGGAGTGATGATGGCCTTACTGGACTCGGGATGCACGAGGTGTGTAATTAACATGAAAGTGGTTAAGGGGATGGGCATTGGACTGAGAACTCTAAAAACACCCATATCCTTTTGCCAACTGGATGGGTCGGTGGCGGGAGGTTGCCCCGCACGTTTTGTAACCGAACCCCTAGAGATGACCACGGGAAACCATCATGAGACCCTGTGTTTTATTGTGGCCCCTGGGATGTAACAATCTCTAATATTGGGACTACCATGGCTTCGGAAGTGGAATCCCCATGTAAACTGGAGAGAGGGGTGGATACGCATCCGCACCGATCGGCCACCGGAAGGGGAGGAGCAATCCTATCCGGAAGGGGAGGAGGAATCCCATCCAAAGTCCCAGGCACTCGCCGAGATAGCTTCTACGGGTGCCGAACACGTGGAAGGAGAGGAGAAAATCCCGAAGGAGTATTGGGACTTAAGAGAGGTGTTTAGTGAAGAGGCTTCCGACGAACTCCCCCCCCATCGGTCAACCGATTGTAGCATTGAATTCCTGCCGGGGGTGACGCTCCCGAAACCGAAGATGTATCCGATGACACCGGGGGAGTTGGAGGAATTGAGGGCATTTATTGACAAGAACTTGGAACGAGGTTTCATCACGCCTGCCAGACCTCGAGTAGCGGCCCCTATGATGTTCCGCGAGAAGAAAGATGGCTCCAAACGTCTGGTAGTGGACTATAGAAACCTGAACGCAGTATCCGTAGAGAACATGTACCCCCTCCCTCTGATGAAGGACATGTTAGCCCACCTGGCAAAGGGGAAAATTTTCACAAAGCTGGACTTGAGGGAGGCATACTACCGGATCCGGATAAAGGAGGGAGACGAGTGGAAGACTGCGTTCAACTGCCCAATGGGGTGTTTCCAGTTCAATGTTCTCCCTTTTGGCTTACAGGGGGCGCCTGCTGTTTTCATGCAATTGATCAATCAAGTGCTTCACGAACATTTGTACAAAGGTGTTCTAGTATACCTTGATGATATTCTTATCTACACGGAGACAAGAAACGACCACGTGAAGTTGGTACGCTCTGTGTTACACAAGCTGAGGGCCGCCAAACTATACGCCAAATTATCCAAATGTGAGTTCCATCAAGAAAAAATTGACTACTTGGGATATCGTATCTCCCCTGAAGGTATTGAAATGGACCCAGAAAAGGTGCGAGCCGTTTTGGACTGGGCCCCACCGAAAACTCGTAAACAGCTTCAAAGTTTTCTGGGATTTGCAAATTTTTACCGCCAATTCATCCCGTCTTTCGCAAAAATAGCTATGCCCATCACCAACCTCCTAAAAACAAAGGGGGAATTGAAACCAAAGCCCAGTCAACCATTGAATTGGACTATGGAGTGCCAAGCTGCATTTGAAAAACTTAAGAGACTTTTTGCTGCAGAACCAATACTGAAACACCCTGACATGGACGCCCCTTTCGTGATCCAAGCTGATGCAAGCGATGTAGCAGTGGGGGCGGTCTTACTCCAATTGAACGAGAAGGGGACACTACAACCATGCGCTTACACTTCTCATAAATTCACTGAGACTGAAAGGAGATGGGCTGTTTGGGAGAAAGAAGCATTTGCAGTCCGTTGGGCTTTATTAGCTTGGAGGCATTTTCTGGAAGGTGCGAAACACCCATTTGAAGTGTGGACTGACCATAAAAATTTAGAAGCTTTAAAGATCCCTCGGAAACTCTCCCCTAAACAAGTTAGGTGGGCTCAGTTCTTCAAGCAATTCAACTTCTCCTTGAAATATATCCCGGGGGGAAAAATTTTATGGCAGATGCTTTGTCTAGAATGCCTCAATACAACAGTATCCGAAAAGAAGTGATTAGGCCAATCGTATCCACTACACAACTGGCTGCCCCTGTTGTTACCCGCGCACAGAAAAGAAACCAGGAGAGGGATCTACCTACTGATCTGATGGAACAGTTTAAGGTGGCTTTGAAGACAGATAAGTGGTTTCTGGCAAATGCGAATAACTGCACCATTCGAGATGGCCTAGCCTGGATGGGGGCGAAATTGTATGTACCACAAACCCTGAGAAGCTATGTATTGCAACAAACCCATGATTCCAAAGTGGCTGGTCATTTTGGTTTTGTGAAGACCTTGCATTTGGTGAAACGACAGTTTTGGTGGCCTTCCTTGAAAAAGGACATTGAGACTTATGTGGCGAGTTGTCTGACTTGCGCCTCAGCAAAAAGACCGCCGGGTAAGCCACCAGGACTGTTACAGAATGTGGCCAGACCAACTGCCCCTTGGAAGGAAATTTCCATGGATTTTATAGTAGATCTACCTGAAAGCAGTAGACACACGGTCATTTGGGTAGTGACTGACTTGTTTTCCAAACAAGCTCATTTCATTCCTCGCTCAAAGATCCCTTTGGCGAAAACCTTAGCCAGACTCTTCATTCTTCATGTTTACCGATTGCATGGTGTACCTGAACATGTAGTTTCTGATCGAGGAGTCCAATTTACCTCTAATTTCTGGAGGGAATTTCTGAAGTTAATAGGCTCCACCCAAAGCTTAAGCTCCGCCCACCATCCCCAAACTAATGGAGCCTGCGAGAGGACTAACGAAGTACTAGAGCAATACCTCCGATGCTACATAAATTTTCAACAAGACAGCTGGGTGGATCTGTTACCTTTTGCGGAAGTGGCGTATAATAACTCTGTTCATAGTAGTACGGGGTTCACTCCTTTCAAAATAGCAACGGGGCAAGATTTTGTACCCATACCTGAACTGCCTGGTGAAAACCCAACTGTCCAGTCATTGAGTGATTGGATATCTCAACTTCAATTTAATTGGCCAATTGTCCGCAAAGCTTTGGATGAGGCGCACCAATCTCATAAGAAATTTGCTGACAAAAAGCGAGCTCCACAGATGTCATATCAAGTGGGCGATAAAGTATTTCTTTCGACCAAGTATTTACAAACTACCCAAAAATCAAAGAAATTGGGTCCTAAGTATGTAGGACCTTTCCCCATTGAGAGGATTATAAATCCTGTAACTGTCCAACTGACTTTACCAAAGACTCTTCGTCGTATTCATCCTGTTTTTCATGTTAGTTTGTTGAAACCGGAACGTACCTGTGCCTTGAGACCAATCCAATCTGATCCCCCTGTGCCAATATTAATTGAGGGAGAACATTTCGAAATTAAAGAAATTCTGGACTCTGGAAAATGGAGGGGTCGTACCCAATACCTTGTAGCTTGGAAACATTTTCCTCCGTCCCATTCTGAGTGGGTAAATGAAAAGGACCTTAGGGCTCCTGAACTGTTAAAGAAATTTCATGCCAAATATCCTGATAAACCATAGAAATGTACATTAATGTTAACATGTAACTATTTTGTTTTTCTTTCAGGGACTTATGTCCTTCTTCTAGGGGGTCCGAATGTCAGCCTCAAGATACCTTCCCCTTCTACCTTTCTGCTAAGATACTTTCCCCTTCCTGACTATCTGCTATTATTTCATTATTTCTCTCGGCTGTCATGGCAATGGTGGGAGGGGGGATTTTATATGGGAAGAGAGCTGGAGGTGTTTGCATTCCTTGCTGGGCTAGCAAGGGGAGGGGGGATTCTTGTCCTTAACTTTCCGTTTCCTGGCTATCTTTTCCTCTTTTGCGCAACTGCGAACTTTTATCAAAATATGTCAAGGTCATTTGACAAGACGTCTCATCACCATCTGAAGATGACCACATGAGCCGTTTCAAAAGTTTTAATTGGAAGAATCATTTGAACTTTGGGGGGTGGGGGCAAACCTATTTCTTTGTATATGCATTCTACCCGCCAATTTCTCAGTTTCGGAATTGCTTTGTAGCTACCACTTTATTTCCCAGTAAAAGGATAACTTTGCTCTACCCCATGGATTCTGAGTATTTCTTTCTTGGGATCTAAAAGGAGCGCAGCCTGACAGGATTCTTATGTAGGTATTTGGAGATTCAAAGTGTTGTAGGATGTAGTACATAGCCATATTAACAGCATCATCTGTTGATCTATTTGCTCGGTATGCAAACAAAATGCACACTAGGTTTTCTTTTTTCTTTATTTTAATAATTTTTTAAATTAATTTTCAATAAACAAACATACACAAACAAAACACAAAACATAAAAACATAAAAGTTCTTTTTGGAAAGCGGCTTAGTCCTGGGTTACATCTTTTTATACAGACATAAATCAAATTCATGCTCACATTATATACCATTTCATATCTTATTTATCATTCTACATTTTCTATATAGCTTCTCCCCTCTTTTTGCTCTCCTAATTTTATCTTATTTATTTCATCTCAATTTGAATCATTATACTTGTATCATTTGTCTGTTCTATTTCAATTATCTATTATCTTTTCTCATTAACACAAAATTTATCCTGTAATCACTGATTGAAGTATGATTTATATCTTTCCCCTAAATTTAACACTTAAAATAATATATAGTTTCCATTCTGATTCTGCTTAGTACATTCTAAATCTACGTACTATGTTTTAAAATAGGAAAATAATAAGTTTATAATATAATTAAAACAATAATCCATAGCAAATTAAACTCTATCATTAAATCTTAAGCATTTTACACATTCCTTTTAATATTTTATCCCATTTTATAATCATATAGTGTTTCAGTTTGCTAACATTATTTCAAATACAAATACAACAATATAGTCATGTACTTTTGCAGAATCTCTTTTAAAATTATATTTTTACCTATTATCTCTGAATAAATCCTGTTTCTTTACATCTTGTTTCAAACCTTTGTAACTTCTCTTCCTTTTTTCCTCTCCTTTCTTCTCCAATCTAGCCTTTTTACCCCCCTGTCTCTTGATCTCCACCCTTTTAATCTCCACCCTCTTCTGTATTCCTCTTTTCTGTTGCTTTCTGACATTGTATCAATTTTTCACCTTATTTTTCTCTTTTTTGGTTGTTTTTTTAGGTCTTAAATTCTCCATTCTCTTTCCCCTCTTTCCCTTTTGTTCCCCAACTAAAGTTGTTTGTTCATTAAAGATGGATTCTTCTTCTTCATCCCAGCCTTCTTGTTCTTGTAATTGAAATCACCATTTCTAAAAAATGAAAAACAGATTCAGAAGAGCGCTTCCCTTCTTGTTCCTTTTCTTTTAGCTTTTTGAATTCCATTTTCAGTTCATCAACAAGTAATGCCATAGTGAAAAAGTTTTTAAAACAACCCAAAAGTTTTTAATCTCAAATAATAATTTCCAAATGTCCCCAAATCACCAAGCAGTCCAAATACACACATTCTGTTTCATTAAGCACTTTCTTCTTTTTATACTTTCTCTTCCTGGGGTACAGTTCAATTGTAAAATTCCAAAATGTATCTTTTAGAAGTCTTGTTACAATTTAACTCTCCAAGCAGCCTCCTCCAGCAAAAATCTTAATGTTAATTCTTTTCCTCTCCCTTCCCACTTATAGCAAAGAGTAAAAAAAAATTTTCTTTTTCAATGTTCAGAAATCTTTAATGTGGCTTTAACTTTGGCTTTAACTTTCAAATTTAATTACCTGCTGGTGCCAGAATGGGTTTTTCCAATTTCCATCTGCTATCACCATAAGGAAAGAGAGTGAGAAAAAACAAACTTTCCCTTTTAACTTTCATCTGCCGCTTTTCCCAATTTTCTTTGGGAATGATGTATCTTTGATGAAATTAAAATTTTAGGGTATTTAAATGCTACTTATTATCCCGGTCAGCCAGAACTTTCACTTTTTCAGCTTCCTCCTGCACATTCTTATTCGGATGAAAGCTTCTTTGTGGTGGCCATTGCTGACCGCCGCTCCACCGCCTTCGGAAAAGGGAGCTAAGCCAGCTGAAGAGGGGGGTTGTGATTCCCCCGGACCCCTGCTGGTTCTCCCCTATCTTCAGTTACCTCTAAGGGGTAACTATTAGACCCCAAATCTGGCTGGATCGGGGGCACTTCAGTGGCGAGCACAGCAGAAACCGCGCATGATACAGATTCCTGCTGCTGCCGAAGCCTTACAAACTGGAAAACCACACTTGGTTTTTAATAGATACAAATATTTATTAAATAAATATTAATAAAGCATAACAAATGGTTAATGAAATAACATTGATCTTACCAGTGCACCTAAAACAAATTACAATCAAATATATATAACCTTTAATAAATCATCAAGACCAAATACATTGACAAACTATCAAAAAGGCTATACTAGTACCAATATAAGCAGGCTCATACATAACGGAATATATGATTTTTATGCTAATATTATTCCAAATATGTTAGAATACACACACACAGTCCACATGTATCTATGTATGTATTCTTCTTATTAAAAACATTATTATATTATATTATGTAAATAAAAAGGACAGAAGCAGTTCTTAGTAAATAGACACTTGAATCTGAACCTCTTTCATCTAAACCCAACACTTGACTATGCCCTTAATTATAGTAGTTTAGCAAACGTCATAGAAATTTCTTTTATACAAAGGCATAAATTTTCCTTTACTGAAAGACAAGTTGTAATTGGACAAAGTCCCTTCTCATGGGAGGAATAAAAAGACTTCCTTGTCTCTATGATATTCGGACATAAAGTTCATTGTCCAAGAGCTTTCCTTTTTAAATTTACCTATATATTATGTTCAGTTTTCATTGTATTTTTATCCCCTTATTTGAGACTGTTTGGCAATATTTTCTTGGAAATATTTTTCAGAAGTTATTTGCCATTTCCTCCTTTGAATGGCTAAGAGAAAATGGCTGGCCCAAGGACTTTGTGCCTAAGAGTGGATTAGAACTCATGATTTCCCAGTTTCTAGCCTGATGCCTTAATCACAACATCAGATTAGCTGTTTTAGTGTTCATAGTAACTGATAAATATACTACAAGAAATTAACATGCTAGCTTTTAGATAAATATATAAAAAATACATATAGCATAGGCAACATTTAACAGCATGAAATTGTACATTCATTATGATATAAAATTTATTTACATTACATTTTTTTGCTTCTTGAGACTGACTGACTCATATTTGTGCTTCAGGTGGAGTGAACTGACACTATTATAGTTATGTCTGCAACTAGTATTTCAATTCCACTGAAAAAGACCATTATATATCAAATGGAAAGAATTTATTTTTTCTTTTTTATTAACAACTTATGATACCTTATGGTAGTAAAATATGAAGATTTACAGAGACATAAAAGATTTGAATGATATGATATGAAGAAATGAACAATTTTATTGGTACTAGATTATATTTATTGCCCTCTTCAATTCTGCTAACAAAACTAATGTGCTTTTACTTTACAAACAGACTTTAGGCAGGTCAGTTTGTTCACATCCATCTCATATAAAGCAGGACATTAATGGATACTGTAATGAGCATTCAATAAAATGGAACATTTTATCCTTTACAGATTTGCTTTATAGTTTTTTTTAAAATTAACATATATGCTATACCAATCTATTAGAATGTATCCAGAAATGATGGCTAATTATTAATATTATTAAGCAGGGTTGTGGAACATTTCAGGTATATATTCCAGAAGTGTTTTAGAGTACATGGGAATGTGAATGCAGCACTCATCTGCAATATCTTAATGAAAACATCATTTTAATACCTCTGAAATGTTGGTACTTTTGTTCTACTTAGTTTACTGATTAATATAAAGAAGTGGCAACAGATAACAAACATCTAAACATAGAGGGGTTTGTCTCCTCTGTGTCTGCATATATTCAAAACTGTATTGAGGATATCTGTGTCCTTAAAAGTATTGTTGTGACTAATGAAAAACCATGGTTGACATATGAGGTTTGCAATATGGAATGTTGAAAGCATGGAATGTGGTTTTTAAATTCAGTGATATGCTGGCACTTAGAAAAGCCAGAGCTAATGTGAAAAGTGCCATAAAAAGAGCAAAGCAAGAAAGTTTGCTTTCTTGTCAGAAAGTTTAGATTTTTTTTCAGGACCGACAAACTTCAAGCGTATTTGGGAAGGAATCCAAGCCATTACAAGGTGACTCCATCAAGTTTCAAGGGGACAAACTTTTTTAATAAGCTGAACACATTTTTTTGGGAAGATTCAAAGCGTCAAATAGCACCCCTGGAAAGAAAACTGTGCCCCATCTTGATGAGAAAGTGCTTTGCTTTGGTGTTACCTCAGTCCGAAGGACACTGCAGACATTTGGAAGGCAACAGGTCCTAACAATATCCTTGGGCGTGTTCTTAGGAAATGTGCAGATGAGTTGGCTTGTTATTGAAATTTTCAATCTTTCATTGCAGCAGGCAGCGGTCCCACTGTGTTTTAAGACAACCATTTTGCCATTGCCAAAAAAGTCTACAATTGCACGTCTCAATTATTACCATCTGGGTGCACTGACATCCATCATTATGAAATGTTTTGAGAAACTGATAAAGTACATTGTTATATCTAGCCTCCCTCCAATATTTGACTCGCTTCTGTCTACTTCCCAACCGTATCACTCCATAGAGAATGCTATTTCTTCTGTTCTCTATCTAAGCTTGGCACACTTAGAGAAAATAAATGCTTGTGTGAATGCTTTTTTGTAGACTTCAGTCTGGCATTTAATACAATCGTTCATTAGTATCTTGAGACAAACTGTGCCTTTTAGGATTTAATACTCCTTTGTGCAACTGGATTCTTGATTTTCTTATTGATAGGTTCCAGTATGTGCAAGCTGAAACTAATATTTTTAACATCATTTTCTTGAGCACAGGTTCTCCTCAGGGTTGCGTCCTAAGTCTATTGTTGTTCACCCTGTTGACCCATGATTGTTGTGCAAGGTTTGTCACCAACCATATTGTGAAGTATGTGGATGATACAACAGTAGTGAGCCTTATTCCAGAAAACAATGAGAGTGCTTGCCATAAGGATGTAGAGACCTTGGTGAACTGGTGTAATAACAGCCTTGTTATAAACATTGGAAAAACTAAAGAGATCATTGTCAATTTCAGAAATGCAGGCACAGCCACACATCTCTAAGTGTTAATGATTTACCTGTGGAGGTGGTTAGTAGCAACATATTTCTGGGTGTGCAACTAATGGATAGCCTGACTTGGTCACTTAACAGCAAGACACTGGTGAAGTGGGCATAGTAGTGCCTGCATTTTTTTTATCACATGAGAAAAATACACCTTTTCCTTGACACTTTTTATAGAAAGATGATCAAGAGCATCCTGTCATATTGCATTACGATCTGGTTTGGAAGCATTTCTGCTTCAGATGGGAAGGTGGTGCAGAGAGTTATGAGAATGGCAGAGAAGGCTATTGGCAGTTCACTTTCATGTATCTATCCAGATCAATAAGCAATGCTTGACCAGTATTGTCTGAGACATTACACATCCTTTTCATGACCTGTTTTCCGTATTACCTTCTGAGAGGAGGTTTCATGGTAATTGAAGCAGAACATCAAGATTCTGTCACAGTTTTGTTCCATATAGTATCAACCTTGCGAAATCTAAGCTTCCTCTTTCCCATATATATTAAAGATAGACGTGTGGGGGGGGGTGTAGGGGATGTGTATATGTGTGTTATGTATGTGTACACTTTTGAAAGCAGGCAACAGAATTTAATTTTAGTGTGCCCAAAGTAAAAATGACAATAAAGTTTATCTATCTATGAAATATCATACTTCATCTTAGATTTTCAGAGAATCAGCTTGTTGACCAAACTCTTCCAATTTTCAAAAATAGTCTCTAATAAAAGTAATTAATATTAGATTCTTTATAACATTTCCCCACATTGTGAAAGTATAGAAATACTTTCTAGATATGTGTGTTTATTCAATTAATGTATAATGTATACTAATGTATTCATTAGTATATATTATACATTAATTGAATAAACACACATATCTAGAAAGTATTTCTATACATATTTGCCAAAACCTGTGGCAGCTTTTACATTCTAAAAACATCTTATTAAAGTATCTTTATGGGGAAATTATTATGTAACTTTAGACTACGTGTATTGGTTATTGGATCTGATTACCGTTTTGTTACATTTCATATTTTTGATGAACTTGACAAAGCTACAATAGTATTGTATTCCGTTTTTATGTAAGTCAGAACAAAATCAAAATCCAAAAATTAAAAAATGGATACTTTTAAATATCATCATATCACTTCAGTTCCCAGAAACTTTAAAAATAACATCAACAAGGAAAAAGAGACATCAAACTATAGCTATCATTAAATTGTAAAGTAAAATTGTAAATTTTAAAGCTAAACTTCCAAATCTTTGATATTTTTCATTAAAAAGAGTTGATTAAAAATAAAATATAACTCTTGTTTGTTTGTTTTTTTATTAAGATAAAAACTAGGCCTAGAGGCAGCCTAAGAAGCAAGAGACTTTTTCCAAGGCAAAAAAAAAAAGGAATATATTAAAAAGACATTGCTATATAGTTAAACAGTTCTCTTAAAATAAATTTTAATTATTGTTAATTTTTGCCATCTTTTTATTTGCTAAAGTTCAATTACTTTTAAAAAAATGTTCCTATGCCATGTTTCTTTTTAAATGTTTTCTTATTAAAAAGAAAATTATAATACATAAGCTTAATAGTTATACCTCTGCCATCTGGTTTACTTATTTGAAAATATTAGAATAAAAAAAATGGAAAAATAACAAGGTAACAATTAATTCTTCTTAATAAACTATTATTTCTATGTTAAGAAACTTCTCTGCATCAACGGCAAAGAAAAAGAAGAAAACATATTGCAGATGATATGAAATAACAAGATAAGTTAATAAATTTCTTTTGTTTTTTAAAAAGCAAAAGCTTTCACTGCTACAAAATTGCCTTGTAATTTAGGAAGAAATGCATAATCTTGCTGATTTTTGCAATATTAGAAAATGGTCCTTTATGTGATTATCAGAATAAAGTAACCCTTCAAAAGCTCAAAACCCTCAGCTTGTTTAATCAACATCATGTTAGGGGGGCCTATGAAAATAAAACACAGAGAGAAGCAATAGGTTAAAGGTTACCCAGAAAGTCAATGTTTAATCTAGTAAAAAAGAATCATGTTTGAAATAGCCTTCTCAATAAAGCCATATTTCCCTTAATATCAATTACAGAAGTAAATTCCCCAAGCAATCATGGTGCTCAGGTTCTGGGTCATATTTGCTTTGAAACTCTCTTTCAGCCTTCATCTCTCAATCATCTGTTGATGTTTTTTTTCAGAGCATTTGAATCATTGTTTTCCTTTGACCTTGCCTGAACTCCACACAATGCATTAGTGGAAGAATGATATTTGAACATTAAATGTTTGAGTGATGCACAGCATCAGACATATCCATCTGATTAATTTCTAATCACAGCTAACTGCATCTGAGTCACCATACACGAATCACAGCACCGTCTACTTTCTGAATCACATTGAAATAATTAAGCTTAATTTACAATTTGGGGTTAGGACTTGTGTTACATTAAATAATTATATTTTAAAAGTTTATCTTTAAACTCTTGCAACAAACTGAATGCTGAAAAATTCTTCATGACAATTGCTGTTTGGGTGGCTGTGTGACAAATGCATTTTGTCACAAATGCATTGGCATAACAAGCTCTATTCACATTAGTGCCATGTAGACATTTTTATGCATATTTTTATGCCTAATCTTTCTAATATCATTCAACTGATGAAATATTGTTTTATTTAAAAAAAATTGAAAAGAATTAAAATTATACATATTTTCCCTTTATTATTTAATTATGAGGCAATAGAATTAGGCATGAATATTCTAGTGTTCATTATAATTATCTCTATGTTGCTTTCAGTCTCCCTTGCTTTCCATACTTCAAAATATAACAAAGAAATATCTACCATGGGGCTATTTTCTGATTGGACATTGTATGCAGCTAGAGTGGTCTCAAAATGGGATAGAAATATAATAATAAAAAAACCAAGACAAATAGTACCACTTTATTTTCAACAGTAATGAGCTAAATAGAAATGCCAAAGAAATTCTCAAACACTGTGAGATTAGGAAGAAAGCAGAAGCCTATTTGACAATATATATTTTTTGAGAAATCATTAGGTAGATTTCAAATGTTATCAATTGCATTTTTGGAAAATTGTAAGAATGAAGACCAAGTGAAGCTGTTTAGGCCTGTCTTTCCATTTTATCTCTGATATTGTCAAAACAATCTAGAGAAAATGTTAACTTTTCAACTCCAGAAATTAAAAATCCTCCTATTTTGCCAACTTTAGGCCATAAAATAAGATAATGATTAGGCTTAGTTGAGCACTATTGAAGATTCTGCCTAAAACATGCTGTGATGTTTGGAAAAAGGATTTGTCTTTTATATACTCCTTTTCTAATCTTATGAAAATGGCAAGTACATTTATGATAAAATAACTTATTGTTTGTTTTCCTGCAAGTAAATTGTTAACCCACAATCCAAATCTTGGTATCAGTGGGAGATGGTCAATGAGACCGAGGGTACCATATAATATTATGGTAGTATTCTCTTTGTAACTGGCTAATACAAACATATAAGTAATAATAAACTATTCATTTTAAATGCATAAATTATAGGATATTTGTATTAAAACAATGTATTATCTTTGTTGTAGTAAAGGATCAGTTTTGCATATATTTTACATATCTGCCTCCAAATTTGGCTTAAATTAAGCCACACATCTGGAACTAAATGTGATATTTCCCAATTCACTATACACAATGCCAGATTAGTAAAAGGAAATGAGATTTGTGTCAGGTATAAGGGACCAGAATGATGTAGGTAGTTTAATTCAGAAAGCTAGATTTATTGCTGTTTGCTTATTGATATAATCTGAGCAAACTAAGGCACACACTAGAGAAACTATTAGATGAATACTGCAGGTTTAACCATTTAAAATTAGTCACCTCATCTTATTTCGGGTTCGGATTCCACTACTTCTGAGAAGTATAGCAATTATTTACCATATTTTAGGGAGAGGCATGCCTCACTGCAAATTAGAAGGAATATTAAAAATCCTTTTTCCAATCAGAATCACAAAAGTATGAACTGAGATTAAATACCTAGCTATTTTCCTCCCTATTGATATGATAGGGCAAAAGAATCAAACAAAAATGCTTGCTCCTTAATCCCAATCTCTTTATCCTTACATTGGGATAAAGGAATTTTACTGGCCTATATTCTTAAAGAAAAATGTTTCACAGCTCATTAGAGTTCAGTAACACATCTCCCTTTTTGGAAATATTCAGACTTGCTTAATAACCATCTGGCAGGCATCTTTTGGTGGATATTTGCACTGAGTTTAACCAGATGGCTAAGAACAGTTAACATTTTATAATTTTATACTTTTCTCAGAAAAACATAACTTTTTTTAGCAAGTACAAAGAATTTATAAGACAAGAATTTATAGTAAGAAAGTATGTAGGACAAAGCTAATTATATTTATTTATTTGATTATTCTCTTATTATTATATACAAATATATTGGAAACATTTATATGATTTGACTAATAAAACTTCTATGATCAAGGCATGGTAGATTAATAAACTGTGGATTGCGATGATATCTATTATGTAACTTGCTTACAAAATCATCCAACATAACTTAGAAGTTGAAGCCAAAATACAGAACAGTAACATTTGTTTTCTGAAAAAAATTAAATACTAGAATCTATAATAATTTGAGGTGTGAAGAATCAGGACCATTTATAAAACTGCAGCATGGAAGTCTTATTCAAGCCTATACACAAGAATCTGATTAACTAAAGTTCAACATTAATTGGAACTAGATAAGTTTCAACAGGATTCAGGAGGGTTGGGCCTAGAGTGCTCATGAGAATATTGTAACTCTAAAATGAAATGCTTTGCTCCTCATTTCTGCCTGCTCTTCTACATAAAATTGATAAAAATTCTTTAACTTTCATTTAGTTTCTCATGATTTATATTCTAATTCTAGCTAATGTTCATTCTATATATATCAAGTAGACAATATATCCATTTTCTTAATGTATTTTAAAGGCTTATTTACCTGACCTTTACTGAATGTGCCAACATTCTTAGTGTCTATGGAATGGTCCATGAATCAACTTGTTTATATTCTTATTATCAACCAAAGGCTTATGTAGCAAAAATGAGCCCTTGATTTATTTCTATAAAAATATAGCTAATTATTTCAAATAAAATTTGGTTAACTATATATTTCCAATAAAAAAATACAATCTAGTTGTTTATAGACCATATATGATTTATTTTCACTTGTTTCATACTCTCTGCATTTGACCTAATTTCATAAGACATGTACAACAGAATACTATTCATTACCCTATTACTTTTCTACATCAATATCACATGTTTTGAGAAAATAGTTACTATATTTGGCACAAGTTCACTAGCAATACAAATATAAAGATTTCATTTTGAAAATCAAAACCAACATAGTTTCTTGCATTCCTAGTTTTGTAAGCAATTATCTGTAATTTCTTTTGGCATCAACAATGGTTTCCACATTTAACAAATATTCACAATGAATTTTATTGTTCCTGCTTAGTTTCTACTAAATGTTAACTAGATGCAAATTAGAACTATGGTAATAGGGAATTTTTATAACATTGACCTAAGCAAACTATTGACCTAAGCAAACAATTGACCTGATCATAAACTGTACTTCTTGTATTTTCAAAAATATAGTTGTAACAGTATCCTAAGAAATATGTTCTCACAATAGTATTTTTTTCTTTTCATAATACTTATAGAATCTTACTTAACTTTAAATTCCAAAAGATCAGAGGAATTGGCTATGTCACTGCAAGCTTTTGACCCTTGGTTGTAAGAATGGTTATAATTTCACAATGCTGTCCCTCTCTCCACATGGGTGTAATGAACTCCTGCCAATAACTTTCCTGCTGAGGGCAAAAATAAAATAGCTCAACATAAATACATTCAAAAAATTTGTGTCAAAACAGAAGCCTTGCCTATAAGTAATAAATGAGTGTGCTACAATTCATCAGAATAACAAATCAGTGTTTTGCAGCACAGAATGTGAAGTTTGTATGGAGAAAGAGCAATAAAAGTATTTAGAATATAGATTCTATGTTCTTTACCAACTATTTTCCTTGCACACAAAGTAAAATTAGCATTTCATTATTTTATATAATTTTAACTGCATCTACATTCATATATATAATTTTACTAATTATTTGGATGATGAATTTTCTCAGAACTCCTCTAGGAAAGAATTTGTCATAGAACCCATGACAATGATAATCAATATTATCATAAAAACTGTTCTATGATAGTTTGAGATAGTTGATATATACTGAGACTCTATTCTCAGAGCAAACAACTCCATTCTTCTGATTTAAACATAGCAGCACAATCCAATATAGACCAAGTCAACATAGATACCCATTTACCTTAGTATTATTGATCATACCTGGTAGCTTCATATCAAGATTTGAAACAGGACTATTTTTACCACATGGAGATAACCTTTGATGCAAAACTTATGTTATAGAATGTCTCAAAGATTGCTTTTTTGGGGAAGGGGGAGTTTGAATTGAATTGAATTGAACTGAATTGAAATTTATTTATTTATTTATATACCAAGTATAATTTGATACATAAGAAATTTATCTCCACTACAGAAGCATTCAACATATATTCAAAACTCAGTTGTATATGCAAAAGCTTGTATCAAGCTATTTTAAAATCTGTCTTGCTTTACTTATATGGGATGGTTGACAGATGCACAAAATAGTGTAAAATTCTCTCAGTACAATTGTTTCCTTCAGTCGGACTAAAATCTACATTATAAGAGAAGTTGAATTTGAATTAGGATTATAACAGGCCAAATAATTATTTTTACCTTTCTACTCACTTTGTTTCAACCTAGCTTTGCGAGTGATGCCTCCAGTTGAAATTTATTTATTCATTAACTAGTTATAGGAATAATAATACATTTACATTAACATTATAAATCTTGTTAGGTGTGTAAAAGCTGTGTAATATAAAGGGAATGTTAAGTTGCTAGCATCTTTACAAATTCTACATGCCAAGATTTTAATATCCAAAGACTGATTTTGCTTCTTTCCATAAAGCTAGGTGTTCTCATATAATTGACTAATGATTGGTGTCTTAGCAATCATTCAAATTTACAACAGACTCTCCCAAAAGGTACTTACAACCTTGTTCCAAAGTTCCTTGGGCAGCCTATACAGTCATATGACTACATTTCAAATTTGGCAAAAGTTCCACATTTATGCCGTTGCAGCATCCCGTGGTCACAATTGTACAATTTATGATTTTTTTCCCCAAAATTGGTGTTTATTTTGGGTTTTTAGCACACAAACCTTGTAGAAAACAATGGGTTTGCTTAACAATCAGGAGTTCATTTCATGTTTCGCTTAAAGACCACCATAAAAAAGGTCTTAAAATCAGGTCAATCAGCTGCTTTATAACTATCACAACTTACAACTATAATGGGCAGGCTCCATTACGATCATAAATTGAGAACTACCTGTATAACTTTTCAATCAATGAAGCAGTGGTGAAGTAAGATATAGAGCATGATAATGAAATGGAAAACTATACATGCTTTTATGATCATTAGAAAATACAATTACTAAATCTCAAATGTATACTTTAATTGAATTGTTTGTAAAATATGATTGTATAGTGATTATAAACCATTTTTAAAGTTCCAGAATGATACTTAGAAGAAACTACTCCTTCTGTCTAAATGCTTTAAAAAAAATGAAATGAAATTGAATGGAATCATTTTTGATAAACATAAAAATGCATTCCTTATTTTCATAGTTTATTTACTATTCAAAACTTTCCAGCAAAGGTAAAGTTAATGTACTAATGCCTCTAACAAATTTCCTGCTAGGATAAATTATCTATGAAGTTGCCAAATGTTCAAAAAGTAAAAGTGTTGAGAAAATATGTCCTTTGTAATATATGAAAGGGAGCAAAATACACAAAGCATTTGAATGAGACAAATTCATCATCTCTTAACTTGCAAACACTGCACTTTAGCAAATTATTTTTGCCAGCAGGGATGCACTATAAAAAGGATATTTTTTCCTGATTTTTCTCCCTAAGGTTACTAGTAGCTTTACTTGTACTAAATGGATTTTAAGTATTTTCAATAACAAGTTACACATTATTTTATGAATTTTGACATTGGCCAAATAAAGATATTATTCACCTATGCTTTCTAGATTTTATCCTCTGAAATAAGTAAGTATGCATGTATACATGTGTGTGTGTGTGTGTGTGTGTGTGTATGTATGTATGTATGTATGTATGTATGTACAAGAAAGTCCAGTTACTTTTTGAAAAAGCACCTTTGGGACAACCACGACTGGATGACTGAGAATCTCTATAGACATACACACATACATATACATGTAAAATGCACACACACACACACACATGTATTCTACACACACACACACACACACAAACTATGTATGTATGTATGTATGTATGTATGTATAAAATTTGCAGCAGCATGGGTCACTTTAACTGAAGATGCAAAATGGTCAAAAGAAACATGGTGAAAAGGAAATTAAATAGGTCCCTGGGAAGGAGGAAAACTGGTTTTGTTCAGATTATATTGTATGTTTGAAATCAGAGATTAGAGAGATTGAAGTCATTGGAAAAGATTGGGTGGTGGATGTTTTTCAAGGAATCTGGTTGGTTTGAGAGCTAGAACTAGTATCAGTCTGTTCAAAACTGAAATTGTTTCTGACAAAAATACAGTACATGAAATGGAAGTGCCAGACTTTGGTAGAAGGTCCAAGGATTTATTTGAATTAATGGTTGAATTCATGCTATAAGCATTAGTAGTTCATTTTCAAAAGGACCAAGCAATACTTTATTTGTCTGTTTTCAAGACAAAGATAAGGTAGAAGAAATATGGCAGCTCTCTGAGATAGAAGCAGAATTTTGAAATGTGTGAGCTAGTTTTGAAATGTGTGAGAATTATTTAGAAAAAGGTTTCCCAGTTTGAACCATAAAAACCTTAAAATGATAATTGCAATAGTCCCCAAAAAGGTCATTTAAAATTTTTTTTAATGGTATTGCTGGATTGTTGAAGAATAAATGAATCATTTTTGGCCAATTGTAATGGGGAGCCAATTAATATGTACAAAGTCAATGGCATGAGACTGGCAATGAGGCAGCTCCCTTGGGTACAAACAAACTGATACTCTGGAAGTCCATTATTCAACTTAATACTTAATACCAATAGTTTTTTAATACTGGTATTAAGAAAAGACAGAACAAATAGTTTGTGTTAATATATTAGGGCAGAATCCTTTTTATTATTTAGGCTTAAAATAACTTTTTTATTTATAGATTGCTTATTACTTAATGTGGTATTTAACATAGAAGCTTGTTGAAAGTAATTTGCTTTCTGTATTTTTGAAGAGAATTTTGTGGGTCAAAAGTTTTCTTCAGATCATCATTTTTTTAACATATTTAGTTGTTAATTGTGCAAACAAGGCTATTACAATATGACCAGTTAAGAGGCAAAATGTTTGAAAACTGTTGCCAAAAGACCTCAAATTATTTAGTTTTTCAGCCATAAAAATCATTAGAAGCATAAGCACAAATACTTCAGAATGGATGGTGCACCTACCAGAGGCAATATTTTCTTGAAAGTCATCATTCCACAGAAGTCTATCATCTTCATTAGGACAAGGATCTCATCTTCTGCAATAGTTTGAATTCAATGTATGGAATAAAAATTAAAGAACCCTTTTCAAACAGTGACCACAACATGATTGACTTTTGTCTCAACATACGTCCACACAAAAATAATCACAATGACAAAATCCCCAATTATAACTTCAAAAAAGGCAACTATGATCTTATAATCAATGATTTCTCTTCCCTTGATTTGCAATTTCTATTCACTGGATGCAATACTGTTGAAGACCATTACAACATATTCTTACTAGAAATCAAAAGAGCCATCAAACTATATGTACCAATAACAACTCCCAAAACCAGGAAAAACAGATTACCCATCACAATAAGGAAGCTTCAATCCCAAAAGAGATCACTTTGGTGAAAAAACAAATCTGGTCACGTTGCCAGCTTCAAAAGCCAATACAAAAATCTATGCCACCAGAGAAAGACTGAGTGCACCAATTATCACATTAAACAAGAAGAAAACTTTCTATACACCAATTCCTCCTGCGCATTCTACAATTTTGTAAACAACAAACTAAAAGACTCAAGGTCCATCCCACACCTGAAAGGACCTAATAGTAAAGACTCAATGACGACACCATTAAAGACAACCTCTTTAACACATTCTATGGCTCAGTATTTGTAAACAGCAATGGATCATGCCCTACTGCCTTTCCTAGTTGAACCACAGACAACTAGAATGATCTAATACATATCGATTTTACAGGCATTCTCTAAATGAAAAAAAGGGATTGCATATCTGCCTATGAGTACAAAACAGTATGGAAGTGAGTTATGATGTTATGGTATTCAGGGCACTATATAAGACATGCTTTGTCTGAAAATGAATTGGATAGATTAGTATACATAATAGCTATTGATAGATTTATCCTACATGAATAGTACACTAAGATAAAGCACACACAATTCTTCCTCTAGTGTATAATAAAGACCTATTAAGGAAATGCAACTAATTTGTTATTACCCTGTTACTCAAGAGTACCAGAATAGGTACACTTAAGGAAATTTATTGTAAATAATATAAATAACTCTTTTCCTTAGAGAAGGGAACTTTTATGTTACCTTACACATCTTCCTGAATTATTGAACATGTGAGGTGATAGTGTTTCCCTTTAAAAATATCAGTGCTGTTTTATGTATTTGAAACATTTAATTAAATAAATAAAAGCATTGGACATGGATTCAAAGAATATGAGTGAATTTGGTAACAATAGCATAATACGATTTGATGTAGCAGATTTTGTCCATGAACATCAGTTTTTCGTTTCACTTTTAACTCTCAAGACAGACCAATAATTATTTTTATGGTCAGAAATCTATAGCAGTTATTTATCTTGATTCTAATTTTTATGGCCAAGGCTGCCTGTTTTTTCTGAGAGCAGTTTTGAGATGTGTTATTGAGCTATTCCTCTTCCCTTAACCTATAGTTATTTCTGTTTTCCTTCATGATATCTCTATCTTGTTAATTTTTGATAACATTTTTCTAGTATCAAGTTGTGCATAGATAAAAATCAAAGAAAAATATTCTTAATTAGTACCAGAAGTTAGGAACTCAAAAAATTCCCATTAGTCATTCGGAAAAAATATTAGTAGTTTTTGCGTTAAGAGCTATGGTGAAGCAGTGGTTAGAATGCAGTACTGCAAGCTACTTCTGCTGACTGTCATCTGCCTGTAATTTGGCAGTTCGATTCTCACCAGCTCAAGATTGACTCAGTATTCCATCCTGAGTGAAATTAGGTTCCAAATTGCTGGGGCAGTATGCTGACTGTGAAGTGATATATAAGTCTAAGTGCTATTCCTATTGCCATACAGGAGGAATAATTTGCGTCAAAGTGTTTTATAGCCTTGCTATGTCAAGCAGTGTAGATGGCATCATGATAATAATAAAAAAGATGAATAGAAATATGTTATAAATCAAATAACTCTAAATACTTTGATAATATTGTTTACAAAGTTTGTTTTTGTTTGTTTTGAAGATGCAAACAAACCAGGCAGATGGCTCGCATATAAATTGAGAAAGGAAAGAGACTCAAGAAGGATAAATCATCTGATAAATGAACAAGGACATGTATGCTATGGAAATGCATACAAGAAAAAAATTATTCAAGATTATTATGGAAAGCTGTACCATCAAGAGAATGTTCAGGAAGAAAGAATTCAACAATACTTACAGGAAGCAAATTTTCCTCATATACCCAAAGATATTGAAATAATGTTAGAAAGTAACATAACAATGATGGAATTAACAGAAGCTTTAAAAAAGCAAAACATTGGAAAGAACCAGGTCCGGATAGTTTGCCAGTGGAATTTTATAAGACATTCCAGGAAACATTGAATCTTCACTTATTAGAAATTATAAATGGAGTTATGACAAAGAAGAGAATACCCAAAACATGGCCAGAAGCATATATCACACTTGTACCGAAGGAGGACACAGACCCAAAGCAAGTTAAAAACTACAGACCTATATCGTTATTAAATTCACATTATAATTTTTTTTTTGCTTCAATTCTGGAAAAAAAACTGAAAAGATATTTAAACAATTTTATTCACCCTTAATCAAAATGGATCTCTGCGGAAGAGACAGATTCAAGATAATATGAGAATAATTTTAGATACACTGGAATACTATGAGTCACATCCCGAAAAACAAATGGCTCTGATGTTTTTAGATGCACAAAAAGCTTTTGATAATGTGAATTGGTGTTTTATGTTGTTACAATTGGACCAAATGGGCTTTGGTAAAAATTTTACTCAAGATATAGAAACAATATATCACAAACAAATTGCAAAGGTTATGATAAATTGAGAGTTAACAGACTTTATTGATATAAGAAAAGGGACCAGACAAGGCTGTCCACTGTCACCTCTGTTGTTTGTGTTAACACTGCAGGTGCTGAATAGGAACATCAGAGAAGAAAAAGAAATAAAAAGAATGAAAATTAAAAAAGAAGAGTATAAATTACAAGCTTTTGCAGATGACCTGGTATTTATATTAGAGGATCCATTGGAGTCAGCACCTAAACTGATAGAAAAGATAGAAGAGTATGGGAAAGTAGCAGGTTTGAAAATAAATAAAGATAAAACAAAGATTTTGCAAAGAACATGTTAGTAAGATGAAAGAAAGAATTGGAGGAAGTTTTGGGGATCCAGGTCACAAATAAGTTTAAGTATTTAGGATACACATAATACTAAGCTGTAGCACACTTAATGAGGATAATTATCTCAAACTTAAACAACAGATTGCAACAGACTGGATAAAATGGGAAAATTTAAAATTATCACTGATTGGGAGAATATCTACAATTAAGAAGAATGTATTGCCTAGAATCTTATACTTATTCCAGACAATTCCAATCAGATTAGGGAAATAATTTTTTGAAGATTTAAACAAAATAGTGCTAAAATACATTTGGCAGGGGAAAAAAGCGAGAATAAAACTTAAATTGCTACAAGATGCAAGAATAAGAGCATTTGCTCTGTCCAATTGGGAATTATACTACCAAGCGATGAGTCTGATGTGGGTAAAGGAGGGTAAAGGATAACACTAAGGAATACTAGACTTTTGATTTTAGAAGGACATGACCTGCTGTTAGGTTGGCATGCCTTCCTCTAGTATAAGGGAACTAAAACACAGGAGTATTTTAGAAGACATTATATTTGAGAAGTATTGTTTCTAAGCTGGAAGAAGATAAAAAAGCAATATTGTTTAAAAATTTCACTATGGTTATCTACTATTGAAGCTTTTTCCTATCCAATAATATATAAAAAGAAACAGTTAGATATGGTGAGCTATTGAATGAAAAGGGTGAACTTAAATCTATGCAGGCGTTTGAAGAACAAGGTGTAAAAATGAGTTGGTATTTTCAAATACAATCTAGATTTGAAAAAGATGTTAAAACAGAAGGTATCTATGATAAGTTGACTGATTTAGATAAAATTCTGACAGGTACTGATGAAAAAGTAATCAAAACACTTTATGGACATTCGCTAGAGTTTAAATTAGAGGAAGATCAAGTAAAAGAAATAATGATTGCGTGGGGGGAAAATTTTGGATATGGGATTGACTTAGATAAATGGCAAAAATTGTGGTCTCAAAATTATAAAATGACAATGTCAACTGCATATAAAGAAAATTTGTATAAGATGTTTTACAGGTGGCACTTACCCCCGATGAGAATTGTGAAGATGTTCAAAAATAAATTGGATAAATGTTGGAAATGTCAACAGATACCTGGTTCATATTACCATGTGTGGTGGACATGCTCAGATACACAAAGATATTGGACTATAATCCACACATGGTTGAAAAAAAGGACAAAAAAACACATAGACTTTAAACTTGAGATATTTTTATTGGGAATTATACCCGAAATATATTGTAAAGAATTAAAATATTTGATTGTAAATGGTTTAACAGCGGCTAGAATTGTATTTGCTAAGAATTGGAAAAACAAAAAAATACCTATGCAGGAGGAAATTATTAAGAAAATCATGGACTGTGCCAAAACGAGTAAATTGCCATTTGAAATTAGAGAACAAGAGGATAAACAATCTTATATGATATGGGATTTATTTTATCAATGGTTAGATAAAAAGACATGGTAAAGAAATAGATTAGTGAGTCTTACAATAAAAGTTAATAGATTGATACAGAATACAATATAAATATATATAACCATTGGATGAATGTATAAGATTAAATCATAATGAAAATTAGAGTATCTCATGTAAAATGATGGAAAAATAGTCAAATGAATGTTTAATAATTGATATTACATAAGCACAAGCTAGATTGATAAGGTGAGAATTTATATAACTTGTGAGTAATGGTAAAAAAGGATAGCACAAAAGATTGTAACCAACTGACACACTGTATGTATATAGTTGAAAGAGGATTTCATGTTTTTATGTTTTATTTGTATGTTCATTGTAAAAAATAAAAAACCTTGTTTAAAAAAAACATCCATTGATAGAAATCAGGTGTAGATATCTTTTTTCTTGATGTAAGATTTTAACATTGGGGTACAGCTAACATTGGAATACAGAAGGATACACACACACACACAATACAAGACTTGTGGAGATACATGTAAAATTGCAAAAAGGTTATATAATATGATTTTAAACAGCCATACTGAGATCATTAGAGCCTTCCTTTGATTTCCAGAAGGAGGCAACTGTGCACAGATGTGCGCTACTAACCATAGCTATAAAAAACATTATTGAAACCACAATATAATGTACTTGTAGCCGGATGTTGGAAATAAATATATAAATCATGGTATTTGAATGCTACATTTCATCATTTGCCTCCTTTCATGTCCCCACAGTCCCCAGTCTAAACCACAAGTGATGAATTCCTGGAAATGCTGATTTTTAATTTTTCTTTATCTCTGTTCTATTGGTTTGAAAACCGGTGGTCCTGAGTTGGCACTCTGTCTTCTTGTAAACATTGAAGTGTTTTAATCTATTGAGGAATATGACTGTGCTATAACAATGTTTATTTCATTATTCAGTAGGATTCACATCACATTAATATTAAATGGCAACTTTTTTGAGTAAAATTAATTTTATTCTAAACTCTATTTTAAATTTGAATGGAGCAGGTTAAATATTCTTAGATATATTATTCTTAGACATATTAAGACACACATAAAAGCTATCTGAAAAAAATGTTGCAAGCAATAATTAGCAAGTTCTGTAAGATTTGGGCCATTGATTACAATATAAATGATCCATTTGTTCTTTGGAAAAAGACTTTTGTTTTATTAATGCAAGTATTAATCTATAACCAATTTCTTTTGTCTTCTGCTTGATTTCCTTCAAAGAAACACAATTCATAAAGTTTATAACTTTTCTTCAAATATCTGAAAGGATGGCACAATACAATTTGAAAATTCATCCCTGTTAAACACTAAGGCCATAATTATCATCTCTTCCTTCCTTCTCTCTCTCTCTCCTTCTCTGACACTCCCTCCCTCTTTCACCTTGTAAAAATGAAACTTTCATTTTAAGAAAGGTTCACAAATAAATGTATTGCTTAAATGGTTCTGTTTATTCATTGTACCTGCAGGCCTGCAGCTGTATTAAAATATAGAAACACATTAAAATGAACTGTATTTTCACTGCCACACATTCATCTGCTTTTCCTCTAATATAAGGAGAAAAAAACCTTCTTTCATGAACATTTTGTTCACATTCATCCATTACATATTCATTTTCCCCCTCAGAAGTATGATACCATGTTCTGCCTACTGAAATTCTTGCAGTTATAAAACTATACCTTTACAACTGCTGGAACAAAGAGATAATTTTAGATACCTATCTAAATAATTTTAATTTCAAAATGTTCTAATATTTCAGATTAGATTTGCTTTATCTTTTCATGTAAGTCTACTGATTGCTAACCAACTAAAATATTCCAAACCTCTTTTTTTTAATGACACAATGAACCAGAATGTTAGAGGAGGAAATATAAAACTTTGCTGGATCTAACCTAAAGCTGTTTTAGTCAAATTTATTGTTTTAATGGATTCAACCGTATGATCACACTCTACTTTGCAACTTCAAAACAAATTATAGACAAAGGCAGATGCTCAGGTTGTCCTTGCAATTATAAAACTCTGCTTTTGAAGGGAAATACATCAACATCTAAATATATTTTCTTCCTGAAACAATATGTAAGATATTTTAAATAGGAAACAATTTTGCATGCATTAATTATTTAGAGAAAATGGTTAATAATGTTTTATATAAATTAATAATCCTGTTTTCTGCTTTTCAGGTGGCTACATAAAGAATAAATTATGTTCTCAAAACTAAACTCCAAATTGAATCCAGCCTTTTGAAACTCTACATATTATTAGTGGGATGCATTATTCACTATTTAGGTTTCTCTTGATGAATTGAAAAATGTTAACCAAGTGGTTTTTAGTTTAAATCTCACCAGATAATTGTGAATTTTGACTAGAAAAAGGATATAAAATATACCACAATTATTTTAGCTTGTAATACAAAAGTCTGCACACAACATATATGAGTGTGTGTTTATATATTAACAATTAGTCATTAAGTAAGTACTACATTTTATTAAAAGTGATGAATATCTGCTTAAATTTTATCAAGATATTGGACTTTATATAGTCAGGGTAGTATATTAATCAAAATATTGTAGTAGACCAAGAAAGCCAGTTTTTGTTTTGCCTTATCTATGGAAACAATTCTGGGCAGTCATTCTTTCACACACCTCACAGAGTTACTGATATATATGTATATTCATACGTATATTCATAAAAGGCGATGCTGCATGTGCCAGCTTGACCACTTTATGTAAAGAAATGCTATAAATCTAAACAAACAAAAATATGGGAACACTGTAGAGAGAAATCCAGCATATCACAATTTCATTCCTCTTTAATAATTAAATTTACTATAAAATACGTTTGCTCTAAGAAAGGGAAGGACGGAAGGATAGAAAGGTAAATAATAGAGGAAGGAGTGAAAAAAACAATAACCACCAACATTCTTACAGAAAATCTAATAGTTTATAAACACTGTTTTCTGTCATGAATACATCCATTGCTGCCATCATTTTTTTCCCTTGAAAATAGAGGTCCTTTCATAATACTTCCTCATGCTTTATCCAGAGATATGCCAGGAAAGGAAGAGGGACTGAGGGAGTTGCCCCTATACTAAAAGTATCTCTGTTATTTGATATTACCAAGGTTGGCCAAAAATGTCAATTGTGTTGGTATTAAGTACTTATGATACACCCTAATGGCACTAATAAAAAAGTGAGACATCATAACAGGATCTAGTAGCTGATTATTTACTGAAAACCTTCCTCAACTATCAACCTTCCCTGGACCTACCAAACTCTGCTAGAATTAAGCATTCTATTCTTTCCTTTCACTTTGCAGGTTAACTTATGTGATCTAGAACACCAAAATGTTCACTAGCTGCTCATTCACACTTTTTGTACAAGGAACAGCTCTAAATTATTTAAAATGACAAAATTAGCTTCATTAAGATTTTCTTCATAGTACATATGATTAGTATGTTTTTGAAGAAAAAACACTGTTGAAACGGCTGCATGATTTTTTTAATCCATATTGAAAACAAAATAAAAATACCACTTCTTTAAATAAAACTGCTGCCCTTCTGCCCTTCTCTCAGCATGTCAAGCTTTTTTCAGATCCAATTAATGCTTCAATACTACGAGGTCATATAACTAGACCCTAAATAACTAGACCCTAAACTCAGATTAAAATACATTGCTGAATTCATATAACAGTATCCAATGAATATTCTTTGTTATAGTTAAGTACAGTCTGCTTCAGATCACATGTTAAGAATGGGTTCCATCAAGTTTTCAAACGTACTTTGATCTAACTTGTGTTATGGGAACACAGTCTATGTGTGTGATAAAAATACTCAGTGTTCAAATAGTTGCTAATACTGAGTAATGGCCCTGCTGGGTGTTTTTCTTCTTAATGACTGGAGGCCTAGCCCAGACTTCATAAAAGTAGTACATAAAAGTTATGTATTAAATGCCCAACACTGCTGATCTTATAGTTGGTCTGTTGTAAAAATAAATTGTTTCAAATTTAGGCAATCAAATTATTTCTGAGTTTTTCTATTATTACACTTACTGCCCCAAAATAGTTTTTTGCCATGTTAACATTTTACAGATTTTTGTTTTTACAATTTCTGCTTTGCTGTTTCTTTAAATGACTACATCTATAAATCAACCATGGATCACTTCAATGATAACATTGTCTCATGGTTTATGTTCTTTCTATTAATTATATTAATTACTCTAAATTTTAAACTCCCATTACATGTTTGTATTATCATAATTTTTCCCACCTTGCAAACACATACATATATGAGAAATAGGAAAGTTCATGTAGGAGGGTAAAAAGAATAAAGGTATTGTTGTGAATGAAAAAAAGTACTTGAATAAAGATTATTAAGAGCTTGAAGTAAAATGCAGGGTTCCAGCCCTGCACTTCTGATTGGCCGATAATAGTGACATCGGATTGGTCCATTCAGGAGAATCTGATTGGCTATTAACGAGCCTCTCCCATTGGTTAACGGAGCTAGTGCTCCCTGTGTTTCATTGGTTAAATAGTTAAGAGTTTGCCGATATAAAGGGGGCCGTTGCGGCCATTGATCTGAGCTGTTTTCACATGTAAATAAAGAGTTTGAAGTTCACTGTTCACCGGCTCGTCTTCTCCTTTGCTCCCATGCACAGAACATAACACTGGCGACGAAGGTGGGATGTGGAGACGTCAGAGCTTACTGAATGACGAAGAACTATAACCAAGCATGTGGCTGAAATGCACTAACGGCGGAACCATGTCCGGCGGCGTCATACCACCCGCTCCATTTGACCTAGCACAAGAAGACTGGGACTCATATATGGATCGTTTCCAGATGTTTCTGGAGACCAACAATTTGAAGGATGCTACTACCGGAAAGAAATGGGTGGTATTCCTAACTCATTGCGGGCCAACCGTATTCAAGATGGCCAAGGCACTAGCGAAACCGGCAGAAGTAAAGTCTATGGACTGGGATGTCCTCGAACCCCTGTTGAGGGCCCACTATGCACCGACTGTGCCAACGCTCGTAAGAGGGCATGAATTTTACCAGAGAAGCCAGCGGAAGGGCGAAAGTGTTGCTGATTTCATAGTGGATCTCCGGAATCTGGGAGGCCTATGTGAGTTTGCCGACCTAGAAGAAGCCCTAAGAGACCGAATAGTTCTGGGATTAGATGCACCAGGCACACAGAGTAAGCTGATGGCAAAAGGCGACATAAGCCTTAAAGATGCCATCGCTGAAGCTACTGCAGCAGAAGCAACCAGGAAGTCGGCTGCCCAAATGCGCTGCACCCATGCCCCGCATCACCAACTTGCCTGCGAAATTTCACCTCAGTCAGAAGGACAGCTTAAAACAGCCCACCACGAGGACCTCGAATTGTCATTAGAAAGCGATGAAGAAGAGGTCCACCGACTTCAGTTCGAACAAGACCAACGCCAGAGGTCACAGTACCAATGCGCTGGTTGTGGAGCAAGCCACCCCCGGTCAGAATGCAAATTCCTCGACGCGCTTTGCCATGTATGTGGGAAAAGAGGCCATATTGGACAGGTCTGTAGAAGCAAGCTAGGACCCAGCCAGCCCTCCAGGGGGGCTAACTATTGCCAACCGACAGGAAGCTGTCCTGTAAAGCAAGAACCACCAATGGAACAACCACTCCTACAGAAACAAAACCCTAAACCACTCAACGAAACGAGAAGAGGCTCACCAAACTATCACGATTGGTCACGCCTCATCTCTTGATGCTAGAAAATCTGAGTGAAAGTGGCAATCAAAAACCAGCCCTGCCTGATGGAAGTCGATTCAGGATCATCCCTCTTGATGGTTTCCTGGAAGACCCTCAAGCAGCTCATCCCTACTGTCCAGCGGCAAGACCTCAGATTCCAAAGACTCATACTCAAAGATTATCAAAGAAATCAAATTTTGGTCGTTGGATCCAGCTGAGTCCGGGTATCATTTAAGAACTGTACAGTATTCCTACCCCTGACTGCAATCGACAAAGATCGACCTAGTTTGTTAGGCCTCCAATGGTTCACTTCACTCGGAATTGAAGTAGCTGGCATTCACCGAACCTGCAGCAGCGATTGGGAAGAGGACCTCATCCAAGAATTCCAGGACGTCTTTGCAGAAAAACTAGGCGAGTACAAGGGGACCCTGATATCATTTAACCTCAATCCCGAAATAGCTCCCATCCGCCTGAAGCCTTGTTGAGTTCCATTTGCCCTTAAACAAAAGATTGACGAGAGCTTGATAAATTAATAGCCCAGGGTGTACTAGAACCAACCGATCACTCTCCCTGGGAAACCCCAATCATGACACCCATCAAGCTGGATGGATTGATTAGAATTTGTGGGGACTACTGGGCCACCCTAAACCATGCCCTTCAACAAAACACTTACCCAGTACCGGTGGTGCAAGACCTCCTCCATTCCCTGGGAGGCGGAAAAGTTTTCGCTAAACTAGACTTAGCCCAGGCATACCAGCAACTGCCTGTAGACCAAAAAACGGCAGAGGCCCAAATGATCGTTACGCCCCGAGGTGCGTTTAAATGTAACCGACTCCAGTTCAGAGTAAGCGTAGCCCCAGGAATCTTTCAAAGTTTGATGGAAAGACTATTACAAGGGATAAAAGGCATTGTCCCATATTTTGATGATGTGTTAATCGCTGCCCCAACTCAGAAAAATACTAAAGGATCACCTGAGGTTGGTTTTCCAGAGATTTAAAGACTCAGGTCTCAAAGTTAAAAAAAAAAAAGTGTCAATTATGTACAGATCGTGTAGAATTTTTGGGATATTTAATTGATAGTCAAGGCATTCACCCCACCGATAGCAAACTTAGGGCAATCAAAAACGCCCCAAAACACCGAAATAAGGCTGACCTCCAGGCTTTTCTAGGCCTTATCAATTTTTATAATGTTTTCCTGCCTCACAATGCAACCGTAGCGGAACCCCTACATCGTTTATTGGACAAAAAAGCAACCTGGGTATGGGGACAGAGAGAGGAGCAGGCGTTTCAACATGTGAAAAATTTATTGACTTCTGATGCTGTTTTGATGCAGTATAACGAGACTTTGCCTTTAACAATCACATGTGATGCATCACCATTCAGAGTGGGTGCCATTTTGAGCCATGTTTTGCCAAACAGTAGTGAAGCCCCTGTTGCCTATTTCTCAAAGACGTTATCAAAAGCAGAACGCAATTACAGTCAAATTGATAAAGAGGCCCTTGCTATTGTGTCTGCTGTTAAGAGATTTCATGAATATGTGTATGGCTGAGCCTTTACTCTAGTGACTGACCACAAACCTTTGCTGGGAATAATAGCGGGAGATAGGCCAACACCTTATATATTATCTCCCAGAATGACTCACTGGTCAGAATTCTTGGCAGCATATAATTACAAGTTGCAACATCGCCCGGGGAAGGCCATTCCTCACGCCGACGCATTGAGCTGTGCACCACTTCTGGAGACCATTGATGACCCCGCTCCGACAGTTACAACACTGCAGATCGAGACACTTTGAGCACCGCCATTAACAGCCCGAGATATCGCGAAGGAAATGAAATGCGACCCCATTTTAGCGTCCTCAGTTGGGTCAAGCGCGGATGGCCATTGGACCAGATACCTGACAACTACATCCCATTCAAGAATCGACAAATGGAACTATTTTCCCAGAAGGGCTGCATTATCTGGGGTGATAGAGTTGTCATCCAAGAGCAGTTACAACCAGCGATACTAAGGACCTTGTGCAATGGCCAACCCGGCATCGTGCGCATGAAAGCCCTCGCATGAAGCTATGCATGGTGGCCGGGTATCGACAAGCAGATCGAGACATGGGTAAAAGCTTGTCACAAATGCCAGGAAGTAAACAACGCCCCTCCGAAAGCAACCCCGACTGAATGGGAAACACCGAGGGGACCATGGTCCCGTATTCATCTGGACTTTGTGGGACCTACCAAGGGACACATATTTTTATTTACGGTAGATGCCTACTCGAACTGGCTTGAAATCCATGAGATGAGGAATACAACAACCGAATCAGTCATCAGGAAACTAGACAGACTCTTTGCAACACAGAGATTACCAGACGTTCTAGTATCCGACAATGGGCCCCAATTTACCACGCGGTCCTTTGAACAGTACCTGGTGGACCATGGTATTCGCCATGCGCTGACTTCGCCGGCGCATCCTGCGGCCAACGGAAGGGCCGAGCGCATGGTACAATTCGTCAAGAAAACCTTGCATAAAATGGACTATGGCAATATAGAAGACAAGATTAACCGGATACTCCTTTTGCAGCATATCACTCTGCACAGCGTCACCAATAAAACTCCCGCCGAGTTATTAATGGGGCAGAAGCTCTGCTCCCACCTCGATCGTCTGCATCCATCATATGAACCTGAAAAACCACACGGTTCCTGCATTCAATGCCGTAACTTCCAGGTAGGCGACTTGGTTTTCGTTAGGAACTTTTTGGGCGATCCGTTGTGGGTCAAGGCAACTGTAGGCCAAGTAACCAGCCCTAGATCGTACCGCATGAGATGTTGTGACGATAGAATATGGAAGCGCCATATTGATCAGCTGCATTCAAGGCTACAGTCGGGGATCTCCGAGTCCCCTGACTTCCAAACCGAGGGGGGAGGAGATACCGAGGAAGCTGAATTTGAAACGGCAGAAAGTTTAAGTAAAAGTAATGACTGCTCAGAGGCAACACGTGAAGGATCGGGAATGGGGGTGAGCTCGCCTCGAGGAGATGCTGAGAACATTAGCGGCAACGAAAATTTGAATACAGAATGGGAAGCACCCTCTTCACCAGATAACGTCCTATCCCAACAAGACTGTAGCCAAATACTGGGAGAACAACACAAATCAAATAGACAATCAAAACAACCTGCCTACCTCAAAGACTACGTGACCGCACCCCTTAAATGGAACCCGGGGGGAAGGGGTGTTGTGAATCAATAAAAGTACTTGAATAAAGATTATTAAGAGCTTGAAGTAAAGTGCAGGGTTCCGGCCCTGCACTTCTGATTGGCCGATAATAGCGACATCGGATTGGTCCATTAAGGAGAATCTGATTGGCTATTAACGAGCCTCTCCCATTGGTTAACGGAGCTAGTGCTCCCCATGTTTCATTGGTTTAATAGTTAAGAGTTTGCCTATATAAAGGGGGCCATTGCGGCCATTGATCTGAGCTGTTTTCACATGTAAATAAAGAGTTTGAAGTTCACTGTTCACTGGCTCGTCTCCTCCTTTGCGCCCATGCACAGAACATAACAGGTATGACATCTACATATTTCAGGTACTCTGGATATATATTGGAGTGGAAGCATGTTAATGGGTAAAAAGAGAAAAATGTTTAAAAGAAATATCTGAACTTTAAATATTGTTGTAAATCTAAATATGAGAAACAATTTAAAGGTTTCTATGAATCATTTCATGGACTGGAGTTGAAGTAGGGGATAAGCAGAACCAGGGAGAGTATATATGATGGCATGGGAGAATAGATTTTTTTCTTTCTTCCATGAAGAAATTGCAGTGGCAGAACAAAAACAACAACAACATTGCAGTTAATTAGTTCATGGAGTTTATGAAATTGTTAGCTAGCAAAGGGATAAAAGCAAATATAATAACTAGCCAGGTGGGAAAAGGCATATTTCTTCAGTTCTTCCTTATGAAAAGCTAGTGTTTCGTATGTGGTTTTCTAACAAAAGAAAATATGTCATCCATCTGAAGAAAAAGAAAGGCCATTAGCTAACTGATGCATCCTGATTATCAGGGAAAACAAAAGAACCATAATTCATTCTTATTTTAATAATGAACAATTTTGTGTGTCCTTTTTAAATTTGGTAGATACTTATTACTTTGTTTTAGCTGGCTCTTCTATCTATTCCCAGATTCTAAAATGTAAATTGGGCTACCTCTGATTGTCATTTCCTTCTTAATATCTCCAGAACTAAAGTATGTATTTTCCTAACATTTTTGGAATTTTGAGGCAATTGATACAATGAGGCAAAGAACATTTTACTCTTCAACTAGGAAATGGGGAAAGGGAAAGCTTAGTTCATGCTGAGTTTATGCTACATACATAGCTGAATCAGCACAAACAATACAAGCAAAATTCTAAATTTTAAGCAAAATGATTGCTTTTCGCATTTTCTTCCATCTCTGCAGCTGTCTTCCAGTATGTTACCAGCTACCAAGGAAAATATCTACCAATCCTACAAACAAACAATCTACCTGCTCTCTAATAAACAATTTAGTTTCAGAAAAAAATTATCCTGTAATCTGCAATTCTTACACTGCAAAAACATATGGACTACACAACTCAATCAGAGCAAAGCAATAGACGCAATCTACATAGACTTCTGTAAAGCCTTTAATTCAGTGGTACATGACAAACTACTTCTAAAACTAAAATCTTTTTTTTTAAACAAACTTTATTAAATTTTTTTAACACACACAACATAGGATGTAGTAACTACATAGGATGTAGTAACATAAAATATCTTTTCTAGAAGAAACAAATAAACCATCTGATTTAAAAAGAAGATAATTCCAAATTATCACACTTCTATATATATATATTTATCTTATCTAATCAACTTCATATCTTTTCAAAACTTTTATTTATTACTCCCTTTCCTTCTATTTAATCATATTTCTTCTGCCTTAAAAATATATACTCATTGAATATATTTTCATTAGTATTCTTCCACATCCTGTCAGACTTAAACAAACATTACACAAAACATAAATACATAAAACTTCTTTTTGGAAGGCGGCTTACCCCGAGTTAACTCTTTTTATACAGACATCAATCAAAATTTATACTCACTTAATATACTATCTCATATCTTATTTAACATTCTCTATTTTCCATATATTTTCTCTCTCCTACTCATTCTTTTAATTCTATTTTATTTATTCCATCTTAATTAAATAATTATATTTGCATCTTTGGTCTGTTTTCTTTCAATCACCTACTTATCCTTTCTATCTAATACAATATTTCTCCTGTAAACCCAGATTGAAGTATGACAACTTTTAATATTCCCCCTAAATAACACTTAAAATAATACATATTTTCTGTGCTGATTCTTCTCCGTACATTCAAAGTATTACATTTCAAAATAGTAAAACAAACAAATAATATTGAGTTTAATAAGTAATAATAAAACTAAAACAAGTAAAAAAGAAATATTAAATTTATAATATAGTAAAAACAATGTTTCATAGGAAATTAAATTCTATTATTAATTCTTAAACAATAAAGATAATATTTCATAAGAAATTAAATTCTATAATTAAATCATGACTTCGCTTTAATACATTTTTAAAACTATAATATTCTAATTTTCTAACTCAGCTTCAAATACTAATGTCTACAATGCATTCTTATGTACTTTTGCAGGATCATTTTTAAAAAATTATCTCACCCCTTATCTCTGAAAAAAAAATCATTTTTTAGAATCTTGTTTAAAGCCATTATGACTTCTCTTTCCTTTCCCCCTTTCTTTCTTCTCCATTCTAACTTTTTGACCCCCCCCATCTCTCCAATTTCACTCTCTTAGTCTTCCCTCTCTGTTGTATTTCTCTTTTCTGTTGCTTTCTGACATCATATCGCTTTTTCATCTCCTTTTTCTTTTTCTTGGTTGCTTTTTTAAGTTATAAGTTCATCTTTTCCTTGTTCCCCTTCCGCTTTTCTTCCTCCACTAAGTGTGTTTGTCCATTAAAGATGGCTTCTTCTCTTTCATCCTAGTCTTCCTGTCATTGTCGTATTTCTTGATAGGTAGAAATCGCCATTTCCAAAAAGTGAAAGAAAGATCCAGAAGAGCCCTTATCTTCTTTTTTCAGTTTTTGAAATTCCATTTGTAGTCCTTCAAAAGATAATATCATTTTTTCTTTCTTTCTTTTTTTAACACAACCCTAATGTCTTTAGTCCCTTTTTTTTTTTTTACCAAAATTTCACAGAAATCTCAAAGTCACAAAGCAAACCAAATCAGAGCAAACAGTTTCATTTAGCACTTTCTTCTTTCTATATTTTCACCTCCTAGGGTAGAATTTAAATACACACTTCCAAGATGATCTTATAGAAGTCTTAATGTCTTTTAATCCTGTTCTTAAAGATTCAAAGCAATCTCCTTCAGTACAATCTTATAATGAGTCTTTATCTCTTGCCTTCCCCTTATAAAAAATAAAAAGAAATTTAAGTTCTTTTTAAATCCAATGTCCAGAAATCCTTTATCCCTTGGCTTTAAATTTCAAATTGAATTACCTTCGGTGCCCAAGTAGATTTTCCAGATCTCCATCTGCTATTTCTATGGGGAAGGAGAGTGAACAAAAAAAACCCCTTTCCCTTGACAGCTTTCACCGCCGCTTTCCAATCTTCTTTGGGAAACAATGTATCCTTAGGCAATTCAAGCAGTTCAGTTTCCAGGGTATTTAAGAGTTGTTATTGTCTCGGCTCAGCCAGCACTTTCACTTCTGCTTCCTCCAGCACAAATCTTACCCGGCTGCAGACTTCTTTGTGGCGGCCATCACTGACCGCCGCTCCACCACCTTGGGAAAAAGGGGTTTTTCCGGCTGAGGAGGGAGTCTGCAACACCCCCAAACCCCTGTCCGGATCCCCTCTCTCTTCGGCTGCCTCTACAGGGCAGCCATATCCCCCAGACCCATTTGGATCAGGGGCACCTTGGCAGCAAGCACAGCAGGAATTGGGAGCAGTTGCGAATTCCTGCTGCCGCCAAAGCCATGCAAAACCGGAAAAACAAAAACTAAAATCTTATGTTATCTCTGGACATCTACATAACTGGATAGAAGCATTCCTGTCAAACAGACAACAAATGGTTAAAATTGGGAATACCCTATCAAATTCTGTACCTGTAAACAGTGGTATCCCCCAAGGCAGTGTTTTAGGACCAACTTTCTTCATACTCTACATAAATGACCTCTGTCATTTATGTGACAGAACTATATTCTCTTCGCTGATGATGTAAAGCTATTCAACACCACAGACAATATCCTCCAAAAAGACCTTGACTATGTATCAGAATGGTAAATCAAATGGCAACTTCAAACCTCAACAAATAAATGCTCTGTCTTACATATTGGCAAAAAAATATATATCAGAAAATAAAATACAAGCTAAATACTCAAGACCTTGTTGAGGATCCAAACTCTGCCAAGGACCTTGGAGTACTCATCTCTAATGATCTAACTGCTAGAGCCCACTGTAACTACATAGCCAAAAAGGCATTAAGAGTTGTTAATCTAATCCTACATAGCTCCTTCTCTGGTAATATCACTCTACTAACTAGAGCATACAAAACATTTGCTAGACCTATACTTGAATATAGCTCATCAGTCTGGAACCCATATCATGTTTCTGATATTAACACAGTTGAGAAAGTCCAGAAATATTTCACAAGAAGAGTTCTCCAGTCCTCTATTCGTTGCAGAATACCTTATGCCACCAGGCTCGAAATTCTAGACCTAGAAAACCTAGAACTACACCGCCTCTGGTGCAATCTAAATACAGTATATAAAATCATACATTGCAATGTCCTACATGCAAATGAATGGTTCAGCTTCAATCATAACAATACAAGAGCACACAATAGATACAAACTCAAGGTTAACTGCACCAAACTTGACTGCAGAAAATACGACTTCAGTAACAGAGTGGTCAATGTTTGGAATACTCTCCCTGACTCTGTGGTTTCTTCCCCAACCCCCCAAAACTTTAAGTGTTTACTATTGACCTCACCCCCTTCCTAAGAGGCCTGTAGGGGGTGTGCATAAGCACACCAATTGTGCCTACCGTCCCTGTCCTATTGTTTCTTTTTATTTTTCTTATAAGTATCTATCTAATGTATTCAAAAGTAAGTTTATTCTTGTACCTGTATCTTGTAAGCAATTGATAAATCAAATATAAATCAATCAATCAATCAATCAATCAATCCTGGCATGAGAGCAGAAATGAGAAAGCCTAACTTTGGACTTAGCAGAAGCTTCATTTTTTTCCCTAAAAATGTTGGAATAAAGTAATAGTCTGTCATGAACATATAACTGTTAAAAACCATATAGGATAGAATCATAGAAACATTAGTTGGCAGCATTCAAGTTCCTTTGTTCATAAAGGGAAAAAATGTAAGGATTTGACAGAAAAAGTCTCTGTAAGAATAACTGGTTAATTTCTGATGTTGCAGTGAGGAAAATGGTGCTCTCCCACCCTTCCCTCTCCTCAAAACTGATCCTTTAAATCAATTGCTGGCTTAATGTGATTGTTAGTTGGATGGTCATTGTAAATTGGAGACTGAAAATATACTCAATGGTACATAATATGATAACAGTGCCCAAGATCTTTAATGTATCTTCTCTTCTATTGGTTGTGACTTCTCTTGATTGCATTGGGAATTTCCAGAAGAGATAACATTCCATTTAAAACAAACAAAAAATTCATTGCATTGTTTTAGAAAGTTATAGTTACATACTTTAAATGGTACACAATAGGGAAAAAATTAGACTTCAAATGTGGTAGTTAGAAATAGCTCATGGGCACTCCTCACAATATCATAGTACTGATTTTCTTTTAAATTGCAAGTAAAGTGAAAGAGGTAAAGTCCACAGAACTGCTCAGCACTTAGCAACATTGGCCTCTAATAGATAATTTCTTTATGCCTCAAGCAGCGTGGTTAAGTAGAACTTTTATTATAAAAAGACTAAATTCTCAATCGACCTCAAGAACCTTTTATATGTATTTATAAGGGTAAGATAAATGTAAAATAATATCCAGTGAAATATTGTTATTATTGGGGGGGAAAAACAGATTTAAGGAAAAAGAAAAAAAAGCTATAATTATAGTTTAATTATAACTATAATTAGTTAAAATTATTTAGAATTTCCATTTCAAAAATCCAGGCAACAGGAAAATAAGATCAATATGATGATCAATATAATCTGAGTAACAGAAACTAGTGAAATCCCTGAAATCGTAATGTATATCGGTCTTTCAAATTAACCTTGAGATGTGAAAGAGTGCCAAAGAAAAAATACAGGTTCCCTTTGATTGTGATGTTCCTAAAGACCTTAAATAACAGTTTTCTTTCTGCACCAGGCTCCTATTGTTTTTATGAAGGAAGCAGTTCACTCTACCTCAGTCACTTTCTATTGATATAGCTGATGGATTTGAGAAATTGTCTTAAAGTCAAGGTTAACTTATGAACATGTGTTTAAGTGTGTGATGTATACATACAATGTTTATAGTCTGGAACAGCAATGTGGCAAGATGTGTAAAATATTTTGCCTAGATATTAGAAAATTTACAAATTAAATAATATACTCAACAGTTATAAGATGACATATAAAACATTTTTTAAAAAAGACAGGAAAAATATTTTTTTCTATCAGATTTTCTGGATAGCACACCATTACACAGTACCCCTATGAAAGGTCACATTAATCAGTATTTATAGCCATAGCTTCACTTGGGAAAGCTTCCAAGACTTTGAGAATAATTTAGAAGGTTGGATCAGCAGTTGAACTGGATTGCCTTAATCACTCTCTTGAAAGGCAACTACAGGTAGTAATTTTATATGATCCATTTAACAGATGAATCAAAGGTGACCGTGAGGTGATTTTTAACAGACTGTATTGATCAAACTGTACTGCACAGAGAAAAGCTGGTAAATAGATTTACTTACAAGATGGTGAAATTATTCACAATCACACAGATAATTCATAATATGGAAGATCTGAAATACATGAGAAGATGGAGTCTATAAATATAGTCATATTGTAGTTTTATTTATATTTTCTAAGTAAATAGATGTTTTTTTTAACCAGCTGTGTTTCTTGGAAAAATATTTATAAGACAGAAGAAGACTAAGTGGTAGCTGCTTATTACCCACCAAAATGAGGAAACCCATTGGCCTCACACAGATTTCAAGTTATCTATGAGTAAAATCCTATGTAGGCAATTAGAGTTATGGATGTAATTTAAGCTGCCATAGATTCCACCAGGAATAAAGCTGAGTATTTCTATTTAATATTGCAATGGTATTAACACTGCTATCCAAAAGAAATCTACCAGTGATGCCTTCTTGTGACAAAGTTGGAATGGAACAATGAACTGTCCTTATTTTATTAAATGTATGAGCTGGAAGAAGGCTTTTATTGCTATCTTTTTATTTGTAAAATATGTTTTCTAAGTTCATAGTTTTATAGGACTTTTCTTCTGGTTTTCCTAATATTAGGAAATCTTCATTCATGCTTATAGCAAATGTGGGACTCTCTAATTGAGTATCCTGTTGATGTGGCCATACAGAATTACCGCATCAGAATATTGAGGGTTACCCTGACATGGCAAATGTGTTAACCCAGTTTTAGATGGCTACTATGACAACTGTGCAAGCTTTTTTCTATCATACATGACATAGATGCCTATATAACTTACTATTGGATAGGTTTGTATAGGACTGCAGCTTTAAACCACAATTCTGCATCATTTTTATATGAAGCAGAAAAATTATTCTATTAGAATTAGGGGAAATGTGATTTATTTAGTATTGGAAAAACTTAACACCTAGAAATATCCCATGTGCTGGATTTTTATGTTTTTCTTTTCCTTTTTAATTCACAAGCTCTCTAATTCAAAAAGCACTGGGTGATGGAAGATCAGATACGAATTACAGCATTTATTAAAATGTTCCTTTACAATTCTAACATCACATAATAAAAAAAGGAATACTTTGACCCTTTTTACCAAAGTGTAAATTAGTAATCTAATGATGCTATTCAGATGGGCAAAAAAACCTAAGCCCCCTTTGATGAAAAGTAATATGAGGAAATGTTTTCCTGCTGTGAACCATCTCAACTTGTGAAATAATATTGTGGTACAAATGATCTTTGTAAAGCGTACTGCTTGCTGGTACATGTAGCAACAAAAGGCAAAAGTTATTTCAGCAGCTCTGTCCAGCATTCTTCCATTTTCTATGATCGAAGCTCCCAGCATGGCTTTTAGTGACATTAGCTTAACATCAAGTTATCTCAAGAATGAATATTATTCTTTTTACCTAGGTAGCTTGCCCTTTGTTTCTGGCTTCAAGATCATAAAAAGTTATATTTCAGGTGCTGTAATTTCTAAGGGTAAAATATAAAAATTGATATCTATGAAGATTATGCATCAAATGATTTTTAATCAGAGGAAACCTGGACAGATAGTACAATTTTCTTGATGCCCTGCATCTAGAATAACTTAACTATATTACCTAAAATACCAGAATACTACTTTATTTAAATGATAAGAACTTAAAACAAAGACTAGCTAAAACAGGCCTCATTCTACCCATAACTCATGAGACAAAACATGTCACTCAATGTTCTTTTACATTTTTAAAAGTAGAATAACATGACAATTAACTAAATATCTAAAAATTATGTAAGTTGCTGTTTTATGATAACAGGATTATCCACCCAAAATAGCTGCCATTCTGTCCACTGAGTAGGCTTGCTTCTCTTCTCCCTTGCCTTTATTATGTGTGCCTATATCAATATTGAGGCAAGGTGCCTATTGGTTTAAAAAATACAGAAATGTATAAGCCTTTTTCCCTAGACTGAAATTATACATTAAAATAAGTCACAAAGTTTTTATTTTAATCTAGAAGGAGAAAACTGGTGTCACAGGCTGACAGTGGGTACAAAGTGGTTTCACAAACAGGTGCTTTACTTTGGAATTTTCCCACTGTGGTTTAAGAGAGAGTAAAGGGGAAAGTGAATGAAGAGATAGGTTGGATGTCCTGAGAAGTAAAAATGTTATAACCTCAATAATTGCCAGTTTCCAAAGAAATGTATTAAAAGTGCTGCTTATCTATGGTGGGCAGTTGAGTTGATGATTTTCTAAGAAAACCAAGATGGAATATTATGATAACCAATTCAAAGGATGATCTTACTTAGTGAGCAAAGTTAAAATAAGTTTGCCAAGAAAATTAATGTTCCTAATAACTGCTTTTTCTAATGAAGAAGTTTGTTTGGCTTACCTGACAGGTTGACTAAAATATGACATCTTACTAGGGATACTTTATGAAACAAAAGTGAAGATGCATAGCTTGCTATTGCAATATTTATGGCTGTTTCTGTTCTTTCCTGAAAACAATCTGGCAAATGTGCAAACTTGTAAGCAAGTAAACAAAAAGTCAACTGATCAGACCAGCAAGTACCTGTATTTCAGCTGATGAGAAGATAGCGATTTACTACTTCAACAAAGAAGATGCAACAGGATTTGATAGAAGGCTATGTACAGCAAGCTGATGAGTTAGACCAATCAAAATACAGACAACATCCTATCTAGCAAACAATAAATCCACATCTTCCAAGAACTTCCAATCATCAATTGGATTGTGTGATGTGAAAGCTTGCTGGGACACAGAGCAAAACATTTACTAAAGAACATATCAGTATCTCAGTTCCAATGTCCCAAGGCCTGAACAACTTGAGTATTAAGTTTGTAGAGCAAGCCTGAGTTTTGACTATTCCAAGAAATCCATTTGAAACTCTATATTAAAGTGAGAAATGTTAATTGTGTGCCTGGTTGCCTATATTAGAGGCATTTCATGCAGATTCTACCTTTAAGATTTGAAACCAATCTGCTCTAAGAATACTGAAGTTCCAGTCATAATTATCATTACTAAATAAAAAATTATCAATTATTTTGAAAAGAGATAAACCTTTAAATGATGCCTCTGCTGCTTCCTTATTTCCCAATATGTGATTTTCAAATTAATTTGCAGTTTGTATTAGATTTTAAGGATCCCTTCCAATTTGGCAATCCTCAGACCACAAACACACATACCATCTTTATTTGTATTACAAGTGTGGGAAGCCCCTCCTGAAAGAAGAATGAAATATTTTGGGAAATATTTTTTAAAAAAGGCAGAATATTATATTTTCCTAAAGGAGAAATGGAGAAACATGTTTTAGAAGCAGGAAGCAGCCCAAGTCTTTATTAATAACACACAGCAGATGCCAACACTTAAGAGATAAAGACTTATTGAAAGAGGAAGATAAGTATCTAGATATCTCTATTCATAAGCAAAGCAAATACTACAGGCAGAAATCCATTCAAGAAAGGATATTTTGAAACTCTCTGCAGCAAAGACTGAACAAAGGCAGAATGATAAGATTAGAAGCAGCCCCTCATCCAAGATCCTACACAGGACAAAAGCCATTAAGCCATAATAGGAATTACCCAACACTCTTTCAAACACAAGCCCCTTCATTGCACCATCCCAGAGCAGTCCAAACATCAAACCTGGGATCTTAGATAAACAATAAGCAAGAGGTTGACCAGATTAGCTCAGACAAACACATAGGATTTGCATTCCTCTTTTGCCTATAGAGCCAGCTATGACTCCAACATGACCCCTACATGGCCCCATAGGAATCTCGCAACAGTCAATAGAATATTAAAGGACATGTTCTTGCACAGGAACAGGAAGCTCAAATACAAAGCCCAAAGAAGTTATAAAAATCTCCCATTCTCAACTCCATTTTGTCAGCTGCACCGGAACCAAAAATACTGGTGGTTCTATTCACTATAAAACCATCTTTCCAAACAGCCTCCATCTTGTTTCCAGCTTTTATTTCTCAGCTTAGAGCAGAACCAGATGGATATTTCTTCCAACACAAGTTAGAGGTTTTTTGATATTCTGTTCTACTGAAGAATTCATCCAACTTCTTCATCTATTTTAGTTTCTGTATTATGTTGCATTAGATAAACGACTCTAGCTGACCTTTTCCTGTTAAAGTTTCAGTAGCTTTTTTACAGTCCTTTTCAGTGTTATTTTATTTTACTTTGATGTTTACTATGTTTGCATGTACATATTCTAAAGATATGTATTCAATATGTAATATCAAAATTGGAAAGGTCAGTCTATGGAATACTGCATGAAATTTTAAAAATCATGATTTTTTTTTAAAAAAGAGAGCATATTAAAAATAGTAGAAGTAGAATTTATTTCCTTCTTTTATTGTTTTCTTACCCAAAATATGTATTAAAGTTGATAAACATGTCAATATAAAACTCTTTTGATGTTCTCAGATACTGCAGTTGAATCTGCATTTGCTACTAGCTAATATTTACAATAGGATATTACTTGCCATTATTTAGTAGAAAAAACAGCATGGAAACTCACTAGCCTCCTGCAGTTTAAAAAGTTACGGCCCTGAATTTTCTAAAAAATACCATAGAGAAATTAGATACTTTGAATATGCTTATTTTATAAATGTCCTGTGGTTCAGACCTGAAAAATTAAGTGGATTGAGAATTTTCAGAAATCTGAGAATGCTTCAAACCCATTATAAAAAACCAAATATTACAATAAAACTATAATGATTTTGTGCCAATGCAAACACTCAGACATCATTCAAAAATTACTTTATAGAGTATATATTATGTAGGAGAAAGGCTCCCACATACATTTCCTAGTTTGTCCTATAAATCAGATCATAATACCTGATTATACAAAAATGTTCTGCCTGAGGCTCTCTGAATGATATGTTTAAAAAAGACAATATTAATGTCTAATGAACAGAAATGTAGAGAAATGACAACAGAAATAGAATATTAAATAGTGGAAATGTTGAGTAACCAGGCAACTTATAATTATTTTTTTGTTACTAGACAACTTATCACCCAATGGATCATCCTTAAACTACTGTTTGCCATATATTCTTGAATCAAATATTTCTGTCCTCCTCTGTCTCTTCTTCTGGTCTCATTCTATGATTTTTCTTGTCATTTTGGAAACCTACAGCTATTTCTCACTTTCTTCATATCTTTTGCTATTTGTTCTTTATTTCTGATACTGGACATATGTATTTCCCTGCTATTTTGCTACTTTCTCTCTTGTTTTTCTGTGTCTGTTGCAGTGGTGGTATTCAGCCTGTTCGCACCGAAGCGGGCAAACTGGTAGCAAGAATTTGGCGTGCTGAACTGGTAGTAAGTTTTGGCTGGCCACACCCCTGACCCGGTCACCCTCTCACCCGATGCTCGCTTACCCACCCGCCTGACATTTGCCTAAGGTATTTCTGTTTTTTTCCCATCCGGACAATCAGCTGTACATAGATCAGCTATGCTGGGATTCTGCTTGTTGAGGCCCAGCAAGGCAAAAAATGGAAGGAGGAGCTCTGTCCCCCTCCATTTTTTGCCTTCCAGAGTCTCAGAGGAGACTTAGGGGAGCAAAAATGCCCCCCAGAGGCTCCTCTGAGGCTAGGAAGTTCCCAAAACAGAGCTTGGAGGGGTGCTGTATGTCCCTCCCATGCTCTGTTTTTTTTCTTCCTGAACCTTAAAGGAGTTTTAGGAGAGCAAAAACACCCCCCGGGGTTTCTCTGAGGCTAGGAAACTCCCCAAAATGGGTGGTGGTGACAAAAAAGCACAAAAATGCCACACCTACCCAGTCACATGACCACACCCACCAAGCCACGCCCACAGAACCAAGAGTAAAAAATGTTGAACCCCACCACTGGTCTGTTGTTATCTGGAAACAGGTGCCTTTCCTCCTGTATCTCTCCTTGCCCCATGTAATTTTTCTTGATTGTTTGTGAAGTCATGCAGGAGTCCTGGTGTCATGGCCTCATCTGATTTTTGTTCTGTCTTCTTCCTTGCTATTTCCCAATGACATTAGTATCGTCTGCTGATCATGATTTCTTCCTAGGCAGATGATATATTTTTACTCCAATGGAGCATGGTATCTGTCGTGTCCGCAAAAGACGCTCAGAGTCGGTGACTTTCATTCAAAGCTCTTTATTAACAATGGGAGAACCGAACCGGCGAAAGGCAAAAAGCCCGCGGCTTTTATACCTTTCGCAGCGGCAGCCGCGGCCAATGGCAGCGATTCAAGTCTCCCGCTCTTGGTTTGCACCAATCGCGGGAGACTTCAATCGGGCCAATCAGCGCGGCTCGCCTGGCCAATCAGAAATCCCCGCGCCTTAGCCAATCAAGGCTCGGGGATTTTGAGTATTCCAATTCAGGACATAACACCCCTCCCCTCTTGGTATGGTCCATCACGTGGTGTAGTCACGCAGGTAGGTGGGGCTCCGTCGAGTCCTAGTTGACCTGCGCAACTCACTTGCATGCTGTAACTCGGCCGGAGCGGTCATCTTTTTGGCTGCTCCTGCCTCTGTGCGAACCGGCTGGATGATCGGGCCGGTTCTTTCGCCGTGGCTCCCGCCTGGGCCTACCGGGTCAGTTGAGCTACGGATTTCGCCGCTCCCGCTTGGCTTCTCCGAGTCGGTAGAGCTGGCCAGGTGGTTCTTCTCCGGAGGGGACTCGCGATGGCTGTGTTCCGGTGAGTATTTTTGGTTTATTTTTTCCTGCGATTGTCTCTCCGGGTATTCCCTCCCCCCTTGGTTCGTGTCTTGGGGGTTGAGGTCAGTCGCTGTTCGTGACCTGAGCTGGTCGATATGTCGTTTCCAGGCTCGCCCATCGATGGTTTGGAGCCGGTATGACCGTGGACCAGTGACTTGAGTTATGACGGCTGGGATCCATAGGGGGTCCCCCGTCATGTTCTTTGCATAGACTAAGTCACCTGGGTCAAATGTCCGGTACCTGGAGCTGGAGTCTGGGGGCCGCTCCGGGTTATAGGTCGGGTGCAATCTGTCGAGTGGGGACCTCAGCTTTCTGCCCATTAGAAGCTCTGCAGGGCTCTTGTTAGTTGTGGTATTGGGAGTGATGTGCTGTATGAAGAGCAGTCTGTTGATTTTGTCGCTGATCTCCCCATGGTCCATTTTCCGGAGGGTCTTTTTCGTAAACTGGACCATCCATTCCGCCCTACCGTTCGCCGCCGGATGCGCCGGTGCTGTTAATGCGTGGCGGATACCCCTCTCCGCCAGGAACCGTTCAAAATCGATGGAAGTGAACTGGGGCCCGTTGTCTGAGACGACGACGTCTGGGAGGCCGTGTGTGGAAAACAGTTTACACAGTTCTTTAACGACGGCCTCTGTGGTAGTGGATTTCATGTCGCTTACTTCTAACCAATTGGAGTACGCGTCAACTGTGATTAGAAAAGTATGCCCATTTGTGGGGCCAGCAAAGTCTAGATGGATTCTGGACCAGGGCCCCCGTGGTGTTTCCCAGTCCCGGATAGGTGCTGCGGGTGGGCTGGATCTGGTCTCCTGGCATCGGTGGCATTTGGCGACCCATGCTTCAATTTGCTTGTCCATCCCTGGCCACCAAGCGTAGCTCCTGGCCAGGGCTTTAGTCCTGACGATGCCAGGATGACCCTCATGTAGCATCTCTAATACCCTCTCTTGCAATCTGTCCGGAATTACCACCCGGTCACCCCACAGAATACACCCCCTTAGAAGTGAAAGTTCAGTCTGGCGCTGACGGAATGTTTTAAAAGTCTCGTCACTGTCTTTCTCCGGCCAGCCTTTTTCTAACCAGTGTAAGATTCGCGCGAGACGCCTGTCCTTAACGGTTTCTCTGGCAATGTCTGATGCAGTAATAGGTAAACTCTCGATACTTAGGGTGTTTGTTGTTGGTGCTGGGTCAGGTTCAGAGTCAGGTAAAGGCGAGCGGCTTAAAGCGTCCGCGTGCGAAATTTTCTTACCTGGCTTGTGTAGCAGTTCGTAACTGTAGGCTGCCAGGAATTCGGACCATCTTGTCATCCGGGGTGACAAGATGTTTGGCGTGGCTCGGTTTCCAGCGAGGATGCCCAGTAATGGCTTATGATCCGTCACGATGGTGAACGGGCGGCCATACAGGTATTCGTGAAAACGTTTAACGGCGGCAACTATAGCCAAAGCTTCTTTGTCCAGCTGGCTATAGTTCCGTTCCGGTTTAGTCAGAGTCCTGGAGAAAAAAGCGATGGGTGCTTCTCTCTGGTCTGGGAGGGTGTGGCTGAGGACAGCGCCGACGCCGAAGGGTGATGCGTCGCAAGTGACAGCTAAGGGCAAGGTTTCGCTGAATTGCATCAGGACGGCGTCGGAGGTGAGGAGGTCTTTGGTTTTTTGAAAGGCGGCTTGCTCTCGTCTCCCCCAAGTCCAGGCTGCCTTCTTGTCTAGGAGTCTATGTAAAGGTTCCGCCGCCGTTGCCTTTTGAGGTAGGAAAACATTATAAAAATTTAGTAAGCCTAGGAACGCTTGTAGTTCCGTTTTGGACTTTGGGGTGGGGGCTTCCTTGATGGCTTTCACTTTTTTAGTCGTAGGGTGAATGCCATGCCGGTCTAGGAGATAGCCCAAAAACTCTACTTGCTTTGTACATAGTTGGCATTTTTCTCGTTTGACTTTAAGTCCTGTTTCTTTAAATTTTGTTAAGACTTGTCTGAGTCGGTTTTCTAATTCGGCTTCGTTTGGCGCCGCCACTAATACGTCATCGAAATAGGGCACCACCCCCTTGATGCCCTGTAGCAAATGTTCCATCAGGCTCTGAAAGATGCCTGGTGCCATGCTGACTCCAAATTGGAGTCGGTTACACTTGAAAGCCCCCCGATGGGTCACGATTGTTTGGGCTTCTGCCGTTTTCTCATCCACAGGTAGCTGCTGATATGCCTGGGCGAGGTCGAGCTTGGCAAAGACTTTGCCCCCTCCCAGTGAGTGCAGTAAATGTTGCACTATTGGGACTGGGTAGGCGCTTTGTTGCAATGCGCCATTTAGGGTGGCCTTATAGTCCCCGCAGATTCTCACGGACCCGTCTGGTTTTACTGGGGTCACTATAGGGGTTTCCCATCTGGCATGGTCTATCGGTTGCAATACCCCTTGTTTGACGAGCTTGTCGATCTGCTCGTCAATTTTAGGCTTTAAGGCGAATGGTACCCTTCTAGGTTTAAGCCGCTTAGGGGGAACCCCTGGGTCTAGGTCAAACGAGATAAGGGGCCCCTGGTACTTGCCCAAGCCTCCATCGAAGACTTCCTGGAACTCCTGGGCTAGCCGCTGTTCCCAAGCTTCGATGGTGACGTGGTTGACGCCTGTCAGCGCGATGTTAAGCGGGGCGAACCATTGTAAACCCAGTAGGCTTGGGCGGTCGCGATCGACGATTGTGAGTGGCAGTTGTTCGGTGTGGCCTTTGTAAGTTATATTGAAGTTCTTGGTGCCCACTACCGGGACGCGATTCCCTTGGTAGTCTTTTATGATGATCTTTTGGGCATTCACGTTTCTTTTTTGTAGTGTAGGCACCAGTCTTTTGATTTCGCGCCATGCAATCATGGAAAGGTAGGACCCGGAGTCCACTTCCATTTTGCATGGCTGGCCTTCGATATGGACTTCTACGTGTACCTTTCTGGCGCCGTCGGAGATGGCGTGGCCGATGGTCACCGTCTGGTGGGTTTCTTCTTTTCGCCGATCGTCGCCACTTCTTTGAGATCGTTGAGTGCGGTCTCACCGACCGTCTGGCTGGCGCTCTCTGGTTCTGGGCGGTGAGCTTTCTCTCCGTCTGTTGTGCTGTTCCCATTTGGGCGTGCTGCGGGTCTTCTTTTGGCGGCAAACTCGGGCGATGTGACCCCGTCGTTCACAATGCCTACAGATAGAGTCAAAAAATCGGCATTCTGACCTGGGGTGATCGCCGCCGCACCCGGCGCAGTTGGTCCTCGACCTATGACCTTTTCGACTTCGTTGGTCGCCGCGTCCCGTCTGCACGCGATGTATGTCCTCCTCGTCTTCCGACGTGCTGGAGGTTGATTGGTATTCACCGTAGTGTGCGGTTGCTTCGTTTCTTGTGTCGGCCGACCTTGCCGGGTTGTTGTTTCCGCCCTTCGCGTCAGATCTTCGCATGCTGTCTGCCGACGTGCGGGTTGCTTCAGCGGCTGCGGCTGCGGTAAGGGCATCGGCCAGGCTGATGTCGCCCTTGGCCATAAGTCGGCTCTGGAGTGTAGGATCCCATAAGCCGAGTACGAAGCGGTCTCTTATGAGACTGTTCAGACCTTCGAATTCGCCGAGTCCTCCTAGGCGCCGTAGCTCTGCGACGAAGTCGCTCAATTTTTCGTCTGGTTTCTGGTTTCGGCGGTAGAACTCGTTGCGCCGTATCAGGATGGGGACTTCGGGGGCGTAATGGCGCCACAGTATAGGTTCGAGGACGTCCCAGTCCATGGCGGTTGCGTCTGCCGGCTTGGCCAATGCTTTGGCCATCTGGAAGACCTCTGGTCCGCAATGCGTAAGGAAGACGGCGCGTTTTAGCGGGCCCGGGGCGTCCTTCATTCCGGCGCATTCCAGGTACATACAGAACCGATCCGAGTACGATTCCCAATCCTCGGCGGCGGGGTTGAAGGGGGCGGGCGGTGCTATCTTCGCCATCTCTGCGCTGGAGCTGGTTCTTGGGTGGACACGGGGTTCGGTTCAGGGGCGAGATCCCACCCTCGTCGCCAGTGTCGTGTCCGCAAAAGACGCTCAGAGTCGGTGACTTTCATTCAAAGCTCTTTATTAACAATGGGAGAACCGAACCGGCGAAAGGCAAAAAGCCCGCGGCTTTTATACCTTTCGCAGCGGCGGCCGCGGCCAATGGCAGCGATTCAAGTCTCCCGCTCTTGGTTTGCACCAATCGCGGGAGACTTCAATCGGGCCAATCAGCGCGGCTCGCCTGGCCAATCAGAAATCCCCGCGCCTTAGCCAATCAAGGCTCGGGGATTTCGAGTATTCCAATTCAGGACATAACAGTATCTGTTAGATCTGAGGCGGATCGGTTCGACAGAGACACGAGACCATTTATGTGAGTTCAGCTCTTTATTAGGTATAGGTAAAGGTCTGAGAATGCGAACTGTGGCAGCCCTTCATATAGGGCTGGCTCGCGACTCGGCAGCCAATGGCAGCACTTTGAATCTCCCGTGACTGGCACAGCCAATCGCGGTAGATTCCTAGTGCTCCAATCACGGCCGACCTGTTGACCAATCAGGTCTCCACTGGTCCGGACCAATCGGGTGCAAGGGTTTCTGAGTATGCTAATACTGTACACCCCTCCCCTTTTGGTTTCGTCCTGTAGTGCGTGGTGATATAGTCGCGTAGGTAGGCGGGGCTTTTTCTCTCCCTCCTTGACCTGCGCGGTTCAGTTCTGGTGTGGTCGTTGACCAGTTCGGATGCCTCCTCTGTCACTCCGGTTCCTTGGGATGGAACCGCCTGGAATGTTGAGCTGGGCCTTTCTTGGTAGCTCCCTCCTGGTTCTCCTGGGCTGGTTGAGCTGCCGCTTCTGCTCCCACTTGGTTTTTCCTGGCTGGGTGAGCTGGTTTGGCTGCTCCTTCCAGGTGAAGACCCGGGGTTTCGTGCTCCATTAGTCCTGCGTCTACAGGTGAGTAGCATCGGTTTAGTGGTTTATCTATTCTCAGTGGGGGGTATTCTGCTTGCGTTAGTTGGTTTCCTTCAGTTCCTTCTCTATCGCTTACCGATTCTTCCCCCTTCTAGTTTCTTGTTCGGGTGTTTGGCTGGTTGTGGTGGCTATTCTTGACCTAAGTTGGTTTATGTGCCATTTCCAGTTTTTCCCGTCACTAGTTTCCAATCGGTATGATAGGGGCCCAGTTATCTGGGTGATTGTTGCTGGCACCCAGAGTGGTTCTCCTGTGAGGTTTTTGGCATATACTGGGTCCCCTATGTTGAATGTTCTGTATTTGCTGGAGGAACCTGGGGATTTGTCTGGGTTATATGTTGGGTGCATTCTGTCTAGTGTAGAGCATAATCGCAGTAGATTCCTAGTGCTCCAATCATGGCCGACCTGTTGACCAATCAGGTCTCCACTGGTCCAGACCAATCGGGTGCGAGGATTTCTGTGTATGCTAATACTGTACAGTACCATCATCACTCTGAAGAGTATCTGTATCATATGACTGTGGTAATGCTGTAAAGACCACAAACCATTCACAGGTTTATGAATATATCTGGTCTGCAGATCCTTGAAATTTCAATTCCAAAGAGATAATAGGTTCCAGATTTTTACACATTTTTTGTTAGCGGATTTGAGATACATTGAATCAAAAATTGTTGTATTAGCAGATTAAACTACCTTTGATTTCCTAGTCGGTTCCCCATTGACTTTTCTTGTTGGAAACTGGCAGGAAATATCAGAAATCATGACGATGTGACTGCTGAAATGTTTCAGCCAAATGTTTTTTAATAAAAGTGGTATGGACCAGTGGTGGTATTCAGCAGGTTCTGACCAGTTCTAGAGAACTGGTAGCGGAAATTTTGAGTAGTTCGGAGATCTGGCAAATAGCAACTCTGACTGGAGATTTTGCAGTATCCTTTCCCCGCCATGCCCACCAAGCCACGCCCACAGAACTGGTAGTAAAAAAATTGAATCCTGCCACTGGTATGGACATCATGAATATTTCAATTCCATAGGAAAATGGGTCCGGGTGTTTTACACATTCTTTAATTTAGCAGATTTGAAGTAACTCGATTCAGTATAGTGCACTGTTTGCGCTAATTGGAGGGACAGGATAACAGAGACAGGATAACTTTGATAATATATACAGTAGATTACTATTTCACTGAATTGTATAATGTAACCATAAATTCTTGAGATCTATATATTTAAACTCTCAGAATTCTCTAGCTTTCAGTTAGCTGAAATAGTGCATCATAGGCAACAGTTTTTGAATCAAGGTATGCAGATACATTCATTTTTTAAAAAAATATGTACAAAATCTGGAACCTATTACTCCTTTAGAATTGAAATATCAAAGGTCTTTAGACTAATTGCTTTCACAAACTTACAGCTAGTGCTGTCTGTCATGGTCAATTGTGGTCATGTAGTGATTTCTGATATTCCCTGCCAGCTTCCCACAAGCAAAAGCAATGGAAGCCAACCAGAAGTCAATCTATTACCACCACTTTTTTGCTCACCCAGGGTTATTCTGTTTATCTCTTGAGGAAACAAATACTGGCAAAGGATGATCCAATGGGTCATAGAATGTCTAGTATTTATTAAAGTTTTTTTTAAAAACATATCACTTGCATTTTCCTGTGCACATATATTGATATTATGTGTCCTGTTTTCCATTGGTTCATTTTCAGGAGATGTATCCAAATACTACTACAACAGTAGGAAAGGAAAGGAAAGGAAGAAAATATTAAAAAAAATTAGGAAGATCAAAAGAATTGATTAAAAAACTCATTTTCATATTGAGAAAAAAATAACATGTTTTTAGCTATTATTATGAGTAATGTTATGTTCGGCGCGGCAAGGAGACCAGGACTCAGTGACTTGGTTCAGCTCATTTATTGGTCCCGAGAAGGGCTCGGGGTCTGGGAGAAAAACTGCAGCTTTTTATTCCCAAGCCACGGCGGCCGCAGCCAATGGCACCGTTTTGAATCTCCCGCAATTAGTTTCCACCAATTGCGGGAGATCCGCAGTGGGCCAATCAGAGCGGCTCGCTTGACCAATCGGATCCCTGCGCGCTTTGACCAATCACAGCACGGCGTCTATAAGAATGTAAATGACCGTATAGAACGAGTAATATAATATAATGTTATATTATATTAAATGTTATTTCAAAATAATTATGTCAAGATAAGGAATGCAATTAAAAAAGAGCTGTTGAGATGAGAAATTTAAAGAGGAAAACTAACCTTTTGACATTATATAATCTGCAGATTGCAGAAAGCTCTAAAAGATTAGTTTCTAGTATTTTTTAATGGTTACAAATTTAGAAATAAAGTTGTTTCTCTATAATTTTACTTCCTTTAACATCCGCAATTTCATCTCATTGTCCACACCTACAGCTTTTGACTTTTCAAATGCCAAGACAATGCTTTATGCAAGTCTATATAATTTAGCAAGTTGATGTGGCTATAACTAAAAATACCAGCAATTCACAAAGTCTTTTCCTTTTGCCAAAATGCTAACTGGTGAAAGAGGGGGTGGGGGACAAAAGCAAGAGAGGGAGACAAATATCAAACTAAACTCAGAGATAGGATTTAAAACTCAATTTTAATAAATTTGATTCTGAAATAGTTTCAGAGATTATTCACAGACACATCTGGATCACACTTGAAATGTTATAAGATCTCTTATTTCTCTCTTTAAGCAGCTTGTTATGCAAAATTACCACTTCAGACTTCATTAGTAATTTTCCATTTTCTTTTTTAAAAAATGTTTAATTCAACTTTCTCTATACTGAGAAACCATTTTGTTTTGAAAGGACACCTCTTCAGCGTTACAGATGGCAATTTTCATCATGTTAGGTGATAAAATGATGGTCACACACTAAGAGACTGCCAATTTTTAATTTTTTTTGTGGTACAAGATGCCAGGGTGAAGTCCAGAAAGTTACCTCCTGTTCCAAAACCCTTTGCTGCTGCAGTTCATTGGACATTATGCTAATCACATCATCTGCTTAAATACAGGCCGTATGGTGATGTTTCCATAAATGTTTTCTTTATTTGAACACTTGTGCATTAATCTATTTTCAGCTCCACATTGAAATTAACCTTGGAGCCTGAACTATTCAAAATGAGCCAAGGCCTTGTTATCCAGAAGAAAGATACCAGTTTAGCAAACTAGAGGATTCAAGGTTGCAAATGCTCAGGAAAAAATTAAAAAAAAAAAAATCTAAAATTTATTTGGGAAAAAGTAATACTTTCTAAACCTTTTTTCTATTGCTTATTTTAATTACTTTGAATTTAGAAATAGTACAGATTCAGATACTGAGAAGAACACCCGTGGAATGCATAGGGATCGTTTACAACAATATCTCTATGCATTTGACAGGCATTCTTCTCAGTATCTGAATAAATAGACAAAAAAATGATCTTCTGCATAAAAACAGAATTATACTTCATGTTAGCTGTTTCTGGCTTAGGTGATCCTAGTTAGTACTTAAATGGAAGACAACCAATAATTCTTCGAGTTGCATATTAGACTGCAGAGTTGGAGAAAGAACATTATGGAAGAAGACAGTGACAAACCACTTGCATACTGTTGCCAAAAAAACAATCTGGGTGTCTCCATGTAGTCATCAAAACATATGCTAAAAAGCTATAACTGGAATACATTTATACCATATTTCTCCCAAAGGTAAGAATTAATCCCCATATATAGTTTGTTCATTTTTCAACCTGGATTTAATGAAAAATTGAATTAGAATTCTAGAAGATGCACAATTTTATTGTGAACATGATTTAACAAACTCTTACTGCTTTTCTGTTCCCAGCTATCTAGCTATAATGAAATGTGCAGTGGAAAATGACAATAAAGATGTGTTAGCATTTTGATACCTGTGTGTTTCATTTCAGCTCTCTGTCATATGATCATATAGACCACTCAATCAACTAATTTTACATTTGACAGGTGATAATTTAAGAAATATTTTGAAGCAATTAGGACACTATTTTACATACAATTATAAAAGTAAATATGTATAACAGCATAGCAAAAGCTAGAATATCTAATAAAAATGAAAATTCTATTAATCATGCCATTTGAGTGTTGAAAACAAACCTAGCAAACTAAGGAGATATTGAATTTACTGATTGATAAATTAATTGACCATATTACTTGGCATATTACTGAAATATGAATTTATCTTCTTGTCTATTGGCAAAAGTTTATAATTAAATATAAAATTTATATTTATTTTAGAGCATAATTCTGGATCTATTTGAAGGCCAAGTGCAATTTTTTCTTCAAAAAGCTTTATGCCGTGTTGTGCAGAGAACATGAAAGAAAAAAAAAGACAAAAGAATGTGTTGTGAATGAATAAATGTGTTAATAAAGTTATCAAGAGCTTGAAGTCAAGTGCAGGGTTCTGGCCCTGCACTTCTGATTGGCTGTTAATGGCGACATCAGATTGGTCCGTTCAGGTGAATCTGATTGGCCATTAACGAGCCTCTCCCATTGGTTCACGGAGCTAGCGCTCCCAAGTTTTCATTGGTTGAATAGTTAATAAGTTGCCTATATAAGGAGGTCCGTTACAGCCATTGAGCTGAGCTGTCACACCATGTTAATAAAGAGTTTTGAAGTTCACTATTTTACCGGCTCGTCTCCATTCTTCACGCCCACGCTCAGTACTTAACACTGGCAACGAGGATGGGATTTGGAGACATCAGAGCTGACTGAACAACAAAGATCGATAACCGAGCACATGACCGAACGCACAATGGCGGAACCATGTCTGGCGGCATCATACCACCCGCTCCATTCGACCCAGTGCAAGAAGACTGGGACTCTTATATGGATTTCCAAATGTTCTTGGAAACCAACAATTTGAAGGATGCCACTACTGAAAGAAACGGGCGGTATTCCTAACGCATTGCGGGCCGACTGTATTCAAGATGGCCAAGGCACTAGCGAAACCGGCAGAAGTAAAGTCTATGGACTGGGATGTCCTCGAACTGCTACTGAGAGTCCACTATGCGCCAGTCGTTCCAACGCTCGTCAGAAGGCATGAATTTTATCAAAGAAGTCAACAGAAGGGTGAAAGTGTTGCCGATTTCATAGCGGATCTCCGGAATTTGGGAGGCCTATGTGGGTTTGCTGATCTCAAAGAAACTTTAAGAGACAGAATAGTTCTGGGATTGGATGCACCACACATCCAAAGCAAGTTGATGGCGAAAGGCGACATCAGCCTTGCCGATGCTATCGCTGAGGCTACTGCAGCAGAAGCAACCAGGAAGTCAGCTGCCCGAATGCGCTGCAACCGCGCCTTGATTCACCAACTGACCTGCGAAATTTCACCTCAGTCAGAAGGGCAGCTTCTGACGGCCCACCACGAGGACCTCTCTTCATCGTCAGACAGCGATGAAGAAGAGGTCCATTGACAAAGGTCCGAACAGGACCAACGCCAGAAATCCCAATATCAATGTGATTCGGGGGCAAGCCACCCCCGATCAGAATGCAAATTCCTCGACGCGCTCTGCCATGTGTGTGGGAAATGAGACCATATCGGATGGGTCTGTAGAAACCAAATAGGACCCAGCCAGCCCTCGAGGGGGGCTAACTATCGCCAACCGACAGGAAGCCATCCTGTAAGGTGAGAACCAGTGAACCACCAATGGAACAACCACTCCTACAGAAACAAAACCATAAACCACCCCACGAAGTGAGAAGAGGCTCACCAAACTATCACGATCGGTCACACTTCCTCTTTGGATGCCAAGAAGATCTGAGTGAAAGTGGCTATTGAAAACCAGCCCTGCCTGATGGAAGTCGACTCAGGATCGTCTCTCTCGATGGTTTCATGGAAGACCCTCAAGCAACTCATCCCTACCGTCCGGCGGCAAGATCTCCAATTCTAAAGACTCATACTCAAAGACTATCAAGGGAATCGGATTCCAGTCGTAGGATCCAGTCGAGTCCGTTTATCGTTCAAGAACCGTACAGCATTCCTACCCCTGACTGTGATCGACAAGGACCGGCCTAGTCTGCTAGGCCTCCAGTGGTTCGCTCCGCTCGGAATTGAGGTGGCAGGCATTCATCAAATCAGTAACAGTAACAGGGAAGAGGACCTCGTCCAAGAATTCAAGGACGTCTTTGCAGAAAAACTAGGCGAGTACAAGGGGACCCTGATATCATTTAACCTCGATCCCAAAATAGCTCCCACTTGCCTTCAGCCTCGTCGAGTGCCATTTGCCCTTACACCAAAGATCGACAAGCAGCTTGATAAATTGATAGCCCAGAGTGTGTTAGAGCCAACCGATCACTCTCCCTGGGAGACCCCAATCGTTACACCAATTAAGCCGGATGGTTTGATAAGAATTTGTGGGGACTACCGAGCCACCCTGAACCACGCCCTTCAGCAAAATGCATATCCGGTACTGGTGGTGCAGCACCTCCTCCATTCCCTGGGGGGCGGAAAAGTCTTCGCTATACTAGACTTAGCCCAAGCATACCAACAACTGCCGGTAGACAAAAAAACGGCAGAGGCACAGACAATCATTATGCACCAAGCTGCCTTTAAATGTACCCGGCTCCAATTCGGAGTGAGCGTAGCCCCGGGAATCTTTCAAAGTTTGATGGAAAGACTAGTACAAGGAATCAAAGGCATTGTTCCATACTTTGATGATGTGTTAATTGCTGCACCGAGCCCGAAAATTTTACGACAGCGCCTGAGATTGGTTCTCCAGAGATTCAAAGACGCAGGACTTAAGGTTAAGAAAAACAAGTGTAAACTATGCACTGATTGTGTCGAATTCTTAGGATATTTGATTGACAGTAATGGTATTCACCCTACCAATAGCAAATTGAGGGCAAACAAGAATGGTATTCACCCTACCAATAGCAAATTGAGGGCAAACAAGAACGCCCCAAGACCCTGAAATAAGGCCGACCTCCAGGCATTTCTAGGCCTTATCAATTTTTATAATGTTTTCCTGCCGCACAAAGCAACCGTAGCTGAACCCCTACATCGTTTCCTGGACAAGAAAGCAATCTGGGTATGGGGACATAGAGAAGAGCAGGTGTTTCGAAATGTAAAAAAATTATTGACTTCTGACGCTGTACTAATGCAGTACAATGAGACTTTGCCATTAACGATCATGTGTGATGCATCGCCTTTTGGAGTAGGCGCCATTTTGAGCCACGTTTTGCCAAATGGTAGCGAAGCCCCTGTTGCTTATTTTTCAAAGACGCTTTCAAAAGCAGAACGCAATTATAGTCAGATTGATAAAGAAGCCCTTGCCATTGTGTCTGCTGTCAAGAGATTTCACGAGTATGTGTACGGCCGAGCCTTTACTATAGTGACTGACCACAAACCTTTGCTGGGAATAATAGCGAGAGATAAAACAACCCCCTATATATTATCTCCCAGAATGACTCATTGGTCAGAATTCTTGGTTGCCTATAATTATTGGCTGCAACACCGCCCGGGGAAGGCCATTCCCCACACCGACGCATTGAGCCGAGCACCGCTTCCAGAGACCATGGATGACCCCGGGCCTAAAGTGACAATGTTGCAGATCAAGACACTTCAGACACCACCATTAACAGCCCGAGATATCGCAATGGAAACGAAACGCGACCCCACCTTAGCACGAGTTCTCAGTTGGGTCGAGTGCGGATGGCCATTGGACCAGATACCTGATGACTACGCCCCATTCAAAAGTCGACAAATGGAATTGTTCTCACAGAAGGGTTGCATTATCTGGGGAGATAGAGTTGTTGTCCCAGAGCGGCTACAACGAGTGGTACTAAGAACCTTGCATGATGGCCACCCCGGCATCATGCGCATGAAAGCCCTCGCACGTAGCTATGCAAGGTGGCCGGGCATCGACAAGCAAATCGAGACGTGGGTCAAAGCTTGTCACAAATGCCAGGAAGTAAGCAACGCCCCACCGAAAGCAACCCCAACTGAATGGGAAACACCGCGGGGCCCCCGGTCCCGTATTCACCTGGACTTTGCGGAACCTACCAAAGGCCACACATTCTTGCTAATAGTAGATGCCTACTCAAACTGGCTCGAAATCTATGAAATGAGGAATTACAACAACCGAAGCGGTCATCAAGAAACTAGACAGACTATTTATAACACATGGATTACCAGACATTCTGGTATCCGATAACGGACCCCAATTTACCGCATTGTCCTTTGAGCAGTACCTGGCAGACTGCGGTATTTGCCATGCGCTGACTTTGCCGGCGCACCCTGCGGCCTACGGAAGGGCCGAGTGCATGGTACAATTCGTCAAGAAAACACTACACGAAATGGACTATGACAATATCGAGGAAAAAATAAACCGGATACTCCTCCTGCAGCATATCACTCCGCACAGTGTCACCAACAAAACTCCCGCCGAATTGCTAATGGGGCGGAAGCTCCATTCCCACCTCGACTGACTACACCCATTGTACGAACCTGAGAAACCACACGGATCCAGCGGGCGATGCTGTACCTTCCAGGTAGGCGACTTAGTATTCACTAAGAACTTGTCGGGTGATCCATTGTGGGTCAAGACGACTGTGGTCTGAGTAACTGGCCCCAGTTCGTACTTCATGGAGTGTCACAATAATAGACTATGGAAGTGCCACATTGATCAGCTTCGATCAAGGCTACAGTCAGGAATCTTCAAGTCCCCTGATATCCAAACTGAGGGGGGAGGGGATATGGAGGAAGATGAACTTGGAATAGTAGAAAGTTTTAATGATAGAAACGATGGCGGAATGGAAACACGTGAAGAAGAATTGGGGATGGGAGTGAGTTCGCCTCTTGGTGATACCGAAGATGTTGTGGACAACGAAAATTTGAACTAAGAGTTAGAGGAACCCCTTTTGCCAGATAACATCCTACCTCAACAAGATTGCAGCCAAATACCAGGTGCAATGCAAAAATCAAATAAACTGATGAAACAACCGGCCTACCTCAAGGACTTCATAACCGCACCCCGTAAACGGAACCCAGGGGGAAAGGGGTGTTGTGAATGAATAAATGTGTTAATAAAGTTATCAAGACCTTGAAGTCAAGTGCAAAGTTCTGGCCCTGCACTTCTGATTGGCCGTTAATGGCGACATCAGATTGGTCCGTTCAGGTGAATCTGATTGGCCATTAACGAGCCTCTCCCATTGGTTAACGGAGCTAGCATTCCCAAGTTTTCATTGGTTGAATAGTTAATAAGTTGCCTATATAAGCAGGCCCGTTACAGCCATTGAGCTGAGCTGTCACACCATGTTAATAAAGAGTTTTGAAGTTCACTATTTTACCGGCTCGTCTCCATTCTTCGCGCCCACGCTCAGTACTTAACAGAATGTTTAATTTAGGATTTTTCATTTGTCTAAAGCATTTATTCGGGATTTTATTTTATAATAGCAAAGTGACTGTGTTTTACCAATTTTTATTACAAAACTCATCTGTACTTTAATGAATGAAAAATATTAAGCATTTACATCCTTATTTTTATTTTACTGAAGTTAAATAGAAGACTTCTTTTGTACACGATGGAGAGTGTTCACAGGAGATACTACTGTTCAGAAGGAATCAAATATGCAGTATGTTGCTGTAAAATAATTTCAATGATAGTTCTGGTATATTCATGTTCATGTTTTTAAAAAAACAAGATTAGGTATCTTTTACCAAGCAAAGTACAGTTACCAATAAATAATTTTATAACACTTGTGCAGGTTAAAGTAGATCTGGATTTTTTTTTTTTTACTTTTGCTCAGATTCTTTTTTTAAAACTTTACTTCAGTTTGAAATGTTTTGAATTGTTTTGGAAACAACATTAATCTGCATTTGCAGGATCAATTTCCAGTATAACGAAGAGCATATTGTACCATTTACAATAGTGCAAGATAATTGCTAAAAATAGATTTGTCATGAAAAAAGTTACAAAATTATTTCAAACTGTCAAACAAGTAGAATACATAGGTATTCAAAGATTATAAGATAACTTTATTCAGAATAATTTCAGCCAAGAATGTTCCCCCACCAAACATAACTACTAGCATATAACTACATTATTGTGTTTTAGCAAAAGGACATGCTTTTAATACACAAAAATTGCCTTCCTTCTTTTTATTATTTATTGGAAGGTGTTTTAGTTTTAAATTCTCTTTTTTGGTTAAGCTTTACAAAGTGTTCTAGCTGTTTCATTCTAGGTTACATCATCTAATCGTTATCTTACTCAGTTATCTAATATATTGACCATCTCAATCATATTATATGTACAATCTCTTGGATATTAAAATAGCATAAAATGCACTTCTGATTCTACTGGATCATTTTCATTGGTTTCAAATCATGTTGTCTCTCATGACAAATTGATGGCATTTCTGGTTTACTCATTTTTGTGGTAAACTATTGTTCATAATTCTGACCAGCTTTGTTTTCTAACACTATATATATATCATTCTTTAAATTTACAATAACTTTGAATAAATATAGTTTCTATAATTAAAAAATTGGTATAAATAATATAAATATTTTTTCCTATAGAATAGAATGGAATGGAATGGAATAGAGTAGAATAGAATTCTTTTATTGGCCAAATGTGACTGGACCCATAAGGAATTTGTCTTGGTGCAAATACTCTCAGTGTATATATATATGAATGCATTTTAAAAAATAGGGGAAAAGAACTAAAATGTTAAGATAATTATATTCCAATTTCAGGTTGTCACGTGTACCAGATAATATGTTAGGGTATTTGTGAATATATTCTCAATTATCAACATTTTGATACCCCAATTATTATTTTGTCTCTCAATCTCCAATGTCTTTTTAAGGTTTTCCCAGTTTGGAAAGGCTTATCTGCCATGTTATGCATATTTTACATGAATTTATTAAAGATGAGCCTCTCTGAAAAAAAACAGGCAAAATATAGTGATTTTTTTAGAACAAGCTTTTACAGTTAAGTCTTCTGCATTTGGAAGATGAATCTTTCAGTATTCCTGCCTCATGTTACTTTAAAGTCTAAAGTTCTTTCCATTTGGTTTATGAATTTATGAAGGTACCAAGAAAGAATCGAACAAATATATTTTCCTCCATAGAAAGTAATATTGATACATGAAGCAACATTAGCTCTGCTTCAACTTGGATGTGTCAAAACATTCAGCCTCATCATAGCATTGAGACAGAACTCATTCACACCTATATAGGCAGGTAAGCAAGCAAGCAAGGATGGCCAATTATCATCCCTGACATGACTACAAGTGACTTTCCTAGGGATGGAGCTATTTGAATCAGCTGCACTTTTTGAACTGAATACTTAAATAGAAAAGAAAAAACCCAACAACCTTGTTATGTCTTAGCATGATGTATATGTACAGTCTAAATCAGGGCTTAATTTTTTTTTTTTTTTTTGAGGGCTAGATTAACTTTGTGGTTCTCCTTTGCGGGCCAGCTGGGGAGGAAGATAAGATTGGAGCCTCCTGCAGCACCCTGTTGGGGTACAAGGGAGGCACATGCAGCTCTCTGTGCTCTGTTTTCTCTAGCAGAGGCACCACGGGCTGGTCCTTTGCTATTTCCAGGCCTACCATGGACCAGATTTAAGCAGCCCTGGTCTAAATGTATGCCTAAATTCTGAAACTATGGGGAACTACTTCTCATTTGTTTAATCTGGCTTAAAATATAGATCCTACATGACATACAGTCATTTGGATAAAACATAAAAAAAGGACTTTACATCAGAAAACACAACTATTATTTAACCTTATCTTTATATTTCATCCAGTAATTTGAAACAAATAATATCTAGGATATTTAAGAAGGTTGTGTTCTGAACAGTCATTAGCATACTTGCAAGCGCCGCGCTGTGATTGGCCAAAGCGCACGGCGATCTCATTGGCCAAGCAAGCCGCATTGATTGGCCCGTAACGAATCTCCCGTGATTGGTGTAAACTAATTGCGGGAGATTCAAAGTGGTGCCATTGGCCGCGGCTGCCGCAGGCAGAGAATAAAAGCCGCTGTTTTTCCCTTTAAACCCTGAGCCGATCTCGGGACCTAATAAAGAGCTGAACTGAGTCACTGGCTCTGAGTCTTCTTTCCCGTGATGGACACGACACTGGCGATGAAGGTGGGATCCCGAGACTAACCCCATTAAGCACGTGTCCTGAGGAAGCGAGACCAACAAGATGGCCAGCATCGCACCGCCCGCACCCTTTAACCCAGCTACCAAGGACTGGGAGTCGTACACAGACCGATTCTGTCGTGTCCGCAAAAGACGCCAGGAGTCAGTGACTACGTTTCAAACTCTTTATTAAACAGTTGTGAACCGAACCGGCAAAAAGGAAAAAGCCCGCGGCTTTTATCCTTTTCGCTGAGGCGGCCGCGGCCAATGGCAGCGATTCAAGTCTCCCGCTCTTGGAGTGAGCCAATCGCGGGAGACTCCAAACGGGCCAATCAGCGCGGCTCGCCTGGCCAATCAGAAATCCCCGCGCTTTAGCCAATCAAAGCGCGGGGATTTTGAGTATGTAAATTAGGGACAGAACACCCCTCCCCTCTTGGTATAGTCCATCACGTTGCGTAGTCACGTAGGTAGGCGGGGCTCCATCTAGTCCTACTTGATCTGCGCAACTCAGTTGCAAGCTGGATGTCGGCCGGAGCGGTCATGTTTTTGGCTGCTCCCTCTTCTGCGCGAACCGGCTGGGTGATCGGGCCGGTTCTTTCTCCGTGGCTCCCACCTGGGCCTTCCGGGTTGGTTGAGCTACGGGTTTCGCCGCTCCCGCTTGGTTTCTCCGAGTCGGTTGAGCTGGCCAGGTGGTTCTTCTCCGGTGGGGGATCGCGATGGCTGCGTTCCGGTAAGTACTGCTGGTTTATTTTTTCTTGCGTTTGTTTATTCGGGTATTCCCTCCCCCCTTGGTTCGTGTTTTGGGGGTTGAGGTCTGTTGCTGTTCGTGACCTGAGCTGGTCAATGTGCCGTTTCCAGGCTCGCCCATCGGTGGTTTGGAGCCGGTACGACCATGGGCCTGTGATTTGGGTGATGACGGCTGGGATCCATAGGGGGTCCCCCGTCAGGTTTTTCGCGTAGACTAAGTCGCCGGGGGCAAATGTTCGGTATTTTGAACTTGAGTCTGGGGGCCGCTCCGGGTTGTATGTTGGGTGCAACCGGTCGAGCGGGGACCTCAGCTTCCTACCCATTAGTAACTCGGCTGGGCTTTTGTTGGTAGTGGTGTTCGGGGTGATGTGTTGTATAAAGAGGAGTTTATTTATTTTGTCGTTGATCTCCCCGTGGTCCATTTTCCGGATGGTTTTTTTGGTAAATTGTACCATCCGTTCCGCCCTACCGTTCGCCGCCGGATGCGCCGGTGCTGTTAATGCGTGGCGGATGCCCCTCTCCGCCAGGAATCTCTCGAAGTCGAGGGAAGTAAACTGGGGCCCGTTGTCGGAGACGACAATGTCTGGGAGGCCGTGTGTGGAAAAGAGTTTGCAAAGTTCTTTCATAACGGCCTCCATGGTAGTGGATTTCATGTCGCTTACCTCCAACCAGTTGGAGTATGCGTCAACTGTTATTAGAAATGTATGCCCATTCGTGGGACCGGCAAAGTCTAAATGGATCCTGGACCAGGGCCCCCTTGGTGTTTCCCACTCCAGGATGGGTGCTGTGGGTGGGCTTGGTCTGGTCTCCTGGCATCGTCGGCACTTAGCTACCCATGCCTCTATCTGCTTGTCCATCCCTGGCCACCAAGCGTAACTCCTGGCCAGGGCTTTAGTTCTGACGATGCCAGGATGCCCCTCATGCAGCATCTCTAAGACCTTCCCTTGCAACCTGTCCGGGATGACCACCCTGTCACCCCACAAAATACACCCCTTAAGCAGCGAGAGTTCAGTCTGGCGGTTTCTGAATGTCTTAACGGATTCGTCATTGTCCCTTTCAGGCCAACCTTTTTCCACCCAATGTAAAATTCGCGCCAGACGCCTGTCCTTAATAGTTTCCCTGGCAATGTCTGATGCGGTAATGGGTAGGTTGGGCAGGTTCTCGATGTTAAGGGTGTTTGTCGTTGGTGCTGGGTCAGGATCAGAGTCTGGTAAGGGCGAGCGGCTTAAAGCGTCCGCGTGCGAAATTTTCTTACCTGGCTTGTGTAACAGTTCGTAGCTGTAGGCTGCCAGGAACTCGGACCACCTTGTCATCCGGGGTGATAAAATGTTCGGGGTGGCTCAGTTTCCTGCGAGGATGCCCAGCAACGGCTTATGATCTGTCACAATGGTGAACGGGCGGCCGTAAAGGTATTCGTGGAATCGCTTAACGGCGGCAACTATAGCCAAAGCTTCTTTGTCCAGCTGGCTATAGTTCTGCTCTGGTTTAGTTAGAGTCCTGGAAAAGAAAGCGATGAGTGCTTCTCTTTTGTCGGGGAGGGTATGGCTGAGGACAGTGCTGACGCCGAAAGGTGATGCGTTGCAAGTGACAACCAAGGGCAAGGTTTCGCTGAATTGAATCAGGACGGCGTCGGAGGTGAGAAGGTCTTTGGTTTTTTGGAAGGCGGCTTGCTCTCGTCTCCCCCAAGTCCAGGTTGCTGCCTTATCCAGGAGCCTATGCAAAGGCTCCGCCGCCGTAGCCTTTTGGGGTAGGAAAACATTATAAAAATTCAGCAACCCTAAGAAAGCCTGTAGTTCCGTTTTAGACCTTGGGGTGGGGGCTTCTTTGATGGCTTTCACTTTTTTAATTGTAGGGTGAATGCCATGCCGGTCTAGAAGGTAGCCCAAGAATTCCACTCGCTCTGTGCATAGTTGGCATTTTTCTCGTTTTACTTTTAGTCCCGTTACTTTAAATTTTGTTAAGACCTCCCTGAGTCGGTTTTCTAATTCAGCTTCGTTTGGCGCCGCCACTAATACGTCATCAAAATAGGGCACCACCCCCTTGATGCCTTGTAGTAAACGTTCCATCAGGCTCTGAAAGATGCCTGGTGCCACGCTGACTCCGAACTGGAGTCGGTTGCACTTGAAGGCCCCCCGATGGGTAACGATGGTCTGGGCTTCCGCTGTTTTTTCGTCGACCGGCAACTGCTGATATGCCTGGGCGAGATCGAGCTTGGCAAAGACCTTGCCCCCTCCCAGTGAGTGCAGTAGGTGTTGCACGATTGGGACGGGGTAGGCACTCTGTTGCAACGCGCTGTTTAGGGTGGCCTTATAGTCCCCACAAATTCTCACGGACCCGTCTGGCTTGACTGGGGTCACTATAGGGGTCTCCCATCGGGCATGGTCTATCGGTTGCAACACCCCCTGTTTGACGAGCTTGTCGATCTGCTCGTCAATTTTAGGTTTTAGGGCGAATGGTACCCTCCTAGGTTTTAGCCGCTTGGGGGGAACCCTAGGGTCTAGGTCAAATGAGATAAGGGGCCCCTGGTACTTGCCCAGGCTTCCGTCAAAGACCTCCCGGAACTCCTGGGCTAGCCGCTGTTCCCAGCCGTCGTCGGTGACGTGGTTGACTCCTGTCAGCGCGATGTCGAGTGGGGCGAACCATTGTAGTCCCAGCAGGCTTGGGCGGTCGCGATCGACGATTGTGAGTGGGAGTTGTTCAGTGCGGCCCTTATAAGTTACATTAAAGTTCTTGGTGCCCACTACCGGGACGCGGTTTCCCTGGTAGTCTTTTATAATGATTTTTTGGGCATTTATGTTCCTCTTATGGAGGGTGGGCACTAGTCGTTTTATCTCGTGCCATGCAATCATGGAGAGGTAGGATCCGGAGTCCACCTCCATCTTGCATGGTTGGCCTTCAATATGGACTTCTACGTGTACCTTTCTGGCGCCGTCGGAGATGGCGTGGCCGATGGTTACCGTCTGGTGGGTATCTTCCTTGCGCCGACTGTCGCCGCCTCTTGAGGGTCGTTGGATTCGGTCCCACCGGCCGTCCGATTGGCGATCTCTGGTCCTGGGCGGGGGGCTTTCCTTTTTTCGGTCGTGTTGGTCCCATCTGGGTGGACTGCGAGTCTTCTTTTGGCGGCAAACCCGGGCGATGTGTCCCCTTCTTTCACAATGCCTACAGATAGAGTCAAAAAATCGGCATTCTGATCGGGGGTGGTTGCCGCCGCACCCGGCACAGTTGGTCCTCAACCTACGACCTCTTCGGTTCCGTTGGTCGCCGCGCCCCGTCTGCACGCGATGTATGTCCTCCTCGTCTTCTGACGTGCTGGATGCAGACTGGAATTCTCCGTAGTGTGCGGTTGATTCGTTTTTTAGGTCGGTCGACCTTGCCGGGTTGTTGTTTCCGCCCTTCGCGTCTGATTTTCGCATGCTGTCAGCGGAAGTGCGGGTTGCTTCTGCGGCTGCGGCTGCGGTGAGGGCGTCTGCTAGGCTGATGTCGCCCTTGGCCATAAGCCGGCTCTGGAGTGCAGGGTCCCATAGGCCAAGTACGAATCGGTCTCTTAGGAGGCTGTTCAGACCTTCGAATTCGCAGAGTCCACCTAGGCGCCTCAGCTCGGCGACGAAATCGCTCAGTTTTTCGCCCGGTTTCTGGTCGCGCCAGTAAAATTCGTTGCGTCGGATCAGGATGGGGACCTCGGGGGCATAATGGCACCGCAGGATAGGTTCGAGGACGTCCCAGTCCATGGCGGTTGTGTCGGCTGGCTTGGCCAATGCTTTGGCCATCTGGAATACCTCGGTTCTGCAATGGGTGAGGAAAACGGCGCGTTTTAGCGGGCTCAGGGCGTCCTTCATTCCGGTGCACTCGAGGTACATGTGGAAACGGTCTGAGAACGATTCCCAGTCCTCGGTGGCGGGGTTGAAGGGGGCGGGCGGTGCGATTTTTGCCATTTCGGTGCTGAAACTGGCTCTTGTTGGACACGGGGTTCAGTTCAGGGTCGGGATCCCATCCTCGTCGCCAGTGTCGTGTCCGCAAAAGACGCCAGGAGTCAGTGACTACGTTTCAAGCTCTTTATTAAACAGTTGTGAACCGAACCAGTGAAAAGGAAAAAGCCCGCGGCTTTTATCCTTTTCGCTGAGGCGGCCACGGCCAATGGCAGCGATTCAAGTCTCCCGCTCTTGGAGTGAGCCAATCGTGGGAGACTCCAAACGGGCCAATCAGCGCGGCTCGCCTGGCCAATCAGAAATCCCTGCGCTTTAGCCAATCAAAGCGCGGGGATTTTGAATATGTAAATTAGGGACAGAACAGATTCCTCATGTTCCTTGAAAGTAGCAACTTGAAGGATGCAACCGGGCAGAAGAAAAGAGCCATCTTCCTAACACACTGCAGGCCCACAGTGTTCAAGATGGCAAAAGCTCTCACAAAACCCAGGGACGTGAAGGAGATGGACTGGGCCGACCTTGAACCATTGCTCCGAAACCACTATGCCCCCGCTGTGCGCACCCTCATCAGGTGGCACAATTTCTACCGGCGGGACCAGAGATCGGGTGAGAGCATCAGTGACTTTGTGGCTGATCTACAGAGCCTAGGGGGCATGTGCGGGTTCTCGGACATGGACGAGGCTTTGTGGGACCGTGTCGTGCTCAGACTCAGAGACCCAGTCCTACAAAGCCAACTGATGGCAAAAGGCGACATTGCCCTCACCAACGCCCTCACTGAAGCCACCGCAGCTGAGGCAACCCAGAAATTGGCGAATCGAATGCGGAGGCCAGACACCGGGGAACGCACCGTGACCACGATGGGCCAGACGACTGAGGCTCACCCAGAAGCAAGCCACCGGGAGACCACCACCCATCATGGTGACTTCCACTTCCCCTCCGATACCACGGATGAGGAACAAGAAATACATCGGCTCCAAACGGGACAAGATTGGCGCAATCGGTGAAGTCGTAAGTCGGGGACCACTTGTGTCGGGTGCAGAGGCGACCACCCTTGATCAGAGTGCTGGTTCTTCGACGTGATTTGCCAACACTGTGATAAAAAAGATCACATCGCCCGAGTCTGCCGACTGAGAAAAGCCTACAGCCCCTGTCGGCGAGATCACAGCAACCGGAGATGAGACAGCACCCCCCCCCCAGGGTCAGAGACCGCCAAGCTGAAAATCGCTGGAACTGAGACGGACGGAACTGATGAAGCGGCAAAAACCGGCAGAAAGAGGAAATCCACCAGATGGTCGTCATCGGCCACTCATCCACCACAGATGCCCGGAAGGTATACGTAGAAGTGGGCATTGAAGGCAAACCATGCAAAATGGAGGTGGACTCTGGGTCTTACCTCTCCATGGTTGCCTGGCGAGAAATCAGGTGTTTGGTGCTAGAAATCCACAAGAGGAGGTTGGAAACCCAGAAACTAATCCTCAGAGACTATCAGGGGAACCGCGTCCCGGTAGTCGGAACCGTACAGTTCGAAGTGACTTTCAAGGGCCATACAGCAAAGCTTCCCCTGACGATCGTGGACCGAGACCGCCCCAGCCTTTTGGGACTACAGTGGTTCACACCACTCAGGATCGAGGTTACGGGTGTCGACCATGTCGCAGATGCTGACTGGGAAGAACAACTGGCACGGGACTTCCAGGAAGTGTTCGACGGCATCCAGCAAGTACTGAGGGCCCCCTATTTCCTTCAGCATAGACCCCAGCATTCCCCCAATATGCCTAAAACCATGGCGGGTACCTTTTGCACTCCGGCCCAAAATCGACAAGCAAATTGACAAGCTCATCAAACAAGGGGTCCTACAACCAATCGATCACACCCAGTGGGAGACCCCCATAGTCACCCCAGTCAAGACCGATGGATTGGTGAGAATGTGCGAGGACTATAAGACCACCCTAAATTGCGCCTTACAACAAAGCGCCTACCCCGTCCCAGTAGTGCAGCACCTCCTACACTCACTGGGGGGAGGCAAGGTTTTTGCGAAGCTCGACCTGGCACAAGCCTACCAACAGCTCCGGTCAACGCAGAAACCGCCGAGGCGCAGACCATAGTCACCCACCGGAGAGCATTTCGCTGTAACAGACTCCAGTTTGGAGTCAGCGTGGCTCCGGGAATTTTCCAGAGCCTCATGGAAAGACTCTTGCAAGGAATTAAGGGGGTGGTTCTCTATTTCGACGACGTACTAGTGTCAGCAGCCAACCAACAAGAACTAGAGGGTCGTCTAAGGGAGGTACTAACCAAATTCAAAGAGGCCAGACTAAAGGTGAAAAAAGAGAAATGCCAGCTGTACACAGAGCGGGTCGAGTTCCTGGGATACCTCCTAGACCGACACGGCATCCACCCAACTGCGAAAAAAATCAGAGCCATTAAAGAAGTCCAAACACCACGGAATAAAACAGAACTGCAGGCATTTCTAGGATTACTTAATTTTACAATGTTTTCCTGCCCTAAAAGGCGACTGCGGTGGAGCCTTTGCATAGGCTCTTGGACAAGGCGGCCACATGGACTTGGGGGAAACGTGAGGAAGCCGCCTTCAGCAAAACCAAGGACCTGCTCACCTCAGATGCCGTCCTAATCCAATACAATGAGACCCTACCACTTGCCGTCACATGCAACGCCTCACCTTTTGGCATCGGCGCCGTCCTCGCCACACGCTCCTCGACGGAAAAGAAACACCCATCGCCTTCTTTTCAAGGACACTCACCAAACCAGAGAGAAATTACAGTCAACTGGAAAAAGAGGCCCTGGCTATCATCGCTGCAGTGAAGAGGTTCCACGAGTACCTCTACGGCCACACGTTTACCATCATCACTTACCACAAGTCGCTGCTGGGAATCCTGGCAGGGAACAGGGCCACCCCAAACATTCTATCTCCTAGAATGACAAGGTGGTCCGAATTCCTTGCTGCCTACAGCTACCGGCTCACACACTGACCGGGAAAGACAATCACCCACACAGACTCCCTGAGCCGCACGCCATTACCTGACCTAGACACTGACCCAGCACCCATGACAGCCACTCTCAGCATAGAGGCTCTGCCCAATCTACCCATAACCACGTCAGACATTGCCCACGAGACTAATAAAGACAAATGTCTGACACGGGTGTTACATTGGGTAGAAAAGGGGTGGCCGGAAAAAGACAACGACAAATCATTCAGGACATTCCAGAACCGGCAAACAGAACTCTCATTACAAAAAGGTTGTGTACTTTGGGGGGATAGGGTTGTTATTCTGGAAAGGTTACAAGGGAAGGTATTGGAGTTGTTACACGAGGGGCACCTGGGCATAATTAGAACAAAAGCCCTGGCCAGGAGTTGCGCCTGGTGGCCAGGGATGGATCAGCAAATCGAGACTTGGGTGGCAACATGCAAACGTTGCCAAGAAACCAGACCGAGCCCCCCACAGCACCAATCCTGGAATGGGAAACCCCCAGGGGACCATGGTCCAGGATTCACATAGATTTTGCCGGGCCAACGAAAGGACATATATTCCTTATCACGGTAGACGCTTAGTCCAACTGGTTGGAGGTAAGCAACATGAAAACCACCACCATGGAAGCCATGACCAAGGAACTCAGCAAGCTGTTCGCAACCCACGGCCTCCCAGATGTCATCATGTCAGATAACGGGCTCCAATTTACCTTGCTGGAATTTGAAAAATTCCTAGCAGAACGGGGCATACGACATGCACTGACAGCACTGGCACATCCGGCGGCAAATGGGAGGGAGAAATGGATGGTTCAATTCACAAAAAAAACCATCCAAAAAAATTGAACACGGGGGAATCCAAGAGAAAATAAACAAAATGCTCTTTTTCAACACATAACCCTGAACACGACTTCCAACAAAAGCCCGGCAGAACTACTAATGGGGAGGAAATTAAGGTCCCCACTCGACAGACTGCACACCACATACAACCCAGAAACCTCCCCAAACTCCTCAAGCAAAAACCGAACATTCTTCCCAGGTGATGCAGTCTACGCAAAGAACCTTATCGGAGATCCACTTTGGGTACCGGCAACTATAACCCAGCTGACAGGTCCCCACTCATACCACCTGCAAACAACCGACGGACGAGCATGGAAAGGCCACATCGATAAAATAAGATCGAGGACAACCACGGGAAACACAACCGACACGCAAACAGACACAGACAGCCCCCATAACACATAACAAGAGGGGAGGGAATACCCCGGGAACCAAAAAACAATAGAAAGAAACCAGCCATACTCACCGGAAAGCAGCCAGCTCGAAGCCTCACCAGGGAGAAGCAGCCAGGCCAGCTCAACCAGCCCAGAAAGACCAGGTGGGAGCGGCAACAACCGCAGCTCAATCAGCCCGGGTAGACTGGGAGGGAGCTGCGACTAAAAGCCCGGCGAGGCCTTCCAGGCGGTTCCATCAATGAGGCAGAGAGCAACACAGAACCTGACCGAACTGGCCGGGAGCCAAGCAACAACTAACCTGCGCAGGTCAAGTAGGCAAGTATGAAGCCCCACTAGTACCAAGAGGGGAGGGGTGTTCTGTACAGTCATTAGCATACTTGCAAGTGCCGCGCTGTGATTGGCCAAAGCGCACGGCAAGCCGCACTGATTGGCCCATAATGAATCTCCCGTGATTGGTGGAAACTAATCGCGGGAGATTCAAAGCAGTGCCATTGGCCGTGGTCGCCGCGGCCAGAGAATAAAAGCTGCCGTTTTTCCCTTTAAACCCCAAGCCAATCTCGGGACCTAATAAAGAGCTGAACTGAGTCACTGGCTCTGAGTCTCCTTTCCCGCAATGGACACGACAGTTGAAAGCCTATAGAATTAATAATCAGGTGCATAACAGCAGCTTTAGAAATTGCTTCTTGTGGTTTCTTTTCTTATGAGAGAAATTTAGCAGAACTTAAGTGAAATAAGTATTACCGGTTGTTGGTTAAATACATGCTATACTTTTTATTACTGTAGAAGCTGTGAAGGCTAAAATGATTTCATAAAAATGGTTGTGATTTTCTTTTTCTTTTTTTTTCAAGTACATGCACTTTATTGGTAGGGATACATAAAGTTTGTTTTTGTTTTTCAGGTATTTTGCATTCTTTTGACTGCTTTTAAATCTTACAATGCATGCTATGCTTCCCAGAATTACTTGCAGGGGTGGGCAAGTGATTTGAGTTGCTATAAAAATCAAATAAAGAGGAAAAAACAAATTTAGCAACCTTTTAAACATCACTGAAATTCAGGATATTTCAGGCTATTTTCCTCAAACAAAGATGTGTGGTTATATCTTTGCCTCCATAGTAATTAGTAGGAGCATGAAGCAATACTAGCTAGCTCTGCTTCAGAAAAACATTTTTCTTGAACGTATCAAAACATTCAGTCTCACCACAGCATTGAGATGGAGCTCATCACCTATATATCTGCTTTATTATTTCTGATATTATTGTGCAATTTATGGGCAATAGGATTATTTTCATACTCAGATTATTACAATCCTTTATTATAGCACAATTGTAATACACTGTTAACATATACTTTAATCATCACCTATGAAAAAACATTCACTAGCCAAACATATACCTTATTTAATAGAGGAGATGAAGCCTATTTTTGCAACTGAATATCTGATCTAATTCTAGTTCAACAAAAACTTTCATACTGTTTTATAATTTTTGAATACTCAGAATTATATATTATCAGATAAGTATACCAGTTTTTGAATTTGTTCGTATATATCAGATGTATTTGTATTTCTTCTTTTCAGAAAAATAACATTATTTATCCTCTTTATCAGATGAATTTTTTTTAAAAAAAACTCATATTATTACTCTCTAAAAGTCTGCTCTTTAGGGAATAATACCTAAACTCAACAGAGAAATGGGCTAGTTTGAAAATGTTACTACAAAAATATATTCACTTTTTTCTTCCCTTTGTATGATCCTGCTTGGTGACAACATATTTTATGACCAGCTAATTGCATTTATCATCCATATTTTCATGCCTGCATTAACTACTTTCATTTAGTTCATTTATTATATATTCTATTTTATCCCTCTGATTTTCCTTTCCTGCCTTTAATTTCTTTGGCAAAATATCAAAATTTTAAATTTTAATCTCAGTAATTCTGAACTGTACTTATTTAAAAGATTCATATGGCCATCTCTCTCATGAAATGATTCTAGGCAGCTCATGACAATCTACTAAAATTTAACTAAAAAGAAAAGTACTGTATATACTCGAGTATAAGTCGATCCGAATATAAGTCAAGGCACCCAATTTTACCACAAAAAACTGGGAAAACTTATTGACTCGAGTATAAGTCGAGGGTGGGAAATGCAGCAGCTACTGGTAAATTTCAAAAATAAAAATAGATACCAATAAAATTACATGAATTGAGGCATCAGTAGGTTAAATGTTTTTGAATATTTATTTCAAAGAAAAACAGTAAACTAGCTCTGTAAGTGGAAAAGGGAGCCAACAAAACCAATATGGTATCAACAATAACTTTAAAAGTACAAAAACCTTAGCTCAATCAGCAACCAAGCTAAAACACAAGAGTTAAAATCCTTCAAAACTAGATTCCTCCTCCTCATCTGTATGTCCAAACAGAGTCACCCTCTCCCTTGCAAGAAAAAAGCATGTGTATGTGCTGCGTGTACATCCTGTTTGGGAGAGCCACCATCTCTTTCACAGCTCTCCCTCATGCCTCCATTGCATGTGCACACATGCCACGGCTCAGTAGTGGGTCAACATACAGATGTCACACTAGGTTCCCTCCTCAAAAGGAACATCCAACCTTTCTTGAGAAGTACAAACTTCATCTGTTCAGGATTGTGGTGACAAAGGTGAAGGAGGATGGGGCTGAGAGAAGGGAAGGGAAGAAAAGATCATTGACAGGGAGAAAGACAGGGAGAAACACCTGGAAGTGTGAGCCCTCGAGTTTCCTTAGGGAAGACCAGACAACAAGGGGAGAGGAGAGGAGGAGGAGGAAGAGGAGAGTTTAAAAAAAAGAGTGGGAAGCCAACTCACGCATGCCATCAAAGCCAGGGGGAAGTGGGGCTTTCTCTGCCTGCTGCCGCCAGAGGAGTGTGGGGGGGGCAGTGCGGGGAAAGGGGGTTCGTGCCAAAGCTCCGCAAGCAATTACCAGATTTGCAGCTCCGTTTGTTGGTGAAGCTGGAAGCGCGCAACGCAGGAGCTCGCGGGGGCCCCGGGCACCCGTTAAGGGGAAGGAGAGGCCGCTTGGGGTCACCGGGCTCAGGCAGCCTCCCCCGCCCCCTCCCCTAGCAGTGAAGAGCTGCTCCGGAGGCTCCCGCCACGGCGCAGCCAGGCACTTTGTCTCGCTGCCCCCAGAGCAGCTCTTCGCTGCTAGGCTAGGGGGTGGGGGAGCCTGGCAGTTTCTTTGTGAAGCTGGAAGCGCGCAACACAGGAGCTCGTGGGGGCCCCAGGGGCCCGTTAATGGGGAAGAAGAGGCCGCTTGGGGTCACCAGGCTCAGGCAGCCTCCCCCACCCCCTCCCCTAGCAGTGAAGAGCTGCTCCGGGGGCTCCCGCCACGGCGCAGCCAGGCACTTTGTCTCGCTGCCCCCGGAGCAGCTCTTCGCTGCTAGGCTAGGGGGTGGGGGAGCTGGCGGTTTCTTTGCGAAGCTGGAAGCGCACAACACAGGAGCTCGTGGGGGCCCCGGGGGCCCGTTAATGGGGAAGAAGAGGCTGCTTGGGGTCGCCAGGCTCAGGCAGCCTCCCCCACCCCCTCCCCTAGCAGCGAAGAGCTGCTCCGGGGGCTCCTGCCACGGCGCAGCCAGGCACTTTGTCTCGCTGCCCCCGGAGCAGCTCTTTGCTGCTAGGCTAGGGGGTGGGGGAGCCTGGCAGTTTCTTTGCGAAACTGGAAGTGCGCAACACAGGAGCTCGCGGGGGCCCCGGGGGCCCATTAATGGGGAAGAAGAGGCCGTTTGGGGTCGCCTGTGTGTCCCTCAGCGGGTAGACTGGAGGTGCGATCGGTTGCAGCCACGCCAGCGCAGGCCAGGCATGGTGCCATAGCGGCTGACTCGAGTATAAGCCGAGGGCGGTTTTTTCAGCACAAAAAATGGGCTGAAAAACTCGGCTTATACTCGAGTATATACGGTACTCTTCTACCCAGGCACCTGATAGAGCAGCCTCCCAGCTCAATGCTTGCTGGAAAAGCAAGGTTTTTCATGGTCTTGTGGAAATGAAATGATGGAGTTCCCTCAGATCTCAGGTGAGAAGATGTTCTAAAGAGCTTCAGTAGCCAATGAAAAGATAGTCCTCAGTATATTTGATCTCAGTATATTCAATCAACTGGCAAGATTTCAGGGATGGCATCTGGAGTGTACCCACTCAGTTCTGTTTTAAGATTGCTGTGATACACGCATACACAAACACAGTTATAAAAGCTGCAAAATTTACTAAAGTTTTAGTCAGTTAAAAGCAAATAACCATGTGTGTTAAATGTCTAACAAAAGAAATTATCTCTTGACAGAAATGAATGCAGTTGAAGAAACATTAGTATACTCTAATTATATTCTAAGAATCACAGGATACCAAATTAGGTAGTCAGCCAGTATAATGGTCAAGTGTCACAAATAAGATGTGAGATCTAGGAAGTCCAACAATTGTCTCTAACAAAGATTGCAAGCAAAGAGGCTAAGAAAATTTCTGTAGCCAGATGACTGTAATTATGCAACTGCATTATTCAGTTATCATATTGCTTTATTTTCTCTGCAGTAGTAGAGAAAATAAATTTGTTTCAGATCATCATTATCATCGTTATTGTCATCATCATTGTCATCATCATATTTTTGATGGTTTTATTCTTTTACATTGGTTTTTTTCTTTAACACTGGTTCAAGATGTTTTTTTTTTTCTTTTAACACTGAAAACTGCCCAGAATACCTGGGCTGCAAACAAACAAACAAATAAATATGTCCAAGTACATTTATGGCACATATTTTCATTAGATATTTAAAAGGCAAACTAAGTTCATCTATTTTGGTTTAGGTATGGTCCAATATGTCAGAATATGGAATAAAATATAAATATTCTAATAACAAAAGAATGATGTAGGATTTCTCAACCACATAATTTGATACAAAATAATTCCACAATATTACTCTGATTTAAAAATGTATGGATAGTTTTCCAAAACAGTCTACATTTCCCATCATTATGAACACTAGTAATTAATATTCAAAATATAGCTACAATCATTATTTGGACAAATAAACATTTAAGTAAATCAATGGCATGGAAGGTTTTTTCCCTGCAGTCATGTGATAGGTAACAAAGTTAAGCAAGACAAGATTGTGTCACTTACAGTAGCTGCAGTAAAAAATCTGGTCACATACATGTTAACTACATAAGATAACTCCTGTTCAATTGCCTTATTAAATATTTTAAATTCAGTTTATGGATTAGTGAGTAATTTGCAATTAGAAAGTAATTTGCAAGGCATTTAATAATTTAATAATATAAATCAGTTCTTGGATCCTATCCTGTAATGCAATGTACTTTACATAGATATTGTAATGGCAGCTATATTAAAATGTAACTGTATCAAGTATACAATAAAAATTTCCACAGTCTTTTCATTAAAAATATACAGAGAACACTTTTTCTCCAGATTCTCATAGGACTGACAGATATCTTATTGTCTTTCTCCAACTACTCATTGTTCATTAATTCACCAATAGCTTTTATTAGAAATGCAAGCATGTTCAGACCTGATGCTCATTTCTTCTTATTTTATGAGTTTTAAGTGGCATAAGTCAGAAATACAAATGAATTTTAATGTGCCAAAAACCTGTCAAACTACATTTTTAAGCAAAATAAATAAATAAAAAGCAAAATGGTTCTTCTTTATCTTTTACATCACACCTACAAAAACCAGCTTAAATACCACTTTTCATTTTCAATGAGGTCTGAAGCAATCAGTTTTTCTTGAATAAAGATATGGATTTTATATAAATATTGTTAGATAATCCTTTAAAATAAGCAATAACCTTTTTTAAATGGCTGGAATGCACATATCTGTGTGCTCTTGTTAAATCTTCCACCGAAATGGAGGCAGAAGCTCCAATTTGGTCTACAACAGTGAGGTTCCAGAAGGAAGATATGCTCCGTTCAGTCCTCCTGAGGCCTTCCCTGGTCATTGCAGGCAAAAATGGAGCTTCCATCTCCAATGTTCCTTTTGGTGCTCCACGCCCCCAGTCCATTTCAGGCTGAAACGTAGCTTCCATCTCTGATACTACTTTCGGTCCTCCATGCCCCCTAGCTCAATTGCAGGACAATACGGAGCTTCTGAGGTGGGTGGATTTGTCCCCTAGAAGCTCCATTTTACCTGTAATGGGTCAGCTGGCCTGAATGGCGCATCGAGTGTGGATCCCCCACCTTGGAAACTCTATTTGGGCCAGCAACATTCAGGACAAATGTTGCAGAGTCTCTGTAGTTGTTCATAAGGGCCTGGCCATAGTCCTGCAAGATTCATAGCTTTAGGGCATCTTATCAAACACTAGGGGATGTTTATCATGTAACTTCAAACATTTGTTGAAGGAAAAGAGAAAATATCTTCTCCACGGTTGGGATGCAAATATTTTTACTACTGGTTCTGGGGGTGTGGCTAGATGGGACTGGCTAGGTGGGCATGGGCATTTGACTGGGTGGGCATAGCTTCTTCTTTTCTTTTTTCTTTTTGAAGCACCCCTCCATGCTCTGGGCTTTTTTGGGGGGGCTCCTGGGCTTCAGGGGAGCCTCCTGGGAGGCGTTTTTGCTCCCAAGAGGCTTCCCTAAGGCCCAAGAAGGCAAAAAAAAAAAAAAAACAGAGTGAGGAGGGGCCATGTAGCAGCCCCCATGCTCTGGTTTAGTTTTTTTTTTGGCCTTCTGGGTCTCAGAGAACCCTCCTGGCTGAAGCAGTAAGTCAGCAAGTGGGATTCCAGCACAGCTGATAGTTGGAACAGCTGATCATCAGAAGGAAAAAAAAGAAATATCTTAAGGAATGACTGTAGAGGGGAGGGGCCAGCCAGAGGCACAATTTGTCGGTTCTCTGAACTGTGCAGAAGCATAACAATCAGTTCTATAGAGCTGGTCCACACCAGTAGAATCCCACCCCTGACCTTCTCCCCTAAAATTGTTGTTTCTATAGAGATTTGCTATTGCATGAGAAGAAATGAAAATTTTACAGCTTAGCTAGTAAAATCCTCCAAATATACTTGCTCACAGCGGAACAAGGCAATTGCATGCACAGGAAACCTGAGGATCACAAGAACACATGATCATGAATATATATGACAATGGTTAAGAAAAGATGAACTTGGAGGTGTTAAAGTACTAACTATGGCTGTGCCAATTGTTACTGGAAATTTGGAGCAAATGTGCTGATGACATTACAAATGCAAGCTAAGCAATATTAGGAAACATTGATAAGATCATAGGGTGACCTAAGACAGATTGGCTTAAGATGGGCTTATGAAGAAGTATTTATAAAAACCTTTGCAGAGGCCTATTGGAAATGACACCCCCCCCCCCACCTCCTATCTCTTGTGTGCAGAATAAACCTTTGCAAATGTGCACCTCGGTGTCTGGTTTATTAGGTGTTGCACACCAGGTGGAACCAGTTGTCTGGGACAACAATTAAGGCAGCAGAATATTTTTCTTAGAATACAGCGAATTCTAAGATGTGAAGTGCTACCTCGCCCTACTAGTCATATGCAGGATGAACTTTAGGTGCAAAAGAGTTGCACCATTTTGGATGGAGCAATGAAGGCAGAGTTTTCATTTTAGATATTTTTTCAAGATGAGCTTAGAGATCGGGATGGTTGCTTGTAAAGGTGAATGTGCATTAAACTACTTTAAGATGCCACACTGTAAATTTCATATGTTCACAGGGCACTTTTTTTTTTCCAATATTGCATCATGAAAATTTGGCATGAGCCCTTGTACAAGCCCTGCAAAAAAGGGTCACTAAGAAGCCTTAGTATTGAAAATGTCAGTCCCAAGCATTCTAAGGACAAAGTACCTAATTCAGAAAATACAAGTGAGTTTGGCTTATGATATGTTACTCAAGCAACTGTATTTTTGACTAGCTTTCCATAAATATGTCAGTTGAAAATAACCAGTAAAATGACAGCTTCATTTTTTATTCTATTTCTATTATCTCTCTTGTAAACTGATTCTCTTGGGTTTCTCATGGAAAAGCTCACATAAGCAGTGAAAGTCATTTCTATAATACGAATACTTTTTCAAAGTACTAAAACAAGATTAAATAATTGGCTAACCATTGATGTGTTAATATGTTTATAAAAGCAAAACTATTTTTTTTAAAAAAGTAATAACAAGCCCATAAGGACATTTCACCAAGATGCATGCAGTTCTTTTTTTTTTCAGGAAGGAAGGAAAAAAGGGACGGAGGGAAGGAGAGAGGGAGGAGGAAGTGAGGGAGGAAGGAAGGAAGGGAAGGGAAGGAAGGAAGGAAAGAAGGAAGGAAGGAAAGAAGGAAGGAAGGAAAGAGAATATACCTGCTTATACATGTTAAGAGAATATACCTGCTTATACATGAAGTGTCAATATGTCATAAAACAGATAATGGAGCTTGTATACATTTGGATATAAATATCAAAAGCTTCCTCCATATTCCATAAACTCTATATACTGGTGGGACGTTGGTTTGGATATTTATATCCAGTCATGCTGATTTAAGCTCTGCTTTGTCTTTATTAAAGCTTAGGATAGTTATATATGAGTTAGAGATTTTATATTGGATAACTTATCTATTCTATGACTTTTTTGAGGTGAATATGTAAAAGAATTAAATTTGTTTATAGGAGCAAAAACTACAACACATCCAATAGGACTTTTTTCAATCAACAAATGCCATTAAAAAAGCATAAGTTCATGGATGGTTATTGCTTTTAATAAAACGTGTTAGTTGTAAGCATTCTTCCTAGATAAACAAATTCTTCCTGCCAAATAAAAGCAGCTAGGGATCCCACTGTCAAAATTAGCTCAAGCCAATAATTGAGGTCACAACTTTACAGAGCTGCTTCAAGGATAGTTGGCAGAACAACACATTAAAAATACACAATGTAATCTGACATATAGTATAGTGCTTAAAAAGTTGGCCCCTAGACATAAAGACTTAATAAACATAGATCTAGGATTGATTGTTTAAAGGTAAAACCTCGGTTAGTAATTATTTTGCTTGGATGTGCCTCTTTACTGTTTGAGAGAAAGGATCTATGTTTATTAAGTTTTTTTGTCTAGGGGCCAACTTTTTAAGCACTATACTATATGTCAGATTACATTGTGTATTCCATGGTGTAACACAAGAGGAAAAGAAATAGTGTGCCATATTACTGCACCATATTAAACAGACCTAGCCTACTTGCAGGGCAGAGGACCTACCATGGCTTATATCTCTTTCTGATGTTGTTGTAGGTTGGAATCATTTTCTGATTACTTCTGTTAGAAAAGTGGGGACTTCTACTTTCTAAGGATATCCTCATGCACCTCTTTTTCCGGCATCTAGGTATTTAATCAGCCCAGAGTTATGAATAAATTTCACTAGTTTGTCCTTCATGGCTCTCAGGATTTATTCCACCAATTTTCTTTCCCTTTTTTAGAAATGCATCTGCAACATTTAAAATATTGAAAAGCCTTTTAAAAATCAATCAAAAATTAACTTTCGAATTTATTTGTTGCATTATTGTAATAAACATGCACATCAATAGGGAATTGTAATGGGAGTGAACATTTACAGTACGTATATGCATGTATAACACATACAATCTCTTAAAAAATAATTATAGAATAATAAAGAACATCGTTACTTTATTTTTTCATAGATTCAACAACCTGCTTTTGCATCTTTGATGGAATAGTATGTTCTAATACTATGAAAACTGCTACAATTTATATTTTGCTATGTGCTACATAATGGCAAAGATATCGTATACCATGTTTCACTTTATTTTATAAATAATAATTTATCCTATGTTGTGATCTCATTAAAATTAAAATTCCTATGGGATGTTGAAGAGGTTGCACACTCCATTTATTTGTTTTTACCATGATTAATGATTAACTGATTCTTGGATTTTTCTCCCTTAATAATTGCGATAAATTGCAGGCCATCATACTAATTTAATGTGCTTATAATGTCAGATCCCGGATGAAAAAGTGTGTATCAACTGTAATTAAGATAAGCAGTTTAACTTTGAACTATAAGCAACAAATAACTATGACTAGATTTCATCTATTTTCTATTGTAACTGGATATAACCAACTATGGGTACTTGTATGTGTTTCAAAAGTGGGAGACAACACACAAAATAATAACCTTAACCAGAAAGAGGGGCAAATCAGAGCAATGGGTAGCATTACACATGGACTGAAATGAGTTTGATCTAGATTCTCCATGAAATGCAAAATTGACAGGTGACTTCACACAAGCTCTTACCTTTTAACTACATCCAAAAGTTATGAAATTATAATAAAAGTAAATTTGAGCATACTGCTTAAATACAGATGTTTTTGGATTCTGTTCAGCTTCTCAACTTTTTTTGTTTTGGAATCTTAAAAGGTAGTTAAAAATCACATACCATGCCAGTCTTACCACTTGAATAATCATCCCTAAATATGAAAGGAAACAGGACAGTAATGAAAAGTCACAGTATGTACAATGTTGTAAAAGATCAGAACCTGTTACTATTTGAGGCAGAAATTTTGGTTGAAGGAAAAATATGGATGCTGATGTCTATAGCTATTGCTTCATATTTAATGACACATGAGTAAAACTTAGATATTGCCTATACTGAGACAATCCTGTTGATTCATTAATTTAATCTTACCTACATTGACAGATGGAATTTTTCCATGTTTTTCACCTTTTTTCTTCTTCATTTTGTATCTTTTTTAATATAGATTTAGCTGGCAACGGAATTAATTTATTAATAAAAAGATATTTGTTCTAATATCTCAATAGTAATAATCATCATGATATTATTGTTTCTATCCTTCAACCTCTCCCCTTTAAACAAAACCTCAACAAGTGTATCTGAAATTTAATATGGGTATTGAAAACATTTATATCAGGAGTGTCAAACCCACATCATCACGGTGGCATCATGTAACATATCGGGACTTTCCCCCCCTTTGCTAAACTGGGCAAAGGTGTCATGGCCAGCATGTGATGCAGCTGGCCTGCGGGCTGGGAGTATGACAGCCTTGATCTATGTCTTACAACCTATGTCTTACAATCTATGTCGTACAACCAGATCTTCAGAGTGAAAAGCTAGAAGTTCAAAGTCCCTCTCCCAAAATATTCATCCTTTGGTCACGTGATAAATCTCATTGGATGTTAAAGAGGCCCATTTCACTTGTCCACTTACAGTTTCAGTCCATGAAAGAGATAGACTTCCTCAAACTATACTACTTTATGACATAAAAAGTTAAATATGAAAATATAAAACAAAAAATAGTTCCTTGGCCCTCTTGTATATAAGGGTAGGACTGAAGGCGTCAACTTTTAATTCCCTTTTGGAAAAACAAACAAACTATTTTTCCTTATTTTTAAAAGTGTTTATTTATTTTTTTATTTGTTTAAAGGGGCAAATAAAAAGTTCTATTTTTTTAACAGATCTTTACAACAAAACATGCAATGTTCATAACAGATTGTTAGGGATAACATTGTTTACCCTAACTGGTTTAGGTAAAATAATAAATATGTTATCATGGTTTATTAGTTAAAGTGTCTGCAACTTTAACTGTAGGAATGTAATTAAGGGAGTGGTTGTGAAAGCACCATAATAGAAGCAAGGAACGTCAGCTTGCTCTCTCTGGCTTGATGATCCCTAATTACTGGATGGATTCAAGGCTGCGTTTTTCCCTACTGGAACGGGAGAGAGAGAGGACTGATTTGTAAGTGAACTGACATTGGATATTCTACATGGACTTTGCTAATTGAATATCCTTGAAAGGACTAAACGACACATGACTAATGGACTGTTATTTTTGACTATGCTATAAACTCTAAATGGAATAAACTATATTTTGATAGCACAAGCGTATCTGTTATTTTTACTGTATGTTAATAAACATGCAAACTTATCTTACTCATTTATCTGTGTGCCTATCTGACTAACGCTGCACATTCTGTTTAGCTTGTCTCCTTAACCCTGGTTGGGGAACACAGGCTTAACACTGGTTATGGGCCCAGACTTAACACTGGTTATGGGCCCAGAGGCTGCAAAGTCAGTTTAACTAGGATAAAACAGATTTATGTAAAAAGTGAGAGTTTGTGTTGTTACACATTATAGTAAACAGACAGCTGTGTTTTATTAATTATAGTTTTATATCCATATATAGAAAACATGGCACAAGTCAATTTACAAAGTTTGTCCCTTATATCCAAGCTGGATGGAACAAACTATGTATCATGGTCTATGAAATGTAGTCTACTTCTACGAAGAGAAGGTCTGTAGAACATAATTGAAAACCCACCAAACGTAGAGGAATGGGATGATAGACAAAAAATAAAAGACTTTATGCAGAAGAATGAACAAGCTTTTGCACAATAGGACTAACACTGTCTGACCAGCAACTTGTTCACATCCATGGAGAGCAAACGGCTGTTGGGTGTTGGCAGAAGCTGAAGAGGATTTATGTCCGAGATAACGTTGGTGCTCACATAAATCTAATATGGAAGCTTTCCAGGACGCATCTCCAAACGAATGGTGATATGCTTAATCATTTGAATTCTATAAAAAGCATTTTTCAAGAACTGCACAAGAAAGAGCTTATTTTCTCTGAACTACACCAAGTCTACATAATTCTATCATCACTAAATGTAAGTTATGATAACTACGTCACTTCTCTTGAAATTTTGCCTAAGGAAAGTTTAACTTTAACTGATATAACTGGCAGATTGATTGAAGAGGCCAGAAGAAGACTTGAAAGAGATGAGTTAAGGAGGGAGCAACCTCAAAAAGAAAATAATGAATTTCCTACTGTATACGCAATTAAAAAGTGTTTTAATTGTGGAGGAAGAGGACATTTGGCAAGATTTTGTAAAAAAGCAAAGTGCCAGAATGCTGGCCAGAATACTAAAAGTCATCAAAATAAAAATAAAAATTTAGAGTTAGCCATGTATAGTAACGGAGCTGTAAAAAATAATTTATGGGTGGTTGACAGTGGAGCATCCCACTGTATAACAAATGATAACAAAATTTTTATTAAAATGTCCAAGAATACACAGCAGATATCGTTAGCCAATGGCTGGAAACTGAAAGCTAAAGGTCAAGGTATAGCATATTGTTCTTTCATAAAAGAGAATGTAAAAATGTTATATGTACCACAACTTAAGTTTAATTTAATTTCAGTTAGAATTTAAACTAGGATATGTAGTTACCTTTAAAGGAGATAATTGCATAATTGAGAAAGAAGATAAGAGAATTACTGCATCTTTAAGAGGTGAATTATATGTGTTCAATGATAATGGTTTAGAGGTGGCTAACACAGTTTATGATAATAAGAAACCTCATGATGAATGTATTCACTTATTACACTGACGGCTAGGGCATTTAAATTTTAAAATACTTAAGAAAACTGTTGAATTATCTAAAGGAATAAGTTTGAAACCTTGTAATAAGTATTTGCAATGTTCTCTTTGCAATCAAAGCAAAACCAAGGTCATACCAACTACTAGAGTTGATGGATTTACTACCAAAGAGCCTTTAGAAGTAGTATCTGCTGATTTAATGGTCCGAAAAAAACAAGTGTAGGAGGAGCTCGATACATACTAAGTATAATGGACCACTATTCTAGATATGGGTTTTGCTATTTAATGAAGAGCAAAACTGAAACGTATCTAAATTTCTTCAATTGGATAAAATTTGCTGAAAGGAAAACTAAAAAGAAATTAGTAACTCTTATAACAGATAATGGTGCGGAATTTACAAATAATAAATTCCAGAGTAGACTTAGGATTTTAGGTATTCAACATAAAAAGTCTGCACCATATAGGCCACAACATAATGCTTTATAGAGAGACAAGGCCAAACACTGCAATCAATAGCACGTACTATGTTGTCTGATTCAGGATTACCTGATAATTTGTGGGGAGAAGCAATAATGTGTGGTAATCATATATTGAATAATGTTGTTAATTCAACAACAGGTGAATTACCATTCACACTGTGGCATGGTACAAAACCTGATTTAAGTTACATGCACACATTTGGAGCACCAGCATGGGTGCATATCCCTACACAACTCAGACACAAAGGACAGCATAGAGCTAAAAGATTATTTTTTGTAGGATATGAATCCAATCATAGATCTTATAGATTCTGGGAACCAGATACATCTAGAGTTTACACCAGTGCTAGTGCAAAATTCCTAGAACATATAGGATGGAATAGATTAGAGCAAGATTTAAATAATGAAGTAATTATTGAACTCTACAAAAGGCAGAAAGAACAGACTAGTTATAAGAAGAGTCCAATTAAAGAAGAAGTCCACGAAGAGCAAATAGGACCAGAACAAGAGGAAACAGTTGATCAGGAAGAGTTAGATAATCAAGAACAGTTAATAAATGAAAGTCCACCTGTAAGTCCTGTAATACCTAGACGTGCTACACGTGTAACTAGACCACCTGATAGGTATCAAGCAAGTATAGTTTGCCAAGTAAATAAAGTTCCAACTAGTATAGATGAACTTAAGATGTATCCTGCTAAGGATCAGGAGAATTGGCAAAAGGCAATGGAAAAAGAACTAAATTCATTAAAGGTAATGAAAGTATATGAAGATGCTAAATTACCTCCAGGAGAAAAGTCCATTGGGTGCAAATGGATATTTAAAGTAAAAACAGGAAATGATGGGACTATTACCCATAAGGCTAGGTTGGTAGCTCAAGGATTTAATCAAACTGCATCTGATTACGATGAAGTTTTTGCACCAAGTCTTAAAGCAACATCTTTGAGAGCAGCATTAGTGTGGGCAGCTAAGAAAAACTATGTCATTAACCATTTAGATGTAGAAACTGCTTATCTGCATGCACCATTACAGCACACTATATATTTGAAAAAGCCAGTTATTATAAAAGACAATAAAGTAAATAGTAATGATTGTTGGAAACTCAAAAAGAGTCTTTACGGGTTGAAACAATCTGGCTTTGAGTGGAACCAATATATTGTGAAAGAATTAAACAATATAGGATTTAAATCTGGTTTAGCAGATCCATGTGTGTTTAAAAGAGAAAATAATGGAATGGTGTCATTATTGTTATTATTTATAGATGATATTGCTTTGATAACTAAGACTAATAATGAAGCTAATGAGATTATATCATTATTAGCTAAAAAGATAAAATTAAAGCATTTAGGTGAAATTAAAAAGTGTCTAGGATTGACAATTAACAAAACAAAAAATGGATTTAAGAAGATAAAATTTGCCAATTAATTAAAGAAGATAAAATTTGCCAATTAATTAAAACATATAAAATGGAACTTTGTAAACCGGCAAAGACTCCAATGAGTCAGGAAGTTTGCCAAACTAATGATCAAAGTCCCAAATTTGATAAGTCCATATATCAATCTTTGATTGGTAGCTTATCCTATATCAGCAATTGGTCAAGGCCTGATATAGCTTATAGTGTTAATCAGCTGACACGTTTTAATTCAGATCCACATCAATGTCATTGGCAATCATTAAAGAGAATTTTAAGATATCTTAAAGGAACAATGAACCATGCATTGTATATAGAACTAAAGGGTGATTTGAGTCTTAGTGCCTATGCAGATGCAAGTTTTGCAACTGACATAAACACTAGAAAATCAATATCTGGGATGGCTATATTATTTGGTAAGACACTAATATTAGTTTGTCCACAATGGAAGCGGAATTTTCATGTCTGTCATTACTATGCACTGACTTAATTTTGTACAAACAGTTATTATTAGACATGGGTATAACTGTTAAAGATTCCATTATTGTGTACGAGGACAACCAGGCACCCATAAAGTTAGCTACTAATATAGCTGTAAAAACTAGATCAAAGCATATTGATTTAAGATACTTAAATGTTAGAGAATCTGTAAAGAATGGGCTAATTAAATTGGAATACTGCATGACGGAAGAAAACATTGCAGACCAATTTACAAAAGCTCAAGGAGTAATTAAGTTTAAAGAGAGTTGTAACAAATATAATTTAAAGATGTAAATAGTTATATTATTATATTTACCTAAAAGGGGAGAATGTTAGGGATAACATTGTTTACCCTAACTGGTTTAGGTAAAATAATAAATATGTTATCATGGTTTATTAGTTCAAGTGTCTGCAACTTTAACTGTAGGAATGTAATTAAGGGAGTGGTTGTGAAAGCACCATAATAGAAGCAAGGAACGTCAGCTTGCTCTCTCTGGCTTTATGATCCCTAATTACTGGATGGATTCAAGACTGCGTTTTTCCCTCGTGGAACGGGAGAGAGAGAAGACTGATTTGTAAGTGAACTGACATTGGATATTCCACACGGACTTTGCTAATTGAATATCCTTGAATGGACTGACCAAACGATACATGACTAATGGACTGTTATTTTTGACTATGCTATAAACTCTAAATGGAATAAACTATATTTTGATAGCACAAGCGTATCTGTTATTTTTACTGTATGTTAATAAACATACAAACTTATCTCACTCATTTATCTGTGTGTCTATCTGACTAACGCTGCACATTCTGTTTAGCTTGTCTCCTTAACCCTGGTTATGGGCCCAGGCTTAACACAGACCACAAGATGGTATTGGGCCACTATAATTAGCAAGATTTATAGGACTCTTCTGCCAAATTAGATTTCATAGAATCATAGGGATGGAAAAGATCTGGAGGTCTTTTAGTCCAACACCCTGCTCAAGGCAGTAAACCTTATACATCCCAGTTAAATGGTTTCTAATCTATTCTTGCAGTGATGGAGCTTTGGAAGCAAGCTATTCCATTGATAATTGTTCTCACTGGGAAATTTCTCCCTAATTCAACATTAGGTCTGTCTATAACAAGCTTCCATCCATTACTTCTTGTCCTGCCTTCTGGTACTTTAGAAAATAATTTGTTTTTTCTCTTCTCTGTGACAGCCCCTCAAGTACTGGAAGACAGCTATCATGTCAATCCTTTTTTTCAACAGGCTAAATATACTTATGTCCCTCAACTATTCACCATACAATTTAGCCTCCTGATCTCTTATAATCTTTGTTGCTCTTCTCTGTACACTTTCCAGAATATCAGCATCTTTTTTTGTATCATGGTGACCAGAATTGGACACAGTATTCCAAGTGTAGCTTCACTAGCGTGATATAAAGTGGTATTATGACAGCATGATTTAGATGCTATCTTTCTGATGACACAACGTAGGACTGCATTTTTTTTGGTCATCATTAAAAACAAGATAAGTATTTGTATTTGTTTTTCTCATAGTGGACAATGGAGATGACTCTTTTGGGCTGCAAAAGTTATTGCAGAGCTGAATGTAGAGGTGGTATTCAGCTGTTTCTGATAAATTCTGGAGAACCAGTAGCGGAAATTTTGAGTAGTTCGGAGAACTGGCAAATGCCACTTCTGACTGGCGATTTTACAGTATCCTTCCTCTGCCACACCCACAGAACCGGTAGCAAAAAAATTTGAATCACACCACTGGCTGAATGGCCTCAAAATTGAAATATTAAATTATTAACCTCATTCCCACCTTATTCCTGTTCTATATCCAGATGAGTCAAGCTTGATCAGACTACCATGAGCTATTCCTATTTCTGAATTTTTGAACTGTAAAATTTTATTTCACGCCCTTAAATCAGATCAGGCAGTCAGTGTACACTCTGTGCTATTAGGTAAGACTGCATTGTACAGTGTCATGCAGTATTTTACACTGAGTTTCATCTCTATAAACATATCAATTATACCAGGATATAAAACACATTTCAAGAGCTTTCAGGATTTAAGAACAGAATACTAATTCTGTTCTTTTTTGTCCAGACACCAGGTATATAATATACAATCAAAATATCCATTCTTCCTTTTTTCAAAAGAAGCATTAGCTTATAAGGTCATTCTAAAAATATGCAATTTTAATGTTCTGAGTGTTATAATGTTTTGTAATCATAATGCTAATTTGTGCTGTTCTTGGAACTTTAATTACAAAGCTAAATTTTACTAATATCCATTAGGTACTTCTTAATTGAAGGCACATCATATGTCTGAAGTGGCAGTACTAATTGGTGTAATTAAATTCTCATATGCATCAGTAGCCTGTTAAAAAATAAAAAAGAGAGACAGTGAAATTTCACAGAGCTTTTTTTAATTTAACTTTTTGCACAATAAATAAATAAAATCTTGAGACGTATATTTTTGTGGGATTTTTTAATCAAATATGTTGTAGCAAAGTTTAAAAAAGCTAAAACTTCAAAATATGTAATATGTAAGATACATTATTGAATTTAATGATGAAAAATCAAGGTTCTTCAGAAGGATCCATTGACTCCTGTTATGTTCTGTGCGTGGCACAAGAAGTGGAGATGAGTCGATGAACAGTGAACTTCAACTCTTTATTTAACATGGTGCACAAGGTCTGAAAACAGCCACAACAGTCCCCTTTATATAGGCAAGCTCTTGGGTATTTAACCAATGAAAACATAGGAACGTTAGCTCTTTTAACCAATGAGAAAGGCTCATTAATAGCCAATCAGATTCTCCTGAACGGACCAATCCAATATCACTATTATCGGCCAATCAGAAGTGCAGGGCCAGAACCCTGCACTTTACTTTAAGGTTTCAACAATCTTTATTCAAGCACTTTTATTAATTCACAACACCCCTTCCCCCCGGGGTCCGTTTAAGGGGTGCGGTAACATAGTCTTTGAGGTAGGCAGGTTGTTTTGATTGTCTATTTGATTTACATTGTCCTCCCGGTATTTGTCTAGAGTCTTGTTGGGGTAGGACATTATCTGGTGAAAAGGGTGCCTCTGGTTCTGTATCTAAACTTCCGTTACCACTAATGTCCTCGATATCCCTTTCAGGCGAGTTTACTCCTGTCCCCGATCCTTCTTCACAAGTTGAGTCTGAGCGGTCATTTCTTCTGCTTGTGCTTTCCACCGTTTCAAACTCAGCCTCCCCAGTGTCTCCTCCCCCCTCAGTTTGGAAATCACCGGAATCACAGACCCCAGACTGCAGCCTTGAACGCAGCTGATCAATATGGCACTTCCATATTCTATCGTTGTGACATTTCACTCGGTACGATCTGGGTCCGGTTACTTGGATTAAAGTTGCCTCGACCCACAATGGGTCGCCATAAAAGTTTTTCACAAAAACCAAGTCACCTACCTGGAAATTATGGCATTTTCCGCTGGATCCGTGTGGCTTTTCAGGTTAGTATGATGGGTGTAGTCGGTCGAGGTGGGAGCGGAGTTTTCGTCCCATCAATAACTCAGCGGGAGTTTTGTTGGTGACGCTGTGTGGAGTGATGTGCTGCAAAAGGAGTATCCGGTTAATCTTGTCTTCGATATTGCCATAGTCCATTTTATGTAGAGTTCTTTTGATGAATTGTACCATGCGCTCGGCCCTTCCATTGTCCGCAGGATGCACCGGTGAAGTTAGCGCATGGCGAACACCGCGGTTCGCCAGATACTGTTCAAAAGAAAGTGTGGTAAACTGGGGCCCATTGTCGGATACCAGAACGTCCGGTAGTCCGTGTGTTGCAAACAATCTGTCCAATTTCCTGATGACTGATTCGATTGTTGTATTTTTCATCTCATGGATTTCGAGCCAGTTCGAGTAGGCATCCACTGTTAATAAAAATGTGTGTCCATTCGTAGATCCCGCAAAGTCCAGATGAATACGGGACCATGGTCTCCTGGGTGTTTCCCATTCTGTTGGGGTTGCTTTCGGTGGGGCATTGCTGACTTCCTGGCATTTATGACAAGTCTTTACCCAGGCTTTGATCTGCTTGTCTATGCCCGGCCACCATGCATAGCTTCGTGCGAGTGCTTTTATGTGCACGATGCCGGGGTGGCCATCGTGTAAAGTTCTCAGTATCACTCGCTGTAACCGCTCTGGGACAACGATTCTATCGCCACAAATGATGCAGCCTTTCTGGGAAAACAGTTCCGTCTGTCGACTTTTGAAGGGAACGTAGTTGTCAGGGTTTTGGTCCAATGGCCATCCACGCTCTACCCAGCTGAGGACACGTGCTAAAATGGGATCGCGTTTAGTTTCAATCACGATATCGCGAGCTGTCAATGGCGGTTTTTGGAGTGTCTCGATCTGCAGAGTTGTGACAGTAGGAGCAGGGTCGTCAATGGTTTCTGGAAGTAGTGCATGGCTCAATGCGTCAGCGTGGGGAATGGCTTTCCCCGGGCGGTGTTGCAACTTATAATTATAGGCAGCCAAGAATTCTGACCAGCGAGTCATTCTGGGATATAATATATCTTCCGCTATTATTCCCAGTAAAGGTTTGTGGTCAGTTATTATAGCGAAAGCTCGCCCATAAATATATTCATGAAATCATTTAACAGCAGATACAATAGCAAGAGCTTCCTTATCGATTTGACTGTAATTGCGTTCTGCTTTTGATAGTGTTTTTGAAAAATAGGCAACAGGGGCTTCACTTCCGTTTGGTAAAACGTGGCTTAAAATGGTGCCCACTCTGAATGGTGATGCATCACATGTAACCGTTAAAGGCAAAGTCTCATTATACTGCATCAAAACAGCGTCGGAGGTCAATAGGTTTTTTACTTATTGAAACGCATGTTTCTCTCGGTGCCCCCAAACCCAGGGTGCTTTTTTGTCCAATAAACGATGTAGGGGTTCGGCTATGGTTGCTTTGTGAGGCAGAAAGACGTTATAAAAATTGATAAGGCCTAGGAAATCTTGGAGATCAGCCTTATTGCGGGGTTTTGGGGCATTTTTGATTGCCCTGAGTTTGCTATCGGTGGGGTGAATGTCTTGTTTATCTATTAAATATCCTAAAAATTCTGCTTGATCCGTACATAATTGACACTTGTTTTTTTTAACTTTGAGACCCGAGTCTTTAAATCTCTGAAGAACCAACCCCAGGCGCTCCCTTAGTATTTCTTGAGTCAGAGCAGCAATTAACTTGTCATCAAAATAGGGGACAACGCCTTTTATCCCTTGTAATAGTCTTTCCATCAAACTTTGAAAGATTCCCGGGGCCACGCTTTCTCCGAATTGGAGTCGGTTACATTTAAATGCACCTCGATGCGTAACGATCGTTTGGGCCTCTGCCGTTTTTTTGTCTACAGGCAGTTGTTGGTATGCCTGGGCAAGATCTAGTTTAGCGAAGACTTTTCCACCCCCCAGGGAATGGAGAAGGTGTTGCACCACTGGTACCGGGTAAGCGTTTTGCTGCAGGGTGTGATTCAGGGTGGCTCGGTAGTCCCCACAAATTCTTAACGATCCATCTGGCTTGATGGGTGTCACGATCGGGGTTTCCCAGGGGGAATGGTCGGTTGGTTCTAACATCCCCTGGGCTAATATTTTGTTAAGCTGCTCATCAATCTTTGGTTTAAGGGCAAATGGAACTTGATGAGGCTTAAGGCGGATGGGAGCTATTTCGGGGTTGAGGTTAAGTGATATCAGGGTCCCCTTGTACTCGCCTAGTTTATCTGTGAAGATGTCCTGGAATTACTGGATGAGAGCCTCCTCACAGTCATTGCTGCTGGTTTGGTGAATGCCGGCTACTTCAATTCCAAGTGGAGTGAACCATTGGAGGCCTAACAAGCTAGGCCGATCCCTGTCGACTACAGTCAAAGGTAGAGATGTGGTACGATTTTAAAATGAGACACGGACTTGGCTGGATCCAACGACTGGAATTCGATTTCCCTGATAATCTTTGAGTATGATTCTTTGGAATCGGAGGTCTTGTCGCCGGACGGTAGGGATGAGTTGCTTGAAGGTCTTCCAGGAAACCATCGAGAGGGACAATCCTGAATCGACTTCCATCATACAAGGCTGGTTTTCGATGGCCACCTTCATCCGGATCTTCTTGGCGTCCAGTGATGAGGCGTGACCAATCATAATAGTTTGGTGCGCCTCGTCTCGCTTCGTTGAGTGGTTTAGGGGTTTGTTTCTGTAGGAGTGGTTGTTTCATTGGTGGTTCAAGGGTTTTCGCTTTACAGGGCGGCTTCCTGTGGATTGGTGATAGTTAGCCCCCCTTGGGGGCTGGCTGGATCCTTGTTTGCTTCTACAGACCCGTCCAATGTGGCCTCTTTTCCCGCACACATGGCAGAGCGCGTCAAGTAATTTGCAGTCTGATCGGGGGTGGTTTGCCCCACAACCAGCGCATTGGTACTGCGATCTCTGGCTTTGGTCTCGTTCAGACTGGAGCCGGTTGACCTCTTCTTCATTGCTTTCCGGTGACGATTTGAGGTCCTCGTGTTGGGCTGTTGTTGCCTGTTCTTCTAAGTGAGGTGAAACTTCGCTGGCGAGTTGGCGAAGTGGAGCGTGGGTGCGGCACATTCGGGCAGCCGACTTCCTGGTTGCTTCTGCTGCAGTAGCATCAGCGATGGCATTTGTAAGGCTAATGTCGCCTTTCGCCATCAGCTTAGTCTGCACCCCTGGTGCATCTAATCCCAGAACTATTCGGTCTCTCAGGGATTCTTCGAGGTCGGCAAACCCGCATAGGCCTCCCAAATTCCGGAGATTAGCTATGAAATCAGCAACACTTTCGCCCTTCCGCTGATCTCTCTGGTAAAATTCATGCCTTCTAATGAGCATTGGTACGGTCGGTGCATTGTGGGCCCTTAGCAGGGGTTCAAGGACGTCCCAGTCCATGGACTTCACTTCTGCCGGTTTCACTAGTACCTTGGCCATCTTGAATACGGTCGGTCTGCAATGAGTTAAAAACACTGCCCGTTTATTTTCAGTAGTGGCATCCTTCAAATTGTTGGTTTCCAGAAACATGTGGAAGCGATCCATATATGAGTCCCAGTCTTCTTGCACCGGGTTGAATGGAGTGGGTGGTATGACGCTGCCAGACATGGTTCCGTCGTTGGTGCATTTCAGCCACATGCTCAGTTATCGCTCTGTAGTGTTCAGTCAGCTCTGACGTCTCCACATCCCACCTTCGTCGCCAGTGTTATGTTCAGTGCGTGGCGCAAGAAGTGGGGATGAGTCGATGAACAGTGAACTTCAACTCTTTATTTAACATGGTGAAACAGGTCTGAAAACGGCCACAACAGCCCCCTTTATATAGGCAAGCTCTTGGGTATTTAACCAATGAAAACACAGGAACATTAGCTCTTTTAACCAATGAGAAAGGCTCGTTAATAGCCAATCAGATTCTCCTGAACGGACCAATCCGATATCGCTATTATCGGCCAATCAGAAGTGCAGGGCCAGAACCCTGCACTTTACTTTAAGGTTTCAACAATCTTTATTGAAGCACTTTTATTAATTCACAACAACTCCCAACTCTATAATAAAGCTTTACAGGGCAGGATTTTTAAAGGTTTTATAGTCTCCTATAAAGCACAACAATGCAAGCTATCTTCTGTCAATAATGGAAGTGAGCCCCACCTTCATCTTTAGATAAGCAGAGTGGTGTCCTTGGGGAAGCCCAAATCTTCCTATGAAGTTCTTTTGGACTTCCAATCTACCCACCCACCCACCTCAGATCTCAGTCCCATATATATGTGGACTATAATTTTGCCCTGGAAAAAAAATTAAGTGCAGACCTGCAACTGTCCTCCTTCAGAACAGAAAAAAAACAAAAAAACAGGCTAATAACATTAGCACTTCTATACAACTTCATAGTGCTTTATAGCCCTATCAAAGTGGTTTACAAAGTCAGCATATTGCCCCCAACAATCTGGGTTCTCACTTTACTGACCTTGGAAGGTTGAGTCAACTTTGAGCCAGTGAGAATCAAACTGGTGGCAACCAGCAGAATTAGCCTGCAATACTATATTCTAACCACTAACATGTTTTCCACATAAGAAACTTATGAAAGGTGATGCCGGAATATTTAAAAGAAGGCTGTTACTTTATTGTTTGGACATTACTTGATGTTACTAAAAATATCTGTTTTAATATTTTAGTATCATAGCAATAAAGTTTAGGATTATATATCACCCATAGCATTTTACAGCACACTCTTGATGGCTTTCAATATAGTTATTATTTGGATATTGACCCAACAATTTTATTGACCTAAGAAGGCTGGAAGCCTAAGTGAACCTTGAATATTATTACTAAAATAGTAATTACAAAATAGTTTAATATTTAGTATTATTTCTTCCAAAAATATTTTCTTTTGTTTTGCTATCTTTTATCCTGAATTTTTCTCTTTCATAATAATCAGATAGTTTGGCTTATAATCTTCTAAAGCCAACCCTAGAATAGGAAATAAGAGTCATGTCATTAGCATCCATTAACATTGAAATATTCCATTTATCTAGTGAGGTGAAGACCTTTGTGACCTCATGGTCACTACAGTAATATTAATATAAAAGTTAAATAAGAAAGGAGCAAGAAACAATCCCATTTGTCTTATTTCTCCAGTGAAATAGGGTAACGGTTTTGATATGTATGCAATATAATTAATAAAGTGTGAGCTTGGAGTAAGTGCAGGGTTCTGGCCCTGCACTTCTGATTGGCTGTTAAGTGGCCGGACCGGATTGGCCCATTCTGGGGAATCCGATTGGCCCTTAACAGAGAGTTCTTATTGGTTATAAAAGCGAGCATTCCTAGCTTGTTATTGGGTAAACGTTACAAGGTTTGCCTATATAAGGCGGGTTTTACTGATGTTAAGAGAGCAAGTCACGATGTAAATAAAGAGCTGAAGTTCACCGTTCAGAAGCTTGTCTCCATTCTTTCTCGCCCATGCTCAAACTTAACACTGGCGACGAGGATGGGATGTGGAGACATCTGAATCAACGAAACTTCGAAGAACACTGAGCACGTGACAGACGATGCCAACAATGGAACCATGTCCGGCGGCATCGTACTACCCACTCCATTCGATCCATCACAAGAAGACTGGAAGTCTTACATGGATCGTTTCCAAATGTTCCTAGAGACGAACAACTTAAAGGACGCCACAGCCGGGAAGAAACGGGCAGTGTTCCTGACGCATTGTTGTCCAACTGTATTTAAGATGGCTAAGGCACTAGCCAAACCCCGAGAAGTGAAGGCCATGGATTGGGACGACCTCGAACCTATCCTGCGAGATCACTACGCCCCGACCGTGCCTACGCTCGTGAGACGCCACGAGTTTTATCAAAGAAGCCAGTGAAAGGGAGAGAACGTAGTCAACTTCATAGCAGACCTCCGAAATTTGGGAGGCCTCTGCGGATTCACTGATCTAGAAGAAGCACTAAAAGATTGCATAGTTCTGGGATTAGATGCACCAGACGTCCAAAGCAAGCTGATCGCGAAAGGCAACATCAGCCTTGCCAACGCCATTGCCGATGCTACCGCAGCGGAAGCAACGAAGAAGTTGGCTGCACAACTACGCCGAAACCGCACTCCGGTACCACCACCGGCCAGCAAAATCTCACCTGGTTCAGAAGGGCAGCTCGCAAAAATGCACCACGAGGACCTCTCTTCGTCGTCAGACATTGACGAAGAAGGGGTCCATCGACTGTGGTCCGACCAGGACCCTCGGCCGAAGCCCTTATGCCCTTGCACTGGCTGTGGAGCCAACCATGCCAGATCTGAATGCAGATTCCGCGACGCACTCTGCCATGAGTGCAGGAAACGAGGCCACATTGGATGGGTCTGCCGCAGCTTGCCAGGACCCAGCCAGGCCTCAAAAGGGGCTAACTATCAGCAATCGACAGGAAACTGTCCTGTAAGGCGAGAGCCAGTAAACCACTCCTACAGAAATCGAGCTTTGCAGAGAGAAGAGGCTCACCATACTATCACTATTGGTCACGCCTCAGCCTTGGACACTAAGAAAATCTGAGTCACGGTAGCCATCGAGAACCAGCCTTGCCACATGGAGGTCGACTCGGGATCGTCCCTCTCGATGGTGTCATGGAAGACACTCAAGCAACTCATCCCCACAATTCAATGCCAAGATCTCCGTTTCCAATGCCTCATCCTCAAGGACTACCAGGGGAATCGAATCCCTGTCATTGGGTCCTGCCGAGTCCGAGTCTCTTTCAAGAAGCACACAGCATACTTACCTTTAATGGTCATCGACAGAGATAGGCCTAGCCTACTGGGACTCCAATGGTTCGTGCCACTCGGCATTGAAGTGGCCAGCGTAAACCGAGTCGGTGGCTGTGACTGGGAGGAAGACCTTATCTCTGAGTTCAGGGACATCTTCGCAGACAGCTTAGGCGAGTACAAGGGGACCCGGATCTCATTCAGCTTAGATCCAAAAATAGCTCCCATTCGCCTAAAGCCCCGTCGAGTTCCGTTTGCCTTAAAATCGAAAATCGACGAACAACTCGACAAACTGATAGCTCAGGGGGTGTTGGAGCCCATTGATCACTCCCCATGGGAAACCCCTATTGTAACACCCATTAAGCCAGACAGGTCAATCTGAATTTGTGGGGACTACCGGGCCAATTTGAACCACGCCCTGCAGCAGAACACATATCCAGTTCCGGTGGTGCAGCACGTCTTCCATTCCCTGGGGGGTGGGAAAGTTTTCGCTAAATTGGATTTAGCTCAGGCATATCAGCAATTACCAGTAGATGAAAAAACGGCACAGCCCCAAACTATCGTGACGCACCGAGGTGTCTTTAAATGTACCCGGCTGCAATTCAGAGTAAGTGTAGCCCCGGGGATTTTTCAGAGCCTTATGGAAAGGTTATTGCAGGGAATTAAGAGCGTGGTCCCCTATTTTGACGATGTATTAATTGCAGCCCCTACAAAAAAAATCTTACAGGACCGGTTAAAATTAGTCCTAAAAAAATTCCAAGAGGCCGGTCTTAAGGTTAAAAAAAAACAAAAGTAAATTGTGTACTGACAGTGTTGAGTTTTTAGGGTACCTGATTGATAGCCAGGGCATTCACCCTACCGAAAGTAAATTAAAATTAAAAGTGATCAAAAACACTCCCAGGCCAAGAAACAAGGCCGATCTCCGGGCATTCCTCATCAATAGGCCTCATCAATTTTTATAATGTATTTTTACCACACAAACTGTCACTGAACCCTTACACCGATTGTTAGATAAAAAAGCAATTTGGTTATGGGGTTACCGTGAAGAACAGGCATTCCGAAATGTTAAAAAAACTGCTCACTTCTGACTCTGTACTCATGCAGTATAACGAGACTTTGCCGTTAGTTATAACCTGTGATGCATCGCCTTTTGGGGTGGGCGCCATTTTCAGCCACGTACTGCCTAATGGGAACAAAGCCCCTGTTGCATATTTTTCAAAGACTCTGTCAAAAACGGAGCAGAACTATGGACAAATTGATAAAGAAGCCCTCGCAATTGTCTCAGCTGTGAAAAGATTTCACGAATACGTGTATGGTAGCGTTTTTACTATTGTGACTGACCACAAGCCTTTATTGGGGATAATAGCCAGAGATAAGCCAACTCCCTACATATTATCCCCTAGGATGACCCAATGGTCAGAATTCTTAGCTGCTTATAACTATCGGCTGCAATACCGCCCAGGGAAGGCCATTCCCCACGCTGACACATTGAGCCGAGCACTGCTTCCAGAGACTCTCGACGATCCGGCACCAACGGTAACCACATCCAGAAAAATACCTTAATTCAATTAATGAGGCTTCTGAGTGCCTGCAGTTTCATTGCATACTATTTCATTTGGTAATATTCCCAAATACATACTGTATAGCAATCAGCTTTTCTTTATCTTTTTTTACCCTAATTGACATGCTCCTTGCATCATTCAAAAAGGAGGAAATATTCCAAAATTCTTCTTGTATTTGTTATTTGAAGCTCCATTTTGTAAATATTATAGATCTTTATGATTGTACTCAAGATAATAATTTACATCAAGGAATGTTGTTGGGCAGACTATGGAATGTTTGATGTATTCAACACCATTTTCCTAACTTAAAATAGGATAGTGTAGAAGTGGGTTTTCCTTTTTCTTGTATATTCTCACTTCATCATTCAGACTATAATGGAATATAGGTTTAATTTCTCTTAAAAGTTTGTTTGCAAATACCTAAACACAGGAAGATAAAAGTAAGTATAACATAGACATTATTATCTTTGGCAAATCTTTTGCATAGGAGTTATTCATAGTTGGCATATGCTGAATGGGCATGCAATATTCTGCACAAGCAGTATTTAAAATGTACAAAGAAGGAAAGCAGCTTTTTAAAAAAGCTGTAACTTGAAATATAATATCAAGTTTCTTAAATTATCTACAACATAGTCCTGCATATATCTGCTAAAAATCCAATAAATTTAACTGAGTTTCAATAAATGTGTCTTTCAATTTACTGGTGTAGGAGATGACCTGGTTGATCCCAAGGGAAACATCAAACATGTAATTCGTTTTGAGTCCCTTTGCACCCACAAAAGATGTAACTCCAGCCTCCCTGAATTCCACTGACTGTTATATACTGCCTATTTGCTTTGAATGTTAATACTTCAGATTCTTGTAAAGAGTGTTGGCATTCAATTTATCTGTATTCATTTGAATTACTCTGGTTCCTGATTTCAACACTTGACAACTGATGTAAGTTTCCATGGCCAGAATCTGTTTAGCAGTATTGAGATTCATTTTTTTTTCTGATGTTTTTCTAGCTACTGCACTGATATTTTTGGTGGCAATGTAATCTGCTATACTTTCAAGTATTATCTTTATTGTCTGCTATGTCTTTCAAGTATTTTGGATCAAGAGAGGCATTAAAGGTTTTGTGAGAGAGCTTCTACTGAGATGAAAATAACTGGCTTTAATTGTTCTTTTAAAAGAAGAAAAAATACTTGTCTTTTGGCATGTAGTATAGGAATAGCAGTACCCTATTGACAGCTGCTCCAGATGCTTGCATTTTTCTCCCAAAGGCTCTTTGGAGTGATTTGCAGTGATGACTTTTTATATAGATGGTTGAGAAGGATGTCTCAAAGTGTTCCAGGAATATTCACATTGGACTGTTGAATATTGGACTGTCTTTGTCCTTCTGGCATAATCAATCCAATCCTCCCTCTCCCCCCCCTCTCTCTGTTCAATTGTATATAAATGTGCTGAAGTGTATATATATCCCCCCCTCCCCAAACAAGCACTATCAGATTCTATTTGACTGCTATGACAGTGTAATTTTTCCTCTTTTGCCTTCACACTAAGTGATGGCAGATTCCAATCTACTTTTTTTCAAGAATTATAAATAAAATAATCAATACATGGTCATGTAATGATATGTTTGCTTCCTAAAATCATATTGACAAATGGGGGTGTTCATTCCATTTAAAAATAACTTGTAAATTATATTATCAGAAGAATAAAGTGATATAATGATTTTAGAAATAAATAATAATGTGTTTAATTCAATTTGATATAAGACTTGGAAAAATATATATCTCTCTCTCTCTCTCTCTTTCTCTGTCTCTCTTTCTTCTCTTTTGTATTTTGGCCACAAATAAGAGAAGAACTTAACTGTTTAACCATGAAAATGTAGGATTAATTAAAATAAGCTTTTATCCATCTAGACAGAGATCTTTAATTGGTGAGGTCTTAAAGTAAATTTAGAATCCTAGCACTTGTATCTTTAATTTATATGTTACCTAATAATTACCTAGTAATACTTAGTATTACCTAGTAATATATGTAATTTCCAATTCTTTCAATTGCTGTCTTATACATTTTAATCATCAGTTTTAGTCTGGACTTAGGAGTGTGATGTTCTCTTTTTGTGATCTTAGTTAAATGTATTTCTTAAAATGCAAAAAAGCAGAATAATAATACAGAAAATATTAAAATTGATATATTTGACCTGTACAACATGACTTGTAAAACACCATGAATCAGCTTGCTTATTCCTTATCCTAAAATCCAGATAATTTATTTCGATAGATTTCAAGTGGGATGGCTTCATGTGCCATGAATATATACCAAGTCCAGATTATTAATATTATGTAAAACTAACTGATAATTCTAAAGTAAGATGTTTACAAATACCAGCTAACACACATTTCTCCTTAATTCTGTGTTAATCTTTGCAACTAAATGCTGAATTAAAATTAACTTTTTATTTATTCTTACAAAAATCAGATCGGCTAACATATTTTTGCCTCTGTATGAGAAACAATGTTCACTCATAGCACAAGTTCCATCTAAGAAATATTTTCAAAAAGGGTTTTTATCTTGAGAGATAGAGAGAAAGGAGCATAACTTAATCAATTTATCAATAAATATAATCAACCACTTACATTGTTTTAGAAAATAGCTTCATTATAACTTCCTTCATAATGGCATTTATTCATATGGCCTAACATGGATAGGATTCAGACATAGTCTGACTAATTATCTTGTGAAGGAAATTAATCAACACCATAGTTAAAGAAAGCTTTGAAATTTAGATCTTTTTTCTAGAGCAGAAAAATTCTGTGATGAAGTGTATATATTTTTTTCTGTAAGTACACATTTATTCTGTAACTTCTTATATAAGCTGTCACATATCTTACATTAATATGGCTTAGTTCTGTATTCAATTACCATTTGTTCATCATGTAAGTATTTACAGAATTTGTGCTTGATTTATATATATCTTGAAAAGCATATTCCTTTTATGAGAATGTTTTATTCTTCTTATAAATTCTGTATTCTACTCATTATGCTTTCATTTTTAATTTACTACATTACCCCAAAGGCTTTCCTTCGACTATTTTGCTTGTAAATTCAGTTGTGTGATGTACTTTAAGTAAACAGAAGCACACAGTACAATTTTCTGGTAACAGTTTATAAAATGGAACAGAATAAGGAACCCTAAAGCTATTTTTATGAATTAATTATAGATGTTTAGAATAAAAAATGTGTTGACATAATTCAAGTTTTTGCATGTGACTTTATGTTTAATGTACATTTAATACATTTGTTTTGATGTTTATGGATTTGTTCAGATTAGTATTTTAATCACTGAACCCAATGTCTATTTTAAATATTATTGAAATTTATTTATGTTATGCAAATCAGTTGTTTCATTATAAAATGAAACCAATAGATTCCTAACTTACAGGTGAAACTTGAGAAATTAGAATATCATGCAAAAGTTCATTTATTTCAGTAATGCAACTTAAAAGGTGAAACTAATATATGAGATAGACTCATTACATGCAAAGCAAGATAGTTCAAGTTGTGATGTGTCATAATTGAGATGATTATGGCTTACAGCTCATAAAAACCCCAAACCCACAATATCAGAAATTTAGAATATTGTGAAAAGGTTCAATAGTCTAGGTTCAAAGTGTCCCACTCTAATCAGCTAATTAAGCCATAAGACCTGCCAAGGTTTCCTGAGCCTTTAAATCAGTGGTAGTCAATCTGGTCCCTACTGCCTACTAGTGGGCGTTCCAGCTTTCATGGTGAGTGGTAGGGGTTTTGTCCCCTACTTTATAAATCACCATTACTGTGGAACCAGTGTGCAGTTAAAGAAAATTTTACTACTAATGGAGATACAAAAGTGGGTGGAAGGTACAAAAAGGTTGACTACCCCTGCTTTAAATGGTCTCTCAGTCAGGTTCAGTAGGAATCACAATCATGGGAAAGACTGCTGACCTGACAGTTGTGCAGAAAACCATCATTGACATCCTTCATAAGGAGGGAAAGCTTCAAAAGGTAATTGCAAAAGAAGTTGGATGTTCCCAAAGTGCTGTATCAAAGCACATTAATAGAAAGTTATGTGGAAGGGAAAAGTGCGGAAGTTGATTTGGGGAGTCATGTCATCTGCTGGTGTTGGTCCACTGTGCTTCATTAAGTCCAGGGTCAACACAGCCATCTACCAGGAGATTTGGGAGCACTTCATGCTTCCTTCCACAGATGAGCTTTATGGGGAGCTGACTTCATTTTCCAGCAGGACTTGGCACCTGCCCACACTGCCAAAAGCACCAAAACCTGGTTCAATGACCGTGGGATTACTGTGCTTGATTGGCCAGCAACCTCGCCTGACCTGAACCCCAGAGAGAATCTATGAGGCATTTCCAAGAGAAAGATGAGAGACATGAGACTGAACAATGCAGAAGAGCTGAAGGCCACTATTGAAGCATCCTGGTCTTCCATAACACCTTAGCAGTGCCACAGGTTGATAGCTTCCATGCCACACTGCATTGAAGCAACAATTGTTGCAAAAGGGTCCCAAACCAAGTACTGAGTACATATGCATGCTTATACTTTTCAGTGGTCCAATATTGTTCTATGTACAATCCTTGTTTTATTGATTGCATGTAATATTCTAATTTTCTGAGATTGTGGATTTGGGGTTTTCATGAACTGTAAGCCATAATCATCACAATTATGACAAATCATGGCTTGAACTATCTTACTTTGCATGTAATGAGTCTATCTCTTATATTAGTTTCACCTTTTAAGCTGCATTACTGAAATAAATGAACTTTTGCACTATATTCTAATTTTTTGAGTTTCACCTGTATTTGGTATTTTTGAGTATCCTTTCTCCCACTTAGATTGCACTTTTACTCTTTAGCCCCTCATCCTTTGTCTGTATAGGGTTGAGAAATCCTTTGTAGAAGAGAGAAAGAAAACAAGCAACAAAAATTCATATGATAATACCTAAGGTTATTTGGCTAAATATGCCAAGATTTGTAATGCAGTCAAAATCGTGAAACATAGACATAAATGGATTTGGTAACTCTAGCAGAAACAAAACATTATTTAGATCTTTGGCTCTGCTTTTAAGCACTGTATATCCCTTAGGACTGAAGGGTCTATTATTCAGTGCAGACTCACAGCAAGCAAATTTTATGTGACTGAGGTAGCTGATAGCAGATAGATGGCAGATAGATGGCAGATAGATATATCACTGAATGATTCTGAGAGCAACTCAATCTACCTGCCTGCTTTGCCTGATTTTAGGCAAAAATTACTCTTTTTATATTAAAAAATCAATATTTACATACATGGTGTGTTGTGAGTTAATTTTGTGAGTTTGCTTGCAAGCAAATTTTATGTGACAGACTAAGCTAGCCAATGGCAGATAGATAGATCTCTGAATGAATCTGTGATTCTGTGAGCAACTCAATCTGCCTGCCTGCTTTGCCTGATTTTGGGTAAAAGTTACTCTCTTTTTTATATAAAAAAATCAATACTTATATAAATATTTATAATATTTACATACAAGCCATGCCCAGCCAATCACATGATCACCAAGCCCCACCCACAAATTCAGCCACATCCACAGAACCAGTTAGTGGTCCCTGGGACTTAAAATTATGAGTTTAATGGCCCCTGAGGTCCAAAAGGTTGGTGACCCCCGTACTAGATCATGTTAGATTATAGCCAGTGGAAGAAAGTTCCTCCCAAAATTAGAGATCTACTGCATATCTAGTCATACTATAACGACAATGTTTTTGTGGCACATTAAATATATTTAATTGAATGAGGTTTTTAGATCTCTGACTACATCATCAAATACATGGATGCCATCTGGAAAAAAGTCCATTAAATGAACATAATGTGTTATGATTTAGTAGTAGATCTGAATTATCTATAGATAATGAATATTAATAAAGTAATTGCTAAATGTAAATAGGTTTTCTTGAATGATTCACCTATGCAGTTTGGATAACCATGATCCAGAATATGCACGGAGACACATTAGATTGTGAAACTGTTCTAGGCCATCTATGTATTGTTTTGATCTTGTGCTTCTTTGATCTTGGAAGGAAGCCAGAATTCAAGAGGATGGGGAATGTACTAGAAAATTTAAGAGGACTCACATATTCTTCTTGGTTTTTTTCTCTTATCTTAAACCTTTGTATAAGAGTATTTCTTCAACAGATAGAATTTTAGACACTTCCATCTGAAACCAAGGTTTTCAATAAGCAATCTGAGAAACTAATTGTATAATTATTCATTTTATGATATTTTAAAACTATATTACTCTATTTTTAAAAAATGACTTATTATTTTGTGGATGTAATATTCATAAGACACTTTTTGATTCTCTGTTTAAAGATATAGACATGATGATGTGTAATGACTGCTGAAAGTAATTAATCATTTTCATTATGAGGTTTTATGGCTAAATTAAGGATGTGGTAATTAAAGGTTTTCCTCTTGTATAAATGGAATTTGATCAGAAAACGACTTCAAAGATAAATGCCTAATTCAGACCTCCAGGGCACATCTCCTTAGACATAGACCTTTTTACCCATGGAACTAACACTTGATTATGAGCATTGGAAAGATGTTCATGTTAACTGGAATAAAAGATATAAAATAATATCAACTTTATTCGGATAAAACATTAATTAGATTCTATGTAAGAGTACTTTAAATATTGCACAAATGATTTGAATTTGCCAGTGTATAAAAACAAGAAAGAACAAGTTCAAGATAATACTGTTACTTTGGGGACCACCTCTCTACGAGTCTATCTGTTGATTCCATCAGATTGTATAGAAAGGCATACTCCAGGTAATTTCCCTGAAATGTTACCCTATATTTCATTGCAACCAGAAGAGCCCACCTCTTGTAGCTTTTTGGAAAGCTATCAAGATCTGGCTTGTTGGCCAGAAACTGGGATAAAATGATTGAAGACTATGAAAAGCTATTGGGGCATCCTAGGAGATTACTAAGAGTCAGGTTTTGCAGTTCTTGATTTTAGGTTTGTTTCTACAGTTTTATAGTTTGCAGTTTTCTTACAATTGTGAACTGCCCAGAGTTCTATTTTAATATGGAAAATCATACAAATCTTTTCAATAAATACATAGTGCTAATCTGATGCATCTACAGCACAACTCAAGATCCATAATTTTATGATTCAGGCAATGTTGTCCTATCAAATATTAATGAAATATTATCAAAAAAGAGACCTAATTTAAATACCAGTCACAAGTTAAATACCAGTGACTAGTTTTCACTAGCTAATGTCTCTAGACTACACCCAGATTCTTGCACCCCATATCCTGATGCTGTACGTTTCTATTTTGAGTTACCTATTGGTTAACATTCTTTGAGTTACCTATTGGTTTCTATTTTGAGTTACCTGTTGGTTAATATTCTTGGTCTATTCTCTATGACAAACATTTAAATTTAATTTCCTCCAGAAATTTCTTTTATGTTATTTGTATCATTATTACTCTATGTTATATAAATATCCTTGCTGAGTGATCATTCTTTCTAGCTCTTGTATGCCATTCACAGAAATGCATTATGTTTTTAAATGTGCCTCTCATGACTGTAGATTTATGAAAGGGACCAGATAGAATTTAGTGGAGTTCATCTACTACTGATCTCTCTTTTAGAGTGGATTCTGTTTTATTTCATAAATTTTAGTGGTGGTGGTGACATTGACAATTGCAGGAAAAGATATTCATCTTTTGTGAACACATGTATAGGCTTTCCTTGCTGCTTACTATAGTAAATATTATATTGATAAATGAATTCAGCATGGAATCCTCTTCATATTTCATTTCTTTAGACTAGTGTTTCAGCTCTGCTTTGTTTATTTCATTTATTTTAAGTCTGTCTTCATAGTATCCTGAAGGATTTTTTTTATTTAAATAAAAATAAAACAAAGGTGATTCTTGATCTAGCAGTATATTGAGTGATTATAAAAGAAAGGAAACATTTTTAAATGTAATACATTTTCAAGTCATTACCCCCCAAAAGTTTGTAACTTATTTAGTATATTAATCTCCAGAATGACTAGACATTTGTTAATTTACAGTGATAAATATATAATGTATATAAACAGGTACAATAAAAAAGCATTAAAATCATAAATTGAAATCAATTACAATACAATTTTATTTTCAATAGTTTACCAATGGTGAAAGCTATCAGGATGATCTCATTTCAAACACACAGTAATTTCAAAATATAGGACGTGCCACTGAAAAACAATGGCTATAACTTCTATAGACTGGATTTTTTCTTGGCTCAGAGTGGTTGAGCAAATTGTTCCCAAATAAAATAACTAATTCTTGTAAATTGCTTAGATTTTTGACTTTTTTAAAGCTTAAAGGTGGTATTGGGACTAGCCTGGGATTCCTTGACAATGACATCTTTTAGCTTTATAATAAAGAAAAAGGAGCAGCAAGAAGGGAAACATGGCTTAGGTTAACAATGCTTTTTCATATCCTTGGTCAGACTATAAATGTACTTGGGGAAGAAATTATTATATTGAGAGAAAGATCTAGGTGTGACTCTTTTATATAGATTCCCCCCCCCCCCAATAAAAAGTAACATTGGAATAATTTTTTTTAAATTTTAAGTTCTATTCAAATTTTGAAAACGTGCTACTTATTGATTTCATGTCAGTTACTTATTAATAAAAAGAATGTACACCAATAGCAATAATAATCAAAATATTGATTTAAAGATTTGTAAACTACATTTAAAATAACAGATAGTAAATGTTTGTGGGAAAAGAAGAATGTAACTAATCCACCTCATAAAATGAGTTATATTTATATGAGTTATGAGTTAAAATGACTTATATTTATTCGTTGTTGCTGAATATAATTTTAACTTTACTGTGCTATATTTTAATATACAGGAATTATTTATTCTGTTTCTTATCTTTTGAGCATACAAATAGTGAGCTTGTCATAAGTCAAATGGAATGCATTTTCAAATAGACTGCTTTGCACAAGAGTTACTTTCAAGCTCAAATTAGATCATTTGGATTTTAATTCTAAAAGCCTTGTCATAATGTTCATACAACAATTTACAGGTCACACAGACATTATGGTAATAAATTTAAATTTATTGTTAGGGAGTGAGGCCATCCCAAGTGCAACAAAAAGCAATGACAACAAACAAGATATTCCCTAGAGATCTGATCAAATACATGCTGATGTTAGTTTTTCAAATATTAATTCATAACTAACATGAAATAATGATTTCTTACAATCTGGATTTATAAAATATCAACAACACGCAATTACAGTTCATACATGGATACATTATTAAATGCAGAATGTGAGCCAGATTTGAAGGCATTTATTACAGGAAATAAGAATATGGCTTTGTATGTTAAGAATTATTTTAATGAAATCAACAGAAGGCAAATTAGAGAACCTTCTTGATTATTCCAAATAACTTTTGAATTAAACTCTTATTTTCTGAGATAAACCAAATTTCCTTTTTCTGTAATAAGCTGGGTTCATTTTAATGAAAAAGTGAACATTATATAACACTGTCTATGAATTTCTTATTTAGATAATTATATATTTTAAATATTATAATCTGGCCTTCTAAATTGAGTCAAATTTGTCTGTCTGTCTATCTGTCTGCCTCTCTCTCTCTCTCTCTCTCTGTGTGTGTGTGTGTGTGTGTGTGTGTGTGTTTTCAGAGGCTCTGAATATAAAGGAAATAGATAGATTAAACTGCTGATACTTATGGCCAGAAGAGCTTTTTCATAAATATATATTGTGTACCTGTTGTAGCCATTCTTAGGTAATAAAACACAATTCATAATTATTCGTTCCCTTAGTCACATCCCAATGGACTACAGTATGGTTTACAATGTAGTGGGACTTGCAGTTTTGAATGCACTATGGTATGCCTTTATAACACCCTGCGATATAAATTTCACTGGCTTTTAGTAATCTTCTGTGTGAAATTCAAGGTGTTATTACCTTTAAAGTTCTGCATCGCATGGGACCAGATTACTGTGGGACTAACTCTATGTGTAGTTTCTCCCTGCTGCACCACACCTGGCATAATGAGATACTATGGATGCCAATAATGTGTATTAATGATTCAACTATGGTATGGTTAGTAGTATCATATTTTTGGGTGTGCAGCTAATGAGTGAAGCTTGATCACTCAACAGTGAGGCACTGGTGAAGTGGGCATAGCAGTGCCTACATTTTCTGTGTCGTATGAGAAAAACACATCTTCCTTCCTCTGTCCTTATCACTTTCTACAGAGGGACAATTGAACAAATCCTGTCATATTATATTACTGTTTGGTTTGGAAGTATTAATGTTTCGTACTGCAATAATTCAGATGTCTACTAGCAATATATTCATCTCTTCTCATTAGAGCAGTCAAAGCTTCTAGGGCCATATCTCTGATGTACAATTTGTCTATTATTTCAGGCTATAATTGTGATGAAATATCTAACAAACTCTGGGAAATCTGAGCAGGAACCAGGACAAAGCAGACACCTCAACCTGGAGGTGGAAAGTCTGATGAGTCTACTCAGGACAACTCTAACTTAATAATACTAAGTGTAAGTTCAGCTGGAAAATTGATTTAGCAAGCTTTCAAGGTTCTGTTACCCTACTAATAGAAAAAGGGGAAAAAATCCCTAAAGCCAAGTAGCCATTGTGTCGAACAAGGAAAAAACAAAACAAAAACAGAACTATATTTTCAAATCAGTGGAATGAAGGGACTTGACACCCCCCCCCCCCCCAAACACACACACCAAGAAAAGATACAACTGCTCCAGGAGTTGCTGAAAGGTGCTACAGGAATGATTCTGGCAACTCCAAAACATTTTTTTTTCTTTGACTTGAAAACACTGCATAGCCCTAGGTATTCTGTGATGTTAAGACTGATGTCGACATTCCCCCTTGTCTTTCTTAATTTGTCTACTACCTGTGGGCTAGGACTGTCAAGTCTTTTATTGATCTGTGAGCTATTCAAGGAGCTCTTTTGAATGAAGTATTGTACTGTAAGCTGTTCACAGCCTGTAAAAAAATTAACATCACAGAAGTTAAATAAATACATAAATAAGGACAGGGTACAAATTCTATAAATAAAATATATGCAACTGAAATAAATATTTCCTGTCTTAGTATCTGTGATGCAGTCCCAAATCAGTCAACCTACACAGTATAAGTGAATATTGGTGTATTAAAAAATAGAAGTGAAGAGTACTATTTCATTTTTTAAAACAGGTTTTTTTCAATAGATGTGGTGACATCCTGATTTTTCATAACCTATTGTCAAACAAAAGTGATTGTTTTTGAAACTTGACTAGATGTCTAGTTTAAAACTGATTGACAGTATGACTGTTTTGTCTATCTTTCAGTATAGGTAATTCAAAAGGAGAATATGATAGGTATTGAATAGAATGAAAAAAAAAAGATAGTTATAGCTATAGAAAATATATAGACGATTTCTTGGTCCTTCATTTAGTATTTAATTCCTTCCTTCATCGGAATTGTGATAAGAACTAATGGGAAAAAGAAATATTTATTTTGGGGTCACAGAAACATAATATGCCTTGCTTTCTTTGGGTTGTGATAGAAGATATATTTTATTGTGACAAAACATCAAAAGATAATGGCCACAAGCATAGTGCTGAGTTTACACAAATACACTTGCCCATGAATCCCAGTAGTTTCTGACATGCAACGATGTCTGTTTTTATTAACATCTTGCTATAACCCTTCCATCTGCTAATCTTCAGTTTGACATATCAAATTATTTGTAACTGAAGGCTAGCAAAGTAAAAGAATTCCATTCCTTATAATAACCTTCCACAAATATGGTTCTTATAATTGTTGAAGACAGTGAAATAATAGTACAAAAAAACCCACCCTTTACCATGGCATACCTTTATTTGACCTTTTGAACTGGAGAAGAAAATATGTTCACATATTCCTGAGAGAATGAACAGAAATGAGAAAAGGAGCACAGTACAGTTTGGCTTTTTAAAATACTTTTTAGTGAAATGTCATTGTTAACTTGAAACTAAGCAAGCTAAACAACACTGAACAAATCTCATTTCAGTTTATTTTATTATTTGTTCTGCATGATGACTTAGGAAAATGGTAAAAATAATGATATGATGTGTGTTAAGTATTCTGACATGGGTTGAAGTAAATTGGAGACAGTCTTTGTTGGTGAACTTTCAGCTCTTTATTACATAGTGACTTGTGAACATAACAGCAAACTCTGCCTTATATAGGCAACCCTTGTGAAAATTGACCAATAGAGAGCTAGGAACGCTAGCTCTTAAACCAATAACAAACCTCCGTTAAGGGCCAATCGGATTCTTTAGAACTGACCAATCCAATCTGGCCGCTTAACAACCAATCAGAAGTGCAGGGCCAGAACCCTGCACTTTACCCACAAGCTCACACTTTATTCAACTATATACATACATAACACCTCTTCCCCCTGGCTTCTTAAACTATGGTGTGGTTATATAATCCTTTAAATAGGATGGTTGTCTTTTGAGTCTTTCTGATTTTCGCTGGACTGGTTGAGTGAAGTCCTCTTGAGGTAGAATGTTGTTTGGCAGTGGTTCTGCTTCTCGCTCGGGTGCAATTTTCAACGTGCAAATAATTCTTCTTCCTGTTCCATTTCCTGAGTCTCGCTTGATTCATCGCTTGCTTCAAACAGGTTTCCTGGAACGTCGTCTTCTTCTGTTCCTCCTCCCCCCCTCGGTTTGGTCATGGGGGAGTTGTTGGTTTGCCGTTGCGAGTCGTGATCGTAATTGGTCGATATGCCGTTTCCACAGTCTATTGTTACAGCATTTTACTATATAGGATTTGGGCCCGGTTACACATACTACCGTTGCTTCTATCCATACGGGGTCGCCCGATAAATTCCGTGCATAAACGTTGTCGCCCACCTGGAAAGTGCGATAGCGTCCACTGGATCCTATAGGCTTTTCTGGTTCGTAAGCAGGGTGCAAACGGTCGAGGCGGGAATGGAGTTTTCGCCCCATTAGTAGTTCTGCGGGAGTTCTGCCAGTGACGCTATGTGGAATGATGTGTTGCAATAGAAGAATTTGGTTGACTTTATCATCGATATTATCATAGTCCAATTTCTGTAAAGTCTTTTTAACAAATTGGACCATGCGTTCCGCTCGGCCATTGGTCACAGGGTGCGCAGGCGAGGTGAGCGCATGGCGGATGCCTTGGTCAATGAGGTACTGTTCAAATATTAGCACTGTAAATTGTGGCCCGTTATCGGACACCAGGACGTCCGGCAAACCGTGGGTCGCAAAGAGTCTATTGAGGACTTTAATCACTGCTTCGGAAGTTGTGGCCGTCATTCGATGAATTTCTTACCAATTGGAGTATGCATCGACAGTCAATAAGAAGGTATGTCCTTTGGTCAGCCCTGCGAAGTCCAGGTGGATTCTGGACCAGGGTCCACGTGGCATCTCCCATTCTGTAGGCATGGCTTTTGGTGGGGCGTTGCTGGTCTGTTGGCACTTGGTACAGGCCTTGACTCATTGCTCGATTTGTCGGTCCATGCCTGGCCACCATGCGTAGCTTCGTGCAAGTGCTTTCATCCGCACCATCCCGGGTTGGCCCTTGTGCAGGATTTGTAGTAGCGTCTTTTGGAGTCGCTCTGGGACAACGATTCTATCGCTCCAGATGACACAGCCTTTTTGAGAAAAAAGTTCAGTTTGTCTTGCTTTAAATGGCGCGAAGTCATCTGGGATTCGGTCCAATGGCCATCCGCGTTCCACCCAGCCTAGGACTCGAGCTAGGGTGTGGTCTCATTTGGTTTCTCTCGCGATGTCTCGGGTGGTCATAGGCGGTGAGTTGAGTGTTTCGATCTGCAACGTAGTTGCTGTTGGTGCCGGATCGTCGAGAGTCTCTGGAAGCGGCGTTCTACTTAATGCGTCAGCATGTGGAATGGCTTTCCCTGGGCGATATTGCAGGCGATAATTATAAGCAGCTAGAAATTCTGACCATCGAGTCATTCTCGGGGATAATATGTAGGGGGTTGGCTTGTCCCCGGCTATTATCCCAAGCAATGGTTTGTGGTCAGTTACAATGGTAAATGTCCTTCCATACACATATTCATGAAATTTCTTTACAGTTCTGCTCTGCATGTGAAAGAGTCTTCGAAAAGTATGCAACAGGGGCCTCGTTCCCATTAGGCAGTACATGACTCAAAATGGCGCCCACCCCAAAGGGTGAGGCATCGCAGGTTATAACTAATGGTAATGTCTCGTTATACTGCATAAGCACAGTCAGATGTAAGCAATTTTTTTACATTCCGAAATGCTTGTTCTTCCCAATAACCCCAAACCCACAATGCTTTTTTTTATCTAATAACCGGTGTAACGGTTCAGCAACAGTCGCCTTGTGCGGTAAAAACACATTATAGAAATTTATGAGGCCTAAGAATGCCTGGAGATCGGTCTTGTTACGGGGCCTGGGAGCATTTTTTATTGCCTTTAATTTACTTTCCGTAGGGTGAATGCCCTGGCTACCCTAGAAACTCAACACTGTCAGTATATAAATGACACTTATCCTTTTTTACTTTAAGTCCTGCCTCTTGGAATTTTTTAAGAACGCATTTCAAACGATCCTGCAAAAAAAATTTTGTTGGGGCTGCAATTAATACATCATCAAAATATGGAACCACGCCCTTGATTCCCTGTAACAACCTTTCCATTAGGCTTTGGAATATCCCTGGGGCCACACTCACCCCGAATTGCAATCGAGTACATTTAAAAGCACCCCTGTGCGTTACAATTGTTTGGGCTTGGGCCGTCTTATCGTCCACTGGTAACTGTTGATAAGCTTGAGCTAAATCTAATTGAGCGAAAACCTTTCCGCCCCCCAAGGAATGGAGGAGGTGCTGCACCACCGGCACTGGATATGCGTTTTGCTGCAGGGCGTGGTTTAGAGTGGCTCGGTAGTCCCCACAAATTCGAATTGATCCATCTGGCTTAATGGGAGTTACAATAGGAGTCTCCCATGGAGAATGGGCTTCAACAACCCCTGTGCAATTAGTTTGTCGAGTTGTTCATCTATCTTAGCTGTAAGAGCAAAGGGAACTCGACAGGGCTTCAAATGGATTGGGGCTGTTAGGGATTACATTGTTTTACCCTAACTGGTTTAGGTAAATAATAATATGTAATCATAGTTTGTATGTTAAAGTGTCTGCAACTTTAACTGTGGGACAGTAATTAAGGGAATGGTTGTGAAAGCACTTTAAAAGAAGCAAGGCGACAGCTTGCTCATTCTCTGGCTTTGATGATACCTGATTACTGCAAGGAAACAAGACTGCATTCCTCGAACGGGAGAGAAAACAAAGGACAGACTTGTAAGTGAATTGACATAGGATATTTCAAAACGGACTTTGCTAACTGAATATCCCTGAATGGACTGACTAAATGATACATGACTATTGGACTGTTATTTTGACTATGCTATGAACTCATAATGGAATAAACTATATATTTGATAGCACAAGCGTATCTGTCATTTTTACTGTATGTTAATAAACATACAAGCTTAGCTCACTCATTTATCTGTGTGCCTATCTGACTAAGCTGCACATTCTGTTTAGCTTGTCTCCCTAACCCTGGTTGGGGAAACCAGGCTTAACACTGGTTATGGGCCCAGAGGCTGCAAAGTCAGTTTAATTAGGATAAAACAGATTTATGTAAAAGTGAGAGTTTGTGATGTTATACATTACAGTAAACAGACAGCTGTGTTTTATTAATTATAGTTTCATATCCATATAAGAAAACATGGCACAAGTCAATTTACAAAGTTTGTCCCTTATATCCAAGTTGGATGGAACAAACTATGTATCATGGTCTATGAAATGGAGTCTGCTTCTACGAAGAGAAGGTTTGTGGAACATAATTGAAAATCCACCAAACGTAGAAGAATGGGATCCAGAGGATGAGGAAGATAAATTAAAGATAGAAGAATTTATGCATAAAAATCAACAAGCTATTTGCATTATTGCTTTAACCTTAACTGATATGCAACTTGTTTATATCCACGGAGAAAAAACAGCTGTTGGGTGTTGGCAGAAGCTGAAGAGGATTTATGTTTGAGATAATGTTGGTGCTCACATAAATCTAACACGGAAACTTTTCAGTACACATCTCCATAAGAATGGTGATATGCTGAGTCATTTGAAAACTATGCAAAGCATTTTTCAAGAACTGCACGAGAAAGAGCTTATTTTCTCTGAACTACACCAAGTCTACATAATTCTATCTTCACTTGATGAAAGCTATGATAACTACGTAACTTCCCTTGAAATATTGCCAAAGGAAAGCCTAACTTTAACTGATATAACTGGCAGATTGATTGAAGAGGCCAGAAGAAGGCTTGAAAGAGACGAGTTAAGGAGGCAGCAACCTCAAAAAGAAGATAATGAATCTCCTACTGCATATGCAATTAAAAAGTGTTTTAATTGTGGAGGAAGAGGACATTTGGCAAGATTTTGTAAAAAGGCAAAACGCCAGAACGCTGACCAGAATACTAAAAGTCATCAAAAGATAAATAAAAATTTAGAGTTAGCCATGTATACTAACGGAGCTGTAAAAAATAATATATGGGTGGTTGATAGTGGAGCATCACATTGTATAACTAATGATAAGAAAAATTTTGTTAAAATGTCCAAGAGTACACAGCAGATATCGTTAGCCAATGGCTGGAAACTGAAAGCTAAAGGTCAAGGTATAGCATATTGTTCTTTTATAAAAGAGAATGTAAAAATGTTATATGTACCACAACTTAAGTTTAATTTAATTTCAGTTAGAATTTAAACTAGGATATGTAGTTACCTTTAAAGGAGATAATTGCATAATTGAGAAAGAAGATAAGAGAATTACTGCATCTTTAAGAGGTGAATTATATGTGTTCAATGATAATGGTTTAGAGGTGGCTTACACAGTTTATGATAATAAGAAACCTCATGATGAATGTATTCACTTATTACACCGACGGCTAGGGCATTTAAATTTTAAAATACTTAAGAAAACTGTTGAATTATCTAAAGGAATAAGTTTGAAACCTTGTAATAAGTATTTGCAATGTTCTCTTTGCAATCAAAGCAAAACCAAGGTCATACCAACTACTAGAGTTGATGGATTTACTGCCAAAGAGCCTTTACAGGTAGTATTTGCAGATTTAATAGGTCCTAAAAAACAAAGTGTAGGAGGAGCTACGTTACATATTAAGAAACCTCATGATGAATGTATTCACTTATTACACCGACGGCTAGGGCATTTAAATTTTAAAATGCTTAAGAAAACTGTTGAATTATCTAAGGGAATAAGTTTGAAACCTTGTAATAAGTATTTGCAATGTAATGCCTGCAATCAAAGCAAAGCCAGGGTCACACCGGCTAATAGAGTTCATGGATTTACTACCAAAGAACCTTTAGAGGTAGTATTTGCAGATTTAATAGGTCCTAAAAAACAAAGTGTAGGAGGAGCTCGTTACATATTAAGTATAATGGACCATTATTCTAGATATGGGTTTTGCTATTTAATGAAGAGCAAAACTGAAACGTATCTAAATCTATTTAATTGGATAAAATTTGCAGAAAGGAAAACTAAAAAGAAATTAGTAACTCTTATAACAGATAATGGTACTGAATTTACAAATAATAAATTGCAGAACAGACTAAGAATGTTAGGTATTCAACATAAAATGTCTGCACCATATAGGCCACAACATAATGCCTTTATAGAGAGAAGAGGCCAAACATTACAATCAATGGCATGAACTATGATGTCTGATTCAGGATTACCTGACAATTTATGGGGAGAAGCAATAATGTGTGGTAATCATATATTAAATAATGTTGTTAATTCAACAACAGGTGAATTACCATTCACACTGTGGCATGGTACAAAACCTGATTTAAGTTACATGCACACATTTGGAGCACCAGCATGGGTGCATATCCCTTCACAACTTAGACCCAAAGGACAACATAGAGCTAAAAGATTATATTTTGTAGGATATACATCTAATCATAGATCTTATAGATTCTGGGAACAAGGTACATCTAGAGTTTACACCAGTGCTAGTGCTAAATTCCTAGAACATGTAGGATGGAATAGATTAGAGCAAGATTTAAATAATGAAGTAATTATTGAACCCTACAAAAGGCAGAAAGATCAGACTAGTTATAAGAAGAGTCCAATTAAACAAGAAGTCCACGAAGAGCAAATAGGACCAGAACAAGAGGAAACAGTTGATCAGGAAGAGTTAGATAATCAAGAAGAGTTAATAAATGAAAGTCCACCTGTAAGTCCTGTAATACCTAGACGTACTACACGTGTAACTAGACCACCTGATAGGTATCAAGCAAGTATAGTTTGCCAAGTAACTAAAGTTCCAACTAGTGTAGATGAACTTAGGATGTATCCTGCTAAGGATCAGGAGAATTGGCAAAAGGCAATGGAAAAGGAACTAAATTCATTAAAGGTAATGAAAGTTTATGAAGATGCTAAATTACCTCCAGGAGAAAAATCCATTGGGTGCAAATGGATATTTAAAGTAAAAACAGGAAATGATGGGACTGTTACCCATAAGGCTAGGTTAGTAGCTCAAGGATTTAATCAAACTGCATCTGATTACGATGAAGTTTTTGCACCAAGTCTTAAAGCAACATCTTTAAGAGCAGCTTTAGTGTGGGCAGCTAAGAAAAACTATGTCATTAACCATTTAGATGTAGAAACTGCTTATCTACATGCACCATTGCAGCACACTATATATTTGAAAAAACCAGTAGGTATAAAAGACAATAAAAGTAAATAGTAATGATTGTTGGAAACTCAAAAAGAGTCTTTACGGGTTGAAACAATCTGGGTTTGAGTGGAACCAATATATTGTGAAAGAGTTAAACAATATAGGTTTTAAATCTGGTTTAGCAGATCCATGTGTGTTTAAAAGAGAAAATAATGGAACGGTGTCATTATTGTTATTATTTACAGATGATATTGCTTTGATAACTAAGACTAATAATGAAGCTAATGAGATTATATCATTATTAGCCAAAAAGATAAAATTAAAGCATTTAGGTGAAATTAAAAGGTATCTAGGATTGACAATTAACAAAACAAAAAATGGTTTTAAGATATCTCAAGAAGATAAAATTTGCCAATTAATTAAAACATATAAAATGGAACTTTGTAAACCAGCAAAGACTCCAATGAGTCAGGAAGTTTGCCAAACTAATGATCAAAGTCCCAAATTTGATAAGTCAATATAACAATCTTTGATTGGTAGCTTATCATATATAAGCAATTGGTCAAGGCCTGATATAGCTTATAGTGTAAATCAGCTGGCACGTTTTAATTCAGATCCACAACAATGTCATTGGCAATCATTAAAGAGAATTTTAAGATATCTTAAAGGAACAATGAACCATGCATTGTATATAGAACCAAAGGGTGCTTTGAGTCTTAGTGCCTATGCAGATGCAAGTTTTGCAACTGATATAAACACTAAAAAAATCAACATCTGGGATGGCTATATTATTTGGTAAGACACTAATAGGGTGGAGGTCAATCAGACAACAGCATATCAGCTTGTCCACGATGGAAGTGGAATTTCCATGTCTGTCATTATTATGCACTGACTTGATTTTGTACAAACAGTTAATATTAGACATGGGTATAACTGTAAAAGATTCCATTATTGTGTACGAGGATAATCAAGCAGCCATAAAATTAGCTACTAGTATTGCTGTAAAAACTAGATCAAAGCATACTGATTTAAGATACTTAAATGTTAGAGAATCTGTAAAGAATGGGCTAATTAAATTGGAATACTGCATGACGGAAGAAAACATTGCAGACCAATTTACAAAAGCTCAAGGAGTAATTAAGTTTAAAGAGAGTTGTAACAAATATGATTTAAAGATGTAAATATTTATATTATTATTTCCTAAAAGGGGAGAATGTTAGGGATTACATTGTTTTACCCTAACTGGTTTAGGTAAATAATAATATGTAATCATAGTTTGTATGTTAAAATGTCTGCAACTTTAACTGTGGGACAGTAATTAAGGGAATGGTTGTGAAAGCACTTTAAAAGAAGCAAGACGACAGCTTGCTCACTCTCTGGCTTTGATGATACCTGATTACTGCAAGGAAACAAGACTGCATTCCTCGAACGGGAGAGAAAACAAAGGACAGACTTGTAAGTGAATTGACATAGGATATTTCAAAACGGACTTTGCTAACTGAATATCCCTGAATGGACTGACTAAATGATACATGACTATTGGACTGTTATTTTGACTATGCTATGAACTCATAATGGAATAAACTATATATTTGATAGCACAAGTGTATCTGTCATTTTTACTGTATGTTAATAAACATACAAGCTTGGCTCACTCATTTATCTGTGTGCCTATCTGACTAAGCTGCACATTCTGTTTAGCTTGTCTCCCTAACCCTGGTTGGGGAAACCAGGCTTAACAGGGGCGACTTTTGGATCTAAGCTAAATGAGATTGGGGTCCCTTTATACTTGCCTAAATGATCTGCAAAGACATCGCTGAACTCAGAAATAAGGTCCTCCTCCCACTCACAATCACCGATTTGGTTCACGCCGGCCACTTCGATGCCAAGTGGTGTGAACCATTGGAGGCCCAACAAACTAGGCCTGTCTCTGTCGATGATCGTCAGAGGTAAGTACGCCGTATGCTTTTTAAAAGAGACTCGGACTCGGCAAGACCCGACTACGGGGATTCGGTTCCGTTGGTAGTCCTTGAGGATGAGGCGTTGTAATCGGAGGTCTTGGCGTTGGATTGTAGGGATGAGTTGCTTTAACTTCTTCCACGACACCATCGAGAGGGACGATCCTGAGTCGACCTCCATGTGGCAAGGTTGGTTCTCTATAGCTACCGTGACTCGAATTTTCTTAGCGTCCATGGCTGAGGCATGACCTATAGTGAGCATCTTCTTTTTGAAATGCTCGATTTCTGTGGGAGTGGTTTACTGGTTCTCGCCTTAAAGGATGGTTTCCTGTCGATTGGCAATAGTTGGTCCCTTTTGAGGCCTGGCTGGGTCCTGGTAAGCTGCGGCAGACCTGGCTGATGTGGCCTCGTTTTCCACATTCATGGCAGAGTGCGTCGCAGAATTTGCATTCGGCCCTGGCATGGTTTGCTCCACAACCAGCGCAAGGGCGTAAGGGCTTAGGGCGAGGGTCCCGGTCGGACTGCAGTCGATGGACCCCTTCTTCGTCGCTGTCTGACGACGAAGAGAGGTCCTCATGGTGCGTCGTTAGTAGCTGCCCTTCAGACTTGGATAAAATGTCGCTTGTCAGGAAGGCGGAGCTTCGTTCCGGCGATACAGCTGCGATCTCAGGGCTCTGAGATCGCAGCCGATATTTTCGCCCCTGGTCGGTCCTAATGGACCTAAACCGTCCCGTAGAGACGGTGATCGTGAAGGGCATTGTTCCAGGATCCCAGAGATATCGCAAAATCTCTGGTTTGATCCGGAAGAAGCCCTTTTGCTGGCGGCGGAGAGGCAGCCTCCATAGCTGCTGAAGTCGGGACAGCTCCGGAAAGAAAGTGATTGGAGTGAAGTGTGTCGGCTGGGTGAGAAAAACTCTTTTGTGCTGTAAATTCGCTAAGGTTGGAAAGTTCATCCGATATAAAGAAGAAAGCTGTGAGATTTTTTTTTTTGACTGAAATTGTTTTGAGCGGCGTTTTTTAAAGTGATGTCAAATTGAGACTTGGCTTCACCGTAGTTGTGCAGCTGACTTTTTGGTCGCCTCCTCAGCTGTGGCTTCAGCGATGGCGTCAGCAAGGCTGATGTTGCCTTTCGCCATCAGCTTGCTTTGCACGCCTAGTGCAACTAATCCCAGAATTAATCGATCTCTCAGTGCTTCCTCTAAATCTGCGAACCCACGGAGGCCCCCTAAATTACGGAAATCCACCATGAAATCGGCCATGCTCTCTCCTTTTCGCTGGTTTCTCTGATAGAACTCGTGGCGTCTCACGAGTGTAGGAACGGTTGGTGCATAATGGTCTCTCAGGATGGGTTCGAGGTCGTCCCAGCTCATGGCCTTCACTTCTCGAGGTTTCGCCAGCGCTTTAGCCATTTTAAAGACAGCCGGGCCACAGTGCGTCAGGAACAGTGCCCGCTTCTTTGCTGGTGTGGCGTCCTTCAAATTATTTGTGTCGAGAAACATTTGGAAGCAATCCATGTAGGATTCCCAATCCTCTTGGTTTGGATCGAATGGAGTGGGTGGTACGATGCCGCCGGACATGGTTCCGTTGATGGCACCATCTCAACACGTGCTCGGTATCTCTTCCTGGCTTCTCAGATTCAAATGTCTCCAAATCCCATCCTCGTCGCCAGTGTTAAGTATTCTGACATGGGTTGAAGTAAATTGGAGACAGTCTTTGTTGGTGAACTTTCAGCTCTTTATTACATAGTGACTTGTGAACATAACAGCAAACTCTGCCTTATATAGGCAACCCTTGTGAAAATTGACCAATAGAGAGCTAGGAACGCTAGCTCTTAAACCAATAACAAACCTCTGTTAAGGGCCAATCGGATTCTTTAGAACTGACCAATCCAATCTGGCCGCTTAACAACCAATCAGAAGTGCAGGGCCAGAACCCTGCACTTTATCTCATGCTCACACTTTATTTCAACTATATACATACATAACAATGTGGATGATGAAGATAATGAGGCTGATGATGGCTAAAGTTCAGTATTAGAGATGATCTATGTTGTGTCCGCGAAATGATGTCAGGAGTCGGTGACTTCAATTCATGCTCTTTTATTGAAAGTTGGAACCGAACTGGCGTAAAGGAAAAAGCCCGCGGCTTTTATTCCTTTAGCCGCGGCGGCCGCGGCCAATGGCACCACTTTAAATCTCCCGCGATCCGAATGGACCAATTGCGGGAGATTCTCAGCGAGCTAATTGGCGCAGCTCGCCTGACCAATCAGAGAGCCCCGCGCTTTGGCCAATCAAAGCGCAGGGATCTCAAGAATGCTAATTAAGGACAGAACACCCCTCCCCTCTTGGTTCAGTCCTTACGTCGCATAGTCACGTAGGTAGGCAGGGCTCCGTCTGAGCCTACTGGACCTGCGCAGCTCAGTCGTAGGTTGGATCCCAGCCGGTTCGGTCGGGATCTCTGCTGCTCCTGCTGCCGTCGTGGGAACCGGCTGTTCAGTCGGGCCGGTCCGCTCTCCATAGCTCCCTCCTGGGCCTCCCGGGTTGGTTGAGCTGCGGGTTTCGCCGCTCCCGCTCGGTCTTTCTGGGTCGGTCGAGCTGGCCTGGCTGTCTCTTCCTGGCGCGGGGTCGTGATGGCTGCTTTCCGATGAGTATTGTTGGTTTATTCTTCTTTGGTTTTGGTCCCCTGGGTATTCCCTCCCTCCTTGGTTTGTGTTGTGGGGGTTGGTTTCGCCTGTTTGTGCGTCGGTGGTCTCTTGGTTGGTAGTCCTCGACCTTAGTTGGTCGATGTGGCGTTTCCACGCTTGTCCGTCTGCTGTTTGTAGCCGGTACGAGTGTGGGCCTGTTATTTGTGTGATGACGGCTGGTATCCATAGTGGGTCTCCGGTCAGGTTTCTCGCGTATATGGGATCGCCGGGTGCGAAGGTTCGGTGTTTGCTGTTTGAGTCTGGGGGCTTCTCCGGGTTATACGTAAGGTGTAATCTGTCGAGTGGGGACCTTAATTTCCTCCCCATTAATAGTTCGGCTGGGCTCTTATTCGTTGTGGTATTTGGTGTTATGTGTTGGGTGAAGAGTAGTTTGTTTATTTTCTCCTGGATCTCCCCCTGGTCTATTTTCCGGATGGTCTTCTTAGTGAATTGCACCATCCGTTCCACCCTACCGTTTGTCGCCGGGTGCACTGGTGCTGTCAGTGCGTGGCGGATGCCCCTTTCCGCTAGGAATTTTTCAAATTCCAGCGAGGTGAATTGGGGCCCGTTGTCGGAAATGACGACGTCTGGGAGGCCGTGTGTTGCAAAGAGTTTGCAGAGTTCCTTGATCACGGCCTCCGTGGTTGTCGTCTTCATGTTGCTTACCTCCAGCCAGTTGGAGTAAGCATCAACTGTTATGAGGAAGGTGTGTCCTTTTGTGGGCCTGGTGAAGTCTATGTGAATCCTAAACCAAGGTCCCCTTGGGGTTTCCCACTCTAGGACGGGTGCTGTGGGTGGGCTTGGCCTAGTTTCCTGGCATCGTTGGCACCTTGCTACCCAGGCCTCTATTTGTTTGTCCATCCCTGGCCACCAAGCGTAACTTCTGGCCAGGGCTTTAGTCCTAACGATGCCAGGGTGCCCCTCGTGTAGCAGTTCCAGAACCTTCCCTTGTAGCTTTTCTGGAATGACCACCCTATCCCCCCATAGTATGCACCCTTTTAATAACGATAGTTCCATTTGGCGGTTTCGGAATGTTTTGATGGACTCGTCATTGTCCCTTTCCGGCCACCCTTTCTCTATCCAATGCAACACCCGCGCCAGATGTTTGTCTTTATGAGTCTCTCGGGTAATGTCTGACGCAGTTATGGGCAGGTTGGGTAGAGTCTCTATGCTGAGGGTGGTCGTTGTGGGTGCTGGGTCGGTGTCAGGTTCCGGTAGCGGCGAGCGGCTTAAGGCATCTGCATGGGAGATCGTCTTACCCGGTCTGTGTATGAGTCCGTAGTTGTAGGCTGCCAGGAACTCGGACCACCTTGTCATTTGGGGAGACAGAATGTTCGGGGTGGCCCAGTTTCCTGCAAGGATTCCCAGCAGCGGCTTGTGGTCGGTTATGATGGTGAAAGTCCAGCCGTAGAGATACTCGTGGAATTGTTTTACGGTGGCAACGATAGCCAGAGCCTATTTGTCCAGCTGGCTATAGTTCCGCTCCGGTTTGGTGAGGGTCCTTGAAAAGAACGCAATGGGTGCTTCTTTTCCATCGGGGAGGGTATGGCTGAGGACAGCGCCGACGCCGAAGGGTGATGCGTCGCATGTGACGGCCAGAGGTAGGGTCTCGTTGTATTGTATAAGGACGGCGTCCGAAGTGAGGAGGTCCTTTGTTCTTTGGAAGGCGGCTTGCTCGCGTTTCCCCCAAGTCCAGGTCGCCGCCTTGTCCAGGAGCCTATGCAAGGGCTCCGCCGCCATCACCTTTTGGGGCAGGAAAACATTGTAAAAGTTAAGTAGCCCCAGGAATGCCTGTAGTTCCGTCTTTGACTTGGGTGTGGGGGCTTCTTTGATGGCCTTGATTTTTTGGTTTGTGGGGTGAATGCCGTGATGGTCTAGGAGGTATCCCAGGAATTCTACCCGTTCCGTGCATAGCTGGCATTTCTCCCTCTTGACTTTTAGTCCGGTCTCTTTAAATTTGGTTAGGACCTCCCTTAGGCGACCCTCTAGTTCGGCTTGGTTGGCTGCCGACACTAGGACGTCGTCGAAGTAAGGTACCACCCCCTTGATGCCTTGCAGTAGTCTTTCCATTAGGCTTTGGAATATTCCCGGTGCCACGCTGACTCCGAATTGGAGTCGGTTGCATTTAAATGCCCCCTGGTGGGTGACTATGGTTTGCGCTTCTGCAGTTTGCTCGTCGACTGGCAACTGTTGGTATGCCTGGGCGAGGTCGAGCTTGGCGAAAACCTTGCCCCCTTCCAGTGAGTGCAGTAGGTGTTGCACTACTGGGACGGGATAGGCGCTTTGTTGTAGTGCGCCATTTAGGGTGGCCTTATAGTCCCCACAGATCCTCACTGACCCATCGGGCTTGATCGGGGTGACTATGGGGGTCTCCCACCGGGCGTGGTCTATGGGCTGTAGGACCCCTTGCTTGATGAGCTTGTCAATTTGCTCGTCTATCTTGGGTTTCAGTGCGAATGGCACCCGCCTTGGTTTCAGGCGTTTTGGCGGGACGTTTGAGTCTAGGTTGAAAGATATAAGGGGCCCTCGGTACTTGCCTAGGTTTCCGTCGAAGACCTCTTGGAATTCCTGGGGCAATTGCTGCTCCCAGCTGTTGTCGGTGACGTGGTCGACTCCCGTGACTGCGATACTGAGCGGGGCGAACCATTGCAGTCCCAGTAGGCTTGGGCGGTTGTGGTTGACGATTGTCAGGGGAAGTCTTTTGGTGTGCCCTTTGTATGTGATGTTGAAGTGTTTGGTTCCGACTACCGGGATGCGGTTTCCCTGGTAGTCCTTTACAATGAGTCTCTGGCTGTCTAGGCTCCTCCTTTGGAAGGTAGGCACCAGGCGCTTTATTTCATGCCATGCTATCATGGAGAGGTAGGACCCGGAGTCCACCTCCATTTTGCATGGCTGGCCCTCGATGCCTACCTCCACGTGGACCTTCCGGGCGTCATTGGTGATGGCGTGGGCGATGGTGACCGTCTGATGGGTCTCCTCTCTTCGCCGGTTATCGCTGCCTTGCAGGGATCGTCCGTTCCGGTCCCATCTGTTGTTCGAGGGTCGATCTCTGGTCCGGGGTGGTGTGCTTTCTCTCCTCCGGTCGCTCTGGTCCCATTGTGCCGGGCTGCGATTCTTTAGGCGGCAGACACGGGCGATGTGTCCCTTCTTGTCGCAATGCCAGCAGATCGATTCGAAAAACCGGCATTTCGACCTGGGATGGTCGCCGCTGCAACCGGCACAGTTGGTCCTCGACTTACGACCCCGCCGGTTCCGTGGGTCGCGGCCTGTCTGGAGGCGATGGATGTCCTCTTCGTCCCCTGAAGTGCCCGATGCCGAGTGGAAGTCGCCCTGGTGGGTGGTCGTCTCGGGTTGGGCCTCAGTCGACCTCGCCGGGTTGTTGTTTCCACTGCGGTCCCCAGTGTTCGGTCTGCGCATGCGGTCGGCGGAAGTTCGGGTTGCTTCGGCGGCTGCGGCTGCGGTGAGGGTGTCTGCTAGGCTGATGTTGCCCTTGGCCATCAGCCGGCTCTGGAGGACGGGGTCCCACAAACCGAGCACGATTCGGTCTCGCAGGGCGTCGTTCAGGTTGTCGAATTCGCAGAGCCCCCCTAGGCACCGTAGCTCGGCAATGAAGTCGCTGAAGCTCTCACCTGACCGTTGGTCCTGACGGTAGAATTCATTGCATCGGATCAGGATGGGTACCTCTGGAGCGTAGTGCCAGCAAAGTATTGGCTCGAGGACGTCCCAGTCCATCGCGGTCGCATCGGCGGGTTTGGCAAGCGCCTTGGCCATCTTGAAGACCTCGGTCCCGCATTGGGTCAGGAAGATGGCGCGCTTTATGGGGCCGGTGGCGTCCTTCAGGTCGCTGCACTCGAGGAACATGCGGAATCGGTCGGAGTACGATTCCCAGTCCTCGGTGGCGGGGTTGAAGGGTGTGGGGGGTGCGATTTTCGCCATCGTGGTGGTTCGTCTGGCTTCCGTCGGACAGGTGGTTCGGTTCAGGGTCTGGATCACATCCTCGTTGCCAGTGTTGTGTCCGCGAAATGATGCCAGGAGTCGGTGACTTCAATTCATGCTCTTTTATTGAAAGTTGGAACCGAACTGGCGTAAAGGAAAAAGCCCGCGGCTTTTATTCCTTTAGCCGCGGCGGCCGCGGCCAATGGCACCGCTTTGAATCTCCCGCGATCCGAATGGACCAATCGCGGGAGATTCTCAGCAAGCCAATCGGCGCGGCTCGCCTGACCAATCAGAGATTGGCCAAAGCGCGGGATCTCAAGAATGCTAATTAAGGACAGAACAATCTATATATAAATATTTTGAGGAATAAACTAGTGCTTTTATGAAATATTCTAATTCATATTTTTTCTCATCTTGTATTATCAACATTTCTTCAACAATGTTCAAGTATTCCTGTGAATTGTTATTTTTCTCCTCTTCCTGCTCCTCCCTCTCCCCTTCCTCCTCCTTCCATGATGATTTATTTTGGTCTTTTCCAGTTATTATACTTTTACTAAAATGATTATTATTCTGGTTGGTTACACTATCAGCCAGATGTTTAGATTGGACATGGCACTTAGCAACCATCTAATCAATCCTTCTCAAGGACTGGAGAAGACTGATGTTATTGTTTCATGGTGTTAAAGGTTTCATCACATAATGTAAGCCAGTTCAGATAAAACTGCCTTTTGCCATTGACTGATGTTGTTTGTGTCAATGCAGATGTTTTGAGATTGTACCTATTAGATTGTACCTAAGGCACCTATTAATATTGGTACTATCTTTTTTTTGTTTTGCCACAGTCATCTTATTTGCAGATCTTTGTGTTATATTATTTTTCTTTGGTTCTTTCTTTCCCATTCTTCTGCCTCCTAATACTGTACTATATATTATTTTATTCAATACGTGTATTTTAGATAAATTGTTAATAATAATCACCCCTATACTTTCCCTCCCTTACCTACAGTTTTCAGACATTTTTTATATTATAGAGGAAGGAAGGAAGGAAGGAAGGAAGGAAGGAAGGAAGGAAGGAAGGAAGGAAGGAAGGAAGGAAGGAAGGAAGGGAGGAAAAAAGCAAGCAAGCAAGCAAGGAAATATTGATTTAATAACATATTGATCCCAAAATTTGAACTATAATATAACCTTTTTATTCATTATAAGTGCTGACTAAAATAATATATTGTGCTATCATAAAAAATAAAATAATGAAGTGTGCCACAAAATTACAAAACAAAAATATAACAAAATACATATATATTATCATAGAACCTGAGTCAGAATTAAAAGACAAAGTTATAATTGTTCTCTATGGCTTGGCCAACCAATGAATAGTAGGAGGGTAAGAGTTTTTCAGATGCTTCTGTAATATGAGTGGAGATTAAAAATATGCTCTTGCAGGAACATTGAAGTTTTGAAAGGAGATTTCTCATACTTTCCATCTCACACCACTGCATAGAGGACATTACACTGGCTCAAATAGAGGCTTTTTTACAGTTGTAGCAATAAGCAGTGTTACAGAGTGGCATAAGCTTTCAGAGACAGTTTAGTGTAATAGTTAAAGGATCACATCAGAAATCCAGAATGGCCATATTAGTAAGGTGACCAACCGTCCTCCTTTAGGGAGGACAATCCTTCTTTTGTAAATTCTGTCTCCCCTCGAAAAGTGTCCTCCTACATGTCCTCTTTTTGATATTTGAAGACTAATCTGTAAATCTCCGTATTTGATCGATGACGAGCCGATCCGTTCGGCTGATGTGATGTGATGTATTTGTATTTGACATGACAATTCATCAAGGCTTGGTACAATGTGGCAAGATGCAGTTATGAGACCCAGGCACTCCGCACAGGGGAATTGTTTTGAGAGAGTGTGCCGCATGCAAGAGTGCACTATGCACAAGTGGCTTTGTTTTTTTTTTTCTTCAATTTATTTGTGTCCTCCTTTTCATTGTAAAAAAGTTGGTCACCTTAATATTAGAAAACTATTATTTATCACCTCTAATATCTTTGTAGCGCCTAGTTTGTTTTTCAGTCAATGTTCAGTTATATCTCTGACACTAAACGATGCAAAATCTTACATGTGTAAGATTATATGTGCAAAGAATAGCTTTATCATTATTTTCCAGTTACTTAACTGTTTTGATTATAAAGTTATAATTTTTATAATTGTGGGCAAATAATGGGGGGGGGGAGTGTAGTTCCTAGATTTATTTATTTATTGAATTTATATTGCCGCCTATTCACCCATGGTGACTCAAGGTGGCTTACAGAATGTAAAACCATATTTAAAACAAAAAAACAATAAAAACTATAAAAAACTAATAATAACAATCAAATAATAAAAACTAATAAAAACAATCAAATAAAGTACAATAGAACAAAATCTGGAAAAAATAAATGAAAAAAAAATATCCCAACTTCCACCCCCTGCCCTGATAACAACAGATCATACTAGGCATTTGATGGGATCCATCCCACTTTGGGTTGCCCAGGCCTGCTGGCAGAACCAGATCTTCAGTACCTTCCGGAAGAGTATTAGTGAGGGACCATTCTAATCTCTGGGGAAATGATGTTTCAGAGAGAGGGAGCCACCATGGAGAAGGCCCTTCTTCTGGGTCCCACCAGGTATATCTCCTTCAGAGATAGGACCCACAGCATTCCTGCCTCCCCACTCTAATGGGTTGGCAAGAGATGTTGCCTCAGATAACCTGGTCCCAAGCCATGAAGTGCTTTAAAGGTGAGAGCTGCTGCATTTTTCACCAACTGGAGCTTCTAGATGTTCTTCAAGAGCAGCCTAATGTAGAGCGCATTGCAATAATCAAGATGGGAAGTGACTAGGACATTAGTGACTGTGAGTAGGGACCATTGGTCCAGGAAAGGCATAACTGTTGCACAACCGGCAGTTGCACAAAGGCCCTCCTAGCCACGATCGCCACCTGCTCTTTAAGCAGGAGTTGTGAGTCCACAAAACCCCTAGATTACACACACGGTTTGTTTGGGGTAGTGTTATCCTGTCCCAAAACCAAAGGTGGCAATTCTCCCTGAACCAACAAACCTCAAACCCAGAGCCACTCAATCTTGCAACAATTTAGTTTCAACCCATTGATCCCATCCAACTCCTAACAGCTTCCAGGCACTGCAAGAGGGAGGACACAGCAATACTTAACTCACCATGAGCCAAGGCATACAGATGAGTATCATCAGCATATTGGTGATACCTCAGTCTTTGGTGAAATATGATCTCACCCAGTGGCTTCATATAAATGTTGAACAAGAGTGGAGAGAGTACCAAGCCTTGTGGAACCCTGTAATGCAGTGAGCTAGGGCTGGATCTCTCCCCTCCTATCAACACTGACTGAGAGCAGCTGCAGAGGAAGGGAGTGAACCAGGACAGCACAAAGTCTCCCATTCCATCTCCCAAAGTCACCTCAGGAGAATCCCATGGTGAATGGTATCAAAAGCTGCCAAGCGGTCAATAGAGAAAGGATGGATGCACTAACCCTATCCCACTCCCACCAGAGATCATCCAAAAATGTGACCAATGCCATTTCTGTCCCAAATCCAGGCCTGAATCCTGACTGGTAGGGATCAAGATAATCCATTTCATCCAGAAACGTCTGGAGCTGCTGTACAACCACCTTCTCAAACACCTTTCCCAAAAAGGGAAGATTGGAAACAGGTTGGAAATTATCCAATTGGGTGGAATCCAGCAATGGCTTCTTAAGAAGAGGAAAGACCACAGCCTTCTTAAAGTGCTGGGACACTGCCCCCTCCTGTAGGGAAGCATTAATCATTGCCAGAATCCATCCACCTGTCACCTCTTGGGAAGCTTTCACAAGCCATGAGTCTAAAACACAGGTGCTCGTGCGCATAATAGTGATTAATATCTGTATGATATTAATGTTTTAATGTGGTTGAGTTTTCAAACCATTCAATGTAGTTCAAGAGGCATTTTGATTGCATAAAACTAGAATATCAGTCAGTATATTAAATAAAAACTTTAAATGGTATGGTATAGTCAACCTGCAATAGTAGCAGCTAAAAATACCTATTCCAGTCAAATAGAGGTTCTAAAGTGGATATTGATTATTCACATAGAACTTGGAATGGAGATTTGGAATTAAAACATCAGTAATGACCTTGAAGTAAGATTCAGGAAGTGTTGTTTAATTTAAACTTATATAAAAAGAGCATGATTTTGTAATAATAATAATTACAATGCAACAATATCTTGTTAATAAAAACCAGTATTCTAAAATACACACTATTAAAAACAAGCTCTTTCATTTCAAAAACAATAAACCTTTCAGCCAATTTTTTCCATGAATACCTAATAATGAAGTTTAATACATTATGATGCATTATGAATCATTGTCACAAATTCTCAGTTGCAGTCTAGTGTATATCCAAACACATAATAGACAAGACTTAGAAATGCAAAAAATATTTATTCAATATTGTTAAGCCTGGGTTCCCCAACCAGGGTTAAGGAGACAATCTAAACAGAATGTGCAGCGTTAGTCAGATAGGCACAAAGATAAATGAGTGAGATATGTTTGTATGTTTATTAACATACAGTAAAAATAACAGATACGCTTGTGCTATCAAAAATATAGTTTATTCCATTTATAGCATAGTCAAAATAACAGTCCATTAGTCATGTATCATTTAGTCAGTCCATTCAAGGATATTCAGTTAGCAAAGTCCGTGTAGAATATCCTATGTCAGTTCACTTACGAATCAGTCCTTTGTTTCTCTCCCGTTCGAGTAACGCAGTCTTGAGTCCATGCAGTAATTAGGGATCATCAAAGCCAGAGAGAGAGCAAGCTGTCGTCTTGCTTCTTTTAAAGTGCTTTCACAACCACTCCCTTAATTACATTCATATATTTAAAGTTACAGACACTTTAACTTATAAACTATGATTACATATTTATTATTTTACCTAAACCAGTTAGGGTAAACAATGTTATCCCTAACATTCTCCCCTTTTAGGAAATAATAATAAATATAACTATTTACATCTTTAAATCATATTTGTTACAACTCTCTTTAAACTTAATTACTCCTTGAGCTTTTGTAAATTGGTCTGCAATGTTTTCTTCCGTCATGCAGTATTCCAATTTAATTAGCCCATTCTTTACAGATTCTCTAACATTTAAGTATCTTAAATCAGTATGCTTTGATCTAGTTTTTACAGCAATACTAGTAGCTAATTTTATGGCTGCTTGGTTGTCCTCGTACACAATAATGGAATCTTTAACAGTTATACCCATGTCTAATAATAACTGTTTGTACAAAATTAAGTCAATGCATAGCAATGACAAATATGAAAATTCCGCTTCCATCGTGGACAAGCTGATATGCTGTTGTCCGATTGACCTCCACCCTATTAGTGTCTTACCAAATAATATAGCCATCCCAGATATTGATTTTCTAGTGTTTATATCAGTTGCAAAACTTGCATTTGCATAGGCACTAAGACTCAAATCACCCTTTGGTTCTATATACAATGTATGGTTCATTGTTCCTTTAAGATATCTTAAAATTCTTTTTAATGATTGCCAATGTCATTGATGTGGATCTGAATTAAAACGTGCCAGCTGATTTACACTATAAGCTATATCTGGCCTAGACCAATTGCTTATATATGATAAGCTGCCAATCAAAGATTGATATATAGACTTATCAAATTTAGGACTTTGATCATCAGTTTGGCAAACTTCCTGACTCATTGGAGTCTTTGCTGGTTTACAAAGTTCCATTTTATATGTTTTAATTAATTGGCAAATTTTATCTTCTTGAGATATCTTAAATCCATTTTTTGTTTTGTTAATTGTCAATCCTAGATACTTTTTAATTTCACCTAAATGCTTTAATTTTATCTTTTTGGCTAATAATGATATAATCTCATTAGCTTCATTATTAGTCTTAGTTATCAAAGCAATATCATCTGTAAATAATAACAATAATGACACCGTTCCATTATTTTCTCTTTTAAATACACATGGATCTGCTAAACCAGATTTAAAACCTATATTGTTTAATTCTTTCACAATATATTGGTTCCACTCAAAACCAGATTGTTTCAACCCATAAAGACTCTTTTTGAGTTTCCAACAATCATTACTATTTACTTTATTGTCTTTTATAACAACTGGCTTTTTCAAATATATAGTGTGCTGCAATGGTGCATGCAAATAAGCAGTTTCTACATCTAAATGGTTAATGACATAGTTTTTCTTAGCTGCCCACGCTAATGCTGCTCTTAAAGATGTTGCTTTAAGACTTGCTGCAAAATCTTCATCGTAATCAGATGCAGTTTGATTAAATCCTTGAGCTACCAGCCTAGCCTTATGGGTAACAGTCCCATCATTTCCAGTTTTTACTTTAAATATCCATTTGCACCCAATGGATTTTTCTCCTGGAGGTAATTCAGCATCTTCATATACTTTCATTACCTTTAATGAATTTAGTTCTTTTTCCATTGCCTTTTGCCAATTCTCCTGATCCTTAGCAGGATACACCCTAAGTTCATCTACACTAGTTGGAACTTTAGTTACTTGGCAAACTATACTTGCTTGAACCTATCAGGTGGTCTAGTTATACGTGTAGTACGTCTAGGTATTACAGGACTTACAGGTGGACTTTCATTAACTAGCTCTTCTTTATTATCTAACTCTTCCTGATCAACTGTTTCCTCTTGTTCTGGTCCTATTTGCTCTTCATGGACTTCTTCTTTAATTGGACTCTTCTTATAACTAGTCTGTTCTTTCTGCCTTTTGTAGGGTTCAATAATTACTTCGTTATTTAAATCTTGTTCTAATCTATTCTATCCTACATGTTCTCGGAATTTTGCACTAGCACTGGTGTAAACTCTAGATGTACCTGGTTCCCAGAATCTATAAGATCTATGATTAGATTTATATCCCACAAAAAATAATCTTTTAGCTCTATGTTGTCCTTTGGGTCTAAGTTGTGAAGGGATATGCACCCATGCTGGTGCTCCAAATGTGTGCATGTAACTTAAATCAGGTTTTGTACCATGCCACAGTGTGAATGGTAATTCACCTGTTGTTGAATTAACAACATTATTTAATATATGATTACCACACATTAGTGCTTCTCCCCACAAATTGTCAGGTAATCCTGAATCAGACATCATAGTTCGTGCCATTGACTGTAGTGTTTGGCCTCATCTCTCTATAAAGGCATTATGTTGTGGCCTATATGGTGCAGACTTTTTATGTTGAATACCTAACATTCTTAGTCTGTTCTGGAATTTATTATTTGTAAATTCCGCACCATTACCTGTTATAAGACTTACTAATTTCTTTTTAGTTTTCCTTTCTGCAAATTTTATCCAATTAAAGATATTTAGATACGTTTCAGTTTTGCTCTTCATTAAATAGCAAAACCCATATCTAGAATAGTGGTCCATTATACTTAATATGTATCGAGCTCCTTCTACACTTGTTTTTTTCAGACCTATTAAATCAGCAAATACTACCTCTAAAGGCTCTTTGGTAGTAAATCCATCAACTCTATTAGCCGGTATGACCCTAGCTTTGCTTTGATTACAAGCATTACATTGCAAATACTTATTACAAGGTTTCAAACTTATTCCTTTAGATAATTCAACAGTTTTCTTAAGCATTTTAAAATATAAATGCCCTAGCCATTGGTGTAACAAGTGAATACATTCATCATTAGGTTTCTTATTATCATAAACCATGTTAGCCACCTCTAAACCATTTTCATTTAACACATATAATTCACCTCTTAAAGATGCAGTAATTTTCTTATCTTCTTTTTCAATTATGCAGTTATCTCTTTTAAAGGTAATTACATATCCTAGTTTAACCAAAATTCTAACTGAAATTAAATTAAACTTAAGTTGTGGTACATATAACATTTTTACATTCTCTTTTATGAAAGAACAATATGCTATACCTTGACCTTTAGCTTTCAGTTTCCAGCCATTGGCTAACGATATCTGCTGTGTATTCTTGGACATTTTAATAAAATTTTTGTTATCATTTGTTATACAGTGGGATGCTCCACTGTCAACCACCCATAAATTATTTTTTACTGCTTCGTTAGTATACATGGCTAACTCTAAATTTTTATTTATCTTTTGATGACTTTTAGTATTCTGGCCAGCATTCTGGCACTTTGCTTTTTTACAAAATCTTGCCAAATGTCCTCTTCCTCCACAATTAAAACACTTTTTAATTGTGTATGCAGAAGGAGATTCATTATCTTCTTTTTGAGGTTGTTCCCTCTTTAACTGGTGTCTTTCAAGTCTTCTTCTGGCCTCTTCAATCAATCTGCCAGTTATTATCAGTTAAAGTTAGGCTTTCCTTTGGCAAAATTTCAAGGGAAGTGACGTAATTGTCATAACTTTCATCTAGTGAAGATAGAATTATGTAGACTTGGTGTAGTTCAGAGAAAATAAGCTCTTTCTCATGCAGTTCTTGAAAAATGCTTTGCATAGTTTTCAAATGACTAAGCATATCACCATTTGTCTGGAGATGTGTCTTGAAAAGCTTCCATGTTAGATTTATGTGTGCACCAACGTTATCTCAGACATAAATCCTCTTCAGCTTCTGCCAACACCCAACAGCTGTTTGCTCTCCATGGATATGAACAAGTTGCTGGTCAGATAGTGTTAAACCTATTATGCAAATAGCGTGTTCATTTTTCTGCATAAATTCTTCTATTTTTAGTCTATCTTCATCATCCTCTGGATCCCATTCCTCTACGTTTGGTGGATTTTCAATTATGTTCCACAAACCTTCTCTTTGTAGAAGTAGACTACATTTCATAGACCATGATACATAGTTTGTTCCATCCAGCTTGGATATAAGGGACAAATTTTGTAGATTGACTTGTGCCATGTTTTCTTTTATATGGATATAAAACTATAATTAATAAAACACAGCTGTCTGTTTACTGTAATGTTTAACAACACAAACTCTCACTTTTTACATAAATCTGTTTTATCCTAGTTAAACTGACTTTGCAGCCTCTTGGCCCATATGCAGTGTTAAGCCTGAGTTCCCCAACCAGGGTTAAGGAGACAATCTAAACAGAATGTGCAGCGTTAGTCAGATAGGCACACAGATAAATGAGTGAGATAAGTTTGTATGTTTATTAACATACAGTAAAAATAACAGATACGCTTGTGCTATCAAAAATGTAGTTTATTCCATTTATAGCATATTCAAAATAACAGTCCCTTAGTCATGTATCATTTAGTCAGTCCATTCAAGGATATTCAGTTAGCAAAGTCCGTGTAGAATATCCTATGTCAGTTCACTTACAAATCAGTCCTTTGTCTCTCTCCCGTTCGAGTAACGCAGTCTTGAGTCCATGCAGTAATTAGGGATCATCAAAGCCAGAGATCATCAAAGCTGTCGTCTTGCTTCTTTTAAAGTGCTTTCACAACCACTCCCTTAATTACATTCATATATTTAAAGTTACAGACACTTTAACTTATAAACTATGATTACATATTTATTATTTTACCTAAACCAGTTAGGGTAAACAATGTTATCCCTAACAAATATAATTCATACTTCATTAATATGTCTAGAAACTAGAATGACATGTTGACATCCATTTTCCTAAGTGCTACAAGAACCTTTGCAACTCAGCATACTATTTCATTTATTTATGAAAATTATATGGCATCCAAACTTACTCCCAGTGATTCCAAGCACCTTACACGATAAAAATCCAATATCAAAAACAATAAAAAGCAATAATCCTTCTAAGGAAATTTTTAAAAAATCTGTCAATCAATAATAGGCATCAACAAAATCCCCACTGAAAAAGAAAGTTTTGGAGAAGCATGGTTGACTAAGCACAGCTGCCAACAATTGTGGATAAGTAGGAACCAGATAATGGATTGGTTCCTCAGAATTTTCTTCTGAGGGGTTTGGAAACTTGGCTAATAATAATCTTACTTAATTTATAATTCAGTGCCCTTCAGAGGGATGCTGGGTTTGCCTGCTACCTCTCTTAACTATTTTAGGAAACAGCTTGTTACTAAATTCTTTGGCATTAAGAACCTTTCATATGTCAAGTTTTATTATGTCATGGTGAAAATCTCCTTATTGATAAAAGTTCAAATATGAATTTAAGAATTAAAAAGAAAATCTTTACCTTTTGAAAAACAACAAAGCAAAAATCCACTCAAATTTAGATTTTAGAAAGGGGTTAGAATATTTTCCATGAGGTTTTAAAAATTTATAAAAGTATATATGAATATTTTAAAATTGATTTTAAGAAATATTTAGTTATCTTAAGTAATAACAGAAATTTGAAACTTTCAGATTTTAGAAATTGGACACTAGAAGGAACTAAATATTCCAGGCAAAAAAAGAAAAAAAGGCTTGTCTTGCATGTTCAGTCAGCCTTTGGACAAAATGACAGAAAATAGTATGACATGTGAAATACTTCAGGAAATCTTTGAAAAATTAGATCATAAAATAGCAGCTACAAAGTCAGCATTGTTTCTATGTTTCTATGGATAGCTTCATGGATGGGATTCAAACTTTTTAACAACCGGATCTGTGGGCATGGCTAGGTGGGTGTGGCTAGATGAGTAGGTGGGTGTGGCTTTTTTGTAGCAAACCCCCCCCCTTTTTTTTTTTTGGCCTTCTGGGCCTCAGGAAAGCCTTTTGGGTGGGCATTTTTACTCCCAGGAAACTTCCCTGGGACCCAGGAAAGCAAAAAAATGGAGTGCAGGAGGGCACAGCTCCCCCAGGCTCCATTTTTTGGGGTTCCTGGGCCTCAGGAAATGCTCCTGGGGGGTGTTTTTGCTCCCAGAAGGCTTCCCTGAGGCCTCAGGGAAGTCTCCTAGGCAAAGCAGTAAGACAGCAAGGGGGATCCCAGCATAGCTGATTGTTGGGACGAAAAAAAAAGAAATAACTTAAGGAGAGACTGGGCAGAGGAGAATTCAGACTGTGATGTCAGACATGCACGAGATGTCACACATGCACGATAAGGACTGACTGAGCAGGGTGGGGTGGGGTGGGTGGAGAGGGGTATGGCCAGCTGGGGGCATGATTTGCCAGTTCTCCAAGCTGTGCAGAATTGTAACCAGTTCTATAGAACCAGTCAGAACCAGTAGAATACCATCCCTAAATAGTTTGCTTCCAAAAGATATTAAAGAAGTCACAACAAAAAGAATATCTTGGAAGATCTATGGGATAAAGAACCAAAACAAATTTCACCTGATGCAAAAATATTAGAATATAAACTAATTGTTGAAATACTGTGAGATTTAAAAGATATGGATTATAAAACAGAAAAATTACACTTAAAGTAAAAATACAAATGATATAGTCGAACAGATCAGTCTGTAGATCTTGACTCCAAAGTTTCATCTCACAGGATCTAGGTGACATGCATTTTCTAGATCTCAGAGAACATCAGCAAGGTGGCTATATGAGATTAAGTAATTACTGTTCAACTATTTTCTTGGGTTTTTGTCTACTTATTTTATCTGTTTACTTTAAAAACATATTTTATTTATTTATTAATTTTAGAATTAACTTCCAGGTTTGCAAGTAACAATTCTAGTCCATTGGGATTTATTTAAATGTTTTAACTGTCTTTACTATAGCAGCAGCAATAGCATTTAGACTTATATACTGCTTCATAGTACTTTATAGCCCTCACTAAATTGTTAAAGAGTCAACATATTGCCCCCAACAATCTGGATTCTCATTTTACTGATCTTGGAAGGTTAGAAGACTGAGTAAACCTTCAGCCAATCAGCCTGAAATACTGTATTCTAACCACTGCATCACCAAATTATGGCTCCAAATTATGCCACCTTCTCCATATTCTTATTATTTAATTGCTCTGAGATGAAAATTGCTTCTAATGTATACCTACTCTCATGAAACAGGCAAGAAATAATCTGGGGAAAACCCATGGTTGCCATGAAGTCTATAAATTGCTGAACTTTACAGCAACCACTCCCCACAGATTGCTTGGTCTTTAGTGATGCTTTCTTGGTGAAATGTTTCCCCCAAAGCATTGTCCTTATCTAAAATCAAACTTTAAAGACAATATAACTTGTAAAACAGTTTATAAGTTTACAAGTAATGCACCTGAACTCAGATTGAGTGGAAGACCTGGTGGCTAGGTTTTTTCTGAGCTGAATGTTTAATCTTTACAAATGTTTAAACCTGTTTATTTTAAAAAATGTCCAATTCAATTGCCACAAGCATCCAGAATGAATGAGAGGAACTGCCATTGTGAAAGTAGATTTATTTATTCTGAGAAGCTTTGTAAATTGCATATAGTCAGAGATAGATCAGTATACATCTAGATAATAGGAGGATAATAGGCTTTGCAATGCTGTTAATGAAGATAACTCTTGTTCTTTGTAAGAAAGGATTCTTGTTTCAAACATTAACATTAATCACTAAGACTTATAAAGAAAAAGTAAAAGAAATCAAAACATCAGTCAAAACATTAAAGAAGAGCCAGATTTAATTTGATAGAGAAAATGTTCAGGGTTTCTAGTAAAAGAATATATAAAGAGATGAGTCAGACAAAGAAGTCATCTTTACCTTCAGGCCTTGGTAAACTCAGTGCATATTTCTATCTTCACTCAAATTATGTTTCTCTTGGTCCAAATTATATTGCTGCAATTCCTCCATGTAAGCAGATTTGTCAAAGGTAGAGAGATTTTTATTTGGATTGAAATAAAAAGTATTAAAAATGGAGAAAGGAACAAAGAAAAATACGGAGGGAAAAAAAGCATGTTAGTGTGATTCTATAAACACAACAAGACATAAAAATATTGTGTCCAGCATTTCTATCCTGAAAAAAAAATATTAATAATGTTTGTTAAGGTAATCATGTGGAAAGCAGGTCTCTTCTTACCATCTCAGTCACCCTTCTTCAAACATTGGAAAAAAAATACAGAAGCAGATGGTAGAGCTGCTGATAGTGTTCTTTATTGTGATGATATTAACTTGGGAGCAACCATAGAAAAGACGCAATATAGCAACAAGTCTCTTTTCCCTCTTTTTTCTATCACTGTAGTGTCTATTAATGTCACATGACCCAACACATTTATCTGCTTTTTTTTTTTTTAATTGAAAGTACAAAGAGGGGACCAGAGCAAGGGGATCATATGAAATGTAGAATAAAGACATAGTTTTTACAATTAGTTAGGATGAGTCCTTGTTAAGATTTGATCTCTGTGTCTTAAGCTCCCTGGGCATTTATCCATCTTGTCTGACCAACTTGCAGCATCTCTTCTCATCTCATAAAGTCACTCCCTCATTGTTAAGTACTTGGACATGGGTCGGAGTAAATGGAGACAGCCTCTGAATAGTGACTTTCAGCTCTTTATTATCATAGTGACTTCTCCAAAACAACAACAGTGAACCCTGCCTTATATAGGCAACCTTTGTGAGAATTGTCCAATAGCGAGCTATGAACACAAATACTTTAAACTAATAATAATCCTCTGTTAAGGGCCAATCGGATTCCTAAGAACTAGCCAATCCGATCTGGCCACCAAACAGCCAATCAGAAGTGCAGGGCCAGAACCTTGCACTTAACCTCAAGCTCATACTTTATTAACTATGGTACATACATAACACCCCTTCCCCCTGGCTTCTGAATTATGGTGTAGTTATATAATCCTTTAAGTAGGATGGTTGTCTTTTAAGTCTTTCAGATTTTCGTTGGACTGGTTGATTGCAATCCTGTTGAGGTAGATTGTTGTTTGGCAGTGTCTCTGCTTCTTGCTCAGGTGCAATTTCTTGTGGTGCAAACAATTCTCCTTCCTGCTCCATTTCTTGAGTCTCACTTGATTCGTCGCTCTCTTCGAGCAGGTTCCCTGGAACGTCATCTTCTTCTTCTGTACCTCCCCCTCCCTCGGTTTGGTCATGGGGGAGTTGTTGACTGGCCGTTATGAGTCGTGACCGTAATTGGTCGATATGCCATTTCCACAGTCTATTGTCACAGCATTTCACTACGTAGGATTTGGGGCCGGTCACTCGTACTACCGTTGCCTCTATCCATAAAGGGTCGCCTGATAAGTTCCATGCGTAAACGCGGTCTCCTACCTGGAACGTGCGACAGCAGCCACTGGATCCTATTGGCTTTTCCAGTTCGTAAGCAGGGTGCAACCGGTCGAGGTGGGAACGGAGTCTTCGTCCCATCAGTAGTTCTGCGGGAGTTCTGCCGGTGACGCTATGTGGAGTTATGTGTTGCAAAAAGAGAATTTGGTTGACTTTGTTATCGATATTGTCATAGTCCATTTTTTGCAAAGTCTTTTTAACAAATTGGACCATGCGTTCCGCTCGGCCATTGGTCGCAGGGTGCACAGGTGAGGTGAGTGCATGGCGGATGCCGCGGTCAGTGAGGTACTGCTCGAACATCAATGCCGTGAACTGTGGCCCATTATCGGACACCAGGACGTCAGGCAATCCGTGGGTTGCAAAGAGTCTATTTAGGATCTTAATCACTGCCTCAGAAGTTGTGGCCGTCATACAATTCTAACCAATTGGAATATGCGTCGACTGTCAGCAGGAAGGTATATCCTTTGGTTGGCCCCGTGAAATCCAGGTGGATTCTGGACCAGGGTCTACGTGGCGTTTCCCATTCAGTAGGCATGGCTTTTGGTGGGGCGTTGCTGGCTTGTTGGCAACTGGTACATGCTTTGACCCACTGCTCGATTTGCCGGTCCATGCCCGGCCACCATGCATAGCTTCGTGCGAGTGCTTTCATCTGCACGATGCCGGGGTGGCCCTCGTGCAGGGTTTGTAGTAGCGTCTTCTGGAGTCGTTCTGGGACAACGACTCTATCGCCCCAGATGACACAGCCTTTTTGTGAAAAAAGTTCGGTCTGTCTTGCTTTAAATGGTGCGAAGTCATCTGGGACTTGGTCCAATGGCCATCCGCGCTCTACCCAGCCTAGGACTCGAGCTAGGGTGTGGTCTCTTTTGGTTTCTCTCGCGATGTCTCGGGCAGTCATAGGTGGCGAGTTGAGTTTTTCGATCTGCAACGTGGTTGCCGTTGGTGCCAGATCGTCGAGAGTTTCTGGAAGCGGTGCTCGGCTTAATGCGTCAGTGTGGGGAATGGCTTTCCCCGGTCGATATTGAAGGCGATAATTATAAGCAGCGAGGAATTCTGACCATCGGGTCATTCTAGGGGATAATATGTGGGGGGTTGGCTTGTCCCCGGCTATTATCCCTAGCAACGGTTTGTGGTCAGTTATAATGGTGAATGTCCTTCCATACACATATTCATGAAATTTCTTTACAGCTGCAACGATTGCGAGAGCTTCTTTATCAATTTGTCCATAGTTCCGCTCTGCATGTGAAAGAGTCTTCGAATAGTATACAACAGGGGCTTCGTTCCCATTAGGCAGTACATGACTCAAAATGGCGCCCACCCCGAAGGGCGAGGCATCGCAGGTTATAACTAATGGTAAAGTCTCGTTATACTGCATAAGTACAGAGTCAGATGTGAGCAATTTTTTAACATTCTGAAACGCTTGTTCTTCCCGGTAAACCCACACCCACAATGCTTTTTTATCTAATAACCGGTGTAACGGTTCAGCAACAGTCGCCTTATGCGGTAAAAATACATTATAAAAATTAATGAGGCCTAAGAATGCCTGGAGATCAGCCTTGTTACGTGGCCTGGGGGCATTTTTTATCGCCTTTAATTTACTTTCGGTAGGGTGGATGCCCTGGCTATCAATCCTATACCCTAGAAACTCAACACTGTCAGTATATAAGTGAAATTTTTTTTTTTCACCTAAAGTCCTGCCTCTTGGAATATTTTAAGAACACTTTTCAAACGATCCTGCAAGATTTTTTTTGGTAGGGGCTGCAATTAATACGTCATCAAAATAAAGAACCATGCCCTTGATTCCCTGTAACAACCTTTCCATGAGGCTTTGGAATATCCCCCGGGCTACACTAACCCCAAATTGCAATCGAGTACATTTAAAAGCACCTCTGTGCGTTACAATTGCTTGGGCCTGAGCCGTCTTTTCTTCCACTGGTAGTTGTTGATAAGCTTGAGCTAAATCTAATTTAGCGAAAACCTTTCCTCCCCCCAAGGAATGGAGGAGGTGCTGCACCACCGGAACTGGATACGCATTCTGCTGTAGGGCGTGGTTTAAAGTGGCCCGGTAGTCCCCACAAATTCGGATTGACCCATCTGGCTTAATGGGCGTTACAATAGGGGTTTCCCATGGAGAGTGATCGATGGGCTTCAACAACCCTTGAGTAATTAACTTATCGAGTTGTTCATCGATCTTAGATTTAAGAGTGAATGGAACTCGACGGGGCTTCAAGCGAATTGGGGCTACTTTTGGATCTAAACTAAATGAGATTAGGGTCCCCTTATACTTGCCTAAACGGTCCGCAAAGACGTCGCTGAACTCAGAAACAAGGTCTTCCTCCCACTCACAACCACCGACTCGGTTCACGCCGGCCACCTCGATGCCTAGTGGCGTGAACCATTGGAGGCCTAATAGACTAGGCCTATCTCTGTCGATGATCATTAGAGGTAAGTACGCTGTATGTTTTTTGAAGGAGACTCGGACTCGGCAGGACCCGACCACAGGGATTTGATTTCCTTGGTAGTCCTTGAGGATGAGGCATTGAAATTGGAGGTCTTGGCGTTGGATTGTGGGGATAAGTTGCTTGAGTGTCTTCCAAGACACCATCGAGAGGGACGATCCCGAGTCGACCTCCATGTGGCAAGGCTGGTTCTCGATGGCTACCATGACTTGAATTTTCTTAGTGTCCATGACTGAGGTGTAACCTATAGTGATAGTATGGTGAGCCTCTTCTTTTTGCAAAGCTCGATTTCTGTAGGAGTGGTTTACTGGTTCTCGCCTCACAGGACAGTTTCCTGTCGATTGGTGATAGTTGGTCCCTTTTGAGGCCTGGCTGGGTCCTGGTAAGCTGCGGCAGACCCGGCTGATGTGGCCTCGTTTGCCGCACTCATGGTAGAGTGCGTCACGGAATTTGCATTCAGCCCTGGCATGGTTTGCTCCACAGCCAGCGCAAGGGCGTAAGGGCTTAGGGTGAGGATCCCGGTCGGACCGCATTTGATGGACCCCTTCTTCATCGCTGTCTGACGATGAAGAGAGGTCCTTGTGGTGCGTCATAACGAGCTGCCCTTCTGAGTTGGGTAAGATTTCACCGGTCGGTTGTGTTGCCGAAGTGCGGCTTCACCATAATTGTGCAGCTGACTTTTTGGTTGCCTCCGCAGCCGTGGCTTCGGCGATGGCGTCAGCAAGGCTTATGTCGCCTTTCACCATCAGCTTGCTCTGCACGCCTAGCGCATCTAATCCCAGAATTACTTGGTCTCTTAGTGCTTCTTCTAAATCGGCGAACCCGCAGAGGCCTCCTAAATTTTGGATGTCTGCCACGAAATCGGCCACACTCTCTCCTTTTCACTGGTTCCTTTGATAAAACTCGTGGCGTCTCACGAGTGTAGGCATGGTTGGCGTGTAATGATCTCTCAGGATGGGTTCGAGGTCGTCCCAGCTCATGGCTTTCACTTCTCGAGGTTTGGCGAGTGCTTTTGCCATTTTAAAAACAGCCGGGCCGCAGTGCGTCAGGAACAGTGCCCGCTTTTTTGCTGGTGTGGCGTCCTTCAAATTATTCATCTCAAGAAACATTTGGAAATGATCCATGTAGGATTCCCAATCCTCTTGGTTTGGATCGAACGGAGCGGGTGGTAAGACTGCTGGACATGGTTCCGTTGTTGGCGTCGTCTTCCACATGCTCGGTCTTGCTTCCTGATTTCTTAGGTTCAGACGTCTCCAAATCCCACCTTCGTTGCCAGTGTTAAGTACTTGGACATGGGTAGGAGTAAATGGAGACAGCCTCTGAATAGTGACTTTCAGCTCTTTATTAGCATAGTGACTTCTCCAAAACAACAACAGTGAACCCTGCCTTATATAGGCAACCTTTGTGAGAATTGTCCAATTGCGAGCTATGAACGCAAGTACTTTAAACCAATAATAATCCTCTGTTAAGGGCCAATCAGATTCCTAAGAACTAGCCAATCCGATCTGGCCACCTAACAGCCAATCAGAAGTGCAGGGCCAGAACCCTGCACTTAACGTCAAGCTCATACTTTATTAACTATGGTACATACATAACACTCATACTTCTACTTCATGATTCTTGCCACTTCCCAAGTTCTAGAAGAGTAGCACTAGGGGTGAGCTTTAAAAATTTTAGCAAAGGGTTCTCTGCCAGGTTGCTGGGTGGGCGTGGCCATGGTGGGACTGGCCTTGTTGGCCCCCTGCACCACAGAGGGAGGCAATTTTGCCATCCCCAAGCTCTGAAGGCTTTCCTCGAGCATCCAGAAAGGCAAAAACAGCCTCCCTGGACTCCAGTGGCTTTCTGGAAACAGATCCATTTCCGGTCTTCCCAAACTTTCAGGAGGTCCATTTTTCACCCTTCCTGAGCCTCCATGCATGACTTGCACTTACCTACATCCAAAACAGACTGCATGGGGACTCCTGGGAGGGCGAGGCTGGAGCCAGCTAGGAGTGGGGTTCTCCAAATGGCACAGAATCTTCACTAGGGACTCTCCCAAACTCCTGTGAACCTCCAGCAGCCCACCCCTGAGTAGCACTTACCATTCAATACAAGTACAAATTGGGGAGTTTGTCTTGGACTTACAGCTCCTCTATCTACTACATAGCAGGTGGCAGTTGTAGAAAGAATGCCTTTTCACAGATTGATATAGTACCCATACCTGAATCAGAAGACCTTTCAGATGAATATTCATGTCACAAATTAACTACAGAGATCTATATGGCTCCTAGGCTGATGATATTCAGAAAGTCCTTTAAAGATCATTGTTGCATGCCTTGAGGCATGGGGGAATATTTTGTTTGTATATTTTTGTTTCTGAAACAATTGATCCATAACTTTATTATATCATTTCTTTCATTTAAAGTATAATCTGGAATTATTTATAGTCAGGTGACCTCTAAATTGTATGTATGAATGTATAAATACATAAATAAATACACAGGGATAAGATTTTATTTAAATCTCTGACAAAATTTCTACTGACATGAACCAAGTCAGAGTTCTGCCATGAGTGTTAAATACTTTCGGTGAGAGTGATAAGAGACACTAGAGATAAGGTTATAACAGCAGAGTCCACACAGATAATCCCTGCAAACATTGCAGTGCATCATATCTACAGTTCATTATTATGGTCATATGTAACCTTTCGAGCAGCTATTATTCTCCCAATGTTTATACAGAATATATTACAAAAAATGTTACTGAAATAAGACTCAAACATAATAGCAAAGCTGCTGCAGAACTCCAAAGTTATTGTTATAGTTATTAAAAAAAAATTCAGAAATAGGCCAAATGTATATCATTTCCTTCAGCTACTATGTGTTTGCCTGACAATAATAAAGAGATATAACAGCTTCACAGTCATAAATAAAAGCACATTAGGAAAAAAAGCAGTGAAATTAAAAGATATTTGTTGAGATTAAATTAAACTTTTGTCAGGAAATAAATTTAGTTCAGCTGTGCATATTCCTGAATATTAGTCCCTTTATTGGAGATGTATTTTCAAATGTCTATTTGTTTAACTTAAGTAGTTAAAATATTTTAATTAAAACAAATGCAAACATACTGCACATGAGCTGGAACAATAAACCTGTACAGTTTTATTCTGTAATAAGGAAGAGAAGAAATAGGAAAAAATAAAGCAAAAGGAAAGAACAAAAACTTACATTTATATCTGCAGTTCATTTTCATATATTTTTAAAGTGTATGGTTTTTTTTTTGTGTATATATACCTATATACAGAAGAATTATTGAGCCTATCATCTGCACCTCTGTAACTGTCTGGTTTGGTTCTGCAACCTAATAGGACAGACACAGACTTCAGAGAGTAATTAGGACTGCAGAAAAATGATTACTACCAATCTGCTTTCCATTGAGGATCTGTATACTGAGGATCTGTATACTGCATGAGTCAAAATGAGGGCTGTGAAAATATTTACAATATTTAAATATTTTACATAAACTGTTTCAACTCCTTCCCTCAAAATGATGCTATAGAGCACTGCGCCCTAGAACTAGACATAAGGACAATTTTTTCCCCAAACTCCATCACTTTGCTAATTCCCTCAACACTGCCAACTATTTATAAAGTCTGCACTACTATTACTATTAACTTTCTTATCACTTCTTATCACCCATCCCCTCCCACTTGTGACTGTATGACTATAACTTTGTTGCTTGTATCCTTATGATTGATATTGACTGTTTCCTGGTATGATTTGATTGCTTTTTGCACCCTATAACTATTATTAAGTATTGTACTTATGATTCTTGACTCTTGACGAATATATCTATCTTTTCTCTTGACAGCATTTGCACCAAGACAAATTCCTTGTGTGTCCAATCACACTTGGCCAATAAAGAATTCTATTCTATTCTATTTTATTCTATTCTATACATACTGTACATACATAGGAGAGAGAGGGGAAAAATTAAAATTTATTCCAAAACTTTCCACATCAATATTTCAGCATGTGAACTTTTCCAAAGTTAGTAGGAGTTTTATAACTCTTTCTGGATAAAGTAAAAAGGTTTCTCAACATCTGGAAAAGCAGAAATTCTACCATTTACTAGTGAATTATAATAGTTGAATACCTCCTCCAATGAATAAATTAATTTTCTCTTTTTTGAAATAAAAATGTGTATTGTATTTCTATTCTATATATCTTTAACTTTTTATTAAAGTCCTCTGGAATTGTACCAAAATCCCATTAAAGCTTAGCATCTCCCTTTCTACTAATAACAACTATTAATAACAACTTTATCAAGTAGCGTATAAGCAGTATTCAAAGCTTTTACTATCTTGCATGGGCTACTGCTATTCTAGTACTATTCCAGATCTTAGAAAGATCTTCTGCAAATATGCAAATATTTTTAAAGCAGCTAAGGAATAGTAACTGCTGTACAACTTACTTTAGTGCATTTCAGTCAAAAGTGGGTCTGTTTAATTCACTTATTCAAGTGCCTCTAGCAAGTTGATAAAAAGATGACTACAGAGTTCTGAAAATAAAGTTACACTGCCAGATAAGTTGAATCAACACTGTCAGTCACACTTTCTTTTCTGCCTTCTGAACAGAGGTGGATTTAAAGCTGTACAGATGCAGATAGATAACTCAACAAGACATCCCTAACAAATTACATTTATTGGTTCATCAGGTATCCTCATAACTCACGTTTGTGACAAAGTTCTCCTTTATTGACTAATCCTTTGTATATCTGCCTTGTAGTAAAAGATGGTTATCTCCTAACCCATCTCGTAGCGATAGAAAGCAGCTCCCATGAGTTAGGGAGTTCAGGCAAAAGTGAGGAAACCTCCCCCCAACCCATTGAGGGTCAAATTAGTGACCAATCAGGATTACAGATGTGGCCACATAACATGAACTACATTTCCCAGGATATCTTTAACTACATTTACCATGATGCATTCCCTTAAGGGAACAGCTCATAATTCTTAAGTAACTATCCAATTCCCATAGACTGGCTGGGACAGCACACTTTCCTTCCAGTGTCTACAGGCAAGCAATTGACAGAACAACAAATAATATTTTATTTATTCACAGTGGCATAATTTAAATCAGCCAAAAGACTTCAGCAGATGTAATATATGCTACTTATGGTCTGATTTACCCTGTTAATCTCATCAGTGAGCTTTTTTGTTCCACAACACATCAGCATGCTTTCCCCATCTGGAAAATTCTGCTTGATGAAATAAAGACTTGAGACTTCTAGTGCATAAGATGGATCAAGTAAATCATTAATCAAATAGATATGAAAATTAGAAATAATGACATGAGGTGTTAAAATAATGCAACTCATATGAAAGAGGAACTGGATCTCTCAGGAAATTAAAATAGTTTAACAAAAAGGCCATATTTAACTGACTGCATGATAGAATTAAGGATTGAACCTATTAATCATGCAAGATATTGCAATTAAATCATAGTTGCTAATTCAGTAGTTAGATAATTTTAAAATTAAAGTATTAACTATTTGTGTGATTCTTTTAATGTTTTTAAAATAAGATGGTATAAGAAACAACATTGAAATGCATACATTACACTCTATTCATTCTGTTGGAAGAGCAGGGTTATGGTGACTACAGAATAAGACATTGTAAGCCACAGAAATGAAAAACATGAGATAAGATTATGAAAAATCAACAAAGTTAAAGTTAGTTTACACTAATACCATTATGTCTCCAAACCTTCCTGTCCTTGCTTTATAATGTCTATAAATCACATAATCTACTTTCTTTTGTGTTTGATATACCTGAACAAATTGAATCAAATTTAATGAGAGTTTGATGCTGGTTTATGCATTATAAATGGAGTATCATAAGGTCTGTTCGACATACTTCATGACTTACTCTGTGATGAAAAAACAGAAGACAAATGGGTATTTGAGAGAAGTCACAAATATCAGGCAGAAGAAAGACCTGACATATTCACTTTTTTGCTCTGCCATAGCATCATAGTAAGACATTGCTGATTGCTTCAGGCACAATTCCCTGAAGCTCAGAGTCATAACTCCTTTGACTGGAAACAAAACAAAACACTATGGCTGTGGCAGTTGCATCTGTCAAGATTCACATGAATAGAAGTAGAAGTAGCGGTAGGGAAGAGAAAGAATAGAAAAACTTTAGTAATGGTGAAAAAAATGCAAGAAGAAAGGTTTATTATGTGAAAAGACAGGCATATAGATAAGTATACAAAATATTGTTATATAGAGAATTTTATATTATGTTAAAGAATATGTCTTGATATTTCTCTCATAACTTACTGTAAATGCCTAGAGAAACCGGTTTCTTTTCCCACCTTAAGAAAATAAACTTTTTAATGGTATTTGGCCATCAATAATTTAATTAGTTAAGAGTAATACAGACTTTGGATTAACTGGTTTGTAGAATACACTCTTCAGGGCTTAATGGCTCAGCAATTAAGATATTGGGTCTGTCAACTGGAAAACTGACAGCTTGGGTTCAAGACCCAAGCACTTCATTACAGGGTGAGCTCCTTTACTTACCCAGCACCTGACAATCTAGCAGTTCAAAAGATGTGAATGTGAGTACATAAAGAGGTACCACTTCAACAGGAAGGTTACTGCATTCTGTATTTTCATGCTGACAGAAACATGTCTCAGACAAAATAGGCTACCTTGAACATTACCCCCTTGAGATGATCACGAATGGATAGGGAAAAACTGTTTATGCTTTAATCCTTAGAACATACTTTAAATGGCTACAGTGAATATAGTTATTGATGTGGAAAAGAATTGCAGCATATATGACTGCAATTGCTTTGAAAGACAATTCTCTTTTAGCACACTGTTATCTATATATTACCAAAATTTCCATACTGTTTGATATTTTATAACCTTCAACTGGGTGAAATGCTGCAACACAGGAAAAAACTTTGTCAACACAGGTACTTCAAATGGGCTAATTTACAGAATGCCAGAATCATTCCTCCGAGGGAATGAAATTTGGAGAAAATGTTGCTGCTGAAGCACCCCTACACTTCTGATGTTCAGTGTCACTGCATATTGTCAGATTTCCAAGTGATGAAATCCATTTAAAAAGAAAAGAACAAAGTCCATCTTCCAAGACAATTTCTTTTATTTAGGAAAGCATCAAATTGGCAAAGTCCATGGTAATTCCGGATCTGACACAACCTGGAATTATCCCCAATATTAAAAGTTAGAAACAACTCCCAAAAGTCACCTTCTCCAATAGAAGTAATTCAATGTTGCTTGATGTCATAAATCTCCATCTCAATCAGCCTAAGCATGGACAGCTCGTTTTCCAATGGAAAGAAGAATCACTTAACCAAAACAATTTTCTCTATCTCCATTCCTCCACTTAGGAATGTGGCAAGCCCAAAACCCTTCCCCCCTATGACTGCCACAGAGAAAGTCAGGAAAAGAATGTATACTAAGCCTGACTAAAATGGCTACACATATGTCAATTTCGGGCTTGACACATACTTCCACAGACAGTTTCAGTCATATGATCCTCTTTTGTTAACATTCCCTGTTCCTTACAAGAAAACTCAGAAGAAACTGATATGATTGCTGATATTCCTATGTGCCTTTCTTCCTCCCCATTATCAAAGCTTTGCTTGTAGGACATTTGCAGGGAGAAAGTTAATGGAAAAATAATGCAATCCCCCTGTACTTGCCTTATATCAGTCACTAATGCATAGCTTTGCATTCTTACCACTCATCAGCAGCCACTTGCCCAAGGCAAAGGCAAGGGCAGGGTTGGCGAGGCAAGGGAAGGAAAGGCAAGGTAAGGCAAGGCAAGGTAATGAGAAAGAGGGAGCTACTTATTTGCCTGCTGGGAAGGGAGGGAAAGGGATTTCTGTTGCTCAGTGCCAGTTTCCCATAGGAAAATTCAATGGGGAACTTGACAGGAAGTTGTTCCAACTCCCACTGACTTTTTGCCTTCCTGTGATTATTCTGTTTGTCTACTTAGAAATATTTATGAAAAAATAACAAAATAGGTGACAGGTTATCAAATCTATATTATATATATATATATTAATTTAGATCATCCATGGTCAGTTTAATGCCCGCCCACTGTACTGGGATCTTGACTTCTACAGTAAAGTAAGGGCAGTGACTTCGGTAGAATTGTACTAGATTGGCCATTTACCATGTGCTAAGTGTTGCTGAGGTGTTCCTTCGTTCTCTGAAGATCTCTGAAAGATAAATCAACAAAAGAAATATAAAGTGTGGCCATGAGGATGGCAAAATAGTAATTTTCTGCTTTTATCTTGCATGCAAATAGCTAGCTAATAGCTCTTTTTAGTAACTGTTAAGTTCTGTGCATGGGCGCAAGGAATGGAGACGAGACGGTGAACAGTGAACTTCAACTCTTTATTATACATTCTGAACAGAGCAAAACCCTAGAGGAAAAGCAGCCCTTTTACAGGCAAGCTGCTGCTCTAGTAACCAATAGGAAACGTGGAGTGTTAACCCCCTTAACCAATGAGAGTGGCTCGTTAACAGCCAATCAGATTCTCCTGAATGGACCAATCCGATATCGCTATTATCAGCCAATCAGAAGTGCAGGGCTAGAAGCCTGCTATTTTCTAAAGCTTTTGATAAACTTTATTTGAGTATTTTATTAGTTCACAATACCCTTCCCCCCGGGTTCTGTTTGGGGGGGTGCGGTGACGTAATCTCTAAGGTAGAAAGGTTGCTTCAACTATCTATTGGATTTATGCTGTCCCACCGGTTCTTGTCCATGAGCCTGTTTTGGCGGGGCGTTTTCAGGCAAGACGGGTGCTGGTGGTTCTTCGTTGAAAGACTTGGTGCCGTGAATGTTCTCGTCGAGGTCCTCTGGCCCTTGTGGGCTTGCCTCTGTTGGGTTGTTCCTCTGTGGCGAGGCCACCCCCATCCTTGATCCTTCTTCACTTGTCACGCCCAATGGCTGACTTCTTTCGTTCCTGCTTTCCGCCATCTCGAATTCAGTTTCTTCGACATCCCCTCCCCTCTCAGTTTGGGAGTTACCGGAGTTGTGGAAACTAGGTTGTAGCCTCAAGTGAAGCTGATCTATATGGCGTTTCCATATTTTTCCGTCGCAGGTTTTCATCCGGTATGACCTGAGTCCAGTGGCTTGAATAACAGTGGCCTAGATCCAAAACAGTTTGCCAGAAAGGTTTCTGGCAAAAACTAAGTCGCCTATCTTGAACTCGAGGCATTTTCCGCTAGATCCACAGGGTTTCTCTGGCTTGTAAGATGGGTGAAGCCGGTCAAGGTGGGAGCGGAGTTTGCATCCCATCAATAATTCTACTGGAGTCTTGTTGGTGACGCTGTGTGGAGTGATGTGTTGGAGAAGGAGTATTCTATTTATCTTATCTTCAATGTCCCCATAGTCCATTTTGTAGAGGGTTTTTTAAACAAATTGTACCATGCACTCGGCTCTTCCGTTAGCTGCAGGGTGCACTGGCGAAGTTAGCGCATGGCGAATACCGCGGTCCGCTAAGTATTGTTCAAAAGGAAGTGCGGTAAACTGGGGTCCGTTGTTGGATACCAGAATGTCTGGCAGTCCATGCGTCGCGAATAATCTGTTTAACTTCCGGATGACAGACTCGGTTGTGGTACTCTTCATTTCGTGGATCTCGAGCCAGTTTGAATAGGCATCCACTGTTAATAGGAACGTATGTCCCTTAGTAGGTCCCGCAAAGTAAATATGAATGCGGGACCACGGTCCCCGAGGTGTTTCCCATTCTGTCGGAGTTGCTTTTGGTGGGGCATTGCTAACTTCCTGGCACTTATAACAAGTCTTTACCCAGGCTTCGATTTGTTTGTCGATGCCCAGCCACCACACATAACTTTGTGCGAGCGCTTTCATACGCACGATGCCAGGGTGGCCCTCATGCAGTGTCTTTAATACCGCTCGTTGTAACCTCTCTGGGACGACGACTCTATCCCCCCATAGGATGCAGCCCTTTTGCGAAAAAAGTTCCATTTGCCGATTCTTGAAGGGAATGAAGTCGTCAGGGGTTTGATCTACTGGCCATCCTCATTCAACCCAGCTAAGAACCCGCTTTAAGATAGGATCGTGTTTTGTTTCGATTGCGATATCTCTAGCTGTTAACGGCAGTGACTGGAGCGTTTCAATCTGGAGCATTGTAAGTGTTGGAGCTGGGTCGTTGACGGTTTCCGGAAGTGGTGCACAGCTCAATGCGTCAGCGTGGGGAATGGCTTTCCCCAGGTGGTGCTGCAGCTTATAATTGTACGCAGCCAAAAACTCTGACCAGCAAGTCATTCCAGATGATAATATATAGGGGGTTGGCTTGTCTAATCCCCAGCAAAGGTTTGTGGTCGGTAACAATAGTAAAAACTTGTCCATAAACATATTCATGAAACCGTTTAACAGCAGATACAACAGCAAGAGCCTCTTTATCGATTTGACTATAGTTACGTTCAGCCTTTGATAAAGTTCTTGAAAAATAGGCAATAGGGGCTTCACTACCGTTTGGTAACACATGGCTAAAAATGGCTCCTACTCCAAATGGTGACGCATCACATGTGATTGTTAAAGGCAAAGTCTCATTATACTGTATTAAAACAGCAACTGAAGTTAATAGATTTTTTACTTGTTGGAACGCGTGCTCCTCTCAGTGCCCCCAAACCCAGGTTCCTTTTTTATCGAGGAGCCAATGTAGGGGCTCAGATACGGTTGCTTTGTGGGGCAGAAAGATGTTGTAAAAATTAATAAGCCCCAGGAAAGCTTGGAGATCAGTCTTGTTTCTGGGTCTTGGGGCGTTCTTGATTGCTCTTAACTTGCTACTGGTGGGTTGAATGCCTTGTTTATTGATTAGGTACCCCAGGAACTCTACTTTATCTGTACACAGTTGATATTTTTTTTTTAACTTTAAGGCCAGAGTCTTTAAATTTCTGGAGAACCAGTTTAAGACTCTCCTTTAGTATTTCTCTATTCGGGGCAGTAATTAAAACATCATCAAAGTATGATAAGACCCCTTTTATTCCCTGTAATAGCCTCTCCATAAAGCTCTGAAAGATCCCTGGGGCCACGCTAACTCCGAATTGGAGTCAGTTATACTTAAAAGCGCCTCGGTGCATAATGATCATTTGTGCCTCTGCTGTTTTTTTATCTACAGGCAGTTGTTGGTACGCCTGTGCTAAATCTAATTTAGCGAAGACTTTTCCGCCCCCCAGGGAATGGAGGAGGTGTTCTACCACCGGCACTGGGTAAGCGTTCTGTTGAAGGGCGTGATTCAGGATGGCACGGTAGTCCCCACAGATCCTTAACGATCCATCAGGCTTGATGGGTGTTATGATTGGGGTTTCCCAAGGAGCATGGTCGGTTGGTTCTAAAACACCCTGGGCTATTAATTTATCAAGCTGCTCGTCAATCTTTGGTTTAAGGGCAAAAGGGACTCAATGAGGCTTAAGGCAGATGGGAGCTACTTCAGGGTTAAGGTTAAATGATATCGGGGTCCCCTTGTACTCGCCTAGTTTATCTGCAAAAACATCCTGGAATTCCTGGACGAGGGCCTCCTCCCAGTCGTCACTGCTGGTTTGGTGAATGCTGGCTACCTCAATCCCAAGTGGAGTGAACCATTGAAGGCCTAACAAACTAGGCCGATCACGGTCGATGACGGTCAATGGTAAAGATGCAGTACGATTTTGAATGAGACCTGGACTAGGCTGGATCCAACGACCGGAATTCGGTTTCCTTGATAGTCCTTGAGAATGATTCTTTGGACTCTGAGGTCTTGTTGCCGGACGTCAGGGATTAATTGTTTAAGGGTCTTCTAGGAAACCATCGAGAGGGATGATCCTGAATTGACTTCTATCATGCAGGGCTGGTTTTCGATGGCGACCTTCACTCGGATCTTCTTTGCCTCTAATGATGATGCATGACCAAATGTGATGGTTTGGTGTGCCTCTTCTCATTTCGTTGAATGGGCTAGTGGTTTATTTCTGTTCCATTGGTGGTTCGATTGTTCCCGATTCACAGGACGACTTCCTGTGGGTTGGCGGTAGTTGGTCCCCCTCTGAAGTGGGCTGGATCCTAGCTTGCTTCTACAGACTTTTCCAATGTGGCCTCTCTTTCCACAAATATGGCAGAGCGCGTCAAGGAATTTGCAGTCTGATCGTGGGTGGTTTGCCCCACAACCTGCACATTGGTACTGCAGTCTCTGGTTACGCTGGTGGTGTTGGTCTCGTTCAGACTGGAACCAGTTGACTTCTTCCTCATCACTTTCTGATGACGATTCGAGGTCCTCATGGTGGGTTGCCGTTGCATGTCCCTCAAGGCGAGGTGAGGTTTTGCTGGCAAGTTGGTGGAGTGGGGCGTTGGTGCGGCACATTCGGGCAGCCGATTTCCTGGTTGCTTCTGCTGCAGAAGTGTCAGCGATGTTATCTGCAAGGCTGATGTCGCCTTTCACCATCAGCTTGCTTTGCACATGTGATGCATCTAATCCCAGAAGTATTCGGTCTCTTAGAGCTTCTTCGAAGTTGGTGAACCCACAGAGGCCTCCTAGGTTCCGGAGATCCACAATGAAATCTGCAATGCTTTCTCCTTTCTGCTGGTCTCTCTGGTAAAATTCATGTCTTCGGACAAGCGTTGGTACGGTAGGTGCATAGTGGGCCTGTAGGAGGGGCTCGAGGACATCCCAGTCCATGGATTTCACCTCAGCCAGTTTCGCCAGTGCTTTAGCCATCTTAAAAATTGCAGGTCTGCAGTGAGTCAGGAATACCGCTTGCTTTTTTCCAGTAGTGGCATCCTTCAAGTTGTTGGTCTCCAGAAACATCTGGAATCGGTCCATGTATGAGTCCCAGTCTTCTTGTGCCGGGTCGAATGGAGCGGGTGGTATGGTGCTGCTGGTCATGGTTTCCACCGTTGATGCGCCTTCAGCCACATGCTCTGTTTCATACTCTGTAGTGTTCAGTCAGCTCAGACGTCTCCGCATCCCATCCTCGTTGCCAGTGTTAAGTTCTGCGCATAGGTGCAAGGAACGGAGACGAGATGGTGAACAGTGAACTTCAACTCTTTATTATACATTCTGAACAGAGCAAAACCCTAGAGCAAAAGTAGCCCTTTTATAGGCAAGCTGCTGCTCTAGTAACCAATAGGAAATGTGGAGTGTTAACCCCCTTAACCAATGAGAGTGGCTCATTAACAGCCAATGAGATTCTCCTGAACGGACCAATCCGATATCGCTATTATTGGCCAATCATAAGTGCAGGGCTAGAACCCTGCTATTTTCTAAAGCTTTTGATAAACTTTATTTGAGTATTTTATTAGTTCACAACAGTAACCTAGATTCCTTTATAGAAATAATTTCACAAAGAACACCTGAAGTGCTGCAGTGAATAATACTCCAGATATTTTATGAAAAAAAAATATTCATTATGTTTTGAGTTGGATTCTGGCTGGACAGGTCTTATGTAACTGTCTGAAATGGGATCTTCTATTACCCCATTTACAGGGATTTTCTAACAAATAAATGCTCTGTCCTACATATTGGCAAAAAAAATAATAATAATCAGAAAATAAAATACAGGCTGAATAGTCAAGACCTTGTTGATAATCCAAACTCTGTCAAGAATCTTCGAGTACTCATTTCCAATGATATAAAGTGCAAGAGCCCACTGTAACTACATAGCCAAAAAGGAGTTAAGAGTTGTTAACCTAATCTTATGTAGCTTTTTTTCTGGTAATATTACACTACTAACTAGAGCATACAAAACATTGCGAGACCAATACTCGAATGCAGCTCATCAGTCTGGAACCCACATTACGTATCTGATATTAACACAGTTGAGAAAGTCCAGAAATATTTCACAAGAAGAATTCTCCACTCCTCTACTCATTGCAGAATACCTTATGCCACCAGACTTGAATTTTTAGACCTAGAAAACCTAGAACTACGCCGCCTTCACCAGATTTGAATTTCTAGACCTAGAAAACTTAGAACTATGCCACCTTCAGTTCAATCTAAATATAGTATATAAAATCACACATTGCAATGTCCTACCTGTCAATGAATACTTCAGTTTCAACCATAACAACACAAGAGCAAACAATACTGTGTTTCTCCAACAATACACCCCCCCCCAATAGGAAGACCCAGCATGTTTTCTAGGCATAAAATGAAATTAAGCCCCTCCCCCCAAAATTAGGCCTAGTTTAAAACATGCAAAATTGCGAGGAAGGCGGGGGGGACTTTGCCATTAGGAGTGCCCCACAGGTAGCTATGCATCACCATCAGCTGCTCCTAACACACCAAGCATGGTGGAGCATGGAGGGCTCCCTCACCTCTCCCTTATCCAAGTCAGCAGTCAGGCAGTGTCGGCGTGGATGTCTGGCAGCGTTTCAGCCACTTCTCAGGCCTCCGTAGCTTCCAGGGTTCCCACCGGTGCTGGTGCCTCTCTCTCCAGTGCCGTCTCCAACAACAGCATCTGGGTCGCTCCCACTTTCCCCCTGTCCCTGTAATAACAGGAAAAAAAAAACATTTTGAGGTACCTGGGAGCGCTGTGTGCTGCATTTTGATTTAATCCCGAGGGGCTGGGTGGGCGTGAGAAGAGCCGAGCAAGTGTCTCTGCTGCTGCTACCCTTGGTTCTCCAGCCTCGGGCTCTGCAAGTTTGCAAAAGTCCTAGTGCGCAGCCTGTTCCTGCATTCCAAACACCCAGGCCGAGCTGCAGCTGTCCCTCTCTCGCTAGTGCCATCTCCAATAACAGCGGCAGCAGCAGCGGGAACCATGGAAGTTATGGAGGCGGCTCCCCCACCTGAGAAGTAGCTGAAACACTTCTATGGTTCCCACTGCTGCTGCCGCTGTTGTTGGAGATGGCACTGGTGAGAGAGGGACAGCTGCAGCTCGGCCTGGGCACTTGAAATGCAGGAACGGGCTGTGCACCAGGACTTTTGCAAACTTGCAGAGCCCGAAGCACCAAGGGTAGCAGCAGCAGAGACGCTTGCTTGGCTCTTCTCATGCCCACCCAGCCCCTTGGGATTAAACTAAAACACAGTGCATGGCGCTCCCGGGTACCTCAAAATCTTTTTTTTCCTGTTGTTACGGGGATGGGGGAAAAAAACAGGGGCAACTCAGATGCTGCTGGAGACAGTGCTGGTGCATGGGGGGGGAGAAATTAATTCACCCCGAAAAGATGTCCTAGCCATTTTTTCGGGGCTTAAAAAAAAATAAGGCCCAGCCTTATTTTGTGAGAAACACAGTAGATACAAACTCAAGGTTAATCGTACCAAACTTGATTGCAGGAAATACAACTCCAGCAACAGAGTGTTCAATATCTGGAATACTCTACCTGACTCTGTGGTTTCTTCCCCAAACCTCCAAAACTTTAACCTTAGACTGTCTACTATTGACCTCACCCCTTTCCTAAGAGGTCTGTAGGGGGTCTGCATAAGCGCACCAACATGCCTACCATCCCTGTCCTATTGTTTCATTTATTTTTTTATTTTTCTTATATGTATCCATGTATTCATAACTATGTTTTTTACTTATACCTATTATCTTGTAAGCAATTGACAAAAATAAATAAATAAATAAATGAATAAATAAGAAATAAAATAAAAAACATAATTTCCTGATGGAATTTTGCTTTACAGTGTTTTACAACTCTGTCTAAGTGAGCATAGAGTCAGCATATTGACCCCAACAATCTGTGTTCTCGTTGTACCCATTTCATAAGGATGGGAGGCTAAGTCAACCTTGAGCCTGGTAAGATTTGAACTGCCAAATTGCAGATAATGGCAGTCAGCAGAAGTAGACTGCAGTCCTGTACTCCCACTGTGCCAACGCAGGTCATATGATATGATGTATGAATTTTATACTTTAAGCTTATATTATGCTCAGTAGTTATACTGTTGAACTAGAAAATGGGAAACAGGTTTTATATCATACAAAACAAAACAAAATAGGGATGTAAATTAATAAGAGTTACATTTATTTAAATGTAACTCTTTTACGGACTTACTGGACAGCATTTGTACTTTGGAAAATTGTTATTGTTTACACATATAAATAGGATCTAATGATATTGATACCAATAACCTGTGCAGGAATTAGAGGTTATTGAACTGGTCCAGAATTTTTTTTCACATTTATATCATGCACACATAAAAATATAGAATTTCCAAACTTTATTTTTATTGAACCCATTTCATCTAAGATGAACTAGAACACAGGGTATGGGTTATTATAATCCACACCCTATTCAAGTTTAAAATACTGTATAATAATAAAAAATGGAATATAAGAAGCCACTGTATGTGCTAGTTTTACACTACATCTTTCTTGACATAAATATGCAATGAAGGCCTGTAAAGAATTCATAACTCATAAGAATACATGGTTTATATTATCTAAAGTTCTGTTCAAGATTTCCAGGCTCTCAAAACATATAATTACATTTAGATGACAGAAGTTAATATTATAACTTCAAATCTTTTCTGTCAACACCAAAGATCAGAACAGAGAATTCAAACTGCAAGTACATGCATTCATGTCATTATAGATATTGATTCAAATACCTGAATTGTTCAGTATAAAATTGATGCAAACAATCAATAATCTATATGTAATATCATCCTCTGTGGAGCTAATTCTCTTGTTATCTGAAAAAAGATGCTTATCTGAAACATTGTAAATAGTATTTTTAAAAGGTATTATCTTAGTGGCTAACACCATGTACCTGGTTTTTATTTGGAATTGAATACAACTTTAGTGCTGTCTCTGATCCTGTAAAGCTTTGTTCACTTCAGCTTTACATGTGTCGTAATCTTATATTACATTTTTTTTCAGTGTGCTAAGTATTTATTATATTCAGACAATAGAAAAGTAGAGAAATATTAATGCTCATTATAATTTGTGCATGCTTCAGAAAAAGTTGCTACATATTTTACACTCTTTGGTTCTGGTTTGGAAAGGGAAATGAAATTATTTCCTGTTAGGTTGATTAAACATTCACTGATAATAGAATACATTATTTATTGAAAGAGTATTATATTCACACATTTGGAGTTTTAATATCTTTTCAAGTCTGTAAACAAAGAAGAAAGAAAAAAAGGAAGGAAGAAAAGGAAGAAAGACAGATCAACAGGACACGCTTTCAGCTAAATATGCTTAGAAATGAAGTGCAAAGAAAAGACAGGTCTGATCAAGATTAAAATCAGGATTAGTACTGTGTAAAATTGAGTGGTGTGAATGATTCAAATGGCTCGCTTTACAATTCTGTATTGAAAGAAGAAAGTTGTGAATATGGTATGGTCATATTATTTTATAAATTTTATGAGTTTGCTTGCAAGCAAATTTTATGTGACAGGCTGATAGCTGATAGCAGAAACACAGATCTCTAAGTGAATCTGTGATTCTGTGAGCAACTCAATCTGCCTGCCTGCCTGCTTTTTCTGATTTTAGGTAAAAGTTACTCTTCTTTTATAAAAAATTCAATATTTATGTCGTGTCCGCAAAATGACGCCAGGAGTCGGTGATTTCATGCAATGCTCTTTATTTGGAAAACTGGAACCGAACCGGCGAAAGGAAAAAAGCCCGCGACTTTTATTCCTTTCGCCGTGGCGGCCGCGGCCAATGGCAGCGCTTCGAATCTCCCGCGCTCTGAACGAGCCAATCGCGGGAGATTCTTAACGAGCCAATCGGCGCGGCTCGCTTGACCAATTAGGAAGCCCTGCGCTTTGGCCAATCAAAGCGCGGGGATTTCGAGTATGTAAATGAGGACAGAACACCCCTCCCCTCTTGGTTCAGTCCTTACGTTGCGTAGTCACGTAGATAGGCGGGGCTCCGTCTGGTCCTACTTGACCTGTGCAACTCAGTCATAAGCGGGATCCTGGCCGGTTCGGTCGGGTTTTTGGTTGCTCTTGCTTCTGTGCGAACCGGCTGGTTGATCGGGCCGGTTCTTTCTCCGTGGCTCCCACCTGGGCCTTCTGGGTTGGTTGAGCTACGGGTTTCGCCGCTCCCGCTCGGTCTTTCCGGGTCGGTCGAGCTGGCTTGGCTGTTCTTTTCTGGCGAGGGGTCGCGATGGCTGCGTCTCGGTAAGTACTGCTAGTTTATTTTTTCTTGTAATCGGTCACCCGGGTATTCCCTCCCCCCTTGGCTTGCGTTTTGGGAGGTGGGTTCGTTTGCTGTCCTAGATCTAAGTTGGTCGATGTGTCGTTTCCACGCTCGTCCGTCTGTCGTTTGTAGCCGGTACGAGCGTGGGCCTGTTGCTTGGGTGATGACGGCTGGGATCCATAGGGGGTCCCCCGTCAGGTTTTTCGCATATACGAGGTCCCCGGGTGCGAACGTTCGGTATTTCGTGCTTTTGTCTGGGGGCCGCTCCGGGTTATACGTAGGGTGTAACCTGTCGAGTGGGGACCTAAGCTTTCTACCCATTAGCAGTTCGGCTGGGCTTTTGTTGGTAGTGGTATTCGGGGTTATGTGTTGTGTAAAGAGAAGTCTGTTGATCTTTTCTTGGATCTCCCCGTGGTCCATTTTCCGGATGGTTTTTTTGGTAAATTGGACCATCCGTTCCGCCCTACCGTTCGCCGCCGGATGCGCCGGTGCTGTTAGTGCGTGGCGGATGCCCCTTTCCGCCAGGAATTTCTCGAACTCCAGGGAGGTAAACTGGGGCCCGTTGTCGGAGACGACGACGTCTGGGAGGCCGTGTGTTGCAAAGAGTTTGCAAAGTTCTTTGGTCACGGCCTCCGTGGTTGTTGTCTTCATGTTGCTTACCTCCAGCCAGTTGGAGTAAGCGTCAACTGTTATGAGGAAGGTGTGTCCATTTGTGGGCCCGGCGAAGTCTATATGGATTCTGGACCAGGGTCCCCTTGGGGTTTCCCACTCTAGGACGGGTGCTGTGGGTGGGCTGGGCCTAGTCTCCCGGCATCGCTGGCACCTAGCTACCCAGGCCTCTATCTGCTTGTCCATCCCTGGCCACCAAGCGTAACTTCTGGCCAGGGCTTTAGTTCTTACGATGCCAGGGAGCCCCTCGTGCAACATTTCCAAAACCTTCCCCTGTAGTTTGTCCGGAATGACCACGCTGTCACCCCATAAGATGCACCCTTTTAACAACGAGAGTTCGGTTTGGCGGTTCCGAAACGTCTTGACGGACTCGTCGTTGTCTTTTTCCGGCCACCCTCTTTCTACCCAATGCAAAACCCGCGCCAGACGCCTGTCTTTATTAGTTTCCCGGGCAATGTCTGACGCGGTTATGGGTAGGTTGGGTAGGGTCTCGATGCTGAGGGTGGTCGTCGTTGGTGCTGGGTCAGAGTCGGATTCCGGGAGCGGCGAGCGGCTTAATGCGTCCGCATGTGAGATTGTCTTACCCGGTCTGTGTATGAGTTCGTAGTTGTAGGCCGCCAGGAACTCGGACCACCTTGTCATTCGAGGAGACAGAATGTTCGGGGTGGCCTGGTTTCCTGCAAGGATGCCCAGCAACGGCTTGTGGTCCGTTATAATGGTGAAGGGCCGGCCGTAGAGATATTCGTGGAACCGTTTTATGGCGGCAACTATAGCCAGAGCCTCTTTGTCCAGTTGGCTATAGTTCCGCTCCGGTTTGGTGAGGGTCCTCGAAAAGAACGCGATGGGTGCTTCTTTTCTGTCAGGAAGGGTATGGCTGAGGACGGCGCCGACGCTGAAAGGTGATGCGTCGCAAGTGACGGCCAGAGGCAGGTTTTCGTTGAATTGTATGAGGACGGCGTCGGAGGTGAGGAGGTCTTTAGTTTTTTGGAAGGCGGCTTGCTCCCGTTTCCCCCAAGTCCAGGTCGCCGCCTTGTCCAGGATCCTATGCAAAGGCTCCGCCGCCGTTGCCTTTTGGGGTAGGAAAACATTGTAAAAGTTCAGTAACCCCAAGAATGCTTGTAGTTCAGTTTTTGATTTAGGGGTGGGGGCCTCTTTGATGGCCTTGATTTTTTTACTTGTGGGGTGAATGCCGTGCCGGTCTAGGAGGTAGCCCAAGAATTCTACTCGTTCCGTGCACAGTTGGCATTTCTCCCTTTTTACTTTAAGCCCCGTTTCTTTAAATTTAGTTAGGACCTCTCTTAGTCGGCTTTCTAGTTCGGCTTGGTTGGTCGCCGACACTAGAATGTCATCAAAATAAGATACCACCCCCTTGATACCTTGCAACAACCTTTCCATCAGGCTCTGAAATATACCTGGTGCCACGCTGACTCCGAATTGGAGTCGGTTGCATTTGAAAGCTCCCCGGTGGGTGACGATGGTCTGGGCTTCCGCCGTTTGCTCGTCGACCGGCAACTGTTGGTATGCCTGGGCGAGATCGAGCTTGGCGAAAACCCTGCCCCCTCCAAGTGAGTGCAGTAGGTGTTGCACTATTGGGACGGGGTAGGCGCTTTGTTGCAGCGCGCCATTTAGGGTGGCCTTATAGTCCCCACAGATCCTCACCGACCTGTCCGGCTTGATCGGGGTGACTATGGGGGTCTCCCACCGGGCATGGTCTATGGGCTGCAATACCCCCTGTTTGACGAGCTTATCAATTTGCTCGTCTATTTTGGGTTTTAGGGCGAATGGCACCCGCCTAGGTTTCAGTCGTTTGGGGGGGACGTTAGGGTCTAGGTCGAACGAGATAAGGGGCCCCTGGTACTTGCCCAGGCTTCCGTCGAAGACTTCTCGGAACTCCTGGGCTAGTCGCTGTTCCCAACCGTCGTTGGCGATGTGGTTGACTCCCGTGAGAGTGATGTCGAGCGGGGCGAACCATTGCAGTCCCAGTAGGCTTGGGCGGTCGCGGTCGACGATCGTGAGGGGGAGTTGTTCGGTGCGCCCCTTATATGTTACGTTAAAGTTTTTGGTGCCGACTACCGGGATGTGGTTTCCCTGGTAGTCCTTTACAATAAGTCTTTGGCTGTCTACGTTCATCCTTTGGAGGGTAGGCACCAACCGCTTTATCTCGTGCCATGCAATCATGGAGAGGTAGGACCCGGAGTCTACCTCCATTTTGCATGGCTGGCCCTCGATGTGTACCTCGACATGGATTTTTCGGGCGTCGTTGGTGATGGTGTGGCCGATGGTGACTGTCTGGTGGGTCTCCTCTCTCCGCCGGTTGTCGCCACCTCACGAGGATCGTCCGGTCCAGTCCCATCAGCTGTCCGAGTGGCGATCTCTGGGCCGGGGCGGTGAGCTTTCCCTTCTCCGGTCGTTCTGGTCCCATCGAGTTGGACTGCGGTTTTTCTTCAGGCAGCAAACCCGGGCGATGTGCCCCTTTTTGTCGCAATGCCGGCAGATGGAATCGAAAAACCGGCATTCCGACCTGGGGTGGTTGCCGCCGCAACCGGCACAGTTGGTCCTTGACTTACGACCTCTCCGGTTCCGTTGGTCGCGCCCCGTCTGAAGTCGATGTATGTCTTCTTCGTCTTCGGACGTGCTGGATGCAGAGTGGAAATCGCAGTGGTGTGTAGTTGTCTCGGTTTTTTGTTCGGTCGACCTTGCCGGGTTGTTGTTTCCGCCGCGGTCCTTCGTGTCAGGTCTGCGCATGCTATCGGCGGAAGTACGGGTTGCTTCTGCGGCTGCGGCTGCGGTGAGGGCGTCTGCTAAACTGATGTTGCCCTTAGCCATCAGCCGGCTCTGGAGCGCGGGGTCCCACAGACCGAGCACGATTCGGTCTCTCAGGATGTTGTTTAGGTTATCAAATTCGCAGAGCCCCCCTAGGCGCCGCAGCTCAGCGACGAAGTCGCTCAATTTCTCACCCGCTCTCTGGTCTCGCCGGTAGAATTCGTTGCGCCGGATCAGGATGGGGACCTCGGGAACGTAATGTCGCCGAAGGATAGGTTCAAGGACATCCCAGTCCATGGTGGTTGCGTCGGCGGGCTTGGCCAACGCTTTGGCCATCTGGAAAACTTCGGTTCCGCAGTGGGTGAGGAAGACGGCGCGTTTTAGCGGGCCCGAGGCGTCCTTCATGCCGGTGCACTCGAGGTACATGCGGAAACGGTCGGAGAACGATTCCCAGTCTTCGGTGGCGGGGTTGAAAGGGGCGGGCGGTGCGATTTTCGCCATCTCGGTGCTTTGTCTGGCTTCCGTCGGACACGGGGTTCGGTTCAGGGTCTGTATCCCATCCTCGTCGCCAGTGTCGTGTCCGCAAAATGACGCCAGGAGTCGGTGATTTCATGCAATGCTCTTTATTTGGAAAACTGGAACCGAACCGGCGAAAGGAAAAAAGACCGCGGCTTTTATTCCTTTCGCCGCGGCGGCCGCAGCCAATGGCAACACTTCGAATCTCCCGCGCTCTGAACGAGCCAATCGCGGGAGATTCTTAACGAGCCAATCGGCGCGGCTCGCCTGACCAATTAGAAAGCCCCGCGCTTTGGCCAATCAAAGCGCGGGGATTTCGAGTATGTAAATGAGGACAGAACAATTTATATAAATATTTATAATATTTACATACAAGCCATACCCAGCCAGTCATATGACCACAAAGCCACACCCACTAATTAGGCCATGCACACAGAACCGGTTGTTAAGAAATTTGAATCCCACCCCTGCCTCTGTGTGTTTGTGAAAGTGTGTATGAGAGAGAGAGAGAGAGAGAGAGATATCTGATCGAACCTCTCTCTTTCTCTCCCTTCCTTTCTCTCTTTTTCTCCCACCAATGTCAGCAAGCCACTGTCAGTCAAAATTCATATTAGTGGTCCCTGGGATTTAAAATTATGAGTTTGGTAGTCCTTAAGGTCCAAAAGTTTGGCAACCCCTGCTTTAGGCTTTCAGTATATATGGGATATATCTCAAAAAAGGGTCACAGTCTGGACAACTTGCCACAGCCAACTCACCTTCAGACAACTTACTGCAGGACAGTTTAATGCTGTATTAATCATTTCATTTAATTGCTTTTGTTATTGGTGAGCATGTTTTTCATCAAAATTATTGTAACTCTTATATTTCTGGATTATTATTTTTTTGTTTTATTATTATTGGCCATGGTTCCATTGAAATTAATTTAACTTAAAATTAATTTAACTAAAAGTTAACTTTTAGTATTTGTTGAATTGTCCTGTGGCAAGTTGTCCCACAGTGAGTTGGCTGTGACTAGTTGCCCTGTGAAAATTTGGCTATGGTGAGTTGGCCATGGCAAGTTGTTCATTCCTCTTGAAGAAACAGCATTGCAGTGGTGAACTGAAATTCAGCATCTGCAAATAGAGATAATTGGATATATAAGGTTACTATGCAGATATTATCATTAACACTGTGCAGATATTATAATTAACACTATGCAGATATTATAATTAACACATGCAGTTCTGGAGAGGGGAGTGTTGCTCAATATAACTTTCCTTATATATGATTATTATACATTTGAATGAATTTTGTGAAGTGTAAGCAGTCAAGAAAAAACATGGATTTATAACTTAAAAAATTCAATGTTGCAAAAGTAAGAAGAATAGAAAGCAAAAAAGGGCTCCTAAAAGCTAATATAAATCAAACATATATGAGATAGGTCACCTATTATATTTTTCCCTTTATACAATCATAGGTACATTATGGGAGTTATATAACACCTAACTCAGGGTGTCAAACTCACCTCATCATGGCGGCATCACATGATGTATTGGGACTTTTTTCCCATTTGCTAAGACAGCAGTGGTGGGATTCAAATTATTTTACTACTGGTTCTGTGGGCGTGGCTTGGTGGGCATGGCAGAGTAAGGATACTGCAAAATCTCCAGTCAGAGGTGGTATTTGCCAGTTCTCTGAACTACTCGAAATTTCCGCTACCGGTTCTCCAGAACTGGTCAGAATCTGTGGAATACCACCTCTGTAAACTGGGCACAGGCATGGCCAGTATGTGACTCATCTGGCTTGTGGGCCAGGAATTTAACAGCCCTGACCTAACCAAATAAATTTGTTATTTGTAGTCAGTTTTATGTATGACAAAATGCAACTTTTTTCTGGCTTTGTGTATATTCATACTAATGATAAGGTCTGGAAAATACAAAAGGCTTTTTACTATTTTGTAACTTATTGAACATTCTGACATAGATATTTTAATATTTTTCCCCAGAAAATCAATCTTCTTGACTTAAAAAAAAATATCTCTTGGATTGTCTCTCTTTGAGGCAATTTTTATTCAGTATCGATATGTCTAAATCATTTCCTAAAGAAACTTCTATACATAAGTTCCTGGAGGAACATTTTACCTGTTATAGAGATATTGTTATTATACTGTTATGTATGTCTTACTTGTTGACCAGGCTGAATAATTTGAACTCAGAAATATTCAAAAATAATTTAAGATGGCAAAATTTTTCTTTATATTCATGTCTTTTTATGTAATAAACCTGAAGAATATTCATGTAAGCAGATTATAGTTAAGCAGAATGAACAATTGACTAGACCTCAGAAAAATGTACATAATTTTTATGTGATACATGTAGAATATATGTAAAATTCCTCACCCCAATGAAGATTATATTGACCTTAATTAAGGATAAATAGGATGCATTGGAATAGTTACAGACACAAACCAGTGGGATAGATCTAAAGCAGGGGTATCAACCTCACATCATCACGGCAGCATCACGTGGTGTATTGGGACTCCCCCCCCCCTTCACTAAACCAGGCATGGGAGTGATCATACTGTGACGCATCTGGTTTGCAGGTGTGGAATTTGACAGCCATGACCTAAAGTATTTCTGTATACAGTTCTCCTCATATGATCTTTTAATTGGTAGAATGGGACATTACAAGTCCTCACTTCCAGGTGTAACCAGTTCTGCTTTTGTCCGATGCTTCCAGATACTGATTTGCTTGGGCAAACTCTGTTATTCTGTATTTAGTGGAATGAACTGAATGAAAAGAATTCAGACTATCAGCCCAATTAGGTTAGCTTTCCACCTTGGAATAATTATTACTACAATGAGATGAGAGCCCACTAAGTCTGAAGTTTAAAATTATGGAATGGTGTTATAGGGCCAAGGGGCTTAAGAGATGTCACAGGTAGTTAAAGGAGTAGTACAAACTAGCAATATATCTATATTTCTCCAGGTTTTTTGAGTGATCAATATCCCTTTTGTTAACATAAGTTCTTTACACATTTGTAAAAGACTGTTTCCAAATGAAGCCATTATTTTTCACCTTCTTTGCTTTAAGCTTGAAACTTGGTTCTGTCAGCTGTATTTTAAATTTCAACTTCTTTCAGCTTCAGGCAATAAACTAATTAATTGTTGAAGAACTTTTTTCCTACTTTATCTTGTAGGTATAGCAAATTGTCTCTTTCAATTGTAATGCTTCAATTTCTGTTGTGTTGTGTTTATTAATTACTTAAATATATTGTAAGATTTACTATCAAGTGAATTCGTCAAATTGGCATTGTGTGATAGAGTGGCTATTTAAGATTTAAAATGTTTTTTTTTCCTACTTTTTCTTGCTTCATTTACCTGTAATCTGTTGTTAAATCAAGTTCCATGAAATGATCTACCAGATCTGGGTTGTCTTTTTGACTTTTTGCTGTTATCTAGTGGCTGTCTGATTTTTTTCAGGTGATAATCTTACTGAAAATACAAGCTTGAACATCTATTTCTTTAAAATTAATGGATTGTTCCATTGATGACACTTGTTTTTCAGCAATACCAATATATTAAATACAACAATCTATTAAATATAGGAAATTATTTTTTATTTTAGTCTTGTCTTCTTATTTTAATGTAATTCAATCTATCCATTACTTTAACTTTATATTAATTTATATGTTTACATTGTATTTTTATTTTGTACAATACCTGGAATTGCTGTGAATGATAAGTAGCATTTGATTAAAAAAAACAGTAATATCAGAATACAGATACTGACCTTGAAGCATTCATTTTAAACCATAAACAACCAGATTTCCTCATTCTTGTTGATGATTGAAACAATTAGAAGATTAACACTTTTCCATTTCATAAGAAGTGGATTCAAATACATTATAAAAATAGCATTTGTGAGCATGTTTGAGTTCCTGTAAGATTTATTTCATATTGCAATTATTTTCAATGTAGAATTAGGTTAAGATGTTTTGTTTTACTGAGTCAAAAGAACAAATGTTTTCATTTCAAATCAAAGTTCAGTACCAATGCTTGCCAAAAAATATTTTGGCAGTTAATTCAAAAACTCTTCAGAGGTGGTAAGTTGCTACCACAGCTACTACTAATAGTAATAGTAATAACTATAATAACCATTTGTTGTTGAATCTTTTTATCCTGAATCTGATGTCTAAGGTAATGTCATTTTTCATAAATACAGTGTTTGTTTTGTCTTGACAGAATTAATCCCCCAGTCTTTGACTTTCACTCACTTAAATTCATGTTTATTAAAAGATTGTTTATTGGCTTTTTATATTTTGTTTTGTTTTCACCATAAGAAACAACAGAACACTATGATGTTATAAACATGCTAAACCTCATGAAAATTAATTATGCATTTACACATTACACTGCATTTTGATGTAAAATGATTTCTACCTCAGTATCCACTAACTATATTTTAACACAATAGAGCCTTGTTATGCCAGTGTTTGATATTTCTAGTGACAATGCCTAGTATGTATCTCTAGCCATTAGTAAACCAGAATGAGTCAGATGAAGAGATTCTGAAGGATCAGGTGAAGGGAGGAAAGATGACAAATAAATATATTGTTTACAATTTAAAAGTTAAAAACTTGGAAGCAGTTAAATGATTTGTGGGACAGATAAAAATAATGGAGTGGCTACAGAAAAATTAGCAAATGATTACAACTAAAAAGAGTTAGAATTGTGAAAAAAATGAAAGAAAGAACATAAAGTTGAAATATATTGATGATTCATGAGAATACCTCATTAATCAGAACCACACATATGTACAGAAGTTGCAGTGAAAACAAGTTTATACAACTCTTTTTCCAATTCCTGGGCTTCCAAGAACAAGTGTATCATTTCAGCAGAGATCTGTTGCTTCCTACATCTAGGGATGGGATTCAAATTTTTTTAACAACCAGTTCTGTGGCTTAGTTGGTGGATGTGGCTTGATGGTCATGTGACTGGGTGGGCATGGCCAATTCATCATCACTCACATCGAGAGGTACTTCTCATCTCACCTGGTCTCTCGTGACTGTGGGGATGCTTCAACGGTCATAAGTGTGAAAACAGTCACACTTTTTTCAGTGCCATTGTAACTTTGATGGTCACTAAATGAACTGCTGTAAATAAAGGATTACCTGTACAAAAATACAAAAAGTTTCCTTGCTTGCAAAAATCTGCCAATACCAATCAAAAGATTAAAAATACTTGCAAGCTGGAGTTACAAATCAGGCAGGGTGCCAGAGCACTTTGAGGAATTAAAATAGTTAAAATGCAATGATAACTATCAGCAGCCAACTCTTGCTCATAAAGTTAAGCCATTTAGCAGAGAGGTCATTTAAGCTCTCCAGAATGAGCACACCCAGGAAAAGCACTCCTTAGAACCATTTGCACCACTTAAAGATACCAGCTGGTCTTACTCACAAGATATCCTAAGGAAATAATGCAGATTTAAGGAAAGGTCACATGCGCCCCAGAAAAAATCCTGCCTCTTGGAAGTACGCCCCAAAAGGACAGTACCAGATACCACTAAAACAGTGAAGGAAGACCCCCTCCCCAGATAAAAAAAACCATGAGGCAGGGAAAAATTCAAACACAATGAAAATAACTAAATCACAACAGTAGCTGTTGCTTGTTAAACCAATTATCAGAACAAACAGATGCAGGAACTAACCAGATTTCTCAACCCAGTTTCTTTTCAGAAACAGAAATTAATCTTTTTCCTTCCAAACAGAAGCTGAATAGGGAAAATTATCCCATCAATAAACACAGGAGAGTATTTCCTCCCAACAGCAATGTAAAAAGCTTAAAACAATCCTTCCCCTTTAAGAAAGTCAAGTGTCAGGTTTCCAAGTGAAATGGCTACACATATGTCAGTTTCAGGCTACACACAAGCAAAGTACTATCAAAGGAGGAAAAAAAAAAACCTCCAGAAAAGCTCTGGAGAAAGGAAGTCTAGTCCTATCAAGAATGTAATAAGGGTTAATGGAGAGGCAGTTTTTGTCAGCAAAAACACCAAAATGTAAGGAATGCCTTCCTTACAAGTTTGGTCTAGTAAAGTAGAAGGAAAACCAAAAGGAGATTTCTTCTAACAACTGGTTCTCCAAACTGCTTAGAAAGTTAACAACAGGTTCTAGTGAATAGATTTGGTGGAATCCCACCTCTGCCTACATCCTATTTTCCCTTCTTCATACTGTCCCTATCTGAAGACATTTGATGAGCAATAAGCAACACATGACACACATTTCCTACCTTTTTTCATAGTGTTGCTTTTTCCAGCCCACTGAGATTCTAAACTATACACACAGATGGATCAATGGAAGCTATTGAATTGGACATTGTACAAGTTATGCACACGTATCCTATCTACTGTTTATTTTCCCATGCAACGAATAGCTATGATCTATATAAGAGCAAATCTATCATAATATTTGATTCAAAGAAGGGGTAGAGGTGGCAGAAGAGGAAAAGGAGGAGAAAGAAGAGCAACAGGAAGTCTTTAAAATTCTGTTTTTGTAGTGCTAGTAACTCTGAAGTTAATATAACATTATTTGGATTTAAGATAGCATATAATAATGTTAGGATTCATTTTATTATTTGTCAGCATCAAAACCATTTTTTAAAAAAAAAATAAATAGAGTTCCTTGATGACTATTTATTATAGAGGAAGCTGCCTCCATTTATTCCAGTTCCCTCCTAGTATTACTAACTTGATGAATCTGATATGACTGTTCCTTCTAAAGTAATGGAATTTTTACTTTTATCCATAGGATGAACTTTAGAAAGTGTTTAATCAGAGATTTTATGCTCCAGAGGACCTTCAGAACTCAACTAATTTGGAAAGCTGATATTCTGAAGCTAAAATAGCAACTTAGTTATTAAAGGCAATTATCTGTGCAGGAAAGAGGGAAAAGTCTTCAATTTTTTTCCTTTCAAAACTCAAGTGCTTAATGCATGACTCTGCATGAATTAAAGGGATTTATTTGATTCCCCTCACTGACCTCCACCAGGAAATTTTATTTTTCCTTTTCAAATATATTACTTCTCTATTACTGACCTGGACCTTTTTCTTTTTCCTTTTCCTTTTTGCCGTATTTACAATTAGCTCCTCTTTTGCTACAGCTGTCTTACAAAATACATTGAAAGAATCATGTTTAAACATAATAAAAAGTGAGCTCTGGTTGTTTTTTTTTGTTTTTGTAGAAAATGTGTGTTTCAGTGTATATTATATTTGCTATTTGATTTTATCTTTAAAAACAGGTTTTTCTTTATGTGAGAGATACATAGAATGATCGAGAGAAAATACTTAAAGAGACTATAGTTTTTGAAATTCAGGACTCTGCAGAAAATGACACCCTAAGAGTAAGACTTTTCTGGAACAAATATAGTGATAATGGAATTGTACTTTTCATGAACAGGAAAACTGAGGAGAAATGTGGTAGTAGCCCAGAAAAATGTTTACTAGGAATTTGAAGTTTATTCAAGAAATACAACAAAAGCATCTAAGAAGCAACATTATTAACTAGATAAAAAGTATTACAACTGTGAAAGTTTAATTTTCTTCTACTGCTTAAATAGGAATAGGGATGCTTGTGTCAATTTACAATCACTGTCTCTCTAAGATACAACAAATAAAGAAGAATTGTGCACTAACTAAATGTGAATCCTGATCCCCAACCTGGTCTATTTATCCAGTGACAATAAAAACTCTCACCAATAATTTCCATTTGTTCTCATGATTACTGTATCTTTTATCTTTCTTATCCAGAGATGGTATTCAGCAGGTTCTGACCAGTTCTGGAGAACCAGTGGCAGAAATTTTGAGTAGTTCAGAGACCCGGCAAATACCACCTCTGACTAGAGATTTTACAGTATCCTTCCTCGCACGCCTACCACAGAACCGGTAGTAAAAGAATTTGGATCCCACCACTGGTCTTATCAATATGACAGTTTAAGACTATGGTTTATTTTAACATAAGTAGGTTTAAATAAATTATTAATACTTCTTCCTAACCTCAACTATCAAATTTTTTTCTCTGCATCTAAGAGGAAGAAATATCATTTCTTGCCTACATCCTTACCTTTGTACTAAAATTTTAAAAAATAAAAAATAAAATAATGCAGATATTTCCTATTGTTGTAAAATTTCACTGAATTTAATCATTCTATGACTCAAAAAAGAAAAAAAAAGGAATTTCATTAAAGCAACATAGCTTATAATTACTTTTCTTCTTGATTTATTGAAAATCTTTGTTATAGATAGGCACTAAAGCAGATTTAAAATATGTGTTCTATAAAATTTTGCTCTTACATAAATATTTATTCTTCTCATTCTGTCAGAAAAACAAACATATGGGTTATATATATTTTCTTTTAAATAGTATTTTAGAAAATTGCCATATAAAACTTTGTTAGTCCAATTCATACAAGTCTGTTCAATATTTTTCAGAATTGACTAATAAAATAGATTAAATAATCCTTAACAGATTAAGAGGCAAAAAAAATCTATTTAATCTAATGTTGGTATTAATCTGTTTTTAATGTATAAATTAATATAAAATATATATTCTCCCTGGCTTTCCTATTTTAATGCAACTTTCTCCAATGAACTGATAGAATAGAATAGAATTAGAATAGAATTCTTTATTGGCCAAGTGTGATTGGACACACAAGGAATTTGTCTTGGTGCAAATGCTCTCAGTGTACATGAAAGAAAAGATACATTCATCAAGAGTCAAGAATCATAAGATACAGCATTAATAACAGTCATAGGGTACGATAAGCAATCAAATCATAATAGGAACCAGTAAATATGAATTGTAAGGATACAAGCAACAAAATCATACAGTCACAAGTGGGAGGAGATAGGTAACAAGGAGTGATAAGAAGATTAACAGTAATAGTAGTGCAGACTTTGTAAATAGTTGGACAGCATCGAGGAAATTATTTGTTTAGCAGAGTGATAGTGTTCTGGGGTGCAGTGCTCTATAGCATCGTTTTGAAGGTAGAAATTGAAACAGTTTATATCCAGGATGTGAGGGGTCTGTAAATATTTTCACAGCCCTCTTTTTGACTCATGCAGGATATAGGTCCTTGATTGAAGACAAGTTGATAGTAACTGTTTTTTCTGCAGTCCTAATTACTCTCTGAAGTCTGTGTCTGTCTTGTTGGGTTGCAGAACCAAACCAGATAGTTATAGAGGTGCAGATGATAGACTCAATAATTCCTCTGTAGAACTGTATCAGCAGCTCCTTGGACAGTTTGAACTTTCTGAGTTGCACAGAAAGAACATTCTTTGTTATGCTTTTTTACTAATGTTTTTGATGTTAGGTGTCTCTTTGTGTTAGATGTTCTTGTGATATGATAGAACCTAGAAATCTGAAGGTCTCTACTGTTGATAATGTGTTGTCTAGTGTTGTAAGAGGTGGTAGTATGGGAGTGTTTCTCCTAAAGTTTACCTACGGTTTTGAGTGTATTCAGTTCCAGATTGTTATGGTTACACCACGAGGCATATCCTCTCTGTAGGCAGATTCATTATTGTCTCGATTGAGACCAATCACTGTTGTATCATCTGCAAACTTCAGTATTTTAACAGATGGATCGTTTGAGATGCAGTCATTGGTATATTGGGGAGAAGAGAAGTGGAGATAGCATACAGCCTTGGGGCTGTGCTAATTGTACAAGTATCAGGTGTGATTGTGCCTAGCTTCACCTGCTGCTTCCTGTCTGTTAGGAAGCTTATGATTCACTTACAAGTGTGTTCAAGTACCACTAGTTGATTTAGTTTACTTAGAAGAGTGTCTGGAATGATGGTATTGAATACTGAACTGAAGTGTACAAAGAGGACCCTTGTGTAGGTATTGGGAGATTCAAGGTGTTGTAGGATGTAGTGCAGTGCCATATTAACAGCATCATCTGTCAATCTATTTGCTCGGTATGCAAACTGCATGGGATCTAACAGTGGATCCATGATGGTTTTCAGGTGGGGCAGTACAAGCCTTTCAAAGATTTTCATAACTAAAGGTGTTAGAGCAACTGGTCTGTAGTCATTCAGTTCCTTGATGAGAGCTTCTTTGGCACTGGGATGATGGTAGAATGTTTGAAACAAGAAGGAATATAGCACATCTCTAGTGATTTATTGAAGATTCGGGAAAAGATGGGGGTCAATTGGTCAGCACAGACTTTTAAGCAAGAAGGAATATCTTGTCTGGCCCTGGTGCTTTTCCTGAGAAATAGATCTTGTACTTCTTTTTCTGTGATCACCAGAGGTTGCAAACCCAATGGGTTGGGGTCAGTTGTAGGAGGCTTGGCTGTTGGTGTGTTTGAGATGGAAGTTGTGGAGATAGGTGGCTGTAGTTTACTTTCAAACCTGCAGTAAAACACATTCAGGTCATCTGTTAGTTGTTGATTTCTTTCTGCTTGGGAAAGAAGTTTTCTTTAGTCAGTGATGTTTTTAAGAGTCTTCCAAATGTTTGCTGGTTCATTTGTTGAAAAATGATTCCTTAACTTTTCAGAATAGCTTCTTTTTGCTGCTCTGATCTCTCTTGTTAATACATTTCTGGCCTGATTATACCGCATTCTGTCACCTTTTCTGTAGGCTTCCTCTTTGGAAAGATGTAGATGCTTAAATTTAGCTGTGAATCAAGATTTATTGTTACTTTATATCCACAGGCTCTTTGTTTGTACACACAGGTTTTCACAGTAACTGACATATGATGTGACAGTATCTGTGAGCTCATCTAGGTCTGCAGAGGTATTTTCAAAAACATTCCAATCAGTACAATCCAGGCAAGCCAGAAGCTTCAGCCTTTGCCTCATCAGTCCAAGTCCTCACTGATTTAATTGTTGGTTTCTTTGTCTGTAGGCAGGTACAAGGTGACTCATGCAGTGATCAAAGTGTCCCACAGCTGCTCATGCTAAAGACCTATAAGCATCTTTTATTGCGTGTAGCAGTGGTCTAAGGTATTTTTGCTTCTAGTGAGAAAATTGACATGCTGGAAAAATTTTGGGAGCTCTTTCCTTAAAATTGCTTGATTGAAATCCCCTAAAATGATGGGAAGAGAATCTGGTGTTTGGCTTCAGCCTCCATAATCAGTAAGAGTTTGTAATGCCTTGTTTACACAAGCTTGTGGTGGAACATACACAGATATTAGGAGAAATGAGGAGAACTCATGTGGAGAATAACATGGCTTGCAGTTGATATGTAAAGACTCCAAGTTTTCATCACAGAATTTATATATTATAGTTATATCCTGAGACCAGCTGTTAATATGTAAACATAATCATCCACCCTTCGATTTACCTGACGTCAATTCTGTCTGAACTAAATATCTGAAATCCTGGGATGATACTATATCATATAAAGCTAGATTTAACACATTAGGATGATTATACAGTATAATACTTAATTTATAAAATGATAAACAAATCAATTTCAATAACTTCAGTAGAGGCAAAGGGACAAATCTTTTTTTTTTCTATTAGTTTTCCAACCCAGTCAAGATGAAGCTTTTTGACTGATACTGATTAGCTATGGGAATATAATAGTTGATCTTGTTTTAATGCTCACCTTTTGTATTTCTTGTCCTGCAATAGACATCTTTTTATTATATAGATTTTATTTTGGATGAACAGTATATATAACAGTTTCAATTTTCTACACTGTTATTGCTGCTTCTTATAAATTATGAAGAAAAAAAGACCATTATCAAAAAAGAATGTGTAAGTTAAAAAAGTGTCACAAGAAGCAATATAATGCTTTTTGTGGCCTGCCCTTGGTTTCTATTTCTCTGTTTAAGTAAGGAAACATTTTTGAAATGATGGCTCAATGGGACATGGGTTTTCTAGTATATTTTAAAATTCAGATTCAGAACACTGGTATGTTTTTAACATATCTGATTAAAATATTGTACAAATTTACAAAAGTAACTTAATTAAAAACAGTCACAACAACATTTCAATAAAATGTAATTCACTTGGCCCATGCAAGATGGTTTAGCTTTGTATTTATCATGTGGCCCATCACACCATAGAACCAATTTCATTCTCTTAGTTGACGCAAAAAGCAATAAGGCACTTTATATTGTTTTGAAATGTTCCCATAGGCAAAAGAAGCTTCTATGCATCAATTCTATTGTTACCATAGCCAGAAAGGGTTAATTTAATTATTAGCAAGTACAATTTGATCAAATGCTATCTCAGTATTTTGGGGGGAAAATAAGGGAATTATACTATTTACAAAATTGAAGATAGCTTGAGAAAGTAAACTCTTCATCCTCTAAAAGATAAATAAGCAAATAAAGAATACATTTTCTGCTATGGACTAAGCCAACGCATTAGTAACAACCCTAAATAGCTTTACTTTGCAGCAGGCTCGTAATCCTACACTTCTCATTGGCCCGCGGATAGCGAGTCATGATTGGTCATTTCTGACCAGTCCAATTGGCTGTTAACGGGCCTCTCTGATTGGACGCTTGTTAGAGCGGTAAACTCAAATCATTGGTTGTTTTGACAGCAGCCAGCTCTATAAAATAGCTGCTGCTGCCCAAATATTTGCTCTGTTCTTAATTCACAATAAAGAGTTGAAGTCACCGTTCGATGTCTCGTCTTCGTTCCTTGCGCCCATGCTCAGGACTTAACACTGGCGATGAGGGTGGGATGCGGAGACGATAGAGCTGACTAAGTACTCATTGAACAAGACAGAGCATGTGGCTGAAGAGCGCACGCAACGAACGGCAGAATGACCATTGGCGCCATACCACCTGCTCCATTTGACCCAGCAAACGAAGACTGGGACTTGTATATAGATCATTTCAAGATGTTCCTAGAGACCAACAATTTAAAAGACGCTACACCTGGCAAGAAATGAGCGGTGTTCCTGACCCACTGCGGCCCCGCCATTTTCAAAATGGCTAAAGCACTTGCCAAACTGGTGGAAGTGAAGACCATGGATTGGGATAACCTCGCGCTGATCCTCCGGGCCCGTTATGCACCTGCAGTACCTACACTGATACGAAGACACGAGTTTTATCGGAGGGACCAACGAAAGAATGAGAGCGTTGGGGACTTCATAGCCGACCTCCGTAGCCTAGGAGGCCTCTGTGGTTTTGCAAACCTCGAGGAAGCCCTGAGAGACTGCATAGTTCTAGGTTTAGATGACCACACTGTGCAGAGTAAACTCATGGCAAAAGGAGACATCAGCCTTGCAGATGTCATCGCCGATGCTACTGCCGCAAAAGCAACCAGGAAGTCAGCCGCTCGAATGTGCCAAGCAAACGCACCGCATCGCCAACTCGCAATGATAGCCTGCTCTCCTCTGAGAAGCACGCTATTACCGCCCATCACGAAGACCTCGAGTCATCCTCAGACAGTGAGAAAAAGGAGGTCAACTGGCTCTGCTCAGAATGAGAGCAAAGGAACCAGAGACTTCCACGCCAATGTGCTGGTTGCGGGGCAAACCACCTGAAATCAGACTGCAAATTCCTCGAAGCACTCTGCCGTTCCTGCGGGAAAAGAGACCACATCGCAAAGGTCTGCAGAAACAGGCGAGAGTCCAGTCCAAGCCGAAGGGAGAACAACCTCCATTGGGAGACAGGCAAACCACCTGGAAATCGGGACCACCTGAACCGCCAATGGAACAACCACTACTGCTACAGAAATCGAGCACCTGCCTCTTCAACAAGAGGAGAAGAGGCGCACCAAATCATTATTATCGGCCATGCTTCATCACTAGATGCAAGAAAGATCCGCATAAGGGTTACTATTGAGAATCTACCGTGCATGATGGAAGTCGATTCGGGGTCATCCCTATCGATGGTCTCCTGGAAAACCCTCAAACAGCTGATCCCTGCCATCTGTCACCAGGACCTCAGCACTCAAAGAATCATCCTAAAAGACTACCAGGGAAACAGAATTCCAGTTGTCGGTTGCAGCCACGTCCAAGTATCCTTTAAGGACCGCACCGCGACGCTTCCCCTGACTGTCGTCAATCATGGGTTACAGTGGTTCACTCCACTCGGCATTGAACTAGCTGGCATACACCAAACCAGAAGCAATGACTGGGAAGAGGCCCTCATCCAGGAATTCCAGGATGTGTTCACAGGAACATTAGGCAAGTACAAGGGGACCCCTATATCATTTAATCTCAGCCCCGAGGTAGCTCCCATTCTGCTTAAGCCTCGCCGAGTGCCTTTTGCCCTCAAGCCGAAGATCGATGAGCAGCTAGATAAACTAATAGCCCAGGGTGTGTTGGAACTGATTGACCATGCCTGCTGGAAAACTCCAATAGTAACGCCCATGAAGCCAGATGGCTCGTTAAGAATTTGTGGGGATTACCGGGCCACCCTTAATCATGCTCTTCAACAGAGCGCTTACCCAGTACTGGTGGTCCAACACCTTCTTCACTCCCTGGGTGGTGGAAAAATATTTGCGAAATTGGACTTAGCTCAGGCGTACCAACAGCTACCCGTAGACGTGACGACTGCAGAAGCCCAGACAATAGTTACACATAGAGGTGCCTTCAAGTGCAATAGACTCCAATTCAGAGTAAGCATGGCGCCTGGCATTTTCCAAAGTTTGATGGAGAGACTATTATAAGGCATAAAAGGCGTCGTGCCTTAGTTTGACGATGTCTTAGTAGCTGCCCCTACTAAAGAGTTATTAGTACAACGACTCAGAAAGATTCTTCAGAAATTTAAAGACGCCGGCCTGAAAGTAAAAAGGGACAAGTGTCAACTTTGTATGGAGAGAGTAGAGTTCCTGGGATACCTTCTCGACAGACAGGGAATCCACCCCACCGAAAAAAAAACTAATCGCAATCCAAAACACCCTGAGACCTAGGAATAAGACAGACCTCCAAGCCTTCCTGGGACTCATTAACTTTTATAACATCTTCTTGCCCCAGAAGGTGACTGTAGCCGAGCCCCTACATAGACTTCTCGACAAAAAGTCTTCCTGGGTCTGGGGACGGCGTGAAGAACGGGCATTCCAACAAGTAAAAGACCTCTTAACTTCCGATGCTGTATTGATACAATACAATGAGACTCTACCCTTAACGGTTACCTGTGATGCCTCACCATTCGGAATGGGAGCCATTTTAAGCCACGTCCTGCCAAATGGTAATGAGGCACCTATTGCGTTCTTTTCGAGAACTTTGTCTAAAACTGAAAGGAACTATAGCCAACTTGAGAAAGAGGCTCTCGCTATTGTATCCACGATTAAACGTTTCCATGAATATGTGTATGGGGGACCCTTTGCCATAATTACAGATCACAAGCCGCTACTGGGTATTTGGTGGGAAACAAACCAACTCCCCACATTTTATCACCAAGAATGACATGTTGGTCGGAATTTTTAGCCGCCTACGATTACCGATTGCAACACCGCCTGGGGAAAGCCATTCCCCACGCTGATGCTTTGAGCTGCTCTCCACTACCAGACGTCATAGAGGACCCAGCTTCAACCCTAGCCGTATTGCAAATCGAAACCCTTAAATCGCTACCGCTGACCACTCGAGACATCGCTTCAGAAACAAAAAAGGACCCTTTTTTGGCATGAGTCCTTAGCTGGGTGGAATGGGGTTGGCCGGACAGCGCACCCAACAACACTTTCAAGCCATTCAGAAATTGACAGACAGAACTATTGTCCCAAAAGGGCTGCATCTTTTGGGGAGACAGAGTTGTAATTCCAGAAAAATTGCAACATAAAGTTTTAAAAATGTTGCACAATGGACATCCAGGCATCGTGCGGATGAAGGCATTGGCCAGGAGTTACGCATGGTGGCCTGGGTTAGACAAACAGATAGAGACCTGGGTATCAAAGTGCAGCAAATGCCAGGAGACTCGCTCTGCTCCTCCAAAAACACCCCCAACTCAATGGGAAATGCCTCGAGGTCCCTGGTCCCGTATCCATATTGATTTTGTGGGACCCACAAGAGGACACACTTTCCTCCTAACAGTGGATGCCTATTCAAACTGGCTCGAGGTCCACAAGATGAAAAGCACCACCACAGAGGCAGTCACTAAAAAACTGAATAAGCTATTCGCTACCCATGGATTGCCGGATGTCCTGGTCTCCGATAATGACCCCCAATTCACTGCCCTGGCATTCGAACAGTACCTAGCAGACCGGGGCATCCGCCATGCCTTAACATCGCCAGCTCACCCTGCAGCCAATGGTAGGGCTGAGCGAATGGTTTAATTTGTAAAAAAGACTTTACACAAAATGGACCACGGTGACATTGACAACAAAATAACCCAGATGCTTCTCCTCCAACATATTACCCCAAGCAGCTCCACAAACATAACCCCAGCTGAACTCCTGATGGGCCGGAAACTTCGCTCGCATCTCGATCGCCTCCACCCTCATTACATGCCTGAACAACCCCCAGGATCCAGCAGCAAGTGTCGATCATTCCAGGAAGGTGACCCCGTGTTTGCGAAAAACTTCTCGGGCGACCCATTGTGGGTTCCCACTACCATAACGCAACTTACGGTACCCCGATCCCATCATCTACAAACTGCAGATGGTAAAATGTGGAAGCGCCACATAGTCCAACTCCATTCCAGACCAGCACCTATTCCCATCTCAGCCCCTGAATCTCTAACTGGGGGGGGGGGGGAAAGGAACATCGAGGAGGCCAAAAAAGAAACAACAGATGATTTAACAATTGAAACCCAACCAGGGGATATTCACCGCCAGAAGGAGAACCGAGCCGGGGAGTGGCCTCACCAGGTGACAGCACCGTGATGGAAACAGATCCAGGGAACCCAGAAGACAGCATTGGTGAAAGCAGAGAGAACAGCTCAGAGCCATTCGACGGAACAGCGGGACCGTTTTCACCATCCAGCTCAGCTAGCAGCCCACCGGAACCAGAGCCAGGACAGAAACCGGTGGAACAGTGCAGATCAAACAGACAGGTGAAGTGACCTGCCTACTTATGATAATACGTCACCCCACCCCTCAGACGGAACCTAGGGGGGAGGGGTGTTATGGACTAAGCCAACGCATCAGTAACAACCCTGAATAGCTTTACTTTGCAGCAGGCTCGTAATCCTGCACTTCTCATTGGCCCACGAATAGCGAGTCGTGATTGGTTGTTTCTGGCCAGTCTGATTGGCTGTTAATGGGCCTCTCTGATTGGATGCTTGTTAGAACGGTAAACTCAAATCATTAGTTGTTTTGACAGCAGCCAGCTCTATAAAAGAGCTGCTGTTGCCCAAGTATTTGCTCTGTTCTTAATTCACAATAAAGAGTTGAAGTCACCGTTCGATGTCTCGTCTCTGTTCCTTGCGCCCATGCTCAGGACTTAACATTTTCAGAATCTTCTGAAAGGATAAATAGGAATATTTTTAAATGCAATCAAAACAAACAGAACAAAATAATAATCATGAAACCTTTTAGAACTTTTTACCTGAACCCTGGTGATGCACAAAGGCATCCATTTTGATAACAATTCATCTTAGTGGGAATCAGTCTGGACAATAAAATATAAAATAAAATAAAATATAACGGTTTGAAGAACTTAGTTTACATTTTTCCTCATTAAAAAAACACCATCTTTTTCTAAGTAAGTCATTGAACCTGTAAGTGCCTGTTAACTTTAAAGGCAGCTGTGCTCAAAGACAGGTATAGAGGTTGGAGAAGTAGGTGACGGAAAGTGGACAATGATAAGAAAGAGAAGCAAGCAAGGAAGTGCTTGAAATCCCCTTATCAGGGCTTGCATAAATATATTGTCACAGACTCTTTCTGCCTGGTTGGAATGTAGGTTATTTGTCAGACACTGAATAGAGCTGTTGGATTTGCTTACATAAGGAAAAGAAGGGGCCCAAGTATTCACAAGTAGGGGTTGCCTGTTTGCTGAGGCTGGGATATCCATTGAGTTTGCTGTTGTGAAGTAGAATCAGAAATTCTTCTTTTCAAACTTGGATTTTTTGAAATCTAAGTCTATTCTTGAACCAGCTTCTATATGTACTACTACTCCAGATATTTTTTCCTAATACACTTCATGCTTCTGGATCTGCACTTGCAAAAGCTTCAGGGCTGTAGCAACCATGAAAAAAAATCTGATAATATTAAAGTTGGTTGTAGTTCAGATGTCTTAGTGTTTAAAGGTTATTTGTTAACTCAAAGGTTATTTTGTTAACAAGAGACCTTTGAAATGCCAGAAAGGTTTGAAGCGGTAGTCAAGCTGAAATGATGTTCATATTGTCTTTTTATGATACAGAACCACATGATATCTATTTTGATTGGCTTACTGAGATCCCACGTTCTCAGAGTTATGCAATTACAAATAGAGAAATGGGACATTTGAAAAGTCTTTGCAATTTATCTACAATATAACAACATGGTTATATTAGGAATAATACAAAAATAAGATTAGGTTATAAGATTATTTTTACTAGTATCTTTCTGAAAAATCAGTTCTTATCAAAGTCAACTGTGTCAGGCTGCGCTCCTTTTAGATCCCAAGAAAGAAATACTCAGACTCCATGGGTAGAGCAAAGTTATCCTTTTACTGGGAAATAAAGTGGTAGCTACAAAGCAATTCCGAAACTGAGAAATTGGCGGGTAGAATGCATATACAAAGAAATAGATTTGTCCCCACCCCCCAAAGTTCAAATGGTTCTTCCAATTAAAACTTTTGAGACAGCTCATGTGGTCATCTTCAGATGGTGATGAGACGTCTTGTCAAATGACCTTGACATATTTTGATAAAAGTTCGCAGTTGCGCAAAAGAGGAAAAGATAGCCAGGAAACAGAAAGTTAAAGACAAGAATCCCCCCTCCCCTTGCTAGCCCAGCAAGGAATGCAAACACCTCCAGCTCTCTTCCCATATAAAATCCCCCCTCCCACCGTTGCCATGACAGCCGAGAGAAATAATGAAATAATAGCAGATAGTTAGGAAGGGGAAGGTATCTTGAGGCTGACATTCGGACCCCCTAGAAGAAGGACATAAGTCCCTGAAAGAAAAATAAAATAGTTATATGTTAACATTAATGTATATTTCTATGGTTTATCAGGATATTTGGCATGAAATTTCTTTAAAAGTTCAGGAGCCCTAAGGTCCTTTTCATTTACCCATTCAGAATGGGACGGAGGAAAATGTTTCCAAGCTACAAGGTATTGGGTACGACCCCTCCATTTTCTAGAGTCCAGAATTTCTTTAATTTCGAAATGTTGTTCTCCCTCAATCAATATTGGCACAGGGGGATCAGATTGGATTGGTCTCAAGGCACAGGTATGTTCTGGTTTCAACAAACTAACATGAAAAACAGGATGAATACGACGAAGAGTCTTTGGTAAAGTCAGTTGGACAGTTACAGGATTTATAATCCTCTCAATGGGGAAAGGTCCTACATACTTAGGACCCAATTTCTTTGATTTTTGGGTAGTTTGTAAATATTTGGTCGAGAGAAATACTTTATCGCCCACTTGATATGACATCTGTGGAGCTCGCTTTTTGTCAGCAAATTTCTTATGAGATCGGTGCACCTCATCCAAAGCTTTGCGGACAATTGGCCAATTAAATTGAAGTTGAGATATCCAATCACTCAATGACTGGACAGTTGGGTTTTCACCAGGCAGTTCAGGTATGTGTACAAAATCTTGCCCCGTTGCTATTTTGAAAGGAGTGAACCCCGTACTACTGTGAACAGAGTTGTTATACGCCACTTCCGCAAAAGGTAACAGATCCATCCAGTTGTCTTGTTGAAAATTTATGTAGCATCGGAGGTATTGCTCTAGTACTCCGTTAGTCCTCTCGCAGGCTCCATTAGTTTGGGGATGGTGGGCGGAGCTTAAGCTTTGGGTGGAGCCTATTAACTTCAAAAATTCCCTTCAGAAATTAGAGGTAAATTGGACTCCTCGATCAGAAACTACATGTTCAGGTACACCATGCAATCGGTAAACGTGAAGAATGAAGAGTCTGGCTAAGGTTTTCGCTGAAGGGATCTTTGAGCAAGGAATGAAATGAGCTTGTTTGGAAAACAAGTCAGTCACTACCCAAATGACCGTGTGTCCACTGCTTTCAGGTAGATCTACTATAAAATCCATGGAAATTTCCTTCCAAGGGGCAGTTGGTCTGGCCACATTCTGTAACAGTCCTGGTGGCTTACCCGGCGGTCTTTTTGCTGAGGCACAAATCGGACAACTCGCCACATAAGTCTCAATGTCCTTTTTCAAGGAAGGCCACCAAAACTGTCGTTTCACCAAATGCAAGGTCTTCACAAACCCAAAATGACCAGCCACTTTGGAATCATGGGTTTGTTGCAATACATGGCTTCTCAGGGTTTGTGGTACATACAATTTCGCCCCCATCCAGGCTAGGCCATCTCGAATGGTACAGTTATTCGCATTTGCCAGAAACCACTCATCTGTCTTCAAAGCTTCCTTAAACTGTTCCATCATATCAGTGGGTAGATCTCTCTCTTGGTTTCTTTTCTGTGCACGGGTAACAACAGGGGCAGCCAGTTGTGTAGTGGATACGATTGGCCTAATCACTTCTTTTCGGATACTGTTGTATTGAGGCATTCTAGACAAAGCATCTGCCATAAAATTTTTTCCCCCCGGGATATATTTCAAGGAGAAATTGAATCGCTTGAAGAACTGAGCCCACCTAACTTGTTTAGGGGAGAGTTTCCGGGGGGTCTTTAAAGCTTCTAAATTTTTATGGTCAGTCCACACTTCAAATGGATGTTTCGCACCTTCCAGAAAATGCCTCCAAGCTAATAAAGCCCAACGGACTGCAAATGCTTCTTTCTCCCAAACGGCCCATCTCCTTTCAGTCTCAGTGAATTTACGAGAAGTGTAAGCGCATGGTTGTAGTGTTCCCTTCTCGTTCAATTGGAGTAAGACCGCCCCCACTGCTACATCGCTTGCATCAGCTTGGATCACGAAAGGGGCGTCCATGTCAGGGTGTTTCAGTATTGGTTCTGCAGCAAAAAGTCTTTTAAGTTTTTCAAATGCAGCTTGGCACTCCATAGTCCAATTCAATGGTTGACTGGGCTTTGGTTTCAATTCTCCCTTTGTTTTTAGGAGGTTGGTGATGGGCATAGCTATTTTTGCGAAAGACGGGATGAATTGGCGGTAAAAATTTGCAAATCCCAGAAAACTTTGAAGCTGTTTACGAGTTTTCGGTGGGGCCCAGTCCAAAACGGCTCGCACCTTTTCTGGGTCCATTTCAATGCCTTCGGGGGAGATACGATATCCCAAGTAGTCGATTTTTTCTTGATGGAACTCACATTTGGATAATTTGGTGTATAGTTTGGCGGCCCTCAGCTTGTGTAACACAGAGTGTACCAACTTCACGTGGTCGTCTCTTGTCTCCGTGTAGATAAGAATATCATCAAGGTATACTAGAACACCTTTGTACAAATGTTCGTGAAGCACTTGATTGATCAACTGCATGAAAACAGCAGGCGCCCCCTGTAGGCCAAAAGGGAGAACATTGAACTGGAAACACCCCATTGGGCAGTTGAACGCAGTCTTCCACTCGTCTCCCTCCTTTATCCGGATCCGGTAGTATGCCTCTCTCAAGTCCAGCTTTGTGAAAATTTTCCCCTTTGCCAAGTGGGCTAACATGTCCTTCATCAGAGGGAGGGGGTACATGTTCTCTACGGATACTGCGTTCAGGTTTCTATAATCAACTACCAGACGTTTGGAGCCATCTTTCTTCTCGCGGAACATCACAGGGGCCGCTACTCGAGGTCTGGCAGGCGTGATGAAACCTCGTTCCAAGTTTTTGTCAATAAACGCCCTCAATTCCTCCAACTCCCCCGGTGTCATCGGATACATCTTCGGTTTCGGGAGCGTCACCCCCGGCAGGAATTCAATGCTACAATCGGTCGACCGATGGGGGGGGAGTTCGTCGGAAGCCTCTTCACTAAACACCTCTCTTAAGTCCCAATACTCCTTCGGGATTTTCTCCTCTCCTTCCACGTGTTCGGTACCCGCAGAAGCTATCTCGGCGAGTGCCTGGGACTTCGAATGGGATTCCTCCTCCCTTTCCGGATAGGGTTGCTCCTCCCCTTCCGGTGGCCGATCGGTGCGGATGCGTATCCACCCCTCTCTCCAATTTACATGGGGATTCCACTTCCGAAGCCATGGTAATCCCAATATTAGAGATTGTTCCATCCCAGGGGCCACAATAAAACACAGGGTCTCATGATGGTTTCCCATGGTCATCTCTAGGGGTTCGGTTACAAAACGTGCGGGGCAACCTCCCGCCACCAACCCATCCAGTTGGCAAAAGGATATGGGCGTTTTTAGAGTTCTCAGTCCAATGCCCATCCCCTTAACCACTTTCATGTTAATTACACACCTCGTGCACCCCGAGTCCAGTAAGGCCATCATCACTCCCTCAGTCCCCGAGGTGGGCTGCCTTAACTTTATTGGGATGGTCATGGGCCCTTGATTAGGACTTACCAGGACGTCATCTTCCGAATCTGTCTCATTCTCGTCGAGTGGGGTTGGAGGTCCCAGCTCCTCTCCCGCCGAAAGGGCGACCTCTACAACCTCTCCTGTCTTCAGCCCGGTCTCGCGGGGTTTGGTTGAGGGGGTTTTTGGCCTTCTTCCGGGGCCCCGCGCTTTCGGTGGGTTCACCTTTACTCGGCAATCCACCATCCGGTGGCCCTCCTTTCCACAACGGAAACATGCCGTGGTTTTTGCTCCTGCCGCCATCCCTCTCGGTTGGGGCCCTGAAGTCTCCCGGAGACGGGGGGGAAGCGATCTTCTCCAGGCGGGACCTCCTCTGCGTCTGTTTCTGGCTAGATCAATGTCCACCTCTTCCGCCAGCAAGTACCATGACTGTAATTCACGTGGATCCCTTCTGGAGATGCACGTGTGGTATACATCTTCATTTAAGCCATCTTTATATGCTTCCACCAGGGCCCCCTGGGACCAACCTCGGATGTGGTGTGCCAGCTGCCTGAATTCTTGGGTGTAGTCTGCCACCGATCTCCCCCCTTGACCTAGGGTCTTCATTCTGATTCTGGCCTTTCTCTCTACCAGAGGATCCTCAAACCTTCTCCTCAATGCAGTCATGAAAACATCGAGGGTTTGTAGTTGGGGGGAGTTATCATTGTACAAAGTCACCACCCAATCTGCTGCCATCCCTTCCAAGGTTCTGGTAACGCATCTCACTTTGGCTGCTTCAGAGGTGAACTCCCGCTCAAATTCTGCCATATAACTCCCAACTTGTACCAGGAAAAATCCCAATTCCCTTGGATTTCCTCCAAACTTTACATCTAGGGGGGGCAGGGGGCATCTTCTAGGAGCCACTCCTATTGCTGGGGCTCCCCGGGCGTCAGCGGGCGGTTGCGCCGGCGGAAGCTGGGCAAGGGGGGTAGAGGTAGCTTGGCTCCCCCGGGCTGATCTCACTCCCTCTTCCCCCTCATACCTTTGAGTTGTGCTGGTCTCTCCAGGAACATCCATAGAGATTTTCTTGGCTTCATCCAGCTTGCCTTCCATCTCTTCCCCCTCCTGCCAAAGCCGTCCCCTCGCACCTTTTCATCTTACAGTGATCTTGGGAGGAGGGGGGTCTTCAGGGTCTCTCCAACCAACCCCCAACGACCATCTGGGCATCTCGGCTGGGGTTTCTTCCAGAGTCAATTCGGCCAGCAGGTCAGCCACCGACCCTTCCGGCAGCGGCACGGGCTGCCCCCCCACAGCTCCCTGATCCTCTTCATCGCCGGTTGGAGACGACATGGGATGAAACCCCCTCGGAAGAAAAGTTGCTGTTTTCTCCGGGTGGGCTGATGTGTGCAGTTTCGGAATTATGTCAGGCTGCGCTCCTTTTAGATCCCAAGAAAGAAATACTCAGACTCCATGGGTAGAGCAAAGTTATCCTTTTACTGGGAAATAAAGTGGTAGCTACAAAGCAATTCCGAAACTGAGAAATTGGCGGGTAGAATGCATATACAAAGAAATAGATTTGTCCCCACCCCCCAAAGTTCAAATGGTTCTTCCAATTAAAACTTTTGAGACAGCTCATGTGGTCATCTTCAGATGGTGATGAGACGTCTTGTCAAATGACCTTGACATATTTTGATAAAAGTTCGCAGTTGCGCAAAAGAGGAAAAGATAGCCAGGAAACAGAAAGTTAAAGACAAGAATCCCCCCTCCCCTTGCTAGCCCAGCAAGGAATGCAAACACCTCCAGCTCTCTTCCCATATAAAATCCCCCCTCCCACCGTTGCCATGACAGCCGAGAGAAATAATGAAATAATAGCAGATAGTTAGGAAGGGGAAGGTATCTTGAGGCTGACAAACTGTTTATTAAAATATAATACCATCTATCTTTCTTTCAATTCTATAGTGATATGTTAATTGTTTGGAAGATATCCATTCTCCACTGTAACCTATCCTACTTTCATGCTAGATCATGTGCATCTGTGTTTTTTTGTTGTTTACTTAAAGCTTTGAATACATCATCTTCCAAAGAATGAATTTTTGTTATAATGTCTTCTAAGGATAAGCAAATAATTCTGTTGGGGACAAGAAGATGCAAAGAATTGGGACAAAGACTGGTTTTTCGATAAAAGCTCATAAAGAGATGTTTGGGTTATCCACTGTCTGGCAAGTCAACTTACATCACAGGATGATTGTGTGGGTAAAAAAATGGTGAAGGGGATATATATACCACCCTATCCCACTTTATGATGCTAAATATATGTAAATATACAAGCTCTGTTTATTTCAGTACCATAGATATAATTGAAGAGATATAGAGAGATTCCATTTGCATGATACATTTTACATGAATATGGAAGAATGTCATGAAAACTTCAAATACAATTCATCAATATACTGTAGCTAATTAATCCTGAAGCATTTGTATATAGCCCCCATCTTGGCTGTCTTCAAGTTAAAGTGAGCCTAATTGTGTTATGAATGCTCTTAATGGAGGTAGAACTATTTCTACTGATAACCATAATTGCAATGAAGTCCTAGGCAAAGTCTATAAAAATAGGATTACTTTGGGTATCTGTCTTGAGTTTGTCTCTGAAGATTGGCGTGCTTCCCCTTCCTTTTCCCTGTCTACAGTTAACCACATTTAATTTACACCAGACAAATCACATTAAGATATTTTCTCTGACCCATTCAGAAAGAAGGGAAAAAACTGGCACAAAGTAGAGATGTAGTTACTTGGTTGACTGCTTATATGAGACAATGTGCTGTCAAGTGAAGATGACTCAATGGACTGGAATAAGAAATTTCTGGGTCATTTATGTAAACAGGACCAGAAATTTAATTATATATTTTATATTTCTACTGTAATTCCCACACTTTTGTGGGAAGGTAACAGAATTCTGTGCACCTTGGTATATAGTCATGCTAACAATCACTAAGAAACAGGGATGTGCACTGCCCGAAGAGTCAGAATGACTGGACAGAGAAAATGTTTATTTTTACCTCTATCACTTTTCTAAGAAGTACAGCACCAGCTTTTTTCAGTGGTTGATAAGAAAGTTTTGCTATGATATATTCCTTTCAAAATTCCTTCATTATTGCTATTGGTGCAATTATTACAGAAAAGAATAACAACATTTTCTTATTTAAGAAAAATGGTGCAATTATCAGAAAAAAAACAGGGAAAAATACACCACAGATATTCAATTAATAATAGAAACCAAGAATGACAACAAACTGCCATATCTTTATGTCCTTGTAACCAGAACCATGAATGGCCAACTCCTAACATCTGTGAACTACATGCAACACATATAGATCAAATCCTCAATTTCTACAGCAACCACACAAAATGCCACAAAGTGTGAGAATACTCTTTGGGAGAATGGAATCTGATTGTAACACCAACAAGGCAAAAACAACAGAACAAAAACACTTATATGAAGTTTTTGAGATAAATGAATACCCACGAAACTTCCAATGAATATGTCTACATACAAACCATACAAACACTCAAAGCAATACAACAACCACAACAATAACAACAGTGACAAGACACAGTAGTGGGATTCAATTTTTTTTAGTACTGGTTCTGTGGGCGTGGCCTGGTGGGCATGGTAGGAAAGGATACTGTAAAATCTCCAGTCAGAGATGGTATTTTCCAGTTCTGTGAACTACTCAAAATTTCCACTACCGATTCTCCAGAACTGGTCAGAACCTGCTGAATACCACCTCTGAAAAGACAGATCACAATTCTCTATGTACAGAATATTTCAGAAATGACAGAAAGATTACTACATCATCATGATCTTATGGTAGCCTACAAATGAACCTCAACTCTCAGACAGACTCTGGTAAATCAAAAGGATAGACAGAAACAAATCAAAGGTCAGATGTCATATATCAAATCCAGTGCAGCAACTGTGAAAAGAACTATGTTGGGCAAACAGGAAAAAAAAAAACCCTATTAACTAGACTGCATGAACACTTCCTGGCTATCAAAAAATGTGACCCACTATCCCTCATGTCAGTCCACAAAGATTCAGAAGGACACAAATTTGATCTAACTGGAACCACAGTTGTAACCCAGGCAGAATCAAGTAGAAAAAGAGAATTTCCCTAAGATTGGTTTTCCACCAATAAGTCAATAAACAGACATATTGACATTGATCCAGTCTATCAATTGCTGACAATGAAAAAACAACATCAACCATGATCCCAAAAATAACATTTAAAATGAACAAGTACCTTACTACAGAATAACAAAAACCACAACCCATCAGCTCACAAGAAATTGGACCATGTCTCAATAACAACCACCACCATTCAAACAGACCAAAACCAGACCATGACTTAGCAGTATCTGAACAAATAACACTAATTCACATCATACAGATGGTACTTAAAACCAAAGACCATGCCTTGGCAACAACTGCCACCTAATCAAACAGTCCAAATCAGACCATGACTCAAAAGTAGCTGAACAAACAACATCCACGCTAATTTGCATCACAGAAAAAAGTATTTAAAGTCCAATGCTCTGACAGATGAGAACAATTCAAAGCGCACTGATGATGTCTCCTTGAAGGGTGATGAAATGTTTTCAACCAAATTGCCAAACTCAGATCAACAGCCCAACTACCAACCTGAGCTACTTATTCAAATATATTTCAAAATACATAATATCCAATATTCCTACAATGCTTTGAAAAAGCTATATATAATGTTGGTAAAAAACTTTGAAGAGAATTTTAATTGATTTCATTGCTGGACTCATACATACATGCACTCATATACTATCATACATAGTATTCTCCTGGTCAGAGAATTTTCAAAGAGTTATGGCATTTCCAGCAGTTAACATTGGAACTTTTAGTATTTTCATTCTGCATGCTTTGTTTTTAAAAGGTTGTTTTTAAAAGGTACTTTAAAATTTAAGCTCGTATTATCAATATGCATAAATTGTTCAAGTCTTCTATTTGTAGTGACTTAATTGAAGATACTATAAAAGCCTAATTGTAATGGTAAATCCTATTATATTCTGTTCTATTATTTAAAATGACTGAATCATTTCTATTTATGACTATTTATGACATAACAGAAGCACTCTTACACAGTATTCACTAGTTTTATCTCAGCATGTTTACCACCATCTAGCATAGAATGAAGTCTCATAAATAGCTGATAATCATGACTAGAGTCTTAAATAGCTTATTTAATACTTATATATGCTGATATACTTGTGCACTGCTCACTGTAGACATGAATAAATTGGTTGATCTTAGCTAGTCACATATATAATTGGTTTTTTTTTAATTCTCATAATTATGAGGATAAATATATTTATCTGTTTTCTTCTCAAAATGCATAAGTATTTTAAGTAAGTATATTTCTTTCAAAGTACTTCTTAAAAATAACAAATGTGCATTTAAAAAAAAAACTGAGAAATTCTTTTAATTTCTAAGATATTAGCTAATATTGATAAAAAAAGTGAAAAGTGTCAGTTTAAACATAATTCCACATAACAATAAGTGTATAAAAAGTAATGGAAAGATAGATATTTCAAATACATTTAAAATGAAATCTTAGGAAGCTTGTATCACTCCCATGGAAACACATGAACTACCATCATCAATTATTTACTGTTTTCTGCATTCTAGTTGTAGCTAAAATGAATAAATGATCCTTTGGCCCACATAGGAGAACTACAATGCCAATCCAGCCTTCAAAGAAATCCAGTTTGACAATCTTGCCCTATACCATTTCAGACAAATGGTTATCCAATCTTTTCTTTAAAACTTCCAATGTTGGAACATTTACAGCTCCTGGAGGCAAGTTGTTCCACTGATTAATTGTTGAAGAATATTCATGAATATTTTCTTAAACCTTTTTTTTTAAATCTAATAAATAATTTCTATATTTTTGCCTTGCACTTCTTATTAGAATTTTATATTTAGAACTAAACTGTCCTTAACACTGAAGTTATATGAATGATCCAAATTGAAGTTATTTTATTACTATTATTGCTTCTTCATTAAATAATCAGCATTCAAGAGAGAAGCAGTTTGATATAGGTAAGTAATCATTTATTTTCAGAAATCCTGAAATGAAAATCTAGTTTGAATGAATGTTTGAATGACCAATAAAAACAAAGATATAAAATACAAACTTAAAATAGCCAATGTTCCTTGATAAAAATCAGAGGCACTATGATTCAACATAATCTAATAAATGCAATTTAATATTATCTTGTTAAAAGGCAGATTTACTTCACTTTTTATCTTTACTTCAAATCAAGTTATTTTTAAACATACTTTTGCGTATCTAGTGAATGCACTATGATTTTTTTGTTATATTGTGTTACTATAATAAGAATCTGACAACCTTCCCATAATCTTAGTGAAAAACCACTTTGCATGTCTTACTTATCACAGAAGACATGCAATAACTGATTAATTCCAATAGATTTTTCTTTATTTCATTTTTTTTTCTTGGGCAGTGTATTTATTTAGCTTTGTGACATTTTTTTCAATGTCTCAGTAATTCATCATCAAGAATTTGATGCAGTTGAACAAAGTACTTTTTTTTTTCTGGATGTTTTTATGTTCTATTCACATGTTCTTCGTCTTTGGACTTCTTTGCCATCTTTGAAGTTAATCATGCTAAATATTCCATACAGAGAAGGTAAATGAAATAAATTATGGCCTTGGGGTCTTCTCCCTACAAAATATGCCTCATTAATGAGAAACTACTGGGTTTTTCTTCTTTTTATATTGAAATTATAATTATTATTTTATATAGATAGCACTCTTTTTTGTACAAGTAATTTGTGCAGTATAAATGAAAGGTAAAATGATAACTGTTATATAATTCAGGTTTCTCCTGCTTATGTTCTAACAGTTGTTCTAATTCCAATATCACCGATGCAGTCCAAAAGAAATATTGAAAGCAAAAGATATATTATAGATTCTATAAACAAGATAAAGTCTAGTTTTGTTTTTCCTATTTGACAATTTATATTTTTCATTATTTCCCTTACACTAAGTTTCTTGGCAATATCAGTATAGATTTAATTATTCATATTCTGATTAAATGACCATTGCCAGAACTCTGTAGTGCTAGAATTGGCTTAAATACTAAAGTAGAACAAAAATTTAGCTGAGAAAAAATCTGTGGTTTTATAATAAATTATAGATACAGAATCAACTTCAAGGTTTCTAACAAACTGATGTGAAATAGCCTTAAATTGATTTAGACATAAGATTTGAAATTTAAAGAGGCAAAGATATGATTCTTACTAGTGTTTCACCAAAACCTGCCCTGATTTGAGTCACATTGAGATTCAAGATACACTTCAAAAAAACATGTTTACTGTTCTAATAGGGAAATATCAATATTCCTTTATCTGGTTAACATTTTGGCAGAATCAGATGTAGAGAAACAGTAGATTTTTAAAAAGAATTTTAACCCAGTTAAGTTTTGGCTAGATACCTTCACAAAAATTATCACAGAACAAATCTGAAATATTGTATGTATACTTTTTTAGGAAAGACTTAGTAGAAATGAAAAATATGGCAGTTGCCCAATTTTCTATCAAAAATCCATAGAGAAGTTTTTATTTATTTATTTTTATTTATTTTGTCAAATGCTTACAATATGATAGAAATAAGAATGAACATAAGCTTAAAAACAAGAAATAGGAACTATTAATTGGGGACAATAGGACAGGGATGGTAGGCATGATTGTGCGCTTACGCATGCCTCTTAGAGATGTTTAAGGAATGGGGTGAGGTTAATAGAGGTTAGTTTGAGGGCAAAGGAGTGGGGGTTTGAGCATGTGACCACAAAATCAGGTAGTGAGTTCTAGACATTGAGCACCGTTGCTGAAATCATACTTCCTGCATTCAAGTTTGAAGTGGTTTACATTAAGTTTATATCGTGTGCTATTGTGTTGTCATTAAAGCTGAAATATTCATTAATTGGTAAGACATTGTAACATATGATTTCAAGTACTATGCTTAAGTCCAATCTTAGGTGGTGTAATTCAAAGTTGTCTAATCCTAGAATCTTAAGTCTGGTGGCATAGGGTATTCTGTTGCGAGCAGAGGAGTATAGTACACTTCTGGTAAAATACTTCTGGACATGCTCAAGTATTTTAATGCCTGATATACAGTGCGGATACCAGACAGCGGAGCTGTATTCAAGTCTTGGTCTAACAAAGGTTTTGTATCCCTAGTGTGCAAATCACTATTTCCAGAGGAAAAGCTTTGTAAGCTTTGTAAGATTAGATTTATGACTCTTTTTGGCAACGCTGTTGCAGTGAACTCTGGTGCTTAGGTCATTCAATATGAGAGCTCTAGGGTCCTTGACAGAGTGAGGGTTGTCAACAAGGTCATATCCGTAAAGCTTGTATTTGGTGTATTAATTTTTTTTACCAATGTGTATGACAGAGCAATTTTTGCTTGAGATTTGGAGTTGCCAACTGTTTGACCATTCAGACATATAATCAAGGTCCCTTTGAAGGACGGTAGCATTGTCGGTAGTGTTGAATAGTTTTATGTCATCAGTGAAGAGGATGCAGTTGCTAATAAGGTGATCACAAAGGTCATTTACACAAAGATGTAAAGAGTGTGGGTCCTAGAACGCTCCCTTGGGAGACACCGCTGTTAACTAATCCAGGGTTTGATAGGGTGTTTCCTATTTTTACTATTTGTTGCCTGTTTGACAGGAAGGTACTAATCTACTTGTGAAGGGATCTAGAAATGCCATAAGATTTTAATTTTAGTAGTAATTTGTCATGTACCATTAAGTTAAAGGCTTTGCAGAAGTCTATGTAAATTACATCTATTGCTTTGCCCTGGTCTAGTAGTATAGTCCATATGTTTTTGCAGTGTAGAACTTGCAAATTGCAGGTCATTTTTTTCTGAAACCAAATTGTTTATTGGAGAGTAAGTTGTTTGATTCTAGGTAGAGGGTAATGCATTTATTAATGATTGATTCCATAACTTTGCACATGACACAAAACAATGAGATTGGACTGTAGTTTTCAACTAGGCAGGGCTCACCTTTTTTTGAAGATGGAGATGACAGTTGCTAAAGACCATAGTTTTGGGAAGGAGCTGGTTTTGAATGATATCTCATATATTATGCATAGGGTTTCTGCTATAGAAGTGGAGAGCTTTTTTAAGAAGTATGCACATAAGCCATTAGGGCCAATAGATAAGGATGGTTTTGGATGACATAGTGCATTTTCTACATTATCTTCAGTAAAGTCAATATGTAGATTGTTACAGTTAATTGTGGTATGATTAGGAAATGTGAGGCATGAGCCATTACTGTTTACAAAGACTGAACTGAAGAACGTATTGAAGAGGTTTGCTTCATTGCTATAGTCTTTCCCATTAGGTCCTTTTAGGGGTGGGATGATTTTTGAGTCTTTAAGTTTGATGTTTATAAAGTTATAGAAGGCACAGGTGGATTTTGTGCATAGAAGGTTTTCATCTTGCTTTCATCTTGCTGTGGTAATTGGTGCATTCTGCCTTTATCTGTTGGCATAAGATATTGTATTGGTTTTTAAAGTAAGCTACATATTTAATTTTGTTTTTACACCATAAGGATTTTTTTTTTTTAGATTGAAGTTTTCTTATTATTTTGGGTAAATTGTTTTTTTTTGGGGGGGGGGGTACTAATGGAACATATAGTTTAATGACTCTTTTGAGTTTAAGCAAGAAGGTGTTATAATGTTTTTCTGTAGTATTACAGCCAGAGAACAGAATGTGCCAATCAAGAAATGATAAGTCGGCAGCTATGAGTTCATAATTGGCTTTTTTAAAATTGTATTTTGGGGATCCATAATTATAATCCTCTGTGAGAGGGTGTAAATTTAGAAAAAAGTCAATCATGATATAGTCACTATTTGAAAATGGTTCCTGTATTTGTAAGCCATAAACTGAATTTGAGCTGTTGCAGAAGATGAGGTCGAGGCAGTTGTTTTGTGTAGTGTTGTTATATACTAATTGATCCAGTCCCAGTGTGGTAATGGCACTGTACAGGGATGCATGAATGGATTTGGATGTACATTCATTTAGTGTCCAATTAATAAGAGGTAAGTTGAGGTCACCAAGAAAAATAAGAGAGTGTGGTCAAGAGGCAGCCCACGTCAGTAGTGAACTTAGCTTGTTTGCCTGAATTATATCATAGTTAGGGGCTTGATGGCATAGTAAGAAGCGGACTGAGATATTTAAGGACAGTTCATGACAATGGTCTCAAGAAGAGCAAGCTCTTGTATAATTTGAATCTTTTTTAGATTTAGAGACTTTCTACAGAATGTAGCAACTCCACCTCCTCTACAGATTTCACGATCAGACCAATAAATGTGATATTCTCTTACAGTGGTAATGGAGTCTGGGAAAGATGCATTCAACCAGGTCTCATAGACAAATATAATGTCGAATGTGCTGTGCTTAGTAAAATGAGAAATTCATACATTTTATTTGCGAGGCTTCTTGCATTGAGTAGTTTGCATTTAAGATATAAAGTAGTGGGTCTGGAGGAAGTAAGAGGCGTGCATTCCTAACATTGGTTGTTTGGGTGATGGTTATTGGGATGTACATTGTGGCTCTTGCTTTTGATACAGTCTGCATGGTAGTCAATGTATAGGTTAGCATTACCTAATTCATGTAGTATTTTGAACTCAGAGCGTAGTTCAGGGGATCGTATACATTGCTATAAAGTTAGATCAGGGTGAGATAATGAAAGTTCCCATGATTGTTGTTGCTTTTTGCAAGTGAATTTATTGAGAAAATAAATTTACATTTGCTTGATTCATTTTTGCAAATGACTCTGCAGAGGCATGGGGCCATCAAGCCATCTTTGTTTTTGAGCTCAGGACTGACATTAGAAATATTACGTATTTTATCAGGAAAGTTGGCTGAATCAATATCAAAAACATCCTGCTCCAGATTAAAAATACAAACTTTGTGCTTTGCTACTTAGGTTTTCGGGGTCTGCTATAGCTAGCTAGCTTGAATAGCCCAAAAAGTATCTCTTGATCACTAATCTTGGTGAAGTGCTAAACCCATTGACAAAGCATATGATACCTTGGCAAAGACTGAGCTCTTCTGAGCATTACTTTGCATCATAACAAAATGACTTGTTATCACTGAATGAAATATATGTATTCTGTGATCACTGAGATTATGTTTAGCTAGGATTATGTTTGATATAACTGGTTGACGAGCCTAGTTCTTATGTTGGCAGACATTAATTGGGTAAGGATTATAGCTTGTTGTTAATTATATTATTTTAATTAGTTAGGAGTGATAGTAGAAGCAGATTGTACAATGAGATGCAATGGCACAAAGATAGAGAAGCTAAAGAGATAGCAGTTGGAACAATTTTTTAGCCTTGTCATCCCACCTTTTTCAAGGGTAATAAACATTAGAGCCACTATTTTTAACTGTTAGGCTGGAACCTCTTTAATGGAACTTTGATCCATTGTCAAGAAACATTCATGCTCCATTCAAAATTTAACATTTAAAAGTAAGGTCAGTCTTGAATCCCAATTTAGAGTACCACAAATTAAGTTGAGCTCTCAGTAATGTTTGGCTAGATTGGGGAGGAAATATTCATTAGTGTAAGACAGAGCTAAATTAAAGCATATCGCTAACTACATTAAAGAAGCTGAGATCTGAGAAAGAAAACAAAGTTGAAATAATGTTAATTTTACCAGATCAAAAGAACTATTATAGACAAAGAATTTAATGATATGATTATTGTTCTAGCCTCTTTAATCAATATCAGAAAATATATTATACAATTCAAATTCTAAATATTTCTCTGCCTATAGAACTGAAATTGTGTTCTTTGTGTATAGACCTGACATTGTGTTCTGTTTTTCAAAAATTGTTGAATCTCTGAAGCACTTTGGAAGACTCCAGAGCTCTTTGGAACTATAAAATGTAGTTTGTTGTTGTAAAATCAGTCTCTACTTCAATTTGCAAACACTTCGTGTTAAAGGGATGTTAAGTGTTGTTGAAAATATATCAGGAAGCTCATTAAATCTTGTTTTAATTATTTTTTTTAATGAATATAATCAGTTAGTCTAAATTACACTACTTTTGATAGGTGCAAAGATTTATTTATTTATTTATAGGAAATATTTTGTAAAGTAATTGGAAATGCATACTAATTTTATTGCATTCATAATTTATAGAAAACATTTATTATCCTGAATAATCATGAAGAATTGCTCAATTTTTAACAGATAAGAATTAATACTACTGTTTTCATGTGACATTTCAAAATTGAGTATTTTTGTACACATGAATAATATTCATTACACATAATTTTACTATTATTGTTGTATTAGGAAGCTATTGTGCCATAAAGTACTTCTTAAAGAAATTATGACTCTTATAAATGAACTGGATTGGACTAGATTAGACTAAATTCAGTGGTGGGTTTCTACTGATTCTGTCCACCTCTATAGAACCGGTAGCTCTGAAGAGCAGCAGACATAGAACCGGTTCTATATCTGCTGATGGTTTTGCCCAGCCACCCACCCGGGCTCTTACCTGATCTTTCTTTCCTGATTTTTCAACTTCAGCTGCCGAATGAGGCACATCTGCACTTTAAAAAGCATGAAAAGAGGACTCTTTCAAAGGCTGCTTCTCTGCACCCAGCGTGCTGATGATGATTTACAGGCAAGCAGCTTTACGATTCAGGGAAGCTCATAAATCCCAAACCAGTAGTTAACCCTGTCGTATCCCACCCCTGACTAAATTATATTTGGTTGTAAAGCACACAAAATCATATACATAATATTGGTGTCCTAAAATACCTATGTTTCTGTTAAGCCTGGGTTCCCCAACCAGGGTTAAGGAGACAAGCTAAACAGAATGTGCAGCGTTAGTCAGATAAGCACACAGATAAATGAGTGAGATATGTTTGTATATTTGTTAACATACAGTAAAAATACAGTAAAAATAACAGATACGCTTGTGCTATCAAAAGATAGTTTATTCCATTTAGAGTTTATAGCATAGTCAAAATAACAGTCCATTAGTCATGTATCGTTTTAGTCAGTCCATTCAAGAATATTCAGTTAGCAAAGTCCGTGTAGAATATCCTTATGTCAGTTCACTTACAAATCAGTCCTTTCTCTCTCCCGTTCGAGTAAGGGGAAAACGCAGTCTTCATCCAGTAATTAGGGATCATCAAGGCCAGAGAGAGAGCAAGCTGTCGTCTTGCTTCTTTTAAAGTGCTTTCACAACCACTCCCTTAATTACATTCCTATATTTAAAGTTGCAGACACTTTAACTTATAAACTATCATTACATATTTATTATTTTACCTAAACCAGTTAGGGTAAACAATGTTATCCCTAACATTCTCCCCTTTTAGGTTAAATAATAATAATAACTATTTACATCTTTAAATCATATTTGTTACAATTCTCTTTAAACTTGCTTACTCCTTGGGCTTTTGTAAATTGGTCTGCAATGTTTTCTTCCGTCATGCAGTATTCCAATTTAATTAGCCCATTCTTTACAGATTCTCTAACATTTAAGTGTCTTAAATCAGTATGCTTTGATCTAGTTTTTACAACAATATTAGTTGCAAACTTTATGACTGCCTGGTTGTCCTCGTACACAATAATTGATTCTTTAATAATTATACCCATGTCTAATAATAGCTGTTTATACAAAATTAAGTCAGTGCATAGTAATGACAGACATGAAAATTCCGCTTCCATCGTGGACAAGCTGATATGCTGTTGTTTGATTGACCTCCACCCTATTAGTGTCTTATCAAATAATATAGCCATCCCAGATGTTGATTTTCTAGTGTTTATATCAGTTGCAAAACTTGCATCTGCATAGGCACTAAGACTCAAATCACCCTTTGGTTCTATATACAATGCATGGTTCATTGTTCCTTTAAGATATCTTAAAATTCTCTTTAATGATTGCCAATGACATTGATGTGGATCTGAATTAAAACGAGCCAGCTGATTTACACTATAAGCTATATCTGGCCTAGTCCAATTGCTTATATATGATAAGCTGCCAATCAAAGATTGATATATGGACTTATCAAATTTGGGACTTTGATCATCAGTTTGGCAAACTTCCTGACTCATTGGAGTCTTTGCCGGTTTACAAAGTTCCATTTTATACGTTTTAATTAATTGGCAAATTTTATCTTCTTGAGATATCTTAAAACCATTTTTTGTTTTGTTAATTGTCAATCCTAGATACTTTTTAATTTCACCTAAATGCTTTAATTTTATCTTTTTGGCTAATAATGATATAATCTCATTAGCTTCATTATTAGTCTTAGTTATCAAAGCAATATCATCTGTAAATAATAACAATAATGACACCGTTCCATTATTTTCTCTTTTAAACACACATGGATCTGCTAAACCAGATTTAAAACCTATATTGTTTAACTCTTTCACAATATATTGGTTCCACTCAAACCCAGATTGTTTCAACCCGTAAAGACTCTTTTTGAGTTTCCAACAATCATTACTATTTACTTTTATTGTCTTTTATACCTACTGGTTTTCTTAAATATATAGTGTGCTGCAATGGTGCATGCAGATAGGCAGTTTCTACATCTAAATGGTTAATGACATAGTTTTTCTTAGCTGCCCACACTAATGCTGCTCTTAAAGATGTTGCTTTAAGACTTGGTGCAAAAACTTCATCGTAATCAGATGCAGTTTGATTAAATCCTTGCGCTACTAACCTAGCCTTATGGGTAACAGTTCCATCATTTCCAGTTTTTACTTTAAATATCCATTTGCACCCAATGGATTTTTCTCCTGGAGGTAATTTAGCATCTTCATAAACTTTCATTACCTTTAATGAATTTAGTTCCTTTTCCATTACCTTTTTCCAATTGTCCTGATCCTTAGCAGGATACATCCTAAGTTCATCTACACTAGTTGGAACTTTATTTACTTGGCAAACTATACTTGCTTGATACCTATCAGGTGGTCTAGTTACACGTGTAGTACGTCTAGGTATTACAGGACTTACAGGTGGACTTTCATTTATTAACTCTTCTTGATTATCTAACTCTTCCTGATCAACTGTTTCCTCTTGTTCTGGTCCTATTTGCTCTTCGTGGACTTCTTCTTTAATTGGACTCTTCTTATAACTAGTCTGATCTTTCTGTCTTTTGTAGGGTTCAATAATTACTTCATTATTTAAATCTTGCTCTAATTTATTCCATCCTACATGTTCTAGGAATTTTGCACTAGCACTGGTGTAAACTCTAGATGTACCTGGTTCCCAGAATCTATAAGATCTATGATTAGATGTATATCCTACAAAAAATAATCTTTTAGCTCTATGTTGTCCTTTGTGTCTAAGTTGTGTAGGGATATGCACCCATGCTGGTGCTCCAAATGTGTGCATGTAACTTAAATCAGGTTTTGTACCATGCCACAGTGTGAATGGTAATTCACCTGTTGTTGAATTAACAACATTATTTAATATTTGATTACCACACATTATTGCTTCTCCCCATAAATTGTCAGGTAATCCTGAATCAGACATCATAGTTCGTGTCATTGATTGTAATGTTTGGCCTCTTCTCTCTATAAAGGCATTATGTTGTGGCCTATATGGTGCAGACATTTTATGTTGAATACCTAACATTCTTAGTCTGTTCTGGAATTTATTATTTGTAAATTCCGTACCATTATCTGTTATAAGAGTTACTAATTTCTTTTTAGTTTTCCTTTCTGCAAATTTAATCCAATTAAAGAGATTTTGATACGTTTCAGTTTTGCTTTTCATTAAATAGCAAAACCCATATCTAGAATAGTGGTCCATTATACTTAATATGTAACGAGCTCCTCCTACACTTGGTTTTTTCGGACCTATTAAATCTGCAAATACTACCTCTAAAGGTTCTTTGGTAGTAAATCCATCAACTCTATTAGCCGGTATGACCCTGCTTTTACTTTGATTGCAAATATTACATTGCAAATACTTATTACAAGGTTTCAAACTTATTCCCTTAGATAATTCAACAGTTTTATTAAGCATTTTAAAATTTAAATGCCCTAGCCTTCGATGTAACAAGTGAATACATTCATCATGAGGTTTCTTATTTTCATAAACTGTGTTAGCCACCTTTAAACCATCATCATTTAACACATATAATTCACCTCTTAAAGATGCAGTAATTTTCTTATCTTCTTTTTCAATTATGCAGTTATCTCCTTTAAAAGTAACTACATATCCTAGTTTAACCAAAATTCTAACTGAAATTAAATTAAACTTAAGTTGTGGTACATATAACATTTTTACATTCTCTTTTATGAAAGAACAATATGCTATACCTTGACCTTTAGCTTTCAGTTTCCAGCCATTGGCTAACGATATCTGCTGTGTACTCTGGGACATTTTAATAAAAAATTTGTTATCATTTGATATACAATGTGATGCTCCACTGTCAACCACCCATAAATTATTTTTTACAGCTCCGTTAGTATACATGGCTAACTCTAAATTTTTATTTATCTTTTGATGACTTTTAGTATTCTGGCCAGCATTCTGGCACTTTGCCTTTTTACAAAATCTTGCCAAATGTCCTCTTCCTCCACAATTAAAACACTTTTTAATTGCATATGCAGTACGAGATTCATTATCTTCTTTTTGAGGTTGCTGCCTCCTTAACTCATTTCTTTCAAGCCTTCTTCTGGCCTCTTCAATCAATCTGCCAGTTATATCAGTTAAAGTTAGGCTTTCCTTTGGTAAAATTTCAAGTGAAGTTACGTAGTTGTCATAACTTTCATCTAGTGAAGATAGAATTATGTAGACTTGGTGTAGTTCAGAGAAAATAAGCTCTTTCTCGTGCAGTTCTTGAAAAATGCTTTGCATAGTTTTCAAATGACTCAGCATATCACCATTTGTTTGGAGATGCGTATTGAAAAGCTTCCGTGTTAGATTTATGTGTGCACCAACATTATCTCAGACATAAATCCTCTTCAGCTTCTGCCAACACCCAACAGCCGTTTTCTCTCCGTGGATATAAACAAGCTGTTGATCAGTTAAGGTTAAAGCAATAATGCAAATAGCTCGTTGATTTTTATGCATAAATTCTTCTATCTTTAGTCTATATTCATCATCCTCTGCATCCCATTCTTCTACGTTTGGTGGATTTTCAATTATGTTCCACAAACCTTCTCTTCGTAGAAGCAGACTACATTTCATAGACCATGATACATAGTTTGTTCCATCCAGCTTGGATATAAGGGACAAACTTTGTAGATTGGCTTGTGCCATGTTTTCTTATATGGATATAAAACTATAATTAATAAAACACAGCTGTCTGTTTACTGTAATGTATAACAACACAAACTCTCACTTTTACATAAATCTGTTTTATCCTAATTAAACTGACTTTGCAGCCTCTGGGCCCATAACCAGTGTTAAGCCTGGTTTCCCCAACCAGGGTTAGGGAGATAAGCTAAACAGAATGTGCAGCGTTAGTCAGATAGGCACACAGATAAATGAGTGAGCTAAGCTTGTATGTTTATTAACATAAAGTAAAAATAACAGATACGCTTGTGCTATCAAAAATATAGTTTATTCCATTATGAGTTCATAGCATAGTCAAAATAACAGTCCAATAGTCATGTATCATTTAGTCAGTCCATTCAGGGATATTCAGTTAGCAAAGTCCGTTTAGAATATCCTATGTCAGTTCACTTACAAGTCAGTTCTTTGTTTTCTCTCCCGTTCGAGCAATGCAGTCTTGAGTCCTTGCAGTAATCAGGGATCATCAAAGCCAGAGAGAGAGCAAGCTGCAGTCTTGCCTCTTTTAAAGTTCTTTCACAACCACTCCCTTAATTACTATCCCACAGTTAAAGTTGCAGACACTTTAACATACAAACTATGATTACTTAGTTATTATTTTACCTAAACCAGTTAGGGTAAACAATGTTATCCCTAACAGATAGTTTATTCCATTTAGAGTTTATAGCATAGTCAAAATAACAGTCCATTAGTCATGTATCTTTTTAGTCAGTCCATTCAAGGATATTCAGTTAGCCAAGTCCATGTAGAATATCCTTATGTCAGTTCATATGCAAATCAGTCCTTTCTCTCTCCCGTTCGAGTAAGGGGAAAACGCAGTCTTCATCCAGTAATTAGGGATCATCAAGGCCAGAGAGAGAGCAAGCTGTCGTCTTGCTTCTTTTAAAGTGCTTTCACAACCACTCTCTTAATTACATTCCTATATTTAAAGTTGCAGACACTTTAACTTATAAACTATCATTACATATTTATTATTTTACCTAAACCAGTTAGGGTAAACAATGTTATCCCTAACAGTTTCCATAATGCTTCTGGGGTGTCCAATTTTGTATCCAACACCATTATTCAACTAATGCAATTGGTTCTCTATGGAGACACAAGTAATTACTAGATCACAATTCCATAGTAGTTGTGAAGGTGTGTTTACTGTCAGATAAAGATTCAGGAAGCAATTAATAAAATATAAACAGAAACTGTGTCTGGGAAATAGACAAGTAAACTTCAGAGATAGAAATTTAGAAAGAAGTTACCAATTTTATAATCCATTAATCCATATAATCTAATTTCTATATCTTAATTTACACTCTGATAAATCTTTGATAAGAATCTTATCAAATAATCAGTTGCCTGCCAAAAATGTTCTACTTGTCCTACACATCCATTCTATAACATCCTACTGAAATCTGAGCAACTGGTAACAAAAAAAAATTTCTTACAGCTGCTAGGATTCCATCCAATAAGCTACTAAATATATTAACAACATTTTTAAAAAAATTATAGATAGGTAGATAATAGATAGATAGATAGATAGATAGATAGATAGATAGATAGATAGATAGATAGATTGATTGATAGATAGATAGATAGATAGATAGATTACACATTTTAAAATAAGTTAATCCCCACCAATCAGGGAAAACAAAAAAATTCCCATCCATTTGTGTGACATATTCCCTGCTAGTTTATAACATCTCCCACCCAAGGGGCTTCTACTCTCTTCCATGTTAAATACATCCTATGGTATCAAAAGATTGCTTTGATTAGCCTTGCTTAGTTGTATAACTCTTTTGCTATAAGCAAATCAATTAAATACAAAAGCAGTTTAATCTGCAAGTTACAGTAGCTCTATGCTGATTTGTCCTGCTTGGAACTTTTATTCAAAGTGAAGCAATGATTTGCTAGAAATCTTTTGCATTAACACCAAACAAAAGACATGAAAAAGTGTCCAACTATTGTATTTTCTATAAGAACTAGTTAAGTTGTTAAAACCTGAGAATGCTTTAGAAATTTCAAAATATAGCATGTATTCTTCTTTTGCTTACCATTGTAATTTTTATGGGTTTTTCTTTCTATTTTATGTAAAAAAAATAGTTGATATAATTATAATATGTAAATTCTCACTTGGAAGAAAACTAAATTAAACTTCCTGGATTATTTCCAAAGTACTATATCTACTTCCAAACCCCATGTAATGACTTGGGATGGACAAAACTGATATTATTGTCACTGTCTGTTTGAATAAATGTTTATATAATATGCCATCTATAAACTGATTGGATACTTATTTAAATCATGTGTTTTTAAAATACAGTATAATAAATATATGCACAATATATGAAAATCAAGAGTTGCACATACCACAAACAAATACATTGAAAAAGAATAGTGAAATATTATAGACACATTTTTCAATAACATAATTTGAGCTTACTGGTGAGGGTCTGTGCAAGTTTGATGTCTCTGTAAGTGGAAAAGATTGATGGTCAGGAAGTGAGTTATGGCCAATGCAATGCATCTTCTAACTAGCAGGAATAAATAAAGACATTCAATGAGTTGCCTTTATGGAATTAATATTTTTTTAAAAAATGTTAAAGAATTTTGACTCAAAAGTAAAAAGCTAAACAATAAGACTGGACTTTCATGGGAATGATTGCTTACTATTAAGCAAAATAGATAGCGGGGGATTTTACAAAAATATTAAGATAAGAGTAATATGAATCAGACTGTATACCGTAGCAATGAAGTGCTAAATGGAACTAAAATCTTAAGACAGAGAAAAACAAAATAATAGGGAGGCAGGAAGAGATGCTTGTCTTCTACTTCCATCCTCATAACCAACACATTTTTACTTTTGGACCATAAATATTCCAATGGCAATTAAAATAAAAGCAGTAAAAATAGTAGAGAGGTTCACTAAAACCAGAGAAAACTCTTTCACAATATTTTCTGTCTGTTCTTAGCATTTCAGTCAGGAATAGAAAGTATAAAACAATGTTGGCTTCACTGCTTGTCAGGTAAGAGTGGGGAATGGGGAAATGAAAATGGAGTGAAAGCTGTCCAAAGTCTATAAGTAGTCTAGACGTAGAATAGATGGTTCCACTTTAGAAAAGCATTTTTCTTAATGTATTTCAGAAAGTTTTATATTTATATGAATACACTTGAGTTTAAAAATACAAGATAAAATATATTTTAATTAACAATGCAGTTTTATATCTAGATATATTATATCTAGGAATTAATCAAGAATTAACTGGAGCTTGGCCATATAAATCAACATAATGTAAAGGTGTATGGCATATAAATAAAGCTTCAGTTGGTTGAGATACATTTTTTTCTGAAATGTATTTCATGTGTGGAAGAGAAGTTAAATAGAAGGATATTTTGTTGATTATTATAATTTCTTAACCTATCTGTCATACAGTGGGGTGGGGGGTGGGAGAGAGAGAGAGAGAGAGAGAGAGAGGCAAACATCATGGTCCTTTGAAGAATTGCTTGTTAATAATGGCAATTAAATATAAATAGGAACATAATTATGGAAAATTATCTATTTCAGGTAATTGTGATTCTTCTGTGCTTTTCTGTCTCACACAGAAAAGTTGCACTATACAATATATTGGCTGCTAATATTAATGTTCTTCAAAATAGTAATGTTAGCATTTGAGAAGGTTTCAGCCTGTTAAAATATAAGAAGATACTTTTCAACACAAATGTATAAATTAGGATCTTAAAACAAAGAGACAAAGCTGCTGAATCTTCATATTTTGACGTGACCATTAAACTTTTTTTCATTATTAATTAAAAGTTACCAATGTCACTTGTGTATCTATTTTGAGATTAAAGTGCTGTGGTAATTAGAATCTGTCTTTGAATGCATAATTTCTGAAGAAATAATACCTCTTTTAGCAGGTTACTTTTTTTATTCTATTAATCTGTCACTGATAATGAATCTTGACTAAATTTTCCAGCTCTGTTTCATTTAAAGACAACACAAAAGTTGTATGTTCTAATTGTTTGAAATAGATCTTTCTGCAAAAATTGTTTAATTTTATATTATCTTTAAAAATACCCTCAAGACTTGAAGTTTAAAGTCAAATAAGTAATTATTTATGTATAATTAATGTTACCTATATAACTAATTCAAAAATAATACTAATCATAAATGTCAGCAATATGTCAATATAGCATATATAGCACAAATATATTTAGTAAACACAATCAATTGTATGCATATGTTGAAGGCAGATGTACACATAGGGAAGTTGCATGTGGCTTTACATGTATGCCTATGTCCCCTTCCAATTTTAATTGTACATGCAGGAAAACAAATACTAAAAAGGCTTTACTTACTGTACATGGTAAACCAGTTTAGGAATAGAATCATATTGGGTGGGGGGGAGCTGGCATCTCAGCAGTACAGCGTGTGATCTTGAACCTCCAAGATCGCCACTGATATCTCTGTTGCAATACGGTCCCACCAGATCTAAACCATCCCATAAAAATGCTGACTGAGGAGGGCACATCCTGTCAATCCCAGGGACATCGCAAAGTCCCTGGTTGATCCAGGAAAAGCCCTTTTTCCAGTGGTGGAGAGGCAGCCATTCAAGCTGCTGAAGCTGGGACAGCTCCGTAATGGAAGAGATTGAAGGAAAGTGTGTCAGCTTGGTGAGATGAATGTTTACTTATTATTACTTGAAGAGAACATCCTGAAAGATTTAAAGTGAAATTAAAAGTGAAGAGGAAAGAGTTTAAGCAGCAAAATTAAACTAGTTAAAGTAAAAGGTTTTTTTTTTCTTTTTTCCCTTTTTATTGGAACTTTGAATTTGGTAAAGTTACTGAACTTTAAACTGGACTAGTTTCTTTTAAATTTTCAGCCTTGTTTTTATTTTTTTTATTTTTAATAATTTTTTGAAAGTCTGTTTTGATTAAGACTTTTCTTTTGGATTTGAGTTGTTGTTTTTTCAAAAAAAAAGAGGAAGGATTCCATTTTCTCTTTTTGTTTCTGGTATTGGATACAAGAGCGGGGAGTGAAAGTGAAGAAGGAAAAAAGTAGCATTGCCATTTAGAGGCTTGGACACATTGTTTCTTTATTTTTTATGTACTTGCTATACTCAAGGACTCTGAGCTTTACAATGGAAAAAATAGTGGGATGAGCATGGTAGATTGTTTATACAGCTGCTCATCTGTAAAACTAAATAATTAGAGATTTGAGCTGAAGTTGAAAGAAAGAAGATTGAAGTGACCTTGAAAATACTGGAACCAGAAACGTCTGGATTTTAGTCCAATATTTCCTTGCGTCTGAGCATGTCCATCACATATGGTAATATGAACCAGGTATCTGATGAAACTTCCAACATTTATCCGATTTATTCTTAAACATTCTCGCAAGTCTCATCGGGGGTAAATGCCACCTGTAAAACCTCTTATACAAATTTCCTTTATGTGCAGTTGACATTGTCATTTTATAATTTTAAGACCACAATTTTTGCTATTTTTCTAAATCAATCCCATATCCAAAAATTTTTCCCCAAGCAATCATCATTTTCTTTAATTTGTTCCTCCTCTAATTTAAATTCTAATAATTGTCCATAAAGTTTTTAAATTACTTTATAATCAGTACCCATCAAAATCTTATCTAAGTCAGTCAACTTATCATAGATACATGCTCAGACGCAAGGAAATATTGGACTAAAATCCACACATGTTGGAAAAAATGATAAAACAACATATAGACTTTAAACCAGCGATCACTAGCTTTTAAGTCATTAGCTGTCATTTGATTGTGCTGCCCAGTCCTTACCTTCTAAGCACTTGATAGGCTTGTGATAAATCAGCATTTCTGTTGACTGTCAAGAGGCCTGTTTCTCAGGCTTCAATCACTTTCCTGGCTGGTTTTGTGCCTGCTCATCCAACAATCTTAGTTGGGCAAAGCTGAATGTTTTTTCTTGTTCATTGCAGTGTTCAAAAACAGCCAGGAAAGTGATTGAAGCCTGGGAAACAGACCCCTGGTCAGTCAATAGAAATTCTGATTTACCACTTATCAAGTATCAAGAACCATGGTAGCACAGTGGTTAGAATGCAGTGCTGCAGGCTAATTCACTGCTTACTCCAGGAGTTCAATCCTGAGCGGCTCAAGGTTGATTTAACCTTCATACCTCCAAGGTCAGTAAAATGAGGACCCAGATTATTGGGGGAAATCTGCTAACTCTATTAACTGCTCAGAGAGAGATGCCAAGCACTCTGGAGCAGTACATAAGTCTAAATGGAAAAGACTTCTGACTTGACAGTTGTGCAGAAAACCATCATTGACACCCTCCATAAGGAGGGAAAGCCTCAAAAGGTAATTGCAAAAGAATTTGGATGTTCCCAAAGTGCTGTATCAAAGCACATTAATAGAAAGTTATGTGGAAGGGAAAAATGTGGAAGAAAAAGGTGCACAAGCAGCAGGGATGACCGCAGCCTGGAGAGGATTGTTAGAAAAAGGCCATTCAAAAGTGTTGGGGACTTTCACAAGGAGTAGATTGAGGCTGGAGTCAGTGCATCAAGAGCCACCACACAGAAACGGATTCTGGACATGGGCTTCAAATGTTGTATTCCTCTTATCAAGACACTCCTGGACAACAAACATTAAAAGCATCTTACCTGGGCTAAAGAAAAACAGAACTGGTCTGTTGCTCATTGGTCCAAAGTCCTCTTTTCTGATGAGAGCAACTTTTGCATCTCATTTGGAAACCAAGGACCCAGAGTCTGGAGGAAGAATGGAGAGGCACACACTGCAAGATGCTTGAAGTCCAGTGTGAAGTTTCCAGTCTGTGTTGATTTGGGGAGTCATGTCATCTGCTGGTGTTGGTCCACTGTGCTTCATTATTCCAGGGTCAATGCAGCTGCCTAACAGGAGATTTTGGAACATTTCATGCTTCCTTCCACAGACAAACTTTATGAGGATGCTGACTTCATTTTCCAGCAGGACTTGGCACCTGCCCACATTGCCAAAAGCACCAAAACCTGGTTCAATGACCGTGGGGTTACTGTGCTTGATTGGCCAGCAAACTCACTTGACCTGAACCCCATAGAGAATCTATGGGGCATTTCCAAGAGAAAGATGAGAAACGAGACTGAACAATGCAGAAGAGCTGAAGGGCACTATTGAAACATTCTAGTCTTCCATAATACCTTAGCAGTGCCACAGGCTGATAACTTCCATGTCACACTGCATTGAGGCAATAATTGCTGAAAAAAGGTCCCAAACCAAGTACTGAGTACATATGCATGCTTATACTTTTCAGAGGTCTGATATTGTTCTATGTACAATCCTTATTTTATTGATTGCATGTTATATTCTAATTTTCTGAGATTGTGGACTTGGGGTTTTCATGAGCCATAATCATCTCAATTATAACAAATCACATCTTGAACTATCTTGCTTTGCATGCAATGAGTCTATCTCATATATTAGGTTCACCTTTTAATTGCATTACTGAAATAAATGAACTTTTGCACAATATTCTAATTTTTCGAGTTTCACCTATATTTTATATAAATCCTGATTATTTAATTTTTCAGAAACAGGTAACAGAAATCTTAATCTGTTTGTTTCCTAAATTCCTGCTTTTGTAATGTAAGAATTAATCTATGAAGTAGACAAATCTGAACTAGGATCTAATTCAGAAAGTATGTGTATACATACATATATACATACCCATCAAATTGTTCACTTTGAGGCAATACTGCAATGAAAAACACAGAAAAAGAGTAAGCAATAATATGTCAAGGAAATTAAAGATATGAGGTATAAAGCAAAACTGTTACTAAAATTAGTTTATATCAGAGCTTGGCATTTTATGCCCTGAAGGCCACAACTGGCTTGTAATGTAATGGCAGTGGAATACCATAGGTGAAAAGGGATGGGATGACAGGGTGGCATTGGCAATGGGGTTGGGCATTGCCAGAGGGTAGGGTATTAATGCAGCAGTGGGGAGTAGAGTGGTGGGAGTGGGTAGTGGGGGACAGGGCAGTGAGACTTTCTAAAACAGTCCACATACTGATGTATCCCCTTGAAAAATTAATGTCTCACATGATTTACATCAATACCATTTTCTATATCTATCTTTACCTTTCTGTCATTGCAAACCATCCTTGTTTCCATTACCTCTATGTATCATTTCATTGTCCTTCATTTGTAAACATCTTATCCATCTCTTTCTGAAGATCTCATCCAGTCCATCTAAACATTACATTTTGTTAACTACTACTTCTAACACCATTCGCTCTTCCTTCATATATTTGTTCTACAGTTGAATTTTCATTTTATATACATAACCAAAAGACTTCAATATACTTGTGAGATACTGTCAGTCACTTTTGTATTCAATATTTATTCATTTAGCATTAATTCAGTTTTGACTGTATCACTTCTGGTGTTACTATACACTTTCACAGATAACCTATTTCCTCTTAATTCAGCAATTTGAATTTCTGTTTATCTTCATAACAAACTCAATACTAAACAACAAAGTAGGCTTTTATACCCATTTTTCTTGTTTTGATAAACATTTATCTGTCAATATTCAATTACTAATCACTATTAATTTTACTAATATTTACTTGTATTATCCATCCATTTTTCTAACCTTAACAAATTCATCTATTTTCATTTTTAGTCATTTTTTTACAACTTTACCTCTTAAATGTCAAAAACTATCTTGCTTATTTTTATATCATATGAACTAATACCACAAATTATTCAGAATTTCAACCAACAATAAAGCATTATCAGTGTGTAAATGTGTGTACATGTCATTTCCTAATCAACACATGTCTAATGTCACCACATTTCTTATATATTTATTCATAAATATACTCATTATTAACCAATTGGAACTACTGCTAAATAAAGACATCTACTTTCAGCTTTTATAGTTAGTCCAGAATAATACAATGCTTGATTATATTGTATGCCAATCAGTAGTCTAAAATATGAGATCCACTTCATCCAACAGAGGTCATACAGAAGAGCAACCAATACTATTATCATCATATTATTAGCCTTGGGACCTTACCAGAATTCAAATATTTTGCCTCACAAAAGATTCTTTGCAACATATCCTTTGTAATATTCTCTAAAATCTTTTAGAAAATGAAAGATTAAGAACAAGGTGGAAATTGTCCAGCACAATCAGATTGAGAAGTTAATTCTTCAGGAAAATAAATGCACTAATTTCCTTCAAGGCATCAGCAACATTCCTGCTCTCAAAGATGTATTAATTAGGCAATCTAAAATTCAGGCAATTAAATATAGTGCATAACTTTCCTAAATGCCTGAGATAAATAAATTCAGACCACAGAATGAAGAGCTCATGCAGCGGGGAACTCTGTTCATATCCTCAGATCCCAGTAGTTCAATGAAAATTAGATACCTTTGATATATCTTAGAAAATTGTCCTAGTGGCATGTAATTCAAAGTGAATATCAGTATTCTTATCAACAGAATGCATAGGAAACAGTAGTAGGTAAAGAATGTAACAGAGAACATACCATTTTAAAATGATCTGCTGGGTGGCAATCTATTAATGAAATAAGAGCAAACTGATATCAGTTCATCACTTATCTTATTATATGTTTTAAACTGACCTCAAATAAATGTTTGACATATTTACTCATAATTGCCTTCTAGGGAAAGGCTGCTCAAGAGACAATGGTGTCCTATTCTTGCTTTAAAAATGTTAGAACTTAGAATTCCAGAGTCCCAGTGGAATTGCAATGTTGTTCAGAAACATTCAAATTGGCTGCAGACAACATCAGGATGTACATATAAGGTACAGACCAAGAGTTTTTCTACCCTTACAAAGGTTAGCTCTGCCCATAAGAAATTATGGATATAAACATTTTATCCTTCTGATCCTGAACTTACTGTTTCCAATATAAAACTAGATCCAATATACTGTATACCAGTAATAAAGCCAATTATTGAACACTTTTAATCTCAAATCCCACTTTTAATATCAGAATCCAGAAACAAATCAACAACTGCCTGATTATGAGCTGCAGAGTGGGATTCATTTCTATGTTATAAGCTACTAGCACTCACAAATTTAAATCTAGAATTTAATTTCATATACAAGCATTCAAATCCAGTACTCTGAGGAACAGGGCATCTAATTAAAGCCTGATAGTCCACAAGATCATTGCCATTCTACATCTGATGTACGGATATGGAAATACCCAAAGATTTTCCAGAATAAATCTTAAAAATGACTATCTCCCATCTTCACATTCTTCCTCCATTAAATTATAAACAGAGGCCAAATTTTCCATAGCAGCTATTGAACCAACTATCTGAATTCTAAAGAGTACATGTGATTTAGAACAGTATTAGTAACTGCTGATGCCCTACATACTGGTTAGCCCAGTGATTCTTGTCATATACTCTGCTTGTCATCGTGGCAAAATGCTGTATATCTTTTACCACTCTTACTCTACAACAGCCTGTCAAACTGGCGGCCAGTGGACTGAATGTGTCATGTGCAAGCCACGGCCACCCCAGCTCCACAAAGGCAAAAACGTCATGATATATCACATGACACGATCGAGTTTGACACCTGTGCCCTACATCTTTCTCTTCAAGGATTGTCCTTCTTTACTTTCACCAAAAAGGAAACTCCTGCAAGCCAGCATTATCTTCGACCACCCCACAGAGCCCCCCCACACACACACTCACACACATATATATGTTTTCTTAAGTTTTCGCAGGTACTTACATGTATGGCATTCAGCATTCACAAACAAAAAAATCTCCACACCACTAGCCAGACAAGCACCTGGGCACAAACAGATCCCCCCCTGATACCTCTAGCTCAAACACACCCCAAACAGGCACCCAGATGAAACCCAGCTTCCTAACTAATGACAGCCATCCGTTTACCCGGAGCCAAGCTGCACTAAAGGCCTCCAATAAAGTAACACAATGTTGCCAGCCAATCAAGATACAAAAAGAGCCAAAAAACAGATAGAAGATATTAGAAACACCAATCAAGCAGAACACAGCTAACTCCAAAACCAATAAACACAGACCAAGACTCCCAACCAATCAGGATAAAGAAAAAAACCATTCTGGCACAGCAATAGGCTGCCCCAAATTTAAATCTGAAACCACTGTAAAAATCTGACTCACAGATGAACACTATACAGAAGCCTGATGATGGCAGATGAGATTCTGCTGAAATGTTGCTACAACTTTAAAAGCACAACTACAATGACGTGGGAAAATACCCGAACAAAGCTGAATGCCATACATACATACATACACACATACATACATACATACATATAAAATTTATTTTCTTAAGTTTTCGTGGGTACTTACATATATGGTATTCAGCTTAGCTCAGGTATTTTCCCATGTCATTGTAGTTGTGCTTTTAAAGTTGTAGCAATGTTTCGGCAGAATCTCATCTGCCATCATCAGGCTTCTGGTTACAACTCTAAAAGCACAACTACAATGATATGGGAAAATACCCGCGCTAAGCTGAATACCGTATGTATGTATGTACGTACGTACGTACGTACATATATACGTACGTATATATGTATATGTATATGTATATGTATATGTATATGTATATGTATATGTATATGTATATGTATATGTATGTTTATATATATCCACTTTCATAGGTTCCTGTGCTAATTTTTATAGGAACTCATAGATTATGGATATGTCTCTGCTTTAGTTCTCTTACTGTTATGCTGTTATTGTATCAGTTTAACCAAACTGTAATAGATATAAAGTGTCTCATATTTATGACAATTGTAATGTGTATGGGTCATGTGATCTCCTTTGCGACTGTCTGACAATCAAAGCCAGATTCATTTGATATCCATGTTACTAACTAAACAACTGCAGCTATAACTTAACAACTTTGGCAAGAAAGGTCATAAAATGGGTCAAAATTTACTTAACAATTTTTTCACTTAGCAACAGAAATTTTGGACTTGTTTGTATTCATAAGTCAAGGACTACCTGTATAACACTATTAAGTGTCTCCTATTTATGATGGTTGCAGTGTCTCTAGATCATGTGATCACCTTTTGCAACACTTTAACAAGCAAAGTCAGTCTTTTAAAATTACTCTTGGTTGTACTTGTGGGTCTGGAGCCTACATTTTGTAAGTAATGAATTTCAGCATTCCCATTTGAACACATCTTATGGAAGTTCCTTGTATGAGATTTCTTTGGTCCCCGATGTTGAAATTTGTCTTAGATTTAGGATGGCTAAAACAGGTATTTATTCATTTCACTTGACTTTCCATCTTACTAGAAATCTTTTCATATCCTTTCTTTCTTTCTTTCTTTCTTTCTTTCTTTCTTTCTTTCTTTCTTTCTTTCTTTCTTTCTTTCTTTCTTTCTTTCTTTCTTTCTTTCTTTCTTTCTTTCTTTCCCTTCTCCCTCTTTCTCTAACTCTCTTCAAATATATCCAAAGAGTGAATGATAGTGCAATTCTTTGTTTAGCTTGCTGAAAATTTCACCCTCAGACTTAGGAATTGTCATTTTGATTATAAGGATTGATAGAATTTAAGGCTTAGTGATGTTCTCTAAATAAATGTGTTCTGTAAACTGTCACTATGCAAATTAGTAATTAATGGAAGGTTTTCAATAAGAACTTCAGATGTTTAAGCCTTTAATCCATTAATCAATGTGTCGTAAGAGCTGGAAAGTTGTCTTGAAGTGGTATGCTAAAATAGCTGTTATTTACTCACAGTGAATTGATAATACAACCAGCAGCATAGGTGCTATATGCAAAACATCTGTTTACTTTCAACATCTGTGACCAATAAATAATGAATGAAACAATTCCAAAGAAACAAGTAATGCAGATCAGTCAGTTTAGCATAGAGATTAAATGATAAACAGATGGATTTTTTTTTATTTTACATTGTTGCCAGGATAATATCACTATAGTATGGTGCAGACAGCTGTTAAATAGACCAGGTGACAGGTGTGAATATAATGTATATTTTTGGAAGGCAATTTACATGCACTCTAATACATTCTTTGTTAATAAGCTATTTGTAGACATCAAAAGACCTTGAGGAATTGTTAGATTGGTATGGGAGAATAAGAAAGGAAAATCTCCACAAATCCTCCCAGTGTTTGTATAATACAGTAAAGCAAAGATGTGTGGCAAACTGATACTTTCTATTTATATTTCATTTAAAACACCCACATCCACACACTCCAAGTAGTTCTGATAAGGACTATGTAGCATAAGTTTTAATATAAAAATAGAAACATAATATAAATATTGGAGTGACATGTATTGGAATTATGCTCTGACTGTGCTTATGGTATAGCATGATCATCATTTTGCAGGGTTGTAAGAGAATGTTATGGCTGGCTAGTTTAGCTTATCATTCTGCTTGATTGCTTTATTTACTTTGTGCTCATATCATTGTTCACTTGACTGAACTATTTTAATAGATCTTAAGTTGATACTATTTGCCATATATAACATGGTGTAACTTTATTTGTCTGTTGACATGTCATCTAGGGCGATTATTTTTTTTATAAATCTGACAGGAAAGTCTGTCTGCTACTGAGAATTGTGCTTCATGCAGATGTTAAATAAAACTATTTTTTTAAAACCCTTGATTGGAGGCAATATCTACCCTGCCTACTTGCCTACCTTCCTGGAATGGGAAACTTTTGGACACATTGAGATATACTCTCTTTTCTTAGCTAAAAGTAATCTTTTCCAGTTAGCTAGTCCGCTGAACTGTGATACAGTGCTAGCTTGTGGGCTTATAATCATATATTATAATCATATAAGCTTATAATCATATATTATAAACAATTTGTTGCCTTTGGCTTTGAATTAGAAATCTGAAGTAAATTATAGTACATATAATGTTTATTTAACTACAGTAACTGGCACCAGTATTTCCATCTCCAAGCAATATGGTTGTAATGCATGATATAATTTGACTGTATCACTTAACAAAAATAAACAGTAACAGCAATCCTGGCAGTGTAAGCAATATTTACATATTTAGTGAGTGCCTCTGTGAAACTTCATGCTTGCTTCCAACAACAAAAGTCATTGGAGAAGCCAGGAGAAACTTGCAAGCCCTGCAAGTAAGTGGCTGCTCCCAGGGCATAGTACATGGATGGTTACAGTGGCATCTAAGTTAAATTTGGTGGACAGGATAGCTGTTGCCAGATGGGGAAGGGTACATGGGTATTGTAATGGCATATGTACATGTTTTCAAGCTTGGGGGTAACTGATGCAAAGTGAGAGAGACTTACCCATGTGCTTTGCAACCTTCCCTGCTTCAATTCCTCCAATCCTTTCTCCTTTGACTTTGCTAGAGGTAAATGAGAGACAGTTGCCAAGGATGTGATCACATGATGTAGGGGTGCTGCAATGACTGGAACGTTGTGGACCAGCCATAAGTACCATTCATTCAGCATCATCACAATATTGAACGGTTACTAAATGAGTAATTGGTCAGCAAGTATACTTGCAAATCTTCAAAATAGAGATCAAACAATGAGTACATTCCTAGAATGTAAATGAATATAGAATAAAATAAGCCAGATTGAGATGAAGATAACATTGTAGAGCCTTAAATTGGCAGAATAGATTTCACAGGTTTTTTAAATCAATATTTTTATAAGAAATGCCCTGCAATAGATTAACAGAGATTAACAAGCAACAAAAATAATGATCTACATTTCTTTCCCTTCTATGCTGTTTTGTATTTGAAGCATCATTCTATTGCACAAGTAGAATAAGTGCTAACAAGACAATATCTTATTTTTCAGTATGTATGAGAAATTGTTGGAAGAAAGGAAAAAGAATGAAAGAAAGAAGTCAATTGCTTCTTTGACAATTCCATTCATCTCTTCTGAGAACAATGAGCTTTACTGTTCTATATTTTGCTACCTTACATTGGATAAACATGTAATAATAAGGAATTTCAATTAAAGTAGAGAGCAGGCAAAAGAGCTAAACCGACAATAGAAAAATTACTTCTTTCTCACTTTCAAAACTAAACTGGGAAGGTTCACTAAATGTTTACAGGTAGGTATGCATGCATGATCTTTTTTCATAATGAGTTTTGCTTAGCCACATTTATTGAAATAGAATAGAATACTTTATTGGCCAAGTGTGATTGGACACACAAGGAATTTGTTTTGGTGTAAATACTCTCAGTATACATAAAAGAAAAGATACATGAAAGCAACACTTGCCAGAATAAACAATAAACAGTAACTACACAGTTTTGTCTAAAAAAAATATTTCAGAATATTTTTATTTATTTATTTTTTAAATTTCTGCACCAGGCATCTCACCCAAGTTATTATGGGCAGTTTACAACATTGAACAACATATTACTCATAAACACCTGATTAAAATTAGAAATAAAAAATAGAGTTAAGAACAAGGTTAAAATGTACAAGTAATAAATGAAAATAAAAATAAAAATATATGAACATTCATGAAGAAATTAAAACTAATATTTTTTTTAAAGTAAACTGATTGATAAGAGCATAGAGAAAAGATAAAACTTACAAATTAATAGCTGATATTTGTGATTCTGCCAGTGGAGCTCTTTTCATTTATTTTATTGTTATTATGGATGCCTTGATGTTTATGAGGGGGTAAGAGGTGAGATAGTTTATAAATGGAAAACCTTATCTATCCTTTTTTGAGGGGAAAAAGAATGTTATACTACATTTACACCTTCAGCGTAAAAATACTTCACACCATTATATTATGAGGATGTAGATGAAAATTAAATTCTATTTGAACTGTCATGTTTGGAATGAAAAAGACTAACTATTATGCAAAAGGGGGAATGTAGTAAGGCCAGAAACATGTCTCCATATTCAATCTAAAATTCCATCCATTTAGATGCTGCACCCGGAAAGACCAAGACAAAATGAATGTGGCTTGATCTTGAAATGGGTTAGTACAGTAGCATCTAAGAATGTTTACAATTTAGAGCTAGGTGATTGATTAATATTTTTCTAATGGTATCTATGGCAGGAAATATATTAAAACAAAATTAAAAAATGGTGTAGGATGAGAATTTTATATTCTTGTCATTTTAAAATAGTAAATGTGCACTTATTGACTGAAAAAGGTATTTCTATGCTTAATTGTAACAATAATAATAAGTAACAGGTAGGTAAGAATGTACAATGAAACAAAGAAATGTGCTAAGGAAATATTTTACCATTTTGTACTATCTTTAATTTCAAATTAATAAATTGAGATCTCATCTCAGCTCAGATCTTATTTTCTACCCAGTGTTTCTCAACCTTGGCGACTTTAAAATCTGTGGACTTCAACTTCCAGAATTCCCCAACTGACTGGGGAATTGAATTCTGGGAGTTGACGCTCACAGATGTTAAATTCGCCAAGGTTGAGAAGCATTGTTCTAAATTAAATCATAGAGGTTAGTTAGCACTTTCCAGTATATAAAATCAAATTCATGTATGAAATACTATACATAACCTAGAAGTTATTCAGCATTTCCCAGTGTATAAAATCAAATTAATGTATTAAGTACTATAGATAAAGAAAACCTAAATGAGATTTCACTATACACAATACAAAATCTGTAAAATGAAATTATAATGAGAAACTGTTATTTAGGATTTCCTGTTAATATGCATTTATTGGAATTGGAATAGTCTAGCATGATTAGTTCATCTCAGTGATATCTGGAAAGTGGCTATTGTGAAAAAGATGTTTTAAAATCATCATTACAAATCTAAGATGTCTGAACTCTAAATGTTAAGCTTCTGAATAAAAGCATTGATTTGTAATGACAAACACACCAAACATCTTATCATTTCATATAAATGCTAGTAAGAAAGTGAAACAAAGGTTTTGTTTCCTAGGTTTCAATTAGAGAGTCTCAATACCTTTCAGCACTTCTGTCATGTGAATCATATATGGATTCAGTAGCATTCATATAATATGCTAGGTAATTGAAATATGATCAAAGGCAAGGCAAGGCAGATTACTTTTTTATTTTTATATCTGGAATTATATGAAACTGGAATGTAAAAGACATGACTATACATATGTGGACCAGACTAGTAATAATGGGTCAATACAGGTAGTCCTCAACATAGAACCGCAATTGAGCCAAAATTTCTGTTGATAAGTGAGAAATTTGTTAAGTGAATTTTATCACATTTCACAGCTTTTCTTGCCACATTTGTTAAGTGAATCACTACAGCTGTTAAATTAATAAACTGTTGTTAAGTGAATCTGGCTTCCTCATTGACTTTGTTTGTCAGAAGATCACAAAAAGGCGATCACGAAAAGGTGGACACTGCAACCATCATAAATATGGGTCAGTTGTTAAGCATCTGAATTTAAACCACGTGATTATGAGGATGCTACAATGGTCGTAAGTGTGAAAAATGATCATAAAATCACTTTTTTCAATGATGTTTCAACTTCGAATGGTTGCTAAATGAACTCTGGTAAGTCAAGAACTACCTGTATATAGTCCTACCTAGACGATAGTCCTACCTTCAACTAGAGAATCTTGCATCAACTGTTATCCAATTAAAAATAGGCATGCAAGCACATTTGGAAGTTCTCTTCAAACAGAAGGTGTATTTTCAGAAGATTGTATGCACTGGGTTTGTTTACATTTGTAAAAAAAAAAAAAAGGATATCTTTTTTTTTGTAAGACCTTAGAATGACAAAGTTATGAAACTATGTTCTAAAACATGCATCAAGGAAATTTACATTTAGAAAACAATTCTGTTGTACACAGAAACATCTTATGTTTGCAAGAATTACAGTGAAAGCTTCTGAATTATTTAGTAAATCTTTTTTTAAAAAAAGCTTTCTCAAAAATGACATTGGATAATGAATTCTTAAGCAAACATTAAAACACACATTCCTAGGTGAAACCAAGAAGCAGAATTGCATATTCTAGATATCATTCCTCCCTCCCTCCCTCCCTCCCTTCCTTCCTCCCATGCTCCCTCCCTCCCTTTCTTCCTCTTCATCAAAATGGCAAATTCATTTGAAAAACAGAATGCCAAGAAAAGCAGTTTTATTAGAAATAAAATATAAGGTGGGTCTAATCTTTGAAGATGGGGTGGCTTATAACATATTCAGAGACTTCAATAGTTTCTTATATTGTTTACATGATGCTAAGAAAACTATGTTAATATTTCCATGAAGATAACAAAAATCTAGATGACTGCAGTGCATTTTTCTATAATCCAGATCATAATTGAAAATTACAAAGTAATTTACCAAGTGTAGAGATTTGATGATCCACTGGGTTTCTATAACTATAGATCTGGATTTTCTTGGAAAACATACAAATCTGAAAACTGGATGAAAATAGTCATTTTCTTTATTTAATAAATTATGGAGGATTGCATAATTGGAAAGCTGTATTATTATCCTAAATATTGATTTCTTGTGATGCAATTCTTGATTACTAGGTCTTATAAACTAAAAAAATATGCTTGGCCTAAATATTATATACCAATGTATTATACCAGTTCTGATTTCTAGAGATAGATTCACTTAAATTAAATAATTCTGTGCCATAAGATTATTTCAAACAAAATACAATAGCCATTCATCTAATTCATTTGCATTACACCTTAAATTTTGTTGTCTTAATTTTCTCTGCCAACTGAACTGGTAGAGTAAAATTGGCTTTGTTTTATAATTAACAGTAAATGAAATGGGATCATTTCTTTAAGGGAATGTTGTCATAATATAGTAGCAGATGGATCTGCTTGGTTTTTAATTGCTTATGTATCTATATTTCATAGATGCCCTGAAAATTAATTACTTCCATAAAATTGGAAGTTTGCTCATATTTTTTTGCTCTAATTAACTATTTTCTTAATATTAAAAATATAAGTTAAGCAGTTTAAAATTTGTAGTTAACTATCTTGATTACCTTTATCCAGATAACATACACCTGTTGCAATTTTAAGTTCAGCTGTTTTATATAGTAGATTGAATGCAAAGAATATATATTTGGTCCCCGGTGTATAATAAACATTTGATTGCATTTCACATAAATAATATACGAGTTCTTCCCCAAACTGGCATTTCAGGGGATCTATGTGACATTTCAGTACCAGGCAAGAATAAAACTTACCTTGCTTCATCGTTGGACAACATTTTTATCGTATACCTACTAAATTTCAGGATTTGGTTAAATAGTGAAATAATTATCCTTTCAAAGGTCCTTTAGGACTTCCTTTGCCTTTAACTGTCATATTTTTAGATGTGAACTTTAATGCAGTAATGTAAAATTATCTGAGAAATGAAATAGTACCTCTGATTGGTTTGTCTGAAAATTTGTAGCAACAGAAAGAATTCGGTTTTCCAGTTATATCATCGCAATATATAAAATTATCCCATTATCCCACTTTCGTATGATTCAATGTCAAAAGTTATTTTCTTAACAATTTAAATTCAAATTAAGATTATCATACTTTAAATGAGGAAAAGTGAATGTCACCCATCAACTATCAGCTGGAATAGATAATGCATTTTAAACAAAATTGAACATAGGAAAACTGTTTACAAAAATTGCTAGAATCGACAATTTCTTAATGGTGAAAAGAAAACAATCTTCTTATTTTATGTTCCAGTGGCATGAGATATTGTCACTTTGGTGTGAGTGGTGATTTATAAAGAGCAAATATTAGATTTAAATTATTTTGATTGAATCTCCAGAAAAAAGATATTGAGGAAATTTATTTTTATTTTATTTATTTATCAATCAAATTCATATGCTGCCAGTATCACAAGAAGTGAGTAGCTTGCAACAGAACAAAATGATTGAGAAGGCTATGTCTTTGGGACAGAACCCAAGAAGTCTAGAATTTTTTTTAAAATAAGTTTTAAGTAGAATGAAAGTACAAAGCCAGGTAACTAAACATATCCAACACTAATTGGTAGTATCAATTTGATCAGAAAAATTAAATATAGTAAGCTGGAAAGTAGAATAGTATCCTAATGGATCAAAGTATAAGGAATAATATTGATCTAAGGTAATACTAGATAATGTTTCTTTTGCTTCACATTTGAAATCCACCATTAATTTACATTTCAGTTTTTCCCTTAAACAAAATGGAAATGGACACTAGTTATTGGAATATTTTTATTTATTTATTTGTCAATTGCTTACAAGATAATAGGTATAAGTAAAAACATAGTTATGAATACATGGATACATATAAGAAAAATAAAAAAAATATAAAAGAAATAATAGGACAGGGACAGTAGGCACATTGGTGCCCTGAGTTAGTGAGAGATTAGGAATTTTTAGAAATGTAATTAGAACCACCAATCTAGATATTGATTTTTCTAAAGAAAATTAGGTCAGACAGGATATTTTGATCCAAATAATGGATCAAAACTGAACAAGGAGAGATTTAACATAGAAATAAAGAGAAACTTTCTGACGGTGAGAACAATCAATCAATGCAACAGCTTGCCCTTAGAAGTTGTGGGAGTGCCATCACTTGAGAACATTCAAGAAGAGATTGGACTGCCATTTGTCAGAAATGGTGTAGGGTCTCCTGCTTGGGGAGGAGTTGAACAAGATGACCTACAAAGTCCCTTCTAACTCTGATTATCTGTATGAAGCTTCAAATTTTTCTTAGCAGCTTTAGAGAAGTATGGACATAATTTTGAAGAAAAAAATCAAGGGTGGTTTCATAAAATATCAATTTAGCCATGGAATAGAGAAAGGAATAAGAAAGAAACTTTAAATTGTCCCAGCTTGATTTCTCTACTGTAGGAGGTAGGAACAAGAACTTTATCAGGTTTTCAATATTTTCCTCTGATAATCCGAAATCACTCATAGAATTCCTGTAATTTTTGTAGTTTGTTTCCTGACTCCATTTATTTCAAAGGACCAAAAGTAGGTTCAACTACATTTTAGGAGAAATCTACTGTAGAACAGTTTACAGTTTTATTTTTTATTTTTTTATATTTAAACTACAATTGTCCCCTAGCATTTTTTTTTCTATAGCTCTTATTATTTGTTCATTTTTTAAAAAATACTGGCTGGCCTATTTCTTTTTTAATCTACATTTTTCATCTTGCGAAAGGTACTGGAGGAAACAAAAGGACCATATAAAATATTTCTACAATCAAGAAGGGAAATCAGGTATGCAGGTAGGCACAAAGTAAATTATTCCTATTTACCCCATTTTTCAATTTTAATTGGTATATCCCAAGTAAAAACATATCATAATGATGAAGTATATAATCTGATTTTTATAAAAACATTGTAAAAGTAATAGTAAACTGGCTGCAAGGTGACAGAAATTGAATAGAGCTAGTCACTCTGCATGATAAGTTTTCAAAGCTTTCAAGTTTTTGTGTTCAAAACAATTCTGTCCAGGGTAGACTATAAATTAAGGATGAGCAAAAGGAAGCTCCACATCTGCATGAACACATTTTCCAACTATATCAAAATTGTAATGACAATAAAAGTGTATAGAAGTCCTCAAAATAGGTTGAATATAGCATAATATTTAGAATTAACACTCTAAGCATTGTTGCTGTTGTTTTTGTGGAGGGGGCAAGGAAGTAAACAAAAAACTTGTTATGTTTATGTGGATGATCCACCAACATCCACACTGCCTTCTTGCTCCATTCCAAAACATCTACTGCATTGTACTCATCCCTGATATAAATTAATATAATAAACATGAAAATATTTTACAACATTAACAGTTATGGAAGTGTAAGCTGAAATATTGTAATGCTACAAAATTTCTGTAAATTCTGTCATTATTTTCTGATTCCTGGAACTTGATAATATCAGTATAAAATGTCATATATATTCTAATAACAAATGTACCAATTTTGCAGAAATTTCTTAAATAGGTATAATTTCATTTAACTGGATTGTTGTAATTCGCTCCATTCTGGCAGCAACATGGACAGACTTACCAATTTGTTTCAGCATCAGGTGTTAAAACTCACCCTGCAAGCATAAACTTCATTCTCTTCAATTTTGTTTGGTTATATTTGATTTTTAAATGCAATCAGCTATCCATAAAGAATGTCTTTAGCAGTGAAGAAGTTTTAAAATATATAGCTGTACATGTGACAATTTTCATTGAGCTCAAGCTCAGCCCCACTTTAATTTTTCTTGGAGTTTTGCAGAATGGCAATTTTGCAGCAGCTTCTCTCTTTCATAGAAAATGAAGATTATGCAGACTTTCAATCAATGGAAATGTATTCAAATCACTTTCAATAAGATCTTTAAATCAATCTTTACCCTGACTATCAGGATATTTGGAAGGAACATGTTAGTGCTTGTGCCTGTACTCAGTTAATGACTGATCAACTGGAAATATTTTATTCAAGAATCAAAAAATATAATCCTTACCAGACTAGTTAATTTTTTTATTTTTTATTTTATTTTGTCGAGCGATTATAAGATAACAGGTATAACTCCTGTATAAACATAGTAATGAATACATGAAATGGATATGAATAAGAAAAAAGAAAGAAACAATAGGACAGGGACAGTAGGCATGTTGGTTCGCTTATGCATGCCTCCTACAGACCTCTTAGGAAACGGATGAGGTATACAGTAGACAGTCTAAGGTTAAAGTTTTGGGAGGTTGGGGAAGAAACCACAGAGTCAAGTAGAGTATTCCAGACATTGACCACTCTGTTGCTGAAGTCATATATCCTGCAATCAACTTTGGTGTGGTTTACCTTGAGTTTGTATCTATTGTGTGCTCTTGTATTGTTATGGTTGAAGCTGAAGTATTCATTGACAGGTAGGACATTACAATGTATAATTTTATGTACTATACTTAGATCAGACCGAATGTGGCGTAGTTCTAGGTTTTCTCAGTCTAGAATTTCAAGTCTGGTGGCATAAGGTATTCTGCAATGAATAGAAGAGTGGAGAACTCTTCTTGTGAAATATTTCTGGATGTTCTCCACTGTATTAATATCAGATACGTAATGCGGCTTCCACACTGATGAGCTGTATTCAAATATTAGTCTAGCAAATGTTTTGTATGATCTAATTAGTAGTGTGATATTACCTGAAAAAAAGCTGTGCAGGATTAGGTTAGCAACCCATAATGCCTTTTTGGCTATGTAATTACAGTGGGCACTAGCACTTAGATCATTAGAGATGAGTACTCCAAGGTCTTTTACAGAGTTTGGATCATCAACAAGGACTTGACTATTCAGCTTGTATTTTATTTTCTGATTTATTTATTTTTTTTGGCAATATGTAAGACAGAGCATTTATTTGTTGAGATTTGAAGTTGCCATTTTATTGACCATTCTCATACATAGTCAAGGTCTTTTTGAAGGGTAGCTGTATTGTCTGTGGTGTTGAAAAGCTTTACATCATCAGCTAAAAGAACACATCTTAATATGATCACAGAGGACATTTATGTAGAGTATGAAGAGGGTTGGTCCTAGAACACTGCCTTGGGGGACCCCACTGTTGACAGGTACAGAATTTGATAGGACACTCCCAATTTTAATCATTTGTTTTCTGTTTGACAGGAATGCTTCTATCCAGTTATGTAGATGTCTAGAGATACCATAAGATTTTAGTTTTAGTAGTAGTTTGTCCTGTACCACTGAATCAAAGGCTTTACAGAAGTCTATGTAAATTGTGTCTATTGCTTTGCCCTGATTGAGTTGTGTAAGAGTTGCAGATTACAGGATAGTTTTTTTCTGAAACCAAATTGTTTATTAGAGAGTAGGTTGTTTGTCTCTCAGTGGAGGATAATGGATTGGTTAATAATTGATTTCATGACTTTACAGGTGTCTCAGCATAAAGAGATTGGTCTGTAATTTTGAACTAGGCTGGGGTCTCCCTTTTTGAAGATGGGTATGACCATGGTTAGTGACCATAGTTTTGGCTGGTCAAACTAGTTTTGGCTGGTCCTGAAAGATTGTTCAAAGATTATGCTTAGAGGTTCAGCCAGGACAGCTTTTTTAAAAAGTAGGCACATATTCCATCCGGTCCAATAGATAGAGATGATTTTAGATTGCATAGTGCTTTTTCAACATTGTCTTCTGTAAAATCAATATGTATTAGATCATTGTAGTTGTCTGTGGTTCGACTGGGAAATACTGGGCATGATCCATTGCTGTTTACAAATACTGAGCCAAAGAATGTGTTAAAGAGGTTGGCTTTTATCGTGTCATTGTTGCAGTCTTTACTATTAGGTCCATTTATCAGTTCACCAGGTAATTTTCAGTCTTGCCTATAATTCTCCTAAGGAACATTTCTTCCCAATTAACCTTGTTGCACAGACTGTAAGCCTAGGAATGTGAGTGATCAAACATGATCTAATTGTTGGTGATTTTAGAAATGTTGGGTGTGTTCATACTATTGTAATCCATTTCATGAAGAACATTGATTACAGCTCAGTATATATCTTCATTTTAATGCAGCTTGGTTCTCTGGACAGCTTTGTGCAACCATTATAAAAGTTGTCTAGAATGTCTGTTGGACATGTAGAAGTAACATTTCCACTGGAATTGCTAATGAAATAAAACATCTGTGAATATGAAAATAACCTGCATATAAAAAATACTAAGCCACTGTTGTGAGAATAACTGATTTCTTCAAGATAAATCAATATTATACACTCACAAAAACTGAACAAGTACTCAGAAAGCTAGGGCAATAGACCCAAGGGAATATATATTTTAAAGAATGAAGACTAGTTTTTTTTTTCCTCCTGAAAGATAGAAAGAAATTTTGTACTTTCTGTTCTTTTATGATTGAAACCACTAGCACATTTCCAGTCCTCTGCAAGCAAAAAATTAGATAGCAAACTACCTTTTCAAAGATTACTTTGAAAAGTGAATTACCTTTGTTGGTATTGTCCATTACTGTCAAGTCACTCTCTCTATTATTGTCCTTAGAAGTTATATTTCTAAAGGAAAAAAATAACCTAAAGCATTGTGCAGGAATAGATAAAATTTCCATGGTTTTCTATTTCTCCCATGAGAAGGAATGCTGTTTCTTGGTGTATAAATATGATTAAAAAAACCAAAATATATAACAATTATCTAAACATAATCCATACATTCTTTGCCAACAATAAAAAATAATATTGCCAACAATAAAATTGCCAACAATAAAATATCAATTCCTAATAATTTAATTCAAGACAAATTCATAAATATACATTCATGGAACACTAATTGAATCTCTACTGTGAAAAAACAGCAATACTTTTATAAATGAAGAAAACATGCAAAGCAGCTACATCAAAGCTGCAGTAATCTGTGTCTATTTGATCTTTATAAGTATATGCAGAAAAATATATATATATAAAACCTGGTGATTGCCCAGGTTTTTGTAGGTCAGTCTGTAAAGGCAAAGAGAAGATATCTACTTTTAGACTTAGAAGATTGATGTCAGCCATTACAGGTAATCAGGACAACGAACACCAACCATGAGGCATAACACAACTTTCTTTTACAGAAGGTTGCTGTAACAGAATCTTGCAAATTTGACAGTACATCTGTCTGTTCCTTCATATTCCAAGAAACTATGGAAAGTCCCATCTGAGACATTTGCTTCCTCTTATCTGACCATTACCTAGTCTACTGCTGTTGTTCTTCCTTGTCCTATCGCTCAAGGGCATTCTCACAGACCATAATGGAAGTCTTCTCCAATGCTGAAATTCAAAATTCAATATTCTTATTACTACACTTCTTCAAAGAAGTGTAATTTGTTCCCTAGAGCAGGGGTGTCAAATTCACTGCATCATTGCATCATCAGATGATGTTTGGCAACTTTCCTACCTTCACTAAACTGGATGTGGGCATGGCCTGCACATGACACATCCAGGCCATGCACCACAAGTTTGACAGCCCTATCCTAGAGTGGCACAGGAAATACAATTCTTCACAGTTCTGGTAATTGCACATCACAGTATTTGGATATCTTAGGGCATTTTTTTCATTTCAATTCTTATTTTTTCTTATTAAACTTTGCTGATTCTTTAGGTTCTTATGATACTATCATCAGCATAGCACACATTATTGATGTGTCTTCCTCCAGTTTTAAAACAAAGTTCATCTTCTACCAGTCCAGCTTTCCTTAATGAATATTCAGCATATAGGTTGAATAAATAATGGAGATTATAGCCAGTGGTGGGATTCAAATTTTTTTTACTACTGGTTCTGTGGGCATGGCTTGGTGGGCATTGAAGGGGAAGGATACTGTAAAATCTCCAGTCAGAGGTGGTATTTGCCAGTTCTCCGAACTACTCAAAATTTCTGCTACTGGTTCTCTGGAACTTGTCAGAACCTGCTGAATACTACCTCTTATACAACTTTGTTAACAATCTCGAGTCAGTCTGTTTCACCATATTTTGCCATAATGTGGCTTCCTGACCTGTATATAAGATTCTTATGAGAACAAGAGATATTTTGATATTCCTATTTTTCTGAGCACATCCCATACTTGATGTGTTCTACGTAATTTTCTGTCATTCTTTCTATGTTTAATGAAGTATTTATTCATTTTTTTTGGCATTCTTAATTATCCAGCTACATCAGCACTAATGTCTTATGTTTTATATTGATATTGTATTGGACACAAGTTATATATATGTTTTAACTATGTGTTTGAACTTTGTAATTCACTCAAAATCTATTGGAATGGACAGTCATAAGAAATATATTATTTGTTGATTTACTATAACGTTTTAATAATTTATAGCTGATCAGAGTCATGTTTGATATGGATTACTGACAAATGAAAATAAATAAACAAATGCTTTAAAAAAAATATAGCACTGTTGAAGATGATATGGCTTGATCAAATAATTATCATCTTACAAGTGTACATTTTAAAAAGAAATGAATATGTTGACTTTTTAAACAATATCTTGCCATTACCTCTTGGGTGATATATTTACTGAAGCTTAACAATATGGGAAAGATAAATCCTTGAAGAGATAACTATATAATGAAAGGCAAACTTAACGCTCATCAAAAATTCTGTGAGATAGTGTATTAATTTAATTATTCTTTCCACATTCATATTCACTTAGCTTTATTGATGAAAGATAATGTTTATATTGCTTAGAAAATTAAACAGCCTCATATTTATAATTTATTTATATGGTATGATAAGTTTTAACCGGCATACTATTACCTATAACAAATATCATATAGTCTTCTCAATCATAAAATACATTTGGTATTTTATGCACTAATATCATGCTTGTCTCATATTCAGGATTCAATAACAGTCAAAACCACAGTATGAAATAACTCCAACCTACTCTGATCTATTTAGTAATACAGTATGTGCAATATTATTTAAAAAGTACCTTTTACTTAGATACATACTACAAGGATAGGAAAATGAAGCAAAACAATAGAAATCAGAGCCGATTAAAGTTGTAGTTTAAATAAAAATAGGAAAACCATTGGTCGCAAAGCTAAAAATAATACCTTTGTGATGTTTAGTTCAGAATCTCTAAATAAATTACTTCTGAAGAAAATTATAAATTGTGAGTATATTAAATGAAACAAAATAAGAGTCATAATATGACAAAAAAGTTCTTAAACAATTTTTTTCCCATTTCTCTGATCTGATTGTTTTTGGTAACTACTTTTCATATATCCACATTGAGTGGCAATCAGAGGTGGTATTCTGCAAGTTCTGACCAATTCTGGAGAACCAATAGCAGATATTTTTAATAGTTCGGAGAACTGGCAAATACCACCTCTGACTGGAGATTTTAAAGTATCCTTCCCCTGCCACGTCCACCAAGCCACGCCCACAGAACCGGCAGTAAAAAAAATTGAATCCCATCACTGGTGGCAATGTATTTTACTCCACATTTTTAGTATATTTCAGTATTGTTTACAATTCATAAGGTATGTATAAAAGTATGCTTATTGGTGAAAATGTGTACACAACTACTTTATACATTTTGAAAGATATACTACAATTGTATTAATTATTTAATTACAATAGTAAAAACCAACATAAACTAAAAAGGTGATTTCAATTTTAATTGTAATTTCTAGTTCCCAGTATCTAGTTCCAATTTTTGAAGTCTTTTTTTAAATGAAAACAAAAGCATTATCCCATTGTAAGTTTTCTTTATAATTAATTCAAATCTTTCAAATTTATCTGGAGCTTTTGTCCATTTTTAACTTTATGAAAGTAAAGCTTTAACCACCTTTTTGCTTTTTATTCCAATTTTTCAAGCTCTTAAACTTGTAGTTAAACTTCTTTCACTAGGGATTGAAGGAAACTCAGCCAGTGCTGTAAAACATGTGGATCCAGAGGTTCTTAATAGCTGAAAGACAGTTAAGAAGCAATTTTAAAAAGTGATTAGAAAAGCAAGTATGCACACTTAATGTCTTTTCAAAGGCACCCTCTGTGGCTTGAACAAGATGTTAATGCTATCATTTCTCAGAGGTCTACACACTCCGGGGACCTCTGTCTTGTGGATCCATCATGAGCAGCATCTGCCTGGAACATTTGTGGGTGATCTGATATTGTCTGCTTGTCTAGAGAGGAATTATCAAAGCACCAGACTACTTACCAATTCTTTGTGGAGCCATCTTCAATTTGTTATTTCTTCTCTAGAAACTCCTAAATGTTCATGCATAAATAGACGTACACACACCTATAACTGATGCTGATGAGCCTTCTTATAGTTAAAAAATTTAAATTTAATTTTTTAAAAAAAAAACAGATTGACTCATCCTTAACTATGGATGCTTCAATTTGCAACCAAACCAAATGGGTCACGAGGGTACTTAGAAGATTGAAACTAGCTGTTCTGAGTCTTACTTGCAAAATAACTCTCCTGTATATCAACACTTCATGTGTTCAATAGCCATCATTTGTAAAGCTAATTTTGGCAACTATGATTATCAAATTAACCAAAGTGAATTACCTAAGATTTAATTGGCATATCATTGAAGTTTTCTACAATACAAAATCTAATATATTTCTTTTAAACTAATTTTGGCATAGAAACCAACGTGATTGCTATCTAAACTTATATCTTCTGAAAGCATGCAACTGAGAAAGATGCTGCATTGTCAAAACTAAGCAGAGGGAGGTGAAACTATTGGCTTGATCTAGCTTAAATTTCATATTTTATTTAAGTTGATGAAAGCACGGGCACAGATTTATGCCCATTCTATACATATTCTCAAGAGTAGGAGTGGCAAAACATGGAGAATATTAACAAAATCAAAGATAGAAAAAATATTTATTTATACATCACAAAGTTTACTTGGAATTTGTTGTTAATTTCTGTTAAAAGCTGTTGGATAAAATGATATATTTCTAAAATCACAGGCAGAATACCTTATATTCTAGATGCTAAGAAACAAAGATACCCATGTTTGATGACAGAATGCTAGATTAGATGAGCCATTGATCTAATCTAGTAGGGTTCTTCATACTGTGTATTATCATTTTTAAATTTTAAATTTTGCTTTGTGCTTTGATAACTATGTGGGTAAACTGATAGTTGTGCAGAAAAAAGAAAAGTGGAAAGATAAAATAAGGGCAAAGATTGCTTGTTGGGTTTATTCTGATCAGCCAAAATTGAAAGTATAGATACTGTTTTATGATAGGGATTATCATTGAAAATGGTAATTATTTGATGCTTTAATTAAACAGTTTTTTCATAAGTTAATTATTTATGGAATCATTGCCATTTATATTTCAGAATGATGATCATATAAGAAATTTCTAAGATGTTAAAAGTTTATTTTTGTATCCTTGATTTAGGCATTATAAAAAGCTTTATGCCTATTGAAAAAATCTCATTCTTATACCACTTCATTGAAGGTGGGTATGTGATGAAATATGATCTAAAGTGATTTTGATTGTATTTTATTAAATGAAAGCCCAACTGAGATAATAACACTTATTAATTGCAATAAGTTTAATAAAAGAGATTAAACAGCAGCTAGCTTATTAGCTTATTACTGGAACAATTATGAAAACAAGAATCATTCTTATTAGTTTATTAAACACAGAATGGCCTGTTAAAGTAATTGAGTTTTTAAGGAGCTATCTTTAAGTAAATATATTAGGTGACAGTTAATTATGATATACACTAATTAGTGTTTTGGACATAGTTACTATATACAGTGTATATTCAATAATATAAAATTCAAATGAAGTGTTTGTGAAGTTTTTTCAGTGTTATATTCAACAGAAATTAATTTATTCAGTTTTATATTCAACAGTCTATCATTATAAGAGGTTAACTTTTTTTAGAAAGAAGAATAAAAAAGGGACTATAGTAAAATAGTAATAGAAATAATAATAGCACTTAAACATTTACCTCTTCAGTGCTTTACAGCCCTGTTTACAGATGGTTTACAAGAATCAACCTATTGCCCCCAACAATCTGAGTCCTCATTTTACCAACCTTGAAAGAATGGAAGGGTGAGTCAATCTTGAGCTGGTGAGACTTGAACTGCCAAATTGAGGCAGCCAACAGGCAGCAGAAGTAACCAAACATTCCAGTATATTGAAATACATAGGAGTTTGCTAATTATATTGTGCTGGTTTCATAATTCACAATCATCAATCAATATTGTAATTCTCAATCAAGACATGAGTTTGAGAAGTAATATCACTTTGTCATATCATTTTATGACAAAGTAACAATGTATTTTCCTTTTAAAAAATAAAAGCATTCATGACTTAACCTACCTCTGTGCAAATGTAATAATGAAGTAACTTTTTGATGAAGATGCATGGATATCCATTTTGTTTGAAAATAATGTATAGTTTCTTTTTTCTGATGTACAGGTTTGCTGCAGTGTGTTTGTGTTCATGTGAATAATGTTCTTAAATTGGCTTATTACTTTGGTAGTAAATTGGCTTAAATTGACTTATTACTTTGGAAGTGGAACACTTGGTTGGTATGGGTGGTTTTTAATGGGACTTGTGTTTCTACTTTGCCATTGCAGTCTCTGCTGATAATACCCAGGAAGGGTAGCATGCTATTTTTTTTTTTCTCTTGTGATTTGGATTTATCTGAAGATGTTGTGTGGTTGGTCCTTTTTATTATGGTAAAGGTGTCATCACCTGATCACTCAATCCAATTTAGCACAACCAATACAAACTGTGGAAAAGATAACACTACCAATAATTATCAGCAAACTGATTCCTTCAGAAAACAAATGGAAAAGAGCACCACCCCTAGACTTGAAAATGACTAACAGGGAAAACCTTTTCCTTTATCTTTGGGCCATGATGGCTTAGTGGTTAAAGAAGCTGAGCTTGTAAGGTGGAAAGCTAACAAGTTTGGGATCCAAGTGTTGCATGGCAGGGTGAATTTCCATTGCTTGTTCCAGTTCCTGCCCACCTAACAACTTGAGAGCATGCAATGCAAGTAGATAAAAAGGTACCACTTTGGTGAGAAGGTAACAGAGTGTTTTGTGCCTTGTAGCCATGCTGGCCACATGACCGCAGAAAAGTGCTGGCTCCTCAACTAAGAAATGGACTTGGGGACTGCCTAGAGTAAAAAACAACTGGACATGGGAAACCTTTACCTTGAGTTTACCAACAATTAAAAACAACTCAGAAACCACCAATAAACTATTACAATCACATGACACCAATGTAGCACACAAACTGACTAAAGGCCATCAAAATATCCTAAGTAAATTAAAGAACATCAAATAACAGAGTTGGAAGGGATCTTGGAGGTCATCTAATCCAATCCCCTGCTTGAGCAGGAGAGTCTATTTGAAATATTACAGGTTGATCCTCTACCTAGGATCAAATTCATAGCCTTCTGATTGTGAGGCAAGAGCTCCACCTCTAGCAGTACATAGGACAAATTGGCAGAAGACTAGAAGAATGCATCTGTGAAGACATGATGAAAACTCTTTAATTTCACAACACATGAACAGGCTTATAGTTTCAGCTGAGTAATGGTGACTATCCTAGACTAAACCAAGTCCAAAAAGAAAATTCCCAGAAGCCTAGCACTCTGACAAATTGGCCATCAACAGACATATAGACATAAACAACATCTACATATTGTGCAAAAGAGAATCAACAAACCAAAAAGGGAATAAAGAGACCAAACCATTTCCCCACCAACAATCAACAGCCAGATGAGCAGAGAAACCAAAGAATCATCAAGACCAGTCCCATCAACACTGACACAGAAGATAAATTGAGAGCAAATTCCATGTCTTATAAGCTCCAATGATATTATCTAGTTTGGGTAATGAAACTTCTGCAAGAAAACAACCAAGCTCAGAGAGCACCAAGAATAAATGATATATATATATATATTATATAATATATGATGATATATTATATATATCATATAAACCATTCTGGCACAGCAATAGGCTGCCCCAAATTTAAATCTGAAACCACTGTAAAAGTCTGACTCACAGACAAACACCATACAGAAGCCTGATGATGGCAGATGAGATTCTGCTGAAATGTTGCTACAACTTTAAAAGCACAACTATTATGACGTGGGAAAATACCCGAACTAAGCTGAATGCCATACATGTAAGTACCCGCGAAAACTTAAGAATGTATATATATATATATGGATCTTTGGTTATTTGGGTTTTCTCCCGCGTAAGATTGTAAGTATCTAGGCAACGTTTCAATGAAGTCTCATTCATCATTTTCAGTCTTGGTCTTCAGCTCTGTGCTTCTCAGAGTGATGTGAGCTTGCAGCTGTTTCTTCCTTTTAACTGCTAGTGGTGGTGTGACTTGATTGGGTGGGGGCTTGGCTGTGTTCTGATTGGGTGTGGGTGTGTTCTCATTGGTTGGGGCTTTGGCTGTGTTCTGATTGGTTGGGGGGTTGGCTGTGTTCTGATTGGCTGGAGGCATGTTCTGTTCAGGTGGGGGCTTGGTTGTGCTCTGGTTAGTCTTAGTTGCTGGGGGATTTGAGCTGGTGAGCTGTGATCTTGCTGTTTGGCTTCGAGTTCGTGGTCGTGCTGCATCTTCATGGTGGGGGTCAGTTTGCTTCATGTATGGTTCAGAGGGGTTTGAAGTGGGTAGTGATGCAGCTGCAGTGCGGCTTCTGGTCCGTGGTCGTGTCTCATCTTCTGTGTGGGTGTGAGTCTGCTTTCTACGTGGAAGTGTGGTGGTGGCATCTTGTGTGGCTCTCAGGGGTGTGGGTCTGGTGTCATTCTTCATGTTAGGTACTCATCTGTTCACGAGGGTGGGTTTCCAAATGGCTGGTAGGCGGGAGGTATTGTCTCATTTATTCATGCTGTGTGGGCGTTTTTCTATCTCTATGGCTTCTCTGATTATTCTGCTGCTGAAGTGTTCGGTTTTGGCGATAGTTCTGGTATTTTTAAAGTCAATTTCATGTCCTGTGGCTTTGAGGTGTTGGACCAGGGAAGAGGTCGGTTCTTCCTTTTTGATTGAGTTCTTATGTTCTTCAATGCATGCACCTATTCTTCTATTAGTTTGTCCAATGTATGTGGTGGGGCAGGCAGTGAAAGGGATTTTGTATATTCCTTGATTTTCTAACTCGATTTTAAACCAGAACTATCACCAAAACCGAACACTTCAGCAGCAGAATAATCAGAGAAGCCATAGAGATAGAAAAATGCCCACACAGCATGAATAAACAAGATGATGCCTCCTGCCTACCAGCCATTTGGAAACCCACCCTCATGAACAGACAAGTACCTAACATGAAGAATAACACCAGACCCACACCCCTGAGAGCCACACAAGATGCCATCACCACACTTCCACATAGAAAGCAGACTCACACACACACAGAAGATGAGACACGACCACGGACCAGAAGCTGCACTGCAGCTGCATCACTACCCACTTCAAACCCCTCTGAACCATACATGAAGCAAATTGACCCCCACCATGAAGATGCAGCACGACCACGAACTCGAAGCCAAAAGCAAGATCACAGCTCACCAGCTCAAATCCCCCAGCAACTAAGACTAACTGGAGCACAACCAAGCCCCCACCTGAACAGAACATGCCTCCAGCCAATCAGAACACAGCCAACCCCCCAACCAATCAAGTCACACCCCCACTAGCAGTTAAAAAGAAGCAGCTGCAAGCTCACATCACTCTGAGAAGCACAGAGCTGAAGACCAAGCCTGAATATGTATATATAGATGATATATAGATATATATATAGATGACTGAGATAGTTAGATAGATAGATGATAGACAGACAGACAGACATTTAAAAGAGATATTTCTGCCTAAATTGATCAGATTAAAAAGGAAAGCAGATTTTTGGAATGCTAGCCTGTGATTTTCAAAATTGTACCAGGGAAGAAATTTTAACTGAAAACAAATGACTTCTGAAACTACTTTCTATTCCTTTGCATGCAGTATAATTTTTCTATCTCTCTTTTCTCTCTTTTTCTTTCTTAAAAAGTAAATATACTATTAATTACTTTGTACTAGTGCTACCGGTGATATTTTATTATGGTCACATTTTGATTTCTAATCCTGCTATTTGAATTCCATTCTTTTTCTTTGAAGGATACTGAAGAACAAATCATGGCGGGAACATTTTAAAGTGAAGAAATCAGTAGGGAAGAACATTTTTAAGTTTGCTTCCCCTTTTCAAACCACACCAATTTTTATTTGTTTTAAAAATAATAGCTTCAGAGCTTCTTTTTATAACATTAAATTAATGTATTTGTTATATTTCTTGGTCATACAGGAAACACAGTTCCTTATTGTTATTTTCCTTTTCCAATATAAGATTATCCTGTATATGTAATAATTACTTTAGATGTTTTCATTGTTAATATTAATTATAGGTTATGGTATTACATCAAGGGCCATATGTTCAATACTAGTTAATTTTTAATTAACTAGACCTTTAGCTCCATAGAAACAAATGGAACTTTATGAGTTTTATAAGTCACTTTATGAATTAAAAGTTGCCTTCATTCATATACACATGCACATGCATATTCCAACTACATTTGAGTTCAAAAAGATTTTACACTGGAATATCAACATAGAAAGTTTGTCCTAAATGGTGGATTTCCATCACTACAGTACATTTGTACATTTTCCAACAAGCCTTACCATTCCATCTAAAGTGGGCCAGATTCACAGCCTTTGCAAACTTTTTTATACTTTTCCACCAGAGAGCATTGCTTCATCAATATTGCATGAAACATCTGTCAGTTTAGGAACCATAACTCACTGTATCTTCTTCAAATTCTTTATTCTGTACTTTTCCATATTCTATATAAGCTAAAACATTGTGCAAACCTTTGGGCCTTTTGCCTTCTTTGAATTAATTGTACATATTTGCTAAGTTCTGTGCATGGGTGCAAGGATTGGAGATGAGACGATGAACAGTGAACTTCAACTCTTTATTTAACATTGTGGAACAGAGCAAAACTACGGCAGCAACAGCCCTTTTTATAGGCAAGCTGCTGATCAAATAACCAATAAGAAACGGGAAGCGTTAGTTCCTTAACCAATGAGAGAGGCCCGCTAATAGCCAATCATATTCTCCTGAACGGACTAATCAGATGTCGCTATTATCGGCCAATCAGAACCCTGCACTTTCCTAAAGGTTTTAATAATCTTTATTAAGCATTTTTATTCATTCACTTTTTATTAATTCACAACACCCCTTCCCCCCGTGTTCCATTTAAGGGGTGCGGTGATGTAAATTTTGAGATAGCCAGGTTGTTTAGATTGTCTGTTAGATTTTCACTGTCCCCCGGGTGCTTGTTTATAATCTTGTTTGGGCGGGATGTATTCTGGCGAGTAGGTTGCCTCCGGTCCTTCATTTAAAAATTCGGTACCTCTATTGTCTTCGTTGTCCTCTTGCCTATGTGGGCTTGCTTCTGACGAGGTGTCTCTTTGAGGCAAGTCCACCACCTTCTCTGATTCTTCCGAATGCTTACTTATTCCGCTCATGCTTTCTGCCGTTTCGAACTCGGTCTCCTCTGCATCTCCTCCCCCCTCCGTTTGGAAGTTACTGGAGTTGCAGAAACGAGGTTGCAGCCTTGAATGCAGCTGATCAATATGGTGCTTCCATATTCTTCCGTTGTGACTTTTTACTCAGTACGACCTGGGTCCTGTGACTTGGATTACAGTTGCCTCGACCTACAACGGATTGCCAGAAAAGTTTTTAGCGAAGACTAAGTCGCCTATCTGGAATTTGCGGCATTTCCCACTGGATCCGTGTGGCTTTTCTGGTTTGTACGATGGGTGTAGTCGGTCAAGGTGGGAGCGGAGTTTTCGTCCCATTAACAATTCGGCCAGAGTCTTGTTGGTGAAACTGTGCGGAGTGATGTGTTGAAGAAGGAGTATCTGGTTAATCTTATCTTCGATATCACCATAGTCCATTTTATGTAGGGTTTTTTTGAAGAATTGTACCATGCGCTCGGCTCTTCCATTGGTCACAGGATGCACTGGCGAAGTTAGCGCATGATGAATACCATGGTCTGCCAAATCCTGTTCAAAAGAAAGCGCGGTAAACTGGGTTCTGTTGTCAGATACAAGAACGTCTGGCAGTCCATGGGTTGTGAATAATCTGTTCAATTTTCTTATGACGGATTCCGCTGTGGTACTTTTCATTTGATGGATTTCAAGCCAGTTTGAGTAGGCATCCACCGTTACTAGGAATGTGTGTCCTTTGGTAGGTCTGGCAAAGTCAATATGAATACGGGACCATGGTCCCTTGGGTATTTCCCACACTGTTGGGGTTGCTTTCAATGGGGCATTGCTAACTTCCTGGCATTTGCAACAAGTCTTTACCCAGGCCTCGATTTGCTTGTCAATACCCGGCCACCACGCATAGCTTCATGCGAGCGCCTTCATGCGCACTATGCTGGGGTGGCCTTCATGCATGGTTTTCAACACCGCTCGTTGCAGCTGCTCTGGGACGATGACTCTATCTCCCCAAATGATGCAGCCTTTCTGTGAAAACAGTTCCATCTGTCGATTCTTGAAAGGACTGAAGTTGTCAGGGATTTGATCCAATGGCTATCCTCGCTCGACCCAGCTAAGAACTCGCACCAAAATGGGATCACGTTTGGTTTCGATCGCGATATCTCAAGCTGTCAGTAGTGGTGATTGAAGTGCTTCAATCTGGAGCGTCGCGAAGGTTGGAGCTGAGTCATTAATGGTTTCAGGAAGTGGTGCAATGCTTAGTGCATCAGTGTGGGGGATGGCCTTCCCTGGGCGGTGTTGCAGTTTATAATTATATGCAGCCAGGAATTCTGACCAGCGAGTCATTCTGGGAGATAATATGTAAGGGGTTGGCTTGTCCCCCGCTATAATCCCCAGCAAAGGTTTGTGGTCAGTGACTATAGTCAAAACTCGCCCATAAATATATTCATGAAATTGTTTAACAGCAGAAATGACAGCAAGAGCCTCTTTATCGATTTGACTATAGTCAAATTGCGTTCAGTTTTTGATAGCATTTTTGAAAAGTAGGCAATAGGGCTTCACTACCGTTTGGTAACACATGGCTCAAAATGGCCCCCACTCTGAATGGTGATGCATCACATGTAATCGTTAACGGCAAAGTCTCATTATACTGCATTAAAACAGCTTCTGAAGTTTTTTACTTGTCGGAACGCATGTTCCTCTCGGTGTCCCCAGACCCAGGTTGCCTTTCTGTCCAACAGATGATGTAGGGGCTCGGCTACGGTCGCTTTATGGGGCAGGAACATGTTGTAGAAATTGATAAGGCCCAGGAAAGCTTGGAGATCAGTCTTATTTCTGGGCCTTGGGGTGTTTTTGATTGCCCTTAGCTTGCTATCAGTGGGCTGAATGCCTTGTTTATCGATTAAGTACCCCCAAAATTCTACCTTATCCGTACACAATTGACACTTTTTTTTTTTTTACTTAAAGGCCATTGTCTTTAAATTTCTGGAGAACTAACCTCAGGCGATCCCTCAGTATTTCTCTAGTTGGAGCAGCAATTAAAACGTCATCAAAATAAGGTACAACCCCTTTTATACCTTGTAGTAGTCTCTCCATCAAGCTCTGAAAAATTCCTGGGGCCACGCTAACTCCGAATTGGAGTCAGTTGCACTTAAATGCACATCGGTGCGTAACGATCGTTTGTGCCTCTGCCGTTTTTTTGTCTACAGGCAGTTGTTGGTATGCCTGTGCTAAATCCAATTTAGCGAAGACTTTTCCGCCCCCCAGGGAATGGAGAAGGTGTTGTACCACCGGTACCAGGTAAGCATTCTGTTGAAGGGTGTGATTCAGGGTGGCTCAGTAGTCCCCACAAATTCTTAACGATCCATCCGGCTTGATGGGTGTTACGATTGGGGTTTCCCAGGGAGCGTGGTCGGTTGGTTCTAACACACCCTGGGCTTTCAATTTATCAAGCTGCTCGTCAATCTTTGGTTTAAGGGCAAATGGAATTTGACGAGGCTTAAGGCGGAGTCAAGGTTAAATGATATCGGGGTCCCCTTATACTCACCTAATTTCTCTGGAACTCTCGGAGGATGGCCTCTTCCCAGTCGTCGCTGTTGGTTCAGTGAATGCCAGCTACTTTAATTCCAAGTGGGGCGAACCATTGGAGGCCTAACAAACTAGGCCGATCCCAGTCGACTACGGTCAGTAGTAAGGATGCAGTACGATTTTTAAATGAGACATGGACTTTGCTGGATCTGACGACTGGAATTTGATTTCCCTGATAGTCCTTAAGTATGATTCTTTGGAATCTGAGGTCTTGCCGCCAGACGGCGGGGATTAATTGTTTAGGTCTTCCAGGAAACCATTGAGAGGGACGATCCAGAATCAACTTCCATCAGGCAGGGCTGGTTTTCGATGGCGACCTTCACCCGGATCTTCTTGGTGTCTAATGATGAGGCGTGACCGATCGTAATGGTTTGGTGTACCTCTTCCCGCTTCGTTGACTGGGCTAGTGGTTTGTTTCTGTAGGAGTGGTTGTTCCATTGGTGGGTTAAGTTTTCTCGATTCACAGGACGACTTCCTTTGGGCTGGCAGTAGTTGGTCCCCCTCTGAGGTGGGTTGGATCCTTGCTTGCTTCTACAAGCTCTTCTGATGTGACCTCTTTTCCCACATACATGGCAGAGTGCGTTGAGGAATTTGCAGTCTGATCGTGGGTGCTTTGCCCCACAACCGGCGCATTGGTACTGTACTCTCTGGTTACGTTGATGGAGTTGGTCTCGTTCAGACCAGATCCTGTTGACCTCTTTATTGCTTTCTGATGATGATTCAAGGTCCTCGTGGTGAGCTGTCATTGCCTGTCCCTCCAGGTGAGGCAAGATTTCGCCGGCGAGTTAGCGGAGCGGGGCGTGGGTGCGGCGCATTCATGCAGCTGACTTCCTGGTTGCTTCTGCTGCAGTAGCGTCAGCGATGGCATCTGCAAGGCTAATGTCGCCTTTCGCCATCAGCTTACTTTGGATACCTAGTGCATCTAATCCCAGAACTATTCGGTCTCTCAAGGCCTCTTCAAGGTTGGCGAAACTGCAGAGGCCTCCCAGATTCTGGAGATCTGCAATGAAATCTGCAACGCTTTCTCCCTTCCGCTGGTTTCTCTGATAATATTCATGTCTTCGAACAAGCGTTGTTATGGTCGGTGCGTAGTGGGCCCATAGAAGGGGCTCGAGGACGTCCCAGTCCATGGACTTGACCTCAGCCGGTTCGGCTAGTGCCTTGGCCATTTTAAAAATGGTCGGCCTGCAGTGAGTTAGAAATACCACTCGCTTCTTTCTGGTAGTGGCATCCTTTAAGTTGTTGGTCTCCAGAAACATCTGGAATCGGTCCATATGTGAGTCCCAGTCTTCTTGTGCCGGGTCGAATGGAGCGGGTGGTATGACGCTGCTAGACATGGTTCAGCCGTTGGTGTGTCTTCAGCCACATGCTCTGTTTGGCACTCTGTAGTACTCAGTCAGCTCTGACGTCTCCAAATCCCACCCTCATCGCCATTGTTAAGTTCTGCGCATGGGCGCAAGGATTAGAGATGAGACAATGAACAGTGAACTTCAACTCTTTATTTAACATTGTGGAACAGAGCAAAACTACGGCAGCAACAGCCCTTTTTATAGGCAAGCTGCTGATCAAATAACCAATAAGAAACGGGAAGCATTAGTTCCCTTAACCAATGAGAGAGGCCCGCTAATAGCCAATCAGATTCTCCTGAATGGACCAATCAGATGTCACTATTATCGGCCAATCAGAAGTGCAGGGTCAGAACCCTGCACTTTTCTAAAGGTTTTAATAATCTTTATTAAGCACTTTTATTCATTCACTTTTTATTAATTCACAACAATATTCTTATTCATATCCAGTCACAGGAATATATGGCATAAAGTACACAGTATCACTATGCCTTGGCATAATACAGTGATTGACATTATGCACTGATGATTATATAGTGTATTAATATACTAATATGTTGTTCATTAATTAATGTGGTTAAAGTTGTTTAGCATATTGCAATATAGTCACAGTCAGGAAACCATATGTCTAAGCCTGATGCATAATAGGACTTTTGACATTTATTTCTGAGCATCAGCTTTTAAGAGAAGTTCTTTTGAAATTCATCTGGGTTGCAAAATTCATTTGTAAAAAGTTATAGGTTTGCCTTTTTTATAAAAAGTCCTCATTTAGTAAGCCAAATCCTTGGAGTCCTCCTAAAGTAAATTCTGCAGTCAACATGATATAGCATACTATAAGGAAGACTGAAATTTAAAAAAGGACCTGGGCATATGTTCAATGCTATCTGTTACAGGAATTCACAGAGAGTAACATCGATTAGTAAGAGATGAATAAGAAAAGATGTTTCAAGAACAGATGGCTGATGAAACAGCTGTAGGTAACAAAGGGTATAGACACTAAAATGAAAACAAAAATGTTTCCCAAGAAAGCAATACTCCATTTATAAACATTATTCATATCTGTTGCATATATTGCTGCATTTTAGGAGCAGATGAAAGAGTGTGACAGTTCAAACATAGATTTTAAAAGTTTGAAATATGCACATGTAATCTGGAAACAATGAAATGCACAAATGTATCTGCTTGAAAATCTTCTCAGCCTCAGAAAAAACTTTTAGGAAAATAACACTAGTTACACTGTTCTAGCACTATCATTTTCCACAGTTTATTGGTTGAATGGGATAAAAGCTCTTTATGCTATATTGATGCTATATTGAATAGTGTGGAGAAGAGCAGAACTGGTGATAGGTTTCTTCCCAATTTTAGTTTCATCAGTTTTTTGCTACCTTTTTTTCCATTCCATCGATTTTAATAGATCCACACTAACAAGAAGGAAGCTAGATTTTACCTCTTCCCCCTCCCTTATGAGGATAGACTGGAATTTCAATTAACACTAGAAGATGAAAAAGATAACAGCTCTGTTTTTCTTCTCACAAAGAAGACTGTCATACTTACACAAAGACTGTCATACTTACACAGTGTCAGTATTTTTAGAAAGGATGTTTTGTTAAAAAAACAAACAAACTCAAATTTTAAAAAAATCTTTTCTGAATTTTGTTTCTAAGTATACTTTCTAATAAGTGGAAAACTTAAACATAGCAAAGAGATATTTTAAAACTTTATTAACCATAGAGCCGCTTGCCTGCAGGAGCCACCAGAGGGACAATTGTTAACAAAGCAAGATGTTGGGATGCAAACTTATAAATATGCAAAAATGTTCCAAATATAATTAAAAAGGTCTAGTATGAAGCTTGATTCTCATACAAATACAAACTCATACACATTAATAAAAACTCCTTTTTACAACTATGTAATCTTTTAAGTCAGGTAGAGTCAGGGCGACTTGATGGAGCTTTATCAGCCAGATGGCCTTCCCTGATGCCATGTGGTGTTTGCAGCAAATATGGTGGGTTGTGGGTTTTTGTTTTTTGTTTGCATCCTAGAAGAGAAACATATGCTGCTACCTAGGATTGAAGTCTCAACCTTCCAAGTGGGAGGTGCAAATGTTCAGTATAACACCACCACACTGCTCACTCCTACACATCAATATTTACACTTAAAGGCACACCTACAAATTTATGACTTACATAGAGTATTAACATGTATAAATGTGTGATATGAATTCAGCAAGAGGTCCAATAAGATGATGTGCTCCTAACAATAAGAATGGAAGAAAGAAGTTTCCTTGTTTCTAATACAGAGTTTTAACTAACACAGACATGTGGGTTTAGCCTAGCTTCAATATATATAAATGGACATTCATTGTATTTACAGCAAAAGGTAGTTGAAATATATGATGATAGAAAAGCATCATTTCCTGATATACTTGAATACTGGATCCTATCTGACAAAGTGCAATTCAATGATGACAAAAGTAAAGTTTTACACTTAGGCAAGAAAAACCAAATGCACAGGTATAGAATAGATGGTACTCAACAAAAAGTAACTGTGACAAGGATTTAGAAATCTATTGCACAACCACTTAAACATGTATAGCTGCAGCTGTCAAAAAAGTCAGAAGTATAGCATCAAAATCATGTGAAGTGTTGATACTACTTATCCTGCTTTGGTAAACCACACCTGGAATATTACTTACAGTTTGTACCAGAATACAGAAAGATATTTAATGTAGAAGAAGTGCAGAGAAGACCAATAAAGATGATTAGGAGGCTGGAGCTAAAACATATGAAGACCAAACTGCAGGAATGGAATAGATTGCAGGAATATATAGTATAATGAAGAGAAGGCATCGTTATGATAGCAGTCTTCCAGTATTTGACAAACTGTCATATAAAAGAAGGGTTGACCTATCTCCAAAGCACATGGGGGCAGGACAAGAAGTAACAGGTGAAATTATCAAGGAGAGATCCAATCAAGAATAAGGAGAAATTTTATGACAATGAGAACAATTAACTAGTGGACTGGCTTGCTTCTAGAAGTTGTGGTTACTCCTTCACTGGAGGTTTTAAGAAGAGATGGAGACCTATTTGTCTGGAATGCTTGTAAGTGTACTGAACTATAAGATCTCAAAGGTCCCTTTCAATTTTATTATTCTGTATTCTTGAAGAACAAATTAAAGGGATTGTAAGCACAAAAGCAAGTTTCTTTGACACCTAATCCCATGAACTCCTTATTGAACAGTAAGTCAGTAACAAGCCATAGGAGATCCTTCCCTTATTTCATTCCCACCATGGGCCCTAATGATTAAAAGACAGTTCATAAGTGCAAAGAAATGAGATTATCTCAGATAACAAATAATCAAAGTTGGAAGGGACTCCAATAACACAGAAGGCAGAATGGGTCAAGGAATGGTGAGAGAGGGTAATGGGAGCAGGGAAGGGAGACAGAAGAAAGCAGAAGAGAATGACTGGGTGGTATGAGAATTAGTGTGGTGCGTGGTATGCTATAGGTAGTCCTTGACTTACATCAGTTCATTTAGTGACCACTCAAAGTTTACAATGACATTGAAAAAAATGTGACTTATGACTGTTTTTCACAGTTATGACCTTTGCAGCATCCCCATAACCATATGATCAAAATCCAGATGCTTGGCAACTAGTTTATATTTATGTCTGTTGCAGTGTCCCATGTGATCACCTTTTGTGACTTCTCATAAGCAAAGTCAATAGGGAAGCCAGATTCACTTAACACCTGGGTTACCAACTTATCCATAACAGTCATTCACATAATGAATGTGGCAAGAAATGGTTGCAAAATGGGGCAAAACTCACTTAACAAATGTCTCACTTAACAACAGAATCATGTGGCTCAATTGTGGTCGTAAATTGAGGACTACCTGCATAAGATAGGACATCAAAGAGGTGTGGCAGGAAGTGAGAATATAGAGAAAATAGATATCCTACAGCAGTGAAAATAAGTAGAAAGCAAAAAAGAGATATCAGTCCTAAGATAGCATTGTTGGGATAGGTGGGGATTGTAGTAGGAGAGCAGAGAATGATGAAAAGGATGGAGAGCAAACAGAAACAGCAGAGAAATGAGAAGGGAAAAGCAGTAGAGAGAGAATAGGGTAAAGTTCAAGGAGAAAGAAGGGAGAAAATTGCCAAACTGAAAAGTAATAGAACAAAAAATTGAGAAACAAAGGGACTGGCAAGGAGGAAAAGAATTCAGTGGGGCAAAAAATGAGGCAAATTTTGGGCAATTATCATGAAAAGCAAGAAAAGAATGAGAGAAAGCAGTAAAATAAATGAGGGATAAAAGAGAAATATAGATAGACTTTGTTTGGGGACTGCAATTGGTGTCAGTGAAATGGTTATTAAGCAACATGGTCCCTAAGCAAACCATGTGACAAATTCAAACCTACATAGAGCTCAAACTATAAAAGTATTTTTTTTCAAAAGAGAAAGAGAGAGAGTGTGTGCAAAGTTTTCTCATTGATGACAGCTTATTTAAACAAATTTCTCTGTGCCTAACGCATTTGCTCCTCTTCCCTATCCCCCTTCTCTTTTGCCACCTCACAAGGTGGACTGAACTGCTTTTCTCTACAGCACTAACCTAAAAACTGCTAGTGGCAAGATAACAAACAAGCTATTAGTTGAATAGAAGCTCTGGCTAGCTGGCAGCTGCTGTCTGACCAGACCTTCATAAGTTTACACTAAAGGCTTTTGTTGCTGTAAATATGACATTGGGAAGCAAAAGGAAGATAGTGGAGAAATAGCAAGACAGAGTCAGGAAAAGGGAGATGAATAGAAAATGCAGTGGGATGTAATAGAGAGCAAAGGGAGATATATAGGGGACTGTATGACAGGAAAAAATAATGATAGCATGGGCAGAATTTTAAAAAGTCAGCAAGATGGCTGGGATAATGAAGGATGGATGGCAGCAGGAAGAACTATGGCATAAAGCAAAAAGTCAGGTAGAAAAAATGGAAACATATTGGGATGATGTGGGGCTACATTTCACCATTTCTGCTTCAGAATTTGCTGCTGAAATTCTCCTAAAATTGGATAGTTACTTTCACAAGTGCATGTTCCCATAATACATTTGTTCTGAAGTTAATCATGATCAAACTTTATTTCAACCAAAGAAAAGCAAAATCAACATAAATGCTGTGCTTTAAAGCCCATAAACTGTTAGCATGGTATAGAAATGTCATTGACTATATAATATTTGGAAACAGGAATGATTCTCAGTGTGAATTACTACATCTCATCAAGGAAAGGAAAGAAAAGGGAAACTTTTACATCATGGGAGTCATATAGGATATCAAATATAAAACTGAAATTTTGAAAACTTTTGGGGATACAAATAGCCTCTGTTGCCTGATTATTAGAATGTTGTTGTATTTGTTTCAATATATAGTGTCATTTACTTCTATTTCCATTTATGCTGAAATATTTTCTATAATTTAGTTTTTGTTTCTACTTTTCCCTGTTTGTTCTGTATTTCTCTATAGTTTTTAAGAAGCACTATTGACAATAGATAAGGACAAATTATGTAGCTTTTTTAATAAACATGCTTGCAAATTTTTTTGACACCATTTATAATTCTGCTGAAAGCAACTCAAAAAATCGCAATATGCTTTAATTTATCTATGTATGCATTATCTTGACAAATAATTTGCTTGTGCAAAATTAAATTTATTTTCAATATATTTAAAGACATGACAGGTCTTTAGAATCCCATTCCAGATCTCCATGTGTTTCTAACTGAATGAAATTTCTTTCTTTTAACATCTTTCTATCAGTAGTAATTTTCCTAGCATGAAAAAAAATGTTGCTACTATGACTGAGAAGATTATATGAGGGGGGGAGGGGAGCAATCTGAGCTTTGATCCAATGGAAACAATTTCTTGAAAAGGGGGACTATAATAATTCAGAAAGGCCTACTCCAGTTTCATTAATATGAGAGAAATCTGGATATTACAGCATTCCAAAATTATTAATTTTGATACATTATATGGTCATGTGAAGTTGTCAAGCGCTGATTTGATTTGAGTAAAATTGAGTTGAATCACTGCTTCAAACAAGATCGACAAATGGATTCAAAGTTCTGAATTGAATTTGATGCTTTTGAATAATTTCAGTGAGATTTGACAGAAATTCAGAAATTTCAGAGCTTTATAAAAACTTGCCATGAGTGTATATATCAGCCTTGAAAGCTCTATCAGAAGCAGCTGAAGCAGTAGTGGGATTCAAATGTTTTTATTACCGGTTCTGTGGGTGTGCCTTGGTGGGCGTGGCAGGGGAATCTCCAATCAGAGGTGGTATTTTCCAGTTTTCCAAACTACTCCAAAAATTATACTACCGGTTCTCCAGAACTGGTCAGAACCTGCTGAATACCACCTCTGAGCTAAGGAATATAAAAAATAGGCTGACAAACATAGGTCTCTCCAGCCTCCCTTCCGTGTGGGAGACCAAATTTACTTGTCAACCAAGTAACTTAGGTTAAGACTGCCTAGCAGAAAATTGGGACCAAAGTTTCTCAGACCTTTCCCCATAGTGAAAGTGATAAATCTGATAACTGTCCAGCTCAGCCTCCTTCTCATATTAGGGAAAATACACACTGTCTTTTAAAGTAGTTTGTTAAAGCCAATTGTCCATTCAAGGTTGACCCACAAGCACTGCTCCCCTCAAATCAGTTGTAATACATTATGAGGTGTGAAAAAAAATAATAATCCAAGATTCTAGGTTGCATAGAAGCCAGTTACAATATTTAGTACACTGGAAGGGATACTCTTTGTTGGAAGCTACCTGGATGAAAAGTTGGGATGTCAAAGCGGATAAGTTGGTAAAACAGTTTTATGACAAATTCCCAGACAAGCCAAAGGGTTCTCCTGGGGGGAGGAGATATTTGTTAGTTGGAACACTGATAGTATGTTTCATCTGCTGTTTATGTAACTTTGTTTTCCTATAATTTTTAGTCTTGTTTGCAAAGTGAAGAGAAAATAAGAAATGATATGGATTTATTTTGTGCTTTTCTCACACAAAAATTTGGTCTTTCTTGGAGGTTCCTCTATTTTTTGGAAATCAATACTTTTTAATTCTTATTTTTCTATGAATGGTAAGATTAAGCACTACAATATCTTAGTCCTCAGGTACAGTCTAATCTTTTGCACTTTCAATTCTGTCTTTCCTCTTTCATTCATCTGACTTCCAGTTCCAGAAAATATATTTTCTCTTTTTGTTACTTATATATCTTTCTTTGCTCTTAGTTTTCTGGGGTTTTTTTTCTGACTCAGAGACAGAATGTTTGTTGTTAAAAAATGTGCATCATAGATGTCAATGAAGATTATCAATCATTCAGAAAAGTTATCTAAAGATTGAATTATGGCAACTGAACTAGTTTTAAGTTGTTATGGTTGGTTTTTGAGATGTTTTACTACACATCCAAGCAGCTTCTTCAATCTGAACAAATTGGTTAGGATGCCATAAAGATTATTTCTTTATATCAAAATCAGTTATACCACACAGAGATAATGTACATATTTCTCAATGTGAGTGGAGTACTTAAAAACTAATAAAATAAGCATATGATATACCATTTCTACAAGAGGTTAAAATTGCCAGTGAGACATAGAAGAAGCAAATGGCAAGGGTTATTAATTTCTTGTTTAGCAAGGATAATTTAACTTTTATTTTGAAAATGGACACTTCCTGCATTGGCTCAACTCAACTTCTATAAGCTCGCTTATATGCAATTTATGAGCTTCTATGACACTATTACTATAATATGTCATAATGAATAAAATTATTAAATTATTTGAACTGCAGAAATCAATGATTAATAAAATAATACAATTTAAATTATAAAAGGAACATTCAGATTAACAACAACATGGAACTTTCATGACTTCATAGTACTTCATACATATAGTTAAGATAAGTGGGGGAAAAAGAACATTCTTTGCATGTCACCCAGGATTATAAAGAAAGATTGAAGTTTCAGCATATGAGACAGATGTCACAAACATTTAAACAGCTGTCAGGCTGGTTCAATCTGTCACTAGTTTTGATCTTACATTCAGTTTAGCTTTTAAATGTTAGAAGGGAGCAAAAAGAAATGAACAAAGCAACATACTGAAATTACACAGCTGCCTGAAATATTAAATGAAAGGAATAAACATCTGTTATCTTGTTCTTCAAACTTTGATGGTTTGGAGAAAGGTTCTGTTGTCTTAGATCTTTAACAGCATCTGAGACCCATGATGCACCTGTGAAGATTTTTTCAAAACATGAATGCACATCAAAGCCCAATGCTTTGTTCTTTGCCAACCATATGTCACTGAGGCAGGGAAAAAAATATTGATCTTATTAGAAAGTCTTAGACTTTGGTTGAGTAAATGATCTGAGGGATAACCAAAGCAAGAATAAAATCATGGTGAATTAACTTTTCCAAGAATATCTTTCCCCAGAATTCAAATAGGCCAAGATTTTTTTTTTTAAATCTAACATTTTAGATGAATTTTCTCAGTTTACATTTACTATTACATATTTCAAAATGACTTATGTACGTTTTGCTTCTATGTTTATGCCCATAGGAAAGGATAAAAATAGAGATCACTTTATTTAATTTTTAAAAAATTGACTTTTGAAAACATTTTATCCCCTCAAGCTAGAGAAATGTTAGCAAGTAAAAAATTATTGCATTCTTCCAACTAATAAAGTGTAAAGTATGTGTGTTACATCATATAAACAATTAATACACATTTGGTATTTATAAATATAATCTTCCTCTCTTACCCACAACCCCAAATAAGCTGCCTTCAGCTCAGAAGAGCATGTATATAACATCACAATATCCTCAATATTGAGATAGAAGAATAAACTTTGCCCCATGAAGATCTCAAATTGATGAATGTACAAAGTAATTTATTATCCATACAAGGTTTGCCATGAACATATGTTATCCATTGTTATCCAAGGCTGTGAGAGAAATGTTGTTTGATGTCCTTTCCTGGTGCCTTCAAGTTGTCTGGGTCTTGATGGGAGAAAGAGACTGAAGTTGAACCATAGTAAGTGTGAATTATGGATTCACACTTAATTCACACATAGTAAGTGTGAATTATATGAATTATGGTATTCTCTCTAGCTAAAAGAATTGTTTTTGATGGATAAGCACTACTTGTTTTGTGATTTGGATGTCCTTCTGCTGGAATATCAGCTAAAATAAGATCAAAGAGGCCTACACATACCTTCATTTATGGCATCAATTGTGATCTACCTAGATCTAGCTATAGTAATTCATGCCCTTATCATCACCTAGCTAGATAAATGAAATGTGAGCTATTTGGGATTTTCTTATAACTGGTGCAAAACCACATTTGGTTAAAAATACCAAATATAATAGCATACATAATTTCTAGCTTCCATCATTGGGAGCATATAACACTGGCTTTGTTGACTTTTCATTGGCTTATGGTTAGTTTCCAGGGACAATTTATGATAGAATTTATTGCTTGAATATATACAGGGCCATCTGCTTTAATCATTATTGACCAACCAATTATCTCAAACAGAAATAAACTGTTACTGATTCCACATATTATAGGAGATCTGAAATGAAAAGATGCTGATTTTCCATGAACAATCTTCATATAGAGATTAGACTTTTCCCCTCTTTGGGATGTTTTAAAAATTAAAGACAGAGTTGTTCAGGATCATCTCTCCTGATTTATCTTTATTTTTTATTTTATAAAAGAATGTTTTTATGTTGGGTAGTGTTGTTTTACTGTTTTTACTTTTTTTAATCCTTTAAATGTTTTTACTTGGTTTTTATAACATATGTAAGCAGCCAATAAATTGGATTTTGGTGGGGTGGGAATGTGGTAAGTAAAAATAAATAAATGAGTATTGAACAGAGTTGTTTAATTTGGCATTCCATTTTATTTATTCTAGTGGAAGTTTAGTATGATTTTCATGCAACAGCCAACATTCTGAAGTCGTATTTATTTCTTATCCCAAAATATTTATTTTTAGCAGCAGTCTGTCAATCAACTGTGTTTAATAATTGAGAAGGACCAAGTTTGGGAATTGTGAGTATAATAGCCATCAATTTCATGCTGTTATTTGGTTACCTACATTAATAAATAATCAGATGTCAATTCAAACACTTCAGGAATTAAAATAGAAAGAGGGGATTGAAAGTACAATGCTCTCTGGTGCAATATCCAAACAGCTCATCTGCCCCGCCCTCCGAAATCTAGTTCTAATTCCAGACAGGAATTCTAGAGAGGTCATTCCAGAAGCCTGTAAAATGATTAGTGATTTTTACACAGCTGGGGGAAATGAACAACAATAAAATGAAATGGGCAAATTTGTAAAAAAAAATACATTTATGGGTAAATAAGCATAAAACTAAGCAGCATGTTTATACATGCTAATTATGAGAGTAACCTATGCAGTGAAATATAAAGATC